>JAHVAK010000103.1:5000000-10000000 GCA_019845155.1 Luehdorfia chinensis | reverse complement strand
ATAAAAAAAAATATTCTAAAATAGTTAACGGATTAAATTGATCGCCATCTATCAAGTTGTGAGGCCTGAATTTGAATCTTCAAAAGTTTTTTTTTTGTTTTTGAATCTGGTTGCACTATCAGTCTGTTCATTATCTCTAACATTGCATATCTCAGATCTGATCGTATAAATTTTACATCGAGAAAGTGAAGACTTGCGCCGCTTTCTCATACTCTCTCGTACGAGTATCATACTCATCCAGCAACTCGAAGATAAAGACAGCTATAGTTATTATCATCATCAACAACGCCGTCATTATAATAAACAGTGGTTTATCTGTTTTAATAAACAATATTTATGGTATTAAGTTACGAGACGAGCAAGTCGTTCATGTGATGGCAAGTGCTACGTTCGATCATAACAGTAGCAGTGTCAGCTAGAATTCATTTGCAGTCCTGTGTAGCACTGCGCCGAGTTTGTCGTCGTTCGTTTTCAGGTCTGGTTGTGTTATAATTGTCGCATTTCTGGCATTGCATCCTAGCCTACCTCCGATGTTATCGCATCAGCGTTACATCGGTAGCTTGAGACGAGTGAGTGCTTCAGTGTTTGCGCGTATACTTATGTCATCAGCTTGATTGTAGTAGTAAGATTAAAAAAAATACAGAAAAAAACCGAATTGAAATTAGTCTAGACCCGTTCACTCGAAAATCGTTATTAGCGCAATGGTTTTTCCCTATGAGTAAAACCGTGTTGTTTTTATAAAGCACTTTATAAAGCGAAGCTACCCAACACATCTACGTTAAATTATAAAATTATTAGCTCCATCGATTAATGTACTATGTCACACCGTCAGGAATAAAAACTCTGCAAACGACGCGAAGTAACCGGCTCGAGCACATGTTGCGGGCCCGTGACAAAACAACGACAGTACAATCGCACGTCCTTGGCAACATCCTACATCCGCTTCTCACACTCAACGCCAGCGACGCATTAAATCTTGAGTTGTATAATAAGAATTAGACTTCATCAGGGCAGCAATTACACAGAAGCCAGCTTCAATTTTTGTCCTATGTTATTCTCGCTGAATATTATAAATTATCCCATCAACGCAATTTTCTATGAATTAACGTTACAGAAACGATAGATCAAATTAAATAAATATTTTTTCTGTGCAGCGTGAAAATGCAATTTAAAATAAAACCAAAAAATAATACTAAATTAAAGTAAAAATATTGACAAGCAGAAGTCCCGTGTAGTTTTTAAGAAATGCAGGCGACGAGCCTACGCTGCTCCCCTACTGCGGAATGGTAAACATGTTTTTGAAATATTTTCTACTTCTCAGACACGCAGGATTCCCCACAAATTTTTCCCTTTGCTTCCAAGCACGTGGTGTATTGGCACGTAAAATTGCAATTTAAACATTTGAGTAACGCTGGCAGTGGAATTGGATTTTGATGGTAGGAAGTGAAAGGGCAAACTATTCACATGATAATAAGTGTACTTACTGGTGTTAGGATTTCTATATATATTCTATACAAGAATCCATCTAGGTAGCCGAGAGGCCAGTTATTCTGAGTTCCCGTGAAGCAGTCGTGTGCAAGCATTACTGTGTTTCGGTCTGAAGGGCACTAAGAACTAATGTAATTACTGGTCATATGATACTTAAGAACTGATGTCTCGGGGGGATGGACACAGTGTAGTGTTATAAAGAAATTTTCTGGGTGACACAGAATTTGTTATGAGCAGACGTTGCACTTACCATCAGGTGAAAGTTTTGTTCGTCTTGCCCTAATAACTCATAACAACAAATAAAAAAAGTAATAGATGCAGTGCCGCCCTGAAAGTTGTACAGAAAGTTCTATAGACCGACGGTTAGCCCGAGACATACGGTAGTGAGTCACATATGTAAAAAAAATCAACACTCATTACAGATATTATCAAATTTCCCTTCAAACCGAAACAATAATGCTCGCACACTTTTTTTTTTGTTTTGGCTTTGGCGACTGATTCGCTGATATTGTCGTACTACCTACATAGACGAACTCCATAAAAGTCATACCGCCAGAAAATACAAGTAGCCAAAGATTCATGCGGTAGTTAATATTATATACTAGGTCATTTAAATCTATTTACCAGACAAGAAAACAAGACTAATCACGTCGCTGAGATTTTAAACAAAAACCGCATGGTCTAGTGGTCAGAATACTTGACTGTTGTTCGTGCAGCTACATTGTTTGATCCCGAATCTGGGTGTGCTTCTGAACCTGCCTCTGAGCTTATAGTATGGTTTTATGTTGGAATAGAAAAGGCGAGGACAGTTGACTGCCTCTATGCTGCATCTACCACATACTATTCTACTTACGTTATTATCATATTTCCTGCTCCGCTGATATCAACTGATATCAACCAAAAGATGTCGCCGTGATCGAAACCGAAAGAACATGAGCTATGTACTTTTACATCCAGTATAGTACATTATTATGAAGTGTTGCGTACTATTTAGAATGAACAGAACGTTAGACTACAAGAAAACTCGTCCGTAATGCGAACATTAATTCACTACGTAGTGAAGCGCAGTACAACTCGATGAGAAAGATTCCAGGGTCCCCCATTAGCCTAATGGCGCACACGTGGCCGTACGCGGCGAATTTGCTAAATCCCTTCGTCGTATAAAAGGCGATTTACTGCCCAAATTCATTATTAATGGCCCCTTTGAAGCCGCGGTTGCGCCAACAAGCAGATGATTAGTTGATTGCGAACGGGATTTTTGGGAGGCGACTTTACAGTGGAGGAGCTACTTATTCTGACGACATACGCTGTCAGTTTTAATAACTAAACTAACGTTAAATAACCATTACTCTTTCTTCTTTTTTAATAAATTTACCCTACTCTTTCTTCTGTTTCGTGGGTACGTTTCGTAGAAGTAAATTCCGAATGCAGTAACACTTAGACAACAATTATCGGCAAGCATTTAAAATATTTTTCCAGTGTGGGACTCGAGCCCGCGACCTATGGCGTAGAAGCTAACGCTTAGCTATTGCGTTAACCGAGCCGACGATTTCTGATTCCTGAGCCACAACGCAAAAAGATGAAAAATTAAAAAAAGAGAAGAAAAGACAGAAAGCTTCTTATGAAAGTTGTTTTTCGGAACTTTATTTAAGTTTTTATTTAAATTAAAAAAAGTTATTGACATCATTTTTACATTTCTCACAGGTTATAGATAATAATCAACTTAGACTAAGTTAAATCGTGTTTGCTGCACACGTTTGTTTTAGTTCAGTTTATTTCAAAGAACGCCATCTATGGTATAGCAGCAGAACTAATTAAAACTGCATGTAAAATGAATTTAAAAAGTTGGTATGTTTTTAATTCACTAAGATTTTTTATATAGATATAGATTTTTTACACAGATGATGACAACCCCTGGGAATGAGGTAATCGCCGCCAGGCTATTTCTTCATCTTTATAATACTGATGTTATTGTACATTATTTTAAAAAATAACTGAAAAAAAACCCGCTGGGTTTCTTACTGGTTCTTCCCAGGACGAGCATTTTTTCGAACCAGTGTAGTTAAAAAAAAGAAAAACAAAAGACTTTCAATAAGTATTATGTAAATAATCTATATTTTGAATAAAAAAAAAATCTATTCTATTCTATAACCTGCTTTAACAAATGCAAAAGTACACGCGAACGAATTCCCGACTACGCCTAGTATAAAATAAACAGACAAAGAAAACCTTCATGTATCTGTCTTATTCAAAATGTTATGGTATGTAAAATCAAAATTGCATGATTTACAGCACAACGTTCAGACAAGAGTAACATTGTAATGCGGCAACTGAAACTAACTACAAGTACGTCCTTCTTGACCCGACGGCTTCAAATCTTAACCCTATTAGATCTTCCCGGCGACGGGCCGCGTTGTGAAACGAGCGGTCCACATCAAAAGTCGGCACGCCTCTGACCAATGACTCGCTGCGCTTTGACGTATTCACAACTCGTGATGGAATTGATTGAAGCTGACTTAGATGATTTGTTTCTTATAGATTTCAGTTAAAACTAAACATCTATTTAAATTAAGTAGATAATAAAATACTACTAAAATACACACTAGTTTCTCATAAAAGTTAATTTATTAATTACTAGTTTAATATGATATTTTCTTTATTTATTTACATTTTATATATTTTTCTATTGTTGACATCTTTAACAAATGGCTATGGGTCGACTTAATGCCCCATGGCATACCCTGCCTATCAACTCTGGTAGAAGAAAAAAGTTCCGGTTTCTATCTACTAAAGAGAAAAATGCCGTGTAAAGAGAGTGTCAAATGAGAATGCCGTCTTAACAGAACTACCACCCCATCTCATCCTGTGGGTGTCGTGAAAGTCGACAGAGGGAAAACGAAAACCAAGAGATGGACAGCAGCATCTTTCAGGAACATATGAATAAATAAACTGCGGTTGCCAATCCGCCTGCCAAGCGTGGCAACTGTAGCAAAATCCACCCAAAAAGAGAGCTACAGACTTTTGTAGCAATCTTTGAGGGAGGCCTATGTTCAGCAGTGGACTAGTGATAGGCTGAAATGATGATGATGATGATGGAAGAGAAAAAGCTCAACCTGTGTAACTTCTAATTTATACTTTTACACCTGAATAATTATTGTTTTAATCTCAGATATCTATTAGGTAGATGATATTATCTGTGAAATATATCTATTTATTTTTAATATTAATAAAAGTAAAATGCTTTAAATTAATTAATTCTGAAATATAGTGCTCAATTACTTAATTAACGAGGAATGAAGTATTTTAAATTGCCTGATTGTCATTTTTGATAAGATTTGTGTTATAGAATCTTACGTGCTATATTACATTAACGATACAAACCAAAACTTAAACGTATTATACTTATTGTGTGCAGTGGGAGTGTGTCTGCATTCAGTATTTAAGTGTTTAGTTATATTAGTATTCCATAGATTATTTTAATTAAAACGGTATTCATCACTTAGTGAACCAGCTAAACAAGCAAGTTGCTATTTAGAAGTCAGAACTTAATCGATAACTTCATGGTCTCTTCTGATGTAGTCATTTTTGAAGAGAAATTTCTTTGAGCGCGATGAAATTAAAATTTCAATTTGAGTGCAACATTTTGTTAATATTTGTTTACTTATTATATTTATATTTTAATCAAATATGTAATAAATATAAGTTTCACTTTAATTACGGGTACTGAGTAGTACATGCTCTTTTAAATTATTCAATCATCATGGTCATCTATTCATCATTATTTTATGGCAGTCATCATTATATTTCATATTAGATAAGCAACGATACTACTTTATGAATAAAATCCGTAGCTTCAAACTAAAGGTTTGTTATTTGCCATGACTATATTTAAAATTTGTTTCAGCAATTGGATGCAAATAATGGTTTTTGCTCTATGACATTGGCCTAAATTTGTTGATGGCTTGCGGTCCCGTGGGATTTAAATCAGACACGAATTTATTGCGTAGATATGTGTTATGATTTTTGACAATAATCGCATACTGTGTTAAAAATGTATACTATAGAGGTGAGAGTAACATTAAAAAACTTATAAATAGGTACTTAAGCCTATATTTGGGATTAAATAATGATTTAAATATTTGTAATATTTACATAGTCATTATTTTGCGAAGCTCTGAAATAATATCTTAATTTATCCTGTTTAAAATTATGTTTTAATATACTCGCGATTATGTAAACTTTACTGGCAGTACAACGTTAACAGTTTTCGGGTATAGTTATGATCTCTTTTCCAAATATTTATTTTATATAAAAATAATTTCCAACAAAATATATCAGTTAAACAATTGCGTTCAATTGAAATTCTGCCCTGAGAAAACATTCAATCTCGCACAATTAACACCTCTTAACCCGATCCACTGTTCGCACGACAATCAGCCCACTGCTGTAGCACAAATTAATCGTCGTATTTCTGAAACTTGCTTAGAAGTTCGTTTTAGGTGAATAATATTGTTTTGCCTTTGACCAAAGTTTTTTGTATTCAAATTAAGAATTTGTATTTTTATAGTTTCGGTGATGTAATTGCTGTTAGCCTTTTTGACTTTTACAGCTTCATCGGATACTGTGCTCACGAGCCAGGGGCCCGCGTGCCAGGTTTGGTTTGACCCAAACATAAATACTTAAATAAACTCCTACAAAAACCTCGAAATTCGGACTGAGTCGCGTTCGCTGCGTGCTTGCGCGATTTCGAATATCTCAAATGATTTTAAGTCGTCTAATGACCGTCCGAGTTGTATTTTTAACAGGATGCACTTACTTGTCTGGCGATAACAAAATACAAAGCGTTGTTCCAATTTTTTTTTATGAAGGGAAGTTACTGCATATGCAAACCGTTTAACTGACGATCTGCAACATCTGCCCATAACAAATGCTGTGTCATCCAGAACATCTGTGTGTGGCACTACACTGCATGCGGCATCCTGAGACAACAGTTCTTAAGTCTCATATGCCCTGTAATTACACTAGCAATCAGTACCTCGAACTCCTGCATAGGAATCCTACTGCCAGAAAAAGCAAAATAAGAGTTATGAAACCAAAACAAAAAATATGTTTAATCAATATATTTGTAATGTCCTATAGCATTTTGCACTGATCGACTCGTCTGAATTGTGATATTTAATCCTATATCTATAAACCGTTCAATGAACGTCGCACATTTATATGCCTGTCATTCCTGACTGTCGAGATGTGTAAAAAAAATATTCACACAATGTAAGACATTGATGAACCACGATTTAATTTACCACTAGATCTCTTGATCAATTAGAGCAGCAGATGACAAACATCGCGGGTTATGACTAACAGCATGCGTAGGCGGCGCGGGTCCGTGGGAATTGTACCGCTGCGTAACGCCGTGACTTGGCCCTGATTAGACGTGGACTAGACGGACGTCACTAGTTGGACCTTGATCTGATTTCACTGTTAATAAATATTAATCTCGTTAACGAATTTCGCTATCGAAATTACGTGTGGCCACATAGGGCAAACAAAAAGATCGATAAAAACCCGAGAAAAGAACATACAGCTGATGTGAAGCGTCATCGCTGTAGAAAGTCTGCAGTCCGTGACTATGTTTTGGAGCACCCCAATCATTACATCAGACAAACCACAAATCTTTAACCAAAGAACACCGATTCCTACCAAGGATGATTCGCGAGGCCATTGAAATAGAAAAAACTCCTAATTTCAATAGAGAAGATGACTGGGTATTGCCACCAGCTTAGGATCAAGCTAATAAAATTAAATCAAAATTCAAGCATACCACTGCAGTATTTCAAGACACAATTAGCTCTTTCTGCGTAGATCGGACCAAAAATAATAATTAAAAGCTGAAGGTAACCCGGGTTAACGTCATAGTTATCAGGACATCTGTCACCTCAGTTCTCCAGTGACCATGGGTGCTGTAAAGCGCTCAAAATGTCGGGTTATAAATAATTTAAATTAAACGCGATAAAATCCGTTAAAATTAGTTTTATTGAAAAGTGTGGTATTCGCGCGAATATAAGAAAGCATTATTACTACGATTGTGAAGAAATAGACTAAGAAATAGGCTGTTAAGAACAGAATAGTTTATCTATTCTGTTCTTAACAGCACATTAATATAGAGACAGAGGCAGAAATACATATGTAGTTTACTTATGTTAAGTTACTGACAGTACAAATACGTCTTATAAAAACGTATTGGCAATTTTTTTTTAAATAAAGAGGGACTGGTGGAAGGATTCCTATGCAGAATCCGTCTAAGTTCTTCCTGTGGAGAGCCAGTTATTCTGCCGTGAAGCAGTAGTGTGCATACTTTACTGGGTTTTGATCTGAAGAGCATTGAGAGCTAATGTAACTACTGGGCATATGAGACTAATTAACTAATACCTCATGTTGTACTAACTCGTCACTTACTACTACTACACCAAAAATATATTTTACTAGTAGTACTCTTAAAATATATTTTCTGTCTATGACACTGCAACTGACCCTTTCTCTGATTTCTTTCTCCTACGCGAATGTGAAGATTTTTTCTTCGTAAGCGATGATATTAATGGCAGTATAATATTTCCTGCGAAGACAATATTATTTGGTAAATTATCTGGATTAAATGTTAAATGTTTGTCTCAAATTATTTAAGTAGCGATTTTCGCAGATATGCTATAGTTAACACTGATATTTTTGTCAGTAAACTTAACCCGTGATGGTAACTTCTAATGTAAGCATATGCGACACTGTCCACCAGACACGTGCATTGTTCGTAATTTAGTCCACATAAGAAAAGTAATAGTGTTATATTGTTGCTTTATTTAATTAGTATTCTGTGATAGCATTCGAGAAGTGACTGCAGCGTCGTCCTGCCATTGGTTTATTAGAGTCTGGTGTAGATAAGTTAGTCGAGAAATGATAGAGACCCTTTCTTAAGAAAATATCTCATTGAATGTAACTTTATTAAACATACTTCAGACTACTTATGGAAATACTTTTCGTAAATTTTATAATAATTATGTCAATGAGGTAATAAATAGTTGTGATTAAGACACTTCTTGATAGGCAAAATTGCTATGCTCTAACAAGCAGTGAAGCAAGGAAACGCCTTGATTGAGACCAACCAACGGAAGTTCAAATTATTCAGGGATCTGAAAACGGAGTTTAGTGGGCGTAGTTCTAGTGGGAAACTCCTAAACGGAACGTTTTATAGCTATGCGCTGTAATCGAATCAAGCTGTAATGACGTGCTTTCTAACCAAGTTGGTCAGCAGCTTTTGAAGATAGGTAATTCCTTAGCTAACACGTTTTTGAATGTTGACGGAAAACGTGAGGGAACCTTCATGTCTGAGGTATAAAAATATTTATGTGGACATTTGAAGTCCGTCAAGGCTCATAGAAGCAACCCTTTTTTCAAACCCTCTGAAAATGAACAGCTCAGCCTCAGCTATAGTTTTTATTTATATACTGATTGCTAAATCAGCGTAGTCCATTCAATATTTTCAATACAAATATTCGAAAACTATTAGATATTTACGAATTGTTGTTTAATTATATGTGTCGGGCTGATAGATCAAGTCATCTTTAACATGAACAGACATACACGGAACCTGGTATTCTAGCAGGCAGGAAAGTTGTGAAACTCTGCCAAGTTTCGTGCGATGAGTGACGATAAACGAAGACGACCCAGTTGCTACGAGTCACTTATCGTTATCATTCTTGGAATCTAGTATACTTCTTACTCTTACTACTTACTCAAAGTAGACAGAGCTGGATGATGATTCATAATTTGCTTCCTATTTGTGATCTTTCGGTTACAAGTGCAACCAGTTGTAAGCAAATCTTGAAAAATGAAATGGTGTTCAGATGACTGATCCATAGGGATGTTTTAAAAAAATAACTTTACAGAATTAAGGCAAGAAAAGTGTCAATTTGACTAACTTGGATCGTAGAATTTAAAGTTTTAGAATACATCACTACCTCTAGTAGTTTCTGATACTTTTAGATATACTCGTACTTATTTTGTTAATGTGTGTTTTGGTTTATTTAAAAATACCAGCTTTTTGGGCTTTGCCGCAGTCGGGTAAACATATTTTTTATACAGAGCCCATTTAAAACTAGCTAAGCCACAGCATTAACAATCAGGGGAACTACTTGCTCGTCTCGGTTATTACTTAGATTAAAAAAGGTGAATTCTGCGCTCATTTATCCTAATAAGAGTTAGTTACTCGCATATACTCGTAATAACTGAAGTTATTTACTTACGGTCGCTAGATTGGAAGTGAAGTTAATTCCAAAAATATTTGGCCTTTATCTCCTTTGTGTCCATTGCTACATGTAATGTTAGCAACGGCGTAACATTAATTAAACAGTGTTGAGCACAAAGCAATCGCCAACTTCCTCTATTAGCGCGATTGGCGTTCACAGAAGAGATTAGGTACAAAGCAATGGTTTAATTAAAACGACTTTGTTATTCGAGAAAAAATATTTTAAATACTCCGAAGTCAGGAAGGAGCGACCTCTTGTGACCCTCGGATAGCACATGTTTTGCTAATAAAAATGAAAGAAGCCGTTATAATGCAATATAACAAACCACTGTTTTTAAAGATAAAATACACTCGGTAGACTGCATGTCACCAGGCAGATAACAGTGAAGTCTCATCAAGAGTTTGTTAAATAAAGTCAAGTCATTATCGTCTTTAAGGGAATGTATTAATGCCTATTGAGGACAAATGTCAAAGCTCTCATAGCTTTGAAATTTGTATAGCAATTTACATATGTGCTACGGACAGTATATTTGATTTTGAGAAGTTTCTTTGATATAAAAAAGTTTAAATTGTATGTATTTCATTTCTAATAATATCTTAAACCCTAAGGGTGTACTAATTACTATTACTACATTTTTTATCTACTGAGATACGAGTAACTTATGTAAAAAAGATTGACAAAAAACAAGCCTATGTTAGTTGAAAAAATTGGTATTATCTCTCATATACCGACATTTTTTACTGATGCCAACTTCAACAAGGCTGCAATATGCAGATCCCGGAATACACAAACCAGTGATGGGATTACCAGTGGGAAATAACAGCAATGCGCCTATTTATCCACTTGCCCAACGCGGTTAGTATGGGCAAATTTTCCAAGACGTATCAGCCTTGTTAGCCCATTCTGGAAACGCTAATGTCCAGCAGTGATGATCAAAGATTTGTGAAGATCAAATTATTGGTTCGGATTCTATGATAAAACTGTCAGATTTAAGTCACTTTTAAATTTATTGACTTATTGTGATAACGTAGCAGTCATAGACAAGACTTGATATAAAGTGCTCTTACAGGGTTCATGTTGCGGAAGATAACATGTATAACTAAATCATAATTACACACACACAAAAGTAGGCTTTCATTTGACATAGTTTTCTATGTATATATATTATAATATAAAATATAAAATAAATATTGACGACAGTGTTAGAGTGGTTAGAGTATCTTCTGCGCCACGCGATCTGCGTTCGAATACCAGCTGGCAGTAACATTTGTGCAATAATATAATGATTTCACTAAACGGTCTGGTTGTGCTTTTTTATTGAATAAAATGACGAGACGAGCAAAACGTTAACCTGATGGTAAGTGCATCATCTGCCCATAACAAATGCTGTGTCACCCAGTGATTACACTAGCTCTCAGTGCCGTTCAGACCAAAACACAGTAATGTTTTCATAATACTGCTTCACGGCAGGATAACCGGCCTGGGGTAGTACCTACCTAGACGAATTCGTGATGCAGGAATCCTACCAGAAATTCTCGCAATACAGGAGAAAACCTACCACTTACTACCATCGTTTTATTTATAAAATAAGAATAGAAAGTGAAGGAGAAGAAAAAAAAACTTTACAAAGATTATATAATAAACGTGAAATACGTTTTGTCAACTCGAAAGCGAGCGAGGTTAGTTTATTCCAGCAATTGGCTGTAGACATGCAAATAAAGAGCAACTGCGCATTAGCGACATTGTCGCTAGAAATATACGCAGTTGTTGTAAAACGTATTTTAGACGGACGTAAGTTTATAATTATTCTATCTTAGAAGTAGGCTAATAAACATCAGAGACATTTTTCTAACAGAACTGCTTTTATTTCAAAGAAATATATATTTTTTTTTATTTGTCCAAATATTTCTTCCGGTTTCGAACACAGGACTCTGTCGGGTAAGCCAACCACTGGGACGTACGGTCAAACTATAATAATCATAGTCACGAAACATACAAGCGAATCGAACAAGCTATCTGTTATTCATTTTCGCTTGCATTCTCTAGATTGTCCAGTCTCAGAGGGTCGACTGTGGAGGGCCATAATAATGCACTATACAGCCGATGACCACCCAGACTCCGCGTAACATGACACCCGGATTAGCAATGAAAGCTTTGGAATGGACCATATGATCTAAAACGATCACTTATTAACAAGCGCATCCTCAGTCAACTGTTTAACGAATTATTTTTATTGTTTATGATCATTACAATAATAATGCCTGGAATTTTGACTTTTAATAAGGATACTTGGAGCGTAATCGTAGGTAGTTATTTGATACTAGCTGATGCCCGCGACTTCGTCCTAGTGGATTTAGGTTTTTAAATATCCCGTGGGAACACTTAGATTTTCTCGGATAAAAAGTATCTTATGTCCGCCTTCAGGATGCGAGCTATCTGTAGGTATGCCGAATTTAGATAGACAAAAGGACAGAGATTTATAATATTATATTAGTATGGATTTTCATTCGTTTAGATAGAAGATAGTCCAAAAAAGCGAAAACAGGTCTATAGGCAAGAGGGCATGAGGGTTACTCACTAATTTTAGTGCAGTACGAATTTACAAAAGACATTATATCAATACCGATAAGATCGGTATTACATTGAATTTGCTTTGCTTGAGACTGTAAAAGAGATTTATTGAACGTACTATGTTATTCAATTAATGCTATTTTTTTATTTTTTTTTTATTGTAGAAAGTGACGAAACGTGCAAAACGTTCACCTGATGGTAAGTGCAATGTCCGCCCACAACAATTGCTGTGTCACCCAGAATACTTCTGTGTGACACCACAATGCGCCCGTCACCCTGAGACATCAGTTCTTAAGTCTCAAATGCCCAGTGATTACGCTAGCTCACAGTGCCCTTCAAACCGAAACACAGCAATGCTTGCACACTACTGCTTCACGGCAGAATAACGTGCCCTGGGGTGGTACCTACCTAGACGGAATCCTGCATATTTACGTTTAAACGAAATATTATTGTAAAAAACTAAATAATTTTAACAACCATGTTTGATTGATGAATTCAAAATGTATTATGAATGAATAATTTAACAATACGATAGTCAAGGATCATTTGTAGAACATCTGCATCTCAAAACAATATTTATTTTTAGCTACTCCACACTTTCATTGTTCGTTCATTGTGTATCGAACGATTTGTACATCACTGGCTAATAATAAATTCTAGCTGATGAATGGAGGTCCCGTTCCCATTGATGGCTCAACGGGCGATTGTCTTGCGACATCCGCGGCTAATTGACGTAGTGCGGCTCGCTTTGACTGTGATAAAACGCGCGTTGGTGGCATTTATCTGACGATTTCTTAAGACTGGTGACGGAATGTCTCACATATCGTATATATATATATATATATATATAAATTGTATATTGTATTCTTCAAAATACAAGTAGTGCAATTTGATAATCCATGTTTCAGTCCATAGCCGATAGGTGTCAGGCAGAGTAGAATAGCACCTCCCTCTTTCCTACCGACGTGTCGTAGGAGGCGACTAAGGTATTTTCTATAAAAGAGGGGGCAAACGAGCAAGCGGCTCACCTGATGGTAAGTGATCACCGCCGCCTATGAACATCCTCAATACCAGGGGAATTCCGAATGCGTTGAAATTGTACGGACAGTCTTTATTCCTGCAGAATAACTCCATAATATACAATGCTGTTCCTATACTGCTCGTGGGAACGCAATGGGGAGTAAGAATTTTTTGACTCGTACGTAAATGGCGGCGACGTGGTTCGCCACTCATCACGTCTCGTTTCCAGCGAGGGCGTGTGGCGAGTGGGCTACGTGTCTGTATTAACCCATTGCTAGACTCTAACCAAAATAAACAAAAAATAAAAAAAAAATTGTAAAATTTAAAAAAGGTTTTTTTAAGTTTTGTTATTTTTCAGGTTTTGTAGCTGGTTTTCTTATTTGAACTTGAATTTGTAGCACATAGCACATAACTGCAATGTTTGTCTGTCGAACGATTGATATATCTTATTATTTATTTTTTATAGAAGAAAGTGACGAGACAAGCAAATTGTTTACCTGATAGTAAGTGCAAAGTCTACCCATTACAAATGTTATGTAATCAAAAACAAAAGTTATTAGAGCTCTTCAATCTGAATCACATTAATGTTGTCACACTACTGCTTCACGGCAGAATAATTGGCATTGAGGTTGTACTTATCTAGACGGATCCCTGTATAGACATAGCGTCTACTTTTCACCACAAAAAAAATGGACGACCATTAGGTCGAATTTTATGCATTACTTCGGAGTGTCTCAGCGTTTTTGCTAAATGATACTATACAGCAGCGTGACGTAGGAGTCAGGTACTTCGACTCCTAGGCTGCGAGTCTTAGCCAGAGCCAACACTCGACAGTCCGAATGGACGCGCGCAGCCTCCTTCGGACGGTCAGTAGACGACTTAAAATGTTTAAGATTTTCGAAACCGCGAAAGCAAGCAGCGAACGCGACACAGTCCGAACTTCGAGGGTTTTGTAGGAGTTTTTATTTATTTATTTATTTATGTTTGGGTCAAACCAAACCTGGCACACGGGCCCCTGGCCCGCGAGCACAGTATCCGATGAAGCTGTAAAAGCCGAGAAGGCTAACAGCAATTACATCACCGAAAATATTATTAGAGCCAACACTTATGTAAAAACACAATCTTTTTTTCGGGTTTCGTTGTTGTTTAGTTGTTCACGTCTCTTCGGCTGCATCCTAGCCTCCCCCGATCTCCTCCGGACGAGTGAGTACCCCTGTGTTTGGCCGTATACTTGTGGCATTATAATAACTCCTGCACAATTGACAGCCTCCGATTGTATTCGGAAGTTGTCATTAGTATCGAATTTTGGCCAGGAAATCGTCAGAATTCAGGAAACTGATCAGATTGATAGCTTTCAAATGTCTAACTTAACCGTAACTTTATTGATTTTGATTGGTACGTAAAGGATTATAGGTTAGATATATACGTACTTACTTGCAATTGAATGTTAGGTGTAATGATCCGCATCGGGTGCAATAAAGGCAATGGTAATTGAATGATCGCTGCGTGAGGCTCGCTCGCTCGCGGGGAGCGGCGGACGTACGTTATTTGAGCGGGGCGCCACGGGCCCCCGGCGCCGTCTGACGAGCGCCCTTATTTGAGCTTTTTAATTTATCGTACCACAGCAATGAGGTTCACCTACCTGCTGACTGAGTCATAGGGTTGAATCTCAGTCAAAGCTAGTGTTTGTGGATCAGAAATTTATCGCGACCACGACTTTCAATTATATATTGTATATTTGAAAATACACAAATAACTTCCCTTAATCCAACATACGTAGTGAACTAGAAAATGTAAAATAACTAGGACTTTGTCATTTGAGCAATAAATTGCGCTTGTAAGATGAACCGTGTTCCTAGAATTAGTTGCTGATTCCAAGCTTCAATAGGAAGTGGACAATGCAAATCTAGCAAACAATTTAACTTTACTGCGTAATATTAGATATCAAACAGCTTACGTCTTTATTTTGCTTACTTTAACAGTGCAAAGTCCTCTGGCTAGAGACTGGCTACTTAGAGGTTCTGTAAGGTCTGACACACTATTTATATTTCAAAAGTGAAGGTCCATTTCAAGTATGAGATCTGGAAAGTCACTGGGGAAATTATTTGAGTTATAATATTTTTATTTCCTATAAGAAATAATTTACTTGTAAAATTACATCAAAAATTCATTGCACTAGAAGGATAACAATCGTAACGTAACATAAGAAAAGTATTGCATCACAACAAAATGTATGTACATTCGATCAAATGTAAATCGATATAAAAGATAAAAGCAAATGTCCGTAAAAATAAGCTTTTTGTTTTATATGAAAGATTGATCGTAAGAAGTAACTATATGGAGAACTTAACGCACGAGCTCTTAGATAATTTTTTTGAACATTTAATTGTTTATGGTTATCAGAATCATCAGATATAATTAACATAAAAGATGGGTACTTCATGTTTATTACTACTGAGTTGCTAGGTCTTAGATTAGCTAAAAAATATACAGATAAAATGTGTAGCGAAATCCAAGAGGTTTCTTAAATTTCTGTAGCAAAATATAAAAAAATAATAATTGAAAGCTCTGCTTTGGAAAGCTTAATAAAATTGACATGCATAGACGACAAATATGTAATTAGTTATTTTTACATAAGTGATTGGCGTCTTTTGTATTATGTTTTATTGCCCGAATGATATGAATATGAGACCTGTATGGATAACGATATACCAACTCAAATATATTAATCCCAAAATATTTTTACCAGTGACGGGATACAGAAATGTTAAAGGTACTTGCTACTACGATTGCCAATTCACCAGTCAAGCGTAGCAATTGCGTAAAATCTTTCTAACTTCATAACCAAGAGTGAGGTGCTCAGGGCTAAAATTAGGAATAATGATGATGGAATCGTTTATTTTTATTACAGGAATTTTATCGTTACTAGACTGTATCTTTAAGAATTATTACATTAACGTTTATATTCTTATATGTAATATATACAATGAAGTTCTCTCAGTACAGTCCTGGTTTTAGGAGTCGCAAGAATCAGCACGTGACATTTGGTATAATAAATAGGATATAGCGTCTGCTATTAAAATGTTGACAAGATTTTACATGCTCCCCTAATTATTATCTCCATATTGTCTTAAAAAAGTATTCATAAAATAAATATTTGGTATTTAACTAAAATAAAATTTGTTACTTACAATTTTTCTTTTCTTAACTATAGCTACGAAAATTCGTTTGTATTGATATATACAATAAAAATTTAGATTATATTATTATAGTGTAGGAAAGAGTCGCAGGCAATGATTTGCCACGTAAATTTTAAAATTAGAATGAGAAGTTTGGATATTCTTGTATTAAAATATCTCGAAGTTTGTCACTTAAGGCACAGATTCGTAACACAGGAAGCGATGATACAATTGCCGCTGTCAGCGACGAATTAGTTGCGCCCGCGCCGGACGACGGTCATTGATTCTTGAACACCGCTGGCGCCATGCCGACCGCCTTTTGTTTTTTAATTTTTCGTCATCATAAGTCAGCGTTTCGTCTTCATCGGCGTAATGGAATTAATCATATTTTATGAAATAATGTATAGTGGACGTACAAAGTGAAAGCGGTACGTACGACCGATGCTTCGCATTTATGTACAGTTTTACAGAATAAATAAAATTACAACATACGAGGGGTGATCCAAAAGTAATGATAATCAATAATAAACACAATGAATAAAATAAATAAATAATAAATTTATTTCTCAACATAGTCTCCTAGCAAGTCTATACATTTAGTCCATCTCTTTTCTAATCCTAAAATTCCCTTAGAAAAAAAATCTTTATCTTGACTCTCAAAAAAGTCCTCAACCGCGGCCATCACGTCGCTATCATCGTCAAATTTCTTGCCTCGGAGGTGTTCCTTGAGTCGTGGAAAGAGATAGAAGTCGCTGGGGGCTAGATCTGGTGAATAGGGGGGGTGTTCCACCAGCTCAAAGCCCGCTTCCTGAATGGCAGCCATGGCAATTGCAGCTTTGTGAACCGGTGCGTTGTCTTGATGGAACAGCACTCCAGCCCGCAGTTTGCCTCGCCTTTTCTCCTTAATAGCCTCCCGCAATCTTCTTATTTGTTCTGCATAGTAGGAGCCTGTAATAGTGGCCCCCTTTTCCAAGTAGTCCACCATGATTATTCCTTCAGCGTCCCAAAAAACAGACGCCATAACCTTCCCTGCTGAGCTTGACACTTTGAATTTCTTCGGCGTCGGTTCATCGGATCGTTTCCATGTCATCGATTGTTGTTTTGTTTCAGGATCAAAATGGTGGATCCAGGTCTCGTCCATGGTCACAAAACGTGACAAAAAATTATCCTTGTCTGCCTGGAACTTTTCGAGATTTGCTCTTGACATGTCGACTCGTTTCTTCTTTTGCTCGTCGTTTAACATTTTCGGTACCCAACGCGCGGAGACCTTTCTCATATGCAATTCGTTCGCAAGGATTCTTTGAATGCTGCCATATGAGATCCCTGTGACCTCAGCTACATGCCTGATAGTCACTCTTCGATCTTCCAATACAACTTCTTCAACTTTTTTCACATTTTCTTCAGTGAGGGACGTCGATGGGCGTCCTTCGCGGTGTTCGTCTTCCGTCGATGTTCTTCCCAACTTAAACTCCTTAGCCCAGCGTGCAACTGTGGAATATGGAGGAGAAGAGTCCCCTAATGTTTCCACCAAGTCGCTGTGTATGTCTTTGGTAGACATTTTTTTCAAGCAGAGGTATTTAATGACAGCTCTGATTTCGTGTTTTTCCATTTTGATGTTCACTCCTTGACAGTCCGTATTCAAATGAATGTAGCTCCCGGGAATCGTGGCCTATTTATATGATTTTTTTTCCCTGAACTAGTGGTTAACTGAGTAAGTGACTGAAATTTTTTTGTATTTTTGTGTGCACTAGAAATAACTGATTATCATTACTTTTGGATCACCCCTCGTAACTATGATAATCAATCATAATGGAAAGAGGACTAGAGTACCAACCATAGTCGTCATTTTGGATCATGGATGATGATCACTATGATTAATAAATAGGTAATTGCGACTGCTTCATATTTAGCAACTTGTGTGCTCTTTTTCTTTCATTTTTGCGATGGAGAAAAGGATGGAAATGATAAGAATATGATGATAAATATTAAGTCCTGTCTTAAAAAAAGCACAACTTTGTCGATTACATCGAATTCGGTAAATAAAATTAGTATTATTATATTTTTTTTACGTTCTTATAAATAGTAGATAGAGAGAGATGTATAGGTACCTAAGTTATAAATATACCTGAATCCTGAATTATTGGACCTGGTGTTAGAATGCTATACGAAACAAACATCTGAATAATACACATTTTAGTTTCCAAGTAATGATGGTTTGTGACAGTCACTTGCTCTAACTTTCCTTTCGATTTCACTCCTGATCCACTTCTCTGATCCTGGTAAGAAATAAAGAATGACAATTTCAAGTTTTACGCAAACCATTGCTAAATAGCATATGATTACAACGGAGGTTACAACGTGTTAGTGCTTATTTTAAAAGTAACATCAACTACGTGATTGTCTGTTCACTGCGGGATCTCGTTTCTCGTAAGTTTGGAAAATTTGACATAATCTTCATGCTTTGCGCCTTGTTTCTATTCTCGACAATTAGCGAATTGTCGAGAATAGAAACAAAAGACATCTTGGACGCTTCGGTCCGTTAATACACTGGACTGGAGTCTTGCGCATTTCAGATGATTATTCCGCTATCTGTCAGAGGCTACGAAGTTGTTAGCGTTTCCCTTAGTCAATTTTTGCAACAACCATGTGATAAAATGAAGTGACTGATTCTCGTACTCAGGTTCAAATACTTTATTAAACAAATATTTTATATAAAGTTATTGTAATATTAATTAAGTTTTTATAATGACTGGAGATGAGTTAATTGCTGCCCGGCTGTTTTCATACATTAATTACACATGCAATCGTTATGCTTTTAATATAATATTTCAATATTGAAAATAATGTTGTAAAAAAGAGGATACCTATAGTGTTTATTTTGCTTGCTTCTTATAGAAACTGTGGTGGATTTTAAAAAAGGCATTTGACAAACTACACTGGTGGTACTTGACAAACTTCACTGGGTGTAGGATTTCTATGCAGAAAGAGAAACTGGGCCAGTTATTTTGCCGTGAAGAAATAGCGTGCAAACATTACTGTGTGGTCTGAAAGGCACTGAGAGCTAGCCTAATCACTGGGCATATGAGACTTAAGAACTGATGTCTCTGTGTCGGGCGCAGTGTGGTGCCACACATAATTGCTCTGGGTGGCACAGTATTTATTGTAAGTGGACGTTGCACTTACCATCAAGTGAACGTTTTTCACATCACCTAATGAAATAAAAAAAACCAACAAAATCTTAATTTCCTTATTAAGAGAATAAATATATTTCATTCCATTTGATTTCATACGTTGCCATTTACGTGAAAATAGTAACGTAAACCTAGATTTTTTCAAGAACAAAGAAAACACAAATTTTGCAAAGAAATTATCCTCAACAGAGCTTTTTATTGACAGTCCAGTTCACGAAGTTAAAATTGCCCATAATTTAATAATCAAACAGCATCAATAAGCGAAGGAAATCTGTTGAGATTAAGCGCGGGCGCATATATCAACATTACGCCTGACACTGGCCGGGCGTCGGGAGTCTGGCGCCACCGAATCACTCTCTTCCTTCGGGATGCACAGATTGTCCTTGCCTTTTATCGGTCTTATCCTGTTATGAAATGTCCGTTTCACTGTACGTTCGATTCGAATAATCATTGAACTTGTATTTCGAATTTATTTTACACTTGCTTCGTTTTTACATAGATTTGTTACAGGGATTAAAATTTGGAATTTTAAAATTTATAATAATTAAAATTAAAAAGAATCAAAATTATTTTCAAAGAGTTATTATACTTAAATTGAACCTTTATCTTTGTACATCTTTCCTTTATCTTTGTACAGGACATAATGAAAGTGTTAATTATAAAAGTAAATCTTTTCAGTACAGTTAAAGTATTAGCTTGATAAATATAATAGCATATGTTCTGTTAAGAATTGTATCTTCAGTAAGAGTTGTATATGAGTCATTTGACATTTTATTAAAAACATCAACCTACGCCTTTTGTCCCCTATGAGAGGTAGGCAGAGAAGTAGCGGAAGAGGCGGAAAGACCTAAATTACGGGTGCGTGGTATCTGGTACTGCGAGGCTTATGTTCAGCATAAGGCTGTATAGAGGCTGAAGAAAAAAAATGTTTGATCTTTGGCTTAAAGAATGTACGGTCTAAGCAATTACTGTTTAGTTCAATAAGTTTAGTCGCATTTTAAAGAATTAATCAAATGTTTTCGATTAATGAAATTAAATTTGGACAGCGCTCAATCAAAAACACGCTATTACATGTAATTACAAGCGATAAATGTAATTATCGACGCTTTATCTTGTATCAGCAGCTGTGATTACCTAAACGCCTGCCGCGATAAAAATTATCGACGAAATTTTTCAACAGGCGGTGGATCTTTAACAGTTTCAGTGGAAATGTTAACTTTATTTGGAACAGTTATTTTAGGCGTGAATCACTCTGTGATTGCTCCAGTTTCTGTGTTTTGGCTTCTGGAAGCAGATTGAACTTTTGTATGGTATAGACGATGTGCTAGTGGAACAAAATGACGCAAGATAATAATGTAACAGGTTAGTTCTGTATCTGTAACAGGTACTTTAATAAAACATGCTCCTTAGTTATATTCATCTATAAAGATGTAAGGTAATATTCCAACTTTACCTTTTTGTCCTCTAATAACTCTAAATTTTGTCGATTATAACTTTTCTGTTACATATTGATGTAAATCGTGACATATTTTATTTTTTACCATTTTCAACGTGACGCCAAAAAATAATACAGAAATTGTGATCATTATTTACGTGGCTCACTCGTCATTAAAAATAAAAATAGCATACGTGAGATTTTAACAGAATAGCATCAAACAAAGAGTTTGTTCCAATAAAAACAGGCAGTTCCTTTTAGCTGCAGTGTACTTTAAATGAACCGGTTTCGAATTAATTGGATATTCCCGGTTAACTTTTATTCCTCACTCAATCCAAGGCCACCATTTCAATTATTTAACACTTGATTAATATGCGCACGAAGTAGCACTTGCTAATGTTAAGGGCACTTTTAAGCCAATCAAAATGCGGCACTGTTGATTATTGAAAGTATTTTAAATTGGTAATATTCTACAGAATGTAATACTTACACGTTTTATCTTATTTTACTGGTAATTAGTGGCATCTTGGATGGTATCTCCATAGTACCGCTTATTCTGTCTTCAAGCAGCCGTGTGCAAACATTAGTGTTTCGGTATGAAGAGAACTGCAAATACCATATCCTTGAAATATTATATATTTCAAAGACATCATATCGATTTGAGAAAACTTTCAACTGTAAAAAGGTCCTCAACATGTTTTCTTTCACCGCCGAACATGCGGTTAATCAGCACTAAAAATCGAAATTTACTAGTTTAGTGAGCCGTGGTAGATCAGGGGCCTAGGCGCTCGCTTTAAAATTCATAGTACGCGTGTGGGTTCCTTTCCCGGAACCCCCGACCGTAAACACTAAAATTATTAATTGCAATTTTAAGTGCTGATTTACCATGTACTTGGCGAAAGAAAACTTCTGATGTCTAAGAAATAAAAAATATTTCAAAGACGTGAAGACCGCTAACCCGCATTGGAGGAAAGAGGAGGCCTGTGCTCAGCAGTGGAACCTTTATACGCTGTTACTTTACTTTTTTTTCCAGGTTTAGTGAGATTAAATCCTACAATTAATTTTAAAGCGCGCAGCCCCTGAAATTTTTGAAAAATATTATCATTACAACCACAGAAAAAAATTGACATAGTGTACATAATTAACAATCAAAACATTGGCGTTTATCAGCGTCTGATTCATTCGTTATAATTAGTACAAAGTGACCTTATTACGAGCGCTTAATGACCACTAAAACAGCTTTTAAATTATCATTCATACAGTTTCACATTTCTGCTGTGTTGCACCACACTGCGCCCGTCGCCAGTTCTTAAGTCTCATATGCCCAGTTATTATACTAGCTGTCAGCGCCCTTCAGACCAAAACACAGTGATTACACTTCACAAAGTCAGTAACTGTTTCATGGGGCAATTTAAACGTTTTTACAACAAAATCCCAGAAAGTGCACAAAATCTTTCAATCAAAAAGTACAAACTATTTGTTAAACAAAGCAAACAAAAACTTTTTAAGAAGGGTTATTATAATATTAAGACAGAAATACATGGATGATGATAACCCCTGGGAATGTGGTGATCGCTGCCAAGATATTTCTACATCTTTATAATACTGCTGTAATTGTATATTACTTTTAAAATAACTTAAATAAATTTCCACTGGGTTTCTTACTGGTTCTTCCCAGGACAGAGGCATTTCTTTGCAAACCAGTGTAGCTTAAAAAGATGACGTTCAATGAGTGTTATGTAAATGATCTATATTGAATAAAAATATTCTATTCTATTCTATTCTACTGCTTAACGGCAGAGTAACTGACCTTGTCGTACTACCTGCCTAGAACAAGTGACAACTTGAATCCTACCACAAGTGTGTATGTTCTACCTAGTCTACATCCGATCTTGTTACATCGGGCATGGGTAAGTTAAGACGAGTGAGCTGTATGTGCATGTACACTTGTGACATGATACTGTCTTCCAAAGTCGGAAGCTAACAACTGCTTCCGGCAGTAAGTCGCTGTGGTCGAAAATCGGCTAGAACATTCATTCCAAATGAGTGGAACCGATGTTTCTTATGCATATGTGCGAATGGTTATAATAATAATAACTAGTATCTGGCAGACTAGACTACCTCTTTCCTGTCGTGTGGTGGCTAAGGTATTGTACCGACGACCTTTATTCGTTCAGAATAATACCAGAATATGCAATACTGTCACTTTACTGCTCGTGGTAACGCAATGGAGACTAAGAACTTTTTCAATAAGATGACGACGTAGTTCGTCTCCGGTCACGTTTCCGTGCGAGAGCGAAAGTGCGGGTGTGGTCTCTGCCTACCTCTTATACGGGAAAAAGGCGCGACTGTATGTATACATAGAAACAAAATAACAGTATGAGTTATTTTCATTTTTAATTTTTTAGGTGTATCAGCGAGTGAAGCGCTTCGCAATGGCATCTGCCATTCACTATGGGGTTCTACTGTTTCTCGCCCAGAGCCCAGACTTGCATCACCGCCACCAGCGCAGAGTCATGATTCCTATCACATCAGAGGTAATAATCTTTTTAGAAATTTATGTTATACAATATTTAATGAAGTTATGACCATTTTATTATGTCGTAAACTTTATATACACAACTGTACAACATAAGTGTATATGTATAGTGTGCAGTTTAGTATATTCTAATTATGTTGTTACGTAATATTGTAAATAATAAAATTTGTTTCATATGCATATTTTTGATCTTTAGATGAAAACAATAAGGTTCTTAATTAACACCCATAGTTTAAAAATCATCTTCGTGTTCTTTTTTATTTAACCAAAATTAAACATTTTAGTTCGAAATTACTGTAATTTGAAGGGTATTTTAAGGAAGTAAAATTAAAATTAATCAATCAAGGACACTGAAGGCTCTTTTTATTGTACCAATTTATTGGATGATTTCTAATTAAAACTCTACCGAACTAGGGTTAACACGTCGAAAATTTATTACACTGTAATAAATCCCGGGACCCTCGCCCATTGCATAAATTCCAATAACACTAGGTTTCACCAAATCCCACGGCTTCAGATTTTGGCTTGACATATCTTATCGCGGGCCCGACAGCGCGTATCGCTGGCGAAATTACGTTTGTTTTATGACTCTGATTTGCCGGCGGCAGCGACAAAGCCTCTATCACCAGATATCGTGTATCGACAGTTTAAACGTTCGCTCCGTATTATGATGGTTGTAATTCATATATCGAACACAAATTTCGATATCGATGATAAGGTAGCGTTAGTGTATTCATCATTAGTTTTATTATTTTATTTTAAGACAAATATTTATTTCGTACCTAAGCCCTGCTTATTTAGGTAAAGCTGTTCCAAAACAATGTTTTTTTTTTAATTGTATAAAGCGACGAAACGAGCAAAACGTTCACCTGATAGCAAGTGCAACGTCCGCTCACAGTAAATGCTGTGTCACCTAGAATATTTCTGTGTGACACCCCACTGCGCCCGTTACCCTGAGACATCAATTCTTTAGTGTCAATTGTCCACTGATTACGCTAGTTTACAGTGCCCTTCAAAGCGAAACACAGTAATGCTTGCACACTACTGCATCGCGGCAGAATAATTGGCCCTGGGGTGGTACCTACCTAGACGGATCCCTGCATAGGAATCTTACCACCAGAACATTGAAATGAAAAGTACTCGCTTGTAATTGTTCGTTATGATTTATAATACCATATATTTTCGTGGATACATACAATTCCACACTAAGAATTTTAATAATTTGTTATGTCACATAATGCTTGTTATATGCCTTCACAAATCATTAGAGACTCCTACAAAGATATGAAAATGATTTCATGTTCTTCTAAATCATGGTAAATAAAAATCAATTGCCGCATCTATGAAAGAGAATTTGAGAACGGCTCAACCGATTTGGCTGATTGTTCTTTTCTTGTGTTTCAAAAGTAAGGACAAGATTTGTATGAAAAAAAATTTTTAGAAAATCCATCGGAAAAGTCTAAAATGAGGATGGTATTATGAATTAAAATCACAATAAAAAAGTGTCGTTCAATTTGACAGTTCTGCTTTCACATTTCTTCAGTACTTAATATTTTTATGCTCAGCGCACTTCTCATTTTCTTTATTAGTAAATTACACCCATGCGAAGCCAGGGCGGGTCGCTAGTCAGTTTCATATTTTAAAGCATAGAGTTTTACTAATGTCAACTAAGAAAATATAGTATGTGGTATATTTTTCTTATAATTATTCTAAGAAAGATGTGTTACTTATATTCATTGTAATTAAATAATGCTACTTAAGGCTCCCATAATCTAAAATATACACGAAAACGGATGCGGTAAATCATTAAATATCATTCAGCATGTAAATTTCTTTGTTTAGTTAATGGAATCCATCCATTAAATTTGTTTCCCTATTATAATAGAGAAGGAATTTTAATTTGTTATGATCCGCCTGCAAAATATAAAATGGTGGATATTACCTACTTTTTGAAGAGCACGGCCTCGCCGGCTCACTCTTTGGCTGTCTGTCGTAGAGCGAATATCGCCACTTGATAATGTCTTGTTTTGGGGTGAAACACGTGTCTGGTCTCGACTGAAGTCGAAGGCACCCAAGGCTTCAGTGCCCTTGAAACCGAAACATTCTGTACGGTTTACTAACAACAGTTCTTTTGGCGCCAACTCGAAAGGTCGCGGCTTTATTTAAATGAATTTTATTATTTCTGTGTGTGTTTTGATGTTTAAATATGGGTAGTTTATTATTTCATTTGGTTTTGATTGGGAAATTCAATTCTATACAAAAATTTTAGCAAATCTTCAGTAAAAGTTAACTACTCGTATCATTTTACTTTCGATCGAATGAAATTGATGAAAAAAGAATAACTAGAATAATAGTGCAATATCGGAATCTAAGGTTTAAATGAAAGTCGAACTCAAGATCCTTTTTTTTCTGCTGACTCTTTGCCCTCGTCTCGGTGCGTTGTAAATCCGATTTGGACATGTTTACCCATGTAAGTAAACATTGGTTTACAAGATAAAGTTTTGTAACCCTTGTGTTTGGAATGTATGGATTGCATAACAGCAGACATTATATCTCCAAACTTAGACTTTCTGAGGCGTGATATGTCCTGATCTCATACGTTATAGTCTATGCATGGCCTGGGTCAGTGATCAACGTATTTGCACGATGAGTCGTAGCGCCTTCCTTCCTTAATCCCGCCAAAACAAATATGTACATACCACACATTTTTTTTTTATTTGTTAAAAGTGACGAAACGAGCAAAACGTTCACCTGGTGGTAAGTACAACGTCTGCCCATAACAAATGTTGTGTCACCCGTAACAGTGTGACACCACAATGCGCCCGTCACCCTGAGACATCAGTTCTTAATTCTCATATGCCTAGTGATTACACTAGCTCACAGTGGACTTCAGACCGAAACACAGCAATGTTTGCACACTACTGCTTCACGGCAGAATAACTGGCCCTGGGGTGGTACCTACCTAGACGGATTCCTGCATGGGAATCCTACCACCTGTTTGGTAAATTTTTGTATCTGGTTGTGTTGTGATAGTTCCGTGTATTTGACACTACAGCAAACTCGTTTACTAGATGACGATGAAGAACTCTTATTTAAAAACGATGATCTACACTGGGTTTTTACCAGACAACCAAACCCGAAAACTAACAATCTGTGAGTTTGTTGGTTCTGCCTGGGATTCGAAACTAGGACCTGCGGCAGTAACTGCGGTACTCTACTAGGGATTAGAGTACCGCAGTTACTGCCACGCTGTCGTTTGCGATAGAACTTACGTCACTTCTGATATTTTGAAGTGATTATTTTATTCTGAAGAATATATACATACATACAGTCACGCCTTTTTCTCATGTAAGGGTTAGGCAGAGATCACTCACATATTCCACGTTTCGCCCCAGCGGGAAACGAGACGTGACGGGTGGCGAACCACGTCACCGCTACTTTGGTAAGAAAAAATTTTACTGCTCATTGCGTCCCCACGAGCAATATTGTGACAGCATTGCATATTATGGTGTTATTCTGAATTCACGAATAAAGGCTGTCCGTACAATACCTTAGTCGCCTCTTACGACACCTCCGTAAGGAAGAGGTAGGTGCTATTCTACTCTGCCTGAAACCTATCGGCTTTCTGAAGAATTAATTGTCAAAATACAATTCAGCACTGATTAACAAGTACTGTCTAAGATATTATTGAGCGTAACTTTTATTAGCAAATGAACGTTGCGTTATCAAATAATAATAAATTTCATATAGTTTTTTGTGTGCCCAGTTCATTAACTGAGGCAAACGCGTAACACGCAGTAGTCACTCAAGACTAAGGTGACCACAACGTTCAATCAATCAAAGAGTAACATTCGTGCCAGCCAAGTCTGAGCGTCAATATTTGTCAAATGGCCACGCGGGCACGATATCGCCCGATGGCCCCATGTTTACCCTATTATTCACGACTTTGTTTGGCCAAGTCCAGCCGTGCCACTTTGTAGCCTTGCGTTTAAAGTTCGCGTGACATCGCCTCGTGACCATTGAATACTTCTGTTGTTCTGTCGGGAATTTTGTAAAACAACGCGCTGTTATAGTTTTCCACTGCTTACTTAAATTGACACGTTTCAAGCACAAATGAATCCTACTGTAATTAAGCCGGAGAGTTTGTATGTTTGTACCCGCTAATCTCATCATCATCATCATCATCATTTCAGCCTATCACTAGTCCACTGCTGAACATAGGCCTCCCCCATAGATTGCTACAAAAGCTTCTAGCTCTCATTTTGGGGGGTATTTTGCCATAGTTGCCACAGCTGGCAGGCGGATTGGCAACCGCAGTTTATTTATTCAGATGTTCCAGGAAGATGCTGCTGTCCATCTTCTGGTTTTAATTTTCCCTCTGTCGACTTTTACGACACCCACGCGATGAGATGGGGTGGTAGATTCTCTTAAGCCGCAACCACACGGCATCTAATCTCTGGAAATGCTAATCCCAGGCATCTCTAATACAAAAATAATATTTTTGTATTAGATAGCCCGTTTATTCCTATAGTCCTTAAAGCTGTAGCATGAAGACTATAAAACCTAATGCTAACCCAATGACTATAAAACCTTAAGGAGCCGCTAGCTAAGAACCGAACATTACCGAGAAGGAGCGAACTGTGAATGCTCAAATCAGCGCGGCTCGCCGTGTGGCACAGCCAGTGTTAGATAAGTCAGTAAACATCAATATGATTTCGTCAAGTTCAACGTTGAATCACTTTAAGCCCGACTGTAATGAGCTAGTCAGCCAATGAAGTGTGCATAGTAAAGTTTCAGCCTATAAATGTCCCACTACTGAGCACAGGCCTCCTCTCATTTCTGGGAGGGTTATGGAGCTAGAAAGAATCCGCCGAAAGAATGCGGGTTGGCGGACTGCACATGTCTTCGAAATATTTTTAATTTCTCAGACATGCAGGTTTCCTCACGATGTTTTCCTTCACCACCGAGCACGTGGTAAGTCAGCACTTAAAATTGCAATTAACAATTTTAGTGGTGCCGGCACCGGGAATCGAACCCAGGTCACTCGCGTACTATGAAATTAAAAGCGAGCGCCTAGCCCCTGAGCTACCACGTGCTCTACGAAGTGTGCATAGATGAACTTAAACAGAATTGCTAAGCGTTTAGATCGTCATATTGACGTAAAGTATAATCCACAGTTATAGCAGGAAAACTCGTTAAGGAAGAGACCTCGTAAACTTGGCCATAATCACAAATCTAGACACACGTCAAATAGCAATTATCAAAGCAGAATTTAATCTCAAAGGTACCGCGAGTGACATTTCGTCAATGTTTACAAGACGACAAATTTAAAAGTTTATCGCTGTGTAGAATTGTCACGAGATTTTCGACTTTATCACGGCGTTGAAAAGTTGCCGTAAGATGAATTTAAGGCGTTTTCGGAGCACGAGTAAATTGGTTTACGACACAAACACGAAGCGTGCTATTGTTTCAGCAAATAATACTTGGAAACATTGGAGAGAGAAATCGGAACGCGTACACAAGAATGCCGCCTGGGATTGTTTAGACTTATACCATCTGTATCCATTAGAAATGGAATTAAAGAAGATAAAAAATATGAAAGTAAAAACTAGCTTACCGAATGTGCAGTCTTTTAAAATGGTTTAATTTAGATACACACAAATAACGACAGATGAGAACATATCATGAACTTCATCACGATCGGTTCAGCGATTAAGCCGTGAAAAGGGAACAAACAGACAGAGGGTCAGAGAGTTACTTTCGCATTTATAATATAAGTATGGATGTCACGTGAAGAAAATCCATCACTCCACTAAGTTTCAATGGGTCGTTGAAATCAACTTCGTGCGTCATTTTTAAAAACTATCACGCCGAGATTGTTACAAATTAACTGTGCGCGGGTTGAACTCGCATTTTTCCGGTTTTTTTTTACTTTGACATAGCAGTAGTAAACAATTAATGAATCAAATCAACACATATTCATACATACATTTGACATACAGTAGTGCTTCTTATCTACTTAGCAAAATCTAACCTACTTGAAAGCCTAATCTCTTGCCAGAGCGGAATTAACTTATTTTTGGGTTAAATCCTACAAAACCTCGAAACTCGTGACGTAATTTGACGCCGTCCGCAATCGAGCGCAAGGCGTGGCCACCGCGATCCGCACACTCCGTCGGATTTTGAGTGTTATCGTTCTTGAAATCCTTTGGATCTCGCCGCTGTAAGCCCTGATTTATCATACTTATCTAAGAAACGCACTGTCAATGCTAAGACTGCTCGCTTGAGACGGATGTGACGTTAGATTACAAGCGTTTCGTGCATCGTAAAGTTTATCAATAAACATAAATTTTCGTATTGTAATAATATCAATGGAGATCATTCGTACTTTTATATAGGTGTCCGGCAGAATAGAACAGCACCTAACTCTTCCTACCGCGGTGTCGTATGTGGCGACAAAGGTATTGTACGGACACCATAATGTGCAATGCTGTCACTATACTGCTCGTGGGAACGCAATGGGTAGTAAGATTTTTTTGACTCGTAACAAAATAGCGGCGACGTGGTTCGCCACCCGTCACGTCTCGTTTCCCGCGGAAGCGAGAAGTGAGCTACGTCTGTGGCCTTAGCTTACAAAAGGCGTGACTGTATGCATGTATGTATTGTTGAAAGAGAGGAGGTTATGTTGTCTCATGTATGACCAAGGATATTGATTCCACGAGGACTTTCTTCAGCAATCGACATAAGAGATATTTTTCTAAAGATTTTTTTTACGTTATTTGATTTAATTACGTAGCTGAACGGCGGGTATACTTACCCGCCCGGTGGTGGCGACTTAAGAGACTCTACCACTCCATCTCATCCTCTGGGTCAAAGGGAAAATAAAAAACAGTAGATGGGCATCAGCAACTTCCTGGAACATCTCAATAAATATACTGCGGTTGCCAACCCGCCTGCCAAGCGTGGAAACTATGGCAAAATCCCCTAAAATGAGAGCTACAAACTGTCGTGGCAATCTATGAGGGAGGGTTATATTCAGCAGTGGACTAGTGATGGGCTGAAATGACAATAATGATGATGATGATGATTGTAATAGTCCCATGATTATGACACTGAATCTGACCCTCGCTTCGCTTACAACGATACAACTTGTTGAGAAATGTGAAGACGAATGAGTGCCGCCGAGTTGCGCTGATACTTCATCATCATCATTGTCGTCATCATCTCCTGGTTATAACTGAGGATTGTGAGGACAATAATGAGATTTATAAGGACATTGGCCTTTATTCCAGAGGGTCCATAACTTAAACCGTCTTTAAAAACGTCTTTAAAAACTCACCGTATTATGAATTTAAGTCTTAGTCTAAAGATATAATCTTACCGACCGGTATTTTTTTTAAATTCTTATCCAAATTTGCTCCTTACAGTTTTTGTAAGGAGCGTAATTAGCAAAGTTCAAGATCCATAGCTCCACATATGGAAATAAAAAAGAAATGGTTATCGTCATACATAATTAAACGTTTGTCATAATTTTCAAATGCACTTACAACATGGAGATAACTCCATTATAGGATAACTGTTACATAATAAAATGATAACGCTATTTTCAAACAGTGCTGATAAGTAATTTTAAATTGTCAGATTTCACTTTTCCTTGTTTATGATAACAATTGACTTAAGCTATAAACGTAATTCGAATTAAAATGCGCAATAGAGTTTGTACTGAAGGAAAAGATATTTTTATAGTTCAGTTGATTTCAAGAAATGACACATGATTTAAATGAAAGTATTTATATAAAGAAGTCCACTTGGGTAGGTACCACCGCATGCCATTAAACAGTGTGCGAATACCACTGCTTTGAAGGGATAGAAGCGGATGTAATTGGAGGGCATGTGTGACTTAAGAAGTGAAATCTTCCGACTCTAAGTTGCTTCTGTCACAGAGAGTGTTACAATAAGCGTAAGCGTAGTTCTTACTATCAGATGAACAATTTTCTCCTCTTACGAGTGCATAAAAATTTTAATTGTTAATTTTTATGTACGTATAATTATTAAATCAAAACACCGACCAATGCGGGAGTTCCAAACATACTGTCATTATTTTCACATGGATCCTATCATCATCTGTGTGTATTTTCGGTCTGGTAGTGTTTGACTTGGTGGTATCTGTTGGAAGTAATGAGATTTTTTAGTGTATATATATATATATATATATATATATATATATATATATATATATATATATAGATATTATTTTTTTCGTATATATCCCCCAGTTGTCACATACAACATCCACGGGAACAGCTACTGTTTGGTGGCGGCATAAGAAAATCTGCTAGAGAAATTATACGTAGAAAGCTACCTTGCAGCATGGCCTTTCCTCGGTAGATCTGACCCATTTAAGTGCTATAACAAGTATGTAATTGCAATGTGGCTCTACCATAAACATAACTATATTTTGTGGAAGTAAGTGACATCCATACTTTATGCGTACTTATTTCGAATATTTTGTTTAAATTTCCTCAATCTTTGTATTAATTATTTAAGTTATTGGTTTGCTTATAACAAAATATTGTTTATACATCAAACGCTGTTTTCATAACATACTGATTTATCAAATGTCCAATTACAACCGACAATCTCTGCCTACCCCTTAAATGGAAAAAAGGGGTGACCTGCTAATTGGCATTCAGTACTTTTTTAAGATTTATTTTTGTAACTTTTCTAATATGCTGTTGTTTCTATAATGAAGTAAGTAACGGTAGTAGTTAGACATGTTCATGTGGGTAGGTTTCAGCTTGGCCAAGATCTCGTTCTGTTTCCAAAACTTAAATTGATTTTTTTTTTAAATCGTGTTCGATGCTATCCAGTCATCTATATTTTGGTAATGTCTGGATTTTTACGGCCATCCCTCAGCAAGCGCTTGAGTTATCTGACCTCGTCTGTTCCAATAATTGGTCTCGCTTACCGTAAGCGTCTGATATTAATGGATTTTTATCACGAATTTATATGGTGTATGTCAACGTTTTTTTTTTAATTTTATCAACGTACATCATTTTTACATCATTTTATTCATGGCCAACTTCAGATTAGTATAGGCTTTGTATAGGAGGAGCTTTAAGCTTCTTGAGAATATTTTAGGATGCAAATAACTGAGTAAACTGAAAAAATAACTGTTGGCCTTTGTTATTCATTGGCAGATATTCTGTTTTTTTTTTATTGTATAAAGTGACGAAACGAGCAAAACGTTCACCTGATGGTAAGTGCAACGTCCGCCCACAAAAATTGCTGTGTCACCCAGAATACTTCTGTGTGACACCACAATGCGCCCGTCACCCAGAGACATGAGTTCTTAAGTCTCAAATGCCCAGTGATTACGCTAGCTCACAGTGCCCTTCAAACCGAAACACAGCAATGCTTGCACACTACTGCTTCACGGCAGAATAACTGGCCCTGGGGTGGAACCTACCTTGACGGATTCCTACATAGAAATCCTACCACCAGAAAAAAATTGTTTGTATTCGGAGTAGCTCGTTATGTTGTATCATAGTAGCTCAGCTGCAATAACACTTCGTCATTTAGCACCACTGATAATAACGAGACAAGGTCGAAACTTCGACTGAATATCTCATAAAATACATCAAGTATAGCGACCGATTATATTTTATGGTTTTCTGAACATCCTGCCAAAGCTGTGATTGTAGCCTTATATTCGGGAGACTCATCAACTCTCTCTGCGAGATTATTTTTAAAAACACCTCGTACTAGTAAATGCGTTTCAGTAGCGATATCGGTACATGATTCTTCAATAGGACGTTACTGCATTTTGTAAAGGACTAGAGTATCACACTTTTGCTCTGCGCTTCAGGTGCAACACTGCCTTGATCTGGACTGTCCCTTTTGAAGCTCCATCGTTACCTCATTCTTACTACAAACTTTGACATTAATAAGTTTTTCTGGAACAATTCTAATCTATAATAGTCAATAAAAATAATTCAACTGACGTCACTTCCGTAGCTGCACTAAAGGCAACTGTAAAGATAAAGGGATCAACATTGCTTCAGGTAATCAATAAATATCGAACAGTAATCGCGTCCTGTAGACCTTCAAAAATAACTTTGATTACTTTAATGCCTAGTAAAAACGAATTATTTTGCAACAAATCCAGGTTGATTACACCCGAGGTTTACGATAAAAATAATTTAAGCCTCACAAAGGTAACGGCGGGGAGAAGTAAGTAGAAGAGTTCGACGCTAAACTGTTGTGTGGCCAATCACAAAGCTCGGATTTATGTGTGAATCAGATAAATCGCGGAATTATTTCGGACACGTTTTCGTCTTTTACAGTCGTAGATTTGGTTAATCCCTGCCGATAAATGGTATTAAAACATTATAGCGAGAGATAAAATGTATTCAAAGCGAATGATAATATTTGATTTATACTTATTTTTTCTTTTAATTTTAGGTACTCAATTACTGACAAGTTCATGTCACATACGTTCATTTTGTATATCATTTTGTGGCGGTTTGGCCACATAGATTTGATACTGGCACTATTTTAGTTAAAAATGTTGTTTTATGAAATTGTATTGTGTTCTTTCCATTTAAATTTACCAACAATTCAATTTTCCAATCGATTCTGCTCTTGATTTGATAATATGTATACACTTTAGGGATTAAGAAGCTTTATTAAGAACTTGTTATGTATTTACTGTTACGAACTAACCTATACAATTATTTGAATCTATCCCAGATTTCATATATCGGCTATGGTAAACCACAAAGAACACCCAACACGGCGTATGATTTGTTTCGCACCAACAATTTGATAATTCACTTAAACACTGTGTTTAATAATTCACATCATTTTTATTTTTAATTATTTAATTTATTTTCTTTTATTCCTTTCGGTATTGTGAGTGTGTTTTACAGATGCACATATTACATTTGCAACACACGACCGGACCCGAAACCCAACGATTTATATTTTTGCACAAATGTTAACTCTAGCTGAGATTCAAACCCAGAACTTGCGGCGTAGAGTTGGGTACTCTGACATCTAGGCCACGCGATCGCCACACATCGTTATAACATAACGTAACTCGGCGAGCGAAGACTTTAATCGTTTCATGATTTACCATACGCTTGGCGATAAAGGAAGATAACAGGAGAAACTGTATGGAAACGTCTGAGAATTTGAACAATATACTTTTAAGAGACATATAGATTGCCAAAATGGCTGAATCAACGTCGCGATTTCTTCGTCAGTCTGTTTATAAAAAAATGTTGATAATAAAGGCCTTTTATAGCTTCTCCAAAGAAAGAAGGAATTGCAATAATTACCAAGGCTAGACGAAGGGGTAGGGAGCACCAGGCTCGTAGTACCTACCAGTAGTTTTTCACTTTAGACGCTGCAGACCGTTACCGTTCTGCGTTTTCGACCTGGCAAATTCCGAAATACTCGTAGTTATTCCGATTCCGATAGTCAAAAGATTTTGCAGGTTCACTAGTTCACGCTCACGCCGCCCACGGAATGGTACAGGTGACAGATTTTCTAACTGTGTCACCACGCGACGACGGTCTCTACCGTTACCCTCCGAAATATGAGAGGATGCATATACCTAGATAAAATACATTTAAAGACTGTGAATAAGTACGACCAAATTCATAAGGCTTCTGAAAGGTGGCGGTATGGCGATCTTATCGCAGCAGCGTTACGTCGGGTCCGAGTAAGTTGGGAAGAGTGAGTACTATATTATCTCCTTCGCTATAATAGCTCCCGATATTATTCGAAAGTTGTCGCCGTGGTTGAAATCGGCCAGGAGAACATCATCATGGGTACCACCATAGTGCCAGTTGTTCTGCCGTCCAGTACCAAACATTATTGTGTTTGGATTTGTAAGGCATTGAGAGCTGGTGTAATTGCTAGGTAAATGAGACTTTAGAACTGATTTCCCACGATGACGAGCGCAGTGTGGTGTCTTAGACAAATGTTCTGGGTGACACAGCATTTGATTGGGCAGACATTGCACATTACCCTCAAACGAACAATTTGTCGTCGTCAATGTCTTCAATAAATGTATAATTTAATAAATTAATCACTTTTTAATAAAATCTATATTACATAATAGCTACTTTAATAAATATAAATGAAATGTAGCATAATAATAATTCCAATTTTCCACTGCTCAACAATGTATGCTGACAACGGGTCTAGTGTACCCCAAGCGCTGAGTTTATTAAAAACTAAATTTGTCACGGTCCCCATATGACTCGGATCATGATTAAATATTTTATTGGAACCTCTAATCTTGATTAACGATTAATGCGTGACTTTTCATATTTCGTCTGTAAATATAATCTGGAATCGGATCTAATATTAATCGACAATTTATAGTTTTAATGATACCAGTAAAGCATTCGAGACATGTTGATTTAAATTTAATTGAATTAAAATTCTTTACATTGCGACCTATTGAAGTTTTTTTTTTGGTGATGGAAAACATGTTGAAGTTAGGCATTTACTGTTACTCTGTATAGTAAAGTTTTAAAAAAAAAAGTAAAACGTATCAGCCCATAAATGACCCACTGCTGAGCACAGGCCTCCTTTAATTTCCGGGGGGTTTTGGACCTGGGAAGAATCTGCCACGCTGTTCCAATACGGGTTGACGGACGTCTTCGAAATATTTTTTATTACTTAGACATGCAGGTTTCCTCACGATGCTTTTCTTCGCCGCCGAGCACATGGTAAATGAGCACTTAAAATTGCAATTAACAATATTTGTGGTGCCGGCACCGGGGGCCCAGGAAACCCGTGTACTATGCCAATTTTAAGCGAGCGCCTAGCCCCTGAGCTACCTAAGTATAATATAGGTATATATAAGTTATAGAAGTTAATAGTGTTGGAGTATTTTTTTTTTATTAAGCGATTTATGTACACTCATTTATTCCTTAAAAGAGATGCTATAGATGTTTTCGTACAAAGGCACTACTTATTTTATTTCGAAATTTCTTCTAGCAGATTTGCTACCGGAATTTTTTGATTAGAAGCATATATTACTGGTTTTATTCCCGCCATACGTAAGAATCATTGTATTCCGGGTTAAAGGAGACTAGCTAGTGAAGTCACAGAGTATATAAGATTTAATAACCGATGTCTCAAGGTGAACAGCGCAATTCAGTGACGCAGTACTTTGTAGTTCGTAGTTCTGCGTAGCAGTGCAACTGTTATAGGTAGGCATGGCCTTTACTATCAGATGAACGCCTTGCTTGTCTCGTCATCTAATATTATAAAAAGAAACCACATCACATAGTAAAAAGGGTATTTTATCAATAATTATTTAATATCCAATGAGCAAAATAATTTCTTATATTTATTCAAAAATTTAAAATTAAATTAAAAACCAAGCGTACCATTGCAAGACTTTAAGCCACAGAAAGCTCATTCTGCTTAGATCAGATCGCAAATAATAATTAAAAGCTGACGGTACCCCAGATAAAATATGACATTAGGACTCTGAAGCTCCCGAAACTTCGGATTATAAAAAGTTAAAACTTAAACGCGATAAAATTCGTAAAACTAGTTTTATTAAATATCCAATGAACAAATCAGCTACTTTCCATATAACAATTATTTATAATAGGTTGGAGTTTCAGGATATTAGGCATAAAACAAATCACAAACAAGCCACTTAGTTACGTAATAATTTTGGACATAGACAAAAATTCTAAATGCAAATTGCGATTCCGTAGCACCATCCGAGACCACGAACACGAATTTTTAATTTGTTAAAAGCACTCGGAAAAATAACAATCTGAATGCATCGGGAGCGCAATTTACGTTGAGCCGCGCCTTTTATAATTAAAATTGCATTAGGCCTGCAAATAAGCGGTCTTTAATGATAATGCACTGTTTGGACAGAAAAATACAGGAATTTCATCCTCCGTAATCTAATCAATGATTATTGTAATTGAAAATATATAAAAAGTGTAAATGTCCTATTGCTGAACACAGGCCTTCTCTCATTTCTAAGATGATTTTGGAGGAGGTAAGATTCCGACTTCACATGTCCTCAAAATATTTTTATTCCTCAGACAGGTTTCCTCATAACGTTTTCCTTCACAGCTGAGCACGTAATGATAAATTAGCAGCTAACATTGTAAAACAATTTTAAAGGTACCAACTCAGGCCAGTTGCGTACTATGTTCAAAGCGTCTGACTGTCGTAAGAGTCACTCGGTGGCGGTATTGGTTTTCTTGTGCACGCCGTTGAGGGAGGGCGGGCGGTGCTCTTCAAAACTAGGTAATATACACCATTTTACATCTTAGCAAATTAACTTTCTCTCCTTTACTATAATGGATTTCCGCAAAGTATCGCCTGATTCTATTAACTATGTCGCTATTGCTATTAAATTCTATTTTTTTATCGACGAGGGTTCAAACGAGCAGGTGGCTCACGTGATGGTAAGTGATCACCGCCGCCCATGAACATCTACAATACCAGAGGAATAGTAGATGCGTTGTCGGCCTTTGAGAAAGGATAGGCTCTTTTCTTGAAGGTCCCTAAGTCGAATCGGTCCGGAAAAGCCGCTGGCGGCAGCAGATTTCATAATGTGGTTGAGCGTGGCAGAAAATTTTGCGAAAAACTTACAGTGGTGGAATGTCCAGGTGGTGACGATGGAATTTTGAGTTGTGTTTTCTTATGTATCGTGAATGAGTTTTACAGACATATGTTTCACATGCACAACACAAGTAGACCAGAAAACCTTTTTTTTTTTTGTTTTTGCACTATTGTTTGCTCCGACTGGGATTCGAACCCGGGACCCGCAGCGTAGTAGTCATGTACTCTCACTTACCACTAGGCCACTGGATCGTCGTGATTACAATGATTATACATTGCACTGTCTTTATTCGATTATTATTATAGTATACGTCTTCAAATTTTTTTCCCGAGCCCAAAGTTCCCTCATCTTTAGCATGTTTTGATTGTTTCGGTTACCTAAAGTGCTATTAAAATAAATTTTATATATATTTAAATTAAGATAATAAATTAAGTTTCGCAAAGTTTTAAGAATAATGCTTTAAATATACAACTTTATATTTTATAATTATAACTAATTTGTCTATCAAATATGTATTTAAAAATGCACAGAAAATGTAAAATAACACATCTGATTGGCAGTTACGAATTATTAAATAATTTCTAATTACACAATAAAACCTACAATAGAGTGCAATAATATCTGTCTTTAAATTACACTCCATTGCTCTGAATAGGGCTCCTATTCAATATTTTGCAAGGCCATGAATTCGAGCATACTGTTGGGGCGGAACAATGAATCTAAATAACCATTAATATGTAATAAATACCATGGGGTAATAAAACCGTGTTGCAAAGGGAACAAACAAACAAGTGCAGAGGCAACCCTAAATACCGAGGTCCGGGCGTGAAAGGCCGATGTTTAAAGTCATCGCAAAATTCGGCGACGCAGTGCGTTCTGTTTCGCTCCGAATTTTGCCGAAACTGTCCGATTGGTTCCGCTTCGAATGCCGACAGCTGCTGCATTTCAGATATAGGGGCTGCTCTTCATTAGCGTAACTTGTCTCGTCTCTAGATGGATGTTTGTTTTTGGACAGCGTGAGTCCGTGCTGATGGCTACTTGGATGATGTATGAATTTTCTCTATCAGTAAGGGATTGAAATAACGATGTACTTCATTATTTCTATAAGAAAATCTTATTGATCGCCAGAATTTGATACGCTAAATAAATCAAAAGAATCCTCGAAATATTTGACAAAATTAGTATAATGTTATATTACAAAATAACAAATGTAATGCGCACGAGTTCAATAATTATTCACAAAAATCTTCAATGCCGTCAAATCATTATAACTGAACTGTTTTATTAGGCAAAATTTTTTGAGAAATCCAAATTTAAATACGTATCTATGATTGAATGTATTTAATTTCAAAGTAAAAGTTTACGAAATCGTTTATTTTCTTACACCAAAGTTTATGAACAAATATTACCCCAGTGGAACAAAGCTAACAAAGCGTCAAGCACCGAGCCAAACAAAACGAATTGAACATCGAACTCAGTAGTTTCGTTTAGTCGCGCCCGCGGATTAGTGAATTGTAAAAAAAGATTGGGGTCCGCTCGACCCGACGTGTTAATTACTAGGGTTGGGCTGAACGAGGGTTACAGAACAGATGAAAGTCAATTTGCTGCTGCGACATGATACGGCTCATTTCGTCGGTTGCTACAAGTGTGGCACCTGCGCATTTTCACTGGCCCAGGGGCGTTTGAATGTTCTTTGTGCTCTTTTGTGATAAACAATTGCGAAATGCTCTATAAAGGGTAACAGTGAAACAGTTTTTTTTTTTTTTAATAAGATTTTGTAATATATTTTGTATATTTGCAGTAATTGGATTTTTTTTATTGGATAAAGTGACGAGACGAGCAAAACGTTCATCTGATGGTAAGTGCAACGTCTGCCCATAACAAATGCTGTGTCACCCAGAACAACGAGAAGCACCACAATGCGCCCGTCACCTTGAGACATCAGTTCTTAAGTCTCATATGCCCAGTGATTAAACTAGCTCTCAGTGCCCTTCAGACCGAAACAGTAATGTCTACACACTACTGATTCACGGCAGAATAACTGGCCCTGGGGTGGTACCTACCTAGACGGATTCCTGCATAGGCATCCTACCACCAGTATTCATCATCATCATCATCATTTCAGCCTATCACTAGTCCACTGCTGAACATAGGCCTTCCTCATAGACTGCTACAAAAGTTTGTAGCTCTCATTTTACGGAATTTTGCCGTAGATGCCACGCTTGACAGGCGGGTTTGCAACCGCAGTTTATTTATTGAGATGTTACGGGAAGATGCTGCTGCCCATCTGCTGGTTTTCATTTTCTGTACAAACTCTCCAGTTTTAACATAGTAGTAAGATTTGCTTCAGTAATATTTTATTACATTTACCTACTTATGACTTTTATATATTAATAACAATATATTTTTTTTTTACAGAAGAAATAAAATTTGGTGTCAATCGATTAGTAGCAGACCGCAATGATGAAGAGGAAGACGAACCACACAACCACAACGACGCTACCAGACCAGAGAATGTTTCTCCAAGTTCCCGCTGCGGTAGTCCCTGTTGGGCACCATCTCCTCAATCTCCACGGTCAATTCGCTCCAGCTCACCCGAACTTGAAGTTGATTCTCCACCCTCTTCCCCTAGAAGACCTCCGGATTCTTCACCACCTTTAAAAAGATCCGAAGCATTTTCTGTGAGCGCATTGTTAAGACCAGACGCTCCGAGAGTACAGCCCCAGAGACCGTTCTTGTATCCACCACTGCCATTCGCGGAGTTTCTAAGAGACGCTGGCGGCCTCGGTCTCCCAGGCTGGGGTGGTTATAGCAATTTATATCTCCATGCTGTCCAAGCAGCTGGACCAGAACTACTTCGGCTGCGAGCAGCAGTATTGGGTGCTCCAAGTCCTTTAACCAGACCGTTGCCCATCGGTGATGTGTACTCGTGTGTGAAATGTGAAAAGATGTTCAGCACGCCGCACGGGTTGGAAGTGCATGCCCGAAGATCTCACAACGGGAAGAGACCATTCGCTTGCGAGCTGTGCAGCAAGACTTTTGGACATGAAATCAGCCTTAGTCAACACAGGTGGGGTTTTATAATAGTATTTATAATCTAAAATAATCATTGCCGTGTGGCAACGTAAGTAGGTGATGATGTGATTATGAATTTTAATAATTTTTTACCATGTCGCAGCAAAGTAGAATCCGTCACCTTTTTGTAGATTTCGTCGTGTAGGTATTCCCACAGAACGAGGAGGTATCGTAAATATAGTTAATAGAATCAGGCGTTACTTTGCGGAAATCCATTATAATGAAGGGAAGAAATTTAATTTACTAAGATCCGCATGCAAAATTTAAGATGGTGTGTATTATCTAGTCTTTTAAGAGTACCGCCCAACCTCCCTCAATAGCGTGCGCAAGTAAAACTAATAGCGCTACCGGAAACCGCCACCAGATACCCAGATACCTCCCGGCGGCTGACTGTCGTAGAATCAATATTACTTGATAATGCTTCTTTTTGAGGTGAAATCGAAATCTCTAGTGGTAGTATTGTAGTATTAGAAAGTATCTGATAGCAGTTACCGGTAGCGGTATTAGTTTGTTGGTGCACGTTACTGAGGGAGGGCGTGCGTTGCTCTTCACAAAGTAGGTAATGCACACTATTTTAAATTTTGCATGAGGATCACAGCAAATGATTCTTTCTTTCGGTATCGTAAGCGATGAGTATAGGAATAAATCCATACCCCCACTAATTCCCTTAAATAATACTATCGTTTCCTAATCGGTCTACTAATCGTAAAAACTGTGCTAATTAACTTAAATTTTTCGCTGGCAAGATTCCTATGTAAGATTGCACCTAAGTAGGTACCAGTACAAGTTGATCTGCCGTCAAGTTGTAGTGTGCAAACATTAATCTGCGGTTTCTATATGCAAAGCACTGTTAGCTAGTGTAATGACAATTATGGGCAGACTTCCCAACAGGTAACCAATAAACTCTAAATTTAATTATTTTTGTTCTGAGAAATGTATTAAAGACATGACTCTCAAGATCTTTTTAGTATATCTTTAATTTTTTATTACTCTTTATATGCAAAGGATTTTTTTTATTCAAAAATCTTTGAAATAATTTTTCTTTTATTAATGGAAATCCCTTTACAGGGCTGTGCACAGTGTAGAAAAAGTATTCGAATGCAAGCAATGTGGGAAAACGTTCAAGCGCTCCAGCACCCTTTCTACACATCTGCTGATTCACTCCGACACAAGGCCGTACCCCTGCCAGTACTGCGGCAAAAGGTTTCATCAGAAATCCGACATGAAGAAGCATACGTACATTCACACAGGTAAACTAGTTCTACATTATCAATACACCAACACAAATATATAAAATAGACGTAAGTCTGTGATTTTCGAATGTCTTAGATTTTAATATTCCTGTTATTAGGTATTAAATGTTAATATGTTCAAATATGACTAGATTATTACTTAAAAGGAAAACAACTTTTTTTTTATTAAGATTTGTTTTTCATTTACATACATATTTTAGCCTTAATAATTTATGTCGTAAACAATAATAATTCAAAATTAACTCCTTCACAAAGTCCATTAACAAAGCCACCGTATTTCAAAGTTGAAACTCTGTCAAAACATCTTATCCCCGGCATCCCCTTACCACATAATTAATGTACATTAACACCTAAGATAAGTTAGGTGCTTGTTTTATAATAATCGCGTAAGACGGAGTGAGACTGCGCTCGAGATGTTAACAGTACGTCGTCGGGTTGATTGTATTAAGTTTCATAGGCAGTATGAATGGAAAGCGGATATTTGCTTTATTTGTAACATTTAAAAACATTAATTGATCATATTATTTATGATGGTGGCGGCTCGTTAAAAGAATACTACCACTCCATCTCATCCAATGGATCTCGTAAAAGGCGAGTAAGGAATTAAACTGCACTGTGCACCCAACAGCGCATGGTGGCGATGGGCTCACCACCTATCACACCAAGTGTATTATATTGTTTTGGTGAAACGTGGATTGTGGCAGTCATCTGTTTATGCAGTGAGTGCCCAGTCTCTGACTACCCCTTATGGGATACCGTCGTGATCTTATGTATGTATGTATGTATTATTTATGATATTTTATATCAACTCAAAATTCACAATACATTTTTTTGTCTTCTCTCACATTTGTTTTTACATAAAGGTTAATAGACATCCGACAGAAATCCGATTCTTTAATAAAATAAGTAATATTAAATACATAATAAGAGAGCACTTTACTGAAGGTAATGATGGTTATTATGTTATGCCTTTAGCAAGTGTGTCCTCTTCTAGAAAATAAATCCAGTTCTTATTTAAATGGAGAACATTAAATAAAAAAGCGATAAATATGTAATTTCTATTGTTTATTGATTATGTTTAAAGTCCAAACACGTTTATATACTTATATGTATATAAACATGTGTATGTTATGTAAAAAATATACTGTCATTACATTAAAAATGTAGTTTTTGAAGGTCATCAGTAAAGAACTAGTTTTCCAAGCGCTATAGCCGTGTGTAACTAGTCCTGCCAGTCCCTTCATGAATATAAGATGTTGCGGTCTGTATCGTGTTGTCTCACTGACACTTAACTCGGCGAAGATTCGTCAGGACCGCGACGATTGCTGTTTAACCCTTAAAGGCTTTAACATTTCTCATACATTTTGCGTTTCCATGTTAAGAGCAACTTACATTTTTACTGAGTGGCTTTACTAATGCGTTAATTTTTATGAAATCACTTTAAAAAATTGGGTTCTCCGCCTAACATGTAAGTAGTTACAACCGTATTAGCATTCTCTTGAACAATGAAATGAAATACTTTGGGACTGCTTTAAATTTGTTTTAAAATTTACAACTGCTTTGCTTTAGTAAGCAAGTAGTAGTTTAGTTTGAATTCCAGCCGCAGTTAATATTTAAATTTGTTTTTGTAGCTCTCGGTTCCGGTATTGTGACTGTCCATCGGGCAGTGTATTTAAACCCCATAGATTGGGAGGATATTGCCATAGTTGCCATGCTTGGTAAGCGGGTTGACAACTGCAGTTTATTTACTTAGCTGTTCCAGGAATATGCTGCTGCCCATCTCCAACTTCTAGTTGATCCTGTTATTTTCATGTATATTACGTCCAATTCATTTTCTAAACTGTATATGTTGTTGTTGTGTGTGACATTTGTTAACTTTACGAACACTATATAGGAGTACGATAATGTATTCATCTCTATTACGTCGCCCACCTATAAATCAACCTACAGCGCCAGAAACATGTGCCCCAATAACTAACCCGACCCTAGAATTTATTGTCTCGGTCACTCTTATCGTTAAATCGCAGCCGTTCTCACTCGCACTCACTGTTCCAAGGAGTGAAAACGGCGAATCTATGCCTGAATCACAGACGATAGAGCCCCCACCCTTGTCTTAAATGAACTGGGGAGTGAAGTAGGTATCACGATGTGAAAGAATGGCGAAAGCATTATTTAGAGTACTGAAAAATCTTTTTACATAAAAAGATTTCAGAGTTACCTTAATTTTTGTCATTTCAGTTGCCATAATTAACTAAGACTACATTTGAAAGTGAACCTGATGTAAGAATGTAGTGATATCCCTTTTAAATCATTATACTTCTACTAATATTTATATTTATCATATTAAAAATCAAAATGTAGAAGACTTGGTCTAATGAACGAAACCATAATAAATATACCAGTACTAAAATACCAACGTCGGTATCGGGCAGCCGCTTCTGGAGTATCAGGTACTGCGATCGCCAAGCGTGGTCATTTCGGTAAATCCTCCCAATTCCATGTTATTTTTTTAAAAAAAAATTAAATATTTTATTCCAGTGTTGTGCAAACTATTTTTTTTCTGAATAGGTCTCGGAAGTGAAGATTAGGAAAATAATTTGAGGAAGCAATTTACCTTCTCTACGGCTACTGTATTTTTTTCTTATTACAGCAATCTTTACAATCTAAAAATAGAACAATATGTTATACACCTCTCTTGATGGAACTCTATTTTCATTCTTTCATAGCCTTTATAAGAGTCTTTACAATTAAATATTTCTCGAACAGAAAGTGATAATGGACGTAAAATTAACTGGACACTTAATTACCACCAATTCAATTATACAAACCGATTAAATTATACATATTCATACTCGTAACATTACCATGAAAATGAATGTAAAAATGTTTTTGTTCCACTTATTACTCCATCTATTAAATCCGTATCTATCTTCATTACATATATACAGCAGAAGAATACCGCATCTGATCGCACCCCAACCGCTTCCCGGACGTGTAAATTATTAACGATATCAACTTAGAGAATAGTTGCTCGAACGGTATTTTAATCAGTGTCCCAACTTCTTGATTAATGCGCGCCTAGACAATTTATCGTCGAAATTTTATTTATAATTACTCTAGCTAAATTAAATACTCGGCTATTAGTCAACGTCAAGACAGTAGGACCGCGTCCCGCGATTTGTCACCTCTCCCGAACCAGTTTAATTCGACGCTAATTGAGCCAGGAAGTTTGCTACCCCCGAACTTTAACGTACCTGCTGCTAATACGGCGATTTTCAACTTGGCAGTTACTACAGCTAGTTTAGAAGCAATTGCGGTAATTAATATTAGTTAGTGCGCTGAATAATTCATTTATGGCCAATTACATTGTGCTGCATTTAAAATTAACATCATACATGCCAAATGTATACTAATTAAAACTTTTGGACTTAATGTAATTCCTTGTAGTACCCCGCACTTCTATTTAATCTGCCCAATATATACGTAAAACCTCAAATCAAATATTATACAATATCCTACCAGCGCGCAATTTGAGATATTAAAATGTACCTAAGGGGAAGGAAGCAAATAAAAATTCATTAAATTTTGAGAAAAATCGCCTAGACGCACCCCATTTTCCATAATTAATGTTTGATTCATCCAACGCTGTTTTAAGGTATTTTTTAAAACTCTTTCTTCTCTTAATTAGTCAGGGAATAAACAAGTGGCACATTAGCTTTCTGAATAATTACGTGGCGGCTGTATTCCTACCGCTCTTTGTTTTTTATTACATTTTTTGTGCTTTGCTTCAGTTGCGGTTTGCGGTTAAAAATTAAAAAGCATTTAGGAAATGGGTTTGTATTCGTTTTGAAATTAAATTATAATAATAAAGTATAATTCACTGTTAATATTTTGTCAGTACTTAAAATCAACTGTAATCAACATCCAACTGTTTTATTCTATTTTAATATTTTGGTTGAATTAAAAAGGTTTTTATTAGTAAACAAATAGGACTCTGCTCATGTAAATAAGAGGAAAATAAGAGATACAAAAACCGTTCCGTCCCATTATCGATTTTCTTTCGAAAAGATTGTTCTTTACAATTAAAAGTATAAAACTCCTAATAATCGCCTTTCACGAGCAAAATGTTCTTAATTTTACATTCACAACCCCTGTGATTACTTTTTAAAGCCTTTTCCGACTTAGAAATAGCAAAGAGACATCCCGAGACTTGTAAAATGCTACTTAAAATTGCGTAATTGGAAATATAAGACTTAATTTCCTTCAAAATGAGAGTAATATGCAAAGTAGGATTCGCTTAAAATTCTTTGTTTTCTAAATATATACCTATATTAATGTATATATGTACATATATTGGTTGTTATTTAATATAATCAAATATTAAAATCTGTGAGTTCTGTGTTCAGTTATTCTAAAATATAAAATCTTATCTATATATTTTCCTAATGATATTAATTATAGTGGACAATGGATACCTAAAACTGCAGCGTCCGCCCATAAGGAATGCTGTGTCACACTGCGCTTGTCACCCTAATACATCAGTTCTTAAGTCTCATATGCCCAGTAATTACACTAACTATCAGTGACCTTCAAACCGAAACACAGTAATGTTTGCAGTTGCAGCGGAGTAACTGGCACTACAGTGGACCTACCTAGACGAATTTCTACATAGGAATCCTACCAACAGTTAAAATTGTTCTTATTGTTATTATGGTAATAAGTTAGAAGACGAACAACTCGTCAAAAAAGGTGCTAAGTGGCACACCTGCCTGCAAGCGATCATACCTTTTAATTTGAAAACTCTTTGATACATTGCATAACGCTCGTCACCTTGCGACTCCAGTTGTTAAATCATATATGCCTATAATTACACTAAATACAGTGCCCTAAACGGAAACACTACTATACTAACAATAGTGTGAGAATTACTGGCCATGTGGTTTTACTGGTGGTAGGGTTCCTATGCAGGAATCCGTCTAATAGGTTCCACCCCAGGGCCAGTTATTTCTGGTGGTAGGATTCCTATGCAGGAATTCGTCTAGGTAGGTACCACCCCTGGGCCTGTGTTACTGTGTTTCGGTTTGAAGGGCACTGACAGCTAGCGTAATCACTGGGCGCGTGAGACTTAAGAACTCATATCTCAAGGTGACGGGCACAGTGTGGTGTCACACAGAAATGTTCTGGGCGACAACGCATTTGTTATGGGCAGACGTTGCACTTATCATCAGGTGAACGTTTTGTCACTTTACCCAATAAAAAAAGGTATCTTTTTGTATAGGACTCCGACCAACAGTACCAAAGATGTAATGCTTTTGCCAGCCATTGGGTCTGCGTTTCACGTATGTCTCTATAGGAAAAGCAGCAGCGTTTAATTGCCAATTTACGCTTGTGCTGTGTCAGATAATAATTCTTCCCAAATCGATACATTTTTATGTTACAGCTAATATTCTCAGGCCCATAGGCCCATAGGTGTTCGGCAGAGTAGAATAGCATTTACCTCTTTCATACCGAGTTGTCGTAAGAGGCGACTAAGGTTTTGCACAGACAGCCTTTTTTCGTGCAGATTAACACCATAATGTGCAATGCTGTCACTGCACTCTTCGTGGCAACGCAATGGAGAGTAATAATTTTTTGACTCCTACCAAAATGGCGGCGACGTGGTTTGCCACCCGTCACGTCTCGTTTCCCGCGAAGGCGAAAAATGGGCTCTGCCTGCCCCTTATATGGCAAAAGGCGTGACTATATGTACGTATGTTATATTCTCAGCGTGATCGGTCAAGTGTAAATAAATAGAACACGTGCTGGCTGAAAACTAAACGATAGAAACTCTTCACAAACCAAGCAATTGAGTTCTAAATATAATTTTGTTCATTTAGCCTCGCCTCGTTGACTGAAATAGAAATAGTACCAATAGAGGCAACAATGAAAAAACAGCTATAAAACTAACGTCCGAATCTCTCAAAACCAATTCTTCGTACAAGATTCTCTGCTAAAAGTATTCCGTACACACAACCTTAGAGGGTGGAAATCTAAGCGGTCCATAAGGAAAGGGGGAAGTCCACAAGAAAGTGGAGGGGGTAGGGTGTCACTCGCCCCTGGGAACTGAATCAAGGAGTGCTACGTGCTCTGAGTTTAATTAAGGACTCTGAAGAGTCTTGAGATATTTCGATTTTAGTGGCATTTTCTTTTAATTTTTTCACTACACACTTTCGTTTGTTTGCACTATGTCAACGTAAATGTAATGATGACAAAAAAGTGGTATGAATAGAAAAAACTTCCTTTGCTCATAAATATCCGCAGATTCGTAAGATAGAAAATAAATGCAAAGTTAAAAGGTATTCGTTGTACGTACTATATATTCTTAGAAATATATACTAATGTTTCGGAACGTAAATACTGGGCATTGTGCACATAAATGTAGGTACTTTATACATTTCCACGACATAATGCGAAATGTAAGCATGAATATGAAAAACATCCTGGAACGAGATTCATTTCGAACATTTCGTGAGATACATGTAACGCGATCTGTGTCACATGGGATGAGAAAAATCTGATTCGAGATTTTTTCTCACACGAAAAAATTGTCGCTGGAATTTGTATGCCAGGCGGTTGTCCTCTCTCTCCTATACAATATTAGAGGCTCCCGAGAGAGAGGTATAATTAAATTAATGTCCTCAGCCCTCTTTTGCTCCCGGCTCGTTTCCAGTAATCCGACACCTGCATTGTTTCCACTCAGGCACGGTCGGTGTTGGATTGCATATTTCTATATTTAGAAGGGCCAATGTTTTAAGTAATGCACATCTTCGTTATGCTATTTCTTTGACTTTATTCTTTTGCGTATTGTAATTAATGTGCGAAGATGCCTAATTTTTTCTTTCATCAGCATTATCATCAGCCCATCACTAGTCCACTGTCCACTGTTTGTAGCTCTCATTTTGGGAGGGATTGTCATAGTTGCCACGCTTTGCAGGCGGGTTGGCAACCGCAGTTTATTTATTCAGATGTTCCAGGAAGATGCTGCTGCCCATCTCCTGTATATTGCATATTGTAATTAATGTACAAGAAACCTTCTTTCTTTAACAGCCTCCTTTGCATGAGTTACTAACGAAACATACAAGACACATCGTGACCGTACCTCTGCAGGTGCATTTTAAGTAATACACCTGGGTTTTTGCAAAGTGCAAGAAGAGGTACTTCGGTCATAAACAGACTTGACTCCTGTTTTAATATGCTGAGTCAGTGTGGCTGTCTTATATGTTACATCATAAGCGCGTTTTATCTATCACAAAACTTTTAAGTTCATTCTAAAATTCCGTTGAAGACATGGACACTTATGAACGAAGATCTTTTCATGTAATTTAAATTTGTATGGTACATTAATATTCAAAACTGATATGAGTTTTGAACATTAATGTTACCCTACAAATTTTCTGTCCCTGTAGTTATGAAGTTTTATTTCCGAAGCACGTGAGTAGCCAGGCATCCATTTCGTGTATTATAATATAATATTTAAAAAAAACTATAAACGAAATTGACTCTCTTTCTTAAATATTCTTAATATAGTTTACTAATCTATGTACATAAATAAATTTAAGATGTTTGTTTCACGTTGTGCATCACGCAAAAACTACTGGATAGATTACACTACTACTTCTTAGTTACACATGGTCCTTACATAAAAAAATATCTCAATATCTTAATTTACTGGTGGTAGGATTCCTATGCAGGAATCCGTCTAGGTAGGTACAACCCCAGTGCCAGTTATTCTGCCGAGAAGCAGTAGTGTGTAAACATTACTGTATTTCGATTTGAAGGGCACTGTGAGCTGGCGTAACCACTAGGCATATGAGACTTGATGATGACGGGCGCATTGTGGAGTCACACTGTTCTGGGTGACATAGCATTTGTTATGGGCAGACGTTGCACTTACCATCAGGTGAACGCTTTGATCGTTCCGTCACTTTTATTAAATAATAAAAAAAATATAGTTATTGACGTTTTAAGAAACTACGATTTTAAAAGAGCATCACGCAAAAATAACCGGATATAATTCGATATTTTTAGTTTTACTTCTTATACAGTTGATACTTACTAGGTGGATTGAAAAGTACTCGGCCTAACACAGATCCATTCAATTCTAAAAATCAAATTTACCCACATTATTTAGTTCAGTTCAGACTAGTTCATTCTGTGAAGTTCGAAACGTGTGCGATAATTAGTAGTGATATTATAAATTTATTAACAAAGTAATCGGTCATAATTTCCGCGAATGGAGCAAATCGAGCAGCGTGCCGTCATTAAGTACCTCCATAAGAAGGGGCTATCATCAAAAGCCATCCATGATAACATGGTCAGTACATTAGGCGATTGTGCTCTGTCATATTCATCCGTCAAAAAATGGATAGCAGAATTTAAGCGTGGTAGAGAGAGTGTGAAAGATGAACCCCGCTCTGGAAGGCCTTCGACGTCAACTACTGACGAAAATATAAAAAAGTTATTGATTTAATAATGGGAGACCGCAGATTAAAAATTAGAGAGATAGCCGAGATTATAGGCATCTCTTATGAACGAACTCAAAACATCATTGTCAACGAGTTGGGTTTCCACAAGGTGTCTGTGAGGTGGGTTCCGCGACTGCTTTCAGTTGAACAAAAAAGGACGCGATTGACTATTTCACGCGACTGTTTGGAGTTATTTGAAGCCGATGCAGATGATTTTTTGAATCGTTTTGTTACTATGGACGAAACATGGGTTCATTACTGTACACCGGAAACAAAACAACAATCAAAACAGTGGAGAAGACCTGGTTCACCACCCCCTAAAAAGGCTAAGTCGATTTTGTCGGCAAATAAGGTGATGGCTTCAGTATTCTGGGACTCGAAAGGTGTGATTATGATTGATTATCTTGAAAGGGGTCAGACTATAAACTCTGATTACTACTGCACCTTACTACGTCGTTTACGAGAGGAAATAAAAGAAAAACGTCGAGGAATGCTCAGAAGAAAAGTCCTGTTTCATCAAGATAACGCCCGTGTTCACACGTCAGTACAGTCAATGGCTGGAATTCACAACTGTGCCTTTGAACTTTTACCGCATCCGCCGTATTCACCTGATCTGGCACCATCAGACTTCTTTCTGTTCCCTAACCTAAAAAAGCACTTGGGAGGTCAAAGATTTTCGACAAACGACGAGGTCAAAGCAGCTGTAGACGCATATTTTGACTCTACTCTAATCATTTTTTTAACGGTCTAAATGCTTGGAAGGGGAGGTGGCAAAAGTGTATTGAACTTGATGGTGATTATGTAGAAAAATAAAAATATAACTGATTTAGTATGTGTTTATTTTCTTGGTTAGGCCGAGTACTTTTCAATCCACCCTCGTATCTAAAATAAAACGATATTTTCATCTCTACTAATATTATAAATGCGAAAGTAACTCTCTCTGTCTCTCTGTCTGTTTGTTACCTTTTCACAGTTCAACCATTGAACCGAACTTAACGAGAATTCTGCACAGAGATAGCTTGCATCCTGGAAACGGACGTAGGATACTGTTATTCCGGAAAATCAAATAGTTTTCACGGGATTTTAAAAAAAACCTATATCCACGCGGACGAAGTCGCGGGCATCAGCTAGTGCATAATAAATTATAAAAGTACGTCCTTTTTTAAATGTATGAAAGCTTTTTTCGCTTCTTTAAAACCTTTTTTTTAAACCAATAAAAATTACAAAAATTAAAGTAGCAGTTATTTACACAGAAATCACGAAACAATTCTATTAAAAAAAAATCTCGTTACATCTAAAACATTTCATAATTGGGTTTAACACAAATCCAAATACGAAATACAATACCGAAAAGCTCTCCATTGATTAAAAATAAAATAAAGATATCACATTAAAAACAAAGAATAAAAAATCATAATCAAAAATCACACAAATCGCGACCTTCTACCATCGATCACCCCTAACAAGTGATACCACTTAGCTAGTGCGGCACAGGAACGCATGTGTGTAACATCGCCGACGCACGCGCCACCTAATTCAATAAACACATTATCACGATTAGCTAGTGAGCCCCCCGTCGCGCCTAAAACGACCCTAACTGCAATCATAGCCCAAAGTTTATTCGAAAATATCATGGAAATTAGCATACATTACTTCCTTTTGGTGCAGTTTTAATATTCAGTAACTTCGTACGTATTGATGTATAACTTTGCTGGCGTTTTGTTCTGTTGTGTGATTATTTTTTAACGCTCGTACTAACTCATTCAAAATCCCGGTCGATAAACATAAAAAAAGAAAGTCCCTTCTACATTTTTCACCGCCGGACACACGCATCAATTTTCAGAGGGCTTTAGAGCCGGGAAGATCGGGCCACGCTCCGCTGCGGGTTGGCGGGCTTCAAGTGTAATCGAAATGTTTTATATTTCTGAGACTTCAGGTGCCTACTATAAAACATTGCATACACGAGATGCATACGAAACTGTTACATTTTAACGTTCGCGAGTTCAAACAGTGTTAAATGTAAGCAAGCAATGTAAAACGTGCATATAAAAAATTATAGCTAAATTATCTGGAGTACAATTAAGGCACGAAACGACCCGAACGCCCCCGAAGTACTCTCGAAGGGCCGCAAGTCAGATTTCGTCGACAAATTCAGCGATATTAATCATTACCTAGTTCTTTATTCAAATTGACCGGACTAGAACACTGTTGGGGTCTGGGGTTGCTCTATGGTTGGTTTTCAAATGAACTTATTACGTTATTACGTAAAAGAAAACACTGTTGTATTCAGCGATAGTCACATTAAAAGCGAAGTACTTCTATGATGCATGAAGGCCATTCATAATAGAGAGTAGTGTACGTTTTATCGCACTGGACAAGCTTCCGATGCAGTTATTTTCTACGAGTAGGTAAAAAAAACTAAGTAATTCCAGGATATTTGTTGATAGCAAAATATTGAAAAGTTGCATAATTAAAAATGTAGACGTCCGAAGGTGTTTTCTTTGTTTAAGCGAACACTCAAACATTACGAACGTTTTAGTTTTTTTCGCAATTATACTCGTATAAGAAACAAGACATGTTTTCGACATCGTATCCAAAATACGAAATTGGAATATTTTTACATATGATTTCTTCTTTGTTTATTTATTAAGGAAAGACTTGTCAGTCACAAAGCTGTTAATTAATTAATATTATATTATTATCCTCATTGATTTGAACTTACAAAACCTTTTTTACTACCAATAAAGCTCTTACCACACCAGCGAGACAGATTGGGTAGCACGTGTCATACGCGTGTTGTGTGACAGGATTGAGCGATTATGGACAATAAATCGGCTTCAGATATTTTAATCCGCCTACGCAAATAATTTAAAATTAAAGATTATTTGCGCGTGAAGGTAGGGTAGGGTAGACAGTTCAGGCATTGCAAGATAGTGTCTATTACAGCATGACCGCGGTGGATAGTTGCTCAGTGGTCATCGCCTCCCTGCTGTTTTTAGGGTTCTGGAATCGATTCGTGAAACATATTAAATTATTGGTTTTTGGGTCTGGTTGTAAAGTGATAAACCGGTGTCAACTAACCCTTTCTCCTTCTCCTTAATTTTTGTACAACTCTTACACAGAATACGAGAAGGTAAAGACGTGTGAGTGACCCTTATAAAAGCATATCGCTTAGTGAGTACGCCAATGAAGTCCACTATTTCCACTTTATATTACTGCAGTGCATCCATGCCTTATGTCATGCTTATGCCGCATTGCACGAGCTTTAATCTCTACAAATCTCTGGTCGTTGCAATTTCGACGAGACGGGCACGTGACCTACACGCGCCCAGTTTCTTTAACATTTTTTTTATTTGGCTAACGCTATTACGTAATTGAGTTAACTTATTACCATTGTATTTTTTATTATTTTTTTATTGTATAAAGTGACGAAACGAGCAGGACGTTCACCTGATGGTAAGTGCAACGTCCGCCCACAACAAATTTTGTGTCACCCAGAATATTTCTGTGTGACTCCACACTGCGCCCGTCACCCCGAGACATCAGTTCTTAAGTCTCAAATGCCCGCTGATTACGCTAGCTCACAGTGCCCTTCAAACCGAAACACAGTAATGTTTGCACACTACTGCTTCACGGCAGAATAACTGGCCCTGGGGTGGTACCTACCTAGACGGATTCGTGCACAGGAATCCTACCACCAGTAATTTAATTTAATTAAATTAAAATGAGAACATTATAGGAACAGTCATTAAGTACAAAAATATTGCAAAAATTTAGGTTATTTTTGTAATTGTGACTGTGAGATTAAAGGCCCATATGCATACTAATAATTATGAAGGATCAGTAAATCTAAAAATATGTATTAAATTGTTGGATTTTACAAACAAAGTAATAGAGTATTAATCGAAACTTTAATTGATTAAATATAAAAAATCCAAGAAAATAAACCTCATGTACTTACTTTAAAACACTATTACACAACTCTTTAATAAAAATTGTTAATGCTTACACTCTCTTACGATTGAATTTAGACGTTAGTAGTAGTTAGTGGTATAAGAAATATGCACACATATCTTTCTTTGATGGTCAACTTACGGGTAACCCGTAGAATTTTCGTAATGGTGTCCGCGCAACTTTCACCGCATAATAATGTTAGCCTTCAATGCGCCGAAAGATCTTCAATTTCAAATATTAAAACAATAATGGTAGGCTTAGTTTTTTTATGGCAGAAAGTGCGTCTGTCCACAACAAATACTGTGTCACCCAGAACATTTCTGTTCCGATCGTCACCCTGAGACATCAGTTCTGAAGTCTCATATGCCCAGTGATTACACTAGCTCAGTGCCCTTCAGACCGAAACACAGTAATGTTTGCACACCACTGTTTGACACTGCGGTGGGACCTACCTAGATAAATAAATATAAAGTGATAAATAATATTAATCCACCAGTTGTTGCTTCCCATTTTCATTTTCTACTCTATTTCTTATCTCTATTACTAGTAGTTATCATTACATTTTGAGAAAAAGAAGAGAAAGAAGAAAAAGAAGAAAAAGAAAGTTGAACAACCCTTTATAAGTATTTTTTTTATAAGAGCAGAGGATTATTATTATTATACAAAACGCTTTAACTCCCTGAACGTGAAAATATTAGAAAAAAAATAAGTTTTGCGAACAAAGATACTTGCGTTGTGTCCCTTTCGCGTTAGTGTTACTTTGTGTGACGACCGCGTAGTCTATGTAATGGTCAGAGTACCTGACTTCTACGCCGCAGGCCCTGGGTTCGAATCCCAGCCGGAGCCAACGTTTGTGCTAAAACACAAATTGTTGGTTTTCGGGTCTGGTTGTGTTGTGATTGTCCCAATGTTTCTGACACTGCATCCTAGCCTACCTCCGATCTTAGCGTTACATAGGGCGGGTAGGTCGGGACGAGTGAGTGCCTCTGTGTTTGCGCCGAAACTTGTGCCACTATAATATCTCCTGTGCAGTTGATAGCTCTCGACAATATTCGGAAGTTGTGGCCGCAGTCGAAATCGGCCAGATCATCATCACTTTACAAACGAAATTGATCTGCAACTAGCAGCCGTGTGGTAGCGGGACTAACCAGGAGGTGGGCAGCAGCATTTCCCTGTAACATCTGAATAAATAACAACTCGCCCGCCGAGCGTGGCAACGATGGCAAAATCCTCCCAAAATGAGAGCTACTAATTTTTGTTGCAATCTGTGGGGGAAGCCTATGTTCAGCAGTGGACTAGTGATATGTAGAAATGATGATGCTGATGAACTACCTAAGTCCAAACCTTATTAATAACTACGTAAATTCATATTAAAAAGCATAACAAATATTTGACAAAATGAAAATAAACCTCTCGTCTCATAATCGTATTATAAATGTTTTGATTGTCCGGCGCTTGCCGTTCGCACACTTCAAGTGTTTGGGTTCCAACACGCGACAATGGAGTCAGCTGGGGAAGTGTTTACGCTACCGGTACCAAAGTACCTCTGATGGAACATCATTCCAATTTAAACCTTTTACCTTGTAGTTAAGATTGAAAATATGTTAACACGTCGCTTACAAAGAGTCTTCGCTTCTATCTTTGTGCTTTATGATCTCAACGTCGTATGTACTAAGGTTGCTTTTACTAAAGCGTTGTAGGGAACAGAGCTAAATTAATTTCCTCATGGGTCCACTGCGAGTCAGATGTGAAATGGCGCACTTCAGGCCAAAAAACAACACCGACAAATGTGCGAGGGCATTTGTTAGAATCACATGAAATCTAGTTAGATTTTAAAATATTTTCTTTACAAACAAAAGCAAATGGTGGCAACAGATACCCTTTTACAAAAATGTACTTATATGAATATCTACTGACTATAAACGCTATCGATTACGCAATATATTTTAAAGGTGGAGGAATAAATTGACTTTTAGTTATAAAGCTATTCAGTTGTTATTAAAATAAAAACACACATACATATAGACACGCCTTTTTCCTCAGAGGCTACTCATGTAGCCCACTTTTCGCCCACGCGGGAAACTGGACGTGACGGGTGGCGAACCAAGTCAAAACCGCCGTTTTGGTACAAGTCAAAAAATTCTTACTCCCCATAGCGTTCCCACTCGCAGTATAGCTGACAGCATTGCATATTATGGTATTATTTTGCACGAATAAAGGCTGTCCGTACAACACCGTAGTCGCCTCTTACAACACCTCGGTAGGTAAGAAGTAGGTACTATTCTACTCTGCCGGACACCCATCGGCTAAATCCACACGGCGTATTCACACGGCTCTTTGTGTCTATGTAATGTAAGGTCATGTTTTTACGTTATCTGAGTGCGGACAGACAGACAGACAGACAGACAGACAGACAGACAGACATACAGACAGACAGACAGACAGACAGACAGACAGACAGACAGACAGAGAGACAGACAGACAGACAGACAGACAGACAGACAAACAGACAGTACATCTTAATTTTGTATTTCGATTAATAAGAAATCCCGATTTAATTTACCGATTTGTTATTACATGCACAGTTCCAAGGCCGAAATCGTATTGTTTAAATATATTTTTCATTAAAAAAAATATAACAACCGAAATACAATGCTTGGCATAAATCGTAACATCGTAAAATAATGTCATCATTACAATACATCCCTTACCTTATATCTCGTAGATATAAACCTCTTAGAGATTTCCTTAGGATTTCGCGCCGTTACTTGGGCACGTATCGTACGTGCTCCGGACGGAGGCAGATTTACTCCGCCCGGGTGCGATGACCCTCACGTTTTATGTACGTACGGTCTATATATTGGTGTATGTGCTTTTGAATATACAAGACAAGGCAGCAGTATTCTATACACATTACATGTAATAGGTTCACAAACTTTTAAAAGCTGAAGCGGTTTTTAAATAAATATGATTTTTTTTATTAGATAAAGGGACGAGACGAACAAAACGTTCACCTGATGGCAAGTGCAATGTCTGCCCAATAATTACACTAGCTCTCAGTGCCCTTCAGATCGAAACACAGTTATGTTTGCACACTTCTATTTCACGACAGAATAACTGGTCCTGCGATGGTGCCGCAGATTTTTTAATTATTTCGATAATATTTTCACGGTATTTCATCGCATTAGACAATATAATATTCCCCCGATAATTTTTGGGATGCAACATCTATCACGTAAAAGTCATATTAATTATATTAACTAAGTCAATAAAAATAAACATGAAATGTTAATTGATTTTTAACACATTTACTTTATTTGACATACGTCAAGAAACATCAAACCTTTAACATTTTTAAAGTAAAATGTTACCACGAAATGTAACTTGACACTTTAAATACACATATTCGGATTCTTTCCGTTGAACAATCTTCAAGGACCACAAATAATATTTGAAATAATACCTAGTCATGTCTGTCTACAGCTACCCCTATGATGTGGGACATTAATATAAGTGGAAAATTGATTTATGATTACATTTTATCGTTTAGTTTAGAAAAACAGACCTTGAACTATTGTTTGGTAAGGAACTGGACAAAACATACGTAACAAACTAAAAATTTATTCCTTGGGCTCTACAAGTTTCATTTTATTTTCTTTTTTTCATACAATTTTTAAAGGTGTTTTTTCTTTTTATAGTCTTTAATAAATAAATAGTAATATGGATTGTCAGTCCAATAGCCAGATAAATATAATAGATAATAATTAAATAAAAAAAGATATCAATTACTTTTTAAATTATAGCCAAAACTCAATACTCGTAAATATTTATGGACAGTATTAATTTCGACAAATTCGAAACGATTCTAAAATCGTATGCATTAAGCCACCACTATTAATATGTATAATCCCACAAAATGATGTTCCAACCCTTGCTCGCATCGAGTGCGGTTGTCTGAGTGGCAATTTATATTGTCGACTTTAGTTTTATATTGGATTTGATGTGTAATAGCGTGGTGCAGTGTATTAGCGGTGTAGTGTGTCAGATGATGGAAATCGAATGCCTACATTACAACAATGAGGAGTTTAGAGTTTTATATTATTTTTTACAACTTATACGACGATATGAGTGCATCTGGTTACACGCTTACTTGTTGCAGTAAATCTCCTGCGCAGTTGATTGCTCCCGACAATATTAGGAAGTTGTCGACGTGTACGAAATCGGCCAGGAAGACATCATCATCTGATGATTAAAAATATTTCGATGACAGAAGTGGCCTGTGATCGACAGAAGGAAATTTATGCCGTTACCTTGCCGATAGGTCTCTTTCTTTTACATTAACTTAATATTTTCATTAACTCTTAACTTTCCTTTATATTTTATACACGTAAAATTCTCAATAGCATCATTGAGAATTTTACGCAATTTTAATTTTAAAGTCTCTACTGACAATTTTGTTCATAAATATCAAATTGATTGTCGTCCTCTTTCTACGGTCTTCATTAAGTTTTCTAGGTTAGAATCTTTTTTTAAAGAATTTAGAACAAATGAGTTCAATGTAAATCCAATAGACGCCTGCATCTCAATCAAGACGTTGCCACCCATGAGGAATATAACGGAACGCCTCCTAGTCATTGGGCACCTTTGTCTTTGGTTAATTGGCAGCATGGGTCATTCGATAAAAAAGTATTACGCGGCAATTCACGCAAATATTCTGCGAGAATGTGGATCTTTCCCGGTCGAGATGAACCCCTTACAAGCTGCAGCCAGTACTGTTCCTATGAAAATTTCTCCTGTATCGTGGCTGTGTTTTACAGACATACATTTCATATACACAATCACTCACCAGGAACAACTAATTGTAGGCCATGCAAATATTTTCAGGGAGGACCAACCGAGCGGATCAATGTACTCATTTTGTTTGCAAGTTTCGAAAGTGTTAGGGGTCAGTCGGTTCTAAAAAGGTTTTCACCTTCCTCTTCATCATCATCAATATCATTGCAGCTTATCTAGTCCCACCGCTGAACATGTGGGCCTACCACAGATTGCCACAAAAGTTTGTAGTTCTCATTTTGGGGGATTTCGGCATAGTTGCCACGCTTGGCAGGCGGGTTGGCAGCCGCAGTTTATTTATTCAGATGTTCCAGGCAGGTTGCTGCTGCCCATCTCCTGGTTTTTATTGTCCCTCTGTCAAATTTTACGACACCCACGGGATGAATGGGGTGGTAGATTCTCTTAAGCCGCCACCACACAGCCTTCTCCTTACGTATTCCATAAAATACGACCTTACCGTATATTGTAGAAAAAACAAATTGAATATTGTTTAAAAAAAATTCAAAATTTTTTTTTTTTAATCTGGTATTCAGTATGTTTAATATATTATTAATTTTGCATTGAAGTTAAGTCGATTATCGTAGAATTTTCAATGTTCTAATTTTTTTTTAAATACTACAGTTATTATCGGGAAAACAATAAAAGATAAACATATTTATGTGATTTAATTAAAAATCTAATGTCAAAAAAGCATGTACATTTTCTTTTAGTATTGTAGCAGCCTGTATTTCTTCTACTAATAGCACAACGTCAGTTCAAGTATACTTGACGGTGCCACCCCCTTCTGTGTTGTTTGGACTGCTGATTTGTTACGTTATAACAATGACATGAGCAACAATGCGTCGAAAATTCACCCATCTGTTTTAAATTCTTAACTTAACGTTAACCTTTAGTATTAATAACATCCAAAAAAAAACGACGAAAATAGTATTAAAACAATGTATTTCATTTGTTTTAAAACAATAACTCGAAATTAACCATAGCTTATGCCGCTAATTCAATCAATTGGAAATGTATTCGAAAGTCCTTGAAAATATTCAAAAGTACTCGAAAGTAAATATATATATATTACAAAAAACAAAATTAACGTATTTCATTTTTACTAAGTATTAATCTTTTTAAAGTTCTGGAATAAAGAGTAAAAGTTAAACATGATTATTAAAAAAAAATTAATACTTAATTAAAAATAATCAAATTTTAAACTTAAGTTTTATTCAAATATTTTTTATTGGAAAGTGACGAGACGAGCAAAACGTTCAGCTGCCTCACCCGGAACATTAGTGCGTGGCACCACATTGCGCCCGTCACCCTGAGATAACAGTTCTTAAATCTCATATGCCCATTACAGTAGCTCTCAGTGCCCTTCAGATCGCAGCTGCTTCTCGGTAGAATAATTGGCCCTGGGGTGGTACGAACCTAGACGGATGCCTGCATATGAGTTCCCAGCTAACAGTTTTTTTTCGTAGTCCATACAATCGGAAAAACAATGGGAAAACATAATCGCTACGAAGGGATAATTTAATGTTTATAACTAAATTCAGATTGGGTACTGGCTGAAAAGAAAATGCGGCGACAGCACTGCAAGCATCAATTGTCACCGAGCAATAACGGCGGTGACTTTTGCATTCCATGCGCTCCTCTTTGACAGTAGTATTTTCAGTTACACTGCGAATGGAATAGAGTTGAGGAAAACACTGCAGACATTTATTTACAAAGTTGAACAGTCCTGATACAAAGTTGAGTCGTCTTTTTTTTATTGTATAAAGTGACGGAACGAGCAAAACATTCATCTGATGGTAAGTGCAACGTCTGCCCACAACAAATGCTGTGTCACCCAGAATATTTCTGTGTCTGTGTTCTGTGTCACACTGGGGCATCAGTTCGTAAGTCTCAAATGCCCAGTGATTACGCTAGCTCACAGTTCCCTTCAAACCGAAACACAGTAATGCTTGAACACTACTGTTTCACGGCAGAATAACTACATAAAGAAAATAATTACGTTAAAGAAACTGTAACATTAAATGTAAACCCGAAATGTGGATTTGCAATTGTCCACGTCGACCGCGAAATTCCAGAAAAGGTGTCCATTACGGTATGTTGAAGAATCCATCTCGAAAAATTGTCTATGAGGTTTCTGGTCTGCGAGAAGTCTGGTACTGCGTTCGCGATTCCTCCTGCCAAACGTGGTGGAAGTGGAAAATAAGGACAAATACTCGCTTCTTTGCAGAGGCTTGTGTTCAGCAGTAAACTTTTAACTGCCTGATAATGATGAAGTCCGTGAACCTTTTAGTATCGTAGGGTCAGTCAGTTTTCAGATATTTAAATACATAATATACACTTCATCAAAATTTTTAAAGTCGTTTCCGAGAAATCAATTATATGCAAAAGTTGTTCGTATAGTATTATTGGCTGTTTATTAGCTTCAGTGACACTGTGTACTGTCCAGTTAACAATTTAATGTAGTGCCAATGGCAACTGTTGTTGAGTAGCAAATGGCAAATGAGTATCAAATCAATTCTTTATATTAAAAAAAATATTCTAGTAACTTGCGTTTTGTAATAGTGGTAAGATTCCGATGCAGGAATCCCTCTAGGTACCACCGAGCCAATGTGTAATTACTAGTCATATGAGTCTTAAAAACTGACGTCTCAGGAGAACAGGCGCAGTGTGGTGCTACACATAAATATACTGGGTGACACAGCTTCCCATTCTCAATTAAAAAATAGCACTGTGATCTATATATATTCGATATATATCGCACTCGCTGCATATATGCGATATATATACATGTGCATAAGATTTGCTCTCTTAAAGTAATAAGTTTATTATATTATTAGGTGTGCAGACCCAGGTCCTTAGACCGTCGATCCACCTAACAAATAACGCTATTATGGGGAATCGTTCCTTGAATGAGGCTTATGTTTTGCTATGGACTATTTGATGATACATTATGAATATGATTGTGGATCATGTCACCACGCTAGATGCTCAGGAAATAGCTAGGTCCTATATCGCGTTATTGAAGTTTCATCGAGGCTAACTATATATACATGATCTAATATTACTGGTTGGAGGAGACGCACTCCTGATCTGACCATCCGACCTGGCAGATAGCCACCCTTTTCCATTGGCAAAATATCTGTCAAAATAGTAAATAGAATAGATGGTATATAGAATATAGAAGGTGATATATATAGAATATAGAAGATATATAATAGATGTTGTAAGAATAGATGGTAAATAGTAAATAGAATGGAAATGGTAAAGAATTTGTGAATATTACGAGATACGCGAACTGTGTAACTCTGTCTCTAGATTTTCTCAACTCCATGCCACAATAGTGCGCGATAACGTCCACCTCCAGTTGAATGGTCCGACGAAAATCCCGAATTCCAGCCCGTATAACGGTCACAAATACATCGCAATAAGTGAAGTGACTGGAACATTCTGGAATTGTTTCGGACAATCCCGCCGGGGCGGCAATCTTGCCGCATACCTTGACCGCCGGCTGACTGCGCGTCCGTACGTTTATTGCTATGAGTCTGCGAGTATCCCGTTACAAAGTTGATTACGAGGTGGGAAACGATGGCGGTTATTAAGAAACGTTAGTTTCGGGTTTGTTTTAATACGTTCTGCAAATTGTTTAAGAATGTAACAGTTAACTGAAATCGCTAGTGCGATCCACTGCCTGTTATGAAAATTGGTTCTTAGTTCGAATCTCACCTTGTACCGTTTTGTACAAAAACACAAATCGTAGGCTTTCAGGTCTGGTTGTGTTGTGCGTGTGAAATGTATGTATGTAAAACATAATACATACATGCAGTCACGCTTTTTTTCCGTATGAGGGGTAGGCAGAGACTACACACGTTGCCACACACTTTTCGCGATGGCGTGATACGAGACGTGACGGTTGGTGAACCACGTCGCCGCCACTTTGTTAATAGTTAATAAAATCGTTAGATCCATTGCGTTCCCGCGAGCAGTATACCTGTGACTGTCCGTACAAAACCTTAGTCGCCTCTTACGGCACCTCGGTAGGAAAGAGGTACGTGCTGTTCTACTCTGCCGGACACCTATCGGCTATGAAAATCACACTCACGATACGGGAGAAATCCCAGTGTGTGGAACCTTTGTTGTTTTTAAAAAGTAATAAACGTCGAAATGTGGCAGTAAATTTTTTCATGTGAAATATATTGTCTAATAACTTAGTTTTTTTAAGTAACTATGCGGTTTTTCAAACATTAAATAACCAAAGTATGATTTGTTTATAATACGATGAGTCTTTTTTATACCAAAGTATATTTATTCTACTTTTGTTTATTTTTACCAACTCCGGCGCCTCACAGGAGATTCTGATTGAATAATACACAGCAGTCATCAGGGACAGTGCAAGTAATGAACAAATTTATGACCCAATCCAACTAAAGACCAACATTATTGTAACTTGGTACTTCCCGACGTCCCCCCGCGTCGGCCTCTCGTCGCGGAGGGCCTGGAATTAACGAATTTGTCAACTGTCAACGTGTAAGGGTCTTAATAGTTTTTCCTTGGGGTATTATTGACGATGAAGTTTACCGTAGCTCGTCGAAAATATTTTATAAGGTCAAAGGCCCAAATTTAGTCTTAAAATAGCTGGCCTGACAGACGTTGTTCTGCCCCGGGGTTTCACCCGGATAAAAAGCTTACCCTGATCGATGATATACATATATACTTCCCTATTAGAATCGGATTTTGGGATTCTAATTATTTTGCGCGGAACGCTAATTATTTTTCTAAAATTAAAGTAGAATATGTTATGCATTATAATATCAGCTATCTGTCAGTGAAAGTCCCGTCATAATCGGTCCAGCCGTTTCGGAGATTAGCCGGAACAAACCGACAGTCAGATAAAAAGTGTAAAAATTGTTTTTTTTTATAAGTACCGTATATATTTTCATAAGCATTCGGTAAAAAGCTGTTATTTTGTTATTACAGACAGACACTTCAATTTTATTTATTTGTATAAATGAAACTTTAAGGACATTATAATTTAATAAACATAGACACACGGAGTGATGGAGTGGACTGCAACACCGCCTATTGCGTCCAGATTTTGTTATCTTCTTTTAAGCATGAACAAAGATATGTTGTGGTTTTGAGTTATTTTGATTTATTAATATAGCATTTGTTAATAACTACCTCGTCTTAACAAAAAATGTTTAAAAATTCAGCGTTACATAAGCGCAAAAGGGTGAAAACTGTTGACTATCTTTTCATCCGCACTTGTATAAGTATTTATGGCACAATTATATCCTGCTCGAAGGACCATTACTAGTTGTTTTCCATGAGATGCGGGGTTATTTAAATAAGCTAGGAGTGTATCATTTTACTACTTGCTTATAGATAATAAATCATTTTAAAGACTTACACTTTTTATATAATATACTGCACGTGTTGTTTAGATGCAGGAGAAATCCTAGTGTATGGCATAGTATTTTTAACAGCGAAGAATGAAGGATAAAAGAATCTAACCATCAGTGCCCGAAGGAAGTATACTTCTTCTGTGTTTATATATATATTTCATAGTAAGTTTTTATATTCGATACACTTTTTGCTATAGTTAATAGAATCAGGCGTTTGCTGAAATCCACTATAATAAAGAAAAGAAAGTTAATTTGCTAAAACCCGCATGCGAAATTTAAAACGGTGTGTGTGTATTGCACGTTTTGTTGACGTTTACTTTTCATATCGAAAACGAATGAATGGTATGAATGAATTTACTGGTGGTAGGATTTCTATGCAGGAATCCGTCTAGGTAGGTACCGCCCCAGGGCCAGTTATTCTGCTGTGAAGCAGTAGTGTGCAAACATTACTGTGTTTCGGTTTGAAGGGCACTGTGAGCTAGCGTAATCACAGGGCATATGAGACTTAAGAACTGATGTCTCAGTGAGGTGTCACACATAAATTTTCAGGGTGACACAGCATTTGTTATGGGCAGACGTTGCACTAACCATCAGGTGAACGTTTTGCTAGTTTCATCACTCATACAATAAAAAAAAATGTACTTTTGACGTTGTTAAAACTTAGCATAAATACGCATTCCTTATTCTCTTCTCCTTTATTCACGTTTTTTAATATTACGTAGAAATTGCTAAAGCTGCATTTTTTAACAGTTGCCCCACACAGGATTTTTCCTGTATTAGGTGCGTTAACAGACATAAAAAGCACATTCACAAACGCCTATCTGTGGATCATACAACTATTTGCTTCATACGGGACATCGAACCGGCGATCCGTAACGTTGGAGCGAATCACAGTATGAAAGAATTGACCGCTATTTAAGAATAATAATTTAGTTTTAGTATTTTTTAGGATTCAATCTCAGAAGGATTTTTATATATATTAAGTTAATAGTTTTCATATTATCTTGTTCATAAAGATAGATTCTCCATTATGGCTTACTTTCAAAAAGTTTTTACTTTCCCCAGTTTAACTATACCTGCATAAATGGCCCAGAACATAACATCTGTTACCAGGTCACAAGTATTCGAATGTAGAGCGGTAAAAAACCTCGTTAGGGATCCAAAAGGACATCCGCGCTGTAGCGGCCGCGATAAATCTACTGCCTAAGTGGCATTTACACACAACACATATCTTTCCCGAGTAAGAAGCAAATCGTAAACGTCCCTCACGTGAAATGTATAGACCCGAGCGTTTTGCGACCGTCCGTGCCAGTAGAAATACGATGGTGGGATTTAATGGGAGAAAGCAGAACTGTCAGAGTATACTCGTACGTAACTACATAAAAGCTGTAAAACAAACTGATACAGTTCGTTTTAAAACAAATTCTTCAAAATGTGCAGATTGTTTTGAAAGCTAAACTCGATTAATGAATTCATTTTGGTTTCGATGATTATATTAAATGGTAAAGTGACATTAAATCGATCGTTCTAATACGTAACGATTTCATAATAGTACATCGAAGGTCTTAAACGTACTTCTTATTTTAAGCGAGTGAACGACACCACTAAAATTCTAAATTGCAATTTTAAGTGCTGATTTACATCGTGCTCGGCGGTGAAGGAAAACATCCTGTGGAAACCAGCATGTCTGAGAAATAAAAAAAATTCGAAGACATGTGCAGTCCACCAACCCGCATTGGAGCAGCGTGGCGGATTCTTCCTAGCTCCAAAACCATCTCAGAAATGCGAGGAGGCCTGTGCTCAGCAGTGGGACATTTATAGGCTCAAACTTTACTTTAAATAGCTGTAGTTTTCATCGAAATAAAATTAGTCTTTTAACGTAGTCGTTAACTAAAATACTTGGCAGACTAGTTTGTACATACATACACATAGTCACGCCTTTTTTCCATAAAAGGGGTTGGCAGAGGCTATTCACATAGCCCACTTTTCGCCTTCGCGGGAAACGAAACGAGTTAAAATATTCTTACTCCCCATTGCGTTATGACGAACCACGAGAAGGATAGTGACAGTATTGCATATGTTATTCTGCAAGAATAAAGGATGTTCGTACAATGCCTTAGTCGCCTCTTACGACACCTCGGTAAGAAAGAGGTAGGTGATATTCTACTTTGCCGGACTCCTATCGGACATATGTTTTTAAAGTTTTCATAACACCAATTACATTAAATATTTAAAGCAAGGTAAATGATTTACAAGATGAATTCATGACCAATGTACGAAAAAACCACGGGATTTTCTTTTTTGCCTGACATTTTGAAATTGTATTATCCCGAGGAAATTACGCTTCGCAGGCAGCCGGTAGACAATTTCTTATGTTTTCCGATGCGACCCTGTTTGAGCTGCTCTCCAGACAAGATTGCGCGAACGTTGCCAATTTTCCATTAGAGGAGCTTTGTTGTTATAGTCGCCAACGAGAGATTGAATTGTTCAGGAGGTGTCTCTTCGTTCCACTGGTTTGTTTGTTTAATCGCATTTCACGAGATTGTCACTTAAGACGCTCAATAATCTAGTTATTAATGTTTTGTTATCGTTTCCATGTATTAAGATTTTTGACTATCTTTTTTTTTATTGTATTAAGTGACGAAACGAGCAAAACGTTCACCTGATGGTAAGTGCAACGTCCGCCCACAACAAATGCTGTGTCACTCAGAATATTTCTGTATGACACCACACTGCGCCCGTCGCCCTGAGACATCAGTTCTTAAGTCTCATATGCCCAGTGATTACGCTAGCTCACAGTGCCCTTCAAACCGAAACACAGTAATGCTCGCACACTACTGCTTCACGGCAAAAACTTCTTTTGACATCGGTTCCATAAAGCAGAGGCAGAGACTGCATTATGTAGTATAACAAATTTTAGTATACGTATACATACGATTATCTATAAAGTAAAGGTTTGTCATTGCATTTTCATTCAAATGTACCTATACTCATTTATAAAGCAGCTTTAATTAATGTAAAATTAAGGAGGTACCTCAGTCTATGAACTTTGTCCACTATCGAAATTTACTTTGTGAAACTGACATATAGAAAATTTACGTAAAATCGTTGAGACGTGTACAGGGGTTGCACGGTTTCCCACTCCCAGGAACCAGGAGGGGAGGGGGGGGGAGGACACGCGTATCGTAAACTAGATTCTCCCAGGGTAAATCCGCATTTCACTAGCGACGCAACGACCCCGGGAATCACGCCCTCGTTTCGTTGTGTAGATTTCTTGAAATACACGTATAATACGTCTGCGGTCTTTTATATACATATAACCGCACGTTTTATTCCGAAATATAATAATTAATAACTATCTTAAATCATATCTTAAATGCATATTTTAATTATTTATCGACAATGAATGGGCAAAGGCGCAACCAGTGTGCGTGGTCGTTTGACATCCTTACTGAAAAATAAAATCTTCTACCAAGATAGAACGATTTCCTAACATCGCCACGGTTGGTAGAGAAATTGGCGATCGCAATATTAGACGTCTCGTACTTCCCACGCTGCTGTTCGTAATTTTTTTTGTTTTTTTTTATGTACGTTAATTCTGGTATTGTTTCTGGAAATTTCCTAGCACTTCCCCTATTACTTTATATACGGTACAGAATCGTAATTGTTAGAAACATTACCACGAAATCATTATTACAATATAATAATAAATCATTAACACATCAATTTATGATAATTTTGTGATAGGAATTACAAACTATTAAAAGATTAATACATACATAGTTAATACACAATTTTGGAAGTGTAGACTTCGTAAAGTTTGGCCATGAACCAAGATTTAAGTTTAATTAATCTTAATCAGAAAACTAGAGCTACAGGTCACAGGCGGTGTTAAAAAAGAAAGCGACAACCTAGGTATGCTAAATAACTAAAGACCAATGATATTATAAAATTTATAACATAAATCAAACAAAAAACTTACATATTTTAGTGACTCAACAACTTTTAAAAGGTTTTCATTTTTTTATTAATTATGCGAAACGTACATTAGTTAGTAACAGAGCACACAAGACACCGTAACTTTGTACCTACCCAGGTGCATTTTAAGTAATACACCTGGGTTTTGGTAAAGTGCAAGAAGAGGGTTTACTTCGCCCATAAACAGACAAGATTATATAGTGTTTCTCCCTTCTCTTAATAGTCAATTTGTCTGATTTATAATTCTTACGATTAACTGTTGTTTTAATATGCATACTCAGTGTGGCTAGCTTAATAGTTGATTCGAACATGCTCTAAAGGACATATCAATTCATCATCATCAATTTTAATAACAATTTTTTTCTGGCGTAGTTGTAATGGGTATTCTACCACCAGTCGGTGGCCATCAAATTTTTCTCTCACTTTCTCACTGACTCCATGTGATGAGAAGCCTTCATTAAGAATACTGTATGATCACAGTGCTGCGGTTTTATGGAAATAATAACTTATTTAAAATTACATTGACATCTTGTTATCATATCGCCGTGTGGTGGCGGCTTAAGAGAATCTACCACCCCATGTCATCCCGTGGGTGTCGTAAAAGTCCACAGAGGGAAAATTAAAACCAGAAGATGGGCAGAAGCACTTTCTTGAAAGATCTGCGAAAAAAACTGCGGTTGCCAGCCCGCCTTCCAAGCTGTGGCAATCTATGGGGAAGGCCTATGTTCGGGAGTGGACTATATATTAATAATAATAGGCTGAAATGATTTCACTTTTGTATTTTTTTTAAATACTTGAAAATTTTGACTTATCTTTTTGGTTTATCTTCAAATTAGTTACACGCAAACGAATGTACCTTTGCGTATTGCGTATTATGCGAATTGATCCACTCCTCAAATAAAGCAGGAGAGCCTTAAAATCAAGACACGTCCTCCCAACAAAAAAGGGCAAGAAAGCCATAACAATAATTTAAGCGACTACTCGCGCGCGGTTAATAATTCAGTGTTTTATAAAAAACGGCGCAGCAAATTGGGGAGCGAGCGTGGATCCAGACTGCATTTACGAGTTCCTTGGTTATAAAAGCTAGTGTTAAAATGCAATTTAAATTTGGATTGTTTTTATATAATCTATTAATGAGAGCAATAATTTGTTTTTAATAATATGCTAGTGTTTGACTATGATCGCACCTGATATGGCGATGCAGTCTTGGATGTTAAAGCGCGCTAACTTAGTAAATACTTATTTACTCTTGAACGAACCTACATTATATACACGAAATTCCATAAATACTTTTATAAACCCATCAATAAACGAAATCATCATCATTATCATAATTTGAGCCCGTCATACGTCCACTGCTTATAGGCCTCCACCATAGATTGCTACAAAACATAGTCCAGAGCCACCTGCGTGCGTAGTTTGCCTTACACTGCGTTTACGAGGCCACTCGAGAACCTATCTTCCCCAACGGGTATCGGTACTAGGAAATACATGTACGGCCCATTGCCACTTGACCTTGCTGATCCTTAGAACTATGTTAATTACTACAGTTATACTGCGGATATCATCTTTACGGGCTCTGTTTCGCAGAGAACCACCGAGCATAGCTCTTTCCATAGCTCGCTCAGCGACTCTGAGCTCCCTCATGAGGACTGCAGTGAAGGACCACGTCTCGGTTCCGTAAATCAATAAAAAATATATACGTAATAGCGGTGGTCTGCATTTTATTCCAAAACGATTTTTTTAATGAAATAATTCTAGTTCCGATGTAGGGTGCGAATTCGTCCAACACGCTATTACGACTTGATTCTATGTTTTATTATAGGTACCTACCTATATATAATTTCGGTGATGTAATTGCTGTTAGCCTTTTTGGCTTTTACAGCTTCATCGGATACTGTGCTCACGAGCCAGAGGCCCGCGTGCCAGGTTTGGTTTGACCCAAACATAAATACTTAAATAAACTCCTACAAAAACCTCGAAATTCGGATTGTATCGCGTTCGCTGCGTGCTTGCGCGATTTCGAATATCTCAAATGATTTTAAGTCGTCTAATGACCGTCCAAGGGAGGCTGCGGGCCTCCATTCGGAATGTATAGGTACCTATTGACTGCTCTAATACTTTCGCACGAGGATTCCTAATTTGTTATACTAAATCAGAGGTGCCCAGACTTTTTTCTCATAGACCACTTTCAAAATTTAGCTGGTTCCGGTGGACCCCCTGCAGCTATATTTCTACCATATTCCCAAAACTATAACTAACTAACCCATTTTTTTCTTGTCACGCCAACGTAGAACCCGTAGAGTCTGAGGACCCCTGGGGGTGTAACTTTGGGAACTAAGGCACTAAATGGATGCAGTACCTACTTCGAAATCAGTAAGGAAATTCAGGGAATAAAGAAGGAAGCATATATAAGGGCCCTGGACGGCCGATGATTGATGATGACGAAGGATACTCTTATAATAACCTAAACTAAGACTTAGGTAGACCTTATTCTAAGACTGAGCTTTACACTTATGAAAACTAATTAACAACCACAAAGTCTATACGCGGTTGCCGTGTTCGAATACCAGCCAGAGCCAACTTCTGTGCAAAAACTCAAATTGTTCGTTTTTCGGACTGGTTGTGTTTGCACGTAACATGTATGTTCTGGAAAAGTAGTTTGGGGCATCGTTTTGCATAAAACAAAATACTTTGACAGTCGTACATACAGATAAAATCTGTCACATTAACGCAGATAATTAATTACAGGGCAGAGTTGTACCTTTTACTACAATTGTCAATAAAATAAGGCGTAAAGTGATTCTTAAATCAAATCTAAAATAAATAATGTTTAGCTTTCACTTATTTACAAAACGATTTTAACTTGAATAAGGTTAATTTAATAATTTATATATATATATATATATACATAATGAATATAACCTTATTTAAATAATTTTAAATAAGGTTATATTCCCTTACCATTGGGTAACTTAACTAAACGAGCAAAGGAAATTTCTAATTTTAACCACAATCATTTTCTCCTGCGCATCATGATCATGCTTCGCTACGACTAATGTAAAGGAATTTTGTCATTTAATAACTTAATACAAAGTTATTTAGGAGCAAGTGCCACTAAAAAAATTAAAAAACAGAAACACTATAAAATCCGCCATTATTATGAAGAAAATTTTTCGGTAACAACTTGTCTCCAAGCTAAGTTGGTAAATCTATCCCATCTTTTTAATATTCGATACCATATTTCTTAAAATCTTACCACGGAAGCACTTTAAGTTGGGAGCGTCGTATATTTAATTCACAAGCGCCCAAAGTACGTCTCCATAAAAATCCGGCGGTGTGATACTGCGCAGATGAGCAAGACGGGGACGGATTTGGGCGGGCGGTAATTTAATTGTATTAATGTCTGTTTTATTGCGAATCTCGCGTTTAGTGCCCCGATAATGGGCCGTAATGATTTCTTCTGTGATCCACCGTGGCGTCTGTTTTCTAGAGATTCCCCGGTCATTGTGCATATTTTATGTTTATCGTCTACATTTTTCCGCTAATATAATTTGTATTGCGAAATCCATTTCGCTTCCCCGCTCTAAATTGGTTTTGCTGTCAAATGTAATTGTCACGTAAAGCAGTGTCAACACAAAAAAGGTCAGAACCAAAAATTCTTTGAATCGTGCTTGAATCATATGATGTAAAAACTTTTGCTAAAATTCATGATTCTACTTTTTACATTTGGTTTTGATCTACTTTATAAACATTCTATGATTAAAAATGACGTTGTTTTCTTTATTTATTTCTAGTGGAGAATATGCAATCAGCGTTTTAAGCACTATATCACAAAATAATTTTACTTATTAAGTTATTGTTTCTAATTATATTTTTTAGATGATTTCGTACAATAAATTGTTAGAAAGTGTAGAGACATAAGTTTTTTTATTAAAGAATCTTAAAATAGTTTAAGTACACTTTTAGTATCCATTGGATACGGGACTGGTTCTCGGATACCCAGGTTTCGTAAACCCGGGATTTACGGTTATCGCTTACCGGGATGTGTTCAATCACAACTGTGAAACTTAATACTCCTTACTATATTTTATATTTGAACGTAACGTAAAGGAATATGTCTAGGTACCAAGTGTGCGGACTTTTCATACTTACTGAAATGCTGCTAACAAAATTATTTTAGAAATTAAACTTTGTTGTATGTTTTTATTTGAGTGAAATGCAATTAATTTTAAATAAACGAAAAATAAATAACTCAATCCAATTTTTTTAAATATTTATAATTATATTCGTTGTCTAATTTTCATAAATTCAATAAAATGAGATTCAAATACTTAAAGTTTCTGTTTTTATTCATGTACATTTTTAAAACCGCTTTAATATTTTATTAATGGTTCAAGGCATTTTTAACAGGCAATTAATTCAAACTAATTAATAATTGTAAAAAGTTACTGTAGCCATAAGATATTAATGTGAAAAATTTACGACAACAAGTATCATCCTCATTTGTTAAGACAGTCATAAGTTGGGAAGCGACGCGTTACAGTCGCTGTAAAAATCTCTGAACGCTTTCATCTCTGTAATAGACATGCCTCAGTTTATACACCCATAACTGGGTAAGTGCGCAGTTGCGATGAAACGATTGGAAATAAAGGCGGGTGGAAATTTCCAGACTGCTGAACGAGATAGAACAGTTCTGATTCCGCTGACGTTATAAAGATACGGAACGCTGAAGGTTCTTGCTAATAAGCTATTCAAGTCGTGTCTTTTTATTCAAATTTTAAGAAATAACAGTTTACAATAATCTCTGCAAGAATTACAATATAAAATAAAATTGCGTATTCACAAAAAGCCTTTCTCTAAGTAACTTTTTAAATATTGTTCTCACAAAAAACCTTGAGTAGAACACTTTAATTTTCAGCCACGTCAAATAAATCAAACTCACGTCGGCATAATCAATAACGTGTTCAATTCGCTGACGAAGCTCTCGGAGGGACCCTTGAAACAATTAAGTTCCACCCCTCTTCCTTACCCCCACTGTAATATCGCGCCATAATTACGCTGTTAAACAGACTCGTGGCGAAGATTTTACGCACTTCGCCTGTGGACTTTGTGTAAACTTGTAACAGCTTCGCGTAATACGCATTCGAAATGTTTTAAATTAATTCAAATATACGGTTTTTTACCGTGATATTTTCAGCAACAAGTGTAAATGGTAGTTTCATAAATTTAAGTTACGAAACCAGATTTAAGTTTGTGAGTAAGATGGAAGACTTAAAATTGGTTGCGTTATTAACTACAATATCAATACATGCGATAATTTGTTATACAGTTTAAGCAAATTTGAACTGTATAATTGATGGACTTTATAGTTCTTTTCCAAATGCAATCACGAAACCGAAAAGCAAACATCGCAATTTGCGGATCAGTAAAAGCATCTTTCCGCGAAATCTGTTGTCGGTGCGGAACCGCGAAGATGGAGGTCGGCTAACGAGCCACGCGGCGTCCGCTCTGATTTCCAATTCAAAGGAAAATTGCGATCCATAACCCGCACACCCTGGTGGGGTGGCGGAGTGGGGGACCCCCCTTTCCGGTTGCTACGCGACGCGGGGAGGAGCCGCTGCAATCACGGCCCAATGGCACGACGGATATAAATTGCTCTCGCGTCGCGACACTGATGCGGGAGCGAGAGAACCGAATAAGACCGACCACCTCTCCCCTTCCCTCTAATGAAGTCGCCAGACCCCTTGATTGACGGACTCGAAGGCCCTTTTTCGAAATACAGTACCTAAATGTTAGGTATCGGAGCGGTGCTGTGATTTGTGTATGTAATTACCTACTACGCGCTGTATTGGTCGCGCGATGCGTTTTCCTGTAGCATTCGCGATACCGCGTAATGCCTATCGGTGTTATTGTGATCAGATGAGTCATTTCAATTTATGCGCTCCCGGTAATGAGAGCTGGTAATTAGGAATGTTACGTAGATATAAAAATATCTTAAAATAAATAAACATACATCGTTTATTGCCTTAAATAAAATCGTGCCTTTTACTATTGACATAAAAAAAGAAAATAAATTACGGTGTTAATCTGCACCACTTGTCTTCATTGATTACATCATTATGAAAAAATATAAAATTGCGCTCCCGGTAATGAGAGCTGGTAATTAGGAATGTTTCGTAGATATAAAAATATCTTAAAATAAATAAACATACATCGTTTATTGCCTTAAATAAAATCGTGCCTTTTACTATTGACATAAAAAAAGAAAATAAATTACGATGTTAATCTGCACCACTTGTCTTCATTGATTACATCATTATGAAAAAATATAAAATTGAATTAAAAGAAAAACAATTGGCGGGCAGCAAAAGATCCTGTTAATAAATTGCGGATATTAAATTCCTCTCGGGCGCGAATCACGATACATAAACGTTTAATAGCGTATATAGCGTCGGCTATAAATTTTTGTAAGTCCAGGGGCGGGTTGCGAGCCGAATCCTTAATGCGGACCGGACTTGGCAGAGATTACGCGAACGTGCATTAATATAGGCATGTGGAACGCTCTCAGAATTTCTAGGGTTGTCTGGTTGAAGTTACACATCCTAATGAGCAATTTTGTATTGTAAATAAAATAATATTTAGAATAGAAATAAAGAAAACCTACTCTGAATTTCATAATCATTTCAGTCCACTGCTACACATATACACCTCTGCAAGGTAGAAAGGATTATAATAATATATTACTAAAAATCTTAAAAGAAACTACAACGAAACTTAAAATGAAGGGAATGTTATAGTTAACGATTTGCATGTCCAATTACTTAGTACTCGTAATATATATATAACTAAAGCATTTGCCGTGTGGAGGCGGTTTAAGAGAATCTACCACCCCATCTCATACCGTGGGTGTCGTAAAAGTCGACAGAGGGAAAATAAAAATCAGAAGATGGGCAGCAGCATCTTTTTGGAACATCTGAATAAATAAACTGCGGTTGCCAACCCGCCAGCCATGCGTGGCAACTATGGCAAAATCCCTCCAATATGAGAGCTACAAACTTTTGTGGCTATCAATGGGGGATGCCTATGTTCAGCAGTGGACTGGTGATAGGCTGAAATCATGATGATGATGATGATGATTAAGCATAAAACACACTAACCCTAAAACACACTGAGCAAAAGCTTGAATAATATATAACAATAATAATGTAGGTCGATGAAATGAGATTAATCGACAAATATTTTTATGTTATTGTATTATGAAATTAACTAAACTACACGTGATTTTGATAAACTCACAAAAAGGTATTAGTGACAGCCCTGCCAACGTTATCTGTCCTCACGTCGTCGCGTCAGAGTGGATCGATACGAGGACTTTGGCACGGATTACTTGAACCTCAACCTGCCGCACTATGCTACAAGTAGTCTAGATACTTATGAAATATTTTTTTTATTATGTATACATCGATAAACACTCGTATGTATGCTTAGTAGTCAGTGGACATAGGTTTGAATTTAGTAGAAGGCTGTGTTTGGGCAAAGCAACGGTTTTCGGATCCAGATGTATTATGACCGCCCCCGTTTCCGTAACAATAACTTCCGTGCAAAACCGGGCGTGTCATATAGTTTAACATATTTGCACATTATTGATTTTCGGAACTAGGTGTTATAGGGACTGGTCCTTATTATCACAAGCTTTTATTTAAGTTGCAATGTTTGTATGTTTGTTTATGACGAAATTTTCAATTAAATTTTCAACTAGTTGTCGTAGCCCAAATAAGCTGAAATTTGGTATTGATGCATAAACCTGATGACAATACAATATTATGGTGAGATAGACCTGATGCTTCTGCCAGAGCTACCTGAAGACCTCCTCAACTGTTTACAGCAGCCAGATCGTTTGGGCTCGTTAGATTTGTCTTGAAAAGTACTCTAGTCCTGGCAACATTTGAAGTCTACTAATGGACTTACGCCCCATAAATAAAAGCTTGTAATAAAAATATGATTTTTCATTTATTCTCTATCTATAATTCTCTTTATAAATGTTTAAGCATTAACTCTAATATATTAAGAGAATGCACGAAAATCTCAAACAGCTATGTTTTCTTTTTATCAACTTTGTGATGTTATTTATCAATTATTAAATAATAACAGAAAGTTTTTTTTTTAAATATTATTCCTTTTTAGGCAATATTTTTTTGAGAATTATAAATGGTGGATAATGTGTGTGAATTAATAACGAAATGTTATCATAGATTATTATCACCACAATTCATTATGTTAATAAAATAAACCGATTTTTGAAATAGCAATTACAAAATGTTAGCAATTACAAAATGTTAGCATATTTTTGAAAATTGTGAAACATTGAAATATTTGTCCCCAGGGGAAAAGCCACACAAATGTCAGGTATGTGGCAAAGCGTTCAGCCAGAGTTCAAATTTGATCACACACTCCCGGAAGCACACCGGCTTCAAGCCGTTCGCATGTGAGCTCTGCGGCCGGGCCTTTCAGAGAAAAGTGGATTTGAGGAGGCACAGAGAGACCCAACACGCTGACCTCAGGAGCCCTCAGACACACCTGCCACCTCATACGGATGTACATGCTATGCATGCGCAGGATATGCACGCTGTTGATCATCGAATAGGTAAGCATTAATACCATAAACAAAAGCAAATGACAGCAGCCTAATTATTCAAATGAGACCTCACTGCGGGACGTTGAAAAAAAAAGTAAAGTAACAGCCTATAAATGCCTCACTGCTGAGCACAGGCCTCCTCTCTTTTCTGAGCCCACGCTGCTTCAATGCGGGTAGGCGGACTTCACTTGTCTGACAGACATGCAGGTTTCGTCTGTATGTATTCCTTCACCGCCGAGCACGTGTAAATCGGCACTTAAAACAACAATTTTAGTGGTGCCGGCACCGGGAATCCAACCCAGGGCACTCGCGTACTATGAAATTTAAAGCGGGCGCCTAGCCCGTGGTAGCCACGGCTGTACTGCTGGACGTTGGCCTTTCCCAAACTAGAAGGATTTGCTGCAATCGCCACGCAAGGATCGCAGTGAATTGTAATGCAGCTTCTAAAAAGCAGAGCAACGTCTTAATGTTTTTGTACCACTATCTGTCGAAGGATTCTGTGACATTTTTTTCAGTCAAATTGTATGCCACCAATGGCGGTATCCTGACCTACAGGGACGGTGAATTCTTTAATGCTGCGGCAATATAAAGCGGCTAATAGTTTTTTGTATGGACCGTATAAAGAACATTGCCCAAATTCGCATAAGAATCAGCATACATTTGACATATACCATAATTCTTAACTTAGTTTATGCCTTTTATTCCAAATACTACAATTCAACGGACACTTCAGATAAATGAAAGAAAATTAAATAGGCATTTCATTGACTACGACACTTTATCGTTCTCGAATAAGATATAAAATTATTGCTTCCTCGCTCGATTCGTAAGTCTAGAGACAAGAACCAAAGTTGCTTAAAGCGCTAAGGGCCGGTATTTCAATCGTCCTCGTTCAAATCGCTTTGTTTTTAAATACAATTTTGGCAATCTTTCTGACAAAAAAAATCGATTTGCTTTTCAACAACCGAATTATAATAACTGATATTTTAAAATAAACCTAAAATCGAACAGCAAGGCTTTTTAGAATAACCTTAAAAATCTAAAATATTATAGATAATTAATAAAATCCGTCGTTTTAATACATAGGTTGAACGCAATAATCAATGTTTATGACTATTGATTCTTCTCTTATTTTATAAGGGAGCTGAGCAATGTTCTTTATAATTAACATTTACAATTTTTACATCATAAAAATAGTATGAGTACATGGAGTATATATAATAATCTGGAAAATTGATAGATCGATACTAAAAATTATTTCAAAAATATTTAAAAAGGGAATATTTTACCTAGAAGAAGGGAATATTTACCTAGACGGATCCCTGCATAGGAATCCTACCACCAGTCTCTAATTTAGCAGATATTTTAATTACATTCTTGTTCATAGATCTCCGCCCTACGCACCCTGACCTACGCCCTCAGCACCCTGACTTCAGGAGCCACATGAGCGCTGCAGTACCACCATTGCAACCGCTTCCCTCCTGAACTTCGACAGCCTTTGCGCCGCCCGACTGGCGTTGAGGCAATTCCATGCAAACCACCTTAGAAGAAGAGTTTAATTTGGAGTGGACGCTTCGTGTATTATAATAAAAGCTTGCACCAAAGATTTTTTCATGTATAAATGTGATTTTATTACCAAAACTGCATCTGCAAGATAGTTTTGTGATGCGATTACAGTGAACTGTTTAACACATGTCTCTTACGGCATTAGTTATTAATGAATGCTCTTGCAATTTCGTACACTCACAAATATTATTAAAACATTGTAAACATCATTTTAGTCGTGATAAATTAACTGCTAAACATGGTCCTCTCCCTCTACCGGAGGAGTGCAGGGCGACGGATGATTTTTTACTCCGCCACCATTCCGTAAAGCTCACACAATTATTGTTTAGAATATTAAGTGTCTCATTTGTTTTAATTGTTACCAAATACAAATTAAATTGTTAAAATCGCACCGCGAAACTGTATGTAGATGTGCTGTTAAGATTCGTACACATGATGTCGCAACCGTGCCGCAATGCTGCTTCATCCGAGCTACAGTCAGATTAATTGTGAGACATAATTGTCATTTGTCATCTGTGGAGATAATCATTCAGGCATTTTACACACTGTAGTACAAAGTAGTCGCGATGCGGCTGCGGTGCGATTGCTGCATTGTAATTACGGAAACCTAGGTACTAATGTTTAGCCATGTAATATTGTGAAATGAACCTGAAAGGTATGTTACCGTAACAAAGAAGTTTATTGCTAGCTTAAAGTGATGTGAAGGCTTCATTTTTTTTTAATTGTTTTTGATCTCATTGTGAAGTACAGGCTGTATCGTTTACACTTTTGTTTTAAGTTTGGTTACGTGTCCAGTGTTATTAATTAACCTTTCGTAAAAAAGTTGCAGTGACGTTTCTTACGTTCTATAGAATGTGCAAATTATACATCTACATTTAATGTTGATTTGTTCATAAACAATTGAACACCTACTACATAATACACATTCACCTATATTGTATTGAATTATAAATTATACTCGAGCATACAATAATATATGGAATATAAATACAGAGTTAAAAGTACTTTACTAAAATGTGTGCAAGAATATATTTTTTTTTTATTAAACACTGGATTCGTTTATCAAGAAAAATTTAAAATTAATAATTTTACTTTAACAGACTGAAAAAGTCATTCCAAATATTTGCACTCCATTAGTTAGTTGTCGGATGCAATCCTGTTATGTGAAAAATATATTATGTTAAGTGTCATTCCAATCGCATAAACAAGAAAATCTACTTTATAAACTAATGCTAAAGCCTTAATAAATTTCTTGTCCCATATTAATTCATGATTTTACTAATATTGAGGTGGCGTATTTGCAGTTTACGGTTTTTTTTTTTTGCTTAGTGTTTTAATAATAATCACAGACTAAGATTAAAGTGTACAAAAACCAAAACAAAAGCTTACAACACACATCACGCATGCAAATATTTTATATAAAACCTTAGGTCCTTGTAAATAGTCATTACTCATACATACATACATAAGATCACGACTGTATCCCATAAGGGGTAGTCAGCGACTGGGCACTCACTGCAAAAGCAGATAACTGCCACAATCCACGTTTCACCAAAACAATATAATGCATTTGGTGTGATAGGTGGTGAGCCCATTGCCACCATGCGCTATTAGGTGCACAGTGCAATTTTATTCCTTACTCGCCTTTTACGAGATCCATTGGATGAGATGGAGTGGTAGTATTCTTTTAACGAGCCGCCACACTTACTCATAGCGTAAATTAATATCCCTTGATTCACGAAATTTTAATATTTTTATATAATCTATAAGATTTCACAGATAGACACATTATAGTCTTGATAACGCAGAAATGTTTTGGCCGGAAACAAGTTTGAAGTATAGTGTTAATTAAAAAGTCAATGTGAAGTCCACAATGCCAAAGATTGTAGTAACTTCCCACGCAGAATAGTATAATCTGCACTATAGAAGGAGCAATTGTATAAGAAAAACATATTTAACATAAATTTACATAAATCAGATTTAGTTCAAAAATTTCAATCGCGTTAGGTATTATATACACATACTAAATAGTGAAACTATTTTACTTTTAAATCAATTTTGTATTTTTGTAATTAATACTGTCGAGAAACAATGGTATAAAAAAATTAAGAGCCTTATGCAAATTATTAATGCAACACGCTGTATAATCTTCAAATGAAAAGTTCGGTCATTGTCGTAAGTCTAGTGCCATAAAATTACCTTATAGTCTAAGAAAAATATGAAGTATACTATATAATTTACTAGTAGATACGACTACCTTTCTAGAAAGTATACCGAATCATTCACAAATATATCTTCATATTATTCGTAGTAATTATATTTTACGTTTTTGTGATCGACACTTGTTTAAAGTTAAATAATTAAATTGTTTAAAATTGTCTATTACTTGTAATTATGTATAATATTCGGTGTATTTTGAACATTTATCACCTCGAGATTTTTTAATTAATATAGTGAAAATGTTACTCATTGTAAATAATGTATAGAATAATGATAGCTGTAAGTAACAATCCAAAGACAAACGTGCAATCCTAACGTCATTATTATTATTACAAATTATATTATAATAAGCTACTTTCACTTCAATAAATGACAATGTATAAACCTCTTGCTTTTATTTATTATTTTAAATCCATACACTAACATTTATTTAAACGATGCCTCACCATAGAATTTCTCCTGTATCGTGGGTACATTTTCCAATTCTCTACAATGCCCTTCAAGCCGAAACACTGCACAGCGTTTTTGATGACTTGATACAGTGGTAACTACCTCAACGCATTCTTACATAGGATTCCTGCCACCAATGAACAGATACTGCAACAACTAACTGGAGGTTTAAAAACATTAATTAATCCGGCATTATTTTTTTTTGCCATTTTAATCCGCCATATTTTTTTTCGATTAATCATTCTTACCTGAAAAAGGTTCTTTGGCAGTCCCTAAACAGTTCATGTATATAGACCTTCCCCAATGTGAGGAGTTGTCCTCGTCGGATCCTTAACGGATCGGATCCTCATCCTTAACGGATCGGATCCTAATCCATAACAGATCGGTCGGATCTTTAACCTTAGCTGCCCTTCATCGCTGGTCTGAGCAATTTATGTGTGGTATATTTATCTATCTACTGCAAAAGTTTTTATGATAGTCCATAACGGCTCAGAAAACATACAATGATCTCCGAATTCAATAAAATAACGCCTCCAGGATGTTGAGGCTTCCTCGTGTTCGTAGTGCTTCTGGCACGTTCACAGAAGCGAAGGTAAACGATTTATTCGCATAGATGAGTAAAATACATTTTTGTATAATTTCCCGGACGGGAAAGCACCAACAAAATCTTGTAGGTAATGGGTTAAAGAGTCGACTGTCGTCTTGTAAGTCTCACTGAGCTGCATGTAGCGAGAGCTGGTGTATCGCGGTGAAGTTTTCTAATCGAGATATTTTAGACTTTTATTAATTTTTTTAAGTAATTGTATGAGATATTACTACAAAATGTAGCCGCCACGAGACGCCCGCAGGTGTGAAGCATTGAAATTGATGATTATTGATAGAATTTAATCTAATATAAAAATAAATATTATCACGAGACGCAAAATAAAAATATTTTGCATGTCGTGTCGTGCAATATATCGCTAATTGTGATGCCAAATTATACCACAAAATCTTTATTTTAATCAATAACAAAAAAACGCGCGGTATTTGTATTCGGTTATTAAAGACTTGACAACAATGACATCTATTGATATTGTGATGAAATAGTTAATCACTTCGTTAATCGTGTAAAATGCTCGGTTTTCAACAAGTTACCGTGTTATTGCTAAAATGTAATTAAAAATTTAATGTAAATTAAAAATGACATTACAATTATATCCCTTTTATTTTCACCAAAATATAATGGTTATGAATTTAACGTTAGAAATTGAGCTGTACATATCCGTCCCGGTACACGTGTGCCGCCGTGTGGTAGCAGCCTAAGAGAATCTACCACCCCATCCCATCCCATCCCGATGGTGTCGTAAAATTTGACAGAGGGAACTTAAAACCAGGAGATGCTAATAGCCAAAATGCCAGAGCTTAATTTGGAAGCCATTTTTCAATATGTGATCCCCTACAAATGAAATCAATAGCGATTCCAAGAAATACAGTTGGATTTTTAAAAAAAAGGCTAGAATTCTCTAAATTAATATAATTATTATGTGCCGATATGTTTACACTTTAACATTTTGTTTTTTTTAAATTTAATTATCCCACATTTAAAAATAAATTATTTGCCACAAACCATTTCGAACCTAGAGATTTATTGGGCTGTTCCAGCGTTAAGTAATTTCTGTTAACTTTAAATAACAATGAGGTATCATCAGCAAACAGAACTGTCTCAGAAATTTTTGGTACCAAATAACGAATATCATAAATGTAAACCGAGAACAGAAATGGACCAGGTATCCGTGTGGAACACCCATTTTTCCTGAACAGCCTGTTAACCGTTAAAATGACTGTAACTCGTGTAAAATGCTCGGTTTTCAACAAGTTACCGTGTTATTGCTAAAATGTAATTAAAAATTTAATGTAAATTAAAAATGACATTACAATTATATCCCTTTTATTTTCACCAAAATATAATGGTTATGAATTTAACGTTAGAAATTGAGCTGTACATATCCGTCCCGGTACACGTGTGCCGCCGTGTGGTAGCAGCCTAAGAGAATCTACCACCCCATCCCATCCCATCCCGATGGTGTCGTAAAATTTGACAGAGGGAACTTAAAACCAGGAGATGCTAATAGCCAAAATGCCAGAGCTTAATTTGGAAGCCATTTTTCAATATGTGATCCCCTACAAATGAAATCAATAGCGATTCCAAGAAATACAGTTGGATTTTTAAAAAAAAGGCTAGAATTCTCTAAATTAATATAATTATTATGTGCCGATATGTTTACACTTTAACATTTTGTTTTTTTTAAATTTAATTATCCCACATTTAAAAATAAATTATTTGCCACAAACCATTTCGAACCTAGAGATTTATTGGGCTGTTCCAGCGTTAAGTAATTTCTGTTAACTTTAAATAACAATGAGGTATCATCAGCAAACAGAACTGTCTCAGAAATTTTTGGTACCAAATAACGAATATCATAAATGTAAACCGAGAACAGAAATGGACCAGGTATCCGTGTGGAACACCCATTTTTCCTGAACAGCCTGTTAACCGTTACTTTTTGCTCTCGATTTGTTACGTACGATGATGAAGATCTAGTGAGGCTTCACGAATGTATTAAGTGTTTAAGCTTACAAATTAATTTATAATAATGCTCTACACAATGAAATGCATTTGAGAGATCACAAAACACACAAATCGTGTAATGAAAATATTTGCAGGCCTGCAGAACATGTGAGACTAGTTGAACACCGGCATTAGTCTTTGACCTTCCTTTAGTAAAACCAATTTGCTTGTTGTTTTAAATTCGGTATTTACTAAAATGAACGAGCATTTGCTCTAGCATAATTTTTACAAATATTTTAATTAAAGCAGGCAATACAGAAATTTAACTATAATTTGTAGGAATTTCTCTACTACCCGATTTAAAATCTGGTACAACTTTACTACGTTTGATCAGATCAGGAAACACACCAAATTCAACCCAGATCATTGCCAATATAGGGCCCTTATCGATAATAACTAAATCTATTACCCAGACCAAAAGCCCCCATAAGATATTTTTTTTTATGTTACCTAAATGGTTTTAAAATATCTGTAGAGATAATGTGATTAAATTGAAAGTTAGGAATGTTAATGTTTACATATTCTCTAAGGAATGCCTCTGCAACTACAGGACTTGACTGCAATTGTTTAGTAATTTCCGTAGGTAAATTTGAAAAAACATTAAGAAACTCATTTGAAACACTATATTTATCTTTAACTACACTGCCATTTAATTTTAAAGCAAAGTCTTCTTTTTGTATTAAGTTTGCCAGTTTTGAAATTAAATATATTCCATGTAGCTTTAACTTTACAAGGAAGTTTAATTTTACAGCATAAGGAATCAGCTTCATTATAAATCATACTGACACGCACTGTTTAACATTCAGATGATATTTTATATTACCTCTAGGTGATCTTTTAGCATAGAGATTATATAAAATGTCTCTATTGTAAGTAAGTATTAACTTAAACGTTAGTAAGTAGGAACTAAACCGAGCCTGGCAACGTATAAAGTATAGTTCTCTATTTTTCTCCCTCTGATCAACTACCAAATTTCGTTCTTCTTGACCTTGAAATTTTACACTCATAGCACCCAAAGAAGTTTACCTTCAAAATGTTAATTATTATTATTATGAGGACGGCTGTTTCTCTATCAGTTGGAGGCCACGCGCTTAACAAGCACCATTACCGGTGGCTTGCTCTGGTCGTGGCTGACTCTACACACTCATTATTGTGGTCATTAGTTTTACCATTTACAGTATGGTAAATGACAATTTTTTTTAAAAGTATTAAAAAATTACATAATACACATTTTTTAATTTTACCGCAGATCTTAACAAAGGATTTTTGTTTCTTTTTTCCAATACTCTAATGGATTTCCACAAAGTAACGCCTGATTAAAGCTCATTTAGTTTAATGTCTTTTTAAAAAATCAACTAAAAGTGTAATTTAAACGTATTATAAGTGAGTAAAGTACTGATTACTAGTATTATAAATGCGGCTCAAAGTTGAACCGATCTTGGCGAAATTCAGCACAGTAAAATTCCCATGGTATTATTAAATACCTAAATTGACGAAGATTTAGTCTAGTAGAGATTTAGTAGATACAATGAATGAGAAATAGATAACTACATCTCAGTTAGCACAGTTCTTTGCACGTGTATTCTTACTAGTACCTCCACCAGTTATTCTGCCGTAAAGCAGTAGTGTGCGAACATTACTGTGATTCTGTCTGGAGGGCAGTCAGAGTTAGTGTAATTACCGGGCATATGAGACTTAAGAACTGATTTCTCCGTGTGCAATTTGGTGCCACACATAAATGTTCTTGGTGACACAGCATTTGTTATGGGCAGACGTTGCACTTACCATCAAATTAATGTTATGGTCGTGCTGTCACTTCCTTCGATAAAAAAGGTGGTTTGTACAACATTAAAATTAATAAGTTACAATTTAAAAAAATAAATATATTAACAGTTAGTAACGCCTAAGCCAAAAAAAAATAAGTAGCATAAAATATTCTCACAAAGGGAACATTTTCATTGGGAAGCGTTCTTAAGCCTAACGTTATTTAATAACAGAAAATTAAGAATATTTTGTTACGAATAACAAATAAGCTTTCGCCTGATTATTATATGATTGTTAATAAAAGTTTCAGTTTCAATATATATAATCCGCTAAGTAGTCCAATTCAGCGATAACAATACAACCAAATCTTATTAAAGCATTTTATGTCTAAGCTATTCTGATATTACACGAAAATAAGGATTATTTCTTTTTATAGGAGAAAGCCGATATGTGTCCGGTAGAGTAGAATAGCACCTACCTCTTGCCTATCGAGGTGTCATAAGAGGCGACTGAGGTATTCTACGGACAACCTTTATTCGTGCAGATTAACACTATTAAATGCTCGCCACCCGTCACGTCTCGTTTCCCGCTGGTGCGAAAAGTGGGCTACCTGTGTAGCTTCTGCTACCCCATATATGGGAAAAGGGCGTGAATATATGTATGTATGTAAGTGCAGCGTTTGCCGATAGCAAATGCTGTGTCACCCGGAACATTCGCCTACGACACAACATCGCCAATCTCCCTAATGTATCTGTTCTTAAGTCTCATATGCCCAGTGATTACACTAGCTCCCTTTGCCCTTCAGACCGAAACACAGTTATGTTTGCACACCACTACTTCACGGCAGAATAACTGGCCCTAGGGTGGTACCACCCTATACGGATTCCTGCATAGGAATCTTACCACCAGGTTCTCTAATATTTCTGAAAAAAAAATGACAATTCGAAACTCCTGAATCTATTCTCAAACAATACAACATACTCGTATATTGACGAAGACGTACTCAATTAGCATAATCAGCCATTATGTTAATAAATGTCTTAAATGTAAGAGCTTTCCCAATTTCATTTTACCTTTGCACAAAAGGCGATGAGGTAACTGGATTTTGGTACTTTGGAGTGAGTTCTCCGATTACATCGCGGTAAGCAGGGATCACGGCGAAGCATTAAGAGGGCTTTCTGACTAAAATTTCAGACGGCATCTATGGTTAAGAGAAATTTATGTAAATTATACACTACACCAGCTTCTCCGTGCGACTTGCGTGGCAGTCACGCTTTTTTCCAATATAAGGGGTAGGCAGAGGCCTCTTACGTAGTTCACTTTTCGCCGTGGAAAACGAGACGTGACGGGTGGCGAATCACGAAGCCGCGGTTTTGGTACGAGATACCCACGAGCAGTGACAACATTGCATAATAAGCTGCATGAATTAAGGCTGTTCGTACAATAACTTAGTCGCCACTTACGACACCTCTGTAGGAAAGAGGTAGGTGCTATTCCACTTACTTCATTTAGTGGTTTTGAAAGAAAATAGCAAAACTGGAAAAGCAGCTCTCATGTTATCAGTAATGTTCATTGCATCATACGAGTAGTTATTTAAAAAATATATTTTTATTGCGTTTATTAATGAATTAGCATTTACTGTTTTTAGGTCTGGGAGGGCAGGGGCTGCGCTACAATAAAGTAAATATATTTATATATACTATGTTAATAGTATGACATCAGGTTAACTCATCAGGGTTAACTATGACATCAGGACATCTGTCACCTCAGTCCTCCCGTGACCATGGGCGACGTAAAGCACTCGAAACGTCGGGTTATAAATAGTAAACAATTAAACGCGATAAAATCCGTAAAATTAGTTACATTCAAATACTATGTTAACATTTTTGATTTTGCATGTGCAAATGAGTCTTAACTTTGTCTCTTCTTCATAATAATAAATTTTTCGCAAAGTAATGCCTAACTGTATTAACATTAATAACTGACCACAACTTGCCCGGCAAAGTAGAATAACACCTACCTCTTTCCTAAATAGGTTTCGTAAGAGACGACCAAGGTATTATAAGGACACCCTTCATTCGTGCAGAACTATACCATAACATGGAATGCTGTCACTGCTCGTGGAAACGCAATTTGGAGTGAGATTTTTTTGACTCAAACTAAAATGGCGGCGATGTGGTCATTGTTAGCCCGAAGGCTTTCACAGCTTCGACGGATTGAAAGGTGGCAGAGCGCTGAGGGCGATTAACCGAAATCTTTATTTATGGTTGACCAGCGCAAAGGCTCCCGAAAGAGGACCGCGACTTGTAACTAAATCGAGGGTACCTTAGGATGCCGGCCTCGGCTCTGTCGGTTACTTCGATCGGGAGGGCAGTTATACTATTACTATTATCATTATCGGAATTCAACGTTGGTGGCTCCGCGTCGAGCTTGAGGTTAGTATACGAGGGAGAGGGGGAGGGTTTGGGTATGGTATGGTAATGGCCTTGCGATGAACTGCATTGATTACAACTTTGATGTTAATGATGTTCTCGTAACCTATATGAACGACTTAATCTTGCGATTTAAAAACCAGTTGTCATCCGCACCGGACACATTAGAATAGAGCTCGTATTAATTACAGACATGGAAGCACTCTGTCTTCACTTTCCCGTATCCAATGTCTACGCGATTTGTGCAAAACACAAATCGTGGGTTTTCGGATTTGGTTGTATTGTCACTGGTACATCACTTTTTTTTAAGTAAAAAAGAAGGGTTTAGGAAACAGAGACGGGAATAGTCACACTACAATCCACAACTTTGTATTGCAGAAATATCAACTTCCACTAGATTTTAGCCTAAGATACAGCAGGCAGGTACGCTGATATCCTTACCCTGCCTTTATCGCTGGAAATTCTAAGTTATATATATTCAGGTACTGGTGCTAGGATTCCTATGCAGGAATCCGTCTAGGTAGGTACCACCCCATGGTCAATTATTCTGCCGTGAAGCAGTAGTGTGCAAACATTACTGTGTTTCGGCTTGAAGGGCACTGGGCGCTATCGTAATCACTGTGCATATGAGACTTAAGAACTGATGTCTCAGGGTGAAGAGCGCTGTGCGGTGTCACACAGTAATGTTCTGGGTGACACAGCATTTGTTATGGGCAGATGTTGCACATACCATCACGTGAACGTTTTCACGTTTCGTCACTTTATCTAATAAATAGAAGCAAGCAAGCGATAACGATCCGTAATTATTTAACGGACATTTAAAGCAGAATTACTAACAAACCTGCTCGTAACGTGTGACCGATAAAATGTTTGCTAATCATTGATGAGTGGCGCTATGTTTGCGCAGCTATGATCGATTGCTCATTAAACTAATGGCCGATTATATCACCTACGGCTAGAGTTTTGCTACTGTAGATATATAACAGAGTTTTTCTGTAATTGCTTTATATTGATTTTTTTTTCCTTTCATTTATTTAAAACCCGAGGATTTAGTGTACTCAAAATCTTTGAAAATAATTAATTACCCTTTTAGATATGATGATAAGAAGATTAAGCTAGGTGCAGGATAATTAAATTCCATATCGAATTGTTGGGGTTGGGTTTGAAGGGCACTGTGAGCTAGCGTAATCACTGGGCATGGGAGACTTAAGAACTTATGTCTCAGGATGGTGGGCACAGTGTGTTGTCACACAGACATTTTCTGGGTTACACAGCATTTGTTATGGGCAGACGTTGCACTTACCATCAGGTGAACGTTTTGCTAGTTTCATCACTTTATCCAATAATAAAAAAAAATGAGATTCAGTAACTTATTAGTACTCGTATTATTTAATCATTAGATCAGTAAATACTCATATTAACGGAAATACATAACTTGATTAAACATATAACTCAACAGCATAGCCTAGGGATACTTAAAGCCAGTGTTTGTTTGCCAGGTTTTCCGGCTAAATCGTATTTAAAAACGGGTCAGAATAGTCAAAAAATTATAATATGGGGCTATATTGCAAAATAAGGAATAAAAGTGGTTGATTTTTTGTTTGTGGATAATAATTGCATAGTGATTTTCCACACTTACAAAGTTTTACCTTTAATTTTTATTAAGATTTTGTTTCACCAATTGCATTATATTGTTTTGGTGAAACGCGTATTGTAGCAGTCATCTGTTTTTGCAGTGAGTGCCCAGTCTCTGACTACCCCTTATGGGATACAGTCGTGATCTTATGTATGTATGTAAAAGTTGTGATATTGACATTGTTTAGCAGTCGATAATTTTGCGCTAGACTTCGGGATAGGGACTGAATTACCATGTATGGGGCCGAACAAGCAGAAATAGGGCGCGATATAGCCTTCAAAGGGCTAAATTGGCATCGCTGCTAAAAGCGGAAGCAAAGCGCGTTCGTGCGAAACGGTTAATCGAGCAGTTACGCCCTTTTTTATGTGTGAAATTTCCGTATGTATACCCGACCAGCCAAGGGAGCAGCCCAGTTATGTCGGACTTTTACCGACTAACACTCCACGGTGGTGTTCATAAGCGCCGATGAAAGATAGCCCATCTCGGAGGCATTACACGTAGTCCGCAGCACCCTCGCGTTGCTACCACGATTACTCGACACCACTACGAACGAGTCAACACCATCATTTTCTCTGTGAGTGGGATCTGTCCTCCCACGAACCGGCTCGTTAGCCACCCTTAAGATCAAAAATAAATTTATCATCGTGGTCTTAAAGAGGTGATTCGAACCCTGGACTTACTCTGATCAAGCCACGGGAGCATATTTTTAATATTAAAAGCATCAGAAGCCATTTATATATTCATTTTCACCGTAATTGTAAAATTCTTATCGATTTATTTTTATTCGTCTCCTTCACTACACGTTACGATGGTTTGAATTTTTATACGATACAAAACATCCAGAGTTCTATCACATACGTTGCTTTATTTGATTACGTTGCAACATAACCTGCGTACGACGGGAAAAAAACATTTGGATTTAGAAGTGAAGCCGGCTCAGGTCTCGTGGGGACGCGGCGGACGCTAAACGCCTGTTAGCACGCACTGCGGCCCGCGCTATTGTCCCGCACGGGGCTGGACTTGAGTAGGAAATTTTATTTGAAAATTATTTATGATAAATAACATGAGCGATAATTTATCATAAGTATTGTGGTGGCGGATTAAGCTGATACCACCCAATTTCATCCCGTGGTTGTCATAAAAGTCGACAGAGGGAAAATAAAAACCAGTAAATGGACAGCAGCGTCTTCCTGGAACATCTGTATAAAAAAACTGCGGTTGCCAACCCGCAACTATGGCAAATTCCCCCCAAAATGAGAGATACAAACTTTTGTTGTACAAACCTATGTTCAACAGTTGACTAAACCTATGTTCAACAGTTGACTAAACCTATGTTCAACAGATGACTAGTGATGATGATTGATTAACTAGCTATTGTAGCTGGGACCTACGTCGTTCTGTGTAGCATATAAATTTCACTAAGTAATTTTAAATACATACATACATAAGATCACGACTGAATCCCATAAGGGGTAGTCAGAGACTGTGCACTCACTGCAAAAACAGATGACTGCCACAATCCACGTTTCACCAAAACAGTATAATGCACTTGGTGTGATAGGTGGTGAGCCCATCGCCACCATGCGCTGTTGGGTGCACAGTGCAGTTTAATTCCTTACTCGCCTTTTACGAGATCCATTGGATGAGATGGAGTGGTAGTATTCTTTTAAATACATTTTGAAATATTATTAATCTTAATAGATTAAAAAAAATTAAATACATGCAATAAATTCTTACCTTCACCATTAATTAAATTAAATAGTAACATTGCTCTTGTTCTCTTAAAGCCAAAAACAAAAAAAAATCGACAGCTTAAAGCTAAACTACGACTGTGAAACACTCGTTAAATAATTCACTTTAATTATCATTATTCTAGTAACCGAAAACGTACACAACGGTTCGTTCCGACTTAAAATCTCAGTGGAACCTGAGGTGTATGTATGTTTATTTTTTTATTAATTCATGTACTGCACAATTTTAGTTATAAATTAGCACACTTAACGTAAACAGAAGTAAAGGCATTCGTCTTAGATAAGACGTCCGTTTTTTACATAGTTTTTTTCAAAATTATGTAATGTCTTTTATTAAGGACATTATGAAAAAATGTTGACAAAATTGAGGATGTTTTTTTAACACAAACACTAATTTAGTTACTTTCAAACAGGGATGTAATGAAGAAAATAGCTTTTCACTCTTTTATATTTGCGCTCTGTTGTCTGATAAACGAGACTCTGGCATTGGTTGCCAGAGTCGATCGTCTAATGGCCGATCATCATCGTCATCATCATTTCAACCTCACTAGTCCACTGCTGAACATGGGCCTCCCCGACAGATTGCCACAAAAGTTTGTAGCTCTCATTTTCTGTGGGATTTTGCCGTAGTTGCCACGCTTGGCAGGCGTGTTGGCAACCATGTTCCAGGAAGACGCTGCTGCCCATCTTTTGGTTTTAATTGGAGTATGGGTGGTAGATTCTCTTAAGCTGCCACCACACGGCCAATAAGCAGTTACAATATCACAATATCACTAATACTAGGGTACAAGGATCTAGGACTAACCCTGTTCTTGTCAAACTGGGCACGACATCTTGATAAATCTTGACAAACCTTGTAAACGTTGTCCCAGATAAATAGTTCTTTTGTATCGTAGGTGATGCTCAGACATTAATTGCACATACACAAACACCCTAACCCCGGAAAGACTCTGTAGGTCATAGAAAAATCTGTTCCCTGCGGAAAGCGAACCCTCCTACCCATAGCGCAGAAGACAATCGCTTAGCCACTGGCTATAATAATTAAACTATCAAACAAAAAAGAAATTCGTTTAAAAAATCTTAATGTCCGAGTCCGCTCCCGCACGGTCAGAATAGCCGCGCATATATAATTCAGCAACATCCACGTGCGTCTCGGACGCAATCAGTATTGTGAATAATTGATGCGCGCAGCCACGATGATTGCGCCCCCGCGAGATTGCTCGAAGATTTCAGCCCCAAGTCCGGCTCGGGTGGATTTATTTTATCATTACGGCCCTGGACATTGCGGAAATTGTTTATGAAGAAAAATAGTATCCAGATTGGAAACTGCAAACTGATATTGTGAATATTGAAACTTTTTGTAAGATTCATTGAATTTTTTACTGTTTTTAAGATTCATAAACAGGAATCCGTCCGGGTACCGCCGCAGTGCTAGTTATTCTGCCGTGAAGCAGTAGTGTGCAAACTTTACTGTGTTTCGGTCTGAAGCTAGCACTAAAAGCTAGTGTTAGCACTGGGTATATGAGACTTAAGAACTAATGTCCAAGGGTAACGAACGCAGTGTGGTGTCACACATAAACCTTCTGGGTGACGTAGCACTTATTATGGGCAGATGTATCACTGATCATGAAGATTTTTTTTGTCTCGTCACTTCCTTCCATAAAAAAGATGATGATCAAGAATAATTTCAGACGTCTTTTTATTCTACCAATTATTATTTACTTTTTGAGTAGTTACTCTCTTTCAGATAGTTCCTCAAGTTGGATAGCTTGGTACTTTAGCAAGGTTTATAGCTATAATAAAGTAGTAATAAAATAAAGTCAACAGGTCTTCTCCCGCGAACCGCCAAGGGCGCTACGAAAATACCAGGGTTTTGCCTCTCCTAATATTTGCCATTCGCCGTACGTAACATACAAGGTCTTGGGGTTGTCATTCCTAACGTTAGTGTTCATAATCTATATTCTATACAAATAAATAAAATTGAAGTGTTAGTATGTAATAACAAAATAACAGCTTTTTTACTCAATAATTATGAAAGTATATACGGTACTTATAATCAAAAAAAAATTTTTTTTTAATTTTTGTCTGTCTGTTTGTTCCGGCTAATCTCCGAAACGGCTAGACCGATTTTGACGGGATTTCAACTGACAGATAGATGATATTATAGCGGTCAACTAAGGCTACTTTAATTTGAGAAAAATAATTTCGTTCCGCGTAATAAAATTAAAATCCGAAAATCCCGATTCAAATAGGGAAGTAATTCGATCGGCATCGGCTTTTTTAAGCGGGTGAAACCATGTGACACTAGCTAGTAATACAACCAAGTCGTTAAAAGACGTAAATATACGCTTGCAAACTCATGGGAAAAAGCTAGTTGAGCCCAAATAACATAAACTATAAATACATTTGTAAGTAGATTTTTATTCGTGGATGGATTTCTTAGTCGTCTTTTAACTTGTATTTAGATTTGCCAAGGATTAAAATAGAAATTTTTAAGAGTTCTAAGAGTAGAATGACTAAATATTTTAGATAAAAGAGTTTACTTTACTTTGAACTGTTTCAAATAATTTACTGAAGCTTTTCAATGGACATTTAATAGCAATAAAAACTTTTTACGGAAAATTAAACCGACGAAAAAGGAAACTGAAAAGCGAAAAATAATGTAAACCTTTTTTAGGCTCCTAAACGAAGTTACTTATTTTGAGTCGGCGTCAAACAAACAAACATACATACATACATAAGATCACGACTGTATCCTATAAGGGGTAGTCAGAGACTGGTCACTTACTGCAAAAGCAGATGACTGCCACAATCCACGTTTCACCAAAACAATATAATGCACTTGGTGTGATAGGTGGTGAGCCCATCGCCACCATGCGCTATTAGGTGCACAGTGAGGTTTTATTCCTTACTCGCCTTTTACGAGCATCCATTGGATGAGATGGAGTGGTAGTATTCTTTTAATCGAGCCGCCACCACACACAAGCAAATTAATTACGTAAAGCGTCAAATTACGGCTCGTTAAGCCTCGTCAATTTTTTCGTCGGTCAAAAAGAGCAATCAAAGTCATATTTTTTTTTTTTTGAAAATGCTTCGGACGTAACAATCAAGACTAGCATTAAAATAGAAACGAACCATGTATTTAATTTTTTTTAATCTAAAATAGGTGTGAGGTCGAGATCATAATTGATCATTATAACGACGAGCGCGTGACTTGCGAGTCAGCGTACCGACTACTGTCGTCTTTAGTGTAGTCGTGGGTCTTGAGTTCGAATTCCAGTCGCCAATATTTACACAGTACTCAAAGTATTGATTTTCGGACTTGAATGTACTGTTGTATCCGTGTTTCTGACACTAAGTTTGATCCAACTTAACGCAAAAGCGATATGATAGCCTCCTAGGGAAAGTGAGAAAAAGTGAGGGCCATTGTATTTGCGTGGACTCTTGTGTCACTGTATTATCAAGCAGTAAGGAATGGTTATGGTAAGGAAAGGGTGCCGCCTAGAGACGAGTGGTTACGTTTTGCGTATATCCTGTGTTGCTTGCACCACGGACAGTCCGTGATTATGATTCATCGCTATTTACCATCATAACTTGATAATATAAGAATTGATTTTACTGGTGGTAGGATTCCTATGCAGGAATCTGTCTAGATAGGTACCACCCCAGGCCCAGTTATTCTGCCGTGAAGCAGTAGTCTTCCAATATTACTGTGGTTCGGTTTGAAAGGCACTGTGAGCTAGTGTAATCACTGGACATATGAGACTTAACAACTTATGTCTCATGGGGATGGGCACAGTTTGGTGTCACACAGAAAATTTCTGAGTGACACAGCATTTGTTATGGGCAGACGCTTTGCTCGTTTCATCACTTTATCTAATATAAAAAAGTAAGTATGGAACCAGAACATATTCTCATCTTAAATTGTTATGCATAAACTATTTAATATTTATCGTCTAGTACATAAACTTTTTTTTAACTTGTGTAGTTACCACAAAAATGGTAAATTTTCAGCCTATAAATGTCCCGCTGCTGAGCACAGGCCTCCTCTCATTTCTGAGAGGGTTTTGGTGCTAGGAAAAATCCGCCACGCTGCTTCTATGCGGCTTGGCGGACTGCACATGTCTTGAACATGAACACATTGACATTAACATGAACAAGAAATTTAAAGCGAGCGCCTAGCCCCTGAGCAACCACAAGTCAACAATGAAATACGTATTTTGGGTTTGAACAGAAAATGTTTGGCTCACATTTGAGACGTGACGTTTTAGAAATTATTCACAATTGTCGTGTGCATGCGTGCATGCAAGCGAGCAACAGATATAAATATATATTTTTTGGAATGTGCTAATTAAGCCATTTGATAATCAACACGTAGTCTTTATTTTTTTTATTTCACGACTTTATGTCCACTAGGGACGATGCCCTCTAGAGGACATAAAGTCGTGAAATTAAAAAAAAATAATGATGCCTTTTGAAATAGTTATTGTTAATGTTACGTCAAAATAGCCTATAACTCATGCATGCATGGCAACCGCAGCTTATTTATTCAGATGCTCCAGGAAAACGCTGCTGCCCATCGTCTGGTTTTAATTTTCCCTTTGTCGACTTTTACAACACCCACGGAATGAGATGGTTAGATTCTCTTTAGCCGCCGCCACCACACGGGAACCATTTATATCTATTGTATTTTTTTTGTCATGAATATAGTAACTTTATTTCCGTATTATTATTGACATTGTCTTTGTCTTTGTTTTTTTTAAAAATCCCACACTAGGATTTCTCGTATATCATGCGTGCGTTTTACAGACAAATTCCACACGCACAAACGCCTACACCCGGAACAACTATTTGAAAGCCATACAAATATTTGTCCCGTGCGAGAATCGAACCCACGACACGAAGCCAAGCGATCAATCACTGCCGATCCAACTTCAACTTCATATTAAAGATAAAGAAACATGTGTCATAAACTAACTACAACGCGTGCATATGTGATATGTGTAAAATATAAAAAAAAACCAACATGTTTTGCCGGCATCGGTGTGCAAAATATTCAATCAATTAAGTTCAATCGATTAATGCAATTATTTATAATTTGTTTTTAATTAAAGTAATATCAGCTGATCTTTGAACTGGACGATAAATGTATACGATATTAACATCTATCGCTAATTTAGCGTCAATATCGACGAAGTTACATAAGCAAACAAAACTACTCATTACAGATGTATTTCATAATACCGTGTCTAAAAAATGGCAGTTGATCAAACAAGTTTTTAGATCTGTTCTCTAGAAAATGCCTATTAAGTTTTGTACATACATATGTTTGTTCTAAATCGACCCATGTCCTCCCATGTATAGCAAATCCAGGCCCGGAAGATGGACGTGCCCCTGGTCTATGTTGTGTCTGGACGTGCGTTTTTGGTGCGCAATACGTTTTAATATAATTAAATTAAATTATAATTATAATGAAATTAATACGTATTCGGAATACTCTTGGAAGCAAAACAAACGCGGCTTCTATTTTGGACTTTATCACCTCATATTACCAGATCCTGGTAAAAAGTTTTCCTATTCATACAGATATTTTTTTCTCTGTCTATCTTTTTTCTTATCTTTTTTTTATTTTATGTCGATATTATTTGTTCAGACCTGCACTATAACAAAATTACAATAGGATATCATTCAAATATTTTAATTTCGTCTAATACTTAGTTTTCCAGTGTCAAGTAACATATCCTAATTGAATACAATCTTCAAGCAGCAAGACTTCAAAATTTTGATGAACAGTAAATTAATAGTTGACTTTTACTGAAGATTTGTTGGACTGATGGAGAGATGGAGACAAAACGAAAAGCGCAATTTTGGTCCTGAATTTAATTTTCCAATCACTGTACACTTACAGGAGCACTTGCTGCATAATAAACTATGAATATTAAACATCAAAACTCCAAATATACACAGAAATTACAAAATAAAATAAAAACACCCACTTTTCGAGTTGGCACTAAAAGTCCTACTACTTAGTTATTTATGTATTGACTAACATTTTTTATTTATTTACAAAGTTAATATAGTACATTGCTTGACATCTGTGGCGCACAAAGGTTGCATATTATGAAAACCAGCGTCAGCTTCTAGCCTAGAGACTGACAATAAGCTGATCTGGAGACTTATTTGGTCGAGCCATGAGACACGCACAATGCGTATTTTTTTGTTATTTTTGCTAAAAGTCTCTGCCTTACTTTGTATTTTTTATTATCACGGTTGCATATTTAGCGTGTGTGTAGTTTGTTTGTCGTTCGTGTCGATGGGCTCACCACCTATCACACCAAGTGCATTATATTGTTTTGGTGAAACGTGGATTGTGGCAGTCATCTGTTTTTGCAGTGAAGACCCAGTCTCTGACTACCCCTTTATGGGATACAGTTGTGATCTTATGTTTATAAAGTAGCCTATGTTACCCGTTATAATGTCAGCTATTTGTCAGTTAAAGTCCTGTCAAAATCGGTCCAGCTTTTTCGGAGATTAGCCGGAACAAACAAAAATTTTAAAAATCGTTTTTTTTCTCATAAGTACCGTATATACGAGTACTTTCATAGGCATTGAGGAAAAAGCTGTTATTTTGTTATAACAAACAGACACCTCTATTTTATTTTTTTGTATGGATATATTTCGATTTTTATAAATATTACACCTGTCCACCATTGTTGAACATCTCCCGGGGTTATATGACCAGGGCCTGAGAGGAACCATTGTAACATAAATTATTAAATAAATAAAAAATAAATATTAGTCATATTTTCTTCACCATCAGTCAGTGTTGACTGGAAGAGAATGCCACAATGTATATTAAGTCTGCCTATTGTATTCTTCAGTTTATAGTGTCATAGAAAAGAGTAAATAAATAAAAAATACACACTCCCTAGACTTCAACCTGTGAACGATATAAACATGTGATAGACACAGGACATTCACGATTCATAATGAATCCAGTCGTAAAAACTAAGAATTGTGTAATGCACAATAATGACTTCGAACGTTGGAACTACATATAATTTAGGAAGCAGATATATTTATCACTGAACGCAGTCGATGACCATAATTATCAGAAAAATACTAATAGCAATTTATTTAATGTTATGACGTATATCATTTCTTTTACATGTGTTGTTAGAAAGTTGCCTAAACCGGTATTGTAGCGCGTCGTGACCTCGTATTTCATCGAAATCCAACTCGTGCTGTTGAAGAACCCGTTGGGTTAATTCGTGTCCGAAGATGTGCGGTTCCATGGTGTAATGGTTAGCACTCTGGACTTTGAATCCAGCGATCCGAGTTCAAATCTCGGTGGAACCTTCACTTTTTGTACGTTATGTGAATAATTGTCATCGGACAGTGAATGTTACTTCAACTCAACGACACTACATTCGAAGAAAAAAAATCACATAAGTGGATTATCAATCGTCACATTATAAACTTTTGTTATAGTTTTATATTTATAACGCGATGCCCCGTGACGCTGAGGTATGCTGATCTGACACTACAGCTCCTGGATTCAGAGTCGGACCTAACATTTGTACAAAATCACAAATTGTTGCTTCTTAATAAAACACTAACATTAACTGACTGACAGACAACGCTCATATTGAACCGATGGGTCTAGAAGCATGAATTTTTGCACTAGAGTTCCTTATATAACGTAAGTATGCATTAAGAAAGGATTTTTAAAAAACTTATTCCCAGAGGGTGTTAAATAGCAATGACTGCTCGTATAGAAGTTCGTCATTTTTAAAGTTATAAATATACTCGTAGAAATTGGTGTTTACGCTTTGTTTACAAATAAAAGTCAGTTGTGTGAGCGTTTTTGGGAATTCATTCCCTAGGGGGTTACAATAAGGAACGAATGTTTGTAAAGGTGCGTAATTCTTTGAAGCTATCAACATGAAAATTATTCTTTATGTTTCTGTTTATATACGTATAGGTCAGTTTTATTAGTGATTTTGGAAATTCATCCCAAGGGGTAAAATAGGGGACGAAAGTTAGTATGGGAAGCGCGTCACTTTTGAAGAAATTAGTATTAGCTTTATTAGCGTTCTAAGAAATTTATCCGCCAAGGGAGTAAAACAAGTGACGAAATTTTGTATGGTGAAGTGCATAATTTTTTTTAGTTATAAATATTGCAATTGTTAACACCAATTCTGTTTATATATAAAGGTCAACGAAAAGAAAAAGAAATCAAAAAGCGGGGTATAAAAGGGGCAAAAGTTTGTATGGGAGCTGCGTAATTTCTTGAAGCTGTAAATATGGAAATGGTTTTTAGGCTTCTGTTTATTTTATTATTTTCTTATTATTTTGGAAATATAAATAATAAAGGGAATCCCCTTAGAGGCTATAGTTTGTATTGGAAGCGCGTCACTTTGAAGTTATAGTTTATAAATAAAGAAGTATTTTGTTTATAAATAAAAGTCAGTGTATCAATGTTTTGGTTTAATACCCCAAGGAAGTAAAATTTGTAAGAAAAATGCGTCATTTTTGAATTTATAAATATTTAAAATTGGTGGTTCCAGAAGTCTGTTGTATTTATAATTTGTGGAAATTTCTGCCATAGTGGACGAGTTTGTACGGGGAGTGCGCAATTTACGTGAACCTTCGAAAGAAAATACTACCTAATAAAAAATACGTATTGACTAATTTAATGATAATTTATCAACAAGGAAATGTCACAGATCGACCTGAAAATAAAAGTAGAAAACACGCATAGAAACTTTCGGGGAAGAAAGAGATTCAGAGATTGAAACAAAACAAGTACAATAGACACAATAATGAGGATTAAATGCTTTTGAGACATATTATGCCTTTAATTATTGAAAATACAAGTTTTTCTACTAATTTATGCAAAAATATATTATTGAAAATATTTTTCTCAATGTTCTCGTTTTGCCAGTTATGCCGGTTTGAAACTCAGCAGCCAAGCGGTTTTTAAAAAAAAATTTACATTTTGTTTAAATACTATTAAATAAAACATATAGGCACGTATTCAATATCTTATATATACAAGTCTCTGAAATAACAATCGAGATGCAGTTTTTGTTTGTAGTCCTACTTGATGTCCGTCCGCCGCGCCGTTAGTGCTAAAAGGCAAAGATCCGAAAATAATTTTCAATTACTCATTTGTTTTGGAATAGCATTTAAATAAATATTAAGTTAGGTTTTGTTATGTATGTATACGGATAGTTACTTTTACCTTTCATTGTATTTATTTAAAATAGTTGTAGCCAGAATGTCCCACAGACTATTATTGCTATAGGAGACGGTGCTTGCTTTTTTCGAGCCTTATATTTTTTTATGAATGAAAATGCATAATGGCAAACCAATAGGTCGATTTAGATACATACATACAGTCACGCCTCTTTCCTTTGGGGTAGGCAGAGACCATATCTTTCCACTTGCTACGATCCTGACACACATCTTTCGCTTCTTCTACTTTCATTAGCGTTATGAGTTTGTATAGTGAGTATTGTATAGCGTTATGAAGTTGCGGGTCCTTATAACGTGGCCTTTCCTCAAAAGTAGATTGGGTGATCAACTCTCTTCTTTTTAGGTTGATTTCTCGGATTAATCTATCTTCAAGTCAACCGAGCTTCTATGTCGGCTTAAAAGGCGACAATTTCCTATTAGAGTGTCGTTCATCATAACTATCAACAATTCCCTTTGACAAAATCTGACTTTATCTCTCAGCTACAGCTTTTGGACATGGTCAAATTTATATCGCGTTTTCTCGAGTCAGGGGCTTTGAAGATGTGACAAAAACTTTGTGGCAAATTCCGTGAATCAAGGACGTATTGGCTCTCAAGTCTGCACTCAAAATGTGCTATACCGTGTGGGTTCTTCAGTGTGAGCAGTCTCATTTTTCTTTGTAAGGTTTCACGGATAGTTTGTTAAAGTCTCTTTAGTTTTTATTCCTACGTACGTAACTAATTCCTCGCCGCGACCAAAGGGTAAAAGGCACGGGGAGAGAATGTTACCCAAAAATCTACCTGAGATGTTGCCCATAGTCATACGGCCAGTTTTTAAGAAATAATATTTATTTTAAAACGATCCTCACTAGGATATCTTCCGTGTCATGAGTGCGTTTCACAGTCAAACTGCACGTATAAAACGCAACCAGACACTAAAATCAACGATTTATATTTTGTGCACAAATGCTGGCGCCGGCTGATATTCGAACCCAGGACCCACAACGTCAGTGCCCCACTTTAAAACCGTCGACAAATTTCACAGCCATTAACTACGTATACAGAAACAACCGGTCGTAACAATCATCTATAGGCCAAACATATGCGACAACTTGCGACTTACGCTACTGTGCCGACCGAGCGAAAAACTTATTAAAAAACACACGTATGAAATTTTGCAATATTTTTATTGTCGTCCTTCCGAAAACTCTACAAACGTGACAATAAAATAAAGTCAATTCGAATAGAAGGCTTGATAATCCGCTAGTCGTGCCCAATTTCATCACGGCGAATATCACTTTCCGATATCATCTCACCCTTCCACAATGGGCACCGCCGGCGCCATCAAATTTATTCAAATTGTTCCGTGTCGCCACCAACTTTGTCGCACCTGCTTTAAATTTCAGTCACGCAAAAAAGAATTTTAAGTCCTACGCTAAAAGCTCAAAATGCGTTGCTAACTCACTTTTCAATTCTGAACATCGCAATATAAGATTATGGATAGAAATTCTTATTCCACTCAAAATAACATCCGTTTCCTCTTAGCAGAGGTTCACGTCTCCTTAGACGGCTATTGTAAGCGAATTTAAACTTTAAGCTGAAGTGTTAGAAAGTAATTTTCAAGAAATGGAGCGAATATACTCGTAGTTAGTCTAAGGAAAGCAAATGGAGATGCCAACGTTGAAACGTCTGCAAAGTCTTTTGTATCAACGCGCTAAAAGCTAAGCGACGTGATCTTTTGTTAGAGAACAGTATGCACTTGCAAAGCGCTTAAAACTTGGACGTTTTTGCAGCGTATGCTGTTTTAATTTCGTTGAAAATGTTTATTTTTTATTTTCTTATGTTTTGTATCAACAGCACGAATAGTTTGTCCGTACAATACCTTAGTCGCCTCTTACGACACCTCGATAGGAAAGAGTACGCCACCTATCAGTCCATATACGTATATATGTATGTATTTTTATTCCTTAGACAAGCAGGAATCCGTCTAGGTAGGTACCACCCCAGGGCCAGTTATTCTGTTGTGAAGCAGTAGTGTGCAAACATTACCGTGTTTCGGTTTGAAGGGCACTGTGAGCTAGCGTAATCACTGGGCATATGAGACTTAAGAACTGATGTCTCAGGGCGCAGTGTAGTGTCACACAGAAATGTCCTGGATGACATAGCATTTGTTATGGATAGACGTTGCACTTTTCATCCGGTGAACGTCTTTTTTATTTTTTTTTATTTAATAAATGTGACGGAACGAGCAAAGCGTTCACCTGATGGTAAGTGCAACTTCCGCCCATAACAAATGCTATGTCACCCAGAACAGTGTGACACCACAATGCGCCCGTCACCCTGCTCGTTTCGTCGCCCTATCCTATATAAAAAAGCTTACAATTATAGAACAATTTTGGAGGTTCCGGCACCTAGGATCGAACTCAGGTCACTCGTATTATGAAATTTAAGGCGAGCGCCGGGCAGCTGAGCTACGGCTTTCCCATCTCAAATATACCAAACCTTGATTATCCACACCGGTCTGTCTGGTGCTGTAACAATCTGTCAGCCAAGCGTAATATAGCAAATCATCTATTGTGAGGCTTGTCACTGTACAAACTATTTAGATGCTGTCCAAAAAGATTTTTAATACACATCATGTAGTCAAATTAAAAAGCCATTAAATTGTAATGTAAAACTCTAATGGTAATGTAAAAGATATTCAGTGAAAAGTTGAGCGAGCGCTTACTTAAAGAAATTATGTAAACACATACGAATATATTGAAAATAGGATGTTCTTCGAGTCCCGACAAATCAACTTACACACGGATCTCTCCCGTACATTAAAAAAACCGTCACGACACCAATGAGATGAAATTCTTTACTCCTCAACTGACGCAACAACGTATTTGCGGCCGATGGAAACCTTTTTCGGTAGACGCGAAAGGCAATTTTCGCTGCGACACTCGCAAATAGATCTTGGCGTTGGAATTTACATAAAGATAGCTGACGGTGAGTTTGAGACGCATCAGAATTGAGTTAGGGGAAGGCGGGGTTACTTTAAAACTGTCGCTTAGTTGAGACGTCGAATCCGTTTAGAGTTTTCGAGAGTTTTAAAGACGTTTAGCGGCGCTTGAGAAATTCTATCGATTGTTATATATTTATTCGTCGGAAGCATTTTAACAGTAGCTTAGGTTCACGTTTGAGAAAATAATCCGCAGTTAAACAATGTTGCAGATACAATAAACTGTGTCATAATATAATTCTTTGCGATTTTATGTCAGACGATGTTTACTGTAAGTATAATTAATGACAAGAGAATTAATACAATCTATTGTAGCATGTTAAAGTACGGCGGTTACGTTTGAGAATACATCACCTAATTTCGCAACGTCGTACTCGTAAGAGGCGAATAAGCTAAAAGAAGTAGGTTGTTTATAAGAAATCGCTTTTAGTAGGTTAAAGTATTTAAAACCGATTTCAAAAAAGAAGGTTTTCAATTCGACAGATCTTTTTGTGTGTATGTTTACACGATATCTTCCAGAATTATTATTCCATGTCTTTTTATTATTTGGATTGGTTGTACTTGAGGTTGGTTCCACACAAATTTGGTCAAGGTTTGATGAGATCCATGAGAAAATCTTGAAATTCTTAAATTCACATATGCATGTTTGGAGCTGCAACGTTGAAGTCGGTTTTTGATTAAATAACATTTAATATTTAGATAATTTTAATTGTCTTGGTGTACACTAAAGTGCAACTATTTATCTAAAAGATGTGTCGCAGCATCATTTTTAGCAAATCATCATACTACGATTTCTAACCCACTTGCGAAGTGTAAAAAAACTATGGACATTTCTCCGCAGGTTTTATTTATTAGGCTTTGTCTTTCCTTGCATTTTATTAGACTTTGCCTTGATATATGCAGTCCCTATGTTATGTACACATAGGGAACAGAATGAAATATTTATTGATAAGCTACCGCTGTTACTAGTCACTGCTTATGTAAACCCCCAATTAATAGTATTTTTGATAGAGAACCTATTGTTTTTCGTTTTATTTTATATTGTTTTCACATCACGTAAGGCTACGAGCAAGCATCGACCGATTCGTAATGAAAAAAACAAACACTACAGCGGTGTAGCAGTTTATTTTCTTCTATCCTGACTTAGGTTGCAAAATGTAATTTGATAATTTCACGCTGTATCAGTCGCCTCATCAATAGAACAACATTGAGCCTCTCCATCTGCCGCACTAATTATTGCCAAAGTTCACCTTTGTATAGGATGTCTTCCACATTCGATAAAATTTGTTAAAATTTAGATATTTTCAAAACATATTAAATATTGTCATAATTCTCAAAGTTTTTTTTCAACAACGACCAGTTTTGTGATCCTAACATAAAAAAATTATTATATCTTTTTGCTCTGTACTTTTTACAATGACTACAATGACTATAAATACAAGAAATTATTATTCTAACTTAGAGGCCTGATAAGTTACTTGAATTACTACATACGGGTATGTCCAATTATTATATTTGGCACCCACGTGACTTGGCAGTTAATATCCTTCCTACTAAATCGTGTGTCCTTCCTTCGATACAAATATTCGAGCAGAAAACAAATGACTAATTAACCGCTCTGAATGAAATATGGCAGTCGCGCTCTTGCTCACATGGAAGCTGGCTCATGATTCGATCTTATCGCAAGTAAAGCATGAATACAGGAAGGCTATCGCGACTGAGTTTTTTTCGCTACTGTGTGTTTATTGGCGAAAGGATTCCTATGCAGGAACCTGTCAATGTAGGTGCCACCGAAGTGCCTGTTATTCTGTCGTGAAGGAGTAGTGTGCGAACATTAAGTACTGTTTTTCTGTCAGAAGGGCACTGAGAACTGTAAATAGGCATATGAGACTTGACAACTGACGTATCAGGGTGGCGGGCGCAGTGTGGTGCCACACTGAAATGTTCTAGGCTTTTGACACAGCATTTGTTATAGGCAGACGTTGCTTCGCCATCAAATGAACGTTTTGCTCGCCTCGTCCGGTTTCTTCTATATAAAAAAATCATATTCACACGGCACACTTTTTTGTTTTTAATTGAAAGAACGATGCACCGCACTAGGATTTCTACTGTATCGTTGATGCGTTTTACAGACATAAATTTCAAATCAACAGCATAACCGGAACCGAAAGCCTACAATTTGTTTTTCTGAACAAATGTTGACTCCGACTGGGATTCGAACCTGCAGTGTAGAAGTCAGGTACTCTGATCACTAGGGTACGCGATCGTCAGAGTGAGTTTCTGAGACACGCTGTTTATTTGATACTTCACAATGTTTTCCTTCAGAGTCGAAAATACGGTGAATCAACATTTAACTTTCCAATTAACAATTGTAGTGGTATCGGCACCAGGAATCGAACTCAGATCACTTGCATAAATAAAGGCGAGCGTCTAACACCTGCGCAAAGCTCGCATAAACGCTGAATATTATTCTAGATGTCTAGAATCGATTAATACTAAAAATAGAGGTATTTTATAACAGTTGAGGGGTAATTTTGCGTAAAATTTAATTTTACTTTGGATATGAGTTTGCGGGTTTCATAATGAGATATTAAAAATTCTATTAACTCTATCGATATATCGATAGCAGAAGGGCACCACTAGTTGCTACTGGGGGCGTCCAAGTTGCGTATTGAGTTACGCACCCTCACTCCGGTCCAATCGCATCAAGCTGCTTCGGAAGCCATTATAATATCCCATTGCCGGTCGAGACGTTGTAATCTTGGTATTTACATAATAGCGCTCTAATGCCGAGGAGCTGTTTGAGAAAAGCCACTACGATGTTAAACAAACTGATCTTAATACGTAAAATATAGCATAATCCCATGTAGCTTTTAGACAATTTTAGTAGATAAAGTTATACTATCAAAATCAAAGTGACGTTATTCAAGTTTTATTTTAAATAATAAAATATATAGTTATTAAGACATCGTTTCATCGTTATACAAACAGCCTAGAGTAAACTTGGCAAAAGTCACAAACATGTGGTTTCTAACATATTTTGAAGGAGAAATGGTAGATCAAAAAAAATTCTGAGATTAAATCTCATTATCATAATTCAATCCACATCAAATTGATGGATGACATTCCACTACTGTGCGTTTTTCAAAGAATTTAACTTTAACGACGCCTTTGTGGCTTTAAAAACCGCGGGGTTTTTCCGGACAAAAAAACCTTTTATGGATTCTTTTAAATTGCGGCAACGCATCCCCATTCCTCTAGCGTTGCAGATATTCATAGGCGGCGATAATCCTTTACCAACAGGTGCGCCGCTTGCTCGTTCTCTTTTCCTCCCCTTCTATATAAAAAAATATTACATCTTAATCATTAGTGCATTTCGAAACAAATTCGAATGACTGCATCGGCTTGGTATTTAAAATTAAAGGTACGATCACACCGCGGTTTGATTTACGACGTCCCCCACTCACCTCGACTGAGCTATATCAATTTAATCGCTCCCATTGAAATTCAAAAGGCAGTACGACGAATCAATTACAGGAGGCCCGGGAGCATTCAAATACCGCCCACGCCCGCCCTGCGCTGATAGAATTGTTATTGGAGAATGTGCGTGTGATAGAATTCGAGCCAATACTCTTGCACGTGTTTCTTGTTGATCACGCGTTACGTTTTCTTCGTGTCTTTTTTTATCTGTCTCCGGTCTCTGAAAGATGTCGTGTCTTTATCCATACGGCTATTTTAATATTATTTGTTTCTAATACAGATACAACTCGTATAACATAGAATTTATGATTGGTTTTAGTTTAGGATTAATACAGTGTAGAGTCGTAATTTTAAAATTAAAGCCTATTTCCGGCCATAAGTACAATATCTAAACATACATGCATACAGTCACGCATTTTTTCTATATAAGAATTAGACAGAGACAACACCCGTAGCCCACTTTTCGCCTCGGTGGCGAACCACGTCGCCATTTTGGTATGAGTTAAAAAATTATTGCGTTCTAAGTGCAGTATTATAACAGAATTGCATATTATGTTTTTAAACTGCACGAATAAAGGCTGTCTGTACAATACTTTAGTCGCCTCTTACGATACCTCGGTAGGAATGACGTAGATGCTATTCTCTACTCTATACTCGGCTCTACTCTATACTCGGCTCTACTCTATATTCGGCAGAGACCGGACACCTAATGACTTTATCGGCAATATGTAAACGATGAGAAAATTAACAAAATCTAAACAAAAAGCCGAGTCAGCAGATTTGTATGCAGAATAGCTTTCTGTTTTGTGAACCAGACGTATTTAGGATTGAAAAAAAAAACAAAATTAATTGATTACAGACCTCATGTAATTTTTTAAAGCTATGTCCAGGCGGAGATATCTTAATTTCCAGATAGAAAAATAATAACTTCAAACTGATCAAGTAAGCGAATTAGCAAAAAACGGAAAGTATTACACAAAAATTCGAAAATATTTTATAGAAGTGTAAGATGATGAATGACAACTGTAAACTATTCTTGGTGAATATGAACAAATATCAGTCTCAGCGAGACTACACTTGCTCTCAAATAGCTTAAAAATGCCAAACTTGCCAGGTGAAAACAGCAACGCACCAGCGATTCCTCTGGTATTGCGGATGTTCATGGGCGGTGGTGATCACTTACCATCAGACACACTTGCTCGTTTGTCCCCCTCTCATATAAAAATAAAAGCTTCTGAAAGCAGGTACTAATTACAAAGTAAAGCCGGTGCTAGCAGTCCTTGAGACCCTATTTAATTCTGTCATTTGTGGTGGTAATTATGCCAGAGACGTGGAGCAAAATTGACAAGACTTAATCACCATCATTATCATCATCATTTCAGCCTATCACTAGTCCACTGCTGAGCATAGGCCTCCCCGATAGATTGTTACAAAAGTTTGTAGCTTTCATTCTGGGGGGAATTTTGCCATTGTTGCCACGCTTGGCAGGCGTGTTTGGCAACCGTAGTTTATTTATTCAGATGTTCCAGGAAGATGTTGCTGCCCATCTTCTGGTTTTAATTTTTCCTCTGTCGACCTTTACAAGACTTAATACTGTTTAGTAATTGCAGTGTGGTGGCGGCTTAAGAGAATCCACCACCCCATCTCATCCCGTGGGTGTCGTAAAAGTCGACATAGGTAAAATAAAAACCAGGAGATGGACAGAAGCATCTTCCTGGAACATCCGTTGAGTTAAAGATTATTCGGTATACATTAAGTCTACTTAATGTATTCTTTAAGTAGACTTAATGTATACCGATATTTTCTCGATACATTTAATTTTATAACAATGCCGCCGATGCATAAGCCATTGGAGCTTTGCGTAAAGTAAAGTTGAATTTTTAAATTGTATTCGCAATTTAAATTATCTTAAAGTATTTTTAGTGATGTGAGGTAGCGGCTTAGAGAATCTACCAGCCCATCTCATCCCGGTGGTGTCGTAAAAGTCGGCGGACGAATCGTTAAAACCATGAAATGGGCAGCAGCATCTTCCTGGAACATCTGAATAAATAAGCTGTGGTTGGTTGGCAACTATAGCAAAATCATCCCAAAATGAGAGTTATAAAGTTGTGTGGCAATCTATGGGGGAGACATATGTTCAGCAGTGGACGAGTAGGCGGAAATGATGATAATCATGATTTAATTCTGTTTGAAAGACAAATAATATCAGGAGATTTTTGCACACTGACGCTTCTTTAACTCGAGACTTTTTACCGAAACAACCTAGCGTTGTTTCGGTAAATAGATATAAAATCTTCAAAAAACATGCAATGTGTGCAATTTTTCTACTTATAATGAAATTTTATTTTCAAAGGCTGCCATTAATTTAGAAAATTACTCTGTACATTAATGGGTACGTTCGGACCCCGTATTGAGAAAGATAACCAGTGACTCTTTGTTCGTTCTATCATTAAGGCGGGAATCCGCAGATGGCCACGGCGACCAGACGACAAAATATTCGTCAAACTGTTCGATCTTTCGCGGGTAAATAAGGGCAATAATGTAAAGGCCCAGAATTATTGACAAATCATTGATAGAGTCAAAATAATAAGGAATAACACACGGAAAGATACTGAAGTGACTGTCAACAGAAAACAGTTTGCTCGGGAATTAATTACAATATCTTGTCTCAAAACCGGAATATTAAAATATTATGCCAATGAAAAGTGATTACTGCAGTAAAAGACACGATCGCATAGAATTTTATGCGTTATCATAAATACGACAAACCTTGGTATATTTATGACGAGCCATTCGATACTAAGTGATAGGACGATAAAATTTATTTCTACTCTCCGGCGTCAAAGGCAACGATCTAATATGAAAATGTATGAATCAAATGGCCTGGGATAATAAATATACCATATCCATATAGTTATTAATGTGCTCGTAAGTCTTAAAGCTGTATATTTAGTATTTTTTATAAACAGTTAGCCCACAGTAAGATTTCTCTTTCGTGCGTGCGTTTTACATACAAAAATTTCACATGAACACCAGCAAAGCCGAAAACAATTTGTGCTTTTATACAAATGTTGTCTTTGGCTGGGATTCGAATCCAGGACCCGCGGAGTAAAAGTCATCTATTCTGACCACTAGCCCACGCGGATTGAGTTTAGCGAACTTTTAAGTGTATAAAAGAACATAGTCATAAGAAACCGTTTATTTTTCCATCACTGAATGGCCTGGGTTAAGTTTTTTTTTATAGGACAAAGTGACGAAACCAGCAAAACGTTCACCCCAAGGTAAGTGCAAGGTCTACCCATGACAAATGCTGTATAATAAAGAACAATTCTGTGTGGCACCATACTTCGCCCGTCCCCCTGAGACAAGAGTTCTTATTTCTCATATGCCCATTGATTACACTAGCTCTCAGTGTCTAGACATTCAGTCCGAAACACTAATGTTAACACAAAACAACTTCACGGCAGAATAACTGGCCCTGTCATGGTTCCCCCTAGACGAAATCTTATATTGAAATCCTACCACAAGTAAAAAAGAAGCAGGCAACTAAAAATGGAAACATACATCGATTATTGAAAATGACAATCGTGTCGATGATCAAGAGATATTGTAGTGCCACAATTGCACGCGCAGGGGCACACACTCGTCCTAACCTTCTCACGTCCGTATAACGCTCGTGTGATGAAATTCGAGGGAGGCTATAACGCAGTACAAAAGACACGGGGATAATTACAACACACTCGAGAACCATCAATTTCTGTTTTTGCACAAATTCTGGCACCGGATGGGATTTCAGCTTAAGGCCTGCGGCGTAATCAGATATTATATAGGAGAGGTTTTCACAGTTAGCTTTCTTGGCTTTTAAAGTTTCATCGGAAAGCTGACTTGGTTTGGTAGGACTACCTACCCAACATAAATACATAAATTATAATACAGCCATGTCACTCGCGCTTCACGTGTGTCTAATGAGATAGCCCCTCTTATTTCATTTCGAATATAAGTCATCTATTGACCATCCGAAGGCGGTTCGGACCTCCTTTCGTGCCGTTGACTTGTATCGGTAACTCTAGGTGGTGGCCCTTTACGACGGTCAGTAACACAACCCCCCTAGAGAGCGGTGCGCAACAGTCGATAATCACACCGCGTACACACTAAACACCCGCGTTCCAGGGCGGTTCTGACCACCCAGAGTTACAGACACACAAGTCGATAGTCCGAACGGAGGACCGATTCCTCCCTCGGTCAGTCATTAGATGACTTATTTATATATGAAAACTTCGATCTCGTGACACACGTCTGACGCGAGAGTGACCGAATTTTAATGTTAAAGTTAGTAGTTTATTTAAGTAGTTGGTATGTTTGGGTCAAACCAAACCTGGCACGCGGGGCCCTAGCCCGCGAGCACAGCACCCGATGAAGCTGTAAAAGCCAAAAAGGCTGACAGCAATCACATCACCGAAAACATACTGCCCTGGACAAACCGCCCAGGTAGTAGACAGATGCTCTGACCGGATTGATATGCCAGTATAATTTAAACTACAAAAGCACGAAATTAGCAGATTGTTGTCAGAAAACATGTGTTTAAGCGTAATATCTCAAAAGTTATGTTTTACAGAAACCGTAAAGTCTTCGACAACAATAGAGGGCACAGTTGGTTTTGCATAAATACTCGTAGCTAAATAATTTATCGAATAAACATTCCTAAATACGTGTATACGTATACGAGTATACGAATATCCTCGTACGTGGTCAAATTTAGTTTGCTTTACTTAGACCTCCGCAGACGGAGATCTAACGCACACACAGTCTTGAATCATCACTTTTGATCGACTTCCCGTATACTTAGATAGGTCCTAACATCTGGCGTGACGGCCGCGTGGCGTAGTGGTTAGAGTAGCTGACTGCCACGTCACTATCACGTCGCGGGTCGTGGCTTCGAATCGCAGCCAGAGCCAACATTTGTGCAAACAAAATTTGTTGGTTTTCGGGTCTGGTATCGTTGTAATTGTCCTTATGTCTCTGACACTGCATCCTAGCCTACTTTTGATGAGCATGAGCGTTACATCGGGCAGAGGTGTGCCTCTGTGTACAAGTACACTTGTGGCACATTATATATATACCGACAGCATTCGGTGGTTGTCTCCGTGATTGAAAATCATCCAAAAGGATAATACATCTAGCGTACCACACAGTGACTCCCATCCTGTACTATTCTGTAGTTGTACATCCTATACTCTTCGTTCAAAATTGGAGATGTCATTATACTGTTACTTAATATTTTATTCTATGAATTTTATTCAATTTATAAAACCCGTTCCAATATGGCAACATTTTTCTTAAATTATAGATATGGTAGGTATAGCTTCCTTTCAATTTTTTGTGGGACTGACCCTTTTACATGTATATAGCGATGTGTATATACAGAAAAAAAATTCAATGACACTGAAAAGCCGAAAAACGATACGCGCAGACACCCTTGAGAATCAAGTTGCGTGGAAGCAGAAAATTTATGCAGACCTTTGATGGTCAACGTGGAACTGGAGGGCCCATTTTATGACATGACATCAATATTTTATGTGACACCTCCACGCTATACGGATCAATCATTCCCGTCGCGGGCTACTTTATATTCTGTTCGGTATTTTTGCAAGAACGTTTTTTATAGCATATGATAAATGTAGAAATGTGATATTGAATACCTTTTTGGGCTGAGATCCTTTTTGGGCCGACAATTTGTTTAATCTTTTTGCTTGGGCATTTCGATTATTCGGTTGTTTGTGAAACGTGTTCTCACTTACTGATGCAAAAAAAACATTAGAAAAAATAAAAAAGTAAAGTAACAGTCCATAAATGTCTCACTGCTGAGGACTGGCTTCCCATTTCTGAGAGGGTTTTGGAGCCTGGAAGAGTCCACCACGCGGCTTCAATGCGGATTGGCGGAGTTCATAAACATGACGTCGAAATATTTCTATTCCTCACACAGCAATAAATTACTGGAGGTAGGATTCCTATGCAGGAATCCGTCTAGGTAGGTACCACCCCAGGGCCAGTTATTCTGCCGTGAAGCAGTAGTGTGCAAACATTACTGTGTTTCGGTTTGAAGGGCACTGTGAGCTAGCGTAATCACTGGGCATATAAGACTTAAGAACTTATGTCTCAGTCACTTATGACACAGTGTGGTGTCACATAGAAATTTTCTGGGCGACACAGCATTTGTTACGGGCAGACGTTGCACTTACCATCAGGTGAACGTTTTGCTCGTTTCATCACTTTATCCAATAAAAAAAGCAATGCAGGTCCGTAACAAAGTTTTCCTTTACCGCTGAGCGAGTGGTAAATCAGCACTTAAAATTGCAGAATGTTTTGAGAGGTGCCGACACCGGCGGCCGCGCTCGGGTTTTTCGCATTCTATGAAATTTAAAGCAAGCGCCCGACCCCTTGGCTAACACGGCTCGTTAGAAAAAATAACAATAAAGTAATTACTTTAAAAAAAATCACAATGTAATCTTCCTCTCTTGAATTTAATTACCAACATAATAAAATTTTAATTTATGGCACAGATGAAATTTTTAATAACTTTTTTTTAAATTAAATACACCTATGTTAGTCGCCGATAATGTAGCTGTATATAGGTGAAAGAATTTTTAAAATCGGTTTAGTAGCTTTTGAGTTTATTCATTACATACAAACAAACATATAAAAAATCAAATCTTTTCTCTTTATAATATTAAGTTTAGAAGTTTATAAAAGAATGTACGATTTATCATATTTATTGTGGCTTAACATTCCAGTTATTTTAAGGAAAACATCAAAAAAAAAATACTTAATTTATCTTTATACACGTTCTTAGTAGTTAAGTTAAAACTTTTATGTTCCCGTTGCAATTATAGGATGTAAATGAAGACATATACTGACAATCGGACCATACTTACACTTCGCGTGGAAAGCTAAATACCCAGCAGGAATAATTGATGGTTAGCGAGTCCCGTGGGAGAGGATGATACGGCGTACTGACATGCAATGCGAGCTATGTGTGATTTAGTTTATGGTTTAAACGACTTAAGTAATTTGGGACCGCGGTTATACTAGCGACAGATGCGGTAAAATCATAATGCATAATCTACGGTAAATTGTATGACAATGTATTATTTCTTAATATACTAGGCGGCAAATAATTTTTTACATGGTAGGTACGATGGCCATTATACCCGTCGGTTCGCTCTAGGTCGAATTCCAGCTGAAGTGTATTAAAAAAATGGCATGTGCACTACAAAAATGTTGCAAAATACTATTCGCCACATCACCGTAAATTATATTTCATTTTATTCAAAGAACTATTTGAGAGATCTAGTCTTTAAGTATCTGTAATTTTTTAAAACACTACTCATTATTTACTGACTGAATTCGTTTAAAGTAAGAAATGGAGTAAATAAGATATATGTTTAATACGCCTTGTCAAATTAGATATACGTAGTAATTAAAAAATTACATTAAGACTAAAACTCAAACGACGATTTAAAAACTATTTCTTTCATCCAATAATCTTACTATACCTACTTGTTTTCAAATTACTACAATTATTTAAACGATTAAATTTTGAGCTCTTATTTATAAAGTTAATATGATATGCAATAAATTATAAAATCAAAACCAATTTCTTTTGTGGTGTTATTATTTTCTATTTCCACATTTTATATCTTTTTTACAATTCCGAATTTTTAACGATAAAAAAGTATCCATATTTTGTTAATATAGAATATTATAAAATGGTAAAGTTCTGGTATAAAATGGTAAAGTTTGGTAAAGTTTTGAACCCGATCGGGTTCAACTTATCATCTTTTGAATATACGTATACATATAAAATATTTCTTTACAAACCTAATAATAATTTAAAAAAACTGCCGAACGAAAAAGTTCGATCTGCTGGGCACAGGCAATGGCTTTTTTGGTGGGAGGAGGGAAATAATGAAGAAATAAAATGTTATTGGTACATTGCATGCCTTGAGTCATTTTGCGATCTAACTAATATTTACTAGACGGTACACGAATGCTTCGCAAAGTGCGACGTCAATTTGTTACAAACAGACAAGACCGTACTGCCAATTGCTACGTAATAGAGTTAAATGGTCAATGTGAAAGACAGATTGTATTAAATAAGACGTAAACTATCGTGCTCTAGTTTCTTTTTCATTAAGGTTATATATGAGATGTTCTTGTTTTTCCGCATATAACCGTATAATTCAGAATACGCGTTTTATTTTACGCAGAAACGTGATAATGCAGAATAAAGTGAAGAAATCGCATTTGATACATAAATTTTAAAACTTAAATGCCGAAGTCGAGTTACTAATTCAGCAAATTTTGTGATAAGGTGCCTTTGCAGAATAAAATCCACAGGCGCTTTTAAGTTTTCAGAAAATACAACGATTATTACGAAAGCAATTCACGTAATGGCTGCCTTAGTTTACCGCTTTGTAACAAATAAAAATAAATTTACATGGTATTAAAGCGGCCTCCATCTCGTACGAATAACAGCCGGGCGTGTCGCATGCACACGACGCCCACGGGTGTCGTCAAAGTTCGTATCGGCGATAATTATCGAACGGTTATCGTGTACGACTTGAAATATCTGTGACACTTCACGAGACGACCACGATGCGATTGTCAATATAAAAGATCATGACGTTATAATAATTATAGTAATTCACTTATATTAAGACTATATGAAACGCCTCAACTAGAATGTTTGTAACGCGAGTTACGGTGCACGCGCTAAAACTCATTTAGTATATTCCTGAGCGCTTGCTCTAAAGTGATAAGTTTTATTTCGAATAAAAGGCCTTTATGTGTAATGAGTTTCATTTGAAACTACTAAAGCAACAGAAGTAAATTAAGACAAGTCATTGAGCAGAAGGAATCCTCATCTAGACGTATCGAGCAATTTTTTTTTAAAACATGCTCCACAAAAGGATTTCTCCTGCATCGTGGATACCTTTTACAGACGAAACTTCCACGTGCACAACACAGCAAAACTCGAAAATTTGTATTATTACATAAATGTTGGCTCCAGCTGGGATCCCAGGACCCACAGCGTAGAAATTAGGTACTCTGACCACGGGACCTGACCCCCTAGAGAACCAATTACCCTCACCGACCAGACCAACAAATGTCAGCTCCAGCTGGAATTCGAACCGTGGTCTAGAAGTAAGATACCCCGATACCTAGGCCTTGCGGTTTTCCGACCACATACTATGAAATTAACTGTGGGCTCGTTTGTCACCTTAATCAAAGCAGAATCGTGCCGATCTACACGTATCGTATCCTGTAAAGAGGAGCTGAAAACAGTAGGCCGAAGTAAGTGTTCACGTCAACGTTACTGCCAATAGACTTTAGTGGTTGTTTACATAATAACGTAGTAGTGCAACGCTGCATCTTACAATTATATTACCTTTACTTAGTGCTACTCAAATAGTGAATACATACATACATAACATACATAAGATCACGACTGTATGCCATAAGGTGTAGTCAGAGACTGGGCACTCACTGCAAAAACAGATGACTGCCACAATCCACGTTTCACCAAAACAATATAATGCACTTAGTGTGATAGGTGGTGAGCCCATCGCCACCATGCGCTGTTGGGTGCACAGTGCAGTTTAATTCCTTACTCGCCTTTTACGAGATCCATTGGATGAGATGGAGTGGTAGTATTCTTTTAACGAGCCGCCACCACACGGCTTGTGAATAATAATAGTAAATAGTGAATAGCCTCCGTATAAACTGGATAATAATATCTATTTAAATAAACATTAAAGATGACATTGACATTTGCTGATATGTGTCCGGCAGAGTAAAATAACACCTACCTTTTTCTTACTGAGGTGTCATAAGAGGCGACCAAGGCATTGCACGGACAGCATTTATTCGACCAGAATAATACCATAATATGCAATGCTGTCACTATACTGCTCGTGTGAGCAGAATTTTTACTCTTCTCTCTCCTCTTCTGTTACTACGGGTGTGGTCTCTGCCTACCCCGTATATTGGAAAAAGGCGTGACTGTATGTATGTAAAGATCATTGTTAAATTTGCATGCATTTTGGTGGGTATTTTTTTTGTGTAAGGATATCAAACTGCCTTAATGCTCGGGAGGCGGATTGGCGATTTTAATATAAATCACCATTTGAACTTCTGCCCGTAACCGGTCGTTATTTTCGAGATGATCATTCCGCCATCTGACGGAAGTTATGAGAATTTTCGACGCCTCCTTAGTCGACTCTTATAACACCAACGGAAGGTGACGGAGTGACAGATTTAGGCAGGCAGGTATTCTGTGGAAGCTTGTCATACACACAACTGCACAATTAGCGGAAAACAAAAAAAAACATTACTTTCATAATATTTCATAAAAGACTGGCCAGTTATGTTTCCTTTTTATTTAGAACTTTAATTTAAAAATGGAACATAAGGCGACAGTCATTTTTGTCATTGATTAGTTTCTGTTTCCCGGTAATACTGAATACTTTGTTAGTGGTTCGAGCACGGACAGAGGAGAAATTTAAAAGTTTAAAAAAAATATATAAATTCTCAATTGTTTAGTAAAAGTAATTTTTTTCGTGTCAATTGTAGGCACCTTAGTTGAAATAAACTAAAAATGCCCGATTTAACAACACCAGAGATTATTAGAGCAGATGAAATGCGAAGAAATGGTCATACCTACAGATCTATTACCGCCAGACTGCAGCAATCAATTTCAACGATTCATCGCAGTATTCGACGGAACCGGTTGACTGATTTTCTTGTAAGGAGGAGGGGCCGAGGCAGAAAAAAGTGCACTTGGAGGAGGGATGACCGTTTTCTTCAACTTCAAGCTCTCAGGAACACGTGGGTAACGGCTGTGCAGGCCGGAATTGAGCTTGATGTAGTGCATGGAGTGCGAGTGAGCGAACGTACAGTTCGCAGAAGATTTTAAAAATTGGCATAGGTTCGTATGTACCGACCAAAACTTGAGAGACACCATCGTTTACATCAGTTTAACTTTGCACGCGAACATTGTTTTTGGGGACCTAAACGAATGGGGGCGAGGTACTTTTCACTGATGAGTGTAGAGTGCTCTTAAACTAGATCGATGGAAGGCCGATAATATGGAGACGCAAAGGAGAACGATAAATTCAGACTAATTTTGAAAATACGGTGGCATATGGGGGCTAACTTTCGGAGCTCGTACGGAGTTAGTGATGGTCGATGGAGGCAATGACTGCTGATAGGTACATCAGGGATATTTTAGAAGAACACATTGTACCATTTGCTCCCTATAATGACGACGGCTTTATTCTGATGCAGGATAATGCTCGGGCTCACAGTGCTCGCTCAGTCCAAGCATATAACAGTGATGCAGTGGCCAGCAAGATCCCCGGACATGAATCCTACAGAGCATGTTTTGGACTTGTTAAATAAAAGGTTTAAATTCAGAATACCACTCCCCAACAACCTAAGAGAACTGCAAAACGCATTACTTGAAGAGTGGCAGAGCTTGTTCCAAGATACAATAGATAACATAACTCGCAGCATGCCCAGAAGGATGGAAACGTTAGTTAGAGCACGAGGGGGAAACACACGTTATTAGTCTTTCGTTTAGTTAATGTTAAAATATTAGTAATCTTTAATTTACAACATTGTTTGTGTTCTCACAAAATGGGATCAAACCAGTACTAAATCGTTAGTCTAGAAGATACCAGAAGAATGCAAATTGAATGAAAATAAAGAAGCTTCATTAGGCATATGATATATCTTTCTTAGATGGATGGTAACTAGACGTTGGTAAAGTCTTCAATCAGTATCAATGTTGCTCGTTTAACAAAAGGGTTTATGTATAGAAATTTATCAATTCAAGAGAAGTTGAAGACATTAGCACTGTTTAATCTGTTTGTGTTTGCATACAATTGTACACAAATAACAACATATGCCCAACCTGCGGAAACCGAATGCATCGCTTCATTAAACATGACCAATATTTGATCAAACCACCCCAAATGTCCCGCACGAAATAATAATCTCGTTATTAAGAACGCACAATGAGCATTTACAAATAAAAATTCGCTAAAGTTTTATGCATATCCCCTGTTCTTGAAAAATAGTATGGTTACGCGCAAAAATATCTTAAAAGACCTAACACCAATCATAGTAAAATCAACTTTAATTCTATTCATGTACAGCTAAATTGTTTTTGCAGTGTGTAAAAGAGATTTCAAAAATAAATTTTTATTAGGCTCCACTGCATCACAAATTACACATATCTAAAATAAACTGTAATGTGCACTGCACTGAAGTTTAAATTCCTTTGCCTACCGACGTCAAGGGTCGAACTAGGGTAGCATAAAGCCGTAGGCCTATTTGTGTCGGTTTCACACTTACAACAATAGTGTCATGATTCGTGAGCCGGGATTATCCCAGGACAAGCCCGGGATTAGGTCGCGTTGCGGCAAACAAATGGAGTCGGACTAACGAGTGATAAAACAAGTGTTCGCATCACTAATGGTGCTCAAATTTCAAATTGTGTTTATTTTTGTAACAATTACGATGAAAATGTTTTTAAATTGGTCTTCTCCGAAACGTTCTTTATGAAATGAGGTGCCTGTTAACTTATAGGTCAATAGAAGTGGTAGACGATATTTTAATAAGTTATTCTGTGTAATGGTAACAAAACTAAATTAACGAATTTGACCAAAGACCGCATATAATGATGATAATGATGATGATAAAATATGTGCAGCGTACCACATTCTCGCAATGGTGGGACAATACCCCAACGACTGTCAAATGTTTACCATATAAACCTTCGACTAGAATGACAATACCAAAACCTAATCCTACACCTTCATATGAGGAAATAAACGCCATCATATCATCATATATAAGTCGCGATACACGTACACTGCCTCTTCCTACCTATTACTATTTTTTTGGTAGAAATTGATAGGACGAGCAAATTGTTCACCGGTTGATAAGGGCAAGGTGAGCCATGACAAATGCTTTGTCACCCAGAACATGTCTATGTGTCATCATACTGAGCTCATCGTACTGAGATATCAGATTATAAAGTTTCATATACCCAGTAATTACACTAGTTAAAAGTGCCTTTCAGGCTAAAGCACAGTAATGTGGTATCTATCTAGACCGATTCCTGTATAATCAAGAGATAATGTATGCAATATATTCCATAAACTATTATAGCTATATCTATTATCTACATCTATTATTAAATTAAATTATTATTTTTGGTTAAGTTGTGACAACATATATGTTTAAAGTTTCAGCCTATAAATGTCCCACTGCTGAGCACAGGCCTCCTCTCATTTCTGAGAGGGTTTTTGGAGCTAGGAAGAATCCGCCACGCTGCTCCAAAGCGGGTTGGCGGACTTCACATGTCCTCTAAATATTTCTATTCCTCGGACATGTAGGTTTCCTCACGATGTTTTCCTTCACCGCTAAGTACGTGGTAAATCAGCACTTAAAATTGTAGAACAATATTAGAGGTGCTGGCACCGGGGATCGAACCCAGGTTACTCGCTTACTATGAAATTAAAGGCGAGCACCAGGCCCCTGAGCTACCACGGCTTCACATATATGTTTAAATGAAACTAATGATCGCGTAAATATAAGAAATCAACATATATGTTGATTTTAAATAGGATAAATATTTTATTAAAATTCGACTTGGGTTTATATATTTTCGACCTGAGACGCTCTTAGCATTCCTATGTGATAGGTTCGTCGTTTTCGCGCCAAAAATTATGTGAATTAAAAGAAAGAAAACTTAACTCGGAAAATAGTTCGCGCCTCGTGAAAAGTTTTTACAAAACTTGTTAAAACTAATTCCGTGAGTTGAAATTGACGTGCCAAGCCAACACGATAGACTTCGAAACAAAACCAGCTAGCCAGAGAATGAGAGCTCCAAACTTTTGAGGCAATCTATGGCGGAGGCTTATGTTCTATAGTGGACTAGTGCTTGACTGAAATGATGATGATGATGATGATTTTTGTCTTTATTAATTTAAATATTTTATTGAACAGTCAATCATTTATTACGTAGCAGAATATTTGTATAAAGCGCAATTCATAATCAGCCGGTCCCTTAATCAATTCAAACGCAAACAACAATTCTTAATCATTCACAAACGCCTGGAAGTGCTCACGGTTTCATTAACAACCTTAATTGTCCCTCCTTTGGATCCGCTGTCTCTTCACCCAGCCATTATATTAAGACCCAAACATTTGTATTGAGCCTCTGGAAACAGCGGCTTGTTTAGAGGCCCTGGAGGATTGGTTCAATAGACATTGTTCTATACTAATTAATCAAGCTGAATCGCCCTCGACGCACCCCGACGACAATGGGATTAAATGGTATTGTGTCAGGTTTAAACGAATACGTTTGTTAGTAGGATAAATAGTCGCGTACATTATGTAGATGCAAAATATTAATGATAATTTAGTGACGTCATTTCCCGCTTAAATATGGACCATAGATTGTGTACATCATTTTTGGATTACTTATAATTTCACTTACAGCTCCATAGTCAAGTGGAAACAAAAAACACTTAAATTTCATGAAATCACTTTTGTTATATCGTTAACACAGTTAAAATATTTCACTTACATTTCGTAGTTCATCATCATCATCATCATCATTTCAGCCTATCACTAGTCCACTGCTGAACGTATGCCTCCCCCATAGATTGCCACAAAAATTTGTAACTCTCATTTTGGGGGGATTTTGCCATAGTTGACACGCTTGGCAGGCGGGTTGACAACCATAGTTTATTTATTCAGATGTTCCAGGAAGATGCTGCCCATCTCCTGGTTTTAATTTCCCTTTGTCAACTTTTACAACACCAACGGGATGGGAGGAAGTGGTAGATTCTCTATGGCCGCTACCACACGGCGGCCGGAACGGAAATGTACAGCTCAATTTGTAACGTTAAATTCATAACAATTATATTTTGGAGAAAATAAGAGGGCTACAATTGTAACGTCATTTTTAATTTACATGAAGCTGCTGCCCATCTCCTGGTTTTTATTTTTCTTCTGTCGACTTTTACGACACCCATGGGATGAGATGGGGTGGTAGATTCTTGTAAGGCGACTACACGGAGCATTTTAGTTTAGTTTAACTAAAACTAATTTTAACGGATTTCATAGCGTTTAATTTTGAACTATTTATAACCCGACTTTTCGTGCGCTTTACAGCACCCATGGTCATCGGAGGACTGAGGTGACAGATGTCCTGATGTCATAGTCAACCAGGGATACCTTGAGCTTTTAATTATTATTTTTGGTCCGATCTACGCAGAAAGAGCTAACTGTGTCTTGAAGTCTTGCAGTGGTATGCTTGGTTTTTTTTTTAATTTATTAATTATAGGATCCCGAGCCGAGATGTTTTTTAATTTCAATAGCCTCGCGAAACATCCTTGTTAGTCGGTGTTCTTTTGCAAGGATTTGTGGTTTATGAAATATGATGTAATGGTTGGCGTTATACAGAACATGGTCACAGACTGCAAAGGAATCGAAAATGAAGTGCGTAGATAAGATACTCAAAAATTAAATAGTGACAAAAAAGGCCTGTGTACTCGTCTTAAAACCCCTCTAGTAGAGATAGTATGGTCATAAGATGGTGGTAGTAGTCCTATGCAGGAATCCGTTAGGTAGGTACCACCCCAGGTCCATATATTGTGACGTGAAGCAGTAGTGTGCAAACATTACTGTATTTCGGCCTGAAGGTCACTGAGAGCTAGCGTAATCACTGAACGTGTAACACTTAAGAACTGATGTCTCAGGATGACGGGCGCATTGTGGTGCCACACAGAAATATTCTGAGTGACACAGCGTTTGTTATGGTCAGACGTTGCACTTACCCTTAGGTGAATGTTTTTCTCATCTCGTCACTTTATATAATAAAGAAGATAGGCTTTTGATTATGATAATGAATTATTCTATGCGTGAATAGTAAGTGATAGAAGCAGTATCGCCCACTTTAAAAATCATTTCACTCAGGCAACATAAGGAGTTTAACTGTGCAGACATTACCGTTTTTCTGTCAGAAAATTACTTTACACCATTATTGCAAGCCAAAATATCGGTGTAATGTAATTTGTGACCAAATTCACCCTAACTTTTTTTTACAGGGTACACTTATTATCACCCACACATCTTCGCAAGTCTATGGCAAACGCGATGTAGCTAGACGTCGATGCGGTGGGTGAGGTAGTAGTAGCATAGTTCATACTTATAGCCGAATTGATCAGTTTAGAGGGATGGGCATGGGTAGGGCATGGGCTCTGTACCCACTATTTAAGTCTCGTAGGCACTCAGAATAGATTGCGAAAGATCACACCAGCGTGTGATCTTTCGCAATGACAGACAAAAATAAAATAATTACAATAAAAGAGGATACCTGTGGAGTTCTTTCGCCTGTTTCTTCTCCGTCAGTGGACCTCGTTACGAAACGCTGGTAGTTTGTTAAAAAATTATTAAAAAAATTACATTTGTCAAGAGATAATAATTAATATTTCTTAGGCCGAAAAACATTTTTATGATTTCATTTAATTAGGATAGGCAGAGACCACAACCGTAGCCCACTTTTCGCCCTCATGGGAAACCAGACATGTCAGGTGGCGAACCACGTCCCGCCATTTTGGTACGAGTTGAAATTCTTGCTCACCATTGCATTCTCATGAGTAACTAGGGAAGTTTACCCGGTACTTTACCAAATTTGCTGGAAAAAGCATCTAGTTCAAGTACTCTCTGGCACTCAGCCTCAGCCTGTAAAAAAGTCTCCTGATTTTCATAGGCATTTCTCAAGTTTTTTTATTGGAGAAAGGGACGAGACAAGGAAAACATTTGCTTGGTGGTAAGTTCAACGTCTGCCCATAACAAATGCTATGTCACACAGAACATTTCTGTGTAACACCAAACTGCGCTTGTCATCCTGAGACAGTTAGTTCTTAAGTCTCATATGCCAACTGATTACACTAGCTCTCTGAACCTATCAGACCGAAACACAGTAAAAGTTATGCCAGAATGCCCTGCGGTGGTACCTACCTAGTCAAATTCCTGCATAGGAATCCTTCAACCAGTAAAGCCATTATTCTGTTTATCTTCGCTTAGCTAATAAAAAAACAGGTTTGTCCTTTGAAAGACTATACACCAGGCTACCCACATTACGGGCTGTCTGCTGAAACCGCTAACGATTCCAACGGCCTGTACTCCTAGCTCTTCTCTCAAACATGAGATCGCATAAGTCGTTCCCTTTTACACCCTAGTGTGAAATCAGTCCGACAAATTAAATCCCGCCTCAGATTATTACATAGCTCAGTGACTGTTCATAAATAACCCGTAGGGAGGAACGCCACGAGTATGTACCGAGCTTACTTTCAGTTGGCTAGTAATTTGAATTTAGAATGGAATATTTATTTTATTCATTTCTTATGGCGCAAGAAGTAAAGTGACTTTAGAATTTCTATTTTACACGAGCAAAACGTTCACCTGATGGTAAGTGCAACATTTGACTATAATAAACGAAGCTCCCAAGTCTTATATGCCCAGTACCTAGCTCTCAGTGCCATTCAAACACAAAAAGAGTTATATTTGGACACTACTGTTTCACGGCAGAATAACTGGCCCTGCGGTGGCACCTACCGAGACGGATTCCTGCATAGGAATTCTGCCACCAATAAAAGAAATGGCTCAAATGTTAATGTTCCGCGTGCCGTGTCTAGTTCCAAAGGGTCAAATCCAATATTAATTGTACCGTGTTTCTGTCTACATCGGAAACGGGAAAGTTCTGCAACTTATGGCAAATGTAGTGTCGGCCAGTAAGACTTCGTCAAAAGAAAGACGATAAAGGTAACCTTTACCTAACGTATAATTTTAATTACCGTACCAAAATAACCACGACGAGTACTATACAAATGTACACGATATGTATATGTTGAATAGATATCGTAAGCTCTGTGGCGATCGGAGACCGTTTAAGATTATTTATTGAAAGTTAAGTTACAATTACATTTTAAATATAAATTTATAATTTACCACGTAGGTACTCAGCGGAAGGTTTTCTTGAGGCTTGTGTGAACAATAAAAGTATTTCGAAAATGTGAAGTAGCTTAACTCGGTTTAGAGTATCGTGGTAGACTCTTCTAAGCTCCAAATCCCTTCAAAATTAGCGGAGGTATAAGCTCTGTAATGAGACATTTATAGGCTGTTACTTTAGTATGAATTTAATATTTCATTTATTATTGTATTTACATACTATAACCTACATACTAAGTCGTGGGAACTGGGTTGGCATACCAGTCGTAGCAAATACTTGTATAACACTCGGATTTGAATGCATATTCCCGTGTCTCTGACACTCAGTCTGAGACAATGTCATTGCTTAGGCATTACTTTGGATTCAGTACTGTGAAACCGAGTGAGCTTACAACACTAATATTTTCCTGATATTGCATTTTAATTCAAAGGAAGGACATTTTAATAAATAGCAAATAAAAATACATCATCGTCATCGTTTCAGACTCAAGTTCCACAAGTTCACTGCTGAACATGGGCCTCCTAAAAACTTTTTTGGATATCTGTATTCAAAAAAGTATATCCCAAAAAGTTTTAGCTTTCATTTTGGAGTGATTTTTCCATAGTTGCCACGCTTGGCAGGCGGGTGGGCAACCGCAGTTTTTTTAGTTAACAAAAGATGGCGGGTAATCCCGAACATGGGATGTTGCAGTCATCGCACTAAATCCAGTCTTCTTCAAAAATTTCGGCTATGCATTCGGTGTCTTCTTCCTTAAAGTTCTAAGATTTCCTTTTTTCTCTTTACATTCACCGGCACCGGCACTACACTGGTTTTTTTACATGATGAAGATGTTAAAATAAAAGCATTTTTTGACGCATCAGGAAGTGGTGGCAATAGCTTTAATAAATCCGCCGTACATCATACCTGACTGCCGATTTTCTTAGTGGTATCTTGCCTTCCATCATACATTTAATTACTTTTTCTTCATTATATTTCCGTCCCATATTCCTCTATTACTATTTCTTCCCTAAAAACGCGAATTTCCCCTATATAGTAAAAAACATAATATTTAAATGACTACTTCTTATTATTGTGTACTGTAAAGTTGTATTGTTCCGTGTGGTGGCGGCTTGTTAAAAGAATACTGCCACTCCATCTCATCCAATGGATCTCGTAAAAGGCGAGTAAGGAATTAAACTGCACTGTGCACCCAACAGCGCATGGTGGCGATGGGCTCACCACATATCACACCAAGTGCATTATATTGTTTTGGTGAAACGTGGATTGTGGCAGTCATCTGTTTTTGCAGTGAGTGCCCAGTCTCTGACTACCACTTATGGGATACAGTCGTGATCTTATGTATGTATGTATGTATGTATAGTTGTATTTAATTTCATTTAAATGCTGTGTCACCCAGAACATTTCTGTATAGTGTCAATTTGAGACAACACATCGTATCCCTCATATACCCAGTTATTACATTAGTCGAGAAGTATCCGGCAGAGCAGAATTACACCTACCTTTATATTACACCTTTCCTACCGAGGCGACTAAGTACGGCAACCTTTATTTGTGCAGATTAACACCAAAATATGCAATGCTGACAGCTGCACTGCTCGTGGAAGCGCAACGGAGAGTCAGAATTATTAAACCGTACCAAAACGGCGGCGATGTGGTTCGCAACGCGTCGCGTCTCTTTTCCCGCGCCTTTTAGATATGACTCCTATTACTTCATAGTAACCACCAATGGATAACACAAAAGCCATACATTCCGACTTTAGTGAGTACGAAACAGTGCACATAAACAATAAACAAATAAACATTTCTGTGCGACACCACACGACACGACATCCCAGAGAGATCACTTCTTTAATCTTATATGCCCAGTAATTAACACTAGCTCTCAGTGTCATTCAGACCGAAACACAGTATTGTTTGCTCACTTCTATTTCACGGCAGAATAACAGACCGTGCGGCGGTACCAACTTAGACGGAGTCCTGCATAGGAAACCAACCACCTGTAAATATTTAGGTCATATGCTATTATTTAAAAACTAGTGTGTATTTATTATCGCAAGCAATATTGCAGTGTTTATATCGAAATGTCGTCCAGTAGTTCATCACTAGTCCGAAATTCAAATTATAAAGGCCGACCCTACTGGATTTGGGGCGTGCATTCCTGAGCGACGCGACGGACGCCGGCGTTCGCAGTTATATTATGCCCGTGATTTATTGCATCGAATTCTCGTCGGTAATTAGTGCGTGCCTTGCTCTCTAGTTGCCGAGGGCGCGAATGTTGCCAGATGTACTGTATGCTTTGTCACTTTAAATGGTATAAACTTTGATTATTTAATCATGTAACATAACTGTCCTTTACTCTTACTTTATCTAGAAGGCAATTCTAGCAATTCTAGCACTGATTGCAAGTTTTTTTTTTTTATCTGGTAAAGTGAAGAGACGAACAAAATGTTCACCTGATGGTAAGTGCAACGTCTGCCCGTAAAAAATGCTGTGTCACCCAGAACCTTTTTATTGATGCATCACACTGAGCCCGTTATCTTGAGACATCAGGTTTTAAGTCTCATATGCCCAGTGATTACACTGGCTCTTAGTTTCCTTTCAGATCGAAACACAGTAATGTTTGCACACTACTGCTTCACGGCAGAATTACTGGGTTGGTACCACCCATACCTACCTAGACGGGACGGGATACCTACCTGCATTGGAATCCTAGCACCAGTGAAAAACCCATCTGTATTGAAATATTAAAAAGCATCTATCCATGTATTTATAACTATAAAATTTATATTTGAATTGACTTTTTATCTTAGCATCAGAGTATACAAGCGAAATAACTGATGGAAAGTGACTGATTTCATTACCGCTGCAGCCGAATAAAGTTTACCTCAAATAAACAATTTTTCTCAATATATAAATACTATGAAATATAGATTTAGTTCTTTATAGCTAGTCGTACAAGAAAGCTCGCGTTTAGTAACGGAGAATAGAAAAGAATCAAAATGTTTTTTTCATTTGATGTGGAAAGCAACTGTAAACGCCCAAACGATTAGGTAGCCAAAGTGATAATGTGCCAGCCATAAAGATCATAGGCCATATAATCGATAAATGTTGGAAAAGATTCACGGATAACAACCTCGTACGACCTGTCTAATTTTGCGGGATCTGGAGAATCTAGGCCTCCACGTCTTATGGAATAAAAACTAATCAAATACTTCATGCAATCTGCTTGATTTAATTATAAAATATATTTTTTTAAATTTTATTGACTGGCCAGTTTTAAAATACTTTCATCATCATTTCAGGATATTACTTGTCCACTGATGAACATAGGCCTCTCCCATAGATAGCCACAAAAGTTTGTAACTCATTTTGGGGGGATTTTGTCATAGTTTCCACGCTTGGCAGTCGGGTTGGCAACCGCAGCTTATTTATTCAGATGTTCCAGGAAGATGCTGCTGCCTATTTTGTGGTTTTAACGTTCCCTCTGCCGACTTTTACGACACCACCGGGATGAGATGGGCTGGTAGATTCTCTAAGCCGCTACCTCACGTCATTAATAATACTTTAAGATAATTTAAATTGCGACTACAATTTACAAATGCAACTTTACTTTACTCAAATCTCTAATGGCTAAATGATCAGTATACATTAAGTCTACTTATTATAGTCTTTGTAACCAACGTGAACATGAATCTTAAATTTAAAAGTAACTTTCAGTTTCGCTCTAATAAATAGATTAAACAATGTGCTTTCTGCTTCTGTTTTGATTAAAATTAACATGGAAAGTAAATTGCTTTAACCCAGATATATTTTTTTTTCAGTAACGCGGATATAGCTTTCTGTTATATCCCGATAAGTTACATATACGTTTTAATAATAATGTTATTTTTTTTAATTACCACATGGCTTAGGTAGGCGTTAGGCTCCTTAGGTTTCTCGGCATTGGCAAGCCTACCTCACTGAACTGCAGTCCTTCTCTTAATTTAGATGACATAAATCGTCACTTTGCTTCCATCCCTTCTTTGGACCCTATCGTCTGATCTAAAACAATTGCTTCCATTGGTTTAATGCAACCTCTTCCTATTCCGTATTTTCAATTTTCTTCTGTAACTCAAGAAGAAGTCGAGAAAGTAATGTCTGCAATTAAATCTAAGGCTGTGGGTTGTGACGAGATTAGTAAGTTAATGGTGTCTATGATACTTGAGTGTCTCCTTCCAGCTATTATACACATTATCAATTTTTCCTTGGACTCAGGTCAGTATCCTACTTTATGGAAAAAGGACTTTCGTACAACCACTTCCCAAAATTCCTAGTCCCGCGCTACATTGTCACACTGCATTATCGTCCAACTTCAATTCTGCCATTATTCTCAAAAGTTCTAGAAGCCTGTGTTCATAAGCAAATCTCTGTGTTCCTTACTCAACATAACCTTCTGAATGTGTTTCAATCGGGGTTTCGTCCTGGTCACAGCACCACTACTGCGCTGGTTAAAGTCACAGATGATATAAGGAAGGGTATGGATGAGCAAAAACTGACAATAGTGGTGCTTTTGAAATGCTTTTAACACAGTCGATCATGATATCTTTCTTTCCCTCCTGACATATTTAAGATTCTGCACCCCAGCCTTGGAATGGTTTTCATCTATATCCCATCCATCTTCGTGGCCGCCAGCAGTCAGTCCGCGTAGAGCAACTTTTGCTCTGCATGGGATGACATCGAATCTGGTGTGCCGCAAGGCGGTATTCTTTCTCCTATTATGTTTTCTTTATTCATAAACTTTATCACCTCTGTTCTCAATTGCTCGTACCATCTGTATGCAGATGATCTTCAGCTATACGTGCATTCTTATAGTGAAAAGCTCAACAGTGCTGTACAAAAATCAAATGATAATCTGGAATCCATCAAAGACTGGTCAAGCAGATATGGCGTCACAGTTAACCCATCTAAATGTAAAGCGATGGTTGTCGGAAGTCCAAGAATGCAGGCTAAGGTTGATCGCGAAAGCCTCTCTCCTATTGTTTATAATGGGACCTTGATCCCATTCTGCCGCTCCGTGAAAAACCTTAGTTTGCATATGGACCAAAGTATGACCTGGGAAGTACAGGTTGCTGACATCAGCCGTGCAGTCGTTGCCACCCTGCGTTCTCTTTATCGTCTGAAAAACTTTTTATCTTTCAAACCCAAGCTTATGCTGGTTCATTCGCTTATTCTACCCATTATCGATTATGCAGAAGTGTGTTATCCAGATCTATCACAAAATTGGAGCGCCTTCTTAATAATTCTATAAGATTTATTTACGGACTACGTAAGTATGATCACATATCCCCTTATCGTTCAAAGCTTAAATGGCTCTCCATTCGTCAAAGGCGTAGCTCCAGAATTTTATTAGTACTTTACTCACTTTTACACGATCCTAATTCTCCGTCTTATCTTAAAGATAACTTCCAATTTCTTTATTCGACTCATGATCGAATTCCTCGCTCTTTAAATAGTCTAAAGATTAGTATTCCACAGCATCATACTGGATTTTTCAACTCTTCTTTCACAGTTCAGGCTACACTCCTCTGGAATGCCCTCCCTGATGCTATCAGGAATGCACCCAACAATTTGGAGGCAAACTGATGTTTTAATTTCACTTCTTATTTTGTTTATATATGTATTATTTGTATGTATGTATGTTAATTTTGTGTATGTATTAGTTATTTATATCATTATATAATTATTATCTAATAGTATTTTGTATTTTCACACCACACTCCACATTTTCTACATATTTGCACCTGCCATCATTTTTCTAGTCTCCCAGGGTTGAAGCGCAGAGAATGCCTCTAGGCATTAAGTCCGCCCATTGTACTCCTTAGATTAAGGTGATTCAATAAAGATTAAATAAATAAATGGCTCCTACAAAGTTGTCAGTGGTAAGGATCGGAAGTATCAATATAGCAATAAGATACATTTTATTTATATTTGGGGTTAGAATTACTATAAAATCCTACGCAGTCAATATCGGGTAGTAAACTAAGGTCACACCGTAGTCGATTGCGGCGAGAAGGCTGTGGTCATAATAATTATTTAGTTAATATTTAATACTCATAGAATTTTTCCCTATTATAGTAACTTTCCAATTATCACTACCTGGCAACACCAAACGCGTGGCGCGGATTACCGGAGATTTAGTTTAATCGGCCGCGCGGGAACCGGCAGTGCGCCATTAATAACGGGACTCCGTTAATTGAACTCCTCGCTACCGCCCATAACTCAAACATAGAGTACTCCATATAATATCCGCCGTTTAGGAACTGTCACTTGATTAAACAGATGGAACTCCATGATTTAACCTAAATAATATTTTAAATATTAAACATTAGGAAATCCCTATCGACGGTAACCAATGCTACGTTCCGAAACGGCACATGTTTATTTTTATTAGAGTAAGTCACGCGACTGAGCATAGGAATCCTACCAACAGTAGTGGTGCATCTGGTGGTAGGGATCCTATGCAAGAATCCGTCTAGCTAGGTAGGTCCCAGGGCCAGTTAAGCTACCGTGAATCGGTGGTGTGCAAGCATTACTGTGTTTCTGTTTGAAGATCACTGAAAGCTAGCGTAATCACTGGGCATATGAGACTTAAGAACTGATGTCTCAGGGTGACGGGCGCAGTGTGGCGTAACACAGAAACATTTGTTATGGGCAGACGTTACACTTATCATGAGGTGAACGTTTTGCTCGTTTAGTCACTTTATACAATAAAAAAAAACAAGAACTTTGCATTAGGAAGTTGTGTGTAAGACCACACTGCTCTCGTCACCATGTGACATCTTAAGTCTCATATAATTACATTAGCTTTAGTGCCCTTCAAACCGAAACACAGCTGGTGTTTGCAGACCACTGCTTGACGGCAGAATGACGGGCACTGCTATGGAACTAGAAGGATTCCTGCACAGGAGACAGGTTGTAACAAGGCACACCACGCACATATATCACGCTCTTTACCGACGTTGATCCCTTCACGGGCACAAAACGTGTATTTAAAAATAAAGTAATACGTCGAATACTCGTATACAAACCAGGTGGCAAACATCAATTAATAGCCTTATCAAACTAATATTTACCCGCAGCTATCATCATCATCATCAGTTCAGCCTATCACTAGTTCACTGCTGAGCATAGGCCTCCCCTAACAAAATGCCACAAGATTATAGCTCTCATTTTGGAGGGTATTTGCCATAGTTGCCACGCTTGACAAGCAGATTGGCAACCGCAGCTTATTCATTCAGATGTTCCAGGAAGATGCTGCTGCCCATCTTCTGGTTTTAATTTTTCCTCCGTCGACTTTTACGACACCCACGGAATGAGATGTGTTGATAGATTCTGTTTAGGCCGCTACCACACGCCACCCACAGCTAGGCTTAGGCTTATGTCAACCATCATCAGACCAGCAGGGTTTTTGCGTATCCAAAGTGATGATCACTTATAAAGTGAACGAATATCTGCGAAGTAAGTGTCTGCATACTAAGGTTATGATTAACAAAAAAGACGTCATATGAAAAATAATCGTCATTTTCATTAACCATAACCAGTATGAAAACAATTATTTAATAGAAATTGGTTCAACACTTTTATAAGTGATCTTCACTTTGGATACGTAATAGCCCCGCAGGACAGTCATGCACGGCTACCACTCAAACTTTAAAACAATCAAAGTTAGTAATCTAGTTTTACTTTCAACATACCCTTACTTACTTTTACTTAATGTTTTAGGTTATAACTATTTGACTTTGGACTTTGTCCGCGTGGATATAGGTTTTTTTTAAATATCCCGTATGATTTATTTGATTTTCAGGCATAAAAAGTGGTAATATTACAGGATTACGCCCATCCACACCAGGTGAGATAAATAAAAGCAAGCTTATACAACTTAAAACGATTATACAAGTAAATAATTCAAAAATATTATTGTTAACATTGTAAATGGTTTTGGTGAAAGATTTTTGGCAAATAAATTATTCAGATGGTATAACGCGACTGACCTGGATGTAAATTCCGGTGCTTGACCGTCTTTTTTATAAAGACGATTCGCTGTGTGCTTTAAAATAGAAAGGGATCTCTTGTTTACAAAATAAAAATTAATCGAACCAACAAAGAGCCTCCGTCAAAGCATTGCGATTTCTTACTGATTTACCATTCACTTGCATGAATGAACATGTTTAGCATTTCGGAATGGAATTTTCAGCGCTTGAAAATAATAAGTAACAGAAATTCTTCAGCATTTCAAGTATGCATTCGAAATATTATGAGTAATATCCAAAAAGCCAACAGAAAAGCTCTGAAGCCATCGCCTGAATGTGATAAAAAATCCTTTCGTACCCGTGTTGAGCATCACATAATATGATTGCGCTCAGGTGTGAGCAAGTAGAGTGTATTGCAGACCAGACTGGGCGCCTAAAATGGTACTCTGGAGGGAATAAATTGAGTTTGATGTCCAAGTTAATTTCTTATATGTCTTAAACACTTTATCAGTAACTTAAAGTATTCGTATGTCATAAATTATGGTACTCAATTCATCATCATAACCCTTTATGCCGTACTCGTCAAGAATATATTGGAATAATTTTTACTCAACATAGATTATTTACATAATACTTATTGAACGCTATTTTTAGGTACACTGAATTCGCAAAAAAAAAATGCCATCTGGAAAAAACCAGCAAGAAAACAAGCGGGCATTTTTTTTGTGTTTTATTTTTTTAGTAATTTTTAAAATAATGTACTTTCACAGCAGAATTAAAAAATGTAGGAATAGCTTGGCAGCGATCAACTAATTCCCAGCGGTTATCATCATCCATGTATTCTTTAATATTATAATAACTATTTTTATAGAATCTTTCCCCTTTTTATAAAGTCTATTAAGCCTATTCCGAGGGATTATCTATAACCCACGTTTAGCTTTAGGCAGTTGCAAAGTTGCATCCAGAGTTAGACGGGCGCATTATCAATCGCGACACAAGATATTTCCAGGGCGGTTCTCACGCCCGGAGTACCGACACAAGTCGACAGTCCGATTCCTTAACGTAAGTAGACGCTTAATGTTTAAGAATTCGTGCGAAGCACGCGCACGCGACACATCCGAACTGGTTTTGTAGGAGTTTTATTTTTTATTTAGTTTGGGTCAACAACTGGCACGCGGGCCCTGCCCGCGAGTAGAGTATCTCGATGAAGCTGTAAAGCGAGAAGGCTAACAGCAATTACATCACCGAAAATATATATCAGACACTGTTTCCGGTCTGAAAAAATTATTTAATCGTAACGTACGTAATCTCGCTTTACGTAGCTTAATTGAAGCACAAAAACAAACTCTTAATTATCAAAAATTAAAATTGACTTACAAAGTTCCTAAAGAAGCCAAAAACTCATATTAACATCAATAAATACTTTATTTTTGTTGTGAAATGTGTACATTTTTGTAATTTTTAATTTAAGTTGATTTATTTTTAATTATTGTTAGAGTTTTTATACGAGACCCTCGCGGCGACAAATATTATATAAGTTGCACGTTCTCTTTTTATTTTGACATTTCCCTTAGTCGATTTTTATGCCAAACTCTATAAATTCTATAAAACCACCACGCGACAGTTTTTCATATAGACTGAAATGTCATAGAATTACATTTTAAAAATAAAAAAAAGGGTCGGTTTCATATTTTAAAAAGAATTAGTGATTTCAATAAAACAGAATAATAGCTGATACACGTGAAACTAAACATACTGAATGCAAAAGCAATGGTTTATGCAACATTTTAGCGCAGCTGATCAGCGGATCGGTTCCACGTATAAATCATTCGCTGTCGCAACGTATTAGATTAAGATTTTCTATAGCAGATGTATTGGATGGGAAGGTTTCATCTCGCAGAGTGACAGGATCGGAGATAACTCCGATATACATGCGAATTTCCCTAGATGCAAAATATACGTACACCTTTGGGGTGTTAAAACTATTTTGTTGCCGATACTTTGAAAGTAATAACTAACATACCTATAAAATATAATGCCATAATTTCACAAAAGAGAGGAAAATGTCCCAAAGTCCGTGCGTGGGCATGGAAAATTTAAGGATAGAGCCTTCCATTTTCCTACGCCATCGCACGGAATTTACCATCGCTTTTCATAAAGCAACAAACAAAAGTACAATGAATTAAACGACAATTTTCTATTAAAACATCACTATACCACTAGTCCAGAACGGCGTATCCGCATTTGGTTGGAAGGTCCTAAATAAAGAAATCTGGTATTACATAACAAAAAAGTATTAGTTGTTGTTAGTTGGGTTATTATGTATTGTGACTGGCACTAGTGCCTTTCAGGCACTTGAAAGATGCTCCCAACATTATATAGTTTTTATAACAGCTTTATGAAATAGAAACATTATTTTTCCTCTTATTGTGTAATTACATCGTCTCGTTTTCGGCGAGGGCGAAAAGTGGACTACGTGAGTGGCCTCTGCGTGCCCTTTATATGGAAAAAGGGGTGAAGATGTATATTGTGTCATCAAAACATTCCCAATTTTTTATAATAATCTGCAGTAATAGCTTACTAATGTGTCACTGTAAACATAAATTAAATAAATTAACCAGACCCTTATAAATTGGAGACATATTGTAACTTTGTAGGATGTAGATTCTATGGTTGCTACATTCAATGCATATATGCTACAATTGCATTAAAAACTGTCTCAAATAGATATCGCTCACTGCCGTGGCACACAGACACTAAAGAGTATGATACGTATTCGTGATCAATACCATAACAAATAATGTTTATCTAAATCTGAATCGAATAAAAAATTATAAAAACAAATGAAGGAAGTAGTGGCTAAAGCTGTTTCAAGAAGAAATTGCTTAATTACAATCAGCATATCAACTATAACTCTAACATTCCCTAGGTATTATGAAAATACCTCAAATCTACTGTGCTAAGTAGTAATAAAATGGAACGCTTTGAGCTGTCGTTAAACTGCAATAATCCAGATGAAATTAATGTTCCTGGTAGATAAAATGTATCAATTTCTGATCTCAATAGATTGGAATTTGATAGAAATATCAATTCGACTCAGAACTTAGAACGGTTAGTCAAGACATTGTGGCCACAATTTGCAAAAATCTATCATCCACTGCAGTAGGTATTGACGACATCAGCCTTGACAAGGTGATGATGACCTTGCCAGAGACTCTCAGCACTATAACTAGGATTATAAATGAATCAATAGCTACGTCGACTTTTCCTGAACTGTGGAAAATAGCTGATGTAAAGCCAATCCCAAAAATGAATACTATTGAAAGTATTAAAGATCTTCGTCCAATCAGTATACTGCCATCTTTATCTGAAGTACTAGAGAGGCCCTGGTACCTTACTAGACGGATGCCTGCATAGGAAGTCCTACCACAAGTCCAGCTTCACTTTAAATATTCATGCTGCAGCCGCATGCTGAAAAGCGAACTGTGAATGACCGAATGTGAAGGACTGAACTGTGACTGCTCAGGTCAGCGCGGCACCATGCCGTAAGGCGCAATCATGTGGTTCGACTTATTTTACGCGGTACAAATGACTGCTCCAAAATTAATATAAATTTTTGTGCAGTAATGGCAGATCTGAAATTTTTTATAATTTCAACTGTTTTGGGGAATTAATAACATTACAAATCGCATTAGAATTAAAATTATAATTAAATTTAATATTTTGTAGATATAAATTTTTTGTTCGTTGGCCGCATAAGAGGATCCATCATCCATGATATCATCATCCATCCGTGGATACCGTAGAAGTCATCTAAGGGACAAGCTCGGAATAACGACACGAAGAACGATGCGAATTCCACAAATAACGATACTTAGGGATCTTCAAGAAAAGAGCCTATTTATTTCTATAAGGCCGGCAACGTACTCGTAATTCATGAGGTATTGCGGATGTACCTGGGCGGCGGTGATCAATTGCCATTAGATGAGCTGCTTTTTCGTTTGCCCCCTTTTCTAATAAAAAAAACGTCTGGGACGTGATACAACGATGGTCAATTCGCTTGGTAAGCGAAGCGTCCCAGACGATTGCGATGACGACATGGCGATTACAACAAATCCTCCCAATTTCTGACAGGGGACTAATTGTTGTCTGATAGGATAATGGAGGTGATGATGATTATCATTTTACCTGTACACCTACATACATACATACATTTCTCATTGGGGTAGGCAAAGATCACATCTTTCCACTTGCTACAATCCTGATACACATCTTTTTCTTCTTCTATTTTATGAGCGTTTTCATACAAGCTCGTCGGTTTCGGTTACTTTTGACGTGGCCTTTCCATAAAACGTCTTCAATCTGATCGAGATACGTTCGCTTGGGTCAAGCCTTACCGGCTTGCCCATTCACTCTCGTACTTAAATCTGTTTCGTCAATCTACTTTCATCCATCCTTTCATTGATAGCTTGCGACGGTATTCGGAAGTTGTTGCTGTGGTTACAATTCAAACAAGGCATTCTCATTTATCAAAAAACGAATTAAAATAAGTGAAAGTAGAGCTACAATTTTTAAACATGAATCGAAAATCGCTTTTTCATTTCTGTGCACTTTGCGTTAGAATGCCACCTATTTAGTAACAAAAGGTTGCCTCGTTACTGTACGACCTTATATTCGAAGAAAAAGTTTAGGTTCCACCGAGATTTGAACTCGGATCGCTGGATTCAAAGTCCAGAGTGCTAACCATTACACCATGGAACCGGACAAATTCGATTAGTTATTAATTGCTCTGTATTAACTCATTATGATTTTTCTCTCATTACAAATCATTCGTGTTTACATTTTTATTTTCATTTTGATGGGTTTTAGGAGCAAAGAAGCCAACGCACAGGCTCCTAAGCGGGTTGGTGGACTTCCAAGTCCTCGCAATTTTTCACAACGCCATTTACCTTCACAGCCCAACACGTAACAGATCGGCACAAACTTGCAATCAACTGTTTTGCACGTACCGGCACCAGAGATCGAACATGGGTCACTCGAATACAATACAATTTAAGGCGAGCGCTAGCCCGTAAGTTTCTGCAGGTCGTTGTATTTTTATATGCATGCATACCGCTACGTCTTTTTTCATATAATGGGTAGGCAGAGACACCACCCGTAGTAGGCCGAGCACGAAGAGACAGCAGTAGCTCAGGAGGCCGGGGTCGCTTACCCGGTAGTCTACCACATTTTCAGTACAAGGCAACTAGGTCAAGTACTTACTGGTAGACAGTCGCCTGGCAGTAAACATCTAAACATTTTCTACAAGCTCTCAGCTGCAATAAACAGAATTGCCCTAAAATATGCAGCATAGAATTACAAATTTGGTCACTTTGGCTATAAGATGTTAATTATTTTAAATATTTAAACAATTCTATATTATTTTTTTGTACTTATGATATGATGTCTTTCTAGCCATTTTCTACAAGCTCTCAGCTGTATATAATAGTGATTTTTTAATAATTAAATAATAAACAGAATTGAACTAAAATATAATTAAAAATTTGGTCTCTTTGAGTATACTTATCTAAGCATGCACTCCTTGTTTCGCTTTAAAAGTATTTGTACGGATAATCGTCGTTCGTCGTTTCAGTTGCATATCACACATCATCATCATTTCAGCCTATCACAAGTTCACTGCTGAATATAAGCCTCCCCCATAGATGGCCACAAAAGTTTGTAGCTCGCATTTTGGGGGAATTTTGCCTTAGTTGCCACGCTTGGCGGGCGGGTTGACAACCAGGAAGATGCTGCTGCCCATCTCCTTTTTTTTCATTTTTCCTCTGTCCACTTTTACGACACCCACGGGATGAGATGGGGTGGATAGATTCTCCGAGGCCGCCACCACACGGTTAACAACAGATCAGGAGATCAGAAGATTCTTCTGAATAATGAAACACTAACGCAACAATTTATTTTTTAATTCCGTAAAACCATTAGTGTCGGTGGCCCTGCTTTTTTAAAAAGATAACATTGTCCCTCCCTACATTTACGTAACTCGCAAGAGTGCGGCGTAAATATTTTATTAACAGGGCGCAAGTTTTTCACGTAACCATCAGTCTTGTCGTGCAATATCGCGTCGCCGGCGACGGCAGAACAAATCGTTCCGCTGTTGGGTATCTCTGGACAAATTGTCCCACAGTTACAAACGAGAGGGAGAGGGTTTGATTGTGAAGAAACCGAAATTTACTCGACCTTTGCAATGCGGTGTTGTTTCACCGATACATAATCTCTTCTGATATTTTATTATAGTTGTTTTTATGTATCTTACGAAAAGGATTTACACGTCGTTAATAATAAATTGTAAATTGAATTAGTCGGCTTACGATATAACAATTTTACAGGTGGTAGGATTCCTATGCTGGAATCCGTCTAGGCAGGTACCACCCCAGGGCCAGTTATTCTGCCGTGAAGCAGTAGTGTGCAAGCATTACTGTGTTTCGGTTTGAAGGGCAATGTGAACTAACGTAATCTTTATAAATAATATAAAACTGGGCATTTGAGATTTAAGAACTGATATCTCAAGGTGACGGGCGCAGTGTGGTATCACACAGAAATATTCTGGGTGACACAGCATTTGTTGTGGGCGGACGTTGCACTTACCAGTAGGTGAACGTGTTGCTCGTTTCGTCACTTTATACAATAAAAAAAAACAATTTAAAATTATTTTTATAGAGGAAATAAAACGTAAGAGGACGGAACCATGTTAAAAGTTATTAGACATAGTACAGTAGACAATGTTTTAATTTTTTAAATACTAATTACTAGGATTTTCCCTGTATAGTGAGTTTTACAGATGTAAATTTAAACGATTTTAGAACAATATGTTAGCACAGGGTGTGTTTCGAACTCAGGAGCCGCGGAATAAAAGTCACTTCCTCTACTAGGTCACATGTTTTGCCTCGTTCCTTTTGATATTATTTATGACAAAAGTTACTTACGTTTAAGTAAAGTAATATTATACAATGTATGCAAACTAACAGTAAAATAATAATAATTTAATTGTGCTTTCAGAATCGAATCTTCCATGTAAGCAAAGTAAAAGAAAACCCTTTAGTCTTTGACCGTAAAGAAAAACAAATAGCAATGGTGCAGAAAAAATTGAAATAAGCGAGCGCAGTCAGGTCTGAAGACCATTTGTCGTTCGCCTCGTAGATTACGTCTGAAATGAAGAGTGGGTAGTTTGAAAACTTTTTTCATCCGACTCTCGCTCGTAAATACTTGTCGGTGTCGACGCTCGGGCGTGTCAACCCCTTGACTGATTTGCATTGTTCAGAGTGCTTACTTTTATTGGTTTCACTTTTATTTATTAATAAGCAAAAATAAAAAAAAACTCATAATGCTTGTCCTCGCGGCCGATTCTTATCCATGGCTATAACTTCCGATTACTGTCGGAATCTATTAATTGTGCTTGAAGAATTATCTTACCGCAAGTGTATAATGCGTTTCAAACAAGAATAGGATTGAAATTCATTCATTAATTTTATCAATTTACAACATTAATCATTAATATTGGACAGCATTGGTCGACAACTTCTGATTTTTGTATTTATTTAAATTACAATATTTCCCGAGCTGCATATTTTATTTAGTGTCCGCACTTCTTTATGAACAATTCTCTCTATTTCAAGTAACTTTTACTGTATTTTTTAACAGAGCTGTCAATTGAGCGGGTGTTTCATTTGTCACACTACCATTTTGCGTGCTCTACGGTTTAAGACTACACCTCTCTTGCTTCTCAACACTGAATCAATAAAAAATCAACACAAATTTACTACTGGTGGTGGGATTCCTATGCAGGAATCCGTCTAGGTAGTTACCACCCCAGGCCAGTTATTCCGCCGTGAAGCAGTAGTGTGCAAATATTACTTCTAGGTCTGAAAGGGAACTCAGAGCCAGTGTAATCACTGGGCATATGAGACTTAAGATCTGATGTCTAAGGTGACGGGCGCAGTGTGGCGCCACACAGAAATGTACTGAGTGACACGGCAATTGTAATGGGCAGACGTTGCACTAACCATCAGGTGAGCGTTTTGCTGGTCTCGTCATTTTATCCAATTTTTTTTTAACAATAACCAAAAACAAAACCTCTACTATATTTAACCTATTTTTCTAACGCTACTTTTACTCATCAGTATGAAGAGCCACGAGTTCAGGCCTATTCTTATTTGAAACGTATTATATACATAAACACAGGTGCACTCACTTGTCCTAACCTACACCCGATCATATCACATGAGCGAACGGAACTTCCGTGAACACATGTGATACAAAGGACGCATGTTAATTAAACGCATTAAATTCGACTGCCTTATTTAATTCAAAACTAAACAAAAGTAAACCAATTATTCACTTGTAAAAAACAAGTGAATAATTGGCATCATTTCCTTTTTTTGGATTGACCACCTAGCAAATCGTCAACCATATGTCATATTTAATATGAATAACTAGCTGTGCCCCGCGGTTTCTCCCGCCGTTTAATTTAAAAGAAATCGCTCTAAAGGTCGCATGTTATATATCCTATAGCCTTCCTAGTAGTTCCTGACATTAGTGCGTTGAACCAAACAAACTCTTCAGGTTTATGAAGGTACGTATTATGAAGGTGTATAGATTATGATCACCTTGGTAACATACTTCAGATAGCGGATGGATGATGTAATATGGAAACCGATATTAAGGTAAGTCAGGTATTCAGAAAAAAAACGAAAGAAATCTACAGTGTCATTCTGTAGTGAAAATTAATAAAAACGGCAATGTTTTTAAAAAGAGTGATAATAAACGTGAGTAGTGCTGGCTTTTCAATTAGGGCTGATCTCTACCGACTAACAGCTACGGTCTTACAGAATACAAGCTAAAATTAACTTGACAACGAGGCATTACACTGCAGTCTTTAGTAGTGCCAACCAACTAACTGATGGTCATTTACCATAAGGTGGAATCGTTTGTTTAAAAAAAAAACACAAAAGCTTTATCTAAATTCTTTATAACATTTTTTTATGTACGAGTACGAGCCATATGTACGTACTTTTTAAAGCTATATTGCCATTACATAGATACAAATTAACACTTAGAAATCATAAATTAAGCCACTTGTAAGAATTATAGCAACAAAATGTAGGTTCCACCGAGATTTGAACTCGGATCGCTGGATTCAAAGTCCAGAGTGCTAACCATTACACCATGGAACCGTTACACGACGTGGTTTAAATTCACTTCTTACAATTCACGTATGTTGGTGTATACTGTATTCAATTGGTACAGGTGCTTATTACACGAGTAAGCCAGAACATATTATACTCCTATTAGAAACTGATTGAATTTTAAGAACATTATTATTAAATAATTCAGCCCTCAAATAATTTCGCTTAATTAAATAGTGCCTAAATTTTAATTAACGTTCGTAATTCTGTACCATTTTCTCTTAAATAAACACTATTCTATTCTATTCTACGTGGAATAAGCGCTAGAAAATCTTACCTATTTTTTGTGGCAGCGACGTGGACCCACCACATTTTGTTTCCCGTGGGAGCGAAAAGTTTTCACTTTGCTACTTTGAATGTTAAAAGAGGCATGAGTCATAAAAGTGACGAATATTGCAAGATGATGAGCGAGAGACAGAGCGTGAATGAGACCAAGCGGAAAGCATGCGACGCCACCACGCATGGACTCTTTTGGTCGAGACTACTTGAAACCAGTAGAGGCTCTCAGGGCGTTGGTGTACTGTTTTCTGCTATAATTAATGAATGACTGACATTGAATGTGTGAACACAAGACTCCTCTGGGTGAAGTTGGAGGTCGGCCTTACTTACATCTTCATATTAGGGGCTTCGTCGTCGTCGTTTCAGCCTATCAATAGTCCACTGCTGAACATAGGCCTCCCCCATAGATTGCCACAAAAGTTTGTAGCTCTCGTTTTAGCGGGATTTTGCCATAGTTGCCACGCTTGGCAGACGGGTTGGCAACCGCAGTTTATTTATTTAGATGTTCGAGCAAGATGCTGCTGCCCATCTCCTGGTTTTCATTTTCCCTCTGTCGACTTTTACGACACCCACGGGATGAGATGGAGTGGTAGATTCTCTTAGGCCGCTACCACACGGGGCCACCACTCTTAGGGGCTTATGCTTTATAAAATGCGAGTTGGAATCGCTCCTCAAAAGTCCAACGGGAGAAAGGAGTTTTGGGATAGCATGAAAGATGTTTTGAATAAATGCAACCAAAATGAAAAAATCATAATGCTAGGCGATTTTATTGAATGGGTACGGAAAATCTGCTTGAAGTGTGTTTGGAGTGGAATATTTTGGTAACATAAACAATGTTTGACCATAAAAAGATTCACTTGTATATTAGAGAAGAAGGACGCCTGAGATGTATGACTGACTTTGTGATTGTGGATGAAAGATTGAGAAAGAAAATGAGTAGACACTAGCATACCGCAATGTCGGTATTCGCACAGACCACTTTCTGGTGTTGAAGCATAAACGAAGTATCTTTAAGCGATGTAATAGGAAGGTATTTTCTTTACGAAGCGTAGCCGTAAAATTCCTGTCCCAAAGTCAAAAATTCTGTTGCGCATTCGTAGACTTGGGAAAATGGCCTATAGAAGAGTAGTAAGGAATGAACTGTAATCGACTTTGTATGGTATGGGGTGAGCGGCAGCACAAGCACTGAAATCTATAAGTCCTGTGCTTCCGTCAGGATAAACGGGGCTTAGACAGACTGGTTTAACACTTAAAAAAGGTGTTAGACTGGGATGTGTAGCTTTGCCGGGGCTGTCTACCTTTTTTATAGACAATTGCTTGAAAGATTTTAAAGAGAATGCGTTTGGATTAAGAATAAATAATTTTGGCAATAAATGACACTATCAAATGCCTCCTGTACGCTGATGATCAGGTTATTTTAGCATCATCGGAGGAGGAGTTGATACGCTGATGATAAGGTTATTTCAGCGGAGAAGGACTTAAAAGCAATAGTTAATATTATGCATGGAACTTTAAAAAGCAAAGGAATGAAACTTAATGTAGATAAGACGAAAGTAAAGGTTTTTGAAAGAGAAGAAAGTATGAGAGTTCTGATTGAATGAGAAGGAGTGGAACAAGTAAAAGAGTTTCTATAGTTTTGTTAAAAGTTTACGGGAGACGGAACGTACAACGATGATATTGAGCGAAGAGTGTTGGCAGAAAGTTTACGAGAAACGGAAATTACAAAAATGTTAATGAGCGAAGAGTGTTGGCAGAAAATCAAGAGTATAGGGCGCTGCATAACTTTATGTGTAGCTAGAACGTATCTAAAAAGGCACGACTAGCTGTACATAGAGGAGTACTAGTCTCCACACTTATGTATGGCAGTGAATGTTGGGTCTGGTAGAAGAAACATGAAAGTAACAATAATGATGCGAAAGTGAAAAGTTTGAGATGTATCACTGGAGTCCATCTAGGACAATGTTAGGAACAGCATGATAAGGGAAAGTTGTAATGTGGCAGAAGGTGTAGTGACAAACATAGAGAACGGGATGCTGAAATGATTTGGACTCATAGAGAGAATGGATGAAAGAAGATTGACGAAACAGATTTATGAGGCAAGTGTGAGTACGAGTCGACGTAGGCGAAAGTATCACGATCAGATTAAAATAGTCTTAAGGAAGGCTATCATCGAATCGAATCACGATCAGATCAAAGTAGTCTTTAGGAAAGGTCATGACAAAAGTACCACCACCGACAAGCTCTTATGAAAACTTAATAATGAAAGTAGAAGACGCGAAAGATATGTGCCAGGATCGTAGGAAGTGGAAAGATTTTTTTTTTAATTTAATAAAAGTGATGAAACGTGGAAAACTTTCACCTGATGGTAAGTGCAACGTCTGCCCATAACAAATGCTGTGTCACCCAGAAAATTTCTCTGACACCACACTGTGCCTATCACCCTGAGAAATAAGTTCTCAACTCGTACTTGCTGGTTCAAACATTCTCCCGAGCCGAAAGTATGTGGCCAACTTCCAGTTCCATTATCAACTCAGGTTTTTGCACTATAATTATACCATGTGTTATTGGATCTAAATATACTTTTTAACTGGTATAGGATTTCTATCCAGGAATTCGTAGAATTCGTTGATTCGTGCGGTAGGTACCCCCGCAGAGTTAATTATTCTGTCGCCAAGGGGTGATGTACAAGCACCACTGAATTTATTTTGAAGCTAGTGTAAATACAGGGACTACGTGGCCTAGAGGACAGAGTACCTGTCTACCTCGCGAGTCCTGGGTTCTAATGCCAGCCTGGAGCCAACATTTATGCCAAAACACAAATTGATGGTTTTCGGGTCTCGTTGTGTTGTGATTGTTACCTGTGTTTCTGACACTAGCCTACCTCCCATCTTATCGCATCAGCGTTAAATCTGGCGCGGATAGGTTGAGGTTAGTGAATGCCTCTGTTTTTGCGCGTACACTTGTGGCACTATCATATCTCCTGCGCAGTTGATAGCTCTCGACAATATTCCTAAATTGTCGCCGTGGTCGTAATCGACCAGGAGAACAACATCAATCACAGGAAATATTAGACTTAAGAACCTATGTTTTATAGTGACGAGCGCAGTGTGGCCCTACACAGAATTTTAGACTGGAAAGTGGGTGATACCCACTTAATTACATAAAAATATATAAAAGGGTGCCAGAAAGACACCGTACAAACGAACAAGGCAAGTTAAATAACATTTTTTGTTAAATGTCGACCTCTACTTATTTTTTTTTAATATTATATTTCGTTAATCTCGTCATAATCATTTACACATTATTTGTAATTATAATTAAAATGTCCAACTGGGTGAATGGTTGGATAAAAAAACGATACTTATTGTAAGTTCATTATTTTCATAAAACTGGCAAAAATATATCGCATATTTACATATATACAATACCAAAATTTTTCTAAACACTCAGGTTACATCTGAATTCTCTGTTTAATATATTGACAACATAATATTTTACACCGGTTACTAGTGTCCGCTTCAAAAATTGTATCCTCATAGATATAAATGTGCGGGGCAAATTTTAATATGCATATGTTATAAATGAGATATTTTTCGTCGAACATAACTAAAGATTTCGTTTATGCGGTTATGTTAATTATAGTGCTTTTACTGAGTCGGTTGATTTTATTCTTCTAAAGAATCACAAAACAAAAATCACTACATTATATTTTCCTAACATTCTCCTGCATAGTAAAATAAACTTAAAACTTTACTGGTTGTAGGATTCCTATGCAGGAATCCGTCTAGATAGGTACCACCCCAGGGCCAGTTATTCTGCCGTGAAGCAGTAGTGTGCAAGCATTGCTGTGTTTCGGTTTGAAGGGCACTTGTGAGCTAGCGTAATCACTGGACATATGAGACTTAAGAACTTATGTCTCAGGGTGATGGGCACAGTGTGGTGTCCACACAGAAATTTTCTGGGTGACACAGCATTTGTTATGGGCAGACGTTGCACTTACCATCAGGTGCAACGTTTTGCTCGTTCATCACTTTAACAAAAAAAAATACTATCTTGATTAAACCTACAAATAAATATTAATTATAATAAATCATTTTGGAATATGTAAGTATGTATACAGTGATGCATTTTTATTTTTACTAGTCGCCCTAATGGTCGAGATTCGATTCTTAATTCATTAACTTTCTTTATCCATATTAGTTTTAGCTATGCCTAATCTCACACAACTTCCGTGCGCGCAATATGCTTAAAAAATTGGTACAAAGCTCTTCACGTATTATCAAGTAGATAAAATGCGTTATTTCACTGTTGTTATGGGTAATTTTATGTATAACAGTTATAATTGTCACTCTGAATATCACAAATCTCACTGCCGTATATTTTTTCTATCTATAATCTTAAGATCAATCTGAGAATAAATACTCCGCGTAAGGATGCCTAGCCTTCTGGCCATCGCATTAAATATTGATAAAATAAAAATGTAGAATGCCAGTAGACGTGCGCCTGTTATGGCGATGTCGAGTTACCGCCAAGGAGCTATTCCATTTTCAAATGTTTCCCGCCAATAAATATCTTATCGAGTTACAATGAGGGATAAACGGAGTGCGCCTCGGGACTGCCTCTTCGGCGCTCTCGAAAAATTTACGTATTGCTTTGACGTACCTGCCTCATACTAACAGATACGTCCATTTTTCTTTTCTGTTGGACTTTTGACAGCTGTCATTCAGTTCAAGAAAGGGTTAATAATCGTGAAATTGGAAATTAAGTGTTATAGTAATCTTCATATACGAGTATCCACATGTGTCTAATCACCGACGGGTTAGGTTGAGTTCAAGGAAGTTCCTTAACATACACACGGCACCCACAGGATGAGATGGGGTGGTAGATTCTCTTAGGCCGCAACACGATAAAATCGGATAGAAACCGTAACAATAATATCCGCAGCAGAACTAGACTAAATGATTTAACCTTCAGGATCCGCATGCTGAGGTGGTAATGTGTAGACCCTGTGGCTCGTAGGACCGGTAATAGTTCTGGAAGAAAGGTTCTCGAGTGACGGTGCCGCTAAACGCCCTGCTGAGTTTTGCGGGAATTCGGTGGAAGCAGGAGGCCTATATATTCCTTGAATAATCTAAATGTTAGACATCTGTGACAACAAAAAACAAAAGGCAAGGGTTGCCACACACCTCGTTAATTCTTTTTTGGTATTTAATTCTTTACTCACTACACTAAAAGCTACAACGTTGTGCTGTTATGTTACACTGCTATCAGCAGCTGGGGGTCTGCCATTTTTAATTTATTTTATGGAAGATCGGGACGGCACGAGAACATCGTTCGCCTGATGGTAAGTGCAACGACAATCACATAATAAATGCTGAATTACCCAGAACATTAAATTGCAAAAATCTGTCGTGTCACACTGAGCGCGTTACCCGGACAACATCAGATCTTAAGTAGCATATGCTCTGTAATTACACTAGCATACAGTCCTTCAGACCAAAATACAGTTACGTTTGCTACACACTACTGCTCGACGGTAGAATAACTGGCACAGCGGTGGTACCTGTAGTGTATTCAGGAAGCCGTTAGACCGAAGGTAAAAATACAACATTTTAATACTACCAAATTATAGAGTACATTTAGTGCCGAACATTTCTCATTGAAATGTGACGTTTTGTCATCGGTCGGGTTACATCCGCCATCTTTACTATCCATCAATTTGTAGATATGAGAGACATGTTTCCAAAGGATTTTGTTTAATTCTTGTTACTTTTGTTGTATTTATTAACTTTTTTCTGTCATTACATTTTTGGTTATATGTTCATTAATACATACAATAATAATAATCTTAAAAAAATATATTTTTATCTTATGATTTTCCCATCATTTTTTCATTATTTTATGTATAATTTTATTGTTTCTAATAATGTCTACATACTATAAAATATATCTCTATGCAATAGATCAATAAAATATTCAAGTAAGTAAATGCAAGTAAAAAAAAATGTTGGCTTAACTGAAACGTAAGTAGTAGTTTTTAAATTGTGTCGATGGAATATTTAAAAATAGACAGTGTAAAAAGTAAGCTCACGCTGACCTCATAAACGTATGTTATTTTCGGAATTTTATAAAGAGGTTCCATGGTGTAACGGTTAGCACTCTGGACTCTGAATCCAGCGATCCGAGTTCAAATCTCGGTGGAACCTTCATTTTAATTTTTTAAATATTTAAAAAAATGAATTTATTTATCAAATCCTACATTAAAAGCGTATTCGTAAATCACCATAACTATTTACCATTAGGTGAATTTTGTCACCTATTAAAGCCCTTATAAAAAGGCTAAGATGTATATGTTTATATAAAGATATTTGTGTTTGTTTGTCCACATTGTGATATAATTCCTTTTCGTTAACACCATGATGAGAAGTTTCACACTTGACTCATTTAAATAAAAATGTTAACGGTGAACTTATAAGATCTAAATGAAAGATTCGTCGTGCATTTGACTCCTGTAATGTCATTTAAAATACGAGTACGTCTCTTTTACTGCACTAAACTTATTAAAACGAAAATTTGTCAAAAAAACTAAAAGGAAAGAAGTAAATACCAGATTCACATCGCTGTGCCGCTTTTATAATCGCGTTCTTAAATAGGTTAATGATAATATAATTAATGTTGCTTTCTTGAAATATTTGACGGCACGGCAGTGCCTGCCTAGCGTTCCACTGCAGCGCTGCCGTTCGCGGGTTCGATTCAGACAGAGAAATGTATTTGTATGCTCTAGAAATAACTATTCGTTGTCGTCGTTTCAGCCTGTCACAAGTCCACTGCTGAACAAAGGCCTCCCCAATAGATTGCCACAAAAATTTGTAGCTCTCATTATTGTGTGATTTTGCCATAGTTGCCACGCTTGGCAGGCGGGTTGGCAACCGCAGTTTATTTATTCAGATGTTGCAGGAAGATGCTGCTGCCCACCTCCTGGTTTTAATTTTTCCTCTGTCGACTTTTACGACACCCACGCGATGAGATGGGGTGGTAGATTCTCTTAAGCCGCCACCACCGTACGGCCGCCACCAATGTACGGCCGCCACCACTGTACGGCCGCCACCACTGTACGGCCGCCACCACTGTACCGCCGTCATAACTGTTCCGGGTCAACTTATGTATGTCTACAAATCGCCTCCATGATTTCGTGAGTCGATCTACGATAGAGTTACGTTTAACATTTTAAAATGTTTTAGCGAAATACTACAGTTATTAAAAAAGTGCCTTTCATCATCATAAATATCACCTCAGCCTATCACTAGTCCACTGCTGAACATAGACCTACCCCATAGATTGCCACAAAAGTTAGTAGCTGTCGTTTTGGGGAGGATTTTGCCATAGTTGCCACGCTTAGCAGGCGGGTTGACAACCGCAGTTTATATATATACAGATGTTTTATATAGATGCTGCTGCCCATCTTCTGGTTTTCATTTTCCCTGTACCGACTTTTACGACACCCACGGGATGTTGTGGTGCGGTAGATTCTCTTAAGCCGCTACCACACTTCTAAAGTGCCTATAAAAATTTTCTTTTCACAAAAATCACCTAATTTTGAAGTCTGAATGTGCTAAACTCTGGTAATACATACTAAATACTACGAACTGGAAATACTAATCGTCGGAAATACTGTATTAATATTAAATACAACTAATAAATAATAATTAAAAAATATATTTTGTATTAGATATTTGTGGATGATTCTAGGCTGAAAATCGAATCGAAAGAATCCGTCTAGATACTCGTAGGTACCATCCCATGTTATTCTATCGTGAACCAGTAGTATGCAAACATTACTGTGTTTCGGTCTGAACGGCACTTACGAGATAGAGTAATTACGGGGCGAAGACATATGAGACTTAAGAACAGATGTCTCAAGGTGACGGGAACTGTGTGGTGCCACATCATTATTAAGTGCGGATGCTTTTTTTTTTTTTTAGGACTGATGGTCACTGTTAGCCCGAAGGCTTTTACGGCTTCGCCGGATTGAAAGGTGGCATAGCGCTGAGGGCGCTTAGCCGAAACCTTTATTTATGGATGACTGGCGCAAGGGCCCCCGAGAGGGGACCTCGGCTTGGACCGTCATCCTGTTCGCGAGAGTAACAGACTCGAGGGTGCCCAGGGGGCCGGTCTCGGCTCGGTCATTTACTGAAATCGGGAGGGCAATATTACTACTACTATAATTATTAATACCATGATTATTATTAGATAAGTTTACCACCAATTCGGAATGCGTTTCCGCTGGAGAAGAAATGGCGCAAGAAACTCCAGCGACGCTTCTGTTTATGATACTACTGCTAGGGGAGAACCGACCTGAGATGCGGCGGTATCGCGAATAACTTTGTCTGATACGCCCACGCCGACGGCGGGGGCGGTATGACGGTGATAATGGGTGTTTGTGTAGTGTTGAGTAGAGCGCTTGGGCAATAGTGGTCGCGTCGTCAGGGTCCTCGAGGACGTGCCTCGGTCTCCTTTTTCCGCGGGTCGAGTTTTGGTGTATCGCGAGGGGGTTGTAAGTGGCGGCACTGACAACCAGTGGGTTGGGGTGCGTGGCGGCAGAGTCGAAGTATCGGCGAGAGGCCAACTTTAGATATTGGGCTATGGTAGGAAGCCCTAAATCGATATGAAGGTTAGCATTACGCACGAACCACGGTGCTCCCGTGGCTTTACGCATGAATCGATTTTGTATTACCTGAAGTCGGTGAATTTGACGCGGGGAGGCATGCGCAAATACGGGGCTTGCGTATGTCATAATTGGCCGAATACAGGCTTTGTAAAGTGTAATTTTATTACGTAGGGACATTTTGCTATTTTTATTTAGTAACGGATGTAATCGACCGAGGACGAACGCCGCTCGGTTCCTTATTCGGTTAATATGTGGACCGAAGCTGAGTCTCGAGTCTAATAGGACGCCTAAGTATTTGACTGTCTTTTCCCAGGGGATTGGACGATCGAATAACTCTATGGTGGGGAGATGCTGCGTTATGCGCCGCGAGAAGTACATGGCTGCACTTTTGATTGGGTTGACCTCGATCCTCCATTTCCGAAACCAGTTCCCGAGGGTTCGGGCTGCGGATTGGAGGCGTTTAGAGATAGTGTCTGGATTACGTCCAGACACATATAGGCAGGTATCATCTGCGAAGAGGGCGAGTTCGACGCCGCTGGTGTGCGGTATGTCGTTCGTGAAAAGGGTGTAGAGCACGGGACCTAGGACTGAGCCTTGTGGTACGCCGGCTAGGATGGGATGTGATTCGGATCGCACCCCCTCGACGCGGTAGCGGAAGGTTCGACTGCGTAAGAAATCTCGTATGATGAGTACGAGGCGATCTGGCACACCGAGTCCATATAACTTGTATATGAGCCCGTTGTGCCAGACCTTGTCGAACGCTTTCGCCACGTCGAAGAAGAGCGCTCCGGTATGAAGCCCGCGTATGAAGCGGGATTGAATGTGCTCCGTTATGCGGTGCACCTGCTGGGTACATGAGTGTTTGGCACGGAATCCAAACTGCTCGTGGATGGGGATCCCTCGAGACTGCATGAAGTCTCTTAAGCGGGCGAGATGTAGGCGTTCGTATATCTTGCCTAAGGCCTTGAGGGGGCTTATAGGCCGATATGCGGTGGGATCGGACGGGGGTGCGGATGCACTTGCCATCAGGTGAACGCTTTGCTCGTCTCGTCACTTTCCCCAATAGATCCCGATTTTTTGCGGTGATACCAACCTAGACGGATTCTTCAAATAAAAAAAATCAACGGTAAATCGTGCTTGGAGGTAAAAGAAGTAATCGTTAGGAAACAACTTGCATATCTTGTAAAAATAAAAGATAATATTTGGAGGACGCGTTAAGTCCATCATATAAAGCAACGTAACAAGCCCTCTCATGCCAATGGGTCCATTATAGGCTCATATTTCGTGGAAATTATGTCATCCTTATAAACTATTTTAATTTTTGGTAAAGTTGTGAAAAAAGTAAAAAACACCAGATTCCACTGAGATTTGAACTCAGATCGCTGGATGTAGAGTCCAGAGTGCTAACCATTACACCATGGAACCGAATAATAGCCTGACATGATACGAGTAACATTGACTCTATAAAAATATTTGGTTTAACATTAGCTTTTCTTTATTGGAGTATTTAACAGAGACATATTATATACAAGCGCTTATTTTTTAATATGATGCGAATAGAAAAGCATTGTTTTATTTTCTGGAATCTTAACAAATCAAATACGGAACAGTGATCTTCATTCTGGTGACAAAAGGTGTAGTATCACCTCAGGCCAGTTATTCTGCCGTGAACCAGTAGTAAGCAAACATTACTGTGTTTCGGTCTGAAGGGCACTGAGGGCTAGCGTAATCACTGGCATATGATACTAAAGAACTGATGCCTCAGGATGAAGAGCGCAGTCAAGTGTCACACATAAATACTCGTATTCATACATCATGTTTTACGGGCTGACGTTGCACTAACGTTCAGGTGAACGTTTTGCTCGCTTCGTCACTTTATCCAATAAAAAACAGTTAGTTTAAAAGAATTGCGTATTAATTTTATAATAAAAGAATTCATTTTCAAAACCTATTACTTCTTCTTTTTCTTTTTTGATCCTGGCAATTAGCTTCCAAATTGAGCCATTTTTGCCAATGTCGAATAATATTTTTTCCGTTATATTTTATTATTTCTTAATTTATGGAAACAGTCGTAAACTATTTTCCAGTATAAAGTAACATAATCAGGTATAAATATATTATTTTTAGTTAAGCAGCAATATTCAAGCAACAAGACCATAAAATTTCGATCGACAGTAAAATGATAGTGAACTTTAACTGATTTTCCAATCACTGAACACTTTCACGTGCACTTGCTGCGTACTATACTATCATTATTAACGAAATAACGAAAATACAAAATTCAATAAAAACGATACTTTAGAGTTAGCGTCAAAAGTCCCACCTATTACTTTTCAAGCTACGAAACCTCTTTGCTAGGCCCAGCTACACTGTAACAGTGGCTTTATTTAATGACTTGATGTCATCATCATCATCGTCATTTCAGCCTATCACTAGTCCACTGCTGAACATACGCCTCCTCCATAGATTACTACAAAAGTTTGTAGCTCTCACTTTGAGGGGAATTTTGCCATAGTTTCTCCGCTTGGCAGGCGGGTTGGCTACCGCAGTTTATTTATTCAAAAGTTCCAGGAAGATGCCGCTGCCCATCTTCTGGTTTTAATTTGCCCTCTGTCGACTTTTACGACACCCACAGAACGAGATGGGGTGGTAGATTCTCTTAAGCCGCTACCACATGACTTGATATATTTACAGCTATAACAAAATTTTTTTTTTCAGATCTCATCGCATCTTCAACTCATAGGTACTTTCTCGTCCTATGCAAATATAGATGTGATGCACGAAATTGTGGGAAGTCGATGGATAATATGGCTCAAGATCGTGTCACCCAGGACATTTCTGTGTGATACCACACTGCGCCCGTCTCCCAGAGACATCAATTCTCAAGTCTCATATGCCCAGTAATTACGCTAGCTCTGAATGCCCTTCAAACCGAAACACAGTAATGTTTGCATCTGTGTACCTACCTAGACGGATTCCTGCATAGGAATCCTACCTACCACATGTGACAATCTATAGGGGAGACCTATGTATGTTCAGCTATGGACAAGTGATAGGCTGGAATGATGATGATGGTGCTTGCATGACTATGATGTTTATTGGGCCATCAAGCGAAAGCCATGGCTTTTTACTGGAATTTCATGTATCCGATTTTATCGACACCCATAATATGAAAATTCCATTTAATGTGGCAGCAGAATCTGTAATGCCGCTATCACAGTATTATTATCTTTAATTAAATATAACAGAAACAAAGTAACTCAAGTTTTAATTAAACTATTAATAAGATGTTTTACAGTAGTTCAAGACTAACTGTTACCCGCCCACATGACTGGGCCTGATCTGTCCAGCCAGTTTACCCATGAAGAACTAAATATCCTCCGCGTACTGTATAAATAAAAGTTTTAACGTAATAATTAAACCCGGTTAGAAAGTTTCGAACGCAAAACATATCTAAAGGTTTCTTAATATCACAAATAATATTTTACTGGTAGTTTTCCTATGCAGGAATCCGTCTAGGTATGTACCATCCCAATCCAGTCATTCTGCAGTGAAGCAGTAGTGTGCAAACTTTTCTGTATTTCGGTGTAAAGGGCACTGAGAGCTAGTGTAATCACTAAGCATATGAGAGTGTGGTGTCACATAGAACATTTCTGTTTGAAATTTGTTATGGGCGGACGTTGCACTTACAATCAGGTGGACGTTTTGCTCTGAAACTGTTGAGACTATAATTTAATGAATATTTAATGTAATAGTAATGTAGCGTGGCCGCGTGGCCAACTGGTTAGAGTACCTGACTTCTACGCCGCAGGTCCTGACTTCGAATCCCAGCCGAAGCCAACATTTGTACAAAAACACAAGTTATTGGTTTACAGGTCTGGCTATGTTGTGATTCTCCCAGTGTTTCTGACACTGCATCAAAGCCTACCTCCGAATTTATCGCACGCATCGGGCACGGAAAGGTTGGACGAGTGCTTGCCTCTGTGTTTGCGTGTACACTTGTGGCACTATAATATCTCCTATGCAGATAGCTCACGACAACATTCGTAAGTTGCCGCCGCTCAGCTAAGAGCATATCATCACTAGCAATGTTATTAACATCCATACTTCCACAATTATATTATAAATGCAAAATTAACTCTCTCTGTCCCTCTGTCTGTTCGTTACCTTTTCACGGCACAACCGATGAAACGATCTTGACGCAATTCGACACAGAGATGCATCCTGGAGACAAACATAGAATTGTGCTATGAGATGGTTCACAATATTCGAATGACGGGCTCGATTCTCTCTGTCATGTTTCTCATTCGTATGCTATAGTCAAATATTCCTTATGCTATTTTGTTAAATTAAACCAAAGTGTGTTGATACCTTTAACTGCACGTAATGATATCAACGTACTTGATACGTTTAAACCTGTAATTTCGATTCGCATAAATTTTGTCAGCAGACACCAGTCCATAGTCAGTGGCGCGCCTTAATGAATTAACTGATTAGTGTAATTAAAAAAACGCCAACTCTTTCGCTACCTCTGCGCCGTGGGATTTGAGGTCGCGTGTTTTACGACTCGAAATCTACGTATGGTCAGAGAAATAATCGTTTAAGCTAAGTTTAAGTTGGCATTAGATTCAGTAATTCTGCGCTACCTTTCATGGTTTTTAACTATTATGTTTACATCAAAAACAAATTGAATATGCATCACAATTTCAAAGAGATAAACTATTGCCCAATTTACATTATTTTTGCACATACAAAATCGATAATTAAAATTCTAATTTAACATGGCAATATTACGTAATATTGTTATTGTACATTCAAGGCCGTGGTAGCTCAGGGTCTAGGCGCTCGCTTCAAATTTCATAGTACGCGAGTGACCTAGGTTCGATTTCTGGTGCCGGCACCACTAATATTGTTGGTTGCAATTTTAAGTGCCGATTTACCACGTGCTCGGCGGTGAAGGAAAACGACGTGCGGAAAACCTGCATGTCTGATGTATAATAAATATTGCGAAGACATGTGAAATCCGCCAACCCGCATTGGAGCAGCGTGGCGGACTCTTCCCGTCTCCAAAACCTTCTCAGAAATGAGAGGTGTTACTTTAACTTTTTTTTTACATTCATGGTGATTTATTTTTATAAATAGTAATATATATAGAGTAATTAGCATGACATGACTTAATTGTAAAATTGTAATGATGGGCCTTTGCTTAAAAGTGGAACCTTTACATTTACTTCACTTTTAAATAATATTAAAAAAATCATTGAATTTCCTTACCGAGCAGACTTAATTAAATCCATCTATTTTAAGGTGTTGTCAAAATGTTCAAAATAACATTTGAAAAGGAAAAAAAAATAAACTATATGCAATTATAACAGTCCGAGCCTAATCACAGATAACAAAATATTTTTAAATATGAAAACAAAGTTGTGTCACTGGCCACTAACCCTTCCGATTACGATGCTTATCAGTCTCGGCGCGGGTCGCACGCGCACCGAAAGGGCATTACCTGTGAATTATTATTTCTGATTAATAAATTGTACGTCCCAAAAGGCGGGCGGGAAATACGGGCGCGCTCGTCAATTACGGAATTTGATGCTATTTCATTAAACTCGACGGGGCCCCTGAGGCCAGGCGAGGCCTTCACTGTGTTACTTGGGCGTGCAACTTGTTTAGGGTTATCTAATATAAAGGTGGTGCCTTTCGATTTATTGCTTTGGACATTTTGTTCATTTGTGTCAACTTTCATTTCAAATAGCCGACCTATTTAATACTCTATATATTTTTTTACTTAGTTTCTAATGAATATTTAATATTATAAATGTGAAAGTAACTGTTTGTTTTTTCTCTCTGTTTGTCTTTCTGGTTGTTACCTTTTCACAGTTCAACCGCTGAACGGATCTTGACGAAATTTGGCACAGAGATAGCTTTCATCCTGGAGACGGACATAGGATACTTTTGAATCCGGAAAATCAAATAGTTCCCACGGGATATTTAAAAAACCTCTATCCACGCGGATGAAGTCGCGGGCATCAGCTGGTATGTCAAATATGAAAGTAACTTTCCCTGTCCTGTCTGTTTGTTGCCTTTTCACGGCTCTACCGTTGAACCGATCTTTACAAAATTTGGCACAGAGATAGCTTGTATCATGGAGACGAACATGTGATACTTTGTATTCCTGAAAATCAAAGAGCTCTCATAGTATTATTTAAAAACCTAATACCACGCGGACATAGTCGCGGGTTTCAGCTAGTGATATATAATAAACATATTCAATAAATTGGCTTCCCCTTTTATGAATGTGTGACTGCCTACCCCTTATATTGGAAAAAGGAGTGATTGTGTGTATATATGTCTGTTATAACAAATATACAAAAAAAATAAAGACAGTAGTTATTCTCAACCTAATGTAATATTTTAGTTTCCTTATGAATGTTCGTACGTAGAGGTTATAAAAAAGATAGAGTCGTCTCTACAACAAATAAGTTTTATGAATGAATGACTAGCTGCGCTTCGCGGTTTTACCCGTGTAAAATGAGCCAACCTGCGCGAAACAACTTTTCTCAATAAACGGACTATCTAATTTAAAAATATATTTTTCGATTCGAACAGTATTTACTGAAATTAGCGCATTCAAACATACAAACTCTTCAACTTTATTATCTTAGTATGATTATATGTCACGTTACGTTTTGACGACGCATGGTACAATATTTCATTTATTCTAATTGTATTGTATTTGACTATTTGTATCACAATCGTGTCTCATCTATTAATCTAGACACGATTGTGATGTGACGATGGTGACGTAGTTAGATCCTCATACCATACTGATTATTTTAAATGAGAGATCTAGTTTAATTGGTTAAATGTACCGCTTTTGCCAAGCGGTTTCAAGGACTTCATATTAAAGTGCTATTTTTTTTTAATATAAACTTACTGAACAAAACCAACCCACTGTGATCCGCACACTTTCCAAGACCAAGTTTATGTGAAGTTCTATACAATCATTGAAAAAAAAATATTGTCATCGAATATGTGTTTCATAATTAGTATCTTAACTTGATGACAAGCACACTTTTGATGCTTTTCTCAAAATTAAATTAAATTTGTATTATAATAGCACTTATTTAATTTATTTAAAATTAATTAATACTTTGATAAAAAAAATTTAATTTTTTAATAATTTCAAATCATAAGCAATTTTATGTAATACAACATTAAATAATAATTATATACAAATTTTAGTTAAGTATAATTATTTTAGAAGAAAACACTAATAAAAAAGAAAAAGTTTATTTTCAAGGTTCCACCGAGATTTGAACTCGGATCGCTGGATTCAAAGTCCAGAGTGCTAACCATTACACCATGGAACCTGTTGACTACAAGTGTGAATTTAATGATCAGTTGCGGAACACCGTTAAAATTTTAATAATATTGTGTATTCGAAATGAAAACATCATTGTAACCTGTTGTGTTCTGAACGTAGTGAGATAATTCAAATAAAATCATAAAAAAAAAGTTTATCGCAATGACAAAGAGTTTACATTTCGCCGAATCTTGACACCTGTCTTATTAAAGTAGTGAATGACCTCATAAATGTGATGTCAAATGAGATTGGAACTGTTTAGTATATACTTACTTAGATCAATTAGGGTTTGAACCCGAGAGCATTGACGTGACCTTTCACTATTATTGAAGCGAAGAAGATAAGCGGATCTTTTTTATATAATACAAGCTGATGCCCGCAACTTCGTTCGCTTGGATGTAGGTTTCTAAATATTCCGTTGGAACTTTTTGCTTTTCCGGGAATAAATTATCCTATGACCGTCTCCAGGATGCAAACTATCTCTACCAAATTTCGTCAAGATCGGTTAGCGGTCTAGGCGTGAAAAGGTTACAAACAGAAAGACAGAGAGAGTTACTTTCGCATTTACAATATTAGTATGGATGTTCAAAAGATATTGTTAAGATACGTAGTAATTGTATATTTTTTTTAATACTAAAGCTAATGCCAATAATTAATATATAAGTTTTATTTTGCTGTCGTATAAATAAATATTATGATGGCGATAAAAATGTGCTGTTAAAATATCTTCGAACATTTTGTAAACGAGATTTATCTTTGTCGGCTCGGTTGGCGCAGTGGCTAAGCAATTGACTTCCGCGCTAAGGGTCGTGGGTTCGAATTCCAAATGGAACAAAGTCAGGGTGTTTTTGCATTTATAATATATGTCGGTGAAACGCCACCGCGGTGCAGGAGACAACGTGTATATTTGAAGTAATACATTATTTAGTAATAAATTAATAAATAATATTAAAATACTTTAAAAAAACCCACGAAAAAGCTTGGTAAGAGCACAATACAAAATAGTTTAGTTTAGTTAGTAGTTAAGACGTAAAAAAAATACATAGGATATTAAAATAAGAAACAAGGCTATTAGTTCATAACTCAGTTGTCTTAGTTCCGAATATACAAATGTATTCACATATAAATCAAATAAAGTAAAACTCCAACGACAATTACCCGGTTGTATATAAAATAAAAATCTTTATTTATCAACTAAAGAACGCGTGTGACATTTAACACTAAATAATACTATTAAAAAACCGGTCAAGTGGGAGTTCAACTTTCTCTATCCGAACCACATTTTTATGTAGGTAGTATGACTATAGCTTTCATCGTACTTTGTTTATTTATAAAGGGTTTCAACTTTATATCAAAAACTATTTGTTTTTTTTGTATAATTTACAGAAATAACTGTAGAAACTAAAAATTTAAAAAAAAGACATTTTCTTTTTTATTTATATTAAAGTGTATCTACGCGTCAGCAACAGCTTTCTAGATATGTAAAGGAGCATCCAATAGACTAACGTCAATAGAATTTTTACTGAGTGATAAACCTTAAACACATAGAACCAGTAGAGAAGTAGGGAATCAGTTTTCCATCGCCTCGGGAAAAAGTTTTTAATTTACAACGGACCTGATGTTTGTAAATTTGCTTTGTATGGGATCTGCGTCATTTTTAAAGATAATATATGTGGAAATTAATGTTTAGGCCTTTTTTTAATGGATCCCAGGAAATGCTCAATGATGTCAACAAGTTCCTAGGACTTTTTCTCTGAACTCGCATTTTTAAATTATGACGCGAGTGATCTTATAAGCGTTACGTTGTCCTTTGGTAGTAAAATTTTATTTCATTAATATTTATTAATTAATCAGCAGTTATTTTACAGCGAATAATACATCATACGTACATAGAGTCATGCCTCTTTCCCATAGGGGTAGGCAGAGACCACATCTTTCCACATGCTAAGATCCTGACACACATATTTAGCTTCCTATACTTTCATTAGTGTTTTCATACAAGCTCGTCGGTTGCCGTGGCCGTGGGTTTGACGTGGCCTTTCCTTAAAACGATTTCGATCTGATCGTAATAAGTTCGCCTACGTCGACCCTTACCGGCTTTCCCATTCACACTCGCCTCATAAATCTGTTTTAGTCAATCTTCTTTCATCCATCCTCTCTACGTGTCCAAACCATCTAAACATCCCTTTCTCTATCTTTGTCACTACATCTTCTACCACACCGCAACGTTCCCTTATCTTGTTGTTTCTCAGTTTGTCCATCAAAGTCACTCCAGTTACACTTCTCAAACTTTTCATTTCAACAACATTAATCTTATTTTCATGCTTCTTCTGCCAGACCCAACATTCGCTACCGTACATAAGCGTGGGGATCAGTATTTCTCTATGTACCGCCAGTCGTGCCTTTATAGATACTTTCTGGCTACACATAAAGTTATGCAGGGCCTCATATAATTTATTTCCTGCCAACGTCCTGACAGTCGTACTTTCCGTCTCTCGAAAATTTTGAGCCCAAATATACAAACTCTTCACTGGTTCCACTCTTTCTTCTTCAATCAGCAATCCGACATACTTTCTTCTCTTTCAAATACCATTACTTTCGTCTTATCTACATTCATTTTCATTCCTTTGCTTACAGCTAGTAATATATTTGTTTATTAACAAATTTCTACTAAATATTTCACTTCGGTCACGGTGACTCTGTTTTTACAAAAAATACATGATTGACCCATATAAAAAGTCTGTTTCTATAACAATAATAGATGTGTTTTATTTTAAACACATTTCCTTTTAATATTGTTTGTTATTGACTAAAAAAATATTCCCCGCAGGTGATTCCCGCGTAATTGTCAGCTTGACAGCCGTGAGATGTTGGAGTTAATTATAATCTAAACAATGTTATGAAAATCGTGTCGAGTCATGTAAATCTAGTTCCGGCGAATGATTTTATAATCGAGATTATTTTTTGTTACGAAATCATAACTACGTATGATTATATGTAATACTTGTAATACCAGTGAACCTACCGAGACTTTCGAAGGACTGCAATTCTATAGTCATTTATTATTTCGTTATGTTCGCTCTGATTAAATTCTATATCAATTAAGTGTGATAGGCTTGATCCACTGGTCTTGCGTGGAGACTTTTCATAACTTTCTATTTATACCGTATTTACCACAGGGATTGTTCCGCGGATTGTTTGGATTAATACCAGCCGCCTAGTTTCACCAAACATTGCGGCATAACTCTAACAACATCGTCTTGATGGTTGGCATTCCTCCAATGGGCGATTCTCAAGTATTTTTCTGCCACGCACTACCACTTTGTGCAATTTGCTGCCGACAGCGGTTTTTCCGAGCCAATACGTGTGGGACCTTCACCAAAAGAGCCTACTTTGTACTTAAATGTTGGCAACGCGACAGCTATTCCTCTGGTGTTGCAGATGTTTGTAGGCGGCGATGATTGCTAACCATCAAATGAGCCGTTTGTCCGTTTGTACATTTTTTTTTATTAACGGTTGCTCCGCCGGGTACCAGTGTAATAACGTGTCTTGTGTTGATTTTTAATCCATATCATTATTAGTATATGAAACAATCTATTATTTTGATTTATTTGTATTGTAAATAATCTTCTATCTATGACATTGATTTTAAACCTTCTTTCGACCGTAACGTGCAATCACCTCATTGAATTAAAGAAGACCACCAGTGCTTCGCCGTCATAATATATCTGACAGTTACCAATAGATGGAAGCTGTCACTGAAACCAGTTAGGACATAGATGTACTATTTTGCTTTAACGACCTTTTGCTCTGAATATTTGCTATGTCTTGAATATATATACATTTATCAGACTTCTAGTCGACAAGAATTTACAACAAATTGTGTCTGCGACTATTGGCGTGAATTTCAATTCATCTAAGTACCTTCTGAGGTGTAATTGGACTGGATTTCAATCACAGGATTATAATTGAAAAGCTGCACAAAATTTATGTAAAAAATATTGTTTTATTTTTAAGTTTTGTTAAGTTATCGTTTTGCAAGTTAGTGAACATATGACAAAAAAATAACAGTTTATGTCAAATGTGAATGATGACGCCATTGTTAATTGCAAACAAAAATTGCCTATGATTGTCGCATTGCTTATTACTTATATACTTCTTCCGATAGGATGATCGGAAGAAATATCGGATGCAAACAAAGAAACGGGCATAACTACAATACGCAGGGACTCAAAAGGCTCTTGGCGGATGATATTGCCAAGAAAAAAGGGTAGCCACCCGCCAGATCGGATGGTCTGATCTGGGAAGGACGTCACCTCCAACTAGTAAAATTTAGATGTTGTATATATTGTTCGCATCTCACTAACTTTCATAGCGCGATTATGGAACGTATGAGGCATTTTTGAGCTTCTCATGTGGCGACATAGAAGAATAAAGATTTTGAATGGTTTCGGAGTGACGTCGTCGACCGGGTATCGGGAATTACACAATAGAGATAGCGGGTTTTTTAAATATTATCAATTTATCGTAATCAGATACTGTGATTATTAAATCATATTTACGTACAATTACAACACCAGCGTAGACATTATAAGGAATTAGGAAAATTAGTACTTTCCCAGATGTGTTATCCCATCTTTCTGTTATCTATGGTACGAGTAATTTCCCTTAGCTCATCTATGTCGTGTTATATACTAACTGTGCCCACGAGTATTATTATCAAAACTATTTGTGATATTACGATGATACTGTTACTGTTATTTACTGGTGGTAGGATTCCTATGCAGGAATCCGTCTAGGTAGGTACCACCCCAGGGCCAGTTATTCTGCCGTGAAGCAGTAGTGTGCAAGCATTACTGTGTTTCGGTTTGAAGGACACTGTGAGCTAGCGTAATCACTGGGCATTTGAGACTTAAGAACTGATGTCTCAGGGTGACGAGCGCAGTGTGGTGTCACACAGACATATTCTGGGTGACACAGCATTTGCTGTGGGCGGATGTTGCACTTACCATCAGGTGAACGTTTTGCTCGTTTCGTCACTTTATACAATTAAAAAAAAAATGCTAAACTATTTAGGTAGTAGGCCCACCCTAAATTAGGAGAATTTGCCACTAATACCAAGTTTGGTAGGTGATTCGGCAATCGTAGTAGCAAACAATTAGCCCTACTTACTAAGACTACTAAGATAGGCTGAAATGACGATGATGATGATGACTCTGCTGCCCGTCACCGGTCCAGATTATTTAGATCTGACAATTACTGTGGTGGTTATGGTGGTGGCGTTTATGACCCACGGGATTAAGCGGAGTGGCAGATCTTCTGACGCCGCCACCACATCACTTACTATCAGGTGGGATCGTGGTTAAGGACTAGCCGATAAATTTAAAGGAAAAACATGGCATATTTAGTGTGTGTAGATTTCATGTCAGTAGTTTCCGCCCAAAGTCAAACATTCGCACAAGCAAGACAGATATTTCTTTTTTATTTATGTGTATTGTAAAATTATTGAGCCGATTATGTGTAATGATAATTATATGACGATTGTTCTCAAGTGTTTTCCTATTTCCTTTTTAAACTATAAGTAATGAATTAAGTACGTATTGAACACGCTATTGTAAAACTATTTAACAATAACATCATTGTAAGTACATTTTCATTCTTGCTTAAACAACTCGATTTGTTCTGTATTATTTTCAAAAACTGCAAAATAAAGGCACGTGTGTATTTTATATTTTTTACATACATATTACATGTACGAAGACGATTCGGCCGACTTCAGATGACGTCGAAATATTTTTTCCTCAGGCACGAAGGTTTCCTCACGATGTTTTCATTCACCGCCAAGAGCGTGGTAAATTTATATTTATCTGTAAAAATATATATAATATACTAGGTCAGTCGCAACACTAGAAATATCAGCAATCGCTTGACAAGAAAGGTTCTCTTGTTATTGTCAAGCGAAGTCGACACAGTCTAGTACTAGACGAAATGACGATCTCGAATACATGTGGCTCACCGTTCTTTGGGGAAGAGGGGTAGGGGACGTTCAGCAGAATAATATGGCGGCAATGATAATGATGGCATGTTTTTATATTGCAATTTGTAAGCTAACTACAGATTGATGTCATTGCTCACGGCATCCTGTCACACAGATGAGTTTTCTGTAGGTAGGCATAAGAAAGGCTCGTTAACAAATTTACATAGCCAATATATTTTATAATTACGTGTATGTATATAGTGAAAATTAGAATCGCCTAAAGATTAAGATATTGAAGTCCTCTATGACTATAATGTTACATATCTATAAAAAATTTGCTGAAATACACGTGACGCAAGTAATCTTGCATTTGACAGTCGATTCGATACTTCAAGATTAACTTCATATAGATATCAAAGATTGAAATTCTTAAATAAATTTCGATGTAGAATAATAAATATACTTTTATTTAACGTGATAGAGCCATATTTCATCGTGGTACTTAGTAACGACCGCCTGGCCTAGTGGTCAGAGTTATTGACTACTGTGCCGCGGGCCGCTGTTTCGAGTTTAGTTTTGTTGTGACTGTCCCCGTATTTTTCACGTCGCAACCTTGTTTCACGGTGAAATGCTTAACGCATACGCTCTCTCGGGACAAGGAAGAGATAAGTCGGACTTGCACCGACGAAAACCCAATGGTGTTTCACCTTTGTCGCATGTTGGCAGGGCCACGAGAACGCGCACACTTCGGCCCCATTGGGGTCAGGAAAACGAGCATTCTGGTTTGGTCCGGAGCATTCAGCGGTCCTGTCTGTGGCTTCGCCGCCGACCACACTTTGACCGCGGAGGATAGGAAAAGTGGCGCAACGTAATACCGTCACTCCTCTTCCTTCGCTGTCCCACCGCTGCCGCATTGACGGTGCGGCCCCGCCAAAGTCGCGGAGGAAAGAGAGAGTGGCGGGTAATACCAACACTCCTCTTCCCCCGCGAATTCAGCTCGGCTGCGGAGAGATCCCCCCAACCGTCCTTCTTTTCGCATAAAAAGTGGGCTTGCGATGCCCACTCGGAGCGACCTCTTTGGGCCAGCCCGATGCCACATGCCGATTGGTCACCCGAACCATGGTCCGGGTGACCAATACGCAGTTACTAAAACCTCTCGCCACGACAAAGCGAGAACCCATTGGTAGTGTGACACTACACCCTAGCAGAACTCCGATCTTATCGCATGAGTGTTACATCGGGCGCGGGATAATAGATATAGATACGATAATATATTAGAACGAGTGAGTGCATCTGCGTTTACGTGTACACTTGTGGCAGTATAATATTTCCTGCTCATAGTTTCCATCAGTGATTGGTAGTAGTCGACGTGGTCAAAAATTGACCAGAACGACATCACAACCAGTAGTATTAGTAATGTCACGTTAATTGGTTAGCTCAACCAGGGAAGTACAATCAAATTCTTACAGAATACCGCCGTAAAGTAGCAGTAGAATGCTACTGCGCTTCATATGATGAGTGACATTAAGACAAAACTTGGTCCATAGTGATCTTAATGAGTGGTGGCATTTTGATTCCTCGTCAACGGATTTCGATGAGCGGCTGTGGCACTAATCATCAGATGACCTGTGTCCTACTTTCTAAATCTAATTCATATTAAAAAAAAAAGTTTGCTTTGACTCCCGAAACACGCACGAACTGGCCACTAACGCTTGACGCCAAATACCTTCATATAAAAAGTATTTCTTTTAAGGGATAGAGTGACAAAACGACCAAAACGTTCACCTGATGGTAAGTGTAACGTCAGCTTATAAAAGCTGTGTCAACCAGAATATTTCTGTGTGGCGGTGTTCCTAAGTCTCATATACTCAGTAATTACGCTAGCTCTCAAACTACTTCTTCAAGGCAGAATATCTGGACCTGGGGTGGTACCTACCAAGATGGATTATCGCAACGGAATCCTACCACCAGGATAGGTAGAAATGATTAGCTTCAGAAATAACAACCGAAAATTTACACATTTAAATATTTCAAAACAATGCGTTTTCCAGTTCTGTTGTCTGTTGTGTTTTTTACTTTCCTCTTTATAGTTATTTATTTATTGTACTATATCTGGCATCATATATCTTTACCACATTCAAATAATGTAAAATAATAAAAAAACTTAAACCGATATATGATAACACCGATGTACATAACAATAACCACTGATCTTACAATGAATACTTGTGCAATACTAAGGTACGCACGGATGAAACAAATATCCATATAATAATTATAATGCGAAAGTAATTCTCTCTCTGTCTGTTTGTTACTTTTTAGAGCCGTGCTTCACGGAATTCGACATAGGGATAGCTTGCATCCTGGAAATGGACATAAGATACTTTTTATTCCGGAAAATGATTTTTCATAAACTTAATCCACGCGGATGTAGTCGCGGGCTTTATCTAGTGTTCTACTTTCTTATAAATTACGATCCGTAATAAAACTGTATTATTTATTTTTGAAACGTTCTCAAGTTGTCGTAAAAAATGTTTACATTTCCTATCTTTTTTATTGGCTTAATAATTTTATTTAATTCGTAAACGTCACGATGGAGCTTAGCGGCCGCACACAACAATCTACGTACTCCTATATATATTGTATCTATATGACTATTGTTGTCGAATTACGCGACTACGTTTGATGAAAAAACATTCTTTGTTTTTTCATCAAACGACTGCCAAGAATTTTTGTAATCTGCTCTAGGTACGTTTTATAATTGATTATTTTTGTACATATTTTAATTAACACAGTATCATTAGAACATATTCATAAATAACAATGTGTATATGGAAAAACGTATTTCATATCATAATTAATAATGAGATTAAAGTCTAGGACTGGGTCTATTAAAATGATCAGTCATATGGATCACACTTGCACTGGTGGTAGGATTCCTATGCAGGAATCCGTCTAGGTAGGTACCACCCCAGGGCCAGTTATTCTGCCGTGAAGCAATAGTGTGCAAGCATTACTGTGTTTCGGTTTGAAGGGCACTGTGAGCTAGCGTAATCACTGGGTAACAGTACGATGGTCGAGTTACTACACGGCTGTAATTCAGTATAACCTAAGAACCTTGTTTCACTGAGAGATAACTAGAAAATATTTTCGATTATTTTTAATGTAACAAAAGAAATTCGTTATGCTGACAACATCAATCATAATGTTCTATAATTAAAATCACTTTCGAGCAAACAGTGAGTAGTTACAGTAATACATGCTAGCGGCTGTTATAGTCTTACAAGACCAATACCGTTACAACCGGTATGAAAAAGTACACTGAGGAGGGTTTTGAACCCGAGTGAATTCTGCCACGCTGCAAGAAATGTCTTAAAGAAGTCAGTTATCTTTACCGGAAAGAAATTCCATTTTACATTAACAGATTTCTTTTACGGAATTAATTACTATTAATTATAATAGGTGCTATATACCAGACATCACTCGATAAAAAATAAATATATGGCGTGTTGTAGCGGCTTGAGAAAATCTACCACCCCATCTTGTCCCGTGGGTGTCGTAGAAGTCGACAGAGGGAAAATAAAAGCATCTTCCTGGAACATCTGAATAAATAAACTGCGGTTGCGAACCCGCCTGCCAAGCGTGGCAACTATGGCAAAATCCCCCCAAACATAGGCCACCCCCCACGGACGTAAACGACTGCAAAAACCTGCAATAATTTGACAGTATTTCCGTCTAATTATAATGAGAGTGTCTTCAAGATAAGGTTGAATAGGCATGTTCTAATAACAAATAATAAGAGATTTTATCGACACTTATTACTCACGTAATGTAAGGAAATGAAATTTTTCCCCCACGTAAATTATTTTCACTAAAACAAACAGATACGCATGGACGCGTCTTGTTTTCAACGTTACTATGCGTCCCACCTTATCATGCCCTATCAGATATACGAGTACACAATACACAGACGTCAGGACGTACGTCAGTACTATTTAGTTAATTGTTCACTCAGCCATGACTAAGGCACATTTTGTGTTTACAATGAATCTTTGGTTAAATAGAAATTTGCCCTTCACTATTTGTAAAGATCCTGTAATAAAAGAAATTTTAGTCATTAATATTATTACTGAAATGATTTGAAAATAACAGAATACGTAATATTAGGCGGTGGTTAATTTAGAGTTTCCTATATTATTTATCAATCGTCGTTTCAGCCTATCAATAGTCCACTGCTGAACATAGTAGGCCTCCCCCGTAGATTGCCACAAAAGTTTCTAGCTCTCGTTTTGGGGGGATTTTGCCATAGTTGCCACGCTTGGCAGACGGGATGGCAACCGCAGTTTATTTTTTTCAGATGTTCCAGCAAGATGCTGCTGCCCATCTCCTGGTTTTCATTTTCCCCCTGTCGACTTTTACGACACCTACGGGATGAGATGGGGTGGTAGATTCTCTTAAGCCGCTACCACACGGTATTTATCAATATTAGCATCAATGTTCTAAAATCAAACTAATGGAAAATCATGTGGTCTTCACTTGTTATTAGTCCACAGAATAGAATAGAATAGAATAAATTTTTATTTACTTATTGAAAGTCATTTTTTTTTCTTTTTTTAAACTACACTGGTTCGTAAAATGCCTCTGTCCTGGGAAGAACCAGTAAGAAACCCAGCGGGCTTTTTTTTAAGTCATTTTTAAAATAATGTACAATAACAGCAGTATTATAAAGATGTAGAAATGGCTTGGCGGCGATCACCTCATTCCAAGGGGTTATCATCATCTATGTATTCTTCACATTCCACTAAGTGAGAAACGCGTGGGTGTGCACTGTGCATATGTTACCGGCATTGTATGAAAAGCCGACGTTCTATAGAATGGGCGTGTCTCTTTTCAAGTTAGACATGCAGCATAAAAAAGTTAAAATCTTAGCGTCTGAGTACAGCGCTTGCCCAACAACACAAAATAACTATAAAATCATTTTATTGTTATTTTGATCCCCTATAGATAAAAAAAAACATTTCAATTTTTATGTAAGAAATTACAATTTTTTTTATGTCAGTTTGATGGTTGCCATTGGTTACGATAGCAAGAATTATACTACGCAAAGTGGCGAAACAGTCTAAGTTGCTAGATGTCACAGACGAAAACTAACTAAGAAATTCTGAGTTTCAACTTAGCATACTCAGAATTTTGTTCATCCAGACACGGCCAATGTTTAGGCATTGTACATTAAATACTGATTTGCCACGTGCTCAGCGGTGAAGGAAAACATCTTGAGTCTAAAAATATTTCTAGGACATGTGAAGTCCGCCAATCCTTATTGGAGCAGCGTGGTGGACTATACCCAGCTTTAAAATCCTCTCAAAAATGAAGCCTGTGCTCAGCAGAAGGATATTTGATGACTTTTAAACACAAGTATCTGTCTGTGTGCTTGAGTTTGTGCGTACAGTTGTGTGCGTACAGAAACTGTCAAATATTGAAATAGTTCTAGAAATACTTAAGTGTAATACAACTTAAGTGATGATTATAATACTGTTGATAAGGAAGACAATCGATTATTATATACTTAGTCCTAGGTAACTTGCTAAAAGCAACAGTATTTGTTACTTTTATTTTAGGACTGCTGGTCACTGTGAGCCCGAAGGCTTTCACAGCTTCGCCAGATTGAAAAGTGGCAGAAAGCTGGGGGCGCTTAGCCGAAACCTTTATTTATGGATGACTGGCCCAAGGGCCCCCGAGAGAGGACCTCGGCCTGGACCGTCATCCTTTTCGCGAGAGTAACTGACTCGAGTACTGACTTGGGCCTCCCAAGCTTATTATACATCTAAAAAATTAGTAAGATTTATTGCTGTAAGCTCTTTTCCCGCTCTGCACTGGAACTTCCAATATCCATCGTTCGTTGCCTCTAAGGTATCAAAAATAATAACCTAGCCTTTTATAAAGTTCTTTCTTATACCCAAAATAGAACTCAAAGTCAAGCATCCATCATTTATATTAATTAAGAGTATCCAATAAAAAAACCTAGATTCTCGAATCGTTACGTCACTGACGTCTTTTATCCGGTTTACTTATAAAAAGCAAAGGATATCCTTAAATAAAGGTCGCTGGGGAAGTCCGCAACTCACGTGTTAACCTACATTGGTTGTATCAGAGGTCAAAGTACAGATTACCTCAGAAACTTACAATAGACTACCTTACCCAAAAATGGGAACCTATGGATATCTCAGTATTTAAAAAAGAATAGAATTTACTATAGTATGTATGTGGGTGTTATTTTAATTTTAACCGATATATATATATTTATAATATACTAGCGACCCGCCCCGGCTTCGCACGGGTAGATAGATATAAGAAAGATAAAATAATACTTTATTTGGACAAACAGAACAACAACAATCCCTTCACTAACATTTTTTTGCGACTCTGCTCATCGGCGAATATGCAGCTGGTCAGTTAAAATTAAGTTACCAAAATAATGTTTTATTTATGGGAACATAAGCCATGAAATATAGCCAATATTAAATGTCGTGATAGCAAAATAAAACGACGGCTCGATGATGCCCAAGTTGCATGAAGCCGGGCGGCGGCGTGGCGTTCGAGAGACACGGCGGCCGTTGTATTTTTTATAGAGCGTTTCAAACTTTGAAATAAAAACAATATAATTTAACTCGCACCGCAGCATTTTTCATACTCTCGGACCTCACGAGGTCCGATTCGAATAATTTAAAGAGGAATATACATGTACATAATCAATCTTGACTATAAAACTATTTAGTAGGATAAGGATTGATATTATGATACGAACGTCATCATCTTTCGATTCTACCCGTGTTTTAATTGACTGATTTGAACAAAAAGTGGTTATTGTGACTTAACTATAATAGTTAGACATATAGCCCCGCGGACTTTTTTGTGAGTAATGATGAGTACTATGAAATGTAGTACATTATATTTTCTTTATCATCAATAGTTTTTGCAGCGCCGGCCAAATAATGACTTTAATCAGTAAATTTTTGATACCTTGAGTTACATCATAGCAATTTTCGTAGGAATCTCGTTTTTTTAAATTAAATACTACTCATGTTATTCGGTGATAATGTAGTTGTATATAGGTGAAAGAATTTTTAAAATCGGTTCAATAGTTTTTGAGTTAAATCATTACAACCAAACATACAAAAAATCAAATCTTTCCTCTTTATATATAATATTAGTTTAGACATGAGTATATATACATGTATATATATATATATATATATATATATATATATATATATATATATATATATATATATATATATATGCATGTATATATATACACATGTATATAATATGTATGTTCGAGTATAACTTTTTTGCTTATGATGTTAATTATTTTTATTAGAATTAAATTAGGGTGGTCATATATCATTTTGGTCTCATTATTTTTTTAAGCACGTTTGGAGCCGATGCGATGAAGTCGGTTTTTTGATTAAATAATTATATTTTAAATAAAATGCCTTGAATGTCCATCATAAAGGTGATGATGATGTATTTTTGAGTTGTGCCGCAATGTGTGGTGGTGAAATTCAGCAGCTGGAATTAATCCGAATGATTCCTCAGAACATTCCCCGTTATAGATCCGGTAAAAAAATGCAGAGATGCAGCTAGTTGGTTAAGCCGGTCGAAAAGAACATCGTCGCAGACGATTCGAGCCGCTCTTCGTTGAATGTGATCAAATGGAAGGAGCTGGCACTGGGTGCTGGCACTGGGTCACGCCCAGAGATGAGAACAGTACTCCATGTGAGGCCGAACTTGCGCCTTGTAAAGTTACGCAGGTCCATGCTCCCATTTCTGCTTTTTTATAAGAAAACGGATTATGAAGCCATTTATCATTCCATTACCATTAGTGCTATGCTGCTTAAATTTCAATGGCATGGAAATGACATGATAATAACAATGGTATGTAGGAATCTAATCAGTGTAGCCATTAAAATTGTACATTATAAATATCATGACGTTCAAATTATTTTTAGAATATTATGCAAATAATAATATAATAATATAGCCGTGTGGTGGCGGCTTAAGAGAATCTACCACCCCATCTCATCCCGTGGGTGTCGTAAAAGTCGACAGAGGGAAAATGAAAACCAAAAGATGGGCAGCAGCATCATTCTGGAACATCTGAAAAAATAAACTGCGGTTGCCAACCCGCCTGCCAAGCGTGGCAACTATGGCAAATCCCCCCCAAAATGAGAGCTACAAACTTTTGTGGCAATCTATGGGGGAGGCCTATGTTCAGCAGTGGACTAGTGATAGGCTGAAAAGAAGAAGAAGAAGAAGAATAATATAAGAAAACGAAATGTAACCATGGTATCAAAATCGTTATACAATGGTCACCACTGTCATAGCAATGGCGATCATTGCAAAATGATGTGTTAGTAGAATCCTGAAACTGTCATTCTGCGACGAATTCATTGTCATTTTGAAGCGATTGGTTCAGTAGAACTGGGACCCAGATGCATTGCACCTTGGACACTGCTGTCCGTCACGGCTTTACGAATATGTACATTTAGTCTGGCCATATGCCATCTGTCCAAAATCTCGTGATTTTCCTTACATTCCAACCTCCGTTGACTTTTACAATACGCAATTTACATGAACTTCATTGAATTGGGGTAGGTGACAGATATTTTACTCTTTTACAAAGTTTAAAAAACAATAATGACTTGAAATTACTGATTCAGCGCACACGCTATGCTCATTTCAAAGGTCAAATTGCAGTTAGTTTATAACGCTGTTACATAACAGTAAAAACATTGTAATTAGTGTATATGGTCTACTACACACCAAAGCGGAAATGTGGCAAAAGAAGAGCACTGTAGTGAAAATCATACGTGCGAGCTCGCGATATCAGCAAAGCAGTCAAGGGCTTTTGCGACCCCGAGTGGAGTAGATACCTAAATTTTGAGAGGTTTAATCATTAAAAACATAAAAAAGCTTGTAAATTAAAGCAAATGTAATAAAAAAAAATTAAACTAACATCCTACAAATATCACATTGCTGAGAACAGGCTTCCTCTCATTTTTGGAGTCGAGAAGATTCCATCAAGCTACTCAGTGCGGGTTACAGTGCTAATTTCATACGAACAATTTTACTGTTGGTACGATTCCTACGCAGGAATCCGTCTAAGTAGATACCACCGCAGTACCGGTTATTCTGCCGTGAAGCAGTAGTGTGCAAACATTAGTTTTTTCGGTTTAACGGGTATTAATAGCTAATATAATTACTACTGGGCATATAAGACACAACATTTGTTATGGGCAGACGTTGCACTTGCCATCAGGTGAACGATGTGCTCATTTTATTACTTTCTTCCAATAGAACAATATGTCCGTTCTTCCGTCCGCGTTTTCGTTCATGTGAACCAAGTTTTCAATGGTCAAGTGTTCTGCTACTATACTGTACAAAGCGAAATATCAGAACCAGTGAGAAACACGTGTAAAGTAGGTAGGTACCACACCAGGGCCAGTTGTTCTGCCGTGAAGCAGTAGTGTGCAAGCATTACTGTGTTTCGGTTTGAAGGGCACTGTGAGCTAGCGTAATCACTAGGCATTTGAGACTTAAGAACTCATGTCTCAGGGTGACGGGCGCAGTGTGGTGTCACACAGAAATATTCTGGGTGAGACAGCATTTGTTTTGGGCGGACGTTGCACTTACCACTGGGTGAACGTTTTGCTCGATTCGTCACTTTACACAATTAAAAAAAATCATGCCATAAGTTTTAATAATTCTCGAGTTATAATTATTGTCACAAGCCATTGGCAAGACTACATAGAAAAATCTACATACATACTTACATACATACATAAGATCACGACTGTATCCCATAAGGGGTAGTCAGAGACTGGGCACTCACTGCAAAAACAGATGACTGCCACAATCCACGTTTCACCAAAACAATATAATGCACTTGGTGTGATAGGCCGTCGTACTAATTCGTGATGATTAATATAAATAAGAGTATAATAATAATGATTGAAGTAAATAAGAATTCATCATCATCATCATCATCATTTCAGCCTACCATAGTCCACTGTTGAACATAGGCCATAATAATTATGATTATGTAAATTATGATACTGTAATGTGTCAACGATTATAAATAGGTTATTGCGTTATTGCGTAGTAAAAGAGTACGTCGTAACTGAGAGAAGTGAGCATTGTTGATAACGTATACCAGAACGTTACTCTGCCCAAATATTAAGTGTTTTTACGAGTACGTATTCATTAGTTTTACTTGACCATCTGACGCATAACTGTAATATTCCGTAATACTATGTTATAACTCTGGAATTCTTAAATATAACTATGTTATATTTAATAATTTACGCCTAGCAGGATAAACCGAACCCAGGTCATTAACGTACAATAAAGCTAAAAAAGCAAGAGTAAATATCAACATAACTGTTGTATTTAGAACCTTGCAAATTAATAGGTTCATTGTGATAGTAAGATGTAAGGTCACGCAAGAAAATAGCGCTATGTTAGCTAAAGTCAGTTCGAGGACTTAGTTTTGTTTTTTTAACAATATTGATTAGACAAAAAAAAATTCCAAATTAAAAAAATCTAAAATACGTCAAGTCCTACACAATTAATCAGAATTAAAAAAAACTAGCCGATGCCCTCGATTTCGTCCGCGTGGATTAAGGATATAGGGTTTAAGTATTCGTGGCAACTATTTGATTTTTCCGGGATTAAAACTATCCTACGTCCGTACGATGCAAGCTGTGCCAAATTTCGTCAAGATCGGTTCAACGGTTGAGACGTGAAAGGTTACTTTCGCATTTATAATATAAGTATTGATAATAATATCATTGTTGTACCAAAAAGATCTTTTATATAATAGTAATGTATACATATGTAGCTGCTGAGGCACCAGAAGCAGGGGAATAACTAACGTAAAAATCCTAATGTTAAGCCAACCTTAGTTGTTAATATTGAGTATGCAAATTTGACTTTAAATACCCAAACATAAAGTTTAAAATGTCTATTCAATTATTGTTTACACTGCTCATTCGAATGGGAAGTTGTTTCATGGAAATTAAACAAGTAAATTATACATTCAAATATTGTTTATTAGTGCACACAAAAACTCGCTTATAGGGTTATCAGCCGCGATGGACTCCATCATATTAACCAGCGGTGACCGTAGGCACTGAAAGTCCCCTGTTCTATCCGAGAGAACAGTACCGTTCACATTTTAAAACACATTTTACAGCTTTAACGAAGTGTCAGCGCATAACGAAGGTGAATATGGATTCTATGACATCGTCCAAATCCTTGCTGAAGGGCGACAACTGAGGCCCGTAGGACGGAGCAGTCTTGTCCTTCCCATCTACCATTACATGGCAGTTTTGTCCAACTAACTGCACTTTATCGCCGCGCCATCGCTTCTTAATCGTTACAAGTCCGTTCCCACCCACTAGATTGATGGCACCGTAATTATCGGTCACTTCCACACGGCAATCGTTGCCGATCACCTCGATGTCGCCTTGATTTGTCGTCACCCGAACGATACAATTGTTTCCGATGACTTTGAGACGGGTCGCGTTGATCTCCATCGTCACTTTCTTCTTGTTACCGAGAACCGAGTACTTCTTCATTTTTGTTATAGTGAAAAGAAAGCTGTGTGGATTCGAATTTAGAATTCACGTCTTGCTAGCGCAGCCGGTGCCGTGTGAATGCTTTGAATTTAGAACGCGCTCGGTTTTAAAGGCAGCGCGCACGAGTCCGCGCCGCTCGACCCGCGCGGTAAACTCCCCTTCGTAAAGTAGTGCGTCACTCATTGATGAAACTATTGAAGAATCGATGACCGTGATTTCTTTTCAGTATCACAATAATTAATGAAAAAAAATTAAGTAATTCCCCAAAATTTTATAAATCAATTTTATTTAATTTAAATGATTGTAAAAAATAATAATAACTTTACATTGTTTTACAATTCTTCTTTTTCAATAGTTTGTTTAATTAAAAAAAGAACAAAATTCTTACATTTCTTAACAAGCCTTATAATGGTTGAAATATTTTTTAACGTACGGATGCCAATAAGTGATAAAAGCGCGCAGGAAAAAGGAAAATAATTAAAAGCTCAACCCGTACGATGTTATCGGGGTAACGTGGTTACAAATTTTTCTAATCAAATCCTAAGTCATACAATTTGAAACAAAACGACTACAATGTATCCCATAATATGTTTTTACAATATATTTTTTTTTATTTCATAAAAGTGACGGAAGGAGCAAAACGTTCACCTGATGGTAAGTGTAACGTCTGCCCATAACAAGTGCTGTGTCACCCAGAAAATTACTGTGTGACACCACACGGCGCCCGTCGCCCTGAGACATCACAGTGCCCTTCAAACCGAAACACAGTAATGTTTGCACACTACTGCTTCACGGCAGAATAACTGGCCCTGGGGTGGTACCTACCTAGACGGATTCATGCATAGGAATCCTACCAATATAATTTATAAAGATTAACATATTTATTTATGACTAGCTGTGCCCCGCGGTTCACTTGCGTAAAAAAGCCGACCCTGATCGATGATATACGTATATACTGCCATATTTGAATCGAATTTCTGGGTTTAAACCTTTTTGCGCGGAACCTTAATTATTTTCCTAAAATTAAAGAAGCTTAAGTTACCCGCTGTTATATTAGCTATCTGTTAGTGAAATTCCCGTCAAAATCGGCCCGTCGTTTCGGAGATTAGCCGGAACAAACAGACAGATAATTTTTTTTTAAAAAAATGTAAAAAAAATTTACACACAACTTAGCTACAGGAATATATTAATCTTATACATGCCTGTTAAAGATATACTAAACGTTGGTAACATAATATTATGTATAATAGAATCAACTTTATCATCAGAATGATGTGATGATCATCTCCTCCGCCGAATTTCGACCACTGCGACATCATCCGAATACTGTCGGAAGCTATCAACTGCGCCGGCGGTATTATGGCGCGGAAGTATTGGACAAATATGGTACAAATATTGGACATAGGTCTCTTCCAAGCTGATATAGCAAGATGATTTAGCGTTTTCTTTAAGACTGATGGTCACTGTTAGCTTGAAGGCTTTTACAACTTCATCGAATATTTGTTTATTCTCGCGGATCAGCTATCGCTGTGCCTGAAGCATTGCACCTCAACTACTGCTACCCTTCATCGGCCTAGATATTTAGGTCTAACATTTTTGAGATGGTTATTACGCCATCTGTAAGGGTAATGATGATTAATAATAGCCAACACATAAATAGGCCGATATGTGTCCGGCAGACTAACCTCTTTAATACTTAGGTGTCGTAAGAGGCGACTAATGTATTGTACGGACGGCCTTTATTCTTGCAGAATAATATCATAATATGCAATGCTGTCACTATACTGCTCATGGGGACGCAATAGGGAGTATGAACTTCTTGACCGGTACCAAAATGGCGACAACGTGGTACGCCTCCCGTAACGCCTCATTGCCCGCAGGGCCGAAAATTGGGCTACGGGTGTGGTCTCTACCTGCCTCTCATGGTAAAACGGCGTGACTCTATGTATATATGAATGTAACACATACATCCTAAAACGCTGAGTTACGTTACGGTGAAACAAAAAATTAAACGATGTTTATTATGGGCCTTCGAACATACAGACGGAACTACCGTACAATAACCGTCCTCGAATGATAGGAGTCTTATTCCCGTAAGTACCCGTAGTAACTTAACTTTTTTATTTAAATGAGTGGGACGAAGGGGCAGAGACATTTTACTATATTATTCCTGAAAAAGTTTTACTAAAATACCTAGTCGTATCTAAAGCTATTTGAATTTATTTTAATTCTTAACATGATAAATGCCGTTTGGCTGATAGAATTACTTCCATCATTTAGCGCTATTATACGAGTATATACTCCAGAAAAGCTATTTTATGTGACGCAAACAATAAGAGTTTACGATTTATTTACACTAACAAAGAAACGAGTTATAAGATTGTTTTACGACGTTTATTAAATACGCCTTAAATATATTAAATAAATATTAAATTTATTTAATAAATTTTTAAGTAAAGAGTATTGTGCCAAAATGCTCCGCAAGCTCAAAGTCACTTAGAGAGCAATGGCCAGAGATATGCTCGGGGTTTCTCTGGTGGATAAGATTCTGGTGGATAAGATAGCCTTTCAAGTTTGCAGACTGAAGTGGGAATGGGCTGGACCCATCTGTCGAAGAAGTGACACCGGTTGGAGTAGGCGAATCCTGGAGTGGAGACCGCGTTTGGGCAAACGTAGTGTGGGGCGTGCCCTGGCTAGATGGTGCGACGATCTGCACAAGGCGGCTGGCAACAACTGGATGTGTGAAGCTGAAGATCTGGCTAAATGGCGCCTATTGGGAGAGGCCTATGTCCAGCTGTGAACTACCGCAGGCTGATGATGATGATGTGGTGCCATGCAACACAGAAATCTGGTTACATCTGCCCATAACAGAAAACTTGTTAGGCGCTGATGTTGCACTTACCATCAGGTGAACGTTTTGCTCGTCGCGTCACTGTCTTCTATAAATTAAATTTTACTTAGATACTAATTATAGTTATGAATAGTTTTCACGCTTTTTTCCTTGAGAGCTTTACTCCTTTACACAATTCAATCCTTCCCGTAAATTACCTCCATAGATCAGAAAAACACTAATTACTTTTATTTTACAATAACTTCGTAATCTTTGCAATTCATTAAATGATACTGTAAACTAAAAACAACACATAAGGCATGTAAGGATAATTTAAATATTTATTAAAACTGGTTGCTTAGAAATAGCTATATATTCATAAATGAAATGTAATAATCATAATACCTATGTAATCAAAAATATACGTTTGAGTTAAATTGCCTTCGGGGCATCACCGTTATGATTAGTAACGAACTGAGAACATTTTAAGGTTAAATGACCGGTTTTTGAACATATTTACCTCAGTTATTCATTAGTTTTATACGTGTTCATTTTTAGGCGATGAAAAAGTCAGATACTAATTTTATCATAATATTATGTATCATCGCATATAAATTTAATTTTTGAAGTATTATGCATTTGCGCAGTTTAATACGTATCGACGAAAAAATTTCCAAATTTTATTATGTTCTCCTCATGGTTGTGTTAATACTTTGGCGACAATCCGAACCGAACAATTCAATAATGAAGTGAGCGGTTCACGACCCGCGGCGATCGCGATTTCATTGTTTTTCTTTATTACTCGTATGTTGAAAGTTATTTTACCGTTAAAAAATAGTTCTCATACCACGGTCTCGAATAGCATTGATGTATATAAGGAATAAAATAAAACAACTACTACTACTTTTAAGAAAGCCTTCGTTTTTTCATTTCTAAAGTTTAATTGATAAATATCATAAATTCTTACATCGCAAAGCGTCCGTCATCAACAACAGATTTCCATTTGTACCGACTAGCAAAAATACATAATGAAAATTATAATTTTTTTTACAGGGTAGCGTACTTACTGTACTTCTAAAGTCACGGAAAATAAATACCATTAAGTATTAAACATTATTTATTTTTATTCTTGCCGTGAAGCTAACCAATAAGGGAATAGAGTATGTTAAGGAAATGTGCTTGTCAAATATCAAAAGTAAGTCATTGAAGAACTTATGTAGTCGGAAATCAAATACATTCACGTATTATTTATTCATAGTGAACACGAAAAGTACCGAACGTTTAAGCGGAGAGGACCGATAAGACTGTACATTCCCGTGTGTATTTCTCAAGGAGTGAAGGCAAATAATCGTAAAAATATGACAGTCAGAGTTACGATCTCTTGACTTTCGCAACGTATGAGAGAGAGTAAAGATATACGCAGTATAATTTTGTTATTTAACCATAAATATTAGCTAAAACACAAATGGTTGGTTTTCGGGTCTGGTTGTGTTGTGATCGTCCCCGTGTTTCTGACACTGCATCCTCGCCTACCTCCGATCTTATCGCATTAGCGTTAAATCGGACGGGTAGGTTGGGACAAGTGTCCGCACAAGCACAGAGGCACTCAGCCTTTGTGTTTGTGCGGACACTTGTGGCACTATGATATCTCCGCTCTCGACAATATTCGGAAGTTGTCGCCGTGATCGAAATCGATCAGGAGAACATCATCAAATATAAGACTACAATAATGTGCAAGTTAACTAGTGATAGGATTCCTATGCAGGAATCCGTCAGTAGTCATTCGGTTATTCTACCGCCAAGCAGTAGTGTGTAAACATTACTGTGTTTTGATCTGAATGACACTATTAACTACTGTAATTACTGCAAAGAGAGCCAAGAAACTGATGTCTCGGGGTGACGATCGCAGTGTTTTTTTCCTGTTACCCTTAGACATCGGTTCTTATGACTCATATGATTCTGATGTCTTAAGAACTGATGTGCTAGGGTGACGGGCGCAGTGTGCTACCAAACAGAAATGGTAATCAGCTAACGGTCTCGCTCGTCTCGTTACTTATTTCCTCGTTAATAAAGAAAAATCTCTTGCTTGCGTGTTGCTATAGTTTAATAATGATTTTTCTTCCCGTACACCTTAATTGACCTACACCCAGAGTTCGAAGGTGAACACCTACAACCAGAGTTCGAAGGCGAACAATGCGCACAATTTTTAAAGTTTCAAGTTCGTTTAAATTTAAAAAAGAAAACACAGAGTAAAAAGTACAGTAGACCCACGGTAATCCAACAATTGGTTTTCAAAGCGGCATCGGATTATCAAATTTGTCGGACTATAGAGTACTGCCATCGACTCCTTGTAGTCCGGAATATTTTAAACAGGTACCCTTGTAAGCCGACAAATTATGAAGAAGGTGACACAATGTATTAAATTCATACTATACGGTATGCAATTTGGTAAACAAAACAACACAATAGATACACATAACTGACATGTCCGAATCACAGGGGGGGAGCCGGATTATAGAGGGGCCATTACCGGGTTTATGCAGGTTTTATTTTTTGGAAGAAGAACAGGACTTTACTAGCAAATCCTTAACCAGGTATTCTGCTGTGAAGCAGTAGTGTGCAAACATTACTGTGTTTCGGTCTGAATGGCACTGAGAGCTAGTGAAATCACTGAGCATATTATTTTTTTTGAACTGATGTCTCAAAGTGACGGGCGCAGTGTGGTAAAAAAATAGATTTTCTGGTCGCTGCATTGTTATGGACAGACGTTGCACTTACCGTCAGGTGAACGCTATGCTCGTCTCATCATTTTCTCTAATAAAAAAAGTAGGTTAATTATATTAAATACACAGGATATTTCGGTTGTTTCGAGCGCATTATAATTTTCGGAATATCCGCAGCTGCGAGTAGATATCCTATTTTAAATATTGAATATAATATATTAAAAAAAATCGTTACGATCTTTACTGTACCACTACCATACTATTAAAAAATATTTATTATTCCCTGCGGAACTAATACTTTTTATAAAACAGTGTGTTAATAGGAAATTCTATGTCAATTAGAATCCCTTAGAGGCTTGATTTTGTCAGTATTGGATCACGTTTTCCTTGTCAATCTTGTTCGATTATTAATAAAGTCCCCTTCCTTCCTCTTTCCTGCTTTGTTATTTTCTATCGTTTCCTAGTAAACAAACACAAAACTGGTTCTATGAAATAACGTTATCGTAATCTACTACAACTACGTAAATCTTATCGGACTGTCATCCGCTTTAGTGACATAATTTTCTGAAATCTTAGCGTGCTCATACGTCGATGACTCACCTGTCTGTCCCTTACCAAATTGATGTAATCGCTTCGCACTGCGAGAAATGCGTGAGTCACACGCATTCACGGCCGGGTTACGGTCAAAGACTATAATGAGTAAGATGATAAGGAATAAGAAATGTTAAGAGTACTTGCTTTACGTGCATGCGTATAAACATGATACTCGTATCAAGAAGTCATGTTTAAAATGTATTAACATTGTAACGATGCATAAGAGCTTCAAAAATTTATATCAAGAAATTATAAAATATTGTTAAATTTCTTGTGGCACGTTCCAAAAAATAAAAACTTTCTAAATATGAAGAAAATGTTCAACGAATTCGTATATTTTTTCTAGGAAAATAATAATCCTGAATATTCTAGAATTATGTCCAGTGGAAAGTCGAGCACTAAGACGCAATGAAATTAAAAAGAAACTCCGAAAACATATGAACATTGTTGACATAGATGTTTGTCTAGTCGGAATTGTATATTTATAGTCTGTGCCCGTTGCGAATTCAATGATCGTCGCCGGTCGTCGGCGCCGTTGAAGAAAAACGCTCTGAGTCACAGACGCAGCGTAGGCGCATACTTGTGGAGTTCATAAAGACGCGACGATAGGGAGAAACGAGACAAATAGACATTGCTAATAGAGTATAATGGGACTCTTGTTTTACTACGAAGAATATTTAATTTTTGTCACAAAAATACTTTTCGCGGAGAAAAATTGTGAGCTGCGCAGTTTAGTTTACGCGGAAAATATGACAGTATATTTTTTTTTACAAATCCCTATGAAACTACTACAACGAAATTATAATATAAAAGCATATTTCACAGCGTCGTGAGAGTATGAGAGGTACTTTTATCCCATCTTATCCCTTGACCGTCGTTACAGTAAAAATATGTCGGAGGATGAACACCACACACTTTGGCACAAACCGGCTTTTAACCAGCAAGCCGAGCGTACTCATAGAAATTAGCAATTACCACCTCTAAGTTACGAGGGTGGATTGAAAAGTACTCGGCCTAACCAAGAAAATAAAGACATACTAAATCAGTTATATTTTTATTTTTCTACATAATCACCATCAAGTTCAATACACTTTTGCCACCTGCTCTTCCAAGCATTTAGACCGTTAAAAAAAATGATTCTTCCTTAGAGTCAAAATATGCGTCTACAGCTGCTTTGACCTCGTCGTTTGTCGAAAATCTTTGACCTCCCAAGTGCTTTTTTAGGTTAGGGAACAGAAAGAAGTCTGATGGTGCCAGATCAGGTGAATACGGCGGATGCGGTAACAGTTCAAAGCCACAGTTGTGAATTCCAGCCATTGACTGTACTGACGTGTGAACACGGGCGTTATCTTGATGAAACAGGACTTTTCTTCTAAGCATTCCTCGACGTTTTTCTTTTATTTCCTCTCGTAAACGACGTAGTAAGGTGCAGTAGTAATCAGAGTTTATAGTCTGACCCCTTTCAAGATAATCAATCATAATCAAACTATTCGAGTCCCAGAATACGGAAGCCATCACCTTATTTGCCGACAAAATCGACTTAGCCTTTTTAGGGGGTGGTGAACCAGGTCTTCTCCACTGTTTTGATTGTTGTTTTGTTTCCGGTGTACAGTAATGAACCCATGTTTCGTCCATAGTAACAAAACGATTCAAAAAATCATCTGCAACGTCTGTCAATCGCGTCCTTTTTTGTTCAACTGAAAGCAGTCGCGGAACCCACCTCGCAGACACCTTGTGGAAACCCAACTCGTTGACAATGATGTTTTGAGTTCGTTCATAAGAGATGCCTATAATCTCAGCTATCTCTCTAATTTTTAATCTGCGGTCTCCCATTATTAAATCAAGTACTTTTTTAATATTTTCGTCAGTAGTTGACGTCGAAGGCCTTCCAGAGCGGGGTTCATCTTTCACACTCTCTCTACCACGCTTAAATTCTGCTATCCATTTTTTGACGGATGAATATGACAGAGCACAATCGCCTAATGTACTGACCATGTCATCATGGATGGCTTTTGATGATAGCCCCTTCTTATGGAGGTACTTAATGACGGCACGCTGCTCGATTTGCTCCATTCGCGGAAATTATGACCGATTACTTTGTTAATAAATTTATAAAATCACAACTAATTATCGCACACGTTTCGAACTTCACACAATGAACTAGTCTGAACTGAACTAAATAATGTGGGTAGATTTGATTTTTAGAATTGAATGGATCTGTGTTAGGCCGAGTACTTTTCAATCCACCTAGTATCTAGATAACTCTTTTTTAACCGACTTCAAAAAAGAGGTTCTCAATTCGTCTGTATATTTTTTTTATATATCATCATCATCATCATTTCAGCTACTAGTCCACTGCTGAACATAGACCTCCTCCATAGATTGCCACAAAATTAGTTGCTCTCATTTCGGGGGGTTTTGCCATAGTTGCCACGCTTGGCAGACGGGGTGGCAACCGCAGTTTATTTATTCAGATGTTCCAGGAAGAAGCTGCTGTCTATGTCCTGGTTTTTATTTTTCCTCTGTCGATTTTTACTACACCCATGGAATGAGATGGGGTGGTAGATTGTCTTAAGCCGCTACCACATGGCTTTTTTATGTATGTTTAGACATAACTGCTTTGTTTACGAACTGATTTAAATGACTCTTCTTTTTTTATACAGGTGTCCTATATAATTTAAATCAGGAAACTCTGTTTAGAGCTGATGCGATGAAGTCAGTTTTTTTGATAAAATAATTATGTCACTAGAAGATAATACAAATCTAATAGCAAGGGCATCAAAACTTTCTGTCCGTTACAACGACCCACGTGTTAAACCCCGGACCTTTTGTCGTATTCTGAAATTATGTAAACCTTACCAATTATGTTAAACCTACAATTTTTATTTTTTAGCGCCGCCTAACCTAAGATTTTGTACATTTTGCCACAAGTGGTAGTACGTTAGCTCGTTCCTAATAAAAAAAATCTAGGATAGAAAAGTTAAGTCTCTTCGCTAAACCAATTTCAGAAATGAAATTAAATGAAAATATTTATTCTTCAACGTAATGAAATATAAATTTTGTTTGTCAAACGACATTTTTTACAATCTACCGCCGTTTCGTAATGAGGTTCCTCTGACGGAGAAAAAACAGGCAAAAGAAACTCCGTAGGTATCCTCTTTTTTGTTATTATTTTTATTTTTTTATCTTTGTCAAAAGTACATTATAAATAAATTTATTATGAACGGTCTCATAGAAAACCAAAGCACGCTTTCAGTAGTTGTAAAAGTCTCGTTAACTTACGAATTTTGTAAATAATCATGGTTTATTTGCTGCTTTATCCATACTAGTATGAGAGGGAATCAAAGTGTATATCTTATGTTATATCTTACGCGAATACAACACATTTAATAAAACTAGATTTACCGATTTTAACACGTTTGTGACCATGTCCTGGATCATCCCAATCAATATATCAGATTTGATAGATCACAAATCCTTGCAAAAGACCACCGATTCCTAACAAAGATGATTCGCGAGGCTATTGAAATTAAAAATATCCTAATTTAAATAGAGAAGATGGCTAGTTACTACCACCGGCTTGGGATACCATAATATACAAATTTAAATAAAAACCCAAGCATACCACAGCAAGATTTCAAGACACTGCAAGCTCATTTTGCGTAGATCGGATCGAAAATAATAATTAAAAGTTGTAGGTGTCCAGAATTAACTATGACATCACGACGTCTAACACCTCAGTCCTCCCGTGACCATAGTTGTTGTAAAGCGTTGGAAATGTCGGGTTATGAAAATAGTAAAATAAAACACGATAAAATCCGTAAATCTAATTTTATCAAAGTAAAATTTGTTAACATGCGCAAGTAAAGTTAAATTAAAATGGTGTGTATTATTTGAAACTACTAGCTTTGATTACCCGCCGCACTGATAAAGAGTTCCGTAAAGATGAACCTCCTCATGCATCGTTTAAAAAAAATATAAAATCGAATAGTCAAAAAGGGGAGGGAAAAGTACAAAACAGATTATAAAATATAAACATGCACTTATTGTATTTGCAAGGTTAATTTCTTAACTTCTTTGTCCTAACAATTCTTTATCAAAATAATGTAATGAGTACAATTAAGTGCATGAGTGCATGATTACAATTGCAGGGGTTTTTTTTAATCTATTAACAAGTACTTACTGGTATTAAAACACTATAGCCCTTTGCGGAACTAATAAACAATAGTTGGAATAAGTATAGTGAAGTACTTTATCAGGGGACTTTTCATAGTCTACTTACCTATCGTTTACATGGGTAGTTTACTCTATATATAAAATACAAACATACATACTCGTATAATTCCTATTCTCACACCGCGCAAATATGTATGCAGATGTGATAAATAATTATAAAAGATAAATATGTATTATTATAATAATAGTCAGTGATATGATAAATAATAATTGAACTAAGCTGACGTCACTAAGAATACTGCAGATACATAAGATCTGTATAGAACATAATCTTTTATATCTTAATACGTGAGGAGAAAAAGAAGTATTGTAAGTGGAAAGGAATGCGTTCTAAAGGGACGGAAGGAATATATAGATGGATTAATTGAGAAAGAGGATATGCTAGCTAAGGCCCCATCTGGAGACATGAATGGAGGTTGCGATGAAAGTGATATTAGTATGAGCTTAACTCTAAAACAGTTTTCTGCCGCGTGACTTTAATGGAAAAGGTGAGGAAAAGCGTGATAATGGAACGTTGCGGTGTGGTTGAAGATGTAGTAACAAAGATAGAGAAAGAGATGCTTAGATGGTATGGACAACGTACACACGTAGAGGGTGAATGAAATGAGATTGACGAAACAGATTTATGAGGCGAATCAAGATGGTAAGCGACGACGTAGACGTACGCGTCACTATCAGATTAAAGTTGTTTTAAGGAAAGGCCACTCTAAAAGTACCTGTAACCGACGTGCTTGTACGGAAACGCTATTGAAAGTAGAAGAAGCGAAAGATGTGTGTCAGGATTGCAGCAAGTGGAAAAATGTTGTCTCTGCCCCAGTGGGAAAGAGGTTTTTTTTTATTTGACAAAATTGACGGAACGAGCAAAACGTTCACCTGATGGTAAGTGCAACGTCTGCCCATAACAAATGCTGTGTCACCCGGAACAGTGTGAAACCACAATGCGCCCGTCACCCTGAGACATCAGTTCTTAAGTCTCATATGCCCAGTGATTACGCTAGCTCTCAGTGCCCTTCAAACCGAAACACAGTTATGTTTGCACACTACTGCTTCACGGCAGAATAACTGGAGAATATTGCGCACACGGAGGAGTGTGACATTTGGCATAGTTGAAGTTTATATGAAGAAGCGCAGAAAGCTAAAATTGATTATACTCTATACATTAAATATACATTAAATTTAATATAAAAGTTAATGAATTACGGTCAAATTTCGAACATTGGGCGACCACTAGTATTATTTAATTTGATTCTGACGCCAGTTGCGGCGGTTTGGCCTCGATTACATGCTCGGTACTTTTCGGGTAAACACGTTGCAATTATTTTTTTATGCCGAATATAGAGACAATGACGTTACACAGAGATACTACGAGTACAAACAGACTACTTCGAAAGCAAATTTATATAACGTATCGAAAATTTATGTAACCAGTTTAAGAGGTGGTGCAATTAGATACTGCTGATGTATGAGGGTGACGAGGCAGTGTGGTAACACACAGAAATGTTATGGGCAGACGTTACACTCACCATCAGGTGATCGTTCCGCTCGTGTCGTCACTTTCCCTTAAAAAAATATTAAAGCGTATTGCAGTCAATCAACAAGTTTCCTGGTCAGCAAACCCCTATTCTGGGGTGCCATAAAATTTGTTTTCGACCTTAAATGGTATATGACAGTCTCCGTGTCTCTGACACTGCATCCAAACACACCACCCTAGGGCCAGTTATTCTACCGTGAAGTAGTAGTGTGCAAACATTGCTGTTTCGGTTCGAAGGGCACTGACAGCTAGCGTAATCACTGGGCATATGAGACTTATGAAGTGATATTAGTGTGGGTGACGAGCGTACTATGTGTCACACAGTGATATGGGTGATACAGCATTTGATTTGGGCCGACATTGCACTTACTATCAAGTGAACGTTTTGCTCGTTACTTTATTCAATAAAAAAAACATTGAATTTAACAAATATATTTTTAATAAACATACCACAAGGATTAGGCTAGTAATATTATAAATAACCTTCAAATTATCGTGTTTCTGAAGCTAATTAGTAAAAATGGAGTCTATACGTTAAGTTTTTCGAAAGCTACCGTTATACTTACAATAACCGTACAAACAGACTTATTGACGTCCAAGAACATTTTTCTAATTGGTATTTTCGACGAAATAATATTGATTTTCTTGATATAATCACATGTGTTATGAAAGTTCCCGGGAGTAGTATAGTGACAGCATTACATATGGAATTATTCTGCACGAAAAAGGCTGCCCGTACCTTAGTCGCCTTTTTTTTAAGGTTCCCTCACGATGCTTTCATTCAACGCCGAGCACGTGGTAAATCAGCACTCAAAATTGCAATTAGAGTTTTAGTGCTGCCTAGAAAATATAGAATGTATAAAACATTATTTAACAACATTCTTATCGATAGAGGCGCCAGGGTTGCCGCAGACGACTTAAGAACATTCGATACATTCGATAAGCGCAGAAGCAATCCTGATAACACTGAAAAAACGGCTAGAGCTAATCTAGCCGTTATTTTCCATGTATGATTAATTCTCAGAATACCGCTATGTTTTTGTTGTGGCTGAATATGAGAATGGTAAGAAATTACTGATAATAAAGGTTAGAATTAGAATTGGTTCCCATTTTTATTTTCTTTGTATTGGGAGATAAAACATTTGTCGGCTGACACACATACTTTACACATATTTTACATAACTCAGATTTTGATATAAGTTGACATACTATAAACAATTGACGACCGCGTGATATAATCGGCAGAGTGCTACAACGCCACGGGTCCTGGTTTCTAATCACAGCCAAAACACAAGTCAAAGTGAAACAGTCCCAGAGTGCACCACCAGAGTGTACATGCATTTTAGTCATAAAATGACTACAACCTGTGTAAAATGCATGTCAGCTTTAGCAGACCGACAGACGGACAAAAAAAGATATTAGTATTTTATATACATACCGCACTGCTAATATAGTCATAATAAACCTTAAACATATCGATGGAAATATTTTCTCATCGGTTCTGGATAAGCATCCTTTTTAAGTTACAACGATTTTGTAATAGCAGCAATATGTGTGTGACGGCGGCTTCAGAGAATATACCACCCCCATCTCATTCCGTGGGTATCGTAAAAGTCGACAGGTGGAAAATTTAAACCAGGAGATGGACAGCAGAGTCTTCCTGGAAAACCTGAATAAATAAACTGCGGTTGCCAACCCGCCTGCCAAGCGTGGCTATAGCAAAATCTCTCCAAAATGAGAGCTACAAACTTTTATGGCAATCTATGGGGGAGCCCTATGTTTACCAATGTACTAATGAAATGATGATGATGTGAGATATGGAGTTTTGTCTGATGGTAAGTGGAACTTCTGCCCATAACAAGTGCTGTATCACACAGAACACTTCTGAGTGGCACCAGTTACCACAATCTCCAGATTTATATCCAATCTTCTCTGGAAAACCTGTCCATAGCAATTGAAAGCACTAATGCTGATTTGACTTATGCTTTACTCCAATTCGTTCGTACTTACTGACCAAGGCTCAACTATTAATCCGACGAAAACTCAAGCCATTATCATTGGGAGTTCTACATTAGCCGCTAAAATGGCCTGGTCTAGTCTACCACCAATTATTCTCAACGATACTCTTATCCCATTCAGTAATAAGGTGAAGAATCTGGGAATCTAAGCTCTCTACGACGACTACTTAATTTCCTCTCCACTGCCAGTAAAGTTGCGCTCGCTCATTCATTACTTCTGCCCATCCTTGACTATGCTGATATTTGCTATCTTGACGTTACCGAAGTGCAGCTTAGTAAACTTGAGCGAATTCAAAATTTGTGCCCACTATTCATATTTGGGCTTCGCAAGTATGATCATGTTTCCGATTTTCGTAAACAGCTCAAGTGGCCCCCAATTCGACTTCGGAGGAACACTCATATTCTGTCTGCTTTGTACTGCGTGCTGTTCAATCCCTGCACTCCTAAATACTTGAAAGACCGCTTCCAGTATATTTCCCTCTCCCATGAACGGTTCCCTCGTTCTTCTGTCAATTTGTCCCTCCAAACTACTATGCATTCCTCCTCTTTCTTCAAGAAATCTTTTACGGTCACAGCTGTGCGTTTGTGGAATTCTTTACCCCTACACATTCGACGAGCTAAGTCCCTCTAAAATCTAGTAAAAGCTCACTACTTGGAACCTGCGATTTTATGCTTCCCTTTTTTCTTTTTTGTTTCCTAATTTCTGTTCCTGAACCTTAGTCTATTGATTTTATCTACGAATGCCTTCATCATGTGCTTTATATTAATTTATGCTTCTCTCTGCTCTATGCTCTTTATCCTCTGCTCCCTTCTTTATGTATTAATCACAAGAATTCCGTTTACAATTGTTGTCTGGAAGAAATCGCTTTCTGAGCGATAAGACCGCCTATTGTACATATTTTTACACTTTTTTTTTCAATAAAGAATATAGTGATTGATTGATTACACTAGCTCTCAGTGTCCTTCAGACCGAAAAACAGGAATGTTTGCTACACTACTGCTTCACGGCAGAATAACTGGCCCTGGGGACTGAACCAGTAATACGCACAGTATATGATCGGAAGTGACAACTTAACATCACCTGCACTTTGTGCTCGTTTGTCATCCTCAATAATTAAGAAAGGTATGTATTAGGTTTTCAAGTAAAACAAAATTTTCGAATGTAAAAAACTGTATAATTAAAAATATCCTATTTAAAACTAGACTAGACTTCATGCGTTTATAATTCCAGCTACTGTAAATACAAAAAGGCGTTAACATCAATTACATGTTATGGATAAACCTAATTCAACTACCGCGATAATTGTTATGGGAATTAATAAACAAAATTAAGAAAAATTAGGAAATTTAAAAATTTATTTATTTACTTTAAAGATGGGTTTGAATGATGATAATCTGTGCCTCATTTGAAACTCCAATACCAAATACCAATACCAACAGCAGACTAAAAAAAAAATCTTGCTTACTTTTGTTCAAAATAGTGTTATGACTGAAAGTCAAGCGGTTGATCCTAAAATCTTTGATAAACCAACTATTTTTAAAAATTTCATTCATATAATTTCATCAACTATTTTTAAAAGTTACATCATTTTATCATTGGAAGTATCCCAAGGGGTAGTTTTTTAAAAGCCGTTTTTTATTATGTCAGCGCGATGAACAATGTATACATATTCTTGCATGTTGTATACGTGATGTTTTTCTATCTATCAATGATGAAAAAAAAAAACAAGAATTCTACACAAAATTGCTAAATTATTGATTTTCAAACTTTTTCTTTTACTCACGAGTTGAGTTTAGGAACGCTCATCTTTGTCACAAATCAAGATTTTAGGGCAATTGGAAGATACCATAGTTTTTGATGTTCATGAAATTTCGCACACTATTATTTGTTAGTAATTTTAAAACCTCACCAAAACCCATTAAGATAAAAAGTTCCATTTTGAGGTATGCAAATGTGAAATTAAAAATACATACATGCATAAATACAGTCACGGCTTTTTCCTATATAAGGGATAGGCAGGCGCCGCACCAGCAGACTACTTTTCGCTCCCCCAGGACGACGGGTTTTTACGCCATTTTTGTACGAGTCAAAACAATTCTTACTCCCCATTGCGTTCACACTGGCAGTATAGTCACAGCATTACATAGTATGGTTGTTATTTTGCCACCACCACGAATCAAGGTCCATACAATACCTCAGTCGACTCTTACGACACCTCGGTAGGAAAGAGTTTGGTGCTATTCTACTCTGCCGGACACCTATCGGTAGAAATATACTGAAAGTTATCTAAAATAAATTATAGCACAAATTTATTTTATATCTGTATATATTTTTTTTACGTTGTACTCGTAACATCATTTCGACAACTAACCACAACGTCATGCCTTTTCTTTGTATACAAATACTTAAATTGTAATTCGAAACTTGAGTCACCGTGTTTACGACCGTCAAATATGAATCACATCTGATTGTATTAACATAGTATTACATTTCAATGACATAAGGTAAACTATTCTAAATGTAGCTGAATTAGTTGTTTAATCAGTGACTAAATACATTATTCATGATGTGATCTAAAAAATATATAAGACACGCGTTGTACGTAATACAAATGATCAAGATTATTTATTTGGGGGTAGAATTCATATGCAGGAGTTCGTCTAGGTGGGTACCACCACAGTGCCAGCTATTCTAGCGTCTGGCAGCTGTGTACAAAAATCACAGTGTTTCGGTCTGAAGGGCACTGATAGTTAGTGTAATTACTGGACACATGAAACTTAAGAACTGATGAGTTAGGGTGACGTGTGCAGTGTGGTGCCGCACTTGACTATGAAAGTTTTACTAAAAAGCGTGTTAATTCAATCTATGATTTAAACTAAATTGCCCGATTAGTTGTTGACATTTAAACTCTTTTTTATTTATTTTTTATCGAGGCCTCACATAAGGATGTCCTGCGTCGCGGGTGCGTTTTGTATATATAAATTCCACATGCAGAGACACCCAGACCCATAGCAACTATCTATAGGTCATACAAATATTTGCCCCGCGCGGGAATGGAACCCGCAGCATGTGACGCAGATGCAAAGAGCTTACCACTGCGCCAACCTAGCCGAAATGTAGCAATACTCGGCATATCTCATACATTATTTTTAGGCTTTACGTTCAAATTTAAATTCAGTATCAGCCCAATGATAGTTAGAATTAGTATAGCAATATCTAATTTGAATCATCGTAAAGTAATTTTTATGGTTTGAAAAATATCAACTAACGTGAAACAATGTAGGTAATACATATTTCGTTTATCAGTCACCTGACAAAAAGACAAACAAATGTTTAGGAGATATCATGTGACCTTAAAACTATAGATAAAGTCTAAAGTACAGTTCAACTGCTTCTGGTTGAGCGTTTAAACTTTCAAGCAGTTTATGCCCAAAGTTGATGATGGGCGATGATGATATTAAGAAAAAATCGATGATTAAGCTTAGCATCATAGATTAATATTACAGGCTTAAGTAGTATACGTCAAGTCCCATGAATATAACTACTTAAATCAGTAATGCCGTGTGGTGGCGGCTCGTTAAAAGAATACTACCACTCCATCTCATCCAATGGATCTCGTAAAAGGCGAGTAAGGAATAAAATTGCACTGTGCACCCAACAGCGCATGGTGGCGATGGGCTCACCACCTATCACACCAAGTGCATTATATTGTTTTCGTGAAACGTGGATTGTGGCAGCCATCTGCTTTTGCATTGAGTGCCTAGTCTCTGACTACCCCTTATGGGATACAGTCGTGATCTTATGTATGTATGTATGTGTAAATCAGTAATTGCATTGTCTCTAATAAACTGTGCAATTTACTCAAGAAAGGTCCAAAAAAAATAAAGATCGAGGTAAATTTGATTTATTGATTTGAGATTTAATTTTGCTATTTAACTAACACAACTGTCCCTCTTTAATGACACAGATCCATTATAAATAACAATGCGTTTAAGGAGACCTAATTTCAAAAATACTAATACAAATATATTATAAGTATAAAATCATAGGAAACTAAGACCATTTTTATTTAAAAATAATAGTTAATGTCAAGAATATTTGGCACAACTTTCACCTGTTTTCTCGAATACACTACAGATACAGATTATACTAAGTCCATGTCTTTAAACAAAGTCAATAAACTAAAAACGATTATCCAAAAATATTCCAATTTATTTTACATAAAAAAAATTACTCCCAGACTTTGTAATTCGTACATTCAATTACTTCAAAGAAATACCATTATCAGATATTTGACCGCCTATTTTTTTTATTTTCAACAAAAGTTGAACTATTTAAATTATTTTGCATTGCATATACTTGATAGTATTATCTGACTGGATAACTCATGCGAATACTTCGCACAGTACCGTGATCATGAACCGATGGCGCCATCTGCCTTCTTTAAACAATGTAAAAAACTCCAACCGATAGCTGTCGCGCATGTCAGTTGAACGGATGGTCAACAGATGGCGCTTTCTTCAATTGGATTTGGATAATTAATGCAATATTTTTAATAAAATTTTTTAACGAAAACATTTACTTATTTTTCGTCATAAAAGGGAAAGATAATGTTCAAAATGACGTATAAAACATCAATTTTAATATGGTATTGAAGGAGATATTTCAGACCGTCTAATAACGCCTTGGAGATATAATATATATATATATATATATATATATATATATATATATATATATAAGATTCTAACTTATATCTATTTCCCGTATAGCCATTTATTGTAGTTGGTTTTTAAACATACACAATATAAAAGTACTCTTACCGATACGATACAGATAAACTCGTGTTTGCTGAAGCTGAAGCTATTTGACCCTTATACATAATTAATAATCGCTAAATGGCGCCTAAGGTGTATACTGAATTACTATGCACAATGACTTAACTAAATCAAAATCTTATTATCACCTTCTCAAAATGAGAGTAGCTACTCTAATATCACGAGTATATTATATAAGAAAATATGTTGTATCTATCAAGAAAATGATACCCCTCCAGTAGGATTGTCCTGTATTGTGGAAGCGTTTTACAGGCATAGATTTCACATGCACGTCATAACTAACAATTATGTTTAAATTTCCGGGGTTCAATTCCCGATGCGGACACATCAGAGCGATATATCTAGACCTGGATTTTTCTGTAACCATATTAAATATTAACTAAAAAACTCTAAATTTAGGTAAAGTTAAAACTTTCCATACACGATATTTCAAACATAACCACATTAAAAATTACTTTAAAAATTGCGCTAGTACTTGAGTTAGTAATTATAAGATCCCTCTAAAAAAATTTAAACAATTAAATAAAAATAAAAAATATTGCTATTAAGCGAAAAATAAATAATTAAATTCGAGCGTCCATTGTTCTAATAATGTTCTAAAAACTATCAATTTAAAACTAAATTGAAAATAATGTCTACAAATCACTATGAGTTAAAAACAAGATATCTTTAAAAAAAATCGCACTCAAAGTTTGAACAGGTTTTATATAAGGATGCCTGTCCACTATATCTATGCAGCAAAAATCTGCTAGTCTGACTTTTTTACTGCTCTCCATAAGCCTATTATAAGTTATTTGTACATTACATAATATACTTATATATTATTTTATGTATTTTGACGAATAAGAGATACTTAGACACAAAGTTACTACTATTTCCATAAATTATTCAATTATATGTAAAATTTGTAATAAAAATTCATCGAACAAAATATCGTTTACAATATCATAGTAAAGTCATTCAAATGATTAAAAAGATTTAATAGTGTAATGAATATTTTGTATTTTATTTTTAAATTTATTTATGTATTTATATTTTTATCTATAATGTTTTGTATTTTATTTATGTCGGACTATATTTAGTGCAGGTAGTTATAAACTAATTAGTGAATCTAGTGTACAGGCACCTTTATTAGTTACGTTGTACTCACTACAGTTATTAATCTAAGTAAGGCAATAGATAGTCATCGACGATGCTAACGTTCATATGCCAGTTGAAGTGGTTTACTCCTGGTACAGTGACAATATGGAGACGGCCGCTCTCGTCCAGAGTCCGTAGCCCGATATGATCTTCTATATAAATGTCTTGCCCTTTCATTCCCACCACTGTTTCATTCAAGCCATAATAGCCGAATTGACTGGAAATAAAAAACTTCGTCATAGGTAGCACATGCGTCAGTAGCCCGTTAATATCCGTATACTGGACCAAAACTTTATATGTAAAAAAGTGACGAGACGTGCAAATGCAACGTCTGCCCATAAAATATACTGGGTCACACAGAACATTCCTGTGTGGCACCGCACTCCGGTCGTAATCCTGAGACATCAGTTCTTAATTCTCATTCTCATTCTTGGTAGGATTCCTATGCAGGCATCCGTAGTGGTAGTCCGTGGTAGGTACCACCCCAGGGCCAGTTATTCTGCCGTGAAGCAGTCGTATGCAAACATTCCTATGTTTCGGTTTGAAGGGCACTGAGCACTGAGCTAGCGTAGTCACTAGGCATATGAGACTTACGAACTGATGTCTCAGGGTGACGGGCGCATTGTGGTGTCACGCTGTTCTGGATGACACAGCAATTGTTATGGGCAGACATTGCACTTACCATCAGATGAACGTTTTGCTTGTTCCGTCGCTTATAAAAATCCCAGTAATTACACTAGCTATAGGATATATGCCACAACTCTTCAAACCGAAACCAAATAATGTTTGCACTGTATTGGTATATAATAGAATAGAATAGAATAGAATAAATTTTTATTCAATATAGATTATTTACATAATACTTATTCAAAGCATTTTTTTTATTTTATTTAAACTACACTGGTTCGCAAAAATGCCGCTGTCCTGGGAAGAACCAGTAAGAAACCCAGCGGGCTTTTTTTTAGTCATTTTTAAAATAATGTACAATAACAGCAGTATTATAAAGATGTAGAAATGGCTTGGCGGCGATCACCTCATTCCCAGGGTTATCATCATCTATGTATTCTTTAATATTATAATAACCCTTTTATGAAATCTTTTAATATAAAATTTAAACTTTTTGATTGAAAGACTTTTAGCACTTTCTGGGATTTTGTTGTAAAAACGTATACATTGCCCCATAAAAGAGTTACTGACTCTGTGAAGTCGGGTAACTGAATAATTAGCTCTGCAGTGGTACCTACCTACACGAATTCCTGCATAGGAATCCTACCACCGGTAAAATTATCAAGTGATATTGACTCTACGACAAACAGGCGTTGGGACTTCGACGGATCTTAGCAAATTAACTTTTAATGATTTCTTATATTTACGCGAACACTACTCATTTAAATGAAACTAATTTTACGGATTTTATCGCGTTTAATTTTACTATTTATAACCCGACGTTTCTAGTGCTTTACCGCACCCATGGTCACGGGGGGACTGAGATGACAGTGTCCTGATGTCATAGTTAACCTGGGGTTTCTACAGCTTTTTTTTTGCGTAACTGCGTACTGCGTAGATCGGACCAAAAAAAATAATAATAATAATAATTAAAAGCTGAAGGTACCCCAGGGTTACTATGACATCAGGACATCTGTCACCTCAGTCCCCCCGTGACCATGGGTGCTGTAAAGCACTCGAAACGTCGGGTTATAAATAGTAAAATAAAACGCGATAAAATCCGTAAAATTAGTTTCATTTAAATTAACTTTTCTTTTCTTTACTATAATGAATTGCCGCAATGTTACGCCTAATTCAATCAACTGCTACAATTTACTATACCTGCTTTGCCATGGCGTTATCACTTGATCATCTGGACCACCAATGAGCACGAGCCTCTTCAGTTTCAATAAGTTAGCTTTAAAATCTCCAGATTTCTCGGAACTGAAAACACAATAAAGCAATTTTAATTCATATTTTTCCAAAATATTTAAATACAACGACACGCAGAAATTACATAATATATTTAATAGGAAGATAAAATGATATATACATAAAAAATGTATAACAGACATTAAAAGAAAGTATTCCTCAGTATACATAGAGTATACATATCAATTTCAAAAAACATTATTAATTAAATATTTAACAATGTTTGTTGAAATTGCTTAGTGATACAAGTTTTTTGTAAAATCACATAGAAACATGGCACATCGCCTTATGTCTATGTGATTTTATCAGAAGGATAAGAAATACACCCAAAGCAGTTCCATTATGATAGTATAAAAATCAAATCATTTTTTTTATTTATGTGACATGTCTTCATAACTCTTATGACCTATATATTAGAGTAAATGTTACCTTGTATTATAAAGATATAATAGTTGGTGAATAGACTTTATAGGATATCAATCACATCAAGCATAAATCTATAAAAAACAACACTTAACAGCTAGCAACTTTTTTTTTAAATATTAGTTAAAAATATTTCTTAAATTCATCATCATTTCAGCCTGTCACTAGTACACTGCTGAACATAGGCCTCTCCCCACAAATTGCCAAAAAATTGTGGCTCTCATTTCTTATAATATTTCAACATTATTTTTTGTTTATTTTTTTTTTATTTTTACATATAGTTTGCAATATCTCTCAAATGACCTTACATATTGACGTAATAAAAAAGCGAGCTTATTGTAACAAAACAAACACATACTGATGACGTATTTTAAATATATGCCAAGGTTTTGTCAACAAACTTACATATCAGAAATTTATTAAGGTTAACAATAAAAATAAATTAATCGTTTTTTGCCTTAAAAAAATGAAAATTATACTTTAAATTTATTTACAATTTAATTAACATCTTTTGATAAAATTTATAACGACAAAAAGACAGGTTCCACCGAGATTTGAACTCGGATCGCTGGATTCAGAGTCCAGAGTGCTAACCATTACACCATGGAACCAGTGAAAAGACAGCTGAAATTATTAATCAATTTCATTTTAACATCCTATATTTTTAAATTAATTAAATAATGTTATATTGTTATAAGATAATTTATCATTATCATCATCCTCATTTTTTGAACATAGACCTTCCCTTATAGACATCCGAAAAAAGTTTGCAGTTCCCATTTAGGGGGGGATTTTGCCATAGTTGCCACACTTGGCACGCGGTTTGTCAACCACAGTTTATTCATTCAGATGCTTCAGGAAGATGCTGCCCATTTTCAGGTTTTTATTTTCCCACTGTCGACATTTACGACACCCACGGGATGAGATGGGGTGGTATATTCTCTTAAGCTGCTACCACATGGCAAGATAATGTAATGAAAATAAATGAAATAAATGCAAGATAATGTCTACCCATCTTAATAATATTACAAAAAATATTTAAAACAAAAAAGGAAATAAAACTTACTACAAAAATATAAATTATTGGTAGTAAAAAATTGTCTCAGCATTTTTTTTTATTGAAAAAATATATGAAAAATTATCTCTTTGTCGAGTTTGTTTTACAATTTAATATGTTTAAAAAAATGGTGGTCTTTTAAATATCTTCTGTAATATTGAAAACACAGCCATTTTTTGTATTTGTTCTATAAATGGAACTAATGTGTTGAAAAATTGTTTGCTGTTGGGAAATATATATGATAGATATTGTAAACAATTTTGATGAACCATAACAGTTCATATTTGATCTAGAAAAGTGGTAAAGGTTTTAATACTGTAGATTGCAGAATCAAGTCTACATTGTCACTTTAATCCACTAATGTATCTTATAACACTACTAAAATTGATTTTTAATATACTTGTTTACTTATTGAAAACTGCTGTTTTATATTTAAAATAATTTTTGATACGAGACACAAGCACTTGACAGCCGACCAAGCTATCCGTCAGTGAAAGTCCCTCTAAAATCGGTCCAGCCGTTTAGGAGATTAGCCGGAACAAACGAACAGACAGACAGACAGACAGAACGACGAATTTATTGTATCAGGCATTCAAATGTTTACTTACTTAATGTGATTATTGAGGTAAGGCAGAAAAACACTGTAACTTTCATAAAGTTTTTGATGATATGGGTCTTTCCAATAATTGCCTACTGAAGTATGCTGTCCCACGCGGGAATAGAACAATTCATATGCTGTCTCCTTAACTAATCCAGGGAACACCACATGGAGAAAACCGGCTGAAATAAGAAAAGTATCCAACATGAATGAGAGTACTAAAATAAATAAATTATACCTTTTTTTTGTATTGAATACTGAAAATATTACCTCCATATTGACCAGCCTGTGGTGAACTCAATGAAATAAAAGTGTCCACGGATACATTAGGAAATGTCTGTATGACACCTCGTGCAACTAAACCTCCTTGAGAGTAACCTGAAATTTTGCAAACATAATATAAACAAAATGATTTTCCATAAATGAACAATGTTTGTTTGAGTAAAGAACAGAAAAAACAATTTCTAAGTACATTAAGTTACATAGTTCTCAGACAACCTATTAATAAGGAAGCTCAATATTTATATGGTCACCACAAGTAGAACTGAGGTCCAAGGCAGTGATGAATATCAGACTTTACTAGCATATAGAAAATATTTTAATTGACGATTATGTAGCCTAGTGGTCAGAGTATCTGACTTCTACGCCAAAGCCAACATCTGCGCAGAAACACAAATAGTTGGTTTTCAGGTGTTGTTGTGTTGTGATTGTTCCTATATATCTGAGTGCCTCTCTGTTTGCACATACACTTGTGTCAGTATAATATCCCCTGCATATTTTGTTTCAATAATAAAGGGGCTATCTTTTAATCACGTGAGGTGTTTTGGACACTTCTGTGCCCCCCTCTCCGCCCCTCCCAGCATCACAACAAAAAATACATTTGGTTAGAAACATCTGGATGTTTAGAAAAACAAAAACAGCACACTACAAAACATTTTTGATGTTCAAAGAAGTTTATTAATGGTTATAAAAAAATATATATGTCTCACAAAATGTCCTTCACATTTTCATCTTCTCTTCTTCTCTTGAGATACCTATACCTTAAGATATAAGTAATATTAAGGATTTATTTTGACAACTTTTTATAACAGTAGAAAAATGTTCATGAACACCGAAGCTTCATCTACTGCACACAAAGCATGGATGGATGGACCATTTCATATTATAATTTTTTTACTCATTACATATATGAAAAATTCAATAGGCATACTAAAATTAAGTACTTGTTGACATACAAAAAACCCAATATCGACAGTTCAATACAAAAACACTTAAAAAGGTGTTATTGATCAATAAAACATAAAAATAAAGATAAATATCACAAATACCAATAAAATAAACACAACTTTAATATTATGCCCACAACATAAAGTAGCTAGTCAAATTTAGGGAGCTTACAAAATGCTTTTTTAAAAACTAATTAAATTTAAATTAAAAATACGTGTTGCCGATTTGGAGGCTTTAATACTAACGAATTATAAAAGTGAATTCAATATAATCTTACAGCTAACTAACGTCTAAAACTCTTACAAGGCATAACATGGAAGTTCACATGATCCTGCTGCGTAAGCCCTCTCTAGTCGAGGGGTGAAGGGCAAGGGGGATGCATAACTCCTCCATCCCTAAGAGGGAAATTATCGGAACGTTCGATTTGAGGACTTCTCCGATAATTTCTAACAAATGGAATTATTTTAAATATATGAAATATGTAAAAATTAAGAATAAGATTAATATTACTAGGCCTAATAAGGCATCACTTATAGAATCCGTTTCTAATCTTGATTCCATTGACATAGACATCACATGGTTCATCTAAAATGTATGTAAATGTATGTTCCGTATATTGAATATTTGTATGACTCGTTGACACATCGTTTTATAAGCGTTGTTTTAGATTTGGTGTAAACTATCCAACTTTCTGCATTAAGTTTCTGAAGTTTCACGTCTTCTAAGACAACGGGATGTTGTATACAGCATGTTAAATTGCTATCGTACTTCATTAGTTGTTCCTCACAGAATGGACCGCTGTATAAGGCTCTGTTATCGTCGGTGCACAGGAATTGTTCTCCAGCGGCGAGAAGGCGGCACGGGCTCGCGATCGGTAAGTATTTCAACCCTTTCGCCAGTATGTAGGGATATTTAGGAAATATAGCTTAGGTTTGATTTTTAGGTTCATAGAAAACAGGCAAGGAATACATTTTAAAATAGTTGTATGTATAATTATCAGTAAGTGGTATTTCTAAAAATAAATGTTAACTGGTTCTTCTTTACATACGATTTTACAGAAATAGTTCTTCGATTTTTAACTAAATTAAATTAATTTGGTTCATATACTAAGTTTCCAGCGTTGGATATTCATTTTAAATTATTTAATAGTTCGGTAGAGTTTACAATTGACTGATGTAAGATAGAGTTTCTACTTAACGCTAATGCGATTTCAATTTCGCTTAACTTAATAAACACAGTACGAAAGTTACTTAAGTATATATAAACTATAAAACCCTAAAATGTAAGAGGATACTGCCAAATTGTTATCTTTGACTATTGAATCTTTTAGAGATTTGTCTACATTCTTAGGGCGTGTATCAATAGTAAGTGAATTTGGTGGATCAATTCCGTAATATTTATGAAACTATCCAAAATTTTGGTGACTATGGTAATTTTTCTTGGAAGAATTACTTGATCGTGACATATTTCAGAAGTTAATTTATCATATTGAATATATAAAATAATGGAACCTAATGGATTAAGAATGCCTCTCTTGAAACACTGTGGAATTAGTTGACGATATTTATCTATAGTTATATCGCGGAGATGCTCTGCATGCATTAATATACCGATAAATTCATGAGGAAACGTTTTGTCCAGAGCTATCAGTTTCTTAAATTCTGCGAATTTTGAAATAACGAAATTTCAATCGGCTAATATGTTAACTAAATTTAGGGTTTTTATAATTGTCCAATTATCTATTTGCACGTGTGCTTGACCTTTTACGGGCAGGACTCCCGGGTTCCGTTCAAGTGATTGCAGTTGAAGAGCGACTGCCAACGTCGCAAGCATCAGAACGCACCACGCATGACGTGCAACTAAACTGAATGAAATGTACAATGTAGGTGTCTTAATAATTAATTTCTTTATCCAAATCATTAAAAATCGCAAAGGCAAATGGCATCGAAATGGCAGAGAGTATAGAAAATGACGTCTTAAATAAAAAAGTATTATAACAAAAAGATAAAAAATATTTATTGCTAATAAAAAGAGATAAACGAAGTTAGTTCAGATATGTTTGAACGATATATTAAAAATTTTGGTCCGAAGTCAAAATATAATATTTTCATATTTAGCCAATCTTTAAATAGAGAGGGAGAGAGATAGAAATACTGATCTCATGAATGTATACAATTGATCAGAACTATTTATAAAATCAATTTGTTTTGATAGTTAATAAATATTACGCTTATATTTCATCTTATGTATAATCATCTTATGTAAAATTTAATTAAAATATAATATTAATCTCAAATGAGGGCAGTTAATAATACTACTGCTGAAATGAATGTAAACCTACATACCGTTAGTTACATAGCGTTGGTAACTGTTTTCTAACAACAGTGGCATTCTCCAATAAATTAAAACGCTTGAGTAAATAAAAATAACTCAAACATAAGCTTTCTATAATTGTAATATAAAAAATGATTATGTACGAGTTACGAGTAACGAGTAAGCATTCAAGCTTAATTTAAAATAAAATAACTAAGAACTTTAGATAAAATTAAATAAAAAATCCATATACTTATATTTGTATATCAATGACTTATACCAATATTAATTGTTATATGCTGAATTTTGAAATTTTCTATGAAATCAACTTTTATTTTGCTGTAATAAAAATTTCTCAGTTAAACTCGAATGTACGGCAATTACAATAAATGCTTGACTGTCCACATATTTTTTTAATATGTATGCTAGAAACTTGAGTTCGTTATTGTTACATTTATAATTAAAAATATTGCAGGATATAATATATGCTATATTTTTATCATGATAAATATATAAGCAGATTTCTCTTTGATTATATTTAGCTACAATTAGATAATACGAGGGTGGATTGAAAAGTACTCGGCCTAACCAAGAAAATAAACACATACTAAATCAGTTATATTTTTATTTTTCTACATAATCACCATCAAGTTCAATACACTTTTGCCACCTCCCCTTCCAAGCATTTAGACCGTTAAAAAAAATGATTCTTCCTTAGAGTCAAAATATGCGTCTACAGCTGCTTTGACCTCGTCGTTTGTCGAAAATCTTTGACCTCCCAAGTGCTTTTTTAGGTTAGGGAACAGAAAGAAGTCTGATGGTGCCAGATCAGATCAGATCATGAATACGGCGGATGCGGTAACAGTTCAAAGCCACAGTTGTGAATTCCAGCCATTGACTGTACTGACGTGTGAACACGGGCGTTATCTTGATGAAACAGGACTTTTCTTCTGAGCATTCCTCGACGTTTTTCTTTTATTTCCTCTCGTAAACGACGTAGTAAGGTGCAGTAGTAATCAGAGTTTATAGTCTGACCCCTTTCAAGATAATCAATCATAATCACACCTTTCGAGTCCCAGAATACTGAAGCCATCACCTTATTTGCCGACAAAATCGACTTAGCCTTTTAGACTTAGTTCACCCCCTAGGTGGTCCAGTCCAGTGAACCAGGTCTTCTCCACTGTTTTGATTGTTGTTTTGTTTCCGGTGTACAGTAATGAACCCATGTTTCGTCCATAGTAACAAAACGATTCAAAAAATCATCTGCAACGTCTGTCAATCGCGTCCTTTTTTGTTCAACTGAAAGCAGTCGCGGAACCCACCTCGCAGACACCTTGTGGAAACCCAACTCGTTGACAATGATGTTGATGTTGTTGAGTTCGTTCATAAGAGATGCCTATAATCTCAGGCTATCTCTCTAATTTTTAATCTGCGGTCTCCCATTATTAAATCAAGTACTTTTTTAATATTTTCGTCAGTAGTTGACGTCGAAGGCCTTCCAGAGCGGGGTTCATCTTTCACACTCTCTCTACCACGCTTAAATTCTGCTATCCATTTTTTGACGGATGAATATGACAGAGGACAATCGCCTAATGTACTGACCATGTCATCATGGATGGCTTTTGATGATAGCCCCTTCTTATGGAGGTACTTAATGACGGCACGCTGCTCGATTTGCTCCATTTGCGGAAATTATGACTGATTACTTTGTTAATAAATTTATAAAATCACAACTAATTATCGCACACGTTTCGAACTTCACACAATGAACTAGTCTGAACTGAACTAAATAATGTGGGTAGATTTGATTTTTAAAATTGAATGGATCTGTGTTAGGCCGAGTACTTTTCAATCCACCCTCGTACAGTTAAATTTCGATATAAACATAAATCAAGACCAAATAGAAATACAATTTTCACAGAACCAGACTATAGAGAATAAAAGAGATAAGAGCATTACATTGACATTTCTGCTAAATAAAAGAACATTTGAGATTCGATGTAATTTTGATTGCTTCGTTTTTTTTTATTCGAATTACTATTATATATAATGATACTGTATATAATTATATTACTAATATATATAATTATAAAACAATTCTTTTAGCCCGTTTTTAGTCGTTATTATCCAACATTTTAACGTTATAAATTAATAATGAACGTACGCTTTGAATTCGATTGCGAGAGTCCGAATAACTTTCGCCTGATTTAATTTTCATATATTCAGGTTCTATGTTTATTGCATTGTTTGCTATGTGGGTCTCCAAAATGTTGTTTTAATAATTCTTTTAGTTCACTCCAAGTATCGAAATATTCGCGTTCAGATAATAATGAAACGGCCACTCCCATACTGTGTGTCCTTTGTCCTGTACTTTGGTTCGACGAATTTATTTTGGTTCGAGGATTTTCTCTTGCGCGCCGAATTTTCGTGATCGGGTAAATTTTGATACTCGATCTATACGAAAACTAGCACAACCTTGACGAGCAAATCCTACTGGCTGCGCTAGTCTAAATTTAGGGAGCTTTCAAGAAGCTTTTTTAAAAACTAATTAAATCTAAATTGAAAATACGTGTTGCCGATTTGGAGGCTAATACTAATGAATTATAAAAGTGAATTGAATATAATCTTACAGCTAACTTACGTCTAAAACTCTTACAAGGCATAACATGGAAGTTCACATGATCTTGCTGTGTAAGCCCTGTCTAGTCGAGAGGTGAAGGGCAAGGGGGATGCATAACTAGCTTTTTAAATGAAATCAACTATTGTTCCATGCTGTTGTATTGGACAGTCCTTGCATTGACAGGGATGATGTGATTGAAATGAGCACATTATGCACTCTTTTTGGAGGATGTTTTTGAGTAGCTGCCAGTGTATCAAGGGTATTTTATACATCAATTGATGTAAGTACTGTTCAATGTTATGTGAATAATGATGACTACACTAAGGCTTCTAGAATATTTTCTGTACTTTTTTCATAACAATATCCTAAATAAAATACTGCAGTCTATGAAAGTAATAACATCTTTTGTTACTTACCTATCACATTTATACCCCCCGGATATTGAGATGAAATGTTAGCTACATCTTGACCAATCTCCAGCACTTGATGCCACATTGTTTCTAAACTTGACCAACTTTCAAACCTATTCACATTATATACCGTTGTGCCTGGATGTTTCTGGAATAGCAAGAAGAATAGCATTATTATCCCCTTCATTGTCATTTCCACTGAATTAAACAATTTTCTCTTTTGCTTAATACATTATTTTTGATCATTATTATTATTATTATTAACTGCCTGTGCCCCAGGGTTTACAAGCCTTTTATTTTAAAAGAAATTGCTCCTAAGTATTGCAGTGTGATGTTAAATAGCCTATAATATTCCTAAAGAATTAGCTATCAAGTAAAAAAAAGTTTTTCAAATTGAACTGGTTAGTTCCAGAGATTACCATGTTGAAACAAAAAATCAAACCAACTCTTTAGGTTTATTATTAGTTTTAGAATGGATTTAACTGTATTGAAATGCGAAACTACTCTCTTCAAATATCTACACTTCCACCACCACAAACGAAACACGTATACACATGCACTGTCATACAAATTAAATAAAAAAAGACCTATCTAAACTGACTGTAGAAGTGAAGTCAAGACTGATAATGTCTTTGTTTATGGGCCTTCAAGAAGTACATGGATGTAATCTCTGTATCTACAGTGGTGTTATGTCAATTATAGCATAACGATGTAACTTAAGCTATTAGTTATAAGTAATAACATTAAAATAAGAAAAATGAAAATTACCTCTTGAATTCTGTATTTAATCATTTCCATACTCCCACTTCCTGTCATAATGCCATGAACTAAAACAACAGGTTTGTAACTTGAACTTGAACTTATAAATAAAGAAATAACAATAGTTATTAATTTCAATCTCATTTTTGGGTCTTGTACTGTACTGTACTGTAAGCTGCGAACAAAGGGAACGATTCGAACGAACGAACGTGTCAACTGTAATCAAGAGCGTGAATGACAAGTTCAATTGATTCTAATAAAGTCAACGTTAATACGATTGACGTCATAAAAATATTAATAAGTAATACGTAGATAGTAGATAAACAACAAAAGAATTGTTTTTCATGAAGATGATAGATTCGCTGGTTGTTTGACAACTTGCCACAAACTTGCCATGCCAATGTCATTAGCAAACATGTCAAGAGCGATACAAAACGTACACAGATACAATATCTATGTATCGGTACAAAAACCGATATCTATGTATTGGACGGCACACTAACTAGATATTGGATATCGAAATATACGTTATAACGTTTGTTGGAAACTCAGAGCTCTTTACTATGGTATGGGTATGGGACGGTACGGTACTCCGGCCGATGTTGATATCCGAATTGGACCGAGTGCGCGCGAAAGAAAGCAAGGGTACTGGGTACTTGAGACATAGAATTAGATTGGCATATGCTTATTTAAACTTTCTCGTTAACGAATTAAGGTTTTTAGTTTAAAGAGATCAAATATTTTTCTAAACACTTGTTACTTACCTTTTTTTTTATGTTAGAGGAGGCAAACGAGCAAGCGGCTCACCTGATGGTAAGTGATCACCGCCGCCCATGAACATCTACAATACCCGAGGAATAGCAGATGCGTTGCCGGCCTTTGAGGAAGGAATAGGCTCTTTTCTTGAAGGTCCCTAAGTCGTATCGGTCCGGAAAAACCGCTGGCTAACAACCTTTTACAGAAATTTCAAAGGATTCTAAATCATATTTCGTGCGACATAAATTTACTTCTGCATCAGATTTATTGGATTTTACTTAATATGACCTCACGTTTTCGTGTAAGTGGTAACCTTTTGCAATTGAGTAAATTTTACTTAATTCTTAGATTCTTGTGATAAATTATTATTACGGCCACTTCCGTTCCATGTGAACGAATATTTATTTAGATAAAATCCGTAATTTTAGTTTTATTTAAATGTGTAGTATAAATTTACATATCATGAAATGAACTTAAACGTCTGCATTACATACCTTAATAATTGTAAATTTGGACATACGTATAAACTATCTTAGTTAATTTATTATATACGTAATGTATTCATTCCTAAGCCTGATAAAAGTAGGAAGGAAACTTCAATTTACTGTTTTTTGAGTATTAAAATATTATATTGAACGAGTAGGCGCGATATTGATTTTTTTTTTTTTGATCTTTCCGACCGTTTTCGGCCATGGCGAGCACTTCGACTCCTAATCGGTCGGGCGCTGGTGTACCCGAAGATGGCTTATGTAGCCAATCTTCGCAGCGAACTCTCGCGCACAATGAGTGCACGTCAGTACGCCGCTTACATAATTGAATTTTATGGCCGCGGGTGGACGGGCCTTTAGCTCATCGCGCTTAGCGTCGAGGTCAGCTATAAGCTGCTCCTCGAACTCGCGAACTTGCCTCTTCACAATACCACGCCATACTGGGCGATGTGCTGCCAAACCTTCCCATTGAGAGGGCTCAATGTTGCATCTTCTCATGTGTCTTTTCTGAACATCTTTGTACCGCAGGAGTTGTCCGCCATGTTTTCGCTTACCCTCCTCTAGTTCAGAATAGAAGATGCGCTTTGCCACTCTTTCCTCCGCCATACGTGATACGTGACCGCACCACCGAAGTTGCCGACGCATTAAGTAGGCTTCAATGCCACCGATATTGGCTCGTCGCAAAACTTCGGTATTTTGCACTCGGTCGGACCATCTGATCTTCATGATGGTACGAAGGCATTTAAGGTGGAAGCGATCCAAAGTGCGAATGTGGTGGCGATACACACACCACGTCTCGGAGGAGTACAAGAGGTTTGGCAGCACAGTCGCCATGTAAACAGAGATTTTAGTGGCCAGCTTTAGGTCGTGCGAGCAGAAAACCTTGGAACGCAGCTTTCCAAATGCTGCAGCTGCAGCACTGATCCTGCTGTTTACTTCAGCATCAAGGTCACACTTGGATGTTATAGTGCTCCCCAGATAACGGAAGTTATCGACCTGTTTCAGCAAATCCTCACCAAGCTTAATGACCAGTGTCTCACGACCATGTATGTCTAAAGACATCACCTCAGTCTTTTTGACACTAATCTTCAGGCCGAACTTGCAGCATGCTTGGTGTAAGCCAGACATCAGCTGTTGCAGGCCATCTGGGGAATCCGCTAAAAAGCACAAGTCATCAGCGTACATGATCTCTGTGATCAATGAGTACGAGACTTTAGTGCGCGCCTTAAGTCTGGCCAAGTTAAAAAGACTGCCCTCAGTGCAGAAGCGGATGCGGACTCCTTCAGAAACAGTTTGCAGGACTTCTTTGACTACTACCGCAAAATACAAGGCGAACAGTGCGGGCGCTAGGACACACCCTTGTTTAACCCCACAGGTAACGGGGAAAAAATGTGACTGTTCACCATCTACAGAGACGCAGCACTGCATGTCGTCATGCAGGAGTCTCAGAAGTCCTACAAACTTTTCAGTGCACCCTAGCTTTCCTAGTACCATCCAGAGAGCTTCACGAGGCACACTGTCGAATGCTTTCTCCAAGTCAACAAAGCAGAGATACAGCTAACGACCCTGTTCTCTACTCTTTTCTTGTAGTTGACGCACAGAGAAAATAGCTTCGCAGGTACCTCGGTCAGGTCGGAAGCCAAACTGGGTTTCGGGCAAGATCTTTTCGGATATATCCTTCAGGCGGTTTAAAAGAACTCTTGCGAAGGCCTTTCCAGGGGCTGTCAGAAGTGAAATACCACGGTAGGAGTTACAGTCGGAACGGTCACCCTTGTTCTTGTAGAGGGCACTTATGCGAGATACTTTAAAATCATGTGGGACTCGCTCCTCCTCCCACATGCGAACAAAGAGTTCCCACACCAACGTGTGCAGCTCCTCACCGCCGTACTTAAGCAGCTCTCCCGGTATAAGGTCAATGCCAACCGCCCGCTTATTTTGTTGCTGTCTGATGGCAGAGACAACCTCGTCACGCGACAGACGCTCATCCAGCTCGGTGACTAGAGGGAGTTGAGGCATTAAACTGATATTATGTAGATCTGATCGATCTACGTTGAGCAAGGTATTAAAATGTTCAGCCCAGCGTCTTAGTGCATCCCCCTTGCTTGTCAACAAGTGCCTACCGTCTAAAGACCTCAGAGGCACTTTTGCTCGGTAGGACGTACTAATCAGCTTACGTACCTCGCAGTAAAACTCCCCAAGCTGGTTTGTGTCAGCAAGCCTGTCTTTAATTTGTCGAGACAGCTTGCGCAATTCAAGGTCACTCTTTTTGACCACTGCAACGCTTCCGCCGCGTCTAGTATGCTGTCGTAAGAGGACTCGATGTTTGTCGAAGGCTGCTTTGATAGCTTCGTCATTCTCATCGAACCAGTCTTCATTACGCCGGTTTTTAGTACCTAAAGCAATTGAAGCAGCTTCTACGAGATCAGAAGACAACGCTCCCCATGCAGCACCGACATCATCTATCTCTTTAACTAGCGACAGCTTCCCAGACAAGGCGTCAGCATATTTCTCCGTAACCTCGCGATTGTTCAGCCTATCCACGTTAGAAGACGCAGGCCTTTTAAAACAAGATCTACGTGGTCGACGGAGGCGGAGTTGCAGTTTGGTGACCATAAGTCGGTGGTCAGTCCAACAATGCGCACCTCGCATGACGCGGGTGATTTGGACTTGACTGATATCTCCTTGCCGTACGACAGCATAGTCGATCAGATGCCAGTGTTTGGATCTTGGGTGCATCCACGTTGTCTTGTGCTTGGCGGCAAGTCTGAACATAGTATTAATTATCGCAAGATCGTATTGAGCACAAAGACTGAGTAGCAACTGACCATTACTGTTCATGTTGCCAACTCCGTGTTTACCCAGAACTCCAGGCCACGCCTCGTAGTCCCGACCAACTCTGGCATTGAAGTCGCCTAGCAATAAAACCTGCTCTCTGGCATTCATGCTGTCAAGGCATTGAGATAGCTCCTCATAAAATTTATCCTTGATGTCATCAGACTTGTCCAGCGTTGGAGCGTAGACACTGATGATATTAAGGAAATTATCTGTATCCAGGTGAAGGCGCAGTGTGGTCACGCGGTCCGAGATGTGTATAGGGTACTCCTCAAGTCGCTTTACTAAGTTGTTCTTGATGGCAAGTCCTACACCTGAACGTCTATGTTCGGAGGAAGCGGTACCTTTCCAAAAGAAAGTGTAGCCGCCTCCATCTTCCACCAGCTCTCCTTCATCAGCAAGATGGGTTTCGCTGAGCGCAGCCACATCTACGTTATAGCGACGAAGTTCACGAGCTACTATGGCGGTTTTACGTTCAGGGCAGTCGTTGCCATCACGATCAATAAGCGTTCTCACGTTCCACGCGCCAAATGTCATGACAGGTGTTTTCATGATATTATTTTTAATGTTGCGTCGACCACGAATTAGGGTGATGCGATGGCAGCCGCGGTTACTACCACCTTTCAAGTAGGGACGAGCATTTTTTTGGGGCACCTTTTCTAGCCCCCTCCCTGGCTGAGCAAGGAAAGCAGTGCCTCCCTAAATAGGGCTGCTTTGTCATCCCAGGTGCTGCCGAATCCACACTGTCGCCCCAAATTTGCAGTGCGAAAGAGACCACGGTGTGTAGTCACACCCCCAGGACCGCCCATGTGCAGGAATCAGACAAAGCCTAGCTTGCATCAAGCCAGACCTCTCTACTTCATCCCATCGCCACAGGACTTTGCGTAATCGGAGTCCATCAAACGGAAGCAGTCAGATGCGCAGGATATATTAAGGTGCGCAAGCGTTCGCGCACACGCAGGCGCACACACTCGTCCTCCCTCTCCTCGATTCAGTGGAACGGAGAACCGTTACGACTGGAGGAGAGGTCAGATGATGTGTCTGGCCGACGTTAACTCTTGCCCTCTAACGCCGCCCTTGGTTATTCACATTGCCTTGCTGAATCGCCGAGTCCGCCAAGCCCTTTGCATATCTGCGGTGGGTTGCCATCCTCGCCGAATCAGACTTCATGCACTTTGCAGGAGGGATCCGCATAAAAAACTTGTCCACCAAAAGTGGCAAGCCCCTCGTCCAGGTTTAGTCCGTGAGCCGACACGGTTTACCGGGGTGTGGCCGCTTCGCGCATCACAGCTACTTGGAGCCACTGGAGAGAGTTTATGGGCTAATAACGAATTTAACTCATCTCTGCCACTTCTGTAGAAGTCGGCTGGCAGAAATAGGCGCTATTACCCCACTACACGCGATATACCTACTAAGTAAAAATAATTCATCAACAAAGCAATCGAAACATAATATTTTACGACGATGTCCAAATATCATGACGAAGTTTGTGATCTTCGTAGCGAATTACTGTTACGAAATACCGTAACCAAAATCAAAACATAACGAAAGTTAAAAATCCATATCAGTACGTTTCACCCAATCTAAAGATATTGAAATATATAGATTATACAATATCTGATATTCAAAACCGATACATAGATACGGTTCGGTACACCGTCAAAGCGATATTACCCACCGCTAATGTTAACATCAAACATCAATCGTCAATAAAAACATTTTTTTTTAATTTAATTCAATCGACAGTAAAATTATAGTTTCACTTATAATGATGATTTGCTGGATTGATGGAGACAAAACAAAAAGTACAATGGGCTTGAATTGAATTTTCCAATCACTGAACTCTCTTAAGCCCTTCGGTACAAAAACACTATTAACTTTAAACATCTAAACTCATAATATACACAGAAGTTAAAAAATTCTATAAAAAAAACCCTACCGCTCCTTTTCGACTTGGCGCCAAAAGTCATTAAAACAATAGATAGTATTCATTAACGCGTCATACATAACCTTTTTCAGTGTCAAAAGTAACGCCACGAAAGTCATTGGACGTTGCGGAAATACTTGAAATTCCATCAGCATCATCTTGATGGTTCGCATTTTAATATTGTACATTTTTACGGAATTTTCTGCTGCAAGCTGTTGTTCCGGACCGATACGACTACCTACAAGAAAAGAGCGAAAGGGGTGGCTAGCGTCCAGCCACTCGAGTTTAAAGTAAAAGTTATAGATAGACAGTAAAAGTTTTCCAAAGCTGTTTTAAGGTTAGTAACGTAATGTATTTGGATTAATATGTATGAGCGAATTTATGTTACGATTACGTTCCACACGAAATAGAGAAGGAAATTTTTAATCTTATAACTTTTGAAAATACGAAAAGCTTTCTGACGATATCTGGCGACTTTTCAATAAATAAGCGACTCGGCCAGTGTGTACTGATCATAGAATATACTAACGTAATAGATAAAGAATCACATAAAAATAATTCTTGATCTTAGACCAACGTTTAGATTAACCGACAACCCAAAAGACTTTTGGCGCCAACTCGAGTAGTGGCGAAAGTGTTTTAATTGAATTTTGTAAATTCTGTGTATATTTTTAGTTTTTATGGTTTATATTAACCGTTCATTATGCAGCAAGCTCTCGTGAAAGTGTACAGTAATTGGAAAATTCAATTCCAGACCAAAATTGTACTTTTAGATCAGTCCAGCAAATCTTCATCTCCATCACGATTCATCCGTATAACAAATCTTCAGAAAAGTCAACTATCATTTTACTGTCGATCGAAACGAAGTTCTTGTTATAATTAAATTATTACTCGACTTCGACAAAAATGGCTAGATTTGGTAGCTAACGGCGATGACAAACGTTTTTTCTTCAAACGCCAAAGTAATAAAGACAACATTACGAAAATTACTGCGTTTTTACTTTTTCCATGTTTAACAATGGCTGAGAAAATTAATATTAAAGAGCGCAAAAAATTAAAAATATTTAAAAACGGCGGCGGCACTTGATCGCAGGATGACGTCAACAGTCCTGTCGCCGGCCGGGCGGGGTTTGGCTATAAATGACTGATCGCTCGCGCTTTCCTTCATTCGTAAAATTTTGCTAAAGCGCATCTAAAAATTAATAATAAATACTGTGTTGTGCCGCAGTGTTTTAATTCCAATGTAAAAGCTCCGAAAAAAAATTTTTTTAGCGTGCCGAAGGATCCAAATTCCAGAAAAAAGTGGTTGATAGCTAAACTAACAGTTGATTCAATAGAACCAAAATGCTAAACTTTCTCACTGTCGTTGTAGGTATAGTATTTTACTGAAAATGAACTACCGGAATATTTATTTTTGCATAAAGAGATCTGATTTTAATGTTTCATATTTAAGGTACCCAGGTACTATGTAGGTAAGTAGTAGGTACTACTTTGAAAATGGGTAACAAAACGCTATAAATCATGAATTACAATAAAACCAAAGTTATTTTATTTACGTTAGAAACGTTTTACGTACGAAGCGTGATGTTTGGAACTATTATGTGAACAAAACATTGAGTTACTGTATAGCCCAGGTTTTAATACTAAAAAGTGGAGGATTTTTTATTAAACATGGTTGTCTAGTGCATCGTTTGATTTGAATTTTTTAAGTTTTATTGTTAGCCTTAAAATTAGCCATTGCTGTTGCATTACGTACGCGATAAAATCCATAAAAATAGTTTCAAATTATGTGTAGTATTCGCGTAAATATAAGAAACCATTAAGTGTAAGACAGTCAAAAAGTAGTTCTTACAGTGATGGAGATGGACTGTAAACTCCAGATAAGTTATCAAGAAGCGATAATACAACCAAAATTTAAGAAATGAGTGGCTAGTTGATAATGAATTTAAAAAGTTTGGATAATCCAAAACAACACGGCTCATAACGGTCATTGATTTTTTAATACGAGAACTTATATAATGTTTATTAGTAATTGCATGTAAATATGTTTTTATAAAAATAAAATCCGATACGTAACTTTTTTAATTTATCTATGAATCAAAAATTATGTGCAAGAAATAAAAGTAAAAGGTATTTACTAATACAGGTTAATAGCTTACAAAAGTTAAATGATTCATATGATTTATCTTATTTATTCGTACTGATGAGAGTGTAACAGAGATTTAAAGTGAACGAATTAGAGAAATATTTTGTAATGTTAAGAGAGCTTAAATAACGGATTTGCGTTAAGAATTATGAAACATGCATAAGTGGTTAAAGCATGATCCCAAAGATTATTTTTCTTTTCGTGCATTTTGTGTGTTGTTTAATACGTAGATGCTAGCTAGATATTACAAAAGAGCGTTCAAGAATCATGGTGATCAAATAAAAATAACCATTTTTTACTGTAAAATATACTGTATTTTAGTTGTTAAACTACTGTATTTTTGGTTAAAATTCTGTAATTTTGAATAGCACATATTTTAATTTTAAATGGCAAGCTTGCTGGACACGCTGCCCACTGACAGCAGTGATTTGGCCAGCATTAAATATCTAGTGTAATTTTTAAATGTGCTTTTTTAATTTGTAATACAGTAATATTATAATTTTCCAATCTGGACACACTGACTGCGGCTGTCAGTTTGGTCAGTGTCAAGTCAGGGTCTTATTTTTTTGTAAATCTGTCATCCCCACGTGTTCCCCTAATCTGTTTCTCACTTTTATTCTTAAACCTTTTTAATTGATAATCTTTATATAATTTAAATATATAAAACTTGTGATAAATGCCGGTTCGTGAAGTTTATTTCATGAAATTTTTAGTTTTATAAATCAATTGTAATTTTTATATTTATTTAATTTCCAGACAATTCGAAGTAGAAATTAGAAATGGCTTCTACATCATTAGCTGAGCAGCTTCAAAAACTTTCTGCGCCTCAATCTTTGATTTATAAGGATGACAAAAAGAAGGCATCGTTATTGTTTGACCCGAAGGAGGCAGCTCTTAAAGATCGCGAAACTTTTTACGAAATAGGCGTCAGCGGCCTCAAAGAATTAATAGCTTTATATGAAGGTTTTCGTGTGTATGAAGATTCATTGTTTAGTATTGCTTCGAAGGATTTCGAAAGAGCGGTACAAACTAAAGAAGTGAATCAAAATTTGGATCAAACTATAGAAAAGTTTCTATTACATTTGTCACCATATTTCCTATTGCAGTCTTCACATAAAGCTCTCGAATGGCTTGTGAACCGATACCATATTCATGAATACAATCAAGATGCTATAATGATGCTAATTCTGCCCTATCATGAAACAAAAATTTTCGTAAGGTTTCTCCAATTAGTGGTGTTGAAAGGAAAATCAAGCAAATGGAATTGGTTGAGGCCTATTCAGAAAAAGGGTATTACATTAACAAAACAGGTCTTGCATAATCAGTGTGCATCAAACACTGGAACACTGCAGTTCATAGGAAAGATGGTTTTAAGATATGTAAAGGTTTATGGAGAGAGGGCAACCCAGTTGAATACTGTTTTTACATTATTTGCTATAACAGGATTTGGTGTTATCAATACAAAGAAAGCTGTCAATGAAGCAGTTCTTAATGCACTATTACCAACTATAATAAAAGGTTTTGAGTCACCCATACAAGATTTTCAAGCATCAGCTTATACTGTGTATGGATTTATTTGTATGAATGCCACATTAAAACGTAGCACTCTCAATGATATCATAGACTGCCTTTTAACTACTGATTTTGAGTTGACTTACGAATCTGTTATGCTTATTACTATGACTTATGGCAGCCAGAAGCATCTTACAAAAATATCTGAGGCAATACTCAATGACATGTCAGGAAACATAATGAATAATCTTTGTAAACATTTACAGTTTATGGCTGGAAGGAAGAGAAATAATATACAACCATTTCTTTTGGCCTTCCTTTCTAGTACTCTACCAGTTATCCAGAAGAACATGGAAGAGTTTAAAAGATTCTGTAAGCTGCCGGAAATATTAATAGATGAAGTTGACTTTAAAAATCAGGACCCGGAGAAGATTATCAAGTAAGTACCATCTTAAAATTGTTTACCTAATTTTTCTAATTAAGTGTTATGAGGATAGTAAATATTATCAGGTGTTACTTTATGGAAATCCATTATAATAATAATAATAAATTTATTTATTAAAACTTTATTATCCACCTTAATTAAAAGGGTAACAATGGGTGGACTTAATGCCTATTGGCATCCTCTCCCAGTCAACTTGTGGGTGTTGAGAAAGTTGTGAAGGGTTGAATATAAAAAAAAATGTGAAAAGTACCTTAATATTATGTTCTTTGAATATAAGCCTTAAATCTGCATTACTACAAATTGGTATCAATATAAATATGACTAGACTATGTGCCTAATTTAGTCAATTAATTTAACATTAGCTAATCTAGTGTTTTCTTGACTTGAGAACTCACTTACGGCCTTCATACCTGATTAGATAGCCTATGTCAATTCTTTAGGATTTAGGATCTTTCAAGTCGTAAGTTTCCTTTGCAGTTTATTTAGTAAATGGCATGATGGCGACTATGTTGCCTGGTAGGGATGAGATGTATTTACACTACCTGGTTTTAAAGCCAGGGCTGCGCTCAAAGTAACCAGAGTGAAGTGACCGGAGTTCACGAACCGAAATATAGCGCTTTAAGGAACATAACTGCATAAATTTCTTATTTTGCAAGTTAGTTGATTAAAGTCAATTTTCTGATATTTAAATACAATTTTTATAGATACGTTTAAAATTTAGTTGGTAAGTAATTAATAAACCTGCTTTTTTATATTGACTCTGTGTTAATATCTTATTATGGTAAATAAGTTATTCCGCGAGTTTATCGAATAGACAAATTAGGAACTGTAAATAACAGTCTGTTAATAAAACTTTCATTTTTTTTAGTTTGGATAATAATTAGATAATTGTTGTAAACAATAAAATAGTCACAAATCCATAAACAGCTCCTAAGAAAAGTATGGCTTGAGAAAATAAAAAAGAAACTATAAAATATTTAAAAACATGAAATTCTATATAAAAAAAGCATAAAACAAAAAAAAATCTATGTACATGCAAGAAATAAAATGATTTAAACCACGCCCGCTAATGCTAAACTAGCTAATGACAAAACACCGTATAAATAAAAAATACTGTTAGCAGACAGTTCTAATCCTGTCATTAAAAAAGTTGGAAGGAAATATTTCATTTCATTTCATCTAAAAAAACCCGTACTATGAGGTACTACTAATTACAGTGCAAGTATTGAGACCGAATACTGCCAAATACTTTCAAGTATTTTAAAATCTGGCCCGGGATTATTACATACTCATACTTGGAAGCCCTGGCACAAAATTTTGCAAATATATCTCATCCATATTACAAAGCCTCTTGAATTCATATAGTTCCCAAATGATATGTTATATAACTATGAAATAACAAATAAATTGAGAACAGACACTATAACAGAGCTTCAGTGGTTTTTGAAATAAAATTTGGTTGATAGAAAGCATTTTAATTTTTTTATAAAGTAAACTGAATACAATGATGAGCCATGATAGCTCAGGGGCTAGGCGCTCGCTTTTAATTTTCATAGTACGCGAGTGACCTGGGTTCGATTCCCGGTGCCGGCACCACTAAAATTGTTAATTGCAATTTTAAGTGCTGACTTACCATGTGCTCAGCGGTGAAGGAAAACATCGTAAGGAAACCTGCATGTCTGAGAAATTAAAAATATTTCGAAGACATGTGAAGTCCGCCAACCCTCATTGGAGCAGCATGGCGGATTCTTCCTAGCTCCAAAACCCTCTCAGAAATGAGAGGAGGCCTGTGCTCAGTAGTGGGACATTTATAGGCTGAAACTTTACTTTACTTTTTTAAACTGAATACAACAAGTTAAAGCAAAACAATAATTTGAAAATCACAGATGCATATTTACATATATTTTATTTATGTGTATGATAGTAAATCCATAATATGATTAATAAACTTACCTTTAACCTGTGTGTAATTTAATTTTCAGATGTATTTTGGATTCTTTCCAACCATCACAACATACAATGAATGATGATGAGAGTGATGTTGAAATAATTGATGAAGATGTTGAAATAAATTCTAACATTTTGAATTGGTATTCTGTGTTCTTGAAGAATGTGGAATGCAAGTACCCTGATAGTTTTGATAAAGTTATCAAAACTATAATGAGTTCAGACAGTGATGTTACATCTAAGAGGAGATCTCAATTATCCAAGTTGTTAGGCTTTAAACCTGCAGTGGCACATAAAATAAGTGGTTCTTATCTCTTCGAGAATTTAAACCATGTGAATCCTGAATTAAGAACGGAAGCTGTCAATTATATAGCAAAAGAGTTTCAAGCTTTAAAAATTGAGAATTCTAACTTTGTTAAAGAATCTATTGTGAATAGATTTAATGATGAAGATCCTGATGTTGTTCTAGCTACTTTAGATATTTCCAACGAATGTCTGAAAGAAGTACTTAATGATATTGATTTAACAAATGCCTTTGTTAGTATAGCTACAAATAAATCTAAGAAGTGGAAAAATGTTATCAACAAAGCTATAGTAAAATTCTGTTCACTTGAAATAATGCCTGTTAATCAAGATATAGTTTTAGCTTTGATACCATATTTATTCCCTTATGATATAAAATCTGCTGAAGTTACCTGGCAGGTTATAAAATCGCCTTGGGGTAAAAAGTTTGGCCTAAATAATAAATTGTCAAGTTTAAAAGATTCTTTAACTGATAATTTTGAGGTGTTAAACCAACTAATTTTCAAAGTAATATTTGTGGAAAAATCTATTTGCTTTGAATTTTTAGATATAAATCTTATAAACACAGATAATGTTCTCAACGTTTACTTTTTCATGCTGCTGAAATCATGTTCATTTAAAGCTGCCTCAATTGAAGATTTCACAAGTATACTAAAAATGTTACTTAAATCTTTTGAGAACAGAACAATAGTACCAAGTTCTGAATGTTCAAACTTTTCTCCTCAAATTGTTCCTGAATTTATAAAACTTTCTAGACAAAATAAAATTGTTTTTGAGGTAATGGAATACATTTTCGTGAGGATCATTGAAGATATGAATATAAAAAACATCACAAAGCCTTGGTGCAATGTGTGTAAAATGCCTGAAACAGTTCTTGTAAGGAGACTTTATGAATTGTTACTCACTGGTTGTGGCATCCCTACTTACGGTGATAACTATGCTAAGCTACTGAAGTTGCTACTTGGAAAATTATTTAACAGTGCCAAAGATAAATTTAACTTTATTGCTAATATTGCTTGTGGCCATATTCTATTTGCTACTGACCCTAGTGATGTTATTAATCCTGAACTTCAATTAAGAAGCATTAAAATGCTAATAAATTTTGTAACAATACAAGAAAATGAAAAGTGGATTTACGATTCTGATGTGCTCATGTTGACAATACTTTTTGATTTGAACAATCCACTTGCACCTATTCGACAGTGTGTAATTGACTTGATAAGTAAATTATTGAGATACGAACCAAATAAAGATATGATATATGTGCAGTTAATGGAGCAACTAATGTCGCACAAAGAAGAATTATTAATTGATCCTGATCAAATTCCACAAGTTCTAAAAACTATTTTGACGCAGCAATCTATTGGCAATAAGATGTTTAGGAAAAACTGTTTATTGAAACTAACAAGTATGTTGATCGCTGACACACCGTCTCATATTAAATGTAATTTAGTAAAATTACTCTCAAGTATAAATAGCGTGAGCAGTTTTCCTCACATGATCCCGTCCTTGAGTTCTCTAGAGAAAGTTTTAAAAGAAAATAATGAAAAACTTGCTTTTGATATTTATGAATCTAATCTATTTAAGTTGGTGTATAGTTTGATTAATGAGGTAACAGTGACCACTTTTTCAAAGGAACAGGTTTGGAAGTCCATTGAAATTGGTTTAAAGGAATATCGAGAATGTATCCAAGATGAAAACAAATCCTTTACTAGCCCATGCATACTGATAATGAAGGAATTTGACGAAGATGTCTTTAAAAAGTTTCCTGAAGAAAAGTCTATGGATTTCATACGCCTTATCACGTCTGCTGGCGTTTTCAGTAGTAATCCGAATGTTTCCTCCGCTGCGTCAAAATTAATGAAAAAGATACATATTGATTTTCGTAACTTTAAGCCAATTCTAGAGAGAATGCTTAATGCTGTAGACCCAGCTACTAATGTGCCTAAGAAAAAAAAAGTTTCTGTACCCATGCTGTCATATCAGTTAGCAGAAACCGATGATTGGAGATTGGGTGTGGCAATACTGGAATATGTTCAGAATAAGAAGAAAATGACTATAGACAATACCTTTGTTTCTATTTTATTCCAGTTGCTTAACAAGTGCTTGAGGTTCGAAGAGCAGTCATATGTAGAATACACAAAACAACTCATTCTATCCTCCATGTGGTACTTTTGTAAAAAATTCGTTGACGATTCCGATAAAGAACAACTGCAGTCACTTAAGAGTATATTTGACGTGGAGCTAATTGTGCAGTGTATACGAGGAACGCAGAACCCTCAAACTCAACATCATGCATTAATTTTACTGTCACACGCAGCATATATGTTACCAGAGCAAGTGTTGCACCATACAATGGAGATATTTACGTTCATGGGATCATCTGTTTTAAGACATGATGATGCATATAGCTTCCAAATAATAACTAAAATTATAGAAACATTAATACCAATACTGGTAAAATTGGATAAAAATATCGAAGACTATACGGAAAAGGAAATCCAGCAACTGCAACGTCGTGTTGTTCCAGTCCTGCGTATATTTGCCGATGTTGTTCTACATGTTCCCGAACACCGGAGATTACCTCTTTATAAGAAGCTTATAGAGACACTCGGTCCCAATCAATTTCTCTGGGTTTTCCTTGCACTTCTTTTGGAGACTCACATAGCCCATTTCAATGAAAATAAGAAAAAGGATAAACGACAACAAAGAACATTAGCGGACCAGGAGTCTCCGATAAATAGACTTGATTTTGGGCAAAGCATACTGCTAGAGTTTTCTCCTGAAGTAGGTTTAGAAAACTTTATAAAACTTATTACTTACATCAAATCTTTGCCGATGCAAAAAGATGAGAATGCAATGGAAACCGATGTTAATCCAAGTGATATATTTAGTGTGAATAGCCACACTCCGATACAATTGCGCTATTATAAATATGTCATCATTACCTTCATGAATACTTATTTAGCATCCTCGCGATTCATCCAACATAACAGTCAAGCAACAGATGTCAAAACTATGGAAGGTCTTTACAAAGCATTTGTAATTAACGTATTGACATTCATACAAAGTATTTCTAAGGTAAGCGACGAGAAAACCGCCAAGTATTGGCGTGTGATGTTACATCACAGCTACGACTTATTAGATAATATTAATAACTTATTATCTGCTCCTATGTTCCTGTCTGTAGTGCGAGGATTACTTAACCACACGCTGCAAACCGTGCGAAGGAAGTCAATGGAGTTGTTGAATTCAAAAATACAATTCAGTCCAGAAATGTTTACGGATGTTGATAAGGAACTGTTATTTTCTTTACTACCGGCCTTAGTAGATATTGTCAAAACTATAGACAGTAAAGACGATACATTAACTGAAATTGCTGCTCAAGAACTGGAACTTAACCAGCAGACTGCACTGCTGTCTCTCAAATTGCTAGCTAGAATGTTAGCTTCTGAGAATCCAGAGCCATTTAAACCTGTTCTGGAAATTGTTACGGATTATACCTGCAGTCCAAGCATAAGTAGCAACGTAATGGCTTCTGTTGTCTTATGTCTTGCAGAATTGTGCGGAAATCTGAAAGCACACGCCCTAGCAAGTCTCCGTAAATTTATGCCAGCCCTTATCAAAGTACTAAAGAAGCAGCGAAAGGCAGATGTTCAGGAATTGGTGCTGTTAAGTACAGTGACAGCCATTTCAAAGATTATTGAAAGTTTGCCTCTTTTCTTGAGTCCGTATCTGCAGAAGTTTCTGTACGAGTACTCAATCCTGCTCGCTAAGTGGCAAAGTTACGACCAGGAATGTAGTAAAGTTTCCGCCATTGTTACGAAGCTTTCCAATATTAAAAAGAAAATCGCGGGCTCAATTCCGCCTAGGGTTTTGATACCTGTTGCGAATGCGACTTATCACCTAATTATAGATAAAGAAAACTATGACGCTGTTGGTCCAGTGATGTCCGTTTTGGCAGATTGTTTCACGAATGTTACCACAGCTGATTTTACGGCGCTACAGCAAGATTTAACAGCATTCTTCTTATCAGCACTTCAATTACGGAGTGATGCTGTTGATAAAAACATAGATGTAAATATTGTTGACATAGCTGAAGACGAAGTGGTGAATGCTTTGGTGTCATTAGTCCTTAAATTATCCGAGACCAATTTCAGGCCATTTTATTTCAAAATCTACGATTGGGCAATAAGGACTAATATAGAAGGTCATAAAGATAGAACAATAACGTTTTACAGGTAAGTTTATCGATTTCCAGAGTATATAATTTGTAAGATTTCCAGAGTATATGGGAATTATGTAACAATCAATAAAAATACACTATTGCGTATTCGTATAATCGAGGTAATACCAACTCCGAACCCTGGTATACGAAATATTACTTGCTTCCGACCTTTTCTTTATCCAAACCATGGCCATTGTTATGGATGGTAAAAATGTAAAATATGTATACATATATGTTCTCTTTCAAATATACATAAAAATTCATAATTAAATTACAGTCACGCCTGCTTCAATTTTCTTTCAAAGTTTATTTACATTTAATTACAGTATATATGTGCCATTTTGTTCAATGTATGTGATCATATGATCCCGTAGCTGTAGAAATTTTGGGACTTCTGAGCCAAAAAAACGCGACAATTAGTTTTGGCAGTCCTCTCTTGAAGTGAAAGAATTTTGAAGTGACTGAAACAGGTGGAAATCTGAAAATGCAAGGTCAGGGCTAAATGGCAGATGCGTTAACACCTCCCAGCCAAACTCTTAATTTTTACTGAGTGGCTAAAGATTTGTGTGGTCTAGCGTTGTCGTGATGAAAGACCACACCCTTTCTATTGATTAATTCCGGCCGCTTTCTCTCAACTTCTTGCTTTATTTTCATCAGTTGTTGGCAGTAGAGATCACAACAATCAGTATAGATTCACTCATTTTGACAGAACGAAAAACAAATGAAAAAAAATAGCTAGAAACAACATTTTTCTGATTTGTTTCTTTTTTTTAAATGTTACCTTTTTAATTTCATCAAAACCAGCCAGATACAAATAGTACAGCCAAAGAGATTTTATTACAAGTTTATACATACATTATACTATACGCGAAAAGACTTTTCCCCCGACCTAATAATCTTTTTAACCTAACTGTATTCATACATAATCTGATGCTACATATTTTTGGTAACGCTATTATAACTCATGGCACACAGGTTCACCTGTCTCGAGTTACTTAGGTAAATTGACTAATCATCATCATTATCATTCCAGCCTATCACCAGTCCACTGCTGAACATAAGCCTCACCCATAGATTGCCGCAAAAGTTTGTAATTCTCATTTTGGGGGGATTTTGCCATTGTTGTCACGCTTGGCAGGCGGGCTTGGCAACCGGCAGTTGGGTTGGCAACCGGCATGTTTCAGGGAGATGCCTGCCGCCAACTCCAACACAAACTCTTGGTTTTTAGTTTCTCTCTGTTGACTTTTACGACACCCACGGGATGAGAGTGGTAGGTTCTCATAAGCATCCACCGAACGATAATTGACTAATATAAGAGACTAATTGAATAATAATGTTTTCAGACTAAGCAGTGCTATCGCGGATAAACTGAAAGGCCTCTTTGTTCTTTTCGCCGGTCACTTTATCAAAAATGCAGCAGATTTACTTGACTCATGCAACAATAGTAAAACGGAAGACTTATACTTTGAATCTGAAGAAAAATGCATATCCCTTGTCAACTATATTATAAAAACATTACATGTCGTGTTCCTCTACGACAGCCAAAGTTTCCTAAATAAAGATAGATTTGAAACTCTCATGCAACCGGTGGTAGACCAGTTGGAGAACACTTTGGGAGGCATTGTAAGCCTTAAGGCCAGGGCAGCTGAGTCGATTATTCCGTGCATTGCGCAGTTTGCCGTCGCATCCGCAGATGATTCCCTTTGGAAGTTGTTGAACTATCAAATCTTGCTGAAGACTAGACACAATGATGCTGAGATCAGGTATAACTATAATTATTTAATATTGCATTAGCTGGTGGTGGTAGGATTTCTATGTAGGAATCCGTCCAGTGGTACCCACCGTAGTTCTTTCGAGTAACAGTAGTGCGCAGACGTTACTGTGTTGTAGTTTGAATGACGCTGATGGTGTAATTACTGGGCATATGTGACTTAAGAACGGACGTCTCATGGTGACGAGCGCAGTGTGGTGTCACACAGATTTTTTTTCGGTGACAGCATTTGTAATGGGCAGATGTAGAATTTACTATAAGGCGAACGATTTGCTTGTCTCAGCACTTTCTTTCAAAATAAAAAAATCTGCCTCAGCTGAGGTCGATTTGTACAATGTAAAAATGGTGTTATGACTGTCCTTTGTCGGTTGGATCTGAAATCTTCCGTTCCCCAGTGGAGTGGAGTGATATGGGAAGGATACAGTAAGATAATGTCTGTGTTAGCGTTAATGCCTACGACTATATAAAATATCCAGTAGGTGATTGTGAATGTCAGAAATCATATTTTTTACTGGTGGTAGGATTCCTATGCTGGTATCCGTCTACCCCAGGTACCACCCCAGGGCCAGTTATTCTGCCGTGAAGCAGTAGTGTGCAAACATTACTGTGTTTCGGTCTGAAGGGCACTGAGATCTGGCGTAATCACTGGGCATATGAGACTTAAGACCTTATGTCTCAGGGTGACGGGCTCAGTGTGGTGCTACGCAGAAATATTCTGAGTAACACAGCATCTGTTATGGGCAAACGTTGCACTTACCATCAGGTGAACGTTTTTCTCGTCTCGACACTATCAAATAAAATAAAAATAATTATATACTAGTTTTTATACTTACTAAAAATTTTAAATTATGTCTGTCCTCCTTCGCACTCTGCACCTATACCTTTAGGTTGAGCAGAGAACATATTTTCTGCTCAATCCAAAGGTGGAATGTTATAGAATGCCTCTAGGCGTTAAGTCTACTATTTTGTACATTATTCTTACTGCTGGTTGGATTTCTATGCGGGAATCCGTCTAGGTAGGTACCAGCCAGCCAGTTATTCTACCGTGAAGCAGTAGTGTGAAACATTAATGTGTTTCGGTCTGAAAGACACTGAGAGCTTGTGTGTAATTACGAGGCATATAGGACTTAAGAACTGATGTCTCAAGTTGACGGGCACAGTTCGTTGCCCACACAGAAACGTTCTAGGTGACACAGCATTTGTTGTGGGCAGACGTTGTACTTTCCATCTGGTGAATGTTTTGCTGGTCCCGTCTCCTTCATAGGTCATCATCATGTTGGTTATACTTAAATAATAATGTTGCGTATGCAATGATGAGAGTTTGAGTGTAGAATGCTAGAACGACATTTTGTGGCATTTTCTATGATTGTAATGTACTCTGATTTTGTAGGTTAACAGCTTTAGACTGTCTCGTGTCTATGGCAACACAACTTGGCAGCAGCTGGCTGCCATTACTCGCTGAAAGCGTGCCTTTCCTTGCTGAGCTGCTAGAAGATGGTGACTCTAAGATAGAAACATGCACTAAAGACGCCATAAGAAAACTAGAGCATATATTGGGAGAACCCCTCGAGAAATACTTTTAGAGATAAGCCAAAGTTTTATTTGACATATTTTTACAATAAATAACAAAGTTTTACTGAACAAGCTTTCTTTCTTTCTATTTGGTTTTGTTTTATGTACAACCAATATTTATTTTGGTATTTAAAAACAAAGGAAACAAATGAAGATTGTTCGATTTGATAAGTAATTTAAATTTACTTTTTTATTATATGATAAAGAACTTCCCATGTGTATAAATTCAATAAAAATCCAGAATATGGAAAAAATGAAGTTTAAATCGATAAGGAAGTATTTAAAGGGTACTCAATCATATTATTTTAAATTATTTCATAGTAGTTCTACCGCCATCTATTGGTACAATAAAAATGGACTTGTCCTGGATAGAACAAGAAAGGTATGGTTTCAAGCACAAAGTAAAGCTAATAGAAACATATAGGTGGCGCCACATACTTAATAAGTTTTAAGCAATGAAGTGAAGTGAAGTGAAGTTTCAGCCAATAAATGTCCCACTGCTGAGCACAGGCCTCCTCTCATTTCTGAGAGGGTTTTGGAGCTAGGAAGAATTCGCCACGCTGCTCCAATGCGGGTTGGCGGACTTCACATGTCTTCGAAATATTTTTTATTTCTCAGACATGCAGGTTTCCTCACGATGTTTTCCTTCACCGCCGAGCACGTGGTAAATCAGCACTTAAAATAACAATTTTAGAGGTGCCGGCATCGGGGATCCAACCCAGGTCACTCGCGTACTATGAAATTTAAAGCGAGCGCCTAGCCCCTGAGCTACCACGGCTGTATCAATGGATCGCAACTCCTAACTTTTAGCAATGAATTAAAAAAAAATATATAACAGAAAAACGTAAAAAATGCATCATATAGTAGTGCCTTTATATTACTCATTGTTTTTGAATTGATGCCCTTCAGGAATAAGTATATTATATAATATTCCATGATATACAAGTAAATTCAAACTATTCGAAGTGTCACTGTTTTTTATGGAACCAAGTGGCGGGACGGACAAATCGTCCACCCGATAGTAAGTGCAACGTCTGTCTGTAACAAATGTTGTTATATCTTTTTCTCGTGTTAGGTGTCTTATACAGAATACGGGGAACAATATATTGTCGCTATGTCATCTGGATCCGGCATATTTTTACGATACAATTATAGGCTTTCCCTCTTTTATATACATACATACAGTCACGCCTTTTTTTCATAAAAGTGATAGACAGAGGTCGCTCACGTAGCCCACTTTTCGCCCCCGCGAGAAACGAGACGTGACGGATGGCGAACACCGTCACTGCCATTTTGGTACAAGTCAAAAGAAGAAAAATTTTTAATCCCCATTGCGTTCCCACGATCAGTATAGTGACAGCATTGCATATTATGGTATTATTCTACACGAATAAAGGCTGTCCGTAAAATACCTTAGTCGCCTCTTACGACAGCTCGGTAGGTAAGAGGTAGGTGCTATGCTACTCGGATATCTATTATATACTGTATATATGTACCAAATTGCACGGGTAGTTTCGCTAGATATATTATGATACATTTGGTGACCCGTAAAAGGTTGCTTCGAATACGAGTGCGGAGACCGGTGCTTCTTAACCACACGGCTGTCTACCGTTTCAGCGAAAGATCTTCACTTCTCTATCCTCGCATATGTATTTATTTCTTTAAGTTTAGAAGGCTATGCAGGAATCCGTCTAGGTAGGTACCACCCCAGAGCTAGATATTCTGCCGTGAAGCAGTAGTGTGCAAACATTACTGTGGTTCGGCTTGAAGGACACTGAGAGCTAGCGCAATCACTGGGCATATGATGACTTAAGAACTGATGTCTCAGGGTGACGGGCGCAGTGTGGTGTCACACAGTAATTTTCTGGGTGACACAGCATTTGTTATGGGCAGACGTTACACTTACCATCAGGTGAACGTTTTGCTCGTTCCGTCACTATTATTAAAAAAAAGGTAGGTAACGTTGTTAATGATATATATCCAAATGTATCCTTAATTACATTAATTTTCATCATCATAATCCTCTAATTTGGCGTCTATTGGGCATAGTTTTGATAAGTTTAGAGGATTTGTCGTTAATGCACTCAGGTGTAAAGATGGAGATCACAATGCAACATAAGATATGTTGACGCCACTTCAGACCCTATGGTTCATCACCAGTCATATTTGAGATTTTTAGCAGTATAATTAGTTGATTTAACAACCAAAATGATATGATGGAAAGAAGATTACGATGCATTACTATGTTAGTTTGCAAATATAATAATAGTGATAAAAAGGCTCGTTTAACTAAGTGCGAAGCAGAAGTTAAACTAAATATGAAAAATTTAATAAAATAATGAACATAAATTAAAAACTTTGAATGTATAGCCCCCTTACTCCTTGTCTCTATTATCTTTCTTGTCTATATTTGTCTTTCTTCTCTCTCATGTAACGAAATGTTTCTAAACGTGACGCGTCTTTAAAATTTCACACCCAATTCGCGTCGATTATCGAATCGCCGCTTATGAAGTTTTACTTCAATAATAATAACTCTTTTAATCAATCCAGCAAAATGGTATATATGAAACTAATAAAAATAAAATATGGTAGGTAATTAGATTTAGCTTTGATGTTGTAGTGTACATTTAAAACTTCTTCAACTTATACAGTTCTAAAACTTAAAATAAGTCCTGTAATAAACGCACCGGGTCCATTTTCCTTTTTTAGTCTTTGCACATTAAGGAAATGCCGCTTTTAGCACATCAAGAAAACTAAGTAAATTTTCTTTAGCTCAAACTCACTAGAGGAATCACTCATTTGGAAGTTTTAAATGAGCTGCAGTTTGCCTTTATGGTTTGGGCAGTAAATCTCAAAGGCTTTTAGACTGAATACGATTATCTTCTATTTTTGTAGAGCGGACATTCAAATATGTTAAGTAAAAAAGGTAAGGTAATAAGTAACAAATAAAATGCCCCACTGCCGAGACACCTACTGAGAGGGTTTTGGAGCCGGGAAGTGTCCGCCACGATGCTCCAATGCAAGTTGACGATTTTGCAGGTTTCCTTACAATATTTTCGTCCTGTTCCGTCGAGCACGTGATAAATCAGCACTGAAAATTGCAATTGACAATTTTAGTGTTGCCGGCGCCGGGAATCGAACCCATGGTTATTCGCGTACTACAAAATTAAAAGAGCGCCTAGCCCCTGTGCTACCTGTGATTCTAACCACAGTTTGCGACCAAATTTACTGTTTTTAAGAGTGGTGTGCATTCTTTTTGAAACGTTGAAACTAGGTTATATATATCGTGGACTGTATGTGATTTTGCGTATATAAATTTGACATGCACAAACACCCACACCTGTAACAAATATTTTCACTCGGACTCGCAACCGTGTATCATCAAAGACGCCTCGCCAACCGGGCTGTTTTTAATTAGTTATTTTTAAACTTTTTAGTTATTTATAGCCAAAGATATCATTCAGCTAAGAATACCTAACCATAAAGAAGTCGATAGTGAAAGATAAGTTATTTTAGTTATTAATTTTTAACCGACTTCAAAAAAGGTGGAGTTTCTATTCGTCTGTATTTAAGTAGTAACTACCTTAATAGGTTCCTTAGTACCTCAGTGGGTAGGCCTTAGATCCGGAAAGCAACAATTTGTGTTTTTGCACAAATGTTGACTCCGGCTAGGATTCGAACCCATGACAATCAGGTACTCTGGTCACGCGGTCGTCTTTTCAACAATTTTGCGCAAATTAATTCAATATTTACGTGCTCATTTACAATACGAAGCTATCACTTTGCTGGTAAATATTTAAGCTTTCAGATGCGTCAGCAATACAACTCTAATTAATTAAAATTGCTACTCAGGGATTTATTTTTGTATCGGTACATTTAATTTATTTTTTTATATTTCCTTTCGGCTCAGTTAATTATGTGAGAAATGAAAATTTTTTCATATTGTTATGAATACAAAATTATAATTACCCTTAAAATTTTAAGATATTATTTACAAACTACTTATTTACAAATTACTTACGAACGCGTGGCCTAGTGGTCAAAGTATCTGACTTCTACGCCACCGGTCCTGGGTTCGAATCCCAGCCGGAGCCAATATTTGTGCTAAAACACAAATTGTTGGCCTGGTTGTATTGTGATTGTCCCCATGTTTCTGATACTGCATCCTAGCCTACCTCCGATCTTACGCTTGTTTGCGCGGACACTTGTGGCTCTGTAATATCTCCTGCATCATTATATGATATAATAATTCTTGTGCTTATGCCGTGTGGTGGCGGCTCGATAAAAGAATACCACCACTCCATCTCATCCAATGGATCTCGTAAAAGGCGAGAGATCTCAGTTCTTCCGTACTGTAAAGCGCTCGAAACGTTAGGGTTAATAATTAAATTAGAACGCGAATAGAATCCGTAAATTTACGTTACGTTACGTACGTTAAGGTTCACAAACATGTCTTACGTCTGTGTACATATACTCGTTTTGATATATGTTCAGTTGTTATTGGTAACGATCGAACTTGTCGGCGAATATGTTACATGCGAAACATGTTTAATTAGTTAAGTCTAACTACCTAATTATGCCGACTAGTAGTAGTAGTAGAGGTCAACCAACTAATTCTGCCGACACGTTTGGGCAGCCTTCAAGAAACTACGACACATTCTTATCCAGTATATATAATGTGACCATTTATTTTTTCCTTCAAAATGGGACGCCCTAAAATTATTATTTTTGTAACACATATGAAGAAAAGTTATGAAATGTTTAATGATTAAAAATTAAAATGAGAAGTAAGGAGAAGGCGTTTTATATTTTTCGGATGGGCAAATGTTGCCCAAAATATCAGGTTCAGGTTTTAAATATGAATGGAACTGTTGGCATTACTTGTTGATGTTACGCTTTTGATTAGACAGAGCGACAGCGGGACACATAGCTTAAAACTGGGACTATCCTGCTCAAAGGCCGTATGGTCACGCTAAGTATACCTTAGAGTCAAACAACAAAACTTACCGGTACGTGCTGCCAGTGAGGAAATGTGAAATATTACATGCGGTCAGTAATATCCGAGAAAGCTCTTATTCACTAAGACTGTGTAGGCGATGTAGCCTTAATAATTAGAACTGAGTAAGCGTGCCGTGTGGTGGTGACTTAAAGAAAAGCCGATAGTGGTAAAATGACAACCAGTTGATGGGCAGCAGTATCTTACTGAAACATCTGAATAAATAAACTGCGGTTGGCAACCCGCCTGCCAAGTGTGGCAGCCATGGCGAAATCCCTCCAAAATTAGAGCTACCACACTGTGTGACAATCTATGGGGGAGGCCCTTGTTCAGCAGTGGACTAGTGATAGACTGAAATGACGATGATGATGACGTTAGCCATAAAATTTCTTAACGCGTCTTATTAAAGAAATCTCTTGTTGTATTTTTTTTTTAAATTAAAATCAGCGTATCGGTTTTGCGAATAAAGCATGTTTCATTATTGGGACGGGCTCAATCAGGCAATTTTATTTTGAATTTGCTTTATTTTATGTAGTTTTATTTTTATCAATGATCCGTACTATTTGAAACTTATTTTCGTTCTTAAATCGCCTCTCTGCACATAAGCGACTGTGAAAAAGCTTTTTAACCTGTTTATGAAAGTTTTAAACGAGGATTTTTTTCGAAAAGCAGCATTGGCGGGGTTACAAAAAGAGCGCTTTATGAAGTGAGCTTATCCTGGATCATACAGGGACTCGACTAGTTCTATTGTGTGAATATTTTTATATTAGCCGTTTCACAACGACATTTAATACATTAAAAACAAAGTCGACTTCGCAAAATGACCACATCTCGGAATGACCTCATCTTAGGATGACCTACACCCATGTCGATTTTATTTAAAATGATTTATTCATTTATTATGCAATTATTATTATTGTGTAAGTGATTACTAAATAAATAGAAGTGTATTTGTGACAAAAAATTCTTAGCCTTTACTTTCAAGTAGAATCAGTTGATTGTATTTTATATAATTAGAGTGAATTCGAATGGAATCGAAGCATTTAACAAGTTAATGGAATTATACGTATAAAATTTCAAAGAGTTAATATTTTATTCGTTATTACGGATGTATTAAATGCTCTCTGGCAAATAAAATTAAAGTATAATTTGATTTCACGCTACCGTTTAAGTCAGTCACTCCGTCTCATCTCGTTTCTTTCGTAAGTCGATTTGTTAACAGCACTCATAATAAATGTACTATGACGACCGCGTGGCTCACTGGTTATAGTACCTGACTCCTACGCCCCAGGTCTACCAGGTACCTACCTTCACGGACTCCTGCACAGGAATCCTAACACATCCCATCCCATCCCATGTAAACATCCCATGTCTTCCGGTAGTTGACGGAATAACCATCTCAAAAATACCACAGAAAATACACAGACTGGTGACGGGCGGCATTGTCTAAGGTGCAAGTGACTGGTACTGTGATCAGCAAATATCCCCTTACTAGGAGAGGCCGATGTCCAGCAGTTGACTATTAACGGGCTGATGATAATGATGATGATGATGATTTATGTTATTAAATAAAATACGGTATTGAGAAACCGTGGAATTTTTTCGTAATTTCACATTCCAATTTAACTCACAGCTATCTGAAACATCTCACAACTGAACAGTATATTGTAGAATGTACATAAGCATACGGAACATCGACCAAAATTATCGTATGTAAAACCGTAAAATGTGAAATGTTATGAAAAATATTAACAATACATAACATCAAAATAATTCTTTCATCACATTGAAGGCTATGGTAAGAAACTCGTAATAGATAGCATACTCGGCACACAATGTACCTCCCTGCTGTTAAGCATTCCCGCATGGGTCCTTATCAAATTATTAATAATTTTATACACTGCTAAGAATATTTAGATATTTTAAGAGCGTATGAATAAAGTGGTGCTGTGTTCCATTAATTTATTCAGCTTCCAATCTCATTCTTAATATATTTTTCTGTTGTCTGAACATTTCAGACAACGGGACAAGCATTACCTTGAATTGAAAGAAAATCGTTCTCCAATATTAGTAGGGTAGCAATGTCTTGTGTATATGACAATAATAGAAATTACGAATTCGAATTACAATGATGTAATATTATACAAAAAAACTATAGCAAGAACTATAACTATCACCTACTCGTATGCAGGAATCCGTCTAGGTATGTACCACCCCAGGCTAGTTATTCTGCCGTGAAGCAGTAGTGTGCAAACATTACTGTGTTTCGGTTTGAAGGGCACTGACAGCTAGTGTGATCACTGGGCATATGAGACTTAAGAAATGATGTCTCAAGGCGCAGTGTGGTGACATACAATTATGTTTTGGGTGACACAGCATTTGTTATGGGCAGACGATGCATTTACGATCAGGTGAACGTTTTGTTCGTTTCGTCACTTTATCCAATAAAAAAACATTGACATTTAATTCGGAATTTTATTTGAATTAAACAAAAATAAAAAAATATATAAATAAAAATAAACCGACCAAGTGCCTGTCGCACCACTCACAGTGAAGGGTTCCGTAGTGGGATATAGCGTGTTACCGAAATAATCCCATATCTGAAAAAGTAAACAATGTATCCTACTGAAACCAATTTTCGTTGGAAGTGTTTTCTAGATTACCACATAAATTTTTTTCAGATTTTTCCATCACATAATTGAAAAGTTAGGGAAGGGAGAGAAACATTTCTTACGACTTTAGAAGTGCATATCTCCATCTATTGGTTTAAGTAAAGTAGTAATTTTGAAACTTCTTCCTAACTTTTCAAGACATATCTAACGATACCTCACAAACTTAACCAACTGTGCCAACCCTATTTCTTTTTTCGTAAAGTCACTACACCATTGTGCAGTGGTTTATAAATTGAATACATTGAATCAAATGCAAAAAAAGTTTCAAATCCGACGAGTAGTAGAGATTAGCGTATTCAAACAAACAAACTCTTCAACTTTATTATATTAGTATAGATATTATTTATTTTCATCATCATTTCTTTTTATTTCTCAGGATTTTGAAATGATTTTCATTCTTTTAAAAAAATATTTCAGAGGTTTTCACTTGCAATAACCTGTAATATGTAGTAGTAACATTAATTAATTGAAAAACTAATACTACAGAGCTCATTTAACAAAATAAATATTAATAATAAAGATTATGGTTTACACCATTTGTATCAAAATATACAAGACATTTTAGACAAAGATAAAAGAAAGAAATGAACTGTTATACTCCAATAAAAGATGTGTGTTGTTGTCAGCGTTTACTGACCTTTCCATGCGCTTTAATTCATCATTTGATTTCGCTTTCGCTTTTTATTCATCATCGTAATCATTTCAGCCTATCACTAGTCCACTGCTGAACATAGGCCCCTCACAAAAGTTTGTAACCTATTAACTTATTGTAGTTGCCACATTTGGCAGGCGTTCAGACGTTCTAGGAAGATGCTGCTGTCCATCTCCTGGGTTTTTAATTTTCCTACTGTCGACTTTTACGACACCCACGGGATGAGATTGGGTGGTAGATTCTCTTGTGCCGTCACCACATGGTGTCATAAAAAATGAGTGTATGGAAGAAGTTTTATTGGAAATTGATATACAGAATAAATCTGTTGTGAACTCTTTCGTCAGTATTAAATTACGTGCATTGTTAAAATTAAAGTTGTGAACTAAGTTTTAGAGTATTGCATGTAATTATTTCATTTTTCTTCACATACCGTATGAATCATGGCAATGTTATGCTGCTATTCTGTGGGAGTGAGGCATTTGCATGATCTAGATTAACAAAACACAAAAAAAAAATACTAATAAAAATAAGTGCCAATGCTTTTTGGATTTGAGTTTTAAGAATTTCCGCCCCTTCTAAAAAGATCGATTGACTTATCAGTATTCACTTCCTGAATGTTTTCTTTTAACATAATTGCTTAACGGAGTGACGTTTTAAAAGACGTAAAATACGTAACTGTTTCGGTACGATAACTTTTAATTTAAATAGTATTTACACACATACATAGACATTCCAATTGCTACGACCCTGACATACATCTACCGCTTCTTCTACTTTCATTAATGTTTTCATGCAAGCTTGCCGGTTACGGGTATTTTTAACGTGACCCTCCCTTAAAACGTCTTCGATCTGATCGTTTTTTTATTGTATAAAGTGATGAAACGAGCAAAACGTTCACCTAATGGTAAGTGCAACGTCTGCCCATAACAAATGCTGTGTCACCCAGAATATTTCTGTGTGACACCTAACTGTGCCCATCACCCTGAGACATCAGTTCTTAAGTCTCATATGCCCTGTGATTACGCTAGCTCACAGTGCCATTCAAACCGAAACACAGTAATGTTTGCACACTACTGCTTCACGGCAGAATAATCCTTACCGGCTTGCTTATAGTATTCATCTATCTATCATTATTAAATATCTATTCATAATTTGTTTAGCTAAATGAAATGGATTTTTCTTGATGTACTGTGGTCGTTTAAATTAATAAAAATGCAATTAACGTTGTTTGCAATTAACAGCTATTCGTTTTGATTATTTTACACTTTACGGAGTACACAAAACTTTAATAATTACAGTTGTGCAGAAATTAATTAATTAAGGTCGCAGCTGATATAACTAAAAGCTTACATATTCATTAGCAAAGTGACAGCGCATCGCTCTGTAAATTTGCATACAAATATTGCATAAATGTATGCGAAACTGTATTGTGTTTGGAATAAAAACACTCGTCGCTCATTTTCCCCACTTGCGTCAGCGTCGGTATTAAGTGAATACTCTGACTGACAAAGTGACGGAACTTATTTAACTTCAGAATGCAATACGGCAATACCTATGTTTATGTCTTTACATATTTTCACATATTAGTATTTAAGTACTGAAGTATTTTGAACGAGATTTAATAAGACTTAGTTTCTAGGCAGTCAATATGTGATGTATTGAATTTCCGAATTATTTTACTGGTGGTAGGATTCCTATGCAGGAATCCGTTTAGGTAGGTACCACCCCAGGGCCAGTTATTCTGCTGTGAGGCTGTAAACATTGTGTAAACATTATTGTGTTTCGGTTTAAAGGACACTTTCATCTAGTGTAATCACTGGGAATATGACACTTAAGAACTGATGTCTCTGTCTTTGAAAACGGGCGAAGGACTTTGCCGCTGTTGGGCCGCTTTGGTCATACGCCCCTTGGTTTTGGTATGCATAAATTGTAAATAAAAAAAAATACAGTTTTAAACTACAACAATTTTCTTTAACAGAAAAATAAAATAGGTTAAAGTTTAATTAACTAAATTTAAATTAATTCAATCAATTTAGCATTTCCATAACGAAGCTCAATATTCTCACAGCGAGTAATATGAAATGGGATTTAATGTTCTTGATGTTTCTTTGCAAGATAGAATCCTTAACGATGATATTAGCAGCATAATAGAGTAACTGATATAACCCTAAAGATCAGCAAGTTGAAGTGCAATGACGAATTAGCCTATTACCGTTGGAGAAGAAAGGTTCTCGAGGGGTAACATCGTACTGGCAAACGACGACCTGCACGGTTTTGCTGAGAATCAGAGGAAGCAAGTGGCTCGGGACCCTGTTTTGTGACAATCTATGAGGGAGGCATTGTTCAGCAGTGGACTTGAAATGAAATGAAGTGAAGGGGTAATGATTTTTTTAATAAATGTTAATAATATATTTTAATGTTCTGTTATTACCCTTTGATGTAGTTGTAGAATTTAAAGTTGAGTGAGAGCTTCTGTAGTTGCGTAAATATTTACTTCCGTAATATATACTAAACATATGACAACTTCTTTTGAAGCAAAACTTTTTTGGGCGCGATGAGAATAAAATTGCAAGGTCGAATTTGAGTGCAGCGTTTTCGTGCAATTTTCCTGTTATTCTTAATTAATATTTATCAATAATTAATAACTGTTTATATATTGAACATTTCACACCGAGTAACATTTTTGTTAGTTCATGTTTTTTATTTTTATTTTAATAAAAATTCTTATATTCTGATATATATAAATTACACTTCTGTTACGGGTACCGAGTACACGTGCTTTTTTAAATTATGGCCCCTCTTCTTAGAATTCTGCTAATATCAAGTAATTTAAAATAACAAGTTCTGGCTTATTAACTTTAAGATTTTGTTATCGTCGAAATCGGTCAAGAAATAAAAACCTTTTTACTTTTATTTCTACCCTCTTATGTGAAAAGAAACCTGCGTCTGTTTTTTTATATTGAGCAGTCAATTAGCAGGATTTTTTTAAGATCCCAGTTAGTAGCTAGTCTTATATAAAGTTCTCCATAGCGAAAGAATTACAGTATTACTGCTTTGGCATTTCAGGATCTTAATTTAGTTGTGGAAAGTTTGCTTTAACTTTCAGTGTAAGTAATTAACTCGTGCTGAATAAGTCTTCAGTCTTTCCTAATGGTCTGAGTCTTTGCAACATACTTACTGATGAGGAATGTTTTAATGACCAAATCACTTTCCCAAGGGGAAATGCCAGACGTGGAATGGCCAAAGAGTCCTCGACATTAATACGTAAGACGGTTTATGTCATTCTTCGTTAACAAAATATATTTTTTTTATTGTAGAAAGCGTCGAAACGAGCAAAACGTTCACCTGATGGTAAGTGCAACGTCCGCCCACAACAAATGCTATGTCACCCAGAACAATTCTGTGTGACACCACAATGCGCCCGTCATCCTGAGACATGAGTTCTTAAGTCTCAAATGACTAGTGATTACGCTCACAGTGCCCTTCGAACCGAAACACAGCAAAGCTTGCACACTACTGCTTCATGGCAGAATAACTGGCCCTGGGGTGGTACCTACCTAGACGGATTCCTGCATAGGAATCCTACCACCAGTAATACAAAATTGTTTTAACGTTTGTATTATGTTGCTAGTTTAATTACTGAACATATGAGACGTCAGAGGTGATGTATCAGGGGGGCGCAGTGTGGTGACACAGCATTTATTATTGATAGACGTTGCACTTACCATCAATAAAATATTACTGCTACAAAAGAAAAGAAATTTCTCAAGTGTGAAATTGTTTATGTTGAAAATAAATTTCAAATTGATGATGTCGAACTTCCAGACTCTGTCGGAAGCTATCAACTACTCAGGGGATATTACAGTGTCAGAAGTGGAGGCACTCACTCGTCCTAACTTATCCACTGGCGAAGCAACGCTCGTACGATAACATCGCATAAGCGAGTATGCAGTATGAGCCCCTTCGAATGGTTTTTGCCTTGTCGTGATGGGGGAAAGGAGGGCTTAGTAACCATTGCTTGATTACTCGGTCGGCCTGTGGCACCAAGCAGGCTCGAGGCAGTCGCACCGAGTGGGCTGCGCAAGACTGACGACCGCCTGCGATGCGAACGGGGGGACTGCTGTGGGGCGCAGCCGAGGTGGAGTCACAGGTGAAAACGAAGAAGGGGTAGCGTTACCTCTCTCTCTATCTTTCGCGACTATGGCGGCGCCGTGGATACTTCCTTATTAGGAAGGAGAGAGGAGACAAGCTGTCTTCTCTCGAGGAAGGACCGCCAAAGGTAAGCGACCGGCGCCTGAAGGGCCGCGGATATGTGCTTAAGTGGTTTGTGGCCATGTTAATATGCGGCGAAGGCTGAACACCATGGGGTTTTAGTTGTTGCAAGTCCGACATAACCCGTCGTTGCCCCTGCGAGGGCGGGTAAAAAAAGTATGCAGTGTGACACAATCACGACACAACCAGACCCGAAAGTCAGCTATTTGTGGTGTTGGTACATTATTTTGGCTTTTGCTATTATATATATAGTAGTTAGCTATTGTGCACCTATCTGCATAGCCATTTCTAAAAAAGAAAACATTTTTTTATTACCTTTTCTCGTATTTGAATCCCATTCTTAGTTCGTTTCCTGAAACATACAGCTTATGTCAAATTATGAAAGATGTATCTTTCTGAAAATCTAAATAGCTATGAACTAGAATATGTATACAACATAAGCAACGAAAATTGTTTGAAAAACGACGTCGTAAACCAATCTGCAAACAAAAAGTCATTTATCTTTAAGATTGAAAGAAACTTCTGCAATCAAAATGTTTCCTTATAACAAACAATGCAATGCGATTCAGAAACGTTAAATACAAAAAGTTTTACTTTCGTTCAACGCTTAATAAAGACTGTCAGTCCATCAATATACCTCCCCAATGGAAAACTTTGCAATTGAAGAATGGAAATCAAAATTTTTAAATTTTGTATTTTTTATATATTTAATAAAAAACAGCATAGAATTAAATTACGAAGTAATAATGATATTCATCTACAAAAATCTCGTACAAATTATGGTAAAAAAAGTATAATGTATGAGGGAGCTAAAATATATAATCAGTTACCAAAAGCCATAAAACAGTTAAACAATATCCAAACTTTCAAGAAATACCTTAAAGCACACATACATAATTATATCAATACAAACTAAATAAATTCAATACTATATCATCTTGTAATACATTATAATACTATTAATAATACATTTCTATTTGACAAAGATCAATGACACATCTAGGTATGCTTATTCTGTGTTACTTTGCGTTGAGCGATAACCACTGTCCTTCTGTTGAGTCAAATCTTTATAAAAAATAGTTGAAACTACCTACTATTACTATTTATAAATATTACTTCTATTTAAAAAACTTGCGTGTTATGTTAAATCACTAAAATGTTGTATTATTGATATATGTATTCTAAACTACTTACTATGATATTTACCACTGTTTCACCGCCATCATTTATGTTTAAATTTCATTATGTTTAATTTTCTCATGTAAGTGAATGTCAAATTCTTTTGAGAAATAAATTATCTTAGTCCTGAAATTAAAATTACTTTTAAATTATCAAATACAATATTTTTAGATAAAAAGTATATCTGTACAAATAAAAAAAAGTGTCTGTTTGTAATAACAAATACTAGCTTTTTTCTCAATGTATTGTCAAATTATAAGAAAGTATATACGGTACCTATAAAACGGTATCGGTAAAATTTGCAATTTCTGTCTGTCTGTCTGTCTGTTTGTTCCTGCTAAAACCGGAAACCGCAAGACCGATTTTGAGGGAACTTCCACTAACAGATAGCTGATATTATAGCGGGTTACTTAGGCTACTTTTATTTTAGAAAAATACTTAAGGTTCTGCACAAAAAAATTAAAACTCCAAAATCCGATAAAACAGGGAGATCATTGCTTTTTTTCTGTGTATCTATCTCCAAAAAATATTTATTTTAGCTTAATTCAGCACCTATGGTCAAAACAGAAAGACGCTAAAGTTAGTTTTTTGATAAAAGCCTTACAAAAACTGACTGTAGCTAACACATAAGATAATTAATGAATTCTTACTAACTTTAAACCTTTCAAATTCACATTTAACGAAAAAATTATATTTTTTTATTGGATAAAGTAACGAGACGAGCGAAACGTTCACCATGGTAAGTGCAACGTCTGCCCATAACAAATGCTGTGTCAGGACTTTCCTGTGCACTACGCCCGCCCTGAGACATATGTTCTTAATTCTTATATGCCCAGTGATTACGCTAATTCACAGTGCCCTTCAAATCAAAGCACAGCAATGTTTGCACACTACTGCTATACGGCAGAATAACTGGCCTGCGGTGTTACCTACCTAGACGGATTCCTGCATAGGAATCCTACCACCAGTAAAATTAATTAATTAAATAATTTTAATCTCATAGAATCCAACTGATGGAATAATCAGAACATTCTAGACTTAAATTATCCAGATCGGTGACGGGCAGTTGCATTTATATAGATCTATAAGAGAGATAAAGAGATCTGTATAGCATCATCTTAAGATGCGAAGTCTCCGATACTGCGATCTGCCTGCCAAACGTGATGTATATGGCAAAGCCCCTTTTTGGGAGAGGGCTATTTCCAGGAGTGGACTTTTATATGCCGATAATGAACAAGAATAAATGATGAAAGCTAATGGACGACTACAACCTCATAAGACGTAAAGTGGCAATGAGAACCAAGACGTACGGTAAAGTGTCTGAAGAATGAAAAATTAATGATAATCTGTTCAGACCATTGGTGGTAGGAATCCTATGCAGGAATCCATTTAGGTAGGTACCACCGCAGGGTCAGATATTCTGCCTAGAAGGAGTAGTGTGCAAACATTACTGTGTTTCGATCAGAAGGCCACTGAGAGCTAGTGTAATTACTGGCCATGTGAGACTTAATAACTGATTTTCTTTATGTGTGGAAACAGCGAACAGGAACTTACCACCAATGTTAGTGTTAGTTGTTTAGGCGACTTGGGTAATACGTATCATTATTATAATCATTACATTCTATCTCAAGTGCTCTGCTTAAATTAAGTCGAGCCCAAAGACTGTGACAACATTCACATTTCGTTTGCCGGGACGAGTTTACTACTCGAGAATTAGTCTTCTTTTTCCAGGTATCGGTTCAACGTGCTATAAGGATATATAAAATTAATACCGACGAACGCGTTCCGCTCCACTTCTTGAAGCTGTTGTAAAAAAATATAATACCATATCAATAAATTTCTTTATCACCTTATCGGCTTTCGGAGTCGATAAAGATATTAAAAATTTAAATGAAATTCGAAATCAAAAACGTAATTAATTATACGGTATTATTAAGAAAAAGTAGTTTTAGTAGTGACTTGTTAATCCGTTATTAAGTTGCCTTGTTTAGACATGATCGGAGTTGCTAAAGATATCAATTATGCTATCTTCAGCATTGTATAGGTACTCGTAAATACATTCGTTATAACTGTTACAAATTCTAGAGATAGAACTTTCTCGAGATTTTTGAAGGGGTTATATTCTACAGATTCTTGAAGGGGTTATATAAAACGTTTTTGTAATCGAATGACTGGGAAATGTTCATACAGCTTTGGTAGTTTGCAGCGTGAAAGGGTCATTTGGCGGGTTTAAAAAAAGCGTAAGGATTCGGGATTGGAGTGATGAAGGAACTTAAAACGTTCAGGCTGGCGGGAATAAAAGATGATGTAGAGAAATGAATGGATGTGTGCGTTCCGGCGAAGTTAAATAAGTAATCACTTGAGCCTATTGAGATATTCAGAAACATGATCATATTTGTGTAGGCCAAATATGGAACGGATGGAGAAACTTTGCTGCCGCTCAAGATTGTTAAGTTGGTCTTCGCTTTAATGGGGAAAAGAGATGTAGACAGGCAGCTGCAGGCAAAGGTGTTTTGGCTTACTGCTGCCAATGGAGCTCTCTATGTTAGCTGCCTATCCATGATTGCACCAAAGTAATTATGTATATATGCACATATATTAGAATCAACAGTGATTGTTTCATAAACAAACACACAAAATATACGTGTATAATATAAATTGAAAAGAAAACGGAAATATTCGTATTCAGTTTATTTTTAATTCATTGGTTATTTAGCTGTTCAGGTTCTTTTAATTAAGTTTAAAACATAATAAAACTGATTACCAACTATTATCACACGTATATACGATGGGTAAACATTTTTAACAAGAAAAACTGGAAACACAATGGCTCCACTGGTAAGAATTTTAGTTTTTTTTTTGAAGTTATTTTACTGAGTAAGCATTTTCCACAGTAAGAAACTATTAATTTATAATATAAATTAAATAATAAATAAAAAATGCATATGTACTATGGAAACTTTATAGACATTTATGGGGCAATATAAAAATTGTTATAAAAAAAATCCAGAATGTGCACATAGTCAAAACCTTAAAATTGCTTCACACTATCAAAAAGTTGAAATTGCTCTAGAAAGTCTTTATAATAATAAGGATTATTACAATATTATAGAAATCCATTCTATAATATTGTAATAATTGACAATCATATCGGCGAAACGAGTTATCACTGTCAATTTTTCTTTTTTGTACTTATTAAAATGACTTATAAATAAAAACAATACCGGCTTGCAGACTTCCTTACTGGAGTTTTTCAAAACAGGGGTTGTTATTTTGCGAACCAGAGTAGATAAAACAATTAAAAAATTGATGTTCGTATTTTAGTATATGTACATCTGTATCTATCTTGATAATATTCTGTAATATTCAATAGAAACTTAGTAATAGTTGCTTAAGATTTTATCAATAGTCGTAGTAATTTAAAAGGATAAAATAATTAAAACAATAACAACATCAACTATTCCTACCCTAGTTTTCGAAACTAGGGTATAAATTCATCAAATGCAGTGAGATCCGATCTAAATCACTGGTCTAATAATTTTGGGCCCGTGTCAATAAATCTCATGAAATCTTAGAGCGTATTGCTGTGTAAAAACAAGAAAAAAAAACGAAAATATATTTATTTTATTTTCAGAGATGTGCTTTTGTAATTTTGCTGATATACTCTTTTGATTCCCTAACTGGAGTATATTGCAAACGGACTCCAACTTCGGTTGATAAAGAAGTGAAAACTGAACCTAAAAAACCTAAAAAGCCGGATGAAGCCCCCGATTGCAAAAGCCTTGACGAAATTCATATTAACAGTTTTTTCAAGAATTTACAAAATATCGTGGACTCTGTTATATATTTCATAACGAAAATATCACAACTTAACATTGCTTATTAATAAACTGCAAATAATTTCTATACATTTTTTATTCACCTATACAAAATTCTCTCATACAATTTAAAATTGTGCGGTAAAATTAAACTATACGTGAACTTTTAGAAGTCCTTGCGTAAATTGTGATGTGAAAAGGAATTATATCATAAAACGCCTTAAATTTTTTTTGTTTAGCCTAAACTTGTGAATATCTAGTTTAATGGCCCTGCTTGAGCATGTTGTCATTTTACTAAAAGTATTAAAGTCTTACGTCTGCATAGACATTATTACGTTATACGGACCTAAGACGTTATTTTAATTCTTTTATATCACATTTTTATAACATGTGAGTTATTAAATTTATAATATTAAATGTTATAAATAATAAAAAATGGAAGAGAGAGAGAGAGAGAGTCAGTAATGTTTATTTCTTTATAAAAATCTTATATTATGAATCGCTCGCAGCAGGACTTCCTGTCTAGCTTTGGAATGTCCACTTCTCATTAAAGCTTGGAATCTACAGTGATTTTCAAAAGTGCCAAGGTTTTTTCCCTCAAGTTTATTTTAAGGGAATTTCAATGAGTATTAGAATGAATAAGTTATACTCGTATATATTGCAAAAACACCACCGTTATCAATAAGAAAACAGATTAAGTATCATCCAAAATACAAGTGCAAGCCACAATGCAATAATTTAACATTTAGTTTCTCTGTATTCAGAAGCAAATCGTTGATACTAAACCAAGAAGAAACCTTATCAAGATTTTAACTGGACTCTTCTAAAATACAGTATTGTCTATTGATCTTAAAAACAAACAGATTGTCATGTCATCCGCAAATGTAGCAATTTCGGCCATCCCTTAAATTACATAGACCTCTGCGAAATTCGCGTTGGCACACGAATCTGAAGGCATTGTGCAGTGTTTTTTAGCGTAAAATGTAAGATCTGGTCAAGAATCTCTGATTCAATTTATAAAATTACTAGCTGGCCTGACACACGTTGTCCTGCCCGTTCCGGTAGGTGACGCGATCAGTTTAATTTCTCAATTACATTTAAGTATGAAACCTTACAGTCACACGATCACAGCTCAAACTATCGGGTTGGGTTTTGAATGTTCTTTTTTGGTTTTCCACTTAAATTTTAAAATTACATTAACAATATGCTAGCGGTTAACGATTCTCTACAGTTACATCGACGACGATAAATTGGATAACCATCGTTGCCAGTGATAGTCTCCGCCGTCAAATTTCGCGGATAACGCTTGGAACACTTGTCGTCGACCATGCACGGTGATAACGGTAGAACTATCACAACGAAAGTGAAATGAAACGATATTCTGGTCGACAACACTTTCATTGTTCCGTATTAGCCACTTCTTTCCAAAACATTCAAGGCGCATTGCAATTTTCATCTGCAGTGGATTGGATCGATTCTCAATATTGCTAAGTCTAATTGGATTAGCATAAGATCTTCCGGCTCGCGGCGTTGTAAATAACACTGGAAAATTTAACAAACAATTAAAACTTACATAATGAAATTTGATAACCTCACAAAGTGAATATCTTCGAAGGTGGTGAAAACTGTCCGTCTGCATAGCTAGCTCAATGCTCAATGAAAGGACCGCGCAGTTGAATCAACTGTCAGAGGATAATGAAAGATATTTATGAAAATATAATGTATGTACGGATGTAACACTTGAATTTATTTAATAAAAAAGTGACTGTATCCTACATATTGTCCGAGGCGACACGCTAGAGGTTCCTGTATTTAGGTTCGCCAAGACTAAAAAGTCTTTTCTTAGTAGATTCATAAAATTGTATAACCAAATTCCTAAAATTGTGACGCAAAAAACGGACATAGAATTCAACAAACTTTTCAAGAAGGCATTATTGGAAAAAGCGGATTATAAAATAAATCATCACATAGAGAAGTAAGATGTTTGCAACTCTTACTCTGCACTTGTAAGCCCCCTGACTAAAAAAAATATCATGTAATTTTTATGCAATTTATAAATGAAATTAAGTAATATGACATTGAAAAAAAAAGACCTCAGAGTTCCTTGCCGGTTCTTCTCTAATAAGGTCTTATTTTTGAACCGCTGTAGATTTTGTCATTCATAAGAGCTTTATACAAGCCTAAACTGAATAAAGAAATTATAACTTTGCCTTTTATAGTTGTACTCGATTTCTTAGTTCTCGATTTCTTAGTTCTCGATTGTAAAGTTTCTTTCCCAACTTCCGAATTCCCTATCCTCAGTTCATTTCTAACCTTATCCTTTTCCCTTCCTCTCTGCCAAGCCAGTGGTTGCCGTGCCAATGGCTGTATGGCTAGAGGCGTGCCTAGTACTTAGCGTACCTATTTGCTCTAGAACCAGACTACTCCAGAATAAGGCTAGCCTTATCCATATGGGATATGGGGCTCTGTTTGAATGGACAACATCTTTTCTAGCTACTTGTAGGAACATGTGGTGGTGGTACCACAGTGCCAGTTATTCTGCCGCGAATCGGTAGTGTACAAACATTACTGTGTTTTAGTTTTTGAGGCACTTACAGCTAGTGTAATTTCATAACGGGGCAACGCACGCAGTTGTAAAACGACTCGCATGTCATAGCGGCTAAACAACTGGCTTCTGATATACAGCTTGCAGAATTGATGCCGGCACGGAACAAACGAGGTGGTCCCATTTCCACCAAGTCTAGATCTGATGATGGAATGTCTGTGAAATATAGAGCAATCTACAAAAATTATAAGCACATAAAGTCTGTTTGTTATGTTTTTATAACTTTTTCAGGTGTTTGAGTCTGGGGGTGATCATTTCATGTTGCTGATTTGATGATAAAAGCAACAACACTCCTTAACGGTTAGGAGACAGGGGATAATACTGCGATTTGTCGACAGAAACTACTTGGTAGTATCTTGGGCAGACGTAACGACATCAAAATAGTATTTATGTATAGTCGTAAGGTTTATGACCATCATAGGTATAGTAGGTAGCTAGCCTATGGTCAAGGACGTGCTAGACTTGAGTCGACTTGGACTACGAAAGCACACAACTGAACTCCTTAACGACGAATAGCACGAATGCGTAGATTTAGTTATTGTGGCTTGTCAATCCTTTAGATACATTTAAAGTCACAGCCAAGAAACAGTTCCAATTGCAGTATCTTACCTACCACGATATTCTAAACAAAATCTTGCATCAGTCTGATGATACTGTACCGACATCTGTGTTGCCACATGAGAAAGCTCAAGAAATATCTCATACGTCCAACATCACGATATAAAGTTTCGAACTATACATACAACATCTAAAGATTACTGGTAGGAGGCAGACCTCCTCGTCAGATCGGGACCACTTCATCTGGCGGGTAAATTCTCTTTTCCTGGGCAATATCATTTGCCAAACTGGTGATCCCAACGAGATATGTACGACTTCCAGTCTCAGCGGGGGAGTTATGTATTGACATCTATATAGCGCCATATCATATGCTCAAGAAATATGTCACACGGCCAATATTACGACATTAAAGTTTATGATATGATATCATCTGCCAAAAATGTATGATGATGACGATGTGTCGTTACTTCGCAGAATTGATGCTGGCACGGAACAAATCTGCATGACCTACAGACAGTAGTAGGGTTTTGAGTCTGTGCCATTTATTTCTATTTAACGCAGGCATGATACAGGAAACGTCCTGAAAAGTGTGTGGGGTAAGAAAAGAGTAAAAGATCCCTAAACAAAAAAAATGTATTTATGAGTGTAAAAACCTTTTTGTTGGTAAGCATGGCAATCATTACCACAGCTCCTATATTACTGTGAGTCGTTTAGATAAGAGCCCTTACTGGTATTACAGCCTGCTGTTATTTATGGACACGTTTGGATGTAAATGTTTCGTTTATGAACCATTTCCTTGATCACCAAAACATTTGAGATCCAACGAATACACGAATAACGCATGTTCATTACTTTGAAGAAAGTTAATTTACTTGATAAATGGACTTCTACTATCAACTATTGAAATTTTGTTTTGTAGTTTGAAGTATCACTAACCTTAAAGTATCACACATCATATCTTTAAATAATCAATCAATTAATTTACATATTTTATTTTCCTACATTAAATTCTCTCTCAAACATAAATACAAAGGTGAGCGGTAAAAGAAACATAACATGTTAACTTTTAAGGACGTTCTTTTGTAAGACGTAATGAATAGTAAGCCTTAATAAGATTTTTTTTGCCTAGCCTAAACTTGGGAATATCTAGGTTAGTGGTGCGGTTCTACTTTAGCACTCATATTAAAAATAGAAAAAAGAATGTAAGAAAAGTGAAGTGTAATCCTATGTATATTGTATTTTTATAAAACATAATGACTCTTCCATCACTATGTTTATTTCTTTAAAAAAATGTCTCTGTGAACCCGAACCTAATTCCTTGCCTGGCTTTGAAATGTCACCGCACATTCCTTAAAAAAATTAAAACAAACGCTACTGTGTATAAATCTGAATGGCACTGTTAGTTAGTAAAATAGTAGGCTTAGGAAACTTAAGAACGTATGTCTAAGGGTGACGAGTTCAGTGTTTTCCTCACAGAAATGTTGGTAATGGGAACCTTTCTGGTGAGGATGAGCAGCATCTGAAGCATATAAAAAAATACATACATACATATAGTCACGCCTTTTATCCATATTATCTGGTGGTAGGATTCTTATGCAGAAATCCGTCTAGGTAGGTACCACCCCAGGGCCAGTTATTCTGCCGTGAAGCAGTAGTGTGCAAGCACTGTGAGCTAGCGTAATCACAGGGCATATGAGACTTACGAACTGATGTCTCAGGGTGATGATGGACACAGTGTTGTGTCACACAGAAATTTTCTGGGTGACACAGTAACTGTTATGGGCAGACGTTACACTTACCATCAGGTGAACGTTTTGCTCCTTTCATCACTTAATCCAATAAAAAAAAAAGACAGAGGCCATACATGCGGGAAACAAGACGGGACGGGTGGCGATCCACGTCGCCGCCATTTTGGTACGAGTCAACAAAAATCTTACTCCTTATTGCGTTCCCACGAGCAGTTTAGTGACAGCATTGCATATTATGGTGTTATTTTGCACAAATAAAGGCTGTGCGTACAATACCTTACTCGCCTCTTACGAAACCTCAAACGCAAGGAAACCTGTATTTCTGAGAAATAAAAAGTATTTCGAAGACGTGAGAAGTAAGCTAATCCGCATTGGAGCGAGGCGGATTCTTCCCAGCTCCAAAGCCCTCTCGGAAATGAGAAGAGGCCTGTGCTCAGCAGTGGGAGATTTATAGGCTGTTACTTTAGTTCACATTTTATTGTACAGATATTTTTTTGGGGCTTAAATTTAATTATGTGTATACAGACAGAGGAGAAACGTAATGCAAATGTGTCAGCATTGTCGTTGCTGACACGTTTTCGTGACTAAATTATTTAGCAGCATAGAAGAAGGAACGTTGTAGAAAATCCTTGCTTACGCTGAATACACTGTCATATGTATTAGTGTATGTATATAGTGTTCATGATTAAATTACACGATGTTTCTATGCATTTGTGAAGTAAGCTGTTTTGTGATTTTAAATGAAATTGTTTTTATGAATGTGATGTATAATGATGTATAATATGTCAACGCCAAGGATTCCGATACTAGCTGATGCTGTGAGGGGAGTATTATAAGTATTATAAGTAAGCTGTTTTGTGATTTTAAATGAAATAGTTTTTATGAATGTGATGTATAATGATGTATAATATGTCAACGCCAAGGATTCCGATACTAGCTGATGCTGTGAGGGGAGTATTATAAGTATTATAAGTAAGCTGTTTTTGTGATTTTAAATGAAATAGTTTTTATGAATGTGATGCATAATGATGTATAATATGTCAACGCCAAGGATTCCGATACTAGCTGATGCTGTGAGGGGAGTATTATAAGTATTATAAGTAAGCTGTTTTGTGATTTTAAATGAAATAGTTTTTATGAATGTGATGTATAATGATGTATAATATGTCAACGCCAAGGATTCCGATAGTAGCTGATGCTGTGAGGGGAGTATTATAAGTATTATAAGTAAGCTGTTTTGTGATTTTAAATGAAATAGTTTTTATGAATGTGATGTATAATGATGTATAATATGTCAACGCCAAGGATTCCGATACTAGCTGAGGCAGTGAGGGGAGTATTATAAGTATTATAAGTAAGCTGTTTTGTGATTTTAAATGAAATAGTTTTTATGAATGTGATGTATAATGATGTATAATATGTCAACGCCAAGGATTCCGATACTAGCTGATGCTGTGAGGGGAGTATTATAAGTATTATAAGTAAGCTGTTTTGTGATTTTAAATGAAATAGTTTTTATGAATGTGATGTATAATGATGAATAATATGTCAACGCCAAGGATTCCGGCACTAGCTGAGGCAGTTAGGGGAGTATTATAAGTATTATAAGTAAGCTGTTTTGTGATTTAAATGAAATTGTTTTCATGAATGTGATGTATAATGATGTATAATATGTCAACGCCAAGGATTCCGATACTAGCTGAGGCAGTGAGGGGAGTATTATAAGTATTATAAGTAAGCTGTTTTGTGATTTAAATGAAATTGTTTTCATGAATGTGATGTATAATGATGTATAATATGTCAACGCCAAGGATTCCGATACTAGCTGAGGCAGTGAGGGGAGTATTATCAAAGCGAGGGTATGCGACAAAGGGTTTCTTTTTAGCGGTAAACGTGCAAACCTGTGTCTTCTTAGGGTTGAATTGGACTAAATTTTGTCGGCCCCATATCGAAATTTTATCTAATAAGATTTCGATTTCAGACACAATTTTTTATGAATCCAACGAAGAGCGGCTCGAATCGTCAACGACCGAGTTTTTTCCGATCAGCTCGATCCACTGGCTTTGCGAAGAGACGTTGCATCTCTTTGCATTTTCTACCGTATATATCATGGGGAGAGTTCTGAGGAGTTGTTCGGATTAATTCCTGATGATAAATTCTACCATCGTACATTGCGGCACACAACAAAATATCATCGTCACCACCTGGATGACTGGCATTCCACCACCGTGCGCTTTGCCAGAAATTTTCTGCCCATACAACCAATTTGTGGAATAGGCTGCCGCCAGCCGTTTTTCCGGACCGATACGACTTAGGGACCTTCAAGAAAAGAGCCTACTCCTTCCTCAAAGGCCGGCAACGCATTCGGAGTTCCCCTGGTATTGCGGATGTTCATGGACGGCGGTGCTCACTTACCATCAGGTGAGCCGCTTGCTCGTTTGCCCCCTCTCCCATAAAAAAAATATATGAATAGAATGTTGTTGTTGTTATGTCTAGTTTAAATAGACTCATATATTGAAATGATACAGATAAAATTCAGATACTATTGTCATATGGTTATTAAAGTAACTGACGAGACGAGTACGTCGTTTACGTTAGAATTTCACACTTTCTCATAACAGTGAGGTGTCACCCACTTTCCACTGGAAGAATCTTGTGATGGACCGCACTGCGCTCGGCATTATGAGAAATCGTTTCTTAAGTCTCATGTACCCTAATTACACTAGCGTTAGTTACCTTCAAACCGAAACACAGTGTACTTATACGAGTATGTTGACTTTGTTTAATTTTTTATATAAGTGTTAATAATATTTATCACAAAAACCTCACGCAAAGTCTACATAAAGTTACTAGCTGATGCCCGCGACTTCGTCCGCGTAGATATAGGTTTAAATATCTCGTGGGAGATATTTCATTTTCCGGGATAAAAAGTATCCTATGTCCATGATTTAACCTATCTCTGTTCCAAATTTCGTCAAGATCAGTTCAGCGGTCGAACCGTGAAAAGGTAACAAACAGACAGAGGGACAGAGAGAGTTACTTTCGCATTTATAATATTAGTAAGGATAGAGTAATATAGTAATATATGTAGTATGGATACTCCCGCTCACTCAACGGTTGTCGTAGAGCCTATTTGTAATCTGATAATGTCTTGTTTTGAGGCGAAATACGCATCGTATTCTCTACTTTGATAATGCAATGACCTGCTGTCAGTGCTGTATTGATTGATATTAGGCTTTGGTGATTCCGGTGGTCACAGTAGACGGCTTTAGCGCACTATTGCGAAAGGTTGGGTACTGATCTCGAAATCTAAACAATACGCATACAAATTAATTTTATTTTGCATGGGAATTTTTCTGACTGAAAAGTACTGAAAAGTAACGCTTAATTGTATTAAATATCCAAAGGTATGTATTAAATATTTAAATATTTACTGGTGGTAGGATTCCCATGCAGGAACCCGTTTAGGTAGGTACCACCCAAGGGCCAGTCATTCTGTCGTAAACCAGAGTGTGCAAACATTACTGTGTTTCTGTTTGAAGGGCACTGTGAGCTAGCGTAATCACTGGGCATAAGAACTTATGTCTTAGGGTGATGGGCAGACGTTGCACTTACCATCAGGTGAACGATTTGCTCGTTTCATCACTTTATCTAATAATAAAAAAAAGGCTTACTTGCTTTTGATAACGTTGAATATTTTGTGACTAAAGTTACAGATGTTTTACATCGTTAAATCAATCAAAGTTACTTAGTGTTAGAAAACTAACTAAAGAGTAACGAATATTGCGGTTTTAGTTTATGTAAACGTATTAGAACGAACAATGAATGTTAGGAATCTGTGTTATAAAATGGAGGTTAAAGTTACCGAAATATAGCATATGTGACAAAGCATAAGACTGAGCCGACATTATCCAGGAAGCGTAACTGTGTTTCCGCTTTGACTTTCGACTGAAAACAGCAGTGCACAAATTCAAGTGATTCAAATTCAAATCATTTTAATTTAACCTTTACTATCATATTCTCATTTTCATAATATTAAAACAAATTAACCTCTAAAACACTCAAAATATTAATTACTTTATCCGTTAATTTTAAGCGCTTTAGATTCGGAAGCCATGTCAGTGAGTTTCGTTGACAAACTTCTTTTGAAGCCAATAAACAAATAACATACCGGTTTATTATACCTATGAATACTATTTCGTATGACATTACTATTATTTAATTGGTTAATTGAGTTTGCTAAGTCTGGTGGATTTTGTAAATAGTATAATAATTTTGTTAGAATTATTGTTGTAACAATTTTGTTATATAATTTTATACGGTAGATTTTGTTGTATAGAATAATTCCTAAACTACTCGCACCTTACGGCATAACCTCAAATTCCATCGTCACCACCTTGATGGTTGGCATTCCACCACAGTGCGTTTTTCGCGGAATTTTCTGCCACGCACTTGCACTTTATGGAACGTACTGCCGTCAACGGTTTTTCCGGACCGATACGGCTTAGGGACCTTCTAGAAAAGAGCCTATTCCTTTCTCAAAGGCCGGCAACGCATCTGCTATTCCTCTGGTATTGTAGGTGTTAATGAGCGGCGGTGGTCACTTACCATCACGTGAGCCACCTGCTCGTTTGCCCACTATTCTATAAAAACAAAAAATAAGCACAATATATCTAACACCTTGCTTTAATTTTTTTGAAAGCAATTTTAATCTTAGTTGGTGGTTCAAAATTATATAAACCAATAAAAGGGCATTATTTATTAAAATATTAGGCTAAATTAAACTGACACGGTAAATAATAAAGACTTGGCGTCGTACTACTGGGTAAGCTGCACTCAACCGTCTATCCATTGTTTAATCGTTCCATCGGAAAGGGTACAGTTTAGAAGAGCGAATGTATCTGTGTTTGCTCACCCACCCATACGACACAGTAAATAGCAGAGTTGATGACTTATGTAGCAGTCGGAAAATGTGAATGTAATCGAAATTGGACAGGAATATATTACTAGCAAGATGTGCCAGACAGGTTGTGCTACTTTTCTTATATAATAATGTAAATATTAAGATAATGTTGTTAAAGTTATCCACAAATACAATTTGTAATCGGCAACGGATTCTCAAATGACGCAGTACATATTTTTAGTAGTTCGTTTGTGTAAAATGTTATGGATGAGAAAACCATTTTTGGTAACTACTAATTTTTAAGAAATTATTGTCTCAACTTTTTTACTCCATTATTGCACCTAGTCCTTGACAAAATGATTTAGTTTGGTTTGATTAAAATATTTACACACGTTAAAAAAAATAACCGAATAAACTTCTTCTAAAAACAATATATAAATAAATAATAAAAACCAGCAAAATACAAGTCCAACCCATTTATTTACCCTTGTCCAGAAACATTCCTTCTATCTACGGTAAACACGGAAAATTGTAATTGATGTTTTGTCAACGTATTCAAAACTACTCGGTAATTATTGAATGAATAAAGTAAATATTTATTGAAAATTAATTTTGTAACAATATATTACGAATATTACAAATGCAGGTCAAGTAAAACTCGGATGAATACTTTGAAACATTTAATATTTGAGCAGAGTAAGGTTTTCTACAATACTCACTTCACACAGTTACTGCGGACTTTTATACAACGTCATCGCAGTAGCCATTACAACAACTCCTACTATCATACTACTTTTTTTATTGGATAAAGTGACGAAACGAGCAAAATGTTCACCTGAGGACTGACCTCAAATGGGAAATTCAACGTCTAGTTATAACAGATGTAACACCCAGAATATTTCTGAGTGGCACTAAACTGCGCCCGTCACGCTGAGACATCAGTTCTTAAGTCTCATATGCCTAATGATTACACTAGCACTTAGTGCCTTTCTGACCGAAATACAGTAATGTTTACACTCTACTGCTTTGTGGCAGAATAACTGGCTTTGGAGTGGTACCTACGGACTAGACGGATTCCTGCATAGGAATCCAACTACCAGTAAATCCGTGTTGTGGCGGTCTAAGAGAATCTACCACCCCTGTCATCCCGTGGGTGATGCAGTATAGTTTCATTACTGTTATCATAATATATAGTCATAATTCAAGAATTTTGCTTGTGTGGAGTGGAATACAGAATCTTTTGACACGTTATGATTAAAATAATAAGGTAATTCCAGCGGTAGTATATATAGATATGTTTGTGAATTATTATTATTGTTTTGTCAAACAATATGTTACAAGACCCTAATCATAATTTCACATATCTGTGGTATCTATGTAATAACAAGGTCAGAATAGAATTTATATTGACACGTCATCTAACTGAGACCTTTTTACTTTATTCTTAGGCATTTTATAATATACTTTGAAATAACTCCACATTCTAATCTCACGGAAAGTTTGCGAGATATTGCAGGACTTCGTTGCTGAAAAATGAAAAACAATACAAGGTTACCTTTTTCAACTGGAGATATTTTAGTTAGACTAAGGGTATATATCCTAAGGGGTATGTGAAAATATTATATGAAAATACTTAGAAGTTACTCAAAGTAAAGTAAAGTTACAGTTTATAAATGTACCACTGCTGTGCACAGGCCTCCTCTCGTTTCTGAGGATTTTGGAGCCGGGAAGAGTCCGCCACTTTGCTCCAATGCGGGTTGGCAGACATCATAATATGTCTTCGAATTTTTTTATTCCTCGGACATGTAGGTTTTATCACTATATTACTAATAATGTTAGTTACTTAATCACAGATAATTACTTAATAAGTTGTTATATAATTATTTACATTCAAAAGCTATTTATTCAGCTCAAGTCTGTTCCGGTCGTGGTAACCAATACACGGATAGCCACGTAGAGGTTTCGCAATCAAGGTGCGGTTTTTGCGGTATATGTAACCTACATGGATCGCTCAAATGAAATCTCTGAACGTTGTTTGTGTTGATTAAATATATTTAACATTTTTTCTGAAATAATCCCACCTTAACTAATGAATCAATCCTAATTTGATCAGTATATACGCGTGCTTTATTTTTTTCATTAATTAGTAATTTTAAAGAAAACACGAGAATATAACAGTATAATTTTTGATTGATAATATAATATTACAATATTTATAGCCAACATTTCGCAGTTACTATTTTATTTTTAGATATTACTCAATTTGATAAGAACACCTCCATGACAGAGCGTACGACGAAAGGGAATAAATTAATATATAAAAGGGTCTCTAATTCTTTTTGTCCCCTTCCATCAATAGTAAGACAATGATAAAAGTTTCCTCGACACCGAAAAACGTTTATAAGTCAGGGTGGATTTTAATATTAATAAATAATAACAGATTTTTGTTAATGTCTACAAACTAAGCTTAAAAGTTTGTTTGAGAAAATTGTTTACGATAATAGTCCGAAAGCGGATTACAGTCTTACGACGCGACATTGTGTTTTGCAGACTGTACTCTGAATTAGTGGCATTTCATCATCATTCATGTTTGTGATCATCAACCTGTTAATAGTTCAGTGCTGGAGAAAGATCTCTCCCGAGAAGGGAGGATTTGCTGTAATAAATCTCACTTAGCAGGCGGATTAGCGATCGCAATATCAGAGACCTCCTTAGAAGTTGCTGGTTGTAATCGATCTGTGTATCGGTGTAATATTTACCACCTAGATATTTCCTTTAGAGGGCTATTACTAAATCTGATGAGCTGTGGTGGCAGGTATTTGTACGCTGCAACACTGTTTAATAATTTACATTACTTGCGTATATGCGTGTTGTAAGACAAAGATAAATGTAAAAAATAGAGTAATAAAATAAAAAAATACAAGCCCGATTAAGTAATTAAATTATAAATCCTTTTTTCCAAAGCTAAATACAATACATGAAACAGAAAATAAAGTAATAAGTCTTTGAAATGCGAGGGTCGCTGTATTGAAGCTGGGATTTACTCTTCTTAATTAAATAAGCTTTAATAACCTTTTTTATCTACTTTTAATTAGAACTCAAGCATGTTAAGAGAATTAAAGTAAATTAAGATGTGTGTGAGTTAATTATTTCTGTAATTTATTAATGTTGTTATTTTATAAATCATAGTTTTTTAAGGTTCATAAAATCATGTTTAAATAAAATAAATATATTTCCTTTTAATGTATCATTATTACTACTTACAAGTTAGTTTTTATTTATTTTTAAAATTTTGATTGCCAATGTGGATGTATTATTTATTTCTTAGCGTAATGTTTTTTTATATCTCATTTTTTTATTGAGGTTGCCTTTGCGGTGTAAGGCTTTCCACAGTTTTATTTCCTTTTCAAATTCAGGTTCAGGTCACTCTCGCGTCAGACGTGTGTCACGAGATCGAAGTCTTCTTCTTTTTCGGACCTCCGTTTGGACTGTCGACTATCGGTACACATAATAGTCTGTGGCCAAACAGTCGTACAGATTACAGATTGTAGAGATTGTCATGAGAAAATTTAAACATTTTACCCACAAATAATTACTTAAACCTCAATAACGTTCAAACTTAAAAAAACTATGAATTACGGTCGAATTTCGACTGCAGGGCGACTACTGATGTACATCATTTAAATGAGTTATGAGTGTACAATCATTATATTTAAACTACTTTATGGACGAGAGACTACGCATATCCTGAAAGACCAATTATTTCTCTGTTCATTTATGTGAACTTACTTACATCCACGACAATTGTAATGATCGCACAGTACCTAAAGGAGTAGTAATTTTCTTAGTTACCCTCTTGCTGTGAGTAATCGTAAATGTCTACATTCACAAAGATATGACGTGATTAGGTTTTATGACTAAGACCCGATTTCACCGATCGCTTTGGAAACCAAGTTTATTAAAACCATGTTTTACTTAACTGAGTTCAATTGTATCATTTGATCTCGGTTTTCGTCTAACCGATTTCACCGCCTCCATTTTGATCGCGTTTAGTAAAACGGAGTTTACATGAAATATCGTCACAATTTAAATCAAAAAGACGATATTTCATATTTTGCGACATCAAACAGCCTGTTTTTATACATAGGTTACATAGGTATGCAAACAATAAATAATACGAATTAAAAATACTTTTTGTGTTTACATAGTTATGCAATTGACAATGACAGCTCTCTAAACGCGTTTAAAGAGCTGAACGTCGAAAATGGGGCGTTCAGAATTTGAACCGCGGTTAGCATCGACTGCGTTCATTTGATGTTGATGAAATGCAATCTGTAGCATTGAGCTCAGTTAAACGCTAAAACTTCTTTTTTCTTGAACTGATCGCGTTTAGTTTCAACGGTGAAATCCGCCGTTAGAAATAAACTTAGACCTAGATTCACCGATCGCTTTGGAAACCAAGTTTAATAAAACCACGTTTTACTTAACTGAGTTCAAATGTATCATTTGATCTCGGTTTTCGTCTAACCGATTTCACTAGCTCCATTTTGATCGCGTTCAGAAAAACGAAGTTTACATGAAATATCGTCACAATTTAAAACAAAAACTCGATGTATTTCGTATTTTGCGACATCAAGCAGCCAGTTTTTATGCATAGGTTACATAGGTATGCAAACAATAAACAATACGAATTAAAAATAATTTTTGTGTTTACATAGTTGTGGAATTGATAATGTCAGCTCTCTAAACGCGTTTAAAGGGTTGAACGTCAAAAATTAGTCGTTCTGAATATTAATCGCGTTTAGCTTTAACTGCGGTCATTTGATGTTGATGAAATGCAAACTGTAGCATTTAACTCAATTAAACGCTTAAACTTTGTTTACCTTGAACTGATCGGGTTTATTTTTAACGGTGAAACCCGCCCTTAGTGTATATAATGAAACAGACGGTATGATCATTAATGATTTTATTTTAAGTTTAAAGTTCTTCTTATATTAAAGTATTTTTATTATTAATTCTTTTAAGTTTTGACATGCGTCACTCGACTCATTTGAAGACAATTAACCATAAAAATACCCGTGTGGCAATTTTTACATGTAAGTTATATTGGAAAATGAAAATTTGACAAAAAAACGGTCTACCTACTGCAAATAAATTGCTACATACATATATAAATAATCACGCCTTTTCCTCATATAAGGGCTGGCAGAGACCTCATCCGTACCCCATTTTTCGGCCCCGCAGGAAACGAGACACGTTGAGAGATCTATCCTTAAGCAGTATCTACTTAAACACGATGGTCACTGACTTGACATTGGATTTTTTTTTCAAAAAAAATCCAAGGTCACAACAACCAAGGGAACAACAAACATCTAAGCCGAATCTTCCATAACTGACTTGTAATGAACTGTTTACGGGTTGATAATGATCATGACGAACTTGCTAAAAATGCTCTAGGCTTCATTTATTTTTTGTACTATTGTCGCAACGTGAATAAATATTACTTCTTATATCTAAATAAGGACTTCATGCATAAGCAAACAAAACAATATTAACATTTCAGCAGAGAAATGCGAGCAAAGAAACTTTATTGTGTTTAATCAACGCAGCCATTCGCCTGTGGTTTTATGAATAAAAACCATTCTACGTTATATATTTGAACAAATAAGCCGCACTTTTTTATAGAAACTCAATGTTATGTACAGGTTAAATACAAATATCGATAAAAGACGTTTCGACATTATTATGTATTTAATCATACGAAAACATTAAGAAGAAAATGCCATCGTAATAAAGAACACCATTCTCCACGATTAAGAAAACAGCGGAACCTTTGGCTCCAACTCGTGTCTTTATTGAATTTTGTAAATTCTGTGTACATTTTTTGTTATGATATTGATAGTTTATAATGCAGCAACTGCTCGGGAAAGTTTACAGTGATTGGAAAATTCAATTCAAAACCAAAATTGTACTTTTCGTTTTGTCTCCAACAGTCCAGCAAGTCTGTAGTAAAAGTTTACTATCATTTTCCTGTCGTTCGAAATGAACTCTTTGTTATAATTACATTGTTATTCGACATTGTCTCGAAAATGACTCGATTTGATGAAATCTTATAAGTAATTTTTTACCTACTTTTCGACGTCTGATTGAGCTAAAAGGTGGCTTACCTAGGTAGCTTCGGTGAGAATACAATAATATAGTACCATGGAGCTGGTCTGATGATGATGATAAAGGAAGTTGGGCAAAGGAACTCCTCAACTAAGCAAGATAGCTCATGTCATGTTTCGGCTCGTTGGATTTGTTTTGACAAGCTCTAGCAACATTTGAAGTCTCTTGCTGGATATAAGCCTCACAAATAAAAGCTTGTAGCTCGTGGGAACGCAATGGCAACCTCGTTTATGTTGCCGACGGCAATCGCCCACGCAACGTATAGGCGATCTGCGCAACTCACCTTGGACTCAACGGCATCGTCAGGACAGTGGATGTCCAAACTATACGGGGAGTGCTGCGACGACCAACAAAGAAAATCGTGGTAATCCCGACTGAAAGCGGAGTTCCTGCATCATCATAAACTGCTTCGCCGCAAATACACTTTCTGTTGGTATGCCTATGCAGGCATTCGTCTAGTTAGGTACCACTCCAGGGCAAGTTATTCAGCCGTGAAGCAGTAGTGTGCAAGCATTACTGTGTTTCGGTTTGAAGGGCACTGTGAGCTAGTGTAATCACTGGTCGTATGAGACTTAAGAACTGATGTCTCAAGGTGACGGGCGCAGTGTGGTGTCACGCAGAAATCGTCTGGGTGACACAGCATTTGTTGAGGGCGGATGTTGCACTTACCATCCGCTAAAAAAATAGAGCAAAGCAGGGCGGGAGTACATACGTGCGACATTGTGAGGCAGTGGATTATATTGGAGTTATTTTGAAGGCTTTCTGTATACATACTCAAATTATGTTCACGCAACATAATTAGCACTTAAAATATTTTCTTATTGTTCTTATTTTTAAATTATTGTTTTTTTATTCCTTTGTCTATTAAAACTACAATTTTTGAGAAATTTCACCTTAAGTTATTGCGCATAAATAAACTTGTAATTGAATATTTTATAACACACTTTTTTATTAATAACCCTCGCTTTGCAAATAATAATAATAATCAGAGTTTAGTAGTTCCATTTTTCTTTAATTCGCTTCGTCGTATAAGTACAATATTCTCAGCAGCTCTGCCTGAAAATGTAAAATTATATTATTATGACTGAAGTATTTTTTCAATGATTGTGCAATTTAAGTTAGTATGTGCTTAATGTATTTTTAATTTATAAGAATAAAAAATGAGTATAAATAAGCAAATAATGATAAATAATTCATTTAATTTAAGATATTAATGTTATGGAGTACAATGTTTGACAATTGTTGTAGTAATATGTTGACCCTCATTTAATTTGCATGCTATATAATAGAATAGCAAAACATGTGAGACTCATCAAGTAAAACAACTGTATTTTTACCATGTTTTATGCAAATAAAGATTATTATTATTATAAGAACTAAAACGAACGAGTATTTTATTCGAGATGTAATAGAAATTACGTCAGCAAAATATTGAAAGAATCCAGTGAAATCTTATTTGTTCTAGTTTTGCTAGTTATTTAAAACTTTTAAATAAATTTTCTTTAAAACTTCTACGCTTTTGAGACTTTAATCAAAATTGCTTTGACCTCGCTATTAGGAAATTACCTGTTTTTACGTTACGTTAACGTAATAAAAGACTACTTATAATGAAGTAGAATCTTGTAAGTATGTATGTAATAAGTATTTGATATGAAACCTAAAACAGAACCGTACATTGTTTGTTCATATTCAATTTCAATTGACGCTTGCTTAGTAAAGTCTACTATTGTTAGATATAAAATGTTTAATAACAAATTAAAAATTATGCGTAACAATACCACCACATGATTCCTGATTCCTGACCACGATAATGACGGGGTAGAGGATGTTATAATTTTTGGATGAAGATGCATTCTGCCTACAGAACTTCGAGGCAATATAAAAAAATTCAAGAATAAAAGATACAGCTGAAGAACGTACGATGGCTTGTGATAGGGTTAAGTGAAGTCCTTATGCTCCGTTCACACGAAACTGTGGCCACGTACAAGTAGTAAGGCACAAACCAAATCTGTGAGAACTTAATTTTTTTGAGAGCTGTGGTGTTAAAGTACTTCGACAATGTGGCCAGCAAAAGAGTTGCTGTTGAAAAAAAAGCAGACAGATTTGTACGATTCTGTAAACATCTAAGTTAAAAATTTCATCGAATAATTTCGTACATAACTCATTATAATAGGATTCGCATATACCTTGGTGGTAGGATTCCTGTGCAGGAAACTGTCTATATAGGTACACAGATACACTCACTCGTCCCAACCTACCCGCGCCCGATAATAAGGCAGGCTAGGATGCAGTGAAACACGGGAACAATCACAACACGACCAGACTGTCATAAGAGCAAACTATTTTTATACTATAATATCTAAATAAGGGCGAAGTCGGCATAGATCTGAAGAAAATAGGCTAAGGCATCGAAAAATATGTATTGAATGCAGTCGAGTGTCAAATTAATCTCTTGGCATATCATGTTTAAACATAATGTATTAGGTTACGATTTTACCGAGAATGCATCTACACATACTTAGAAATATTACACATTTAATAAAACTAAGTTTAACGAATCATAGCTTTTCGTTTGAATTTTAGAATGTATAGAGATAAGTTGGTCTTAAAATACAGCTAAAGTAACTATTTATCTGATGGTAAAATAAACAATTAAAAAAAAAACAAAAAACAAACAAAGTGAGTGATGGTCTCTCTTATGTGTGGTGTGGAGCATAGACGCTCTGGGATGTCTGCATGCAGATTGTAACCATATTCTAAATCAACCTAACCATTACATCAGATTTGATAAATCACTGATCCTTGCAAAAGAACTCCGATTCCTGTCTATGATCATTCACTAGGTGAATCAAATTAAAAAAATGCCGTAATTTTAATGGAGAAGATGGCTGGGTACTATCACCGGCTTGGAATCGTATAATTAATAAAATGCAAAAATTTAAAATTAAATCCAAAGCCATGAATACCACTACAAGACTTCAAGACGCTGTTAGCGGTTTGCGTAGATAATATTTAAAACTGAAGGTAGCCTAGATAAACTTTGACATTAGGACGATCTAACACCTCAGCTCAGTGACCATGGGTATTAAAAACCGCCCCAAACGTCGGGAAATAATTTAAAAATAAATGCGAAACAATCTGTAAAACTTAGTTGGAAAACACTATTGAAGAAGCTAAAAAAAGCTGAATTTATGATAATTATTGTACATAACATATTAAAATGGAATTGGGATATTATGAAATTTAATGAAGTTATTGTACGACAAAAACAACAAACGTTCAAATAATTTGAAATGGGATATGTGGGTTTGATGTTGAGCTGTTTATGAATACTGTATGAGTTTTCTCGTGTGTTATGTAAAAGAAACGAAAATGTGATTATGAGCGACAATTTTCTCGGATATAATACAGAAATAATTTGTACTAACAAAATTGGGTTTTTTCTTCATTAATATTCGTATCCCTAAATCATAAATGTAAGATGTTCGCGTTACTTCGTATCACTAAAAAGCGCGTTTTAACGCAGAAATGTGACAACACCGAACTAACAGGGGAGGAGATAGCGGAACGAGGAGTTACTGCTCTCAAATGTCGAGCGTTAATTTTCTACATAATTTTTCGAATAGCTTCAAACCAAACATTAATCTTATAATTTGTTACCAGCGCAAACAGAAAATGGTGCAGTGCACCAGTAGTTTAACACGAGATAAGTGAACGGCCATGTATATAGCCTATAGTATCCTGTACAGAATTGCCAACTTCGAAACCTTCAACCAGGATAAGCCATGCGTCATTACTCTCTACAATAAATTCTTTTACTATGTCTATATAATGATGAATGTCTGTACAATGAGACCCTTAGCTACATTGTGTTTTTGTTGAAGATGGGACATATGGCTGAGGCTCTCCGTATAATGAAATGGCATTTAGCAAAGAAGTTGACCTGACTCTGCAGTTGATTTCGCTTCAATAAATTTATTTTTTGACAAGGACAAATGAATACCCGCCAACATGATGGTAAAGTAAAGCTGATTCATCTTCATATAATAAATGAAAAAGTTTGTATGTATGTTACTTTGTTATTCAATCACGCTCAATAACTAAAGGCATTTTAATGAAATTTGACAGGTACATGTTCAATGAATTTTGTCACGGAAAATGTTCCAGGATACTTTTTATAACAATTTTTTTATCATAAATATCTATAATTACAAAATTTTAATTTACGCCGTGCGAAGCGGCCAGGAACAGCTAGTACGAGTACTTTGTAAAACAAGATGAAAATGTGTTATCTTCTGTGCTAGAACGCCTCGTTGAGATTGAATAATAAAAATCAATTGAGAATCATTTAACTATTTTACCATGTAAAATTTTTAGAAAATGCATACCATAAAAAGCAACAGAATTAATTAAAGTATTTGACCTTATTTTACTTATGATTCAAAAACGGTGTGAGAAGTGTGTAACTTTGTTGTTATTTTTTTGTCTTCACGTTTAGATATCGCTGATTTGCAAACTGTGATTTCATACAATGATACTCGTACCAATTAGAATAGAATAGGATAGAATAGAATAGAATAGAATGAAGGAGAATAGAAGAGTAGAGGATAGAACAAAATAGTATTATCTTATAATACTGACTGGACGTCATTTCACTTTTTCGCAAAAAAGCCTACGTACACACATAATAATAATAATAAAAATTTGAGATTATGAGGTTGTACTTGCCGCGGAGGCATGGTGGGCGAGGCTTTTTAAGTGCCTTCACCATGCACAATCGTGAAGTGTGCAACCTACGTAATTACTTCCTATCGAAATCGGGTGAGGCACTCTGTGTGGACGTCATTACAAGTGATAAATGGCTTACCCCCCTATCCTTGGCCAACGAGCAATGGCAAGACCCTGCAGTACAGAGCATTTCCGACCGCGAGACGGTATGGAAAGAGAAATAACTCCACGGGAGGTTCTACAAAGCTCTTCATGAGCCTTTCGTAGACACAGTGGCCTCTCTCCACTGGCTACGTTTCGGTAACCTCTTTGGGGAAACCGAAGGTTTTGTCTGTGCGATACAAGATCAAGTTATCAAGACCAACAACTACCGTCGAACCGTCGACGTCTGTCAAGCTTGTCGCCGTCCCGGCGAATCGCTTAGGTATGTTATCTCCGGTTGTTCGGCGCTTGCTAACTCTGAGTATCTGCACAGACACAACCTAGTAGCCAGGATTCTCCATCAGGAGCTCGCTCTGAAGTACGGTCTCGTGGATCGGAAACAGCCTTATTATAAGTACTTGCCGGAGGCTGTGCTCGAAAATGACCGCGCCAGGCTCTATTGGGACCGGGCTATCATCACGGACAGGAATATTCTCGCGATTAAGCCTGACATCGTGTTGATGGACCGGGCACAGTCGAGGATATTTTTGGTTGACATTACCATTCCATACGACGAGAACCTCGTGAAAGCCAAAACAGATAAGAAGACAACATATCTGGACCTGGCTCACGAGGTTACCGACATGTGGGGTGGTATGCCGACCGAAATTATTTCGGTGGTTGTGTCTGCAAACGGGTTAATCCCGGTCAGTCTCTCGGGACATCTGAGGCGACTGGGACTCCGTGACGGGCTGCTTCGTGCTCAGATGCAGAAGGCCGCCGGTTTCTTTCCCTTTCCCCCTAACCCTCGGCCGTTTGGTCTCCCCTGCCGAGGGCTCCCGTCTGGTTGGGATTTTATTCATATATTTTATTGTATAGTATTATGTTTAGTGTATGTCTTATAATATCTTATTTATTTTATTTCATTTTATATATGTATCTATATATTCAAATATTCTAACCAGGCGAGAAAACTATAAAACTACCCCCAAAATAGTAAATGTATTTATTTGTTTCACAAATCTTTTACACACTATACTTATGAGTATAAATAGTTGTAAGTACCAGCATCCTTCCAATGACACGGGTAATCATGTGAATTGAGACATACACTCGTAGGTGTGCCAAAAGTCGAAACTTTGTTATGAAGCAAGTTCACAAGCCCTTCTGTTGAATACCTTACGTGAATAATATTCAATAAGATTGAAACGAAGTCTTAACTATATGAAACTTGATTAATTGACGATATTGATTTCATTATAATGGATAAAGTTACGAGCTCCATAGATGTTTATCAATTTCTCAGTATATTGGATAACTTCGTAAATAATAAAGAAGAGTACCATAAAATAACTTCTTGAATATGTATTTGAATAAACATAATCTATATTACAATTAAAATATACTTTATTGTATAAATTTGCATTCACCCGCTTTATAATATTAAAGCACTCGCAACGCCGGGAATACAAAATTTAATTAAACACAATAAAATTCGTACATAGTGTTTTATTCAATGTGTACTATTTGCGGAAATATAAGATTATACATATTTTTTAATTACACACCTCGTGGGTTGCATAGAGAGTCGCCTCATGGAACGGAATCGTTACTCAAGTTGAATCGTGAATTCATTTATCAATAGTATGTTGATATGAAATGTATGATGATACGAGTATATACGGCAAGGTAATATGTGTATAAAATGTATAGAATATGTGTAAATATGAATTTTTTGTTTGTTGGATATGTTTTCAAAACGTTTTCATATCTCTGAACTTTGTGTTTTAAAACGCTTAAAATGCCTTAAAATATCTGAGATGACTTAAAATATATAAATAGTAATTTTAATAGTGTTTTACATTACTGGCGGTTCGACTGGTGGTAGGATTCCTATGCAGGAATCCGTCTAGGTACCACCTCAGGGCCAGTTATTCTGCCGTGAAGCAGTAGTGTGCAAACATTACTGTGTTTCGGTTTGAAGGACACTGTGAGCTAGCGTAATCACTGGGCATATGAGACTTAAGAACTTATGTCCAGGGTGATAGGCACAGTGTGATGTCACACAGAAATTTTCTAGGTGATACAGCATTTGTTATGGGCAGACGTTGCACTTACCATCAGGTGAACGTTTTGCTCGTTTCATCATCATATCCACAAAAAAAATTCAGGACAATAAGAGTTGAACAAAAATTACTGCAGAGAAAAATATTTATAAATTTGTTTGGAGTTTATAAATTACCTTACTTTTAAAAGACCGGCATATTCTTTTGTTTTATTACTTTTTATTTTTGAACTCTCTGCTACTAAAAGTCTTTAAATTGAAATAAGTTTTTCAATTTATACTACTTCTTTACAGTCCAGTTATGGACACAGACTCGGTCGGATCTTAGTCTAGTATTATTATATCTCGCACCTTCAACGCTGTTGTTCGTCATCGCTTTAGTAATTTTAAGTTTGACATAATAAAGAAGATTTTGGAATCTGTTGGGAGTCTATGAAATATTTATATCATTTCCTATATCCCCAACAGGACGAGATGGGTGGTATTTCTTACGCAGTCACCACACAGAGAGCCTTTTACATACCTTTTATATATAGCACCTTTTATATATTCACAAAGGTCAATCATAACAAAATCTGTTTGGAACAAACTTTATGATTGCGATGTAATTGTAAATTATTGTAATGTTACAAATTACTACAATCATCATGGTGAGTGTTAGCGGTCTAAGAGAATCTGAGCTGAGTTGAGCTGTCACTCAGAAAAATAAATTGCAAAGTTCTTAGCGGCACCGCTCTGCTATCGACATCAGTTCGAAAGTCTCATATATCCAGTAATTACATTAGCTATCAGTGCCTCCTAGACCGAAACACAGCTGCTTGACGGCAGAATAACTGGCATGGCGGTGGTACCATAACAATTTATCAACAATCACAATCACACAATATTGTATATTTTACAAGTACGACTAGTAAAAATATTATTAGTAAAAAGTAAGCTACACAATACTGTATTTCTCCATATACGACGGAGCAGAGGTTCCTAAATTGTTTTTAACTGACGCCATGTTCTATCACACACACATTTGTTAGCAAATGATAAGAATATTAATTGAAATAACTAAAAACCAACCAAAGAACAATAAATGCAGTTCAATTAGAGTAAACTTTAATTTACTATTTTAAGTGAATAAAACATTATAAAACCAAAATTAATATAGGATAAATCGACATTTCGCTAACAGTTACAAATTAATTATCTTTAATCAACAACAACAAAAATTTCGAAAATCTTAAATATTTTAAGTCATCTAATGACCGTCCGAGGGAGGCTGCGGGCGTCCATTCGGTCTGTCGACTTGTGTGTCGGTAACTCTGGGCGGTGAGAACCGCCCTGGAACACGGGTGAATCGTGTGTACGCGGTGTGATTATTGACTATTGCGCGCCGCTCTCTTCGGCGGTCGCGCGTCGTGGTGCGTGTTGTATTAAAGCTATTGACTGTGTGTACAGTGTAGCCTGAATCGTGACTGACGGTATCGTGGTCAGGAAGAGCTGAGACGTCCGCGACGTAGCATGTTTCGCGGGCGACGTTTGCGTTCGGTCGCGTTTCTGTTTGGTCGGTAATTTGCTGCTTTGACCACCAGCGGGTTTGAATGAACCGCGGCTTTTTCGAAAAACCGCCGTGATAATTCTCTGAAGTGTTCAGAGATTATGGGCATTTCACAGTCGCTGTGAAGATCTACATTGCGTTGATACCAACCGGCTCCGGTGGCAGTTCGCAAGAATCGATTTTTAACGCTATGTAACTTTTTTAATTTCGGAGATGTAATTGCTGTTAGCCTTTTTGGCTTTTACAGCTTCATCGGATACTACAAATTATTGAAGAGTTCTGTTTAAGGTAATCTTAAACTTTAATTAATCACAAGTTACAATAATTCTCATTTAAGTCAATACAAGTTCACTTAAACAATAAATAGTTATCTGAGCATTATTATTAATTAATAGTTCTTTTCCTAAATTTTATTTACTATAAAATAATTATTACAATAGATAGTAATGAAGTTTTCAACTCTTAATTTTTTTATTTTTGTATATATTATGATTATTATGTTTTCAATTGATATATACGTAACCAAATATTTAATCGTCTACATTAAATATTTGGTCCTCAGTTTTCTTTTTTATACATTAAATAAAATTACGACTTCGTTGGCGCAATGGCTATACGATTAGCTAGCGATGCTGTGGGTGGCGGGTTCAATCTTGCACGGAACAAATATTTGTTGAACCTAGGTATAGTTGTTCTGTATTCCATACATAAATCAATAAGGGACAACTTTTAACTTTAATTTAATATAAAAAAAATACTAGTTAATGTACAATGACCTTTTGAAGTAAACGAAGAAAACAATTAAAATGATATACTCCATGTATTATTCATTTTCGTGAGCCACCAGTGTCGTGTTTTGTTTAAAAACATGTAATTCATCTGAATAAATGGAAACGTAAATGAAAGCAGTTCAAAGTTGTCTTAAACCGTTTTGTACTTATTTCTGAATATATTACGCTTAAACAAATATTTAGTCGATACATTTTAATGTTTGAATTTTCATATTAAAATTTTGTGAAATTTCCTTTTATGTTTAATCGCCCAATTAAGTACAGGAACAAATTGCAAATTTTCTTTTGAAATATTAGAAATATACGAGTATACACGTTTACTGTGGTGGTGTTTTGTGACAATTTATGGGGGAGGCCTATGTTCAATAATGTTGATGATGGTGATATTCACTTTTAAATAGCTTTATGTAGTGCATACAAGCATCATCATCACGATGTTGTAGCAAATACAAATCCGTTTTCTGTGAAAACCCTATGCAGGAATCCGTCTAGGTAGGTACCACGTCATGGCCAGTTTGTGTGTGCATATATTACTATCTTTCGGTCTAAGTGGTACTAGAGCTAATGTTATGACTGGGTATGATGATTTAGAGCTGATGTTGCAGGGTGACGAGCGCTGTGGGGTACCACACAGATATATTCTGGGAGACACAGCATTAGTTACGGACAGACGTTGCGCTTACCATGAGGTGAACGTTTTGCTCGTCTCGTCATTTTCCGGAATAAAAAGGTAGATATGAATGTATTTACTGGTTAAAGTCTTCTTTGCAAGAAAGCCAAGACATTTTTATGACTTTAATTGGATTACTAAGCAGTTTTGAGTTCCATCAACATTGTTTACCTAATCATTAACTTAAACGATGGTAAAATAATTAAGCAAAAATAAGAACACAAATTGTGCACATCATTTATGACTCACATCGATTTATGTAGTGTTAAAGGCACTAGGGATATTGGCGGTAATATCCCTAGAGCCTTTAGCACGTACACATTATTTTTTCCTTTAGCGAAACAAGTATAAAGGAAGTGATATTTTAGTACACTACAAAAAGTAAAATAACATCCTATAAATGTCCCACTGCTGAGCACAGGTCTCCTCTCATTTTCGAAATGGCTTTCGTGCCCGAAAGAGTCCGCCACGCTTCTCCAATGCGGACCTAACATGTCTTCGAAATATTTCTAAGATACGCTGTTTTCCTTCAGTGTTGATCGCGTGGTAAAGCAGCACTTTAAATTAAAAAAAAAAATGCCGGTACGGGGGATCAAACTCGGATCACTCGCGTTACTATATCATTAAAGACGTGCTACTACGGCTACTTTATTTGTAAAAAAGAATGTGGAAAGAGAAAAAAGTACATTAATTTTAAATAATGAGGCAGAAGGCTCGATCTCTCCAATCTGTCGAATACTCGTTGTGGCACGTAAAAATTTATAATTGAGGAAAAAACCACTTCTACGAACTCAGTGTAACAGATTAAAAAAATAGCACAACTTGTATGATGATACAACCGGAAACAAATTACTGGCAACGAGGTACGTTAAAATCTGGTAATGGTATTTAATATATATATATATTTAATTTAATGGTAACGCCGCGGGTCCTCGCTTCAAATCCCAACCTTAGCCAACAGTTGTTCTCAAACGTAAATGATTAGTTTTCGGGTCTGGTTTTCTTGTTATTGTCCTAGTGTGTTTGTTTGAAGGGAGGGCAGCTCAAACAAAGCGCAGGCTACGAGAGCTCAGGGTGACGGGCGCAGTGTGATGTCACACAGAAATATTCTGGGTCACACAGCATTTGTTGTGGCCGGACGTTACACTTACCATCAGGTGAACGTTTTGCTCGTTTCGTCACTTTATACAATAAAAAAAAGGTAAAATTTAGAGGTTTGATCTGAAGGATTCTTCTTTATGTTTTATCGCAAGAATGACGTACATCAATATCATGGAAGTGGTGTCGAAGGGGAGTCTTTTTCAGTAACATTTACAATATCGTATTGTACATACCAATAATACTTCGCAATAGTCTACCAAAAGCCTGTTTCCCTGGAAACTTTTTTTGCGTGCTGGATATCTTCATAACAATGTTGTCTAGCCCACGGCTACTTTTTTACTGTTCCTTTTTGAGGTAAATGTCTTTAAAGTTACTTGTTTTTAATTTAATTTTCATAAAAACTTGCACTACTCGACGCCATTGTTATTGTTTTGATTATAACTAGTTATTAAAATTTGGAATTTTGTAAACGGCGTTCCAATCATCCTTTTCTATTACATTTCATAGTAGAGTATTAGCAAATTACGAGGCAATTTACAATTTGCCTTTGGCATTTCACAAACCAAAAAAATAAAACGACGACATGCCGACGACATATGTAATGGTGTTATAATTTATTGTAAGTAATAAGTCAAAAAAAAAATTAAGAAAATCTATACAATAAGTATAGATATCGTCGTATTGTAGATATATGTAATTATTGTTCTATTTACTATTGCTGTCTTTCGTTCTAAAGGACAGTGAGAGCTAGTGTAATTACTGGGTATATGAGACAATAGAACTGATGTCTCCGGATGCCACACAGTAATAGTCTGGCTGACACAGCATTTGTTATGGGCAGACGTTTCACTTATCATCAGGTGAACATTTTGCTCGTCTCTTCCCTTTTTCCTGTAAAAAAAGTAAAAGTGAAGCACAAACAGATTTTTGAAACGAGGCATTTTGTTTGTAATACAACTTTAAAACTTCCACATAAAAATTTCAGCAGTCAGCACTTTCGTTAAACGTTTTTAATAATAGATATTTGACTTCCCATATAAAAGTATCTGAAAGCAAAGTAAAAAGTTCTCGAAGCTGCTAGAAGTAAGTTACTGTAGTAACTTGTGTACTAGAATATTACGATGAAATGAATAAAACAAAAGCTCGTGGCATTTGTTTGAAACTCAAGGCGATGTAAATTTTAATATTCAAATGGGATTTTTTTTTTATGAAGTAGATGATATTTTCTGCGAGGAAAAAAATACGTTTATTTGTCTCAGTCCATGTAGTTTACTTTATTTGATGTTTGTTTATAGTAATGATTTCTAGAATTTTTGCTAATATTGAGTACCAACTTGTTTTAAAAAAAAAAATGGACAAAGCCGGGACAAAACAATAGACAAGTTTCTCGTTACATGTGTCGCGTATGCCGTAAGATATACTGTGCTCTAATGTGTCCTTTGTTTTCTTTTCAGCAGACAAAAATTGCAAGTCAAGAATTCGCGGTTCATTGTTTCTTGCATTTGTATCCAACGAATCTTTGAGCCTAAGAAGTAAAAGTACGAGTACGTAACGGCTTATATATATGCCATTATCTATCTATAAAAATAAATTTAAAACACCTGACTTAAAAAATTTTTTTAAATTTTGTTTTTCAGTTTTCTTGTTTGCTCGTAATATTATTTTTACCCTGCTGTATTTAAGATTACTTATTAAAAATAAGAAAGTGGCAAGACCGGCAATTCGATCACCTGATCGTAAGTGCAATGTTTCTCCACGATAAATCCACTCTGCGCTTTGTCACCCAGAGGTGATTAGTTTTCAAGTCCCAAATGCCCAATAATCACACTAGAATAAGAGAAAAAGTGAGTAGAATATCTGTCTCAAGTCTAGATCTATAGAGCAAGGAAAAAAAATACTATTTTTGAACTATAAATTTCAACGAGATACAATATTTATTGATCTACGTATCTCATTTAATCTAGGTGTGTTGAGAATTTTGACTAGTTTAATATCAAATAGAAACCAAATACTAATAATACCTATTTCGATTCAGATACTTTGATTAAAAATCAGTAGTAGTTATCTGCGCAGTTTATGGTATAGTTTCGAAGGTCCATCGGTATTCGTACAAACAGAGTGGAAGTTATTCTATGATAAGTTATGAAATGCCTAAGCGATTAGATTATTAACGGAGTAGCAGAACACAGGACAACACAGTCCTAATAATTTGTGTATTGTAAGTAGGTTTTGTGTAATTCTAAATTACTATATTTTGGTAATAATACTAATTTAAAATAAAAAAACTGGTATATTATTCATTTACGGCACTTGGCCGACAGCAGCAGATGAAACGAATAGAACAACGGCTTGCTACCGTAACTTGATTCGGAACGTTATAAATAATAACAATATTCCTGTTCCGAAAATATCGTCTAAACGTTACTGACATTATGTACTGGTAAAACAAAAAAAAATTAAATAGAATTTTGTTCGCGCATTTCACATTGATTTTGTGAGTGTGTGTGAGTGTGTGCATTTTACATTGATGTGTGAGTTGACATATGTAAATAATGAACGAATAAAGAGGATCGCAAAGAAATTAGAAAAAAAAAACTAAAAATTATTTATTTTAAGCAATAGCAGTTTCATTATACAAAAAATTGTTTATATTTATTAAACAATATGATAAATAACCTTACAAGTACAATTTTAAGAAACACTCCTTTTCAATGTTCAATTATACAGAAATCGACGACCGCCTGGCATAGTGGTCAGAGTACCTGACTTCTAAGCCGCGGGTCCTGGGTTCGAATCCCAGCCAGAGTCTAAAATTGTGCAAAAACACAGATTGTTGGTTTTCGGGTCTGGTTGTGTTGTGATTGTCCCCGTGTTTCTGACACTGCATCCTAGCCTTCCTCCGATCTTATGGCATCAGCGTTACATCGGGCGCGGGTGGGTTGGGACGAGTGAGTGCCTCTGTGTTTGCGCGTAACCTTGTGACACTATAATATTTCCTGCGCAGTTGACAGCTCTCGACAATATTCGAAAGTTGTCGCTGTGGTCGAAATCGGCCAGGAGAATATCATCATCATCATCTTCATGTACTGAAATTTCGAAATTATTACGTATTTGGTAACAATTTTTTTCTAAACCAATAAGGCCGTACTGATTGCCTAAGTTATTATCTCTCTATTTAAATGAAAACTACTCGCATTGTTCTGCTTTGTTCGATATTTTATTTTTTCCTATTATTACGGCAACGCGACTAAAGTATTATTGATTCAGTCGTTTGCACAGTGCGTGCAAACTATGGTAATGAATAATAAACAAAGAGAAACCCATAAAGCAACGATTAAAAATAATTTAATTAAAAATTTACTTAACATAAACCAAATTTAATAAATTGAAATCAAAAATGCTAACTAATATCTAAATATTTTCTTTATTAAAGACGTATATGCTTATTTTTTATTTTTATACGAGATGACGCGACGTGCGAAACGTTCACCAGATGGTAAGTGCAAGTAGTCCATAACAAATGCCGTCTCACTCAGAACATTTCACATTAATTTAACTTCTGCGTTATGAGTTAGGCATCCTTTGTTTTATTTAGACGTAACAGTTAGTAACAAACATTTGATTAAAACTGGGACGAAACATTCCTTTTGGGTGGTTCGAGGAAATGCCTTTAACAACTATATTAGCACCTTATATTACTTGACGACCTCGTGGCCTAGTGGTCAGAGTACCTGACTTCCACCACCTGAATCCCAGCCGGAGCCAACATTTGTGCTAAAACATAAATTGTTGGTTTTCGGGTCTGGTTGTGTTGTGATTGTCCCCGTGTTTCTGACACTGCATCTTATCGCATCAGCGTTACATCGGGCGCGGGTAGGTTGGGACGAGTGAGTGCCTCTGTGTTTGCGCGTACACTTGTGGCACTTTAATATCTCCTGCGCAGTTGATGGCTCTCGACAGTAGTCGGCAGTTGTCGCCGTGGTCGAAAACGGCTAGGAGAACATCATCACATCATCATCATTATTAATATTATTATATTATAAAAATATAGAGCTAGTGTAATCAGTGGGCATATGAAACTTAACAACTGATGTCTCAGGGGGACGGGTGCAGTGTGGTGTCACACAAAAATGTTTTGGGTGACACAGCATTTGTTATAGGCAGACGATGCACTTACCATCAAGTGAACGAATTGCTTGTTTCGTCACATTATCCAATTAAAAAAATATGTTTTATTATTAAATATAAATAATTTAGCAATTTTTTTAATAAATATTATCATGTTATGAAATTTTGTTTGTTGAATGTTCCTACGATGGTAAATGCAACGTCAGTCTGTAAAAAAAATGTGTCATATAAATCTATGTGGCACTACACAGCGCTCGCCGACGTTGTTCGTACGTGACGTATGTTCAAGATTAAGTAAAAAATGTTGGTGAAATTCAAAACTGCTTAGTAATTCAATTAAAGTAATTAAATGTTTTCTTCTTCTCTCTTTTATTTTTTTATTTTATTAAACTATAGGACTGTGAACAATAAATACATTTTACTTACATCGATTTTTTTGATTGAGAAAATGACGAGACGAGAGTTGCGTCGCCATAACAGAATTTATCCTCCAATCGTGTTAATATAAAAACAATGTAGTGATTATATATACGAGTATGAAAGCGCTTATGGCGCTTAAACAATTACACCATAATTGTTTAAGCGCCATTAATCAATCAGTGAATTGCGCGGTGTAGTGTTGACAGCGCCTATTAAACTGGACCCTTTGTCGCCTAAGAGCGTGGTCGTAATATCGTGATAGTCGGAGCATTGTATACAAAATAGTATATAATTTTTTGAATTCGTTAAAATATCAAGTTGTAAGCTTCAAGCTGTACTGTTAGGAGTTTTTACCATCTGTCAAGTGTAACATCCCTTTACAAGATGCAGGAGTATACAAGCTGGATTGTGAATGTGGTCTCTCTTACATAGGGCAAACTAAAAGATCCATAAAACCCGTGTTAAAGAACATATAGCTGATGTGAAGCATCGACGCTCTAGGAAGTCTGCAGTCTGTGACTATGTTCTGGATCATCCCAACCATTACATCAGATTTGATAGACCACAAATCCTTGCCTCAATTCCTACCAAGACTGATTCGCGAGGCTATTGAAATTTAAAAAACATCCTAATTTCAAAAGGAAAGATGGTTGGGTATTACCACCGGCTTGGGATCCTATTATTAATAAAATTAAATCAAAAACCAAGCATACCACTGCAAGGCTTCAAGACACAGTAAGCTCTTTCTGCGTAGATCGGACTAAAAATAAAAATTAAAAGCTGAAGGTACTCCGGGTTAACTATGACATCGGGACAACTGTCACCTCAGTCCCCCGTGACCATGGGTGCTGTAAAGCGCCCGAAACGTCGGGTTTAAAATAGTTATAAATTAAACGCGATAAAATCCGTAAAAAGTAGTTTTATTTAAATGTGTAATATTCGCGTAAATAAAAGAAAACATTATGTACTGTTAGGATTAAAATTAAAATAAAATTATATATTTAAACTGTCCCTGCAACCTCTCACTTAACTCGACTAGTTAAGTATTAATAGTTATTATAATTTTAAGTTATATGGATTACACGTTAGACAAAAACGTTAGTTAGTTATTAATAGTTATTATAATATGAAGTTATATGGATTATAACGTCTGAAGTAAAAAAAAAAATTACTTTTATCACAACAGACGAAGAAATGCTCGAACTAATTCAACATTTTTAGCTTCATCTAATTCCTCCGTTACTGTTTTTATCTTGCGACAGAACACATGATATCATACACCATGTTACTTTAGACCCCAGCTCTTTGTGGCAAGAGTGAATATGCAATTTTTAAAGTGACTATTGTTTGATACCTTTATACTTCTTAACACGGGGGATCCCAGTGGTCTATTCACACAAGCGGCGTAATGTGAAGTAAGAAAGTCGTTTTGTGGCGATTGTGAAGAGGCTTAGTGTTTATTTTATAGTATTCCAAAATGGTACATTGTTGGCGGAGGTTTTGAAAGTAGCGCCGTATGGAATGAGCTTATCTTGGATCATACGGGGATTTGATTGCTTCTATATTATAAACAGTAAAGTACAAAAATTTTGTACAAATTTTTGAATTTTTTCTAATTCTTAATATTTAAAATCACATATTGCTTTTTAAAATTAAGGGTTTTTTTAGTATATTTGTTTACAAAATCTATTAATCCTACTAGTATATTATCTTATGTTTTCTTACCTTTACCTTTATTTTCAAAACTCTTTCAATAACGTGACAAGATAATTAAGTAGTTTCACTTACGAATTTTATAAAAACTATAATCTATACCCACTCAAGTATATCACACACTCTCGTATAATAAATAGATTTTTTTTGAATAATCAAAAGGAAATTGCCATAAAATAAACTTGCCATAAACTACAGACTCCTACGCATTTTGCAGTTTCTTTAGCACACGCTAAAATAGTTTTACAACGAAAAACTAATATCATAATTAACTTAGCCGCCAAATATTATTAAGAGTTTTGGCGTCAAGTAGAAAAGTGAGGGTAGTGTTTTTATTGATTTTTGTAATTTCTGTGTATATTTTGAGCTTTGATGTTTAATAAATAAATCCACCACTCGAAGTGTCAGTAAGACTACGCCCACTTGTGCGCCTACACTTACCTGATGTGACTGTTCATACTCCTAACGTACAACTAGACGCAATTAGAAATGTATCACCAGGCTGGGATTTTAATAAAGCCAATTTTTCCTTATTACATTTTTCATTAGCAGCGGTAGACTGGACTCCGATGTATGAACTTGATTTAGAGACTAGTTTACATTACTTTTATAATACTATTAACACGATTATAAATGACTGCGTTCCAATTAAAAAGCGAAGTAGTGTAAGCTCACGGTACGTTTACCCTGAGTGGTACACTTTTGAAATAATTCGCGACATAAAACATAAGGCTGTTCTCCATAAGCGGTATAAAAAAACTATGTCAAATACTGATTACGAAGTGTTTGCCCTATGCAGAACAAACGTTAAAAATATGATAGCATTTGCGCGGGAACAGCATCAGCATCGGATTTAAAATCAGTTACTTAAAGACCCGAAATCATTTTGGAATTATACCAAATCTTTAAGACGTAATAGAAACCCACAACAGATTTTAAATAACGGGGAGGTGCTTACTGATGAACAATATGCTAAAAAATTTGCCAAATATTTTCATTGAGTATAGGAACGAGCTTCGTTGAATGTAAGCACGGCAGTATCACAAGCGGATGATACCAACGCGGCGGCAAGAATTCACTTAGACTATCTGCAGTTGAAAGACGTACAGAGCGCGCTTCAACAACTGAAACCGAAATGAACCGCAGGCCCGGACGGAATTCCTCCATACATCTTCAGAGATTGTCGCTCGACACTAGCTGAGCCACTTCTCTATCTCTTCAATAAATGTTTAAAGGAAGCTGTATTTCCGGAGAGATGGAAAATTACCAGGGTTGTTCCAGTGCCTAAAAATAATTCGGGAACGCAGGTAGATGCGTACAGACCAATAGCAATATTATCAACTCCGGCAAAAGTATTAGAGTCTGCTATTCACAAGAATATTTTCACCCAAGTAAATCCACAACTCTCACACGCTCAGCATGGGTTTCGTCCGGAGAGAAGTACTGCTAGTAATCTTCTTGCCTACATTTATTTATTTATTTATTTATTTATTTATTTATTTTACTTTAATTAACACGGTTGGAACCAATTACATTAATTAAAGACAACCTATTCATTCTTCTCGCTCACAGAACTTCATACATTCTGACAATATTATTGGCCATTCATCCGCAAACAGGTCACACTCCGGTCTTGTGTCCAGGAGAGCGTTGACTGATATTGTGCCGACAGTGGACAGTGGTGGACAAATTGATGCAGCATACGTTGACTTTAAAAAAGCATTCGACCTTGTCAATAATGACGTTCTCCTTAAAAAGTTAGCATCATTTGGTTTTACCCCACACTTACTGAACTTTTTTACTAGTCACATGAAAAACAGACAGCAATATGTACGAGTAGAATACGGGGGTTACAGATCGGAACCATATTATACTCGATCCGGCGTAAGTCAGGGTAGTAACCTTGAACCACTTGAATTTATACTGATGATAAATGATTTGCCAGGTATTGTTAAGAACGCTAAATGCCTTTTATTTGCTGATGACCTGAAGCTTTCTCTCGCTATAAGAAATAAGGAGGACTGTGAGAGGAGACATTGATAGAGTAGTAGAGTGTAGTAAAGACAACCTCCTCCAATTTAACATCTCGAAGTGGGTGACTATCACTTTGTCACGTTCGCACACACCCATCCTACACAATTATAATATTGACGGGATGCCGATTGCTAGGGTCACGGAAGTGAAGGATTTGGGAGTTCGTTTCACCTCAGGGCTAACGTTTCGTGATCAAATTATTGACATATGTAAAAAAGCATACAGAAATTTATGCTAAGCTACAGTTAGTGGCTTCACCAATATTAAAGCAATAAGAGCTTTGTATAATGCCTTGGTTAGAAGTCACTTGGAATATAACGCAGTCATTTGGGCTCCACATGAAACTAAATATAGTCACATGCTGGAACAGGTACAAAATAAATTTTTAAGATTTTTACAGTATGGAGTGTACCCATATTACCCATTACAGTATCCAACTTTATTTGTTATGGGTATGGTCGGATATAACAAAGTAAGCATATGAAGTGATCTCCAAATGGCAATATACGTATTTAAAATTTTAAGAGGGAAGGTATGCAATGCGGACATTTTAGGTCAGGTAGGATTTAGCGTACCAGAAAAATACGTATGGCGGCGGCGTCAACCACAGCTGTTCGTGGTACCGCGCGGGCGGACCAAGTTGTTGAATGAGGCGCCGTGGACGCGTGCACTCCGCACTCTAAACCTAATTTCTTGTGAGACAGATTTATTTTGTTGTAGTCTGAGTGAATTCACAAGGATAGCATTATTTATAATTAGTTACAAATATTAGCTTATTTAAGCATATTTTAGTTGTTGTTGCCACGCTATTGCATTGGTTTGACTGTAATGATAGTGTATGGTATGGCAATAAATAAAATAAATAAATAAATAAAAATATTGATAGTGTATTAGCATATATGCAGCAACGGCTCGTGAAAGTGTACTGGAAAATTCAATTCAAGACCAAAATTGTACTTCGTTTTGTCTCCATCAGTCCAGGAGTTCTTCATCTCAATCATCATTCGTCAGTCCAGCAATCTTCAGTAAAAGTCAAATATCATTTTACTGTCGATCAAAACGAAGTCCTTTTTGAAATTAAATTATTATTCGACATTCGCAAAAATGACACGATTTGGCAGCTGATTGCCAGGATCATAAAGAAGAAAAAGAAAAAATATAATTAAAATTATTTAGATCCTTAATACCTCGTTTAAGCCGAGGAATCATTAAACTTGTCCGCAACATCTCGTTAAACAAAATTTGACATAAATATTTTAGTCTGTTTTTCTCTTGTACGGATTAATTCTAGCCGTTGAATTTCACCATCATACTTACGTCTCTTTGCATTTTTATCTCGTTTGACACGGGGAGGGTAGCGAGGAATTGTTCGGATTAATTCTAGCCGTTGAATTGCACCATCATACTTCCGTCTCTGCATTTTTATCGCTTTTACCACTGGAATGCTAGGAGGAATTATTCAGATTAATTCTAGCCGTTGAGATTCACCATCATACATTGCAATATAACACAAAATTCTATCCACATCCCCTTGATGGCTGGCCTTCCACCATTGCGCTTTTGTAGGAAATTTATGCCACCGCATATTTTACAAAGTGGTCGTACTTTGTAAAATATGCTGCCGTCATCGGTTTTGAGTAAAGAGCCTACTACTTACTCAAAAGCCGGCAAACGGCTCGTTTGTCCACCCTCCTGTAAAAAAAATGCAGTTACATTTTTAGTAAGACAAATATCTATATAGAAGTAATTCAATAACGTAATCCCATCGAATTACTTCTATGTAGACCCACTACACTATGTGGGCTACATGTGTAGCCTCTGCCTAACCTTTATATAGTAGTAAAAAGGCGTGACTATATGTATGTATGTAATCCCATCGACGAAAAATTATAAAAACAGACTTTTCAAATAACGTACAAGAGAAAAACAGACTAAAGTATTTATGTCAAATTTTGTTTAACGAGATGTTGCGGACAAGCTTAATGATTCCTCGGCTTAAACGAGGTATTAAGGATCTAAATAATTTTAATTATATTTCTTCTTTTTCTTCTTTATGATCCTGGCAATCAGCTGCCAAATCGTGTCATTTTTGCGAATGTCGAATAATAATTTAATTTCAAAAAGGACTTCGTTTTGATCGACAGTAAAATGATATTTGACTTTTACTGAAGATTGCTGGACTGACGAATGATGATTGAGATGAAGAACTCCTGGACTGATGGAGACAAAACGAAGTACAATTTTGGTCTTGAATTGAATTTTCCAGTACACTTTCACGAGCCGTTGCTGCATATATGCTAATACACTATCAATATTTTTATTTATTTATTTATTTTATTTATTGCCATACCATACACTATCATTACAGTCAAACCAATGCAATAGCGTGGCAACAACAACTAAAATATGCTTAAATAAGCTAATATTTGTAACTAATTATAAATAATGCTATCCTTGTGAATTCACTCAGACTACAACAAAATAAATCTGTCTCACAAGAAATTAGGTTTAGAGTGCGGAGTGCACGCGTCCACGGCGCCTCATTCAACAACTTGGTCCGCCCGCGCGGTACCACGAACAGCTGTGGTTGACGCCGCCGCCATACGTATTTTTCTGGTACGCTAAATCCTACCTGACCTAAAATGTCCGCATTGCATACCTTCCCTCTTAAAATTTTAAATACGTATATTGCCATTTGGAGATCACTTCATATGCTTACTTTGTTATATCCGACCATACCCATAACAAATAAAGTTGGATACTGTAATGGGTAATATGGGTACACTCCATACTGTAAAAATCTTAAAAATTTATTTTGTACCTGTTCCAGCATGTGACTATATTTAGTTTCATGTGGAGCCCAAATGACTGCGTTATATTCCAAGTGACTTCTAACCAAGGCATTATACAAAGCTCTTATTGCTTTAATATTGGTGAAGCCACTAACTGTAGCTTAGCATAAATTTCTGTATGCTTTTTTACATATGTCAATAATTTGATCACGAAACGTTAGCCCTGAGGTGAAACGAACTCCCAAATCCTTCACTTCCGTGACCCTAGCAATCGGCATCCCGTCAATATTATAATTGTGTAGGATGGGTGTGTGCGAACGTGACAAAGTGATAGTCACCCACTTCGAGATGTTAAATTGGAGGAGGTTGTCTTTACTACACTCTACTACTCTATCAATGTCTCCTCTCACAGTCCTCCTTATTTCTTATAGCGAGAGAAAGCTTCAGGTCATCAGCAAATAAAAGGCATTTAGCGTTCTTAACAATACCTGGCAAATCATTTATCATCAGTATAAATTCAAGTGGTTCAAGGTTACTACCCTGACTTACGCCGGATCGAGTATAATATGGTTCCGATCTGTAACCCCCGTATTCTACTCGTACATATTGCTGTCTGTTTTTCATGTGACTAGTAAAAAAGTTCAGTAAGTGTGGGGTAAAACCAAATGATGCTAACTTTTTAAGGAGAACGTCATTATTGACAAGGTCGAATGCTTTTTTAAAGTCAACGTATGCTGCATCAATTTGTCCACCACTGTCCACTGTCGGCACAATATCAGTCAACGCTCTCCTGGACACAAGACCGGAGTGTGACCTGTTTGCGGATGAATGGCCAATAATATTGTCAGAATGTATGAAGTTCTGTGAGCGAGAAGAATGAATAGGTTGTCTTTAATTAATGTAATTGGTTCCAACCGTGTTAATTAAAGTAAAATAAATAAATAAATAAATAAATAAATAAATAAATGTAGGCAAGAAGATTACTAGCAGTACTTCTCTCCGGACGAAACCCATGCTGAGCGTGTGAGAGTTGTGGATTTACTTGGGTGAAAATATTCTTGTGAATAGCAGACTCTAATACTTTTGCCGGAGTTGATAATATTGCTATTGGTCTGTACGCATCTACCTGCGTTCCCGAATTATTTTTAGGCACTGGAACAACCCTGGTAATTTTCCATCTCTCCGGAAATACAGCTTCCTTTAAACATTTATTGAAGAGATAGAGAAGTGGCTCAGCTAGTGTCGAGCGACAATCTCTGAAGATGTATGGAGGAATTCCGTCCGGGCCTGCGGTTCATTTCGGTTTCAGTTGTTGAAGCGCGCTCTGTACGTCTTTCAACTGCAGATAGTCTAAGTGAATTCTTGCCGCCGCGTTGGTATCATCCGCTTGTGATACTGCCGTGCTTACATTCAACGAAGCTCGTTCCTATACTCAATGAAAATATTTGGCAAATTTTTTAGCATATTGTTCATCAGTAAGCACCTCCCCGTTATTTAAAATCTGTTGTGGGTTTCTATTACGTCTTAAAGATTTGGTATAATTCCAAAATGATTTCGGGTCGTATAAACTATACAAACTAGATTTGTAAAATAGGTTCACAGACACACAGCAACGTCAATTAAGTATTTTTATCATATATACTATTCTTTTTTTTAAAAACGATACTCCACTACGGGAGTAGGATTTCGCCTGTATCGTCGGTGGGTTTTACAGACATACATTTTACAATCACAACTCCACCAGACCCGGGTAACCAACAATTTATGTCTTTGCACATATGTTGGCTGTGGCTGGGATTTGAACCAGCGGCGTAGAAGTCAGGTACTCTAACCACTAGACCACGCGGTCGTCAAACAAATTATAACTACATATTCTTTTTAATTTTAAAAGTATTGTTATTTGAAATCCAATTTCTTAAAAACATTGTAATATTATGTTTGATTTTTTTTCGTTTTCAATAGAGAAAAATTTTATAGATCCATCAGGGAAATATTATTGATGGACTGTCAGACTTTGTTTAGTAAAGCTACAGAACTTTTTCCAGATAGCATTCCTAATTTTATGACTTACTAGTTAAGCCCCGCGGTTTCACCCGCGTTAAAAAGCAAACCCCGATCGATAATATACATATATACTTCCCAATTTAAATCGGATTTTTGAGGTTTAATTTTTTATAAGTGTATGCCTTATTATTATACTCCACGTGAGGCCAAATTTGCGCCTGCTTTGTTGCAAGCGGTCGGCCGGCATGTTTATGGAAAAGAGACAATGTTTAAATAATTGTTAAAATAAAATAGAATGCGACTTTATGAGTATCCACGTTTAAACTACTTTTTCAATGTTTATATTTACCGATTAAATAAACACCGTTATTAAAATAAGAAATTTCTCAGCATCAGTCTCTCAATAGTAATTTCGTTTTGTCGACTTTTACAGAATCTACGGGGCAGGGTGAGGTGATCTTGTGTAATGTGTAGATTTTTGTATATAGTATTGTAAAGTTATTGGTTGTTTTAACACGCCATTGATTATTTTTTGGAATATTAAAGTCTTTAAAAATAATATTTGAAAGTCCTTAATCTTTTATATATTAATATGTGAAGAGAAAACTTTGTACCTCTTTTTAAGCATATTCCGCGCACGAAGGCGCGTGTGAGATTTGTGGAATAGTTAAAGTTAGTAAGCGAGGAAGCTAAAATTTATATTTAATATGCATTAAAATTCATTAAAGAAAATAACATAAAACAGTCATTATGTAGCTTCATATTGACAATTTGAATCATATATATTAGTTTGTCGTTTGTTTACAATCATATTGCCAATCATAGATAATAAATACACTTTATACTCAGAACTGCCAATGTCAAACATATATCAGTCTGCGGTTAAGCAGTCGCACATAGTAGAGATTGGCGTTACAGAATTTTGACATTTGCCTACAAATTACTCAAACCTCAATAACATACAAACTTAAAATTTTTTTATTAAGATTTTCCCGAAACGTATACGAGTGTATCTCTTAATTAAAGTCACAGCTAAATAATCTGTAGGTTTAGAATTGCACAATACAAAAGTTTATTACATTGTACAATTTTTCAAGTTTCGTAAATATAAAAAATGTATAGTTGACTTATAACATATTTCCTAAAAATGAACGATATTTTTCAGAAATGCTTACTAAGAAATCGCTGTTTGAGAAAGGGTGGTAGATTCTCTTAGGCCGCTACCACACGCTACCGTAACGGCTGGACCGACTTTATTCAAATAACGTTTTTAGGTAATGAAAAATTGAATCGAACGAGGGATATGCGTAGGTCTCTTTTTTCGTTTTGTTCACTATAGTCCTGGAAAACTTTCATGAAAAAAAAAACGGGACTATTACAAAGTGAAGTTGGAAAATTTAGAGAAACTAATAGAAGTCTAATAAATCTAGTTATTTTATTTGTATTCCAATTTTTTCGTTACGTGCGCAAATGTGGTTTGAAAGCTGATTGAAGGTTATAAAACTTATATTACGCGAGTGAAACCGCGCGGCTAGTCTATACAAATAAATATAATTGAAGTGTCCATTTGTGTGTGTTTGTGAAATGTTCATGAAAGTATGTATATACGGTACTTATAAGATAAAACAATTTTTAAAAATTTTGTCTGTCTGTCTGTCTGTTTGTTCCGGCTAATCTCCGAAACGGCTGGATCGATTTTGACGGGACTTTCACTGACTGATAGCTGATATTATAGCGGGTAGCTTAGGCTAACTTAATTTTAGAAAAATAATAAGGCATACACTTATAAAAAATTAAACCTCAAAAATCCGATTTAAATTGGGAAGTATATATGTATATTATCGATCGGGGTTTGCTTTTTAACGCGGGTGAAACCGCGGGGCTTAACTAGTAAGTCATAAAATTAGGAATGCTATCTGGAAAAAGTTCTGTAGCTTTACTAAACAAAGTCTGACAGTCCATCAATAATATTTCCCTGATGGATCTATAAAATTTTTCTCTATTGAAAACGAAAAAAAATCAAACATAATATTACAATGTTTTTAAGAAATTGGATTTCAAATAACAATACTTTTAAAATTAAAAAGAATATGTAGTTATAATTTGTTTGACGACCGCGTGGTCTAGTGGTTAGAGTACCTGACTTCTACGCCGCTGGTTCAAATCCCAGCCACAGCCAACATATGTGCAAAGACATAAATTGTTGGTTACCCGGGTCTGGTGGAGTTGTGATTGTAAAATGTATGTCTGTAAAACCCACCGACGATACAGGCGAAATCCTACTCCCGTAGTGGAGTATCGTTTTTAAAAAAAAGAATAGTATATATGATAAAAATACTTAATTGACGTTGCTGTGTGTCTGTGAACCTATTTTACAAATCTAGTTTGTATAGTTTATACGAATTATATAAGCAACGTAAATTACGCATCCGTCGACATGAATAATAGATAAGTAATTAATTAATCTTGATAAACTTATTGTGTAAAGAATAGAATCTCTACTTTATTTCAATTATTCTAAATAGTTTATATATATTATTACTATGTTGTTACAAAAATTAATTTACTAACCTTGACCAGGAACGCGTTTGGTGGGAATCTAAGGGGGAGGTATATGACCAACAGTGAACTTGTGATGAGTTGAAATCATGTTGATTGATGATTCATTTTCACATACCAACAGAAACATCAAAAAAGACAAAATTTAATAGAATATATTCTAAACTAAAAAAAACTTTCTAAATTAATTTAATTGTAATAAATCGTAACGTTCGTTAGTTCCAGTATTATGTTAGATAAATAAAATCGCGCATTACTGTCTAGCAGAAGTAAAAATCATGAAAAGATTCTGGTTTCCATTTTATTTAGTATAAAATCTTGTGTGATAATGTATGAAGTGGTACTAGCGACACACGTGACACATTTCATTCGCGACCGAATTAAAATAAATGAAAATGGTGGCATAATCCAAATTTCATATTAATTTGCTATGTAAAGCTTTCATAGAAATGTAACTGAGATACGCTACAGACGAGAAAATTTAAATATAATATACGAAATAAGAATCCCTGTAAATTTTCTAACTACATTGTGTGGTGACTTTCATTGACATACAGTAGATATATCAGCTTTATTATAAGAAATTTTAGATACAGTCGATTATGGGCAAAAGTCCACAACTTTGATATATTTCACGACGATTAAATTCATATCTCAGCTAATGTCTTAAGAATTATTTTTCTTAAACCATGTAACTTAAATGCAATAATAAATAACACGTATTAACATATCTTTGTGGTATAATTAATATCGTACACGCCTGTAATTGGCATCCATCTAAACTATATTTAAATTTATAATTTAAGCTATAGAACAATTTTTGTATGCTGTTGGTAGGTCATTACAATAAATAAACAACTAATCATAGAGGCAGAGCCGTATTGATTTTAAGTTTTAATTAACTATATCTTGCCACTTAAAGTACCTCTAGCGGTTATTAATTCTGACAGTACTCGATAATCAAATACGTGTGGAGAACTTCGCTCATTACACGTTACGAACTTCCCACGCTATAATTAAAAGTTAATATTCATGTAGTTAAAGTTAGTATTAACTAGTTCGTAAATGAGAAACTTGAGTTCCCAAAAAGATAAATAAGGCTATTTTTTCACAAAAGAGCCGTGTGGTGGCGGCGCGTTAAAACAATACTACCACTCCATCTCATCCAATGGATCTCGCAAAAGGCGAGTAAGGAATTAAACTGCACTGTGCACCCAACAGCGCATGGTGGCGATGGGCTCACCACCTATGCACACCAAGTGCATTATATTGTTTTGGTGAAACGTGGATTGTGGCAGTCATCTGTTTTTGCAGTGAGTGCCCAGTCTCTGACTACCCCTTATGGGATACAGTCGCGATCTTATGTATGTAAGTGTTTTCACAAAAGTTTATGGTTACAATTAGGTTGTTTGTAGTGAAGGTATTTCTGAATTTCATTGCTTTATTTTTAACTAGCTGTGCTTCGCGGTTTCACCCGTAAAATGAGCCGACCATATATGATTCCGCCGTTCGGGATGGTGCCTCCTCGACCTGAGCATTCACTGTGGTCACGGATGTTCGGTTCTAAGCGTGCGTCTCTTTAAGGCCTTAGCTAAAAGTTTTCTAGCCTAGAGCTTCCCAGATAAACGGGACTATTTAATACAAAAATATTTTTTCAAATCCAATTATTATTTCCTGAGATTAGCGCTTTCAAACATACAAACTCTTAAGCTTTATTATGGACAGATTTATTATAATAAGTAAGGTAGGTATTCTATTTATACTGATAGAATCATTGGAGTTTTTGATTGGTATAAATTGCATCGTTCATTGCTCATTTTGAAAGTATCCGGCATTTACAGGGAGCCATGTAACCATAACTTATACCTGGACTCTTTTCCGTGATCACTTAGGTTCTCGTAATAAGATTTATTGTATTTTACTATCCGAGTAGAGATCGATACCGTTTGAACTGCAGAAATGTGTAAAGATGCAATATCCCCGGAACTCTTTACTGCTGTATTGAAAGATGTCCTCAAGCTACTGGACTGGAAAGGATACGGTTTTAACATCAATAGCGAATACATGAATCACCTTCCATTTGCCGACGACATAGCCATAATAGCAGAATCGCTGGAGTAAAAAAATTGTGTATCTTAGGATGAGTTTGTGAGTGTCTTAAGATGAACATGAACAATACGAAGATCATGTCTCATGTCGGCTCGGTTGGCGCAGTGGCTAAGCCCTTGGCTTCTGCGCCGCGGGTCGCGGGTTCGATTCCCGCACGGGACAAATATTTGTATGGCCTACATATAGTTGTTCCGGGTCTGGGTGTTTGTGCATGTGGAATTTATGTCTGTAAAACGCACCTGTGGGGCTTCGTTTTTAAAAAAAAAAGTCCATGTCACACCTATATCGGATGTTGTTGGAAACACTACGATCGAAGTTACTGTTGGTAGGATTCCTATGCAGGAATCCGTCTAGGTAGGTACCACCCCAGGGTCAGTTATTCTGCCGTGAAGCAGTAGTGTGCAAGCATTACTGTGTTTCGGTTTGAAGGACACTGTGAGCTAGCGTAAGCACTGGGCATTTTAGACTTAAGAACTGATGTCTCAGGGCGACGGGCGCAGTGTTGTGTCACGCAGAAATATTCTGGGTGTACCATCAGGTGAACGTTTTGCTCGTTTCGTCACTTTATACAATAAATTAAAAAAAAAGGTGTCGACGAATATGTATACCTAGGACAGATTGTCGACGGAACCAATTCGGCTAGGCAGTAGTAGAGTAATTTTGTCTCATTTTATCGTCGAGTATACTTCAATGCCTCTAAACAAAAATATACAACCAGTGCGTGTTGCCAGTGTTGACATACGGAACCGAGACGTGGTCGTTGACTGCAGGCCGCGCAGGAAGCTAAAAGTCGCTGAGCAAGCTATGGAAAGGGCTATGCTATGCTTCTCTGCGAAATAAAATCCGTAACGATGATATCCTCAGCAGAACTAGAGTAGAGTAGTACGCTGAAGTGGCAATGGGTCGGCCATATAGCTCGTAGAACCTATAACCGTTGGGTGAGAAAGGTTCTCGAGTGGCAACCTCGTACCAGTAAACGCACCCGGCGCCCTCCCACTAGATGGAGCGATGACCTGCGCGGTTTTGCGGGAAGTCGATGGAGCAGGTGGCTCAGGACCGTGTTTTGTGGCAATCTAGGGAGGTCTATGTTCAACAGTGGATTAAGGTAGGCTGAAATGATGATGATGACTTAAGTTAGTGAATCATAACTTTATCTCAGCTATGCAAAAAGTATTACTTCTCTACCACATTTTGAGGCTTTTGTTCAGACAATTTATAGGCTGAAATTATTATTATTTATTTAACTTGTTACTGAAATATGTGTGCATTTATATTGCTTTATTCAATATTATATTTCAGGTAGATTTTAACAAAGGCCCACACTTGTATACTGACTGTATTTTAGTATATAAGTTCAAAAAGCTTATTATACATTAAACCGTTATATTGGTTTACTTGTAAGGAAATAAGTTTTAGTTTTTCAAAACATTTCTTTCAACACTTACCTAGCTACCCTTACCCTTACTAATCTAACTAGAAGAGACATAAATATTCAAAATGAATTATAGTATCAGATACATAAATAAACTACCTGTTATAAAGTTAGTAAAAAAGCAATGATAAAAACTCAGAAAGCAATTTCTTATAGACAGCTCTCAAAAATGAAGAAGAGGGTGGTGGTGCGTAAATTATGTTATGAATGTATTATGGAATGAATACAAATTACAAAATCACTGTCATGAACTGTGGTATAGTCAGTGGTGATCAGTGTCCTATGCCTGTAGTTAGAAAATATATAAACATTTATGTTTTTGAATCTTCGTAACTCTGTGCTAAGATTTAAAAATCCTTAATTATTACATTAAAGCGTGATCGGTAGTAAGATAATATGAAAGTTAATTGATTAGAACCGCCAGAACCACGTATTTAATGCACCTTTTTTAATGTAGTTAACGAACTTAAGTGACGCAGCGACCCAAAGTGAGTCTGCGACAACAAAACACAAATAAAATTGTATTTCTTTAAAAAAAAAATTACTACCGTAGGATTTAGCCTGTATCGAGGATTCGTTTTACCAGCATAAATTTCACAGGCACAACACAGCCAGACTCAAAAACCAAAATTTTGCGTTTTTGCGCAAATAACGGCTCCGGCTGAGATTCGAACCTATGACCTGTGGCGTAGAAGTCAGGTAGGTACTCCAACCACTAGACCACGCGGTCGTCATTTGTTTTTTTTTATACAAGCGACGAGAATAGTAAACCTGTTACCTGGTGGTAAGTGCAACGTGCGCCCATAACAAATGTTGTTTCTCCCTAAACATTAATGTGTGCCACCACATCGCGCTCGTCACTCTGAGACATCAGTTCTTAAATATCATATGCCTAGTATTTCAAATAGCTATTAGTGTCCTTCGGACCGAAACGCAGTAAAAATTGACACCACACTCTGCCCATCACCCTGAGACATAAGTTCTTAAGTCTCATATGCCCAGTGATTACGCTAGCTCACAGTGCCCTTCAAACCGAAACACAGTAATGTTTGCACACTACTGCTTCACGGAAGAATAACTGGGCCTGGGGTGGTACCTACCTAGACGGATTCCTGCATAGGAATCCTACCACCAGTGAACGCAAGTCGTCTTTCATCATATTTACTTGAGCTTAATTTTTTTTAAACATTTTCTCTTTGAAACAACAATATGTAAGAAAAATACCGTAAAATAGGATTACACATAATAAGCGATTAGGTTACCTTCGTTATCTTCCTCTACGACTGTGAGTGACTTTGAAAAGCGAGGGTTAGTCAGACGTGACGGGATTAGAGTTCAAAGGTTCGTTAAAACTTTGTTCGACATGTGTGTTACTCCTAATTAGACCCTTTTCATTCAGTAAGGGGAATGTTATTTAAAAATGTACTATGCACTCTAAACCGAATGCTGCATTACACTATTTTTTTAATATCATCGAAAAATTGGGATCCTATAATTAATATAATTAACAAATATCTCTGTCACCTTAGTCCTCCCGTGACCATGGGTGCTGTAAAGCGCTCGAAACTTCGGGTTATAAAAAGTTTACTTAAAAGCGATAAAATCCGTAAGATCTATTTTTATTTAAATGTGTTGTATTCCCGAAAACATAAGAAATCATTAAGTATGAGTCACATGAAGTTTATATTAGCGATTTTAAACAATGGAAAATTCACCAGCGGTGGGAGGTATGTGAACAGTTACTTCATATTCGTTTTAAAATAATATGTTCTAAGGATTAACAATAAAAAAATTGGTTTCAAATAATTCACCACAGATTTATTTTACGAAAACCAGTTTATTTTTTTAATTTTAGGGACTATCCCGGAGTCCCTCTTGATTGAGTCTTATATTCGCAGATTAGCTACTCAGATATACCGCATGTTGAAACTTTCGTATAGTCCCGCTTTTACAAGGTTTGGTAGAAAGCAAAGGTTGTGGGAATGTTACAGCGGCGCTGTGATTTGCTATTTAAAATTAAATATTGCTTGAGCTATATCGGTGCGACAGGGTAGGCCAGAAGGATCGATAATTATTAAATAAATTATTGACAGTAACTATTCGCCGATAAATATTCAAATAACAAGAGCAAGAAAATTACACTTGTATTACACACTGAAACAAAATATAGTAGGCTTTTCACATTTATCATTAAAAAAAAAAGATATTTCTTTACGACGAGTTGCACCGATACATGTTTTTATTCGAGACATTGAGGGAATCTTAAACTTTTTTTCATTTTAATAAGTATACGTATGTAAACAAAACATATTCAAACATATAAATACTCGCATAAACTTATTCATACAACAATTGATGTCTGTAAAATAATAATAATAATTCGTAACCGCGTTACACTACGCGATTAAATTAAACGTACGTAACGTGATGGAATAAGGTACGTTTAATTTCATAATCGTATTTTTGAACGCAAACTGGAACGCTCCAGTTTGCGTTCAAAAAAATTAATACGATTAGATAATGCTTTTTTAAATTAATTAACTTATTAGTTTAATATTCAGGTATCCACGCTTTAATAAGATAAAATATTATTTATAATTAAATTCCCCTTCAATTAACTATTGGAATATAGAACATTTTTGTTAGATCATATTTAGCCATCCTTCTTTTCAAAATTAATATGTAAAATGTCGATACCGACTCGAGCTTATGCAACCACAACACAGACGTTACTAGTTCTATTGTCAAAAGAGACAACTTAATATATTAACCGAAATATGAGTAAGAGACTTCGAAAAAAGACATCAACAAGCATTGAAATTTTGTCGCTTTGTTTACGATAATGAACCATTATAATATGAATTCTGGTCGATTAGAAATTAAAAAACCCGATTTACTTACCGTAGAAATTTAATGTCATTCTTTTTGTAATTTAATGTCATTGGCAACTTCCTATACGTTGCCTTGTATGCGTTGTCTAAATGGGGTTATATATATATAATGCAGTGTAAGAAACAAACATTAATTCGCCTCGCAACGGCTTGCAAAATCATTATGTACAGCGTGTTCATCCGCAAACTCTGAGCTAACTACAATGAAATGAAACGTCAAAAAAATGTATTAAGAAACCGGTACCTACGTTATACCACAAAACCACGGTTTCAAGTTTTTGAAATATACATTCAGTTCAAATGAATTAGAAAACGTTATCTATACAAATAAATAAAATTGAAGTGACTCTTTGTAATGACAAAATAACAGCGTTCTCAATGCTTATTAAAGTATATACAGTACTCATAAGAAAAAAATGGTTTTTCATTTGCCTGTCTGTTTGTTCCCGAAACGGCTGAACCGATTTTAACGGAACTTTCTGACAGATAGTTTATATTATAGCGGGTAACTTAGGCTACTATAATTTCACAAAATTATTAGGGTTCTGCGTAAAAAAATTAAAACCCCAAAATCCGATTCAAATAGGGAAGTATATATGTATATCATCGATCGGGGTCGGCTTTTATACGCGGGTGAAACTGCGGGGCGCAGCTAGTATAAATATAAAGTCAAATGTGGAGTGCACGCGGAAAAACACCAAGTTTCTCTCCCATATTCTACTTCAGCTGCACGTGGTGCACCATGATACATTACATACGAGGCTCTGGCGACAGTCTGTTGGTAAACAATCCATCCAAGTTTATCAAACCCAAATGCTACTAGCTAGTTGTTGGGCAAACCAGCAGTATTACACAACTTGCCCAGTGTGGTGAGTATTTACAAAAAGTTTATGAAATGCCAGCTTTTATTGGCGCTAGGAAAGGCTTATGTCCAGCAGTGACTTCAAAAGGCTGGTAAAAAAAAATACGTTTTCATACATTACCATTATATTTAAATGCAAGCTGGTCACAATTTACATAAGCATTAATTATTTAAACTTCACATTTTCGAGCTAGGCAACCTTTGTTTCATTCAGACGTTACAAATGATAGCAAATTTGTTGCATTTCACAGCAACAAACAACGTCTGATTTAAACTTGAGCGAAACATTACATTTCGGTGGATCGAGGGAATACCTTAAACATTGTATCTCATATTTTACTATTATATATTATAATAATACATTAATATATTTAATTTTAGTATTTATTTCGATATTTCTAGGTGGATAAGCCATAAATTCACTTCACTGTAATAAATCATGATACGAAACAGTTTTTTTGTTATGGCAGAATGTGACCAATCGTTCACTTGTTGGTAAGTGCAACGTCTGCCCATAACATATTCTGTGTCACCCAGAACTTTTCTGTTTATACTATACTGCGCTTGACACCCTACGATAGAGTTTGTTAATTTTGACATTCATGAGAGCTGTATACAAGCCTAAACTTTTTTTTATTGTATAAGTGTTCACCTGATGGTAAGTGCAACGTTCGCCTACAACAAATGCTGTGTTACCCAGAAGATTTCTGTGTGACACCACACTGTGCCCGTCACCCTGAGACATCAGTTCTTAAGTCTCAAATGCCCAGTGATTACGCTAGCTCATAGTGCCCTTCAAACCGAAACACAGTAACGCTTGCCCACTACTGCTTCACGGCAGAATAACTGGCCCTGGGGTTGTACCTACCTAGACGGATTCCTGCATAGAAATGCTACTACCAGTAAAATACTTAAAACTTAATATTACCATAGATCCACAAAGTTGTTCTATAGTTCATTGCACTTTTTATAAACCTGAATGTAGTTATTAGAATTCAGTACAATTTTGTAAACATTATTATTGACTAAAGTTAAAATATATGCATTAAATGAGAGGAGGCCTGTGACATTTATGTGCTACTGTTTTTTAATGAATTTCTATATGTACATGTCACTCTTTGTACGGTGCCACTCGTTGTTACTTCAGAATGCGAATCTGTCTAACATCTAAACTAATTATCACCTCCGAAATAGCTCAATTTAAAATGTCAAATACCGTAAACCTGTTACAACATAATTATTTAAAAAACGAAGAGCGACGTATTTCATGGCGGAAAATAATATTTTATAATTTATTCTTATAAAATAAGGAATTAAACTGCACTGTGCACCCAACAGCGCATGGTGGCGATGGGCTCACCACCTATCACACCAAGTGCATTATATCGTTTTGGTGAAACGTGGATTGTGGCAGTCATCTGTTTTTGCAGTGAGTGCCCAGTCTCTGACTACCCCTTATGGGATACAGTCGTGATCTTATGTATGTATGTATGTATTCTTATAAATTATGTAAGGAAAGTATTAGAACTGAGAACTTATATTTTAAATGAATTGATAAATTTATCAAGAGTTCAGTTCATTTTAATGAGTACACTGACTAAACAACTACGACGAACGAACATGATTTGCGTATCTTTCAATAAACCATAAAATGCAAAGTAGATAATACACGAAACACTGTCGCTATAAAACTGTGACGGTAATGACTTTGTATTGAACTGGATTTTTATCTGTCAGAGTCAAAGTATTCATTTTATAATGAAAAATTATCGATTATTATACTGTATGTAAATATTCAATAACATAATAACCAGCAAGCACTGCTCGCACTACATTTTATTTATTTAATAGTAGAATCATAATAATGTCCTAAATGGCCTGCGTAAGAAGCTTATTTAGTTAGGAATTACAGAGTTTGGTTCATATTTATTAATTTTGCAAGTGTAATTTTCTGTAGCATTACGTATAACATGCTTAATGTTTTTATTTAATGTTATAATTATAATGTACTCTTAATTTGTTATTAGGCATTAACTTACTTAGCCTCTAACTGCTATTTATTAAAATAAATATAATGTATATCAGAATTATATTACTTATATTGTAATAGATGTTGTTTTTTGATTTTAAGGACTTTAAATATTTAAAGTATAAACTGCTGGCTGATTGCGCTTCATTTTTAATTTGTCCAACGATAGGTCTACTCGAATCTCGAAATTATATGCGAGTGTCTGTTTGATATATTTGTTATCATTTTTTGATTTTGTTGTTACTTGAAATCCTCAGAAGTTGTCACGATACACTCCAAAACATAAATAACTTCACAAAAATTGTTAAAGTCATTCTACTGCGGGTGGGATTACTGATGAGATTACCACTAACCAATGAATGATCTTCACACGCCAAAATAAAATCTCGAAACCTACCAGGCTTACGAAATAGACCTCCAGGTTCTTTCCGGTCGGCTTGATCTGGCCTTGACTGGCCTTGCGAAGAGACGTTGCGTCTCTTTGCATTTTTATCGCATTTACCATGGGGAGTATTCCGAGGAATTGTTTTTAAATTTTGCTGCTGTTGTTTTTCATAACTTCATGAAAATTGTTAACATCATGCTACTGCGGATGAGATTACTGTAGTAAACTTCGGACTCGATTTATTTCCGAAAGTCCCTTAGTTACGTTTGTTTCGTCCTATTTATTCGCACACATTTCTCAACCTTTACTCATTACGTTAAGATGTAACAATACAATTGAGCGAAGTAGAATGCATGTTACAATCTTTTAGGATAATGGAGATTTTATTGATGGTAAATTAGACGGGACTTTTATACAGATCTTTTTTGTGAGATGAGGGAGATTTTCGTAGTAAATTTCATAGTTTTTTATTAAGAACTGAAATTAATAAAAGAAGTGATTTGTAATAAAAAACAAAAATGCATATTAAATTGCATATCACTTAAGTTCAGGAATGCGGACTTGTTATTTAAAATACATACATGTTGTTGAAAATATTGCAATTTGCAAGACAAATCAGTATTTAAAATCTCAATTAACAATTTCAGTTGCCATCACCGGCGATTGAACTTAGGTTACTTGCTTACTAGTAAAATTCAAGATAAGCGCGTAGCTCCAGAGCATCATGTATAGAATCAAATTCCATGTACTTTTTATATTATGAACATTTACGTTATTAAGTTCACAAAAGTCTAATGTCTAATGTCTGCGAAACTTCACATCGTAGATTTGAATTGGCTGTTTGACTATTGAGAACCATTTATTACCACAAGCTTTTTACTAATTTGGAGTGGTTGACAGAAAATCTAGTATTATCGATAGAATTGCGAGATGTATTTTTAGATATTCATGTAAGGATGAATATTATATATATACTTATATGTAAGTTGTGATTTTTTGAGACACAACACACTTTACTGGTTTGTTATCTTTAATGATTTAAACAAAATTATGCAGATTTAAAGCTTAAATACAAACAATTGGAAAAGCTGATGGTTTAAGAATACAAAGTAATTAAATGAAAAGAATACTCTAGAATTTCAAAGAAAAGTAATTAATTGAAAGAAGCAAAAGCCAGACTCGTTACATTTTTTCTCTATTGTTTGTTCTTACTTTTTTCTCTATTGCTTGTTTGTTCTTATAGCTTTTGACAAAATTATTATAAATAATTTTCTTGGGTAGGAAACTACGAGATTATTTTAATTTTTCCAAATAATTAATTCTCAACTTAAAATATGGCACTTAATTAACATAAAAGTTCATATTGAAACACTAAATGCTATTCAAGCCTGGGATGTGGTACCTCAGGTGCCGGACGATTGACTTAAATTTTATATGCGTTTAAAGTATGACCTAGGTTTATTACAAATTCAAAATTGTAAGTTTAAATTTAAAATGTTGTTTTACTACATTATGCAAACATTCTGTAAAAACTGCATATCTAAAAAATTATAAATAGTTCAATAATTAAGACGGCGTGACTAAGCGTTCGGAACATCTGACTTCTGTGCCAGGGGTCTTAGGTCCGAATCCCAGCAGAACAACACAAATCGTTGATGTGTGAAATTTATGGCTTTAAAACGCCCTCACAGCAGATGAAATCGTAATGTCTATCTTATAGGGCCACGTTTTTCTTAAAAAGAAATAGTTCTACGTGTGAAGTCTACCAACACACATATGTAAGGGCAGTGTGGCGCTCTTTTTGGCTCCAAAACCTTCACAAAAAATGAGAGGAAGCTTGTGCTCAGGAATGGGACAAAGTATTTCTTTTATAAAACGATGCCTCACAATATAATTTATCCTGTATCGTCCTCTCACGATCTTACGGTTTACGGTTACGGGATCTTACGGATCGTATTCTCGTGAAACGCTCTCGTTTTACAGACATACTTACTCGTATATATTTATAGAAAACTTAACAACTTTAAAAACTGAAAAATAATGTAAAAAAAATATTCAATTGTAAGTTTATGTTTTTTGCCACAAGGCCAATAATAACACCGTAATATAACATGTATGATATATATTTTCGGTGATGTGATCGCTGTTAGCCTTTTGGCTTTTACAGCTTCATCGGATGCTGTGCTCGCGGGCCCGGGGCCCGCGTGCCAGGTTTGGTTTGACCCAAAAAATAGATACATAAATATAAACTCCTACTAAACATCTAAGTTCGGACCGTTGCGTTCGCTAGCGTGCTTGCGCTACAGTGAATATCTCCATAAATTTATTGTATAAAGTCATCTAATGACCGTCCGAGGGAGACTGCGGGCCTCCGTTCGGACTGTCGACTTGTGTGTCGGAAACTCTGGGCGGTGAGAACCGCCCTGGAACACGGGTGTATCTGGTGTACGCGGTGTTATTAACGATAGCTGCGACGTTGTGCGTGTGATGTTGAAACTATTAACTGTGTGTACAGTGTTGTTCGGATCGTGGCTGACCGTATCGTGGTCAGGGAGTGCTGAGACGTCCGTGTCGTCTAGCACATTTCGCGGTCGACGTTTGCGTTCGGTCGCGTTTTTGTCGGATCGATAATTCGCTGCTTTAACCACCAGCGGGTTTGGATGAACCGCGGCTTTTTCGAAAAACCGCCGTGATACTTCTCTGAAGTGTTCAGAGAGTACGGGCATTTCACAGTCGCTGTGAAGGTCGACATTGCGTTGGTACCAGCCGGCTCCGGTGGCACTTCGCAAGAATCTATTTTGCACCGTCTGCAATTTCTTTATATGATTGCCCGTCGCGTGTGCGAACGCGACGCATGCATAGGCCATTACGGGTCTGATGCATGTCTTGTAGAGGCGAAGTTTGTGTCTTAAGCACATTTTGCTTGAAGAGCAAGTTAACGGATATAGACGGCTTGCGATAAAAGCCGCCCTGTTACGCACGTTCTTAATGTGATCAGCGAACGACATCGCTGCGTCTAACGTGACCCCGAGGTATTTGACGCTCTTTTCCCAGGGAATAGGGCGTCCGAACAGGTTGATCGAGCCTAGCTGTTTGTTGCCGATTGTGTGGTAACGTCTAGCTGGCTTAGGCGTGCCCCTCGAGAAGTATATTGCTACACTTTTCTCGGGGTTAACCTCTATTCTCCATTTCCGGAACCATTCGCCTAGGCGATCGGCTGCGGCTTGGAGCTGAATCGTTATGCGGCCCTTGTGCTTATCGGAATAATACAGGGCCGTGTCATCTGCGAAAAGCGCAAGATTGACTTTAGGGTCTTTTGGTATATCGCTAGTGTATAGCGAGAACAGGAGTGGGGAGAGGCAGGAGCCCTGAGGGACACCCGCACGGAGAGGGCGGCTTGAGGAGCGCGTTCCCTCTACCCGGAATCAAAATAGGCGATTGGACAAGAAGGCTCGTATGATGTTCACGAGTCTTTCCGGCACTTTTGTGTGATACAGCTTGTAATACAAGCCGTCGTGCCAGACTTTGTCGAATGCCTTTGCGACATCGAAAAATAAGGCCCCTGTGCCTACTGGCTTAGGGCGGTCGTGAAAGTTTTCTAATATGTGCTCCGTTAGGCGGTGCACTTGATGGGTACACTAGTGTTCGGGGCGAAAGCCGAACTGCTCGTCTGGAAGGATGTTATTATTAAGGACGTAGTCTTTTAATCGACTAAGGATTATTCGCTCATAAATCTTGGCCATCGAGTTGAGGAGACTTATTGGGCGATAATTGGACGGGATGTTCTTCGGCTTGTGAGGCTTCGGAATACCTATAACGTCCGCTTCCTTCCAGTCGTCCGGGAAGGAGCAGCTGGAGAGGAGCGCGTTGAAAATACTGACTAACAGACACAATAGCGGCGTAGTTAGACATTTGATCAACCTGTTGTTTATGCCATCGAGGCCGGGCGCGGATCGGTTTTTAAGATTTTTAACAATCTTCGTGACTTCGTCGAGAGTCACTGGAGTCAGTGGTTCGCCAACTGGTGGTATGGCAGCCCTGCGTTCGAGTTCCGCGGCCACCTGCTGCAGGTGGTCGGGATCCGCAGGCGCGAGACACGGAGTGCATTGGCTCTCTAGACTGTCTGCAAGGCATTCGGCTTTTTCGCTGTCGTCGAAGGCGAGCGAGTTGTCGTTCGATCTAATAAGTGGCGGCATGGGTGAGACCGGCTCTGCTTTGAGAGATCGTGCCAACTGCCAGTAGGCAGTGTGTGACGGCTCGATTTCTCCAAGCATAGTGTCCCAGCTGTCTTTAGTGTACTCAGATAAGCGCTCTTTAACATCCCTTTGTAGGAGGCTCAGTCTGAGTCTATTTGCGTCTGTTCTATATCTGTCGTGCGCTTTAGCCGCACGGTTCTTTTCTCTAATCAGGCGTCGGTAGATTACAGCGTCGATCGCTCGACACCGTAACCGTCCGGGAGGATTCTCCGACGACTGTTTTGAGATGACTTGAGAATGATTTTATCGCTCGACAGGCTACCTCTGGCGAGTCGATAATATCTGGTATTTCATCCAAGTGCTGGGAGCTCGTAGCCTCGAGTTTGACCCCGAGGGTACGCCAGTCCACAATGGTTTTGGTCTGTGTGACCTCACCATTTGGCCGGCCCAGCTTAAAAATGACCGGACGGTGGTCCGACTCAAGTTCGTGAAGCGTAACTATAGAGTCTATTTCTAAGTTCACGTCCTTGATAATGGCGACATCGAGAGTGTCCGGCTGCTGATTTAACTGCGTCGGAACTCTGGTTGGTGTTTCGGGAGCTATAACGTTTACGTTATGGCTCTCCGCTAATCTGTACAGTATATTACCGTTCGTGTTATTTACGTTGGAATTCCAACTGCCGTGCTTGCTGTTCAAGTCTCCGGCGAGAATAACAGAACGGCCTAAATCTAGTAGGGATTTTAGGTCTGATTCTAATAATTGTTTGGATGGCGAGAGGTAGACTGATGCTAGTACAAGCGGCCTATGGCCGGTCATTGCTAACCTACACGCGGAAGTTTCTATATTAACTAAATCGGGTGTATCGAGCGCGATACAGTGCAAAGACTTTTTATAGTAGATCAGAGTGCCGCCTTTCGCGGTCGCTCTGTCATTTCGGATGCATTTGTAATTGGCAATCTTTGGATCGCGCATACTAGGTTTTAAGAAAGTCTCTTGCACTAGCATAACGTCGATGTCGTGGTCACGAAGGAAATTCGCGACTTCAACTAACTGCGTCTTAAGACCGTTTGCGTTAAAATACGAGACAGTCAGAGAGCGTGGTTTAATCCTACCTATATTTATTGCCAACATCTCTGACAACTAATTATACAGTTGTATTTGTTTCGTATAGTAAATACCAACTTTGTGGTACACACCTAAATACTACAACACTACACAACACTAACAACTACTTAAATAGCAATGTTCAAAAACAAACGAATAAAATAAATAACAAGATAGTTCATTACTTTATTTGAAGTTTATTGAAATAATTGACTACACATAGTAGGGGAAAATCATTAATAATATTATATGAAAAATAATAAAATACTTCTTGAACATTTGGCCTTCTAATGCAAGAATTATTGTCTAAAACGATATTGTTTTTATGTAATGTAAATATTGATAATTGGGTCGACTAAGAGCGAATCCCGGAAAAGGATTCGATTAAATAGATTTCCGGATATTAATTAGACTTCACCGTTCAATATATAATGTAATTCAAAAGATAACGCAGTCTAAAGAAAAATGTATGTACAAAGCAGATTCAAAGGCTAATAACCAATTTAAAGCCGCACAACTAGCATTGGAGCACAGAAATCCAGACCCTCACAGAGATTAGGGGAGGCCTGTACTGAGCAGTGGGACATTTGAAGGCTATTACTTTACTTTTTTTTTGGAAATAGAGTTTCGGTTGGGACTTAAACGTAAGATCCACACTAATTCATTACCCGTCACTGGTACGGATAATTTAGATCTGGAATAATTGAGATGGTTATTTCACCATTAGGTAATAGGTGTCTGGCACAGAAGAATAGCCCCTACTTCTTTCCTACAGAGGTGTCATACGTGGCGACTAAGGTATTGTACGGGCGGCCTTTATTCGTGTAGAATAACACCAACATATGTAATGCTGTCACTATACTGCTCGTGGGAACACAATGGAGAGTACTCGTACTGTACTTAAATCGGACTACGGTATGTACGGTGTGCGTGACCGTATGTATGTATGTTATTTCGCCACCAATCGAAGAGCATGATATTATTTACTGGCATTTTCATTTTGATCTACTTTTACGACACTCCGGGAAGTAATGTGGGTGGCAGATTATCTAACGTCACCACTTAACGGCGACAGAATAACACCGGCGACTTCTAAATAAATATTAAACTGTTTATTAAGGGCTCAGAAAGGCAGAGGTTCTCAAACTTTATGATACGCGATTGTCCTCAACATTGTTCTGCAATTTTAAGTGCTTTACCACTAGCTCAGCGGCGAAAAAAAAACATAATAGGAGAACCTGCATACATGAGGCATGTGAAGTTCGTCAACCGGCATGGCGGGGCGGACTCTTTACGGTTCCAAAACCCTTTAAGAAATGAGAGGAGGCTTGTGCTTAGCAGTTAGACATTTATACATACATACATAAGATCACGACTGTATCCCATAAGGGGTAGTCAGAGACTGGGCACTGACAGATGCAAAAACAGATGACTGCCACAATCCACGTTTCACCAAAACAATATAATGCACTTGGTGTGATAGGTGGTGAGCCCATCGCCACCATGCGCTGATGGGTGCACAGTGCAGTTTAATTCCTTACTCGCCTTTTACGAGATCCATTGGATGAGATCGAGTGGTAGTATTCTAACTAAGTAACGAGCCGCCACCACACGGCTTAGACATTTATAGGCTGTTATTTTACTTTTTATTTATTAAGTTCATTCATTGAGAATATTCGCTAGAGAATGTGCAAAAAACATGAATTTTGCTGCACGCTGCCAGCATGCACTCTTTGTTTTTGAACTGAAAAAGGTAAAGTTAAACAAATAAATCGCAAAGTATTTTACTCTGAGTATAAACTAGCAATTTATTTGATAACCACCACTTATGACTTGTCACTCGGGATTTAAACAAAAGAAGTACTATTACAGACTTAGCAAAATAGCGATATCGTTGTTATATTATTACATACCCGAAATACTGATGCAGAGAGTTTCCAATCATCCACTTCTTAATGAGTAAGCGTCTGCGATGTGTCGAGAGATTTCAATTAAATTCTAGTACTGCAACGTACATTGGTTCACATCGGAACTGATTGATTACGATATTGAAGGGGACTACATCATTTATTTAATCCAATATATCTTTGAATAATCTAGAAGTATCTAACCATTTGTAAAAAAAATATAGTAAATCGATTAAAATATGGTAAATAGCCGTGTGGTAGCGGCTTAAGAGAATCTACCAACCCATCTCATCCCGTGGGTGTCGTAAAAGTCGACAGAGGGATAATAAAAATCAGGAGATGGGTAGCTGCATCTTCCGGGAACATCTGAATAAATGAACTGCGGTTGCCAACCCGCTTGCCAAGCGTGGCAACTATGGCAAAATTCCCCCAAAATTAGAGCTACTAATTTTTGTGGCAATTTATGGGGGAGACCTATGTTCAGCAGTGGACTAGTGATAGGCTGAAACGAACGACGACTAAAATGAAATCAATCAAGTAAGCTATGTGGTAAGCAAGCTATGCAAGCTAAGTAAGCTATGGGGTGGCATCTACCTAGACGATGTAGTTCGTAGTTCGTTCGCAGGGACAGCTATTATGCCGAGAAGCACTAGTGCATTAGTGTGCAAACGTTGCTGTATATCGGTCTGAAAGGCACTGAGAGCTAGTGTAATCGCTGGGCATATGAGACTTAAAAACTTATGTCTCAGGGTGACGGGCGCAGTGTGGTGCTACACAGAAATATTATGAGTAACACAGCATTTGTTATGGGCAGACGTTGCAATTACCATCAGGTGAAAGTTTTGCTGGTCTCGTCACTTTATCAAATAAAAAAAATATTAACTACTATAAATACAGACTACATAAAAAATAGAAAAGAAAAAGGTGTATTCGTTTAAAAAATAAAAGAAATAGAGCACAATTTGTTACAAAAGCGCGTCTTGAAACAATTCAAGAGAAGAAATAATTGAATTTATAGCAAAAGAGTTAAAGGGATCCAAACTACAAAGTAGTTTAAAAGAACTGTAGCCGCTGTCCGAATAGAACTTTGCAAAATAAATTCGGTGAGTGATTCTTTTACTTCCGAAATTGTTGTAATTTTTGACATAATAAATTAGATTCTGCTTATATTGCTTGTTTTTCTTTCATAAAGTTATTTTTAACAAAATTATATTTAACTTTTTATCTTAGTAAGTACATTAAAACCTCCTCTGGTTTAAAGCAAATATTTACGAGTATAATAGTAATATATAAAATACTATCTGTGCCTCGAGGTTACGAAGGTTTCATACATTATTAATGTAGACAGGTCGAAAGTAACAGTCTTTTAAGGAGGAGAAAGTATGACGGATTGCAGAGTTCTGTTTGAAGGAGATAGAGTGGAAAAAGTGAAAAAGTTATTGTTGGGTCTGGCAAAAGAAGTAAGTAAGTAAAATATTCACTTGCGATAGGATTCCGATGCAGGAATCCGTCTAGGTAGCATCACAAAGCCAGTTAGTCTGCTGTGAAGCAGTAGTGTGCATTGCTGTCTTTCGGTCTGAAGGGCACTGGTGGTTAATAACTGGGCATATGAGACTTAAGTACCGACATTTCAGGGGGACGGGCGCAGTGCGGTGCCACACTGAAATATTCTGGGTGACACCGTATTTGTTATGGGCGTTCGTTGCACTTACCATCACACCGGATAGACTCGACGTAGACGAACGTATCTCAGTTAGATCAAAGTTGTTTTAAGGAAAGGCTACGTCAAAAGTAAGAAACCGATGAGCTTGTATGAAAACGCTAATGAAAGTAGAAAAAGCGAATGTGTATCAGGATCGTAGCAGGTGGAATGACTACTATGTATGAATTTAAAATAAGCCGACCGCCTAATTATGTTACAAATATATATTTTCAGACATTCTGAATCCTGGGAATGCGAAATGAAACATACACTAAAATTTAAGTTAAATTTCCACTTTTAATCCCTTATTATCATTGAAATTAGTTGAGCCCTTTCAGAGACTGTCCGAGACAAACTTTCAGACTGACACTGTGTGTGCAGAAATTCTAAAGACAGTAATTTATGATTAGGTTTCGTATAAACAGCAGTTTTCACTTATATTTGGACATTTACTTATTTTGAAATCAAGGGCCGACCCTTCAATTTTATTATTGGTAAATATATAGAAAATAACAATATACAATTTATTAAACTAAAAACCTTCAACAACAATTAATAAAAAAAAATTGTTGAAGTATAATGGGTTTAACCGTTATAAAAAATTATAAATATTATCATAAAGCGTTGCAAAAATGTATTCTACCTTGACCAATTCTATATTCTCATCTATCATAAGAATAAGTCACTCATGAATTTTTGTGATAAATTATTAATTTAAGGTCAACTGTTAAAAAAATGTATCAAAAAGAAACTTAATGAAGTAATGAAACTAATTCAATATGCTATGTACTCACTCGGGCTGCCTCAATCTTTGATTTTCTCTTCAATTGAGTATATTTCTCTGAGGAAATAAAAATTGAAATAAAGTGTGTTACATCGCAATCGCAAACGGAGTTGTTTACTCTCTTTAGTTTGACTTTAGTTATCAATCAAAAAAAATATCAAACTTAGTTATTTAGTTATCAAAAAAAGGCGATTGGACCACATACAAATATTCATCATGGAGAGGTCCATTTTTATTAGTATCAAATAATCCGAATACTTTTATTTGAAACTTTCACACTGCATCTAGTTTCATACATTTTCATAACTATTATATTTGTTATCAAAAGTATATTTACAAATAAGATTATTTTGCCGAAACAAATCATACTAAACTCGTTTTTTTATTGGACGTGTGAAGGTGACGAAACGAGTAAAACGTTCACCTGATGGTAAGCGCAACGTCTGCCCATAACAAATGCTGTGTCATCCAGAACAATTCTGTGTGACACCACACTGCGCACGTCACCCTGAAACATCAGTTCTTAAGTCTCATATCCCCAGTAATTACACTAGCTCATAGTGCTTTTCAAACCTGCTGCTTAACGGCAGAATAACTGGCCTTGAGGCGGTATCTTCCTAGACGGATTTCTGCGTATGAATCCTACCACCAGTAAATGTTTATGATCCGGCTATCATAAAAGACAACTAAGGGAAGTGCCAGGAAGATCTCTAGATCTCCAATAGACACTGGAACAACAGTTTTCGATATATCCGATTTAAAATATAGGGATGGGCTGCAAAAGTCCACAGTTTTTTTACTGCGATCGCTAAGCTGCAAAATTACAGAAAATCAGGGAGGATTAGGGAATGATCTAGCAATGGGCGATCTTCAAAAGTAGACTACAAAGAAACTAGTGATGACGATAGCGATGATGTCCACTTGCCTTAGATGCCTGATATATGATTTAGTATTACGTAGTAGTATATATACTAGCGTGTGGCGGCGGCTTTAGAGAATCTACCACCCCATGTCATCCCGTGGGTGTCGTAAAAGTCGACAGAGGGAAATTAAAACCAGGATATGGGCAGCAGCATCTTCCTGGAACATCTGAATAAATAAACTGCGGTTGCCAACCCGCCTGCCAAGCGTGGCAACTATGGCAAAATCCCTCCAACATGGGAGCTACAAAATTTTGTGGCTATCTATGGGGGAGGCCTATGTTCAGCAGTGGACTTGTGATAGGCTGAAACGACGACGACGAAAAACTTTTGTAGCAATATTTAAGGGTAGGCCTTTGTTCAGCAGTGGACTAGTGATAGCTGAAGTATTGACGATGATAAGCTATCCCGTGCGAATATTTCGCACAGTATCGTTGTCAAGAACAGATGATGCAATCTACTACGTCTAGGACGTTTCGCGGGCGAATTATGCAGCAATGCTGAACCAGATAAACGAACCGGAGAAAAATGCTCTCACATAACATCAGCGTGGTGCTGCTGTGTTTTAGTACGTGGTTCTATGGAACGAGACGAGCAAATCGTAGCCCGATGGTAAGTGCAACGTCTGCCCATAACTATTCCTGTATCACCCAGAACATTTATGTGGCCCGCATTGAGATCGTCGCTGTGCAACATCAGTTCATAAGTCTCGCATGCCATGTAGTTACACCAGCTAACAGTGCCCTTCAGACCAAAGAAAAGTAAAGTTTGCACACGCAACTGGCGCTGTGGTGGTACCTACCTAGATGGATTCATGCAAATGAATCATACCCCCAGTAAAGCCGAAACCACCAGCAAAGAGTGACGAAGACCCAATAACTGGCAAAGTAATTTTATCACATACGTTTGGGGACATAACATACGTTTTAAAAAAATACTTTCGGAACAAACACATTCTTATACAACAGATAAACACATTTTTAATCCGCTATGGGTTACTAAATTGCTTTTCTTTTGAAAGACCCGAATATTATTTTGTATTAATTACTTTTTATAATTGAACTTATTGTTTATTCACTTAAAGCTTTTATGTGAAATTAGTTTTTCTATTGAAACTTTCATATTTAATTTACACATTGTTTTTCGAAATCCATTCAAATACAATCAGCTTAGAGTAAATTGATTTTTTGAAATTATTACCCTGTTGTATTAAAACTAGTTACTAATTCTACTGGTTACTAATAAAACTATAGAGAATAATTACTATCTTTATCATCATCATTAAAGACCATCACGAGTGCACTGCTGGACATAGACCGGTCCAAAGTTTTCAACAAACACGGTTGTGAATCCTATGTTGTGATGTGATGTGAATTAAAATTGGACAGGTCTTTACTTTATCTAGTGGTAGGTCGTTCATAAATGCATTTGCTGGCGCGTGGTTGCCATTTAAAAGCCTCTCTTCTCCAACAGTTATCAGTTCTACAACCTACCATAATGGTTATGTCATTAATCTAAATACTATACTTCAATTTTAGAACAAATTTATCTGTTATTAAAGATAGAGAGTTATTTAGCTAATTTATTTACTTATGATGTGGTCAGCATTACTGATACTGGTTTCCGGGTTGTAATCCCTTTTGAAGTTAATATTCGTGCGATACAAATAATAGTCGGTTCCTACTCGGATTGTCCAGAAACCTTTCTCAAGTAAGTCAGATACGTTATGCCGAGTTAAGGAATATGAAGAGGAGTGAGAACATCTACGTTATTACTGGTGAAAGGATTTCTATGCCGGAATGAGTCTAGGTAGAGTGTGGAAGCAGTAGAGTGCAAACATTAAATGCACACAAAAAACGGATTGAAAGGCACTGAGAGCTAGTGTAATTACTGGCCATATGAGACTTAAGTACTGATATGTCGAAGGGCCGTGTGCAGTATGTTGCTACACAGAAATATTCTAGGTGACACATCATTTATTACGTGCAGTATGTTGCCACATAGAAATTTATTGGGTGACACATTATTTATTATAAGCAGACGGTGCAATTACCATCAGGTTAACGTTTTGTGCATCTTGTCACTTTTTCCTTTTAAAGAAATATTATTTTCATAAGGTGACGTGCGCCCGCGTCTCGACTCGCGAGTTTCATTCCGTATGTGTCGTAAAAGATGAATAAGGTAGGCCGACACATGAACGAAAAAGCAGGCTTCGATATGCTTTTTTATATGTGGGGAGATCCTGCACGGATGTCCGAGAGAGGGAGGGGGGTTAAGTAAAACTCTTACCGACTAAAACCTGACGGTGGTCTCCATCAATCTATATTATTCAGACAGGGCAGCAGCGAACGAGGCAACATACGAGGAGTCTGGCTCCGCGATCGGCAATCTGCCTGCCTAGCGTGGCAATTACGGATAATCGTCTTAACTTCGACTAGACATATGTCCAACTGCAAGGTTACGGGTTCGATTCCCGCACGTGACAAATATTCGTATCACTTACAGATAGTTGTTCCGGGTTTGGGCGTTTGTGAATGTGTCAGTTTATCACTTTTACTTACAAATACTAAGTAAACAGGCCTTCTTCCTATTTTTAATGGTTTGGAGCCAAGAAGTGTGCTGGCGTACATTTACTTAGATGAACCGGAACCTCGTGCAACTCAGAAGACGTGACAGAAGTAAAACTTATATAAATTAGAAAGATAACAATAAAAATAAATAAACATGAATTAACAAAAATTTCTTATTGTATAATAACTTCTCATTATATAAACAATAATTAATTTACCTACAAATTTTAATTAAGAATAACAGAAGCGGTGCTTGAAATGGCCGCTATCAAATACAACCTAGAATTTTCTCTCGTCGCGGCCATACTTCACTTCAAAAAGAAAACAAATTTTTCTTATAATTCAGTAATATATGTAAGAGAAATGAGTAACAGAACAGCTAGTAATGATTTGGTGAGTGACAACGTTCTGTTTACCCTTATAACGAAATATATGTCGCCTCGGAAGCTCCAAATGTCACTTAATTTTAAGAGGTACTGCCACGGAAATGAAACAATCAGCACGAAAGGGGTCTTATAGGAGGCATGAGTTACAATGAACGTTACAAATTGACGAGAACTTGAGGCGAATAAACTTACATACTTACTTATTATAATTTAATATTTAACGAAACAATGATTATTACAATAAAAAAACTACTATTATTATTGTAATAATCATTGTTTCGTTCATGTGATATTCCGATCTATACCTTTATATAACTATAGATAAAACATAAAAAAAAAGATGAAAATGTGCACCGGTTTAAAAAATATTTTGGTTAAGTTTTATTTGATTTAAATATATTTATATTCTTAGCATTAAAAACAAGTGAATAATATTGCCATATACAAAATTGGGGTATTTTGTATACGGAAATATTATTCACTTGTTTTTCTTATCGCGTGAGTGTTTTAAAAGTCGATAGACGGAAAATTAAAACCAGAAGATGGGTCTAAGAAGCAGCCTCTAAATACAACATCTGAAAATGAGAGCCACAAACTTTTGTGACTATCTATGGAGAGACGTATCTTCAGTGTAAAACTGGACTAGTAATAGGCTGAAATGATGTAATGATGAGGATTTCTATGCAGGAATCCGTCTACCGCCCCTGGGCAAATTATTCTGCCGTCCAGCAGTAGTGTCCTGGGATTTGGCCTGGCCAAAAAAAACGTACAGTAGGAGAACATATTTGCGTTCCAACGGATAAAATTTATGTCAAATTTTAAAAAAGTTAGGTTCAGTCAGTTGTATCCGCAGTAATTTATAAAGAAAGTAATATTAAGAAACAGCCTATAAATGTCTCAGTCTATAGAACTAACCTCCTCTCATTTCAATAGGGATTTGGAGCTGGAAAAAATCTGCCACACCTATGCGGGAATCCGTCTAGGTAGGTACCACCCTAGGACCAGTTATTCTGCCGTGAAGCAGTGGTGTACAAACATTACTGTGTTTAGGTTTGAAGGGCACTGTGAGCTAGCGTAATCACTGGGCATATGAGACTTAAGAACTTATATCTCAAGGTGATGGGCAGAGTGTGGTGTCACACAGAAATTTTCTGGGTGACACAGCATTTGATATGGGTAGACGTTGCACTTACCATCAGGTGAACGTTTTGCTCGTTTCATCCCATTAAACAATAAAAAAAAATGACGAGCGCGCCGGCAAGGACTTGAATTTTTAGTTATACTTATTAATGCATACTACTAGTTCATATGATTTTATGAACACTGGCAAGATGTGTAATGTCTTAAATGAGTTTCAATGCCTTTTTGTTATATTATCTTCAAAGTTGACAACCAAAGATACCGAGGAGTTCCCTTGGAGCTTAAATAATTAAAATTTTAAAAATGTTCTACAATTTTAAGTACTGATTTACCACGTGCTCAGCGGTGAAGGAAAATATCGTAAGGTAACCTGCATATCTGAGGAAACGAAATATTTCGAGGACATGTGAAGTCCGTCAACCCGCATTGGAGCAGCGTCGCCGACTATTCCCCTCTCCACAACCCTCTCAGAAAATAGAGGAGGACTGTGCTCAGCAGTGGGACATTTATAGGCAGAAACTTTACTTTTTATTTAATACCGCCTGCGCATGAAAAGTAATTCTACATATTAGCATCACTTAGTGCTTTAAGTTCACGATGTAATTAAAGTTGTTATTTATTTCCTATACTGACACATTTGCATATTGGTTATCGTAACTTCCTGCCTAGTCGTGGGTCTCAATAATAAATATAATTTATTGGTTGTATTTTATTGTGTTCAGTACCTCTGACACTGCGTCATGATGATGATGATTTCCATAGTTAAAATCAGCCACAAACCTACTATCATACATACATACATAAGATCACGACTGTATCCCATAAAGGGGTAGTCAGAGACTGGGCACTCACTGTAAAACAGATGACTGCCACAATCCACGTTTCACCAAAACAATATAATGCACTTGGTGTGATAGGTGGTGAGCCCATTGCCATCATGCGTTGTTGGCAGGTCAGTGCAGTTTAATTCCTTACTCGCCTTTTACGAGATCCATTGGATGAGATGGAGTGGCAGTATTCTTTTATCGAGCCGCCACCACACGGCACAGCTACTAACCTACTACTCGTATCATCATACTTTTAACTGCTACAAATAAATCTACTGGTGGTAGGATTCCTATGCCTTCCTAGGAATCCGTCTAGGTAGGTAACCCGAGTGGTGGCGGTTTAAGAGAATCTACAACCCCATCTGATCCTGTGGGTGTCGTAAAAGTCGTCAGGGAATGAAAACCGGGAGATGGGCAGCAGCATCGTCCTGGAACATCCGAATAAATAAATTGCGGTTGCCAACCCGCCAGCCAAGCGTGGCAACTATAGCAAAATACCCCCAAAACGAGAGCTACAAACTTTTGTGGCACTCTATGCGGGAGGCTTATGTTCAGCGGTGGACTAGTGCTAGGCTGAAACGTGGAGGTACAATCCCAGGGCCAGTTTTTAACTGTTTCGGTTTGAAGGGCACTGAGAGCAAGCGTAATCAATGGGCAAATGAGACTTAAGAACTCATGTCTCAGGGAGACGGGCGCAGTGTGGTGTCACACAGAAATGTTCTGGGTGACACAGCACTTGTTATGGGCAGACGTTGCACTTACTACCAGATGAACGTTTTGCTGGTTTCGTCACTTAATCCAATAAAAACACTTTTATAGTTTAGTAGTGTTAAGTTTCGCAAAAACAACATATTATTTCCAATCTTAATCATGTATTTTATTATTTCAAAATACGAAGTTGAGTAATCTCATCTTCTTTTACGTATCACCACATCCAAAATATCTAGATCGGATCTAGCGCCAAAAGGGTGAAGCATCTGATACATAATGATAAGGAGAAATCCTCCAAACACGATAGATGACCAACCGCGGTCACTGCTAAAGAGGAATGAGGACATTTTTCGTTGTATAAAATTTTATTGATGCAGAACTTAATCAATTGCCAAAACCCTATATAGTTTAATTAAAAAAACTATTTTGGGTTAAAAAAAAAGTTAAGTTTCAGACTATAAATGTCCCACTGCTGAGCACAGGCCTCCTCTCATTTCTGAGAGGGTTTTGGAGCTATCAAGAATCCGCCACGCTGCTCCAATGCGGGTTGGCGGACTGCACATCAGCAGTCTTCGAAATATTTTTTTTATTTCTCAGACATGTAGGTTTCCTCACGATGTTTTCCTTCACCGCCGAGCACGTGGTATATCAGCAAATTGCAATTAACAATTTTAGTGGTGCCGGCACCGAGAATCGAACCCAGGTCACACGCGTACTATAACATTTTAAGCGAGCTACATTGAGAAATTGGATTCAAGTTATTAATGTATTTTTGTGTTATAATTACCTAAAGTACGGATAATTTATATTAATTACATATTAATGTAAGCAAAAAAATGTTTACCTTGTTTTATTTATAAAATACAGTACTCGTGTAACATTCGTTCTCCTTCTCTTATCAAATAAACAGGAATAAAGTAAAATGGCAATCTTCTTGTCATTAGCCTGGATAAAGGTCTCTTTTCCGGTGCTTGTTTTTGGAGATTCTTGAATTCCCGCATCACTACTTTGATTTACTACGAGCCTCTTTACCTTTGTAAATCCACATTTGCTAAGGTGAATTTATATTTTCGTGTTTTACTTTTTTATCTCCTGTACGAACTGTGAAGTCAGTTTTTATGTAAATGTGTGATGAATTACTTACCGATCCCGCTTGTTCATTTTCCTTCTACTGTAATACAATGCCGATATTTTGTGTTCAATTATTATTTATTTTATTTATTATGTATTTGTAGGTGTCTTGAGGTTAGGTTTACAATGAGCCGACTTCATATCTTGTGTGAAGATGATGTAAAGCTGGCAGATTGCATCAGTAATGACTTCTGTAACCTCTTTTACATTAAAATACATAAACACTTACCAACTAATTATGTAATATACACAATGCACAGGTATACATAGCTACATATATTGAAATAACAGGGGTAATTTAACAGTTAGTTATTGTCTTCGTATAGCGTTGAGCCGTGGTAGCTCGGGGGATGTACGTCTTTCATAGTCGTAACCTGGGTTCGATTCCGGTCGGCACCACTAAACTAAATTTATTCATTTAAATTTTGAATGCCTAAAACGTACTCGGCGGTAAAGGAAAACATCGTAAGTAAATCTGCATGTCTGTTAAAATAAAATATTTCGAGGACTTATGAAGTCTGCCAATCCGCATTGGTGCTCCGTGAAGGTCTCTTGCCGGCTCTAAACTAACCCTCTCACGAATAGTAAGTGTCAAGTCAGATAAAACGGAGAATTTGGATCTTTTAAAACAGAATACAGAACTTGTAAAATTCTGAAGCTACGCGATTGATTAATAGAGAGCCATTTAAGCTTTGAACGATAAGACAATATGTGGTCATTCTTTTTTTATATCGTCATCACCATCATTTAGGCCTACCACTAGTCCACTGATGTCTAGACATAGGCCTCCCCCATACATTGCTGCAAAATTTGGTGCTCTCATTTTGGGGGAATTTTGCCACAGTTGCCACGCTTGGCTGGCGCGTTGGCAACCGCAGTATATTTATTCAGATGTTCCAGGAAGATGCTGCTGTCCATCTCCCGGTTTTCATTTTCTGTCTCCACTTTTAAGACACCCACGGGGGTGGTACATTCTCTTAAGCCGCTACCACGTTTTTATATGAGAAGGGGCAAATGATCGAGCGGCTCATCTGATGGTAAGTGATCACCATCGCCCAGTATGGTGCTCTGAGTAATGTAAAACAATATTAATTAAAAAAAACACTGACAATTCGCTCGAGCTTAAGAGATTTTAGGACAGGCTTGGATAATTCGCATGCACAATCGATAGTAGGTGAAATAAGTGAATGTATCAGTATTAGCTTAGTTTTGAAAGGCTTTACTGGTGGTAAGATTCCTATGCAGGAGTCCGTCTAGGTAGGTACCACCCCAGGGCCAGTTATTCTGCCGTGAAGCAGTAGTGTGCAAACATTACTGTGTTTCGGTTTGAAGGGCACTGTGAGCTATCGTAATCACAGGGCATATGAGACTTAAGAACCTATGTCTCAGGGTGATGGGCACAGTGTAGTGTCACACAGAAATTTTCTGGGTGGCACAGCATTTGTTATGGGCAGACGTTTCACTTACCATCAGGTGAACGTTTTGCTCGTTTCATCATTCTATGCAATAAAAAAAAAAAGTTTTGAGATGATAAGGGAACGCATTATGGAAACGATTTTACGGTTGATTTCAGCAACCTGTATTTGCCCGGTCAAAGTTTGGTCTGTACGCAAGCGAGGTTTTTACGGATCGATAGATTGGGATCAGATAGATGGGATGGGAACGGAAGAAAGGCTTCGCAGCTACTAAGCAACTTCAGGCATTCTTGAACTACCGAGTACCATCACTATACATTCAGTTGGATGAACTGTAAGGACATAAAAATATGACCAGTATCTCATGGCCTCTAGATTATCATTAAGTTTTTGTGAAGCTCTGTCATACAGGTGGATTGGCGATAGCAGTAACAGACACGTGATATCTTACACGCTGACGCTCGTTAACGGTCTGCTTAAGCACCGACATGTTCAGGGATACTTATTCTGCTAATACCATAACATGCAATGCTGTCACTATATGTGGTCTCCGTCTACACCTTATATGGGAAAAAAGCGTAGCTGTATGTATGTAATTATTCTGCCATCTGTCGGAAGCCATAAATTTCCTTGGCAATTCATAACATCATCTGGGATCTTTCGACAACTACGGCATGAAATGCGGTGGCTGATTATCTAACACCGCTACCGGTATATGATTAAGCTTTTATACAAATAACTGTCAAAACACTGTTTTTTTTATTCGAAAACTGACGGGACGAGCAAAACGTTCGCCTGATGGTAAGTGCAACGTTTGCCCATGACAAATGCTGCGTCACCCAGAACATCTGTGTGACACCACGCTGCGCCCGTCACCCTGAGACATCAGATCTTAATTCTCATATGCCCAGTGATTACGCTAGCTCTCAGTGCCCTTCAAACAGAAACACAGTAATGTTTGAACACTACTGCTTCACGGCAGAATAACGGGCCCTGCGGTAGTACCTACCTAGACTGGATATAGTTGAGATGGTAAATGTATGTGTGGGGAAGTTTTATAGTTGCAGAACTCGACTGGGCTGGAGCCACGCTCTTATAGAGTACCATGTAAAGTAGCAGCATTAAGCTTTTGTGTGTTTTACATGGTGGGTAAAGAGAACTGTAAACCCAATTAGTGGTAATGAGGCAATTAATCATACAATATATCTATGGTCTGCTAAAGTATAATAAATAAATACTCTGTAAAATTAGAACAATTTCAAATTTATAACTTATAAGCTGTGCCGAATTATGCCAAGATCGTTTCTACGTTTGAGCCGTGAAAAGGTAACAAACAGACAAAGGAGAGACGGGTGACGAATCACGTCGCCGCTATTTTGCTACGAGTAAAAAAATTATTACTCCCCATTGCGTTCCCACGAGCAGTGTAGTGTCACCATTGCGTATTATGGTGTTATTCTGAACGAATAAAGGCTATAACTAATTCATGAATACAAAGTGAATTGTAGTGCAAATTCAGATTCATTGGATTTTGATTACCAATTTATAGTTTAATCATGAAACCGATTCACCGTTCGTAGTTACTGATAGCTCTATCGTTCGTCGTTACAACATTTTTTACTTGATTAAAAACTATGACATCATGATTTTATTGTGACAATTTGCTTATTGTTTTGTGATTATCACCGGTACATAATAAGTAAGAATAAGTAACATATATTGAAGATTTTTTTAATTTCTTCAATAGATGTTTCATATTCTTTTGTCTAGTGTAGGGCATAATACTTAGGTATGGGTAGAGAACTGGCTAGGTTACCGAGTAACCTGTGTGTTAGGAGATACAGTCCCATCCTCCCATTAAGTGTAAAATACATATTTTTATACGAACAATTTTTGGGGGAAACAATTTTTTTTGCTATCGCATCGATAGTGAGGTCAAATGAAAGTTGAGAAAATTCTCAGTTAATAAATATTAAATTTATTATTGTAATATATTTATTAACTTGAGAATTTTTTGAATTTCGAAATATTAATTTTATAATCAATATTAGGATTTTTTAAATTATAGTGCATAAGTGCAGTAGATGTGGAATGTAAATCCACACTTCTAAAATTTTATAAATTATTAATTATCAACTAAACAACCATCATTCGTCACTTCTATATTTAGTTTGGTTCTCGGTAGATATTATAATTACCCGATTACGGCAAAGCTAAAATAAATGGTTATGATTTTAGCAAACTAGTATATACTATTTACATTGTTATATTACTCTTATTTTTTTGTTGTCGCATTAAAGATTAAAACGTAACAGTTTAAAATAAAATAAAAATAACAGAGTAAGGGAAAAATAACTATAAATAAGGGAAAAAGTTGCAAAACCTTTAACTCGACTAGGCATAAATGAAATAAACGAAAAAGTAAGCCTTGTGGTGGCGGCTTAAGAGAATCTACACCCTTATCTCATCCCGTGGGTGTCGTAAAAGTCGACAGAGGGAAAATGAAAACCAGCAGCATCTTCCTTGACATCTGAGTAAATAAACTGCGCCTGCCAACCCGCCTGACAAGCGTGGTACAACTATGGCAAAATCACCCCAAAATAAGAGATCTACGTTCAACAGTGGACTAGCGATAGGCTGAAATGATGATGATGAAAAAGTAGGAAATAAGTTAGGTACCGATTGCCATCATCGTCTTATTGAGTAAGACAAGTCTTTTGATATGTTAGATATTCCTGTTTATTTGGTTCTATTGAAATCTTGTGGCAGTACTAATAATGATTATTTTAATAATTAATAATGATTTTAATAACGATATAATTTAATTCAAATATCGACAAATTTTCTTTTAAAAGTAAGAGTTAAGTGAAAAAGTGAGGATATTGTTTTTAAATAAAATATCATTAAATTATTTACCGCTTAAATTCCAATCAGAAACGTAAGAATTAATTTAAGCGAAAAGTAAACGGTTTATAAGAAAGCCTTAAAATGGTTTACTTTTCACGACGGTCTCATAATTGCGTGGATTTTCGAGTCAACGCCGGACAGCTCACTGCGGTTCGTCCGGATTTTACGAGTATCTGAGGCTTATGCAAAAAAAGAACTAAGAAAATATTTTTCACTATTCACTATTATTCACTTGAAAGCTTAATTACTACATTTTTTATGTTACGAAAATTTGAAATAATTAAAAACACATTTAAAAATATATATAGTACTTTTTTTATGTGTAGGGATGCGTTAGGAGAGTTTGGTTGTTAAATTAGTCCTTTGTTCAATATACAGCATGTAATCGCGTTAGTCTTAGTACAATTAAAGTCACAAACCTAACCTAAAATTGTTTGCATGCTATAAAAAATAGGTAAATAGGTTTAAGCCACATATTATCTGATTACAATAACCAGCTTGTTACTATTTACAGCAAATAAAGAATTTGAATTTGAATCCGATGGTTAACTATTGTAGAGATTAAAGCTGTTGAAAATGTACTATTTTTTTTTTATTGGATCAAGTGATGAAACGAGCTAAACGTTCACCTGCTGGTAAGTGCAACGTCTGCCCATAAGAAATGATGTGTAACCCAAAAAAATTCTGTGTGAAACCACACTGTGCCCATCACCCTGAGACATAAGTTCTTAAGTCTCATATGCCCAGTGATTACGCTAGCAAAAAACCGAAACAACTGGCAACTTGGAAAAATCCCCCCCAAATTGAGAGCGACAAACTTTTGTGTCAATCTAAGGGCGAGGCCTGTGTTCAGCAGTGGACTAGTTGTGGTCTGAAATGATGATGATGATGATGCCTGGTTGTGAGGTGGAAGACGTACCGTGTTCTCAACTAAGGTGATGTGTATTGCATTTTGATAGTGTAAATGGCATCTCGATACCCGGGTGGTTTCCGGTGGCGGTATTATGAGAGTACGGGCGATGCTGTTTGGAACCTAAGTTTTGCATACGATTTTTAGCAAATTAACTTTTTATAAAGAAAAAGATGGCGCACGGTTGGTTTTTCTCCTGTATCGTAGGTGTGTTCGACATACATTTCACATACACAACACAACCAGGCTCGAAAAGCAACAATTTGTGTTTTTGCACAAATGTTGTCTGTGGCTGGGTAACGAACCCAGGACCCGCGCCGCAGAAGTCAGATACGCTAACCAACCTAAGCGGTCTTTGTTTCTTTTCTTTAATAGGATGCAGTGCCAAAATTATGGTATATATTATATTAGTATAGTTATAGTAGTTATTATATTTCACAAAACAACCAGACCCGCAAACCAAAAATTTGTGCACAAATATTTCCTGCCATTTTTTTTCACCATCAACCAGGGTTAACTGGTAGAGAATTCCACAAGGCATTAAGTCCGCCCATTGTAGCCGTTAGCTTAAGGTGTAAACAATAAAGAATAAATAAATTAACAAAAATATAATTTTTTTTAATTTATTCCGTAAATATTGGCTCCGAATGAGATTCGAACCCAGGACCGGCGACATACAAGTCAAGTACTCTGATCGTATAGTACTTGACTTGTATGTCGCGCAGTCTTCGGTAATAATGTAATACATTATGCTGTATACAGCCCTTCATATATAAAGGATTACATACATAACTTTTAGTAGTCATAGATAGTAGGGACTTATACAATCCCTCAAGTTATATTCAGCGAAGTAATATTTCTCGATAAGCAGCAATAGTCCGTAATTTATAAACATCTTAAATCCCCGAAGCGATATTTCTTTCTTTAATTTTTTTTCCGTTCATAACAGCCAATATCCCTATCGGAAGCTCATTATATTTTCAAGATGAGCTTTATGAAAAATTTCATCTTAAAATGGCTTATAATCGAGGATCAAGATTAAATTGTCAGATTCAGAAAACACTTAAACTATAATAATATTACTACTATAATGAATTGATATTTCATATGTTATTATTTATACATATTTATAAAATGAATACACTTTAAATAAAAATCATGTTTTTATTACATGCGTTTATTTACTAGGGATAAGTATAACTTTTTTTTTGGTATAAATAGTTATCTAAGAAGAACATGATACATATACTTTAGCTTATTCTAATATCATATCATTCTTCCTTTCAGTGCGCGTTAATTCAAACGGAGGTATTAAAGAAATAAAAAAAAAAACTGTAATCTAAAAAAAATCGTTCAAAACGTAACCAATACTAAAATTTAATTACCATTTCTTTAATATCATTTATTAAAGTATTCAAAGAGCTATCAAATATGTCGACATTATTCAATTCTCTATTATAAGTGTTTATAAAAAATGATACGTAGTTTTTTAGAAATCGTGTGTTAGAAAATATTTATAGTTCTCGAGGCTCATAGTAACTCGTGCTCTTGTTAATAAGTTTATTTTAGAAATGAAAATATGTTTTCAATAAGAATTTTGAAATATTTCATCTTTAATAATGGTCACAAATAAATCGCGCTAAGAACATTTAGATTATCCGAGATTTGAATTTTGCTGCCCTTTTTTGCTAGTTTTCGTACACGGCTCCAACAAAATCCCTTTGCATTACGGTAATGTCTTGCTATCGTTCAAAGAAGGTAATTTTTTCCTACTAGTAGGCGCGTATGAAGATTTCTCATATTTATTATTTTATTTAGAATAATAATTTTTTGCCGTTTGCTTTTTTAGAAATTAGGCTGTCTGTTTTGAATTCAGGCTGATAAAGATATATTTTATTATTACTTACGAAGTTTTCGTTCTTATGACCCAAATTGTTACTTTTAGATTAACAGACCACCAACTAACGTACTTTTTAACTATGCAAACGCCATACTCACAAGTGTGCGTGGCGCGCGCTCATTTACTGCAAAATATGGACATATTAGCCACGTCAGAGCATATCACTGAAGCTCTTGTTATGTTCTAAACTTTTTTAAACTTTTTTGACGTTGTTTCTTTAGTGAAACACTTGATAATTCGATAAACAGCACTAAAATTTTAGTTATCCAAAGTCATAGTCTAAATTTCTTAATTCAATTTGTCTTTGAATAACCAAATAGCTAGAGCGTTGGCTAAGACGATAAATACTCGTATTATTTGTTGAACAAGTTTCATGCCAGACGATGATCTGTTATGGAAAGTAGCCTCTTTCTGCTTGCTTTATGCTTTAGCTACGACAATAATATATAATTGCCAGTACATGAGTAAGGCTTGGCAATCGTTTTTATAAATGTAACAGTTATTATTTTTGTTCTTTTATAATGGCCTAATAATTCTTGTATTAAATGGGTGTCTTGATTCGAATAATGTTAGATTTATTATTTATTAGCCGAATCGTTCGTATTGTTTCTATAAATTTTTATTGTTATTAGATGGATGTATTATCGGTCAAAACAAGACTTGTAACTTACGTCTGGCATGTAACCTTAATGGAATCGAAACACAAGATTTTTTTTATTTTAGTGCGAATATGAGAAGGTAAATTAACTGTTGAAATTTTGAATTACTTTACTTTGAATTGAATTAAGCTTTTCACTACCTTTACATTGATTTTTTTTTCACGGGGAAATGCCTAACGCACACTCGTCTTCACAGGGGCAAGGACGGGTAATGTCGGATTCTCTATGCACCGACTAAAACCCTATGGTGTTTCTTCGTTGCATGGTGGCAGGGCCACCGAAACGCTGGCACACACCTCCGGCGCCGGCCACCTATCGTCGGCGACCACTCCTCGGGAGAGGACAGCTCCTCTCCACTCTCTTCCCTAGTAAGGCGCGCCGGAACACGCGACGCGCCTTCCAACACGGCCTCCCTTTTGTGTGCGCAACGGAACCCCCCGAGTCCGCCACGCATAGGCCACGAGGCAGGAAACTTGCACTCGAAAGCTCCAGTCTTCCCGGCCTCGACTGCGGATCTGGTCTGTGGGTTTACCGCCGATCACATGGTGGCCGCGGAGGATAGGGAAAGTGGTAACGATACACCAACACTCCTTCTCCTCCTCCGCGACTCAACTCAGGCTGCGAAGGACAGGGTGAGTGGTGCCGACTCACTCGTCTCCCCAGCAGTCCTCCGGTTGGAATCCAGAGTTGGCGTACCAAGCCCACTCGGAGCGACCTTCCCAGGCCAGCCCGATGCCTCAGGCCGACCATGTGGGCTCCTCTTAGCTTTCATCATTGTCGGCTTGGTTGGCGCAGTGGCTAAGCCCTTGGCTTCTGCGCCGCGGATCGCGGGTTCGATTCCCGCACGGGACAAATATTTGTATAGCCTACAGATAGTTTTTCCGGATCTGAGTAGTTTGTGCATGTGGAATTTATGTCTGTAAAACGTACCCACGACATAGGAGAAATCCTACTGTGGGCATCGTTTTTAAGAAAAAAAAAATCATGGGTGACCAAGCCAGGATTACTAAGCTGATTATTTGTGTAATCCATCAAAGCTCTTATAACGTTGGATGGTTAATATAGAAATGGGAAGTCGTATTATATTCCTTCGTGTAATATACTTCATTAATTAGTGTTATTCTGAATGAATATAACAAAAAAATTAAACCGACCTACGAATTCTGAGTACATACAAATCTTTAGTCCGGAGTGGGAACGCAACGGTGTTGGAATTTTTTTTTGACTTTTACCAAAATGGTTGCGACGTGGTTCGCGACCCGTCATATCTCCTATCTCCCCCTAACCTGACGCGGCTTGATCTTGACTACGAGCACAAATTTCGTCTAATATAATTTAAAAGAGTTGTACATAAATAAATACAATCACGCCTTTTTCCCATAAAGGGGTAGACAGAGGTCATTCACATAGCCCACTTTTCGCCCTCGCGGGAAACGAGACGTCACGGGTGGCGAACTAAGTCACCGCCATTTTGGTACGAGTCAAACAATTCTTACTTCCCATAGCGTTTCCACGAGCACTATAGCTGTGTGTGCAGTGCGCAGCGACAGCATTGCATATTATTGTCTTATTCTGCAGGACTAAAGGCTGTCCGTATAATACCTAAGTCGCCTACCGTAAGTAGCGTAAAGTAAGAGTCTATAAACGACTAACTGCTGAGCACAGGCCTCCACTTTTTTATGAGAGGGATTTGCAGCCAGGAAGAGTCCACCACGCTGTTCCAATGCGGGTCAGCGTACTTCACATGTGCTCGATTATATTTAATTATTCCTAAGACATGCAGCTTTCCTCACGATGTTTTCCTTCACCGCTGAGCAAGTGATAAATCATGACAAAATTACAGAACAATTTTAAAGGTGCCGGCACTGGGGATCGAACTCAGGTCACTTGCATACTATGAAATTTAAGGCGAGCGCCTGGCCCCTGAGCTACCACGACCCGTCATGTCGGCACGTATATAGCGTCTATTTTGTTATAAATAATGAAGATTTAAATTAAGGAAGATATTACAAAATTAATAAAGGAAACCTTTCTCAAGAACCTAATTTAGAATAATAGGCCTATAAATTTGAAGACAACAATGGATTGTTGTTCTGAATTTACTACTTAGTACGGACGAACAACGAAGATTACTAGATTACAGATCTGTTTTCTAGTAATAATTTTTAGTAATACAGAATACGCAGTAAATTATTTTTGTTAATTAACATAAAGATATTTTTAAGCAATTGATTTAAAAGTTATTGAATTATTTCGCATAATGATACGTATATAATTAGCTAAGCTCGAATGTTCCTCAAGCAAGTTCGAACTTATTTTTTTAATAGTTATGCTGGCATCGGAAATAATACACACGTTGTACGAGTAATATGAATGTAAGGGTTGCCTGACCACGGTTGGTACCAGTTTGTACCTACGTAGAAGAATTCGTGACGTAAAAATAAAATAAAAAAATGACGCCTACTTTAAACGAGTGTGAAGCGGCTCTAAAAGATGCTAAGATGACAGAAAATTTGTAATTACGGTGTATTTAAAATAAATAATTCTGTCAGGTATTCCTTAAAAAATCCTTAAAATGAACTAGTGGAGTCAAGTAAAGTAAATGGTGAGAGATTTGAACACACACATACACATGCACGCATGCACACGTACATACACATGCACGCATAAACAGTACTGCGCATACACAGCCACGCCCGCACGTTTGTTTTAACATTCCTAACCAAACCAAATGCGTTTGGTGACTAAGAGTGGAATTAATAAACTTTCTTAATTAAGGGCTTAATTAAGCAAAATAAATACAAAATTGCGTGATAAATAGCTTAGGCGAAGAAATAATATCGAAAACGGTAATTAAATTTGTTTAATAAAAAAGCAGCAAGGTTATGCTGGCGTGACAGATATCAATTTAGGTGTAGGTGCCACTAGATTAATTGAAAGGAAATTTATTATATTTATTCTTTGGCGGATCTAATCTAAATTTCGTTTGTAACCTGTCATATTTTTGCAATCCACTACTGATTTTAATGAGATTTTTCTTTCTGAAAAAACAGACACCAAATACTTTGCAATTATGCTGTATTTCTGAAATATTCAATTATTTCTGTTTAAAATGTTAAAACAAAGTGTTCATATTCATTATGAATATTTAGACACCACTTACCAACGTTGACCTCAATCCCAGGAGATAAAGTCATCTATGTATCCAATTATGTTGTAAGAATTACACTTACAGGGATTTAGAATTATTTGTTGTAATGAGCGAGTTTCCTATGAATGAGTTACTGCTTCGGCTAAGTGAGAGTAACTAGCACTACAAGCTTGTTCCTAATATTTACATAATAACCATCACTTTTTTATTATTGATATTTATGTTATTTAAACAGCGCTTACCAGCATTTATTGAAATACGAAAATAGCTTTCACAAAGGTCGCAATTTCTCATAACAAAATATACGAAAATAATATTATGGAAGTAACTACTATAAACAAATTTATTAATCTGAGTTCTTATTTTTCTTGTAATGTATGCTGCGGAGTAAATTATGTAGTATCATACTTATAAATAAGGTAAGTCATTAATGTATATGAGAAATAGAAATAGGCCAAGTATTAAGTCATGTGGAACACCTGTTTTTCCCTTTGGTGCAGATGAACATTGCAACATTGACAACTTTTGCACAACGTTCTGTCTTTATGTAACCATTAGGAATACATACCCTAAAACATTTATTTGATACTTTATTTAAATATATATATATTAAAAAAATTACACTATTGGGTATAATTTCGTTTGATTCGTTTCGTCGGGATGTTTTTCTTCATGTGATAGATCACCACTAAAAATTACAATACAATTTTAGTGGTACTCCCACCTGGGATCGTACCCGCGTTCAATGAAATTTAAAGCTTACACCTGATTCTGATATAGTCTGTAAAATATGATGTGTAAAGTCAACACAACCACACAAGGAAGGACCCTCCTGATGGTGAGCTATGAACTGCTTTTTTTTTAAAGTTATCTCTAAATTATGTTTTAGTTGTTTATCTATTTTAACGCTTTAGTAATTACAACATAAGGAAACTTCTTTGTTCGATACAGTTTGTTTGTTGTTTGGGAAACCACTAGTGGTTACTCAAACAAATTGTAAAACTCACATAATATAAGCTATGAGACGAGTAACAATTTTAAAAGAAAAAGTTCTCGTCAAACGTAATATTGTTTAAAAGTTCATCAATATAACTTCGTTATTGAAAATAAATAATTCTTCTAGAATTAAACTTGAGAAAATGAAATTGAGAGAATATAGCAGGCAAAAGTTACAAAGTAATGAAACTTTAATTTCTTAAAAGTGACACATTATTTATTTTAAGATTTGCTAAAATAATCCGACGCACTAAAAAAACTTTTTTTAGCCAGTTTAAAAACAATTTTGAACATGTAAGTGGTCAAAAATGGCTATATACTATCGACATACTTTTTTTCTGAAAATATTTTTGCTAATAACTTAATGTTGGTTTCCAGTATACAAGTAAGAGCGCAAATTGAGTAAACTTAAAAAAAATCGTTAGTAAAACAGGGCCTTACTTTGCGGAAATCCATTATAATAAAGGAAAGTTAAGTTAATTGAAGAACCGCATGCTAAATTTTAAATGGTGGTTGTTGTTTTTAGTTTTTCAAGAGCATCGCCAGCCCTCCCCCAATAGCGAGCACAAGCAAACTAATACCGCCACCGGATATCCACTACAACACTACCACCAGGCAAATACCACTGAATTCGAGTACACGACACGTATTTCACCTCAAGGCATTATCAAGTGACATTAACTCTACGTCAGCCGCCGATGTCACACTCGGCTTGCGAATCTTCTTAGGAGTTTATTAACTTTTAACATACACTTCATTTATGATAACTCATAAAGATGATGTTATTGTAAAGGCCGGTAATGTTATCCCTTTGAAAAATCATGCAACTTGCTGATATAGCAACAGTACACAATTTCTGCGTACTGTAAATATAATAAGCGTGTTTACATAAACTTTTTGACGATATAGCGCCCTGACTATATCCGCTATATCGCTATATCCTCGAGCTTTACGAGTTTGTTGAAACGCAATAGTAAAGTACATTATGTAAAATCGTACACTGTATATGTTGACGACCTAGTGGTTAGAGTACCTGAATACTACGGTACGGGTGCTGGGTTCGAATCCCAGCAGGAGCCAACATTTGTGCAAAAAACACAAATAAGCTGATTTTCGGGTCTGGTAGTGTTGTAAATGCACGTGTGTTTCTGACACTGCATCCTAGCCTACCTCCGATTTTATCGCTTGAGTGTTACATCGGGCGCGGGCAGGTTGGGTCGAGTGAGTGCCTCTGTGTTTGCGCGTACACTTGTGGCACTATAATATCTCCTGCGCAGTTGATGGCTCTCGACAGTAGTCGGCAGTTGTCGCCGTGGTCGAAATCGGCTAGAAGAACATCATCATTTTAACTGCATAATGTTAATCTAACCTTGTATATCAAATACACACAATAATAAAATTTAGAATGAATTTCGTATTATTACTGGTGGTAGGATTCCTATGCAGGTCTATACTGTGTTTCGGTCTAAAGGGCACTGAAAGCTCGTGTAATCACTGGGCATGTGAGACTTAAGAACTGATGTCTCAGGGTGATGAGTGCCTACACAGAAATCATCTATGTGACACAGCATTTGTTAAGGGCGGACGTTGCACTTACCATCAGATGAACGTTTTGCTCGTCTCGTAACTTTATCCTTAAACTATCAAGGTAAAGTTAAGATATTCGTTTGGCAAAAGTATAACAAAATAAGACGTAATTGTCAGATGTTAGCATACCAACAAATATACAAAGGTACAACCGAAAGTTTTAGAATGCTTAGTCCGCAAAACCGTGTTTGAGGTTTAGATAAACACCGCATTAAATGCCTTGGAAATTATTTTCCTTGAAACGCAAACGAAGTCTAGTTTAACAAATGTCGTTAAACGTCTTGTAAATTAAATTTTATTAAGTAAGTACTAGCTAGACTTCGTTGATTAAATATGGACATTCATTGATTTTGTTAACATTGTTAAATGGACCATTATAATTGGTTTGGAAGCAATCAAATATAAATCAAGACAAAAAATATATAAATCGTATTTGATTATGACGATAAAAAGAAATATTATACGAGGGCTGATGGGAAACTGTTCAACTCGTCTCTAAGAACATCTAAACGGAGTTAGAGTTTTTAGTCCACGTAGCTTTCGTTTCGCACACATTTTGTGATCTTCCACCGCGATCGACAAGTCCAGCCGTGCATGTGCTCTGTTATCCATGCCAGTTAATGCTAAAAGAGTGGTGGCAGCTCTGTGCCAAATGTGCTGGAGTCCATCAAACGGCAGGAACGTCAGAATGCATTGACGACGTGACGACGAATTGACGATTGACTCGTCTCCACGAGGAGCGATATGTATGTAAACGCGTCCGACGATTCACGGAACCGACGCCACAGAGGCAACGGCGGTTCTCGTTACGGCCGTCTGTGGTTGCCGTGCCGATGGCTATGAATTATCAATTAATTAAAAATGTACAATTTTAATAATACGTTATATAACAGTGTACCACTTTTTAAGCATATTGCGAACACGAAAGAGTGTAAGATTTGGCATAGCTAAAGTTTGTATTGAGATGCAGCGATCTGGCAGCAGCATACAGCGTGCAGCAAGTTGCAGGTGTGTGATACTGTGATTTTGAAATCGCTTGCCTCCCTACAGTAGGGAAAATCTCCGAACTTGCGAGAGGCCGGTTTCCATCAGAGAACTTTTGCTGTCTGTTGGAGAGTAATAGTAGTGACATTGTATATTAATCTACTGGAGTTAAGAAGGTTATTTGATCGCTATGTATTTTTAGTTTAATTTTTTATTTTTTACAAACCGAGACCATTACAATGGTGGAAAGAATGCGTTCTTGAATTTCACATATAATTACGTTGGTGGCATAAACAAGTAACAAATATAAATATGATAAATGGACTTATGATAGGCTGAAACGACGACGACGATGATATGATAAATTGTACTCGTATATTAATTGCGAAATTATAAATTATAATGGCCCAACATGATCAAGATTAAGATTGAAAATTTAAGCTCAGAATGAATCAATAGCCAGACTGTTAAACAGAGTCGTGGTAGCTCAGAAGCCGGGCGTTCGCCTTAAATTTTATAGTATGCAAGTGACCTGAGTTCGATCCCCGGTGCCGGCACCTTTAAAATTGTTCTGCAATTTTATGTCATGATTTATCACTTGCTCAGCGGTGAAGGAAAACATCGTGAGGAAACCTGCATGTCTTGGAATAATTAAAAATAATCGAGCACATGTGAAGTACGCTGACCCGCATTGGAACAGCCGTGGCGGACTCTTCCTGACTTTTAGAGGTGACGGTGACAAACAATCCTACTTACCTACCTAGATGGATTCCTGCTTAGGATGCTGCTTAGGGGTACCAAACCAGGACTAATTATTTTGCCGTGAAGCAGTAGTGTGCAAACATACTGTGTTACGGTTTAAAGGGTACTGAGAGCTAGCGTAATCACTAGGCATATGAGAATCAAAAACGAATGGCCCAGAGTGACGGACGCAGTGTGGTGTCACACAGAAATGTTCTGGGTGACCCAGTTTTCGTATGGGCAGATTATGCACTTACCACCTAGTAAGCGTTTTGATAGTTTCGTCGCTGTATCCAAAAAAATGTCTGAGAAAAAAAATCTCAATTTTTTTTGCATGCACATGAAATTCGCCTAGCCAGCAACGTGGCAGACAGTCCCAAGCTTTAAACCCATCTCAGAAATGCGAGAAGGGCATTTATTCGTTTCTAAAAATATATCTTTATGTACAACGTAGTGAATAACTATGTCATTCTAGCACTTACTAATAATTGTCCTCTAAGAAACTCAGAACATTACTTAATGTAAAATGACTATGACAGAAATAAAACAATCAACCAACAACGGACAAACAATTCTTGGGACCCTAGTCGTGTAAAACGTAATTCTCGAAAATCCAATTGGCATTTGAGCAAATTAATGTTAAAATTTAATTCGAAGGGATCGTTTAGTCGTGGAAGTAGGCGCAGAACATTTAATTTCAGAAATTATTAATTTTCTGATTTTTTTTTCCATACCCAGTGCTATCGGAAAACTAATTTTGAAATTCAGGTAATATAGAGAAAACTTAATAAAAATAGCTTTAGCATTTCATTTTGAAAGACTCACATACGCAGACATAGGTATCAAGTTTATGTCAAATTATTTTTTCGGAATTCATATTCAAATACATATAATACTCTAATTCGATTGAAAATTGAAAATAATGATTTTTTTATCAAAATGATAGCAAATTCTGCCACTAATGTATGTAAAGACTTGCAACTCGTTAAAATAAAGCCGAACAAAGTTACTGAAAGTTGTAACTTGTATGCTAGGGTATTACCATGAATTGAATTACCCAAAAGTTTTATTTGATTCAAACTCATCTTATTTTTAGGGTGCCTCTCCAACTATTGAAGGTTGCCTGTCAGCTATTGATGATTGAAGTTCATCCGTAGCGAGCCGAAGTAGCTCGGCAGCACTCGTAATCCCGGTCTATTCTCGGAAGTTACACAACCAGGATTTTTCGTCCTTACGTCCAGCTTTCCCTTTCTCGTCATTATAAGTTGGAGCAGATCTTATCGGTCGTACCTAAGCACGTATCCCAGAAATGCATCTTTCCGCTGTTTATTTGCAAAATCTTTTTTCTTGCTCACTCGGCGTAAAATTTCATCCTTGGTGACCCAAACATCAAACTCTAAGCGATGTAAATATTAATATAAGAGTATAGTTAAATGAGATACTATTTATACATATTTTACTATATATACTATTTATATTTATATATATTTTAAAAGGCCCGCGAATACTTTCAAAGGTAAATAATGACAATTATAGTAACCAAAATAGTGATTGTTGGTCATAAAATTTTCTAGACGACCGAATCACGGCAAAATTAAAGAAACCCAATTTCAGAAAATGTCTTGTATATATTTTTTATAATACGATGCCGTGAAGCTTGACCTAAATACATTTTATTGCAAAGAATATATTTCACAAAATTTGTAAAATGCCTGTTGTAGGAATATTAGATTTTATATATTTTTAAATACGTATTTTAACTGGTCAATCCGTTGTAGGTTGTGTTAAAAACTCAATTTTCAGTTAAATATAGTCATGACGTCAAGATAAGATAGATACGGTATTTTATTTATTTATTATTATACATGTATTTGCTTAAAACATGGTAATAATTGTGTAACAAATACAAATGTACATTCAAGTTTTGCTAATTGATAAATAGCGTGCAAATTTATACATATTTATTTCTTATTACAAAATAATGTAAAGTTTAGCAAATTATAGGAGTTTTTAACGTTTAGCCAATTATGTAATCTTTTCTTAATTATGATTATCTCTTATTGATTATGGTGATTTCGTCCTATATTTTATAACGGAATTTTAAATATATTTTTGGGATCAGACCTTTCCATAATTTGGATAACTTAAGTCGTATAATTTTTTTGCCACCATGCGTTCTTTTTTGTCACAAAAATTCTTGCACCTCTAATCAATAAATTTGCATTACATTCTCAAATTTGACCCATTATTGATTATGCGGAAATGTTTTACTTAAATCTATCCCAAAATTTTCTTGAAGAAAGTCACCCATAACTTTTTTATTATAGTTAAATATTGTAGGTATTATTATTGTAGTTTTTTTTTCTTTTAAAAAAAAAACGATGCCTTTGTCAAGGTATTTAGCGTGATTTGAGAAATATTAAATCTAACTGACTGTAAGTTTTGGAACAAGAACATTTTGGTGCCATGTGTTAATTAGTTATTTTGATTAGGTACTGTAGTATTTCAACATATGTCTAAAATTTAAGGTCTTTACTGTTTTATCCATCTTTGTCGTATAATTGATTATTAACGAGAACCGAGTGTATACTAAAATATAGTCAAATAAACGATTCCTACTCAATAAATACATCGAAATTTTATAGCCGCGAAACACTCGATACCTTATTGAAGATTGTTCTATTATAGGATTGATATATAAAGTCAGTGTATCGATACGAACAGTTTAACGATCGACAATCGATACGCGTATCATTGACTGCATCATTGTTTCACGTTATTATGTTTTGTTGTATTTGTCTATCTGTCTGTGCCATGTAATCCATCTTATTGTAATTATTGTAGCTATGCAATACAATGTAGGTATGTAAATGTGTTTTTTTATTTAAATATTATTTGTCTATTCATTTGATCATCCAATTCATCCAATTATTATTATGCTACTCGTGTGCCCGTGGAATGTCGCAGCGAGGAATTGGTTCCTCGTAAACATATAAAGACTAAAGAAACTTTAACAAAAAATCCATGTAACACAAATGCATAGAAAAATTAATGATAGTTTTGAGAAAAAGCTGCTTTTGTTTTCATTGTGTGTAGAATTAAATTGTTTATTATTTTTTATAAAGTTTTTTGACGATACTTTGTTCTATGTATTCCAATATTATTTTGAAATTAACCATTAACATTTTATAGTATTTAGAGAAAAAACTCATTGGGTTCTTTTGGCAAAATTGTTTGTGTTTTGATGGGTTCCTGGTTAATTTATAACATCATTGCATATTTTTATAGTTAAAATAAAAATACTCATATCTCTTTTATACATTTTCTTGAAAAATAAAAATAAACTTAGATTCTTCTAATTATTTAATATGACAAAGTTAAAAAAGGGTCAAAAATATTAACTCTAGTACCTAAAATTATTTAATTAATACCTTATTCTACTACAAGGACAAAGTAATTTAGTGACATTAAATGTTATTCAATTTATTTTCTATGTAATACTTTTTAGTAATCACATTGCTTGTTGATTGATTAATAAGAGTCGAAAATTGCGAGGGCAAAGACTTGACTGTGGCTTGACATACGAGTACCGATACCTGGGAATGTTACAAAACTTGGGTATCGATGAGTCTGGCATGAAACAATTTGTTCGCGATTTGTTTTTTTTTGCCCACCTAATTGCAATAATGTAAAGTGTATATATACTTCATTTTATTAACACCCGAAGGGAACTCTTATGTTCTTATTATGATTTTAAAAAATTATTGAAGTTTTTTTTTTTTTCGGATATCATTAGCTTCTTATCTGTTCAATGTATATTGAAGGTAAGGAAGTATAGATGAAGGCCTCTTCAATGTTGAGAGGATTTACCGTAACCGTCACGCTTGGCAGGTCGATTGGCGATCGCAGCGAAACTTTTATATAGGAAATCACTATGGTGAATTTTGTCGACAGGAATCGTTGTGTTTTTTTTGTTATAAATGATTTAATTACATTGTCATTCGAATAACGTTAAATAAATGTGTAATGGAATTCAGTTACAAATAAAAATAAAGAAATAATTTGAAAATGAGGTAAGTAAACATAAAAGTCCAGAAGAAGGCTTCGTAATCGTTTATTTTTCATGACATTCTCATTATTGCCTGGATTTTCGAGTAAACAACGAACAGTTCATTGCGGATTATCCGGATATTGTAAAAGGAAAAAAACACGAAATACATAGACGTTTTATCTTTCACAAGCATTACTTAACAGTCCATCAGTGGACTGTTAGAATGTTGATGGTAATGGCGATTATGAGGTTCTTGTTTAATGGACTGACGACCGCATGGCCATCGGTGACGACCTCTTGCAACTAAGCATCGCAGGTACCTACTACTGTAACTGGAAGCATCGTTTAGAAAAACAAAGAAAATAAGAAAATGAATAAAACATTACAGATAGCGTTTGTGTGCTTTATATAATTTTGTGAAAAAAGGTGTCAGTCAAAAATGAGTTGCTGACTCTGTGCAGACCAGTAACGTCGCGAAATCGAAAATAAAGTATTTTATTTTATGATATTAAGAAACATTTTTTTTTAATAGGAAAAACAACTCTTTTGCGAGCGCATTTGGTAAACTCCCGTCTTTAAAACGTCGCATATTAAATATAAAAATAAAAAAGTAGTATTTAATAATTATGTGTATACTAATTTTTTGTATATTCGTCTGTATATTCGTTTGTAAACAATTACGCCTTTACCCTATATAAGAGGTAGGCAGAGGCCACACACGTAGCCACACATTTTGCGCCCCCGCGTGAAACGATCCGTGACAGATGACGTACGACGTGGCCGCCATTTTGCTACGATTAAAAAAAAACTTACTCCCCATTCCGCTACCACGGGCAGTATAGTGATAGCGTTGCATATTATGGTGTTATTTACACACACACACAATTTCTTGGTCGCCTCTTACGACACATCGGTAGGAAAAAGGTAGGTATATTTTACTCTGCCCATCGGCTTTTATATAAACATACATACATACATAAGGTCACGACTGTATCCCATAAGGGGTAGTCAGAGACTGGGCACTCACTGCAAAAGCAGATGACTGCCACAATCCACGTTTCACCAAAACAATATAATGCACTTGGTGTGATAGGTGGTGAGCCCGTCGCCACCATGCGCTGTTGGGTGCACAGTGCAGTTTAATTCCTTACTCGCCTTTTACGAGATCCATTGGATGAGATGGAGTGGTAGTATTCTTTTAACGAGCCGCCACCACACGGCACCTTTTATATAAAAGTCACAAATTATGCTGATTCAAATGAAATTCAAATTGTCATTAGGACCACTAGTGTAAGTTTAACATTAATAGGTCTAAGAACCTGAAACCAAAGCCTTTTCAGTGGTAGACCAAGTTACCGGATTCCAGAACTGCAGAGTCCTGCCCTTGCCGTAGTCTTTTGCTAATCCTTTTATATCTCAGTATAACTGTTGTTCACCTCTACACCCAGCTGTAGGGTATTGTAGTCGGTTCAACGGTTGTGTTGAAAGTTTCAGAACAGTCGTTTTGTTTGTAGCAGGATATCAGCCGAAGATACCTGATGCCCAACCGTTATATCGACTTTTACATGGATACATTCTTATACAAAATTGGATATATTATGAAAATAGTAATATATACTGTTTGATATTATTTTGGTTTTGCTTCAGTAAAATGATAAATTATTCTTAATGCTATAAATTACAATATGGCGCTTGATACGTAAGCTTCATAATATTTTCTAGATTTTTTTCACGTAATTCTTAATATGATGTGATGTTGTTGTTGGTTTTTTTAAAATTCTTTATTCAATTTAGGCTTGTTGAAAGCTTTTATGATCGTGAAGAGTATAAGTTATTTCCACACATCTTTGTTCTCCATGTAATGATCTATTTTATAATAGGCCTTACGTAATAATGTCTTCTTCACAAGTTTTCTAAAATCTATGTCCGATTTTTGTGTTACACGTTTAGGAATTTTATTATAAAATTTTATACAGCTGCTAAGAAAAGACTTTTTAGATTTAGCCAACCTATGATAGGAAACCCTGGCGTGTCGCCTCGACCCATTGTACAGGATACAGTCAGTTTTTGGTTAAATAATTTCATGTTTTTCCGTACGTACATAATATTTTCAAAAATAAACAACGACGGAAATGTCAAAATATTAGTCTCCTTGAAGAGTTCTCGTAGCGACTCGCGAGGTCCAAAGTTAAAGATTGCCCGAAATGCTAGTTTTTGCAAAATAAATATTGTTTCCAATCCAGCTTACAGAAATACGCCATAGGACATAATACTGTGGAAGTATGCAAATTCCACTAATTTAGCCGTAGCTTCATCAGTCAGCTGTCTAATCTTTCTTATTGCAAAAATGGCAGAACTTAATTTCGGAGCTCTTTTTTTAATGTGCGCTCCTCACTGTAACCTGCAATCAAGGAATCAATAGTGATTCCAAGGAATACAGTTGAATTGTCAAACATAAGATAAGAATTCTGTAAATTAATATTAATATTATGCGCCTACTTAGACATTTTAAAGTGAAAACATTTTGTTTTGCCTGTATTTAAAACTAAATTATTTCCCACAAACCATGTGGAAACAATATGTACTCGTAGAGTTCCATTGGGCTGTTCCAGCGTTAGGTCATTTCTGTTAACTTTAAACAACAATGATGTATCATCGGCAAACAGAACCATCTCAGACATTTTTTGTACTTAATATGGGATAGATCATTAATGAACTAATGAATTAACCAAGAACAGAAATGGACAAAAAATCGATCCCTGAGGAACACCCATTTTTACTGCATAACCTAATGACATAACACCGATGATGGCCACCACTTTATGCTTTCTATTTGTAAGGCAGGAAGATAAAAGATCCATGTCGGCTTCATGAAAGCCGTTGTACTTAAGTTTACATATTAAATTTTTATGTTCCACACAGTCACATGCCATTGAGAGATCACAAAACACACCAACTGTGCCATGAAAATCTTCCCAGGCTTGTAAAACACGTGAGACTAGTTTAACACCGGCATTAGTCGTTGACCTACCTTTTGTAAAGCCGAATTGCTTGTCATTTAAAATTTTATATTTACTAACATGAACGACCATTTCCTCTAGCATAATTTTTTCAAATATTTACTAAATGTTAAGTTGTCAGCCAGCTGTTATGCTTATAGCCCGTTCTTGATTTTTGTATATTTATTTATTATTTTCTATGTACTTTTGCGCTCTTTATACATTGAAAACAATTATCTATTTATGTGCAATGATGCGTTAAATTTATGCACATGCATTATAGGAGTATTACCTGTATATGTATAACGGAACGAAATAATAACAACGGCAGTTATTTTTTATATAAAAGTGGAATAGGGCAGACAAAAATTGCATAGAGATAGTAAACATTGTCGAAATATAAATTTAAAATCTTATACTACTTAAGAAGTTTTTTTTATAATTTGTTTTAAGGTTTTTCCAGAAACGGGAACAATCACAATGCAATAGACAGTTTGTGTTTTTGCGCGAATATTAGCTCCGCTGGCGATTCGATCCCAGGACCTCTCTCGCGCCTGCGGATCCCGACCACCTGCAGCAGGTGGCCGCGGAACTCGAACGCAGGGCTGCCATACCACCAGTGGGCGAACCACTGACTCCAGTGACTCTCGACGAAGTCACGAAGATTGTTAAAAATCTTAAAAACCGATCCGCGCCCGGCCTCGATGGCATAAACAACAGGGTGATCAAATGTCTAACTACGCCGCTATTGTGTCTGTTAGTCAGTATTTTCAACGCGCTCCTCTCCAGCTGCTCCTTCCCGGACGACTGGAAGGAAGCGGACGTTATAGGTATTCCGAAGCCTCACAAGCCGAAGAACATCCCGTCCAATTATCGCCCAATAAGTCTCCTCAACTCGATGGCCAAGATTTATGAGCGAATAATCCTTAGTCGATTAAAAGACTACGTCCTTAATAATAACATCCTTCCAGACGAGCAGTTCGGCTTTCGCCCCGAACACTCGTGTACCCATCAAGTGCACCGCCTAACGGAGCACATATTAGAAAACTTTCACGACCGCCCTAAGCCAGTAGGCACAGGGGCCTTATTTTTCGATGTCGCAAAGGCATTCGACAAAGTCTGGCACGACGGCTTGTATTACAAGTTGTATCACACAAAAGTGCCGGACAGACTCGTGAACATCATACGAGCCTTCTTGTCCAATCGCCTATTTCGCTTCCGGGTAGAGGGAACGCGCTCCTCAAGCCGCCCTCTCCGTGCGGGTGTCCCTCAGGGCTCCTGCCTCTCTCCACTCCTTTTCTCGCTATACACTAGCGATATACCTAAAGACCCTAAAGTCAATCTTGCGCTTTTCGCAGATGACACGGCCCTGTATTATTCCGATAAGCACAAGGGCCGCATAACGATTCAGCTCCAAGCCGCAACCGATCGCCTAGGCGAATGGTTCCGGAAATGGAGAATAGAGGTTAACCCCGAGAAAAGTGTAGCAATATACTTCTCGAGGGGCACGCCCAAGCCAGCTAGACGTTACCACACAATCGGCAACAATCAGCTAGGCTCGATCACCCTGTTCGGACGCCCTATTCCCTGGGAAAAGAGCGTCAAATACCTCGGGGTCACGTTAGACGCAGCGATGTCGTTCGCTGCTCACATTAAGAACGTGCGTAACAGGGCGGCTTTTATCGCAAGCCGTCTATACCCGTTAACTTGCTCTTCAAGCAAAATGTGCTTAAGACACAAACTTCGCCTCTACAAGACATGCATTAGACCCGTAATGTCCTATGCATGCGTCGCGTTCGCACACGCGACGGGCAATCATATAAAGAAATTGCAGACGGTGCAAAACAGATTCTTGCGAAGCGCCACCGGAGCCGGCTGGTACCAACGCAATGTCGACCTTCACAGCGACTGTGAAATGCCCGTACTCTCTGAACACTTCAGAGAAGTATCACGGCGGTTTTTCGAAAAAGCCGCGGTTCATCCAAACCCGCTGGTGGTTAAAGCAGCTAATTATCGATGTAATAAAAACGCGACCGAACGCAAACGTCGACCGCGAAATGTGCTAGACGACACGGACGTCTCAGCACTCCCTGACCACGATACGGTCAGCCACAATCCGAACAACACTGTACACACAGTTAATAGTTTCAACATCACACGCACAACGTCGCGCGACCGCCGTAGAGAGCGGCGCGCAGCTATCGTTCATAACACCGCGTACACCAGATACACCCGTGTTCCAGGGCGGTTCTCACCGCCCAGAGTTTCCGACACACAAGTCGACAGTCCGAACGGAGGCCCGCAGTCTCCCTCGGACGGTCATTAGATGACTTCATATAATAAATTTATGGAGATATTCACTGTAGCGCAAGCACACTAGCGAACGCAACGGTCCGAACTTAGATGTTTAGTAGGAGTTAATATTTATGTATATATGTTTTGGGTCAAACCAAACCTGGCACGCGGGCCCCGGGCCCGCGAGCACAGCATCCGATGAAGCTGTAAAAGCCAAAAGGCTAACAGCGATCACATCACCGAAAATATAGATAGATCCCAGGACCCGCGGTGTAGAAGAGAGAGAAGTCAGGTACTCTACCTCTACCACTAGTTCTGGCAGTGGCCAATATATATTTAGTTTAAACTAGTTAAAAATGTTAACTTCCTTTTTTCCCGTTTGCTCGAAAATATAAAACACGAAATCTACGGACATGAAATTTACACTAGCTATTATATATATAATTGGACCTTGCAACCAATTTAGTTTAGTTTGGTTTTTCCATCGTCTTATCTCAAAAGGCTCCGTAGGAAAATTCATTCTATAATCTACTAAAACACAACAGCGTAATCAGTTTGTCAGAAATAAGTAAATCACTATGTGAAAATTAAATCCGTTTCTGTTTCAAACGGGCTGAGTTAAGCGAAAATTACCAACAACAATATAATGAAAACAAGTTAATTTCGTCGTTCCTAAAACAGACGAATGCAACAAAACGTTAATTGCTTCGAAAACATTTCTTTATGTAGTGCATTTATAACGAAATTCGAATCAAATTTAGAGCTGCTGAAATTCGACATTGTTTCAAATTTTATGGAATAATTGAAGTTATGACTCATAATTATAGAGCACAGATAAATGAAATTAATAATTTGATACAAAAAATAAATAAAAAACATTCAAATTAATAAAAATTTAACAAACTAAAAATTAAACAAGCACTAGTGGCAGTAGTAATGATTCTATATTATTGCGATATCGTGACGAAACGAAGAAAAGTTTATCATTTTCTCTGCCAATATTGTACAGTAAATTTATTTAACAAACAATAATCAATTATAAAACAATATTGGATTAATGCACAGTTTGTACGAGCTTAGTAAATAATGCTTAGTGCTTATCCTGTTAGCTAACATGCTAAGTGATAAGTGAGAAATACCAGTTTATATGGTGGTATTAGAGAAAGATATTAGTGACACGACATCCATTCGGAATTAAATCCCACCGCCGGTACCTGATTTCAGGCAGTGTGTAACACTATTAGTTATTATTTTATGAAGGATGATAGACGAAAGAGAAGCGTTAAAAGAAAAACGAATCCAGACCAGATATTTTAGTTTGTGATTAGGATGACGGAAAGGTGGAATTCTGATACAGCTAAAAAAATCATCCAGGAATTTAGATTGTGAACTATACTGTCGTATCTCTACTGTCCAAAATCGTTTTTAACTGACTTCAAAAAAAGGCTTTTTACTGGTGGTAGGATTCCTTTGTGGGTACTACCCCAGGGCCAGATATTCTGCCGTAAAGCAGTGTGTGCAAACATTACTGTGTTTCGGTTTGAAGGGCACTGTGACCTAGCGTAATGACTGGGCATATGACTCTTAAGAACAGATGTCTCAGGGTGATAGGCGCAGTGTCACCCAGGACATGTCTGTGTGACACTGCGCATTTGTTATGGGTAGACGTTGCTTTACCCCAGTTGAACGTTTTGTTCGTTTCGTCGCCCTATCCTATAAAAAAAATTTAAAATTAAAATAAAAAAAAATTCGGCGGAATTGCAGGCGATGGTTAACATTACACATGCTGCTCTAAAAGCAAATGGATAGAAGTTAACGTAGATATGTCGAAAGCATTTCCGAACCTGTTAAATCCATAGGGTTTATTTTTTTACTAGTCAATCCCTAAGTTAGATTGACAGTATTGCATCAAGGACAGCTACGATAATGATATATAAATAAAAGCATTTTTGATGAGTTATAATCACCCATCGCTCCTTCTTCAGTTTACATTCGGACGACACGACGCAGGGATGAATTTCCGTACGCAGTTAAAGGCTGAACTCTTACTAAGCGTTTTGCGCCTTTGCGCCTGGTGCGTCTAGCAAGAGAATAAACTAGACTAACCGGCGTAGGTCAGGCTAGTATAATATGGCACTTTCCAAGACAAAAGCGAATAGATACCTTCTGGGCTAACGATGTTCTAGCTTCTGTGATTACGGTCCGGAATATTATTTCTATGACTTGTAGATACTCGTAGTTGTTTCGGGTCTAGGTGTTTGTGCAGTTTGTTTGTAAAACGCCCAATGATGCAGGAGAAATGTATGGGCCAGGGCCAGATATGGGCATCGTATACAATAAAGTAACCAAATTAATGTATAAAACCATATTAACGCATTAGTTTTTTGTATCACTCGGCAAAATATTAAGGTGAAGGTAAGAGTAGTAATTTATAATTAAGGTGTGGCGTCCGTTTTATGTAATTAGCAAGTAGTGCGCCATCGTGGTGGATTTAGTTTCGTTGACCCATGTTAAAACGATAATTAGTATTAAATTAATGCTGTCGGCGACTTTATGAATTAAAGTAGGATCTGCTTTATGTTCGAGCATTAAAACAGATGCTTATTTTTGTTGTTCATAACATTACGTTTTAGTAGTCCGTCATCAGCTTAGGAGAGACCCACTCGTAGTTATTAAACGAATAAACAATATTGCTTATTATTTTAACAGCTGCAGCTGTAATATACAACGTTATTCATAATTGGTATTACATCCCGGCACTGATAAACACAACAGTGAAGCTCTAATGACAAAACTGAATACTAAAAATGTCCATAGAAAACTTTTAAATTATTTGTTATGTAAAATTTTCCGCGACCCTAACTCAGAAAGTCGTTGATCCGAACCAGACAAATTCACAATACGTTATATTTTCCATTTAAATTATGTTACCCCACAACGGCGTCATACTAATAGATTTACTTCGCAACAGATTTCCTTAAGCTTCATGTTATCCTAGTACTTGCGAGTTCTTTCGATGGCAGCTCAATGGAAAAACTCCCAATTAAATTTATGAGTTTATTGCCTCGATCAGCTGTATAACAGGGTAGTCACCTATGAGCTTTAAGCAAATTCTTTAAGTCGACATATCTCCTAGAGGTATCACGCTACGAGGCTCATTATATTTTTTGAGGCCATCGTCCCTAAGTCCATCCTGCCGGGATGTGATGTATACGTATTGATCGTTTCGTCACTGTATCCAACAAAAGAAAAACTTACTTTTGTGAATCTTCGCTATTAGCCTGTTTGTTAATAGTTCATTTCTTTTTTTCATGGAAGAAAGTGAAGAGACGAGCTAATCGTTCACCTGATGGTAAGTGTAACGTCTCAAACAAATGCTGCGACCCGTAACAAATGCTGTGTAACCCATACCATTTCTGCGTGACACAGCCACCCACACTGCGCTCGTAACTCCCTGAAATCAGTTAGCTGTCAGTTCAGCATCAAGGTTAGCTACCAGTGCCCTTCAAACACTGTAATATTTGCACACATCTGCTTGACGGCAGAAAAAATGGCACGCATAAGAATCCTACTACTAGTAAATATGCTAGATGTAATGTCCTTTACACAGATCTCTCAAGTGAAGGCTGAATTTACCGTCATCATCACTTTTTGCTTTCGACTTAGGCACTTTAGAGCTACACGTGGTTTTGGGAATGTAAAAGTAACAGTATCGTATTTTTAATGTTTTGTAGTTAAATTTGAAGGCTAACAAAACCCTAAAAATGAACAGAATTGTTAAATGGAAAGTTTCGAGTGTACCATAATCGGATTTTCCTGCTTTATAGTCGAGTCGGTGATCACGGGACTTAGCAAAATAACACGACTAAAAAAATTACATTAACAAATGTGGACGAGGGAAAATTTCAACGAGTTTTTAATTATAAATTTAGAGTATTAATGAAAGCAAACTTCGTTTAAAGAAATGGGATCAATTTTTACGGGGAATCCCATATGTATATGTATGTTCTCGTGTAAGACGTTACGCTCACCATCAGGTGAAAGATTTGCTCATCTCGTCACTTCCTTATATAAAAAAGACCAGTTGTACTTAAATCCCTCTATTTTCTTTAAGACAATAGAACAAATTCTCGTAAAATAGTAATAGCCAAACATAAAATTGCCGCTCCAACTCACCTACGTTTTACCAGTTTTTGTGTGTATCTGAATACAAAGAGTATTTTAGCTACACATAAACCTTTGTTACTACTTCTTTGAAGTTCAATAAGGAAAAAACGATATAAATTTTAAGATTTCATAAAACCAGAAAATTCCTTGTGTTTCGTGCAATTTTATAAATACTTTCATTGTATATATAAATACCATTATTTGATATTATATAGAGATATTATTAATTAATTTAAATAGAATATATTATCTTTCGTTTTAAGTAAATTTATCTGATATTCTTCAATACTACATTGTAATACTCATAAAAACAATTTAAAAAAAAAATATTATTTAACAGCCGAATGTTGTCCGTTATCCATTACAAAGGTATTTGGCTGAAAATCAGCGATGTGCTACGCCAAACCCTTTGCGACACCGAACTATTTTGTTTCATGTTATATTGTTTTTTTTGTAAGATTAATATTTATGTTCTTGCGCCGATTGTTTTTTGTATTCTATTCTATCCTATATATGACATAACTGACATTGCTAATTAGCCACCAATCAAAGGACATGATATTTCCCAGGCATTTCCCTTAGTTGACTAACGACACATGAATGGGGTGGAAGATTTTCCCACGCCACCATCACACAGTAACACACACTAATACATGATTTTCTTTCATATTTTCCAATATTAATTTCAATGGAAATTAAATTACTTATTTTATTTAACTACGAATTATTTGACGTAATAGCTATTTTTGAAGTCATTACTGTGAACGTTAAATTACGAATAAATGTTATAATGACCTTACTACCGCTTTATGAAAATACAGCTGTGGCTTGCGGTTTCACCCGTTTAAAATAAGCCGACCATATAATTGCGCCTCACGGCGTGGTCACCTCGCTGACCTGAGTATTCACAGTTCGGCCGTTCTCCGTAATGTTCAGTTATTAGTGTGCATCTTTTAAAGGTCGTATCATGACGTTTTATAATGTAAAACTTTTCTCAATGAATAGGCTATTTAATGCGAAAATCATTTTTAAATCAGTGTAGTATTTCCTAAGATTAGAGCGCTCAAACATACAAACTCTTCAGTTTTATTGTAGTAGTAAAATGAACTGTATAGTGTATATTATGTGGGTAAAATGTAGTTGATGAACAATATGAATTGATGTTAAGGATAAATTGGTTCAAAGACCCAAGATAATTTAATAACTATTGTGCAGGCCCAAGGGCTCGTAAACCAAGCACTTAACACGTAATTCCGAATTCTAAAGTTTCCTATTTACAAAATAATTGAAACGGGGTATGAATCATCTTACTGAATATTTTCAGGGAGTTAATCGTTTCATAATGGCTCAAACCTAATAAATTTACTAATGCGACAGACAATAGAATCTAGACCCCAGTATTTATTTGTTCTTAATTGTAACCTTACCCTTAATCAAAGGAATTCAATGGGCGGACTTAATGCCTAGAGGCATTCTCTCTCTACCTACGCTCTCTTCGAACGGTAAACGGTAAAAACGGTGTCATATGCAATATTTCTAAAAAAATATAAATGTAAAACATATGTGAAATGAAAATAATTTTAAATAAAAACAACACTAATTAATATACATTAATATATAAATACTTTTTTCGATATTTGTATATATGTACTTATGTCATATAAAAAAACATCATTTTTACCATTACAATTCATTTTCTTCTGATGTTCTTGAGTTTAATGATTAATTATTATTAAATAAAATCAAATTAGCAAGCGGTCTTCTACATCTTGTTATATATTTCTTTAGTTAGATGTGTGAAAAGTGTATTCATTGAGTCGAGAACACATCATTAAAGCGAGTAGAAATGTAGCTTTAAATAGGGGTAGGGAAGTACTAGAAATAATTATATTATGTGGCTGTAGCTGTTACACTCCGAGATGCAGTGTAATAATTACAATTATACAGTGCTAAAAATAGCAGTTTTAATGTGCACGATTTTATATAAAAAGAGTATTTTTTTTATTCAATAAAATTTAGTTGGAAGGCTGTATGGTCTACTGATCAGAGTTTTACGCCGCGGATCCAGAGGGACCTACTACGAAAATTTAAGTACGAAGTTTCGTACCAAATTACTTCGAATGCAACTTCTACGGACGGCCTTCTTTCGGATCCATAGGAAACCGATAAAATTGACGTTTAGTGAAGGGTGATATCGTGGTAGGGAGGTATCGTACGATCCGTCAGCTGAAACTTCGTATTTTAATTTTCGTAGTAGATTCCCCTCTTTGTTCTTTTTTTCATCTGAATCGTAGCTAGAGCAAACATATGCGCAAACACAAAACGTCGGTTTTCGTGTCTGGTCGTTCTGCAATGCACTATATTGCTGAAAATAGTTGTTTAATTCAGCTATGTGAGTTCAATTCAGACTGTACTGCTTTTTGGCGTCGTAAGCCAATTGACCACCCAATCTCATACGAACGCGCGATGTCCGATAATTTTAATTCAATTTATTGGACCAAATGCGAAATTCTATAGCTGTTTGTCATTTAAATCAAATAAGAAATAATATTAAAAGTATATTAAGTCAAGTCTTAAACCGCATCTTAGAAAGCAGGGAAGGTCAAGCTTTTATAATTTATAATTTTCATTCGCATTACAATGTTCTCTTTATAGAAAAGTACTCGGAAAGGCCGGTTTTTCTTTTTCATGACAAAACATCATAGTAAACAAACGACGCGTTTATTTATGTTATTAAGTTAAATTTTATTTTACGCGTCGTCGACAAGACAACATGTCTATGTATTTCATAGGTATTTTCAGGTCTCATTGGTGCAGCGTGGCGGACTCTTCCCAGCTCAAAACCCTCTCAGAAATGAGATAAGGCCTGTGCTCAGTAGTGAGACATTTATAAACGGTTACTTTACTACTTAGTGAAAAATGATTTCTTTTATTTACGAGTATACATTTAAATAAAACTAATTTTTACGGAATTTATCGCGTTTAATTTTGAGCTTTTTCTAACCCGACGTTTACAGAGCTTTACAGCACCATGGTCTGGACTGAGGTGACAGATGTCCTGACATCATAGTTGACCCGGGGTACCTTCAGCTTTTAATTGTTATTTTTCGAACTGAAAAAAAAAGCTAACTGTTTCTTAAAGTCTTGCAGTGGTATGCATGGTTTTTGATTTATTTTTTATTAACTATTGGATCCCAAGCCGAAACGTCGGGTTAGAAATAATTCGAAATTAAACGCGATCAAATCCGTTAAAAATAAATTTTACTTAGTGAATGTTATGTACGTCTATAATTGATTTAGTATGTAAGAAGGATGTTCTCGTTGCACTCTTTTATAGGAATATGATATATATATATATATTTGGATTTAGTGACGCGACGAGTAAGTCGTTCATCTGATGGTAACGACACGACTGCCTACAACAGTTTCAGTGTTACCCAAAACTTTGCATTTCTAAGTCCTTTGTAGCACCACAATGGTGGTGGATTCCTTCCTGGTGGCAGGAATCCGTCTAGGTAGAGCCACCTCAGGGCCATTAATTCTGCCGTGAAGCAGTAGTGTGCAAGCTAGTTTAAAGACCGCGTGGTTAGCGTACCTGACTACTACGCGGCGGGTTCTGGGTTCAAATTCTATCCGGAGCCAGCATTTGTGCAAAACACAAATAATTGGTTTTCGGGTCTGGTTGTGTTGTGTATGTGAAATATATGTCTGTAAAACGTATTCACGATATAGGAGAAATCCTACTGTTGGGAATCGTTTTTTTTTAAATTACTGTGTTCCGGTTTGAAGGAGACTGAGCTCTAGTATGATAGTTAAGAACCGATGTCTCTGGGTGACGGGCGCAGTGTGGTGTCACACAGAAATGTTCTGGGTGACACAGTATTTGTCAAGGGCAGACGTTGCAATTACCATCAGATTAACGTTTTGCTCGTTTCGTCACTTTATCCAATAAAAAAATACACTTGTCACTATGAGACAAGTCTCATTTATGCGCTGTAATTACACCAGCTTCAGTGCCTTTAGAAATCTAAACAGTGTCGTTTGTATATCACTGCCTACCACTAGTAAATCTGTTAATGTACATACATACATACATACAGTAACGCCTTTTTCCCATGTAAAGGGTAGGCAGAGGCCACCCACGTAGCACACACTTTTCGGCATCGTACAGAAAAACACCATATTATGTACTTAATACTTTCATTATACTGCTTGTGGGAACGCAATGAGAAGTATGAAATTTTGACTCATACCACAATGGCGGCGACGTGGTTCGCTACCCGTCACGTCTCGTTTCCCGCGGGCGTGAAAATTGGGCTACAGGTGTGGACTGAATGAATGTAGAACCAAAAACGGATATTTTGTAAATGAATTCTATGAGTGCTAAACATTCAACATTTTGATTTTTTAAGCCACTACAACTGTCAGCCAAAAGCATTCAACAAAGTTGTATGTAAAAAACTCCAGTTGAAGCTTTTCACGATATTGTGCTTTCTAGTTACTGTGACTCCATTCATGGGCACCTTGTTAGTACAAAGTTAATTATGTGTCCCATAGCAAGCTCAACATCAAACGATAGATGATTTCCGCCGTGTTAAGTGGTTGTTCCTTTCATACTTGTGTGAGACGAATCATGGTCTTGCATTCGATTTGAAGCAACACAAACGGCGACAGTTATTAGCGTATCTGTAATTATTCCTAATTACTCCGATGCTGCCATTTTTTTAAATTCTTAATTTTAAGGTTTCATTAAATAAGTGAAATGTTTTTGTAGGGCTCGAATTCTGTGTTTTTATTTCCACGTAGTTAATATTTGTGCAAGCGCTCTGACCTTCCTCGGATCGTTTGTTAATTAGCCTATTAAGGCGTATTAGGAATACTTGAATAAAAATAAGCTAAATTAAAATATTAAATCAACTCCGTTCACAGACCGTTTCTTAATGGTAAAAAAACTAACTAATTTAATATTTAACGACTTTTATACTACACTATAAACAATTTTATACGAGTATAATATCACGCTACTAAGAAAAATGTAGTTTTTGATTTTGTAGAGAATTGTATTGCAAATTTTACTGGTGGTACGATTCCTATGCAGTAATCCGTCTAGGTAGGTACCCCAGGGCCAGGTATTCCGTCGTGAAGCAGTAGTGTGCAAACTGTGTTTCTGTCTGAATGGCACTGAGAGCTAGCGTAATCGCTGTGCATTTGAGATTTAAGAACTTATTTCTCAGGGTGACGGGCGCAGTGTAGTGCTACACAGAAATATTCTGAGTCACACAGCATCTATTATGGGCAGAAGTTGCACGTACCATCAGGTGAATAATAAAGAAATAATATAATAAAAAATCTTATTTAATTTCAGTAATTCTGATATTAAACTTCGGTAGACTAACTTACGTCACATGGCGTCGTCCAATGTACGCATTGTTAAATTAAAAGACAAAACATATTTACCTGTGTATGATGTTATTGATATGTCAGAGCACGCAAATTATTTCGTGACTAGACTCGGCAATAAGCCGATGACATACTTTAAATAATTAACAACTGTCTACACTGTCGCCGTCTTCGGTCGCATGATTTTAATATTACGTATTTACCCGTCTTTGTACTGACAACTTCACAGACCAATAGAACCACAGAACAGAATTTTTTTTCTGTTCTTTGAATAGATCAATCCCACCTTACAAAATTTCTTTATTACACGGCATAGAATTATTGACTAATCACCATCATTTACCCACGTATTTATATATTCGTAAGTCACTCCACTCAGCCCTTTCACCCGTACTCCCGGCTCGCGGGCCTTCTGCTCGCGAGTCTCTTTCGCCGAAGTTGTCAAAGCCGCCGGGCTAACAACATTAACACATACAAAAAAAAATCAGCCCTTTCACTACTCAACCATCGAACAAATTAAAAGATATCGAAAATTAAAAAAAAAAACAATTTGGTTAACCAAACTATGTATAATTCAAAAGTATACACTTCATTTTCTTTCCCATTGCGAACAACGACCGTTGAAAAAGAAAAGAAACAAGTATGTCATCGCTCCACAAACTTATTCCAGCTCGATTTATCATTGTAGATGACAACTTGAATTAGAGTTTCTAACGATACTAAGTTTTAATTAACTGTGTTTTGCCACATGAACTAAATCCATTGACGATTCATTCTTACAGTACTCGTTAATCAACTACGAGGGCATAACTTCGCTCATTACGTGCTACAAAGTTCTAGCGTTGGCATTAAATAATAATTTGCATGTGGTAATTAATGTGCAGAAGTTCCAATTCCATAAATAACTTTTTTTTTTGAATAATCAATCGATTATTATGAGATTTTTCTTTTATTAGGAATCATAGTCACCTTTTTACCTTTTCTAGCATACTTACTGATATTTCACTATCAGCAGCCTATGACTTAGGCTTGGGAGATCATTTTTCGATCGTATTCCACTTCCAATCTCTTATCGTAATGAGTATATATCACATCACATGTCTAATTGCCGATAGGTCTCCGGGAAAGTAGAATAGCACCTATTTCTTTCCTACCGAGGTGTCATAAGAGGCGACTAAGGTATTGTAGGTACAGCCTTTATTCGTGCAAAATAATACCATAAGATGCAATGCTATCACTGTATTGTTCATGGGAACGCAATGGGGAGGAAGAATTTTTTGAATCTTACCAAAATGGCGGCGACGGGGTTCGCCATTCGTTACGTCTTGTTACTGTTGCGTATTAGTACTCGTTGAGGCTTCTGCCTACCCCTTATACGGGAAAAAGGTATGATTGTATGTATGTATGCACATATTTAAGCCTTCGCAGGTTGATGTTATATATACAGACTACGCCGAGGCTTTTCATCGTTTATACCAAACTATCCTGCTAAAAAGCTATTAAAGAAATAACTGGTAATCTTTTTGGCTGGTTCTTTTCGTATTTTGAAAACCGATGTCAAATTGAAGTTCTCAGTGGCTATACGTCTTCTGCAATGTATATACCCTCTGGCATTTCACAAGGATTCTTATTGGGACCTCTTCTTGCTATAATATTTGTTAATGACAATATTATATAATACATCATGCTTTCATTCTTCCAAAATTCTTCTATACGCTGATGATATGAATATTTTGAGTGCCGTGAATAACAAAAAAGACGCGATTCGGCTACAAAGAAATCTCGACTAATTTCAGGGCTATTGCTTTGCCAATAAAACAAAATTAAATGAGTCCAAATGTTACATATGCTCCTATGTTCGCAAACCTAACAGGCTTATATTCAAGTATAAATTAAATTTTATCAGCATCGCTCGTGTAAACAAGTTCGAGACCTGGGAATAGCATTTGACGCAAAGCTACTCGCAGCGCATATTAATAAATATTACTTGTTTTTCGAATGTGCTCAGATTTTAAAAATATTAAAACACTTCAAATTCTTCATTTGTACGCATTCATTTAGAGTACTGTACTCCGGTCTGGAATCCTAGATACAATGTTTATATCACATGTTTAAAATCGATTCACAAAGGTTTCTCAGGTTTTTACAGTTTCGAAGTAAAAGTTGTGTAGTTGCTAATATAGCAACTACACAACTCGTTGTAAAAATTCAATACACTTTCACTTTATGAGCATAGACGTATTGCTGACCTTGCATACCTACATAATATAACGAATAATAATGTTGACTGTACTGAGCTACTGACACACCAGTAGGGGTTAGGATTAGGGTTAGGGCATAGGTTGCGCACACTTCTCACTTCCTTTAGAAATCATAAACTCATATATATTCCATTAGTTGAAACTAAGTGTCGGCAAAACACTTACTTAGAACACTTAATTAGAGCTGGTAACTATTTCAATTCAGTTTTCTCTACAATAGATGTTTATTTATTTAACACAACTGCATCAAAAAATTAGAAAATAGCTTAATATAGTGTTTTTTGACAATACTGTTAAATCTAGTTTCGTGACTTCAGGTACACTTTATTTTTTTGTTTGTTTTCCTTACTTCTGTGTCCATCTGTTACTTCAGTTTATTATGTGTGTTGATTTGTATTTAGCCTACTGTGTCATTTATGTTGTTTACTTATATATATATACTATATATTCACACAAAAATTGTAAAATAAAATAAAATATTTAACCCATCTCCATCAATCCATCGATACATGACCGCTACAATAGCGAGAACTAACGGGACCGCCGGGGCATGGCCCATTTATAATGCACACAATCATAGGAGGAATTTGCCATAGCTGCAAAACATGGCAGGCGATTTCATAACAGCAGTTAATTTATTATTATACTCCATTATACTCCAGAAAGATTCTACTTCCGAACTCCTGTTTTTAAAAATCGTTGGTCGACTTTTGCGACACTTTAAAAGTGTGCAATAACTGCAATTTGGTATAATTTGGTATAACAATATATTATTATTATTAAAGAATTTTTTTATATTAGTGAAAATATCGTAAATAAAGTTTAATTTTAATGTGTCTATTCTACACATAAATAGGTATCGTAAGGGTTTAGTCATGTTTATGCTACAAGAACGTTAAAGGGTAGTATTAGTATGTAGTAAATTCTAAAACAGATGGTGATTCTAAAACTAGTTCTCTCTCCTAAACAAGCTTTTGTACCGACTAACATACAAGGCTTGAACAAAGTTTTAGGGAAGGTCGTCCTTAGCAAATAACTGTCTTTTCTATGGATTGGAAATATTTACGTATAAACAAATTGTGTAATTAAATATATTGTATGCCTACTAAGCAAGGCGAATTTCCTATGTCTGGAATTGAAAGGAATGATACATCTAAGACATTTTTTTTTATTTAATTAATGACTACAAACAAGGTTAACACTTAGTACGTGCTACCTTACTTAAAGGCCAGGTGATACGGTCTGTTACAAATTAAAACAATTTCTATAATTTGGGCGCGTGGGGCACAATTTTTTAAATAAAGAAAGAATGTAGGAAGGAAGGAAGGGCAGTAGGATTTCTCCTGTATCGTGGCGGCGTATAACAAATATAAATTTCACAGGCACAACAAAACCAGATCGGAAAACCAAAAGTTTTGTTTTGTTTTATTTTTGGAGAAATGTTGAACCCGGCTCGCATTCGAACCCAGGACCCGCGGTGTCTTAAAGTCTAACCACTATGCCACGCGGTATAGAAACTGAAAAAACCTACCTACCTATTTTAAAATTAATTCATTAAAGTAGTATTGATAACATATTTGTATTAGGTGGCAAAGAAAACACCCAAAAGAAAACTAAAAACAAAAAAAACTACGATTGCGACTACGCCAGAAAATTTACTGGTGGTAGGATTTCTATGCAGGTATCCGTCTAAGTAGGTACCACCACAGTGCCAGTTATTCTGCCGTGAAGTAGTAGTGTGCAAACATTACTGTGTTTCGGTTCGAAGGGCACTGAGAGCTAGCGTAATCACTGGGCTTATGAGACTTAAGAACTGACGTCTCGGGGGACGGGCGCAGTGTGGTGTCACACAGAAATGTTCGGGAAGATACAGAATTTGTTATTGCCTGAATAATATGGAATATACTGAATAATATGGATTATATTTCGCAGTTTGATATATTATAAATAGTTGTTTGGACCGAAACACAGTAATGTTCATCCACTACTGTTTCATAACAGAATAACTGACGTTGCAGTGGTTTCTATCTGGTAGGATTCCTACATAGGAATTGTATCACCAGTAACATAATTTAATGTAATGTAAGTAACTGATATAAACAAATTTAAAACAAATAAATAAACTATCTGAACAATTAACCGTTGAAATAATAAAAACTTTAAATTTGAAGACACGTACAACTTCACTTTATTCACGTCGTAGTAGCAATTTATCGCAAACCACATTCAATTTATTCGACATATGAATCACATTCTACGTTGATTATGATATCAGTCATGCGAATGTTTACCTACAGTTGTGTACCTGTATTATGTATTTCCATTTTCTGAGTATATTGGGTAACTTATAAAAAGCATTCAAAAACAAGTTTAATTTAGTACTCACAATTAATGAGTGAATGATCAATCAATATATTGTTTTCTGTCCCGATAGATAAATAAACAAGATGTATTATATTTAAGCTAAGGTACAAAAGCCGATCTTTTCACTGATTTCTTCCAGGTAACTGTAGCGTAGAGAACTGATGCAGCAAATGATAGAGAAGGAAAAATGGGGAATATTAATCTAAATAAATAAATATAAAATAGCATCTCATGAAAAATGCGACAGAAGTTAGATAAAGGATTAACAACCGAAAAGTATGAGTTGAATTTCTTAGTAATGTGCTTTAACGAATTTGTAAAAAAACAGTTCTGGCAAACCTTCATGGCAGAAGGAAATATGCTGAAAAAGTTTTTTTTAAATAATGGGAAGAAGATGGATTGAACAGCACGCTTGTATTATTATATTGTAGAGAGCAAAAATAATATGAGTGTTCTTGTGAAATTACAGCAGAAGCTGTTTACAAAACTAATTATAATAATATATTTGATCGCAGGTGGCCATCACTGCTGGAAGGATGAAGGGCACTGAGAGCCAGTGTAATAACTGGGCATCTGATACTTAAGAACTGATGTATATTAGGGTGACGGGCGCAGTTTGGTGTTCTGGGTGACACAGCATTTTTTATGGGCAGACGATGCACTTACTATCAGGTTTTCCTCGTTTCGGCACTATCTCCAATTAAAAAGAGGTAACAGTAACGCGTCGACAAACATATATTTCCTAAATTACGTAGACTCCCCGTAAAAATCATCTTTATAGGCGTTCTCTCGTCAAGCCCTAAAAAGCTATCATAAAGATTAGCGCAAACGACTTTTTAGATAGGATTTTTATCGAGCGTACTCAATAAACCTTTATTTTCTCACATTTATATAGCTGTAAATTATGTGGTTGTTTAATATGCAGCTTCGTATACAAGTTCACGTTTATACTGGAAAATACTAACGAAAAAAAAAGACTAAGATGTAGACTAAGTGTAAGACTAAGAAGTAGAAGGAAAGTCTTCCATTTCTGATTCATTATCATCATTTCAGCCTATTTCTAGTCCACTGCTGAACATAAGCTAGCCCCATTGATTGCCACAAAAGTTTGTAGCTCTTAATTTGCTTAGCAGGTGGGTTGGCGACCGCAGTTTATTTATTCAGATGTTCCAAGAAGATGCTGCTTCCCATTTTGTGGTTTTAATTGACGACTTTTACGATATCTATGGGATGAGATGGGGTGGTAGATTCATATTAGCCGCCAACACACGGTAGCCGCCGGATTGACTATCACTGACTAAATAAAAAATATTTTAAAAATATTTAGGGATATTTACCTACTCGTATAAACCATTTTTGGGAATTAATACCTAAATACAATAAAAGTATTCCTATGTGCGTTTTTTTATTTTTTTTTTATTTTTTTATTTTATTTTAGTTTCATGGAAAACCAACAGCTAAATGAAGTAACATAGTAACTTAAAAAATAGGAAAACTGCTAACCAATTACAGGTTTTCGCTTATAAAAATAGTATAACAAAAAGAAAAGAAAACAGTTATTACTCGTACTTACGTTAAAACACAAACGTCTTACTAGATTAACTTAATATCTATAGTTTATACATACTCTAGTAGAACATTTTTAGTTTAGCTAAATACAAATAACAGAAAAAGAAAGTAAACCAGGCGATAGTTATGCAAAAAATGTCGATGATATTTGTCGCTTCTCAGAGGCAATATTACAGTTAAAGATGTCAAAATCTACGTCTCTTAAGACTCTATTCAAATTACTGCTTGCCCTACACAAAAAACTATTTTGTCTGTAATGAGTCATTGTAGCAAGAACTGAGATAGTGACGTAACAATTTTTGGGGAACATTAATATAAATTTTTCTTAGTAAATCCGGACAATCCATTTTATTATTTATAATGCTTAGTAGAAATGAAATGTCCGCAATTTCACGCCGTTTGTATAGTGGCAGAAGATGATGATTTTTACACGCGTCTAGATACTCGTAGTAAGTTGACACATAAGGAATATTTAATTCATAATATAAAAATTCGATACATTTAATTTGAATGCGTTCAATTCTATCTATGTAAATTTGATATCTGGGATTCCATATTTGAGATGTGTATTCTAACTGGCTTCTGACTAAAGCACAATACAGAATCTTAAATTAATGCACAATTAAGATTATAAAACAGATCATTCTTGTGTTAAAAGTTGGTTTGAAACTGAAAAGAGTTAAAACATAAAGATGGTGCAATGAATTTAAAGTTCGTTTATTAATAATTATTAATAATTGTAATATTAAAAAGAGCTTTTGCCATATATTGATTATTAATAACGAAAGCTAAATTCAGCTAGATCTTATATTATCTTATTTTAGGCCGTTCATTACAGCACATATCTATAAAAAATCGGCTTGTATAACAATTATCCCGAAAGCCTAAAGAAATTCTTTTTGCGTATGTAGGAAAAAGAAAGTACACGTGTCTAGTAAGTTAACTGAGTGTAATAACAATCAAAATTTTATATTCACATTAACTATAACATATGTATTCTATAGGCATAGACTTTTAGTTACTGGACAGGGAATTATGTAACAAAAATATTGTAATTCATTCGGAACTCGAAATCGAAGGTGCCACGTTCTGTAACTGTTGTTATAGAATCAGGCACCGAAATTGAAATTCGGAGAAGAAACCATTGACTGGTCCCGAACGGTTAAATACCATGGTGTTATCATCGACCGGAGACTGTCTATGCAGCCCCACGTCAAGATGACAGTGGCCAAGACTCGGACGGCTCGAGCACTTTTGCGTCCAGTGTTGATCTCCCGCCTTCCGTCGAGGGTCAAGATCAACATATATAAAACGTACAGAAGAAGCAAGATCACCGGGACAGTTTCCCGGTGCCTTGAATAGGCACAAGAGAAGACCAGTGGCAGCATTTTTACTATACGGGACATGAGTATTATTTAAATTATAGGTTACATTAACAGGATAGGTTTGTAATAAGGCTAGAACTTACAATGACGATTGCCTGAGTTTTCTTAGGATGAATGCATAAGCCATATGATTAGCCGATGGGTGTCCGGCAGAGTAGAATATCATCTACCTCTTTCCTACCGAAGTGTGGTAAGAGGCGACTAAGGTATTGTACGGACAGCCTCAGAATAACACCATAATTTGCAATACTGTCCCTATACTGCTCGTGGAAACGCAATGGGGAGTAGGATTTTTTTAACTCGTACCAAAATTCGCATGTCACTCCTTATCTTAACGGTGAAAATGTTCTCAGAATGGATTATCGTAGGGAGTTACATTTTCCTACCTTGTTATTTGGGATTGTTAAAAATAAAATGCCTCCGTACTTATACGAAAAGTTGCAGTGGAAGAGTGAGCAAAATGTTTTATATCAAACAAGAGCCTCCACCTATAAATTAGTTTTCCCATCTCATTGCTCAGCTGCATTTCGAGGTAACTTCAAATATAACGGGACAAAGTGCTGGAACAATCCATCTCCCCCATTTCGCGCTGTGGAAACTGTTAATAACTTTAGACGCAAATATAAATTTTTTGCTTTTGTGTCTTCAAAAACAATGACAATTTCTTTATACACATTTTTTTCTTTTTTCTTCTATTCTTTTTTTTTAGATTTTTTACTATGATTAATTATGCAGTTGCTAATTTTGTTTAATTGTAATCGTTCCAGCACTTTGCGACTTTGCGACGGCTTCTTTTCATTGTTCTCCTCTCGGCATGTTGCTTTAAGCTTATTGTCGTGTAGCTGTACTTTTATTATTGTAATTCGCTTAGACTAATCTAACAGTAATTTTAAGGATATTGTATAAATATATAATAAACTTGTAGTATAGCGCCCACTACTAACGGCTTGGGATAAAAATAAGGCTGTGCTGAAAATCAGTGTTGCGGGCATCCGTAACTCATACTGAGCGAAGACATAATCATTGCGTCACACTGTAGTACAAAAACTGTGGCGTATAGTAAAAAAAAGACAATTTAGGTTGCAACTATAGTATGTTAAGGCTTTTTTTTTATCTGATTTTTGTATAATTTGATATATATTTCTATTTTTCTAGTGATAACTGTTTTTTTTTTGTTTTTTTTTTATTGTTTTATTGTAATTCTTCGCTGTGATGCAATGAATAAAGTATCTATCTATCTATCTATCTATCTATCTATCTATCTATCTATCTATCTATCTATCAAAATGACGGCGACGTGGTTCGCCACCCGTCACGTCTCGTTTCACGCGGGGGTCAAAAGTGGGCTACGTGAGTGGCCTCTGCCTACTGCTTATATGGGTGTACAGATGTTTATTTTTTATTTATGTATTTTATTTAATTGACATTTGTGTTTTAATATTGGAAACCTCGCTAAACATTTGCTATATAAACCTCGTTTATATGCAAGATTTACGTAATTTCCACATTCGTGCATAAATGTTAATATTTAAGATTACGTCAGTAAATGGCAGTCAGAGAGTTGTGACTGTTAAGGAAATTACTATTGAAACGAGGAACTGTCTTATTACCTTAGTCATTGACTAACGTCCGATATAGAGTACAGAGAAATATAACATATTACGAAATATAAATACGTCTCTAAAATATATTTATACGCAAACACAACTAAAATTTTTGTTTAGTAACATTCGTCAGCAACTTTTTCCGTAGCCTCTAATGACTGCACTCAACTGGTGAACATTCACCTCTCATAGTAGGTGAATTTATTGTAGCTGCTTCGCCAGGTACCTACGCGGATTGACTATTTTTTATTGGAAAAATTGACAAGACGAGCAAAACGTTCAACTGATGGTAAATGCAACGTCTGCCAATAACTAATGCTGTGTCGCCCAGAACATTTCTGTGTGGCATCACACTGTGGCCGTCACCCTGAGTCATCAGTTCATAATTTTCATAACCCCAGTATCACATTAGCTTTCAGTTCCCTTCAAACAGAAACACAGTAATGTTTGCACACCACTGCTTCACGGCAGAATAACTGACTCTGAGGCGATACATAACTAGACAGATTCCTGCATAGGAATCTTATCATCAGATATCCTTCACTGGTGATAAGATTCCTATGCAGCAATCTGCATTTCGGTGGCGGTATTAGTTTGCTTATACGCTCACTTGATCGATGCTCTTCAAAAACTAAGTAATACACTCCATTTTATAATTTGCATGCGGATCTTAGTAAATTAATATCTTTCCTTCATTATAATGGATTTCCGCAATGTAGCATCTGTTTCTATTGAGAATATTTCGGAGTACATTTTATGGTCTCAACTCATATTTAATGAAAAGACTACAGTATCATTGGTCTTTCAGATACCATGCATATTATGAATACATATCTTTTGAATTATGTGACTATGATATCAGCAAATCGGCAATCCTTATCCGGGTCTTTCTTGTCTTTTTTTGTATGTGAAGTGTATTGTTAGCCGGAAGGCTTTGACAATGTTGTCTGAAGCAACTCGCGTGCAGGTTAGCCCACGAGTGAGAAAGACAACGTCGCTGCTGACGAAAGACGTTGCTGACGTCCGCTGCTCCGGTGTCTTCCTTTTACCCTGTAACGAATAAAAGACATATCCGACCTACAGGGGGGTCTGGAAGCAATGCAAGGGCCCCTCAGTAGGAAGTAGAAACCTAGGCTTGGATTGGTCGAAAATAAAGTAATTTTATAAAAATACATTACAAGTGTCAACTAAAATAAATGCTTGGTAAATTTCTGGGCTATCGACAGATGGCGGAGTAGCAAAACATATAATATGCATAATATGACGGATAGCAAAGTAAAGCAGGTTTACAAGGTGCGACGCCTCTAGCTAGTACTGCAATCACCATTGCATATTATATACCTTAGTAGTACCTTACCTATATTATTACCAATACCTTAATCGCCTCTTACGACATCTCGGTATTAAAAAAGGTAGGTGCTATTCTACTATGGAGAAGATGATGATAATTAATAATAATAAAATTAAGTTAATACTTCAAACTTTGAAAGAGGTCACAGTTTTCATGTAAAACTGTACGAGACAGGGGCGTTTTTTATCTTGAGACAAGTCATCTAAGCCACGTGAGTTATGACGTCAAACATAACTCACGTGGGCATTTATGACTTCAAACATATTGTTTTACTATAATACTGCGGGGCTATTCATCGATATGCTTATTTTTTTTATCACTTCATTACGTATACGAACAAAATATACGTATGTCGGTAGTTATCGTTTGTACTTAAATAATACTGTATTTTATTACTATCATATACACGCGCCAACATTAATATGTACTATGGTAGGGTACAGAATCATTTCATACTATTCATTTTATTATGTACTATAAACCAAGTGTGTAATGGTATACGTTTTACTGTGTCATCAAATTTAATGGCTCCTTATATGGGATCAACGTGCTATACAGTGTCTCGAAGTCTTCTTCTACTTCAAAGACAGCTTCCTAAGTAATACGTAATTTAATTATTATAGTAGGGTGGCGCGTTCACTACGACCATAAATTTTATAAAAGATTTAAATATTTAGACATTTTAAGGAGTATGATTTAATCCCTATAAATAGTTAATAATAACAGGTAAGTCGAAAGCCTTCGACAATTACTTAACACTCATCAAGTAAAGGAGGGAAATTGAATTTGCTAAGATCCGCATGCAAAATGTAAAATGGTGTGTATTACCTAGTTTTGAAGAGCACCGCCCACCCTCCCTCAACAGCGTGCACAAGATAACCAATTCTGCCACCGGGAGCCGCCACCAGATACGCTCCACCACTACAACACTATCACTAGGCAATAAACACCACTGAAGTCAACACGTGTTTTGCCTCAAAACGAGGTACGAGTATTAACAAGTTATGTTGACTTTACGACAGTCAGCCGTCGAGCCGCGGTAACTCCAGATTCTGTTAACTATAACAATCATCAATATCATTCCTATATATTTTGGGAATTTTGTAGATAATGACTGTAGACTGCAACGTGTCTAGCCCTTCAGTAATGTCTATGGTCTGTTTTCCGCTTATTGTATGAGGCATTAAAATTAAAACTGTTACATTTACGTAAAATATATGTTTAGGCGAGGGCTGCTTTGTAAATTTCCCAAACGAAAAAAGAAAAATTCATGTAAATTTCAATGTCATAAGTCATATTAGTATATGTTTGTTATAGCTCTTCCCTGGACTTGTTCCACAATTTTGAAAGAACTTCTTCTAAAATATACCTAAATGATCACTAAGCAACATGAACGTCATCATATTACGAACATTTGATGCCACTTAACCATTAGCTTAAAATTGGGAATAAATGTAGGGTGTAGGCAGGGTCTTCTGGGCCATACGGTATTAACGGTAGTATTTCGAATCATAGCTCGAAACATTTTGGTCAAATCACTCACTCTCACTCTCTCACTCAAGGGAAGCGGGAAGTCGACGGCTGCAGGTGGCTGAACCGTGTTTTGTGGCAATCTATGGGGGAGGCCTATGTTCAACAGTAGACAGGCTGAAATAATGATGATGATGATGATGACGATGAAGTATTTGAAATACCAAATAAGTATTTTTAAAAATACGTATTCCAATTACAAGTAATTCAAATACTGCCTAGCCCTGTTTGTAATTATTGCATTTATATTTCAGTTACTGAAGACGATAGTCTACTAAAGAATTTGTAATGTCTCATGTTTGAAACATAACGTAAAGCGTTCCTCGTAGAGAATTAGTAATTCTATATAAACAATATACAAAATACAACGCCTAGTTTTAGTGTAATATTAGGAATGTTATTTCCGTAAATGTTCAACATAAATAATTATTGTATTTGCTGTACTCTTAAAAAGTTTCTCCTGGTGGTAGGATTACCATGCAGGAATCCGTCTAGGTAGGTACCATCCCAGGGCCAGTTATTCTGCCGTGAAGCAGTAGTGTGCAAACATTACTGTGTTTCGATTTGAAGGGCACTGTGAGCTAGCGTAATCACTGGGCATTTGAGACTTAAGAACTGATGTCTCAGGGTGATGGGCACAGTGTGGTGTCACACAGAAATTTTCTGGGTGACACAGCATTTGTTATGGACAGACGTTGCACTTACCATCAGGTGAACGTTTTGCTCGTTACATCACTTTATACAATAAAAAAAAAGTTCACGTTCACTCATATTTTTTTATAAAACGTCACATTTGGAATTCTCCTCCGAGAATGACATAACACCGAATTGTCCATAAATTCAATATGTTAGTTACCTTCAACTTTTCAAATTTGTTTCACATTAGATGTTGTATCTGAACTCTGGTCTTTTGGCAATATTTCTTTCTCCTATGTCACTTGTTGCGTGAATATTTTGCTACTGCTGCAATGTCTCACTTTGATAATTCTTATAGTACTCTAATTTAATTTTATCTTGTGCTATAGATTCCATCATCATTATCATCATTTCAGCTCATCACAAGGACATCAACATATGTCCTCCAAAAGATTTCGACGAAACACGGCAAAACACCTGCAATAGCCGTGCAGGTCTTTCATCTTGTGAGGGGATCGCCTCACACTGCGCTTGACGGTAAGATGTTGCCACACAAGAACTTATGTTTTTAGATTTACTAAATGATTTTTTACCTTTAGTTGGTATTTGAAGCGATCAAAAACGTTTACAGTGACATTATAAGAGCAAAAGTCAGATAATCACTAAGCGATAGTAATTTTGAATCTTATTATTAATATAATATAATGTTAAATAAAATAATCCGAACTCTCTAAAGATTTTCATTAAAAAAAGCAATTTAAACGTCTGGTACTATTTCACTTCACACGTCGCGGTAGCAATTTGTTCCGACCACATTCAATTTATTCTTGTATTACTTGTTCTAATAGAAATGAAATTGACTCGTATACCACCAAGAAATCATTACGCGTTAAATATTTTAATTTCTGAAAGTCACAGATGAGTGGGATTGCTTTTGTCTTGTTACGTTTGTCTTCATTTTTGTATACCAAGATAATGTTAACTAAATTGGACTGAATGAACCGAGGTAAAAAGTATATCGAATAAAAAGTCTTTGTATTTTATTTATTGGCCAGTGAGTGATTCCAAGTTCAAATCAATTTTACTTAAATAGTTTTTTTAGTTTCAATGACGTGTAGTTTAGCGAGAAGCCGCAGTTTCAAAGTTAAATCATAGAGGAATTTAATATTTCGAAATTCATTTATTATAGTTTTTCTGTCTGTTGGTATCTGTATGTATTTATTACACTACGTGCCTCTGATACGGCATTTCAAACTTTCTACAATAACATTAAACGTAAGAGTAAGAGCATCTGCGCTTATGTGAAAATTTATGGCAGTGTTATAAAAACTTCGTAGTTGAGAACTCCTGGTCTGAGGGACTTAATTAACATTTAATGAAATTAATCTTGCATGGTGCTAAAACCTCAAGCATGTTTAAGAAATAAAAAATGGGGATGTGAAGTCCGGTAACTCGTACTGTAGAAACGAGGCGGACTCTTCTGGCTTCATTATCCTCTTAATGAGACAAACACTATGTCCAGCTGTCATAGTTTCACGAGTCGTTATGTTCAGAATATGATTATTAAGTTCTCCAATCTTCTTCAATCTTGTATTCCGTAATAAAATAATTGAAATATTTCACAATTATTAGTTTGGAACCCATTTACAAAATTTATGAATACAATAACCAAACTGTAAGCATATTTTGTGCCGTGTGAATAATTAATTATTTCTTTGAAGCAATACATGTATTATTCAGGTCGGAATTCATGAAAAATGCATGTTGCTATAAAATAATTCAGGCTCCCATATGTTCTGTTAATGAATGACTCCATTAAGGCTGAGGAAAATTACTGACACTTTCTTGCACGTACATTTTTGTAATCGTACTTGTGTGTGCAAATTAACTTACAATAAACCTTATAAAAAAATCCAACCTTTTTTTTTAATTACAACAAATTACTAAGAGATATTTTCACCTAAAACTTTTTTTTTATAAAAGACCATCCGCATTGCCAGAGGAATTCCCGGTGCGTTACCGGCATTTGAGAAAGGAGTAAGATCTTTTCTAGAAGATATCCCTAAGTCGTATCTGTATCTGTTACAAATCTCTGGCGGTAGCAGATTCCACGAAGTGGTTGCGTGTGACAAAAAATTTCTTTAAAAGCGCACAGTGCCAATCATCTAGGTGATGCCGATAAAATTATGTGCTGTGCCTTAAAAATTTAAGAAATCTGACCCCCAGTGATTCAACTTTAGAGCACTATATCAACACCTAACAAAACTCTAAGAAAATAGACCTTAGGAAACGGACGGTCACTAGTTCTATAAGTTTTTACAACTTAACTTCGACATGCAATCGTTTTGACATAGGTGACCTTTTGCTATATTTCGACGTTACAACATTTTTGTTGCAAAGAAAGTCTTTTAACTATAAAACAATATTACATTTCAATAAACTAGATGACTTAACAATACATTTTTGCTACCTCTTATAATAAATCCAGAATGTTTAGTACATGTGTTTGTGTGAGTGTTTATTTATGTGTGTGTGTATTATTTTATAATATGTATTTTTTGACTTTTTCGTCGTTTATTAAAGTGTTTTATTAAAAAAATATAGTCTTTGTAGCGACATGTGTGTTACTAATCGGAGGAGACGTCCTCCCCAGATCAGACCACTCGATCTGGCGGGTAGCTACCCTTTTAATTGGCAATATAATCCACCAAATGTTGCTCTCTGTTACTTCATGTATTATCATTGAGTGCTTTGGATGCAAAAAAGGTAAAATTCTGGCAATGAGAAAAAAGGTTAAATTCTCTTACAGATTAAATGAGGCACACTAAAAATCTAAAAAAAATTCCGATCAAATGCGAAAATAGTATTATTGTTTCCTGAATTGAAAATAGTAACTTCATAATAAATATTAACAGTGTTACCGCTCTTTCCGGTTCACAATATTTACAATTAAGTTTTAGATGAAATTTAATACGAGTACAAGCTCGACTTTATAACTTCATTACCCTTGAATAGAGATATTGCCTTTTAAGATTGTAACAATGAAAGGCAGGAATTTTAGATATTAAAATCACTTTTCAACGCTACTTATACAGTTTAAGTTAAATCCGTTCCCTGTGTTTTACACTTTGCGATGAAGATACTCATAGTAAATTTATACTATAATAGGCTGCAAGTATGTACCGTAATCGACGCACGGTTGTGGGAACTTGCCTTCTGTTACTGAAGCCAAAAGCCATATTGACGTAAAACAGAAATAATTGATTTTCGAGTATAGACTACGATTTACTAGTCTAGATACTCCTAGACGTATCCTGATTATCACTTTGCCTGTAATATTGTACCCGATCTTGACGCTAATTGCAGTACAAAATATTGTATTGGATACGAGAAGTTATCTTTATGACGACAATGCTAGAATATATCTTGGTATGATGATAACTTTTATTTTTTAGTTAGAGGTGTTGTTGTAATCAAAGTTCACAGTAACTGAACTGCCAGAATATGACCATTACAGTAACGTTCAATAATTGCCAAACGATGTTCTTAAATCTGCATATAAATATTTATGAAACATAAATAAGCCATACTAATTACAAAATTGCCTAAAGCAGTAGTTTTTACTGGTGGTAGGATTCCTATGCAGGAATCCGTCTAGGTAGGTACCACCCCAGGGCCAGTTATTCTGCCGTGAAGCAGTAGTGTGCAAACATTACTGTGTTTCTGTTTGACGGGTACTGAGAGCTAGTGTTTCAGGGTGACCAGCGCAGTGTGGTGTCACACAGAAATGTTCTCGTAACACAGCTATTGTTATAGGCAGACGTTGCTCGTTTCCTAACTTTATCAAATTAAAATAAATCGATGTATTCGATTTTACGGTAAATGTGTTTTTCTTACTTTATGCTTCTTTTACAAAATAAACCGAAACGAACAGTCCGTGTTTACTAAAGAATCCAAGCAATAAGGGAAACACCATGAAAAGCAAACTCCTATTAAACCTTTCTGCTTTATTTTTTAAAAGGTTTATTTTTTTTTTAGTAATGAGTTATAAAACGTTGAAATAACTTTGCTTGTCAAGGACTTCGGAAAAAATAGAGTTATAACTGAACTCTTGTAATATTTTAAAATCAGTTTTAGAAAGCGGGAGAGATTCACAAACGCCACGCTTATGGATGTCTCCCGCAACAGTATTGTGTTTTTCGAAGAAATTATAAAACTATTATTATCTTTTCTCCACGTAAAAAAAAAAAAGCAGTATTGCCTCAAAAGACTAGACTAAATAAATTTTAAGCATATCTCTCTTCCGTATTGTTCAAAACGTGAAATGTAATGATAATTATTCATATATATTTCTTCTCTACTACTCACGTAGCTCTGTTTTCGCTCTCACGGGAAACGAGACGGGTGGCCAACCACGTCACCGCACGTAGAAGATACGTTCTGACGTAGAAGTCTTCAAAATCGGTTTTTACGAATCCCATAACTCATATCACAGTGTGTGCATTTCCAATTTATTTATCTTAGTTATAAAATCACCATATTGCTAATTTATTTTTTCGTTTCAAAATATTACCTAAAAGAAGAAGTAACTCATTTTAAGATTTCCTCTCTAGAAGCTCATTTTCCGATAACTTTAAACTTGTACCAACTTAAACGAGAACTTTGTACATTTTAAATTTCTGTCTCGCGAAGATTAAAATACGTATCTTTTTATTTTTTCCGTTATACTTTTAATGTATACACTTTATAAAATAATTTAAACTTTTTAAAACACCATCTTTAATTCTTTTTTATTATTGCTCTGGATATTATTTCACTTTTTCCACTACATATTTTCAGTTACTATAGTATTCATTGCTATACTAGTTATTTCTAAATGTTTTTTTTATTGCTATCGAAAATTTTTAAGTCGTCAACTTATTTTGTGTCATTAAAGCTGCCCACAAAGGAAAAAGTTTTGACTACCTAATAAAGTTGCTTGAGAAATTGTGGCAGCAAAAAGGATTCGGTCGATTACCGTCGATTAAACGTGATTTAGATTCAGCAATGCATTTGTTCAGGAATTCTGACACAATTATGCTATTGTCGGGACCGTCCTCATTACTATCGTTATTGTCAGATTCATCACAATTTTTTTCGTATTCATAACAGTGAGTATCGCTTTTAATAGCTTCCATGAGACGCAACTGTGCGGTGAAGCAGCTATTAGTTTCATCACAGTTAATGGACTCTGTCTCTGACAAAGCGATGAGCAAAACATCGCAAAATACAGCTCGAAAACTGTTAATGTCGCCACATTTACTTAAAAGCCCTATACATACTCACAAAAAAAATCCTTTACGCTGAAATGCTTCCCTTCGAAGCATTTCCATCGGCATACTAATTTAATCACATGCGCAATATCAATCCGCGCTATGCACTGCGGTCGTGGATTTTGGTCGGGTGATTGAAGCCATTTGATGCACATGTCGACGTAGTTGCTTAAAGAGCAGTCGCTAAAAGCTAAACAAACTGCATTTAACAAAGCCAAAGAACAGTCCGTTACCACTTTGGTGGGGTTCGGTACACTTGAGCGCCGCCACTCTCTTAACCAGTATGAAATAAAATTGGCATCATGCTTTTCCGAAACCGCTTGGCAGATGCGTAGAATTTTTCAGTGAAATGGGATTACCGCTTGGTACAAAAATATTGCACGGCTGGATCCGTCTGGCCTTTTAATTCGGCATATCAGAGAACCCGTTGCGTCTTTGCGTCTCCGATTGACACAGAGCCAGCTTTGCAATCTTTGCCTTTGAACGTTTCTTTATATATGTATATTTGTTCTGCACTCCAATAAAATGTATAAAACTTGTTTAAAGAGACTTCTTTCAGGAAACCCACGAATTCAGCCCTATACTGTAGATTTTTGATTGATCGGATCGGATCAGAAACGTTGCCAATACCGGCCCAACTGTCAATCATTTTCAAGATGTTTTGCTTTCCGTAATACATCTTCTGGATACAAATGTGCAGGTTCTGGGTTACCAAACTCCATCTTTTCATTTGCAATTTCCCTTCGCCAGGCATATGCACCGCCTGCCTGCAACTCTCTTTCACAATGGTAAGTCGTTCTGATCCTACCCCTATGACGTACAAACGATTTTAATAGTGGTACTATCCGGTTCGAGCCCGGTACAAACGAACAGAAGTCATAAAATTTTATTTTGATTTCATCCCACATTTTCAGAATTTTTGAACCCCTATATCTCTTACCCCGTTGAGGTACAAACGAACAGAATGCATAAAACTTTATTTTGATTTCATCCCACATTTTCAGAATTTTTGAACCCCTATATCTCCTACCCCCTTGAGGTACAAACGATTTTAATGGCGATACAATCCGGTTCGAGACAGGTACAAACGAACAGAAGTCATAAAACTGTATTTTGCGATTATCCCACATTTTCAGAATTTTTGCACCCCTATATCTCCTACCCTCTTGAGGTACAAACGATTTTAATAGCGGTACAACGGTTCGAGCTCGGTTCAAACGAACAGAAGTCCTAAAACTTTATTTTGAGATCATCCCACATTTTCAGAATGTTTGCACCCCTATATTTCGTATCTCTTTGAGGTACAAACGATTTCAATAGCGGTACAATCCGGTTCGAGCCCGGTACAAACGAACTGAATTCATAAAACTTTATTTTGAGATCATCCCACATTTTCAGAATTTTTTCACCCCTATATTTCGTATCTCTTTGAGGTACAAACGATTTCAATAACGGTACAATCCGGTTCGAGCCCGGTACAAACGAACTGAATTCATAAAACTTTATTTTGAGATCATCACACATTTTCAGATTTTGCACCCTCATATCTTCTACCCCTTTGAGGTACAAACGATTTTAATAGCGGTACAACGGTTCTAGCTCGGTTCAAACGAACAGAAGTACTAAAACTTTATTTTGAGATCATCCCTCATTTTCAGAATTTTTGAACCCCTATATCTCCTACCCCCTTGAGGTACAAACGATTTTAATAGCAGTACTATCCCGTTCGAGCCCGGTACAAACGAACAGAATGCATAAAACTTTATTTTGATTTCACCCCACATTTTCAGAATTTTTGAACCCCTATATCTCCTACCCCCTTGAGGTACAAACGATTTTAATAGCGGTACAATCCGGTTCGAGACAGGTACAAACGAACAGAAGTCATAAAACTTTATTTTGAGATCATCCCACATTTTCAGAGTTTTTGAACCCCTATATCTCCTACCCCCTTGAGGTACAAACGATTTTAATAGCGGTACAATCCGGTTCGAGCCCGGTACAAACGAACAGAAGTCATAAAACTTTATCTTGAGATCATCCCACATTTTATGAACAGAAGTCATAAAATTTTATTTTGAGATCATCCCACATTTTCAGAATTTTTGAACCCCTATATCTCCTACCCCTTTGAAGTATAAACGTGGTACAATCGATTAGAAGTCATAAAAATGTATTATTGTAAAGTCAGTTGCTAACTTCACGTAGGTCTGTGCTCAGCGGTGAGACATTAATAGGTTGTGTAATACTCGTACCTTACATCAAATGAGCATAATGTGTCTTGGAAGTTTTGCATTGATTGTTTGGCGAGGATATCGAGATTAAAAAAAAAACAGTAAAGAAAATGGTTGGGTACTGCCGCCGGCTTGATATCCTATTTATTAATAAAATTTAATCAATAATTGTTCAACTCATTTTCCGGCCTAAAATTGCAATTTATAATTCACAATGTAGAAGTATTGAACTTAGGCTGTTTGCGTACCATGACATATTACTAGCGACAGAGTCTCTGGGCTTTCGCAACTACGGGTCTTTTTATATGTAATATATCTGCGTTTTTATCTTATGTATTACGGGCTTTCGGGCTTAATGGAATAAAAACAAACGAAGCTTTCTGAAAAACTGAACGAAAATAAGGAGACTTTTTTGTTTGTTTCAGTTTGTGAACTTAGCCAGGATGACAGGATGACAGGAGATATGAACTTTTACCGCCGGACAGAACTATCGATTCGGATTTCTGCTGCCAACAACTGATGAGTATAAAGCGAGACGTTCAGAGAAAGCGGCCGGAATTTATCAATAGAAAGGGTGTGGTCTTTTAGACCAAAACACATCTTTCGCCATTCAGAAAAAATTAAGATTTTGCCTAGGAGGTGGTAAGGCATCCGAGTTTCGGTCTCTTCAGAAATCTTTAGGTGGTTTCAGGTAGCTCAGAAGTCCTAAAATTTCTACAGCAACGGGATCATGTCACTACCTTTAAGATGGCAAAAAGTCATTGAAAAAAGTAAATGACACATATATACTGTAATTAAATGTAAATAAACTTTGAAAAGAAATGTCTTGAGTTTTCATATAAAATGCGAAGAAACTTTTTCCCAGACGCAATATTATGTTACTTCCTTTTAAAAGGGAGACAGTCTATCACTATGAATCCACCATTGAATTAATCCACTTTGATCACAACGGTCACGAGTAAAAGTTTGAAATTGTTTAATTATTTAAACAAAATAAGGAAATCACAAAATAATTTTAAGAAGACTAAAGTAATAAAAAAATACAACCCCGGACTTTTAGGACAAGTAATTAATCGAGAGGGGCTTGAGGATCAAGCCAGATTTATTACATTGTTTCTCTCTTGAAAAAGATTGCCTTAATATTTCTAATGTTTTGGATGTAATCTTAATACACTTATAAGTTCATCAACATCTCCTTCATACTTATACTTGAAACTTTCATAAATTAAAACAAATTAAGAATAAAACATAAATAGAATATTTATTCATGGAAACATTTCATATTCGCAGTTAAGTTTGAAAAATTTTAAAAATTGAGCCATGTTAGTCAGATACTTGTAACTAATTTTGGTAAAAGCGAGTGTTAGAGTAAAAGGGACACTATATCAGCTTTATCTCCAAATGTTATCCTCAACTGCACGTGGTGTATCCTGAAAGCTACCAAACAAGGCTCTGGCGAGAACAATTTACAAAATCATACTGTACATATAGTTATGGATAGCCGTATCACTAGTGCTAATGCATTCTACTCAGCGTGGTGAATATGTTTAAAAATTCCTATAGCATAGTTTCACCAAAGCTAGAAAATATCTATGTTCAATAGTAAGCAAAGGGTTGGTGAAGACGAAGAAGACACATTTTAACGTAAAAATTTGGAATGAAGACTTGTGGGTAGCTAACCCATTTCTAATTGTCTTGTGTGACGTGAGATTAATTTGGAACTATTTCTAACCCGATGTGTCGAGTGCTTTACAGCACCCATAGTCACGGGAGGAATGAGGTGACAGATGTCTCGATGTCATAGTTAATCCGGGGTACCTTCAGCTTTTAAGTATTATTTTTAGTACGATCTACGCAGAAAGAGCTTACGGTGTCTTGAAGCCGTGCAGTGGTGGTATGCTTGGTTTTTGATTTAATTTTATTAATTATTAGATCCCAAGCCGGTGGCAATCCAACCCAATCATCTTCTCTATTGAAATTAGGATGTTTTTTTAATTTCAATAGCCTCGCCTCGTTTCTAAAGAACACCTATTATACTCGTACTATCTTTCAAAAAGTTTCAAAATATAAAATTGTTTTGATCAAGAGTTATTAATATTCTCATTAGCATGACGGCCTATAACAAGTCCGCATCCGAACACAGACGTTCCCTCCAAACATTGTCACAACACAATTATAACACACACATATATAGGAAACGGTATATATAACTCGGTATTGTTTTATGATAATCCGAACACATTTGAAGTGAAACAGCATGTAATAAATGATTTAGAACAGCGTAAATACAGTAGTCAGGGTCTGTTCCATTAGCAAATTCCATTATGTTTAAAGAATAATGTGCCCAACATTGTGAAGATGCGAAAGACTTTGAAAATATATGTCACTAACAAAAAGCTTTTTGCAATAATTTATCATTATTTAGATTTAATTTATATTCTGTACTGCATAATCTAAAAGTCATCTTATTTACTTGTTGGTTAAAAGAACAGTTACTGTGTAAACTAGAAAATACTAAATAGGGATATTTATATACTCGTATTTATTTATAGCTTTTGTATTTTTCAGAGTTGCAAACTAATATTAATTTTGAGACAGAGCAGGCAGAGCAAACCAGTCACGTCCGTAATAAACTTTGAGATCCCTATATAATACAGTATTTTCTTACTGAAGTTAGTGAGATTAAAAAAAAATATGATGTCCCACTGGTTTCGGATTTCGACCACGGCCACAACTACTGAATACTGTCGAAAATTATCAACTGCGTAGGAGATATTACAGTCCCACAAGTGTACGCGCAAACACAGGAGCACTTTTTTTGCAACTAAAATGTATAAAAGGAAAAAAAAAACATTTTTTTCCGCACAGTTAATTTCAAGCCCCCTTCGATCAGTTCCTATTAAGGCAATTTTTTCTTTACATTCTAAAACTTATTGACACTTTACCGGTGGTAGGTGCTAGGTCACCGCTGGCGCCAATTATTATGCCACCTCTGGGTGACAAGTGCAGTGTGGTGCCCACACAGAGATGTTCTGGGTAACACAGCATTTGTTATGAAGGGGCACTTGCTATAAGCTGAGCGTTTTGCTCGTCTTGTGACTTCCTCCTATAAAAAACTTGCTATAATTTGCTCTGACCTATTTAATGTAATAATTTCGTTGGTCAGTAACTTTCCCTGGTTGCAGGATGCAGGGATCCATCAAGGTAGGTAGGTCATACCACAGTATTTCGGTTTGAAGAAACTAGACACTCAACTACTGATGGCTCGTGGGGACGAGGGTAGAACAGTTTTATACAGCAGAAGCTTCTTGATAACACCGCAACGATTATGAGCAGGCGTTGCACTCACCATCAGGTGCACAACTTGCCAATCTTGTCACTTACATCCATAAAAAAATGCCATTTTTAAATACATACATAAGATCACGACTGTATCCCATAAGGGGTAGTCAGAGACTGGGCACTCACTGCAAAAACAGATGACTGCCACAATCCACGTTTCACCAAAACAATATAATGCACTTGGTGTGATAAGTGGTGAGCCCATGCCATTTTTGCCATTATTCGAATGGCAAAAATGGCATGGGCTCACCACGATACGATGTTTAGTATACTCGGAGTTATGGTATAGCTGACCTATTCTGTGGTACCTACGGGTTGAGTCGTGGGTACTTAGCACAAATGAAATGAAAATTCTTTTTTCCTCAACTTAAGAAAACGTTTGTCAAACGTTACTTTTCACAATCTACCACCGTTCCATAACGAGGTTCCTCTGACGGAGAAGAACCAGGCGAAAGAAACTCCGCAGGAATCTTCTATTATAATTGTTTTATTTTTAATTGTAATATTTGTTAATAGTTTTCGATGTATTGTACATACCCTTATGTTTTTGACTGACCTAATTAATTATTCGTAACATCGACAACTGGAATTTAAACACGAATGAATGCCTTTGTTTTTTGCGAAAAAATCTCAACTTTGTTATTCAAATATCGATACCTTAATATTATAAAATGTAAGGTAAAAGGTTTTAACGTCATATGTTAACATTCATTTTACTTGACTGCATTCAATATGTATTACCGCAGACTTTACCCATTTCTTATAAAACGAACCTTTTAGCGTTGTAGTTTTCCTGAAATATTATTATAATAAGGTTCGTAATTTATGTGGGTACAATGCCTGTAATATTCTTGCCTTTAGTTCTTTTTTTTTGGAATCAAATTAATTTATTTAACGATAGAAAGGTCGATAAAGTTTTTGGTTTTCCTTAGTGACTCATTTTTACAAATAAGTTATATCTTATCTATTGTACACATACGGGATGTAAATAATTTAATATGGTAGTTAATGAATATATACAGTAACGGGTTCATTGATTGACGACCGCGTGGCCTAGTGGTGGGAGTGTATGACTTCTACGCCGCGGGTCCCGGGCTCCAATCCCAGACGAAGACAACATTTGTGTAAAAACAATAATTGTTGGTTTTCCGCTATGGTTGTGTTGTGCATGTGAAATATATGTCTGTAAAACACACTCATGATACACGAGAAACCCTTACTGCAGGACATCGTTTTCTTAAACTGAAATAGAAAAAAAACTAAGATGACTCTATTCCCCGTTTTCCTATTTTTATAAATTTAAAAAAGTGAATCATGCCACGCGGTGGCAGCGTAGGAAAGTATGCCACTAATTTTGATGAAGTATTAAGGCAGATATAACGTACCGACAAAAAACACCTGTGAGAAATAATATACGAGTATGTAATGATATTCCATGATATTTCAAGTCTGTTAGTCTAAGGTAGTGGATAACTGGTGGTAGGATTCCTATGCAGAAATCCGTCTAGGTAGGTACCACCACGGGGCCACATATTCTGCCGTGAAGCAGTAGTGTGCAAACATTACTGTGTTTTTGTTTGAAGGGCACTGTGAGCTAGCGTAATCACTGGGCATTGAGACTTAAGAACTGATGTCTCGGGGTGACGGGCGCAGTGTGGTGTCACACAGAAATATTCTGGGTGACACAGCATTTGTTGTGGGCGGACGTTGCACTTACCATCAGGTGAACGTGTTGCTCGTTTCGTCACATAATACAATAAAAAAAATTAAAAAATATTACAGCGAACAACGCCTAAAAAGTATATTGTCTATATTAATGGTAGTGCAATTGAAGCATACTCAATTATCATATAAAGCGCTAAATTGTATTATAATTTAAATGTCGTGACTTTTACACCAAAATAATATGATAGCTAAATTACTTCTTATTTTAAACTCAACGTTGCTGTTTAAACTGTGGGCAAACGTTGCAGTCACCATCCGGTGAACGTTTTGCCCGTTTCGTCACTTTATACAGTAAAAAAAATAAAAAAATATCCACACAAACTCCTAACTTTGTCAGCTTATATACTACGTGATTATAGTTTCTATATAAATAACACATGGAAACTATTATATTATTACAGTTGGTAAATATTAGGACAGAGGGAAATTAAAACCGGTAGATGGGCAGCAGCGTCTTCCTGGAACATCTGAATAAATAAACTGCGTTTGCCAACCCGCCTGCCAAGCGTAGCAACTATGGCAAAATCCCCCCAAAATGAGAGCTACACACTGTGGTAATCATTGGGGGAGGCCTATGTTCAGCAGTGGGCTAGATAGGCTGAAATGATGATGCTGATGATGATGTAATTATAAATATTTATTTTGTACCTAAGAGGTTATTGAATAAAAAAAAGCCTTTAAATGTCACACTGCTTAGCACAGTTACACTTACTGGTGGTAGGATTCCTATGCAGGAGTCCGTCTAGGTAGGTACCACCCCAGGGCCAGTTATTCTACCGTGAAGCAGTAGTGTGCAAACATTACTGTGTTTGGGTTCAGGTCACTCGCGTACTATGAAATTTAAAGCGATTATGGTACTGATAAAGCTGTTCATCAATATGATAAGTTAGTTACTTTTAATTAATGTCAACTCACTGGGGGTCGCGATCGGATATAAAGTAACCTTATTTTATTTAACAATTAAACGGTATGATATATCTGAAGTATTCAAATTGTAATAAATATAGATAAATGGGCGAAAAATTTCTTCGAATTTCCAGCTTAATGACCTTGGATAAAACCGGAAAGGAACAAATCTGTTATGGATGGTACGCTCATCCGCAAATGCATGAAATTTGTCTGAAAACGATGACAGTTCTTTAAAAGTTGGAGAGGTCATCGGCACAAATTCTGGATTCAGTAACCCATGATAATATTTTATAAAAGTCCTCAATAAAGTTCATAATTATAAGTAAAGCTTTCAGTAATTAAAATGGCGAGTATAAAATTATAATTAAATGACGCTTTAAACTCCGTGTCACGGAACACTAAGCGTGTTAATATAATATAAATGAACAGAATTACTTACAGTCTAGGTCATAATTATTTATAACACCAGCCCCTAAGAATGAAAAATTAAATGATGTTGAATAAGTATTACGCAAAATATTCTTCATTTGATTAACATAAGTATATTCTTATGTTAATCAACGGCAGTATCAAACGTCTCCCGCGATAGATTGCTTCTTGTCGCCAATATGGATCATTTGCAATGGTTAATATATATATAGTGTATGACATTTTTCTGGGTTTTTACCAAATATTTACGAACCATTGCTTCACTGTGCCATCCAGTTACATTTTAATTGTATTTTTTTAGAAGACATATAATTGATAATAAACATTGCAATGCCAGTGCCGACAAGACGCGGCCTTTGAAAAAAAAATAGGTTCTTTTCTTGAAGGTTCTGATACCAAATTCCACTTAATAAATAATATATAGCTATATACGAGTATATCCGTGTTGTGGCGGCCTAAGAGAATCTACCCACCCCATGTCATCCCGTGGGTGTCTAAAAGTTGACAGTCCGAAAATGAAAACCAGGAGATCGACAGCAGCATCTTACTGGAACGTCTGAATAAATAAACTGCGGTTGCCAATCTGCCTATCAAGATTGGCAACTATGGCAAAATCCCCCCCTAAAAAGAGCTACAATCTTTAGTGGCAATCTATGGGGACGCGTATGGTCAGTAGTAGCTAGTGATAGGCTTAAATGACGATGATTATGACATTAATAATTTCACTAACAAGCGAATTTCATAAAGTGGTCGTCCTTGACAGAAAATTTTGAGAAAAGAGCACTGTAGTGGAATGCCAAACTTCAATGTGATGTTCATGGAATTTTGAATTGAGTCGCAATGTTCGACGTTGAAATTCAGCGGCTGGATTTTAATTGTATGATCATCCTGTAGTCGTGATTATCATCTAATGATGTTTTATTACTCAGTAAAAAATTATTAATTGTACTTCTCTTACTCTATGTTTTATTTTTAATATTTTGACACGCTTTTTACACTATGGAATTAACAAGTTACACAAGGAAAACTGTCCCTGCAAAGTCATTTTCCACTTCTTTGAACATACAAATTGCCTTATAAGAGGAATAGTTATTTATCTCTGCAGTGATATTTAAATGCAAAGGTTCGTTTGTTCGTTAAATATATCAGTAACATAAGATACGAGCACGTATGTTTAAAGAGTCTGTTGAGAAATCGGTTAATTTACTCTACAATGACTCGGCTCAGTAGCTTTTTGCAAGTTCTGGAAATAGTTTGAGGAACGTGGAAGCCGTAAGGTTTAGCGATCTGTTTCGGTATTAGTTATGTTACATATTCCTTATAAATAATTATTTCTAACCAAACATCGACTACTCTCAAAATCGAAAACGTTACTGCTGTGAATGGATAGATACCGATAGCTGAGAACCGTAAAAACAATTAAAGGGACCTTAAGACCTTTGTTCAACAGTGGACTTTCCCTCGAAATAGTTACAGTGATGATGTTGAAAACGCCACGGTACAATAAAGGCAAAACATCTTTTTAAACCCGCCTCCCAAGCGTGGCAAATATGGCAAAATCCGCCCAACTTTTGTGTCAATCTTTGGGGTAGGCATATCTTCAGCAGTGATTCCTGGATAAAAATTGTAGGCTTTTGGTGGTAGGTTTCCTGTGCAGGAATCCGTCTAGGTAGGTACCACCGCAGGGTCAGTTATTTTGGGTCGATCACGTTCGCGGAGCGTGTAGTGTACAAACCACTGTGTTTTGGTGTAAAGGGCACTGTTTAGGAGTGTAATTACTGGGCATATGAGACGTCTCAAAGTGACGAGCGCAGTGGGGTAGTACAAAAAACACACGTGTCGAGTTAGAAAATGTAATACAAGTAGTGTGTTAGTTAGTTCAGAATTATGAACTACTTAATCATTAAATAATATTTTTTATAAAATTACAGTATTTAATAATATAAATTGAGAACAATATACGTGTAAAAGAGTCATCACGATGGTTTATTACATAGCTGATAGTCATCATTCACTCGTTGAAGATTCATTGTTGTCATACAAAACACGAACAAGTAACTAAAATAAAATGTGTTTTTAATTTTTTTATAATAATAATAATAATAATATATTTATAAATTCAGATAACAGAGATCCATTTCATAATTATTAAAATAAAATATAAATACCAAATCTTATAATATTTTGAACATGTTATTATTAATTATACAAAAGAAAATTATTCTATTAACTTTATAAACTGTATTATACTTTAAACAGCAATAAATTCGACCATTTTCTAAATATGTTATCTCTTTGGTGTAGTTCGTCCACAGCTGCGGAGTGTAGAGAGGCTGACAGTACTGGTACTGGAACATTTCTGAAAACGACGAGCTATCATGTTGGCACACACAGATATAGCACGTCGCTCGCGATCTATGTCATAGCCGTCGCACAGATTTTGGGAAACAATGTGCCCCAGATACCTGAATGTTTTAACCCACTCCAATTGCGAATTACCTAAATACACTGTAGGAATATGGACCTGGACCCTACCACTTCCAAAAAGCAAACAGACGGACTTGTTGGCGTTATACAAGAGGTTATGTTCCGCCGCATATTCTTCACATCTTTTGAGCAATGCATGCAACGCACAAATCGAAGGGCTCAGAAGCACCATGTCATCGGCGTAACTCAAGTTGTTAAAACACTCAGAACCAATGTGACAACCAAGTCTGGCGCCTCTGAGCTCCTCAATCAGCTGATTAACGTAGAGGTTAAAGAGGAGAGGCGATGTAAGACTCCCCCTGCCTCACCCCACATGGAAGGTGAAACTCCTGAGAATATGCATCACGCTACTTTACCAAATTAATTTGGCCACTGTACCACGTAATCAATATATTAATACATATCGAAGGCACTCCCACCTCACGCAACTTCCTCCACAGTAAATCATAACTAACCCTGTCGAAAGCCCTGCTATGGTCCAAAAAACATGCATAAATATTAGTTTTGCGTTTATTGTAATAACTAACAGTTTAACTAACTTTAACTTTTTTTTATTTAACGTTTAACTAACAGTTTTTTGTCCTACCAATAGCTGTATACGTAAAGATACCATACGTAGATAATTTAAATGTTAGTGTATTATAAAAATTGGAATGTGTTAGAAAAACGCCAAATTTAATAATGTTATTTTTTTGCTATTTTAGTCTATGACATACTAGGGGTATTTCAACGCATCCCGTAACCAGCACAACATAGAAGAAAAACACTCCTGTGATCCGGATTATAGAGATTATTGTCTGTGTGTTGATGGGAGACTTTAACCGCAAAATTGGGCATTAAGGAAGACGATGAGCTGATAATAGGAAAATTTGGAATATGACAACGGAACCCAAAGGGATAACAGCTGGCCGACTTTTTGGCGAATGTGGGACTTATTATGATGAAATCCTTCTTCAAAAAGCGGCCCCACAGAAAGTGGACCTGGATGAGCCCGGAAGGTTCCACCAAAAATGAGATCGACTTCATTATGACGACCGGACGACAGCTGTTCAATGATGTAATTGTTATCGCTAGAGTGAAAACCGGCAGTGACCACCGATTGGTAAGAAGTACATTGAATCGGAACATAAAGCTGGAGAAGTCTCGTATGGTGAAGTGAACGGTACGTTGTGCCCTTATCTAAAACCCCGAGCGCTTTCCACTCGAATTGGTTAATCGCTTTCATGATGACTGCGTTACAGTAGAACTGTCGTAGAATCTGTCCAGGGGGTGGGAACAAAGTTTTGCAAGACCCGCCGAGCAAATAAGGTTTAGAATTTTTTTACCACAGCCTTGATCATGCAAGGAAGCTAGGCGTGAAATGAAGCTGCAGTCCTGAACTGAGGCGTCAGCATATCAGCATCGACAACTGAACAGACAGATCTCCCAATTTATGCGGCGAAACACGCGCATCTTCAATACAGCTCGTATTGAGGAAGCGCTAAAGCGAAACTATGGCTCCGAGGTCTTTGCCAGGGATCTGTCTGCAAGGGCGCTGTCATTTCAGATCGGAGATTTTGAGTGAGATTGAGAGATTTTTGATAACGTCCCAAGAGCAAAATTCGTCCGACACTAATCCGATGAAATCCGCAACATCAGTCTGAGCGAGATAAGTATACCTCTCACACAGCTTCAGAATGGCTAAAAATCGTGTGCAGACGGTATTGCAGCTGACCCTCCGAAAGCGGGTGAAAAATAGAAATTATTCCTTCAAAAGTTTTTTTTCCGTCATCCGGAGCGGCGCTACGCCGGAAGCGTGGGGCAGAAGCGTGATTGTATTGTTCAACAAGAAGAACGATAACGCCCTCTTGAAGACCGATAGACCGATATCGCTTCTGAGCCGCGTCTAAGTGCTGTTTTCGAGATTCATTACGAATCGTCTGGTAGGCAGACTGGACAACTTCCAGCCTACCGAAAAAGCCGGATTCCGAAAAGGCTTTAGTAACATAGACCACATATCCACCCCTAACCAGATTGTAGAGAAGACCCAAGAGTACAATCTCAAACTAGGACTGGCATATGAGGACTATGAAAAAGCCATTGATTCCGTCGAAATTTGGCCAGTGCTACAGTCACTACAGCGGTGCCGGATCGACTGCCGGTATATCGAGACAACTCGATACCTGTTTGTACAATAAAGCTATTACGGCGATCCGAGTACAGAACCAGAGTACGAAACCAATGTAATTGCAGAAAGGTGTAACACAGAGCGATGTAATATCCCCGAAACTCTTCACCGCTACTATGGAAGATGCCTTCTAGCTACTGGACTTGAAAGGATACGGCGTTGTTACCAATGGCGAATACAGCACTCACCTGCGATTTGCCGACGAGATAGTCATAATGACAGAATCTCTTTAGCACAAGTCTAGTCTAGTCTACTCTTAGGAGTAGTAAGTGAAGGGGCGATGAGCCGGCCATATAGCTCGTGGAATCGATAAATATTTGGGTAAGAAAGGTACTCGACTGGCAACTTCCCATCGGCAAACGCAATATAAGGCCACCCTCACACTATATGGAGCGACGACCTGAGCGGTTTTGCGGCATTCTATGAGGGAGGCTTATGTTCAGGAGTGGACTGGTTTGGGCACGAAATTATGATAATGATGATGATGTTTGAGTCTAGGGAATTATGGATTTCATTTTTAACCGATGACAATATTGCCTATATTTTTTTTTATTTTTATTGTATAAATTGACGAAACGAGCAAAACGTTCACGCGATGGTAAGGGCAACGTCCGCCCACAACAAATGCTGTGTCACCCAGAATATTTCTGCGTGACACCACACACACCCTGAGATATCAGTTCTTAAGTCTCAAATGTCCAGTGATTACGCTAGCTCACAGTGCCCTTCAAACCGAAACACAGTAATGCTTGCACACTACTGCTTCACGGCAGAATAACTGGCCCTGGGGTGCTACCTACCTAGACGGATTCCTGCATTTTTTGGAGTCTTTCATGGTATGACAGATTAGTACAGGGACAATCCACGTATCTCTATCATTGCAATTTCGTCTGATCAAATTTATTAGGGACATTGCGTACTATACAGAAATATAATACCATTGTTTAGCTAAACAATTGAAAATCTTAGAAATTATTATAAAGTTAAAAATAATACTCTTTTCAACTTTTCACATAATTTATTAAGAATTTCTTTAAACTTTTCCGTTACAATACAGCAAGAGCTTAATGTTTTATGTATTAAGGCGCGCATAAAAGTTGTCTTTTGACATTTAAATAGAATGCAAGACATATTATAAAAGTTAATTCAAAATCACCATAGTAACAGTTCACTATAGCAAAAAACAAAATTGACTTTTTGTTATCCAATGAGAAAAACCATTAGAAACGAAAGTCCTACGAATAAGGAGCTGAAAAAACCGGCAAAATGCGTTTGCACATTGAAGGGTTCCGTAGAGAGGAATGGTCCAGAATTTTCCACCGCCTGTTTAAAAAGTTATCAATTTTTATAATCGCGCGCATATCTCATTAACTGTTGGCCCAAACAAAATAGTTATTTTGAAACTTGTATATAATTTTTCAAAGCCACTTTAACGATTCCTCCTCCATGCTTGAGTTAAAAAAAATTTAATCCCTCAGTTACATGGATAGCGTATTGTCTTGTTTGACTGTATTAAATCATTGTTGCAATGGGCTTCAAATACGATATGTTACTTTTAAATATTTGGAGAAAAAAATTGGATAATTTTATCGGGGAATCAATATTCTAATGACCGATTTTTGTTTGGAAACCCTGAATGTCTGAGGAATAAAAATATTTCGAGGACATTTGAAGTGCGCCAACCCGCATTGGAGCAGCATGGCGTACTCTTCCCTGCTCCAAAACCCTCTCAGAAATGAGAGGAGGCCTTTGACCAGCAGTGGGACATTTATAGGCTGTTACTTTTATTTAACGTACTTTACGTCAACCGACCATTATAGACCCGCGCGAGATATTGCCTACAGTCATTTCCCCGGGCCTGTCATTCTACGCACCACATAACTTAGCTACACACAAAGGAGCTTTTGGACTTTACGTACGTTGTGCTGTACCTTACCTTAGCTGCATACGTTTTTACTTTTTTCGGTTGCATATTTAAATCTCGCAGTAAGTTTGTAATTTAACTTCATGCATTGGAGCAGCATGGCGTACTCTTCCCTGCTCCAAACCCCTCTCAGAAATGAGGGGAGGCCTTTGACCAGCAGTGGGACATTTATAGGCTGTTACTTTTATTTAACGTACTTTGTAACGTTGTGGTTACGTGTCTACATAATTAGGCAATAAACATGCATAATTCGATTAAACTTAATTTAAAGTTAACTAAAATAATACATAAACATTACAATTTGAAATAACATTACTATTTAATACTATAAATCAAATTAAAATCATTATCTTAATATACACGTTTTACCATTTAAACTAATTTTTAATAAAGCTAAGCTTAGAACTGCATACCCACCTTCAATTTAAATTATATTATAACTTACACCATGGTAGGTGGTACAGCCGTGGTAGCTCAGGGGCTAGGCGCTCGCATAAATTTTCATAGTAGCGAGTGACCTGGGTTCGAATCCCGGTACCGGCACTACTAAAATTGTTAATTGCAATTTTAAGTGCTGATTTTCCAAATGCTCGGCGGTGAAGGAAAACATCGTGAGGAAACCTGCATGTCTGAGAATTAAAAAATATTTCGAAGACATGTGCAGTCCGCTAACCCACATTGGAGTAGCGGGGCGGATTCTTCCTAGCTCCAAAAACCCTATCAGAAATGGGAGGAGGCCTGTGCTTAGCAGTGGGACATTTCTAGACTGAAACTTTTTTTTACACTTATGCCACAGATTACGACGGGGCAGATTGCTTTTGTCTCCGTTCGCGTGACGTCAACCGACCATTATAGACCCGCGCGAGATATTGCCTACAGTCATTTCCCCGGGCCTGTCTCTCTGCGCACCACATAACTTAGCTACACACAAAGGAGCTTTTGGACTTTACGTACGTTGTGCTGTACCTTACCTTAGCTGCATACGTTTTTACTTTTTTCGGTTGCATATTTAAATCTCGGAGTAAGTTTGTAATTTAACTTCATCCCCATATAGGGTAAGTGTTGAACAGGTAATTTATTTTGTATTTATATAGAAGATAATCGTATACTTTTTTATTTATTTATTTTTATTTAAAAGCGCTTATGCTTTTATAAACATTTTGCTTGCCAGTGCGACCCACCTTTGCTTTTTATAACATTATTATATAAATTTTATTTTGCATTTTTCCTATGCAGGAATCCAATCAGGACATGCATTTCTCGAACATATTTACCAGGGTTAATCAAGGTTCGAGTCCGATGTTCCAAGATTCTAGCTTCATGGTTCGAATCCAAGGTTCAGTCACCCACATTTCCAATGCTAATTCAAACACCCGCCGGGCCTGACCGTGACGCCGCGTGGTCGTTTATCACCAGCGCCCCTTCAGCATCGCAGGCAACCCGGTCTGGCTGACATCCCCCGAGCCGCGCAGAACTACAGGGAAGCACCGGACTGCGTCAACAAATTAGGCGGGCATTACACCCAAGACCTACCATCTTTTTAAAATAAACTTTTTTTATAGTGCGTTGACAAGGGTGTTCCTTATTATCCTATCACCACTTTCTCTGTTTTCTTTTTTTTTTGTTTATTATACTAACAATAATTTTTCTTCATATAAAACTATTTGATAATATAGCCAATATTATCTAGTATAAATAAACAATATAGTTCAACTAAGAAACTGGTCGCAAGTATTAAGAAATATATTAAAGAAATTTTAATTAACTACTGATGAAATTGATTTATTCGAAACGGAATTGTATATCTGTTTAAATAACAATTCCTACATCAAGCGTAGATAACCTACACATTCAGCCAAGCGTACAAATCTATTGTTGAAGAAAATACCTTGAAATAGAATCATAGAAGCTTACAAACAGAACGATCAAATCGAAACATTATTCAAATTGTATTTTCTATTGTACTCAGATGTTTCATGGCAACATTTGTTGAAGAATAATTATTTATATAACATAAATAGATAGTTTGTTAAATTTTGTACAATACAGTTTGTCTTTGCGAGACCTCAATATTTTACTTGATTGTTAATTGGAAATATTATAATAATTTGTTTCTACCTGGAAATGGCTGTAAATTAATTCATGTGGCAGCTTAAGAGAACCTACCACCCCATCTCATCCCATGGGTGTCGTAAAATTCGACAAAGGCAAAATGAAAATCAGGAAATGGGCAGCAGTGTTTTCCTGGAACATTAGGATAAATAAAATGCGGATGCCAACCCGCCTGCCAAGCGTGGCAACTATGGCAAAATCCCCCAAAAATGAGAGGCCTGTGTTTAGTAGTAGACTAGAGACCTTGAGGCGCGATCTAGAGGCTGAAATGATAATGATAATGTTTACTGAAGCTATTAAAAATAAGGAAAAAAAGGAATATAGAAATAAAATATAAATATTGTTGTAACGCTTCATCATCATCTTTTCAGCCTTTCATAGTCCACTGTTGAACATAGGCCTCCCCCATAGATTGCCACAAAACACGGCCCTGAGCCAGCTGCATCCATCGACTTCCTGCAAAACCGTGTAAGTCGTCGCTCCATCTAGTGGGGGGTCGCCCTACACTTGTTGTAATGCTTGATAACAGAGAAATATAAAATCTTTTTTTATTCTGGAATAATCACGCCAGTTTATCTTTCTTATCTAAATTTATTAGCCCCTTTATACCATGATTCGCTATCGACCGCCCTACAATTAGATAAAATTAAAGATTTGATATTTCTTTATTATACAAGCTAAAATCTGCCTCAGATGCTTCAGGTACGTACCACCACGGGGCCACATATTCTGCCGTGAAGCAGTAGTGTGCAAACATTACTGTGTTTTTGTTTGAAAGGCACTGTGAGCTAGCGTAATCACTGGGCATATGAGACTTAAGAACTGATGTCTAACGGTGACGGGCGCAGTGAAGTGTCACACAGAAATGTTCTGGGTGACATAGCATTTCGTCGTCTACCCAGCTTAACGTTTTGCTCGTTTCGTCATTCTATCCAATAAAAAAATCTGCCTTAGGTCAAAACTTATTAGCCCATTTATATCACGATTCGCTTTCGACCTACCTACGATTAGTCACTTTAAATCCCAAGCGAAAATTTATTAATAAAATATACGTAGGTACTATATACATAACTATTTCCCGAAAACGTAATTTCAGAAGGAAAATGCATCTGAAATATTTAGTGCCAGACTAAATATAAAGAAAATAACGATAGTGTTTTCGTTAAAAATATTGCACAGCTTTTGTAGAGAAAAATCGAATTTGTTCTGAGGGTAATCCGGGATTTGGTCGCAAACGCCTTGCCATATAAAAAGTAGGTACATTATTTATTCTCTTTGCTACAAAACGATTCAGATATTTATATACTATGGTTGTGACGGTGCTTAAGTTAACTTTATGAAGATAGTAATATACAGAAATACATACAATCACGCCTTACTCCCATATAAGGGTTAGGCAGAGGTCACTCACCTAGCTCACTTTTCGCCCTCACAAGAAACGAGATATGAACTACGTTGCTGCCATTTTGGAACGAGTCAAAAAACTCTAACTCCACTTTCCGCTACCACGAGCAGTATAGTAACAGCATTGCATATGATCCTGTTATTCTGCACGAATAAAGGCTGTCCGTATAATACCTTAGTCGCCGCTTACGACACCTCGGTAGGAAAGAGGTAGGAGCTATTCTACTCTGCCGCACACCTGATTTCACCATCGCACATTGCGGCACAGCGCGAAATTCCATCGTCACCACCTTGATGGTTGGCATTCCAGCACAGTGCGTTTTTCGCGCAGTTTTCTGCCCCGCACAAGCACCTTATGGAATCTGCTGCCGCCAACGGTTTTTCCGGACCGATACGACTTAGGGACCTTCAAGAAAAGAGCCTATTCCTTCCTCAAAGGCCGGCAACGCATCTGCTATTCCTCAGGTATTGTAGATGTTCATGGGCGGCGGTGATCACTTACCATCAGGTGAGCCGCTTGCTCGTTTGCCTCCTCTAACATAAAAAAACCTATTTTAAAGAAGTTACAGAGCGTTCAAAATCGATTCTTGCGAACTGCCACCGGAGCCGGAACACTTCAGAGCATTATCACGGCGGTTCTTCGAAAAAGCCGCGGTTCATCCAAACCCGCTGGTGGTTAAAGCAGCAAATTACCGACCAAATAGAAACGCGACCGAACGCAAACGTCGCCCGCGAAACGTGCTAGACGACACGGACGTCTCAGCACTCCCTGACCACGATACGGTTAGTCACGATCCAGGCTACACTGTACACACAGTTAATAGCTTTAATATAGCACGCACCACGACCTGCGACCGCCGTAGAGACGCGGGCCCCTGGCCCGTGAGCACAGTATCCGATGAAGCTTTAAAAGCCAAAAAAGGCTAACAGCAATTACATCACCGAAATTATATAGCACACCTATTTGGGATTTAAACCCAGGACCCAACGTAGAAGTCAGGTACCTCTGACCACGAGTTCACCCGGTAGGTAAGTGTATTTAAAAATATATAATGTATCTAATACAACAAAAGCAGATCCTCTTAGAAATATTCGTAGAATAATGATCTGTTATTGGTATATTACATTCGTTTTATTGCATTAATTTGTATAAAAAATAGCTACACAATTTTTTAAAGATATTTTTTTTGGATCAGTGATCTTATGAGCAGTGTACAAACGTAAAAAATTGTAAGTAATACAGCTTTAATTTTTTTATGTTAATATTAAGTATCGACAATAATCTTTAGCGTGTATATATATATTGTGGAAATAGTTTTGAAATCATTATGAAATACAATCCACTGCTGACGAGTCGCTCTACCTTACCAGTAATGGGTTAAAGCAGAGCGCCATAAACTTGTACTTTCTGTATACGCCTGTATTGTCATTAATTCCAGGGTCCACTTGGAAATTCAAATGCTGTAATAATGTTCATCAACTAATGCGCAAGACTTTAAAACTTTATTAAATGCTGAAGAGGTCCATCCATTTCTGGACATGGGCCCTACCCAATTTCAATTACTGTGTGGCCTAGAGATGACCTCACTTTTAAGCCACAGATTAGGAAGCGCAGAACCTAAAACACAAATTGTTCGTTTTTCAGGCATTCTAAATTTACGTCAGTAAAACGCACCCACGATACAAGAGTATCCTAGTGTATGTTTTGGTTTTCGATTTAAAAGAAGGAGAGTTATATTAGACAACAAAGTTCTATTCATCAGAATAAACATATCATTCATTCATTATCACATCTCATATCATTATACGAAGGATTGCAGCGGTAATACACAAAAGTGAGATCATGAGAGATTGGTTTTGTATTAGTAATCAATTCGTCTGTGGTTTGCAGATCATCAAAGTAATTGAAATCTCACGGTATTCTACAGCTGATGACTCATTAGGGTAATTGGAAAATTTGTTCAATGCTTTCATTAATATGTATGTTAAAAAATAAAATTCATTAAAGCTTAGATAGCTATTAGCGATTGGTTAGTAACTATTAAGACTATACAAATTTTGGAGAAAGGCTCTTGTGCTTATCAACACTACCACGATATTTGGACTGAATGAGGATTTAGTGAGGAAAGTAGTAGTAGGATTGCGTAGAAATATAATTATAGACTTCGGGAAATTTTTTATAATTTTTCTGTCAACGTCTATTTATTAAATTCCTGAACACTAGCAAAAATATTAAATTGTGTATTGTGTTGGTCATTGTTCCTTTTAGATATAACATCAAATTATCACGAAAGTTTTAATTCGTCTTTATCAAGAATTCGTTTCCGTCGTAACATATCACACTTAGGAACTATTTCTAAATAATAAAAAATATGCACTTATGTAGTTTTAAAAACTCAAAATTCTGTATATCTATATAATCTAATCGAATCTTTGTCTTAACCTAAAAATCATCATTTCAAAAATATTTATAAATATTTTAGGGTTTAATTTAAACATGAAAAATTCAGAAAAAGAAGTAAAAGACTCCGCTCTTAGTTTTATGTAAATGTTCTTGAAATGCTTTTAAATGTTGTAAATGGAAAGGACAGGGTAATTAAAGCTATTTTTATCAAGAGGGGTAAATCCCAACAAAAGGTCATCTGAAAGAATCTTATTAACTTTATTTTCCCTTTGTTTATTCTAAGAGTATGTTTTAAAGTATAATTCATGTAAAAGAAGCTTCAAAATGTAATCATATTTTTGTGATTTGTTTTTGAAAATTTTAGTATGTAAAAATGAAATATTAATTATGTTTCTTACAATAATACACATTTTAAAATAAAATGTATTTTCATATATCATGGCAGTTTCTGATATAGGAAAGTACATTAAAAATAAAGCATGGAAATCTTAACATCATTAAGATTCACAAGGATTATTAGTATGTAAATAATTCATGTGAATTCTGCAAAATATAAAACCAAAAGCTACCACTGACTCATCACGATACCTCCGAAACTACAAGACTTGAAATTTGGCGCAAATATTCCTCGCCGTGTGGTAGCGGCTTAAGAGAATCTACCACCCATCTTGTATCGTAAAAGTCGACAGAGGAAAAATAAAAAACCACGAGATGGGCAGCAGCATCTTCCTGGAACAACTGAATAAATAAACTGCGGTTGCCAACCCACCTGCAAGGGTGCAACTACGGCAGAGTAAAATCAAATTGAGAACTACAAACTCGTGGCAATCTATGGTGGAGGACTGTTCAGCAGTGGACTAGTGATAGGTTCAAAAGGTGATTATGATGATGATTCCTGATATTACAATCCGCGCGCGTTCAGAACATTTTCACTGGCGGTAGGATTCCTGTGCAGGAATCCATCTAGGTAGGTAGCCAGGTAGGCCAGTTATTTTGCCGTGAAGCAGTAGAGTGCAAACATTACTGTGTTTCGGTTTGAAGGGCACTGTGAGCTAGCGTAATCACTGGGCATATGAGACTTAAGAACTGATGTCTCATGGTGACGGGCGCAGTGTGGTGTCACACAGTAATTTTCTGGGTGACACAGCATTTGTTATGGGCAGACGTTGCACTTACCATCAGCTGAACGTTTTGCTCGTTCCATCAATTTTAAGAAATAAAAAAAAAGAATGGGATGCCATGTTGTGGAACTAAGGCAAGTATATATTTTCGGTGATGTAATTGCTGTTAGCCTTATCGGCTTTTACGGCTTCATCGGATACTTCTAACTAAGGCAAGTGCGGGCCGCTCGAAAACCGTAGCGTCAGCAAACTCGCGTCAAAGCTGTATAGACGTGCTGTAACCGTGGATTTTAGCTCGTGTTATGAGTAGAAAGAAGTTTAAATTTACAAAAATCAAGCCCGTGGAGCAATTCTGGCAATTGATAGATGTTTCAAACAAATGTATTTAATAGTTATAATTAACATACTACATAGATCATTTTCGTTAATAGCGTATAAACAAGTAATCGTATTAAGTATTATTGTTAAATAATTACATTTTCTTTGCTAACCCTTCTTCGCTCTAGAACTGTTATTTTCTGTTTACTTCGACAAGGTTCCATTCCGCCTGCCAAGCGTGGCAACTATGGCGAAATACCCCAAAATGAGAGGTGCTACCTTTTGTGGCAATCTATGGGGGAGGCCTATGTTCAGCAGTGGACAGGTGATAGTCTAAAAATAGGAAGATGAGAAACCGTTCGTACGCGATACGTGCTATAGCATATAAAGCGGTTAGCTATGCCGAAACTCATCCTCGGTCTCACGGAATATAGCATAAAGTAAAAACATAGTGATATTGCGTTTTTGGTCGGGAAGAGAGGACAAGGAGGCATTTCATTTTCAGTCCACAACGGTGAAAACGTACCTACTTATTAATTCTTCATAGATGGATGTTTATGGGGTCAGTTTCTATCGGGTAAACTGTCTGATCGTACAGTGTGTGCGTGCGTGTGTGAGCATATTTTATGTGGATTTAAGTAAATGTCAAAAATAACAGTTATAAGTGTTCACTGGCGCTGGTGAACGGCTGTCGTTATAACAATAGTTTCAATAAAACAAAAATGTAACATAAAACTCGTACTCGTATATAGAACTATTAAAAATCAGACGTTTTATAGTGTTTTTTACAAACATATTAAAGCTTTCATTTACATACATGTAATTTACGTATATACATACACATTTCTCAGCAACTAGATATATAGTATAGATTATGAATACATAATCATTTAAGAATGAAGAATATTTGTACGGACGATGTGGACTTCGCTTCACCTTTACACACGCATTAATCATATCACTTATAAAGGATGACTGAATAAACAAAATTCGACATAACATCATGGATAACAATTTCAATTACGAAGTTCAATTTCGCGATGTAGTAAAATAAATAGAAAAATGGTTTGCCGACATTATTACGTCTCATTTAATCTCAGTTGTTATTACAACAACAACTGAGATTTAATTATTTTCGTCTTTACAATAATAATACTGAAACACCGCCTTCGATGTTGTTAAGAAGCTAGGAATATGTATTCATTCGAAAATTCTGTTTTGACAAAATTATTTAAAGGCTACGTTTGTTTATACAATAATTATTTTACAATTTATTCCAACATCGTCAATAAACATTATTAATCCTATTCAGTTGTATTAATGTTATGTAAACAGTTTTGTTTTAGTTTTTTTTTTTAGAGCCGTGGTAGCTCAGGGGCTAGGCGCTCGCTTTAAATTTCATAGCACGCGAGTGACCTGGGTTCGATTCCCGGTGCCGGCACCACTAAAATTGTTAATTGCAATTTTAAGTGCTGATTTACCACGTGCTCGGCGGTGAAGGAAAACATCGTGAGAAAACCTGCATGTCTGAGGAATATAAAATATTTCGAAGACATGTGAAGTCCGCCAACCCGCATTGGAGCAGCGTGGCGGATTCTTCCTAGCTCCAAAACCCTCTCAGAAATGAGAGGAGGCCTGTGCTCAGTAGTGGGACATTTATAGGCTGAAACTTTACTTTTTTTTACTTTTAAACAGTTTTTAATTAAACTTTTAACAAAACTGTCAATGTATTTAAAATACTTGTACGTCAGCCTTACTTACGTAAATATTTGAATATTATTTAAATAAAACTAATTTTTACAGATTATATATGAAATAATATTCAAATAATGTTTTCTTTTATTTACGCGAATACCTACACATTTAAATAAAACAAATTTTTACGGATTTTATCGCGTTTAATTTCAACTATTTATAACCCGGACCATGACCATCCTCCTCCATCATCATCCTCCCGTGACCATGGGTGCTGTAAAGCGCTCGAAACGTCGGGTTATAAATAGTTGAAATTAAACGCGATAAAATCCGTAAAAATTTGTTTTATTTAAATGTGTAGGTATTCGCGTATATAAAAGAAAACATTATTTGAATATTATTTCTCAATTTATTAGAAAAGCACTATTCAAAAACATGTGTAATTTCACAACCACTGAGTAATATAAGCTCCGTAATAGATCGCTGCACAAACTTCCTTTGAACTGATCCATTTCAAAGCAGACTGCTCATGTTTTTATATGAAGCTGCTTAAAATATGAATGAAATTATTTTAAGATGAAAAGTTGAAGCTGAAAAAGGATATGTCCAACACGTGTTATGAGTTTCGTTTTGGAATCGTATATAATCTGAATGAATTTAATCATTTCAGTTTTCAACCAAAAATTCAGTACTGATTTTGAAGAAGAATTGTATCAGTATTTAAAAATGCAATTAACAATTTTAGTGGCTACAGCACCGCGGATCGAACCCAGGTCACTCGCGTACTATAAAATTTAAGTAGTCGCGTACTATATATAGTATTTAAGTGAGCGCCTAGTCTCTTCAACTCCATAAAAACATATGTGAATTACCTCCCTTTTATAAGCCTTGATAAACCAAAGTTCATCGTACTATTAGACATTTTCGAAATGGTATATATATTAATATTCTAAAAAAAAAATTACGTTATGGTTAGGGATGCTACTAACAAAGGAGAATGGGCAAAATGTACTTAATTATTATTAATTTAATTATCATTATAATTCAATTAAACAGTAGTTTAATTTTAGTAAAAACATTGCATCCATAATCCATACTAATATTATAAATGCGAAAGTAACTCTCTCTGTCTCTCTGTCTGTCTGTTACCTTTTCGCGGTTCAAACGCTGATTCGATCTTGACAAAATTTGGCACTGAGATAGCTTGCATCCTGTTGACTGACCTTTTTATTCCGCAAAATCAAATAGTATATTTGAATACCCGTGGCAATCAAAAAACCAATATCAACGCTGATGAAGTCGCGGGCATCAGCTAGTTTAATATAAAGTGGTGAATTTGCGTCAATAAGTACTTTTTATCGGTCCATTGATGATAGAAAATAGAATGTATTACAAATATTATCTAATATTCATCATCAAATTACATTGTAGTGATTAAGGAAAAATAAAATACGTTGTCGTTTAAACTCACACTGCTTTTGTTTCCCGCATAAATTATTCTTAAATTGAAAAACTAAACAAAATATAGAGCACAAAATCTGTATTTATAATAACAATACTATATTGATATTGTAAGCTGTTTAAAATGTTCTCCTAACGTTGTTTTGATTGACAGTTTAGTTGTGAAACATTACATATATATCATTATAAAAATTCAAATTTTATCTATACATCAATTTTTCCAATTATTTAAGGCTTTGCTAACAAATCCGATCCAGATTATACTGAAGCTCTCTTTATTCACATTTTTTTTTTGTAAATTTACTGTCCTTATTTATTATTTTATTATTAAGTTTGGTCTTGTCAGTATCTGTAAGCAGAAACTGTAAGTCTAGACATAGGTGAAAGTTAAAAGTCAAGCCTTATGCTCCATGAATATCTCGAATTCTGACCGCTGACAAAGTTCAAGGAATGTGGCATGGATTATTATTATTATTATTTATTTTTTTATTTCATAAAAGAGACGGGACGAGCAGAACGTTCACCTGATGTTAAGTGCAACGTCTGCCCATAACAAATGCTGTGTCATAACAAAATTTCTGTGTACACTCTGTGTGTTCTGTGACACCACACTGCGCCCGTCACCCTGAGACATCAGTTCTTAAGTCTCATATGCCCAGTGATTACGCTAGCTCTCAGTGCCCTTCAAACCGAAACACAGTAATGTTTCACATTACTGCTTCACGGTAGAATAACTGGCCCTGGGGTGGTACCTACCTAGACGGATTCCTGCATAGGAATCCTACCACCAAGTAACGATTAATGTAATAAAATTAATATTACATTAATTAAACGGAAATATGTTCAGAAATGCAGTAACTAAGGGATTTATTTCCCACTAATGACCAAATATTAACCGATTGAAGCTTTACTGAATTTTTCTCATGGAGACAGCTCACACCTGTGGTTTTTAAAAGTCCGGCCACTGTGTCACAATAAAATGAAATGTCCGTGCCGATCAAAAGGATGTTGAAAATGTGCACAAAAGCGTGCGAAAAGCTTGTAGGTCTGCATATAGAAAATGTTTACTTTAAAATATGTTTGTACCTTCTTTATTTATTCCTTTTATACTTTCTATTGTTCAACCTGTATACCAAATTGATCTTGAATACAGGTGATTTGCGATTTCCACTACATACAGGTATCACCGTTTCTAGCAGTGAATAGAATATTCAAAGTTTTTTTTTAGACAAATCAATTTCTCAAACGCCAACTTGAATATTGTAAAAAAAACATGGAATAAAAATTAAATGACGGAGATTTGAAAGTTGCAGCTCGCCTTCTTTTCTGAAGCGACGTGTTAAAGTGCTGTTGGACCAATATTTCCCGTTAAATCCTGCTTTGCAGAGGCTATGGGGTAAGCCGCTCTGGATTCAAGTTCAAAAAATGTAACTCGAAAACTGCTGAAGCCCTACAGTGTGGGCTCGTCTGTTGGCGAGTGTAGAGGAGAATTGGAGTTATAAGTTGAATGCACTGCCTTCAGCAAATAATGGGGCAAATATAGGACAGACGAAAGACATCCTGAGACTGATCATCACGGCTTAGCATGCCAGCAAAGCGCTGGTCGTATCCATCAGCATGCTGCATTTAATGACCTGCCGTCTTAGCTCAAATAGCATAGTGCGTGACTATGGCAAAAGGCCTAACAGAATGACGCTCACTCACAGGAAAAACTGGCGCACTTTGATCTGGGATCCGACTTGTTGACACGTTAGAACCCTCGCTTGTGTTGGGGTCTTCACTTAAGGTAGGCGCTACTGCAGTATTTGAAGTGCCGCAAATATGTAGCCCTCAGTAAGGACTCTATATTATTGCAGCTTGGCGTGGAAACACTCGAGCCGTGGGGACCAGACGCCAGACGTTTGTACAGAGATATCTGCTCGCGCTTGGTTACCGTTTCTGGTGACCCGAGAGTTGGCTCGTACTTCCGTCAGCTAATCAGCCTCGCGATGCAGCCCGGTAATTCGGCAAGCTTGCTGGGCACACTACTAATAGACGGTGGCGATATGGATTTCATTTTCATTGTTTACCTCATTTAGTTTTGTAAATACGTGATTATTTTTGATTTAATTTTTTTTTAGTATTGTAATTAAACTAATTATTATTCACGTTTCGCAACCCGTTACCCAAACCATAAGCTATTGGCCTATAAATTGATATAAAATGTTTATTTCTAATAAGTTGTAGTAATAAAACTATTTTACATTTCCTTGTTATCGTTTTTTCTTTACAAATTAATTCAATTACGATTAATTGCATTTTTTAAATGATCAAGCTCAGAGTATGTTAACAAAAAACAGTAATAAAAGCACAGCTGCTTTTAGTTTATTTATTTTATTAGCCGCCCTGACAAAAATGACGAATTGAGAGGTGGCGAGCTCGGTGAAAAAATATTCGTTATGTTGATTTATTTCATATTTTTTTGTTTATTAACTCTACGAAAACTAAATCGGCACCAGACTATATGACGGCGTTTTAATATAACGATTATTACGAATGAAAGTAATTAAAAATAACTGGTGGTAGGATTCCTATGCAGGAATCCGTCTAGGTAGGTACCACCCCAGGGCCAGTTATTATGCCGTCTGCCGCAGTAGTGTGCAAACATTACTGTGTTTCGGTTTGAAGGGCACTGTGAGCTAGTGTAATCACTGGGAATTTGAGACTTAAGAACTGATGTCTCAGGGCGACCGGCGCAGTGTGGTGTCACACAAAAATATTCTGAGTGACACAGCATTTGTTGAGGGCGGACGTTGCACTTACCATCAGGCGAACATATACTCGTTTCGTCACTTTATACAATAAAAAAAAATCTACTGGTTTATACATGGTTGATACATCACTTATTTTTATTTTCATTTACTCTCGAAACCTTTTTCTATTTTTAGAACGTGAAATTATCGTCTTTAAGAGGGAAAGCTATCATTATATCATGTATTTTTATTCATTCCCTAAGTCATTTCTTGAATGAAGACTTAAGCAACAAATCATATATTATCTAAATAATTTTAGCTACTGTTTTACTATTACTATTCCGATAAAATTACGAACAGTTTATTTAAATTAAAGTTGATGCTTGCAGATTTATTCATTTAAAAGATTTTAATGAGCTGTTGCTGTACGTAATGGTTTGTATTGTAAAACATTAAAAGGCGTACTTCGGTACGTTTGTATACATTTCTCAATTAACTTTTCCAAAGCCTTCAGTGGTAGCAGTGTAGTCAAAAAATATTAAAAACTCCGATATGTAAACATTCGCTTTCGCGGATAGCTGAACTTTATTAACTGATGCTTATGTATAAAAATTGATTGCGAGAGTGTGTTGACTAATGAAGCAGCACCCGTTCCCTTTTTACGAAATATGATACATTCACTTTACATATACATTGAGATCACCTACTGACTAATCAAGTTAGTTTGCTTAGTCAGACGGCAAAGAGGCATACTAAATAATAACTTTTACTACCTATACTACTGTGCAGCAATGAAAAATGACCAGTACTCTGGCTTTGTTAGTAATGTAATATTAGATTTGTGGATTAAAGTCTCATTTTAAGATATGTGGTTAGCTACCCGTCACGTCTCGTTTTTGCGGGCCCACTTTTCGTCTACGGATGTGATTTTTTAGCGCTGAGTTTAGAAACCTTTATTTATGGATGACTGGCGCAAGGGCCCCCGAGAGGGGCTCTCGGCTTGGACCGTCATCCTGTTCGCGAGAGTAAATGACTCGAGGGTGCCCAAGAGGGCTGAAAAGCCTCCGCTCGGTCAGTTACTTCAATCGGGAGGGCAATATTACTACTACCATTACTAATATCAGGATATGACTTTGTTGCACTTACCATCAGGACCGTTTTGCTCATTTCGCCACATTCTCCTATCTAATTTTCCACAAAACTTTCTTGTTTTAACCATTTACTTTAGTGTTATTTTTATTTTATTTCTGTTTTGCTTTTGAAGCAATTAGTGTTACGTTTGCCTGTTATTAGAATTGTATACAAAAAGTTCGAATATTCATTTACTTTTCATTAGTTTACCATACTCATATTTATACAAGTCGGAGTAAACATTATCTACGTTATAACGTGAGGGTAATATTGCCTTTACTTTTATAATAGGTTATTCGGATTCCACGTGAGTGGACTTGTACTTTAAGATATTACAAGTTTATTAAAATAAATATGTTATATGTTTATATTTTTCCATTTCGAAAACCATTTCAAGCTTTCTCGTTCCGTTCCCAAACAATATTTATCTTGATAAAAATTGAACAATAAAGAAATGTTACGAAGAAAAGTTAAGCTACAATCTATAGAAGTCCCACTACCTCAAATTATAACTATAAAAATTTAGGCGACGTTTGAGATCCACTATTTTTTTGTTAATGAAGTAAGTAACGTGACGAACAAGTCGTTAGTTTACTGGTTAGTGCCAAAACTGCCCATAACAGAGTAGTGCGATCTTTGTTCGAATTCCAGTCGAAGCGTGTACACGTGCTGCAAATATTCTCTTGATATATGTTATTACTGGATCTAGCAGTACATCTTTTGTTTCATCTTATCATTGAGGCATTACACATACAGAGAACGATGATAAATGGGGGACTCTATATTTTCGCTAATATTATTGCACTATAACCAGCCTGGCCATAAATATTGTTATCAGGCGCAGTATTCGTTTTCAGCAGTATTTTTATATATCACGTTATCCAAAGATACGTAAATATTATATCTGTCGAGGACCAGAAAAGATCGATGGAAATGCGTTCTGTAAGAAATACATAGACTTAATAAATAGTAATAATTTATCAAAAGAAATAAAGGTATTTATTTATTTTATTTAATAAAGTGACGAAACGGCCAAAGCGTTCACCTGATGGTAAGTGCAACGTCTACCCATGACAAATGCTGTATCATCCAGAACATTTCTGTGTGACACCACACTGCGCTCGTCACCCTGAGACATCAGTTCTTAAGTCTCATTTGCCCAGTGATTACGCTAGCTCTCAGTGCCCTTCGAACCGAAACGCAGTAATGTTTGCACAATACTGCTTCACGGCAGAATAACTGGCACCGGGGTGGTACCTGCCTAGACATCTGCTAAGGAATTTCAAAGAAGACCTGATCTGATGACCATTGGCTTAATGGTCATCATTCTGCATTAATCATGATTTGATGAGGGATATCCTGCGAAGGAGTTAAAAAACCTTTTTCTTATAAAAAAGGGAGCTAGATTCTGTTATCATATCACTTCATGATTTAATTTTTATACTGATATACGTGTAATGTATCGTAACGAATATTGTTTTCATTTGTGGACCTGTTTTAATGCAGTTTATTTTCGTAAGAAAGCGTAGGTTTAAAAGAAACACAAAGTATTATTATTAGCCGTAATTTAGGAAGCAAAAATTGCAATGTAAATTATTCCGTCCGAATTTCCTCTGCCTTTTTAATATTTTCATCAACTTTTCACGAGGTTCTTCTTTTTCATGAATAGCGTAACAAAAGTAATCTGAGTTATAAAGTTACGTTGTGACCCTTGCGCCTTTGTATTTTAGATACAATATGCCCTGTCCTCTGCTTAACTATTGGTAAAATTATCTGGCAAAAATTTTGTTTGAACATATTAAAAATACTTTCTGACAAAAACAGTGATTGATTTTCAGTAAATGTTCCCATCATTTAATTTGAAAAGACACGCCAAAATTATAAAACTAACCTAGGTATTGAAACAATAGTTTTGTTTAAAAATATTTGTGTTACCAATTGCACAAATAAGGTATAAAACTTCAACAAAAAATATACATGTGATGTCACCTTTACCAATTTCCGACCACAGCGACAACTTCTGAATAGTCTTTGAAGTTATCAACTGCGCAGGAGATATTATAATGCCACAAATATAGGCGCAAAAACTGTGGCATTCACACGCCCTTACCTACCTAAGCCCGGTGTAACACTCATGCGATAAGATCGAAGGTAGGCCAGGTTGTACTGTCAGAGACACGGAGTCAATAACAAACAACACAACCAGACCCAAAAACCGACAACTTACGTTTTTGCACAAACGTTGGCTCCGGCCGTGAACCCAGGACCTATGGCGCACAAGTTAGGTTATTCGACCACTAAGCCAAGCGGGCATATGTGCAAATAAAAATAAACACCGTTTCGCACTAAACATATTTTACGATGCATAAATTAATAAATGTAAACAATGCTTTCAAATCTCTTTTCAATTTAAACCTACGTTTTGTGTCATGTAAAGTTTATAAGACTTCATGGATATTTGTTAACAACTTTTAACCTTTTTTTTAATGAAACGACTCTAGTCATTTCGGCCACTGAATGTTAGGTATTAATGTGACTTGAAAGATCTTACAGTGATTAGAAAATGTCTATTTGCAATGAAGAAAGAAGAAGAAATGTTTTTGTATTGTTAACATTCAGGGTATTTTATATAAATCCTTAACAATTAATGAAAATAATGAAAGAGATCACAAAGTATAATCTGGAAAAGAATGCCAATATAGGAGTTTTCTTCGAAACGATTTTCAATATTTTTTGTAAAAGCAAATCCTTTATGTATCCTTATAACAAGAACCCTTTTGTATGATCTACTGTAATCCCATTTGTTCTCTTAATCACATAGAAAGAATTTAATCCTATACTAAAGCTTCCACAAGTATTTTCCATTAATTTGTCACAAACTTATGGTAATTTGCTTTATGGTAGTTGCAAATGTATAAAGAAAATAATAAACTGTACTAATTCTAGTCCTTCTTCATTCTCATCATAAAAATGGAATACTCCTAAAAAGTCTTTCATTTGGTTTCACTATTTGTTTAACTCACGTTTGCAGTGACGATGTACGACAAAATGTATGTTATCTACATTTTTATGAAAGCGTTATCGGAATTATGCTCGACTGAAATCCAATTTTATTTCGAATGGCCGCTTGGAATGAACGGTGAATGGGAATATTTATGCGATATTCGTGTGAATTTAAGTGAATAACGAAATACTCGTACTATACCTGACAAAATGTATGTCTTAATCGCATACATATCTAGGATGTAAAGTCAATGTTGGGGAGGCAGTCTACAGGGAAAGTCCGTCTAGAGGCTGCAACTTCTTTTTTGGAATCCATCTTACAACTCAATCCATAAAACGGTATTGTGAAGCTAGCTCGAAATGAGAATCATGTATGTGAAATTTATTGGGTAAAAATGGACGTCCATTTTTTCTTTCTTTTTGAACTTGAACTTTATGTTTTTTCATAGGAAAATAAAACTTACAAGTTATGGTTTTATTACAACTAGACGGACTTGCCTCGAACTGAATGGACAGTTCGTCTACACGCACGGTTCGAAAAAAAAATTGAGAAAGACTGTATTTTTCATCATTTTTACTTATAACAGTTAGTGTAATGCACATATTCATTAATAAGATTCAATTGAATTTAAATTTTAGCATAGTATGCCGGACTTCCCCACATTGACCTTATACTTTTAAGTACTTAACTTTTAAGGAAGTATTAAATCTGTTGATATCTACTGATGGTAGGACCAGTTATTCTGCCGTGAAGCTGTAGTGTGCAAACAGTACTGTGTATCGATCTGAAGGGCACAGAGTGCTAGTGTAATCACTGGGCATAATAAGAGGGACGGGCGCAGTGTGGCGCCAAATGTTCTGGGTGACACAGCATTGCTATGGGCAGTCGTTGCACATATCACCAGGTGAACGTTTTGCTCGTATTATCCCTTTCTCTATTAGAAAATATAAATTTACTCAAGTTATAGACAATAAAGGACAATGGCAGAATCCCTATAGAACTTTGCCACGCCAAAATAATCGTGTACACAAGTGCCGTATGGTGCGTTTTATAGATGATCTATTATTAATGACAAAATATATAATTTAAAGCCTTTAGAACATGTGGATTCTTCGTAAATCTAACTAAAATAATCACTTTGAACTTATCTTTTAAAATAGCAGTTAATTGTCATGGCAGTATATAAATTATAAGGCGCTAATATCTACACATACATACAGTCATAGCCCACTTTACGCTCCCGCGGGAAACGAGACGTGACGGGTGGCGAGCCACGTCGTCGCCATTTTGGTACGATTAAAAAAAATTCTTCCTTCCCATTGCGTTCCCAGAAGCGGTATAGTGACAGCATTGAGAATTCTGGTATTATTCTGCACGAATAGAGGCTGTCCTTACAATAAATACTTTAGAGGCGACTAAAGTACGACACCTCGCTTAGCAAATTTTGATAAAAAAAATCTTTAGCTGCCTCTTATTAGTCCATTGCTGGGCATATGTAACTTCCAATGACAAAATTAGCGACTTGACACTCCTTACCTTAAACGCTTCTGCCTATTACCGGTCTGGGTGATTACCCGTCTAGCGTATTTGAGATCGTCTGCCTGAGATCATACCATTTTAGGCATTTACCTCTTTCAACTTTTACGTTAATGAGACGGCAGGGTGGCAGTTTCTCTTAAGTCGCTAACTCGCTACGGATTTTTTATCCGAAATGAAAGAACTTATAACAGAACTATTGATTTATTACTCTTGGTCAATTATCAAGTTATAATTATTGAGAAAAGCTGCCGGAACATCAGTATTACTTTGATGCCAAGCCTAATATTGAATTGATTGCAAGGCTACTGTAGCAATCTGCTGGCTGCTGTCAATTAAATCATAATTAATATAGTGTCGTACGGCCGACGTGCTTAGACTTTATTCAACCCATTATTAAAACGGGCAATTTCGAAAAATATATAATTATAATTCAAGGTATAAATAATTATTTGACCCTTTATTGACGTTTTACTTTTGAACAAAGTAAATATAAAATCTGCACACCATAAGTTTTTGAAATATGCGTATACCACCACCACCATTTCAGCCTACCATTAGTCCACTGCTGAACATAGGCCTCCCTCATGGAGTGCAACAAAAGTTTGTAGCTCTCATTTTGGGGGGATTTTGCCATAGTTGCCACGCTTGGCAGGCGGGTTGGCAACCGCAGTTTATTTATTATGATGTTCCAGGAAGATGCTGCTGCCCATCTTCTGCATTTAATTTTCCCTCTGTCGACTTTTACGACACCCACGGGACGAGATGGGGTGGTAGATTCTCTTAAGCCGCTACCACACGGTATACATTAAATAATAATTAATAAAAAGAACATTTATGAAAAAGGGCAGATAATCTTAGGGCTTAATTCTTTGTTTAATTATTTAGAACGAGCTTAATATTAAGTTAAGTAATAAAAAAATAAAATAAATGACATAACGAAATAGTTGATTTATTTAGTCATACAACCCTACACTACAATGGGCCGGCTGGGCATATTTTATAGAAATTCGGAGAAGCACAGATAATATTTATAATATTTTATTAACACTTAAAAGTTTACGAAATATAATATAATGCTCTACAGTACTTGTCAATCAGTCAGATAGCTTAGTTGGTAGTGTAAGAGTCTCATCTTTGTGGGCAAAGAGCCGTATAGACGTGTGTAAAGATGAGGGTCGCTGGTTCGAGTCCCGAATTATCGTCAGAACCTCATTCCTTAGTTCACGGGAATATACCAAACACAGAAGGGAATGACTTTGATGTATACAGGATTTGAGTACGGATGTAAACTTGCCACCCGATGTAAAATAATTTCAATAAGATCAATGCGATCAAATACAATTACCTTCGAATACAATTAAAACCTTTATTAAATTTTTTATATTTAAATATCTCATAAAACACTATATAATTTATTGCGTAGTCTAATAAAGATAGTTCTGTCATGCATATTTCATGAACCGTTTTATATAGCATCGTTCCAATGGGTTATGTTTCGAACTATATTACTTTATTATATATATTTATATATACGTAATATTACTTTATTCATTGCACCGATACTTCATACACCGAAGAAGATATAACATTGAAGTATTTGCAGTTTCCGACATTTATTAAATACATACATACAGACAAGTCTTTTTTCCATAAAAGTGATAGGCTGAGGCCAATCAGGTAGCCCACTTTTTACGATGGTGGCAAACCACGTCACCTTTTACGTATAAAAGTTTTCTTCTACTAATGGTTATTAATAATAATAATATCAGGATATGTTTAAGTCCAAGGTACTAGTATATTTCTGTGGCATAACAATTAAAAAATAATCATTGGATAACTGGTGGTTTATAAAGGTCTCTTTCGTTTTCATGAATTTGTTATAGAAGGTGCTTCATACGCAGTATCAGCCCAATTTTGAGAATTTCATACTAGCTCTAAAACGCCTAGATTCATACATCGACGTCACTTTGTCGTGACGGAATGATGGTTATATTAAGATGGAACCACGATATGGGTATAAAGTCTATCGATCTTCATCAAAAGTGAATAAAAATGGTGGTGTAAATTGGATAAAGCTGATAGCCTCATTATAAATATGAATAACGACGTCACAAGTTTAGGAATTTACCGCTCTCCATCCTTTTCGAATACGGATCGATCTATTACCTCCATCGACACTATCCTATCTAATGTTCATAAAAATTGATCAATAATAATTGCAGATGATATTAACATTAATGACCTGATTTTTCCCCAAGTGACTAACTACTTACGTTAGATGGCATCGCATGAATTATGTTCAGCGATTTCAAAACCAACTAGGGTTATTTATTTCATGCCTCGATCACATCTTTATTAAATCAGAAGTTATATCTTTGGGTTTTGCATGTAAATTAAGCATTACGATTCCAAAGTAAGACAAACTGCACCTTGACTGTAGAGCTGAGCCGAACGATCAAAGAACATTATTGATTTACACAGAATACAGGAACTTTTTTCATACATTACTTCGGAACATCAAAGTTGAAAACTACAAAAAGGAATTAGCAAAAAACAAGGACAACGCACGTAAACTGTGGAACAATATAAAAAGTATATTTTATAATTACATGTCAATAAATCAATGCAACCATCATTTCGCAACAGTGGGTCAACAACTACGGGTATTATACAATATTTGCTCATCAATAATCACAAATGCTCACAATATAACCTTTCTACCTGCCCCCTTCTGATGAACAAAAAGTAAGCAGAATAATAAATGCCCTAAAAACCGACAACTCTCCTGGATTAGACCTTGTCACTTTATCGTTGATAAAAAAACTTGCAAAAATATTGTTACTCCTCTTGTTCATATATTTAACTTAAGCCTAGAAACAGGAGTATTCCTAGAATCCTGGAAAACTGCTGTTTCATGACACGACATGGGACCGAGTATATAGCACAGCCAAGCAAGGCTTATCTGAAATAGCAAAGGCTCTAAATATTAACCTCGTCACATGAAAACCAAAAAAGACTACATACATGTCATTTTCTAAATCGAATAGATCACGTCTTACGAGCACTATGTCCTTAAAAAATCACTACTGTAAAAACTGTAGAGATCATCAGCACGGCTGCAACTGTGATTCGATAGTACGCTCAAAAACGACCAAAATCTGACGTTTAATGATGACCATATTTTAAATCTGTCCTGCATATTATCTCCGAGTACTATAAAATTAAGGCCTATAAATTAAGGGCCGTGGTAGCTCAGGGGCTAGGCGCTCGCTTTAAATTTCATAGTACGCGAGTGACCTGGGTTCGATTCCCGGTGCCGGCACCACTAAAATTGTTAATTGCAATTTTAAGTGCTTATTTACCACGTGCTCGGCGGTGAAGGAGAACATCGTGAGGAAACCTGCATGTCTGAGGAATATAAAATATTTCGAAGACATGTGAAGTCCGCCAACCCGCATTGGAGCAGCGTGGCGGATTCTTTCTAGCTCCAAAACCCTCTCAGACATGAGAGGAGGCCTGTACTCAGTAGTGGGACATTTATAGGCTGAAACTTTTTACTATAAAATTTTCAACGAACGTAATAATGGAAACAATTTAGTGACTGAAGTAATAAAATGAAAGAAACATGATACTTGCCGAGAATTTAAGTAAAAGACCGTAGGTAGTACAGACGTTGTCCGATGGCCTTTAGACATAAGTTCATAAGGTTGTTTGATCTAGAATTATTTTTCTGTGTTTTATATAGTTATATTTTGAGATTACCGAAAATAGTAATTCTGCGAACATTTTTTTCGCGATCACTGAACTTTCCATAAGCTCAACTGATGGACACATAATAAGATCAGCTTTCTAAATCTAAAAGATTATCTAGGAAGATTACGGCCGTAAATGTAAAAACAAAACCTTTTTGAGTAATGTGGGCTTCGGCTGTGGTCACTGTTTCAATATTTGGTTCATTGGGTAACCCACGTCCACATTGCTGGCACGCATGTTTCCACGGTGCATGAAACCAGTAAAGGTAACACTTTTAAAGGATTTCTGCTGCCATTCATTTTATTCCTAAAATGCGGGGAATGTCTTTAAGTGGCGGTGTACCAAAATAACAACGTGCTTAAATGTACTGATGGTGCTGCCGATTTTATCATCGTCAATATTTTTTTTATTATACTTATTGATGACTAAACACTGCAGTTCATACACCATTTTTACGTACACTAATTTGGCATTGTGCATGTTATCTATATATATTAAGGTAACTATATCAAAGACAATATATCTGATTTTAAGGATCTTAAACAATTAAAATATCTGTCATCTATCTTCACCCGCCGTGGTTGCAATTTCTTCCGACTATATTCAATTTATTCGAAAAAAAAACTTTCGAATTACTCATTTCAGTTGAAATTGACTTGAAAATCCAATAAGCAATCATGTGATGAGTATTTTAATTTCTGCAAGTGAAAGTAGAGGGCCACTGCCTTTACCTACGAGTATAAACGCTGCGTATTAATTTTAACATAGATCTATTTCAGAACAGACACCTCCAAAAAAAATTCGTATTTGTATATATTTTGATTAGTGTATAATATATATAATATAAATATAATATTATAATATATATAATATATATAATATGTATAAGTTCATTAAACACCAGTGCTTAATGAATAATATCGGCTGAAAGAAACACGCATAACATCCAAAACCATGAAACTACTTTTTTAAACAAAAATGTATTCCACAGGGATTTTATTAATTATAAATAGAATAGATATTACTTGTTTGACATGATGACGATGATGTCTTGTAGTACTGATTTCAACGACACGGCGACGACTTCTGTTTATTGTCGGGAGGTAACAACTGCTCAGGAGATATTACAGTGCCACAAGTGTACGCGCAATCACAGAGTCACTCACTCGTCCCAACCTGACCGCGTCCGAAGTAACGCTGATGCGATTAGATCAGAGGTAGGCTAGGATGCAGTGTGATAAACACGGGGACAATCACAACACAACCAGATACGAAAACCAAAAATTTGTTTTAGCACAAATGTTGGATCCGGCTGGGATTTGAACCCAGGATCCGCGGCATGGAAATCAGGTACTTCGACCACTAGGCCATGCGGTCGTCAGACTAGTTTAATATTTGGCGTATGCCCATATGTCAAATATTAAATTTTTAATCGATTATAAATATGTCATGTATGCGTATAAGGATGTGTCATTCTATTCTATCGACAGCATTTTAAAAATATGAAACGATGTCTTAAAACATACGAATATATAGTTATACTTACACCCAAGGACCTTAAGACAATCCGGCATTATTCTATCCGGTTTCTAATGTTATAGGCTGGAATGATGATGATGATGATATGACAATATAGACTCTGGCACGTACATCGCATGTTTTCCAATATTGACTAACACGGGCAAAGATTATGTCCATTGAACTTATTATGCGATGTAATGACAAATGTAGTTTTTTTCTCTAAAAATAGTTATTGGAGGAAAAAAATGCATGCTAGATCGGTTTCAATACTGCCCGCCCTCCTCAATACTGTTCAAAAATTTATATCTACGTGGTGGTCGAATTTCTCGAATTTCTCTTCAATTTTTAAGTTTAAACGTAAAGGTTTAGATCAGAGTAATTATTTGATGGCAAAATTTTAATATTATTTGCTGACAATCTTTACTCCGTGTGACTGTTTAACCAGAGACTATGACGTGTTTGACATTGGCAGTATGAATGTAACAAACGATAGAACACACTAATATGTGATGGAGATTGTCAATATGAACGTTAATAATGAATGTTTTATTTTATTCGATTTAACATACTTGTAACACAAATTATAATATAATTATATTTTTAATAAAAATTATGTAAATATTTTTGAATGTAAAGTTTCAGCCTACAAATGTACCACTACTGAGCACAGGCCTCCTCTCATTTCTGAGAGGGTTTTGGAGCTAGGAAGAATCCGCCACGCAGCTCCAATGCGGGTTGGCGGACTTCACATGTCTTCGAAATATTTTTTATTCCTCAGACATGCAGGTTTCCTCACGATGTTTTCCTTCACCGCCGAGCACGTGGTAAATCAGCACTTAAAATTGCAATTAACAATTTTAGTGGTGCCGGCACCGGGAATCGAACCCAGGTCACTCGCGTACTATGAAATTAAAAGCGAGCGCCTAGCCCCTGAGCTACCACGGCTCTTTTTTTGGATGTACACTTAAAAAAAATATATAAAAAGATCCCCATATTCCTTTATTTTTCCGGTTGAAAAAATTCCGGAAATCACTAATTTTTTCGGCCATCACAGTGAGTAAAGATCTGAACTATAATAAATCTCTGTTTTGTGTTGTCTATCGGCCTTACTAATAAACGTTGTATAGCGATTTCTCTCGTTCTGTCATCATTAATTTGACATTCGAAAAAAGACATAGCATTGTGTATATACAATAACGTTTATTAGTGAAGGGGTAAGTATACTATAGGTAATAATAAACTAATATTTGGAGACCGCGTGGCCGCGTGGTCAGATGTAAATGTCTCATCCCAGCCGGCGCCAACATTTGTGCAAAACACAAACTGTAGATTTTCGGGTCTCTTTTACAATACAGGAGAAATCCCAGTGTATGACATCGTATTTCAATAAATAATAAAAAAATCAATAAATTAATCTTTTCTAAATGTAACATAGAAAAAAATATAACATAACAACGAAATAGGATGATACATAATACATGAATACGGTTACCTTCGTTATTTCCCTCCGTAGTCTGTGAGTGACTTTGATAAGCGAGTGTAAATGAGGCGTGATGGGATCAGAGTTCAAAGGTATGCTGAAACTTTGATAGACATGTGTGTTGCCGTTTCCTTTTCGTTTAGCAAGGGACACGCTGCAAAGGTAAATTGTAAACTGAAATATACTTATATAATGAACTAGATTTACGGATACAATGCCGATTTGTTTTAATATTGATAAGCGGACGCAACGTTTCGATCGGTCTATTTTTATCGGTGCATTTTTAGTTTATTGGACCAAAAATATATACTTAAAAAAATATAGATAATTAAAAGCGGGAAGTATCCCGGATTAACTATGACATCAGGACGACTGTCACCTCAGTCCTCTCATGACCATGGGAACGCCCCCGCGAGAAACGAGACATGACGGGTGGCGAACCACTTCGCCGCCATTTTGATAAGAGTCAAAAAAAATCTTACTCCCCAATGCTTTCCCACGAGCAGTATAGTGACAGCATTGCATATTATCGGTGTTATTATGTACGAATAAAGGCTGTCCGTACAATACCTTAGTCGCCTCTTACGACACCTCGATAGGATAGAGGTAGGTGCTATTATTTCTTTTCTTTTCGTGCTTTTCTATTCTATTTCTTTTTATCTTGCCGGACACCTATCGGCTTAATCTAAATTTTGATAAAATAAAACGGTATAAAATCCCTAAATATATTTTCATTAAATTGAATTCGCATAAATATAAGAAATTATTATCTGAACTTTACGGTAATTCATTTTTTTTTTTTTTCTAAACGAAGCCCCACAGTAGGATTTCTCCTGTGTCGTGGGTGCGTTTTACAGACATAATAAATTTCACATGCACAAATATCTGTACCGTGCGGGAATCGAACCCGCGACCCGCGGCGCAGAAGCCAAGGGCTTAGCCACTGCGCCAACCGAGCCGACAATCATTGAAACTTATTAACTTATTAACCCATAAAAAGAAAAGTTTTAAATCGTGATAATTATTCATGAATTATCTACCTTTTTGGGAGGTTATAAAAAACCACTCATTAATAAAACCAATACCTTGGTAGTGAAGGAATATATTATTTTACATTGCATTAAGTTAAAAACAAATTTCACATAACTACCCCTATACTACTATACTAGTTCTGATAATTTATATAATATTCGAAAAAAATGATTTTAATTTTAATATCCTTTTTATATTGTGTGATCTTGAGTTCGATTCGGTGGCTGCACCACCAAAATTGTTAATTACAATTTTAAGTCAAACTCGTTAAGTCAGAACCGCCGGGCATGTGGTAAATAAGCTTACCACGTGCTCGGCGGTGAGGGAAAACATCGAGAGGAAACGTGCATGTCTGAGAAATAAAAATATTTCGAGGGTACTGTAAAGTCCGCCGACCCGCCTTGGAGCAACGTGGCGGACTCTTCCTGTCTCTAAAAACCCTCTCAGAGATGAGAGGAGACCTGTGCTCAGTAGTGAGACATTTATAGGATGTTACTTTACTTTTTAATTTTACCATTTAAATATTGCAAAAGAAAGTTGTTGCAAACATTATTCAGATGTATAGAATATTTCCTATAATTCTTATAATTATTAATTCACAACGTATTCGTAGATGGAACTAGGCATAATCCGAAATAGAATATTATTATTAATTTAAAATAAAATTTAAAGAAAATGTCATTAATATTTTTCAGAATAGTTTAAATTTATCCAGTTAATTTTTCCTCTTCACAATTTTTTCAGCCCATATTTATCATATTGCCTCGCCTTCATAACATTTTGAGCTTCCGATACTGATATTGTCTTCTAAAGACGGAAAACAAAAAGTAAAACAAGACGATATCGCTTCAGGCACTTTAGATATTAAATTTGAAGTAGTTGTTTGAGAAAAAAAAACACATTCCTTATTTTTTACACTATTTCTGATATAATCAAAGTATTATAGTACAGTATATTTATGTACCGTATTATACATGAATACATATGAATATATTACATAGCTCATGATTCAGTGATAGGCACCCATTACTTACTAAATCATTGGTCTAAGGTTCGTCAGTTTGGGTAAGGTTCGCAACCTTTTTTAAGTACAAAAATGTAAATATCTCTAAGGCAAGGCTATATACATATAATATTTTTAAAATGTGGAACTGGGAAATAATTTCCCTTTTAATAAATACGATTAAACGTAATGTGACAGTGTCGTAGCGACTTAAGAGAATCTACCACCCCATCTTATCCTGTGGGTATCGTAAAAGTCGACAGAGGTAAATATAAACCAGAACATGGGCAGCAGCATCTTCCTGAAACATCTGAATAAATAAATAAACTGCGTTTGCCAACCAGCCTGCCAGGCGTGGCAAAAATCTCCCTTCAAAATGGGAGCTACTAGCTTTTGGGGGGACAATCTATGGGAGAGGCCTATGTTCATGCAATAATGATACACCATTCACTCTGTTAATAAATATTAAACAGTGTGTGTTTATCATTCCCTAATCTTTCCATATTATGTCCGTTTCATACATTGGTCAGAGAACCAGCCGAATCCAACATTTGTGCTAAAACAGAAATTGTTGGTTTTCGGGTCTGGTTGAGTTGTGATTGTCCCCGTGTTTTTGACACTGCATACAACCCTCCGATCATATCGCATAAGCGTTACATCGGTTGCGGGTAGGTTTGGACGATTAAGTGCCCCTGTGTTTGCGCGTACACGTGTGAAACTACGAGTATAATCATAAAAAATGCTGTGTCATCCAGAACGTTTCAGTGTTACCTCACCGCGCCAGTGTAACCACGCTGCGCCCGTCACCTTGATAATTAACAATAAATCAACTAGCAGTAGGAATGACTGTCGAAAACTTGAAATTAGTCATATATACAACAATGATATGCATTATATATTTCGTACGTTCTAATCCATTCACAAGCGTCCATGTGAACTGCAACGAACAGTCCATTGTTTACTCGAAAATCCAAGCAATAATGGAAATGTCACGTAAATCAAACTTGCTACAACATTAACAGTATCTCAGTAATAAGCAGTAAAACATTAATAGAAAAGGTGTTCAACTGTTTCTACTACTGGTGTACATATAGTACATAATATATTCATATTATGTATACATAATAAAATAGGCAACGTTGCGACGTGGATAGAAGATGTAGTGACAAAGATAGAGAAAAGGAATGCTTAGATGATTTGGACACTTAGAGCGAATGGATGAAAGAAGATTGACTAAACAGATTTATGGAGTGAGCGTGAATGGGCAAACCGGTAAGTGTCGACTGCGTACGTATCACGATCAGATCAAGACGTCTTAAAGGAAAGGTCACGTCAAAAATACACGTAAACGTCGAGCTTGTATAAAAACGTTTATGAAAGTAGAAGCGAAATATGTGTGTCAGGATTGTAGCTAGTGGAAACAGGTGGTCTCTGCCTAACCCAATGGGAAAGAAGGCGTGACTGTATGTATGTATGTTTTATTTGCCTATTTTTATTTTGAACTTAAGAAGTCATCATCATCAACATGTTAGAAGTCCTGATTAACACAGGCCTTTTCAAAGTTTGGAGGACTTGACTTAATAGCCAGGCTTAGCATGCGGAAGTGGCGACACAGTAGCGGAAACCCGTACCTAAGACGCAGCTGCCTGTTTGGATAGTTTAAATTTTAGATGGTTATTTTTATAGCATACAGTGACGAGACGAGTACAACGTCTGCCCACTGATTACAGTTATATTTGGACACTACTGCTTTATGGCACAATATCTAGTATCTACCTAGATGGATTCTGCATGCAATATGTCGAAAGCTAAGATATTTTTGTGGCATTTTCCTTAGTCGACTTATATAACTTCCGTGGGATGCGATGCGATGGTATATTATCATACACCCCCTCTACATAACTACTTTAATTTAAGTAGTATAAAGGTTTACTTAGTTCTTTAATTATTTATTATTTCTAGGTGAGTGGTATAACAATCTATAATAGTACAATTCAATTGATATATTGAATATGAATATAAAAGTCCGCTTATATATATATACATATTTTAATAGTAGAAAGTGACGAGACGAGCAAAGCGTTACCTGATATTTAGTGCAACGTCTGCCCACAACAAATGCTGTGTCACCCATAACATTTCTGTGTGTCACTACACTGCGCTCGTCACCCTGAGACATCAGTTCCTTAGTTTAATAGGCCTAGTTTACACTAGCTCTCAGTGTGCTTTATAGCGAAATACAGTAATGTTTGCACACAACTACTTTACGGCAGGATAACTATACCTGCGGTTGTATCTGTTTAGAGGAATTTCTGCATAAGAAGTATCATAAGTATATGGTAGTACATTTAATATTATCATAACCAGACTTCTTAGGGCCCGTTTTATTTATTCATGTTTAATAGCGAGAACGTTTAATGATTTCTTCAGGTGACGCTTTTTAGAATTTATTTACAGGAACGGCTTTACTTAACTCATGTTTAATATCGTATACTTAAAATAAGTACCCTAAAACCCGTATTGCAAGGATTTTACGACTACCTATGTCGAAAGAGATTTAAGGGGAAAAATGTGGATTTGAATAGCACCTACATAACACTAAAGCTATCTTAACGCTAAATTTTAATTGAAATATCACAAAAATCAACATATCGAATTATTCGAAGAAAAAAAACGAGGAGGCGAGAGAGGTGTCGTAGGACACATGTTCGAACGAAGTACCTTTTCGCCATATGTTATGTATTAAATAACAGGCACAATGAAAAAAATAACATTGTTATGTTAACCTAACTGACTGAAAGAACCGTGTACCGGGTACTATCGATCATGGGCAATAATGAGTCCCGAGATAACACATATACTGTTATATAGTGTATATACTATAATAACACCCTTGTAATCAAGATATATCGTTATTTTGTAAATATTCTGTTGGCGTACCCAGTCCAGCAAAAGGTTAAAATCTGTTGTAGTAAAGTTTCAAATATCTTTTTGCGGTAATATAAATCAATAAAAATCTATAAATATAGATTTATATATATAGATCTATAAATATAAGTAAAATCTATAAATATAGATTTTTAGAACTCTGTTAATCTTCTTGTGTTCAGGGAATTTCCTCGTGTTGTCGGTGGTGACAGTCAGTTTTGTAGTTAATAGAATCAGGCGTTACTTTGCGGAAATCCATTATAATGAAGGAAAGAAAGTTACTTTGCTAAGATCCGCATACAAAATATAAAAATGATGTATATTACCTAGTTTTTTGAAGAGCACCGCCCGCCCTCCCTCAGTAGCGTGCACAAGCAAACTAACACCGCCACCAGGTACCCTCCACCAACCACTACAATACGCCACTGAAGTCGAGAACACGACACGTGTTCTCGACTTCAGTAGTGTATATTATCTAGTGGTAGTATTATAGTGGTTGGTGGAGGGTACCTGGTGGCGTTTCCTGGTGGCGGTGTTAGTTTGCTTGTGCACGCTGCTGAGGGAGGGCGGGTGGTGCTCTTCAAAAAACTAGGTAATATACACCATTTTTATATTTCGTATGCGGATCTTAGCAAAGTAACTTTCTTTCCTTAATTAGTGACTTTTATTTTTGTAACGGCTAAGCCCCTGTATGTGTGTCACGCACTCATGGCAAGAAGATTAAATGTTTCCTGGTATACTGGTGCCGCTGTGGAGGGGAATACATGCGAACCTCGGATGCAGCAAGAGGTCTATAAAACAAAATATAACGTATACGTTTTGGTGGACAAAATGTGTAAGAGAGAGATTAAATTAAAACACATTATTGCATTTGCAAAAATGATGCTCGAACCGAAGACTGCGTCCGCGTAACAACAGTCATCTCGTTAAATACCATGATATGTTTCACTTCTACACAACCTATCCAACCATCATCAGATATCTAGCAAATATTTAAAAAAATATAGTTCTTATGCCGTATCTTTACGTGTATAAGCGTATTTTTATTAGTCTGTGTAAGCGTAAAGCCATCCCAATAGGGAATATGAATATTTTTCTAAGAATATACTCCTAAACACCTATCCATTTGTATACCATTCATCATAAAACTAACCTAATGATCCTACCACCGGTTCTGGTTCGAAAAGTCTGTGTATGTACAGTTCATGTCTGAGGAACACACCTACGATACATGAGAAATCCTGGTCAGAACACCAAAGAACACCATGACACCAAAATGTGTACATTGTACGAGTATGTATATTAATTTATATACTCTAAAAGCGTCTCTTTTTCGCATTTAGTAGTATATTAAATGCGTCATGTGGATAAACCATTAAATGTTCGCCGTGAAACATGACGGTAACGATATACATGTAATCGTATTTGTGTATTGTACTTAACTGGATTTTTATCGGGCATAGTATAAAACCCTTTGCGATGACGTGTTATTTTGGTTTTATAATCATGGAGTGTAATTTTGTTCAATGTTAAAATAGTTTAGACTACTACTCAATAAAGACAGAAAAAAGCAGTCTGGTGAAGGATCGAAAAAGAAACTAACAAGTAACTCTTTTTTTAATAGTTTCGATTTTAGATTTTTGCTACAAATTACATTAGATATTTACTATTAGATTACTTCTATGATAGGTGCATAAAATAAAGGTATCGAAAAATAATATGATTCGAAGAGCAGTGATGTCTTCCAATTTGCTCTATAATAGTAAAATGTTTATCGCTTACAAATCATTGAATTTTCTTGTTAAGAAACTTTTACTACCAGCTTGTTAAAAATTCACTTTTGTCAAAGTCACTATCAAACGGTGCCTTTTCCAACACCGTGAAAAAGAGAGAAAGTTAATGTTAAATAAAATTATTAATATTAATTTAAATTTAGTTAACCTGTATGATATTATTTTAAGTTTTCCATCTCAAAACTCATGAATCTACCCCCTAACAAAAGAAAGGGCATTCAGTGCAACTCTACGACACATCAAGAATGGCATAAACTCACGCTCGAATATTTATCTGGCTGCTAAGGAAGCGCTCGCTGTACAATAAGATATACGATCGAGATATAAGCGCACTATAAAGCATACGAACACAGAAAAATATACTCTTATTACTATCGACTTTCATCGCAGCTGAGAGGATTTACAGCTGACAAGCAAGTCATTGTGGACAATACGCAGGGATCTGAAGGACGAGAAACTGGATGTCTTTATCAGACGGCTCGCGACTGGAATGTTCGAGCGTGCGGTCGAGCGTGCAGCGGTACACGGTCTCCCGAAGGCAAACCCCTTCCTCGCGAGCTGTACAGCCGTACAGAGGACACTTGACATCATACTAGCTACATAACATAACTACATTACATCACTGCGATCATCAATGCGATTGACACCACTGAGGGGAGCATTACGCCCCGGACAGTTACCTGGCGCCCCTTACGGAGCGCAACTCGATGATGATTGTGGACAACTGATAGGATGTGACATATTCGCGAATGTACTGTCAAATACATTCTGAGTTAACATAAATGTAGAAATTTGTAAATACGTGCGTAAACTAATAAATTGACTACGCCTGGACTTCCCTCAAACAAAATATAATATGAAGTGGATGTACCCATCATTTTCCTGCAACATCCAAACCAGCTTAAAATTTTGTAATGGCATCAGGTTGATAATTACAGCGCTTAACGGAATATTATATGTTTTATCCATATTAGAATCCATGGTAAAGTATAAAGCTTTTCTGTTTTATTTCATACATACATGCATACAGTCACGCCTTTTCCCATGAAGGGTTAGCCCGAGACACACTAGTAGTCGACTTTTCACCCCCGCGAGAAACGAGACTGGTGGAGAACCTCGTCGCCGCCATTTCTGTATGAGTCAAAAAATTCTTACTCCCCATTTTGTTCCCGCGAACATTATAGTGACAGCATCACGTTTTATTGTAATTTTCTGTACGAATAAATGCTGTCCGTACAATACCTTAGTCGCCACTTATGACACCTCGATAATAAAGATGTAGGTGCTATTCTACTCTGACGGTCACTTACCATATTTAATAAATCAAATTATCGATGCATTTAAACAAAGGAACAGTGGAATAATATTTTAAGTACGTTTCAATACAAAGGAATTTTATGGGTTTCGTTTTATATTTTTTTGGTTTATTTAGAACCTGCTTTTGAGCAAAATATTACGAGACTTTAAAAGTTTTCTTCATTTTCGACTGTATTTATTACAAATTATTGTTTTCCTTTAACCATTAAAACTGAAATTCCATAGGGATCCATTTCCATTTATTGCGCAGAAATATACAAGAATTCAAATATTTGCTTAGCCCTTATTTGTAATATGCTTGGTTTGTGCAGACATTTTATGTTCTCGGAATATTTATTTTACTTTTCTGACATGCAGGTTTTAGTCACCGAAATGAGGTAAATCACATGTTCTTTGTTAATGCCTGTAGACAAATGTTTGTGCCGACAGACAATTATTCCAGGTCTAGCCTCATTCACGATATAGGAGAAATAGTGCGAGTTTTTTTAACAAAATCAAGTCGCTTTAAAACTCATGAGCTAGACTCAAAAGGAAAAGTTCTAATCAAATATGACACAGTTTTGAAAGTTCACCAATATTACTTGGTAAAAGACCCTAATAAGAAAGTTAAAAAAGAAAATTATATTAAAGGAGTTGTTTAACTGGTAAAGAAATAGACTAAAGTAACTTCATTTTCTTTAGTGTGTCTTTATAATTATGTAGTGGGCTACGGTTCTGCTGTAAGCAAACCTGCCTGTAGAAGCGGTGGTCCGAGATTGGAGTTCCTCACAATAAAATGGACTTAATACATCAATGACAATAGTGGGTGATACTAGTGATATGTTCTAAAATATTGATATTTCATGGGAAATCAAATATAGATTTAAGAATAAAAGTATTTCTAGGATATGTGAAATTCGCCAACCGGCATTGGAGCAGCGTGGCGGACTCTACCCAACTAGAAAACCCTCTCAGAAATGAGAGGCCTGTGCTAGTAGTTCACCAAACCGTTTAATTAACCATAGTGAGGCGCTTACCCAGATTTCTACTGTGTATTTATTATTTTTTTGTTGGCATCTGTTTAACGGTACCGAATCCTCACATGAATACTATGGAGAAAATCCCAGACTATTCTGGCATCTCCTCAGTATTTGACACAGTATTTGAACTGAAAATGTGTTTCAACAAAATAATGTGCACTCTTTTCAGGATATGTCTGCTTATTGGATATACCTAGTTAAAAAATTATATGTAGTGATGGTATCACTACATATAATTTTTTTCCAATAATAGTATGTGCTTGGATTATGAATTATAAACTATGTCTGTACCCAGTTATTCTAAGTACGTGGCTGGTGGACTGGCAACTAGTATCTACTGAAAATTAAATTTTCGGGTTTCCGATCGCTATAATTAAAATTTAACTGCCAACTTACAGTTATTCTTTAACAGAAACACTTGTTATTCATGAATGTCTTCCCGACATTATGAGTTGGAATATTATTACGAATCGATCGATCTAATACGAAAATTTGCAACGGTTTCAATTATGCCAACTTTACAGACAAAACTTATCATTACCTTCTAAGGATCTTGAATCTTTATATATTGTAGTATTCCATTCAAAACAAGACTCGAGAACCAACAATTTGAGCATTTGTAAAATGTTGGCCTCGGCTGTGATTAAAATCCATGAGCTGCGGCATAGAAGGTCAGTTACACTGGCGTTCAAATATTCATTAATTGCGGTGTTAAGGAGAATATACGTGCCTTTTGTTTAAATGCCAATCTCACCTGCACGTGCTATATCGTGTTAGCTTAAGCCCGGTTTTCAATTTGATTAGTACAAGTGCAGGTGATTATTGATCAGGTGCTTATTGCGAGTGATTAGTGCATGTAATATGTAGTGCTACTAATGTCCAATATTGTAGCGATTTTTAAAATCAGATTATTAAAATACATTAACAATCGCATTTGAAAATGTAGGAACTACTTTATTTTTGTAATTAGGTTCTTTACAGTTGTAAAGAAATTCATATTTTTTATATTCTTGACAAGTTTGTAGGTTTCATCATCGTTCAACTTTGCCATTCTACAAAGCGCTGGACACTGAACAAACAAAATCATGTCCAAATCTTTTCCATCGCGGGCACGCTGCGAGTTAAAGTGAAGGCGGGACGCGCGGGGAGTGATTACTCGCAAAAAAATTCGCTCCTAGACAATACTCATACATACTCACCACCGGCCAGAGTGGTGACTATGGGCAACATTTTTTTTTTGTGAAATAAAGCACACGTACGCACCTGAAGGTGAGGGCCGGACGAAAACCGATGATGGTTACATTACGGCAACAGATCGTTGTCCTTCTTTATTTTCAGTTGCCCAGTCATTATCTACGAGTATTTACAACGTGATTTCTAGTACGTTATTAATATCAAGGTAAATGTCACAAAGGGTCCAATTTCCGTCGAATTTAGCGAGAACGTGGCATTCATTTTGGAAACTACACGGTTGTCGTGTCAGTTTGTGGTTCACTGAAATTAAATTTTGTTTTCCCTGAGTTGCACACGAAAACGTTTTGTGTAATAACTGAGGTATGATTGCATTTAGTAAAATGAGAAAGAAAAAGTTGTTAAATGAAATATGAAAACGTTCTCCTTTTCATAAGCCGTGGAATAATTTATTTTTATCTAATCAATCAGCAAGCGTCAAGGGCAGAAAAACTTTGACGTTCATCCCTTTTAAAGAAACCGTCGATGTCTGAGTCCAGAATTAGTTTTATAACTTCGCGAGATATAGTATAAAGCATTTTAATTATAATATGTAAAAACTCTTAACGTACCAGCTGCTGCCATATTTATTTTTTGTTTAGTAATATTAAATTTTGTCTATACAGAAAATAATTAAACTAAGTAATCTACTCTAACATTAATTTGAAGTTAGTCTCGGTGAAGAATTCCAATCAACATTAGGTAATAACATAAAACATTTCTTTAGCTATTTTGTTTTAAGCTGAAACGAAATAGCTGCTGTGGTTGATTAGAACAATATTTGAATAAAATTTTGCTTCATTAATAACTCTTATCAAAAATATTATATTTAAGACATTATAATAAATTACATGGATGACACAATGAAAGAATAAATTATACAGATGGCACGTCCAGTAAAGATTATACCAGTGGAAAATTAAAATAAATCAAGTTAATTCAGTTAATTACAATGGCAGTAAGTTTTAGAGCCCAGCTTGGCTCTAAAATTTCACAGGATTTGTGATATGAATGCAAAAAATTCAGTGTAGCAGAAATATTTAATCCTTGGACATCTCAGAAATAATCTGAGAATACCCTATCCGCGTATGCCTGCCTACACATAATGGTTGCACCCATTCACCCACGATGGCACTCACAACTCCTAAATAAATAGTTGTAAACAGAAGAGAAGGAAAGATTCCCGTGACACCGTGCTTCACTCGCCCCCCTCAATGTGTGTTTGTGTTTGCCGTGTTAGTTAGTCGTCTTTGAACGTCTTTCTTTTTTTAGACGTCTTTGAATGTGTAATTAATAATAGTTTATTGTAAAAGTGAGGTACAATTTAAATCAATATAGCCCTGGTACCTGAAATAGCTTAAGCCGTGTGCCAGGAACCAGTTCCTTCCCCATGGCTTGGAGTATTTCTCGTACATTATACAATAAATATTCTTCTACAAATATTATTAAGTTTTAAGCAATTTGTTATGTGTGTACGTGTGGGTGCGTATGCTCGCGCTTGTGAATGTGTCATTATAAGTTAGTGTGTAATGTGTAATTGATTATGCCTATATGAAAGAAGTGCTATTATTTTAATTATATATCTATAGATTTGTAGTATTATTATCTGTTATTAGCTTCTTCATTATTAACTATATATTACAGTTCAGTAGATTCTCAGTCGTAGCGTAGTCGAATACTTTAAGCCAGTCCTTGATTTTACTTTTAATATTATAATTTGATATTTTTTTAGAGTTGTCTGACAGCTGCTCGTAGGTTTTAGATTAGTGGTGCCGACAGAATAACAGCGCTGCGGCAATTTTACTGTAGCATAATGCTGAGTCGGGTATTTTTCGCTGCTGCAATCCAACATAAATTTGAATACTTTTTTATTGTTAATTGTTTGTTTTTTGTATTGAGCGTAGCAACGAATAAAGTTATTTTCTTTCTTTCTTTCTTCTTCTTTCTTTCTTCTTCTTTCTTTCTTCTTCTTTCTTTCATATGCTATGTACTTCTTATGTAGTTCTTCAATGTTGGATTTACTGTTCTTAAACTTTTAACACAGTTTTTTTTAATAGATTTAACTACGTCCAATGTAATCCAGGGTTGGAGTGGAAATCTTCGTTTTGAGACTGATTTTCTATAAAATCAGTATTTTGTATTTTGTAAAATAATACTTTGCAATTTAGATATAAAGATATGTCCAGCTATATTGACATCATTTGTAGCGTACAAGTTGCAACGATACAGCCTTTAAGCATTTATTTATTACTTCCAAATCTAGTGTGGTTTTGCTATACCTATTAAAATAGTTTTAATTCTAGGCTTACTTCCATCAACGTGAAGAAGAATTGGAGAGTGATCCGTAAGCCTGTCAAATACAAATATTCTTATTTTGAATGAAGTCTTGACCATAAAGTTATTACACCAGCTAACACGTGTTTAAACCAAAACTCAGTGGTGTTTAAACACTCCTACTATAAAGCAGAATAATTGGCACTGCCGTGATACCACTAACGTTTCATTTGTTTTGTGTGGTAAGATTATGCAACCGTTACTTTTGAATGAGATTAAATTTAATGATAAACCTAGTAGAAGCACTGTAAATAAAAGTAAAGTTTATTCTGGGGATTAAAGTTCTTTTGCTTCTGTTAAACTGTTTTTAATACATACATTATTTACTCATATTGAATAAAAAAACAATAGAATAGAACTTTGATTAAACCGTACATTGGCAATGCACAGCTAACCGCAAGCTCTTAGTCGAAATGAAATTGGATTTTGACCAAACCGTGCATTTGCAAAGCTTTCAAATCAAATCCCTATTTTAGCCAGCTCGCTTGTAGATTCTCGTAATGCAAACAAATACATTGGTATAAGCAAATATTATTCAACTGGTTAGTATTTTCTTTGGTTTTTATTTTTAGTTTTGTCCTAACCAAATCATTGAAGTAAGATTTTTTTTATTAAATACTCGTAAGTGTTATTGTGTGTAAGTGTTATTGTTGTTACTGCTTGATATAATAATTGTACCAGTATGAATTCTACCTCAAAATTTGCATCATCGTTTAAAATCTCTTTGAATACTGGACTGTGGTTAATTTTATGTTATAAACTCTTCATATCATAGGGAGTTTCCAAATAACAATAACTTTTCTAAATGTAGTTAATAATAGAACATAAGATTGGAATCGTGTTGCCGTACATAACGCATCATACTCTAAATCCCATTTCTGATCAAAGTCATGTACTTGTCAATGAATACACTTTAGAATAGGTTCCCAACTCGGGCGATACCTTCCCCTTTTGGGAGTTTGAAACTTTCAGGGGTCAATATAAGACTGATAAAATTAGGGTGTATTGAGATAGCGCATACGATCGTGGCCAGGTTTGAAAAAAATATAGTCTCAAAAAGAGAAAAACAAACACGCTATTCACGTACTGGGCAAAATATGGTTGTGAACCTATGCTTTACAACAAACTTAAAAACGCTGTCATTCCTCTTACATGATCATGGAGATAATAGATATACTTGCTACGCGTGGCAGGTTTAGCGTGGAGGTGTAGGAACAAAATAGTATGTACAAAATCATGCTGATGATGATGTCCTCCTGGCCGATTTTTAATGACGGCGACTACTACCGAATACTATTGGAAGTTGTCAACTGCGCAGGAGATATTATAGTGCCACATGTGTACGCGCAAACAATTGACTCGTCCCAACCTACCCCTGGCTGATGTAACGCTCATGCGATAAGATCGGAGATTGGCTAGGATGCAATTTCAGAAGCACGGGTACAATCATAACACAACAAAATCCGAAAATCAACAATATGTGTTGTATCTTTATAATAGAAGGAAGAACTTATGTTTAAGGGTGACGGGCGCGATGTGGTGAACCACATAGAAATGTTCTGGGTGACAACAGCATTTGTTATTGGTAAACGTTTCACTTACCATTAGGTGAACAATTTGCATGTCTCGGCACTTATTTAAATAAAAAAATCTTTTTAAGATTTATTTTTGACTAAATATTTGCTGAAACATTAAATTTTGTAACTGGAGACGTTCATATATTTTACTCGTATTATATAATATCATGTAACCCAATTTTATTTAACTGGCTGTAAAATATTGCATAAACATGTACGCTTTTACGGTCCATAATTCTTATTGTATGGGTTATAAAACTCTTAAATATATAATTTAAAGTGTTTTGCGGTATTTTGTCATTTGATAAAAATAAGTGTGTACATTTAATTGTGTTGCTGTATAATATGTGTTACACAATACAAATCAGGATGAATCTCGAATGGTACATAACTTCAAACAATCGATTTTCAATTTGTTAAAATGGTGTCTTATAATTATTAAAAAAATACTTCTTGCTAGTTCTTCTTCCTCTCCATTATTTTATGTATGAGTCTTTTATATATTAGGCATATTAGCCTTTTGAAGTTAATTGCTGCACAAAAGCCTTTCCCAGGAAGTGCCTGTAAAAGATGCGGAACATTTGCACATACCATTAGTTTTTTCTTTGGAGTCGCTCATCTCGCACAGTGGAAAACTTGGAATACCGCTTTATTTACGAGTACGAGTTCTACCGTGGCATCAGTGCTGCGGAAACAGCTCTACGGATTAACTATGGCGCTGTTGACGCAAAAGAAAACACTGTACGTTTTTGGTTCCAACGTTTTAGTCTGGAAATTTCGACCTTCAGAACAAGCAAGTCCTCGGGGACAGCCGGAGACCGAAATAATGAAGAATCAAAAGCTATTGTGAAAGCGGATCCATCGCAAACCACTTCAGAGTTTGCTGCAGGCTTCGCTGTTAGTGATAAAATTGTTTTAATCCTCTTAAAGCAAACAGGGAAAGTAATTGTGTGTAAATGGGGTGGTACCTCATGAATTGAGTGAAGCAAACCAGCAAACACGCGTCGACAGCTGCGTTACATTGCTCAACTGGCACAATAATGAAGGGATTCTAAATCGTGTCAACCTGTGATGAAAAGTGGATCCTGTACGATAATCGGAAGCGCTTGTCGCAATGGCTGAATCCTGGAGAACCAGTCAAATCCTGCCCAAAGCGAAATTTTACTCACAAGTAACACTGCAGTTTTCTAAAATCTGGTCAAACAATTACGGCAGATATCTATTGTTAGCAATTGCAAACTACTCGTATGATGGAAGAACGAGCTGCTAAATAACCGAGGCTGGTCGAAATACGTTTTTATACGAATAACTACGTTTTCAAATGCGATTAAAAATATTGTATATGGAAGGATAACTTTAGGTAATATTTTTTGCTTTCAGAAGATAAAAATTGTGAATTAGTATTTCTCCATTTTAAACCAAACTTATTCTTTCATCCTGCGGGCAAATTATTCTCAGTATTTCATCATCATCATCATCATCATTTCAGCCTATTACTACTCCACTGCTGAACATAGGCCTCCTCCATAGATTGCCACAAAAGTTTGTAGCTCTCATTTGGGGGGGGGGGGGTTGCCATAGTTGCCACGCTTGGCAGGCGGGTTGGCAACTGCTGTTTATTTATTCAGGTGTTCCAGGAAGACGCTGCTCATCAACTCGTTTTCATTTTCCCTCTGTCGACTTTTACGACACCCATGGGATGAGATGGGGTGGTAGATTCTCTTAAACCGCCACCACACGGTAAAACCACCACCACACGGTAAAATTATCATTATTATCTCAGTATTTATTATAAATGTATTGTGAACGTCCTATGATACTGTGATGTCCTGCCAATTTGTTTACTTTGACACACTGTTGTCGATTGCTCAGATAGCTTTCAAACCACTTCTTTGCAATACCTTGGATTCCATATGTTTCTAATTTATTTATGAGCGTGTTATGACAAACAAAGTCTAATGCCTTGCTCATGTCGAAGAAAATCGGTATTATTGGTATATAAGAATTTAAATTCTCAATTACTTCTTTTTTTAAATAAAAGCAAGCCAAGGACGTTGAACGTTTTTTTTCTAAACCCAAATTGTTCCTTTTTTAGCAAACTAAATGAGTTTAAAAAGTTAAAAAGTTTATCAAAACATAATTTTTTCCATTATTTTTGACAGTACTGGTATAAAGGTTAGGTGAATAGTTACACATTTCACACTTGTTACCTTTTTTAGAAAAGGGTTTTACTATAGCCAATTTCTCAGGAGTTATGAAGACGTGAAGGGAATATCTTGCTCCGAGGATAGATTAACAATATGACAAAGGGGCGCTGAGAGAATATTTACGCATTGTTTCAATATCCCATATTCAGATGTTATTATTTCAAATGTTAATAGATAAAGTGTCAAAGAGTTTTTTACCATAATTATGAATAATTTATGAAGTAGTTGTTAAAAGCTTCTGCGATTTCTTTAGGACTAGTATAAGATTTATTTAAGACTCTTATTTCCCGTAGCTGAGTACATTCTTTGTCAGCTGTACTTCCTTTTATTAGGTTCCATGTAGCTTTACATCTTTTCTTTGAATTTTGTATATTTTTCTATTTTCAATTTCTCGTGCTTTCATAATACACTTCTAACTGTTTTGTTATAAATATCGTATTTCTTTTTGTTAATCATTTTATTGCAAGGGAATAGCCTATATTTAAGATAAAAAATTCCTATAACTATAACTCGCTTTTTAGTTACCTTTGATATCGACTTTGTTTTTATCGACTTTGATTATATACTTTTTTAATTATTATGATTGGAAAGCACAAACTATAGAATATAGTTACTAGGTCATGGAATTTATTAAATGCTGTGTCAGTGTGGGTTTTAGCGAACAATTCGTTATAAGACAGAGATCATGTGTCTCAACTTCGGAATTTAATGAAATTTTCATTACTTAAGTCTCTGCGTTTATTAAACCAGTATGATGCCGCAGTCACATAAGAATATTCAATGATACACTTTGCGCAGTATCATGGTCTGGTAGCGCCAGATAATGTATGTTAGCCTTATTTTTAATCGCACATGTGTAATATTGCTTGCAATGAGGTAAAAAGCTATGTTAATAACTTAAGTCGTTTTTTAATTATTTATAATCGTACAGACAGAAAAATATATTTTCGCGTACAGATTTTGTTTCATGTAACATGAAAAGTATTTGAAAGTCAAAAATTACAAACATGCACCTAAGAAGAACCTAAAACATTTTACGACTGTTCATTAATAACCAATTTTTATTTGATAAATGACTGTCTTTAGAAAACTTTTTCAACATAATAGTAACAGAATAGTGAAACATTTTATAAATGAAATTAAATAAGCAAAAATTGGCCATGTGCGTAAGGGATTCCACTGTTCACATACATAAGCTGAAATTTTATTGTTTTCGTTTTAGAGTTATTATATTTATTTTTTCCATATAATTAGTTGGATTATTTAATTTAATACAGAAGCTTTTATATTACAAAATGTTTTGTACTCTAACTAAACATATGTGATAATCATTATGATTCTCGGTAATTTCTGTATATATTTTGAGTTTTGATGTTTAATATTGATTGTTTATTATGCAACAAATGCTCGTGAAAGTGTATTAAGAAAGTGTGATTGAAAAATTAAATCGAAAACCAAAATTGTGTTTTTTTTTTGTCTCCAATAAAAGTCAACTATCATTTTACTGTCGATCGCAACAATGTCTTTGTTATAATTAAATTATTACTCGACATTGGCAAAATGGTATAGTAGGTAATTGCTATGATCAAAAAAAGGAGGCGAAAAGTATCGCGCTGATTTTCTCTTAATAGTGAATTAATGAATGTTAAAAGTAATACGAAATTGTTATCCAACTATAACTAAACTGGCTGTTATGGACTTTGGATAATTGTAAAATGTGTGCATGGTAAATTGTATAATATGTTACTTATGACATATAAGACTTAAGAACTGATGGCTCAGTGAACGGGCGAAGTGTGGTGTCACACAGAAAACTTCTGAGTGACACAGCCTTTGTTATCGGCAGATGTTGCAATTACCATTAGATGCACGTATTGCTCGTCTCGTCCCTTTCTCCCAAAAAGTTATATTTCCAAAAATTTAAAATTCTGTACAAATATTTAAATTCTTGACTTTTTATTTCGAATGAATGTAAACAATTAGCATCACACAGACTGTGTACTCGTTTATAATCCTTATCTACTACAAAATTAAATTGTAAAGTGTAGTAGAATTTCACAAAACATCAAGAAAATACGATAGGAATCGAACATTGGGTCCGTCCGCACGTGGACTCCCTGCCGCGCGGCAGGGAGTCCTGATCGCCTACGACGCGACCCAAATACCGCGGACCCCCCTACCTGCGTGCTGTGTGGGACGGTGGACCACCCTGCGAACTATCGTCGAACGTCCTAACGCCCCCCGCGGCAAGCGGCGTCGTGGGAAACGCGTAAACCGCAAAGGGAAGCCTAAACAGACTAACCGCCGCACCCCCACCCCCGCGGGTAAATAGACTACGTCGGCGGCTCCTCCGCCGTCAATCAATCACATTCGCACGGATGCTCTCTCACGAGACAGACGTGCCCTACTATAAGAACGAAAAAACGGCTTCTCTCGCGTTAATAGTTCCCGGCCTGGAGGCGTGCGTCTCTGGCGGATTCAGCTCGTTTAGGCGGTCGTCTCCGACGACTGTGCTCTTCGGGCCCCGCTCAAGCGGGCCCCCTTCCATCGTGTAGGAAGATAGCGGGCTCCCTTCGCGACGTTTTTCAACGTCGCCGTTATAAGGTTTGTTACACAGTGCAGTGACATATTAGGTACACAAACAAGCAGTGCCAACAACACACCTCCCTGCCGCGCGGCAGGGAGTCACGAGCTAAAATAACATCATTCGTGACGTAAATTCTTCCCCGGTTCCCGTTATGGACAAGGTGGAAGCCGCGCAGACGGAACTTCGTCGCCTCCTGGTGGCGAAGTACCCGGAAATAAACCCGGAGGCGCTGGTTATTCTTCGCCCCCTATCCCCGATCGCCGTCGGTGAAAAACCGTTGGCCCCCCGCGCCGCCGCGTCCCCCGCGACCGCCGCCGCGCTCGAAAAACGGCCGTTAGGCCCCCCCGGCCCCTCAGGCCCCTCAGCCCCCTCCGGGCAAAAACCGTTAGGCCCCTCCGGCCCCGCAGTCGTCGCAGGCCCCTCCGGCCTCGCCAAATCGACGCCGTTGCCGGTCGCCTCTGGTACACGGCGTCCTACGTCGCGCGATCCGCCGCCTTTCTCTTGGCGCGACCCGCCGCAATCGCCAGATGACGTTATGATGCAAGCGATGCACTCCGCGCAGTCGTCGCGCGCATCATCGCGTGCATCATCGGTAGTAAGTCACCACTCCGACGAATACTATAGATCGGACCAAGAGAGCTATTGCTCATCTCCAACTCCATCCACGGAGCCAGAAATGGCCGCCCCCGGAGACGATGGCTTCACCACCGTCACCGGTCGCAAGAGGCGCCAAAAAAAAGAAGCCGACGCCAGGCCTCCTCGTAAGGTGGCCGCCGCGATGCCGCCTCCGCGCCCGAAAATAACCGCCAAAAAGGCGACGCGCCCTGTCCCGATGGACACCTCCGCGCCCTCCCGAGAGGCCGGAGCCCCCCGCGCCCCTAAGGCGCCGCCTCCTGTAGTAATACAGGATACGGCTGCCTGGGGCAGCATTTCGAAAGCGCTCGACGAAAAGCGCATAATTTTCACGCGTGCTAGGCCGATCGCAAACGGCATTAGTGTCACGGTGCCGACACCGACAGACCATCGCGCTCTGACGAAATGGTTAACCGACAGAAAGATCGGCTACCATACATACGCACTCGAGGAGGAACGCATCCTCCGCGCAGTTATCCGCGGCGTCCCGAAAGACATCGAGACGCAACTCATTTTAGAGGACCTTAAGTCCAAAGGCCTCCCCGCTCTACAAGTACATCGCATGACCAACTTGCGAACTAAGGCGCCGTACAACCTAGTGCTCGTGCACTTAGAGTTGTCGGACGACGGTAAAAAGATATTTGACATACCTTTTTTTTTTTTTTTTTTTTTTTTTCGTGGGGAAATCCTGCATGGATACCCGACTGGCCAGGGGGGCAGCCGGGTTATGTCGGACTCTTACCGACTAAAACCCCACGGTGGCCTCCATCAGCGCTTCGGAGGAGTCACGGGATCTCCGTTCGGAACGCAACCGTGACCCCTCCATCGCTTTGCTACAATTTTAGCCCGACCCGGGGGCAGTACTCACTGCCCCCAGCACTCTCTCGGTGCTGTCACGATGACTCGAGACCACTTCGAGTCATCGTCCTCCTCGGGGTCGCTTTACTGGGCGTTCGGGTCCCCTACCCCGATTGCCCGCGATCCCGAAGGCCCCGTTTCCGGTAGGGGATCACCGTTTCTGATGGGAGGGCCGTGACGAGGCCCGCCGATGCCTCGGCGGCGTCGTCGTCTCCGAGAGGGATCGGTCCTCTCTCGATCCCTCTCGGCAGCCTCCTTCTGGACCATCACGGTCTCACAGAAATTGGCTACGGCCCTCCACGCCGTGTCCCCGCTCAGCATAGCCGACACTACTGCCGGCAGGGAGAGGTTCCGCCCGATATGGCTGACCAGGATACTCCGCTCCGACTCCCATGCTGGGCACACCGAAAGAGTGTGGGATGCGGAGTCCTGGTCCCTTCCACCGCAGTGGAAGCAGTTCGCCGTCGCCTCGCGTCCGATCTTACACAGATAATCACCGAAGCAGCCGTGCCCGGTAATTATCTGTGTGAGTCTGTAGGTGAGTCTTCCTCCTCGTCGCTGCATCCAGGCCTCGAAGACCGGCAGGACTGCACTGACGACGCGTTTGCGTGCATATTGCTCCTCGCGGAGCCGAGCACGCCACGTCGCCAATGCGCTCAGTCGTTCCTGCCGTTTGATGGACTCGAGCGCCTCATCTGGCTCGCTGCCACCGCTCTGGCGGAGGGTGCGGATCCGGTGATACACCCTCGCATCCATGTCCGCCAGTATGTCCAGCGGCGGAAAGCGAGCCAGGACGGTCGCCGCCTCAAAAGATACCGTGCGGTACCCTCGTACGATCCGTATGGCCATCTTCCGCTGGACACTGTAGAGTTTTGTTCTACAGCGTCGGATGGCTAGCCTTTTTGCCCATACGGGCGCCCCGTACAAGGCTACGGATCGTACTACCCCCGCATAGAGGCGGCGGACTTCCTCCCTCGGTCCTCCGAGATTGGGCAGCAGTCTGTGCATGGCACCCGCTACCCTCTCGATCCGGGGGACTAGGCGCTCGAAGTGTTCTTCGAAGCCCCAGCGACTATCCAGATGTAGGCCCAGGTATTTCATATACCGGCCCACTCTGACTTCAGACCCACCTACTCGGACGCACGAGTCGGGAGGTTCCTTGCTGCGTGGCAATTTGTGGAACCATAGCGCCTCGGTCTTGTGAGGGGCTATCTCCAGTCCCAACTCGTGGATTTTGGCGACGACGACTTCCGCCCCAAGCTCGGCGAGCTCCTTGGTCCTCTCGAAGGTGTTCCCGCTGGCGAACACCAGTGTGTCATCTGCATAGCAGATGACGTTTACACCAGCGGGAAGATCGACACGTAGGACTGCATCGTAGGCGATGTTCCACAGCAACGGGCCCAGCACCGACCCCTGCGGAACACCGCACTGGATCTCCCTCCGGGTTCTCCTACCGTCTTGATCCATGTACATAATGTACCTGTCGCGCAAGTAGTCCGCGATAACGCCTCGCAGGTAAGGGGGGACTTGATGATGTGCTAGTCCCCCCTTAATCGCGTCCCAGGGAAGGGAATTGAAGGCGTTGACGATATCGAGACTTATCGCCAACGCCACGCCTCCCCGGGACACAGCCTGCTCCGACAGAGAGCGGACGCGTATGATCGCGTCTACGGTGGAACGCTCCCGTCTGAAGCCAAACTGGCTGTCGGCGAGATCGGGACCGACGCGCGACAGATGCCGGTTGAGACGAGTGGCAACTATTCTCTCGAACAGTTTGCCAACCTCGTCCAACAGGCATATGGGACGGTACGCAGAGGGAGAATCTGCAGCCCTACCTTCCTTCTTCAAGAGGACCAGTCTTGCCTCCTTCCAGGCCGTGGGGAACGTGGCACTACGGAGGCAGCTGGTGAACAGCTGCCTCAGCCTGTTCCCCAGAGCAGTCAGACTCAACACCCATATCCGACCCGGTATTCCGTCGGGTCCGGGCGCGGTGTTTCGGGCACGCAAGCGGCTAACAGCTCGGTCCAGCTCCTGTACGGTCACCCCCATCTCCTCCTGCCACTCCCACAACGGCGGGGGGTAAACAGAGGGACTTGACCGGCCCTCCGGGAAAAGCGAAGTGATCACTTGTCCCAGCAGGTCCGGATCTAGAGTCTCCGTCACCGGAGGCGTCCATGGCCGAAGTTTACCCAACACCATTCGGTATGGACGCCCCCACGGATTCTCGTTGAGTCCCTCCAGGAGCTCATCCCAGGACCGAGATCTGGCGTCTGCAATGGCGATTTGTAACGCCTTTGTAGCCGCTCGGTAAGCCCCGTAGAGACTGACTGACTCTTCAGCCGGAGCTCGCCTTCTCCTCCGGGCTCTAGTGTATTGGCGCCGGCACCGCAAACAGATCGCGCGGAGTCGCGCGATTTCTGCCGACCACCAGTACACCGCCCTGTGCTTGCGGCGTCTGGTTCGGGGCATCGACGCATCGCAAATTTGCGTCATTGTGCCCCGGAACCAGTTTACTTCCACTTCGGGATCGGACGGAACCTCTTCGTCTATTTTTGGCCATGACGCGACGATGGCGGCGGCTTCGAGCTTGTCTCGATCTAGCCGCTTGAGACACCAACGACGCGGTGGGCTGCCTTCTCGGCGACTGGAGCCTGTATCGGGTCGACGGAGAGCGACATCAAAGACGATGTGGCGGTGGTCAGAGAGCGTGACCACCTCCTCCGCGACCCGCCAGCCCGAAAGCATACGCATTGCAGAGGGAGTCGCCCAAGTGAGATCCACGACCGACTCCCCCTGCCACCGTACGCATGTGCTTACGGACCCCCGATTAACTAGTCGGAGGTCCAATCCAGCCGCCCACTCCTGTACGGTCTCTCCCTTCGGATCGTCCCGAGAGTTCCCCCACACCCTGGAATGGGCATTGAAGTCTCCCAAGACGATCAACGGACAAGGTAGACATCCACGGATGCAATCCGCAACCTTGTCCAGGTACTCCTCGTAGTCGGCGAGGGACTTGTTGGGAGAGACGTAGCAGCCCACTATGGCCAGGGAGCCCCATTGCACTGCAACGAAGCCCTGCCCCCTTCCCAATAGGGCACAGGGTGGAGCACCCTCTCCGCCCCCCCAGTAGATGGCTACGGAACCCGCATCGTCGCCGAACCACCGAGAGTGGTCGGGAACTATGTGGGGCTCCGCCAACACTGCAAGGGCAACGCGCCACTCCGCAATGGTCTGCATAAGTAGATGCTGAGCATTGCGGCAGTGGTTGAGGTTACCCTGGAGGACTTTTAGGGGCGGGAATTGGAGGCCTCAACTACCTCCATTTCCGAGCAGGAGCTCGGTGCGACATCTGGAGCCGCTGCGACCGCCGAGCTGGTAGAAGCTGGGGAAGAGTTATTATTCTCCTTCTGCCTTTTCTTTTTTGGAGGTGGGGCACAGCGCTTCCCTAACCTATGGTGCGAAGGACGCCCTAGGTCTGAGCACAGAGGACATTTAAGAGCCGCTGCTGTGCACTGCTTCGCTTTGTGCCCGTTTTCACCACAGGCGTAACAGCGGGCGCTACGGTTGACGTCATTAGGGCACCTGCTTCCAACGTGCCCCTTTTCTAGACACCTGAAGCAGAACATAGGCCTAGGCTCCAGAATATCCACCCGTGCAGACCCCCAGCCCACGCGCACTCGTCCGGCAGCCACAATCTTTTTGATAACTGTGACCGGGCACCGCAACCAACATGTCCCCATACTGGTAGGTGTTCGGCGAACTTCGCCGACTTTTATATCGTCCACCGTACAACCACCCATCTCGGCCACTGCTGCCGCTACCTCCTTTGGGCTGACGGCATCATCAAGGTCTCTCAATCGAACGTCACCCGTTTTAGTCGGGCGACTGATTCGAACGTTGAGATGTGAGAGGACCTCCCGCATTTTGGCCGCCAGTATGTCTGCCTTCGGGTTGCAATCTGGGCCGCCAACCTCCAGCAGCAGGCCACCAGTCACAGCCCGTTTTTGACGTACGGCCTCTATACCAATATCCGCTAAGCGAATTTTGGCTTTGGCTTCCTCCATTACTTTTGCATATGTGATGGAGGAACCTTCCAGCAACGTGACCGAAACGGCCGCAGATGTAGGGGCACGCAAGGTCCTTCTTTTCTATTTGCCCAGCTTGGGCGCAGGGGATGGCTCCGCACTAGCTTTAGGCCGCTGCTGGGTTACTGTACGCTTTTTTGGCCTTTTAGTCACCTCTGCCCATGAGCCCGCGACTCCAGGTCCCGCCAATTGCGGCTCCGGCACCGCTACTGGCGGTAGATCTGTCACCGATGGGTGAGAAGGCTTCTTTTTCCTCCTTTTCTTCTGCCTTTTGGGTTTCTCCGCCTGCGCAGGAGGTGCTGACTTGCTCGCACCGCTCGACGATGATGAACGTAACGGAGGGCGGAGCGCTCTGTCTGGGAAGAGTTTCGCCTCGAAGTCAGCCAATTTTCTCTCGACAAGAGCCCCTATGCGCTGCATCAATCCATCGTTTCCACTCATGGGTTCTGGAATTTCAGGGGCTGATTGAACGGGCGGAGTGACAGACATCGATCGGCCTGCTTGACTTTGAGTTTGCTTACGGAGGAGATTAATCTCTTCCGTAAGCATTCCTAGCTTGGCGTTGAGGCTCGCTAGCTGCGTACGCAACTCTGCGTTTTCTTTTTGCAGCCTCACGATATTTTCGTTGGAAGACGTTCTCCGCACAACCAGCTTTGGAGCATTCTGGCTGTGAGATGTCGTTCCCACAACTAGGCCTGCGGCATTATTGCTAGCGGCGTTTCTCCGTGCAAGTTCCTCGGCAGCAGCTTTAATGTTTCGAACGGCTAGCCTAATGCCGCGTACGAAATTCCCCTTTAAATTGCGGGAACGATCCGCTACCGTCTCCAAAGCCTGAAGATGGTCATCTATATGGCTGCCAAGGTCTGTGTTTGTGTGCGACTGCAATTCCTTGGCTAGCTCCTCTACGCTGGGAAGGTTTTTCTTCGCCCTGGTGTTAGTAGGCTTCATGGAAGGTTCAAGAAAATCATCTTCCAAGTCGATCTCCTCCTCTTCAGTGGCGGTTGCTGAGACTGCGATAAGCTTCGAGGCCTTAGCCGCATCACTAGGAGATTTTGCCCTCCTCTTTCTTCTTCCTCCTGATGTGGCTGATGTGAGCGATACAAGCGAGCCATCAGACCCACCTCCGTCACTCTCACCCGCCAGGCTGACTGGCGTATTGGGACGCGTAAATCGCCCACGCCTGTCTCGTGCCGGTACCACTGGTGCCCCCGACACGACTCCTCCTTTTTCGGTTTGGTCCGTAGCTCTTAATGGACACGCGGTAGATGTAGATGCAGTTGCATTACCGCGAAGCAGTAACTCGCCCCCCCCAGATACGACGGGGCTGCCCAGGCTATGCCCGGGGGTGGACTCTCCGGCCTTGCCGGTACCACCCTGGGGTAATTTTTCGTTAGTTCCTGCTTTCATGTTTATTTTGATTCCCCCCCTTCCATACGCTAGCGACTGGGCTCCCCCCAGCCATTCATCCCATCGGCACGCAGGACCTTGGGATTGGGGTTATTTTTTATAGAGGTTTTCTTCCTCGCGGCCCGTAGGCCCCCGGTTCCTACTGGAATTACGGGTTGTCCGGCCGAGTGCACTTGGCACATCACCGCACATGTCACATCCCTTGTTCACTCTCAACGAAGAGCGATACAGGGAGCAACAAGAGCCTAGAAAGGCCCGCCACGTCGAGCTATATGCCCTTGGCCGTTTCTCGTTACCGAGGGTACGCCCACACCCAGCCAGTTTTGGTCCGCGACAGTTTCCTGCTACCACCCATATCTGGGTGGCATTCCCCTATCCGCCACCTGGGGACGCGCCCGATGGGAGACCTGGCAACTCCACACGGGATATTTGACATACCTAGTGTATGCAATCTCTCTGGCATCGTTGTCGAGGCACCGCGTAAGCGGTCCTCGCCTAGCCAGTGCCACCGCTGCCAACTTTATGGCCATTCCGCGCGCAACTGCTTCGCTAATCCCCGTTGCGTTAAATGCGTCGGGAGACACGTAACGGCGGAGTGCAGTCGCGATCCAAATACCGCGGATCCCCCTACCTGCGTGTTGTGCGGGACGGTGGGCCACCCTGCGAACTATCGCGGGTGCCCTAACGCCCCCCGCGGCAAGCGGCGTCGCGGGAAACGCGGTAACCGCAAAGGGAAGCCTAAACAGGCTAACCCCCGCGCCCCTCCCACCCCCGCGGGTAATAAAACTACGACGACGGAGCCTTCTCCGCCGCCGAAAACAAACGCGTGGACCCGGCCCTTGCCTATGGTCAGCGCGGCCACTACTCGCCCCTCGGCCCCCGCACCCTCCGCTAGGAGCGCCGCGACGCCGAAGGCTGCCACACCTGCCCATAGCCTGCAAGAGGATTTCGACATCCTACTGCAGTATATGGACAGTGTCGACATTGACGAACTAACGTTGTTCGCTAATAAAATTAGGACGGCAAGCTCTCCTAAAGAGCGCTTACAAGCGTCGATTGAGCACATCGGTGTGCTCAACGCTATTAAAAATTTTAAAGCCAAATAGGCAATTAAATTCATCCGCGTCATTATAATTTTTAATTTTAAATCTAATAATAAATGTTAAAGCCATTCGTTAATAAATTAAGCGTTTGAGGCCCTCGCCTCAACACATACACCCGCGTACACATACACGCACCCGCTAGCACAGCGGCACACCGCACCCGCCGGCGAGTGCGAAGTCTTAGGTTCATAGCCGCTCGATCCTTTCGAGTTCTCAGGCTACTTTCTTTCAGATGGTTTTTATTAGTTATTGTTTGTTTTGTATTGCATATATTATTGTATGCAATATAAAATAAATAATATTCTGCTCCGATGGTGATCCAAGCCGAGGTTCGTACCTCCTTCAGAGGGGCCCTTGGATCACTTCGAGCCCCCCCTTGTTAGTCGGATACCTTTTATTCGTTTTCAGGGGTCGAAGTGCAGCGCAGTTGCTCAGCAGCGACGTTGTCCTTCTCACTCGCGGGCCTTTTGCTCGCGAGTCGCTTCCTATGACGCAGTAAAAGCCATAAGGCTAATTGCATACACACACACAAAAAAAAAAAAAAAAAAAAACCTCCGCCGCCGAAAACTAAAGCGTGGACCCGGCCTTTGCCTATGGCCAGCGCGGTCTCTACTCGCCCCCCGGCCCCCGCGCCCTCCGCTAGGGGCGCCGCGACGCCGGTAGCTGCCACACCTGCCCATAGCCTGCAGGAGGATTTCGACATCCTGCTGTAGTATATGGACAGTGTCGGCATTGACGAACTAACGTTGTTCGCTAATAAAATTAGAACGGCCCGCTCTCCTAAAGAGCGTTTACAAGCGTCGATTGAGCACATCGGAGTGCTCAACGCTATTAAAATTTTTAAAGCCAAATAGGCAATTAAATTCTATCCGCGTTACTATAATTTTTAAACTTAAATCTAATAATAAATGGTAAATTCATTCGATAATAAAATACGCGTTTGAGGCCCCCGCCTCAATACATACACCCGCGTACAATACACGCACCCGCTAGCACAGCGGCGCACCGCACTCGCCGGCGAGTGCGAAGTCTTAGGTTCTCAGCCGCTCGATTCATTCGAGTTCTAAGGCTGCTTTCTTTTCAGATGGTTTTTTATTAGTTATTATGTTTGTTTTATATTGCATATATTATTGTATGCAATATAAAATAAATAATATTCTGTTTCGATGGTGATCCAAGCCGAGGTTCGTACCTCCTTCAGTGGGGCCCTTGGATTACTTCGAGCCCCCCCTTGTTAGTCGGATACCTTTTATTCGTTTTCAGGGGTCGAAGTGCAGCGCAGTTGTTCAGCAGCGACGTTGTCCTTCTCACTCGCGGGCCTTCTGCTCGCGAGTCGCTACCTATGACGCAGCCAAAGCCATAAGGCTATTTGCATATACACAATCACAAAAGAAAAATGCAGCAAATTTAATTATGTTGATAATAATTTACGAGTATTTCACTATTTGAAGACTTGAAGTGACAATGATACTCGTATTCTATATAAGTACTGGCTAATCTACGTAAGCAGGATCCTTGATTTACGTACCCGTTTAATCAATTGATTCTGTTGGCTCATTAGTCACTGTCAGAAGCAAACTTAGGCTCTTAATTGTCAGAGACAATCAAATACGTTAATTACTATCATAGCTATGAATTAAAAAGGAAATGTATTAAAATTAATAGGGCTTTAAAGTAATTTACTGGATATTTTGCACTAAAGAGGTTCGTTTCGAACGTGACCATCTAATAGAATGATGATGATAATAATAATGATGAAAATGATGATTAACTATGTCTAAGTTCGACCATGGCAATATCCTCATAAAACGCCGAAGCTACCAATGCAGAATATAGTACGATAATGCCGTTAGTCTTAGTATCAATACACCGTTATGTGGTATGTATATACTTATTGCGATACCAACACGATAAGGTCAGAGGAATGCAGGTACGCTTAGCACTGCGTCACACGATAATAAGCAAACGATATAACAGAATACGAAAATAAAAAATAGCATAATGCTGCGTTTCTATCGTGAATAACTTAAAACGCAGACACAGTTGCGCGCATCGTGACATTTTGTTATAATCCGTAAGTTCCTTAAATCTTACTTTTACATCTTGCTTCTTCCTCAAAGAAGAATAAGTAACAAATTAATATTTTTTTTTTATGAAATACAGTATTGATTACCAACAGCAAGTAGTGTGCAAATATGCAAGATCCAGATTTGTTTATTCAGCATTTTTAAACACTTTTAAAAGTTAATAAGTAAATTTCATTTTTACTACATTACGTTGCTACATTTGTACTCGTATTTTATTACAGGTTTGACCAGTTATTACAAAATACATTACAAACCAATGAAGATTTTGGTTATGCAATGGACATATCCTTTCGGCTCCAGAAAAAATAGAACAGAAATAATAATAAAGCAAACTTTTTCTTTTTTCTCTCAATACAGAAACCCGTTGTAAAGTATATGCAAACTGGTGGCAATATTCCTATGCAGGAATCCGTCTAGGTAGATATCACCGCAGAGCCGGTTATTTCAAGTCAGTCATGCAAATATAACTGTGTTTGAGTCCAAAGGGCACTGAGAGCTAGTGTAATCACAGGGCATATGAGATGTGGTGCTTCACAGAAATGTTCTGGGTGATTCAGCATCTGTTATGGGCAGACGTTGCACTTACCATCAGGTGAACGTTTTGCTCGTCTCGTCACTTTCTTCTATAAAAAAAGCATGACACTCGCTTGACTCTTGCGCATGAAAAGAAAATAACGTCCGTACGTACGTGACGCAAAATAAAAACGCAATTTAAACTTTACACAAAGCTGTAATAGTAATTTTCGCTTTGATCTGAAATTAAAAAAGGACTGTCGTGCAACATAAAAATCTGATGAATAATTCTTAGCTTGGAAAACACACTGCGGACCTTAGTTAATTACTCATGCTTGTTGCCTTCATTAATGCAAAAAGCAATTTTCCCTTTTATGTTATTTACGACGAAATAGGCTTTGAAAGAAGGCAAACAGTATAAATATAATTATTTAACCTTATGAGCTGTGGTAGCTTAGATGCCGGGCGTCTGCCTTAAATTGTTCTGAAATTTTAAGTGCTGATTCTCCACGAGCTTAGCGGTGCATTAAGACATCGTGAGGAATACTGCATGTCAGAGGAATAAAAATATTTCGAGGACATGTGAAATCCGTCAACCCGCTTGGAGCAGCGTGTCGGGCTCTTCCCGGCTCCAAAACCATGCCAGAAATGAGGGGAAGCATGTGCTCAGCAGTAAAACATTTATAGCTAACACTTTAATGGCCTTATATGATCAGATAAAGGAATTTCCCGTTATGATAAAATTAAACTTCAGGGGGTTCAATAAGTTGATGCATTGATATGATAAATTCTCTAACTGTTGCTACCATACGTGTGTGATACTTTATTATATAGATAATTCTATTTATTTTTATATGTGTCAATGTGTATAAATGTGTATTATTTACCTATTTTATTTTACATTTTTAGTTTTTTGTTTTTAATATCTGTTAATTTGTAAATCATTCACCTGCCACAGCATTTTCACGGTGCTATGGGTTCAATGTGAGAAAATTCCGATAGGCATTTATTATAGTCTGCCCATTGTTACCTTTATTTTGCGATGTACAGCACTTTTTAAACAATTTAATATTCAAAAACTTTATTGTTTGCCTTATTGACCGCTTTCAGTTCTTTGACGGAGTTTTACAATTGCCTGTCGAAAACCATGGGCATTACGGGAAAGCAGTGGACTGCCATATTGAATTCATTCTTGGTACTAATTTCATCTACAGTGTATATTTGAACTTACGTGACCTTTTTCCCTCCCTTTTGCACATTGTACGATGACGGATTTATTTATTTCTTATTATCGTTTTACCTTTGTGTAATCCCGTTTTCCTCCGTCACGTAAAAGTCAATTTCTACAAAAAGTTATAGCTCAAGGAATATCCATTCCGGGATACAAAAGCAAATAGACGTTGAACGATAAAGTCGCGATGTATGAACTTCAACAAAAGTTTACACAACGTGATGCGCAAACAGGGATATACAACAAGGACCGTCTATTAATAATACCCTCCAAGTTAATATTTCTCCTGTTTGCAAACGGATTTGTGAATAATGTTTAAATCGTTTTTTTTTTTAATTTAAAATTATTTTATAATCCTGTGATCTGTACTGAACGATCAACATTGACCTTTTAATTTTAATAAACTTACTTTTAAATAGACATGGTTTACGCATAGTTAACTATTTTATTTATAACTTTTAAAAAACTTTAAAAATCGATTCCCCACAGCGGGAGTTTTTCCTGTATCGTAGGTGCTACAAAAATGCTACAAAATATGGTAAAATGCTTTACGGACATAAATTTCACATGCACAACATAATCAGACCCGAAAAGCAACAACTGTGTGTTTTTGAACCCAGGACCCAGAACCCGCGGCGCAGACGTCAGGTACATTAACGGCTCAGCGAAGTCGTAATGAAATTAGTTGAGATTAATGTTATTTATATATTTACCATCATCAATAACAGCAGCATCTATGCAGCATTTCAGGGTATGGGTCTCTTCTAAATAAGGAGGATATTCTTTAATGCGATCTCGTTCCCAGACATCTGACATTATGGAATTTAAATACGTAATTCTTTGTGTATATGTGGGTGTCACTTATAATTACGACTAAAAGAGGATCGATAGCCAAGTTGTTTGTCATTTTTTATTTAAAAAATATTACGCACATAGAGAAAAATTCACTGGTGGTAGCATTCCTATGCAGGAATTCGTCTAGGTAGAGAGTACAGACCGCAGGGCAAGTTATTCTGCCGAGAATCAGTAGTGTGGCAACATTACTGTGTTTTGGTCTAAACGGCACTGATAGCTGTTGTAATTACTGGACATATGAGACTTAAAAACTGATATCTCAAGGAGACGAGCGCAGTGTGGTGCCACACAGAAATGTTCTGGGAGAAACAGCATTTGTTATGGGCAGACGTTACACTTACCGTTAAGTGAACGTTTTGCTCGTCCTAAAACTGACTATTTGGAGAGTCGTTAAAAGCGATTTTATAAAAGTAAATAGGTTTAGATTGGTCAAAAGATTAGATTTTCAGAGCAGATTATAAATACCGAAATTCCTAGCAGTGTGGATCAAGATTGATATTTGAAAAAATACTGTATAATAAAAAAAAGAATATTATGTAGAGGACAAATATGTGCGAAAAGAGCTCTTACACTGCACATGCTTGCAACCTGGCTACTAATAATACTGTACATCGAATATAGAAATGCTGACTTTGACAAAAAACTAGGAAATGCGGAGTGACTGGTTGTTTCAAATAGCTTCGAGAGTATCATATTCACATGAAAATTCACTTTCGTGTTTCTCCTTTAGCGCGTCCCTCTTAAGTAAATGTCACTGAAGGAGTTTGAACTTTTAAATTTTATATTTGCTTATCACAGTTTGACTAAGGTCACAAATTAATTACAATACAATAAATTACATTAGCTTTCTTTAGCTTTCCAATAAATAAAACGAGCTGTACGCGAATAAATTCCTAATATGTATCCTAAATTAAAATCTGCACAAAATCTACTCACATTTTTTACTTTTAATTCGTTTGATAAGATACGCTACTTTTTAAAAAAAGTTGTTTCTATATTATTTCTTTTACACTTTTGAATATATTTCCTGTACAAGCAGATTTCTTATAAATAAAAAAATTGTGTCGTTGGTTTCATTTTAAAAAAGAGTTTCTTTCGCCGGTTTCTTCTTCGTACATATGAACCTCATTAAGAAACGTTGATGTAAAAAAAGTTTGTAAAAAAAATGATATTTGACAAACGTAATTTGTATTTCTTACGCCAGAGAATAATGCGGGTCGCTACTGCTAAATGTTACCACTGCAATAATTTGAACGACACGTTACAGCCATCTATACAAAATGAAATGAAATACAATGAAAATTATTTAGCAGTCAACGTAAGGAACGTAATTTTTTAATTACTATTATTTCTATTGATATCAACTTGTCCCAGAGTGAATGTCATTGAAGGAAATTAGTCGCAGTATACTCTACATCAGGAGCAGGACCTACGATGTCATAGTGTTTAAAAACTGCACATGTTCACTGCCTGGGTTGTGCTACATGATCAGCTCCAGACGTTTACTAGATGTTTTTAACATACATTTTAGCATTATTTTATTTTTTATTGGAGAAAAAGTGACGAGCAAATCGTTCACCTGATGATAAGTGAAAAGTCTCATCATCATAATCATTTCAACCCATCACTAGTCCACTGCTGAACATAGGCCTCCCCACAGATTTTTTTATTTATTTTTTATTGGATAAGGTGATGAAACGAGCAAAACGTTCACCTGATGGTAAGTGCAACGTGTGCCCATAACAAAGCTGTGTCACACGGAAAATTTCTGTGTCACACCACAATGCGCCCGTCACCCTGGGACATCAGTTCTTAAGTCACGTATGCCCAGTAATTACGCTGGCTCTCAGTGCCCTTCAAACCGAAACACAGTAATGTTTGCACACTACTGCTTCACGGCAGAATAACTGGCCCTGGGGTGGTACCTACCTAGACCGATTCCTGAATAGGAATCCTGCGACGAGTATTTTTTTTTGATTGCCACAAAAGCTTGTAGCTCTCATTTTGAGAGTGGACTTTTCTACAGTTGCCACGCTTGGCAGGCGGGTTGGCAACCGCAGTCTATTCATTCAGATGTTACAGGAAGATGCTGCTGCCCATCTCCTGGTTTTAATTATCCCTCTGTCGACTTTTACGACACCCACGGAATGAGATGGGGTGGTACATTCTCTTAAGCTACCACACGGCAAGTGAGACGTCTGCCCATAACAAATGCTGTGTAACCCAGAACATTTCTGTGTGGCACCACACTGCGCTCGTCACGCTTGAGACATAAGTTCTTAAGTCTAATTAAACTAGTTCTCAGTGCCCTTCAAACCCAAACACGGTACTCGTAATATTTGGAAACTACTGCTGAACGACGGCAGAATAACTGGCCCTGCGGTAGTACCTACTTAGACGGATTCCATACGACGGATTGCATAGTATAAAATAATATTTACCATTTACAATGTTATGTAAATGGTAAATATTATTTTAATAGTACAGTTTATCATAGAATTTTCTAAATAATTATCCCTAAATATTTTATACCTAGAAATCAGAGAATATAGCCGGGTAAAAAAATGGATTTCTAGTGTTTTGTTCGAAAAGTATGAGTTTAAATAATTTATAATTTTTAATTAAGTCTATAAAAAAGGTAAAAAGAGGCGGCGTACATTTTATAACTTTAATAAGCCAGGAGTTTTCCTCGGGTAAATAACTCTTCTTTTAATAGAAATGGAAAATATTATTTTATTTCACTTTATTAACTAATAATTTTATTGCCGAAAGCTTTCCAGCTGGGGAATATTTTTATAATTAATAGTCGCTTTATATACAACGTTTTATTATTTTTAATTAACAAAATATGTTCCAGAATAACTCCCCATCCAAAAAATCAATATTTGTTGAAGTTATATCAACCACGTTGGGAGTTTGTGCTTTAGCACTATACAGGCAGAGGATGGAGAACTTACGTACGACCGCGAGCATTCCCATGTAATAATGATGTAAGTAATATATATTTAAGTAAGTACATACATACATACATAAAATCACGAATGTATCCCATAAGGGGTAGTCAGAGACTGGGCAGTCACTGCAAAAACAGATGACTGCCACAATCCACGTTTCACCAAAACAATATAATGCACTTGGTGTGATAGGTGGTGAGCCCATCGCCATCATGCGCTGTTGGTTATGTAAGTAATAAATATTAATACATAAAAATAAAATAATGTATAATTTTAGATGTAGAGCCTATGAAAGTACTATTAAACTAACGATTCGTAATTAAAGTTCTGTTCAACAGTGTTGAAGTAATTATTTTAATGGACTTTAGGCTCTATTTTTAAACCAACTTCAAAAAGGGAGGAGTTTCTCAATTCGTCTGTATTAGTTATGTAACGCATAGTTTTTGACATTCGCATTCGCATTCGCAATACACGATGCGAATGTTTGGCGAATGTATTTAACAAACAAAAAGGAAATTATATTATTTTATTGGAGATAGTGACGAAACGAGCAAAACGTTCACCTGATGGTATGTGCAACGTCTTTCACCCAGAACAATTCTGTGTGACGCCACACTGAGCACGTCACCCTGAGACGTCCAAACTTCGCTAAAATGTGCTTTACTCATGTTTTTTATATCCCTTTGTCACTTTTAAATATCAGTTAAGTTTGACATTGACAAATGCAATAATACAAAGTAAACAGCAGTGCCAATATTTCTCGGGAACACATCGTCGAGTGCCGACGAGAGAGAGAGAATTTTATTAGATAAAATTTCGATATTGGGCCGACTAAATTGAGTCCAATTCAACCCTAAGATTACACAGGCTTGCGCGGTTACCGCTAAAAAGAAACCCTTTGTCGCATCCCCTCGCTTTGATAATACCCCCTCACTGCCTCAGCTAGTATCGGAATCCTTGGCGTTGACATATTGAGAGACGTTCAGTTCGGCGGTCACCTGGAAGTGAAAGTCAAATTGGCCTCCAAAAACCATGGCGTGCTCAGTAGAGCGGTATTTCACATCGGCCCATCGTAATATAATATATAGAATATAATATAAGAATAATTCTGTGCAGCTGTGCACTGCCGTTGTCAAAATGAGACATTAGTTCTTAAGTCTCATATGCTGAGAAATTGTATTAGCTAATAGTCCTTCAGACTGAAATACAGTAATGTTTGCACACTACTGCTTGACGGCAGAATATCTGGCAGTGCGATGGTACCTACTTAGACGGATTTCTGCATAGGAATCCTACCGGTCTGCTCTTCTATGGTCTGATCGAGCTTACAATTTACTTATGAATTTTTATTTTTGATTGAAATAATCTTGTCTAAGATTTGAAAATGGAGCGTGCTTTGGTTTTCCTTGACACTATTCTTTGTAAATTTAATTATAATGTATTTTTGTCTGAGATAAAAAAGGATTTACAAAAAAGAGGATACCTACGGAGATTTTTTCGCCTGTTTCTTCTCCGTCACAGGAATGTCGTTACGAAACGGCAGTTGATCGTAAAGAAATGACGTTAGACAAACGAAAAATAAAGAATTTTCATTTTATTTCATTACCACCAGTAAAAAGTCTTATATTCATGTCTTTTTTTAAAGTAACAACATTTTTAACGCTTTAGATGTAATTGCATAATTGGGTAATCGCCTAGATGAATGACAGTAGTTATGGCACAGACGTGTTAGTTCTAACATAGATTCAAGTCACATTAACATTACACTTCTAGTTATTGGATTCTCCCAAGTTGTGTAGCTTTGCCTTTCACGTCAAACTTGACAGGCGGATTTATGATTGTTTTAGCAGCCGCCTTACACCTTAGCTTTTCAGTTACATGTGTTTGAGGTTTCTATATTATTCTGGCATCTGTCGGAAGCACTTACATTTTCTGAATTATAACTACGTCTTACTAAAATTTTATCGTACTTACGGGACATTTATTGACTCATAGGCCACATACTCTGCATAAAATGCACGATCCTGCGCGATAATTCTATCCGTCGAATTGGTCATCTGGTTATCTCTTCATCCAGTGAACGTCCGTGCTACACAGCAATCTTTCCTTGGTGGTGGCTTAGAGCATCTACCACCCCATCTCATCCCGTGGGTGTCGTAAAAGTCGACAGAGGAAAAATTATGACTAGAAGATCGGCGGCAGCACCTTCCTAGAACATGAGGGAGGCCTATGTTCAGCAGTGGACTAGTGATAGGCTGAAAAGATGATAATGATGATGATCATCATGAATTTTTCCTTTCCCACGGATTTTGGTTCCAGATGCAATTGCCTCTTTCTTATCTTACAAATGGCCGGGTATGAGGCCGGCACATTGCACACCTTTCCTCTCACTTCAGCTTACTAATCTTCAGAACTGCATCGGTAGCTATAGATACCCTTGTTTCGGATTCTGACGAGCAGAGAAACTCTATGCATAGCACTCGCTGAGCATTTGTGAGCTTCCTCAAACTAGTAACAGTGAAAGACCAAGTTGTCATTGATAAAATTAACTGGTTAGATACGAGTACACTAACTTTAAAGATCAATGCATTATGGATAAGTAGATCCACCGACATTTTCGATCGCAGCTGTATCGATTTCATATTTTCCATCTTGACTATTTCCGTCGAAGTTGGACAATCTGTTGACATTAATGTTGCGGAACGCCGCAACTCCGTTCGAAGACAATGGATTGAAACACTGGTCTTGCTTATACTAGGAGCTAAGCGGCGGTGAGGAGGAAACATTTTCTTTTCTTGCTGTTGCCTTTTCGGTGGCTGGGGAGCGACTGACTTCCGTTTTTTTTTCGTTTTTTTTTAGGACTGATTGCTTACCCCGACTTTCATACTCTCACACTTTTCACCGGCTTTCCCAGCTTCGCCGGATCTTGTTCGCGAGAGTAACTGACTCGAGGGTGGCAATATTACTACTACTACTATTACAATTATTATTGGCTAGGTTTACCACCAATTCCGAATGGGTTTCCGCTGGAGAAGAACTCCAGCGACGCTTCTATTTATCACACTATCGGTCCTCGAGGACGTGCCTCGGTTTCCTTTTTCCGCGAGTAGAGTTTCGGTGTATCGCGAGAGGGTTGTACGTGGCGGCACTCACAACCAATGGGTTGGGGTGCGTGGCGGCAGAGTCGAAGTATCGGCGAGAGGCCAACTTTAGACATTGGGCTATGGTAGGAAGCCCTAAATCGATATGAAGAATAACATTACGCAGGAACCATGGTGCTCCCGTGGTTTTACGCATGAATCGATTTTGTAGAACCTGAAGTCGGTGAATTTGACGCAGGGAGGCATGCGCAAATACGGGGCTTGCGTATGTCATAATTGGGCGAATACAGGCTTTGTATAGTTTAATTTTATTACGTAAGGACATTTTACTATTTTTATTTAATATCGGATGTAGTCGGCCGAGGACGTACGCCGCTCGGTTCCTTACTAAGACGCCTAAGTATTTGACCGTCTTTTCCCAGGGGATTGGACGATCGAATAACTTTATGGTAGGGAGATGTGGCGTTATGCGAGAAGTAAATTGCTGCACTTTTGACGGGGTTAACCTCGATCCTCCATTTCCGAAACCAGTTCCCGAGGGTCGGGCTGCGGATTGGAGGCGTTTAGAGATAGTGTCTGGATTACGTCCAGACATATTGTGGCAGGTGTCGTCTGCGAAGAGGGCGAGTTCGACGCCGCTGGTGTGCGGTATGTCGTTCGTGAAAAGGGTGTAAAGCACGGGAACTAGGACTGAGTCTTGTGGTACGCCGGCTTGGATGGGATGTGATTCGGATCGGCCACCCTCGACGTGGTAGCGAAAGGTTCGACTGCGTAGGAAATCTCGTATGATGGGTATGAGGCAATCCGGCACACCGAGTCCATATAACTTATATATGAGCCCGTTGTGCCAGACCTTGTCGAACGCTTTGGCCACGTCGAAGAAGAGCACTCCGGTATGAAGCCCGCGTATAAAGCGGGATTGAATGCGCTCCGTTATGCGGTGCACCTGCTGGGTACATGAGTGTTTGGCTCGAAATCCAAACTGCTCGTGGATGGGGATCCCTCGAGACTGCATGAAATCTCTTAAGCGGGCGAGAAGTAGGCGTTCGTATATATAGGTCGATATGCGGTTGGATCGGACGGGTTATTAAAAGTTTAAACATTGACAGTATGACGGCAGACTGTTATGTGATTGACATACTGACAATGAATGTAAATTATGAATGTTTTATTTCAATTTGTATACATATTATAATACATATTGTAACACATATTATAATACAGCGATTATATAACAAACTGTAATTTTATAAGATATCTGCTACAACTTATATGTTTTTTTATGCATTAAAATTCCTGTTACGATCTTTCACATGTGACCTCTTTTACATAAAGAGTTCGTAGCGTTAGACATATTGTACGTGCCTTGAGTCCCCGCATTTTAGTAACTAGATAGAAATTAAGAATATTTATAATAATTATATTTTATTTGATTGCAAAATTCAAAAGACCACCAGATCGATGCAAATTAAGTCCAAATCAGAACATGTGACATTAGTATCTGTTGTAAAATATTCGCATGATTAACATACATCTACATTGACTGACTGCGTGTTGAAAACTGCAATAACGACCTCTAGAAATTGTGTGAAAATTACAAAATCGAATACGTTGTCGCTATGAATGGATGGATACGAAGAAGAAATTTATATTCAATGATTCATTTATTAATTTATTGCAATCATGTGTGTGGACAGTATTTATTTAAATTATTGTTATGTTCAACATGGTATCCTTTTGGGCGTAGCTACATTATTCCAATAATTGTTATTAATTATTAAATTAAATTTATAGGAAAGTCCACAGTGAAATAACAAAGTTCTGAAATAATAATAATGTAGATCTACTTGCCACAGTACTTATTTTAAAGCATTAATTTTACTTTATATCCATAATATTGTCTAGGTATGTACCACCCCAGGGCCAGTTATTCTGCCGTGAAGCAGGAGGGTGCAAACATTACTGTGTTTCGGTTTGAAGGGCACTGAGAGCTAGCGTAATCACTGGGCATATGAGACTTAAGAACTGATGTCTCAGGTTGACGGGCGCGGTGTGGTGTCACACAGTAATTTTCTGGGTGACACAGCATTGGTTATGGTCAGGTAACCGTTGCGCTCGTTCCGTCACTTTAAAGAAATAAAAAAAAAACTTTGTAATTGTTTTTGTAAAATTAATTATACTTAATTTGCATAATATGATATTATTTCTAAAAAAAAAAGCAAACGAATTCCTACAAATGATATGTAAAAAACATGAAAACCAACAGCGGCGCAGTCATTTCCGCTGAACCGGAGATTTTGAGTGAGATCTAAGAGGTTTTATATACCACTGTACACATCGTCGTCGCCATTTCTAACCGGAAGTAAGCCAGATACGAATCTCGATTATCAAACAGCATAATAATGAAAAAGCGCCTAGTAAAAGCTTACAAACCTAAAAACCCTCATGACTTGCGAGATTCTGATTACTAGGATTGTACTATTATGAGCTAAATATATATCAGGAATCCGTCTAGGTAGGTACCAGCCCAGGGCCAGTTATTCTGCCGTGAAGCAGTAGTGTGCAAACATTACTGTGTTTCGGTTTGAAGGGCACTGTAAGCTAGCGTAATCACTGGGCATTTGAGACCACGGTTTTGGTCTAACCGATTTCACCGGCTCCATATTGATCGCGTTCAAAAAAACGAAGTATTCGTGAAATATCGTCACAATCTAAAACAAAAACTAGATGTATTTATTATTTTGCGACATCAAACAGCCTGTTTTTATGCATATGACACATAGGTATGCAAACAATAAACAAAACGTATTAAAAATATTTATTGTGTTTACATAGTTGTGCAATTGACAATGACAGCTCTCTAAACTCGTTTAAAGAGCTGAACGTCGAAAATTGGTCGTTCAGAATTTGAACCGCGTTTAGCTTTAATCGCGTTCAGTTGATGTTGGTGAAATGAAAACAGTAGCATTGAACTCAGTTAAACGCTTAAAATTCGTTCAGCTTGAACTGATCGCGTTTAGTTTCAACGGTGAAATCCGCCCTTAAGAACAGATGTCTCAAGGTGACGGGCGCAGTGTGGTGGTTTTTTGTGGGCGGACGTTGCACTTACCATGAGGTAAACGTGTTGCTAGTTTCGTCACTTTATACAATAAAAAAAAATAAGCGAACGAAGCCTAAAAAATATATTGTTTGTATTAATTAGGTAGTGCAATTGAAGCACACTCAATTATTCAATTTCATATAAAGCGCTAAATTGTATTATAATTTAAAAGTCGTCACTTTTACACCAAAATAATATGATAGCTAGATTACTTCTTATTTTAATCTCAACGTTGCTGTTTACATCTGAATAAAATGTTGCATCATAAAAATTGCGTTATTTGCCGTTATCGTTTGGTGAATTCACGCCCGCTTTATTATCCTGCCCTCTTAAATAACAATAACAACATTCAACAAAAAAGTTCGTAAATCACAAGGTTGCGTAGTTAAAAGGGAATACTTATTTTCCCATTCACATTTTTTTTCACTTGTTAAAAAAATAAAGAGGAATCTTAAATCATGGCCATAAAATCCTTTTGTTTTATTTGTACTACATTATGTACTGCGAAATGTTTAAAGTATGTAGGCGTAAGATGTTGCGATTGTGAATCTGTCTGCTAATCGTGGCAAATACGCGAAATCCTTTCAACCTGAAAGAGGCCTACTTTTCACTATGCTACTAGTAGTGCTCAGAGGCTGATAGTGATGAACTTTGTATCATTGATGATGAAAACAAATCTTCTAAAATCATAGCTGTCGGTGGAAACACAAGAGAGCAATAAGAATGAATGACTTAGATAACGATAAGATTTAGGTAGACTGTTAAATCAAACGTTGATTAATCTGCAAATATTAATTACAATTCGTTCTTTGAATACTTTTAACTAAAATTATACATTATTTGCAATTTTCTGATGTGGACTGTACGAAAATTTTCAATTCCGCTCTTATGTCCCCACCTAAGTTGAGCTAAAAGATCAGCATCATTTCGGGCCGTAAGCTCCGATTTAAGATTACGTAGAATAGTCGTATTATAGTTTATCATATTCATACCTATAAAAGTATACAATATCTTATAATACTGTATCATATTTTCTTGGAATTTATGTGAAAGTCATAAATTAAAAAAAAAATAACTTTTATACTCTTCGTCGATACAATTCTGATAAAAAACAGTTAAAAATGTATAATTTCAATGAGCTTGTGGTTTATTTTAATGTTGATGACGTAGTAAAATGATCAGATACATTAAATTATTTATTATATGGTGACCATCATTATCATCATCATTTCAACCAGACACAAGAAAACTGCTAAACATAGGCTTTCCCCCATAGATTGCTAATACATGCTAACACGGTCGTCGACGATGGATGACGATGACAAGTCGACTAACAGAACTGCCAGGAAAATACTGATGGCGGACTATCCAATAAGCCAGGCCTAGAGAACCTTAACCGGTCACGGTCAGCTACGTTTGCCATCGGCACGGCAACCGTTGGCTTGGCGGAGAGTAAGGGAAAAGGATAAGATAGGAAATGGACTTGAGATAGGGATTGGGAAGTTGGGATAGAAACTATAAGCTGCAGGATACCACCATTACGGAACGAGCAGGGTGAGACAGCAGTAGTTCGGGAGGTCGGGATCCCTTACCCGGTACTCTTCCGTATTTGCTGGACAAGGCAACTAGGCCAAGTAATCTTGGCTCGGTGTATACTTAATGATTATTAAATATTTTTTTTATAATTTACTGTGTATACCTTAATTAAAAGAGTGCAAAGGGCGGACTTAATTGCTTTTGTTATTCTCTCCCAAACAACCCGTTACCCATAAAGTAAGAATCGTGAGCCGTATAAATTATTATTATACATAGCGTGTGTAACAGACAAGGATTTGTTAATGAAATAGTGAAATATTAACGTTGCCCACGTTTTTTAAAAAAAAAATTCTGCGATCAGGAACGAATTTTATTTTATTTTTATGCCTGTCACGAGCCGTCCAATTCATATGTACGAGTATATCACAAAAGCATGATATCTTGTTGTATGAAGGAAATTGTTATGTTAAGTAGAGGAATATAGTAACATACACAGAAAATCTTAAATATTAATAAGCCAACAGAATCATATTGGCTATGTTATTAACATTCTTTTTCTGAAATTAGCTTGGTAATCTTGTTAAAAACAAATAGTGTTTACTTTTTAAGATTATTGAACACAACAATAAATTAAAATATAATAGGGTTTGAAATTCCTGAAACAAAACTTTATTTTTAATTAATCCGAAAGTATTTCTACAGCGTTACACCACGGAACTAACATTTTTCGCACATACTTTGTCGTTTTCCAGGAAAAGAAAGATATATCGTAAAAATAGAAGAATCGTTTATCCTAAAAGTTAAACACAAAGTACAACTTATTATGACACATTAGCCGGTGGTATGTTTCAAGCTTTCGAAAGCTTTGTCATTATTTGTTGGAACTTTTGTACACCGTTGGTACTATAGATTTTCGTATTATTACATTTATAAACGGCATTATTAAATAATACAGTTAAACTTTTCAAAACAACAATTAATTTGATTAAAAATCTAACAGGCTAAACTACTGACTAAAAACAAGTAACGAGTGAGTGCCCCTGTGTCTGTGCGTACACATGTGACACTATAATATCTCCTGCGCAGCTGATAGCTTCCGACAGTATTCGGAAGTTCTCGCCGTGATCTAGTAAATTACATACTCTTTGCCATAGGGGCAGAGACCACATCATTCCACATGCAACGATCCTGAGACACATCTTTTGCTCCTTCTAATTTCATTAGCGTTTTCATAACCGCTCGTCGGTTGCGGGTACTTTTAACGTGACCTTTCTTCAATAGTTCGTGGATGTTATTGTGATACGTACGCCTAGTTCGACCCTTACCGGCTTCTCTGTTTCGTCAATCTTCTTTTAGTCATACTCTCTACGTGTACAAATCATCTAAGCATCCCTTTTTCTGTCTTTGTCACTACATATTTAACCACACCGCAACGTTTCCCTAATCACGCTGTTTCTCACTTCGTCGATCAGTTACTCCAGCTATACTTCTCAATCTTCTCATTTCCACAACAGTAATCTTACCTTTATGCTTCTTCTATTTCTTCTGAATTATTTCCTTAGCATTCACTACCATAGATAAGTGTGGGGAACAGAACCCCTCCTATGTACAGCCAGTCGTGCCTTTTTAGATAGTTCGTTCTAACTATTCATAAAGTCCGCAAGTACCGCCGTGTGGTAGCAGTCTAAGCGAATCTACCACCCCATCTCATCCGGTGGGTGTCGTAAAAGTCGACAGAGTGAAATTAAAACCAGGAGATTGGCAGCAGCATCTTCCTGGAACATCGGAATAAATAAGCTGCGGTTGCCAACCCGCCTGCCAAGCGTGGCAACTATGGCAAAATCCCTCCTATATGAGAGCTAAAAACTTTTGTGGCTATCTATGGGGGAGGCCTATGTTCAGCAGTGGATATATATTGTGATAGGCTGAAACGACGGCGACTCATAAAGTCTATTTAATTGCATATATTATAATATTCTTTAAATCGGGCATCGATAAAATTTCAGACATGAACATTTTTACATATTACAACATACAGCATAAAACAACACATTAAAGTTTATAAATATTGTTAACTTTTTAATACTATAAATATCGTCAATTTAAAAATAAAATGAAATATTTATTACAAACCCACTGTTAAAACTATACTGTACCTCAGTTATTACACTGTATGTTTTCATGCATCACTCAGTCAAACAACTTTAATCTCAGCCAACCACAAATCTGATATGACTTTTGCAATGAACGCTACGTTCTTGGAAAATTCAACGAAAACAGAACCCTTTGTTATATTTCGCTGGTATAAATAGCGGGAAATTCGTTGGATTTTATGTACCATATCACAATAGTTGTCTCAGATTGTTTGTTTAGGTTTTTATTTAGATTGTTGTTTGCTTAGATTGATATGAATAGTACTACAATAATTTATATACACTGGATGAACCAACATTAAACGTATTATCGAAAGGAATGAATTTCGCAATAACACCGCGAAAAATCCCGTACGAAGAAATTATCTGTAGTGTCGAAGATTGTCTGTATAAAAATAATATCGGTAAGGAAGATTTGGAGGCTGTGCGTCAAGACATTTCGTCTATGTTACGTCGAAGTTCAGTGCCCAAACTAAATCTTCCCAAAGACGAATTTAAAGCGTTGAACAACTTACGGAACAGACCGGAACTCACGATCCTCCGCGCGGATAAAGGAAACGCTACGGTAGTAATGGATACGTCAGATTATAATTTTAAAATTGAACAACTTTTGTCGGAAGAAAATATTTATAAAAAGGTTAAATCAGACCCAACCGCGAACACGCTGAAAACAACTAGCGAGCTAGCAAAGAAATACTCCGAAAAATTGAATCTGGACGTAAATTGGGTAATACCATCATGTGCCAAACCACCGAAGTTGTATGGGTTACCTAAAATACACAAACCAAATGCTCCATTACGTCCAATAGTGAGCCAGATCGATTCACCAACTTATAGATTGGCTCAGCATGTAGCGAAAATACTCTCACCGCTCAGAGGACACACAAGAGCACACACAAAGGATTCATACCATTTTGTCAGTGAGATTAAAGACCTACATCTTACTGACAATGAAACTATGGTCAGTTTTGATGTCCAGTCGCTATTCACATGCCTACCTGTAGAAGACTGCATCTCAATTGTATCCAGGAAGCTAGCGGAGAACAACATGCCAGCAGAATATGCAGAACTACTTAGACATTGCCTTACATCTGGCTATCTATTGTGGAAGGAACAGTACTACAAGCAAGTAGATGGTGTAGCGATGGGCTCTCCAGTATCTCCCATTGTCGCCGACATTTTCATGGAAGACTTTGAGGAGAAAGCCCTCCGTACTTCTCCTGTAAATCCAAGATTCTACAAGCGGTATGTAGATGATACTTTCACAATTTTACCATCGCATAAAGTAACTGCATTTCTAGACCACCTTAACTCCCTAAACTCTAAAATTCAATTTACAATGGAGTTAGAGGCAAATAACTCTTTAGCTTTTCTGGATGTGTTAGTAATTCGGAATCCTAATAACACCTTGTGTCACACTGTGTATAGAAAAAAGACCCATACAAATAGGTATTTAAATGGTGAATCTCACCACCATCCTTCACAGTTAGCTACCGTGGGTAAATCTTTGTTTCAGAGAGCACAAGGGATCTGTGACAGTAAACACCTGGCCGCCGAGCTTCAGCATGTCAAGCAAGTTTTGCAAGACAACAAGCTTCGGGTTCCGCGCCTTCGTCGCAGTGACCGAGTGAAGCCGGCCACAGTCGAGCGTGTACCTGCTGTTCTTCCATATGTCAGAGGAGTCACGGACAAGATTGGCTATATCTTGAAGCGAGCTTCTATAAGAACATTTTTCAAGCCGCCGAAGAAGATAAGTCAGTTTTTACCATCTGTCAAGTGTAACATCCCTCTACAAGATGCAGGAGTATACAAGCTGGATTGTGAATGTGGTCTCTCTTACATAGGGCAAACTAAAAGATCCATTAAAACCCGCGTTAAAGAACACATAGCTGATGTGAAGCATCGACGCTCTAGGAAGTCTGCAGTCTGTGACCATGTTCTGGATCATCCCAACCATTACATCAGATTTGATAGACCACAAATCCTTGCAAAAGAACACCGATTCCTACCAAGGATGATTCGCGAGGCTATTGAAATTAAAAAACATCCTAATTTCAATAGGGAAGATGGTTGGGTATTACCACCGGCTTGGGATCCTATTATAATTAAAATTAAATCAAAAACCAAGCATACCACTGCAAGGCTTCAAGACACAGTAAGCTCTTTCTGCGTAGATCGGACTACAAATAATAATTAAAAGCTGAAGGTACTCCGGGTTAACTATGACATCGGGACAACTGTCACCTCAGTCCCCCCGTGACCATGGGAGCTGTAAAGCGTCCGAAACGTCGGGTAAAAATAGTTCAAAAATTAAACGCGATAAAATCCGTAAAAAAGTAGTTTTATTTAAATGTGTAATATTCGCGTAAATAAAAGAAAACATTACAATAATTTCTATTGAATTCAGTAGTAGAACTATATAAAATATGTATATTTTAATATAACATTCCTGACTTTTCCAGCCCCAGCGAAAATTTGAGAAAATTACCATTTATTGTTTTGTTTCGAAAGTTACACTGTGGTCGAAAATCGACCAGAAGGACATCATCATCATACTCCCTTTTACTTTAATATATTACATGACCAAAGAGAATCGTTTGTTGCATTAATATTGATTCTGCATCCAAATGCTATATGGCGAAGAATATCACTGTTGGACTTGGTAGTCTATATAATGGTTTTGTTGTAGGTCTATTTACTATCTTAAAACTACGTGAATGTTGCAGAATCATGCTTCTGATTTTATATGCATTGATAACAAGAAGATCAGTTTAAGTTTTCCGATCACTCGCTTCATAATAAGAAAACGTCTGGAATGCATAGTAAGATTTCAATTAATCTGTAGGACTCCAACATACTCTGTTTGTACTGGAATCGCTTCATAATTACGTAAGATGTTTACTATTCTGCAATACTACAATTAATAGTAAAAACAGTATTCGAAAAAGTACTGTAATTAGAAGAATATATTTAATGTAATTATTAAAATATTTACAAAAATTTATGAAGTTTTAAATAATATATACCAAATAAAAAAAAATTACGCGTTTGTTCGGAAAGAATAGAAAAAATTGCAGTAAATGAAAATATGCCATAGAAGGGTGATCGCAGTGAAGTGGTACATTTATCACCACTGACAACAAGAATCATTATTAAAATTATCATCATCATCATCACTTCAGCCTATCACTAGTCCACTGCTGAACATAGGCCTCCCCCATAGATTGCCACAAGTAGCTCTTATTTTTGGGGGTTTCGCCATAGTTGCCACGCTTGGCTGGCAGGTTAGCTACCGCAGTTTATTTATTCAGAAGTTCCATGAAGATGCTGCTGCCCACCTTATGGTTTTCATTTCCCTCTTCCCTCTCCACTTCCCTCTGTCGACTTTTACGACACCCACGGGATAAGAGGGGGTGGTAGATTCTCTTAAGCCACCACAACACGGCCAGTATGCTCAAGAGCAAATTTGATGTAATTTTGGTTAAAGGAGATCATATAATTTATTGATTTTTTTTTAATTATTTGCTATTTGTGTTACGAACTTAGAAAATTAAAAAACTAAAAGTGTAAATATTCTGTTATATTAGGTTCCTTCATATGAAATAGGCGTTTTCTCGTACTGGCCACTTTGATCTGATATATCTCTTTGGTTAAGAATTCCAAATTGAAATTTATAAATCAATTTAGCTGGTATATTTGAGTTTCGAAAACAGTCATTCATTTGGTTTTTCCTCATTAGTTTTTTCTTTGGCGTCGCTCATCTCGCACAATGGATATCTTGACGTATCGCTTTATTTACGAGTACGAGTTCTACCGTGGCACCAGTGCTGCAGAAACAGCTCGAAGGATTATCGATGTGTATGGCGCTGGTAGTTTTGCATAATAAAACACGATACGTTTTTGGTTATAATGTTTTCGTTTTTATAAATTCGACCTTTAGAACAAGCCCCGTGTAGGGCCGGAGACCAAAGTGGATAATTAAAAATTTAAGGCTATGGTGGAAGCGGATTTATCCCAAACCACTTCAGGGTTAGCTGCATGCTTCTCTGTGAGTGATAAAACTGTTTTAATCCACTTGAAGCAAACAGGGAAAGTAAAAAAGCTTTAACAATGGGTACCTCATGAATTGAGTGAAGCAAACCAGCAAACACGCGTTGACGGCTGCGTTACATTGCTCCAACCGGCACAATAACGAAGGGATTTTAAATCGGGTCATTACCTGTGATGAAACGTTGATCCTGTACCATAATCGGAAGCGCTCGTCGCAATGGCTGAACTCTAGAGAACCAGCCAAATCCTGCCCCAACCAAAAAATTACTCAGAATATTTTACTGTGAGTATTTTGTGGATGGTGTCATTCACTACAGCTTTCTAAAATCTCATCAAACGATTACTGCAGATATCCATTGTCAGCAACTGAAACCGTGATGGAAGAACTAGCTGCTAAATAACCGAGGCTGGTCAATTGCTCTAGGCCACTGCTGCCTCAGGACAACGCAAGGCCATACACTTCACAACAGACGGCCGCTAAGCTTGAGGAGCTGCAAATGAAATGTCTGCGACTTTCACTGTACTCCCCGGACCTTACTCCAACAGATTACTATTTTTTCCGGAATTTGGATAACTTCTTACAAGGAAAAAATTCATCTCCGATGTGGCAGTCCAAACCGCCTTCAGAGATTTTATCGATTCTCTCCCCCGTGGTTTATTTTTAGTAAAGGGATCAATGAACTATCTATGAGATGGCAAACGTGCATAGCTAACAATGGTACATACTTTGATTAATTAAATATATTTTACAAAACTAAACGACTCTATATTCCTCCCAAACAAAACGCCAATTTCATATGTAAGGACCTAATATTTTGTAATATATAAACGTTTAGTACAATTTGATTTCATATCGAAATGAATTTAGCAAAGAATATGTCCAAACCTTATTCATTGCGCATTCACAATTCCTCAGAAAAATATACACAGATAGAGGTGACAACCAAATATCTGTGCATTTGTTTCTGAGCTCCTTAATTTTTCTTTCGTAAATCATTTTTGCAAACACATTAAAAATTGTACTCACATTTATTATGAATCTTTTCTGCGCGTCAATTAAGCAACTTCCAACTTTAACTCTTATTGAATAAAAGTTTTAAATCTCTTTCAGAAAATTCGACATTATACATTCGTCTATATAACGCTAAATCATTCATAGTAAGATAAGACGGAATCGAATGCAAATTACGTAATCACTTAGAGAAAGAACTTCTCTGGAGGCAAAGAATCAAAACAAAATTTTATCCACGCTAATTCGATTTTTCAAGAATGTTTAATTTCGTCAAGTGGAACACCAAAAGAAATTATTGACACATTGTAGATAGTTAATGGAATTGGAAGTCTATCATGTTTTGTCTTCGTTATTTTAATAATATGAATAATTTCCATAATTATTGTTAGAGCTGTACTGTTAGAGCTGTCACTGGAAAATGTATTAAGAATATCATACGTTAAATTTTATTTTTTACACAATAATATTTATTAGGGGCTTACCTACGGAATGGCTGAGTTTTTCTACAAGCCACTTTCAAAGTCAAAGTCAAAGTCAAAATTTCTATATTCAATTTAGGCTTGCTTAAAGCTCTTATTAACGTTAAAATCTACACACCGGTTCAAAAAATGACCTTCTCGGAGAAGAACCGGTAAGAAACTCTGGAGTCTTTTTTTTTTCAATGCCATATTACATAATGTCCAGCCAGTAACAGCCAGGCGGTTTGCAAGTGGAGAGTATGAGTTATTTCCACACATCTTTGTCCTCTATATAATGATCTATTTCATAATACGCTTTATGTAATAATGTCTTCTTGATAAGTTTTTTAAAATCTATGTTCGATTTTTGTGTTACACTTCTATGAATTTTCTTATAAAACTTTATACATCTATTAAGAAAAGACTTTCTAGTTTTAGCCAACCTAAACATAGGAACCTCTAGCGTGTCACTTCACCATTCTACAGGATACAGCAAATTTTTTGGTAAATAATTAATGTTTTTCCGTATGTATATAATATTTTCAAAAATAAACAACGATTATTTTTGAAAAAATATAATCAAATATTAGTCTCCCTGAATAATTCTCGTAGCGACTCGCGAGGTCCCAAGTTAAAGATTGCCCGAAATGCTTGTTTTTGCAAAATAAATATTGTTTGCAATCCAGCTGCGGATCCCCACAGTAATAAGCCATAGGACATAAAAGGACTGTGGAAGTATGCAAAATGTACTAATTTAGCAGTGGCTTCATCAGTCAGCTGTCTAATCTAGTCTTTGAGTATCAGTATGTTCTATTTGAGCTGCGCAGCTCAGGAGCCGGGCAGACGCCTCATATGTCATAGTACGCGAATGAGCTGAGCTCGATCCCTTATCTACAACTTCAAGTAAAACTAAAAGTGCTGATTTACCACGTGCTAAGCGGTGAAAGAAAACATCGTTTTGTTCAGAGGAATAAAAAAAAACTCGAAGACATGTGAAATCCGCCAACCCGCATCAGAGCTGCGTGGCGTACTCTTCCCGGCTCAAAAACCCTATGAGAAATGAGAGGAGGCATGTGTTCAAAAGTGGAACATTTATAGGCCGTTACTTTATGTTCTGTTTAAATTAGATTTTCAAAATAAAAGTAAATGCATGTAAACGACGTTTCATTCGCTGTCTTGAAAACTCGTGCTATTATTAAACAGGAGTTTCGTGGCGGTACCGACGGCTTGCTAGCAGCTTGTAATACAAACTACAACTACAACTACGCTACTCTTTCCTAATCGCAATGACTGCACTGAGTCGCACGGGGACTTGTGATGAATAATGGATCCTGTAGAATAACTGCAAAATGTGGACGCCATGCATCTAGAACAATGCTTCCTTCTGGCAGATTTTTTTACACTGATTTCATACGGAATTTGAGGCAACTCATAAGCGATTCAATTTATAATCTTTAAAAAGAAATTACGTTTATAATCTTCAGGACTTTATTAAAAGAATCTGCCAAAAAAAATTGATCTCCACGTATAAATTAAAGTTATGTTACTCTTATGTGTAATAATAGCAAATATTTAGCAGGCCTTCCGTTGGAAGGCCTTGCATGAACATGAAAGTAAGTCTCAACTATATGAAACTTGGTTAATTTCGATATTCATTTCATCATAATGGATAAAGTTGCGAGCTCCATATACGTTCATCAATCTCTCAATATATTGATATCTTGGTCTTCGTAATTATAACACAGAAACTGTTTAGTTAGATTATTTATTGAGTACGTGTTGTACTAACTATAAATCATTTTTAAATGATATTTATATTTGCTATTATTACACATACGAGTAATATCAAAATCATTGTAGATGAATATAATTGAAAACAATGACTTTGCTCGTCTCGTCACATTCTTCTATAAAAACATGTATAAAACGATTTCTTATATTTACGCGAACACTACTCATTTAAATGAAACTAATTTTACGGATTTTATCGCGTTTATGTTTTACTATTTATAACCCGACGTTTCGGGCGCTTTACAGCTCCCATGGTCACTGGGGGACTGAGGTGACAGTTGTCCCGATGTCATAGTTAACCCGGAGTACCTTCAGCTTTTAATTATTATTTTTAGTCCGATCTACGCAGAAAGAGCTTACTGTGTCTTGAAGCCTTGCAGTGGTATGCTTGGTTTTTGATTTAATTTTATTTATAATAGGATCCCAAGCCGGTGGTAATACCCAACCATCTTCCCTATTGAAATTAGGATGTTTTTTAATTTCAATAGCCTCGCGAATCATCCTTGGTAGGAATCGGTGTTCTTTTGCAAGGATTTGTGGTCTATCAAATCTGATGTAATGGTTGGGATGATCCAGAACATGGTCACAGACTGCGGACTTCCTAGAACGACGATACTTCATGTCAGCTATGTGTCTTTTACGCGGGTTTTTATCGATCTTCTTGTTTGGCCTATGTAAGAGAGACCACATTCACAATCCAGCTTGTATACTCCTGCGTCTTGTAGAGGGATGTTGCACTTGACAGATGGTAAAAACTGACTTATCATCTTCGGCGGCTTGAAGTATGTTTTTATGGAAGCCCGCTTCAAGATATAGCCAATCTTGTCCGTGACTCCTCTGACATAAGGTAGAATGGCAGGTACACGCTCGACTGTGGCCGGTTTCACTCGGTCACTGCAACGTAGGCGCGGAACCCGAAGCTTGTTGTCTTGCAAAACTTGCTTGACATGCTGAAGCTCGGCGGCCAGGTGTTTACTGTCACAGATCCCTTGTGCTCTCTGAAACAAAGATTTACCCACGGTAGCTAACTGTGATGGATGGTGGTGAGATTCACCGTTTAAATATCTGTTAGTATGGGTCTTTTTCCTATACACAGTGTGACTCAAGGTGTTATTAGGATTCCGAATTACTAAAACATCTAGAAAAGCTAAAGAGTTATTTGCCTCTAACTCCATTGTAAATTGAATTTTAGAGTTTAGGGAGTTAAGGTGGTCTAGAAATGCAGTTACTTTATCTGATGGTAAAATTGTGAAAGTATCATCTACATTGTAGAACAATACTACAAGCAAGTAGATGGTGTGGCGATGGGCTCCCCAGTATCTCCCATTGTCGCCGACATCATGGAAGACGATGGAGATGTAGAATCTTGGATTTACTGGAGAAGTACGGAGGGCTCTCTCCTCAAAGTCTTCCATGAAGATGTCGGCGACAATGGGAGATACTGGGGAGCCCATCGCCACACCATCTACTTTTTATTCTTACATTATCACTACAATGTCCAAATGTTCAAACAAGCTACTAAATTATCCATTTTCTCGTCTTGTTCGAAGACCCTGCCTTATTTTAACTTTAAAATAATATAACTGTTAACATGTAACTGTTCAAATAATTATGTGTGTCTTAGAATGTTTGTCTTTCACTTTTACCCGAAACTAATTATGAAGATTATAGGTAGTGTTTTAATGTATACATTAAAATTAATAGCAAATATTCCAGTCACATTCTTGCTATTAATTTAAAATTTTAATAATGTGTAAATCTTACACTCATAGTCGTCTCATGGGATGTCCGTAAGTATTTAAATTCATCTTTGGATAAAAATATCGGAACTTTATAAAACATTAATTTATGAAATCTAAAAGAATTGCAGATGATTTTGCCTAATATAGCATCACTTTATTGATTAAACATATTTCAAAATAAAGAACATTATACAAACTTTATAAAAAAAATGGAAGAAAATACAATTTAAAAATAAAAAGGTAACTGCGACGCACAAGAATTTTCCGACCTACTTTTAAAAATAGGAGATGACACTTTTACATGTGAACAAAGTAGAGTCACTTTGGCAGACAATTTATGTTGTTCGGCTTCATCACTGCAAGATTTAAATAAAGCGCAAGATCAAACTTTACACGATGCAGGCGTAGACCTCAATAATGGTTGTTTTGCAAATCGCCAACTCTATGCTTCTCTGTCTCACATTAGTAGCTCCATATTATTTGTGTATATTCCTAGGTCTACTACTAACGTCGTTGACACATAAGTTCTACTCGTATCATAACCGATATAAATTTTTAAGAATAATAATTTACTTTGATAACTGTGCTTCAAATCAAATCAAATAACTTTATTAGCTAGACCGTATGTACAGAATACATATGTCGCTCATTGATCATAGATTTTATAATTTGTTATAAAAGTTAAATGTTTGTAACTAGTATGGATGAAATGGATCGCAGCTGCCACAGTCGAAATACCCGGTCAGTGTCGGTTCACTAGATGGAGCGACGACCTGCACGGCTTTGCGGGAAGTGGCTCAGGGCCGTGTTTTGTGGTAATTTATGTGGCAGGCGTATATTCAACAATGGACTATGATAAGCTGAAATGATGATGATTCCCTAGTTTTTAAAGAGTACCGTCCGTCCTTCCACAATAGCGTGGAAAAGCAAACTAATACCGCCAACAGATACCCTTCATCACTACAACACTACCACTAGGCAATATAGGGCACTGAAATCGACAACACGTCACGTGTTTCACCTCAAAACGATGCTATATCTCTTGTCAATATCGCTTGATATTAATTGTTTTGTGAATGCTATTGTGGGAAGGCGAGCGGTGCTTAAATCTTATCAAATTTACTTTCTTTCCTTTATTATAATTGATTTACGATTATAAGTAAATACGTACAAAATATAACATAAAAGTTTATATCTCCTATAAGAAATACCAAATTACCGATGTAACAAAATATTCGATAGTAGTTGTCATACAACCAACGTTCCATAATTATGATAGATGATATCTATTTTTCTCAGACTTTTTACGATTTTAGGTTATATGTTCATTTCGACTAAAGTACATGTTATTTGCATAAAACATAGACAATTTGCAAATCGCCAATGACCATTTTTCAAGACGCCACATTGGTCCCTGATATGATTTTACATTTGTCGTAAGTCATTCCTGGCAACACGCACTGGTTGAAGAATTTAGTTTTGAGACACTGAAGTATACTCGATGAGAAGATGCGGCGCAGCTTCCTGAACGCTGCCCAGCCGAGTTGGCTTCTTGATCGAACTTACCTATACGTCGACAACTTCGAACGTAGTGTTCACAACAAAGAGGTTGAAAGTTAGGTTTGAAATGGACATTAGACATGATTTTTGTCCCGTCCATGTTCATTTTAAGACCTTCTCGTTGGAAGACACTATTGAGGTCATTGAGCATAGTATTAAAGTCCTCCAGCAATTCTGATTCTGAGCGATTTACTTTTCATTGATGTTAATTTACTTTAAATTCACTTAATTTCATGACATGATCGCCGTAAGATTAACGGAAGTGGTAAAAAACTCATGCATCGAACAGAGTAAGGAATACACTTACCAATAAGGCAATGATGTAGAAAATAATAATAATGTAATTAAATTTGGATACATTCCCGAACTCGGTTGCAGGCATTTTAAAGTCACAAAATGCTATGAAATTTAGAATGCCTTTTTTCGAAGAATATAAATTAACTTTCCGATCAATTACAGAATGTATTTTATGTACCGTCGTATGATGGCCGAGTAGAAAAATCCATCATAGCTTGATAAATTGAATAAACAAAAAGTCCGTTCTGACAGTAAAAATGAAGGTAGAATTTTTCCGACCTTAATACAGCGAAATTGTCTGCGTGATTACAAATTTACCAGAAAAAGCATTTTCGCGATCATTTAGCCGCCTCTGTTCATTCAATAAAGTTTGCTGCAGGGAAAAAATACCATTTTTGTTGGACGCTTTTTTACTTGTAATGAAAATGTTTTAAAAATAAATAAAAAAACGATTTAAAATTAACGTTTTGTTCGTAGTTTGTAATGTAACAGTCAAAAAAGTGTCCGACAACACACTAACATAAATCCGCTACTGAAACCTTATCGATACTACAAGAACTAAATATTAATAGTTGGAGAAGACCTTCTCCCCATATTAGACCACCCGATCTTTTATTCTGCACCCATCCTCTGCTAAATGGGTGACCCCAATATCATATGAACATCGCAGCCAGTGTCACCTAATCACAGCAATAACGAGCATCGCAGTTACAGCACCAGACTATTGTAGGTACGACGCGTGCTTCCTAGACTCTCAGTCACTGAGAATAATTAGCGGCGGCCTCTCCTCAGGCTAACACTGCGACTTCGCCACTGACTCCATAAGTCTCGAAACATCGAAGACCAGGACTCAACCTCTTCGCATCGCTAGACTGCACAACATCACCTTATGTCTTAAGATCTCCACAATCACTACGACTTCCAATCTCAGCGGAGGAGTGACATAGCGACATCTAAGTCACCACATGAAAAGCTCCTGAAATAACTCATATATATTACGTACTATTGAATCACGCTATAGAAGTATCATCAAAGTATATATATATCTCCTCCAATCATAATTTAGTTCTTGTATAGCTATTCAAGAACTAAATAATGAATGGAGGAGACGTTCTCCCCAGATCACACACTCCGATCAGGGTCTTCATAGTCCAAATCGTAATAAGTTAGCACTTAAAATTACTATCGCCATTTTAGTAGTGCCGACACTGGAGATGGAAAATACGCTTCACGTATAGTAAGTGTATAAATTTTAAGACAGGCCCAGCCTCTAAGCTAGCAATAAATAATTGAAAAGACAGTAATACCTCTGCCTGCATTTTTACAAAATCTAACTCTACCATAGTGAGTGTTCCGAGGATTTGTTTGGATTAATTCCAGCCGCTGAATTTCCCCATAGATCATTGCGGCACAGCTCAAAATTCCATATTCACCACTTTGGTGGTTGGCAATCTATCACAGTGCGCTTTTCGCGAAATTTACTGCCTCGCATAATCACTTTCTTGAATCTGCTACTGCCATCGGTTTTCCCGGACCGGGTTAGGCTGTGGTAATCACTTACCATCAGGTGAGCCACTTGCTTTCATCTATAAAAAAAAACTTAAGCGCATCCGAAGTTACACGATTTTTGAATCCCCACCGATTCCGCTTTTAGGCCTACAATCCACACTAGTGTTCGAACACGTGTTTCGCGCGAAATAGGCGCACGGCTACAAATGATTTTGTTCGTAACATCTGCGAAGCCATGATATGAATGTTTTGGAGTTAAAAAGAGTCGGACACGTTGCTCCACATCAGTCTTCATACGTCCTCAAAATATTTTTATTGCTCAGACATGCGTTTCTTCACTATGTTTTCCTTCACCTCTGAGCACTTGGTAAATCAGCACATAATACTGTAGAACACTTTAAAGGTACCGGCACCGGGGTACGACCTCAAGCTACGGCTACGGCTACGGCTCTTAGAACAGATAACTGATGCTTATGTCATAATAATGTAATTCCTTGTATCATTTTATTCCATATTTTGCTTTAGAATTATTTTCTTTAGTGTCTGGTCTATGCAATGTTGTTTTTTTTATTCGATGAAATGGCGACACAAGCAAAACGTTCACCTGAAGATTAGTCAACCAGAACATTTCTACGTGGCACCACACTGCGCTCGTCATCCTAAAACCTCAGTTCTTAAGTTTTATATGCCCAGTAATTACACTAGCTCCCAGTGACCTTCAGACCCAAACACAGTTATGTTTGCACACTACTGCTTCCCTGCAGAATAACTGACCCTAGGGTGGTACCTACTTAGACGGATTACTGCTTAGAAATCCTACCACCAGTAAAAAAGTACCCCGACTTACGCGAATTCGACTGATACGGTTATCGATCGGTCCCACTTATCGCGCAAGTTCGTAGCACATATTTTTGAAGTGAAACTTCATTGGGCGCGATGAGCGTAAAATTTTGTTTCAATTTTTAATGAACTTTTTCGTGCAGCGCTTCTGTGATTCTTGATTATCGATTAAGTAATAATTGTTTACATACCGTGGGAACGCAATGGGGATTAAGATTTTTTTAACTTGTATCAAACCGTCGCCGAACCCCGCCTCGTTTCTCGCGAGGGCGAAAAGTGAGCTACGTGATACGAGTATATATTTTCGGTGATGTAATTGTTGTTAGCCTTCTCGGCTTTTACAGCTTCATCGGATACTGTGCTCGCGGGGCAGGGGCCCGCGTGCCAGGTTTGTTTTGACCCAAACATAAATACATAAATAAACTCCTAAAAACCTCGAAATTCGGACTATGTCGCGTTCGCTGCGTGCTTTTGCGATTTCGAAAATCTTATTTTAAGTCGTCTAATGACCGTCCGAGGGAGGCTGCGGGCGTCCATTCGGACTGTCGACTTGTGTGTCGGTAACTCTGGGCGGTGAGAACCGCCCTGGAACAATGGTGAATCGTGTGTACGCGGTGTGATTATTGACTATTGCGCGCCGCTCTCTACGGCGGTCGCGCGTCGTGGTGCATGTTATATTAAAGCTATTGACTGTGTGTACAGTGTGGCCTGGATCGTGACTGACGGTATCGTGGTCAGGAAGAGCTGAGACGTCCGTGTCGTCTAGCACGTTTCGAGGGCGACGTTTGCGTTCGGTCGCGTTTCTGTTTGGTCGGTAATTAGCTGCTTTACTGCAACTACGTGAGTGGCCTCCGCGTAACCCTTGTAAAGCCCTGAGCAGTCATTTAACATGTAGTAATATTTTTTTAATTCACGTTTATTTATTTTTATGTCGTAACGGTTACTGAATTGCACGCGATTTTTTTAAGGCAGAGATATTCAATTTAGTGTTCGAAATAACTTCTGTTAACATCGTGCTTGTTGCCTCAAAGACACGTATTTTTCAGTTTAATAGACATTTCATGACACTGGTACAGATATTATTGTCTTTACTTGTTCCGATCGCTCGCACAAAGTTGATTAGAATCGACCAGATGCGGCCCAATAAAGGCAACCGCTCGCACAACTTGTCTTCCACAGACTTACCTGAAACAGAACAAACTTTTCCGATACCAGAAGACAAAAGATTGGGCAGAGATTTTATTTAGAACATTACTGAATTAAAGTTATGGATGACAATTTAAAATGGTATTTCGTATTTTTTTCACACAAACAATTAACTGCAAACATTACTGTGTTTAGGTTTGAAGAGAACTGTGAGTACGCGCTAGCGATCACAGTGCTCTTCAAACCGAAACATGTCTCATATCTCCAATAAATACACTAGCTATCAATGTCCTTCAAACCGAAACATAGTTAACGTTTTTACTGGTGGTAGGATTCTTTGCAAGTTGTGCAAACATTACTGTGTTTCGGTTTGAAAGGCACTGTGAGCTAGCGTAATCACTGGGCATATGAGACTTAGAACTTATGTCTCAGGGTGATTATTTATTTATTTATGTTTGGGTCAAACCAAACCTGGCACGCGGGCCCCTGGCCCGTGAGCACAGTATCCGATGAAGCTGCAAAAGCCAAAAAAGGCTAACAGCAATTACATCACCGAAATTATATCAGGGTGATGGGCGCGGTGCCGTGTCACACAGAAATTTTCTGGATGACACAGCATTTGTTATTGGCAGACGTTGCACTTACCATCAGGTGAACGTTTTGCTCGTTTCATCACTATCCAATAAAATAAAATAAAAATAAAATTTATTCACAGATAACGTCTAGGGAGGATCTTACAACGACGATCTTGAAGGTCATCGTCAGAAAATTCCTGCGGTTAAATGTTATTTTCATTTACTGCTGCGTATCAATACATTTTATTAGTCACAGTAAAATTCTCGAAAAAAATAATAATCATTTAGACACCATTTATGTTAACTTGGCTAGAAGGCAGACACAGTTATGCCAACAACAGCTTAAAGATCTAACAAGCGTAAGTAACTGTTAGTTTCAAGTTTAATTGTTTTTTAAATATAATAATATTGCAGATTTTAAAAAATCCTACACAACAACCAAAAAACTTTTCTGTAGCTATGTATTCTTCAAGTGTGTATTATTAGCTTTCCCTTAGTTTTACTTAACCGTAAAATTAGTATACAGGCATATAATCTCCGGCACAAACACAACATTTCGGTCTATTCAACCAGGCTTTAGCAATAAGGGAGTTTATGTAGCAACTGTACATTTAGTACGTACGATTATAAAGTACAGTGATGCAAATGCCATATTAAGGTTGAATTTAGAAACGCTTCTAGCTCCATCTATAGTTGATTATATTGAAAGAGGTGGCTAGTCATTAAATCAAACACTGACCTATTTTTTGGCAATCATTTTATAAATTATGTCGTCGAAATGTTTATTTTTGATCCACTTCATCATCATCATCATCATCATCATCATTTCAGCCTATCACTAGTCACTGAACATAGGGCTCCCCCATAGATTGTCACAAAAGTTGTAGCTCTCATTTTGGAGGGATTTTGCCACGCTTGGCAGGCGGGTTGGCAACCGCAGTTTATTTATTCAGATGTTCCAGGAGATGCTGCTGCCCATCTTCTGATTTATATTTTCCCTCTGTCGACTTTTACGACACCCACGGGTTGATCCACGTACGTCAGATTTATTACCACAACCTCATTCCGTTAAGTTTTTAAAAGCCAAAATAACAGAAAAATCTAGTGACCTTTAACTGAAGCGTAACAACCTCTCAGACATACACTCAGACATCAGACATCATCATGATAATGACGATCATTATCATCATTGTTGCCGAATTCATTGATTTCTCGTTTGACATTTGAACTTGTTATCCGCTCCGTCTAGTGGGACTTCGTTTTCCGATTTACACGTGATTATATATTTTAAAAATCATATAAAATTATCAGGTCTAAACTACCCAGTTCCACAATGCCCACAACCTCTCAGCCCACACCGATCAATTGATTGGATAATGTGACGAAACATGCAAAACATTTAATTGATGTGAAGTGCCCATAACGAAAGCAGTGCCATCCAGAACATGCCATTCCGTGCCATTCTGTGTGGCACCACACTGCGCCCGTACCCTGAGACATCAGTTCTTAAGTCTACTCACTAGCGCTCAGTGCTCTTCAAACCGAAACATAGAAATGCTTTCACACTTCTGCTCCACGGCAGAATAACTAGCCCTGGGATGGTACCTACTTAGACGGTTTCCTGCATAGAAATCCTACCACGTCATCCGCATTGGGTTGCAATGACTAAAATCGTTCTAAGTCTAGTCTTTGTCCATTTTTAAGAGGCTGATGAGGATTGCAATAATATTAAAATATTAAAAGAAAACTTTGTAGCTCTTTTTAACCCGGCGTCATTGTGGCGTGATAAAGATACACTATCGTTGAGGAGGGTCATTACGACTGTCTATTGATATTCCTTGTTTAAAAAAAATACTTATTTTATACGAAAAATAGTTCATTATTTTAAAACTTATATACTTGCCATTAAAATGGTTTTACATCTTACACGATAACCACAGGACTGAAGTGAGGGACGCGGTGAGAAGCGGTGGCCCTTATCGCTAGCTATTGAGATTCACGGTGGTGTACTGTAATTATTCCATAATAAATATTTCGAATGTATAACATTCAGGTTCATATTGTCCCTGCCTCATTGACGCCGGATTAAGTATATTGTGTGTACGAAGGAGTGTGAGATTTGGCATTTTTAAAATTTATAAGGAGAAGTGGTGCAGAAATCTAAAATTTATTAATTTAAACAAATACATTAAATTCAATAAAATAAATTAATGAATTACTATCGAATTTTGACCATTGAAGGAGCACTAGTAATACTTAATCCATTACGAGGTGTACTCTGTATTTCAAATGACATTCAATTATTTAAGTAATAAGATGCATTGGGCATTACTTAACCAGGATTACTTTTAAATGCTTATTAAAATCCGAGTAAATTAACCGATCAACAAGTTTCTATTTTCTTGGATTATATTGTCGAACCATTTAACTGACTCCATTTTTCAAACAATTCTTCTTTTTTTAAGCCTTTATAATCCGGCTAGAGCGAAAATGAGGAAAGTTTTACACTTTACACTGAAAAAAACATCAAATGCATCTTAAGCATCTTAGTATTGTCATAAGCATCTTAATAGGTTATAAGAATTAATTGAGTTTCGTTGAGTATTCTTACCTAATATATATTTATGAGGAAATGTAAAAAAAGCCATACGCACTATTTTTTTATTTTTTTTTATTTCATAAAAGTAACGGAACGAGGAAAACGTTCACCTGATGGTAAGTACAACGTCTGCCCATGACAAATGCTCTGTCACAGAGAACAATTCTGTGTGACACCACACTGCGCCCGTCATCCTGAGACATCAGTTCTTAAGTCTCATGTGCCCGGTGATTACGCTAGCTCTCAGTGCCCTTCATACCGAAACACAGTAATGTTTGCACACTACTGCTTCACGGCAGAATAACTGGCCCTGGGGTGGTACCTACCTAGACGGATTCCTGCATAGGAATCCTGCGTCATATTCTTTCAATTACCCCTAATATTATTTGTTAATTGTAGTATGTAAATAATGGAATATTGTAATATCCCAAATTCATTTGGTGTTTTTATGTGAAATATAACACAAAATACGCGCATAAACGTCCGTTGCAATCAATATGTAATATATTAAATATATATTACTCGATATTTTAAATGTATTGTAGATCCAGGTGTCAACAGTTGCTAGACTAGACCATGCCTGGTATTAACAATAATGTGATGTTATTAAAGTCCATAACAGAACATAAGTACAAGTGGCGACGTCGCCTGACATTTCTCTATGTTATAGAACCCACGACGCTTTATACATGATTTGGACATACTGAAGCTACATAGGCTATAATATATAAAACTTTCAGCCTATAAATGTCCCTCTGCTGAGCACAGGCCTCCTCTTGTTTCTGAGAGGGTTTTGGAGCTAGGAAGAATCCGCCACGCTGCTCCAATGCGGGTTGGCGGACTTCACATGTCCTCGAAATATTTCTATTCCTCGGACATGCAGGTTTCCTCACGTTGTTTTCCTTCACCGCTAAGCACGTGGCACGAGAACTGAATATAGTTGTACAAGCAATGGGGAGAACAAACAAAGATGAATAGAACCGAAGACCTTACAAACCTACGAAGAATTCCATGACAGTCCTCAGAGGTCACAATGTACCTACATCTTAAATGAGACTACGGTGTTCATAATTCAGAGTCACCACTTACCCTAAGGAAGACTATGTACTCGCTTGACGCCTTTAGTTCTAAAAATGTGGATGGTTTAATGGTAATGACTTATTATGATAGGTATTACCTATCCAAATATATATTAAGACTGGTAGCAAATGCGCTATCTTATTGTTTATTTTTTAATACAGCCAAGAATTTGGCTATAAATACATCTGCTTTTATTGAGCAGTCTCATTGTTTGACATTAAATTTGGAATCAGTTGTAAATAATTTAAATTAAGTAAGAAGACAATAGAGGAAATCTCTAGCAATAATTTTGACATTTATAAATTAAGAAAATCATATGTGAATAATTGTACCACTTTAGAAAGTCTTAATAATAAAGATTGTATACACCTGGTGCATCAGGCAGGGAATTTTAGGCAAAGAATTAGAAAATGAATGGTTTTTAAATAGCAATCATATTCAATCATATTATGTGTATAACTGAACATTGGCTAAAAGATTGTATGTACTTTACAATGAAAGATCATACAATCATAGTAACACATTTAAAGATTATGTTAAAAATTATTCAAAATGATTTTAAAAAGTATGCTCTGAAGCCAAGTCATTACACTTGAGCAATAAAATAAAGAAAGCATCAGATAAAATAAAAATGTACCTGGAGTATTATTAATAGTGAAACCGGGGAAGTCAAGGACCGAAACCATGATTACAAAATTAATTTTAACAACAAGCTTGTGACATCTGATCAAGATGTTGCTACAGCCTTTGAAAAGTTTTTTAGTGATATTCCAATTCCATAACCAAGCCATTAAATTCTTCTCCTACTGCCGCTGAGTTGAGCTATCATTACTCAAACAAAATGTAACTTCTTGTACAAAAGATTTTAAATTCGATATGGTAGATGGAAATGACATTCTTAATATTTTTAAAAGTATTGATTGTAATAGAACCGCGGATCTATGTGATATGTCCGTGGAAGTTAGTGCGTCTATTATAGATGTAATTGCACCTCAATTAGCCATAATTTTTAATTCCGGTATTGCATTTGGTGTGTTTCCTGATTTGATGAAACATAGTAAAATCATACCTTTATTTAAATCAGGTAGTATCATCGGACCCTGCTAACTTTAGACCTATTTCCGTACACCAACGTTAAGTAAAATTTTTGAAAAAATTATACTTAATCAAATGTTAAAACACTTTAATTTTCATAAATTGTTTCACAAAAACTCATATTTGAGTAATAGAACGCAGACAGTAGTGATCAATAGCAAGAGTTCTTCCGGATCAGCAGTGTCTATGGGTGTCCCGCAGGGTTCGATTCTCGGCCCATTTCTATTTCTTATTTACATTAATGACTTACCTTACCTAGTAGGGGACAATCAACAAATCTTTGATTTTTAAGATAAAACGTCAACTTTTATTATATGACGAGGTGAATAATGCTATTTCAAAATTAGTACATTGGTTTAACGTTAACAATTTGCTTTTAAACGACAATAAAACAAAATGTATTAAATTCACAACACCAAATGTTTAACAATTAGATGTAAATGTGCTTGTGAATGGGGAAGAGTTGAGCCTTGTGGATACTGCTGTCTTTCTTAGAATAACTCTTGACGCAAAATTTCAATGGAGCCCCCATATATCTAAACTAGCAAGTAGACTTAGCTCTGCAGCTTATGCTGTAAAAAAATTAGGAATTTGACTAACGTTGAAACTGCTAGATTGGTTTATTTTAGTTATTTTCATAGCATAATGTCTTATGGTATTTTGCTATGGGGAAATGCAACTGATGTAGAAGTGATTTTGGTTTTGCAAAAGAGGGCCGTAAGAGCTATTTATAATCTTGGCCCTAAAAAGTGTCTCTTAGAGATAAATTTAAAGAAATTAATATCTTAACCTTGGCCTCTCAATATATATTTGAAACCGTTTTGTATGTACACAAGAACATAAACCAGTTCACTGAAAAAGTGATGTTCATAATGTGAATCAGGAACAAGCACAAATTAATTATGCCAGTTACCCGACTTCACAGAGTCAGTAACTCTTTTATGGGGCAATGTATACGTTTTTCCAACAAAATCCCAGCAAGTGCTAAAAGTCTTTCAATCAAAAAGTTTAAATTTTATATTAAACAAAGACTTCATAAAAAGGGTTATTATAATATTAAAGAATACATAGATGATGATAACCCCTGGGAATGAGGTGATCACCGTCAAGCCATTTCTACATCTTTTTAATACTGCTGTTATTGTACATTATTTTAAAAACGACTAAAAAAAAAGCCCTCTGGGTTTCTTACTGGTTCTTCCCAGGACAGCGGCATTTTGCGAACCAGTGTAGTTTAAAAAAAAGAAAAAAATGACTTTCAATAAGTATTATGTAAATAATCTATATTGAATAAAAATTTATTCTATTCTATATATAAACTTCCAGGCCGTTGTTGGACCCGCCCACATCCTCTATTTTATATTCTATTCTATTCTGATTACGTGAAAGTCCTTTGATCGATAGAACTAGGAAATTAATAATTTTTGTAAAGTTCTTGCCATTATTTATGTTCGTTGGGGCATTTCCGAGGAGAAATTTTTCTTGTTGGTCATATTAATACAACCGATTTTTAAATCGCTTGTTATAATATGTATGTGTATAATAAAAATGTGTCCTGAGTATTTATACACAGGACATATTTTTATTATTTACAAACAACTATGTACTAGTTGTTTGTAAATAATTGATTATCTATGTAGTATTATCAATATTTTATATGAGCCAGGCAAAAGTTATATTATAAAGATTCCACTGTAACCATTCGATACCTCTAATAACGTGAAACTGACTCTGTAACATTTCGCATAACGATCAATCCGTCCATCTATACGTAATAATAAAAAGATATTCAAACATTTTTGGAGTGTTCGTAAAGTTCCAACAACTTACTTTTATATTGCTGTACGCCACATTAAATAAACACAATAAATAATAAAGTATACGTATAATGTAATGTATCGTTAATTATGTATAGCCATACCATCACATAGCTCTGATTTATTTAGTCTGGTAGTGTTACTCTTTGAAAGCTTTTAGTAAAGAATAATAATTCATTAATAAACTACATCTTGTAAAATTATACCTACGATGATATCTACGATTACATCGGAAATAACCAACTACCTGAATGTTCCTTAATATAAACTTCCAGGCCGTTGTTGGACCCGCCCACATCCTCTATTTAATTAACAGTCGCTATAAATTCTTTGAGCACAAACAACTTTCTTACATTCTATGTAACATTTACATATGATAATGCCTCTTACTTTGTGTATATATGACGAATACGTGGGACAATCACAATAATTTACAAATCTCAAAAACCAGCCACGCGGTCTTCAAAGGACCTTAATATGTAAGATGTCATTAGGATTGGAAGTAAAACGTTAATGAATTATAAATAAAGAAGAATTATAATTAATGAATTATAAAGAAATAAACCGTGTGGTGGCGGCTCGATAAAAGAATACTACCACTCCATCTCATTCAATGGATCTCGTAAAAGGCGAGTAAGGAATTAAACTGCACTGTGCACCCAACAGGGAATGATGGCGATGGGCTCACCACCTATCACACCAAGTGCATTATATTGTTTTGGTGAAACGTGGATTGTGGCAGTCATCTGTTTTTACAGTGAGTGCCCAGTCTCTGACTACCCCTTATGGGATACAGTCGTGATCTTATGTCTGTATGTATGTAAATAAAGATAGATTTAAATATTCTAGAAATTTCGAAGCCTCAGTATCTTTAATAATAAATAAATACATTTTAACTCAATAGATTTTAGTGACTCTATAGATACACTCAAACGAAAGAGGCTTCAATGGATTAATGAGAATTACAAAGTACACAGACGTTAACGAGGAAACTTTTAGCAAAGAAAATGAAAAGTTTTCATTCAAACTTTAAAAGGTGGACTTCTTAAATACAGTTTTATTGATCGTTGTAAATACAGTTTTTACTCGATTTTAAATTAACTACTGAAATGAAATTCCTCTAATGAATACTGTGATGTAAATTTGCGTCAATTTAGCATATATAGCATTAGTGCTTCGAATAAAAAGAAAATTTGATATTAATATTAAAGTAGCATCGAAACGTCTGAAGAGAACAACAAAAAGAGCAATGTGAATAATAATGCATAGAGAAGCACGTGAAAAGTAATTGCAATTAATACTGGCTTGTGTACTGTTAAATCCACAGCAAATGTAGAAAATATTCTAAAATTATATATTGAACTTAGGGAACGATACACAGCACTGAATTCAGAAGTGAATAGAATGCTTAGAACAACAGAAGAAAAACGATGTAATGCAGGAATTGGATAAAGATTTGGTTTCAATGCAACTGCAATTGACGATGTTCTTTCTAAGAACATATCGAGAGCAGTTAAGGTGTTTTTTTCTTTCTGAAATAAATTTCTGCAATGTCCTTTCAAGATTGACTGTCGATAAATCTCCACCCAAGTACCAAACCAATACTAAACCGATCTAATAAAGAAAGGTATAAGACAGAGTGGTAACAAGACGAAGATTATGCCCAAGGTCCAAGTAATATCCATACCGGTTGTTGATGGCAGCACTATGATCGAAAATGTCGAGAAGAGGAATACCTATGACGATTTTTCCAACTAGGTACTCGTAACTTCGGCCATGAGGTCAACGGGCATTTATAACTCGGCTGGACAGTATTAAGGAAACTGCGGCACATCTTCTAGTTCAGTATATCTCAAAATCTGTAAAATAAACTTATTAACCAGTGCCAGTGGTGACATACGGAACCTACATAGTAAAATTGTACACGAATAGCATTTAAAACAATAGAACCAACCAGACAACAGGATTTGTTAATTGAAAATTCGAAGTGACAATTTAGTTTTGAATCTGTCTTTGTGTAACATTGTTACAAAACAAATTAGTAAACTAAACGGTAACCCAGTACTACGGCATGTAAAGAGTCACTTAGCACTACGCGACGACCTTTGTTTATTAATGTGTTTAACCATCGACATTAGCGAAGGGCTCGATTTATTGCGTGAGCATTAACACGGGAACAAATATTTGTAGGGTCAATACATTACAGTGGGACATTAACAGCTCGAAGTTGGAATTTGTTGCCGACTGTAATCTATGGAATCACTAATTAGTATAAATAAGAGTCGCTTTTCGGATTGTTACCTCTCCTGCCTTCAAAATCTCTGAAATTGATGAAATGTTTTTTTTACGCAGACTTCAGCTTACGTAGCGTACCTTATTAAGTAAATATTTTTAAACAAACCCCTGAGACTTCAGTTCTTATGTCTCTGCGCAGTAATTACACTAGCTATCAGTGCCTTTCAGAGCAAAGCACTGTAATGTTTTCACACTACTATTTCACTGCAGAAAAACTGTTACTTACTACATGAGTACGTTCAAACACAGAGGTACTGAGTACCTGACCCGAAAACCAACAATTCGTGTTTTTGGACAAATGTTGGCTCTGGCTGGGAGTCGAACCCAGAGCCCGCGGCGTAGTAGTCAAGAACTCTGACTTGTAGACCATGCGGTGGAAAACAACTCCGCTTATGAAATTGAAACTAATGACGTAATTGTTGAACATAAAAATCATTACTTTAACCCACGTAGTATTCAAAATGCGTTAGACAAGTTTGCCAGCTATTACAAACGTAATTAATCATTCAACAAGGGACGAGGTCATAATGTATACCGATTACACGATCCTGACACACATCTTTCGCTTCTTCTACTTCCCTTAGCGTTTTCATACAAGCTCGTTGATTGCGGGTACTTTTGACGTTTGCCTACGCCGACACTTGTCGGAATTTTCCATCATCATCTAAAATCTTTGTATCTTTGGTAAATATTTTAAAGTTTCGACCGCGTGGTCAAGTGATCATAGTACCTGACTTTTACATCGCGCGTTACGCAAACCCAGGATTTGAATACCAGCCGGAGCGGACATTTGTTCACAAACGGCCAGGTTTTGGCAGTTTTATAGCCTAACTACGATGTTATTCCATGAGCGTTTAGCACAGAGACGCCTAAGACGCGTGTCTTTTTTTGTATATATACATATGGCGCTATAATAGCACAGTTGATAGATTTGTTTTTATTGGATTAAGTGACCAAACGAGCAAAACATTCAGCTGTATGTCAGTCAGTGTAAGTCAGTAAGTACTAGAGATGGGTAATGTAGATATTTGATATCGGATTTTGGAAGTATATATTTTTTGACGAATGCGCATAGTTATTCCCGATATTTGATATGTTGCGATGATGTTGTATTTAGTGTAGGTACGTTTTCGATATCATTACGATTCTTTAAATTAAGACATTGCGTTACAGAATGTAATTTCGACTTAAAAGAACTTTCATTTATTTTTTTCGTTCACCTGAGGGTAAGTGCAACGTCTGCCCATAACAAATGCTGTGTCACCCAGAAAATTTCTGTGTGACACCTCACTGTGCCCATCACCCTGAGACATCAGCTCTTGAGTCTCATAGCTCACAGTGCCTTTCAAACCGAAACACAGTAGTGTTTGTACACTACTGCTTCACGGCAGAATAACTGGCCCTGGGGTGTTTATTAAATGTTTTTGTGACCTTTAATTAATTGTATTTACACATTTACACCATAGGCATAAAGTCACAAAATTAAATTGTTTTATATAAATATTATCAGCCTATAAATGTCTCACTGCTGAACACAGGCCTTCTCCCATTTCCGGGAGGGATTTTTAGCCGGTAAGAGACCGCCGCGCTGCTCCAATGTTGTGGCACACATGTCCTAGAACTATTTTTGTCCCTCAGATATGCCGGTTTCCACACGATGCATTTGTTCACCGCTGAGCACGTGGTGAATCAGTTCACAAAATTGCAGAACGATTTTAGAGGCGCCGGAAACGGGAATAGAACACGGGAAATTTAAGGCGAGCCCCCGGCCCCTGAGCTCCCTTGGCTCACTTTAAACACTAAAATTGAGGACGAAATCTAATCATCAATTATTTTAACTGTTAAAGTCCGAAAACATTCAAAACTTTGAAGGAAAAAACACCAAATTTCCAGATACTAGATACAGATACCAGATACGTAGGCTTGTACCCAGAAACCGCCACAAGATACCCTCCACCACTTCTACACTACCGCGACACGTTCTTACTTCAAAACGAGCCATTGACAAGTGATACTGACTCTACGGCAGGCAGCCTAGTGGCAGGGTTGTAGTGGTGGAGGGTATGTGCTGGCGATTCCCGGTGGAGGTTTTAGTTTGCTTGTGGTAGCTATTAAGGGGAGGTGCTCTTCAAAAATTAGGTTATACATACAATTTATGATTGCATGCGGATCTTAGCAACTTAACTTTCTTTGGTATGTATCTTTAAAAAATCTATAGTGATATTAAAGCATAAAAATATTGCTATGGCATTTTCATTTATAATAACCATATTTTGAATGAAATGTGTGTGTGACATCTGTCGCTCTTGACATGTTTAAGGGTTACAAATGAGTACACAGTCCTACTGATGCTTTGGTACTAGATATATATATATGTATATGTATATATTTCTAGGTACGCAATCATCAAGCAATCGTGTGCGCGTATTCATATCATTTATCATAAGTTTTTTATTATTTTAATGTTTTATATCAAATATACACAACTTTCGATTTATTATTTCTTAGTTCTATCTAAAACATTTATATACATATATAAAGAATACTTGCATAACAATTAGGGAACACATAACCCATAAAGATTATGAATTTGATTTCTATTCTATTATTACTGATAATAATTGAATGGGTAAAATGATCTACGAGTGTTTTTCTTTAAAGTATAATGCAACGTCGATGCAATATTGTCGGTTCGATCAGCGCAATGCGTCCAGGGTTCGTGCAGCGGTGCGCTCGAAACTTTTTTCTTTTTAGAAAGAACTTTCACAGCACCCGTCGGACGACGCACTCCGCCTTTTCCAAGGCGTCGAGACGTCTCCCCGACCACGTATCTAGGACGCCCTTGCAGTGCGTATTACCGCGTATCTGCTCGTCAGCTTTGTGTGCCCACTCGTCGGCTCGTTGATCATCGGTTGCGACGCTTTGTTATTTTCAATAGCAAAGATCGTAATCGGTGTGATTCGGACGATTTGAGCGTACGCTCGTTGACGGCAGTGCGTAGCGTGTACCATTGCGCCGTTTGTGGAAAGGTGAACGGCAGCTTCCCACGTTCGCGCAGGAACTGCATCACCCAAAAACACTCGGCATATTGCGCTACTGTGTGTCAGTAACCGTCTGTGCCTAACGTCACACAGACCGCAATCACAGCACTATCTACGCCCTTTTTTGTAAAAAAGGGGTAAATAGTGTGCCCTACGAGGCAAACGTCTGTCCTGTTTCGATCTGTTTCTTCCGCCCGTTGAGGCACTCAAGAATACCAACATGAACACGAACAGGGATAACCAGGAGATTAGGGACCGGGAACACTCGGGATCCGAAACCCCCACACAAGAGGAAGACCAGCCGCGCGAACAGCGTGTAATTCGCAGAGGGCGACAGCGGGGTGATGCCATCATCGACCGCCCCCTCTGCCTACGTGACATGTTCACAGCCGGGAACTCGAGGGTGCTGCCAGCCGGTAGCCTAACCCCGAGGCCCACTCGTGGACAAACTGGACAAACTGAACTAGGACCAACGCCGTCAAGAACCCGCGAAGGTGGCGACATCGCGACCATAAGACCTGTGTGTCTTTCAGGGAACGAAGCCGCACCCCCTCGTGGGATCAAAACGGCGCCCAAGCATACGCCGCCGGAGACTGAGGATGCCTTCTACGAAAAGAAGCAGCGGGTCGTCATATATACGTCCCCGCCCCCCTCACCCCCGCCGGTACCATCTACATCGGGGACGCAGGAGGGGAGGAGGGTGCACATCCCCCCCCCCCCGCTCCCCCTCGGAATACAGCACTCCGGAACGATCCCGGGACACATCGCCACAACGTCTCATAATGGAAACTGAGGCGATTATTCACCATCAAGGAGGCGAGGAAAACTTTGGGTGGGACTCAACGACCTATAGGTCGCTTGATAGATATGTCGGAGCGAGATCCCCCCCCACCCCCGCTCGCGTCCCCTCGCCTTGTGCGAGCGAGAAAGCAGATGCGACAGAAGTGTCGATGTCGAGCTACGCTGAGCGGGCAGCAACGCCACGAGCAGCACCCAGGAACGGAACCTCGGCTGACCAGCAGCAGCAGCAATCGCCGCAGCGACAGCAACAGCAGTAGCAGGTACCCGAGAGGCAATCAACGTCTTATCCGCCACTGGTTGTAGAATGCCTTCCTGACTGGGTGAGGCACTTTAATACACTGCACGCGATTCTCGGACATGCACCAAACGCAAGACCATTTGGTAAAGGCGTCAGATTCATTCCCCAAAGTCCAGAAGAGTATAGAACAGTACAACGGTATCTAACTGACCTTGCACAACAGGATACCGCGCTCTCCTGGTACTGCTACACCCCAGCAAACGAGCTACCAACTAAGGTGGGCATCAGAGGCCTACCAGTCGACACAGAGCCCGCTCAGATAGTTGAGGCGCTACAAGCGCTCAACTTCCCAGTGAGGTTCGTGAGACCAATCCCGCCTAGAAGAGGAAGGCCGGGATGCTTCTTTCACGCCCAACTAGACCACCTCAACAATGCCGAACTAGAGAGGCTCTATGTAGTGTCGGAATTACTTTACATGCCTGGAGTGGTAATCGAGGCATGGAAAGGCAGAGCGGGCCCAGCGCAGTGCCACAGGTGCCAGGCATTTGGACACGCGTCGGCCACCTGCTACCGGCCAATAGAATGTGTTCGCTGTGCAGGCGAACACTTTGCGTCTTACTGTGACAAGTCAAGAGACTCTAAACCCAAGTGCGCGAACTGTGCAAGGGAGCACACAGCCAACGATCGAAGATGCCCTGTGCTCAAGAGAGAGGCACGAAAAAGGGGCATACAGCTCTCAGCACCTCTTCCGGAGCCACCGACATCGAGGAGGCCTATGCGGACGCAACCCCCATCCGCAAGAAGAGTTGACGCGGAAGGGTGGACGACTGTAGGAAGGGGAGGGCGCCAACCTGCGCCGCTACTGCCACCCTTGCCTCAGCCACCCTTGCCTCAGCTACCACGCACTACTGCCGCATCTTATTGGAGAAGGACTGCGGCACCTTCTGAATCCACAATAACCTCAGCACAACGCGTGAGGCTGGCGCCACCGAAGCCGAAACCAAGATCGTCGATAACTGCGGAGGCGATAGCACCGCAGTTTTCACAATCGGAAGCCCGACCGAAGAGAAAACGTCGCGGGAAGAAACGTAAATCTAAGCGTAACGCGCGTACTTCAACACCCGACGTAGCGGTAACAACACGCAACGCGAGGGCTTATAGACAGCCCGAATATTCCCAGCCAGAGACTCGAACACGAACCTCCGCACCAATAGAGCGTACGCAACGCACTGAGCGTACCAATCTCAGAGAGCGTACCGTCATAGGCTCATCTACAGGAGGACTACGTATTACCGTAAGCAACCGCCAGACAGGGGACCCGAGACCCCTGCCGAGAGCAACTAACAGCCAACAACAGCAACATAGCAGCCAGCAGCAACAACGGCAACAACGTCAACCGCCGCAGCATCAACAAAAACAACAGACACAGCCACAGCGTGCCGCCCCTCGCGCCGAGAGCGGCAACGTCACTATCAACATTGACGAAAATATAGTGCGGCTGATGATGCAACTGCTGACTGAAGTGCTAACCGCCCTTACGGCGGGTTCGAATCCCATTGACGCCCTTATTAGGGCACTAACCCAACTACTGGCTATCCAATGGCGCACACCGGCTTAAATATTATGTATTGGAATCCCGGCGGCGTACAGACTCGAGCTGCAGAGCTGCGCCTCCTCGCCCAAACGCATAACATACAGGTTATATTATTGGGCGAGTCGAAGTTAAAGCCGGAATCTACATTCAAAATACCTAATTTCTTCGTGTATCGGCGCGATGAAGTCTCACCACTAGGCATACCGTACAGAGGTACGGCGGTGCTGGTGCGCAGGGACTTAATACACGAAGAATTGGACCTGCCGGAATTTATAACAACACGCTCGATTGGCATCAGGCTTAGCACAGCCGGGAAGGAATTTCGGATTTTTGCAGCCCTCCCGGCGGACACTTTCACCCGACCGACATCCGGACCATATTTGACGGAAGCTCCCCCGCTATTATAGCAGGAGACTTGAACGCCAAACACCCTTCCTGGGGTTCAAGGCTAATCAACGTAGCGGGGAGAGAGCTGTATGAAGATGCCGAGGAAGGGGAGTACATGGTGCGAGGGCCGGACGAACCCACACACCACCCCTTCCGGGATAATTGCTATCCGGACGTGCTGGACATAGTGCTAAGTCACCTATGGAATTACCCGGTCGACATAGAGGTGCTACACGAAGTGGACACACAGCACCTCCCACTACTTATAACATTAGGCCTCGTAACAGGAGCTATCCTGCCCAGAGCGCCTAAACACCGTACGGACTGGGGCATATTTCATAATGCCCTAGAAAGCCTTACTCTCGGCGCCCCTCTACACAGCAAGGAAGACGTAGAGGCCGCAGCTCTTAAATTTAACACAGCTGTTCAAAAAGCTAACATAGATGCCTCTACGATAGTGCCGGCCGGCCGCCGAGAGCAACTACCACAATCTCTGCGCGCTACATTAAATAAGAAGCGCGCACTCCGTAAGCTCTGGGCCCGGACACGATGTCCGAGATTAAAAACAGAGCTCAACTGCCTGTCCGAGAGACTCTCTGAAGGAATGAAGAACTTCAGAGGTGAACAATGGGAGCGACGTATAGACGCAGCTGGGGAGCAGATGACGTCGCTCTACCAACTTAATCGCGCGCTCTCTCGGACAAAAGCACCCGTCTGCCCGCTATTCAATAAGCAAGGCGGACGTTGTTACGAGGCCATCGACCGGGCTGAAGTACTGGCTGAACACCTGGAGGAAGTATTCAGCCCCAACCCCAAGGATGCCAATCACGAAGAACACTATAGCGTTGTTGAAAACCGCGTACAAGAGATCCTGTCCGACGTAGTCTCGCCTCTACCGGGTGACGCGTTCATCTCCCCGGCGGAAGTTAGGAGAGCAATACGTCGCCTCCCGGCGCGGAAGGCGCCCGGGACTGACGGGATCACGAACGCCGCAATTAAACAGCTGCCAAGAAGAGCTGTAGTCGCAATGGCGCGGCTGTTTAATGGGGTGCTCCGCACAGGATACTTCCCGTCCGTTTGGAAAACGGGTAAAGTGATCGTGTTGCCTAAAGCAGGAAAGGATCGGCGCTACCCCTCGAGCTATCGACCGATCACGCTGTTGCCGCACATCGCTAAGCTGTTTGAGCGGCTGCTGCTGAGACGAACTCGCCCGTGCATACCGCTACGGGTTGAGCAGCATGGGTTTCGCAGCGGCCACTCCACCACTACGCAGTTAACCCGCGTGCTACATTACATGTCGGCCGAGAAAAATCGCGGCCGACAGACCGCGGGGGTCTTTCTAGACATTGAGAAAGCCTTCGATAGGGTGTGGCATGCGGGGCTTATCTACAAACTGCAAGAGAATACCACCTTGCCTCAAGCGATCGTGCGGCTCATAGCGTCGTACCTCGAGGGGCGGACATTTTTCGTGTGCGTCGAGGGAGTCAACTCGGCAACACGATCTATAGGTGCAGGAGTTCCCCAGGGCGGCTGTTTATCTCCACTTCTGTACGCGGCCTACACCGACGACATCCCAACCCTGGAAGGTCGCCTCCAGGAAGGATCAGAGGATGTCATGTTGGCGCTGTTTGCAGACGACAGTGTCTACTTTGCGTCGTCTCGTCGGGCCGAGCTTGCCATAAGCAAGCTGCAACAATTGCTGGACCTATTGCCGGAGTGGCTGAATAAGTGGCGGACGGTCGTGAATGTCGACAAGACCACCGCACTTATAACGCTCCGGCCTCGCCGAAGAAAAACGCTGCGTCTCTGTGAGCAGGACGTAGAGTGGTCGACGGCCGTCAAGTATCTCGGGTGCATTATAGACCGCTCGCTGCGCATGGTGCCTAATGTGGATCTCCTAATCCGCAACACCAGGGGCGCGCGGGCGGTTCTCCGGCCAGTATTGGCATCCCATCTGCCAACCCGAACCAAGATGGCCGTCTACAAGACCTACGTCCGCTCCAGGCTTACGTACGCCGCGCCCGCCTGGTACGCGCTTACCTCGGTGACGCAGCGAAGAAGAATTCAAGCCCAGCAAAATCTCGCGCTACGTACAATCGTAGGAGCAGGTCGCTACGTCAGGAATGACGTCATAGCCCGGGACCTACAAATCGAATCCATTCATAAATTCATCGCCCGGGTGGCACGTCGGCTCTATGATAGAGCCGACAATGGACCACACGACCACCTGCGCGGCTTTGCGCCGCTCCATGCCAGACCTCCTGACGGACGACCGCTCCCGCGCGAGTTGTTGCAGCCGCCGCCGACCGCCCAAGGGGGCCAGAGTCAAGCGGCAGGCCCGACGACTCAGCAGGGGATCGCCCGAATCGACGCATCGTCGGTGTAAAACTTCCTCCCGCCTTGTCGTAACATTCTATCGTTTCAGCAAGGCGTTAACTTATTTTCATTTTTTATAGAGGTTGTAGAGTCTGCCTACACCATTTTTCTATTTTCTATTTTCTATAATCTATACAATTTTTCCTCTTAGCTCTCGTAATCTTGCTGTACTATTGTACACAAGTTACACAAATTTAAATCGTTTTATATATTTATCGTAATCTGATTTATACTATCATTCTCTTCCTAATAGCTCTGCCTGGATGTATGTTGTTATGTTTATTTAATGTGTTGTCATATAGTCATACATTTATATATCAATATATGTACTTTCAGGCTAATTTCTTCATTGCACAAGCGATTGTGCTGTGTCGGTCTGCTATATTAGTGGATCGATGCAGCATTCGTACGCTTACACCAGGCTCCGGCCATCGCTTTCGCTCGCTCTAGCGAGTAGTGCTCGTCGTTTTCGGCTGGGCGTCTCGCTCGCTCGAGTGGGCGTCTTGCTGTGGTTGTCGATGTCCTTGGTGTCTGCCTATCTCCTTCTTGCTCTTTGTGTCCGTGAATGCTGCAGCAACCATTATGTATATGTATAGTATTTATTATTTATTTATTAATCTTCACTGCAGCATTCACCCTTCCCTTCAAACCCGCACAAGCGGTACCCAAGCCCGGGGGGAGCAGTGCCCCCCCGCGATGATTTCTCGGGCAAAGAGGTTCGCCTCGAGGCCCGTACCTGCACAGTGCACTTCAGCGCTGATGCAGAGGACCAGCATAGCATCAGCGCAATGCGGTTGGCTTATGAATTGCGGGTTCGATTTTCGCGCGGGACTTGTTCTCTATCTATGCATATGTTAACGCGGAATTTACGTCAATAAACCCTCATTATACAGGAGAAATCCTAGTGAAGGGTAAGTTTTTTTTTTAATATCTGTAAGCTAATTTACAGGACAATGAACTAACAATAGCCCAATAAATATGTTCTAAATAGTTAACATGTTTATATGAATGTCATCATCATCATTTCAGAATATTATAGTCCCCTGTTGAACTGAGGCCTCCCCCATAAATTTCCACAAAAAACTGTCCTGGCCACCTGCATCCGTCGACTTCCCGCAAAACTTTATAAAAAAAGTATATAAATTAAAGTTTGTGTTCATCTTCTTTTTGTGTTCGAGTATTGTTCATACGATTGAGTTGAAAATTTATTCAGTTGTTGTTGGACCTTGCGTAAAAGTTAGTAAACATAGTGCCACCAATGCACAATTGCAGGTTGCGCACGAGTCGTATCGGATAGCAGCCGTGTGGTAGCGGCCTAAGAGAATCTACCACCCCATCTCATCCCGTGGGTGTTGTAAAAGTCGACAGAGGGAAAGTCAAAACCAGGAGATGGGCAGCAGCATCTTGCTGGAACATCTGAATAAATAAACTGCGGGTGCCAACCCCTCTGCCAAGCGTGGCAACTATGGCAAAATCCCCCCAAATTGAGAGCTACAAACTTTTGTGGCAATCTATGGGGGAGGCCTATGTTCAGCAGTGGACTATTGATAGGCTGAAACGACGACGACGACGACGACGACGACGACGTATCGGATAATTGTTCGTCTACTATGCATTCGAGCATCGTTCATCCGATTGAGCTGAAGCGTTGTACAGTTGTTGTTAGCTGTCAAGAGGAGTTTCTTTCGCCTGTTTCTTCTTTGTCTGAGGGACCTCATTACGAAACGGCAGTACATCTAATGTACCTCTCTTTTAAAAATAAATAATTTTTAATTGAAAATATAATTGACATTTACGATTTTGAATATTGATAATATCAACTAATTCTTAATTATAAAGGTTTTTAATAGTCCTTTCAAATTAACATATTTAATTAGTTTAATGTTTAATTGTATTATTTATTATACCTAATTTTTCTGCTGTTCTTGTTCTGATCTGTGTAATTGTTCTGCTCTCTAAATATCTAATACATGTATGCTGGGCATTAGCTAGATGTTAATTACAAGCTTTTATCTAACTTCATTTGTTAGTATGTGTGGGTCAAATCTGCAAGTGAATTATGAACCAGTTAGTTCCATTTGACCGAGTAAGCTGAAATTCGGGATACCTATGTAACTTCGGATAACATGGTACCATGGAGCTGGTCTGATGATAGAGTCGAAAGTTGGCCATAGGAACTTCTCGTAGCCAATAGACATATTCCTCACAAATAAAAGCTTGAATCAAAAATATGATATTGGTTTATGACTTATATTATCAACGAAAATGTTATGGTAGTGACATATTTAATTAGACTCGACACGAGTTTATTATAGTTAGTTTCACTTTTTCATTACATTTAAACACTAGTTAACAAAAACATAGAGCCGTGGTAGCTCAATGCTAGGCGCTCGCTGAAAATTTCATAGTACGCGAGAGACCTGGGTTTGATTCCCGGGATTTTAAGTGCTGATTTATCACGTGCTCGTCGGTGAAGGAAAACATCATGAGGACACCTGCATGTCTGAGAAATAAAACATTTTTCGTCGACATGTGAAGTTCGCCAACCCGCATTGGAGCAGCGTGGCGCATTTTTTCTTTACTTTTTTTACTTTTAACAAAAACACTAATCGATTTAAGCCACAAATATTTGCAATACATTCTTTACTTTAGTTCAAATCACATACTCCTATATTTTTTAAGTAAACAGTACTCGTACTTCTAACAATATTTTCTAAGTGCTACGCAAGCTTAGCGAGATTCTAGTGTACCCTGTTTACACATATTTAAAAGCATACATGTATTGAGAATCATCGCACTTAGGAATAGGTCTGTAATTATTTTTACAATCTTTCATTTTAACTTCATTTCTTCGTTTCTCTTCCCGGTGAAAATGTTGTCAGTCAATTTTAACCTACTTTCCGATGTCCGATTGAGCTAAATTTTGGCATATCTATAGCTACGGTGACAATGCAATAATATAGTACCATGGAGCTGATGATTGTTTATTCTGTTGATAACGCCGTAAGTTAGCCATAGAGACTCCCCAACTAAGCAAGATAGCTCCATCATATTTGGTTTCGATGAATTTGTTTAGACAAATCATGTAACATTTGAAGTCTGGTGAAAACTTGGTGAATCTTGTGGAGTGTTTAGGTAATGAAATAAAATGCATGATAAAACCATCCGACATCGTGTCTGTGCACCGTGTGCCCCATGTTGATCAAAAGAACCCGCGTCTAAAAAATGTAATCGTTAAGTTCACTACGAGAGTGCTCCGTGACAATATTATCGCAGCCTGTCGCAACACAAAAGGTTTGAACAGTATCAAATTATCAATTACCGGTACTCCACATACAATATATGTAAATGAACATTTAACGCTAAATAAGAAGCTGTTATTTCGACAGTGCCGTGAAGCAGCACGCGAAAATAATTATAAGTATGTTTGGATTAAGCACGGAACTATTCTTGCTCGAAAATCGGACACTGCAGCAGTCATCGCAATCAGGTCGCCACAAGATATTAAGAGAATTAAATAACTATTTTTGTTTAGTACATATCATCAGTAGGCACCTTTGCTGTAGCCATGAAGTTACAACTATATATTATTTATTAATTATTATGGTAAGCAGTTTCTTGTGGGCATGCCATAGCTATATGTATTATAGTGACCAAGGAGAGTTATATGCGTTTTATTGTTATCTTATACATAACCACCAAAATATTTATGCTTTAGGTACAAAACTTTTACTTTTAACTTTTAAATTATATATTATTTTATATCACATTCCATATGCGCACGGCTTGCATATTCTTATTTTTAAAGAGTTTATTACGCTAAATTGCTTAAGTATTTTATTAAGTTTAATTCTAGAGCTTAATTTTCAAATCCTTCATAATAAATGTACTAGTAAAACTCTTAATTATCGGATCTTATGGATAATCGAGTAATTTCAGTATACTACCAGAACTGTCGCGGACTGAGAACAAAGCTGCAGGAACTTTATATGAACATCATGCTATACAATTACGATGTTATTATTTTGTCTGAGACTTGGCTTCACAGCAATATACTAGACAACGAATACATAGATATGCGATACCAAGTGTTTCGAAGTGACAGAGACCGTGAGGGTAGCGGACGGCGGGACGGGGGAGGCGTGTTGGTGGCGGCGCGGCGCGAATTGGCAGCCGCGCCACTTCGCGCCGCCTGTGCTGCTGCCCCAGTCATTCCGCTCGTAAACCATGTATTGCTCGAGCTGCGCTCGCGCGATTACTGTTTCGTTATTAGTGCCGCATATATTCCTCCAAAATTAAATTATGATTGTTTTGCATCTCATGTTAATTACTTGACACTAGTTTTGCAATCACCCTACTTATCTATAGACGATTTTATCGTTGTTGGAGATTATAATTTGCCTACTTTAGAGTGGAGTGAATGTAATAGGGTAATGAAGCCGGTCATACTCGTACATAGCTCCTATTCTTTGTCCAATAAGTGCTTAATAAATTTTTTGTCTTTACATAACGGTCTTCAAATTAATAGATTTAAAAATAATAAATATCGAATTTTAGATTTATTTATCACAAATAATGTTGATAGTGAGGCACAAACTGCGCCTTCCGCACTTGTGCCACCAGACGAATACCACCCACCCTTCTATGTTTTGATACCATTAAGAACATCATTAAATGATATACGTAGCAAGCCCTATATTCATATATATATATTTAGTCATGCAGATTATTCAAAAATTAATGATGAAATTAATAAGATTAACTGGAAACATATACTTCTGCATAAAAATGCAGAAAATGCGGTGAACTCATTATACGACATTATCTACTCTATTATAAAACAATATATACCTACTAAAATGACCAGATCTTCTAGGTACCCGGATTGGTTTTCTCCTGCGCTAGTTCATATTTTTAAAAATAAAAATACAAGTTGGATAAAATGGAAGAAATATATAAATCTATCAGATTACAACATTTTCTGTATGTACAGGAATAGGTTTAAGTCAGAATCAAAAAAATGTTATAAAAAATATATAGAAAAAGTAGAAGACAGTATTCGAAATAATATTAAATACTTTTGGTCATATATGAACAAGCGGAAAAACAATCCGAATATGCCTAAGAGTATGGAGTATAAAGATGTAATTGCAAGTGAACCCTTAACCATATGCAATTTATTTTCCACTTATTTTCATTCGGTATTTGAACCATCTAGTTTGGAAAATGATTATGATATAGACAATATTCCAGATACTAACTCTACTCATGCTTTCAATCTAAATAACATATATGTAACACAAGAAGCAGTGCTTAAGGGTCTACAATCGCTTGACATTACTAAAGGTCCTGGCTTGGATAACATCCCCCCATTATTTTTCAAGTTTACTGCACCTTCTATTTATAACCATTACAGTATGTTTTTAATTTATGCCTAAGAGAAAGCGTCTTTCCAGCTGTCTGGAAAGCTGCTCGTATAGTGCCGATTCACAAAGAAGGGTCTAAATCAGATGTACAAAATTATCGTCCCATCTCTATACTGCCCACTCTGTCAAAGCTTTTCGAAAGATTAGTTCGTGATATAGTTTATCCAAATTTGCATAAAATTATTATTGAGCAACAACACGGTTTCGTTCAAAACCGGTCTACGGTTACAAATTTATTAATTTACACTACCTACCTATTTGAAGCAATGGATTCTAATAAACAGACAGACAGTATTTATACTGACTTTCGTAAGGCTTTCGACAGAGTGGATCACAAATTACTCCTTACGAATACCGTTGAAGGCAAGTTTCTTGCCTTCAACGGTATTCGTGGAAATTTATGGCGTTGGTCAATATCAATATGGTATGGTCAAGTCCTACATTTCAAAACGTACTCAAACCGTAATGATTGACCGGTATGAGTCACATCTTGTCCCCGTTAGTTCTGGAGTACCACAGGGCTCCATTTTAGGTCCCCTGTTATTTATAGTATTTATTAATGATGTTGCTCGCTGTTTTAAATTTTGCCACTATCTTTTATACGCTGACGATCTTAAAGTATATCATACAATTGATAGCGATGAAGACAATCGTAAATTTCAAGAAGTTTTGAATAGATTCTCTGAATATTGCATAAGTAACAAGTTGAGTCTAAATTTGACCAAATGCAAATCCATCACTTTCACTAAAAAAAGAAACAATACCCATAGCACATATGCATTATGTGGTACGTATCTCGAGGCTGTTGATTCTGTAAGAGACCTGGGAGTTACATTAGATAAGAAACTACACCTCAACACACATATAGATACTATAATTAGTAAAGCCTATAAAATGTATGGATTTGCAATGCGCTCCAGTACTAATTTTACTCAACCAGCTACTTTTCTACACATTTACAAATCTCTGATTCGCTCACAATTAGAGTATGCGGTGCCCATATGGAATCCCTTCTATAATAAATATATAGATGCTTTAGAAAGTGTTCAAAAACAATTTCTACGGAGTATGCATTTTAAGCTGTATCGCAAATACATATCATATGAGGAGTTGTTGCATACATATAATCTAATTAGTCTTAAATCTAGACGAATACAATTAGAAATAATGCTTCTGTATGACTTGTGTCAAAATAAATATGACTGCATTGCATTTAATAATAAATTATGTTACCGAGTGCCCTACAGAACGCATAATCGTAATGCATGCCAATTATTTGCTACGACTTCATGTCGCACTAATGCCGGCAAACGTTCACCGCTCTTCCGCCTTGTCACATCTTACAATATACATTGTCATACTTTAGATATAATGGCTACTCGCACTAGCACATTCAAAAAGGAATTGTTGAAAATTCCTAATAAATTGTAATATGTTTAACATAATCTAGTAATATTATTATTGTAATACCTAATTTGTCTGTTTTGTTGTTGACTTCATAAAATTGTATAATTTTCCACTGTAACCAAAAATTCTAGGTTAAGGCCCTCTTCAATGCATTATAAATGTTATAACTAACAACTTTTTTATATTTATATTTTTCTTTTAAAATTACAGTGTACACTAGCAATTCTCGCAACACTTATGTAATTCGTGATTAACGGTGTTGGTGACACAATTATATGATTCTTTACATGTCATATTAGTTTTAAGTACATATTGTGTTTACTGTTAGTTGATCCAATTAGAGTAAAAAAAAAAAAAAACATGGGCCTTTCAATTAAAAGCTTGAAACTAAAAATAGATTTTTGTTTAATAACTTATTTTACTGACGCGAATAAAACTTTAAAAAGTAAAAAAAAATATTCCATATTCATCATGATCATCATTCAATAGTGTGCAAACTTTACTGTGTTTCGGTCTGAAGGGCACTGTGAGCTAGTGTAATCACTGCGCATATGAGATGCGCAAATGTATAAGAGTCTCGGGCGCCGTGTGATGTCACACAGAAATATTCTGGGCGACACAGCATCTATTATGGGCAGACGTTGCACTTACCATCAGGTAAACTTTTTGCTCGTCTTGCCAATTTATCTATAATCCAATAAAAAAACATAACCCTGTCCCAAGAAGCGATTTGCCAAAATTACCACGCTTAGCAGGCGGATTTACGATCGCAGTACCAGTCGCTTCACCTCCTAGACATAGCTACATGTCACCCATCTCTATATTTTGAGACTGGCATTTAATTAACTCCCGAGACTCACGAGATGAAACGATATGGTAGATTTACTACCACCTCCACTACATAATGAAGTCAAAGTAACATGAAATATATTTACATACATTCATACATACAGTCACGCCTTTTTCCCATATAAGATTTAGGCAGAGGCCACACACGTAGCTCACTTTTTGCCCGGATGGCGAACCACGTTGCTGCCAGTTTTAATACGATTAAAAAAAAACTTACCCCCCTTTGTGTTCCCGCGAGCAGTATAATGGCAGCATTGCATATAATGGTGTTAATCGGCATGAATAAATGCTGTCCATAAAAAAGCGACTATTAATTAAAATACTAATTTCTGAGACAAGTGAATAAGGAGTCGCCTCTTACGACACTTTGGTAGGAAAGAGGTTATTGGAGGATATTCTACTCTGCCGGGCACCTATAATTAAGAAATAATTAAAAAAATCACGCGCATGAGTAGGTTTTGCTAGTGGTAGGTTTGCCCTTGCTGAATTCCGCATAGGTAAGTATTATCGCAGTGCCATTTATTATGCTCAGCAGTAGTGGGTAAATATATTTTGCTTTTTTCACTAAACATTGCTAGAAAGCGTAATTTTTTTTTTTTTAGTCTAGTATATTTATAAATGGACTACGTTAATATTTTCCCTAAGTCTTTGATAATATTTTATTTAGTCAAAGTGTTTTCCATCAAAGATTTATAGTCGACGATTGAAGTACTACGACATCAGGAGTAAGATAGATTTATATAGAAACTGATACATTGTGCCTTTAGAAAAATAGTCTGTGAATATCGGCGGAATATACGCCCATAAAAAAGCCGCTCCTTTACGGACAAACTCTGTAAAAATTGGGCAAACTTCCGCCCGTTAGCTCTATCAAATGAAAAATATAGCATGAAAACCGAAAAATAGTCTTTGTAGTTTAGTGTATCATTTTATAACAATTTATATGACATATTTACACTTTTTTATTTAAAAAAAAAAACAAGATCAATGTACAAATAAGTATATCCGTCTCATTATGCACCACTAACCCCATTGTATTCTATATAAAAACTTCTCATAAACCTAAGTTATATTGGTTTTAAACTCACTATTGTTTCTGACTCCGCAACCTATAATCTTGTCTGGTCTTGTCAATTATTTGCAATCAAACATTATAAAAAAGGTAAAGTAATAGCCTATAAATGTCTTACTGCTGAGCTCTGCCCTCTTCTCATTTACGAGAGGGTTTTGCAGCCGGGAAGACCGCCTCGCTGCTCCAATGCGGGTTGGCGGACCACACATATCCTCGGAATATTTTTTATTCATCAGGCATGCAGGTTTTCTCACGATGTTTCACCGCAGAGCATGTGGTAAATCAGGACTTAAAATTGCCCAACAATTCTAGAGGTGCACCGGGAATCTAACTCAGGTCACCCGCCTACTATGAAATGTAAGGCCCTGCCACTGAGCTACCATGGCTCTTAACATATCACAATAGTATCTGATGAAACTGTAAAAGCCGAGAAGGCTAAATGTATGGGTATATTTAATTTAAAAAGTTTAAAAGTACACTGTAATATAAACATTAGGTCATTCGACCAAAACATATGCATTATATGCAAAAATTCCTTTTTGAAATTAATAAACAAACAATGGGATCATTTTTATAACTAAGAGTTGAATACGTACGGTTTTTGATTCTCTAAAAAAAATAATTTCTACATCATCATCATCATAATTTTAGCCTATTTTATATATATTAGCATCCTTAAGAACATAAGCCTCCCCCATAAATTGCCAAAAGTTTGTAACTCTCATTTAGGGGGGATATTGCCATAATTGTTACACTTGGCAAGCGAGTTGGCAACCGTAGTTTATTTATTCCTTGCTCTTTTACAGTGTTAGATAATACCCGCTTTAATATAATATGGTATTCAGTAATATATGTCCGCAGGTCCCCGACGTCCATGTCAAATTGATTGCTTTTATTGACTCATTAGTCGCTGTCACTAGCAAAATTGGGCTATTTTGCTATCAGTTTGTCAGAGACAATCAAATACAGTCACAATAATAAGTGAATATCACAGAAGGATTCGAGTACTACAATATTGTTCTATATTACAATCTAACTATTATTTTTAGTTTAAATATTAATATGATTTTTATCCAGTTGTTAGTTAGATCAATTTTAGAGACAATATTAACCCTGTGTTTTTTTCATTTTACTATTTTAATTTGTCTATTATGCTTTTTTGGTTTTATGGCAGCATAATACTCGTAGAATCCATTACTGTTATATCTATTATTGTTCTATATTATAATCTAACTATTGTTTTAGTTTTAATAATAATATGCATTTCATGCAGTTGATAGTTAGATTAATTTCAGAGACAATATTAAGCCTATATTTTTTAATTTTAATTTGTCTATTATGCTTTTTTTTGGTATTATGGCAGCGTAATAGAATCCATTACTGTTATATTCATTATTGTTCTACATTATAATCTAACGATTGTTTTAGTTTTAATATTAATATGCATTTCATGCAGTTCATAGTTAGATCAATTTCAGAGACAATATTAACCCAATGTTTTTTTTTAATTTTACTATTTTAATTTGTCTATTATGCTTTTTTGGTATTATGGCAGCGTAATAGAATCCATAGCGAATCGTAGCGGCTTAAGAGAATCTACTACCCCATCTCATCCCGTGGGTGTCGTAAAAGTCGACAGAGGGAAATTAAAAAAAAAGAGATGGGCAGCAGCATCTTCCTGGAAAGTCTGAATAAATAAACTGCGGTTGCCAACCCGTCTGCCAAACGTAGCAACTATGGCAAAATCTCCCCAAAATGAGAGCTACTAATTTTTGTGGCAATCATGGAGGAGGCCTATGTTGAGCAGTGGATTAGTGGTAGGCTGAGATGATGATGATGATGATAATAGTGTGTGTGCCACAATTTAAGTGAAACTGCTATTTATCGATGCTCATAAACTACGATTTTAAGAATGTTTGTCTATCTGTCTGTTTGAAAGTCTCGAATAGGCTCCGAAACGGCTCAACGGATGTCAATTAAAATTTTAAATCCGTTGAGTCGTGGCCACAGGGAGCCGCACGCTGTGAATCAAAAATTACCGAGCAGGGTCGTACGAGTACGAGTACTTACTCCCCATTGCGTTTCAACACGCAGTATAGTGACATTATTTCATATTAAAAGAGGTAAGAGTAGGTGCAGGACCTGCAGGCATAATATTCACCTTTATGAATTGTTTTATTAAACCAAAAAAAAAAATATTTTTTGTCAAACATTCCGTTATAGTTGAGCTCACGTAGGTGTTCATGTATTCGAAAACAAAAAGTATTTTTAGCTCCACATCAGACTTTCCCGCAATTGTTACTTTCTCTTTGATGTTGAAAAGCGAAAACAAATGTACGCTTTTCTTAAATGTTTATATTCTATTGGGCAAATAGTATAACGATTTCTTATATTTACGCGAATACGATATATATACAATTAACTAATTTTACGGATTCTAAATCGTTTTTATTTAACTATTTATATGGTTATAGCTCTTTACAACACCCATGGTCATGGGAAGACTGCGGTGTTTAACGTCCTTCACGTGCTTTTAATTATATTTTTTGTCTACATCTACGGAAAATGAGCCTACAGTGTCTAGAAGTCTTGCAGTAGTATGCTTCATTTTTGATTTCATTTTATTCATTATAGGATCCCAACCAGGTGATAGGAACAAACAATATTTTCTTTTGAAATTATGTTTTTATTATTTTAATTTCAATAGCCTCGCGAATCATCCTTGGTAGAGGTCGATTTTCTTTTGCAAGGAGTTTAAGTCTATCAAATCTGATGTAATGGTTGGGATGATCCAAAACTAAAATCTAGTTTATGACTACGTTCAAAATGTGGTAATAGTTAAAAATTAAACACGATAAAATCTGTTAAATTTGTTTTATTAAAGTTACATAGTATTTTAGTCCATTGGTGATGGGCTGAAATGATGTCAGCAATTGCCAATTCTCATGCCGAAAATGGCGATTAGGGAAAACAGAAAATGTCAAATTATTGTAAAGAGTCTGGAAACGCAATCGCAATTCCGCAACTGGTACTGGGTTAGCCGCTAGCCCGTCTACCCCCAACTATATAAAAAATGTACAAGTAAAAATTTATAAATAATAAATATAATTTAAATTTTTTGCATATTGTCCTATACATTAACTTTGATGGACAAACTGAGAAACAACGTGATAAGAGAACGTTGCGGTGTGGTAGAAGATGTAGTGACAAAGATAGAAAGATAGAGAAAGGAATGCATAAAAGATTTGCACACGTAGAGAGGATGGATGAAAGAAGATTGACGAACCACATTTATGAGGTGAGTGTGAAAGGGCAAGTCGGTAAGGGTCGACGTAGGCGAACGTATTACAATCAGATCGAAATCGTTTTAAGGAAAGGCCACGTCAAAAGTACCAACCGACGAGCTTGTATGAAAACACTAATGAAAGTAGAGGAAGCTAAAGATGTGTGTCAGGATCGTAGCAAGTGGAAAGATGTGGTCTCTGCCTACCCCTATGGGAAAGAAGCGTGACTCTATGTATATTGTGTGTATGTATATTGTCCAAATATTTACTTTGTATATCTTTAAAACATGATATATTTTATCTTTTCAAATTTTACATTTCTGTGCTGATGATGTTTTAGGAATCTACATAATCTGTTACTTCGCAGATAGCAATGCGTGACAAAGGTGAACCAACATCAAGAAACATTTCATACCTCGATGCGTGCTTTGTATTTTCTTTTGCAAAGAGTGCAAGATTTTTTTTTCACATCCATACTAGACAGGAAAACAATATGCGCATGAATTTCAAATAGCAAAGTGATGTTAGGTAATATTATTGATTTAGAGATTACCTAACACTATATGTACATGAATTACAATATAATTAATATATACTATTCTGGAACGCCCTCCCCGATGACGTCAAGAAAGCTCCTAATAAGAACATATTTAGAAGATTAGTTCGAGAATATTATCACAAGAAGGATCACTTTTGACAAAATTGTTTTTTTCACTTTTATCTATTTGTAATTTATTTTATTTATATATTAATTTCATTTTTCATTTCAACCTAACTCTAGTCCACTGCTGAACATAGGGCTCCCTCATACATTGCCACAAAAGTTAGTAGCTCTCATTTCGGGGAGATTTTGCCATAGTTGTCACGCTTCGGCAGGCGGTTTGGCAACCAGACTTTTTTTGTTCAGATGTTCTCGGAAGATGCTGCTGACTCTGTCCGGGTTTAGAGCCGTGTGGTGGCGGCTCGTTAAAAGAATACTACCACTCCATCTTATCCAATGGATCTCGTAAAAGGCGAGTAAGGAATTAAACTGCACTGTGCACCCAACAGCGCATGGTGGCGATGGGCTCACCACCTATCACACCAAGTGCATTATATTGTTTTGGTGAAACGTGGATTGTGGCAGTCATCTGTTTTTGTAGTGAGTGCCCAGTCTCTGATTACCCCTAATGGAATACAGTCGTGATCTTATGTTTGTATATATGTATGTCCGGGTTTTTAGTTTCCCTCGGTCGACTTTTACGACACCCACGGAATGAGATAGGGTGATTCTGTAAAGCCGCCACTACGCGGCTATATATATATATTCATATATATATATATATATATATATATATATATATATATATATACGTGTGTGTGTGTGTGTGTGTGTGTGTGTATGTGTGTGTGTAAAGAATAAATAAAAAATAGAGTGATAATTTTCTGCTCAATTTTTAGATAACAACATTTCATTATGTACTCCTACACACTCATATAATATATAATATACATGACTCAACCCGCTTTTTGCGACTTGTAGATGCGTGTGTTGCTTTAGATCATGGTACTTAAAATTCAGAGTGCTTGATTAGTCACAGGTCCGAATTTGGGTTTAAAACGGGTTTGAATTCCTGCTTAAGCTAATATATGTGCTATACATATTATTGGTCTGGTGTTATATTAGGTCGGGAAAAAGGTCTTTTCGCATATAGTACTCGTATGTATAAACGTGTAATAAAATCTCTTAGACTGAACTATAATATATAACTGGCTCGTTTTAACGACATTAAAAATTACATTTCAAGAAAAGAAACCAATTAGTAAAATTTTGTTTTCAGCAATTTTTTATTTGTTTTTCTTTCCGTCAAAATGTGTGATTCTAAAGAAGAAATTCGATACATTTTAAAATTTTATTACAAAAAAGGAAAAAATGCGACCCAAGCCGCGAAAAAAAATTGTGACCATTATTGACCTAATGCAGTATCAGTAAGAGTAGCACAAAGTTGGTTGAAGCGTTTACAATCCGGGAATTTTGATATCAAAGATGCACCTCGCTATGGTCGCCCGGTTACAGATAAAATGGACGCCATTTTTGAAAATTCGGAGCAAGATCGGCGTATCAGTAGTTATGACATAGCTAAAGAGCTGGGAATTGACCACAAAACAGTTTTGAACTATTTGAAAAAAAAAAGCTGGGTACACAAAAAAGCTCGATATTTGGGTGCCACACGAGCTCACTGAAAGAAACCTAATCAACCATGTATTTATTGTAATTCTTTATTGAGACGCAATGAAACCGAACAGTTTTTGAAGAGATTGATGCACGTTGCCTTGCACCTTCAGATTTCTACCTGTTTCGGTCTCTTCGGAATTATTTAGGGAGTGTCAGGTTAATATCAACTACTTGTAGCGTTTTTTTGTTCAGAAGTCTCAAAATTTCAACAGCAACCTTCAAGATAGCAAAAAGTCATCGAACAAAATGGCAAAAATATATACTGTAATGTATGTAAGTATATAAACTTTAAATAAAAAAAAGTCTTGAGTTTTCATATAAAATGCGAAGAAACTTTTTGCCCGACCTTTTAACATGTGGTAAAACAAGTAGATGTTGTTAAATATAATACAACTATAGGGGTTCATTATATTTGTCCCACCGACAAAAAATTAAAATAGACAAATTTTTTATACATAAAATATATGATGAAATGAAAATATTATTAGAATTTTTAAAAAAATTGTTTTCATTAAATGTTAATCTTAAAACTATTTTATAATATTCGGTTTACACTATACCGTCAGCGTCCCTTATATGTACTACCATATTTCACAATCGGGTAAAAATTATTCATCTATGTTCATACACTTCATCATACTATTATCATTTCATATTTTATTGACATATTGGCTAACTATTTAACATTTCATTTCTTTTTTACATATAATAGAATTTTAACTACCTTTTATTCTTTGATTATATTAATGTGCCATTTCTTTTACGTACATATACCTATACGTACATGATCAAGGTAATAAACATTATATAACACATTTTATATTTATTGTTCTTTACATTTATATGAACTCGTGGAAATACAATGAAGATTTTTTTTCTTTACTTACTTTTGCTGATAACAAAGTATTAAAATGTACTTTATAGCGCTTATATTAACATTATTTTCGTAACATCCCTACTTATATTATAAATACGAAAGTGTGTTTATTGGTTGGTCCTTATATTATGATTATCGCGTATCTATGACACTGCGTTGGACATTTCATCATCATCATCATCATCATTTAAGCCTATCACCAGTCCACTGTTGAACATAGGCCTCCCCGATAGATAGTCACAAAAGTTGTAGCTCTCATTTTAGGGGATTATTAGTTACCACGCTTATCTGGCGGGTTGTCTACCGCATTTTTTTCATTAAGATGTTCTTTTTTTTTATTGCATAAAGTGATGAAACGAGCAAAACGTTCACCTGATGGTAAGTGCAACGTCTGCCCATAACTAATGCTGTGCCAACCAGAAAATTTCTGTGTGAAACTACACTGTGCCCATCACCCTGAGACATAGGTTCTTAAGTCTCATATGCCCAGTGATTACGCTAGCTCACAGTTCCCTTCAAACCGAAACACAGTAATGTTTGCACAGTACTGCTTCACGGTAGAATAACTGGCCCTGGGGTGGTACCTACCTAGACGGACTCCTGCATAGGAATCCTACCACCAGTAAATGTGCCATGAAGATGCTGCTTTTATTCTGGTTTTATTTTTCCTCTGTCGACTTTAACGACACCCACGGGATGAAATGGGGTGGTAGATTCCCTTAAGCTGCTCAGCCACACGAACATTTGTCCGATACCATTGCATGTGTGTTTACACATTACTAATAATAATGAATGTTTAAGTCAGGAAAGGAAAGGAAAATATCGCTTTCGACATCATTATCCGTTGAAAATACATTGACACAAATGGAAGTAAGAAAATGAGAAATTGGTATTGTATAAGAAATGAAAATAGCTTAGGTATCTTTGCGCTATTAGTATTTCAAAGGCAAAAGTAAACTTTTTACAATAATGTTATGTTGAAAGTAATATCTTTCTCGGCCTTTAATAGCCAATCGACATGAAGGCGAAAGTCACTCTAGCGGAAGTTTTCTCGTCACAAAGCGTAAAGAGGAACGTGCAACAAAGAATGTCTACTAACAATGCTTTCAAAGCTAATATTTATGCGATGGATGTTATTCGCGATTTCAATCGACTTCAAAGTAATAAGATATGGTCAAAATAAAATATGAATTATCCATACTCATTTTATTAATGCGAAAGTAACTCGCTCTGTAGCTCTGTCTGTTTGTTATCTCTTTATGGCTAAACCGCCTTACTGATCTTGACAAAATTTGGCACAGAGATAGCTTGTATCTTGGACACGGATATAGGATACTTTTTATCTCGGGAAACTAAATAATTCCCAAGGTATTTTGAAAAAATCAAAATCCACCGGGACGTTGTCGCGGGTTTCTGCTAATATTGTATATTTTAAGTATAAGACCGTAGTAGAGTAGATAAAGCAGTTGTATTATAGTGAATTAGTCTGCGTGGCCTAATGGTCAGTGTACCCAATTTCTACGCCGTCCTGGGCTCGAATCCCAGCCGGGGCCAACATTTACTTTGATCACCAACCTCCTGCTAAGCGTGGTTATTACAGCAAATGTTTCGATTAGGAGGGGCCTTTGTCCATCAGTGAACTGTTTATGAAGAAAAAAAATGTAAATAAATTTCATATACAAAAATTCAGACAAAACGTTAATAAAAGAATGAAAGTTAATTTGCTAAGATTCGCATGATAAATTTAAAATGGTGTGTATTTCCTACCATTACTCTTTGAAATTTTGCCTGCGGATCTTAGCAAATTAACTAACTTTCCTTTATTGTAATGGATTTGCGCAAAGTTACTCCCCGTTCTATTAACTAAACAAAATATTGTAGTTAACCCCAATAAATATAAATAATATTTTATGTCCTGAAAATTACTATACAGTGTACAAGAAATTATCTGCGAAGGTGTAATTTTAAAATAACAGAAAATTAAGATAAATAATCCAGCAGACTATAAAAATAAAAATTAATAAATAAGCTTAACGAAAAGTAAAGTAAGCTTACAATAAGGTGAGCTGCTTCCTCGATGTCCTCACTTTCATATAAAAAATAAGTAATTAAAAAAAATTACGATTAACAACTACATTCTTAACAGAATAATAGTGCAATGCTGCTTAAGAGAATGTACCGCCTCTTCTTATCCCGTGAGTGTCGTAAAAGTCGGCACAGGGGAAATGAAAACCAGGTCATGGACAGCAGAATCTTCCTGGAACATCTTAATAAATAACCTGAGGTTGCCAACCCGACTGCCAAGTGTGGCAACTATGGCAAAACTCCCTAAAATGAGAGCCACTTTGTGACAACCTATGAGGGAGGCCAATGTTCAGCTGTGGACTAGTGATAGGCTAAGATGATAATGATGATGATGAGAGCCATACCCGAAGCCCACTTTTCACGCCGGCGGGAAACGAGACGTAACGGGTAGCGAACCACGTTGCGTTTCGTACGAGTCAGAAAATTCTTACTATTCTGCACGAATAAAGGCTGTCCAACACCTTGTTCGCCTCTGACTTCTTTGACTCTTCTCCTCGTAGGAAAGCAGTAGGTACTATTGTACTCTCCGAATAAATGTAAATCCGAATAAATGTAAATGGAAGTCCGAATAATTATTGAAATTTAGAAAATTTACTAAAATACGTCAGTAAAGTTTTTTGGACAGTGAAGTATATAAGATTTTTTTTTTTTAATTTAGAGGAGGCAAACGAGCAAGCGGCTCACCTGATGGTAAGTGATCACCGCCGCCCATGAACATCTACAATACCAGTGGAATAGCAGATGCGTTGCCGGCCTTCCTCAAGGAAGGAATAGGCTCTTTTCTTGAAGGTCCCTAAGTCGTATCGGTCCGGAAAAACCGCTGGCGGCAACAGATTCCATAAGGTGCTTGTGCGGGGCAGAAAATTGCGCGAAAAACGCACTGTGCTGGAATGCCAACCATCGAGGTGGTGACGATGGAATTTCGCGCTGTGCCGCAATGTGCGTTGGGCCGGCATGAAGTACTGTCGCGCTCTACTGCGGACGCCAAGCTTTTTGGAAGCCAATTTGGCCTTCCCTTCCAGGTGACGGCGAAACTGAACGCCACTCGATATGTCGACGCCAAGTATACCGTATTTTGTAAAGGAAAGCAAAAATTCTTAGTGCATAAAATTTAAACGATAGACAACTCAAATAGGTGCTAAGGATATATTGGTGCAAAGACCCAAGTTAATTTAATAACGATTGTACGAGGTCTCTAGGGCTCACAGAACGCACTGTACACGTTATATGGGTTCTCGAAGTTTCCTCCTTACAAAGTATTAAGCGACTGGGTGTAAATCTGGCATCTTCTCATCTTTAGTTTTCCTGCATCTCGTCACCAGTCTTTGAATGTTAATCATTCAATTTTCGAGATGGTTAATCTACCAGTCGAATACGATAAGGTTATCCAGGCATTTCCCTTAAAGTTTGGCCAGACAGCGGACGAGGCGGGACAGCGACGCGACGCTGACGGGACGGCGGTGCGTCGTGGATGTCACATTGGGGGCGTGGCGTTCGCGTCAGCGTCGCGCCAGTCGTCCCGATGAGCGTGATTTCTCGAGCAATATGTGCAAGACGTGCTGTGATTCTGATGAGGAAGCGGTATTGCTTTTGTTTGCGTTAGTTAATAAAACAAGGAAAATGTATATGGGTGCATGAAGTAAATCAAAGGCGTCATGAATATTGAGAAAAAAATAGACTCTGCCGAGAACTGGAATCACTTAAAGACAGGTTTTATACCTACTTTAAAATGTCGTAGGCCTGTTTTGAAGAATTACATAGAGAAATAAAAAAAATAAGCAAACTACACCTCAAAAGGTAGCCTCGAACAATTTGAATGATGTCACTTGACATCTTGTTAAAAAATACTCGAGAAATCATACTCAGTGCTACGCCACGCCCCCAGTGTCACATCCACGTCGTGCCGCCGTTCTGTCAGCGTCGCGTTGCCATCCCGTCAGCGTCGCGTTCCCGTCCCGCCCCGTCCGCTGTCTGACCAAACCTTTAGTATCACACGATACTTACGGTAGTGTGTGTGAGCGGCAAAATTTCTTATGCCGCCTCCACACTGCGTCTTGAAGTATTTGTTGGTAAAGTACTCGTAACAGCCTATAAAAGTCCCACTGCTGAGCACAGACTTCCTCTCATTTCTAAGAGACTTTTCGAGCCAAGAAGAGTCCGCCACGCTGCTCCAATGGTACTCCAAAACATCTCATTGTCATATTTTTATGTCTCAGAGATGCAGGTTTCTTCACGAAATTTGCCATCAACACTAAAAATTGCAGAGCAAATCAAGAGGTACCGGCACCGAGAATAGAACTCAAGTCTTTCGCGTACTATGAAATTTACGGCGAGCACCAGGCATTTTAGCTAACACTTGGTTGGTGTTAATTTCAGAAAATATCGTAAGAGGCTCTTTAATAGCGGCACCAGTAAAATGGACTTGACTTAGTTGGGGTCATTGCCGTGCCCCCAGATAATGTTTAAGAGAAACATTTTATATTAGAATTAAATACTATTAACGACAGATCAATCGTTAAAATATAGATTAATAATAATAATATTTTCCATATCACATTGCATTGTTACAGTAAATTGATTTAGTATGATTTTCATCATTTTACGGAGTAAAAATTATTACCTGCCAGCCATAAAAATAGGTTTCTTTTAAACTTTCTGACATTTCTTTAAATGAGGGTGCAAGATGATTGTATACACGGATTATTATTTATGATAATATGTTAGACATAGTAAAGTAGTTAGTAGTTCATACACTAGAAGTTTTAATATGCTCGAAAGCATTCAATACTCTAATGAATTTTAAAGCATATATTGAAAGTAATTTGTAGAGAATAATTTCTTGTTTCACCGTGTTTCGGTAGCCGTTTTGTTTATAGATTGAAACTCTTTGAATTAAGTTGTATGTTTGAAGTTACCACCTTGAATTAGAATTAGTTTTTTTTTCACATAACATTCAGACAGTCATTTGTAAGTAATAACTGTTATAACATTAGTATCTCATTACTAACTTATATACATACAGTCACGCCATTTTCCCATATAAGGGGTAGACAGGGACCGCATCCGTAGTCCACTTTTCGATCCCGCGGAAAACGAGACGCGATGGCTGGCAAACTACTTCGCTGCCGTTTTGGCACGAGTCAAAAAGTGTTTACTCCCCATTGTGTCCCCACGAGCCATATAGTGACAGCATTGGATATTATGATATTATTTTACACGAACAAAGGCTTTCCGTAATATACCTTACACCTCGGTAGGAAAATGGTAGGTGCTTTTCTATCCGGCTACTCTGCCGGACAGCTATCGTTATAGTAATTAATTTCATAATAAAAGTATATAAAACAGAAACACATTCATAGGAACTTTCTTTTCCAAGTTTTTATTTTGTCAAAATATTAAAAGAAAACTGCCATTGGCATTAAATAATTACATACGATAAAATTTGGGGAAGACTTTTTATTTACCCTTTACGTATAAACTGAATTGTCACAGTATTGTTTGTTTGACTGGTAAGCTTCAGGCTTCATGCCATTATTTAAACGTCGTCGTGTTCTCCTATGATGTGTCTGCAATTTGGGTCCAAAACAATTCATCGTTTTAAAGGCCCTGCCAAATCTCACTAAAACCTAACATGATCGGTATTCTGGACCTTTCGTCGATTTAAATGTCAGCTTCTGTAGGCAGTCCGACGACGGCGTGGCCTAGTGGTCGGAGTACCTGCTTTCTGCGCATCGATTCCTAGGTTGGAATGCCAGCCGGAGACATTTCTGTTAAAACACAAATTGTTGATGTTCGGGTCTGGTTGTGTAGTTGAAAAATGCGCTTACAATCCAGGAGCTACTACGGCATCGCTGTTTTATAAAAAATTGCTGAAATGTAGTTTATCTATCTACTCGTATTTTAAATAAAATAAATTAATACATTTCTTTGATTAGTTTTCTAAGGAGTTGATTAAGATGATATTTAGTGGATTTAGGTGATATTTAGCTGATTATTTAGAGCCGTGGTAGACAAGGGTTAGGCGCTCGCTTTAAATTTCGGAGTACGCGAGTGACCTGGGTTCGATTCCCGGTATCGGCGCCACTGTATCTAACTTTAATTGCTGTGTTACCATGTTGTCGACGGCGAAGGTAAAGATCGTGAGGAAACCTGCATGTCTGAGAGACATGCAGGTGTCCTCGCGATATATTATTTATTGAATTATATTTAGGTATATTTTTTGTTGAAGATAATGATTGAGGTGATGAAAGTGATAGGATTTCTATACAGAAATCCGTCGGTGATAATCACAGTGTGGCGCCTTACGGAAATATTCAGTGTCACACAGCATTTATTATAAGCAGACGTTGAATTACCAGCAGGTGAACGTTTTGCTCGGCTCGACACTTTTTTAAATATTACCATTTAAATTCAGTTTTATATTAGTGTGTATGTAAATAAAGCTCGCTATGTAATATGTTTGAGTGAAGTCTATGAATTATGTATGCAAGAGGTTACATAGAACTGCACAGATTTCAATTTTCGAGTACAGTCTTCGGTGGGTGTTAACTAGAATTTGAAATAGCTTGTGAACTTCGCAGACCGCAATAGAAAATGTGCTCACATATTTTGTCTATAAAGCACTGCAGATTGCCGCATTGGATATGAAAATAAACTTGTTTATGGATTTAAAAAGGTATAGTGTTTTTAAAACAATAGTTACAAGTCTGCTGATAAATAATTAAAAGTGTGAAGTTCAAGTGTAAAGAAACGTATGCATTTGGATGTAGTGAGAAATATGAAAAAAACAGTAACAAAAAAAAGTTGGAATGGAAATTCTACTTAATTTACCTATTTTGATTCGTTCCTATATTACGAATAGATAAAACAAACGGATTTCAAGTACGGTGAAAGTAGTCGTCAAAATTTTCAAAGTCTGTCATGCTGAATTAAAGAAATAAGCTTTTCTTAAGTTACTGTGTTTTAGCATAACACTTCAAATAGGCATCTATGGTCTTTTTTTTCTTTTGAAGTTTAGTGATTAAAAATCACGCAGAAACCTTAATCTAAGTAGGTAATTTACTTGCAATTATTCAGGCTACTTATTTTTTTTTTGAATGCATGTAAAGTCGTAAATTTGCAAGTTCAAAGCATTCGTATTTATTTAAATTTTTGTCATAATTATTACATTTTTTAATAAATAATTCGACCGAGAACTTCCCGTTTGTCGTTGAGCTTGTAATTCCGTTATCCGTTTAAATACTGTTTTAGTGTTTTAGGTATCCAAGACCCGAAAATAAAATAGGAGTACCCAATTTACTACTATGAATTTTTAATAAAAAATTAGATCATTCTTTCACCGAAAAGAGGTGCATTTATTATATATTTGTCGATGGCAGTAGTTGTTACTGACATGTGACATACCTCAAGACAGACATCGTTTAAGTTTAACCACAAGGATTCCTTGATCTTCCTTATAGGAACGGAACCTTGAAAATTAACTAAGCTTATAATAAAATAACGAATAAAACAAAAAATAATGAAACGAAAACAATACCACGTTTCTTTAAAGAAAAACTTCAATTGAAATTATGTCCAAACAAGTCCATTAATTAATAATTGAGTTTCACGTTCCAACACAATTTTCTTCCGCGTTTTGGAGCGATTAGAAAATTAAATTAAGGTTTTTTAGCGTCGTTATTAACGTCAATTTAATTTAATTACATAAGTCTCGTTAGTCTAAAAACTCAATACAACTTTCTTTCGGTGATTTACGACCATTTGACAAAATCGAATTTTTATTTCCGAATAGTAAATTTTTTGAATTGTCAATATTATTTAATTAACTTGGTCATTTTCTTTTTAATCCCGCCAATTTTGGTTTCACTGTAATATCTTAAAAGGTTTTTTAGTTTTTTCTACTTTTGCCGAAAAGCTGTTGGTCGGTGATAGACCTCATTAAAATGATGATAGCAAGTGCGATGCAACGATGTTTTAGCATCGCCTTTCTGTTCTAAAGGATTTGGGTTTGTTTTTAAAGATTGTGCAAACGGTTTAACGTTATGATTTCTTATATTAACGTGAATACTGCACATTTAAATAAAACTAATTGTAAGGAGTTTATCACAATTAATTTTAACCATTTATAACCCGAAGTTTCGAGAGCTTTATACAGCACCCATGGTCACGGGAGGACTAAGGTGACAGTGTCAAAGTGAACCTAGAGTACCTTCAGCTTTTAATTATTATTTTTGGTCCGATCTACGCAACAGACGGTAAAAAAGATGGTACCATCTGTCAAGTGTAATGTACCTCTACAAGATGCTGGGTGCTCGCCTTAAATTTCGTACGCGAGTAACCTGGGTTCGATCTCCGGTGGCAGCACCTCTAAAATTGTTCTACAATTTTGAGTGCTGATTTACCACCTGCTCAGCGGTGAAGGAAATCATCGTGAGGAAACCTGCATATTCGAGGAATAGAAATATTTCGAGGACATGTGAGGTCCGCCAACCCGCGTCGGAGCAGCGTGGCGGACTATTCCCCGCTCCAAAACCCTCTCAGAAATGAGAGGAGGCCTGTGCTTAGCAGTGGCACTTTTATAGACCGTTATTTTACTTTTACTTTACTATGCAGAAAGTGCTAGTGTCTTAAAGTCTTGCAGTGGTATGCTTGGTTTTTGATTTCATTTTATTAATTATAGGATCCTAAGCCAGTAGTTCCCAACCATCTCCTCTATTAAAATTAGGAGGTTTTTTTTTTGATTTCAATAGCCTTGCGAATCATCCTTGGCAGGAATCGGTATTCTTTTGCGAGGATTTCTGGTTTATCAAATATGATGTAATGGTTGGAATGATCCAGAACATGGTCACAGACTGCGGCTTTCTTGGAGCGATGATGCTTCACATCAGCTATATGTTCTTTTACGCGGGTTTTTACTGATCTTTTCGTTTGCCCTATGTAAGAGCGACCTATATGAGAGACACACTTACGAGTATATGAGAGAGAGAGAGAGAAAATAGTAACTATATTTAATAATTAAGTAATTACTATGAGGGCATATGAGACTTAAGAACTGATGTTTAATGGTGACGGGGGGAGTGTGGTACCTCACGGAAATGTCCACTTGCCATCACGTGAACGTTGTGCTCGTCTTGTCACTTAATCCTATGAAAAAACGGACTAGTGCGAGTTTAACTCGCATGTAGAGGGCTCCGTACATTGTATACCTAACAAGTATTTTTTAATTTGACCAGAAGTTGTTTGTGGTAACTAATCTGGCATAAAGCGCTCCTCACGAAGCTTCCTTCCTATGGGCTTCCCGAGAAATTATGCAATTGCTTTACCAGTTTTGTCGTAGTTGATGGTGCATGCTCGAACCCCAAGCTTGTGAATGCTGGTATTCCACAAGGCTGCGTGTTATCACCAACTCTGTTCCTTCTGCATATCAATGATATGTTGCAAATTAGTAGCATTCATTGCTATGCAGACGATATCACTTGTGGTGCGTTGTACACCAGCCGTGCTTATATTTTTTGGGAACACATCGATGAGTGCCAGAACAAACTTGTGTCTGAAATCAAGATTTTGTTCGACAAAAACTCGGAATGAGGTCGACTAAATTTAGCCGAATTTAACCCTAAGAAGACACAGGTTTGTGCGTTTAAAGAAACTCTTTGAAGGAATCCCTGGCTTTGACATATCGAGTGATTTAAATAAAACTACTTTTTTTTTACGGATTTTATCGCATTTAATTTTTGAACTATTTTTACCCGACGTTTCGGACGCTTTACAGCACCCATGGTCACGGGGGGACTGAGAGCGATAAAATCCGTAAAAAAAGTAGTTTTATTTAAATGTGTAATATTCGCGTAAATAAAAGAAAACATTATATCGAGTGATGTTCAGTTCGATCACCTGGAAGAGAAGGTCAAAATTGGCTTGGCGTGCTTAGTAGAGCGGAACTGTATTTTATGCCGGACCACCGCTTGCTTGCTTACAAGGTGCAAGTTGCGCGGCTCCACATGGAATATTGTTCTCATCTCTGGGCGGGGGCAATCCAGGGCCAACCCGCAATTCGACCGCATTCAACGAAAAGCGGCTCAAATCATCGAAGACCACCACTGGCCTTGCGAAGAGCAGTCTTGCATATACCACGGGGATTGTTCTGAGAAACCTATTAAAGTATTTTAAATCCAACCACCGAATTCAACTGTAGCACCTTGTAGCATAATTTAAAATTCCATCCTCATCCTCTTGATGGTTGACATTCCACAACATATTGCATTTTTCAAAACAAATTCTTCTTCGCACGGCCGCTTCGTGGAATTTGCTGAACCTTCAAGAAAAGAGCCTATTCAATTCTAAAAGGCCGGCAACACACCCGTTTATCCTCTGGTTGTAATGTTAATAATGTTCATGGGAGGCGGTGATCACTTACTATCAGGTGAGCTGCTTGCCCCCTCTTCTAGATAAAAAAGGGAAATTGTTAAATACGTGGAATAATTCTTGAATACGTGGATAAGTGTGTACGCAAATATATTGAGAAATGCCATTTTCAAATTAATTAATGTTATTTTCAAACCATATTTCTTATAGGTTTTCCTGTAAGTAAAGAACTATTTTCTGCATGTTTTTAAGTGTCAGTAGTTTCGGAGATAATGTGGGCTCCCACATTATCTAACCTACATTTTTGATTTGTCAATTTTTATTTATTTTCAAATATAATTTTAAAGCCATTTATTTTAATATTATAAAAATATATTTGTGACGCTCAAAATAAACCCTTTCTTTTAATATTTCAGGCGGTACAGTCTGGAAAAGTCTTTTTAATTTTCTAATTTACCCCCCAAAAGTTACCCTATATTTAAAATTCATTTATAGACGTTACACGTCTGCATTTGGGTCACAGACATACATATGTGTACCAAACTTCAGCTTAATCGGTCGAGTAGATTCAGAGCATATCGGCTGTGACAGACGGACAGACACACGAGTGATCCTATAAGGATTACGTTTTTTCATTCGGAGGTACGGGACCCTAAAAAGGAAAAAAAAGTCCTTTACGACAGTGTTACGTCTGACCTAGTTACTGTCACGTTACGTTTCTTGCTGCTAATTCTGTGACATAAAGCAAGTGCTACTTTAAAATATAGAGAGCCCCTTAAGGATCTTTTTCTCTTCAGTTACAGTTTGTCCTTATAACTATATACATAAACAAAAGTAAATATAAGTATAACTAAACAGAAACTGAGGTAACTTTAAAAGATGAAAACAACTAATTTGTATGCATCTGTCCTACATAAATATTCATCATTGTATATCGAACATTGGTTTACAAAATGGACATACCCATCAATCGTCAATCTCGTCAATCGTCAATTTTTACGATACCAGCGGAATGACTTTAATTTTAAGCTTCACCATCAAAAGACTCGGAATGTGTACATTATTTGAAAACATATATATTCATAAATATGAATAAAAATAATACATTCATAATAAAGATTTCACGCTGCGAATAATTCGTGGTTCCAAGGTTCTAAAGAGAAAAAAGTTATATATAAAACAAACCCAATTTGTTCGTTTCTTTGTTCGAAAATTAAACTTTTGCCTTTATAATATCCAGACTAACGTACTGACAAATGTATTATATTTTACTTCCTTTAGAGTCTTTTGCAAATAATCTTGTTTCCATAAATATTATACCTCCAGCATATTTGAATGCATTTTTCATTCATTATATTTTCTAACTTAAAATTAATACATAGTATTAATATGTATATACAGTATTTACTTCTTTGTCCATATCTTTCGCATTGCGCACCTAGATTTAGAAAAGGCAAATAATTAGAAAATGGAACTGATCCAAAACAAGTAGTAATTTAATTATAAATTGAGGAGCTAAGATTAAAGCCAGATTATAGCCAGTCAGATTATAGTTCAAAGTCCTGTGTGACACTACAATTGTTAAGGTCGGGCTGATGCTTATCATCAGATGAACAACTCATAACAAAGGAACAAAATAATGTTACTGTTTTATGTACGATTTAGTATGATGATTATTCTCACAGTATATGTGAAGTTCTATTAGTGTTAATAAAAGCTCGGAAAGTGACGGGCGTGTTCCCAGGTCCGCGTGTTGGCTGCAGGAAGTCGATCCATTAACACTAATTTATGGACTTGGACTCTATGTAGCCCATGTGAACTATTTGATTAACTTGTGATAATATGTTGCAAAGAATAGAAAGTAAAACTATATTAAGTCGGTATTTCGAGAAATTGAAGACTTCAAGACACAGGAAGCTCATTCTGCGTAGATCGGAACAAAAATAAGGATCAAAACTGAAGCTGCCCCGGATTAACTATGATATCAGGACATCTATCACCTCGGTGCTCCCGTGACTGGTGGTGCTGAAAGCGCTTAAATTAATTTCCATTGTTCAGAAAAAGTTGTTAACAAATTTTAAAATTGTTCGCGACTAAAAAACAGAGACCTTAAATGTGGATCAAGATCGTCGCTTTATTACACAATCGAGATTTTACGGTTAAGAATATTCAATAATTCCCCTTTCAATAATACTAACATATCTTATTATAATTATTCTTATAATCATATTATAAGAAACGACGGGAAATCCACTGCAAGCAGAAGATGCCCCGTCTGGTTTACAAGTGAAATTATCCAGGATACGAAACGTAACAGAAAATTACATGCTGCCTTCAAACGCACTAACTCTAAAGAAGCTTATCGCCAATTTTCAGATCTCAGAGCCGACCTTAAATCTCGCATTAACTTAGCCTATAGTAAGTACATGGAACAAATAGAGACTGACATAAAAGTAAATCCATGTAAATTTTAGCAACACACTTCTAGTTTGCGGTCAAAAGGTGGTTTTAAGTCCAATATTGTCTATCAAAATACAACGTTCTCCGGGTCAGGAGCGGCGGAGGCGTTTGTGAACTCGTATTTCTCCAGCGTTTTCCTACCTGACGCTCCTGAATTAAACGTAGCTGAAGTAAATGTAAACATCCTGGATCATGACAAGAATCAGTAATATCGTCAATTTGATGGAGATTACTCATGCAGACGTTATTACTGCAATAAAAAAGTTGAAGCCAAATAGTGCTATTGGCCCTGACAACTTACCACCTTACATAATTAGGAGTGCTAAGAAGATATTCTGTGGTCCTCTGTGTCATCTATTCAACTTGGCATTAAAAGTTGGAGTTAATCCTCCACAATGGAAGCTCTCGAGGGTAACACCAATACCAAAATGCCCAAACGCAGTGGTAGTTGAAGAATATCGGCCTGTAGCAATTTTATCATCACCGGCAAAAGTTTTTGAAAACATTTTGCATAGATATTTGTACGCGCAAGTAGACAAATATTTATGCAACGAGCAACACGGTTTCAGACTATAAGTGTCCCACTGCTGAGCACAGACCTCCTATCATTTTTGAGAGGGTTTTGGAGCTAGGAAGAATCCGCCACGGTGCTCCAATGTGGGTTAGCGAACTGCTCATGTCTTCGAAATAAAAAAAGTTTTATTCCTCAGACATTCCGGTTTCCTTACGATGTTTTACTTCACCGCCGAGCACGTGGTGGTGGTTAAAATTACAATTAACAATTGTAGTGGTTCCGGCACCGGGATTCGAACCCAGGTCACTCACGTACTATAAAGTTTAAAGCGAGCGCCTAGCCCCTGACCTACCAATGCTATTTTTTGCAATGTATGAATTAAGATGGCTGATGACATTAGTAAACTTTAATTATTTGTATTCACGCCATCGCGACTCGTGGCCAGTCTAGCAAATAAAATTCAGAAGACTGTATCGTATCGTCGTGTTCTATTCATCGTAGTTACTGAAGCAGCAATTAAATTTCTTATTTCGAAATCACTATTAGTATATAACAGGCCCGTATGGGTTCCTGCACGGGAATCCTACCACCTCTGTAATGTTGTTGTGATTTACCATAATTGCTTTGGCTAGCGGATTAACGATTGAAGTTACAGAAGCCTCGCACCTTAAGCGATACGCTATACGATGCTATATCCATCACCGTTTTATATATTTTCGCCTTCATTATTCCGTCCTCTGTCGGAATCGATACCCACGGAATAAGACAGAGTGGCATTTTACGCCACCGCTACACCGCAACATTTGTCATTGTATTAATATATTTCCGTAATGATTTCTTATATTTACGCGGATATTACACATTTAAAAAAACTAATTTTACGGATGTTATATCATGCATATAATTATGCATGTAATTTTTAAACTATTTATAACCCGACGTTTCGAGTACTTTACAGCACCTATGGTCATGGGGGGACTGAGGTGACAGATGTCCCGATGTCATAGTTAATCCGGGGTACCTTCAGCTTTTAAATATTATTTTTCGTCCGATCTACGTAAGCGATGGTAAAAAACAGATGGTACCATCTGTCAAGTGTAATGTTCCTCTACAAGATGTAGGAATATACAAGCTATATTGTGAATGTGGTCTCTCTTACATAGGACAAATAAAAAGATCTTTAAAAACCCGCATAAAAGAACACATAGCTGACGTGAAGCATCGACGCTCTAGGAAGTCTGCAGTATGTGGCCATGTTCTAGATCACCCCAACCATTACATTAGATTTGATAGACAACAAATTCGTGCAAAAGAACACCGATTCCTACCAAGGATGATTCGCGAGGCTATTGAAATTAAAAAATATCCTAATTTCAATAGGGAAGATGGTTGGGTATAACCACCGGCTTGGGATTCTATAATTAAGAAAATTAAATCGAAAACCAGGCATACCACTGCAAGACTTCAAGACACTGTAAGCTCATTTTGCGTAGATCGGGCCAAAAATAATAATTAAAAGCTGAAGATACCCCGAATTAACTATAATATCGTGACATCTGTCACGTCAGTCCCCTCGTGACCATAGGCTGTCAAGTACTCGAAACTTCAGTTTATAAAAAGTTTAAACATTAAATTCGATAAAATCTGTAAAAATAGTTTTATTAAAAATATATTACCGGCTACATAACAAATTCTATGTCACCCAGAACATGACTATGTAGCACCACACTCCGGTGGTCATCATGCGACATCAGTTTATGAGTCTGAAATGCCCAGTCATTGCACTAGCTATTACTGCCCTTCAGACCGAAACAGAGTTATATTTGTACATTACTGCTTCACAGCAGAGTAACTAACACTTACCTAGATTAAGTATTTGCTGTATAGAAATCCTGCCACCAGTGACATGGTACTCTTCAAGGCAAATGTGAATAGGCATATTTTACGGCTAACGTGTCTAATATAACACTCACTCACTTGGACCATATCACCTCTTAACACCAGGTGGGATCTTGGTCTATCATTCTCAGATTCACAATTTAAAAAAAAACTTGTTTATTGAAAGATGATTTTTTTATATTTACTCAGAAAATATTTTTTTATAATTTACAATTTTAATAAAAAAACATAACTGAAAAAAAATAAAAATTGTTAATCAGTCGAATGAACCAACAGCAAAGCGAAATTTGGCATTATGTAAATAACTTTATTCAGCAGTCGTGATTGAGAAATTCATCATAACCATAGCCAAAGGTGATAAAAATTTCACGAATGACCAGTAATAAAATAATAAAATTCTTTTGGTTCGTTTATTCCTTTAGTGATCACCCTTTTACTGTAGGTAGAATTCCTATGCAGGAATCCGTCTAGGTAGGTACCACCCCAGGACCAGTTATTCTGCCGTGAAGCAGTAGTGTGCAAACATTACTGTGTTTCGGTTTGAAGGGCACTGTGAGCTAGCGTAATAACTGTGCATATGAGACTTAAGAACTTATAGTCTCTGGGTGATGGGCGCAGTGTGGTGTCACACAGAAATTTTCTGGGTGACACAGCATTTGTTATGGGCAGACGTTGCACTTACCATCAGGTGAACGTTTTGCTCGTTTCATTTCGTAACAGACGTCGTAGAATACTTCCCTAATTATAATTAAATACGATTCTCTTTTGTTTTTGAAGCCTAAATTGAAAACACTATGTGAAAACGGTTACTAGGGATCGCGAGACTCACAAATTCCGATATCTTGACACTTATTTTCATTAAAAGCAATATAAGAAATAAATAAAATAGAATATTTTATAAACCGTTTTTCAATACTAAGCATTGTTTTGTTAAGAATTTGATTTAATTTATAAATATTTTTTGTACATTATATTTATGTAATAGCCAATGTGAAACATTAAAACGCCTAATCTACTTCAAATCAACTTAAAAATTATGTAACTTCATTGTATGACAATTTTCTCGTCCGTATTCCAATTCTTTGAGATTAAATTATTGTAATTCATAGCGTGTTTAGTGAAGATGAAACATATTATAATTATATTTTTTACCTAAAGGATTCCGAATTTCATATAAGAGATTTTTCAATATACATACATTTCAAAAGAGATGTTTCTTTCTTTGAAATCTCAAAAACTCAAAATTGGTCTTTCACTCGACTAAAAACAGAAAAAAATAAAATCTGGTTCTCCCGTTCAACAAAATACTTAAGCACAGACATAATACAACAATTATAAACAATATTTGTTAGGCTTCTCTGTTTCTTTCTTTATTATTTAAAAAAGAGGAAAAGCAAAACAACCGAAACAATCAACCATTATAAAACGCAAGTCATATTTAGAGGCTATGTACTGCGCAGGTGATATTATAATGCTACAAGTGTTCGCGCAAACACAGATGCACTTACTAGTCATAACCTACCCGCGCCCGATGCAATAACACCGGAGGGATGCCTTGTCAGAGATATAGAGGAACCATCACAATAAAACCAGACCTGAAAACCAACAGTTTGACTCAGGCTGGGTTTCGAATTCAGGTTTTCAGTTTCTGGGTGACAAGGTTTTTTTTTGGGCAGACGTTGCACTTACCGTAAGCTGAACATCTTGCTCGTCTCGCTAAGGAATCCGTCTAAGTAGGTACCACAACCCTAGGCCAATAATTGTGCCGAGAAGCAGAAGTGTGTAAATATTACTAATTTTCTGTCAAAAAAACACTGAGAGCTAGTGTAATCACTGGGCATATGAGACTTAAGAAGAGACGAGCAAATCACCTAAAGGTAAGTGGAGCCCATAGAAATTGCTGTTTTACCGAGAACACATCTGTGTGTGCATCGCACTGCGCTCATCACCTTTAGACATCAGTTCTTAAGTCTCATATGCCGAGTAATTAAAGTAGCTAAAATTACCTTTCAGACCGAAATAATGTAACGTTTGCACGCTGCTGCTTGGCGGCAGAATAACTGGCACTGCGGTGGTACCCACCTAGACGGATTTCTGCATAGAAATCCTTCCGCCAGGAATGAACAGTAGAGAATGTACTTTTTTATTGGATGAAGTGACGAAACGAGCAAAACGTTTACCTGATGGTAAGTGCAACGTATGCTCACAACAAATGTTGTGTCGAACCCAGAACATTACTATGTGACACCACACTGCGCTCGTCACCCCGAGACATCAGTTCTTAAGTATCATATGCCAAGTACGCTAAGTTACGCTACCTCTTAGTAGCCTTCAAACCGATACACAGTAATGCTTGCACACTACTGCTACAAAATAACTGGCCAAGGGTTCCTGCCTACACGGATTGGTGCATATTAATCCTGCCACCAGTGAATATGATATAGGTATATAATAACACAATTAATCGTGAAAACGATACATATATATAATAATATATACATAACATAAAGTTCGTTATCTTTTAGTGTTTTTAAATAAGACGGTATTTATTCTAATAATTATAGTCTACCAACTTGCAGTTGCAGGAACTTCAAACAAGTTGAGCGACAAACTAGTCCCTTGACAATTACAGTCTCCTTCTCTTACGGATAATAACTGTAACTAGATTTTGCTATTGAAATTCTAACACTGTATTGAGTAACTTAATTCTTTGACAAAATTTGTCAGTTGTATGTATTTATTTGTGTGTAATTAATTTTGTTCTATTTCTTTCTATTCTTAAGAAAGGAATAGAACAAAATTTATTCAATATAGATTATTTAAATTTGTATTTTTTCAAATATACTTGTTCACAAGAAATGCCTCTGCCTTGGTAATAACCGGCAAGAAATGCAGCGATAACGCGGCATTTCAATTTAATCCTAAGGGTTGACGCATTTTTCTCTCGATTCGATGTCAAGGACATCTATTTTGATAACAGGATGTCTTCAAGAGAAATTTTAGGTTTCCACTAAGCTAGTGATTTTACGATCCAGAACTTCATCGTCACTTACCATCAAATTAGATCGTATTTAAATAATAATATATTTATTTAAAAAAATGTATTTCTATATCGTGTTCACAGTGACCACTTCCGTGGCTGTAAGTAAGACCTCTGTCTCTCACAGAGAAAATTCTTGAATATTTGAAAAAGAAGAAAAATTATTTTATTCGTTATAATGTTCAGCTACTTACATTGATTAAAAAAACGGCTTAAAGTTTAAAAAATTAATATTAGATTGCAGCAACTCATCCGACTCAGCATTATGATACATCAAAGTTTCCGCAGTGGTATTATTCTGTCAATACCAGAGGTAGGGAACCTACGAGTACGAGGCATGGTTATACATGCAAGGATTAAAAAAAGAAAACATGCAAAAACGTTTCTTAATTTTTCTACCTTAGAGAACTATTCTAGCTGCTGCAAATAACGGGCTTTAAAAGTCTCATTAAATTTCCAATGAAGTGAAGTTACTAAGCTAAATAACTACAACTACACACTAACTGTGTGGTATGTAGCTGGCATCTAACTCCTAATCCTCCTATTTCAATATCAACTTTATCATGGATATTAATAATTTCGCTTAATAATTAGCTCTAATTGATAGGATTTTGCAATAGAGTAGTATATTACAGACAGATAAGGTTACTATGAACTTTTGATAAATAATGTATAATTTGAGACGAATATTATTCAAAGTTACAATTTCATATTAAATTATATGAGGGACCATGGAGAATCCGTATCAATTTTTGCTAGTTTTTTCTCTAGTCTTGTTTTTTTTTTAATTTGTTAATAACAATCGGTACGAAATAGATTGAATGAAAAAGCGATTCAAAGCCACGTCTGCACAGAGCAGCCATAGCGACATTGCCTTTGAGAACAGGTGCATTGTCTTACAAAAGCATTACACCCTTTGTCTTTTCCTCCGTACTTTTTTCTTTTATGACTTCCTTCAGTTGTTCTTATAATCTTGCGTAATATTTTCTGTACAATCTATCAAAGAAGTTCTTTCAGGACATCAAATATTCGAACCGATTAACTTTCAGATTTTCACCGTGTGTCTGTCTCACCACACTGAGACGTCAGTTCTTAAGTCTCATATGTCCAGTAATTTCATAAACTCCCAGTGCCCTTCTGACAGAAACATGAGTAATGTTTGAATACTTCAACTTTGAATAGTACACACTAATGCTTCACCGCAGAATAACTGGCTCTGCGGTGGTACCTACCTAGACGGATTCCTGCATAAAAATCCTTCCACCAGTAGAAGACTATGCAAGCATTTGTACCCTTGTCGAGCACGATAGTAAGTTCGGCATTCACGGGATAAGGTAGGTGCAGCGCTAGAAGCAGATTTCCTTATGCCGCCACAATACGGTGGTATACTGTATTTATTTTACTATTATATATTTATACTAGATATATCATTTGTAATGTCACGATGCGCGTTAACGTACGTATACATATATGTATGCGTTTATGCATGTATGCACACATAAAATTTTATTTGTTTACGTTTTAGTACTTTTTTGTAGATCACTGTGGCTATGTTTGATCTTGGCACCCACTACATCTTTTCAGCTCGACCCGAAGGTAGACTGGTAGAGAATGCCTTTTAGCATTATTTTATACATACATACATACATAAGATCACGATTGTACCCCATAAGGGGTAGTCAGAGACTGGGCACTCACTGCAAAAACAGATGACTGCCACAATCCACGTTTCACCAAAACAATATAATGTACTTGGTGTGATAGGTGGTGAACCCATCGCCATCATGCGCTGTTGGGTGCACAGTGCAGTTTCATTCCTTACTCGCCTTTTACGAGATCCATTGGATGAGATGGAGTGGCAGTATTCTTTTAACGAGCCGCCACCACACGGCAAAAGTTTTTTTTTTATAAAGTTTCAAAAGTTTAATTTCATAAGTTTAACAATTGTTTATTTCGTAAATTTAGTTGACAACTTTTGATATCACCTGACATAACAAAATGTTTAACTTTAAATCCAATATTTTAACTTATTTTCGTCGTCGTCGTTTCGGTCTATCAAAAGTCCACTGCTGAACATAGGCCTCCCCCACAGATAGCCACAAAAGTTTGTAGCTCTCATTTTGGAGGGATTTTGCCATAGTTGCCACTTTTGGCAGGCGAGCTGGCAACCGCAGTTTTTTTATTCAGATGTTCCTGGAAGATGCTGCTGCCCATTTCCTAACTAGCTTCTTTTGCTAGACTTTATTTTCATTCTTCTTCTTCTTAGTACTTTCTTACTAGCACATTTTCAGAAACAAACTTCCAAAAAATATTTACAATATTTAGTGCAGAAAATAAAAGGTAAAAAGTAGTCGAATGTCCGTTTTTTTCACGGACATTCAGGTTTAATCGAAGTGTTTCTTTACTTCCGAGCACGTGGTATGTCAGCACTTGAAATTGCAATTATCAATTTTAATGCTACCGGAATCGAGTCCAGGCCACTTGCATACTAAAATGCCCAACCTCCTCGTTAACACAGCAGAAAAAGTAAATACCTCATAAATGTGTTTACTCTTTTGAAGTTTTTCTATCCTTAATAAAAACATTAAAGATGTCACATTCCGTCTAATCTCGTTAACGAGACTCGCCGCTAATGGCGATTAAGTTAAGACATTATTTATTATGTATCCTACAGCTAACATTAAGAAGGATTTTGTTTTCAATCCTTATCAAGTTGTCGTTACATCGTGTAAGATGTGCAAGATTGTGACATGACGAGCATATCGATCACCTGATTGAAATTGTAACATCTGCTTATAACAATCCTGTCACCCAGGACATTTGTTTATGGTGCCCAAGTGGGCTCGACACCCTGAGACATTAGTTTTTTTGGTCTCCTCATATGTCCAAAAAATACACTAGCTATCAATGTCCTTCAAACTGAAACATAGTTTTACTGGTGGAAGGATTCCTGTGCAGGAATCCGAATAGGCAGTTACCATCCCAGGACCAGCTATTCTGTCGTGAAACAGTGATGTGCAAACATTACTGTGTTTCGGTCTGAAGGGCACTGAGAGTTAGCGTAATCACTGGGCATATGAGACTTAAGAACTGATGTCGGAGGGTGATGGGCACAGTGAGGTGTCACACAGAAATGTTCTGGGTGACACTGCATTTATTATGGGCAGACGTTGCACTCACCATCAGGTGAACGTTTTGCTCGTCTCGTCCAATAAAATCTCTCAAATAAAAAAAACTACTGCTTGATGACAGAATAACTGGCACTGCGGTGCTACTTATCTAGACGGATTCATGCATAGGCATCGTAAGTACCACCAGCATACCATCTACTGACCTACCTACTTTATATTCATCTGAAGTCGATTTTTATATAAGAATGTGTGCATTAAAGTTATTGGTGTTTCTGAATTTACATGTGTGCATTTCTCTGTTCATACAAATTAATTTATTTCGTCCACGATGATAACTTACAAACAGCGTGTCGGAACCTATTAATTGCGCTAAAGATATTTTAGAACTACAAGCAAACACAAATGTACTCACTTGTCTTATGCAAGTTCACAGACACGGACAATCAATACGCGCTCCATACAATTATATCTATATAATCTAATTCAATTAAATATAATTATAGGTGTGTGTATGATATTCCGTACTTACATACATATATTCACGCCTTTTTCCTATTGGAGTAAGTAAAGACCACATCCATAGCTCATTTTTCACCCCCTCAAAAAACCCTAAGGTGGCGAATCACGTCGTCGACACTTCGCTATGATTTAAATTTCTTACTCCCCATGCGTTCCCACGAGTAGCTAGGAAAGATGTTATCCACTCAAACCGAGCACCGCATGCTTATGTAAGCGTACCTTTATTCTGGGGTCGCCCGGTCCCAGAGCAGATCGGCATGCTAACGACTAGGCTCGCCTTTAGCCACGCAGCCATCAGCACGGCAAACACTGGCTTAGTGGAGAGGAACGGCAAAGGAATACATTGGAAATTAACATGGATAGAGAAAGCGGAAATTGGGAAAGGAGCTATTAGATTTATGATACTATCTCGGAAGAAGCAGGTAGGACAGCAGTAGCTCGGGATGCTGGGGTCGCTTACCCGGTACTCTATCGTATTTACTGGACAAGGCAACTAAGTGAGGTACTCCCTGGCCTATTAAACCATAATATCCTGCTCAGAATTCAGCTTCTGGTTAACCGAGAGATGTCATAATGATCGCAGCCTATGCAGGAATCCGTCTAGGTAGGTACCACCCCAGGGCCAGTTATTCTGTCGTGAAGCAGTAGTGTGCAAGCATAACTGTGTTTCGGTTTGAATTTCGGTGGTATCACACAGATATATTCTGAGTGACACAGCATTTGTTGTGGGCGGACGTTGCACTTACCATCAGGTGAACGTTTTTTATATTTGCCTCTAATAATTGGCGTGTTCTAAAGGACGAAACAGGTCGTACAAACGAATTTAATTTCATGTCGTTGTGAGACAGCAATAGCAATTATTAACAGTAATAAAGATACCTAATAGGCTACGTGACTGCAAGTACGCACGCACGTATCATTGCGCTTGTAATTGAAAAAATCGTCCAAATAAATGGTAGCATAACAAAAACCGATGCCTATATAAAATGTGACCATTTATTTCTTCTTTTAATCTTAGAAAGACATTATTAATCGAGCTAGGAAGACGCTGCCTGCCAGTGTCAAGTAGTATATTTTCAATTTTGAATAAAAGTCAATCTTCAAATAAGTAGGACGATACTAATTTATAGGCAAGTTAAAAAAATACTTTTTAATTAAAATAATAAATTAGTTCTAGTTTATTTTACTTTAAAAAACATATATGCAAATACTGTACAGTCCGGATGTTCTTCAAAAGTATATTACCATTTGTTAAACCTTTCTCCTTTGCACAGTATTACAAAGACGGATAATCATGCAAATTGTAACGCAGCAACTTGCAATTGCGACTTCGTGTAACGGTAGCGTCAGTAGAATTATACTCTCGTTACAATTCAAACGGAAACGGCTTCTACTTTTTCCATTAAAACTTTACCCTGCGTAACTTTATTCTTAATTGTTCGATTGACGTTGGAATTATTTCAAATAAAGCCTTTTCAGAAACATTTGCGCCAATTTTAGTTTTTGCACAAATGTTGGCTGCGGGTCCTATATATTTGCATCCCAGCCAGAATTCGAATATAGGAACCGCGGCGAAAAAATCAGGTACTCTCCCCACTAGCCCACGCGGTCGTCATAATACCCACTACCATAGAACTTATAATTTTATACTATACTATTTATAACTATTTTAAGAATGACAAACGGGCACACACGTCTATAGCCTTAAAGTACGTAATCGTAAGTGATACTGGTTGCAAGAATTTTTTAGATGTTCACGAGTATGTATTTAGTATACAATTACGAGTTTTAAATTACTACAAAATACGTAATATAATTTTTTTACCACCAAAAACTCCAGCTTCAAGTAGCATGTTGGCTTATATATCCCGAACGTTCTAAAACATATTGATTGCGACTACTAGTCATACTCACTCCCGGCTTTGTTGATCGCATTCACATTCCACCGAAGATTGAAGGTCTCTGTGCCGAAGCAAACCTGCTGAAGAACCCGTAAAACTTTGTTCAAGTCTATTCCAGGCTGACCTGATATAAGATAGCAGCAATGAGTAAAGTAACAGACTATAAATGTCCCACTGCTGAGCAAAGTTCTCCTATTATTTTTGAGAGGGTTTTGAAGCTGGAAATAGTCCGCCTCGCTGCAATGCGGGTTGGCCATAGCAGCTATAAAATTAAGTTCAAAATGATTAAAGCTAAACATTACCTTTAAAACTCACATAATGCTCTTTATAAATTACTGTCTTAAGGCTACTAAATTTACGATCCGAAACAGTGATAACCTCTTCACTTCCAAAATTTGAAATCTCATTTTATCTTGATCTGAGGTTTAGTTTAATTAGATATTCTATCTTATTTTCCTCCTAAAGGTATTTTGGTATAATTAATGTAATTTATTAGCAAAATAAATTATTTTCATTCCGACGGTTTACTGGAAATAATAATTAAGTAAGGTTTTCAAAAGTTAGTATTTTAAAGTAAAAAATACTTCATTAATATAGTGAAATATCGTGTAGAACTACGCTAGAGCCACGCTCTAGACAAATGCAATTTGTTTTTCTTTTTAATTGTTTTATTTTGCAATGTATATTTACTGAACCAACCTAAGTTACACCATCTTCTGCCTCTTGTTTTGATAATATTATAGTTAGCTGTAAAATATTAAAAAAGCTGTATTAAATAGAGTTAGATCAGATCACAAAGCCTTAAAGATACAGTTGGGCTCCACAATTTTTTTTAATGACAGTGTATAAATTGAATGTGGAACTGTAACCAAGAACGAAATTGACCGACTCGAAACACAATGTCAAGTTAAAGCTTTCTGCGTTAACTGTTTCTTTTAATGACCTCGAGCATCTTTTACACCTTATTTTATGGAATTTCTAACGAAGAATTCCTGCTGAAACTACTAAACATTTGCAGTCAAGTGCTGTAGTTTCAGAGTCATGTCTAAGGGAACAGTTAAATATTAACACCAACTTTCGTTTTAATTACATTAGCCTTACAAATACCGTAAAAGTATTTAGAAAATTAAATAAAAAAACTGAAGATCTCTGGGGGCTCTCGACCTGGGCTACATCGATATAGTCCCAATATTAGCAATAACTTTTAATCTCTACTTTGGTGTCTTTCCTAAACTGATGAAACATAGTAAAGTTGTACCAGTTTTTAAATCGGGTACAGTAAAAATTTCTACTAATTACCGTCTATTTCTGTGTTGCCAGCGTTTAGTAAAATATTTAAAATAACCATACTAGACCAAACGGTCGTTCATTTTAGTAAATATAAAATTTTAATTGAAAAGCAATTCGACTTTACAAAAGGTTGGTCAACGACTAATGCCGGTGTTAAACTAGCCTCAGATGTTCTACAAGCCTTGGATGATTTTCATAAAATTGTTGGTGTGTTTTGTGATCTCTCAAAGACATTTGACTGAGTGGAACATACAAATTTAATATGTAAACTTATATACTACGGCTTTCTTGAAGCCGCACTGGCTCTTTTATCTTCCTACCTTACAAATAGAAAGCATAAAGTGGCCATCAACGGCGTTATGTCATCAGGTTGTGCAGTAAAAATGGGTGTTCCTCGGGGATCGATCCTCGGTCCATTTCTGTTCTTATTTACATTATTGATCTACCATATTTGGTACCAAAAATGGTGAGAGAGTGAGAGATAGTTCTGTTTGCCGATGATACATCATTTCTGTTTAAAGTTAACATAAATGACTTAACACTGGAACAGCCCAATGAAACTCTAGATATTGTTTCCAAACGGTTTGCAGCAACACCAATCACAGCACTTTCCATAGCTCGCTGAGCAACTTTGAGCTCTCTCTCATGCGGCCTACAGTGAAGGACCGACGGCTCAGTTTCATATGTTAGTTCTCAGGAATTACGACGCACCTTCAGCGTGTTTCTTCATCGAGGATGGATATAGGAATCTTGTGTGTTTGTCATCTTTATTGCAATGAATTTCTCCTGGACAGTTTTCGACCACATCAACAACTTCCGAACATTGTCGGAAGTTATCAACTGCGCAGGAGATGTTTTTATAATGCCACAAGTGTACGCGCAAACATAGAGGCACCCACTTGCCCTACCCGCATTCGATGTAGCGCCCATACTATAAGATCGGAAGTATGCTAGGACGCAGTGTAAGACAGTCGCGCGATACAATCACTACTAGTATTTTATCGCTGGGATTCGCCAGAATCCGCGGCTTTGTAAAAAGGTACTTTTTTCACCAGGTCACACAATCTTCAACACTGAAGTAATCAAATATATTTAATAAGGAGAAAGGCATACGTAATTCTACAATTAAGCAGAAGAAATTCTAACAATTATCAAATCCATTTATCCATCTATCTATTAGCAATACAGTAATGATATCTTTACAGAATGCCGTGTGGTGGCGGCTTAAGAGAATCTACTACACCATTTCATCACGTGGGTGTCGTAAAAGTTGAGAGAGGGAAAATTAAAATCAGAATATGGGCAGCAGCATCTTCCTGGAATATCTGAGTAAATAGACTGCGGTTGCCAACCCGCCTGCCAAGTGACAACTATGGCAAAATCCACTAAAAATGAGAGCTACAAATTTGGGGAGACTAGTGATAGGCTGAAATGATGATTATTAGATACTTGACTTCCCACCTTCAGTATCTTTGCTCTATGCATGATACTCGTAAAAACCTTCGCTTATCAAATAAGTTACGCTTCAGTGTCCCTCTCATAGCTCTTATTTATTTATTTATTTATTCTTTATTGAACCATTAAAAAGGAACAAAAGGCGGACTTAATGCTAAAAACATTCTCTGCCAGTCAACCTTAGGGCAGTGAGTAAACAGCGATTGCGGTTATTAAAATAAATATAATATTATTAACTAAATAAACGAATATACACATACATATACATAGATAAACATACCTAAATACTATATGACAATATACGAATACATACTACTAATACAATATAAATAATACATATTATTCTAAACAAGGATACTATATACTAATCATGATGATGATGGTCATTGTTAGGATAAGATTTATAATAGAAAATATGAGCAAAGATTTTCTTTTTGAATGCGTATTTGCTGGAGGGTTGTCTTAGATTTTCAGGCAGCGCATTCCATAGTCGGGCGGCTTGGACAGCGAACGATGATGAAGAGAAACCAGAGTGGTGAAGTGGAATAGACAGAGTAAAAGTCTCTGAAGAACGAAGCTGTCGGCCGTGAGTGTCGCACAATAACTGAAATTTGCGTTTAAGATAATCAGGGTAGTTGTTATCAAATAAAACAGAGAAAACTGTAGAAAGTATCCTGAAATGTCTTCGTTGACGAATAGGAAGCCAATTGAGCTGAGAGCGGAAAGAGGAAACATGATCAAACTTGCGAACGCAAAAGATGAAACGGATACAGTTATTGACGAGACGATCCAGCTTGTCCAAAAGATCCTCATTAATAGCAGGATAACACACATCAGCATAATCAATTATGGGAAAAATAAGTGATTGCACCAGAGTTACCTTTACCTTTCAGAGCACTCAGCTTACCAATCACTGAACCACTGATTTTTTGAATTTGGGTAGACCAACTTAACGTTGAGTCAGAGTATACACCCAGATTCTTAACATGATCGGAAAACGGTATGATAGAACCCGCAAACGAGACAGGTGATACATTCATAACATCTAGTTTGGCTCTTCCCTTGTCCATACATTCTTACTGTTAAATTCGTCCTCTGGAACTCACTCCCTCTCGAAATCAGAACAGCTAACAATCGTTTGTCGTTGTCGTTTATAGTTTATCCACACTTTTTATTATTTATTTATATATATGTATGTGTATGTATTTATGTATATATTTCTCTAATGTTCTATTTCTTGTGACTGCACTTTGCATCTTTGCACCACCCTTGAGGTTGACTGATAGAGAATGCCGCAGGCATTAAGTCCGCCTATATACATTCTGTATGTGAAGTTAAATAAATAAATAATCTTTACAGAAAATACTAAAATACTTTAGAATATTTTAGTACAGTGCCGACTATTACTGACATTACAAATGAATATTTTTAAAGAGCAAATTAGTGTCATTTTCACACTGAAAGTATAGCTAAATACTCGACGGTAATTTTCTTCATTAACAACCGTCCAGATGCAACTCACTGAGCTTAACGTTTTGCTGTCGGATAATTAAGGGAACAATGCTCACGGCAGTACTACCAGTAGTGGACGCTATTTTTAGTTTATCCAATTTCAGTCTTTCTAAGTTTGTTACTTTTCAGTTTTTACTTGATTGTCTTATTATATTGAAAATATTAAGAGATAAGACGCAAAATCAATACCAGTAAGCAAACCGGTCTTCTCAAGGCCTTAATATATTTGAAGGATTTGGCAAATGTCAACATCAAATTCCGATGTCTGATGTCATCAAAATATTAAGGTGTCAGTGTCAGCTTAAGGAAGTAATATGTAGATGGGTAAAGGTAAAGTAATGGAACTTCTTAACAAACAAACACTGCTATTACAGTACCATTTCTGAAAAATATGCGATATTTCGAAATTCTAATGAAAACACTACAGTGCCATTGTCACGCACCGGCGTAACTTCAGAAATTGCTCATATAAGACATAAAATTAACATTAGAGATAAAAGGTACACCCCTTTCACGTCGGGGAAACGATCCCGCGGGGACGAAAAGTGAGCGACGTATGTGTTCTCTGCCTACCCATTATATGGAAAAAACGCTGTAAAATATTTGTATATGTAGAGATAAAAAAGTATAATCCTCCTTGCGTTGTCCAAATTTACATATCAACAAATTTTTTTTGATTTCTACAATATGCTGGTTACTTCACGATGTCTTCCTATGTAGTTAAGCCGTAAGCAAAATCGTCGCCGAAATTTAAATTAACAATTTTAATTGAGCCGGCATACAAGACTTAGTAATATAAAACGCTGAGTGACGTAATTGTAATTGTTATGGACAGATTTAAGATACGAGTACTTTACTCTCAAATGCGCAGCTTGTTTGTTAAATTCAGTTATAGAATACATATTGCTATTAAATAAAGCGAAATTTAGGCGAAACAAAATCGTTAAAATTAAAAAAACGAAAATACAATAAAAATAATCAAAATTTTTATTCTATTTTCTTTTCTATTTTAGAAATAGAGGTAAGATCAAATTATACAACAATTGCAAACGAGTATGTCAAATATGTTTTCCCGTATTTAGAGAATACTCCAACAAATAATGGGTCGTAATTTGCCAGGCGCATGTGTCATAAAACACACGACACTTTATGAGGGAATTAATTAACGAAGAATTAAGGAGAGGACGCCTGAGCTTAATTATGCGCACTCTGCATGTAAGTGAACTTTGACTGTAAGTTTGGACCATTACACTGATGGAATGGAATTAAATGTAACATTTTATAACAAGACATTATTCTAACTAATTATTCTAAAGGAAGTAAAACAAAACGCGAAAAAGATAAGTATATTTCTCTCTGTAACTGAACATATAATTTAGTTTGCATTTGTATTGTTAAATAATATCTCACTCATCTTTCCCCATAGGTATCATTAAAGTAGACTTACAGAAATAGCAGACACATATCGTGAACTTCGACAGATGACGAAACAATAATTTTGATACCAGACCCAAAACTTTCAGCGAAGTGTGTGTGTGTGTGTGTGCCTAAAGATGTCTAGTACTGCAATTGCCTGCCAAACGGGGCGCTTATAGCAAATTCTGCCAACTTGGGAAAGACCTATGACCAGAAGTTGGCTATTTATGAGCTGATGGCAATCATCATCATCATCATTCCAGCTTATCACTAGTCCACTGCTGACCCACCCCGACTACGTACAGAAGGTACGTAGTCGTAGGTTACGTGTAAAGCTGTATAGAGACAAACAGCACCAACCCGGTTACATGTTTAGAAGTAAACGTTCGTAAAATCCAAAACAAAAAGGTTTTGTAATTTCGGAGATATCATGACGAGTTTGTCAGTGGTAAATTACTCATAGTATATACATATTTATATATCTACAGATATACATAATAAGGTATAATATAGATGATTGCTTTAATTGATTTCTGAACCGTTGATTCGTAAATCTTTAAAAAGAAAAAAGTATTTTAGTAGCGGAAATATTGTAAGATTAAAATATAAAACGATCGTATATTTCTTTATTTATTTTTGAAAACTATTAGGTGGGAAGCTATTTAAACATAGAACGGTAGAAGGACACGTGATCCTAATTACGTAGATTAAAACTAAAACGTATGCATATTAATACGGTTTTTTAAATTTAAATGATAATTAAAAAAGACTTCGATTTACCACACGATGAATATAAAGCTAAGATTACCACACGATAAATTGTTTATTTGACACCACGTAAAATCTATTTTACTGAAATCCAACGTTATCTATTAAAATAAATTCAATCAACGAAGTCCTTGAACCTTAATGATATTGAGTAAAGTACCTATTTTGGTGTCATTTTCCCTTGATTAAAGTTGTCTTTGAAGATTTGAATTTAGATTGAAGGTTTAACCTCACCATCAATTTTTTTTAGCTAAGGAAAATTTAATAGTGAACCTCTATCACGAGTGAATTTATTATTTAAATTAATATTTCGCAGTCTTAATGTATTCCTGTTACATCATAAAATATCGATAAAAATTACTGATATAATGAGCTTACCAGAAATAACGTGAACTACAGAGATTAAAACTGATACCACAATTGGTACAGTACCAAACATACATACATACATAGTCACGCCATATTCTCATATAAGCGGTAGGCAGAGGCCACTCGCATAGCCGACTTTTCGCACTCGCGGAAACCAAGACGTGACGGATTGCCAAAATTTTCGAAAGAGTCAAAAATTCTTACTCCCCATTGCGTTCCCACAGGAAGCAAAGTGACATATTATGGTATTATTCTGCACGAATAAAGGCTATCCGTACAATACAGTCGCCTCTTAAGACATCTCAGTAGGAAAGAGGTGCTATTCTACTCCGCCGCACAACTATCGCCTAACATCGGCAAGAAAAAGAAAGGTAATATAAAATAAAAAACGGACTTTAGATTTTTTTTTTGTTAATATCATTTTAGTATACATTGCAATTAATTGTTTCTATTAACTATATATTGAAAATATATATTTAACGAAACTGATAGACACCTTTAACTCATATTCTTTGTCATCATCATCATGATCATTTCAGCATAACAGTCCACTGCTGAACATAGGCATCCCCCATAGATTGCGACAAAAGTTCATAGCTCTCAATTTGGAGAGATTTTGCCATAGTTGTAGGCGGGTTGTCAACCACAGTTTATTTATTCAGATGTTCCAGAAAGATGCTGCTGCCCATCTCCAAGTTTTATTTTCCCTCTGTCGTCTTTTACGACAGCCATGGTATGAGATGGGGTGGTAGATTCTCTTAAGTCGCCATCACACGTTACTTTTTCTTTTCTTTTTTTTTAAATTATTTTATGATCATATAGCTTTATAGTTCTTTTTTGCACCCGAAGTACGAAATTTATATTGTCAAATACGTACATTTATTTTCGTGTACTTTTTGCAAATTTTTCTTGTAGTCTATTACATACCGGCTGTCATTTTGATCCTAATGTGGCTGCAGCGTTCCCACAAATATTTGAAATCATTCGTTTTGCCACGACAAACCAAAAACTAACTATTTACATCTGGGTTTCAGCAATGCGTGTAATACTCTAATAGCGTTTTTTCATTATATCTTACGTTGAAGTTGACTGGTTTCCCACTTATACTTACATATACAACTCCCTCGCGGTAGGATTTCTAAGCAGGAATCCATCTAGGTGGGTACCACCGCAGGGCCAGTTATTCTGCGTGCAAACATTTCTGTGCTTCGGTCTGAAGGGCACGGAGAGCTAGTCACTGGGCTTATGAGACTTCAGAACTGATGTGTCAGAGTGACGGGCGCAGTGTGTTACTTAGAAATTTTCTGGGTGACAGAGCATTTGTTATAGGCGTTTGTCACTTACCATCAGGTGAAAGCTTTTTCGCTTCGTCTCTTCATCAAATAAAATAAAAAAAACGTGGTCGCATCAGCGTATATAACAGAATGTTTTCATAACCTGGACTGCTACTATGCTGGTATTCCACAAGGTGGCGTGTTGTCTCCGCTCCTGTTTCCAATTTTCGTTACTTCTATAAGATATTACCTCGTTCTTACAACTTGTTTTGTCTCAATATTTATACTAAATTTTCTTTTTTTAGAAAATTTAGTAGCTAGTGTAATTAATAAAATAATGTGTGATCGTAACTTTTCTCTATAATAATGTAATAAATAAGAGACCTTTTTTGAGATATATATCTGATTAATTGTAGCATTTTTAATCATAAGTGAACTCGGCGAATGTTGAAAGTAAATTTAATTGATTTAATTTAAACTATTGCTGACATATTTGTCAGTTACCTTAAAACGTAGGTAACACTTTGAAAGCCTAACAAGCTCATAATGACAGCATCGTACAGTAGGCTTCCTTAATTAATCCTCAGTCAGCCGCTTTATAACACTGACATAAATTAATTGTAGTCAGTACAACCGTTCGGTTGGAATTAATTCTGAGTGATGTTCTGTAATCTGAAATACTTTTTAAAGAATCTTCAGTGCAAGTTACATAAGGGAATTCAGAATCGTTTATAAAATAGAAGCACATTTCCTTAAGGTATTGGCTTAAAAACACAAATCTTACATAGAAAAATCTCCGTCTGTGTAACTACCAAAGTCAGCCAGACATGTAATTTGCACAGAATATATAGCTACGTCGGTTTATAACTAACTTAGTTTTGTGATAACAAAGTTAGAATAAAATATTTCATCAAGTCTTATTTTTGAACAACGTGAATAAAAGTTTTTCTGCATTATCATTAATATGGTCATATTTTAAAGTGATCGTATTTATAACTGGCCATTTTCTTCCTAAGTTTATCTTCGATTTTTGAAAACTAAAACGAAGCGCAGGGGGCAAGGTCATAACTAATAAGTAAGAGATGCGTTATTAATTCAACAACTAAGATCTTCAATAACTCCGTTGCTACCTTAGCGGAATGGGCAGACGACATTGACTTGGTGAAAAATTGCTACGCATCGTGAACGCTTTTAGAATACAAGCCACTCTACACGCTGTCGTTTTTGAACTTGCTTTGACTCAAGCGGCTTCCCAACCTTTAAGTGTACTTGCAAAATACTATGCACGTTGCTCAAGCCAATGACTAATACATTACGAATTCACTAACGTGTAATTTTTTATCTGACTGAATTAGTTGTCGTACAGCATCAATCTTGCTTTCGGCGACCGCTGCGACCGGCCGACTTACACGGAATTGTCGTGGAGATTAACACGTCCAGGTCTGAATTGATTGTACCAGAAGTGCACAGTAACGAGATGGGTTCTTGCCAAATGCTTAATTTTTTAACCTATAGCAAATCATATAGCGAAAAATTTCTCGACAAAAATCCTTCGTAATCCATCTATGCTAGATATTTTATTGTCCTTTAAGTGCATACATACATACAGTCATACCTCTTTCCCATTGAGGTAGGAAGAGACCACATATTTCCACTTGTTACGATTCTGACACATACTCGTATCTTACTACTTTCATACAAGCGTCAGTTGCGTACGTCGCGACGTACTTTTCATTGCTTTTTGGAGTCATAAACACCAAAGAAACATCGTATTTATTTGAAAATATTAATTTTCTCGAACGTTCATTCAGGAAGGCATCTCGTCTACGATACCAAGAGTCACAAGGCTGCATTCCGTGGGAATTTTTGTTTTGCTGCCGCAAAATGTTGGAATGATCTACCGCCGCCGATCAATAACTGCAAATCTGTGGTCACTACACAGAAGTCCGGCGCATAGGCAGTTTTAACATCTATACACACCCATGAATGTACACGCTCACAGGTGCCCTAATTTTCACGACCATTCACCACAGCCACACACAAACACACATTTATAGTCTTATTATATAGTTATAGTTTTTTTTAGTTTGTTTGGTTTTTTCATTTTATTTTGAGTCAATCATCTATCCCTCACTTCTGGCTTCACTGAAAACCAGCGTCACGAAGTGTTGTTTTTACTTAAATTCGTGACATAAAGCTGAGTGGAGACCAATTTGGTACAAAATCTGTTTTAATTTGTTATTGTTGTATTGTAATTTTTTTTAATTGTGTTTGTACCGAATAAATGTATTTCTATTCTATTCTTTTAAACTTTTAATTAAATTTCTTTGGCTGTACTATTTGTATCTGGCTTAAAAAGGTTCGTTCGTTCGTTCCGTCTCACAAGTCCACTCCTGGACATAGGCCTCATCCATAGATAGCCACAAAATTTGTAGCTCTCATTTTGGACAGATTTTGCCATAGTTGCCACTCTTGGCAGGCGGGTTGGCAACCGCAGTTTATTTATTCAGATGTTCCAGGAAGATGCTGCTGCTCGTCTCCTGGTTTTAATTTTCCCTTTGTCGACTTTTACGACACCCACGTGATGTGATGGGGTGGTAGAGGTAAATGAGTGAATCTAATGAACAAATTCGATACATTTTAAAATTTTATTACAAAAAGGGAAAAATTGCAGCGCCAGCCGCGAAAAAAAATTATGGACCTAATGCAGTGTCAGTAAGAGCACAAAGTTTGTTTAAGCGTTATCAATCCGGGAGTTTTGATGTCTTAGGTTTGTTACGAATAAAATTGACGCCGTTTTTGAAAAAGTGGAGCAAGATCGGCATATCAGTAGGTGCGACGTAGTTAAAGGACTGGGAATTAACCACAAAATAGTTTTGACCTATTTGAAAAAAGCTGGGTACACAAAAAAGCCCGATATTAGGGTGCCACACGAGCTCATTGAAAGAAACCTAATGAACCGTGTAGTCATTTGCGATTCATTATTTTGATAATCGGTGATAAAAAATGCGAAAAAGGTCGTGCTCAAAGGTCGGTCAGGCGTCACAACCCGGGTAAACTCGCAATAAAGTGATGTTGTGTGTATGGTGGGATTGGTAGGACATTGTTCAATAAGAGCTTTTACCGCTCGACGGAACCATCTATTCGGATATCTACTGCCAACAACTGATTAGAATAAAGCACGAAGTGGAGAGAAAGCGGCCGGAATTGATCAATAGAAAGGGTGTGGCCTTTCATCACGACAACGCTAAACCACACACATCTTTGATTAACACACATATTTGAAAAAATTGAGATAGCTGGGGGGGGGGGGGGGTGTTGATACATCCGCCATATAGCCCTTACCTTGCACCGTCAGATTACCACCTATTTCGGTGAATATGCTTTATTGTTAATGTGCAAATAATAAAATGTATTCTATTTAACTTTTGAAATACGATATACAATACGAAAGAAGTTAAATCATGGCAAACTTTCGTACTTTACCTCTTTTTAAAGAGTAACTAGAAAGTGAAAATAATATTATAACTGCCCATTACTGAACATAAACAACATTGAAAAGATTGCACGTGTTTATTCATATCTTTTTTCATAAATTATACGTCAGTACACGTATATTTTTTTAGTACATGTGACAAAAGTGAAACTTATACATATTAGAAAATTTATGAAAAAAGAAATGAATAAACATGAATAAGCAAAAATATTACTTACTGAAACTGATTGAAAGAATGTTCAGCAGCAACGTGAGTATCATCGTAATTAGATCTTAGGAAACTTTGTTGCCATTGATACATATCCCCACCGAGTTAAAAAAAAGGATCGTAAGTCCTTTCTAGTCCGTTGCTAGTATGTGTTGTTGCCGAGTAATGCGGTGTTCTTGTTGTTATTCAGTACGTGTTTGAAAATAATAACAGAGAAGACAGACCTTAAGGTAGTGCAGAGGTGTTAATCTTGCTATACAACGATGCCGCGTTTTCGCACATTTCTCTAATCATCATCATAATTTCAGCCTATCACTAGTCCACTGCTGAACATAGGCTTCCCCCATATATTGCCACAATAGTTTGTAGCTCTAATTTTGGAAGAACTTTTCCATAGTTGCCACGCTTGGCAGGCCGGTTGGCAACTGCAATTTATTTATTTAAATGTTCCAAGAAGGTTGGCAAACGCAGTTTATTTATGTAAATGTTCCAAGAAGATGCTGCTGCACATCTCCTGGTTTTCATTTTCATCCATTTACAAAACAACATTGACATAAAAGTAACCAGAAGAAATAGAACCTTACCACTAATCTTATATCAGCTCATATAAGTCAGCATTAAAAATTGCTATAAACAATTTTTAGTCGAGTATTGAACCAAAGTCACTCACTTACTATAAAATTTACGGCGAGCTCCCAGAATTTGAAATTCACGGCTTCATGACGCCTACATTTTTGTCTGTCTTATATTTAATATAGACACACGACACTATATATTATTCGACTCAGATCATGGCTAAAATTTAATATTTTGAGAAATAAATTCCGTCAACGTGTTGCTTCGTGACGTGGAATAAATTACCTATTTCATATCATGTCAATTTCCCTTAATTAAAGTTGTCTTTGAAGATTTGAATTTAGATTAATTTTTTTCCTCACCTTCAAGTTTTTTAAGATCAGAAATTTGCTATGTAACTATTTAATAAAACGAATTTTACGGATTTCATCGCATTTAATGTATAAATTATTCAAAAAAATGTTAATAGTTCGTGGCTTAGTTATGGTGGTGGTTGATTAGAACACCCTGGCAGCGAGCACCTCATTCCCAGGGGTTATTATCACCTATATAATATATTATTCTTATATATTTTTCAACCGTCAGTACATAGTTTCTGTATAATAAAGATTTTGAATCTACGGGTAGGAAGACCATATAATACCAACTAAACCATATAAGAAGTACGTAGTATGTATACATTATAGTATACATATAAGTAGTAAGTAGTAATCAGGGGTCAGCTGTTATTAAAAATTATGGCCAAATGAGGTGCAATTATATCTATAATAGATACAGTTACTTTAACGGACATCCCCCATAGATCAGCTTCAATAGACTTATAATATTTAACTTATGTATTAGCATAACCGCGTGGTGGCGGCAGAAAAGAATCTACCACCCCATCTCATCCCGTGGGTATCGTAAAAGTCGACAGAGAGAAAATGAAATGAAAACCAGGACATGGGCATCAGCATCTTCTTGGAATATCTTAATAAATAAAGTGATGATATTCTCTGAAGTCTTACTGCGACATGTTACATGTGTTATACATATACTGTGACATGTGTTATATGTTTTTTCGTTGTAAAGTTTTTTCTTTGTCTACTTCTATGAATTCCTGCTGTCCCCCATTCATTAAATTTCGTCTAACTGTTCAAGAATAAAGTTAATAGTAGATAGTATCAAATACATTTGTAAAACATCACAGCGTGTCGCAGAAGAGCGCTCCGGTGTGAAGCCCGCGTACGAAGTGGGATTGAATGTGGTCTGTCGAATGGCTCGAAATCCAAACTGTTCATGGATGGGATCCCTCGAGACTGCATAAAGTGTCTTAAGCTGGCGAGAAGTAGGCGTTCGTATATCTTGCCTAGAATCTTGAGGAGGCTGATAGGTCGATGTGTGGTGGGATCGGACGGCGCATCATAAGACGCGACTAAGTAATTGTACAGACAGCTTTTATTCGTGCAGAATATTACCATAATATGCAGTACAGTCACTAAACTGCTCGTGGTATCTCAATGAGAAGTAAGAATTTCTTGACTCGTAATGGCATCGACGTGGTTCGTCACCCGTCACGTCTCGTTTACCGCGGAGGCGAAAAGTGGGCTACGGGTGTGGTATCTGCCTACCCCTTATGTGAAAAAGGCGTGACTGTATCTATGTCCAAAGTGGCGAGATCTTGCCATTTTCTTTGGTTTAATTCCGCAACATCCGTGGTACAATCTGTGGTGATGGACTTTCTTACGACGCTCTCACACTGCAGAAGAAGAATGTAGTAAAATATACTGGTGGTAAAGGTAATCCGTGGGAGTTCAATTCATGATGACATTGTGACGATAAACAGTTAGTGTCGTCATTATAAGGAAGTTGAGGAAGTTTTTTAACTACGTTACTTCTAAATTTCTCCAAGCGATATCTATTTATATGAACAAACACAACAATTTCTGTTACTCTTTTTTATTGTGAAAATAAGGTAATATTACTTACTTATTTTGTTAATAACAGATTTTTGCAATGGCTTAACATCTGTAGAATATTATCTATACTAGTTGCACTAGGCTACGGTGGCGATGGGCTCACCACCTATCACACCATGTGCATTATATTTTGGTGAAAATTGGAACAGATGAATGCCACAGTCATCTGTTTTTGCAGTGAGTGCCCAGTCTCCGACTACCCCTTATGGGATACAGTCGTGATCTTATGTATGTATGTATGCACTAGGCTCAGTAATTCGTATCGGCTCTAAAAACATGTTAACAACAAGAGCCAATAAGTGTCCGACAGAGTAGAAGATCACCTTGTTCTTTTCTATCGAGGAGTCGTCGTTTATTCGTGCAGAATAACACCATTACATGCAATGCTGTTACTATACTGCTCGTGGGAACGCAATGGGGAATAAGAACTTTTTGACTCGTACGAAAATGGCGGCGACGTGGTTCGCCACCCGTCAAGTCTCGTTTCCCGCGAGAGCGGGTGTGGTCTCTGTCTATTCCTTATATGGGAAAAAGGTATGACTGTACGTATGGTTTTATTTATTGTATGATATAAAATATCTTTCCCATAATAAAATCACAGACACAAAAAGTGTAATGTTAAATTTTGTTCATCAAAATATTTCAGGGTTTCCTCTATTCCTTTTTACGACGCCCAGCCTTTTGTCGACACATAACATAACGATTTTTTCTGCCTGTACCTGTCAGTCATGTCTCGTTTGCCACGGGGGGCAAAAGCTGCCTACATGTGTGGCCTCTGCCTATTCCTCATATGGGAAAAAGCGTGACTGTACGTATGTATGTACAACATGTTAATTACCGCTAATACAGATTCAACCGAACACTGTTATATTTGAATATAGAAAGAATGAAAGAAAAATAATTATTTGCTGCTGTAATTCAGACATTCGTCAATAATGGTCATAAACAATATATAACGCTGCAGTAGCCTAACACCACTAAATTAGGAACAATAGAGTTCATTAGGGAAGATTTGTTTCATATATTTGCACCAGACAAGGACCTTCACTATGAAGGCCTACATAATTTACATTGTGAAAATGCACTTATATACTGTATATATTAAATTACGTTTAAGTTATTATACCCATTAACGTATAATTAAAATACAAAACTAAACGCCTTCTGGTAGGTTTCAATCAAATTCATAAAACTCGTACATCATGACACTTCTGAAACTGAACTTAATGACTATCAACTCTAATAAAATTAATATCACAGTACATTTCACGTTATAGAAATAGTTATAAATTTTCTTTAATTCATTGTTTTATGAAGAAAATGTTATTATTTGAGGTTTCTTTTCTATGTTACTTTCTTCTTTAATATCATTTATTTCTTCAACAAAAAGATGTATAGCTTATTAACCTTCTCAACAATAACATACACACTCTAACATATTAAATTCAGATTTTTAAATAAAATAATCTAGTCCTGAGGCATTTACAAATAATTTATGAAAACACAAAGCTTTATATGTATCTGAAATTTACACGCATAATGTTCTTCTTCTTTTATTAAAATCTATTTCGGCTTAAAAAACCTATTATTCTCTTTGCTTACATACTTATGCTACAACTCTAAGACTTCGACTAAATTAAAAAAAAAAACTTTGGTAGTAACTTAAACATATTAAAGGAATATTTTTGTTTCGTTTTATTTACGTGTAACGTATAACGTAAATTACGTAGAACATTTTTTTTTAATGTTATGTTGTTTCTAAAACTATAATAATAAGGCCTGTTAACTATTTTAATTAAAATTGTTTAGATTCTCTGAGTAATATAACATTGGCCCTAATCATTATCCGTGTCCCTAAATTGCAAGCCTCGAAGCGAATTGATCTGAATGTGTTAATGACAGTGACTAATGGGGAAATCAAGGCTTTTGATTCAATAGCTTCCCTGTCGGTTTCCATATTATCGTTGCTAATGTCAGCTTCTATTAATACATAAGCGCCATTATTAACGGTAGATTATAAATTAGTTCTCATTTTAACATTCACATTAGATGCAACCGGATAAATATCACACCCTGAAGTTGAAACGTTCGTTAGCTGCTACTCCATTGCTGTCAGAAAAAAAGGGAGTATTTTACCAAAAAACTTTCTTTGACAAGTGTATTCCTTCGGGACCAGACGCTCGCCTTAAATTAAAGTAATAATTATAATGGAAAATTTTATAATTTCTCTATAAGATTTCTCATAAATAAGCATCATTACTTCAGCCCACTGCACAGTAAAATCATAGAGTGTAATCGGCTTTTCGCCTTAGCTTCCGTAGCGCAACATTTTCTCTTTTTCTTTACACAGTTCACCTTTAGTCGTCTTTTAAATATTAAATTCTGACCCCAGCAAGTACACTAATCAAATATCACATTCACTTTCTGAAAACTTAAGACATTGAAGATTATGTTTAGTTGATTTATTATTCTTATTTCAATTGTGTAATAATACAAAGTTAACTTTTAATTTTTTCCCTTGTTAAAATTAATAATGTTCGTCAGTGGATTTTATGAAAATGTATACAGAACACAGTCGTAGATTTTCGTTCACATTCCCAGGTCGGGCACAAACTTTTATAGCCAAATGTAAGGTGAACAGCTTTTTTTAGAGGAGTACTAGCAATGCTATACATATACAACTAATTTATATTTTACCAATTTAACTAAGCGTAAAAACTTGTCAAATAGCGGGCTCGATCCTACGACATCATATTTCGAAGTCCTAACCTTAAACCAAAGCGCATCAAAATAGCTGATTTGGGTCTGAGTGTTTCACATCTTTTTTAAGTAAGAAATCGTATTAAAAAATGTATAGTATTAGATTTTTTTAAGCTTAATAAAAATATGTCAAAAAGTAAAGCCATTTAGTTAGACATTGTGTTGTTGACTTATTGTATTAATAATATTTGTTATAATATTAATAATAATAAAGCCAGACGAGAAAACTACAACAATACCCCGCTTAATAATAATAATATTAAATAAATACTAATAATAAAATTATAAATATTCTAGTCGGTCTTATTAGTATTACACAGGGAAAACTATACATATCCGTCGACAATACCGTTCCATGTGACGAAAATCTTGTGAAAGCCGAAACAAACAAACCTGACAAAATATCTTGACATATATAATTACATACTTTTGCTGCTGCATATCCCAAAGACACGATTCGCGTTAGTGGAACTGCTTCCGAAAGAGCCTCAAGGGCAAAGCATATTAGATATTCGTATTTATCTTCTTTGTGTCACCGGGAACGATTGGGTGCCCTTTTTGACCATTTTTTATGTATTAGTATGAAATAGTAATTATAATAAAAATACCTGGATTATTTATTTCTCTAAACAGAGCTTCACGGTACAGATATAATGATAAATTTACAAATATAAATTTAATGAATTTAAATCTTTCAATTCTTTTTCCGAATTTTTCGGTATGATACAATGTATCGCAATGGAAAAAATATTAGTACTACTTTTTCTACGTAATCCTTTTTTCTGTTTTGTATGAAGATTACCAGAACATAAAATATAATTTTTCCGTGTGGTGGCGGCTTAATAGAGTCTACCACTCCATCTCATCCCGTAGGGTATCGTAAAAGTCGACAAGGGAAAATTAAGACCATTTTGGTTTCGAAGGGCTGCATCATCTTCCTGGAACATCTGAATAAATAACTGCGATTGCCAACTCGCCTGCCAAGCGTGGCTACTATAGAATAACGAGTGTTATATACTTTTATGGCTATGGGGGTGGCCTATGTTCAGCAGTGGACTAGTGATGGGCTGAAAAATATGAAATATGAAATATAATTTGTTTCTCGTGTAACATATGTTTATATACAAGAAAACTATAAAAATAACCAAACAATAATATCACAATTGCCTTTCTTAAAGACGACATCATTAAGATATTTATTCAGTTTCACCTTAACATACCTGAGTATTAAATTTGCTTCTTTGTCTTTTCATTTATTATGCGCTAAGTCCTCGTACACACAACGTGCACGAGCAGGAATTCACATCTTAATTAAAATTTAAAGCTCCTCTTTGCAGCAAAACCTACTTTACATAAATAATTTAAAGTCATTCAGAGTGGCGGTTTTCTAACTTTATTAACAGTTTCACAGATAATAATTACCGTTTGTTTAATTATTTTTTAATTAATAGCTAATCTAGGCCATGAGGTGGCGGCGTTAGAGAATTTGCCGGCCCATTTCATCCCGTGGTAGTCGTAAAGGTCGACTGGGACTTTTGGCGCCAACTACAAAAGTGACGGTAGGTTTTTAATAGAATTTTGTAATTTCTGTGTATATTTTAAGTTCCATGTTTATATTGATAATTTATTACGCATCACAAGGTTGTGAAAGTGTACAGTCAATGAAAGTTCAATTCAAGACCAAAATTGTACTTTTCATTTTGTCTCCATCAGTCCAGTAAATCTTCAGTAAAAGTCGACTATCATTTTACAGTTTATAGATTTTTTTAAGTCTTGCTTCTTGAAGATTGCTATAAATGATTAACACTGGATTTTCTATGACTGTTTCCATAAATGAATGAATCAAAAATCGACTCCCTTAGATGTCCTGAATCCTGTGGCCTCCGATCGATGTCGAAATAACCACCTCAATGACGCCAAACTTTATTATCCGAACACGACACGTTTCACCTTAAAACGCATTATCAAGGGATATATTCATTTTCGGTCATGTAATTGCTGTTAGCCTTCTCGGCTTTTACAGCTTCATCGGATGCTGTGCTCGCGGGCCAGGGGCCCGGGTGCCAGGTTTGGTCTGACACAAACATAAATAAATAAACTCCCACAAAACCTCGAAATTCGGACTGTGTCGCGTTCGCTGCGTGCTTTCGCGATTTCCAATATCTTAAATATTTTAAGTCGTCTAATGACCGTCCGAGGGAGGCTGAGGCTCCATTCGGACTGTCGACTTGTGTGTCGGTAACTCTGGGCGGTGAGAAACATGTGTACGCGGTGTGATTATTGACTATTGCGCGCCGCTCTCTACGGCGGTCGCGCGTCGTGGTGCGTGTCATATTAAAGCTATTGACTGAGTGTACAGTGTGGCCTGGATCGTGTATCATGGTCAGGAAGAGCTGAGACGTCCGTGTCGTCTAGCTTATCCAGACCGGTGATAGGTCGCAGCGTCTAAGGTGCGAAGTATCTGGCGCTGCGATCGCCAATCAGCCTGCCAAGCGTAGCGATTACGTCAAATCGTCCCGACTTGGAAGACGCCTATGTCCAGCACCGGACTTTTTAAAAGCTAATAAAAAAGAAGAATTATTAATCAAAATAATAATGTTTGTATTATTGTTCCAGTATCATGGAAGCTTCCCTATACAGTTTGTATTGAAAACTGGTCAAGTTCGTTGGACCACGCACAGTGAAGGGTTCCGTAATGGGAGGGCGTGTAACCGAAAATATCCTATATCAAACTACACGGCATATCTTAGTCAAACCAATTTTCTTTAAAAACCGTTTTCTAGGTTCTACCCTAATCTTAAAATACCTAATAAAAACCCTTCTAACCTTAAATTTTTGAAATTTTCCTCCGCATAGTTTAAAAGTAAGAGGGAGATGATATTTCATCAAAATAAAACAGTTATTTTGAAACGTACTAACTAGCTACACATCCCACGCTTTTGTGCACTTATTTTTTTCTATCCTCAGTTACATGGATGATATGCCGTCCCTATTCTTTTCGTAGTTTGACTACACCATTGTAAAGCGGTTCATAAAAAACAGCTTCCTTCAAAATTTCATCTATATAGTGCCAATAGTCTCCAAGTGAAATGGCTTTGACATGGGGATAGACGGACCGGACAAAACTCTAAGGGTTTTGTTTCTGCTACGAAACCATAAAAATCCCGCGACCACGTACGCGTGAATTTAGGTTTTTTTTTTTAAATACTCTACTTCTTTGATTTTCCAAAATAAAAAGTATCCTATGTCCATCTCGAGGATGGAAGCTGTCTCAGTGTTGAATTTCGTCAAGGTCGGTTTAGCGGTACATCCGCGAAAATGTAACAAACAGACAGAGGGACAGAGAGAGTTACTTAGTCCTTAGTCCGCGAGGATTTACGTTGTTTAAAAATACTTTAGGAATTCTTTGTTTTTTCGAAATATAAAGTATCCTAGGTCCGTCTCCAGAACGCAAGCTATCTCTGTGCCAAATTCCATCAAGATCTGTTTAACGGTTAAGCCGTGAAAAGGTCACAAACAGACAGAGGGACACATAGAGTTACTTTCGCATTTATAATATTAGTATGAACAGTGACGAAACGAGCAAAACGTTCACCTCGTGGTAAGTGCAACGTCTCTTCATAACAACTACTGTGTCACCCAGAACATTAATGTGTGACACCACACTGCGCTCGTCACCCTGAGACATCAATTCTTAGGTCGCGCATTGCCCAGTAATTACGCTAGCTCTCAGTGCCCTTTATCAAAAACACTACTGCTTCACGGCAGAATAAATGGCCTGCGGTGGTTCCTACCTAGACGGATTCCTGCATAGAAATCCTACCACCAGTATATAGTTTCACATTTATGAAAATGACACGCATACGAGCACACTATGAGAAGAGCTGCACTCCTAACTTGCTTCAAGTTTCTGAATCTGAATGTGACACGAGTAAACCTGCACTAATTAAAACAGGATTAAACATGTTGAAAGGAGTAGTATACTAAAGTAAGCGTAATAGATATTATATACATTGATATAGATATTATATGTATTGATAGATCAGAAATAAATAATATTCATATATAAAATATACACTTCATATTTTACTTATTTGCACCTGCCATCAGTTTTCTAGTCTCCCAGGGTTGACTGGCAGAGAATGCCTCTAGGCATTAAGTCCGCCCATTGTAATCCTTAGATTAAGGTGTTACAATAAAGATTAAATAAATAAATAAATATATAAAATATCAAAACTTAAGCTCGACATAAAACAAACACGACTTTGTTGTCGTCCTATAAAAAAGTATTTAAATTGCCTCGGAATTATTTTAAAATGAAAAATTAATCAATTTTTTTTGATAATGCTCGATAGGTGTTATATTGTATATATTAAAGTAGAAGTGAGTTAAAATTAAAGTTAAATGTAGTGGAAACAATTTATATAAAAATAAAAGAAACGTTTTAAAAATATTTCCGCTCTTAAGTGATAAGGGTGCTAAAACTCGTCGCTGGGTTCAGGTCAAGATCCACTCAGTGAAAATAAAATGTTGTGTCACAATGTAAGTGAAAATGTTTAGAAGTGAATCCTGTATTGTTAATTATTAAAAATAATTTAATAAATCCTTTAAAGGTGTTTTTTTGAGCTAACCACGGCTAGGGCCGGACGCCCGTTTTAAATTTAACAGTACGCGAGTGACCTCAGTTCGATCCCCAGCACCTATAAAATTGTTCTGCAGTTTTAAGTGCGGATTTCCCACTTGCTCGGCGGTGAAGAAAACATAGTGAGGAAACCTATGGAATTTCTATGGAAAAAAGTCCACCAACCTGCATTGGAGCAGCTCTTCCCGACTTCAAAACCCTCTTAGGAATGCGAGGAGGCCGGTGCTCAGCAGTGGTATATTAATAGACTGCTACTTTACCTTACCTATAATAATACCTTTATCTATAATAATAATTTATAATTTTTTCGCACATTTTAAAAAGTAACAATAATTACTACGCAAAAACTTTGAGTATTTATCAAGTCAAGAGTTCTCTTGCTTTGTTGACTTCCCTCAAACATCGTTTAAAGGCTTATCAAAAGAAGTCACGTGCAAATATGTGTATTTTACCAACAAAAAATAATTCTTTAAAACCAGAACAAATTTGTATACAGCATTATAAACTTTTTTGGACGTTTTGTGAAATTCATTATCTAACTACATAGTTCATCTCTCGGACCCGAAATATCTGGTTTACAGATGATAAGATTTCTGTGTAGGGATCGTCTAGGTACCACCACAGTGCTGGTTATTTGGCCGCGAAGCAGTGGTGTGCAAACATTACAGTCTTTGTACTGTGGTTGTTCTTTGTGTCTCAGGGTGACGAGAGCAGTGTGCTGTCACATTCATAAATGTGTGACGCAGCATTTGTTATGGTCAGACGCTCCACTTACCATCTAGTAAACGATTATATCGTTGCGTCACAATCTATACTAATAAATAAAATTGGAGTGTCTTTATGTGATTTGTGTGTAGCTGTGAGTATAGTGTGTGAAAGAGAAAACTAGACATTCGGGCATGTCGCGGTATCGGTATTCACACAGACCACTTTCTGGTGTTAAGCTGACGAAGCGGGCTCTTTAAGCGATGGCGGAATCATGTGTGTGAAACTATTAGTGTACTAGAGCACATAAAAGTTGAGAATTTGCAAGAGAAAGAGGTGAGAGAAGAATTTGTGAGTAAACTGACCAAGCAGTTTGGTACTTTAAATGAGTAATGTGAGTGAGGTTGAAAAAGTATGGAAGCCGCTTATTAAGCAAGGAATCGTGGAAGCTGCTATTGAAGTGTGTGGTGTAAGTAAAAGAAGAAAAGGTTGTAAGTTAAAGACTGTGTGTGTGTAGAGGTTCAAAGGGCAGTCTCCGAGAAGAAGAAACCTTGGCTGTACTAATTGGCTACAATAGCCAATCAGAGAATGCAAAAAGCAACGAATGAGGACGTAAGCATGGCAAGGAGTGAGTATAACAGGTTAAAAGGTGTGGCAAAAAAGGTTGTGGTAAGAAGGAAAGAGAATGGTAGAGATGAATTTGATACGAGGTTATCTGACGACTTTCAGAACAACATTAAATTCTTCAGGAAGTCCATAAGAACAGCCAGAGGTAAAAATACGACATCGCAACTCGACAAAAGACACCAACCAGGATGTAAGTATTGTGAGAGGTGAGGAATGCATTCTAAAGACATGGAAGGAATATTTCGAAAGCTTATTTGAGAAAGAAGATATACCAGCACAGGGCCCATCCGAGTACATGAATATAGGTTGCGATGAAAGAGATATTAATTTATGGAAGAAATTGTGGAAGCGATGAATAGTATGCAATTGGGCAAAGCTGCAGGGTATGATAGAATTACGATTGAGATGCTGAAAGCTGGACAGGGCTCAGTATCGTCGGCAAACTGTATGCAAAGGTTTTGATTAAGAGAGTGATGAATGAAACTGATGAGAAGATTTGGGACATACAAGCGGAAATCAGGAGTGGAATGGGATGCATGAATCAGGTCTTTTCCTTACGAGGCATAGCCGAAAAATTCTTGGCTCAAAGCCAAAGGTCTATTGCGCATTCGTGGACTTGGAAAAGGCCTATGATAGGATAGTAAGGAATGAATTGTAGTCGACGTTGCATATGAATGGGGTGAACGGCAGCTTGATACGAGCACTGAAATCACTCTATAAGAATTCCAGTGCTTGTGCCAGGATAAACGGGGCTTACACAGACTGGTTTAACATCGAAAAGTGTGTTAGACAGGGATGTGTGGCTTCGCCGTGGCTGTTTAACCTATTCATAGACAATTGCTTAAAAGATTTGAAAGAGAGTGTGTTTGGATTAAGAATTAATGATCTAACCGTCGAATGCCTCCCATACGCCGATGATCAGGTTATATTAACATCATCGGAGGAGGAGTTTCAGGCGATGGTTAATATTATGCATGATGCTCTACGAAGCAAAGGAATGAAGATTAATGTAAATAAGACGAAAGTAATGACTTTTGAAACAGAGGAAAGTATGTCGGATTGCAAAGTTCTGACTGATGGAGAATGAGTGAAACAAGTGAAAGAGTTTGTGTACCTGGGATCTAAGTTTACGAGAGACGGAAAGTGAATAAGGCTCTGCATAACTTTGTGAGTAGCCAGAACGTATCTAAAAAGGCACGACTGGCTGTACCTAGGGGGGTTCTGGTCCCCACGTATGGTAGTGAATGCTGGGTCTGGCAGAAGAAGCATGAAAGTAAGATTAACGCTGTGGAAATGAGAAGTTTGAGAAGTATATGTATGAGAAATTCCTGACAATTGCAGTTAAAATGTTCGAGGAGGACAGAGATAAAATATCCATCGTATCTATTTTATGTTGATATATGTAGACAAAAACTATATCGGCAAATTACTAAGAATAACTACCTTCTGAACTCTCATTAAGAAGTCTCAAATTTAAATTAAAGTATCATTGATCTTAAGATATGGTCGTATTTTTGTATGAAAAAAACACAATATTTTCTACAGTGTTTTCGGTACTGTTGCTGTAAAACAACATGAGTTTCACTCAGTTTTTGTAGCACAATTTGCGAAGTTAGGTACTTCATTTTGTTCATCGCAGAACTGAGAGGAACACTAAAAAGTACATTTTGAGTCAACTTTCGAATTGTAAAGGTTAAGTTACTTCTTTGAGTATCGATGGTCACTGAGGTTTTTAAGTGACAGAGCTTACGTTAAAGTATCGAATAAAATAAGTCACTCGATTTTATTACTGCAATTCTGATTTTAAAAAGTTCGTGCTCCAGCTCGAGTTCTAATCTTCTTAAATGATCTTAACCAATACTTCACACGGACTACGTCGCTGAGTCCACAAATCAGTGTTAATGGATCGACTTCCTGCAGCCAACAACACGCGGACTTGGGTACATTCACATTACTAATATTACCCGAGCGGTTATTTAGTGCCGCGTCCTAGGTGCGAATACCAGCCGTTGGTTGGTGTTGGTTTTCGGGCCTATCAAATTTATCTCTGTAAAATGCTCTCACGAAACATGACAAATTCTAGGGTGGTACATCGTGTTTTGAAATAAAAACTACACATACATGCATATACATACTCGTATTTACTGCTACATTTGCAGTACGTGTTTTTTTTACCTTTTATTATCATTGTTAATTATTGTGACGAGTTAGAAAATCCATCATCGCAATTCGTTCATTTAGAAAACTATATCCCTTCGTAAGGTATGACATAGCGACAAAAAATTCTTAAAGTTTTCTTCATTTTTTTATTGCGAAACAGTATAGAATTGATGGCATTATATACATTATATATGAGAAAATTACACAATGCCCTGGCTTATATTGCCGAGGTAATGGCCATTCAAAAATAGATCACTACACGAACAGAATAACTACTTTTTTCGCATAAAAAGTCTTATCACTTTTGGAGGACCACCTTCTTTAATATATTGAAATTTATCGCGTCTGTACTGTTATCAAAGGCGGTATCGTAATAAATGGGTCGGATGAAGTGCGATACTGTGAAAGAGTTTATTCAAGCCATTTTTTTTTTACTAACCCTGTACAGTTTTATTACGAAGATCATTCTAGTATCAAATATGTCCATGCCTAAATGACATGCAATAAGCAATGATGTTCTTGATAACTTTCCTTTAATTTTAATAATAACAACGTTCGTCTTTATACGTCCTATTGCAGTGGAACTGGCCTCCAATTTTCACAAGATGGTCAGAAATGAAGATCTTCTGGTTCCTTTACTGCGGGTTTAGAATGTCTTTGAAAATTAGATTTAACTTACATTACACGAGCGAGTTTTGTATATTTTTTTTTATTATATACAGTGACGAAACGAGCAGAACGTTCACCTGATGGTAAACGTGCAACGTCCGCCCACAACAAATGTTGTGTCACCCAGAATATTTCTGTGTGACTCCACACAGCGCCCGTCACCCTGAGACATTAGTTCTTAAGTCCCAAATGCCCAGTGATTACGCTAGCTCACAATGCCCTTCAAACCGAAACACAGTAATGCTTGCACACTACTGCTTCACGGCAGAATAACTGGCCCTGGAGTGGTACCTATCTAGACGGATTCCTGCATAGGAATCCTACCACCAGAAAAACTAGTTACGTGCTTAAAGAAACATGGATGATATTAATGTATTCTATACAGATACAAAACAATGAAAATTTCTCTGACTCATGTTCAACTTCTCATATTAAGTAACGAATATGTAGCACGACCAAAGAACAGGTAGATAGTAAAACAGGAACCATCACTGTATATTTAAATTAGAAAATCATCAATTTGCATAAGTAAGTTACCATTTAAATTAAACTATTCAACGCTTAACGTAAGCCTCTCCTAATGAAGAACTTGCCATTTTGTAGGATTTCTTCACGGGAATCCGTCTAGGTTGGTACCACCCATTAGTTGTGCAAACATTACTGTGTTTCGGTCTTAAGGGCACTGTAATTGGGCATATAAGACTGAAGAACTTATGACTCAGAGTGATAAGCGCGGTGCAGTGCCATACAGATATGTTCTGTGTGACACAGGATTTGTTATAGGTAGACGTTGCACTTACCATCAGATACACGATTTGGTCGTCTCGTCACTTTATACCATTTAAAAATAACCACATTTGGCAGTAACAAGGCCGTAAACAAGCCGTGGTAGCTCACAAGCCGTGGTAGCTCAGGGGCCTGGTGCTCGCTTTTAATTTCATAGTAAGCGAGTAACCTGGGTTCGATCCCCGGTGCCAGCACCTCTAAAATCGTTCTACAATTTTAAGTGCTGATTTACCACGTGCTTAGCGATGAAGGAAAACATCGTGAGGAAACCTGCATGTCCGAGGAATAGAAATATTTCGAAGACATGTGAAGTCCGCCAACCCGCATAGGAGCAGCGTGGCGGATTCTTCCTAGCTCCTAAACCCTCTCAGAAATGAGAGGAGGCCTGTGCTCAGCAGTGGGACATTTATAGGCTGAAACTTTACTTTACATTTGGCAGTAACAAGGCCACGTTACATCGACGCTGCAGTCAGTCTGTTAGGGTCGTCATCAGCGGTGTCGGTATTTTTTTACAGTTGATATTACGTTTAGCGTGTCAAAAGAAAATATTTTTTTAAATATAATTACAATTATTCGTTTTCGGACATGATCGGTTTTTTTTTTGTTTCTTTGTAATTCTGTTGTCTATCGGAGCCCATGATATTTCTGTGATATTTTAAAACCAGAATGAGGCCAGACGATTGAATTAATTATATCAGTATCACACAACGAATATATAGAAACACCATCATCTCCATCATCACCATCATTTCAGCCCCTCACAAGTCCAATACTGAACATAGACCTCACTCATTTTGCCAAATTTTTATGTCCCAAACAACGGTTACAAGCCACATACATCCATCGACTTCCCGCAAAACCGTGCATTTCCCAGTCCGGGGTAATCATTCGATAATCGGAATCTGTAAAACTCTAGACTAACTAATAGAGAATATGACCTACTATTGGTAAATTTAATTTTTTGTTCATTCTTGTGTCGTCTTTTACGTAGGACCAACCGAGATCATCAGATTTGAGGGGACACCGCTACACGGAAAAAGTGAGTGGGATTGTGTGCGAGAATTTTCTGAATTTATACATTCTTTTTTAATATTACATGGTTTTTGAATATGCATCACATCAGTCGAAGCCGGAGCCAGGGAAGATATATTCATAATTACAACCAATACTAGAAACTTGTTTAAAATATATGAATACTATCCGAGTGTTGAAATAAAAAATACGTGACTATTTCTACTCTACTTGATAATTAAGTAGTTGTTAGCGTTTCAGCTCAAACTTTTTAAACAAATAGTATATGGTGACAGACTAACCAGGGAAGGAACGAGACGAGCAAAACGTTCACCTGACGGTAAGTGCAACGTCTACCCATAGCAATGCTGTGTCACCTAATATTTCTGTGTGCCACCACACTGCGCCCGTTGCCCTAAGACGTCAGTTCTTAAATCTCATATCCTCTGTGATTACACTAGCTTAGCTCTCAGTGCCCTTCGGACCGACGACTAGACGATTTTTTTTTTATTTGATAAAGTGACGAAACGGGCAAAACGTTTACCTGATGGTAAGTGCAACGTCTGCTCATAGCAAATGCTGTATCACCCAGAACATTTCTGTGAGACGCCCAGTGATTACGCTAGCTCTCAGTGCCCTTCAAACCGAAACACAGTAATGTTTGCACACTACAGCTTCAAGGCAGAATAACTGGCCCTGGGGTGGTACCTACCTAGATGAATTCCTGCATAGGAGTCCTTCCACCGCTATATACAACAGGGTAAATAAAAACAGAACAACATTTAAAGATAGTGCTTTATTCATTACAGAATCTATACAGACTTTACCGAATACAAAAACATTAACAATTTCAAGATAAAATCAAGAGACAGTCACCTTGCCAAGAAACAACTATAAGCCGCAACGACAGTCGTTGTAATCAATACAAGCATTGACATATACTTAGCTGCGAACAAAATTAAAGGCAGCGACTTCAAATCGAGAATTCCATATCAATATCAGTCCTCACTTAACACCTAAATGGATCATCGACCGTTCAAAAACATTTTCAAGTCACTGCTGTATAATAGAAATAGAAATGTCGGTAACTAATTAAAAAATAAATAAGGTAACTTATAAGACCTAAGGCGGCAAACACGCCGACGTATTATGGCCATTTAAAATGACCTGGTCGCTCTCTGAGTTGGCCTGTCCGCAGCCTAGACTTTTTATCAATCTAAATTCAAGACGGAGGTTGCATACTAGATACGATTATTCAAATATATTCAATAGATGCTACAGTCATAACCTATTTACATTGTTTATTATTAACCTACTATTTAATGATGTAAAAATACTGATGTTTATTAATCCCAATTTAAATCCAAATGAAGCCTCCTTAAAACTACGTATTTTTTCTATTTGAAACATTTACTTGATGATACACGTAACGTCTGCCTGTTACAAATGCTGTGTCACAAAAATCATTTTTGTGTGGCACCACGTTGCGCCCGTCACACTGAAACACAGTTCTACTGGTCTACAGCACTTTAGCATTGGCTAAAACAATTAAGTTGCAAAATGTTGTTGATTCTATAACAAAGGCTTAAGTTTGGTGGCGCGACAGTATCCGAATGCAACTTCAGGTAATTAACTCTATATTCTGAAAGTATGGTGCGTCATTCTACAGTATAAAATGTATAGTAAAGTATACCTCCTACAGTTTTACGTGGTTTCAGCTATTGATTGACATAAATACATTAATTCGCTCAGTAGGCAACCTCCGCTAAATCGACGCGTCGCAACACGCGATTACACAGCGTTACCCGCGCTGTGCACCCCTCCGTTGACATTCAGTGGAATGGTGTTAAACTCGTCTTCCAGATCCTCGGTTTTCCTGTTCGGGCCAAAAGTAATTAAAATTATTAAAAACATGGTTAGTTCTAAACAAAAAAAAACTCATAACTGAGTTTGGCGGATGATATTGTCAATGAAATTGAGTGCTACTACTACGATGGCGCGAAAGTGGATCTTGGCCTCCGACAAACAGAGATGCCATTACTGTCTACACTACGCATCATCTTTCTACTTAGCTACCGGGAGTTAGAGCAGATATGAACATTAAATGAAAACACTATATTTAAATTCAGTTAAATTTGTAAATGCTGACACGTTTTAGAGTCCAGTGCGGATCGGCGGACTTCACGTTACCTCGAAATATTTATTATTTCTGAGACATGCCGGTTTCCTCTCGAAGTTTTCCTTCACCGCCGAGCACATCACTCAAGATGACAATTAACAGTGTTACTCAAGCGATGGCACCGGGAATCAAATTCACATCGCACGCGTACTAAAAGTTCTCATACTTTAAAAATATATTTCTAAATGCACCAGTTAATTTTGACAGTTTCATACCGTTTCCTATATTTGTATATAATGAGCACGATGAACGCGTTCCCGATGAACAGCGCCGCTATCAAAAGCGACGGGATGACGATGTCTGGAAAGAGATATTTAATTATTTGATGTACTACAAAAATAGGGGTTCGCCTTGAGCTGACGGAATAAGAAAATCTACCATCTCGTTTCACTCCGTAAAAGTAGACGAAGGGAAATGCCTGGAAAATGTCATAGCTTCCGACGCTATAACTACTTTGAAAATTCACGTCTGTGACGGGCAGCAGCGTCTGGGAGAGGCTTATGTCCAGCAGTGGGCTATTAACGGGTGAGAACAGTATGAGCAAATGGTTCACTTAGTAAGGGCAACGTCTGCCCATAAAAATTGCTGTGTCACCCAGAACAATTCTTAGTAACACTACAATGCGCACGTCAACCTGAGACATTAGTTCTCAAGTCCCATAATCCCAGTAATTACACTAGCTGTCAGTGCCCTTCAGACCGAAACAGTAATGTTTGCACACTACTGCTTCGCAGGAGAATAACTTCGCAGGAGAGGCACTGTGATTGTATCTACGAGTACATAGACGGATTCCTGCTTAGGAATTCTACAACCAGGAAAATTTATTAAATAAAGAACGAAATTCTAACAACCATATTTCTCTATGAAAAAGAAAATATCGTTTAATGAGTACTGTACAAACAGCTGTAATATCAATAAACGATAGCATGTTACAGAGAATCAATAAAAGTTGAGTCAACTCACCGACTATCATGTTTGCCTCGGTGTGCGGCAGTTTTGTATCTTTATTTGAACTGTCCGAAGCTGAATCGTTCGCGACTGCTTTTACAGTCGTCTCTTCTAAAACAAAGTATCTTTACATAAAGTATACAGTTACGATGAATTTGAAGACTTAAATTTTTAAGCTCAATCAATAGTTAAATTTTTTTAGACACCTTCTCTGATTTGTTTTGTAATTCAGTTGTATTTTTGTGTATAGCTTAGAGTAATTAATGCCGCGGGCAAGAGTTCCGCCCGAGGATTGGATTTTAGAAACACGTTTCCATGCTGCTCTAGTGAAGAAAAAAAGGAGAACGATTCTTTTTATTCCTCTGCCTCTTTTCGTGATGAATATTTCAGGTTTAATATCTCAGTACTTTTACACACAGTAATTTTGGCCAGGCGTATTTGTTGCCGTTAGGTGTACGGCGGAGTAGAATATAGCACTACTACACCTTACTCATTACTACCGAGGTGTCGTAAGAGGCGATTAAAGTAGTGTACCGACAGCCTTTATTCGTTCAGAATAATACCATAATATGCAATGCTGTCACTATACTGCTCGTTGGAACGCAATGGGGAGTAAGAATTTTTTGACTCGTACCAAAATGGCGGCGACATAGTTCGCAACCCTTCACGTCTGTTTTCCCGCCGTGGCGAAAAGTGGGCTACGTCAGTGGCCGCAGCCTTCCCCTTTTGGGAAAAAAGCGTGACTTTGTGTATGTTACATACATATTAGTTAAAAAAATAAATACAAACAATTCATTGTTGAAATGTCGAAAATGTTTTAATAAATATTAAGTTTATATAATTTCAAAAACATGATTCGTTCTTGCTTCAAATAGACATACGCTTCGCGAGGTTAATTAAGATCCGATGTCATGTTCTGAGTGTAGAGCGAGTTACGAATATATTAAGTCCCGACTGTACTAAGTCGCGCAATATTAGAAACTAGCTGATGCACATGACTTCGTCCGGGTATTTAGGTTTTTAAATATCTTGCGGAAACTCTTTGATGTTCCGGTATAAAACGTATCTTATGTCCGTCTTCAGGATGCAAGCTATCTCTGTGCCGAATTTCGTCCGAATCGGCTCAACGGTTGAACTGTGAAAAGGTAACAAACAGAGGGAGGGAGAAAGTTAGATCGACATATGGATGTAATTTTCCATTCAATTTTCAATTCAATTTGTATTTTATAATTTATTATGAACCTTGTCACTCTTGTCTTACCACTGACCATTTTTTATGTTACAAGATTATAGATTGATACTGGCCGGTTTCCGCAACTCCTCGTCTATGCGCGTATTTTGCGTGTTTTATTTATATAACAACTGCAATTTTAAAAAAAAATCAACAAATTCGTCACGGTACGTAGCGGTCATCGAAAATTGTTTTTAATTACATTTGTTTTTTCGGAAAACATTTTCATTTTTTATACTTAAAATTGATAATAAAGTGCTCGTTAAAGTGTATAGTGATGGGAAAATTCAATTCAAAACTGAGAACGTATTTTTTGTTTAGAGTCCAACGATTCCTTAGTAATTTTAAAATGTAATTTAAATTATCGTGATCGATGTTCTAACAAACTGAAATTTTAGATTGCTGCTAATTCCTAAAAACATGTATGTATTTACCTGCACCCCCTATGGGATACAGTCGTGATCTTATGTATTTACCTGCTACTATGAAGCTGACAAAGAGTTACGTCAGTTGCCATAAATAAAAAAGTAGCGAACATATTATACACAAATTAAAATTGCCAATATCTTGCGCGTTTTTTTAATTTAGTTTTAAAATACTTACTTTACTCGTAGTGATAAAGTGATAGGTTGAGGAAACTTAACACATTTATTTCTGTTTCATGTGATATTTCTTGACAGATTTGAGACAGATACTGTATCATATTTGACTTAGCAAAACTGTCAGGGAATGTAATACAAAAAAAGAATAAAGCAAAGAAGGAAGAAATTGATACAAAAATATATCCTATACCTTTTTGCTCAGTTTAACATACGTGAATTCGGTATTTGTGAATCAATTCATAGCTTCATTTAGGTAAATGAAGCTATGAAAAAGTCTTGTAAATTAATAATTTGGTCAAAATGAACCGCACATCATTTAAACGCCCTAAACTCGGCTAACAGATAATATTGTATTTTTGACTTTTTAATCTTTAATAATCCAAATTAAAATTATTTTAAAGTGAGAATAAAGCGTAGAAATTGTTAAATAAAACAGTGACTATTGTCAGACCCCACAAACAAGAACTTTGCTAAAACTCCGGAAGTGTACTTAAATATGCTTATGAGAGTGTTGTGTATAATTTTTAGGAATTAATTTTCGGGCGTTTTCGAGCGAACGACTGGAATTTTTAAATTCTGAAATTATAAATAAAAACTTTATTACATATATACGTACATACAGTCACGCCTTTTGCCCATATAAAAGGGGTAGGCAGAGGCCACACGCGGAGTCCACTTTTCGTGGAAAACGAGACGTGACGGGTGGCAAACTACGTCGCCGCCATTTTGGTAAGAATCAAACCAATTCTTACACAAGTGACAGCATTGCATATTATGGGGTTATTCTGCACGAATAAAGGCCGTCTCGGTTTTAAATATTGGTATAAGTTTTCTGTATAATTCTTCATTGAAATCATTATGTGTAACGGAGCTGTTGGCGCACTGGCTAATCGAAGGATTTTTCGCTTCGAGTCGCGGATTCGATTCCCGGACGGTACAAATATTTATATCTGCAGACGGTCGTTCCGGGTCTGGGGGTTCCGACATCGTTATGCATGCGACAAGCCACTTTGGATATAGACCTCTTCTTACGAGCGCCGCTGTGTAGTTGCCGCATTGTGCAGATCGTCGCTCTATGTTAAGAGAATCTATCACCCCACCTCATCCCGTGGGTGTCGTAAAAGTCGACAAAGAAGGAAAATAAAAACCCGAAGATGGGCAGCAGCATCTTCCTGGAACATGTGAATAAATAAACTGCGGTTGCCAACCCGCCAGCCAAGCATGGCAACTATGGCAAAATACCCCAAAAATGAGAGCTAATAACTTTTGTCGCAATCTATGGGGGAGGCCTATGTTCAGCAGTGGACTAGTGATAGGCTGAGATGATGAACTTCATCACTTTAGGATTTGCCTAATCCAGAGGTTGTCATTTTTGCGCAGATGTAACCATTGCCAAATCAGTCTACAAACTCGAAATGTTATCTCGAAAATTGGTCCCACGGATCTAACCCACCAGAGAAACCCCGAGCATCGCTGTATGCATTGCTCTCTGAGTGACTTTGAGCTTGTAGAGCAGCCGGACCGTCGTTTGTATATGCGCGATTTGTGTCTGTAAATGCACCTATCGTGCTGATATATTCAAGCGACTTAAAAAAAAAAGAGGTTCTCATTCATCACTGTATATTTTTTAATGTATGTTCAGGCATATTTTCTGTGTTTATGAACCTATAAGATTCTACTACGCTACGCTCGTCACCCTGAGACATTAGTTCTCGAGTCTTATATGCCCTAGTGCAATTCACTAGCTATCAGTGCCCTTCAGACGGAAACATTAATGTTTGCACACCAGTACTTGACCGCGGAATCACTGGCACTGTGGTACATGGTACCTACCTAGATGAGAATCCAGCCACCATTCTGTATTGGATAATTTAGCATAAAGCAATATTATAAAACAATTATAATAATAGCTTTATGCTATTTAAAACATTAAGCAGTGTTCTACTCGCATATGTAATCTCTTGTTAATATTTATACTATTGTAAGAAATGTAATGAGCGATAAGGATAAACCTTCACTGAATATACAAAATATCCTTAAAGAGCCCTCTATCTTTTAAAGTAGCGCTTGCTTTATGTCGCAGAATTAATAGCGTCTACAAAAAGTCTCCGCAAGAAACGAAGCGCTAACTAGGTCGGACGTAACACTATCTTAAAGGACTTCCTTTATGCATGGAAATAAAATCTAAATTAAAGCGACGGTTTTAAAAATTTTATTGAAAATAATATTGTTTAGAGGTAAATTACAAAACGACCGCATGATCTTGTTGTCACAGTACCTGTTTTCTAATCCGCGGATTCGAATCACAGCCGGAACCAGCATTTCTGTGATTGTACCCCGAGTCCGTGAGACTGCCTAAGACTGTCGAAGTTGGATCTACCTAGTCCTAGGTATATATATATACACGTCAACAACTTCGAGCGCAGTGTTCCCATCTACAGCCGATATAGGTGTGACATGGACATTTACTGGTGGTAGGATTCCTATGTGGGAATTCCGTCTAGGTTGGTACCACCCCAGGGCCAGTTATTCTGCCGTGAAGCAGTAGTGTGCAAACATTACTGTGTTTCGGTTTGAAGGGCACTGAGAGCTAGCGTAATCACTGGGCATATGAGACTTAAGAACTGATGTCTCCGGGTGACAGGCGCATTGTGGTGTCACACTGTTCTGGGTGACACAGCATTTGTTATGGGTAGACGTTGCACTTACCATCAGGTGAACGTTTTGCTCGTTCCGTCACTTTTATGAAATTTAGACATGATCTTCGTCTTGTCCATGTTCATATTAAGACCTACCCGTTGGGAGACACTATTGGGGTCATTGAGCAGAATGCCCAGTTCTGCCATTATGACTATATAATACTTGATAATTTCCGACATTTTTCGGAAGTGGTTACCGTAATGGAAAATCGGCCAGGACGACAGCTTCATCATCACTGAATATGATCTATAAGTTCCATAACGGAAGACCGCAAGAAGATATTATAAATCTGTTCTCTCCAACGTTTCACACTGTCCACTACTCACAGGAATATCCAGGTATCGGCCTTTACCCAGTTAAATACAATTAAATACTTTAACTGCTACAGTACATAGACATAGAATAGAATAAAATTTTATTCAATATAGAACGAGAGAATCAACCACCCCGTCTCAATCCGTGGGTGTCGTAAAAGTCGACAAAGGGAGAATTAAAACCAGGAGATGGGCAGCAGCATCTTTCTGGAAAATCTGAGTAAATAAACTGCGGTTGCACGCTACCTGCTCACTACATACCTACCGCAACCCGCCTGCCATGCGTGGAAAACTATGGCAAAAATAAAAGCCACAAATATTTGGCAATCTTTGGGGGAGGCCTGTTCAGCAGTGGACTAGTGACAGGCTGAAATGATGATGATGACATATTCATGTATTTTTAGAAGTACAATGGTTCGAAAAACAATTCCTTTATCCTGAGTACCAGCAAGAAGCGGCAGTCAGCGAGCAATTAGCTTTTCTTTTTAGTCGTTTTAAAAACAATTGTGGTTAATCAGGTTGGCATCCACACAATAATGTTATGCATAAATAAGTGATATTGCCGTTCTTTTACTTCGTTTAGTCCTTTATTCGTTTATCACCAACGATGGGACGAGATGGAATAAAGAATCTCTAAAATTGCCGCCTGGTTTCAGGTTTCGTTAATCGAACAAATTTTATATAAATATACATCTTCCACTTAACGACCAGACGTACAATCTGCTCAGGACATACTTTTTTTACGTAAATCTGACTTACGACCGTACTAACTTCAATTAGTATGTGATCTCTGCGACATATAGTAAAGTAACAGCTTATAAATTTCAAACTGCTGAACACAGGCCTCCTCTCACTTTGGAGAGGGTTTTGGAGCCAGGAAGAGTCGGCGACGCCGCTCCAATGCGAGTTGGCGGACTTCACATGTCTTTGAAATATTTTTACTACTAACGACGATTTTCTTCACCTCAGAGCACGTGAAAACAGCACTTAAAATTGCAGAAGAATCTTAGAGGTCCCGGCACTGGGAATCGAACCCAGGTCACTCGCGATCTATGAAAATGTAAGGCGAGCGCCCGGCCCCTGAGCTACCACGGCTACTATGAAAATAAGGCGGCCTAGGAACAACAGTATTATTTGTATAGATGAAAGTAACGAAACGAGCAAATCATTCCCTTTGCAACTTCTGCCCATAACAAATACTGTGTCACTCAAAACATTTCTGTGTGGCACCACACTGCGCTTGTCACCCTGAGATATCAGTTCTAAAGTGTAATAATTACACCTGCAACAAAAGAGCCTACGCTTTTCTCAAAAGCCGTCAACGCACCCGTATCATCATCATCATCATTTCAGCCTACCATTAGTTCACTGCTAAACATAGGTCTCCCCCATAGATTGCCACAAAAGTTTGTAGCTCTCATTTTGTCGGGATTTTGCTATAGTTGCCACGCTAGGCAGGCGGGTTGGCAACCGCAGTTTATTCAGATGTTCTAGGAATGTTTCAATCCTAATGAATCCATCCTACAACCAGTAAAAACAGACTGCTTGCATAAACTTTTTTGTAATATCAAAAGATTACGAACATTAAAAACTGCAACCAATGTTTTTTTATAAATACATTTCAGACAAAGATACTGTAAATATGCATATATATATATATATATATATATATAGAGTAGGTTATAATTGTAGATATTCTCATGTATCTATTTCTGACGATCTGTGTTTTGTGCGTATGTGTAAAAAATATTATTTCTTTGTGAAATGTGTTATGACGGTATAAATTGTAACTGGATTTCGCCTATATTGTAAGTACGTTTTACATGTATACTTCACTAGCACGACAACATCTTTATTAATCAATTAATAAAATATAATAACATGCAATAAAGTTAGAAATAAAAATATGACAAACTGATGTAAATTTCGACAAGATGACATTAGCTCAAATAGAATAGAATTTAAGTAGAGAAATTAGCGCTCTAGAAACTTGAGGCGAAGAGCTTACTTCTTATCCAACTTAAAACGAACGTCATACAACTAAGGAACGCTGCCCGAGAAAGATAATTAAAATATCAAGAATATATTTTAATCTTCCAGAAAGTGTTATCATAAAAAATTTGCAATCTAATATTCTCTTTTGTTATTCTCATTTTTAACTTTCATTAGAGATTATGAAATATACTATTGTAAAATTATCAACATTACCTTTTTATTATTCCAGGTCGGGATATAGACCTTTACCATGATCGCATCATTGACGCTAAGAATTTAGCTCTCACATATTTGAGATGGTTATCTCGCCATGTGTCTCATCTAAATAGATTATATAAAATAATTTGTACAAATACTCAAACCGTTGGTTTTCGGGTCTGGTTGTGTTGTGCATATTTTCACAAGACAACCAGATGAGAGGCTCAAAGAAAGAAAACTCTTATTTATCGAAAAAAAAACCTTTGTGTTGTATATATTATATACACACCCCACACTCTACCTATATACAACACACGTTTTATTTTTAATGATCACATCATTCCAGCCCATCATGAATCGATTCCTGGACATAGGTCCCCAACAAAAACTGCCGCGGAACACGATCAAGAGCCTTCTGCATCCATCGTCTTCTCGCAATACAGGTCGCTCTATCTAATGGATTCGCCCTACACTGCGTTTACCGATTTTCGGCTTTCCTTTATTTCTTCCCTAACGGTTATCGGCTTGAAGTTTCGTTTTTTTTTTAATATAATTAGAATATATTATACCATAGTTGCAGATTTGACTTAGAGAATTTAATAACGCAAACCATGCGAAGAGCCAAACTTTTCTAAAATAAAATTTATTATAGTTATTTATGGATATTTGGACTTCTATGAAACAAGATAATCATATGCAAAAATGATAAGAAATATACCTTATATGCACGCAACCAATGTGTCCTACGAGTCGCCGTGTGGTATTTGTACAGGGAATCTATCACCGCTTACCAACCCGTTTTATTCGTCTCGTTAACTGGTGGTAGGATTCCTATGCAGGAATCCGTCCAGGTAGGTATCACCCCAGGGCCAGTTATTCTGACGTGAAGCAGTAGTGTGCAAACATTACTGTGTTTCGGTTTGAAGGGCACTGTGAGCTAGCGTAATCACTGGGCATATGAGACTTAAGAACTGATGTCTCAGGGTGATGGGCACAGTGAGGTGTCACACAGAAATGTTCTGGGTGACACTGCATTTGTTATGGGCATACGTTGCACTTACCATCAGGTGAACGTTTTGCTCGTTTCATCACTTTATACAATAAAAAAATACAAAGTGCCAGAAAAATGTTGATCTTCAGCCGACTTAATAACCATCTCTTATATCGTCATCATCATTTCAGTTTATCACTAGTCGTCTGCTAAACTAAGCCTAGGTTCGTCTCAAATATACCGATCCTAAATAAAAAATAGCCTAACCGTGGCCTCAAACATCGTCAATTAATTCACCCACGAAGTGTGACCGTTACGACATGTCCTTCCAACTTTAGGCCAATATCGCTATCCTGCTTCATGCTGATGACGTCTGTCCCATGAGTTGAAAAATAGAAGCGACATCAAGCACTATTATAAGTTAATACCCATTAATTTAAAAGCATGCAACATAATACTTCATAGTGTATATCTGATATAGTATTTGCGTTGGCATCATTAATTAAATAAAACATCAACTGCAATACAATTAAAAGAGCACAGTGCTATCGCTTGCGTAATCAGAGACGTATTATAAAATGAATTCAAGCGAGGTGAACTTTGAGCTCGACACCAGCATTCAGTCGCAAAATAAGGGCGCCGCCGGACGCGGAGCTGCAAAGTGGTCGCGACTACACTTAACGAGTTTAATTATCGCGAGGTTATATAGCAGCAACGGATAGTGAAGAGATGATTTAAAATAAGCTGGTCTCATGGTCCTGATCTTACGATCTTTATTGTAATGATATATTTTCTTAGATTTTAATTAAGAAAGAAAAAAGTAGGAAAAAAGTATCAGACTTCGTAAATCGTTACTTTGCGAAAATTCGCTACAATAATAAAAGAAAGATACAATGCTGATTATTATTAGAATTAAAAATAAACTTTTTTTAAGAGCGATGTTTACCCTAACACAATAGCGTGCACAGGTAAACTTATACTGGTGGCGGTAACCAATGTCGGAAGCTACAATTTTTAAGCGGATCGCGATTGCGAATCTTAAGAAAATAATTTTGTTTTTACCTTTGCTGAAAGGAAGCTGGTGTCGGCAAAATAGAGTCGCGATTGTGCTCAATTAAGAAGATCGTTGTTCGACAGTCGATAAGAAAAATCCATATTACTGGTGGTAGGATTCCTATGCAGGAATCCGTGTAGGCAGATACCACCCCAGGGCCAGTTATTCTGCCGTGGAGCAGTAGTGTGCAAACATTGCTGTGTTTCGGTCGGAAGGGCACTGTGAGCTAGCGTAATCACAGGGCATATGAGGCTTAAGAACCTATGTCTCAGGGTGATGGGCACAATGAGATGTCACACAGAAATGTTCTGGGTGACACAGCATTTGTTATGGGCAGACGTTGCACTTACCATCAGGTGAACGTTTTGCTCCTTTCATCACTATACAATAATAAAAAAAAATAAAAAAAAATATGTCTATGTGCGCGTGTGTATATTCAATTCTTTTTAACTGTATATAAAAACGGACTAACTTTAATAAGCTCATTCTTGTGTGCACAATGAAAAAAAACAAGAGTCTATACCGAATCAGTAGTATTAAAAATGATACAGTTCACACATACAGAGTCCTTTGAACTTATGACAAAACCTATTCAGGCATAGAAATATAGATTTCGATTTCTTGCACATCACTAGTGGCAGCCAGCTCTCGCTCGTGCTTCCGTGAATTATTACTTTCACGTTAAGTTGACGACGGTAGCGATGGCAGAATCTTTTGTGTAATTGCTTGTAAGCCAGAAACGGGTACAATTACAACACCCCTCTCTAAGTAATCGGATTATATGATCGTGACACTTTTAATATCGTCTTTTTAATGTTACAATTAAACAATTGTTTTTAATGTTAAATACATTTACTTCTTGCATTACGTGACAGACAAAATGACGACGAAAATAGCTATACTAAAGTAGAAATACATAAATCAATTCCTTCACTTAACATTTCAAAATATCGGCCAATAACGAAATTTTTTTGTAAAGGGAATGCGCTAGTTTCTGTCACACAGTTTATAAAAGCACAGATACCGTCGTTAACTCTAATCTAACTCTATCTAAGTCAGCTTTAAACGATGTGACTTTTTTTTGTTGCAGAAAGGGACGAGACGAGCAGAACACTCTCCTCATAGTAAGTGCAACATCCGCCCGTACAAAGCTGTGTCACCTAGAATATTTATGGCACCTTACTACTTCTATGCCCACAGATTACACATATCATTATAGACGGTAAACTATGAAATACCAGCCTTGCACATCCTAATTTGAAAGCAATAGGCAATGGCGTCTGCGATTATAGTGACAACTACCCCAACAGATTAAAGTACTTAATGTAACCTCCCGAACCCACAATGTTTACTTCAATATCATATCATATTGCATGAACACAAACTATGAGTGCGCTACAGACCGAAACAGCAATGTTTGCACATCAACTTCACTTTTGACTCACGGTAGAATAACTTGCCCTGCAGTGTTACCTGGCACAGGAATCCTACCATCAATCTCTTTTTGTAATTAAGCTAACAATTATATAATTTAATAAAAATAGCACAATAATCATTTTGCATATTGAAAATACTTACATAGCAGAACTGTTATTAAATCAAGCTGTTACTGTGTGTAGTAATATAAAATACATAAAAAAGTAGTCTTAGTATCGCCGTGTGGTAGCGACGAAAGAAAATGTACCTCTCAGTTTCGTCCCATGAGTATCATAAGGGTCGACTAAGATAAAGGGTTATTTTAAGATTATTTTCATAACACTTATTGTATATCATATTTTTTACTCTATCATTGGCTGCAAAGAAAATTGCCCCAGACCTAGGAAAATCCAGCGAGAAATCCAGAGACATTGACAGAAATTTTACTATTTACCCAATTAAAGAAACTGCTTGACAGCGAACACCTCAGTAATCTACCACCCCATGTCCTCTCGAGGGTGTCTTTAAAGTCGACAGAGGGAAAATGAAAACCAGGAGATGGGCAGCAGCATCTTTCTGGAACAACTGAGCGGTCGCCAACCCTCTGTTATTCTACATTCGCATTTTTTATAAATTTAGTTTTTTATAAATACCGTGGGAACTCTTTGATTTTCCGAAATAAAATGGATCCTATGTCCGTTCCAGGAAGCAAGCTAACTCTGTGTTGAATTTCGTCAAAATCGGCTCAACGGTTGACCCGTGAAAAGGTAACAAACAGAGGGACAGAGAGTTCTTTCGCATTTATTATCTTAGTATGGATACTACGGATTTAGAATAGAATAGAATTAAAATAGTGCCGTGTGGTGGCGGCTCGTTAAAAGAATACTACTACTCTATCTCATCCAATGGATCTCGTAAAAGGCGAGTAAGGAATAAAACTGCACTGTGCACCCGACAGCGCATGGTGGCGATGGGCTCACCACCTATCACACCAAGTGCATTATATTGTTTTGGTGAAACGTGGATTGTGGCAGTCATCTGGTTTTGCAGTGAGTGCCCAGTCTCTGACTACCCCTTATGGGATACAGTCGTGATCTTATGTATGTATGTATGTATGTATGTAGAATAGAATGGATTTATTTGGCAACACATATACAACAATAACAATGAGAAAAAAATATGAGCACACAAGAAAAAATATAAGCAAATTTAAAAATGCTTCACTCGCCTCTAGTGTAACATTATTTCAGGACAATTACATGACATAGCAAAAGATTGACATAAAATAAGTAATAAACAAACAAATACAATTTACAAATGCATAGTAAGCGTGTGTTACGAATTCATTCATTGTAATTTTACATAAATATAAAGAGAAATATTTACTATCATAAGCGTAATTCACAAACATTAGTCTTTTGGATTAAGTAGGTCCGCTATTTAATTGTGTTAACAAGAAATAAGACTTTATTATATTTTTATAAGAAAAAACTGATTGCGGGTCACGAGTCGGTGAATGTAGATTATTTCAGCATTTTGTAGCATTGTAGCGGAAACTACCCCGAAATGCAGCTCTATAGTAAAAAAAAAAAGGAGAGTTTCAGCCTATAAATGTCCCACTACTGAGCACAGGCCTCCTCTCATTTCTGGGAGGGTTTTGGAGCTAGGAAGAATCCGCCACGCTGCCCCAATGCGGGTTGGCGGACTTCACATGTCTTCGAAATATTTTTTATTCCTCAGACATGCAGGTTTCCTCACGATGTTTTCCTTCACCGCCGAGCACGTGGTAAATCAGCACTTAAAATTGCAATTAACAATTTTAGTGGTGCCGGCACCGGGAATCGAACCCAGGTCACTCGCGTACTATGAAATTTAAAGCGAGCGCCTAGCCCCTGAGCTACCACGGCTCTAGCTGTATAGTGTCTGGTCAATATAAGTTTGTGTGCTATTGATCTTAATCCATGGCAAACACCATCACGTAGCCATTGCAACTAATTGTATAAGTATGGAGGTTGACAGGACTTAATAACACCAAAGAGTAATGTGGCGAAATTAAGCTTTCTTCTTGCATTCATTTTCAGCATATTGGCATTATTAATAAAAGAGGTTACGTGGGTTCGTGGGGGAATGTCGAAACAAAATCGAGCGCAGGCATTTTGAATGCGTTGTACTAACTTCGCTGTACGTGCCAATAATCGAGGGCCATACACAACCGTCTGCATAATTAAGATATGATTAAAATAAAAATAAATAAACGTAAATTCACAAAAACAAACTAACTGCTCTGTACCTAAACAATTATTAATTAATCGATAACATTTAATTACGAATAACAGAAACTAAAAATTAAACTCGACCTCGAAATGTTACTCTCATCACGTCCAAAAAGTTAAAATAATTTAATTAAATTGCTGAAGATTGTTGGTGTTGATTGGTGGTGCTTGGTAAGCTGAAGTGACAAATTGTCACGAAAAATACAGGAAGAATAAACTGAACCACACTTCTGCGTTTTAATTAATAAAAATATTGTCGAAAGCTTTTAAACAGATAGTTATGTTTCGCTTCAATGAAAATTTACGATAGCTCGGTTCATTACGCAACCATAATCTAAATTCAATTTACTCGTAACTAAGTGAAATTAATCGACTAATATGATTGGGCGAACATAGGTGTTATTTTTAACGGTATTAAAATCTCATCGTCTATACAAATCTTAAATCTTTAACTACCTTTAAAATCTACTGGTGGTAGGATTCCTATGCAGGAATCCGTCTAGTTAGGTACCACCCCAGGGCCAGTTATGCTGCCGTGAAGTAGTAGTGTGCAAACATTGCTGTGTTTCGGTTTGAAGGGCACTGATAGCTAGCGTAATCACTGGGCATATGAGACTCAAAAACTAATGTCTCTGTGTGACGGGCGCAGTGTGGTGTCTCACAGAAATGTTCTGAGTGACACAGCATATGTTGTGGGCAGACGTTGCATATACCATCAAGTGAACGTTTTGCTCGTTCCGTCACTTTTATCAAATTAAAAAAAAAGGTATGTATCCCACCCAGAGCCAGTAAATCTGGCGTAAAGCAGCGGTGTGCAGGCATTGCTGTGTCGGTCTGACGGGCACTGAGAGCAAGGGTAAGTGTGTGCAAGTGTACATCACTGGGCATGTGAGACTTGAGAGCTGATGTGTCAAAGTGACACAGCATGTGTTATTGACGGACGCTGCACTTACATTCAGGTAAACGTTTTGCTTGTCTCGTCAATTTATTCAATAAAAAAACTCTTTTTCTGTCTTTGAAATTGCACTCGCTCTATATTCGTCATCTATAGTATTGCTAAAGAATTAAATTATGGCCATCCTGGTCTAAATTTATAACAAGCAATGTGATACTAAAAATTTATGTATTTTTGTGTCGGCATTGTCCACCTTCATGGTAAGTAGTTACCCCTTCATCGTTAAAGAATCATGATATGGTGACCCATATGCGATAAGCAGGTTGTGGTATTGGAGATACCCGAATTACTTTAAATACGTGATTATTACGCATTGAATACTTAAAGAGAGAAGAAAAAGTAATAAGTAGTGATAGTGGTTGCAGACTGCTCCAAGATTCTACAAGCGGTATGTAGATGATACTTTCACAATTTTACCATCAGATAGAGTAAATGCATTTCTAAACCACCTTAACTCCCTAAACTCTAAAATTCAATTTAAAATGGAGTTAGAGGCAAATAACTCTTTAGCTTTTCTAGATGTATTAGTAATTCGAAATCCTAATAACACCTTGTGTCACACTGTGTATAGGAAAAAGACCCATACTAACAGATATTTAAACGGTGAATCTCACCATCATCCATCACAGTTAGCTACCGTGGGTAAATCCTTGTTTCAGAGAGCACGAGGAATCTGTGACAGGAAACACCTGGCCGCCGAGCTTCAACATGTCAAGCAAGTTTTGCACGACAACAAGCTTCGGGTTCCGCGCCTACGTCGCAGTGACCGAGTGAAACCGGCCACAGTCGAGCGTGTGCCTGCTGTTCTACCTTATGTCAGAGGAGTCACGGACGAGATTGGCTATATCTTGAAGGGGGCTTCCATAAAAACATTCTTCAAGCCGCCGAAGAAGATAAGTCAGTTTTTACCATCTGTCAAGTGTAACATCCCTCTACAGGACGCAGGAGTATACAAGCTAGATTGTGAATGTGGTCTCTCTTACATAGGCCCAACAAAAAGATCAATTAAAACCCGCGTAAAAGAACACATAGCTGACGTGAAGCATCGTCGTTCTAGGAAGTCTGCAGTCTGTGACCATGTTCTGGATCATCCCAACCATTACATCAGATTTGATAAACCACAGATCCTTGCAAAAGAACACCGATTCCTACCAAGGATGATTCGCGAGGCTATTGAAATCAAAAAACATGCTAATTTCAATAGGGAAGATGGTTGGGTATTACCACCAGCTTGGGATCCAATAATAAATAAAATTAAATCAAAAACCAAGCATACCACTGCAAGACTTCAAGACACAGTTAGCTCTTTCTGCGTAGATCGGACCCAAAAATAATAATTAAAAGCTGAAGGTACCCCAGGTTAACTATGACATCAGGACATCTGTCACCTCAGTCCTCCCGTACGGTGCTGTATAAGCACCTAACGTGTTTTAGTCACGCGATTCCTATAGTCATTTAAATGACAAAATTGTTGGCAGACGTTGCACTTACCATCAGGTGAACGTTTTGCTTGTTTTGTCACTTCATCAAATAAAAAAGATGAATAATATTCATAAGAGTATAGGGTATACGAAACAATAATAATCCGAAAAGAAAACTAGCAGCGTGTAGATGCGGCATTAAAAACCCATCATCCCATTTCTCTCGTGAGTGGCATAAAAGTCAACTTACAGGTGATCATCTAAGAAGATGAAAGGCGTCTGATGCAGCCGTTGCCAATCCGCTTGATTCACGTCGCGATTACGGTCAAGTTATTCCAAGTTAAAAGAGTTTGCAGAATTGTATTAAGAGAGATCATAATCAATAGGAGTGAAAGAAGAAGGAGAAGACGTTTTAAAAGAAGTAGTTGGTTTCCACCAAAGGATTTTTTTAAGAGCAGACGATGATGAGTACACAACTGAGGGTTGCCAAAGATCATCCCTTATCTATTTATTTCAAATCTTCCATTGCTTCCTTTATAATAAAACGATACAAAGGTCGGACTTAATGCCTTTAGACATTATCTCCCAGTCCCAAATGGAGTGGTGAGATATTGCTCATTAAAAAGTAGTAAGCAGTAGCAATAAAGATGTTTAATTAAAAACGGAAACAAAAATAATCATGACTCAGCACGGGTTACCTTACTGCTGTCTAAATTATTATTTATCCTAATCAAAATGGCAATTTGTGCTACATACAAATTATACGTATTCAAATCTGGATGAATAATAGCTGTCCGTATATTTATGACAAAGTCAGCTAATGGCGCTACCATACTACTTCATGTCATTTATGTGTGTCCCTTTTTAATATATTCTTATTAAAGGAGCAAAGTCTTACCAATAAGTCGTTTCTCTTTAATTTTATTTATTCTTAACAACATTTATTTAGTCAAATTATTGCATGTGGTATTAGTATTCATATATACAATATTGCGTGCGAAAGATAATAACGGCAGAAATATACCGTCTGCATGCAAAGATAAGCCACAATTTAATTTTAACGGCATTGAGCCATAACAATGGACTAGCGACTCGAACTTTGATAAGCGTCAACAATAGGTTAACTTGCCTAAAGTAACGCCAATACGCACCGATAATGGAAACGTGTTTATCTGGCGATTATTAAGTCTGTGTTACTAATTATACTAAGGAAGGTAAACTGTAATTTATAAGTATATTAACGAACTGATAAGAGGAACAAAGGAAGCCGCATTGTTGCAGAGTAAAGGAGACCCTTCATGTCTCATATGTGTCATAAGAGGCGACGAATAGAATAAATTGACTAGAGGATATACAATAGCCTAATTTTGAACTGTCAACGCTGTACTGCGGCTGTCAGTACACAGCCAGTGTGGCATGTATGACATTCAGATTCACAATTGATTATCTATGAAGGTAGTCAAAGTTCAATCATGTAATATACTACGTTACATTGAATATCGTAGACTGAGAAAATATTATTAATATCTATTCCTTGACTAAGGAACAAATAACGAAGCATATTTACCCCTTTTTATTAGATCTTTTGCCGAACTAAGCAGACTTAACACTTTATATTTGGAATCTGTAATTAAAAAAAAAATCGATGGCGGATGACTAAAGAAAACTAATCACTCCTCTACTTTTTTATTTTCTTTACGTGAATATTGCCACCTTACATAAGGAAAATGTTGTATGTCACAAATATGTAATAATTTATTTATTTTTATTTCTCATTTAACGTCGTTTGAACATTGAACTGTCTGAATAAACAGTATTATTATTATTAAAATATTTTCTAAATCTACACAATTGGAAATAACCTTGCCATGTGTCATTACTAACACAATGCCGTCTTTAGGTTTTGGTTTAATAGATAGAACTCAAAGTTTAATAACAATTCTTTAAACAGAAGTGTTGCTTGTGTTGGTCAACGGAACTTCACCTTCCATCACTGCTAAACATATGGGGAATATCAGTCACTCAGCTGCAGTGCTATGTTCTTATTTTATCGTGACTGTATACAAAAGTTAAGTGAAAAAAGTGTATACAAAGTCAAAGTCGAAAATTTCTTTTATCTTGTCTTTCGTTGCTATTTTGTCGAAATGTACAAGAGACGAACTGGCAAAAAAAGGAGTTTTTTTTTCAATGTCATAACGTCATTTATAAATTCTGTTAATTTATTACAACATTATTTGTATTGGTAGCTAGGTGGTTTGCGAGTTTGCACACATCATTGGCATCTAAATAATCTATTTTTTAATGTGATTAATATAATAATGTCGTCTTAACAAGTTTTTAAAAATCTATGTCATTTTTTTGCATCACTTGTTATGATACGACTTCCAAACAAAGCCAAACATATTACCATCTAATTCATTATTTCAGCCTATCACGAATCCACTACTGACCATATCACTCTAACGAAAATTTCTAGAAAACTCGATGCTGAGCCATCGGCATCCATCGACTCTTGGAACATGACTTTCGTAAAACCACATGGGCGCGATGGAGCGAAGCTTGTAGTGTAGCTCGTCCTTCACTGCGTTTGCAGGCACAATTATGCGAATCGAAACCTTTCCTTCTCAACAATCGGTTCTCTGAGTTATGAGGCCTGCTCATTGCTGCTTCAGATTACTAATCCCCAGGGCTAGGAGTACATCGGCTACCTCAGCTCCGCTGCGGATTTAGAAAACCTTTCCTTCTCAACAATCGTCGGTTCTCTGAGCTTTGAGGCCTGACCATTGCAACTTCCTAAACTACAGTTTTAATATTGTGTGCGTGTAATGACTAACGTATATTATGTGTCCATGACCGCAATGATATTTTTTCTGTATAATTATAAACTAAATAAATTAAGTAATTTACAAAGTACGGAATTACAAATGAAGGGAATCATTGTGGAGAAGCAGGTTTCCTCCTAGATAAGACAGTCCAAGAGCATGAGTTGTAAACCGAACCCGCTGTGAAGCTACGTAAACGGTTCAGTAAATTGTAATGATGGCAGTAATGTTTATTGACGAATATTATTTATTTAATATAATAACTAAACCCAGTATACACAAAACGGAATATATATATATTATTATCATTATATAATAAACAACGTAATATGACGGAGAAATATCAATCTCGCAAAATATGATTACGTGCAACTTTCCAATGTAGACATGATTTATAATTGTTTTTAATATTTTATTTTTTAATATATTTAACTTCAATATATTAAAATATGTTCAGAGCATATAATAGTTATTTCACTGCCGAACATATACGTATACAATACATATAATACATATACTTTTGTTTGAAACAACAGTTTAAACTAATATTCGTAATGTTCAGTTTTACGAAAGCAGAAGGACTGCAACAACAAAAACTGATCAAGAAATTCTATGGTTTTTGTATATGTATTTTTAAATAAAATGTGTGTTAATTTTCTGTATGGGCTCCAGACTGTTGTTTTAAAACTTTGAGCTCGTGATATAAAAAGTTTCGGTATAAATTACAAAGAAAATAGGGCACTTTCAAAGTAAAGTAAACTGAAGAATTAATGAACTCCGACGAAACGACGCTTTTAGTGTGTAGCTAAAATTAAAATATCGGCAAGCCAGCTGACGCTTCCTTGGACACTTTTGTTTATCTCTCGCTACTAAACTTCGTAAGTGAAATATGGTATCGTTTGTACAATTTATTGCTTTGTGTTTATCGTATCAATGTTTTCGTATTCGTTTCGTTTCGTCTTGTTGCGATAACAAATTAGCTGATATTATTTGATATCGTACTTATAATGATATATGTATAGCGCAGATTCAACTATATAATTTGGAAAATACTATATTGAAACAAAATCTTATTTACCTATTATGTGTATTAAAAATATGTAGTAATAAAAAAACACAAAATTAGTGAAACACAAAACAGGTTTTCAAAAAACTTTAAATAAAAATGTCGCCAATTATCACATTATTACGACATTTTTTTTTTATAATTCTAGGGAATTACGTAAATTTAAGCTCACATCACATCACGATAAATAAAAATACACTAAAAAAATCACTGTGGGAAATTGATAAATAACATCGTCGAAATTAAATCACACTGCAATAAAAATATTTTTATATTGAAACTCACTTCGTGTGTCGACACGTGGTTTCTTGATCCGAGAATAGCGAAACTGTATGTATTAATTAAAGGAAGGAGCGCTACAACGACTGGCGACGGTAACACGGCATAGACGAATACAGACGGAATACCCATGTACTTACTGAAACGTGGTTGAAGCAGAAGCCCTTTGCTAAGCGATGAAAATAATAATTTATTTGACAAACAAAAACATATTCTATTCTAACGCAGTAAAGTTGATTTTTTATAATATACGCAGACGTCGTGAATTATCATTCGGAAACTGGCGTAAATAGTGCCATCCCGCTCATTCACTAATGTGTCATAGCCGCCCGAATGAGGCGGATATAGACCGAACGCGCATGTGTATGGTTACTTAAATCACCCAAATAGTGAATTAACAAGACGGGGAAACCTCAAAATTTTAAATACAATAATTTACTGATATTTTAATAAGTTTATGTTTTATAAGCAGTTCTATTATCGATCTCTAAGAAGTTTCTATCATCAAAGTCAAAGACTTTTCAATTAGACATAATAGATTATCACATCTGAGAATATACCTATATATCTGTGCCTCGCGGTTTCACCCGCGTAAAAAACCGACCCCGATCGATGATATACATAATATGTACTTCCTTATTTTAATGGGATTTTGGTGTTTTAATTATGTTGCGCGAAACCCTAATTATTTTTCAAAAATTAAATTAGCTTAAGTTACCCGCTATATTATCAGCTATCTGACAGTGAAAATCAAATCGGTCAAATCGTCAAAATCGGTCCAGCCGTTACGGACAGACAGGCAAACAGACAAAAAAATTAAAGTGCCTTATACACTTTCATAAACATTGAGAAAAAAGCTGTTCTTTTGTTATTAGAGACAGACACTTCAATTTTATTTACTTGTATAGATTTAGAAATCGCTGAGAAATAACAATTTGTGTGTTGCACAAAAAATTTGCTACAGCTGAGATTTGTACTCATTAGCAGCAGTTAAGCAGTTAAGTACGCGGACCACAATGCTACGCGGTCGTTATACATTTTTTTTATTGTATAAAGTGACGAAACGAGCGAAACGTTCACCTGATGGTAAGTGCAACGTCCGCCCACAAAAAATGCTGTGTCACCCAGAATATTTCTGTGTGACACCACACTGCGTCCGTCACCCTGAGACATCAGTTCATAGGTCTCAAAAAAAGTGATTACGCTAGCTCACAGTGCCCTTCAAACCGAAACACAGTAATGCTTGCACACTACTGCTTCACGGCAGAATAACTGGCCCTGGGGTGGTACCTACCCAGACGGATTCCTGCATAGGAATCCTACCCCCATTACATATAAGTCTTTGGCTTTAGTGCTGATCCTGATGTCTTTCACTCATCTGTCATCCGAGTAGATTCCACGGAATTAAATAGCCTACGTTTAGTAGTTTCAGAGTTTTTTTTTTATTAAATAAAATGACGAGACTAGCAAATCTTTCACCCGATGCTAAGTGCAACATCTGCCCATAACAAATGATGTGTCACCCAGAAGACGTATGTGTGGCACGGCACTGCCCTCGTCACCTTCAGACATCTGTTCTTAAGTCTTATATGCCCAGTAATTACACTAGCTGTCAATACCCTTCAAACCGATACAGTAAGCTTTGCACACTACTACGGTAGAATAACTGGCACTGTAGAGGTACCTGCCTAGACGGATTCCTTCGCAGTAATCCTACCACCAGTAAAGAAATCAATATTCTTTAGATTACCTTTTGTTTCTATGTTGTTACTATACATGAATACTATACTAAACATGGAAGTTTATAGTTGCTTGAATTATTGGGAGGTCCGTAACGATCAGAATATCAGAAGCTTACCATGTTCAATCTGATAATTTTTTAATATTAAATGGTTCGTTTTATGGGTGATACGTAACGTATTTTTGAAACACAAATTTTTACAAATGTACACATGTACTTTAACTTACCTATGCATAAAGGCACTGTACCATTCCATCTATTATCTTCAAAACACCATAACATTCGTGCCCTCTGTCGCGTATCCGAGAAAACAAAATTTACGTTACACATGTAATGAGCCACATCTTCGTTACGGTACACAAGGTAACCGTCAGATGGCGCTGGTATCGTCACGCATCCCATACCTATAAAATAAAAAATATTCATATTCGTAAATCAAAGTCAAGTAATCAAAATTGATTAGATCTTATTCTTGTAGGAATTATTAAATAATTTTAAGCACACGTATATACGCTCGATAAATGACTAAGTACTTGCAATTATTTATTGAACTAATTGTAATATTTAATCTTCAATGCTTTTAAAACGGTTTTGGAAACAAAATTGTACGTATTAATTTTAAAGCGTAAACTTTTCTTTTTCTCGCCATCTAGCGGCCCATACCAAAACTATTTCATATAGATGTTTGGACACTATTGTATTGATACAACAGACTATAATAGATGGCGCTGAATTGTATTATAGTTATGCAAAAGAATTTTTAATCTTAAAAGACTTAAAACTTTTGTTTTATGGTACTAAGAGCGAGAAACGAACATACAAATCACCAGATAGTTAATGATTACTATAGTCCATGGATAACTTATATATCTATCAAGAGCTTATTGGCAATAATTGAGTATCCTGCTTTTGTCGCAAACCAATAGTAAACGCAGCATCCATAAACTACCTTACAGTGTTATTTTGTGGGAGCGTGGTCCTTCACCGGTTGAGCCAACCATTAATACGCACTAACATTGAACTATAATTGCCCTATCAAGAGTATAACGTGTGCGGGAGAAAAGTTAAAATGACTACATCAGATTAAAGCATTGTAAGATAGAAAAGCTTTTTTGTATGTCTATATGTCAAAGATTTTTATAATCTACGTTTAATTAAAGTTTAAAATGACTGATATTATAAAGTTAACGCCTATATTTACACCCCTTACTCTTATAATGTAGCAAAACGCCTCTTTTTGGATAGGCGCCTTGAGATTTTGCTTCAACTATAACCTCCACGGTATCTGTCGTGGATGTGAACCGGAGAGGAAAGTCCACCTGTTTACAAGTAGAAAGTAACGAGTCGCCGTTCGAATCTACGACGGATACGTAGTCTGTGCATTTATCTTCAAAGGGGCCAATACCTAAAAACAAAATATCATTTATTATGCGTGAATAGAATTATCAGATAAATTCTTATTATTTGAATTTAATTTTATTTTAGCAATAGTATAAGAAAATCTAACAACCGCGTGGTCAAAGTAGCCGCGGGTCCTTGTTTCGTATCCCAGGCGGAACCACGTTTTTGCAAAAAATCGTGTCGTATGAACGTTACATCGCTACGGCGTGAGTGATGCTGTTTGGGTATACATTTGTGGTTCTAGAATATCACCTGCGCAGTTCATAACGACAGTATTCAAAAGTAGTCGGCATAGGTGAAAAAAGAAATTCATATGTGATTAATTGTCCAAATTATTGATGTGTATATTCATTTCTGACTTTCAGCAATTGTTACTTGAACGTCTTCCATATCTCTCCATTGTAAATCATGATAAATGATGTTCTCCTAATCAACTTCCGAATATTGTCGAGAGCTAACAACTGCGCAGGAGATATTAGTGCCACAAGTGTCCGCGCAAACACAGAGGCACTCACTCGTCCCAACCTACCCGCCCGATATAACGCTAATGCGATATGATCGGTGGTAGGCGAGAATGCAGTGTCAGAAACACGGGGACAATCACAACACAAACAGACCCGAAAACCAACAATTTGTGTTTTAGCACAAATGTTGGCTCCGGCTGGGATTCGGACCCAGTACCTGCGGCGCAGAATCCAGGTAGGTACTTTGAACACTAGGCCAATATTCAATTATAAAAAAAATATTTTAACTATTATAAAATGTAATTATAGAATAATAGTAATTAATGAAATGTTAGTATAGAATAAATAAAACTCAGTCATCATCATCATTATCATTTCAGCCTATCACTTGTCCACTGCTGAACATATTATTCAGATGTTCCTGGATGACGCAGCTGCCCATCTCCTGGTTTACATTTTCACTCTCACTTGGTGGATTCTCTTAAGCCGCTACCATACGGCGTACACACAGTACACTCAATCAAACTTACTTCTCAAGCTCACATCTAGCAATGAAACTCGGATGCGCTGTTCCGGATTGGCCTTTAACCTCCATCGACATTCATCGCCCACGTAGAAATGCGGATAGCCGGGCGTCCGGATATAGCCTTCACTGTCCGGCCCTGACGCGTCAACCAGCACTTCGCGGTTACAATAGTGAACTGACAAAGAATCTGAAAACAAAATTAGATTCTGTTTTAATTTATTTGGAGTCTCTCGTGGTTTGAGTTCCTGTCTGAGGAATGGGTTTTAACCGACGTCGACCATATTTGTGGAACACACGAATTATTGCACGGAGTCTTTGTTTCTGTGTTATTTATTTCACAGTGCTATTGTGGTGGCGGCTCGTTAAAAGAATACTACCACTCCATCTCATCCAATGGATCTCGTAAAAGGCGAGTAAGGAATTAAACTGCACTGTGCACCCAACAACGCATGGTGGCGATGGGCTCACCACCTATCACACCAAGTGCATTATATTGTTTTGGTGAAACGTGGATTGTGGCAGTCATCTGTTTTTGCAGTGAGTGCCCAGTATCTGACTGCCCCTTATGGGATACAGTCGTGATCTTGTGTACTCGTATGTATGTATGCTATTACAAAGTCTTTGTAACTCGAAAAGTTACTTTTCCAGGCAAGCTGATTACCATCTATCTGTTTAAGGTTTCTAACTCAGTAGGTGACGGGTATGTAATGTAATACACGTTTAATCATCATCATCATCATTTCAGCCTATCACTAGTCCACTGCTGAACATAGGCATCCCCATAGATTGCCGCAAAGGTTGTAGCTCTCATTCTGGAGGGATTTTGCCACAGTTGTCACGCTTGGCATGCGGTTCGGCTACCGCAGTTTATTTAATCAGATATTCCAGGATGATGCTGCTGCCCATGAGGTGCTAGATTCTCTTAAGTCGCTACCACACTACATCATCATTTCAGCCTACCACTAGTCCACTGCACACAGGCCTCCCACATAGATTGCCACAAAAGTTTGTAGATCTCATTTTGGGCGGGATTTTGCCATAGTTGCCACGTTTGGCACGCGGGTTGGCAACCACCACACTTATATAAAAAATATTTTTTTCACCTTTGTGTCTGTTATATGGTTTGTAACTTGTCCCTTTAACGTAGCACTTATATATATTTTTTTTGTTCATCGTTTCAGCCTATTACTAGTCCACTGCTGAACAAAGTCCAAATTTGGTTATGGGCAGTTGAATCTGATGCATGAGGGGTGGTACAACGATCGCCAATCCAAGCAACTTAACAAGCGTGGCGATTACCTCCAATTCTACTAACTTAAGACAATCCTTCGTTGAGCATTGAACTGCCTGGAATCTAATGAAATAAGTATTACTTAAATAGATCGTTTTATATACAAGCATCGATTTTATATGTATTTATTTTTGTGATTATTAATGTTTATATACGTTTTTATTATTTAAATATTTAAATAAGTTATGTTTTTCATTCTTTTAGTTTGCATTTGTAGTTTAATTCTTTCGGTGTGCAATGATTCTATCTATCTATCTTTGTTGCATTATAAGTATTTAGTTCCACACTTTTAGAATTAGTAACGGGTATACATTTGCAAAAAAGTGGGGCTAAATGCTATCAATATCCGTCTAATGAGCACAGGCGATTTCTCTTTTCAGAAAGTGGTTTAAGCTTTGTTAGCGGACTTTACACTTTTTTCCTTCACCGCTGAGCACGTGTTAAATTAGCACGTAAAGTTGCAGAACAATTTTAGAGGTGTGGAATTACAAATACATCACCCGCGTACTATAAAATTTAAGGTTAGCTCCCGCAACTTGAGCTAATCTTTCACATATTATCCGTTTACTATGCGGCACGTGCCTTCTACCTTCTACAGGAGATTGCAGTGTTAATCCTTTGCATTCCTCCAATCCTATCGTGCATTGAGTTTAATTTCTTTGCAGCTAGCTATTTATTTATTTGTTTATTATAGGACAGCCAGAGATTATTATAATAGAACATTCAACAATTACATTTATGAACAAAAATTTTAAAGTAAAATCTATTTAGAGCTGCCACAAAATGCATAATATATAAAAGAGAAAAATTACTAACTTAAATGAAATTATGCCTAAATTAAAATATTAAATTGAAAACTAATTAAAAACAGCGGTACAGTCAAAACTTTAATAATAATATAGTCTAAAAGAAGAATAGAAACCTAAATACCAAAAATAATTACAAATTTTGAAATTCCTAAGAATTTTTTAAATAATATAAAAATTTAAAGAGCGAAACCAGAAAAACATAATTATTTAATACGTTTACAATATCTTCTACAACTTAAGGTAATGTTATTTTTGTTAATTTATTTATTCTGGCATCTTTATTACTACTTTATTTGTAATTTAAGACTTCCATCACTAAAGTCGTTATATCCCTGGGGATTGACTTTTACGACAACTCTATTACAATTGTCACGTCCACGTCTATAAGTGCTTTGTGTCTTTATGAGTGCGTTGACTTGCGTAATAATTCGGGGATTGTAACAATCATGAAGGTGGCATAAATGAATGAGATGGTTTTGTGTTACGGATGATGACCGTGGCCAAGTAGTCGACGTATCTGACTAAGCCGTATGTAGATATTAAAATAGATGGTATTACTTCCATCTATATTAATGTCTACATACAGGAATATTTTGTAATAATTACAAAATATTTTTTCAATGGTGCACCGAGCATAGATTCTAATTTCTATTTTCGAAATAAAAACAATTTCAAACAATCATGTCCGTATTTACTTTGATGCCGTCGATGCGTTGACTTTGATCACTGTCTATTAACAGGGTAAATAAGAATATGACATCGTTTAAAGATAATGCTTTATAAGTTCATTTCTTTTTTATATTGGAGAAAGTTACGACACGAGCTAAACATTCACCTGATAGTAAGCCGTAAATGCAACTAACGAATGCCGTGTCACCCAGAACACACTGCGCCCGTCCCTCTGAAACATCAGTTCTTTAGTCTCATATGTCTAGTGATTACACTAGATCTCTTAGCCCTATAGACACACTACTGCTCGATGAAGAATAACTGCAGTGGTACCTACATAGACAGATTCCTGCCTTGTAAAAACAAAATCAAGAGACTTGCCAAGAAACATGACAACTACTCGTATAAGCCGCAACGACCGGCATTGCAGCTTATAGTGGTAAGTTAGTCTCTTAGTACTCGTACTAAACAAAAAAGCGATGAAGAAACTTGGTCTGTACCGCCGGTGCTATTTAATTTTTTACCGCATTTTGTTTTGCTAACTGTATTTGTGTGAATTTTTTTTGTCATACGACTGTATCGTACACATTTGTGGTAATAAATAATCTAAAACTAAAATGTTTCTCACAGAACATATTTTTTTGGAACTGATTTTCTTTTTAATTCATATGATGTGCTGATTATAAATGAGTTTATTAAATACATATTTTCAATAAATTAGAAACAAGTTTGTAAAATGTATAGTTTGTTTAATAATTTCAATAACATAATCGCAATCCTCGGTAGTATAGTGGTAAGTATCCCCGCCTGTCACGCGGGAGACCGGGGTTCGATTCCCCGCCGTGGAGAACTTTTTGTGGTTATTTTATTTTAGCTTCAATGTCAAAACTTTAGTTTTACTGCAATTACCGTGAAATATTTTTAATACATTCTTAATTCTTTTACATAAAATTAGTTCATATCGATTAATTCGAAGTAATTAAATAATAATTGGTTGAATAAGTATTTAAAATATTTCGTACATATAAAATAACTATGAGAAACAATAAGGTAATATAGACATGTCATTTCGGCCATTATAATTAGATAAATAATGTAGCTGGTTTTACGTTTTAACTCGATGTATTACTAACAATACAATCTACCAGTGGCCGTGTTGTGGCGGCTTAAGAAAACCTACCGCCCCATCATCATCATCATTAATAAATGAACTCATAAAATATTATTTTTTAATAAGAATATACCGGGACTTTTTTCCCCGACTACGGCAAAGCCAAAAAAGGATATCATACATAAAATTTCAGCCGTATGTTAATCTGTTCCCGCATAACTTCTAAACTACTTACCATAATTTGACAAATGAGGTATCGTTATTAGCATCTTGATCGTCCGCTGGCTATAGGCTATGTGACGTCACTCTAAATTCAATATGTTGCCCTCTAGAGGTCATAAAGACATAAAAAAAAGTTGTTTAGAAAGGTGCTGGTACTGTTATAATGTATTATTATACTATAAAATATATTGTTGTGTAAACAATCCTAGCAATAAGGTTGCATACGACCACGGCTATCCTCTGGACATCACAATGTCTATGTATAAAACTAAAATGTATTATAAGTTATCTACTTATTAGATGATAAATATTAAATAGTTTGTAGATAAGATGTCAGACAAGAATATTTTCTTGTTTCATAATTATAAGAGTGCGATTTATAATTAGACGGGTTTTAGTTTTTAAACTATTTTTTCATGGGCACTTGTTTACGACTTACGACACGACGTAAGTAATTGACATTTGTTGTTTTATTCTTAATTTATTTTGAATTACTTTTTTTAGCAAATCTTAGTAAATATTTATTTAGGCACAATTAAATCACATGTTTCTTAAAGAGCTCATGATTGTTATACATTAAACGTTTCGTAATCAGTGCGTTTTAGTAGTTAGAATGTGATCTTGTCCAATGTGAAATATATTCTCTTTTATAATAAACTAGCTGTGCCCGAAAAGCCGACTCCGTGTGATGATACACTTAGTTATAATACGTATTATATGTATTGATTATTGAATCTGACTTTGAGGTTTTCATTTTTTTTACGCGGAACTCTAATTATTTTTCTAAAATTAAAGTTAAGTCTAAGTTATCCGGTATAATATCAGCTATCTGTCAGTGAAAGTCCTATCAAAATCGGCCCAGCCGTTTCGGAGATTAGCCGGAACAAACAGACAGACGAAAATTTTAAAAATTGTTTTTTCTTGTAAGTACCGTATATACTTTCAAAAGCATTGAGTGAAAAGCTGTTATTTTGTTATTACAATTAAATATTAATTAATATTACACTTCAATTTTATTTATTTGTGTAGATAAACTAAATATGATTACTCAATTGGTGCAGTGGTTATTTGTACGGCCTACAGACAGTTGTTCTGGGGCTGAGGATTTTTGCACGTGCAATTTATGTTTGTACCCACGATACAGGAGAAATCCAAGTGTCCATCGATTTTTAATTAATGGACAAAAAACAGACGATATCGTACATTCCGCCAATGAATTATGATTGCTCGCTATAGCATATACGAGGGTCGCCTCAACTTGCCAAGTAACACGCTCACATTACGTGTGCCTTAATGTCATGGCAGATTGCGATACGGTTCGATCGGCTTAATAACGATTTTCTGATAGCGAATAAAGGCAAATTCGTTGCGGATTTACCCTCGTCCACTAAAACGTCGATGTGTTATGATGCGTAACACAACGTTCAGAAACTTATCTTTTTAAACTCAGTGATTTTAAGGGTATGTTTCTCATTGTGAAGCGCTCATGAGTTGAATAAATGTTCAAAGAACAAAATCTTACGTATTGGAGATTGTAGATTGCAACGATTTCCGTAACTGCTCGTCTGTGCGCGTATTTTGCATATGATTTATTCGAGACAACCAAGCTCCTTCAGGAACCACAGCAAACTCTTTACGTTGTCGGCGACCTCAGGAAGCGACCTTGTCAAGCCGAGATACTTAACCCGCTATTTCGCGACCTTGGAGCAGACCAGCAGGACGTGGGCCGGACATAGTCTCTCATACCTCGTTTAATCGCTGACAGCCTTTATACATGAGTCCTGAATTAATGACAGTCCTGTTAAGGGTCAGTAGTGCCGCTATGCTGTCTGAGAGTATGGCTGGTTGTAAGATTCCTATGCAAAAATCCGTCTAGGTAGATATACCCTAGGACCAGGTGTTCTGCCGTAAAGTAGTAGTGTGCAAACATTACTGTGTTTCGGTATGAAGGACAGCTAGTGTAATCTCTGGGCGTAGGAGACATAAGAACTGATGTCTCAGGGTGACGGGCTCAGTGTGGTGTCACACAGAAATGTTCTGGGTGACACAGTGTTTATAATGAGCCGTATGCACTTCATCATCATCATCATTTCAGCCTATCACTAGTCCACTGCTGAACATAACAGCCCCCCCCCCCCCCATAGATTGCCACAAAAGTTTGTTGCTCTCATTTTGGGGGAATTTTGCCATAGTTGCCATGCTTGGCAGGCGGGTTGGCAACCGCAGTTTATTTATTCAGATGTTCCAGGAAGATGCTGCTGCCCATGTCCTGGTTTTTATTATCCCTCTGTCGACTATTACGACATCAACGAGATGAGATGGGTGGTAGATTCTCTTAGGCCGCTACCACATGGCACGTATGCCATCAATGTTTTGCTCGTTTCGTCACTATATTTAAAAAAAGATAATTGTTGATGCCGCTTGGATAATGCCCAGCATACACTCTAGCACTTGACTGTAAAGGTTAATATTCACCAAGAACAAGAAACATAGAAACAGTTATAATTCCATGGTTCTAAGTTAGTTCATTAACATAACTAAACGAAAATAAGTAACAATATTGCGTAGGTGACGTAAGAGTCGACTTGCTTGACGGCAGAATACTGGTGGTAATATTAGTATGCAGGAATCCATCTAAGTAGGGACCACTGCAGCGCCACTTATTCTGCCGCGAAGCAGTAATGCGCAAGCGTAACTGTGTTTCAGCCTGAAGGGTACTGAAAGCTCGTGTAATTACTGGGCATATATGAGTTAAGAACTAATGTCTAAGGGGGACCGGGCACTGTGTGGTGCCACTCAGGAATTTTCTGGATGACACAGAATTTGTTATAGGTGGACTTATCATCAGCTTAACGTTTTGCTCGTGTCGTCACTTTCACATTACATCAAATGCAGTGGTGTCTACATGTACGAAATCTATACGTTTTTCCTAAATACATTATTAGTTGATCATTTTAATTACTATGTTTTAAAATTCACACAATACAATTCTTTTTAAGTTTTGGTATACTATTATCTACTACACAAGTTAAATTATTCCATTTAAACCGATAATAGCTGAATAACGGGGCGTGGAACGATAGTTATAATGGCCGCAAAGTTCGGCCGCAGAAACTAAAACCGAAGCTGATAAAGCCACAATATACGTTCCTAAGTAGCACATTGTCACTTCTGACTTTTATTTAGCCTCGAAACAAAGCAGGGGTTGTCAACCTATCACGTGACAGGTAACGATAACATTTACTTCAACCTAACGGTTATCGTTAACTTAGCTATACATAAAATCATCAATAAATTGCATTTTGATAGTGATATTTATGTAATAATAAAAGTGTTTAAAAGCTGAAACGGGTATATACCTGAGACTGTAACATCAAATATTTTTTGGTACTTATCTACTTAGTCCTCGTGGTTCTTACACACCATTACAGCGTCGGAAATAGGTAGGTGACTATCTGTTCTCAATGTATCCGGTTCGGATCTTCCCATAAAGGTTATTAGCAATGAATCCCTGTATCTCCCTTCCCGCTGGCTAGCCAGATAGGTCAGGGACAGATTTTCAGCACTTACAAATAAGTACTTGGTAGAGGATACTTAGGTGATTCGACGACGCCAAGCTTTGAGGTTGTCCGTATAATATCTCTGTGGGCTCCAACTGAAGGAAGAGATGGGGATCGATATCTCTGGGTTAAGAGATAGCCCGTTAGAGATCTGTAGGAGCTATTAACTGCATTCTCTTCCTCCCTTTGTTCGGTGGATATAACGCAGGAGCAAAGCCCTTGAGCTTGAGCTGTCTACAAAAATAACGATTTAGCGGGACACTAGGCGGGGTGATCCACCCCCTGATACCTAGTTGGAGCTGGATTGGATTTTAGAACACATGTAACATTGAATACCCTACTTTGAAGTTACTAGTATTATCAATTACAACAATACCTTAGACTTATTTATATAAACTAAGAAACACCTTATGGCTGATTAAAAAAGTAGAGCGAACCTTTTATATATATTTACCCTGGCATAACCTAGTACTACATTTAAAATCAATTTCATTACGTTTTTTTGCAACCGTCATCCACTAAGTACACTATTTCTTGCATATCATTTTTCAACCAATTACAAATATTACTCGTTTAAAACAATATTCTGTACTTCTAACTATAGACCTATAGACTTTTTATAATCTGTTAAACGTTTGCCGCCTTATTTTATGTTCTACATTCAAGTATATTTTTATGTTTAGTAAGTAACCTATTGATCATTTATTTTCTCTCGAGGAATATAATTTCCAAAAAGTCTTGCGTTATTCGTCGTCATCGTCGTCGTTTCAGCCTATCACTAGTCGACCGCGTGGCTCAGTGGTCTTGTGTAGTGTGTTAAATATGCGTTGCCCCTTTCTTTTGCTTCCAATTCCTGGCCCAAATCCCCCTGTTTTTATTCTTTTTGTACAGCATTTCTAGCTCGAATTCATTCAGCGTAAAGTATTTTTGTAACCGCTTTTATTATGGTATGAACTGTGATCAGTCGTGTATTTTGCAACAACATTGCACGAGACCTGGCTACTGAAAAGGTGCGAGTACACATGGGCAGTAGCTGTCTACTCTCAGGTCAGCTACTCGTATTGTGTAACCAGGCCATAAGTTTGTCGACTCTTTAAATGCTTAAATTCTGTCGAGTAAAATTATTCTTGCCGTTTTAATGATTATTTACTCCTTGTTCGGCGGTGAAGATTAATATCGAGAGGATATGTTCAGTTTAAGCCAGCTAAGAATTCGACTAATTAAGAACTAGAAATATTATTGACAAATTGAAAATAATAATTACGACTATTTGAGAAATCGACTATCTAAGAAATTAAAATATTAGTATTACATATTTGGCAAATTACATATTGATATCATGTAAAGCTTATTTATTTATTTGTTATTTATTACGTAAGACAGATACAGGGAAAAAATGTATTTACATTACAACATCTTTAAATACAATTCTGTTAGCCAATTACAACTATCCACGTTTGACAATTTATTTTTTATTTTTTAGTTAAATATCGTACTTCTTCAGAAGACTGTTTAATCACGTCAATAATAAATGTGACTTATTTAACAGAGAGGGAGATTTAAGAGAGAGAGAGGGGAGTAGTACAATAAATAATTTTATCTAACTTCGAATTTACAACTCATTAATCTGCCCACAGGCTAGTTAACGAGCCTGCCAATAAATTGCGCAATCTACAAACACGTTCAACCCCCGAATGGTACACGTGGTCGGAATTATCAAAATGTGAAATCGTCAGGCACGTGCCCAGTGAGAATGCATTCGGCTTTGAAACCCCGTGACCATAACCAATACAGTGTAATCTTTTTTTGTGGGAAAATAATGTTTACTGCGTTTTGGTTTGATTGATTTGTGACCTATATTTAGTATCGATATTAAAGAATGTAAAATTTTGAATAGTTTACGCATACAATAGTAATAATATGGAAAGTTTAATATACAGATTACTTATAACACATATAAGTAATCTGTAAAAACGCTTGTATTTTTCTTGGATATTCTAAATGCATATGATGCATCTTGTTAAAAGTAAATATTTATTAATCTGATAATAAAGATTCTGTTAACAGTTGTATCAAAAATGTTTATACAAGAAGTTAAAATAATACTACGCCCCCGTTAAGAAATGTTCTAAAAATTTATATTTAAAATGTAGTATTTAAAATTAAACGCAGTTACCTCTGCAAAAAAATAATGCTGGCAGCGATGTCAAGAAATCATAGTTAAAAAAAGATAAAACTTTAGTCATTGGTTAGTGTAATTAAGAAAATACATGCAACATTAAGTTGCAATATCTATTACAAGATATTTACAATTTTTCCAACGCCGTTACATACAGTTCTTGTTAGTATTTATATTCTCCCAAATAGTTTACGTTAAACGCTATTAAACTCGCGAATTTACTTCAGTAATTACTAGTGGCTCTCGAAGCGTTCAAGCCCCAATAAGTTATAGTAGCCCCAGTAAGTTATGCAACACGTTAGATTATGTAACAACCGGGGTCGATTCCCGGTGCCGGCACCACTAAAATTGTTAATTGCAATTTTAAGTACTGATTTACACCGTGCTCGGCGGTAAAGGAAAACATCACGAGGAAACCTGCATGTCTGAGAGATAAAAATTATTTCGACGACATGTGAAGTGTGATCAGCGTAGCGGACTCCTCCCGGCTCCAAAACCCTCTCAAAAATGAGGAGGCCTGTGCTCAGCAGTGAGACACTTACAGGCCTGAGCATCTTAATACTTTGGAGGTTACGTTACGACGATCTTTATTAGGCCATGGTTGTCGATTAGTCATATAGGGATGGTAATTTACTGGCGTTATTCTGCCGTCAAGGAATTCTGTCAAAAATTATTAATTACTGTGTTTCGGTATGAAGGGCATTGTAAGCTAGTGTAATTATTGGACATATGAGACAAGACATAAGAAGTGATGTCTAAGAGTGACGAGCACAGTGTTGTGTGGTACCAGACAGAAATGTTTTGTTGGGCAGATCTTGCACTGACCAGTAGGTAAACGATTTGCACACATCTCAGCACCTCAAAGCTTAAAAGCTCGTGAATTTTGAATTCCTGCCGACTTATGCAAATTATGAACCTAAGTAAGGTTATCTCGTGTGGCCCGGATTAACTCTGACATCAGGACGTCAAACATCCTCCGTGACGACCTCCCGTGACCATAGATGCCGTAAAGCGATCGAAATGTCGCATCGGGTTATAAATAGTTTAGAATTAACCGATAAGATTGGTAAAATTAATTTTATTAAATACTTTATTACGTTGGCGTATAGTAAAAGTAAAGTAAAGTTTCAGCCTACAAATGTCCCACTGCTGAGTACAGGCCTCCTCTCATTTCTGAGATGGTTTTGGAGCTAGGAAGAATCCGCCACGCTGCTCCAATGCGGGTTGGCGGACTGCACATGTCTTCGAAATATTTTTTATTTCTTAGACATGCAGGTTTCCTCACGATGTTTTCCTTCACCGCCGAGCACGTGGCAATTCAGCACTTAAAATTGCAATTAACAATTTTAGTGGTGACGGCACCGGTAATCGAACCCAGGCCACTCGCGTACTATGAAATTTAAAGCGAGCGCCTAGCCCTTGAGGGGCTTCGAAATAAAATTGTGCTACTTATTATTTAGCAGTTTAAGTCCAGAAGAACTCTGAAATAACATAAAAATCCTAACTTTAAATGAATTGAATTAAAGATAACAAAAAAGGTATCAAAACGAGTGTCACGATTACTTATAAATACGAGCAGACAGCTGTGAGATTACTCCCTGGACACCAAACAATGTCAATTTGACGGAACTCGGTTTATCCCGAATTTACGAACGCATTAGCGAGGTAGCCTTACAACAATAGTTGTTTGGAACAAACTTGACACTGTTTCCGATATCAATGTAATGTTGCTCACTGAACACGATAATGTCACGTTACACATCTGTCGCATTTTGAAGTATAAATCAATTTCACGCCCCCGTTGACATGTGTTGCGAGTGAAGCTCACAGATCGAACGAATGCAATTAAAAACTTCTGATATAATAATATACACAACGCGAATTGGGGATTGTTCCAATTTTATAACGTGACGTGTTTTATGTACATATATAAGCGCTCTTGTAAAAATTACAGACTATAAATTTATGCTTACCGTTGAAAAAATCAAACCTGGCAGCCGCGGCATATTTATGTTATAAAAAAATATTTCTAAAATTATAGTAAATAAACGATTGAAACTTTGCAATCACTACTTAAGACTCACCATCAAAACAAGCGTATTTGATAGAGACCACACCAGGTGGCCAATCCACTGCCGGTGGATAGTCTTCTTCCAGCAGAAAATTGCAATGGTTTACCCCCGTACACCTGGAATAAAAATAGTACAATGAAAAATAGAAGTTATAAATAAAAAAAAGATTTTGTCAAAATTCAAAAGTTAAAAAGGATTCAAAAGCCTTGCACAAACCACTTCTCATTTTTGAGAAGCGAGATGGGAACGGTCAGTTACTGTGCTGCAAGATGCTTTGATGGATTTCTGTCATACATACGCCCTTCACGACTTTTACCTATATAAGGGGTAGGCAGAGACCACATACGTAGCCCACTTTTGCCATTTTGGAAGGTGTCAAAAATTGGGAATTGGTAAACAGGGTTTGTGTATCAACTGTGCAATGTCACGTTTGTAATATCACTGTAAGTAGTAAGAGAGTAAGGTTTTGTCGGTCTTAAAATTGGTTTTTTTTATTGGAGAAAGGGACTAGACGAGCTAAACGTAACGTTCACCTGATGGTAAGTGCGACGTCCGCCTATAGCAATGCTGTGTCACCCAGAATATTTCTGTGTGGCGCCCGTCCCCCGGAGTTTACAGTTAGTACTTCCTGAGTAGTTCTTAAGTCTCATATGTCCAATGATTACGCTAGCTCTCAGTGCGAAAGACCAAAGCGTTTGCACGCTACTGCTTCACAGCAATTTCTTCAGTGCTAGGCTGTATTGCATAAGGAGTCCTGCATAGGAATCCTACCACCAGTAAAATGTGTCGTGGTTTATGTGATATTTCGGGTTTCAAATATAACGACGATTCGCCTTTAACAAATAGATTACGCGTTTCGAGATCAACGTGTGTCTGACAAAGGCGTACCTGACTAATACATCGCGGGGCCTGGGCTCGAATCGCAGCTGGAGCATTTATGCAAAAACACATTTCGATGTCCGGCAGAAGAAGCACCTACCTCTTTCCTACCAAGGTGTCCCAGCTTACCTGCGATCTTATCGAATGAGCGTTACATCGGGCGCGGATAGGTTGGGACGAGGGAGTGGCCCTGTGTGGCACTATAATATCTCCTTGGCAGTTGTTAACTTCCGGCAGTATTCGGTAGTTGTCGCTGTGGTCGAAAATCAGTCAGGAGAACATCACTATTACCCCAATTATAAAAAAGTAAAGTATCTATATTCGACTAACGTTACGCAGCAGGTTCACAACTTTTTCACGTCATCAACCGGATACTTACGTCCTTTAATATAGAAACTGCTTTTCAATTACTATTCGTAGATAATTAACAGATCGTAAGAAAAACGTAACCGTGTGGTGGCGGCTTATAAGAATCTACCACCCCATCTCATCCCGTGGGCGGGCAACTATGGCAAAATGCCTTTAAAATGAGAGCTAATAACTACTGTGGCAGTCTATGGTTCAGCAGTGGACTAGTGATAGTCTGAAATGATGAAGGAAAACATCTACTTTTGTGAATATCGGAACCGAAGCGTCAGTGCATCTATGCTTTTACAAATGATTATTAATACTGCATCATATTTTCTATGCCTAATTTTATTAGTACCAATAAATACGTTTCATGAGTTATCGATGGAACTATCGACAAATATTAAACAACCAAAGAAATATTTCACGGCATGTGAAAATGTGGTATAAGCAATAAAATCAAAATGGTCCGTGGTACGAAGATCAAAGGATGAATGTACTCGTATATACTCTTAACATCAAAGGCTACGAAAGGTTATACAAATACAGGTTTTACTGAAATTTTATTTAGTCACCGAGCACTGAAGAAATTGCATTTTTTCTTATCTACATTACCTTACTTACAAGTGCAGCTAATGGGTGCCTTGCGTGCTTTCTAAAATAAAATAGTAATGACCTGCAGATTTACAGCGTTGCTTCTATTTAGGTCAAGAACAAAAACAATTATAAGGTACGGGTATACTTATAAAAGACATGCTGCATAGCATAGCTGTGTTAGTATAATCTTTTCTAACACAGCTCCGGTTCGAATAACAGGCCGATGCGATTATTAGAGCTACTTACAAATTCTCCGATTTACCGTATAAGCAGTACAATGGCTATGGAAAGATGACGACAGTGAGTGACATAGTGTTTTTGGCTACACTTGCGGCCCTATATTCTGTGTAATTGAATATTGTACACTTATGTAACCTAATAGTGATCGGAAATAATCGCAAATATCGAAATTGACTAGGAGAACATGATCATCAGTGTCTTCCTGGTATTTAGCTAAAGAACCTATGGTAAATGAGGTAAGAGTAAAGTAACAACTTCGGGTCTGGTTGTGTTGTGCATGTGAAATATGATATATGATGTATGTCTGTAAAACGCACTCACGATACAGGTGAAATACCAGTGTGGGGCATAATATTTCTTTATTCATTATTTCGCTTATGAGTGTCTGTTATCTTACGTTAAAAAACTTACTGCGTTTTTAAATATGTCAATCGGTAGTCCGTATGTCCTAATTGTATATAATTAAGCTTTCGTATATCTGTGATTTATTAGAATTAATTTATTTATTGGTCAATATACTTAAGATTTTGTAACATATCAGTGAAATATATGAAATACTGAGTTCTTTTTATTTCTTCTACATCTTAATCAGTCCCATCCTGGATCTTAATCAGTCCCAATCCGGCTTTAAAAAAAATTGTGAGCAAATATTTCATAAATAAATACGATACAATTGCAAAACATAATACAAACGAGCAGTAACTCAATTCTCTCTGTTATCTTACATTAAAAAACTTACTGAGCATATAAATATGTCAATCGGTAGTCCGTATGTCCTAATTGTATATAATTAAGCTTTTATACATCTGTGCTTTGTAAAAATTAATTAATTTATTGATGAATAGATTTAAGGTGTTGTAACACAACAGTGAAATATATTTATATGTATATCTATATCTTAATCTATCCCATCCAGCATCCAACTAAAATGTCCCACTGTTCATAGTCTTCCTCTAATTTCTGATAGAGGTTTTGTAGTCGAGAAGAATCCGCCACGCCTTTCCAATTCGGGTTGGCGGACTTCACATGACCTCGAAATATTTGTATTTGTACTGTCTCAGACATGCAGGTTTCCTCACGATATTTTCCTTCACCGCTGATGAACAATTTTAGAGGTGCCGTCAGGGGGTATTGCACTAAAGCCACTCGCGTACTATGAAATTTAATGTTGGCGCCCGGCCCCTGAGCTAAAATGGTGTTTATATGCTTTCATCATTGGCATGTACTCGTAAACAGATAATTTTGAATATGGGCCTTCCTCGCCTTTTTTATTGCTAATACGTACTACGTACAAAATAATTATGCTAAATAATAATAACTACAGCCCATCACAAAGCCTCTGCTGAACACAGGCTTCACATACACATTATTGACTTCGTGAAAAACCTTGCAGGTAAGCGCTCCATCCAGTGAGTCGCCCTACAATGCGTTCGCCAGTACGAGGTTGCTGCTTTAGATATTTTTCAAAAGGCCAGCCCATTGCCACTAACAGCTTCCTGATCTTAAGAGCTATGTTGGTACCCTAGTCCTTGCTAGCTCTGTCTAGCATAGAAACTTCGAGCATAGCTCTTCCATATCTCAGCTAGCGACCTTCAGCTTCATCTTGCAACCTGTAGAGGAAACCACGCCTCGGTGCCATATGACATCACTGACACACATAATACGCACAACTTATAAAGTTTGATTTTTATTCATTAAGGTATACTCACGAAGGTGTGACGCAGTTTCTCTAACCCGTACCTAGCCGAATTTGATTCGTCGATTAACGTAAATTCTACTGATTCTATCAAATCGACAACATCATCGATAGGCTGTCCAATCCGCTGATTTAAATGCGAAATGTCCGCTGCTGTTTAGATATCTCTTTCTTAATAAAGATTCTGTCGGTCTTAAGGTTTAAATGTGTCGAGTTTTTAGATGACATTTCGTGTTTCAAATCTAACGTCGATTCGCCTTTATCCATTTATCTCGAAACAGTTCGAGATAAATAGATAAATGGATTGCGCATTTGGAGATCTGCCTGACAAACAAATGTACCTGTGTTCAAATCCCAGCTGCAGCCAACATTTGTGCAAAAACACAAATTGATGGTTGCGGGTCTGGTTATGTTCTGATTGTCCTCGTTTCTCTAACACTGCATCTCTATTGAAATAAAACTGATTTTTACGGATTGTATCGCGTTTAATTTTGAACTATTTCTAACCCGACGTTTCGAGTCCTTTACAGCACCCATGGTCACTGAGGTGAAGATGTCCTGATGACACAGTTAACTTGGGGTACCTTCAGCTTTTAATTATTATTATTGTTCCGATCTACGCAGAAATAACTATCTGAGTCTTGAAGTCTTGCAGTGGTATGCTTGGTTTTTGATTAAATTTTATTAATATTGGATCCCAAGCCGGTGGCAATACCCAATCTTCTTTATAGAAATTAGCTTGTGTTGGGCATTACCAACGTGTTATGTCTGTTGTTACTATATAATATATAAGGTGGTCCGGTCATATTCATTGTTAAAAAGCTAATAAATCTAGACCTATCTAAGAATCGCTGTTTTCTTTGTTTTCTTCTCCTCGTGGTATAGTGAATAGATCACCTATAGTGCCCTTTCTAATTATTGTCTATGATAAATATAGACCAGGGCGATAAATTTATGCGTATACCAAAACATGTCTCGACTTATGGATGAGTAATTTTGATCTCGAATGACTCTTAAATGAACCGTATCTTAAAAGCGTCTAGACAAATTGGATACGATCGGCAGCCACTTGTTCGTTCATCCGTTCATTTATTGGCAAATATTCAATGAAAGGTGACCTTAATCTGTCTAATATAGTAATCCAGTAGCTCCGATACTTGCTTAAATATTGTTGTCAATAAACGAAAGTGTTTTCAGTTTTATGTATTCATATTAAATTATAATTTACAAAATTATATAACAAATTTATTATAATCTTCACAAGGAACCAAAATTGAAGTGCCAGTCTGTGATTTCGCAATACAGGCTTTACTTTAATCTCATATGGTTATTTGTAGGACACCAAAAAAGTTTTAAAATTTTTGTCTGTCTGTCTCTAATCTGTCTGTTAATCTCCGATACGGCTGTATCAAATTTGACGAAACTTTCATTAGTGGTATAATCATGGTAGAGGACTTTTCAAAGAGCAATCCCAGCTACTTTTTTATTTTCAGCGTTCCTGCGTAAAATCTGAAAACTGAAGAAATTATGGTTTTATGTGTTATTTGTATTTTGATTAATGTTATTTTAGTTCATGGAAGTTTAATTCAACTATTCTGTGGATGCTCAGTTCAGCGAGGTGCCATGTCATACAGTGCAATAATGTGGTTGGCTAATTTTACGGGGATGAAACCGCGGGCACAACTAGTTATCAAATAATAATTGTCAATATTAAAAAGTTAAGAAACTAACTTAAACTTAGTAAAATCTGTAATAACATCACCAATTGCGATAAAACAAATGTGATAAAAATTTTGTTCCATGAAGCTTAATTATATGCTTGCAAGACTGGTAACGTGACTGAAGAAGTCTTATTTTTATACATACGAGTATATAGAGTCACGCCTTTTTCCCTATATAAGGTGAAGACTTCACCCGTAGCCCACTTTTCGCCATGTGCATTTTTTATAAGTAATATATAATTAAATGAAAAAAGTATATTATGATATTTGCAACGACTTTAACAAGTTTAACAACGTTCATTTCAATTTTTAAATTTTACTGTACATTCTATTAATTAAGGTTCCTTGACATTGGATACATTACTCATTTTAATAAAAAAAGTACAATTTTCATTGCAAATGTTCCAACTATTATAAAAGAAAAAGGCATTCGTAAGATTAAATTTGCTTATTGTTCATATATTTATACACTTACAACAAAAGATCTGGCCGCTGAGAGAATACGTTCCTGACGTTAGTCAGTCCGACATAAGACTCAAGAAAAGAGATTATTTTAAATTTTTAATGGAACTAGCGCAAAGAAAATATAAATTCGATAGTAAATTTCGGAAATGTTTAATATGAAATATAACAATAAAAACATTTTGCAAAATAGTTGCAACTGGGTTCTAGATTCGCTTGAGGAGGTGCTGTCTGGATCATCTTCGCCTAGATTATAATTATCAATAATACGAGTAGTATCAATTCTGACTTCTCGGTCGAAGTTTGCGAAAATGAGATTTTTTGTTTTGTCGTCGACTTCCGCCGAGAAATTTCTTGTGACTTTACAGTAACTTTCTTTTAATAGGGTCAACTTTTCCGCCATTCATGCCGAATGACGGAAAAGTATTGCGGCGGGCTGCGTTACCTTTGATTTGAGCCCAGATTAACTCAATCCCATTATACTGACCTCGATATGGAGGAATTCTGAGAACGCGATGACCGTATTCCAGAGCCAGCCACCTATACATATCGCACTTTTGCCCGCTTATTGCTTTAACTAGTTTGATCAGTTCAGCTTTTGTATATTTGCGTCAATTAATATTCCTCGTAGCTTTTTATTCTTCTTTTCTGTTTGCTTGGGAAAGTGCTTTCTGTATTTATATTAATAAAATTTTGTAGTATAAGATAAAGTTATGATTGCCTAGTATTTTTGGCACATCACTACAGATAAACAGTTGACATAACCTAGTAACAACGCAATATGGATTTAAAAAAATATTGTTTCTTATTATAACATTTACTGATTTTACTGTAAGTTTACATATTTATTTTATTATATTATTCGTTAGTGGGGCAAGTAAACGAAAATAATATTTTTGTACTAAATTCTTCCCTACTTCAAAGTTACGGCATCTATTCGAACATGACAGGTGCGCATTCTCTCCGAGGCCGGACTGTACATAATACATATACATAATATATACCATAACGATCGATTTTTGCGCCACGGGTCGCGGTTTCGATTCCCGCACGGGAAAAATACTTACAGATAGCTTGTACCTGGTCTGGTTGTTATGCATACAATTTATGTATGTGAAACGCACTCACGATACAGGAGAAATTCTAGTGTGGTGGACAAAGGAAAGATTTGCCGTAATCATCATGCTAAGCGAGCTCGCAGTACTAGACGTCTAGCTCCTTAGACGTTGCTCCTTGTCACTACTTTCTATATTTAGTGCTGGCTTTGCCATTTTGGCTTTTACAGCATCATCGGATAGCTGAGCTAGGTTTGGTTTGACTCAAAGATAAATAACTCTTAACTTTATCGTCTAAATTCAAGTCACTCTCGTCACGAGGTTGAAGTTTTCCTTGATATTCTTTTGAATATAAGTCATCTATTGACAATCCGAGAGAGGTGCGGACCTCCGTTCGGACTGTCGACTTGTCGGTAGCTCTTGGCAGTGAGAACCGACACGAGACGCCCCCTACGGCGGTCGCGCGTAGTCGTGACTGTGTTTCTATTAACTACTGTGTTTCAGTGTGTGCTTCAGTGTTAGAGTCGTGGATGACAGTATCGTGGTCTGTGGGTGTCGAGACATCCGGGTCTTCGAGCACGTTTCACGACGTTTCTACTCTGTCGCGTTTTTATTTGATCGATAGTTAATAATATGTTTGCCCGTCGCTTGAGCGAAAGCCAAGCTTGCATAGGCACTTACTTCCGTCTGTCACTTTTCGAGATTATTATATCGTAGCCTGTCCGAAATCATGACATTTTCTAGACACTTCTCTTTGTTGAGTCGACACAAAGAATACCTAGAAATCACAACCACAGCCATGAAGTTGGGTTAGAAATTTTTTATTTTGGTACTTATTCGATACGCATAATGAACGATGTCAACCCTTTAGAATAATGAATTCCTAGTACACATAAATTAATATAACACGGTAACGAAATTGGCCACTTGTCGACTGTTTTGACAGTGCTGGACATAATGACAATTGACAGCTGAGAAATGAGGATACCGACACATTTCTCTACACTTCAGAAAGAGAAAGCAGTACTTGTATAAATAATGTCACCATCTGTTTCAGTTAGTAGGTGAAAGGTAACGGAATTTTATATAACTGTAGGAAATATAATCGGCGTAGTAAGAGAAAAGAACGTTCCTTTAATTTCGTAATTTAAAAATTCACTAGTTGATTAATGGCAGCCGTGTCTGCTAAATACATGTTTTTGTGGATTTTAGAATAACATCTGTGTAAATTATATTTTTTTTGTTTTGTATGAATCATCAATAAATTAAATACGAGTAACATAATTGGGCTTATTTAATTTTTGTAATATGGCTGTTAAACTTGGTTTGTTATTTTTGTCGATGTTTCAAATATTTAGCTAGTGTTTTCTTATGTTAGTTCATCCTGTCTTCATTATTTTTTTTAATTGATCTTTAATTATTATATATTACAAATTCAAACAAGACACGCGTTTTTTTTTATTCAAGAGAGATTTTAAGCGAATATCAACCTTAAACACCACAACAAGGTTTTAAAATAGGTCATAACTTCAAAGTTTCTTGCCAGTCCTTCTTCGAGATCTTATTTCTCAGACCGGTGTAGATTTTGGGGTTTATAAGTCAAATAACTACTTAAAATTTCTACTGACTTTGACTATGGCGATGATACTACTGTCGTGTATTATATTGTTTTCAAAATGACGAACAAGAAAATAACTGCCCGCTAGGGTTTCGGTAGTTTCGTACCTACTACACGACAGAAGGATTTTTTGCGAACCAATGTAGTTTAAAAAAAAATTACTTTCATTGAGTATTATGTAAATCATCTGTATTGAATAAAAATTATTCTATTCTATTTTTTATAAACGCTATACTATTTTTTTATATTATATTTCTTTAAAATGGCTTATTTTTATATTCCGATTATCAAATAACCACTTTTTAATAATTACTATAAATAAAATTATAGCTTTAGTAGTAATTAATGTCCACATTTAGACTTAATTGTGTATTAATGATTGCGAAATAAGATATTTGAGACAGCTTTTCAGTTTATGTAATCCGAGCTTGTTGGAGGAGAGGATAGAATTAATGTTTTAGTAATTACAAAAGTTTTCAAATTAAGTTAATTATTTATGTAAAACAGCTAAATTTTCATAACTAAATTATTCAATAGTTATGAAATCAGTAGAAATTATGTATCAAAAATCATTATTCAATATATAACAATGTATAGAAACCAGTTAAGGTTTTGTGACGTAAACGTTGGGCTTCCAACTTGTTATTGTAAATGAATTTCATTTTATTTTTCTCCCATAAATCGACAATAGATTCTCATCCATTTTTTTTGTTCTCACAGACTGAGACATTACTGAGCGGCTAACAGGACGTAGATGTAGGATATATAGTTATTTTTGTTAGAAGTAAATAATTACAAAATGAAATTAAATGTACAAAATACAATATCCGACTGTGAAATAAACATTAATCTGAAAAAAATATAGTTTTATTTAATTTAACTAAAATAATTATTTAAATATTTGAGTTTCTCTAGTGGAGTGAATAAATTATTTTTTTGAGTAAGAAAGTGACAAGATTAGCAAATCGTTCACCTAATGGCGAGTGCAACGTATGCCCATAACAAATGCTGTGTTACCTATAACATTCATGTGCAGCACAAAACTCCGTCCCCTTAAAACATTAGTCCGTCAGCATAAATCATCTCATATGTCCAGTAATTACCCTAGCTATAGCCCTTCAGACCGAAAGACAGTAATATTTGCAAGCTACTGCTTGATGGCAGAATAACTGCCACTGCGATGATAACTAATTAGACGAATTACTTCATAGTAATCCTTCCACTGTTAAATAAATTTATTATACCTGTTTAAAACAAAGAGAATTTTGCTATCACTAAAAACAATAAATATTAAGGACTATAAATTCAGTTGGCCGTGTGGTGGCGTAAAAGGCGAGTAAGGAATTAAACTGCACTGTGCACCCAACAGCGCATGGTGGAGATGGCCTCACCGCCTATCACACCAAGTGCATTATATTGTTTTGGTGAAACGTGGATTGTGGCAGTCATCTGTTTTTGCAGTGAGTGTCTCTGACTACCCCTTATGGGATACAGTCGTGATCTTATGTATGTATGTATGTATATACTTTTTATATACTAATACGTGAAGAGAAAACTTTGTACCCGATTTTAAGAAAATCTCGCGCATGGAGGAGTTTGAAATTTGGCATAGTAAAATTTTGTATGAAAGCAAGGACACAAAAATGTATTTATAATACGAGTATTACAAAACATTAAATTGAATAAAATAAAACATTCTTTATTTACGTTAATATTGACAATGTTAATCACCTAATAGTCTGTCGTTTGTTTAAGATCATACTGCCAATGTCAAAACCCTTAATAGTCTATGGTCAAACTGTCGCAAGAGTAGAGATTGTCGAAAAAGAATTTTAAAATGTTGCCAAGGAATATATTTAAATCTCACTAACGTTCCCGCTAAAAAAATATAAATTATGGTCGAATTTCGAACACAGAGCGACCACTAGTTTAAATTATTGTTTGATTTTTTTTATATTTGTATTATAATCATTGGCGTTTACTCTGTCGAAATACTCAAACCAGGGTCTTCACTTTTGTGCCGAAATACTAAAATACTGTACTTTCATTTTTCCCCGTGTTGTCCCGCATGGTTCTATTCTCGGCCCATTTCTATTCCTTATTTATAGAAATGAATTAACTTAATTAGTAGGGGATAACCATTATATAGTATTCCATTATATACCAAGCAACAAAATCCCAGAGAGTGCACAGTCAAACAAAACGCTGAATTTTTTTACTAAACAAGGACTTTATAAAAAAGGGTTATTATAATGTTAAAGAAAACATAGATGATGATAACTTCTAGGATTGATTGCTGCCAAGCTATTTCTACATGTTTATAATACTGCTGTGATTGTATATTATTTTTAAAATGACTAAAAAAATTTCCGCTGTGTTTATTGTTGGTTCTTCCCAGGACAAATGCATTTTTTGCGAACCAGTGTAGTTTAAAAAAATACTTTTAAAAGGGGTATTATGAAAATAATGTACGTTGAATAAAAATTATTCTATTCTGTTATTGTCACATAATGGTAATGATATTTTTATTAGAGGTTATGATATTTTTGGTGCACCATTATTAGATTTTTACTACACTTGGCATGGTATACGATCATTCAACACATTGGCGATCGCGTGACCTAGTGGTCAGAGTAAATGACTTCTACTTCTCGAATCCTGGGTTCGTATCTCTACCCGTGCCAACCTTTGTGCAAAAACACACATTTTCGCTTTTCAAATCTGGATGTGTTGTTTATATGAAATTTGTCTGTAAAACACACCCACGATACTGTAGAAAAGATTAGTGTAAGAATATTTTGTAAAAAAAAATACAATATGCATGTTAAGAAAAACGGATACAGTATTTTTTCTTTATCTCTGTCTGTGATAAAATGAGGAAAAAAACTATACAATATACACTTCAAATCAAAATAAAACATTTTACATAAAATTTTCATTATTCTTTGATGTTTTTTGTCATTTTGTTTTGTGTTAAATGTGAAAACAAAATCAAAGACGAACATTATCCACGTCATAAACTCAATGTCACGTCACATTGGCTTTTGCGCGGGCGGTGTTGTTTGAATTTATTTATAAAAGCGTTGTTTTTTCATTTTGGGTTTCGTTTATGATTTGAGTTTGAGTATGAAGCCGAAAGAATTTCATAAGTACAGTATATAAATGGGACAAATAACACATACACCGCAATGGAGTCCCTCAAAAAAAACATTGAAGCTGGATTAACATTTAAAAAAAATACTTACTGGTTAAAATATTCACCAAAGCATTTTTTTAAGACACACAGCTAAACGTATTATTTTAAATGATACATGGCATAAAATAATTGATATTATTTTTCCATTTTCACATGCTGCGAACTAAATCCAATTAAGATGACTAATTTTTCTCATAATATTCTAGAAAAAAAGTTATAAATCGACATAAAACATTTTCAAGTTTCGATTAGCGCGGCGGCGATTGCAGTTTGCTTCTGCGCTATCGAAATAATTATTACTGCTAATTTGACCGCAAATACAAATATTTATATTCGCGGTCCATACATCTAGCATCTACATCTACACCAAGTATCTACATACAATTTCTTTAATTTTTAAAATACGATTCAGATTCATAACAGGAATCCGCCTAGGTAGCTACCACCCCAGGGCCAGTTATTCTGCCTTGAAGCAGTACTGTGCAAACATTACTGTGTTTCGGTTTGAAGGGCACTGTGAGCTAGCGTAATCACTGGGCGTATGAGACTAAAGAACTTATGTCTCAGGGTGATGGGCAGAGTGTGGTATCACACAGAATTTTTTGGGTGACACAGAATTTGTTATGGGCAGACATTGCACTTAACATCAGGTGAACGTTTTGCTCGTTTCATCACTTTATACAATAAAAAAAAAACACTAGGATTTCTCCTGTATCGTGAGTGTGTTTTCAGAAATAAATTTAAAGTGCTCAACACAAACAAATCCGAAAACTCTCCTCTGATATCTCTGATCTGATATCTCTCTGATAACTAGTCGAAATAAATGTCGCGGTTAATGATTTATCAGGCATGGTTGTTTGTGTATGAATAATTTATGTCTATAAAACCCACATAGACGAGGACAAATCATGAGTATTTGTTTTAACAAAAAAAGTAATAAATTCTATTTCGTCTAGCGTATCTTGTAAAAGGTAACTAAAGAAATAAATAAGCTTCACTTATAAGTTCAAAACACTCTACTGCAGTTGGCAATCGGCCACGATTACCATGATGCTTACTATTATTTTAATAGATGACATGAAGGAATGATGATGTTCTTTGTAATATCGTATTTTCAAACTATACTCCAAATATGTTTATGTTATAATAACGAACCGGCTTAGCACGAGCGCAATTAGTAAATGAAGAAAATTAGAAGTGCACTTAGCTCAAAAATATTAAGTTGTTTACTTTAAAATATGTATCTATCTCTAGAACTGTCAAACCGAACGTCACTTTTTTATTGAGATTTTAACACAAAAATTGCATCCAACTTTCTGACTTTTTCGGTGGATTTTCCAAAAAAAATATTTTATACAAACCAATTACGAAAACTACAAAAAAAATCAGCCATATCCATCGAGTCCTTCTCAATTGATGATCTTTCATATAACTTTGTGGCAATTGATTTGTTTTGTTTTTATAGGAGACTAGCTGGCCCTTAAGTACGAAACTTTATAGCCACACGATCACAGCGCCACCTACCAGGTCAAATGATGTGATTTTCATTTTTGGTTTTCCACTTTAATTTTAGAATGATCATAACGATGTGATAGCGGTTAACGATTCTCTGCAGTTAGATCGAAGACTATTCATTGGATAAACATCGTTGCCAGTAATCCGCGGTCAAATTTCGTGGATAACGCTTGGAACACTTGCCGTCGACTATGCACGGTGATAACGGTAGAACTATCACAATGAAAGTAAAAGGAAACGATTTTGTGGATTGTTTGGTATTTGCCAATTCTTTCCAAATCGTTCAAGGCGCATTGCAACGTGAAGTATTGTAATTTTCATCTGCAGTGGATTGATTCACAATATTGCTTCGATCTAAAACATTACATCTTATACCTCGCGGCATTGTAAATAACTCTGGAAAATTGGACACACAATCCAAAATTTCATAATGAAATTTCATTAAAAAATTATCAATCACAAATTTTACAACTTCACAAAGTGAACATCTTCGAAGGCAGCTTAACGCTTGACTTACAAATGCAATAACAGTCAAAAAATGAATGAAAATTGGTGAACTAGTTCAATTATAGGCAATGGAAGGGCCGTGCAGTTGAATCAGCTGTTAGAAGATAATGAAACTGAAGATAATGAAAATGAAGAAAATGACAGAAAGAAAGAAAAAGTATTTATTGCCACTTGACTCGTAGAGAATGCCTCTGGCATAGTCCGCCTATATACATTCTGTATGTGAAGTTAAATAAATAACTGTCATGCATACAAAATAATATAGGTTTTGTTTCTGTCGTGTATCACAAATGGCGTTGTATACGAAAATGTATTAGAAAATGAATTTTCTTCATATTTTTTTTTTTCGTTATTATTTTCGATGTTTTAATAGTTATTCTGCTATTCGGGGCGGAGACAATCCAACAAATCCAACATCATAAAAATCGGACCAGCAGTTCTTGAGTTATAAATGGTGTAACTAACCCGACTTTGTTTTATAAATATATATAGACTAGTTGTGCCCTGCGGTTTCACCCGCGTAAAAAAGCCGACCCTGGTCAATGATATACACATATTCATCACTATTCGAATCGTATTTCAGTTTTAATTTTTTTCCGCAGAATCCTATTTATTTTTCTAAAATTAAAGTAGTATAAGTTACCCGATATAAAATCAGCTATCTGTCAGTGAAAGTCTCGTTAAAATCGGTCCAGCTGTTTCGGAGATTAGCCGGAACAAACAGACGGTCAGACAAAAATTTTAATAGTTATATTTTTCTTGTAAGCACCGTATATACTTTCTTAAGCATTGAGTAAAAAGCTGTTATTTGTTGTATCACAAACAGGCACTTCAATTTTGTTTATTTGTGTACATTGTAAAATTACATACATACATAGTTACATAAGATCACGACTGTATCCCATAATGGGGTAGTCAGAGACTGGGCACTCACTGCAAAAACAGATGACTGCCACAATCCACGTTTCACCAAAACAATATAATGCACTTGGTGTGATAGGTGGTGAGCCCATCGCCACCATGCGCTATTGGGTGCACAGTGCAGTTTTATTCCTTACTCCCCTTTTACGAGATCCATTGGATGAGATGGAGTGGTAGTAATCTTTTAACGAGCCGCCACCACACGGCTAAAAATTAACAATAGAATTCCTGTTTTTTACAATTCATTGCTTAATATACACTCTGAAGCATTCATACATTTGATCTGTATATACAAAGCCTCCTAAATTTCTTAAATTACTCTGTAGAATTTTCAACATTCGTGTTTACAAGAATACAGTAAATTTTGGCTTTAACCTTCTTGTGAAATTCGTCGAATTATTACAATTTACGAGTATGATCATTAAATATAAACTTGAACGGAGTCATAAAAAATATAATATAAATAGGCAATAAAAATACTTTCTCGGTAATAACGCAAAGGACTCGCCATTTTCAACGTCAGTACTTATAGTTCGTACTGCTCATCATTCGTAAAATTAAAAAAATGGAGTAGGCTGGGCTGTCTACGCTGCAACGACTGTTTCGTTCGTGATTTACTTCGGTCTTTGATAAGTGAAATGAAAGTTATTGTCAGTTATATTTATGTAATAATAACTGTTCAAGAATAAAAATACTAATTTCTGACATTTCATTTAGCTCGAAAAATCTCGATCCATTTTAGATACGAGTATTTCCATTTTGCCGAGTATAGTAAAGCTAATTTTAGATAACGCTTATCCTGGGTCCATAACGACTCACTAGCGCATATAAGTAGTTATCTCATCAAAAATGTTTTAGTTTAATACCTTTTCTTATTTCTTTGACATCCAAATATCCTTACGCATATCGGTCCATAACTAAGTCGAAAGTGACTAAAATATTTGTGCCTAGGGACCTCTTACCTATATCATTTACTAATGGACAACCTGTGAAATAAAGAAAAAATGCTGCTGCACATCTCCTGATTTTCATTACCCTCTGTCGACTTTTATGCCACCCACGGGACGAGATGGGGTGGTAGATTCTCTTACACCGCCGCCACACGGCATTATTTACTGTCTTTCGTATACGTGCACAGATACACATTAGTATAGTGTAATAAGTTCATAAGTTTTTATATGTGAGGCTTTAAGTCCAGCAGGGGACTTGAAATGTTGCTAGGCTATAGCAATTATCAAAACAAATTCAACGAGCCTAAATATGACGGACGGATCTTTCTTGTTCCAGCTCCATCATCAGTCCAGCTCCATAGTACCATAATATTGTATTTTCACCGAAGTAATGTAAATGTAATGCCAAATTTAGTTCAATCGGACATCGGAAAGTAGGTCAACATTAACTTTAAACTGTAAATAAAAGTTTGCAGTATAAAGAGCGGAGTTATTATTTGAATCGTTATAATATATTCTCACTATAGTAAATATTTTCTTTTCTCACAGATTTGAATAAAAAGTAATGTCTCTTTCTCCAACGTGTGCACACGTGTATAAACTTAGGTTATCATTGTGTCTATCGTGACAAGGGTAAGGGTACAAGTAATAAGGAAAGCCTCTTATTACGTCTAACCACTTGAATACTGATTTGGAATTGCAAGATTTCGTTACGATTACAATGGAATTTCGGTAGGTAACGCTATGATTAATTAACTAAAAATAGTTACACTGTTAGCTCTTTCTGCGTACATCGGACCACAAATAACAATTAAAAGCTGAAGGTACTCCGGGTTAACTATGTCTTCAGGACATCTGTCACCTCAGTCCTATGGGGCCATGGGTGCTGAAAAGCACTCGAAACGTCGGGTTATAAATAACAAAATTAAACGCTATAAAATCCGTAAAATTAGTTTCATTTAAAAATAGTTAATAGAAGCGAGCGTTACTTTGCGGTAATCTATTATAACAAAGAAAATAAAGTTAATTTACTCGCATGCAGATCTAAAATCCGACAGACATCCGCCGAGTGACACTGAGCTGCTGTCAGTCGTAGTATTCATACATACATACATTCATGCATTTTTCCCGTATAAGGGGTAGGCAGAGGCCACACACAGCACACACTTTCATTCCACTAGCAGTATAACAGTTGCCGTGTGGTGGCGGCTTAAGAGAATATACCACCCTATCTCATCCCATGGGTGTCGTAAGAGTCGACAGAGGGAAAATGAATACCAGGAGAGCATCTTCCCGGAACATCTCAATAAATAAACATTGGTTTCCGACCCGCCTGCCAAGCGTAGCAACTATGGCAAAGTCTCCCCAAAATGAGAGCTGCAAACTTTTATGGGAGATCTATATTCAGCAGTAGACTAGTGATATACTGAAATTATGAGCAGTATAGTGACAGCTTTGCAAATAATGGGGTTTTTCTGCACGAATAAAGGCTCTCCGTATAATACCTTAGTCGTCTCTTTTCTACATTACCGGACACCTATTGGCACCTAACTCATCTTTGAGATTATAAAAGGTGTCGCGTTCTCGACTACAGTTAGTTGTGGTGTTCGAGTATCTGGCGGCGAGTATTTCCCAGTGGCGGTATTAGTTTGCTTGTTCACGTTACTGTGGAAGAGCGGGCGGTGCTCTTCAAAAACTAGGTAATACAAACCACTTTTAAATTGAATCTTGGCAAATTAACTTTTTTCCTTTTTAAAAATAAGTTTTTTTTATAAGAGACGATACGAGCAATACTTTCACCTGACAGTAAGTGCAACATCTGCCCATAAAAATGCGATGTCACTCGGTTACATAGCAGATCTTCTTAATTATATCTTCGGTAACTTATATAAAAACACACGGGATGATAATACACTAACGGAGTCGTACAATTTTTTAACATCCACATGATCACGTCGCCCTCTTAAATACATAAGTGCTCACATATGAGCGCCATTAGAGTATCCTTTATTGATTACAGACTTCACATTCTTATTTTTTTTTATCTTAATAGATCTTCTAATTGTACACTCATTACTACGGGTATCTTTATTAATATTTTAGTTCAACTTAAGCGTATAGAGCCGTAGTAGCTCAGAGGCCGGGCGCTTGCCTTAAATTTCATAGAACGAGAGTGACCTGAATTCAGCACTCCGGTTCGGTTCGGCACTCCAAATTCGTTCCGCAATTTTAATTGCTGATTTTCCACGTAAATAAAAGTAAATTTTCAGCCTGTAAATGTCCCACTGCTGAGCACAAGCCTCCTCTCATTTCTGAAAGGTTTTTGGAGCTAGAAAGAATCCGCCACGCTGCTCCAATGCGGGATGGCGGACAGCACATTTCTTCGGAATATTTTTTTTTTATTTCACAGACATGCAGGTTTCCTCACGATGTTTTTCTTCAGCGCCGAGCACGTGGTAAATCAGCACTTAAAATTGCGCTTAACAATTTTAGTGGTGCCGGCACCGGGAATCGAACCCAGGTCACTCGCGTACTAAACGTAATTTTAACGTTAAACGTAAATTTAAAGCGAGCGCCTAGCCCCTGAGCTACCATGGCTCAGCGGAAAAGGAAAACATCATGAGGAAACCTGCATGTCTGAGACATAAAAATATTTCAAAGACATTGTGAAGTCCGCCATTCGCATTGGAACAGCGTGTCGGACTCTTCGCGGCCAAAACCTGACCTGTGCTCGGCGGTGAGATATTTATAGGATGTTACTTTACTTTTTTTTTAACGTATCCACCTTATCGATCTGAGAGAGATAATTTTTTTGGTGATTATTGTTTTGTACATATAACAAGTGCCGTGGTAGCTCAAGAGTAGTGACTTGATTTAAAATTCTTAGTGAAAGATCAGGGTTCGAGTTTCAGTGGCGACTCCTCTAAAATTGTCGAATACAACGTGACAGTCATATCGTTCACCTTATGGCATCAGCTCTAAATCTTATATGCCTAGTTATTACACTAGCTTATTACGAGTAGTTATGGTTATTACTGGGCACTGTTGTGCCCTTCAAACCGAAACACAGTAATGTTTGCACACTACTGATTTACTGCTGAACAACTATCAATGCGGTGTTACCTACCTAGGAATTTGGATTTCTCCTACAACTTGCCCGGCGGTGAGCTAACGAAACGTATGCATCGGTACGAGACGCGGGTTCGATTCACTCTTGAGACAAAATTTTATCCTACTACATTTGGCATGGCCTACAGATAGTAGTTGCATGTCAGCGTGTATGAACGAACTCAATACATATATACGAAACTCAATTACAGACAATGATACATTCCAATTAAATTTTGTCCTCCTAGCCAATTTCGAGCATGGTGACAACTTTCAAATATTGTCGGGAGCTATCAACTGCGCAGAGAGATTGTAGTGCCACAAGTGTAGGCGCAAACACAGAGGCACTCACTCGTCCCATCCTACTCGCGCCTGATGTAACTTTGATGCGATAAGATCGGAGGTACGGCATACGAACACGTTGACGGTCACAGCACAACCAGACCCGAAAACAAACAATCTGTTACACCGGCCGGTATTCGAACCCAGGAGCCGCGGCGTAGAAATCAGGTACTCTGACCACTTGGTGACTATGGAATATGAACTAAAAAGTGAACAATATTCTTAAAATAATTCTCATTTTCAACAAGAGGTGCCGAAATGATTTAAGTCAACTATTTGCAGGTTACCTATAATTTGGACATCTTCCAACACAGTGACAACGCTCATCTGCCGTCGAGCAACTGTCACGAGAGAGCCAGCGACTTCACAGAACAGTGACGAATGACGTTCTAACGTTGCATAAACAACAATATAAACACAATAAGGGGCAACACACGTCGGCACACGGCACGCAGTTAAAGCGCGTCAAACGCTTTTTTTATGGAACATAGTGACGAGACGAGCAAAACGTTCACGTAATGGTAAGTGCAGAGTCTACCCATAACAAATGTTGTGTCATGCAAAACATGTCGTCTGTCACCACACTATACCTCGCAGCATAGACGGTGTTCGTCAGGCTTTTTTTTGGATAAAGTGATGAAACGAGCAAAACGTTCACCCGATGGTGTAAGTGCAACGTCAGCCCATAACAAAGGCTGTGTCACCAAGAAAATTTCTGTGCCCATCACCCGGAGACCAAAGCTCTTAAGTCTCACATGCCCAGTGATTACGCTAGGACGATATTAGGAATCCTATGCAAGAATCCGTCTAAGTGTGTACCAGCGCAGAGCCAGTAAGTCTGATGTGAAGCAGTAGTGTTCAAGCAATACTGTGATTCGGTCTGAAGGGCACTGAGAGCTAGTCTAATTGCTGGGCATATGAGACTTAGGAGCTGATGTCTCTGAGGGACAGGTGCAGTGCGGTGCGATGAGTGCGGAGACGTTCTGGATGCCAGAGCAACAAACAACTTACCATCTGGTGAACGTTTTACTCGTGTCCTCACTTTCTCCTTTAAAAAATGACGCCGACCATTACGTAAATTATGTTTTAATTTTTTAAGAAGTTTAATGAAAATCAAATATGGATTTTAATTTAACAATTTAACAAGGATTGCAATAAGAAACAGTATATAAAAAGGATCACCTAATTTTATTTGCTCCGTAATCTAAACATTATAATACTTTTTAATTTATCTTTTAAGTTTCACATGTATAGTACATAATTCACTTATTATTAGACAGGGAAGTATCCAGAATTCATAATGATTTACAATGCATTTTAAAAGTAGTGATTAAAAACTAAACAATGTGCAACTAGAGCCATCAAACGTTATTAAATTCTGTATTATACATTTTAATACAACGAGAAAAATAGGCGTTTCGAGTGTTCTTTTACCGAAATGTATATAGTCTATTCCCGACATGTGTTGCACTGCCTATTTAATATTTTTTTATTTTGTTTGTGTAGAAAATGAATATGGCACAAAGTTTTGGTTATTGGATGAACGATGAACGCATAGAAGACGAACCAATTATAAACGTAACAAAGTTTCATCAGATTCGGAATGGCGCGGAAACGCATAATTTACAACAAAAAAGCATTCATTTTTATATTTATAGAAAAAGAAAAGTTTCTTAATCCTTATACAAACATGAACAATGCAAAAATTATGAACTACATGTTGTACTTCCTCGCGTACAAACCTAAATAAAATTTACGATCCTGTAGCTAGCCTCCACGCACTACTCGTAAAATATGCGGTATCGTAAAAAATACAATATGAAAACAACCAAGAAAAACATTTCCACATCACATAACGTTGTTACGGCTTATATACGCTCTATTCGGCAGACCTCTCTCATTTTAGAGGGTTTTGCAACCGAGAAGTTTCCGTCGCGCTGCTTCAGACTTATACTTGCATCGTAGCAAAATTTTGCTCTGATAATTTAAAAACGGACATCCATATTATCCCGTATGTAATCAGTACCGTTTACTGATTAGGATATGATATAAAAATATACAGCACAGTGTTTTAGATGGAAGTAATTAAAATAACATCTCATTAAACTGAGAACCTAATTAATTGTGTAATGACGAGTATTCAGCAATTGACAAAATTACTAGTTGGCTAGCTAGTAGCTAGTGGCTCCTTTGGCAAAATAAACCGTTGCCAAAAATTTTAACGTCATTAGTAAGCCAACAACTTTAACTTAGTCTTTCAAACAGCGTTCTTTGCACACTATTTTTTCTTTTCCTCGTGACTTTATGTAGGAGTTCAACAATTTACATATCATCGCCTAACCAATAAGGTATATATACTTGTGGTAGAATTTATGTGCAGAAGTCCGTTTATTTAGACACCACCATAGTGCCAGTTATTTTTCCGCAAAACAGTGTAGCGTTTCGTGCTTTATTTCGGTATTATATATCAGCGTATTAGTGAATTTACTAGGCATTGACAGTCTCAAAGTATAGAACGCTGTGCAGTGCACCTGATAATGGCATGCGTTGTCCATCGGAAATTATGTGGGGCGCGGCTAGAGAGTGAGTTCTTTCGTTTTACTTGTACGCGTATACATGAGCAGGTCAAAACAGCCAAGAGGACATCATCAATTGTATTCTTTACTAGCTTCGCCCCAGGTAAAACAAAATTGACCGTTGACCTGAGCATTCACAGTTCGACTCTTGTCGGTAATGTTCGGTTCGCAGCGGGCGCCTCCTTAAGGACGTAGCCTGCATGATAGATGATGTAGCATATAGGTTTATAATCATGAACCATCCTCAATAGACGGGCTATCTCATATAAAATATATTTTTCAAATCGGATTACTATTTCCTTGAATTAGCGCGTTCAAACATACAAACTTTCCAGCAGTATTATATTAGTATGAAGTCATATTTAAATACGAGAAGATATTTGTTGATTGGCTGTAAATCTTTTATCTGTGCTCGGTGTGTAACGTTAAAACAGATTAATTTTTTATTTACTTTAATGAAACATTCAAACGTCTTATGAAAGATTTTATCGTTACGCAATGCAACCATTTATAAAATTAAACTGCGCACAAGGGACACGTGGGTTGCCCGGCTGCAAAAGCCCCCTATCGATTAAAATGTGTTCTCAATTTTTATACACAGCTTCTGTTTTCTTTTCATTCTATTACAATAGACGTTTTTTTTTTATATTAAGCATGATTTTGTCCCTTTCTCATAATATCTATATGGTATATTAAGGGCTATAAAAAAGAGCGCGTGCAAATAAGCAAATAAATTTGATTATGATAAAAATCAATAAACATGAATTAACAAAACTCTGTAAAGTACCTGATCAGTATATAAACCACTATTATTTAATCGATAAACATTAATTAAGAATAACAGAAAGGTTGCACTAATATTCGACTATAAAATTTTACTCACATAGCTCCTTAAGAAGTTACACTTAAAATCGTGGTAGAACCATACAGCATACAGCATAAATAAGCCTCAAACAAGGAAAAGTCACTCCCAGAACACCACCATTTCTTTTTTAATTTATACATACATACAGTCACGAGTTTTTCACGAAAAAGGTGTAAACAGAGGCCACCCACGTAACCCACTTTTCTCCCTCGCGAGAAACAAGACGTGACGGATGGCTAACCACGTCTCTGTCAATTTGGTACGGGTCCCAAAATTCTTACTTCTCGTTGCGTTCCCACCAGCAAAATAATGACAGCATTGCGTATTCTGGGGATATTCTGCACGAATAAAGGCTGTCGATAGGAAAGAGTAGAATATACTCGTACTCTGCTGGACACCTATCGGCTATGTATAAGCTAGTGCTGACTACGATCTCACCTGATGGTAAGTGGCGATGTAGTTTAGGATACTAAAGCTTAGAGTTTAGTTTAGCTTAGAAGAAGCCTATTCACACTCTTAAAGACACACACATTGTTATCAGACGGGAAGACTGATGCAGGCAAATTATTCTATCGTATTATAGCAATACAACGCTGCTGAGTATTGTGAGTTGTGGGAACCGAAGACTTAAATACTCGCAAAGATATATTTCATCATAGCTATTAAGATGACATAGATGACATGAATCTTGATTTTTGAGGACGGTTTTAGGTATCAATGAGCTACAGCATGACTGTGTGAAGCCAACGTCAGAAAAACTCCCACTCGTCTTGAAATATCGTAAAAGTTAATTTAGTAACGTTTATGTTTTACTATATCATTAAATATTTTTATAGCCTGGTGGTCAGAGTACCTGACTTCTAGCCACGGGTCCTGGATTGGAATCTCGGCCAAAGCCAGAAACACGAACAGTCGGTTTTCGGGTCTGTCTGTATTGTTGTTGTGAAATTTATGTCTGTAAAACGCACCCCCGATACAGGAATCCTACTGAGGGACTAAAAAATGAATACAGTAAATGATGTTACGAGCAATCCGTTTACTGGTGGTAGGATTCCTATACAGGAATCCGTCTAGGTAGGTAACACCCCAGGGCCAGTTATTCTGCCGTGAAGCAGTAGTGTGCAAGCATTACTGTGTTTCGGCTTGAAGGGCACAGTGAGTTAGCGTTATCACTGGGCATTTGAGACTTAAGAGCTGATGTCTCAGGGTGACACTTTCGCTATAACACCGCGCTACGCACGTCACCATGGGACAAGGGTTGTTTAGTATCACAAGCACTGTAACTAGTTCCAATGCTCTTCAAGCCAAAAACTCCACTACTTAACTCCACTTAATAACTGGCGCTGCGAAGGTGCCTTTCTAGGCGAATCCCTAGTATGACAAACTTCCACCAGTTAAAAAATAATTGTTTCGTAGTAATTCTCAACAGTTTTTCTCAAATTCTCAAAATCAAAATATTCCTCTGATGTTATAACAATAATTTACACGCTTAAGAATGATTTAAAACCGTCAACTCTTTATTTAATATTTAACAAAATTCAGTTATTTCTTTGAGCTGAGCTTCTGGAATAGTTCCAATACACTGACACCGTTTGACTGCCGTTGAGCAACTGTCACATGACAGGGCCGTGACTTCCCGACACAATGACAGATTGTCTTTTACTATTATGTAAACTTTCACAGAGATCATTACAATTCCAGGAATTTTAACTTAAATTTAAATTAGATTTATATTTCATAATCGTAGACTGTATCACTGGCATCTGCTACCCCAACTCATCCTTTGAGTCATGGCTCAGTCTACTCTTACGAGTCTGAATAATCAGAATAACAATCTGAAAATCTGATGGCTTAAGACAATTAATGGAATAACCATCTCGAATACGCAAACTTGTGACGGCTGCAGCGTCTTTACAGACGTTCGTTTTTACAAACTAATGAAGAGTTGTCATTATCGTGATCGTGCTCATCATAAAATTCATAAAATTACATCGCATGGGATAATGCTTTTATTTCCACGTCGACATTTATTTAAATGCTCGTTAAGTTCTTATATTATTACGTTTAATTTAATTTTATAATTCTTTTATTTGTAGTCATAGCAATATTATATATTTTCAGAGAGCAAAATATCAATTGATTTTAAACGCTAAGCAATATAACGTATAATATTAGCATGTACTAAAAGTAAGGTGAGTCAAACAATTTTATACTAACATTTATTAGTATTATGGATGATATCTTAATTCTTCAGTATGGCTTTAGATGTCTATGGGCTATAGCAGTTCACAGTTGAACTGTATTTTTTCTTTTCATAATTTTATATAATAATCTCTTACGTAGATTGCTAAGAGCTAGTTTCCACAACTTCGCCTGTGGGCGTATTTTGCTGGTGGTTACCTGTCTTATACGGAGCTACAGCTTTTTTTACATCTACAATCATAACAAAGACATCATCAATTCTCCTGCGGCTTTATAAATCAGTTTCGAAAGCTATTCAGAAATTTTCTTTCCCTTAATTTTTACTTTTTTTATATAATGCACATTATACAGCATTGTTCTTCTTTGTAGGTTTTTTCATCGATTGTTGGACATAAACCTCTTACACAATTATTGATAAAGTAAAATAACTTAAATGTTTCTATATGTAATTATGTGTGTAATTAAAAATTCCCTTCTACGGTAATGTTTGCGTGAATGAAAGTCAATGTACAAATCATTGTCTGTCTGTCTGTCTGTTTGTTCCGGCTAATCTCGGAAACGGCTAGACCAATTTTTACGGGACTTTCACTGACAGATAGCTAATATTAAAAGGAGACGCTGCAACTGGAGTAACATTACCGAGAGGGGCGAAACTGTTAATGCTCAGATAAGCAAGCTCAGATCAGGTAAACCGTATGGCGTAATCTTGTTGTCGGCTTATTTTACGCTGGTGGGAACCGCGGGGCACAGCTAGTTACACACAATAACACACATGCAATCACGCCTTTTTTCTATACAAGGGATAGGTAGACACCACTTCCGTAACCCACTTTTTGCTACAGCAGGAAACCAGACGTGACGGGTGAGATTCTTCTCCGCAATTGCGTTCCCACGAGTAGCCAACTATCTGCACGGCACTGGCTTGACAGAGATGAAGGGAAAAGGAATAAGGTAGGAAATAGACTTGAGGTAGGGAATGGGAAGTTGGGAAAGGAACTACAAGGTTTCGGATACTACTAACTCGAAAGGAGCAGGAGGAGACAGCTGTGGCTCGGGAGGGCGGGGTGCCTCACCCGGTACGCTATCGCATTTATGGGACAAGGCAATAAGAACAAGTTTTCCTGACTAATGATACCTACATATTGATGTATTACAATTTATCTTTCACTTCATAACCCCCTTACAAATGAAAGGAGACCTGTGCTCAGCTGTAGAAAATTTATACTCCGTTACTCTACTTTTGTTCTTTTTTGAATACCCGTATGGCCCAGCTGTCAAATCACCAGCACACATTCAAGATTCCTTAGTTCAAATCCAAGCGCAAACCAATATTTCTGTAACCTCAATTGTTGGTTTGCTGGCACGGATTTACTGAAGCATTTCACGCTATTATTTGATTGATTGATTGATACACTTTATTGTATACCAAAAACATGAACAGACACAAAAGTAAATAAAGAAAATATGAACAGTGGTACAATGGGCGGTTTTATCGCTAAAAGCGTTTTCTTCCAGACAACTTTTGTATGAACAGGACTGCAAGAGAGCAAAAAAACTTTCACTGCTTGATCGGGTCTTTGTGTACGTGTACGTTCAATTTAAGGCCGCGTTAACAGTGAACGTATTGTTCGACCGACCGACAATACGCTATTACGCTATGCGTAGTCGCTGACTCGGCGGCCGATTTATTGTACTTGGTCACTACACATCATGGTCGGACTTCACGTTCACACACGAGCACACAGCGAGCATGCTGACAGTACGTTCGGTTTGAACGCGGCCTATGTGTAAAGGCACTCACGATAAAGTAAAAAACTGAGTGCGGGGCCACTTTTAATAAAGAACAAAATAGAGAATCACCAGCCTCCACACAGTTCAATGCGGAACATGAGCCACTCACAAGTTTGAAGAGTTTTGCGTAATCGCCACATTCGGCAGGCGAGCTGTCCACCGCAGTATAGTTCGTACTTTAGACACTGTTGACCCAAAATCAGTCTGGATAATTTAGTATAGAAAAAGACAGTATAGTGCGCATAGCAGAATAGAACAGGGAAACATTACTTTCTTTAAAAGATCAGTAAATCTAAATGTAATTTAGTCTCCTGACAGTGTTCGAAATTGTATTCAGGCGTTATATAAATATTTAAATCCTATTTCAGTTCAATTTATTTCACATTTCTTATGCTTTTTGATAACGTTCCAAAAATATTGTATACTTCTATTGTACGTAAATTAAACATAAATGCTAGTTAATATAATAGTCCGTGCAAAAATCTAAATTCGACATTTGGAGCAGTATTAATGTATAACTTAATCTTTTTTTTCTATTTAAAGACCAATGAGACGACCCCTTCTCATCCCGTGGGTGTCTTAAAAGTCGACAGAGGGAAATTAAAAACAAGAATATGGGCAGCAGCGTATTCGTGGAACATCTAAATAAATAAACTGCGGTTGCCAACCCGTCTGCCAAGCGTGGCATCTACAACCGATCTCTGTAATTACGTCATAACATTAGACTATTAGAAACAAAGATATTTGTACTATTACGCCCAATTAATCCCGAATTAGCGTAAAAGCTCCGTGGGTAATTACAAGCAGCGGGAGCATTATTGTCGGTATACGATTTTCAATTAGCTCGATTCTATTCTAGCTAGCACATATGTCGCAGTATGCTCTAAAACTGAACAATTTATCTGAGTATGAAATATGTACAGTGTAATAAAATTTTCAGAAGAAAAGCTTCATTATCCTAGTCGGGCCATAAATATTGTTACATAAAAATTCTATTTTCAACTTTTTAATTATTTTGAATTTGGAACACGTATATTATTTTAAAAACTTATTTCGATTTTGTGCCATTTCACATATTTTTTCGTGTTCATTATCAAATTACAATATGGAATAGGGTGTTAAAGAAAATAGGATTGCAGTGATCGCCTTGCACAAAGTGGGTATGGAGCCGTCGCTCATATTCCAGACACTTCAAAAGCTTGGTATCAGCCGTATGTTCGTATATCGTACTACAACAACTCTTCCTCTGTCGAAGACCAGAAAAGATCGGGGCGGCCGCGTGCTGTTAGAACTACAAAGTCTGTTAATGCTGTTAAAGCCAGAATTCATCGAAACCTCATTAGGAAGCAAAAAATCTTATTGCGAGAAATGAAGATTCCCGCTAGGACTCTGTCGCGTATTATTAATTATTATATATTATTTAATATTTGATAGTATTATTAAAGAAGACCTGTAGCTCGGTGCTTATCGTCGATATACAGGACATGCCCTAAATCAATCTTTACAATTAAAGAGAGTGGATCGATCAAAACGCCTTCTGTCGCGATACGCAGGTGAAAGGCACAGAAATATCCTCTTTACAGATGAAAAAATTTTCACGATTGAAGAACACTACAATAAGCAAAATGATAAAGTGTACGCTCACAGTTCTAAAGAAGCTGCTCAAGTGGTCGAAAAGGTACAACGTGGTCATCATCCTGCGTCAGTGATGGTTTGGTGGGGCGTGTCCTGTCAAGGAGCCACAAAACTACATTTTTGTGAAAAAGGAGTGAAAACTTCAGCCAAAGTGTATCAAGATACAGTCTTGAATCATGTTGTGAAACCTATACCAATACACTTTTTAAAAATATACCGAGGACTTTCCGGCAGGACTCTGCACCTGTTCACAAGGCACGAACTACACAAGCCTGGCTTGAAACCAAAGTTCCGGACTTTATAAGAGCTGAAGACTGGCCCTCATCTAGCCCAGACCTCAACCCTTTATACTTCAAATTATGGTCAGTTTTAGAGGACATGGCCTGCTCTAAGCGGCACGGCGACATTGAATCTCTTAAAAAATCTTTGGAGCAAGCAGTGGCGAAATTTCCCTTGGAAACAGTGCGTAAATCCATAAAGTCGTGGCCAAACAGATTAAAGGCCATTTCGTATAGAATATTTATTTTTTATTTTTCGTTGAGACTAATAAATATGTAGGTATAAATTTTAATAGTATTTTCATTATTTCATTAAAAAAAATGCATTTTCATTGGTAACAGAACTTATGGCCGGACTAGGTATACGATTTCTTATTATTCCGCGAATATTGTTTATTGATTTAAGCAGAAATTTACGGATTTTGTCGCGTTTTAATTTTAACTATTTAGTAATAGTAGTACAACGATTCCCTGCATAGGGATCCTATCGGATAACCAGTAAATTACATAAATTAGTTCAATAATGTCTCTATTTAATATGCTTGAAACGAGAATAATTAAAGTAATTCATTATTATAACCAGTCCACTGCTGACCATAGGTTTACTCCCATAGATTGCCACAAAGCACAGTCCTGATCCACCTGCATTCATCGATTTCCCACAAAACCGTGCATCGTGCATCGTGCGTCGTCGCTTCATCTAGTGGTGGTCGCCCTACACTGAGTTTGCCGGCACGGGGTTACCACCCGAGAAACTTTCGAGCTTTTTACAATACCCATCGCTCACGGGGCGACTTTTGGTTTTGGTTTTGGTCCGATCTTCGCAAACTTGAATTCTTGCAGTGGTATAAAACGTAAAGTTTTTTACTTTCACGCAAACTTGAATGCTTGCTTGTATGACGTCTGGAAAAATTTGTTGTATTCAAATTTTAGATTTTATACAATTAAAAATATTTACTACTTGTGTATTATGTATTTATAACTATACTTGAATAATTCTATAATACTTTGATAGTTTATGAGGTTTTACGTAATCTTAATATCCTCACCGTCATTAGTGTACATCTGTGCGAGATATAGTGCATAATTACCCGCCCAAATACAGGTACTAATTCAACTACTAACTCACTCGCTAATTTTTCGGAGTCGCTTACATAGAACAGTCGCAATTCGCGAAAGTCCAAATACTATTTACGTGTCTCCTATACTTACTAACGAGTATGCTGTTGCTGGGATTCCAACTCACGACTCGATCGGGAGTCAAACTTCAGGTCGTTAAAAATTAAAATAAATAAATTATTAAAATGTTTCCGCCATTATGACTGCAGAATGGGATCGACCACCCCTTCTAAATCTGTATATAATTTCGGTGATGTGATTGCTGTTAGTCTTTTTTGCTTTTACAGCTTCACCGGATACTGTGCTCACGGGGCAGGGGCCCGCGTGCCAGGTTTGTTTTGACCCAAACATAAAAAAATACATAAATAAACTCCTACAAAAACCTCGAAATTCGGACTGTCGCGTTCGCTGCGTGCTTGGGCGATTTAGAATATCTCAATATGATTTTAAGTCGTCTAATGACCGACCGAGGGAGGCTGCGGGCCTCCATTCGGACTGTCAACTTGTGTGTCTGAAACACGTGTGTATCGTGTGGACGCGGTGTGATTGTCGACTGCTGCGCGCCGCTCTCTACGGCGGCTAGACTTGTGTGTCGGTAACTCTGGGCGGTGAGAACCGCCCTGGAACACGTGTGTATCGTGTGGACGCGGTGTGATTGCCGACTGCTGCGCGCCGCTCTCTACGGCGGTAGCGCGTCGTGGTGCATGTTATATTAAAGCTATTAACTGTGTGTACAGTGTAGCCTGAATTGTGACTGACCGTATCGTGGACAGGCAGTGCTGAGACGTACGTGTCGTCTAGAATGTTTCGCCGGCGACGTTTGCGTTCGGTCGCGTTTCTATCTGGTCGGTAATTTGCTGATTTAACTACCAGCGGGTTTGGATGAACCGCGGCTTTCACGAAAAACCGCCGTGATAATGCTCTGAAGTATTCAGAGAGCTATATCTGTGGACACGGGCAGCAGCATTGTTAGTGAGACGTCTGGTCATCAACAATACGCAGTCCAAGCGGTGCACCCCCGCGGTTTCTTGCAGAGGCTTATTATTTATTACTTTATGCACGATATTTTAGTAATTACCTTAAATCTTTTCTGTCATATCAACTGTTTATTTCACTTATCTTAAACCATCTGGTTATGTTACGGATTAATCTTTCCGCCGTTGACAGCAAACACATTTATTTATGACGCTTATGATGTATGAGAATAATGAATGATTACATTAATATTACGAATCGCAATTATTTATGCTATATTTGCCTCATAATACTAATTCCTGGTTTGAATTCAAATTTATTCAGTCTTATTAATTACACAAACAATACTAAATCATCTATACCTAATTAGTAACAGTTTTTAATAATAAGACTGACAAAGTATTAAATTTGATTTTATTCCCTTTACATATATAGAATCACACGTAGCAACAAAATAAATAAAAAGAACTATATTATCGAACGAATTTATTTTATTTTACTAGTGGTAGGATTTCTAAGCAAGAATCCGTCTAGTTAGATACCACCCCAGAGCCAGTTATTCTGCGGTGAAGCAGTAGTGTGCAAACATTACTGTGTTTCGGTATGAAGGGCACTGGGAGCTAGCGTAATACCTGGGCATAAGAGACTTAAGAACTAATGTCTCAGGGTGACGAGCGCAGTTTGGCGTCAAACAGAAATATTCTATCTTTATCTATATTAAATATTTTTCTTTTTTTACAAATTTAAAACACTAGACGATATCCATTTTTGACAATAGCGTGTGCATATCTATCATCATTATACCAAACCTACTGCTAAGCACCTGCATAAGAATTTTACCACCGGTGGTAGGGGTCCATCTAGGTAGGTGCCACTTATTCTTCTGTCAAGCTATTTAGAGTAGTCTTTCTACACTGCGTTTGCCGGTACACGGTTGCCTCGATAGTCACCTTTCTTGTACACAGTTATCGATTTAAAGTTATCGACATCTTTCATTCATCATCTAATTTGAACATTTTGACTTTAATAGAAACATATACGTATAATCGCAGTATTGTTGTCAGTGTGTGAGAATTCGGACAGCTGTTTGTTGCACAAAACCACAATCGCGGAGTCTGTTTCAGTACCTGTGTAGTGAGTAGCGCTTTTTAGTACGAATGCTCAAGTTATGACGATACTTACTGCGTTGATCTTTGATCAACAAGTTGATCGTTGAATCACTTATTTTGTACAATATGATCACTACATAGTTGACCCACACTGCAAGCCTGGACTAGTGCATAATGGTTTAATTACTTCTACTGTGTAAAAATAAAACTAAAACCAAATCTAACAAGTTCAAACGTGACGGAATGATCTCATTGAGTTGAGGAGTTCCAATGGCTAAATTCTGTGTCAATCTTCGGACCCGCTCCATATTATTACGACCATATTATCTCATTGTCCACTGAAGCTTATAAAAATTACGCCCAATTTTAGCCCATTCAGAAAGTAGGTCAAAATTGTCTTTCAATGTTTGAACCGGAAAGACAAGAAAATAGCAATTTTACTTAAAGCTTGTGAAAATATTGTATAAACTAAAAGTGTAGTGTTGGTACATTTCGTGTTGCGTGTGATGATCGGACACCCGATTACTGGTAGAAGAATTTTACCATAGTCCTCAGGAATGGAATCGCATCTTCATCTATTTGTATGTGGCGGACTTTATTTGTGGTAGGAGCCTATGCAGTAATTCGCCTAGGTACCACAACGTCAGTTATTCGGCCTAAAGCAGTGGTGTGACGACACCAACAACAAAAAAGTATAATATATAATAATAAATATATAATAATATAATTGGAGCAAAAAGCTATCTGGAGGAGCAGAGCTACTGAAAGCCGCATCAAAATATGTGATGTGTACCTGGCCTATTTTCGACCAGGGCGACAACTACCGAATACTTTTGGAAGTTATCAACTGCGCAAGAGATACGATAGTGCCACAAGTGTACGCGTAAACCTTGGGGCATCACTCGTTCCTACGATAAGATCAGTGGTAGGCTAAGATGCAGTGTCAGAGACACATGGACAATAACCACAAAACCAGACCCGAAAACCAACAAATTGTGTTTTTACACAAATGTTGGTCCCGGCTGCAATTCAAAGCCAGGACCTGCGGTGTGGTTGTGAAGTACTCTAACCACTAGGCCACGCGGTCGTCAACCAATCAACCGAATATACATATATTTTATCAGTAGTAATCACTGTAGCGCAATTCATTTCTATGAAGTAACCTTCATAGAAGTTATTTCAATAAACTTACATAGTAGAGTATATACTCTCAAATATTGGAACAACCACTGCGAGTGTATGATTTGTTTATTGTTATCGACTTACATAAACTATAACCGATGTTAGAAAGTTTCGAATATAGTGTCTCAATCGTTTTTAATGCGTGTATATTTAATAATCTGTTATTTATAACTTCATTTAGAAGCATTTAAAATATCTTTTACATAATAAAAGTCAGCGATATAGCCGATCACCTCGTACAGTTTCCGTTACTTGCCTCAATTAAGTTGGACAGCGTTCTCGTTTAGTTCAAATTAAAAATGGTTTCAAATGGCTATTTCGGAACATGTGTCTGGTCGTTAAATGCCTAATATTTCTCTATTTATTAAAAAAACTGAACTGAACGACATTACGTAGAATGGAAAATAACAACAATTACATAATTAAAGGATTAAAATAAACTGTCAGTAGTTGTGCGAACTACGAACATTTTTTTAAACGATACCCTGCACTAGGATGTTAAATATTGAAAGACTATAAAGGAAATTTTCCATTTCGTAAAGGTACTTAAATGCTATTTATACTATAATTAAACTTATATGAATGTTGTCCTTTGTAGTTATGCGTACTTGCGATTATTCAAAGCATTAACAAAAGCATATTTACGCGTTAATCGTGTTACGCTTTTACTGGATACGAAAGTTATGTCAGAAAATAAGCAACGAAGTTAATTGAAAACAGTCTGCGAGGAAATTGCTCCCTCTATTGGAATAAAAAGCTCACTGTTAAGCGGAAATTTCGCGCCAATTCAAGCTTATTTTAATAGAGGAAAAGCTTCTTTTGTCACACTTACGCCGTTTTGTGACTACTTAATTATTATATTATTGTTATAAAAAATTACCCTGTACTAGGATTTCTCCTGCAGGATATAAAAACAAATGCACATGCAAAAACATCAAGAACCGCAAACACTTTCTGTAGGTCATTCTGTGCTGAGGTCGAACCCGTACCTACTGCAGAAGCCAATCAGTTAGCTGCTACGCCATTCGTGTACAATATAGGAAAGAAAGTTAGTCTAATCTTACTACTGCAATAAAGCTGGAGAGTTTAGCGTGTAATAAATCATATCTCAGAAAATCAGAAAATACTAATCCGATTTGAAAAACTGTTTTTGCATTAAGTAGCCCATTTTTTGAGAAAGGCTAGAAATTTGCATGCTATGGTTTTAAGGAGCCGCACCCTGAGAATCAAATAAAAGAGAATCAGAGAGATCCGCGCGCAATTAGAATGGGATGGAACCTTGTCAACGTAAATAGAAAATAACAGTTCTAGAGCAATGCAGGGTTGGCAAAGAAAAACTAATTATTTAACATTAATTTATCTGTGCGATCACTTGTGGCAACTCGCTATCAAGGCAAATGATCTAGTTGCCTAAATTAGTAGTAAATTATCATAATTATTAATAAGTATTGAATAAAGTTTTTATAAGTATCTATCAACTGCCAGTATTATTTAGTTATTAACCTTACAAAAATTAACCATCTTTCCTCATTGCCTGTAACGAAAATCGCAAAAATTACGAATAAAATAATTATACTTAACATGAGCCAAATCCACAGTTACAACACACACAGCTTTGACGCGAGTTTGCTGACGCTACTGTTTTCGGGCGGCCCGCACCTGTCTCACTTGGAGAAAGTCCCATTCTGATCGCGCGCGGATTACACCATCCCGTACAGTGCCATCATGTGGTTGGCCTTTTTTACGCGGGCAAAGTTAGTTTTGATATAAGTGAGAAATGAGTCCAAGTCTCTGTATGAAAGCGTCTCTTAAAAACGGACTAAGTTAAATTCTAAAAAAAATGTTAAACAATAGGTCACTGACAAGTAATGTAATTAGTGAACTACTGGTCACATAATAATTAAGAACTGATGTCTAGTAAAAAAAAGTAAAGTTTCAGCCCATAAATGTTCCGCTGCTGAGCACGGGCCTCCTCTCATTTCTGAGAGGGTTTTTGGAGCTAGGAAGAATCCGCCACGCTGATCCAATGCGGGTTGGCGGACTGCACATGTCTTCGAAATATTTTTTATTTCTCAGACATGCAGGTTTCCTCACGATGTTTTCCTTCATCCGCCGAGAACGTGGTAAATCAGCACTTAAAATTGCAATTAACAATTTTAGTGGTGTCGGCACCGGGAATCGAACCCAGGTCACTCGCGTACTATGAAATTTAAAGCGAGCGCCTAGCCCCTGAGCTACCACGGCTGCAATCGCAATCTAGTGTCACACAAAAATGTACTGGGTGACACAGCTTTTGTATTGGCCAGACTTTGCACTTATCGTCAAGTGAAGTAGCTCGTCCCTTCACCTCTTCTATAACAAAAATATTCAGATCGGCGACAACCAATCGCCAGTCTACCGACCAAGCGCAGCGATTGTGGCAAATCCTCCCTACAAGGAAAGACCTAACTCCATCTGTGGATTGTTACAACGCAGATAATTACAGTGATGTATCCATTATTATTTGTGTATATTTCCAAGCTTTCGATTATCATCATTATTATTATATAATAATTGTAATTAAAATGAAAACTAAAAATGATTGATTATAAAACGCTCAAAGCTGCTCAAATATATATCTATTTGTCATAATAATGTTTCTGAACAATTATATGAAAATATGTCTGAATATTTTGGATATACAATGATCTTATAATTATATAATTACGTTATGGATTTTATTTTCGAATGGTTTTAACATAAATCCGGTGGAGTTGTAAATTCTATTTCGGGCACAGCCTATATTTATAGATAACAACATGAACTTCCTGCTGCTAAGATTACATTAGTTTTAAACTTCCACAAACAATAGCGTTGGCCGCGGGCCAATCAATTTTGATGTGGAATCGTTCAAGGCTAAGTAAATAAATTTACAAGAATTATAATTTCTAAATTAGGTAGCTCCACCATGAGAAACATAGCTGTATCTTAAAAATAACTTTTATATTGCACCTGTACTTTTTGCAAACTATCTTTGATTGAACTTTGTGTGTGGACGTTAGAATTTACATAAATCCACGATCCTTTAAGAAACTATGATAATATATAACTTTTTTTTGATCTATATAACCTATAGATGACTGCTGAGGCTTTGTCTCATTATTGAGTGGTTTTTTTTTTTCATTTTTTATTTGAAAAAAAATGCCCTACAGTAGGATTTCTATTGTTTCGTGGGTGCGTTTACCAGACATAAATTTCACATGCACAACACAACCATACCAGAAAACCAACCATTTGTATTTTGAACAAATATTGGCTCCAGCTGGGATTCGAACCCAGGACCCGCGGCGTAGAAGTCAGGTACGCACCACTAGGCCACACGGTCGAGGTGTCCACTTTGTTGCTCGAATACATGTTGGACCGCACATGTCCTCGAAAATTGTTAATTACTCGTCGGAGTACGCTGCATGTCCACACAGCATCATCATGCAACGACTAACGATGTTTTCTTTAAGAACAGATGAAGACAGGTAATGGAATTGGAATTTATAACATTTTAGTCACCGGTTCCGGATCGAACTCGGGACTCACTCGCCTACTATGAAATTTATCTACTATCTATAAGATTAGCGAAATTCCATGACAGTAGTTTTCGACTTGAAGACTTTTACATTGACTGAGATGTTTTAACATTTGAACACCTGAAAATTAGAAATCACAGGCATGCACTATATTTATTTATATTGATTAATATCGTTTAATATTCCACCTAAGGTAGGGATTATGGGGTCGATAGCGTGCATGGACGACGTCTATTCCTTAAAGATTAAGGAAGCCTGACGCCGGCAGAGAATTTCATTCATCAGTCATGCGCACCAGTTACGACAGCAGAATGGTTTATACGGGTTCGGGACACGTCATCTGTATACGTGGAAGTCATCCGTGCGCGTTGATGCTGGTAAAATGGGGATAGGCAGTTAATACACTGCCCGAAATGTAGTCTAGAATTTGTAATATGTAGAGCTACCGCATAGCTCCGCGATCACCACCCTGAAGTTGAAACCTAGTCGAAGTCAAGATTGGCTGATCCCAAACAGGGAACAAGCCAGGGGATTAATTGATTGATTGATTAATGCATGAAAACGAAATCTTAATCTAGATAAACTCATAAAGTTAGCTAAGTACATAATTTCATCGAAATTGTTTGAGCTGTTTTCGAGAAACAAATATCATGTAAGTATAATACTAATGTACAAGAATTGCTTATATAAAATATAAGATAAATATGCATACTTAACAGTACATATAACACTGCACTTTGGAATGTTAAAAGCAAACAATTTCATCTCTGAAGAAAACCGTAAGAAACTTGACAAGAATACGTGTATATTGGATTTTCTTGTAACTAGAGTACAGTTTAGAAACTCGACAGCTTGTTGTACTAAGAGCTGCGATGCGCCGCCAGGGAAATATTAAAAGTTCATGTTCCGTTTCACATTCTATAGGAAAGTAATGGCTCTTTATACTACTTACTTATATACAAACTAGCCGTGTGGTGGCGGCTGGTTAAAAGAATACTACCACTCGCATCTCATCCAATGAATCTCATAAAAGGCGAGTAAGGAATTAAACTGCACTGTGCACCCAACAGCGCATGGTGGCGATGGGCTCACCACCTATCACACCAAGTGCATTATATTGTTTTGCTGAAACGTGGATTGTGGCAGTCATCTGTTTTTGCAGTGAAGTGCCCAGTCTCTGACTACCCCTTATGGGATACAGTCGTGATCTTATGTATGTACGAGTATGTATGTATGTATATACAAACTAATGTAATGTTCTGTTTAATAATTTTAATGCAGTTTAATTTTTAAATCGTAATCATAATCATATAAACCCATCACAAGTCCACCACAAAACTAATCTTTTTTATGGAATAACGTACCGAGACGAGGAAATCGTTCACCGAAGTGCAACGACTGCTCATAATAAATGTGTCCAGAAATTATCTGTCTTTAAGTCCCCTAAGCACAGTAATTTCACTAGCTATCAGTGCTCTTTTGGCAAAAAAAACACAATAATGTTTGCGGCTTAAGAAAACCACCCAATTACCACCAAAATTTTTATTACCCAAATACCACCCAATTTTATCCCGTGGGTGTCGTAAAAGTTGACAGAGGTAAAATTAAAACCAGAAGATCGGCTGCAACATCTTTCTGGGACATCAGAATAAAAAAAAACTACGGTTGCCAACCCGCCTGCCAAGCGTGTCAACTATGGCAAAATCCCTCCAAAATGAGTGCTACAATACAATGATTTCTTATATTTACGCGAACACTACACATTTAAATGAATGATTTTATCGCGTTTAATTAAAAATCGCGTTTAAAATCCGTAAAAATTAGTTTCATTTAAATGAGAGCTACAGCCTTTTGTGGCAATCTTTGGGGAAAGTCTATGTTCAGCAGTGGACTAGTGATAGTATTAAGTGATGATGACGATGATGAGGACTACCGCGATAACTGACACTGAGGTGGTTCTTTTGAGTAAAATAATTTATAATGCAGTCCCAGTTAAAGTAGGACACGATTATATTCGTGGCAAACCATATCGAGATAACATGCATCACTGTGATTAGCGTGACCATTGTATATAAATCCATAATTCTACATTGCATACAAATTAAATGAACCCAAGAATTTAGTTCGAGTCGTAACTGTCATGTTAATAATAGAGAGAAAACTAGAACTTTCACATTGGTATTGATCAGGATTTTTACGCCGCGGTTTCGAGTCCCAGTTGGAGCCAACATTTGCCCAAAAACACGATTTGTCTGGTTCTGTGGTGTATGAAACGTTACACATACAGAATACAACAAAACGCTAATGCTACTATAAATTTCTAAACAAGTGTCCCAACGTTCTCCTGTATTGTAGATGCGTTTTACAGATATAAACAGCACATGCATACTTGCAACATAAATACTTAGATTTGAGACATACAAATTTGATGTACAAATTTTAAAAGCCGTGATAGCTCAGGCGCCGGGCGCTCGCCTTAATGTCATAGTACGCGAGTGACCCGAGTTCGATCTCCGTTGGCAGCTCCTCTGATTTGTTATCATTTCAAGTCCATTCATTTACCACATATTTAGCGGTGCAGGAAAACATCGTCAACAATCTGCATTGATTGACCTCTCAATCAAAGTTTTGGAGATAGGAAGAATCCGCCAAGCTGCTCCAATGCGGGTTGGCGGTAAATTTGATAACCTCGAACCTCGAAGACTTACAAATATTTTAATTACGTTGTATACGGAAAAAGTATGGGAAAATCAATTTTCTTTATAATTTTTGTGTAGATGATTTTTTTTGATACTTTTATAAATAAATTTATAAATATAAATAAATATATAAATAAATAATATTTATAAAATATATTCTGCTATTCGTTCAATAAACCCAACATTATAAAAATCGTTCCAGCCTGTCTTGAGTTATAAATGGTGTAACTAACCTGACTTTGTTTTATATATACAGATTTTTTTATAATTACTTGGTGCTCGAACCCGTGACTCGTAGAAGTCAATCGTTAAACCACTGCGCCAACCAAGCCATTCCATATTTCCATTACCGTAGTTCTGTTATTAATCTCTCCTAGCTGATTCATTTTAGTTATTCTTTTCATATAACTTCTTAGCACCAGATGGTCCGTACAGCTTGAATGAATCCTTCTTTCATCTCATCTCGCTCACTAAACACGATCGCTATAAATCTTAGCCGACAAACACTTTATTAACCGACGTCTACTTACTTAAAGCCCATTATAGGTCAAGCACCACTTACTATCTCATTCAATGTACAATGGCTCTCTTGTGTGTGTTTACTCTAAAAGCTTCTTTGATAACGACGTCATGAAATATAATCAGTAGTGAAGGAAAATCGTATTGAATTCTTGATATGGACCACATATTTAAAATTTTAATATAGTTTATTGTTTATACGAAACTGAACATTTAATTCAGTAAGTAATGTGTTACAGGTGGCTCAGAACCGTGTTTTGTTACAATCTATGGGGAGGCTTATGTTTAAAAGAGGACTACGATAGGCTGAAGTTCATGATGACGATGATGATATTAAACAATGTTAAATTCCGTGTACATACACACATACATAGAGTCACGCCTATTTCCCATTGGGGTACATCTTTCGCTTCTTATACTTTCATTAGTGTTTTCATACAAGTGCTTTTGACGTGGCCTTTCCTTAAAACGACGTACGTTCGCCTACGTCGACCCTTACCAGCGTGCCCATTCACACTCGCCTCATAAATCTGTTTCGTCAATTTTCTTTCATCCATCCTCTATCCATCTAAGCATCCATTTCTCTATCTCTGTCAACTCCTCTTATATAATTGTATTTACTAGGAATACATTCCGATTGACGACCGCGTGGCCTAGTGGTCATATATGATTTCGGTGATGTAATTGCTGTTAGCCTTTTTGGCTTTTACATCTTCATCGGATACTGTGCTCACGGGCCAGGCGGCTGCGTGCCAGGTTTTGGTTTGACCCAAACATAAATACTTAAATAAACTCCTACAAAAACCTCGAAATTTGGACTGTCGCGTTCGCTGCGTGCTTGCGCGATTTCGAATATCTCAATTGATTTTAAGTCGTCTAATGACCGTCCGAAGATTAGAATATTTATTTAAATATTTAACATATAATCTTCTAGATAAATCGTTCAGCAACATATATATAAATTCAAATCAAGTGACCGAAATAGCAGTAACATTTCAAAGTCAATGTACCATTTGACATTGGAGTATCCAGACTGAAAGCATAAAGGTTACATCATTATTGGCTCCAAAAATACACTATTCCATTCGTTTGTTTGCTGACATCGAGACACGGGCGAGTGAATGAGGAATTCGATTAAAGAAAATATTTGCACTCGACGCAATTCAGTCTGTTCGTTTCTAATGATTTTTTTATCCCTAGAATAAGACGAATTGATGTTACGGCATAAAATTGACTGACAGAAACTTTCGTAGTGACAGAATAAATGTCTCCGTTGAATAATAAAATTTTATATAATACTAAGATGAACGTGTAAATTGTGGGACACTGTAAAACAGAATAGGTAAATATATACTGGAAAATAAATAGGTATATATATACAAATAAAACTTATGTTAATAAAACTTTTCAGTCTAATGACAATCCAATAGAAAACTAAAAAAATTTAGAAATTGGACTAAATTTTAAAGTCTTTACTACTACTTGTAGTATTATAATTAAATTTGGAGCAAAACTAATTAACTTATTTCTGATTTCACAATAATATTTCTCTTAAAAGTCCGATAGGTGTCCGGCAGAGTAGAATAGCACTTATCTCCGCCCTACCGAGGTGTCGTAAGAAGCGACTAAGGTTTTGTACGGACAACCTTTATTCGTGCAGAATAATACCATAATATGCAATGCTGTCACTATACTGCTCGTAGGGATCGCAATGAGGAGTGAGAATTTTTAGACTCGTACCAAAAGGGCGGCGACGTGGTTCGCTGAAAGTGGACTAATTGAGTGGCCTCTGCTTAACGCTTATATGGGAAAAAGGCGTGACTGTAAGTATGAATGTTAAAATTCATGTTTTAACAGTTTAAGCTATTTCAAATGTATTCCATGCAATTAAAGAGCTCGAGTCGATGTTTAATCTTCATTAAATTTTCCTTTAAAGGATAGGTATAATAAACCTACATTACATAGGTTTCTAGAGGTTCTAACGTCATATTTGAGCAAAAGAACGCAGAAAATTGTTATCAATAGCTCGAGTTCTTCTGAGTCAGTAGTAAGTATGGGTATCTTGCTGGGTTCGATTCACCGCCCATTTATATTCCTTACTTACATTAATGACTTACCTTACCTCATAGGAAAGGTAAGTCAGTTTAATTTGTTAATAATATATCTGTATCTGTGTGCAGGTGCTTCGAATAAGCATGTCTTACTTTCTTTCTTGAATTAATTATTATAAGTTTAGTAACTCTATATGTTTTTAATATCTGTAACATTATTAATTATTATATAAATACACGGTTCAGTATTATTTGTCGGAAATTAATTTTACTGTTAGTAACATAGTTTATTTTTAAAGGGTAGATGAAGGCTTGTTTGTACCAATGTAATGCGCTTATATCTGCGGCCCTATTATATATTCTGCAGAGACCTCCTCATTGGTAACCGTATATTCGCTGTGGTCAAAATCAGTGAAGAAGAAGTTATCTTCCAACTTAAAAAAAATACTTTTTAGCAAATAAGTTACTTGAAATTGTTTTAAGTAAAATAGACGTGATGTTAGAGAAAACTCGTGTTGGCTTACGAACAAACGATGGTGTTTAATTTATGCATAATCGAATATGTTAATTTTGTTTGGTATTTTTGTGTTCAATAGGTAAGGTATTGAACACGAGAGTTAAACGATAGTCGGAATGTGAATAATAAGTTTGCTGAATAAATTACTTTTCATGATTGGTAAACACCGTAAGTAATAAATTATATTACTTATGGATTACTTTACATCATAGCCGTGTGGTGGCGGCTCGTTAAAAGAATACTACCACTCCATCTCATCCAATGGATCTCGTAAAAGGCGAGTAAGGAATTAAACTGCACTGTGCGCCCATCAGCGCATGGTGGCGATGGGCTCACCACCTATCACACCAAGTGCATTATATTGTTTTGGTGAAACGTGGATTGTGGCAGTCAACTGTTTTTGCAGTGAGTGCCCAGTCTCTGAATTACCCCTTATGGGATACAGTCGTGATCTTATGTATGTATGCATGTACTTTACATCAATAGGTATACAATTAGTTGTAGCTATAATTAACATATTGCTTTTGGACTTTATTGTTCCTGGTATTCCTATTTTCCTTATAATTTTAATAGAATTATCAAATAAATCATCGTTTCATTCAAAGCACGATGTAAGCCGTTACTGAAGGTTTATTATATTATAAAACGTTTCAAAAGGCAAAACAAAAAATATATTTGTCGGAATCATTACAGTCAAATTTTTAAGTAAAGACGAAATTGTTTTAATTCTCCATATTCACCAAAAATGTTACTAAATTAAATTTTACAATTAATTCTCTATCATATCTCGTATACTTTAACGACGCGCAAGAAAGTAGAGAAATGCTTGTGTTCAAAGTGCAATTCGAATGGTACTTTTTGCCGCACTCTAGAATTCCTGTATCGTGAGTATATTTCCAGTATATTATAAATTTTTACTGGATATACTACGTAAATACTCAACCCACTAAGCCACGCGGTCGTCATGGAGTTAATCCATAATACGTACAGTCATGCCTTTTTCCCACATAAGGGGTAGGCAGAGACCACACACGTATCCCACTTTCGCCCCTGCGGGAAATGCAACGTTACGGTCATTTTAGTACCAGTCAAACAAATTCTTTCTCCCCATTACGTTTCCATGAGCAGTAAAGTGACTGCATTGCATATTGTGTTGTTACTGTGCACGAATAAAGGCTGTCCGTACAGTACCTTAGTCGCCTCTTACGACACCTCGGTAGGAAAGAGGTAGGTGCTACTCTGTCGGAAATCAATAATAATAAATATATTAATCAACTACGCTACGATTGTTTAATATAAATATACTACGGTACTAATTAAACTATTTATAATTACATTCTCTTTGTTTAAAGTACGTGAGTTATCTCATCAATGTAGTTACTGCATCAATACTTCACATGTCCCTTCAAACAATTGCATCTTTCATTATCATTTTGTCCTAAATAATTGATAACCCTCTGGCTTGAGCACCGACTAGTTGGCTATTAAATATGAATCAATATGTTTATTAAAAAGACACGTGCCTCATTATCTCTACGAAAGTGTCACGGCGATAACAGCCCCGAATGAAAGCGATCAAGTCTGCTTTTAAACGAGACTTTGACGAGATTTTCCCTTTTATTCAACTAAATACCGGTTGATGTTGCGAGCCTTCTATGAAAGTGTTCCGTGTGAAACTGATCGAATGTTGTTGATTGTGTCATATTGATACTTTGAGAGATTACCTGCAATATTTATAGAAAACTTTTCTCCTTTTCACTCTCGGCAGACGGATTTCGAAGAAGAGTCTTTCTCTCGGATCATTTATTACTATATTGATTCACTCTTGATCTAGATATTAACTTACCTAGAACGAGTTCTAAGGGAAATCTTATTACAAATAAATATAGACGCTGGTGGAAGAATGCGAAATCTGTCTAGGTGTGTACCCCGCAGTGCCTGTTATACTGCCGTCAAACAGCAGTGTGCAAACATTACTATGTTTCGGTCTGAAGGGCACTGATAATGTAATCTGGGCATATGAGACTTGTCGATAGGTGTCCGGCAGAGTATAAGAGCTTACCTCTTTCCTACGGAGCTGTTGTAAGAGACGACTAAGGTATTGTACGGACAGCCTTTATTCGTACTGATAACACCCTAATATGGAATGATGTCATTATACTCGTACTACCCGTACCAAAATGGCGGCGATGTCGTTTGCCGCCGTCACGTCACGTCTAGTTTCCCGCGGGGGCGAAAAGTCGACTACATATGTGCCCTCTGCGTACTGCTTATATGGGAAAAAGACGTGACTGTACGTATGTATGTATGATGGTGACGATGATGATTCACATTGCAGTTTTATTTCTGTAAATCTTTTATATATTATAGATGTAGTATATAAAAGTGTTTTCAATATTACTCCTTTTACACATACTTCCTTTTATAACATACGAGTAGTTGAAATTTTAATGGAAAACCTACTGGACCGTCATGTGCAATGGTTTATACTTAAAAAAATACATTAAACTCATTACCGTAATACCCGATATTGTATATTCTATTGGATAAAATACGAGCGACAAAACGTTCACCTGATGGTGTCAATACTATGTCACCCAGAACATTTCTGTGTGACTCCACACTGCGCCCGTCACCCTAAGACATCAGTTCTTAAGTTTCATATGCCCAAAGATAACGCTAGCTCTCAGTTCCCTTCATACCGTAACACAGTAACGTTTGTGTGCAAAAGTAAATAAGGAACTGGCGATAGAACTAATAGTATTTAGAGATATTCCTACGCAGAAATCCGCCTAGGTAGGTACCATTATAGTGCCAAACAGAGTGTCGTCAAGCAGGGGTTGGCAAGCATAAGTTTGATTCAGTTTGAACTAAAAAACTAAGTCTAAGAATGACACTAAATATTAGGTGCCGTCTCGGCAATCGGCACCAACTTTCAATAAATAAACTAACAAATCGAACTCTATCTTCTGGACAGTAAAGACGTTCATAATTCACACCTTCGTATGTTAAAACTAGTATATGCAGAGTATCGCAGTATATCGCATAATACAATCTAACACTTGATCTCTTTCTATAGGTCTCATTAAAATTATATTTAAAGAAAAGAAAAAAGAAATCTCTCTCGACTAATGATGGGATAACCATTTTAAAAATGATTTTAAAAATGCCAGACTTAAATTATCCAGAACGGTAACGGACAGCAATGTCTATGACACTGGCACTGTAATCGCCAATCCATGGACCAAGCATTGCGATTACGGCCAATCCTCGCACCTTGTAAGAGGTCCATATCAAACTGAGGTCTATATAGAGAGTATTGCTGACAATTGTAATTACAATAAATACTCAATAAATACACTATGTGTATGAACAATGAAAGGTCATAAGAGTATAGTAGAAAATAATTACTAAAATTCACTACATATACTTTCCGAGCATAAATTATGTTTTAAATATTTTAAAACACAACATTATGTGGTAATAATGTTGTAACAAGTGGCAATTGCTTTAGAGATGCTTATCCGAACAAATTACATCAGTAAACAAGATTGGAAGCGTCAGTCTATTGGTAGAAAGAGGTCAAATGAACCGTTATAAGAACGGCCGAAAGTGCACCATAATTGGATAAATCTATGACTAAGCTCACACACTGCTTATGACGTTTACTCGTGAATATTAATAATAAGAAACTGGTGTTTAATAATCAAACATAACTATCGTACATTTTGTATAGACATATCTCATTTGTAGTCGGGCGGTGGTGGTGTAAGAAAATCATCACTACTCTCTTTCTGTGGGCGTCGCAAAAATCCAATAAGCGAAATGATGGCGAATAGCGATCTTAGATATAAAAAAGTTAAGTAATAGGACTATAAATATCTCACTGCTGAGTACAGGCCTCCTCTCATTCCTGAGAGGGTTTTGGAGCTGGAAATAGTTCGCCACACCGCTACAATGCGGGTTTGTGGACTTAACATGTCCTCGAAATATTTCTATTCCTCGGATGTTTTCGTTCACCGCTGAGCAAGTAGGTAAATCAGCAATGAAAATTGTAAAATAATTTTAGAGGTGCTGGCACCGGGGATGGAATCCTGGTTACTCGCGTAATATGAAATTAAAAGCGAGCATCTGGCTCCTGTGATACCACGGCTCATACATATGTCCATCTTAGATATTTTAGACCTAAAATGACTTTTGTCATAGGCAGCGCGCATCAGTGTTAGATGTCTGGTAGGCGAGGTATAGTGGACGGTATGTCCCTTCAACTTGGAAGAGGCGTATGTCCAGGAGTGGACTAGGAGAGGGTGGTCTCGAAAGGTTATAGTTCTTGAACAAATTAAATGAAATATTTTAAAATTTTACATCAAAAAATTGAATATTTATAAGATTACAAGAATTGTATCTATTATAATTAATAATAACATGTACAAAATATTATAAGATTTGGTATTTATATTTTATTTTAATAATTATGAAATGGATCTCTGTTATCTGAATTTATAAATAAATTATTATTATTATTATTATTATTATTATTATAATAATACCAAAATATCCAAATCTCAGCATAAACGGATAAATACTTACTAAATTTAAATTAATAGTTTTGTTTTATGACAAAAAAAATACTGGTGTCATCAGATGAACGTTTTGCTTGTCTCATCGCTTTATTCAATAAAAAAAAGATTTCAACTCAAGATACTTTTATTGTTTCAAGCTATATTAAAATATACTATATTATACTATACTATACTATATACTATATTATAATACTATACTTTAATTAAATCATCCATAAAAATATAATATATACTATATTATAGTTTTATGGATGATTTAAATAAAAAAAGAAATTATTGCACCATGTAATTAGCAATGCAGAGAAATAATTAAAATTGCTTCCTGTGATTGTACTGGTACCGTTAGCGGCGATCAAAGTAAACTTACCGGTAACTTAACGGCGCCCGTAAGTTAATGGATGAGCTTCTCGCAATGGGCCGTTTCCGCTTTTCGCCATCATGCCAACTTGCATAACTCCTAGTATACGAAAGAAGATTACACTCACTACCGTTAATAAACTCCACTGACATATCAACTGTATCCTTCGCACCAAAACTATCCGTTAAAAACTTAGTGTCATTGAATTCTATAGCGTTCACGCTTACGTTGAAATCCGTCACATTTTCAAATATGGAATGGTTCGTTAACTCGTATACACCGTCGTGTTTTGGACTAGAATACACAAATACCCGATCCAGCTCAGAGTCGTTCTCGGTTTTTACTTTCAAGTTATCTGTTGTCCGAGATGTGTTGAGATTGCGATTGTAGTCATCTATGGAAGTGTACCAGGCTTCCAGAACTGCAATGTGAGTGTCGAGTTCTCGACAAGTCAGACGAATTTCGCTGTCGTGACATCGTTGCTCTTCTACAATTTCTGTAACAAGAAATTAAATTATAACGCTAAAATTATATTTTGTTACTATATTATTTTAAATAATTATTTCAATATGTATAAAGATTTTAAATAAAAAGTTTGTCTATAAACACATGCCGAAAATTTTTGAAAAGAAATTCGTCTTGACTTTACTGGTCTATTGTATTTGTTACTGGTGGTAGGATTCCTATGCAGGAATCCGTTATTCTTAATTAATATTTATCGATTAATTCAAACTTGTTAATACACGGAGTTATTTTACAGTGAGTAATATTTTTGTTAATTTATGTTAATCGAACGCGTCTTAAGAGAATCTACCTCCCCATCTCATCCCGTGGGTGTCGTAAAAGTCGACAAAGAGTAAATTAAAACCAGGAGATGGGCAGTAGTATCTTCCTGAAACATCTGAATAAACAAACTGCGGTTGCCAACGCTATTCGGCGGCGCTCACTCATGCACTTAAAAGATAATGTAACCTAGTGATGTTTACACAGATTATGAAGGTATATCTGTTGGTAGGATTCCTATGCAGGAATCCGTCTAGGTAGGTACCACCCCAGGGCCAGTTATTCTGCCGTGAAGCAGTAGTGTGCAAACATTACTGTGTTACGGTTTGAAGGGCACTGTGAACTAGCGTAATCACTGGGCATTTGAGACTTAAGAACTGATGTCTCAGGGTGACGAGCGCAGTGCGGTGTCACACAGAAATATTCTGGGTGACACTGCATTTGTTGTGGGCGGACGTTGCACTTATAATCAGGTGAACGTTTTGCTCGTTTCGTCACTTTGTACAATAAAAAAAAAACCCATTTGAAATTGTCAGTGATAAACTTTAAACAGTTAAGTAGCTCAGTAATTTTTTCAATTGCATATTATTGATTATTTTACAAATTAAAGATTGCATATAATTAGTTAAAATTAAGATTTATGATTTACAATAACCCAAGATACACAGTTCCATACAAAAATCATCAAAAAGCGTCCACGATCGATCAAAACATAAAAATAAGGACAAAGATCACGAATTCCGATTAAATAAACACAAATTGAATCTTATACCCACGCCATAATTATTTCACGTAGCTTTTTAAATTAAATCAACTATCATTTCACTGTGTTTTGACAGTCCTAGATTTTTGACAAATAAAAAAAAATGTTTGCAAATACCCACGCCTTTTCTTCTCCGTCAGAGTTACGGAACGGTGGTTGATTGTAATTAAAAATGCCGTTTGACTAACTATAATCATATTTCTTAAGTTGAAGTATAAATAATTTTCAATTCATTTAATTCGATTTTTTTGTGCATACACATATATTGAATTTCTGGTACATCGTAACTGTCGGGTCTCTCATAATGTATCTGAAATTTCATTTACTTCACTAAAGTTGATAAAAGTGCACACAGGTGTACTGATGGAAAGTATACAATGGGATCTACAGATACCTTTATCAATCATTTGTAAAGAATCAAGATAAAGATGTCATCTCTAAGGACTATGATGGGACGTCTCCTCGAGACGAGCAAGTCGTTAACCTCATGGTAAGTGTCACGCCTGCCTACAATAGTTGCAATGTCATTCGTAAGTTCTTACTACGCCCTTCACCCTGAGACATCGTTTTTTTACGACTGATGGTTACTAAGACGAAACTTTCATTAGTGGGTAACCGGCAAGGGTACCAAGAGGGGACCTCGGCTTGGACCGTTTGGCGAGAGTAACTGACTCCAGCGTGTTCTCGAGGGCCGGACCTCGCCTCGGTCAGTAATTTAATCGGAGGGAAGCTTGAGACATCGGTTCTTATATCTCATATGTCTTGTAATTACACTAGCCTCAGTGGTGTTTGCACAATACTGCTTACCGGCAGGTTATTTCGCACGGCAGTAGTACTTATATCTTGACGGGTTCCTGCAAAAAGGAATCCTACCATTACATATTATTAAATATCCAGTTCTCTTCGTTGCCTGATCTCAATTTTTGAACTCTCCCTTGTATATGAAATTATTCAGTCTTTCAGAAGTGGGTGACAATTGAATTTCAAGATTCTTTTAAATTTATACATACAACTTAAACTAATAAAAGCGTGTTAATAAATCATCATCATTTAAGCCTATCACTAGTCCACTGCTGAACTTCCCATAGATTGCCACAAAAGTTTGTAGCTCTCATTTTTGGGGGATTTTTCCAAAGTTGCCACTTAGTTGGCAATCGCAGTTTATTTACTCATACGCAGGAAGATGCCCATCTCCCGGTTTTTGTTTTCCCACGGTCGACTTTGACGACACCCACGAGACGAGACGGAGTGGTACCTTATCTTAAGCCGAAATATAGTTAACATTAAAAGTCTCTTATACGTGTGTTTCAGAAACATTTACTTACGCGTAAGTACTACATTGTGAAACAATAAAATTCGTCACCGACTGTTTAATTCAAATTCTGGCATTCCTGCACGTACTCTAGTATTGTTCATGCATAGAATATAATATTGAATATAGTATTGTCGCTTCTTTGATACGTTATGGTTCGTTGAGTTAGTAGCTCCTAGATAATCTACTAATCTAAAAGTAAAATACAAAACGAAGAACGAAAGCATAATTAATAAGTAAGATTTTGCTCCATATTCTCAATTACTTAGTTAATACCTAAATTCGGACATAACCATTATGAGTTGTAAATTTAGACTTGCTAATGATTTAATACAAATAGAAAAAAATGCAAATACAAGTACACAGATTATGATCTTGAGATCTATTGTGTAACTGCGGTAGGTTTCGGGATCGTTTTTTACTTTGGCGTTTGAATCTCAATCATTGGTTAATCGCGATCAGATAAAACGAATTACACAATAGACTTCCTGGCCTATTTTCGACCATGGCGATAACTTGCGAGCACTAGAAGCTGTCAACTGCGCAGGTGATATTACAGTGCCACAAGTGTACACGCAAACATGTGCTCATGTGATAAGTTCACAAATAAACGTGTCAGGGGACAATCACAACAACCAGACCAGACAACCAACCGGCTGGGGTTCGCACCCATTTCCCACGGCGTAGAAGTTAGGTACTGTGACCATTAAGCCACGGGATCGATACGGATTAATATTATTAAACATAGAACTACTTTTCGATTTTGAAGAATTCTAATGTCGTAATGTCACCGCCTGTAAAGTTAAAGTAAAGTTTCAGCCTATAAATGTCCCACTGCTGAGCACAGGCCTCCTATGATTTCTGAGAGAGTTTTGGAGCTAGGAAGAATCCGCCACGCTGCTCCAATGCGGGTTGGCGGACTTCACATGTCTTCGAAATATTTTTTATTTCTCAAACATGCAGGTTTCCTCACGATGTTTTCCTTCACCGCCGAGCACGTGGTAAATCAGCGCTTAAAATTACAATTAACAATTTTAGTGGTGCCAGCACCGGGAATCGAACGCAGGTCACTCGCGTACTATGAAATTTAAAGCGCTTAGCCCCTGAGCTACCACCGCCTATGAATAATAAAAATAGTAACTTATTTTTAACATTATTTTTTTGGTTATATATTTATTTTAGTTATCTCAATTAAGTCAATTTGTATTCTTGTGAGAAATAATTTATCTTAAACCTTAAAATAATAACAAAACCTGCGTTTATAGCAACTTTTAAGCAATTCTTTTGCGTAAAAAATAGCAATTGTTTATTCGAAGGTGTAATAATTTCGTTCCTTTTTCCTTAAGTAATTACACAATGTTGGCTACAACTTGTTAACGCCAGGAGTTTAAAGTACAGCCTATAAATCCCCCATTACTGAATACGGACCTCCTCTCATTTATGTGTGGGTTTTGGACAATGGAATAGTCTGACATGCTGCTCTGTTCGGCTTGTTGGACGTTACATACCATCCAATTTTTTTTTAAAGAAGTGCACATCGTTTACCTGATAGGAAGAGCAATGTCTGTCCATAACAAATGTTGTGTCACCCAGAACATTTCTGTTCGGTACCCCACTGCGCTTGTCACTCTGAAGCATCTGTTCAATTATCTCTTTCAATTATCAATTATTACACTAGCTAACGTACCCTTCAGACCGAAACACAAAACAAATTCGTCGTCGTCGTCGTCGTTTCAGCCTATCAATAGTCCACTGCTGAACATAGGCCTCCCCCATAGATTGCCACAAAAGTTTGTAGATCTCGTTTTGGGGGGATATTGCCATAGTTGCCACGCTTGGCAGACGGGTTGGCAACCGCAGTTTATTTATTCAGATGTTCCAGCAAGATGCTGCTGCCCATCTCCTGGTTTACATTTTCCCTCTGTCGACTTTTACGACACCCACGGGATGAGATGGGGTGGTAGATTCTCTTAGGCCGCTACCACACGGGTCAAAACAAATTATGACTATATATTATATATAAAATATAACGAATGAAATTTTTGATTTCAAAAATACTCTTCTTGCTATTGCAAATAGTTGTGAGCCAGAATCGCGTCCCTTTCCCCAATATAAAAAAAATCTGGTGGCGTTAAAACAAAAAAAAAATATTCTTTGTTTCGTGTTTCGGTCTGAAGGGTACGTTAGCTAGTGTAATAAATGATAATTGAAAGAGAGAGAGAAAACTGAATGTTACATAAGCGTTAAATAATATACACAAACATTTTTCAAAACGTAGTATTATTTTCGTATGCACAAATCAAGCACTTAAAAACCGTCCGCCCCCGAATACTTCTATCCTTTTTGCTATGCACACAAACCTTTCGCATATACTTGCCCCGTTGCGTTTCCAATCTAACCCATCAGTACCATGGCAACCGGTCAAAACAAAATTTCTTTGTGGTTGTTCACCAGCGATAACTGATCTACCCTGTTTCTAAAAACACTCGAGCATTCAAAAGGGTGGACTAAGAATACCGTGAAAATCATAGCTCAAATAAAATTGGTCTTCTGCAGCTAATCCCAAATATTAGCAAACTGTCAATATTAAGGAAGTTTAAACCCTAATGATTTGATATAGTGTGCATTTTTCACTAGAAATTGATGATCTTTGGGACATAGTACATCTCGACGCTTTAAGTGTTTTCAATGCTTAATGCTGCGGAGCCTGCGTTTATTGACAACGATGTAAAATAGGGCATTGTCAAATAGTTTTTTTGTTTGCAACTTCAGCGATTGTGCGTGCGTAAAACATTTCACAGCGAATAATAAAAAGTATAATCAGGAACAGAAGCGGATTTAAGTGTCCTAGGCCCTTTTAGAAATGGTGTCCTTTCTGATGTATAGTCGTTTAATCAATACGTTGTTAAAGTGATATTATTAAAATGTCAAATAGTAATTTTAATAGCGACTTATATATTTTTAATTTTATCAACGCCAGAACATTAATCAAAAGGTTTTTATGTACTTAATATAAAATTGTATCAGTATTAATTTGGATGAAAAGTAATACTGATACGAATTAAATCAAATTACTAATTTCTTTATAAAAAAAATTCTTTATGAAAAATATTTTTTTTTTCAAAACAGTAATGCCCATCTATATAATACGTGAAGAGGAAACTTTGTACCCCTTTTAAAGCATATTGCGCGCCCGAAGGAGTGCGAGATTTGGCGTAGCTAAAATTTATATATAATATATGTACAAATACATTAATTGAATAAAATAAAACATCAACTATTTACGTTCTATCTGACAATATCAATCACAAAATAATCTGTCGTTTGCTTACTTTCATACTCACAATGTTAATCACATAATAGTCTGTGGTCAAACGATGGCACAGAGTAGAGATTGACGCCTGGGAATTTCAAAATGTTGCCAACAAATAAAATTACTCAAGCCTCAATAACGTTCAAACTAAAAAAAAATAATCACGGTTAAACTTCGACCACATGGCGACCACTAGCTTAAATAAAAAGTTAGAGAATTAAAAGAGCAGCATTAATTTTTTTTATAAATAATTTTACTTGACGTTTTTTTTAATTAGAATACGAATTTGCTGAATGCCGACTTTCGTCCTATTAGTCCTATTGACGAGATGAGCAATTCGTTCACCTGGCGGTAAGCCAGCGTTATACCGTGAACATAATATTAAATTTGTGTTTATTTAATCGAAATTAATTTATGCCCATGAATTAATTTAAGCCACCACACGGTGGCTTAAGAGAATTTACAACCCCATCTCATCCCGTGGTTGTCGGACGCTTTTTAAAGTGATTTTTTTATGGAACTGTGTATCTGGGTTTTTATTTGGATATCAATGCCTGTAATAATACTAGCCAACTAAGTGCTCTGCAAACCAAAATACAGTGATATTTGCACACCACTGCTTGACGGCAGTGAAATTGGCACTGCGGTGAATTTAATGTTCTTATATGTGTGTGTAAGAAGTGATTTTTTTTTAATTGAATTCTTTTTAATGGAAGATAGTGACGAGACGAGCACGTGATCGCGTTCGTTCACCTGATGTACGTGTTAAAATTAATTAAAAATTTACCAGCAAGACCCAATATTTACATACGACTGTTTATTTGTCTATGCAGATAAACACTTGTATTCTATAATAACTAGGTACTTTTTCTTAAGCGGCTGCGGCTAGTACGACATGACAACAAGCCGTCATCTTACAACAAATGTCCTCAATATCGAACCTCAGCTTAATATAGTCAGCCTATTGAAAGGCTAGCGATAATTATGATTTTCATATATATTTTTGTAAGAGTTTTCTATACATAAATAATTTGACGAAATCCACTCCCTACGTTTCCAAACTTCACAATCGAGAACAAAACACATCAGCTTAAGATAGGTAACTTTATCAGAGGGAATACGTGAAAATCAATTCTCTTCACAAATACATAAGTGTGCTCATGGAGGGGTCCAGCCCTACGTCGGAGACAGGGGTTAGCATGTACCACGAAGACGGGAGCTCGTGCCCGTTATTCCATACGAATAATAGCTTTATTTGTGGACACTTCAACAACAGTCATTTTAATTACATGATTTTACTTTATTTGTGGTAGGACTCCTAAGCAGGCGTCCGTGTATGTACCACCGCAGTCCCAGTTATTCCACAATTAGGCAGTAGTGTGCAAACGTTACTGCATATTGTTATTACATATGAGACTTAAGAACTTATGTATCAGGGTGAGGAGCGCAGTGTGTTCCACACATAAACGTTCGGGATAAGACAGCATTAGTTATGGGCAAACATTGCACTTACCATCAGGTGAACGAATTGATCGTCTCGTCAATTTCTTCCTTATGTTTAAATAAGTAGTTACCCCGGAGGACTATGATGAGATGTTTAGTTACCAGTAGTTGAGTCTTTGGTTCTTGTCTACATCTTTGTAGTGGTGTTGGTGAATCATCATAAGATGGGTGCACTGCGAGTGCGTTTCTCCCCGCGACACCCGTATACAGTGTCGTGTCGTATATTAACGGAAACTTGCTTTTAAGCCTGACCCAATTTTTGAGCTCCTCAATAAATAAAAAGACTTATCTGCAAATGCGAAAACAAGCAATAAAAACACCATAAAACAAAAGTGATATCCCACTTTTTACTACTATACGTTTTCGGTGATGTAATTGCTGTTAGCCTTCTCGGCTTTTACAGCTTCATCGGATACTGTGCTCGCGGGCTAGGGGCCCGCGTGCCAGGTTTGGTTTGACCCCAACATACATAAATAAATAAAAACTCGTACAAAAACCTCGGAATTCGGACTGTGTCGCGTTCGCTGCGTGCTTTCGCGATTTCGAAAATCTTAAATATTTTAAATCATCTAATGACCGTCTGAGGGAGGCTGCGGTCGTCCATTCGGACTGTCGACTTGTGTGTTGGTAACTCTGGCCGGTGAGAACCGCCCTGGAACACGGGTGAATCGTGTGTACGCGGTGTGATTATTGACTATTGCGCGCCGCTCTCTACGGCGGTCGCACGTCGTGGTGCGTGTTATATTAAAGCTATTAACTGTGTGTACAGTGTAGCCTGGATCGTGACTGACCGTATCGTGGTCAGACTTTTTACTACTGTTACTCTGCCTTAGCCAAGTATTTATTTATTTGTCAAATATTCCCATATACTTAGATAAATACGCTGAACTTCAAATATAAATAAAAATAAAATTATTTCTTTAAAAGAGTAATGTCGTGAATACTCTACTCTTCCTAAAAAAAGACAAAATCCTGTATGCTTAATATTAAAATTAATGGGTCAAGTTAACTCGAAAATTCATAAACTTTGCTCTGTCTCATAGCAAAAATCTATTAATTTGGTCAGTACACATTTAAAGTAATTTTTCCTATTCCTCATCAAAGTAAGTTACCAATTTATAAGTTACTAGCTGATGTCCGCGACCACGTCCGCGATGACACCTATTTTGATTATCCGGGAACTATTTGATTATCAGGGAAAAAGATATCTTAAAGAGTATCATATGTCCGTCTCCAGGATGCAAGCTATCTCTGTCACAAATTTCATCAAGATCGGTTCAGAGGTTGAACCGTGAAAGGGTAACAAACAGACAGAGGGATAGAGAGAGCTACTTTCACATTTATAATACGAGTATTAGTATGGATAATTAAATATTAATTAAACGAAATTAAAATAATAATATAATTTATTAAATATATGGAAGTGGAGGCAAAGCACTCCCTACTAAACCACGTGATCGGTAATAAAGTAAAGCATCGTGAGAAAATCTGAGAATCCTACGTGATTTCACCAGCTAAGAGTACATTATATTCGCTTTTTAAATTTATTCGTAAATATGCAAGAGGAATTTATACAACATTCATTTACAACAAATATGTATTTTTTTTCTAAATTTGGCTTGTTTAAGGGCAGACGAAAAGTTAACAATCAAACTCTTACTTGTTACACATGGAGAACTGAAACGCTAAAGTGTACTGAATATGAAAGGAAATTTATCAAAATATGAAGTATTTTTTCTTCAGTTTGGAAATTTCGTTCGATGTTTTTATTATTTCTTACCTCACCGTAATGAAATTTCATTTTTTTTAAATAAAGACTATGAGTATGAGAGATCAATTAATTTCTTTACGTCGTACATAAATTAATATGTGTAGTGGAAAGAGTATCTGACTTCTACACCGTGGTTCCTAGGCTCGAATCCCAGCCGGAGATTGTGTAAATAAAAGAAATAGTTGGTTTTCGGGGCTAGTTATATTGTGCATGTGAAACTTATGTATTTAAAACGCACTTACGAAATAGGAGAAATCCTAGTGTGGGGCCTCGTTAATAAAAAATACTAGTATGTTTTTTGTAGTAAATATCAAGACGAGAAAATCGTTCACCCGAGGACAATTGCAACGTCTACCCATTACAAATATCTATCACTCAAAACATTTCTGAGTGGCAACACAGTGCATCGTCTGACTGTCGTCTCCCAAAGACAACAGTTAAGTCTCATTTGCCCAGTTATTATTCTAGCTATCAGTGCCCTTCAAATCGAAACACAGTAATGTTCACACGATGCTGCTCCACGGCAGAATAACTGCGTCTACACTGCGGTGGCACCCACCTCAACGCATTCCTGCATAGGAATCCCACTGAAATAATTATAATCATTACATCAATGTAAACAATAATTAAAAAAATAGAAAAAACAAAGTAGTACAAAGTATAGTCATAAGTCAGTAAGTGGCGATAACCATTAACACGTGTTCGATCACTAGAAATGAGCATGATAATTAATCACCAACTCGTGAAGTAACCCTCGCGAGGTGTTACACCATCAACCGACATTCTGCAGTTACTATGATTAACGATGTGCACGTTTTTATAGGCCCTTTCGCCCGGAGTTAACGGTAGGAAATAGTTTTAAAATGTGTTTACATTTTTTTGAATATTCGTGTAGCAAATTAGTATGTGTTAACTATTGTTTTTGATGTCGGACAATGACCTTCTCATAAGATAATACAGTTACGACAAAAGACATTGTTAATTTACGTAGTTACTGTATTAAATTATTGATTTTACATAGTATTAAAATAGCTCTAAAGTTAGTATGTTTAAAAATTTTGATGAGGTTTCACACAGTGAGGCAGATTATGCCTTGCAGCGGTGACAAATTAACTGGCGATACATCGTAGTATTGAAAGGTCTATGTAATGCCAGCACGACGTTTGTCCGAGTAAAGACAAAATCTACCCGGCTGCATCAAGATTTAAGTTAGGGTAATGTTGTATCCCCGAAACTTCACACAATATACACAAGTTCACAAATACACTAGACTGGAAAGGAAGTGGCAAAAACGTTAACAATGAGCTCGTCTCACTTACTCTTTGCGAATGTTATCGTCGTCATGGCAGAATCGCTACAGGAACTTCAAAAGGGCTGAATGGCCTAAATACATCGTCCTGACGTGTTGTCTGAGTATGCATTTGAAATTGAAAGTTATGTTCAACGACTACGTTATACTGGAACCAGTTGAATAAATTCTCAAAGTTGTCCAGGACTACGTCTACCTCGAGCAAATAGTGCAGTTAGGTAAATACAACTTCGTGAAAGAAGCCGAAAGGAGGATTTATTTGGGTTGGGCAGTATTTAGGAAGCTTAGTTGGGTTTTTTCGTCACCATTACCGCGAAGCCTAAACACGAAAGTATTCGACATCCTCCCTGTACCCACTTACGGCGACGAAACGTGCACACTTATGATGCGACTACTCCACAATCTCATAGTCGCCCAGAGAGTAATTTTTCCAATTTTTTCTTGTATTGTATGTGATGAGAACCATTTCATAGTGAGGTTATATGTTAGAGGTAAAAATGTAAGCAAATTGATAACGTACATACGTAAATTTATTTTTTATTTTAAATTAAATATTTATTACGAAATATCAATAATCATCATCATTATAGCCTATCATTAGTCCACTGCTGAACATATGTAGGTGTCTCTTATAGATTGCCACAAAAGATTGTAGATTGCCACGTTTGGCAGGTTGGCAACCGCAGTTTATTTATTCAGATCTTCCAGGAAGATGCTGCTGCCCATCTCCAGTTTTTTTTCCCTTTGTCGACTTTTACGACATCCACGGGATGAGGCGGGGTGGTGGATTCTCTTAAGCCGCCACCACACAGCGATTTTTGGTTTTTGATTTCATTTTATTAATAATAGGATCCCAAGCCGGTGGGAGTACCCAACCGTCTCCTCTATTGAAAGTAGGATTTTTTTTAATTTCAATGCATCCTTGGTAGAAATCGGTGTTCTTTTGCAATTTTTAAATCGAGACACTTGATGTATAAAATCTGATGTTCCCAGATTAACTATGACATCCGGACATCTGTCACCTCACTCCTCCCACCATGGGTGCCATAAAGAGCTCGAAACTTCGAGTTATAAATAGTAAAAATAAACGCAATCTAATCCGCGATAATCTCGTTTTAATTAAAATGTGTAGTATTCGTCTAAATATAGGAAATCATTATTGTTTTATTTATTTGTAAATCTTATTAAAATTATAATTTAAAAATAAATAGAATAATAATATTTAAATAGACTGAGCGCACGTGTAAACGCTATCAAATTTATCCTGTCCATGCATCTGTGTAGCGAAACTATTCAATAAGTATACAATAGGAAACGATCCCTAACAAAGCATCCATTCTACCCATAACGCATCATCTCTCGTCCCGTTCATTATATCACGTTTATAGAAAAAATACGGCCCCCATAGTAGCGCCTTAATAGCCTTATGTCACAAAGTTTTATACGAAATAATCATTTCTACATAATTCGTTCATCAACGGCAATAAAAGGGGATGATTGGTCGGAAACTTAATTGAGTTATCAAAAATAACGTTTGGTGGAAATCAACCATTATTTTAGATTGTTGAAAAAAATGTCCCTTCGGCCGATTTTCGACCTCAGCGACAACTTCCGAATTCTATTAGAAGATATCGACTGCGCAGGAGATATCGAAGTGCCACAGACACTCACTTTTTTAATGGAAGAAAGTAGTAACCAGACGAGCAAATATGTAGTTCACTTGTTGGTAAGTACAACATCTGCCTAAAACGAATACTGTGTTACAGGCACCAATAGCTTGTGTAATTACTGGGCATATGAGACTTAATGATGTATCCGGGTGACAAGCGCAGAGTGGCGCCACAAAGAAATGTTCTGGGTGACACATTTGTTATGGGCAGACTTTGCACTTACCATAAGGTGAACGATTTGCTCTCTTCGTCACCGTCTTCTAATAAAAAAATAACAATAAACAATATCTGAACCAGCTATAACATTCGAGCATCTAACACCTCAGTCTTTCCGTGAGCAATGGTGTTGTAAAGCAAAAACATAAAAAAAAATTAACGCGATAAAATCGTAAATTATAGTTTGATTCAATAAATATAAGAAATTAGTTCATTCATAAAAGGTTAAGCCTTAAGGAGCGTCATTAATATGTGATATTTTGAGTATTTTATTAAAATCAGAGTTCAGAGTGCTAACCATTAAGAGTGTTAACCACACTTACCGTGTGGTGGCGGCTTAAGAGAATCTACCATCCCGTGGGTGTCGTAAAAGTCGACAGAGGGAAAAAGAAAACCAGGAGATAGGCAGCAGCATCTTCCTGGAACATCTGAATAAATAAACTGCGGCAAAAGCCTCCCAAAATGAGAGCTATAAACTTTTGCCTATCTATATATGATTTTGTAGAGATTCACTATTCCAGTCAGCTTATTGTTACAAAGTAAATACCGAAAACGCGATGCGTACGCGATACAAATGTCGATGTTATGCTGTAACCCAATTCCTAACGTGGTTGGTGGGTATTATATACATTTGCCTTCATTACCGGCTTACTCCAGTTTGAAGCAAATTAGCGAAAAATTAGCGTGTCTACGTATAACTATTACAGTATAGTATATTATTTTTGTTTCATAAATATTTTACTATATTTCAACCTCTCGGCTGTCATGTGGACGGAGTCTGCGTAAATAGCATTAATTATGCAGACGACATGGTGTTTCTGAGTGCAACGGTCTGCGGTATTAGGGAACTTATCCATTTGTGAAAGTTATGCGGACAAGCACAGGTTGAAATACAATGTCACAAATATTAAAGTCGTGGTCTTTTAGGCGAGTGGTTTAACTTTTGCATGCGGATCTTAGCAAATTGACTTTCTCTCCTTTACCAAGAACATCAGTAATTTACCCGAAATTACACTTAATTGTGCACCTTTGCGAATCGTATAAATTTTGGTATTTAGGGCATTTTTTAATATCCACTGACCTCAATGGCGATACTGACCTAGGAGTCGATTTTGTAACTCTGATAGGTTTCGTGATCAGTTTTATTTTGGTGTATGAATCTTATTCATTAGTTAATTGGGATCAAATGAAACCGATCACGAAACCAACCACAATTACACAGTAGACCCCCTGGAAAGAGAACGAGGGGCGCTGTCAGTGCGAGAGAACATGATCGCTCGCGGGTTTGGTCCTTATTTTTGGTATTAATATTATGTGCCCCCTTTTGTTTTACCCGCATTTAAAAGTAAATTATTTGATTGAAATCGGGTATATACCCTTACTATATGCCGTATCATATATACATATATAGTAGATTTAAAGCGGCTGCAAGTCTCTGAGTAACTTTGGTGGTAATTCTATAATGATGTTATTTCCTATAATGATGTAAGTTCCACGGTTTTTATTTTTACTAGTAATGCTAGTAAAGATTAAAAAATCTGTTAGATATCGTTATGATTTAATTGTTAATATGTGAAGTTTTAGTTAGTACTCATTTTCACACATTTACCGCCATTCATCTATTAAGTTAACAGCTTCTCAAATTAACAAGTAAATTGTTGAACAAACAAGATGAAAATTACCTATGAGTCCACTAGCACCAATTAAGTACAATGTCAAACACTGCAATACAAAGTGCGTCCACCGCCTTTGGGACGCCGTCAACATTTTTTCCAATTCACATCCTTTGCCAACATTTTTCACAAAAGCGCTCTCAAAAAATAGTCGAAACTTAAGAATCTCTTAGTTAAGTATGCACTTACACCACTATTTTGTTAATAATAACTTCATTAATAAATGAAACACTACTTCCAAATATTTACATTATACGCCGAATACCGACGTACATAAATACGCGCGCGTCTGACAATAAAGCAGATACATGCATCTCGTGCTACAGCTAACGCAATACTGAATAAAGTTCTTTGGAAAGTAAACGTCGAGGCGAATAGAGACTCGTAGTAGATCGTAGCCCGTAGCTTTTTGGGAAAGTCCAAACAGCATTGATCGAATTGCTTATTGTCATGAGAGCGTGTGTATTATTGATTTGTAGCAAGTGTTGATACAGATGACAGCTTTACAGTGACATCCACTGCTTGAGGAATTGTCATTTCACAATTTGCGGAATAACTACTTCGTAACTCACTAGTTAATGTAGCTACCTACTGAATCGTGGCGCTTTGATTTGAATCCCATCCAAATCTAGAAGGTAAAGACCTTTTCTTCAAGAAAACGAATTATTTTCTAATCCGGCATGGTCGGTTCAGATCATCTTAATTTTTCTACAAACAGCCAGAAACATTACTGCGTGTAATGTTCGAAGGGTACCGTATCTAGAGAAAGACGACCGCGTGGCCTAGTGGTCAGGTACCTGACTTCTAAGCCGCGGGTCCTGGGTTCGAATCCCAGCCGAAGCCAACATTTGTGCTAAAACATAAATTGTTGGATTTCAGGTCTGGTTGTGTTGTGATTGTCCCGTGTTTCTGACACTGCATCCTAGCCTACCTCCGATCTTATCGCATCAGCGTTACATCAGGCGCGGGCAGGTTGGGACGAGTGAGTGCCTCTGTGTTTGCGCGTACACTTGTGGCACTATAATATCTCCTGCGCAGTTGATAGCTCGCGACAGTAGTCGGCAGTTGTTGCCGTGGTCGAAATCGGCTAGGAGAACATCATAATCTAGAGAAATTACTGGGCATATAGGACTAGATATTGGATGTCTTTGGGTGACGAGCGCAATATGTGATATAGACTTGGTGGTTGTTGGTGTTCTTGGTGACGTTGTGACTTTTTATGGAATGTCACTTACCATCATCATAAAAAACTAAAGATTACATATTTACAAGTTATTACATAATCACAAACCGACTTCCACGAAACAGCTCCAAACATGCTTATGCGATTTAAGGAGTTTGATAATTTTTCTCATGGATCCTATCATCAGAACTTGACTAAATTTATTAAATTTATATGGCCAACTATAAAGTACAGGGTGTACTTTTATCAAAAAAATAATAATCAAAATCGGTCTCCCTGGTAAAGAATTATCGCTGAACATACGTAAAAACAGATTCCGACTAATGGAGTACCTCCTCCTTTTTGAAGTCGGTTAAACAGTAAGTTATACAACAAAAAGATGAAGATATATAATCAAAGTAAAAGAAAGTAAGTTAATTTGTTAATATTCACATGCAAAATAAAAATAAATGTGTATTACGATCACTCTCAGACATCAGTTCTCAAGTCTCATATGCCCAGTAATTACAGTACAGTAATGTTTGCATACTCTTGCTCCGCGGCAAAATAACTGACCCTGCGGTGGTACGAGTACCTACCTAGACGGATTCCTGCACAGAAATCCTATCACCACCTAGTCTTTGAAGAGTACCACCCCGCAATAGCGTGTACATGAAAACTAATACCGCCACCGTTAACTACCAGATGCCATCCAACACTAAAACACCACCAATAGGCTACTACGAACAACTAAAGTAAATGGATTTTTAAAAATAACGCCTGATAGTATTAACAAACGTTATTAACTTAAACATTAGTGTTGCACGCTTTAAAGATAAAAAAACATTACACATACACGCACACACACACACACAACGACGGCTATATACTGCTACTCTATTGGGGCACTATTCCCACAGAAGTGTCGCATCATTATAAAAGCTATCGTGTTTAGGAATCGATGTCACGGTTCATTAGATAACATTAGTATGTGGATAGGGCCAGCTTTGTAAACCGTGGAACAGGCGAAGGGCTCCGGCTTTTGGCAGTACGGGCACGTGCAACGGTGTCTTGCGACGCAACTTGATGGCGGTCGGTTCGATTGAAATACAACCGTGGATAACGGTGTTTATATTGCGTTTCTAAGACGATACTTTAAGTAATTATACTGCGATCAGCACAACTGCCAAATTAGACACAGACTTAATTTCATAGTACGCGAGTGTCCTTAGTTCGATCCCCGGTGCCGGCACCACTAAAATAATTACTGGCAACGTGGTGTAGATAGAATCTAGCATAGAATTCCTATCACTAGATAAACCATTCGGAATTTTCTTTGTTTGTGACATTGCTTCAGAACCTTCCTTCGTTTGTTCCTTGAAAATTCCCTGTTTATTTTTTCAAATATATATTTACGTATGGAAAAATATAAATTTATTTTACAAAAAACTGACTGCATCCTGTAGAATGGGTTGAGGCGATAAGCAAAAGGTTCCTGTGATTAGATTGGTTAAAAATTACAGTATTTTAAAAATCCTAAAAGTGTGACATAAATTTGTAAAAAAATGTCAATGAGAAATTATTACATAAAGTGTACTATAAAATAGGTCATAATCTATATTATGAGATCCGGCGTGGCGTAGATTTCGATGTTCATAGATATATACAGTCACGCCTTTGTCCATATAAGGGGTAGACAGAGGCAACACACTTCTCAAGTCTCATATGCCCAGTGATTACACTAGGTCTCAGTGCCCTTCAGACCGAACAGCAATGTTTGCACACTACTATTTCACGGTAGAATAACTGACCCTGCCGTGGTACCTACCTAAACGTATTCCTGCATAGGAATGCTACCAGTTTTCAAGAATAATTGAATAGCATAAATTAGTTTTATAAGTAAATAATTAATTACAAATACATACCATCTAAGCAAGAGTATTTTATATAGACGATTCCAGGTGACCAATCGGTAGTTGGTGAGTGATTTTTTTTCAAAATGAAGCTGCAGTGACTGGCCCCGGTGCAACTGTAGAAATAATATAAACATGATAATGCGTCAATGGTCGTGTAATAATTCATGTTAATAATAATGTGGTAATCTTAATACAAGTAAACTAAAGGAAAGTAAGAGCCTATAAATGTCCCACTGCTGAGCACAGGCCTCCTCTCATTTTTGAGAGGCCGGGCAGAATCCGCCACGCTGCTCCAATGCGGACTGGCGGACTTCTTATTCGTTATTTTTTTATTACTCTCTTTTTCTATTTCTCAGTTCTCTGTTTCTCAGACACAGGCGTCTCTGGCACTGCACACACAACACAACCAGACCAAAAACTAACAATTCCGATTTTAACATAATTTTCAAATATTAGCTCTATCTGAGATACTAACCTAAGACCCGCGGCAAAGTAGTTAGGTGCTCTTAACGCTAGGCCACGCGGTTTTATTTAAGATCTCTGTTATACGAAACTATCTAATTTAATCAATAAAATGTATCAAAAGTTTAAAAAAAATTACAAATTTTTGATTAATAATTTTTACAAGTTCTATGTAACATCAACAACATACATGCGAAATTGTTAAAATATGATTTAGTTAATTAAAAGTGAGAACTGACAAAAAAATATTAAAGGAACTTTCTATAATATCCATGAAGTGAACGTGCTTTCATGTCGCTCCCGACAGCGATCAGTTTCACATCAGATCACATTTGTAACAAATTTTATTAATTTCCGAGGCATTATCGTCGCAAAATATATTGATGAAAGTCTCATCACTAATCTCTTGAATATTGGACAGATTATGTACAGAATGAAGAACAAACGCTTTGTCAATGTAATAAATCAAAAATCGTTCATAAAATCTGGTATACTGAAGATAAATTAGCTATTTGGCTAATGATTTTTTATATTAGCGCAAACACTACACATTTAAATAAAACTAGGTTATACGAATTTTATCGCGTTACTGTACTAGATGTTTCGAGCGATTTTCAGCAACCATGGTGACGGGAGGACTTCCTAATTTCAATAGGGAACGTGGTTGGGTACTACCACCGGCTTTGGATCCTATTAATAAATAATTTAAATCAAAAACCAAGCATACAACTGCAAGACTTCAAGACACATTAATCTCATTCTGCGTAGATCGGACTAAAATAATAATTAAAAACTGAACCTGTCACCTCAGTCCTCCCGTGACCATGTGTTGAAAAGCGCTCGAAGCGACGGGTTATAAAAAGTAAATTAAGCGTGATAAAATCCATAAAATCCTTTTTTTTAAAGATATTTGACATTTAATTATTGATTTATATTTCCATTAGACCGAGTGACGTAGTGGTCTGAGTACCCGATTTCTTTACCGTGGGTCCTGACTTTTAGACCCATTGGCGAAAAAGCACAAATTGTAGGTTTTCGGGTTGTCTAAGCTATAGCCATAGCGAGATAGCATAACTCGAAATTTAGCAAATTTGGCAAATGATAATATATTTTAGAAAAGGTATCGATCTGGAAAAGTTCTGCTGCCAATTTACTCATTCATAGAAAGCTAAGCAAATTTTAGAGTGAATTCAAAACATTGCGTAGAAAATAATTATTTCTTATGTGATGATTTCGTCCGTCATCCATACTTATATTATAAATGCGAAAGTAACTCTCTCTGACCCTCTGTCTGTTTGTTACCTTTTCACGGTTTAATCGCTGAACCTATCTTGACGAAATTTGGCACAGAGATAACCTGCGTGCTGGGGACGGACATACTCTTTATCCCGGAAAATCAAATAGTTCCCAATGGGATATTAAAAAACTTTTATACACGCGGATGAAGTCGTCGGCATCAGCTAGTATGCTATAAATAATATATTCAGTGTACGCACTAACACAAAGGCACACAGTAATAAAGCATATACAACATAACATTTACGGTTCGGATGATTGTGCATTCCTAGAAACCGAAAGCAGATTCAAACCCTTTTTAGATAAAACCCAGTATTCAATATTTCAATTATATCACTATCACAATAGCTCCTTAACAGTTGTTAGAGTAAAGTAATGATTATTTCTAAATATATTTATTCTGAATAAGCTGTTCTCCAGCCGCTTTACTCGGCGTAAATTAAAATTTAGTTTTTCTATGATTAAAAATGTTATAAAAAGTATCCTATGACGATGAAATGGCATAGTACATCGAATGAATTTGGCATAGTACATCTATACCAAATTGCATTAAAATCCCTTTTGCCGTTTGAGCGTGGTTGAATGTGAAACAAACTTTCACATTTATAATATTCCTAGCAGAAGCCCGCGGCTACGACCGCGTGGATTTAGGTTTTTAAAAATACCGGGGAAACTCTTAGATTTTCCGAAACAAAAAATCGAAGTAAAACAGAGGTACTGAGAGAGAGTTACAGTTATATTAGTATGGATACAGGATGTACAGGTTTCTTCCCGATGTTTTCGTTACCAAGAGTAAAAGAACGGCACTAAAATTATACACTTTAAAGGACGTTTGGTACTGATAACCAATCTGCTAGTCACTCAGGGCAATTATGACAAATTCTCCAGAATTGGGAGATTTCGTCAAGATTGGTTTAACGGTCGAACCGTAAAAGGGTCATAAAGAGATAGAGGGACAGAGAGAGTTACTTTCGCATTTATAATATTAGTTTGGATAAGGATATATTGTAATATTCTGCAACTGAGAGAGTCCTATGTCCAGCTGTGGACTTTTTACAGACTGATGAAGTACGAAGGTAAAGCTTCCTATGTAGGAATCCGTCTAGTGGGTACGACCATAGTACCAGTTATTCTGCCGGTGACACAGCCATTATTATGGGAGACGCTGCATTTACCATCAGATGAACATTTGCTCGTCCCATCACTATCGTCAATAAAAAAGGAAGATTTTGTAATCAGCACTAGCTTCTAAAGTCTCCTAAGTCTCGAGAATTTGCCATAATTGCCATGAGTGACTAGCAAATTGGCTATCAGTACCAAACGTCCTGGGTTTTTTTACACATGGTAACGAAAACTTCGTAAAGAAACCTGTACGTCCTGTATCCATACTAATATTTTAAATGCGAAAGTAACTATATCTGAGTACCTCTGTATGTTTGTTACCTTTTTACGGTTCAGCTGCTGAACCGGTCTTGACGAAATTTGGCACAGAGATAGCTTGTATCTAAAGGATACTTTTTATGTCGAAAAATCAAACAATTCCCGCGCGATATTTAAAAAAACTCATATCCACGCGGACGAAGTCGCGGGCATCAACTAGTGAGAAATGACATTAAAAATGGGAGGAGGCCTGTCCTTAGCAGTGGAATTTTTTCCTTGTTTACGAAGCGACTAATATCTCACTAAGATTTCTCCTGTATTCACATGCACAAACCAATCAGACCCGAAAAACCAAAGATTTGTACAAATGAAGGCTCCGGGTGGAATTTGAACCCAGGACCGGCGGTGAAGAAGTCAGATACTCTGACCGCTAGACCCCGCAGGCTGTTACTTAAACTCTTTTTAATACATTTATGATACACTCATTTTACTCCATGTTTTGTATGAAGCCACAAATAATAAAATTTAATAAACAAATAACCATTTTTCCAAAATAATATAAACCGCAAAAGCAATAAAATTTTACACTAATTATAATTTAAATTAATTTCCCTCGTAATTACAAGAACAAATACAAACATCTGGTAAATAAAAAAATGTTACGCTTTATTGACTAAAGTGAAACGGTCAATTATTTTGGACAAATGACTGCGGTGGTCCATCCAATTCGTTACAATAGACTAAACAGCAACCTTTTTACATATAAAAACTTTTGATTTCCGAGTATCTTGTATAATCCCCTTTAAAATGAGTTGATTCATTTTACCGTCATCATCAAGATTATAAATCCTAATTAAGTATCAAGCTAATATACGTACATTTGTAGACTACTTCAAAATTAATGTAAAAAAAATTTTAATGTAAAAAATATAATTTTATCAAAAGTATTTTCTTTTTACAATCTACCATCGCCTCGTTACAAGGTTCCTCTGACCGAAAGAAACTCCGCAGACATCCTCTTTTTTGTAATTCAGTTTTTTATCATAGTCAATTAACATTATAAATTAATTTAAAAAGTATATAGTTATGGACAACCTGAGGTTGTCCATCGTCTCCATGACAAAATTTTAGTTCAATCAGGCAGAGTAGCTATAGAAAAATTAAAATGTTAAACGGACCCAGAACCGGAACAACCGTCTGTCGAGCATAGAAATATTTGTCTCGTGCGGAAATTCATTTATGTTATATATTCAAACTACATTTATACGGTGACTGCCACGCCGGTACAACATTCTTGCGCAGTATATTACTGTTCGGATAGTAGCATTATTCGGTCACCGTGGTCGAAAATCGGTTAGGAGGACATCATCATATTTTATACTAGATCTGCCCTGCGGTTTCACCCGCGTAAAAAACCTGACCCCGATCGATGATATACATATATAATTCCATATTTAAATCGGATTTTGGGGTTTAATTTTTTTGACAGAATCCGAATCATTTTTCTAAAATTAAAGTAGCCTAAGTTACTACCAACGATAATACATGCGGCTAGTGTACCCTATTTGCTTGCCATGTCGTGGGTCTTGTGTTTGAACGAAGCTAAATCGTTGTGTGAAACGTGCATCACAGTACATGTTACAATTTTTCCGTGTCCCTGACACTGAATATGACCCTTTCTCCGATTTTACTGCATAGACATTACATCAGATACATGTATTACGTATTGCAAAGTGAATATAAGATTTAGTAGTTATCGAAATATATCATAACAGTTGAAATTAGCTTATAGGCTTTTCATTACCAATATTTATTGTATATACCGTGTAGTAGTCATTAGCGGCCTAAGAAAATTTGCCCCCTAATATTATAATCCCGTGGGTTTCATAAGAGTCTATTGAGGTAAATGCCTTAAATATCTCAAAAGTTTCGACTGGTGAAATACCAGCTTGAAATATGCCAAATCGAAAATACAAAGACTGGAGACGGGCAGTAGCGTCTAAGATGCGAGGCTATACCATAAAATGCTGTCACTATTCTGCTCGTGGGATTGCAATGAGTAAGAATTTTTAGACTCGAACCAAAATGGCGGCGACGTAACGTTTCCCGCGGTGGCGAAAAGTGGATTACGGTAGTTGTATCTGCCTAACTTATATGGGAAAAAGGTGTGATTGAAGAATATATATTAATGTATTATTACTATACTTATTTGAAAGGAACTCATGCGTAAATCGATAATTACGAGTACCACTTGGTAGCCCACTTGGTTAACAAAACGGAACGCCGAGTTTAACATAAATGGCCCCGCTTCCGGATCGCAAGTGTGTCACGTGCCATCGTAACACTTCCGAAAGCCCCTTTGTGTATATAGATCCGATTTGTTTCACTTGACATTTCATTAAACATGACAAATTAAATATTAAACATCTAAAAGATGCACAGTTTATTCAACTACGCTCATAATGACTATTCTAGAAACAATATATGTTATTTCCACGTCGATCCTGTTTCTAAACTAATATATTGAACATATAAAAAAAAATATCTTCTTCATAAATGGAGAATCATGCTGCAGGTATGCTGGCTGTATATACTCGACAACACCAAGGCATAACCTTGATGTGTTTCGTATGGTGAGCGACTAGTACAATCTATTCCATTGTAAACCTTAGGGCGAATGCAACTTCAGTCTTAGAATTAAAATAAATACAGTTTTAAGTTCTAAGAGCCAATAGCGTAATGGTTTAGGGTACAGACCGTTCGACGTGTACGTGATATGAACCATCTAGCACAAACCTTTAGCTTCGTGCCAATCACTGTAAAGGGTTTTGTAGGTAATAAATTTGCGATGAGCTGAAATAATGGTAGTACGCTATTAAGTTGTAAAGTTCATTAACTGGATGATACGGGTACTTCGTATTAATATGATGTTTCTCAAATAAGTAACTTTATTATTGTTCTTTTGAGAAGTATTTTTTGAAGAAAACGTAAATAAATTATAATCTGTCATCCTATACGAGTACAATATCCTTTATCCAAGCTTTTTTTTTTATTTATTATTGTATAAGCTCAGCTTGCAAGTTTGTTTGCAAATACTTAAAAAAGGTTTAAACGATTAAGAAGAAAGAATAAACAAATTTGGTCCCATTGTGCCTACATAATCTTTGTGACTTTGAGTAGTTTTAAAACTGTTTTAAGTGATATCTGCTTATACACGTCATTGGACACAAAATATATTTGACTTTTATTTCGTATTCATTATATTGATGAGCATTAATATGTTATTCTAGTCTTTATCACAATTTCTTCCAATTTAGCATTTCTCTATTTAAAATAGATTTACATACGATTGACATACCTGTCTGGATTAAGAATGAATGATCTGACCGTCAAATGCCTCCTATACGCCGATGATCAGGTTATATTAGCATCATCGGAGGAGGAGTTGCAGGCGATGGTTAATATTATGAATGATGCTCTACAAAGCAAAGGAATGAAAATTAATGTAGATAAGACGAAAGTAATGGTTTTTGAAAGAGAAGAAAGTATGTCGGATTGCAAAGTTCTGATTGAAGGAGAAAGAGTGGAACAAGTGAAAGAGTTTGTATATTTGGGTTCAAAATTTTCGAGAGACGGAAAGTACGACTGTGATATTGAACGAAGAGCGTTGGCAGGAAATAAATTATATGGGGCCCTGCATAACTTTATGTGCAGCCAGAATGTTTCTAAAAAGGGACGACTGGCTGTACATAGAGGAGTACTGGTCCCCACACTTATGTACGGTAGTGAATGTTGGGTCTGGCAGAAGAAGCATGAAAATAAGATTAATGCTGTTGAAATGAAAAGTTTGAGAAGTATAGCTGGAGTGACTTTGATGGACAAACTAAGAAACAACGTGATAAGAGAACGTTGCGGTGTGGTAGAAGATGTAGTGACAAAGATAGAGAAAGGGATGCTTAGATGGTTTGGACACGTAGAGAGGATGGATGAAAGAAGATTGACGAAACAGATTTATGAGGCGAGTGTGAATGGGCAAGCCGGTAAGGGTCGACGTAGGCGAACGTATTACGATCAGATCGAAATCGTTTTGAGGAAAGGCCACGTCAAAAGTACCCGCAACCGACGAGCTTGTATGAAAACACTAATGAAAGTAGAGGAAGCTAAAGATGTGTGTCAGGATCGTAGCAAGTGGAAAGATGTGGTCTCTGCCTACCCCTATGGGAAAGAGGCGTGACTCTATGTATGTATGTATGACATACCTGTAGAATAAAGTACAGTTATTACACGTTTTAACCGGCTCGGGCGATTAAAACGATTGTCTTACGTGCTATGGGTAGCAGGTTCGATTCCTGCACGGAGGAAATATTTGAATAACCTATATATATTTGCTTCGAGTCTGTGTGTTTGTGCATGTGAAATTTAGGAATATTATATTCTAGCGCGGGACAACGTTTATAATTTTCAGCTGTCTTATCTACCGTAATTATAGCAATTAGCCTACCTAAAAACGTGTATATTAAGGTTTCGATCGTATTTAAAAAGTCACATTTACATCAACGTGTCGTTAACGTCGCAAAAAGCTACATTACTACAAATGCGTGACGCCCTTCCCCTAAATTCATCGGATACGGTATTGCAAACTGAATAATTGGGCGTATCGACTCACATTATTCGCAGTGTGCTTGCCCTTAATCGCCATGTCGCCGTTGGCATGAGCCGGCTAAGCATAACTTGTCGTATTATAGAATACTCCAAAAAGGAAACTAGACTTGTACTCACGAATTTATTGATAGATAGCTAGATAGATAAACCGTTTATTTGTAAGATTACAATACACATACAATATTTTAAAAACAATAACACATTTTAAAAACTATAATATAAATTTTTGCTACACACAGTACAGATGTGTGCACTGCTATTATACAAACAGGCCATAGCTCAGTGCATGGAATGTCCACTTCAGGGACAAAACACTGGTTTTCGGCTACCGCCCATAGTAAAACGGTTGCGGGCTTGCCAGTATCTACATAATGTTTTAATTTATTGTTTTTTCCAAAAAAAAATAGATTTTCACCATAGTCTTATTTGACTATCGCTTAGTTTAGTGATCAACTTTGAGGCCTGAAGGAAAGTTGTCACTGCAATCATTGACCCCTACATCTATCCTCAATGAAGACGTTAAGAGAAGGTGCGTTGTCATACCAGTACAAGTTATCTGACCTCATGTGAAACACAGAAGCAGAAGTAATACTACAGTTTTGCACTGGTATTCTGTGTGAACGTAGTACTTTCCCGATTGAGGGCATTAATGTTCTGAAACTGATATTTGTAGCGTCATTCTACAGAGTGCGATTTTTTATTGGATGAAGTGACGAGACGAGCGAAACGTTCACCTGGTGGTAAGTGCAACGTCTACCCATAACTAATGCTGTGTCACCCAGAACATTTCTGTTTGGCACAACACTGCGCTCGTCACTCTGAGGTATCAGTTCTTAATTCTCGTATGCCTGTTAATTACACTAGTTTGTACGCTACTGCGCACATCTTAGGGAGACTAGCGCATTGTGGTGCCACAAAGAAATGTTCTAGGAGATACACACACAAATACATACAATCGCGGATTTTTTCCCGTAAAGGGTAGGCAGACACCACACACGTAGCCCACTTTTCGCTCCCGCGGGAAACGAGACTTGACGGGTGGCGAACAACGTCGCCGCCATTTTGTTACATGTCAAAAAAATTATGACTATTACAGACATTATAGACTTCCTCATTCGCATCTTACGACATCTTAGTAGTTAAGACTCGTACCTCTTTCCTATGTTTCCTAAAATAGCGCCTATGCTATTCTACTCTGCCGGACACCTATCGGCTGCTGCAGTATTTGTTATGGACAGACGTTGCACTAACCATCCGTTGAACGATTTGCTCGTCTCATCACTACCTTCAATAAAAAAAGATATTTTTAACAATTAGATGCCGCACGATTTACTAAACGTCAGATTTGTTTTATATTTTACTCGGCTGCTAATAGGTTGCTCACTTATAACATAATATCAATAAAATTAACAAATTACCTTTCAAGTTATGAAATAAAATAATGCTATTAAGATCTAAAATGAAAGTGCGAAGTTGTTATTCCAATATATTATTAGTTTTGATGGTTTTTTAACTTCATTATATATATTTTAGGAAACGTCTTTTTTACTTTAATATCGTTCTAGATTTTTATAATTTGCATCTGTAGTGATCACACACACACACACATCCCACGTATTGTGCGGCCGATGAAACTTGACCAGTATGAACTTCGTGCAATGGCTGTAAAATAAACTATTCTTGCGAAAATGCGTCGCTATCGCTCTCTAGAGCACAGTCGGTTACAAAAGCTTTCGCAGCGATTTTGTAAACTTTTTGATTAATATATTATATAATTGTTATTATTTTTAAGTGTATATGAATTATTAATACAATGAAGTTTAAATAAATAAATAATACTTGTGTTTGTATTAAAAAAAACTGCCGTGATTTTTTTCATTATCGCCTTTGTTTAAAGGTTTTTTATATTCGTTTGATTATTTTCCGTGCGTATAAATATGTTTATCTGGAATTACTACCTTTCCTTACGAGTGTACATGTGAAAAATTCGGAGGGCCTATGATCAGAGTGATCACGACTCGCCGGCCGTACCGTACATACACGATGAAGATATGAGAACACAATGAAGATGTACATTTCCAAGTTGAAAGATGAAGCATTCAAATTGGTTCAAAATAATGATTTATTCTCCATATCTCATGCTAACTACGAGTATCACGGTAAAGCATACAGGCGATTTAAAAAACTTTTGCGAACCAAAAATTACATGGTAGTGCTAATGTTAATCTTATAGAGGGAAGTCGCTCTTTATTTGAAAAATAACGGAGGGAAAAATAATTAACAAAATTATATGGAATATTTCTCGCAGTCTGCATTCAGAATAATCAAAGGCAGCAGAACAAGCCGAGGATGGGAAATAGAATGACTTCATTACGCCGTTTCTATTTTCGCAGATAAAAAATCGCCAAATTTCATAATCAAGGTTCGTTTCAAGTCGTCTTTATGACCGTCACAATATACCAACGTTTCTGAAATTACATCTTCTGAAAGAAAAACAGATTACTAAAACTACTTTCGTGTATATCCAATCGAATTTTTACAATACTTTTATTATTTACAGTTTTTGTTTTATATTATTCAAATCTATCATTCTAATCAATACTATTGACGGTTCAAAAGAAATTAGAAAATCAGCCTTAAGAATTTAATTACAATTCAATGTATAGCTAATGTTAGATGCTGCCGTACGTGTTAATTAATTTTGGAAACAGTTTTGATTAATATTCTAAGGTTAAGTTAATTTAATTAACTAAATCCATATTTTAAAGTAAATAATAAATTAATATATCTGCACTAATTATCTATAATCTTTACAGCTTATTCAGTTCATATTTAGGGTTCAATATAATGTTGTTCTCTAGCTCTAACACGAACTCTAGGAGCTCTAGTTGTTATATATTTTTGCTTCTTATTATTATGTCTACAATGTTATAAGTTGCTTAAATATTTTCAAGATTACAGATTAATAAATAAGACATAAACACGAATTTTACGAACATTCACACCCAATTAGGTAAACGTGACAGTGCTGTTTTTCTATATACAGAATTTAACATAACAATAACTTCAGTGCGAAACCGGTACGGGTCAGCTAGTAAATTATATAAAACTAAAAGTTCCAGCCTATAAAGTATAACTATATTTACATATATTTTATACTTTGTCGACCGCGTGGCGCAATGGTTAGCGTACCTGACTTCTGCGCCACCGGTCCTGGGTTCGATTCCCAGCCGGAGGCAACATTTGTGCAAAAACACAAATTGTTGCTTTTCGGGCCTGGTTGTGTTGTGCATGTGAAATGTATGTTTGTAAAACGCACCCACAATACAGGAGAAAATCCTTCTGTGGAACTACGTTTTTTTAATTAAAGAAAAAAAAAATACTACCTACTTACATACATATACATCATATACAAAAAACTGCAGTGATTAATGATAAAGTATTCAATATTGTCTGACCACAGATGTCTTTCAAAAGTATTCGCGCACCCACGTTTTAAAGGTTTAATATTTTTCTAATGTCTTCATGCAAGGAGTTCCAGAGTAAGTGCATTAATGGAGTGCAAAAAGAGAGGTTTTAAATGAATTCCCTATGTCTCCGGAATTCGTTAGCATTCACTGAATGCACTCAACTGCAGTAGTTATGTAAGTGTGTCGAGTGGTATCGTTGTTGCTTTGAATGAAGCTCGCGGATGCACATCTAACGTACCGTTCTGTAGGAAAAACTTATTTAACTTGCACAAATTCTGCGTAAATATTTTAATATTTAGTTCTATCGTTATATAATAATAGAAATATAGCATATTTTATCTTTTAATTTTGACGCTAACATTACCAACGGGAACGTTATTTTATTCTCTCCTATGTACTGGCAAACGTATCTAGATAGTAATGCCAACGTACTGAGTATTTTGCTTCGCATTCTATAAAAAGTCGCAGGTACAGCTTTTACATTCGAAGAGATCTTGAATCTAAGTTGTGATTTGTTTGTGATTTTAGAATTTAGTAAAAACATTTTTTTAGATTTGGTATTTTCGCTTACTCACACACTTAAAGAGATGTTAAAAAGAGACTATAGAGAATAATCCAGGGATTAAATTTTACCTGTTTTCATCATATAAATGTTTTTTTTTTAATTTGATAAAAGTGACTGGACGAGCAAAACGTTCACCTGATGGTAAGTGCAACGTCCGCCCAGAACAAATGCTGTGTCACCCAGAATATTTCTGTGTGACACCACACTGCGCCCGTCACCTTGAGACATCAGTTCTTAAGTCTCAAATGCCCAGTGATTATGCTAGCTCACAGTGCCCTTCAAACCGAAACACAGTAATGCTTGCACACTACTGCTTCACGGCAGAATAACTGGCCCTGGGGTGGTACCTACCTAGACGGATTCCTGCGTAAATAGCTTAATATTTAGTTGTATCGTTATATAATAATAGAAATATAGCATATTTTATCTTTTTATTTTTAACGCTTTCATTGTACGCTTACATGTACTTGAAAACGTATCTAGATAGTAATGCCATCGTACTGAGTATTTTGCTTCGCATTCTATACAAAGTCGCAGGTACAGCTTTTCATTCGAAAAGATCGTGAACCTTATTAAGTTGTGAGTTGTTTGTGATTTTAGAATTTTGTAAATACATTTGTTTAGGTTTGGTATTTTCGCTTACTCACTCACTAAAAGAGATGTTAGAAAGCGACTATAAAGAATAATCCAAGGATTAAATTTTACCTGTTTCATCATATAAATGTCTTGAATTAATGCCAAAATGAAATCCCAGGCGAACAATGTTTTTTTTTTCAAAGCCTGCTCTAAATGGCATGCTAACAAACAGCAATTCCGCAGGAAAAGAGCTTATCCCAGCGCGGTATTAGCATATTTCAGTGTGTGATTTTGAATAGATTACAGCAATGAAAGGCAAAATCTATCCATATCCAGACTCGAAACTTTTTTCCTTGATTGGATTTGTCGAAACGAAACTTCATGAAGATTCTATTTTCATATCATTGTAGGATTTCACTAGGGTTAACGATCTTATTTCAAAACTTCAAGTCAAAATTCGAAAATTATACGAAGAGAACTATCACTTATCTGCATCTTTAGCGCATCGGTATCGACAATATTCATTTCAATAAGAGCCGTTATTACCTATTAAGACATATATTAGCATTGGTAATTTCGATCTATTTAGCTACCTTGGTACCATATACAAATACTTCATCTGTGTTTAAATCTTGTCACATATTTGTATCTTTCATAGCCGTATATTTAATGCAACGACGACTTTGTGAGCGAACGGAAGATGGTATCGCTGTCGGAACCAAACATTCGTACAAAAACATAAATCATTGTTTTTCGAGTCTGATCATGATGTGCACAAGAGAAATCCTAGTGTAAGGCAACATTTAAAAAATTAAAGCAAGTATTTTGTCTTACTCAATAACTTTACCGGTGACAGGATCCCTATGCCGGAATCCATTTAGGTAGATATCACTGCAGTGCTATTTATTTTGCCGTAAAGCAGTAGTGCGCAAAGATTACAGTGTTTCGGTTTAAAGGACACTGATGGCTAGTGTACTCGTAATTGGTTGACTGGACATATGGGACTTAAGAACTTAAGTAGGACGGAGTCTTAAGAACTGATGTCTCACGGTGAAGAACGCACTGTGGTGCCACAACGAGATGTTCCGGGTGACACAGCAGACGTTCTGGGCAGACGTTGCACTTACCATCAAGTGAACGATTACCTCGTCTCATCGTTTCCTTTCGTAAAAAAAATCAATGCTTTCATGATTTGTTTTTATTCATTGTCTTGCTACAAATAGGTGGAAACAGTTTCAGCTTCTGTTACCGAAAAATATCCAAATGAAATGAAATATATATATATTACCGACGAAGAAGTAACAAAGATAATTAGGAATGATTAACGGCTCCTTAATGTATTATTAAATACGTCGTGGAAACACGCTGCTGATACCTTCAGCGTAGCTCAATTACTGCTTGACCACACTCTCTCACAGAATACTCGGGAAAATTAACATTATGTACTCCAGGCTGATTTTAGAACACGGCGACAATTTTTGGAAGTAGTCAACTGCGTAGGAGAAATTATGGTGTAAAAAAGTACGCGCAAACATAGAGGCACTCACTCGTCCTAACTTACCCGCGCCTGATGTATCATACATACATACATATAGTCACGCCTTTTTCCCATATACCTCTTGGGTAGGCAGAGGCCACACACTTAGCCCACTTTTCGCCTTCGTGCGAAACGAGACGTGACTGGTAGCCAACCACGTCGCTGCCATTTTGGTAAAAGTCAAAAAAGTTGTTACTCCCCATGGCTGCACGAATAAAAACCGTGTCCGTACAATACCTTAGTCGCCTCTTACGACACCTCAGTAGAAAAGACGCAGGTGCTATTCTACTCTGCCGAACACCTTTTGGCGATATATTTACTGCCCGCCTAAGCCCGATGTAATGCTAATACACTAAGATCTGAGGTAGACTGCGCAGTGATTGACCCGAAAACCAACAATTAGTGTTTTAGCTAAATGTTAAATCCGGTTGGAATTAGTACTCTGGACCCGTGGCGGAATAGTATGCTCTGGTCACGGCCGAGTGGTCGATAATACATATTACTTACAATATAATTTGAGATTGCAACAATACATACTAGCAGACTCTTTATTATGCTTGGTTGCTTTTAAAGTCTTAACGTATTACGTACGGCTTCATAGTATTGTATCGGTTGATGGAAACTCGATACGCTTCAAGTATTTTTCCTTTCCAGTTGTGGTTTAACAAGCAATGTTTCCATGAAGTATGAATTCTTAAAGGATGTACGTTTACGGTTTTTTCTTCCTTTAAAATGTTAAAATTTAATTTTGAGCACTGTTAACGATGTTACACAAAATATGAAATCTGTTCAATCCTTGTCAAAAGCAGAATAAAAAAAACATTAGCTTGTTCGTAAAGTTACCTAGGTATCAGCTTAGAGTATTTAAGAGATGAAACAAGCTGAGAAAACAGGTTTTGTTTACGTTTTGAGTTACTTGAGCTAAGTTCGGTTTGCGCATTAAAATGAATCAAAGTCAAATACGTATTTGTTGAATAAGTCACAATTTATGTTTTTTTATTATTAAAGATAGTTACCAGACGAGCAAATCGTTGACCTGACAGTAAATGCAAAAGTTAGCCCGTAAAAGTTGCAATGTCCACTACACTGCGCTCGTCTCCCTGTGATACCAGTTCTTAAGACGGCAGAATAACTGGCACTGCTGTGGTACCTAGACGAATTCCTGCACAAGACTCCTACCAATATGATATAGCTTTGTTAGGATTATCAGGCAGTGGTTCGTCTCAGTCCAGTTCAGTAGTATTTTTAAATTTCTATTGTAAATTGTAAACAAACGGTACAAAAGAAAACAGCATGAAGCAGCCATGGAAAATATTTACTATGCCAACGTATAATAAGTTTACATTAGTTAAATAGTGTTTATTTTAAAAGATTTTTTTATGTTAAATGACATTTGTATGTGTCTATACTGCTCTAAAGGCATGAAATATGGTAAAAAAATGTTTCAATTTAAGGAATAATTTAAATTTCTCCTGATCAAGGAAGTTATTGATTAAATTTCACTTGATTTGTTGAAAAAGTATTACGGCTTCAAGTTGGCCATTTTAAATTAATAAAGAAAGCTCCGCCTCGTGATCTTTGAATGACGCTGTTACTGTTTTTGTGAAAAACAGTGAAATATGTTTCTCAAATTTTTATTACTGACCTATAATAAATCGTCAAATTTCAATGAAAAATATTCGCACTAACTGTGCACTGTGCTCTATAATTTGGTAGTATTAAAATGCATTATAACTTTTTTATGGTTTGTTTACCTTTGATCTCACGGCTACCTGAATAGATTATAGTGTAGTATATAATTTCGGTGATCTAATTGCTGTTAGCCGTTTTGGCTTTTACAGCTTCATAGGATACTGCTTCATCGAATACTTATAGTGTTATAGCATGACTTCACAAAAGTAAACCAGAGGCCCACTAACTGTCGACGAAACTTTCATTATAGTCCTTAGGAGTGACTAAGTAAGTGTCTATACTATATACTATATATTATAATTAGGTATGTGTGATAAAATAGGCTACGAGTATAATTGAAATCATAAAGGAAAAAAAGTAAATTTTGATTTGTTGTATTTACGCGAATACTACTACACCTCGCGAATCATCTATGGTAGGAATCGGTGTTCTTTTGCAAGGATTTGTGGTTTATGAAATCTGATGTGATTGTTAGGGTGATCCATAACATAATCACAGACTACTGACCATAAGTGCTGCAAAGCGCTCGAAACGTCGGGTTATAAATAGTTGAAAATTAAACGCGATAAAATCCGTTAAAATTATTTTTATGTTAAATAAATTCAATTTAATTTTGCCGAGTTCTTTATGCAAATTTTAAAATTTTGCGTATTACTTAGTTTTTATAGAGCACCTCCCGTTCTCCAACAATATCATGCACAAACTAAGACTTAAACAAACAAATTAAGACTGCCACCGGGACCCGCCACCATATACCCTAGCCACCATATAACCAATACTACACTACCTCTAGACAACACACACTACTGAAGTCGAGATGTTACCAAACGATATTGACTCTACGAAAGACAACCGGCGAGTCGACTCGAAGTGGTTCAAACCATTTTTTTTAATAACATTAGGTATTTGGTGGTGCGACATTTTTTAAATAATAATTTCGTCAGCAGTTCCATCGAAGCCCGCCCTTTGTAACGAAAGCCCAAGAAGAAGTGACTGCACATAAATCAGGTAAGCTAAGATGTGATTTACTGTTACTAGCGCATTAGATTAGTCAAATAATCTCTTAAGCTGTACCCACTCTTTTATTTTTTAAAAGCTGATGCCCGCAACTACGTCCGCGTGGATTTAAGTTTTGATTTTAATTTCGTGGGAAGTCTTTGTTTTTCCGGGATAAAAAGTATTCTGTGTCCGACTCGATGATGCCGAATTTCGCCAAGCTCGGTTCAACGGTTGAGCCGTCAAACGGTAACAAGTAGACAGAGGGGCAGATTTGGATTGGATTCCTTAAAAAAACGAAGCCCCACAGTAGGATTTCTCCTGTGGCGTGGGTGCGTTTTACAGACATAAATTCCACATGCACAAACACCCAGACCCGGAACAACTATATGTAGGCCATACAAATATTTGTCCCGTGCGGGAATCGAACCCGCGACCCGCGTCGCAGAAGCCAAAGGCTTAGCCACTGCGTACAACCGAGCCGACAAAGAGAGAGTTACTTTCGCATTTATATTATTAGTATGGATGTGGATATTAGTACGGATTATCAAGTTTAAGTGTTGGTTCAATTCAAATGTATGGTTACACTATTTACATTTTATCATCACAGCCTTTTTATTGAAATTGTATGTGTTCTTTTTTTATTTGATGGTCTACCTTAACTACGAGTATATTCACACTTGATGAAAATTTACGATTAGCTGCGATATTGTATGTTAGGCAAAAATATGTTTATTTGTTCTTGTCTTGCCGAAGTTTCTTTTCTGGCTGTAAATTGTATTGCATATCGTTCAGAGTACGTTAGTAATGACAAAAATATTTAATTTTTCAAGCCCGTACATTCTATGTATATCTGTAAGTCTAAGAATGTCTTTAAATAGTATATTTGCTTTAAATGGTGTAATGTTTAACACTGCTAAAAAAAAACAATTTTATAAATTTCTTATTATTTAAGTATTCGTAATTTCAAGGAGTCGTTTGAACTTACAACTACATGTATAGAAAATATTTAAAATGAATGAATAAAAAAAACTACGCATTTCGAGCATGTGGATGAACTGCTGTCCTACTAAATTGTTCCCAAACGGATACCGTTACCGTATTATTTATTATACTGATATTATTGTTTTACTATGGAAACAGGTCACATAGCGATGTGATCTATTTTGACGAATATTTAGAATATTTTCAAAGTATTTTATAATGGGTCGTATGTTTGGAAGTCTTCTTTTGAAGGAATGAAAACGGTCAACTCAAAGATAATAACTGAGATTTTTTTGTTAAAAGGCTAACAATCGATACATAATAATCAAGACCCTTTTACTGGTTGTAGTATAAATGTAGGATGATGCAGGAGTCTGTTTAGGTAACTATCATCACAGTCCTAGTTATTCTGCCTCCAAACAATAGTGTGCACAAAATTACGAGAACAGGGCACCGGATATTTGAGAACCGCCGTCTGATGGTGACGAGCGCAGTGTATTGAACAGTACACTCGTACAAAGTTCTTGGTGAAGTTTTTATATTCTACCATAAAAAAATCAAGCACGTCAAAATATAAAACCATGATGTGTTTCAATTGTAGCGTCACACGTCGTGATGAATTTTTAAAACAACGATACTTAAAAAATCAACAGCGATTAACGATAAACGTCCTACAGTTTGCTACATGCCTCCTCATTTTAAAAGGGTTATAAATAATAATTCCACACATTGGTCATAATCGGGTTAGCGGATATTTATTTTTTTATTTACTTAGCACGGTAACTAAATTAATTGTTATTCAGTGCAGATTAAAAAGCTTTTGATCTTATTCATCTTACTTATGAAAATAAATTAGGCAGTTATAATTTTAAAAATAAAATAATGGTATTAGTAATGGGATCCAACTTTTGGTAAAAGGTTGAATAATGCCTTACTACAAAAAGTTGGATCACATTATCTTAAAAGTATGATAGGGAATCGCATTCTAGCTTTTTCTGTTCTGAATTGTAGCTAAACTTTATTATGAACATTCCCTGCTGAATTTTATTTTCTTATAATAAGTAGACCACGTGGCCTAGTACCTGACTACCACTGCGGGTTCTCATCCCAGCCGCAGCCAACGTTAGTACAAAAACATAAATTTTTGGTTTTCGGATTTTGTTGTGTTGTGATTATCCTTGTTTATCCTAACATTGCATCCTAGCCTACCTGCGACCTTATCACATGCGTATTACGTCGGTGACAACAATATGGAACATAACGGGACCCATGCACCTTTTGTATTAATGAATTTTAAATCTTAAAAATATTTCGCATCTAGACTGTAAAGAGCGACTCCGTGGTTTTCGAAGCATCTTTCCCGTGGGATTGTAAGTACATGGTAATCGTTCATCTGTACATGGTAATCGTTCATCTGTACATGGTAATCGTTCATTATTGACTGCTTTTGCTATTAATTATGTGCTTAAGGTGTGAGATTATCTTTAAGGAACTTATCAGATACGTGTTATCTGCAAATAACACATTTTTACTGGTGGTAGAATTCATATGCTTGATTCCATTCCTATGAAATCGATCTAGGTAAGTATTACCGCAGTGTCAGTTATTCTGCCGTGAAGCAGTAGTGTGCAAACAATACTGAATTTCGGTCTGAAGGGCACTGATAGTGTAATTAAGAATTTAAGAACAGATGTATCAGGGTACCGCGCAATATGACATAGCATTTGTTATGGGCAGACGTTGCACTTACAATCCGGCTTTGCTATTTGACTATTTCCTATAAAAAAGGACTTTAGAATCCTTGGCTAAAGGCTACGCCAAAGTAAAGTAAAGTATTGATAGTTATACAGAATCCCAGCAATTATTACAAATATTAAAAAGTTTTTGCTTTTGTAAGTGTTTTGAATTGTTACTTAAGAAAGAGAGATTTTATTTTAATATTACGATTAGCTTTCAACCGTTCTTGATTGAGTCGTATTCCTAGTCCAGCAGTAGACTGTTAAGAAATTGAAGACTTTATAATTTTCATTTTATGTTATTTTTTAGATTGAAGAGTTTATAATTTTCATTTAACAGTAAAAATAAATTTAAATAATCATTAAAAACAAATCGTTCACCATCTGCGAAAATGTTTTATTATTTTAGCTCCAATGGTATCGTGTGAAACAAAAGCAAAGCATTCTGCATGCAGCCAAAATAAATATTTAACACCACGCTACGAAATCTGCTTACATTCTTCAATAAAAATGATTTGATAGCTTTTTTAGTGTTATTAAAACCTCAATTCGTTTGAAACATCATGATAATAGTTAGTAATAAATATTATATGGTAAACACTAGCTTTATTGGTTACAAAATCAATAGTTTTCATCATCATCATCAGTCGAAATCATAAAAATTAAAACAATAAATGAAAATAATTCTATTTAAGTATATTCAACCGTGTAAACAGAAGTTCAGCGATTGACTTCTGCTCTACGGGTAGCTGATTTGATTCTCGCATGGGATAAATATATTTATTCATGTGAAATATCCGTGTTGTAGCGGCCTAAGAGAATCTAACACCCCATCTCATCCCGTGGGTGTCGTAAAAGTCGACAGAGGGACATGAAAAAGGAACATCTGAATAAATAAACTGCGGAGCATCTTAAATAAACTGAGGTTGCCATCTCGCCTGCCAAGCAAGGCAACTATAGCAATATCCCCCCAAAATGTGAGCTACAAACTTATTTCTTTTGTGGCAATCTATCTACGTTCAGCAGTGGACTATTGATAGGCTGAAACGACGACGAACGACGCAGCGACTGTAGCACCGCTCAAATTTCAACGGAATCAAAGGCTTTCTCATTGTCCACATACGCCAGACATAGCGGGAAATTGTTCTATTTGTTTTTTTGTACAATTTGACGAAGGGTATGTGGTCTATTGTACAAAAGGCTTTTCGAAATCCGACTTCTTCGGGAGGCTGAAAGTCGTCAAGTCTGCGCCGCTGCGGATGACGGAATTAAAGACCTACTAGTACCGGTTTTCCACCCGCTTTCAGAACCTCTGCTGTGATTCCATTCTCACCCGGCGCTTTGTGATTCTTTAGCTGATTGAGAGCCATACTAATCTAACTGACGCCCGGGATATAATCGGAATAGCGTCGGACGAGATTTGCTATTGGGTTTTTACTCACACTATTGTGTGGCTCCAACGACGATGTGTACAGCTGTCCATAAAATCTCTCAATCTCACTCAAAATCTCTGGTCCAGCGGAAATGACGCCCCCGCTTCCCGTCCTCAAACTTAGTCAGTTGGCTCTTTCCGGCAGACAGATCCCTGGAAAAGACCTTGGAGCCTTGGTTTCGCTCTATCGCTTCTTTAATACGAGCTGTAAACATGTTATACTGCCATGGCTCATTTGGGTCGTTACTCGCCTCGAAGATGCTGTAATTTAAAAATCTAACGTAAATTTAAAAATAGTATTTATATAATACTATATTTCCTCCAAACTATAATGCGTATAACTATTTATGAATTTAACGTTATAATTTGAGCTGTACATTTCCATCACGGCACAGGAGTCGGTCTTACCCCCAAGGCTCGCCAATAGATATTTCACATCAAAAACAAAAATTTCAGGGTATATCAGACTTGAGAACCGACGTCTAATGGTGACGAGTGCAGTGCGATGTTACTTATAAGGTGCTTTTTAGGTGCTTCTGAGTGACATCGAAACTGTTACGGGGAGGTTCTTTCTTCCATTAAAAACCGACCTATTTATATGATACAGCTAGTATCTTTCAGCGTCGCTCTACCAACTTAAACACTGATTTTTGTATTTGTATAACATTTCACTATGATCAAGACGAACCAACACTGCCATTTCATTAACACGTGCAACTTTAGCTAAACAATCCGTTACTAAATTTTCTCTTTCATCTAGAGCTGCGGGAATTTATATGCCTTGGATTTGTTCGATAGATTAAGTTCGCATTTGTCGATTAAAAGAATAAATCTTTCTTATTCTTTTAAACCTGGCGCTCACCTTTATTTTGTTATAGTATGTGAATAAACTGGATTAGAATCCCAGTACCGGCATTACTAAAATTTTTACTATATACTAATCCATACTAATATTATAAATGCGAAAGTAACTTTCTCTGTCCCTCTGTCTGTTTGATTCCTTTTCACGGCTAAACCGCTGCATCGCTCTTGTCGAAATTTAGCACATTCTTACATCCTGAAGATGGACATAGGATACTTTTTTTCCCGGAAAAATCAACTACTTCCTACGAGATACTTAAAAAACATATATCCATATCCATGCAGAGTCGTAAGCATCAGATAATTGCTAATAATTAGTTTTTTTTAATGGAAGAAAGTGACGAGACAAGCAAATCGTTCACCTAATGGTAAGTGCAACGTCTGCCCATAACAAATAATGTATCACTCAGAACATTTCTGTGTGAAGCCACACTGCGATAGTCACTCTGAGACAGTCAGTCTTACGAGTAAGTCGCATATGCGCAGTAATTATAAAACACACTATAGCTATCAGTGCCTTCAGACCGATACAATAATGAAGGTAATGTCTGCACACTACTGCTTCACGGTAGAATAACTGGCAGTTGCGGTGGTACCTAGACCGCCAGTAAGATATATTCCGTAATTTTGTTTAAGTAGATATACTCGTAGTGTAAAAAGTGTTATAGTTAACGAAATGGCAATAAGAATAATTTTGAGTAATTACAAAATTACTTTTTGAAGTCCAACCAACAAAATAAAATACTTTTTCAAATATAATAAATACCCATTATGTAAACGCCATTCTTATTTCTGCATCAATTGATTGTGAAAGATGTTACTTAAATAACGGCGTTGACAAACACGCATCTTAGTGATCACAGAAATTTATTTCTGCGCTGCGGGTCCTGGGTTCGAATTTCAGTCGGAACCAACATTTGTTCAAAAAGACAAGTTCTTGGTTTTTAGGTCTGGTTGTGTTGGAATTGTTCTCGTGTCATTGGTGATGCATCCTGGTCTATCTCCGATATCCTCGCATGAGCATTACATCGGGCGCGGGTTCAGCGTAGCTCTTTCCATAGCTGACTAAGATACTTGTTCATAGCACTTCGTTACATACCTGCGGTGAAAAATCGCGACTCAGTTGTTAAATGACACAAATAAATTTTTAGGCAGTCCCTTAACAATATATCAAAATTTCTAGTTAAAATGTTGTCTATAAGTCAAAATGATTACAGTTTTTTAGATATTGAATATGTATCTCCAGATTCCCTTTGTGCAATCCATTGTCTATACTTGGGAAACCAAACCTTTTGAAGTTTACAATATGGTGTTTTCACAGAATAATTTTTATTCAACATAGATTATAACATAATACTTATTGAAAGTATTTTTTTTTTCATTTTCTTTAACTACACTGGTTCACAAAAAATTCTTCCGTCCTAGGGGAGAACCGGCAAGAAACCTAACGAGATTTTTTTTTTCTTTTTAGTCAGTTAAAATTAATGTTCAATTATAAGATTATTAAGATGTAGAATAAGAATGCGGAAATTTAAGTTTTCTGTTAGAATAGTCTATGTCGTAATCACAGTGCCAAGAAATGTTTTCCGAAGTACATTTGAAAGTGAAACGCAATGGAATGCAGTAGTAATGGATATTTTTTCTGCTATTTTCTATCGAAACGCTTTATCACGAAGTACAGAAATGAAATTGGGTGCTATTAATCTTTATTTACAAATAAAAGGAACTGAATGACATGAATTCTATGATTTTTTTAGCTATAAAAAATATATGTCGATTTCACCACCATCGAAGCGAAACTGAAGAAAATGGCATTCACTTTATCAACTTTATTTTTATATTTTTATCATTGTTATCACTTTATAAAGAGTAAGTAGTTTTTTTTAATAAGCAAAAATTTAAGGATTTATTGAGGGAGTAAGGTTTTTTTTATTCTGTGTATTTATTTTAAAGTGTCGAAACAAGCAAAACATTCACCTGATGGTAAGTGCAACGTCTGCCCTTAAGAAATGCTGCTTCACAAAGAACATTTATGTGTGACACGACACTGCGCTCGACTAACGAAGTTCAAGATCGTCTTGAACCAACTACATACATTGACATCCCGCACATTGTGTAAGACTATCGCTCTATCAAGTGCGAACATTCTTCACTGCCCGTTGCGCTTGCTGGTACGAAGAGGAAAAACAGGAAAAATATTGCAACGACAATAGTACATAGACAATCTTACATAATTTATTTTAAAGTTACTCGCATTCCGTTCATACTCGTAGAAGTGTGTCTACAAGTGCAGATAAAATTGTCGGGTACAAAGCAAATTACATTTTCTCGAATACGTTTTGTTTTTATTTAAAACAATAACTTTTACATTTACTAAAAGCTATTACATCATGAACATGTTATAAGCAATCATAAGGATGATGAGAAAAAAAAACGATGCGCCACAGTAGAATTTCTGCTGTATCGTGGGTGCGATTTATGGACAGTAAATTTTTAAAGTTCAACGCAACCAGACCCGAAAACCAACAATTTGTGATTTTATTGGCTCGGGCAGGAACTCGAACCCAGGACCCGCGACGCAGAAGTCAGGTACTCTGACAACTACTACGGCCACGCAGTAATTTGAATTCTGTTTGAATCCGTACTATCGCGATCATATTTCTAAATATAGAACTTACTTAACTTTTACCCGTCCAGATGTCCGCATACGATGTAACTTTTTCTATTGAACCAATTAACTTATCAACCGTAGTCAGCACTCAGAATCAGATCAATTACAAACGAATTTAATGTAAATATTATTGATAAGATGTTTACCGAAAAAACCTTTCTTGAATATCTTGTCATACGAGTACTTGACATTTTTTCGATATAGTTACAAACAGAATAGAGGTGTAATGAGCCGATCCAGTGTGGATAAGCGGACTTGTTTTCAAAATATTTTCTATTCCATAGATGTGTTTTAGTGCTTTCTTTACCGTCGGCACGTGGAAAATAAAGATTTAATATTTCAGTCAATAAAGTTACTGGTGCCGACACCAGTGAGCGTACTAAGGTTACTCGAATTTTAATAAAATTTTAAGCGAGTACCAGGTACTTGAGCCACTAAGGCTCAGCGATTCAATATAGTGACTCAAGTTTTCTCAATTGAATGATCTACAGAAAAGAAACACAGTAACTTCAATTCTCTCTAAATAAGAGAGATTAGATGCGACTTCAGCGACTTCCATTTATTGCGAATTTTATAATAAAATATTGTTACATGAATCTACTAACTCAGCTTATTAGGATGTGTACAAATTTCATATAAATTGAATTCTAGGGGTGGCGAAGGAAATAAATGAAACACGGAATATAATAACCAATCCAAAACCCACAAATATTATTTTTCTTCTGTAAACTGTGTATACACGAATCAAAATTACTATTACGAAACTTTAAATATTTTTCATGAGTTGAGGTGGTCACGTAATGGAATCAATTACCCTATCTTACCCTATGACAGAATAACTATTTTACATTCGTTATATGTTAAGCATCCTGACCAATAACGGGCAGCAACGTGGTGATGCATACGTCCAACGGACTGCATAGAGGTCGATAATGGTGATGACTTTTTATTGGAAGTGACGAGTCTCTTCAGACGTGATAGGTTGCGTTATCTAGAACATTAGATTGGAAATTTCTGTGCTTGTCACCATCGAACATCGGTTCTTAATTCCAATATTCTCTGTTATTACACTAACTACAATGCCCTTGCTCGACAGTGGTTACTACCTACCAATTCATAAATGCATCTAAGTTGCAATACACAAAATAATTTATTCTGCGTATTTCACATAAAATATAAAACACACGAAATAGTTACAAAAACATTGTCGCTGTTTTATTACATGCATACGCCTCTTTCCCATTGGTGTAGGCAGAAAACACATCTTCCTGACACACATCTTTCGCTTTTTCTACTTTTATTATTGTTTTCATACTCGTACAAGCTCGCCGGTTGCGGGTACTTTTAGTACAAAGAATAATGTCTATAACTTTACATACATAGAAGTAATTAAACAATAAGATTTCGCAAGTGGCAACGAAATTTACACCCAACTCGCTAAACTAGATCACTAAGCATTACCCTAACCGCAAAATTGCGATCGAATTGACTCTGTGACTTACAAATACGTGTATGTAAATGTCTGCTATTGCTTTATATTATTCTTTAATTAATTCCAAATACAACCGTATAAAAGTTGAGAAATAGGGTTCTATTTAACGAAAACAAATTATTCTTTAGAACAATATTAATTTATGGTTCTTAAGACTCGTATCTAGTCAATTCATGATAATGTAGTAAACAAAGCGCAGTAAGAAGATGTGAAAAATGCATTTATGGTGGGGGCGAAAGGGTCTACCGTACAAATCTACCTTATCTACCACCCCGTCTTTACCGTGGATATCGTAATAGCCGACAAACGGAACTTCAAGAAATATCTAGTGGTTTCCAACTGACGGCGAACTAAACTATAACTAAACATTTTAAATGCCACGTCTAAGTTATCTGGGCCGGTGATAGATAGCAGCGTCTAACGTACCAGGAGCAATCATCAATCCGCTTGCTAAGTCACACCAATTCTCTCATTTACGGTAGGTCAATGTCCTGCAGTAGACTTAGGCTGTTACCACATCTTAACATCGACTTGGCCGAGGCGAATTGATATGTCGCAGACACAATCGTACTATACTAATATGCTTCGGCAATTAAAATAATTGATTAGACATGCTGTTGATAATAAAAATACAACTAGCGCATTTGTTTTCCTTTAAATAATTTCTTACATTATTTTGCTAACATAAGCTAGCGTGTCTAAAACATGGAGGGTGCATAGTAATGGCAAGTTTTATTAAATATTTTACCGTAACAAGAATTTAGAATTTACGATCTTTTTGCATGTGTTTTTAAAAGGTTTTTTACGCAATATGGTACTATGTATTATTCCATAGCACTTCGTAATTTCGTGCAATAATATTGAATAGGATGTTCCAATTGAATGTAAATAAAGGCATCCATGATATACCGAGTCGTTTCCGAATAACTGAGTAAACTTTATACTCTTTTCATTGAAACATCACACCATTTATAACCCAAGAACGGCTGGACCAAGTTTAATAATGTTGGATTTGTTGGATTTGTCTGCGCCCCAAATAACTATAAAACATCGAAAAAACATCACGAGAACAAAAATTATTAAGATAATAAATTTTCTCATACATTTTCTGTATAACAACGTCATCTATGACTGCCATACATCAGAAACAAAACAGACAACAGATACATTTTATTTTTTTCTGTCTTCTTTCATTATTTCCTGACAGCTGATTCTACTTCACGGTCTTTTTATTGCATACCATTGAGCTAGCTGTGTCGCGATTAATCAAAATTTTTTGGTTCCAACGTTTTCGTTCTGGAAATTTCGACCTTCAAAACAAGCCCCGTGGACGGCCGTAGACCAAAGTGGATAATGAAGAATTAAAGGCTATTGTGGAAGCGGATCCATCGAAAACCATTGTATACCATTGAGCTAGCTGTGTCGCCATTTATCAACATTTGTTTCGAGTTTTTACCAATTTTCATTTAGTTTTCGACCGTTATTGCACTTGTTAGTTAATTTCTTTCGGAGATGTTCCCTTTGTGAGGTTTTCAAATTTATGAACGATAATTGCTTTAATATGTAATTTGGAATTGTGTGACTAATTTTCCAGTATTTTTTACGACGCCGCGAGCCAGAAGATCTAAACTTTCACATCGAAACCGTGATGCAATTAGCCTTCGCAATATTGCACTGCAGATGAATATTACAATACTCCACGTTGCAATGCGCCTTGAATGATTTGTAAAGAAGATGACATTTACGGAACAATCCAAGTGTTGTCGACCACAAAATCGTTTACTTTCACTTTCGTTGTAATTGTTCTACCGTTACCACCGTGCATGGTCGACGGCAAGTGTTCCAAGCGATATCCACGAAATTTCAATCTAATTCAGAAACCAAACTCATCGCGTCACGCAGGACAACGTCTGCCGGGCCGGCTAATTGTATTTAAATTAAGAAGATTAAATTATAACTAAAAATATAATTGGCAAGATGTCGCAACCATTTTTTTTAATAGTAGAGAGCGTCCTTATTCCTTGTACTCTGTACCTTATGTCTAACCAATCAAATGAGAGAGCTTTTACTCTTTGCTACCTCGTTTCAGTGGAGCCTAGTAATTAAAAAAATATATACATTGTGACGATAAACAAGTAGTACTCGTATATAGCCAACTATTATTATAACAATTATTTATCTTGTTTAGGCCTTACCAAATTATTCACCTTGTTCACAAAGAACAAAAGACAAAGAAAGAAAGAACCTCATCATAGTGGCTTCCGCCTTTCACCGGTCTTGCCATTTTACGCCTGGCAACCCCAATGGCATGGTCACACCGCCGTATTTCAGAATCCACAAGATTGCTTAGGCAGTTCCTTTATTCTACTTTTACGACACTCACTAAGCGGAATTTGATAATGAATCTCTTACTGTAATTACTTACGGTAGTTGTTATACTAAATTCAAATTAATATTAAGTGAAAAATTTGCGTAATAATATATTATATTACGTAAAAAAAATACATAAGGATATAAAGTAATCTCTTAAATATATCTTATTTGTAATATTACCAAAAACTGTATATGGTATACGTAATATATAATATAACAAATGCTGATGAGAGTGCAAGTCTTATTTACAAACATCTAAATAACACAGTGCACGATGTTTAATACAAAGAAGATAAACTTGAAGCTGTCTTTATTAATATGTATTTTTGATAATATTATAATGTTAAAAGCCTAATCTCAAACACAATAACCAACACAGACTACATTAATTTTTAAATAAAAGTTAGTGATGGTAAAAATAATTAATTTATAAAAACTACTTAAGTACTAACCGAAATTATATTGAATGTAATTTCAAAAATAAATACGTAGTGGAATAAATTCAATAATACGTAATGGAAGTACCATTTAAAATTTACGAAACGAAAACACATCATATTTTTTGTATATTGGCATTATCATTGTCATATTATGTTAAACAAGAAACCCAAGCAAAATAACCATAAAGAAGAAACAAAATGCTTAAATATACTAATGAAACACGTTAATTTAAAACGTTTTGTGTATTTATAGGACACATTAGACCTTCTTTCATCTAAACTAGCCTACTTATCAAGACCGAAATAAATCTTTGTTGACGGGTTCTTTATTACGCCGCGATCACTAACTTAATCCTCATAATAGATCAAGCTCAACTCTATATGTTCTTCGAAAGATATCCAGACACTTTCATACATATTCGTCCGCGTGACCTAGTGGTTATAGTACCTGACTTCTACGGCACAGGTCCTACAAAGTGTTGCGCATGTGAAATGTCTGTAAAACGCCATGATTTAAAAGAAATCCTAGAATGGGGCACCGTGTTTTGTTTAACCGATTAAACATATGCTATAGTAAAAAAATATAAAGAAAACATATTATTCTTACTTATCATATATTCCTATGCAGGAATCAGTCTAGGTAGGTACCACCCCAGGGCCAGTTACTCTGCCGTGAAGCAGTAGTGTGCAAGCATTACTGTGTTTCGGTTTGAAGGGCACTGTGAACTAGCGTAATCAATGGGCATTTGAGACTTTAGAACTGATGTCTCAGGGTGACGGGCGCAGTGTGGTGTCACACAGAAATATTTTGGGTGACACAGCATTTGTTGTGGGCGGCCGTTGCACTTACCATCAGGTGAACGTTTTGCTCGTTTCGTCACTGGCCCATGTCCAAACATGACGGAGCTATCTTACTTAGCTGAGAAGTTCCTATGGATAACTTCTGACTCCATCACCAGACCAGTTCCTTATAACCATGTTATTAAATTGTCATTACAGCTACAGGGGTATGCCAAATTTTAGCTCAACCGCTAATCGGAAAGTAGGTCGAAACTTATTAATATCACTTATATTATAAGTGACAGTTTTCTTTTAGTCCCAGTTTGTCAGGCAGAAATCGCTTAAAGGGACCTCAGTTTAAATCTGTAATTGTTCTGAAATTGTAAACTTTTTTTTTAAGATGCAATAAGAGTTATCTATCCATCGATCTAAATGTATTTATATTACTATAAAAAATTTACCAGAATTTATTTAGTTTGAAGAACTACAGCGTTGATTGACTATAAGCATTCGGTGGCCTACTTTATATCTTACCGATACTTACTTATACATACAATGTAATATAATGGTATACAACACTAGTGCCCAATTTTAGAAGCAATTAAATTACGCAACATTCATACTTGGTATAACGAAACGTAAAAAGCTTCATGTAAAATCCATTTATAGGTGTTGCGATGCGTTGTGAAATACGTAGCGCTCTATGCTTTTAATTTTTTATTGTTGAATGCCTAGTCTGACCATAAATTATCTTCTTGTGATTTAAATAAAACTATATGTTACGGATATTATCCCGTTTAATTTACTATTTATGACCCGACGTTCCGAGCGCTTTACAGCACCTCAGTGCTTCCGTGACCATGGGTGACGTCGGGTTATAAATAGTAAATTAAACGCGATAAAATCAGTTAAATTTAGTTTTATTTAAATATGTAATATTCGCGTAAATATAAGAAATCATTATAAATTTTTATCAAAATTAGACCATGAGAAATAAAAAAATACATTTAATATTTTATATCAATATTCATTCACCATACAGAATAAAAATAGCGATTTGCTTTAAACTTCATACCAGACGAGTAACAATAATAACCACGACATTCACACGACAGTCACCTTACAACATAACAAGTTGCAGTCTACAATCGTTAACGACGATGAAAAGATTTCAAATGACCTTTACAATTGCCACAAGTGTACGCTCAAACAGTTTGAAGTAGGCTAGGATGCGGTGTCAGAAACATAGGGAGTGTTTCAAACCAAATCTGACCGGAAAACCAACAATTTGCAAAAATGTTGGCTCGGACTGGGATTCGCACACAAGACCGCAGTGCGAAATTAAATCTTTGTGGTCCCATAATACCTCTCCATGACTAAGGCTGGGTTGGGATCACTTCCTACCACGTCAAAAACTTATAAAATTATTAACACTCAATTTACTTTATTTTTATAATAACGACTCCCCACAATAGGATCACTCTTCTACCGTGGGTGCGTTTCATAAAAATAAATCTATAAACACCCAGACCCGTTACAACTATCTGGAGACGATACAAATATTTTTCCCGTGCAGAAATCGAACCCCTGTCCCAAAGTGCAAAGACCAATCGGTTGGTGGCTGCGGTAACAGATCCGAATATAATGTTTTTGTCATAAAACATTGGGTTTCATTATTTAAATATATTTCAGTTGTTTTAGTTAATTTTTTTCTATAGAAAATGAAAAACTTCCTTTTTTTGTGTTTTCTTAAGATCACTGTTTAATAGGATGACGTAAATAAAAAAAATGTAAGGAACAGCATCAAACTTGCATTGATCGCTTAATGGGAGATTTCGACTGCTGATACTGACGAGCAATAATAAACTAAAAAATAACCTAAAATAAGCAGACCAATATTGGTTTTGAGTCTGGGTAAAAAGAGAAAAACAGAAATGTTACATCTTTATTTGCTCTGCATAAGTAAAGCCAACACGTAATAAGGCAATAAGACTTTCGATTTGTTTATTTGCTGACATCTATATAGTAAATGAAGAGAGAGATAAATTCGTTTGAAATGCTTCAAGCAAAATTATCTCTTTATTTACCCACAAATCTTTGGCTTAGCTTTTAAATTAAAATACGCGGCAAATGTTTCCTTCATTAAATTTATTTAAAGTTTACCATATATTTTGATTATTATGAATTCGCAATAACTTCAAAAAAAATCTACACTACAATATTTGACTAAACACAAATTAAAAATATTAGATAAATTATATAATAATTATAACAATTGTTTGGTCTTCGCTTAATAGTTTTATATTGGAGACATGTTTCATTATACTAATACGCAATATTTTTAGGATTCGTTGCTGGTGGTAAGGAATCTGCTACTGATCTAGGAAGGAACCACTGCAGTTCTTATTATGCTGCCGTCAAGCAAATGTTATTGTATTTGGGTCTAAATAGCATATAATAATTAGACACATGAGACATAAGAACTGATGTCTCAGTGTAATTGCTGGGTGACACAGAATATGCAGTCGTTGAACTAAGGATTTGTTTCTCTCGTAACCTTCTACAGTAATCAAATAGCTGTGTTGTTATCTTAATATAAACCACACCAATGTTACAATAGAACTATGAAGACCATGCCATAAAATATAAAATAATTTTCTGTTCCTATTTATTACCCCATAACAATAACTTGAGACAGTATCGTCTACGTATAACATTTTCAATAGTAGACACTTAAAATGATACGATTTATTTCATAGGATTTATTTTGGTGCCAAAGTTAATTTCATTTCTACAGTAGTAACCTTAATCACGAACCGTCGGGACTTAACACTTCGTAAAAGTGTTTTTGTTGTAACCATAATTTTCATAACAAAAAGTTTGTACGTACCGAGCGTCAATAAGAGCGAGTCTTCAAAACATGCAATCAAAGTTGAGAGGTTTGTTTGCGTTGAATGAAATATTTGGTGTGGTGAAGACCCAGAGCTGTTTTTTGGGGGAGAAGTACTACTGTCCCCAATTGACAAGAGATCAGTAGTATTGTCCTTCTCTTGATCCATTACAAAGAAACGCCTTGATTTATCACTTACAAATGATTTACTTATCAAAGATTTATGTTTCTCACAATATTTTACAATTTATTTAAAGTAATACGCTTAACGAACGCTGTTCTTAAATAATGCGGCCTTCAACCCATTAAGGCCCCAAATTACCCGGAAAGAAAGAACATTTCAAGTGGTACCGTGTTAGGAATCGCTTAGACGGACATAATTTTTAACATTAAATCAAAATGCCGAACTGTGGATACCTACTTATAGTTGGTCAGACGACTGTAAGTAAAACCACCTATTAATCATGAGCCAACGTCATCTCATATTGTTTACGATTTCATTTCCCAAGAGAAACGCTGCTGCACCCAATTAATAAAATACATCTCCAGTTCACATACAACCTTCACAACCCGTCTGACAAGAATCAGGTATAAAGAACGGGTAACTTGGTGTTAAAGTTTTAATACTAAGATCGATTACATACGTACGTTTCTTATAACTTGAGTAAGATATTTTATTTCGTTTTTTTTAATTATTTTCGTTTCCTCTCAATAGTTTATTCTTTTGCGTATGTAAAGATGGCAAACGGACAGTCCCGTATCTATGCTCGAAGAAAATTAAGACTTACATAGGCGGTTTGACACCATCGAAAACGATGACTTATGACTTTTTTTATAAATCGTGAATGCCTTTTTACAGACATAATTCACTTCACGAGCATAACACAACCAGACCAGAAAACAACAATTTGTGTCTTTGCGTAAATGCTGGCTCCGGCTGGAAGTCGAACCCAGGACTCGCGGCGAAGAAGTCAAGTACTCTGGCCACTACACGAGGTCCCCGATTGCGTCTCTGATTCTCTTCACTTGGAACACGAATTACAGCAACGTTATGCTGGACACACGTGGTCGTTTAACTTCCAGAAATGCTACAGGAAACCAGAATTGTGCAACAACACAAATTGTTGGTTTTCAGGTCTGGTGTATTGCTTCTTCAAAACTTAGTCCTGGACTACCTCCGAAATTATCGCATGAGTTACGTCGGGTGCTAGGTTAGGACCTCTACGTATGAGTGAGAAAGAGGATCCGATGAAGCTGTAAATGCCAAAAAAGGCTAACAGCAATTACATCACCGAAATTATATATATACGTATGCGTCTACACTATTATATCGTCTGCGCAGTTTATAGCTTCCGACAGTATTCGAAAGTTATTATCGTGGACGAAAATCGGCGAAGACGACCATGTTATTTTAGCTGGTATTCTGACAGAGGAAGGTCGTCCTTCGCCGATCACTCGTATCAGTAATCGCCATCATCCTTTACACAGTCCTGTGCAAGACACTGGCCTCTTCCAATGGAAGGTCTCCCTTAATTACCGCGCTGAACAGGCGGTGATAAATTTGTTATTTCACCAACTATCGGAAGCCATGACTTTTTTTCCTGGTATTTCGCTTTATTGACTTTTACAACAAGCACGGAACAAAATAGGACGGCAGATTTCCCAACGACGCCACCAAATTTTGTAATCTAATTTTTTGTTAAGTAATTTTTAAGCATGTTTATGGCCCTGAAAGGTTTTTAATAGTCCCACTGCCTACTGGCAGTTGGCACGATCTCTCAAAGCAGAGCCGGTCTCACCCATGCCGCCACTTATTAGATCGAACGACAACTCGCTCGCCTTCGACGACAGCGAAAAAGCCGAATGCCTTGCAGACAGTCTAGAGAGCCAATGCACTCCGTCTCTCGCGCCTGCGGATCCCGACCACCTGCAGCAGGTGGCCGCGGAACTCGAACGCAGGGCTGCCATACCACCAGTGGGCGAACCACTGACTCCAGTGACTCTCGACGAAGTCACGAAGATTGTTAAAAATCTTAAAAACCGATCCGCGCCCGGCCTCGATGGCATAAACAACAGGGTGATCAAATGTCTAACTACGCCGCTATTGTGTCTGTTAGTCAGTATTTTCAACGCGCTCCTCTCCAGCTGCTCCTTCCCGGACGACTGGAAGGAAGCGGACGTTATAGGTATTCCGAAGCCTCACAAGCCGAAGAACATCCCGTCCAATTATCGCCCAATAAGTCTCCTCAACTCGATGGCCAAGATTTATGAGCGAATAATCCTTAGTCGATTAAAAGACTACGTCCTTAATAATAACATCCTTCCAGACGAGCAGTTCGGCTTTCGCCCCGAACACTCGTGTACCCATCAAGTGCACCGCCTAACGGAGCACATATTAGAAAACTTTCACGACCGCCCTAAGCCAGTAGGCACAGGGGCCTTATTTTTCGATGTCGCAAAGGCATTCGACAAAGTCTGGCACGACGGCTTGTATTACAAGCTGTATCACACAAAAGTGCCGGACAGACTCGTGAACATCATACGAGGCTTCTTGTCCAATCGCCTATTTCGATTCCGGGTAGAGGGAACGCGCTCCTCAAGCCGCCCTCTCCGTGCGGGTGTCCCTCAGGGCTCCTGCCTCTTCCCACTCCTGTTCTCGCTATACACTAGCGATATACCAAAAGACCCTAAAGTCAATCTTGCGCTTTTCGCAGATGACACGGCCCTGTATTATTCCGATAAGCACAAGGGCCGCATAACGATTCAGCTCCAAGCCGCAGCCGATCGCCTAGGCGAATGGTTCCGGAAATGGAGAATAGAGGTTAACCCCGAGAAAAGTGTAGCAATATACTTCTCGAGGGGCACGCCTAAGCCAGCTAGACGTTACCACACAATCGGCAACAATCAGCTAGGCTCGATCACCCTGTTCGGACGCCCTATTTCCTGGGAAAAGAGCGTCAAATACCTCGGGGTCACGTTAGACGCAGCGATGTCGTTCGCTGATCACATTAAGAACGTGCGTAACAGGGCGGCTTTTATCGCAAGCCGTCTATATCCGTTAACTTGCTCTTCAAGCAAAATGTGCTTAAGACACAAACTTCGCCTCTACAAGACATGCATTAGACCCGTAATGTCCTATGCATGCGTCGCGTTCGCACACGCGACGGGCAATCATATAAAGAAATTGCAGACGGTGCAAAATAGATTCTTGCGAAGTGCCACCGGAGCCGGCTGGTACTAACGCAATGTCGACCTTCACAGCGGCTGTGAAATGCCCGTACTCTCTGAACACTTCAGAGAAGTATCACGGCGGTTTTTCGAAAAAGCCGCGGTTCATCCAAACCCGCTGGTGGTTAAAGCAGCGAATTATCGATCCGACAAAAACGCGACCGAACGCAAACGTCGACCGCGAAATGTGCTAGACGACACGGACGTCTCAGCACTCCCTGACCACGATACGGTCAGCCACGATCCGAACAACACTGTACACACAGTTAATAGTTTTAACATCACACGCACAACGTCGCGCGACCGCCGTAGAGAGCGGCGCGCAGCTATCGTTAATAACACCGCGTACACCAGATACACCCGTGTTCCAGGGCGGTTCTCACCGCCCAGAGTTTCCGACACACAAGTCGACAGTCCGAACGGAGGCCCGCAGTCTCCCTCGGACGGTCATTAGATGACTTTATACAATAAATTTATGGAGATATTCACTGTAGCGCAAGCACGCTAGCGAACGCAACGGACCGAATTTAGATGTTTAGTAGGAGTCTTTCTATTTATGTATTTATGTTTGGGTCAAACCAAACCTGGCACGCGGGCCCCGGGCCCGCGAGCACAGCATCCGATGAAGCTGTAAAAGCCAAAAGGCTAACAGCGATCACTTCACCGAAAAAAAAAGAAAAAAAAAAATAGTCCCACTCTATTTAAATGTTTTCACTTAAATTTTACTGGAAATAGAGATGGAAGCATAAATGTAATAAACAATTTATTCAAAATAAAAACAAAAAAAAATATTTGATTGCCTCAATAAATATTTCATATTTAGGATTTTTTGCGTAAATCACTTTTCACTCACCTCTTTCCATACCAAGAACTAGTCTAGTCTGAAAAATCTTATTATTAAAATTATTTTATTGTCTGTTCGTATTAGTCTACTTACGAACTGAAGTGATAGATTTCGTTTTGGACTAAAATCAGGTTGATTTTCCATCAACGGTCGTAATGGATCACTAACCCTGCCTATGTTACCAATATACTATTAATTTAGTTCCGTTTGCGGCTACCTGAGATCGCTTAAATTGATTAAAATGCGGTTTAATTATTATTTATGTTCCGAATAGCAATATCCTTGCATTCCTTGCTAAACAAAAGATTGAGGCGGTCTAACGGATTGAATAGTTTTTACGTTTGATAAAGACTTTATAGGTGTGTTCTACAATGTATCCGAATAACAGTTGTACTACTAATAGTAAATAACAATACTTACTACCTACTTAAATTGCGACGGACCTCGCTAGTCTTTTTAAAAAAACAATTAAAACTTATTAAAAGATATTTAATGTTCTCTCGAAGGTGGTTAATTTTAGAATGAATCTTATTCTATGTTAGTTATTAAAACAAAGACAATACTGTAACCGGATAGCATGGGAATCGTTATCGCTAAACTCTAATTACCGTCTAATCCGGGTGGCCAATGCTTACGTAGGCGTTATAAACAAAGTACTAGGGTTGGAATGATGTGACATAACTCCTCCCTCCGCTAGTTCGAGATTATCTGAAGGATTATCTCGCTTTTCCTTTATACAAATTTTAATCAGTTTATGCTTAAAAAATACAAATAAAAGAATCAGTATTATAACTAAAATTACAATGTTCACTAAGCTAACACTTCTAAAGGCGATTTTACTTTTGTTACTATTACGTAACTCACTATCGTTACTAAATTCACTCCTACTTTTCTGCAATAATAAATTTAGAAACTGGACATCAGCTAAGTCGATTCCATTGAGGTTGATGGGCTTCATTAGCATACTTGGCGAGTCAGTCGTTATCTTAGGTAAGCTGATTACTGGCTGCTTCAGGTAGGTTACATCCTTTCCTAGAGTCTGATGTCTTTTCAGAACATATCCTTTGATTTCCACTCTGCAACTATCATCCATTGTTAAAAGGTAAGTTCCCTGTATAATTTCTTGAGTTACTTCATTGTCGCAGAACTGACTCATTATTGTTTCAGGATATGAATAAATAATCCAACGATTTGACTGTACACGGTATATCTTTACATTTTCCACAGTTACAGGAATCGGGTGGCAGCTGGAAATGTTAGTATGAAACTGCATGATTTCAATGACGCATTTGTCGTCGATGAAAGGTGGCACGTCGTTCTCGTAACACAGGAACCGATGCTCGTCGATCTCCCGACATGACTCTGTGAGCGGCGTTGCTTTCAACCCTTTCACTAGTAAGTATGGATTTTTAGGAAGGATAAGGGTTGTCTGGCCATTTTGGAAGATCGGTAAAGGAATTAATTTGTAATAGGTAAAAATATCTTTTCTTATGAGTGGAATACCCATAATGAACTTTATTTGATTTTGTTTTATATAAGCTTTTATCTCTATAGTTTGTTCTAATTTTACAATATTTTCATATTTTACAGGAAATACTAATTTTTCGGTTTGTTCTATTTCTTTTAATAGTAGCATAAGTTCATCTGTATCGACTATCGACTGATGTAATACATTAATTTTACTAAAAGCAATAGCTGTTTCAATTTCGTTTAAATGAATGTATAAGTTTTGAAAATTATCAAGGAAAATGTTATAGAAGTTAGTGACTTTAGTACTAGTTTGACGGAAATTCGATTCATTTAAAGCTTTATTTATATTCTGAATGCTTTCCTCTATTCGTATAAAATTACTTTTAGTAGAATTTGCAATATTCGTAAAAGAACCCACCATTTCGGCTACTATTGTTATTTTATTTTTAATCGCGTCCTGTTCGGTGTGCATTTCATTTATTAACCTTTCGTATGTTATAGCGTCATTATTATCTAAGTTACCTGTAATAGTTTTTATCAGAGAGCCTAAAGGGTTGAGGAGGCCTCTTTTTAATCGCATTGAAGGGAACAATTGTCTATACTTTTCAATGGTAATATTCATAGCGTAATCTGTTTGCGTTTCTACGTCAGTAAAATCCGAATCAAATATTTTAATATTAAAACAACTTTGAACATGCTTTTTAAGTGACCTATATCTATGTACACTTGTTTCTAATTCTTCGTAAATTAAGTTTAAATCTAAAATCTTAATCACTCTCCAGTTGTCATAGGTGACGAAGGCTTGACCTTCATTAACTGGTAGCAATCCCGGGTTCTTGTCAATCCGGAGCAGATGAAGGGCCTGGATTCCCATTGTTTGGATCACCAGAAGGATTAACCTGTGAAGGGCGTTTTATATCTTTAATAGGAACCGTAGTGCTTCTTTTATTGGTTACAACTCTAACTACATTTCTTTTAACAGTACCAGTGACATGAGCTTTCTGATAGCGAGGTTTATCTTTACTTCGTCTTGTATTGACACCTTTTATGAACACAGTATCACCTACGTCTATATCAAATTGCGATTCACCTGCACGTTTCTCTTTTACCGTAACCTTTCTATCAATCATCCTATTGGTTAAATACTCGTATAAATGTTTAGTTCTTTTAGCATGTTCCTTTACTAATTGTTGAGTGTACTGCTTATCGAAATTTACAGAAAATGTACTATTGGATTCTGTGTGTCCGAATACTACTTCAAATGGCGTGAGATTTGTTGTGGAATGAATAGAGTGATTATAAGACATAACAGCATATGTCATTACAGATGCTGCATCGGTGATTTTGTGTTCGTATTTTGCGATACGGTACACTTCGGTAATAGTTGAATGGAACCTTTCAACCAATCCCATGGAGTTAGGATTGTGCGGGGTGCTAATATGTAAATTGATTTTGTATAATGCTAGCATTTCCTTCATCAGTACATTATTGAATTCCATACCGGGATCTGAACATATTTTGGTAGGAGTTCCATAAAATGAAAAATATTTTATTAAGGCTCTAATTACCTCGGGAGTAGATCTGCTATTTATTTCAATAGCTTGTCCTAACTTACTGAATGCGTCAATTAAGGTAAGGAAATGCTTCCCTTCTATTGAAAATGTGTCGATAAATATTTCCTGGAATGGTTTCGATTGAGTTTGACTCAATTGTATTTCTGGTTTTAAAGGTTTACGATCGTATTTCATTTTCTTACACAATTCGCATGAATTAATGATGCTTGCTACCGTTTGACCCATGTTATTCCAGTAAAACGTTCGTCTTAGATGTACTAATGTTTCTTTGATTCCTCTATGGCAATTTTTACCCAAGTGATATTTTAGAACTACTTCACGTTGCTCGTTTTCGTCTTCTATGTATATTATCCTCTCAGTGCATTCATAAAATTTAACACTATCCTTTTTAAATAGTTGTGTCGTAACTTTTGAAAATTGATCACGGTGAAGATTATCTTCAAAGTAAAAGAAATATTTAATCTTAGGTCTAATGTATTCTTTTAGAAAACCTTTAATTAGCTCATAATTATTCAAAGGTAAGTGTACTTCTAATATTTTTTGTTTATCCCTAGACATGTTTTTTACTGAACATTCATTTCTGTTCCAGGTATGTACGAGTATTTGGTTTGGTTTTGTGTCTATAGCTTCATGGAGAATAAGGATACCTGCTGTGTCTACATCTTTAGCCGAATGTACTGTATGTATACTACTTTGCCCTTCGGAGGCGGTGGCAGTGCTACTATTCGGAGAGGGCATTGAATACGGAGATCGTCTACCGTCTAAAGAGGAAATGCTTAAAGTTTCAGAATCAGATGAAATTGTTATGGGTTGTAATGGTTTTTTCTGTTTCCCAAGCTGTACAATTTCAGTGACAACATTATCTAAATATCTTTGTAGTTTTTGTTCCTTTTTGTCTAAATTAACTTTCATAGATACGTCGTCTTTTTCGTCTAAAACATTAATTCTAATACGAGATAAGGCATCTGCGTTACAATTTTGTTTTCCATTTTTGTAAATAATTTCGTAATCGAATTCTGCTAGTCTTAATTTCCACCTGATAAGTTTACTATTGGGCTCCTTTATAGAATTTAACCAGGCTAAAGGGCGATGGTCAGTAAATATAGTGAATTTTTTTCCATATAGATAGGGACGAAAATGTTTGACGGCCCAAATTATTGCTAAAAGTTCCTTCTCTATCGTGCTATATCTGGTCTCAGCATCGTTTAACGTACGGCTGGCAAAGGCAACTGGCTTATCACTACCAATAGGCCCTTGAGATAGGACTGCACCTAGAGCGAAGTTCGATGCATCCGTAGTGAGGACAAAAGGTCGAGAAAAGTCAGGATATTGCAAAAGCGGGGCATTCGTTAAAAGTTCTTTACACCTTTCGAAGGCCTCTATATACTCTTGGGTTATTTCAATTTTATTTTTCTTTTTCAAGCAAGATGTGAGCTTAGCAAAGTCTTTGATGAATTTTCGGTAGTAGCCTACTAGTCCGAGAAAACTCTTTATTTCGGTGGATGTTCGAGGTAACGGGAATTTTAATACCGATTTGACCTTATCATTGTTAGGCTTCAGGCCCTCTTTAGTGATTGTATGCCCTAAATACAAAACTTCTTTTCTCAAAAACTCGCACTTATCTAAAGTTACTTTTAAATTTGTTTCTCTGAGACGATCAAAAATTTTTCGTAATTTTTCAATCTGTTCTTGAAGACTAGATGAATAAACAATTATGTCATCGAGGTAAACTAGGCAATGAAGACCTTGAAGACCTCTTAGGACGTTATCCATTGCACGTTGGAACGTAGCTGGAGCTGTCTTTAAACCGAAGGGCATACGTTTAAATTCATAGTGCCCTGATTGTGTTGTGAAAGCAGTTTTCGACCTATCAGCTTCGTTGACTTCTATTTGGTGATAACCACTTGCCAAATCGATAGTACTAAAATATACTGATTTACCCAGTTTGTCGAAAAGGTCCGTTATGTTAGGTAAAGGGTATTTATCGTCTACTGTCTTTTCATTTAAACGCCGATAGTCAATAACCATTCTAAATTTTTGTTGACCGGTTGCGTCTAATTTCTTAGGTACCAAATGAACGGGCGCACTCCAAGGTGAGTGGGAATTTTGGATAACGTCATTTTGAAGGAGTTTGTCTACCTGACTTTGTATTTCCTCGTTTTGAAAAGGTGGGTGTCTATAAGGTCTTATATATGTCGGATCTTCATTAACGGTTCTTATGTTATGTTTTACTTGATTTGTAAATGAAAGTGGAATTTTCTCACTATAAAATATGTCGCGATATTCATAACATAATTTAGTAATAGCCATATGTTCTTCCTCATTGGTATGGTCTAAACGAAGCTTGTTTAGATTTTCCTTAAGAATTTTATCAATCTCGCATTCAGACATCGTCACATTTACTTCACATTCAGTATTTTCAAACAGAGTAACATTAAATGGATCTGTAAATTTAATGGTAGCCTTCTCATTAGAGATATTTTGTATGACAGTTTCAGCAAAGAAATTTTCACATTTAACTAAAGCACTGGGCATACGCAATCCTTTACTAAATTGTGTAAAATTAACTATTGCGTCTCCGCTTTGTAAGTTTGTAGGAATTTTTACGCGGGTCTCAGACCTTGGTTCTAAATTTATTTCGTAAGGTGGATTATAAATTATTTGAATTTCTGCATTAGGTGTCCGCAATATTTGATGTTTCATGTCGATATTAGCTGCCAATTTCTTTAATAGGTCTGACCCAATAAGGCCGTCATATCTACCGTCTACGTCATAAATATAAAACTTATGTGGTAATTTACATTTAAATGTTTTCAATAGTGGTATAAAAATTATTTCGTTATGAACGCTTTGTGCATGAGTGCTTACGACTGTAAATGGTTCGTGATATTTAAATTTTTCGAAATATTCATTTGCCTTTACAGGACTAATAAAAGACCGACTACTGCCAGTGTCAATCAAAAATTTTGAATTGATTTCTGGAATTATAATGTGAGGTAATTTCAAAATACTGTCGGAATAATTCAAATGAATTATTTCACTGTGTCGTCGGGGGTTGTCATCTGAAAATTTTCAGGCACTACATTATCTTCGATACAATTATCGGGTTCATTTGGATTTTCATAACAATAATTGTCCAAAGGAAATTCTTCTAAATGATTGTCACAGTAATCGTAGTAATTATTTTCGGAATTGTACTGAAGAGCATCTTGACAGAACGTCGATGGTTCTTCATTATAGAATAAGTCATTTGTTGTCATATTCTGCCTAATGGGCGCAGTGCGCATAGAGACGTCCGTGTCAATAACGTTTTTAGGTGGTTGCTGTGGGATGCCGAACTTAAACTGGTTAGGTTGGTGTTGAAAGCCATATTTAATTTGGTTGGGTTGTTGGTGCATGCCATACTTAAATTGATTGGGTTGCTGTTGATTTTGCATGCCGAATCCTGAACCTTGCTTTTGAGGGATGCCAAATCTAAATCCACCGCTTTGATACGGTATTTGTGTTTGCTGGGCGAACGGATGGTTAAAATTACGTGACATCGTGTTACTTTGCTGTGGCCCAAAACGGTAACCTTGTGGAGTATTAGCGAATGTGCTAGGCTGCAAAAATTTTGGCCCTACTTGATTTTGAGGAATCCCAAACTTAAAGTTATTTGACGTTGGATTTAAATTTTGGAACGCTAAGGGTTTAGCAATATTTTGTGGAATTAATTGTTGTACGGGTTTAATTTTATTGTTTTTTGCATTGTACTGTGTGAAGAAATTAAGTTCCTCTGTAACTACACTTAACGCATCCTCCAAGGTGGAGGTTCCCTTCAATCTAACGATTCTTATTAAGTCTTCTGGAAGATTATATAAAAACACGTTCAAGGCTGTGTTGTTATAAATTATAATTTTTGCAGCCTTAATTCCTTCGTCACGAATCCGTTGAACTTTAGCGAATAATGAACTTCTTATATTTTGTATTCTATTACAAAATTGAATAAACGATTCCCCGTGTTTTATTTTTAAGGACTCAAGCTCAATAGCAATACACTCTTCTGAACGGGGGTCGCCGAAATGTTGGGTTAAAATATTTTTTAAAGCTTCCCACGTCCTAACATCCGGGTTGTCGCTTAGTAGAGTCGCGGCTCTACCGATAAGCTTACTACTTAAGGCATGAAACCGATATAAGTTTTGTGCCAAATTTTCGTTGCCTCCTGAAGATGTTAAAACGTACTCACATTTTGAAATGAATAAGTTTAATAACTTTTCATCTCCATCGTATTTTGGAATTAAATCTAAAATGTCTTTTGGAATAACCGTGACCGACATATTTACGCTACTTTTACTAATCTTACGCAAATTACACAAGAATATTATAGTCAACAAAATCAAATAAATTCAATTAATTAGATCTGACGATTTTAGTTCAGAAGATTTGGAAAAGAACGGGATATATGTAAACAGGAAGTGAAAAGGTTTACTCACAGTCTGTTCAACCCCATGTCCTCCTGGTGATTCTGACCACTTCGGCGACGTCGCAGGTCCAGCACGAGCTCTCGATTGATTTGGAAACGGATGCGCGTGCGTCGCGGGAGTTATTTATTTGGTTCGAGGATATCCGAACCTGCCGGCTGTACTAACCCTTAAACCGATTTTGGGGTCTAATAGACGTTAATGCAACAGCGAGATATATATACGGATATCCTACCGGCTGCGCCACTTAAATTGCGACGGACCTCGCTAGTCTTTTTAAAAAAACAATTAAAACTTATTAAAAGATATTTAATGTTCTCTCGAAGGTGGTTAATTTTAGAATGAATCTTATTCTATGTTAGTTATTAAAACAAAGACAATACTGTAACCGGATAGCATGGGAATCGTCATCGCTAAACTCTAATTACCGTCTAATCCGGGTGGCCAATGCTTACGTAGGCGTTATAAACAAAGTACTAGGGTTGGAATGATGTGACATAACTACCTTGTAAGAAATAACAGTAAACACAAGAACAAAAGTTATGAGACTAAAACTTTTGGATGTTTAACTTAACCCTCTGAACGTATACACATATTATAAATCCGAAAGTGTGTTTGTTTGTATATTGGTTTGTTGGTTTGTTTGTCCTTCTCAGTCACGCTGCAACGGAGTAAACAATCGACCTGATTTTTGGTTTGCAGAGAGTTTAAAGGCCAGAGAACAACATATGATTTTTATCCCGAAAAAATGTATGGTTCCTGAGAGACAGCAACGTACTTTAGCCTATTTAGTGTAGTGGAATCTCGCGCGGGCGAAGCCGCAGAAGTTGTGAGAATAAAACACTTTTGGATGTTTAACTCATATACATTTTTGGTGATGTAATTGCTGTTTGCCTTCTCAGTTTTTACAGCTTCAGGCCAGGGGCCCGCGTGCCAGGTTTGGTTTGACCCAAATATAAATAAATAAATAAACTCCTACAAAAACCTCGAATTTCGGACTGTGTCACCTTCGCTGCGTGCTTTCGCGATTTCGAATATCTTAAATATTTGAAGTCGTCTAATGACCTTCCGAGGGAGGCTGCGGGCGTCCATTCGGACTGTCGACTTGTGTGTCGGTAACTCTGGGCGGTGAGAACCGCCCTGGAACACGGATGAATCGTGTGTACGCGGTGTGATTATTGACTATTGCGCGCCCCTCTCTACGGCGGGCGCGCGTCGTGGTGCGTGTTATATTAAAGCTATTGACTGTGTGTACATAGTGGCCTGGATCGTGACTGACCATATCGTGGTCAGGAAGAGCTGAGACGTCCGTATCGTCTAGCACGTTTTGTATAACTCAACCCTCTTAACGTAGACATCCATGCACATATTATAATCCGAAAGTGTGTTTGTTTGTTTATTGGTTTGTTTGTCCGTCTCAGTCACGCTTCAACGGAGTAACCAATCGACCTGATTTTTGGTATGCAGAGAGTTTAAAGGCCCGAGAACAACATATACTTTTTATCCCGAAAAATTTGATCGTTCCTGAGGGATAGCAATGTACCTCAGCTTCGTTAGTGTAGTGGAATCTCGCGCGGACGAAGCCGCAGGTATCAACTAGTTTTATAAAAATTTCTTTTAACATTTAAATCGATTTTCAAATTATCTTTTTTACATAACTAGGTTCAAGTAATGGAAAAGTATGAACACTAAACTGCAACAATTATTGTTGCAGTTTAGTGTTTATCTATATATATATATATATATTTCTTGATGAAAGTTCTAATTTGATAGTTGTAGTGTTGTAACCAATTAAGTAATGATATCGATGGCATATATTTATTATATTTTCAACAAAGACAAATACAACAAAAACATTTAAATATATTTTCATAATATACAAGTACAGGAACTTATAATAAATGTTGGGGAGAGATCATCGAGTGACAGTGACGATTCATCAGATTTTGATTAAAATAAATAAATAAATCTTTTTTTAAAATAAAAAAAAATAAAAAGTTCGTTTCATGGTCGAGTACCTACCTATAACTACTTATTTTACAACAGCTTCGAAAATTTTAAAGAACTTGGCATTATTCATCAAGAATTAATATGTGTAACATAATACAGTTAATAAATTTGTACAAAAGTATCCGGCATTTACAAAATGTAAGAAACTAAACTAGTTTCTTACATTTTGTAAAAAAATATCGGGTCTGTTATCCTATCAGTTTCTCCGAATCTGGTATAACCTTGTACGTGTGTAAACGTCATATTTTTAAAAAATAATGCATACATAATGTACAAAAGACGCTCGTTCAAGTTTTCACAGGAGCTGTCATCGAGAAAATAAAGAAATGGAAATAGTATAATTCACGGCATTTGGATCTTAGAAAAACATATTACGAAAAATATATTACGAAACCGAATAAAACTCACCGATTCCTCAGTGGTACTTGCAAATTAATGGATGAACTTCGAATGACAGGGCGTCGTTGCATATCACCATTCTGCCATCTCGCATACCGTCTTGAATATGTAAGAATACTACACATTTCACTTGCGTTCATAAACTCCATCAACGCTTCCAAAGTGTCATTCACACCGAAACTGTCATTTAAATACTTCGGATCACTATCTTCTACTTCATTACTAATGTTATTAGAATCTGTCACATTTTCAACAATCGAACTATTCATCAATTCATACACACCGTTATGCAATGGACTAGAATATACGTAGACTCGATCTAGTTCGGTATCATTCTCGACTCTGATGTTAAAAGTCTCATGTGTTCGAGTTACGTTCGAGTGACGGTGGTAATCATCAATCGAAGTATACCAAGCTTCTAGTATAGCAATGTGAGCATCCAACTCTCGACATGTCAAACGGATCTTGCTGTTGTGACACCGCTGTTCCTCCACTATTTCTGAAACAAAAATATATGAAAATTAATTTATTTTCGTGGTATAGCCACGCTTTTGGATACTGATACAGTTCGTATCTCGAATGTCGAGAACCGGAGATCCAACGAGGCACTCTCAAGGCATTCCTTCTTATTTCTTAGGGACACAATATGAATGCACTTTCATTTTAATTCTTCATCGAAGAAAATTCGGTGTCGATTTAATACATTTGTACCACTTCATATTCCACAGATTAAATGTCATGAAAAAATTGCTACAATTGCCAAATATAATAAAAAATACAGGAAATCGGTAAGTGGCGCTTATTGTGAGATGTCCAACAATGGACTACCGCAGGCTCATGATAATGATGTTTATGATAATATATTTCTAAAATTTATTTTACTAAGCTTACGCATAATTGGAGTACAAAAAAAATATATCGCAAGCCCATCCTGAAAACGGAAACGATAAGAACATAAATTGTAATCAAAATATAATTTTAACCATAACCATAAAGAGAAAACCCTTTTCATAAAATATTCCTGAACACTTATGAGTTAATCCGGATGGCGCCTACTGAATTACATTTTTAAAGGTCAAAAACATAAACCTAGTCGACGCTAGCTTAAAATCTATACTAATATTATAAAGAGTGAATGCTAATTTTGACAGTTTGTGTATATGTCCTCCACATAATCTCCGGGAACACTGCATCTATTTATAAATTCTTTTACCATTTAAAAGGTACAATATTTCAGATGGACATAGGCTAAAAGAGTAACATAATGGTTAAAAGAAAGCGGGCAAAACCGGGGCAGGCCGCTAGTTATTAAAACAATATGTTTTCAACAATGAGGTAAAATGATCTTGAATACGCTGTGATAAAATATAAGTTTATGCCGATATTACCCAGCAATCTTGAAAAAACGTACGGGCAATTTTTTTTTATTGGATTGAGTGACGAAATGAGCAAAACGTTTACCTGATGTAAAGTGCAACGTCTACCCATAACACAAATACTATGTCACCTTGAACATTTCTGTGTGACAAAACACTGCGCCCGTCACCCTGAGACATTAGTTCTTAAGTCTCATATGCCCAGTGATTACGCTAGCTCACAGTGCCCTTCACACCGAAACACAGTAATGTTTGCACACAACTGCTTCACGGCAGAATAACTGGCTCTGGGGTGGTACCTACCTAGACGGATTCCTGCATTGGAATCCTACCACCAGTACACAATTTACACTATTTATGTTTACTATAGCTACCTGATTTTGCGGCGTTAGTTGCGTATCTTGGTAGACTAAGCTGTATACGAGATTTAGCGATTTTGTGCTCTGATCAATCATTGGATGGGTGACCGCGTTTACTGGAATTTTGTAATTCAGGGCTTTGCGACTTAAAGTGTCAATCTCAAACTTTGTTAATGTTTTCTTATATTCCCGCGAATTTAAATAATAAAACAAAAATACATTTAATAAAATAAATTTTACAACACCCATGGTCCTCCCGTGACCTTTGAAAATAAAAATTCAATTATAAAAATATTAAAAACCTAAGTATATCTTGCACTTGTTTATGCAATGCAACAACAAGTATGGAATAAATCGATATTTAGAATTTATAAATTATAATTACGGCAACCACTCAAAATAAGCTTTAAGATCAGCTAGACAGCTTTAAATAAATAGGACCCATTATAATTTTGCAAACAGAGTACGATAAACCCAAACACAATATTTTACTGCGTTAGCTATACAAACGAATAAAAGTAATTCAAGCATTTATTTTCCTCTTTTATTTTAAATAAGAATATCGTAAAGCTTTTTATAAATATCAGCCACTGACTAATGGGTTCTATTCTATATATCAGTTCGTGCTAAAATATGCCAACGATAAAGATATATTCTTGAGTTTATGATAACTGACACGAGTTCAATGAAAGGTATGCGGCCTATTTTTTATGACCAATAAATATCAAAAGCGGAACCAACGTGTTTTAACTGCTACGTTATTGAGCCGAGCTCTTAGCGGGATTATAAAATCATATAATGTATTTGGGCTCGTTTTACATATAAAATACAAGAGAATTATTTTTATTCTATGTAAATTATTTATGAAATATACCAATTGAACGTCATTTTTTTAAACTAAACCCGTTCGCAAAAAATACTTATTGTATGAGAATAAAAATTGAATTAACATTTAAATTATAATTGTCAGCTCTTACAGGGCTGTGAACTATAAAAAATTATGGCCTATACAACTGTATAGGTCATAATTTGAAAACTGGTTCGCAAAAAAATACTTCTGGTATGAGAATAAAAATTGAATAAATATTTAAATTATAATTTGTCAGCTCTGATAACAAAAAAATATGACCTATGCTCTGTAAAGGTCGTAATTTTTTGTGAATTGTGGAATAACTATAAAATGTAATAGTTATTCCAGGTCCCAGACCATCTTTGAGCATATGCAACTTATGTCATATATACAACCATGATACAAGCGAAATACTAGTGTGAGGAAAAAAATTTACCACAAAACAAGTGCGCAATGCATTATTCACCCCTTTATCAACCTGTCTTATTTTCCCTCGTTACATTCAAAATATTACTAGTCTGCTCTATCTGACCCCGTCGCATTACAATCCGAATCACTGTTGCTATGGAAACGATCCAAAATACTACTTATTTGATCCCCAGCGATTGATGCTCTTTCCTGCTTCTGCAAATGCTGGAACAATCAAAGATCAAATAATACTGGTCCGTAACTGCTAATTAGTATTGTAAATTTATTAAAGGAAATTAAACGTTAAATGGGCGGATTAAAGTGCAATTTTTGATCAATTGATTACGGACGAAATAAAGCTCGATGTTTAAGGGACTTTGTAAACTTTATCCCAAGCCCATCGTCTTCATTACGATACAAGTTTCTATTGTTGAACTAAGGCATCTGCGTAACTCTGCAAAAATTAAACCTATGAATATTAAGAGAATTAGAGATGGCCTAAGAGAATCTACCACCCCATCTCGCTTCGGTTGCCAACTCGCCTGCCAAGCGTGGCAACTATGGCAAAATCCCCCCAAATTAGAGCCACAAACTTTGGTGGCACTCTGTGGAGGAGGCTTACTCAGTGACCTAGTTCACTATAGGCTGAAATGATGATGATGATGAATATTGCTGCAACTAAGCATTCATCGATTATATCCGATCACTTCCATCAGACAACGGTGATTGATAACTTTAACGTTCAATGAACTATTCATGATAAATGATTTCTTCTAAACGGTATTTATTTAATCCAAAATATTCATTTTCATAGATTCCATAGATTATGTTTATGAAAAACTTAGCCTGAAAATGAAAATTTTGCCTAAAATCTATCATTTGTAACTCTAAATAAAATTTTAGGTTTTCTGATTAAGTCACTTTACAAAACTGATACAAAAGCATAATGTATCAAATTCAATAAACAGATTTTAAATAGGTAAGTAGGATTCCTATGGATCCGTCTAGGTAAATACCAACCCAGGGCCCGTTAGTAGTCCGTAAGTCTGCCGTGAAGCAGTAGTGTGCAAACATTCATGTGTTTCGGTTTAAAAGGCACTATGAGCTAGTGTTATAGCTAGTGTGTGTGTAGCTAGTGCTATTCATATGCCCAGTGATTACTGGGCATATGAATTTATAGAACTGATGTCTCAGGCTGACGAGCGCACTGCGCCCGTCCCCAATTGTTCAAAAAGACAAATGTTATTTGTATTGTTCACTTTGATATATGTACATGGACAAATAACTAATCTTCTATATATTAATATGCAAAGAGAAAACTTTGTACCCCTTTTTATGTATATTGCGCGCACAAAAAGGAGTGAAGTTTTGAATAGTGATAATCTCAATCACATGATAGTATGTCTTCTGTTTACATTCATACTGCCAATGTCAAACACGTGCATCTCTGTTCAAACAGTCGCACAGAGTATGTAAAATGTTGCCAACAAATAATAATTACTCAAACCTCAATATATATATTGATATATATTAGCTATTATTGCTTACCCTCAGTACATTATAACAGAGTATTGATCCCGTTCTCAACCTCGGTACGGAATCTCGGGTTGTACATGGACAACTTGTTAACCTGGGGGACACACGTCACCCATATAAGCCGGAGAGTCACTGCCACCTTACAATCCCTCTACCGTCTGAGAAACTTTCTCAATTTTCAGACCAAGCTTATGCTTGTGCAATCACTTGTTATACCCATGATTGATTATGCTGATGTATGTTATCCAGATTTGAACCAAGTGCTGCTTAATAAACTAGAGCGCCTTCTTAATAACTGTATCCGGTTTATCTTCGGTCTCCGCAAGTATGACCATATTTCTGAATATCGGTCTCGCCTTAAATGGCTCACTATCAAACAGAGGCGCAACTCTAGAATTCTCTATATTCTCTACTCCATCTTAAATGATTCCACTTCTCCTACTTATCTTCAGAACAAATTTCAATACGTTTCTTTAACTCATGAAAGAGTTCTTCGTTCCGCTTCAAATTATACGATTGCAATTCCTCAACACTTCTCCAAATTCGTTGGTAACTCATTTATCGTTCAGGCTGTACTGCTCTGGAACTCCTTGCCCGATGACATTAAAAAAGCCCAAAATAAGATCAGTTTTAAGAGGTTAGTACGGGAGCATTATTTTAAAGATTTAATTTAAAATTGTTTGTGGACTGTTTTTTTTTTTTTCAAATTTATCTCGAACCACCACGTATATTTATGTATATGTATGTGTGTATGTATGTTAGTTTATATGTATGTACATAGTTATGTATTATTGTTTATTTATCATAATTATATATTGATATGTATTTATTTATATGTATTTTGAGTATTTTATATTGTATTTAATATTTATCATATTTATCAGAAGTCTTTAAAATGTAATTTTTAGTTTTTTTAAGTTTTACACCTGCCACAGTGTTTCGCTACGCCTTGGGTTGACTGGCAGAGAATGCCAACTGGCATTAAGTCCGCCCATTGTATCCTTTAAGGGGAAACAATAAAGTGTAAATAAATAAATAAATAAATATCGTTCAAACTTAAAAAATATGAAAATTTAATGAAGACCACTAATGGGCATCTAGTATATATAAAAGCATATAAATATATATAAAACTACAGACTAGTTTTCATATACTTCTAACCCTTATCGTTAAGTGAAGTCAAAGTGTTAACACTGAAGTTCTTTCAAAAACGTCAAGATGAGTGTTGAAACGCCTCTAAGTACCGATTCGGCGCAGAACAAACAATCTTTTAGGGTGGGTCATTCTATTTTAGAGATTGGTTGCCGTTAAAATTATTTACAATATATTATATAGAAAAATTATGATTAAAAAAAACCTTTCTCTACAATATATTAGTATTCTTTGGATTTGTTGTCTCGTGTCTGTATGTTTGTGCATGTTCTATTAATGTCTGTGAAACGCACCTACGATACGGGTGAAACCTTAATGTACATGAAATATTACATACATACATACATAGAGTCACGCCTCTTTCCCATAGGGGTAGGCAGAGACCACATCTTTCCACTTGCTACGATCCTGACACACATCTTTAGCTTCCTCTACTTTCATTAGTGTTTTCATACAAGCTCGTCGGTTGCGGGTACTTTTGACGTGGCCTTTCCTCAAAACGATTTCGATCTGATCGTAATACGTTCGCCTACGTCGACCCTTACCGGCTTGCCCATTCACACTCGCCTCATAAATCTGTTTCGTCAATCTTCTTTCATCCATCCTCTCTACGTGTCCAAACCATCTAAGCATCCCTTTCTCTATCTTTGTCACTACATCTTCTACCACACCGCAACGTTCTCTTATCACGTTGTTTCTTAGTTTGTCCATCAAAGTCACTCCAGCTATACTTCTCAAACTTTTCATTTCAACAGCATTAATCTTATTTTCATGCTTCTTCTGCCAGACCCAACATTCACTACCGTACATAAGTGTGGGGACCAGTACTCCTCTATGTACAGCCAGTCGTCCCTTTTTAGAAACATTCTGGCTGCACATAAAGTTATGCAGGGCCCCATATAATTTATTTATTTATTTTAGAACGAAGAGTGTTGGCAGGAAATAAATAAATGAAATATTAACTCCTATTAAATCCGTGTGGTGGCGGCTCGTTAAAAGAATACTACCACTCCATCTCATCCAATGGATCTCGTAAAAGGCGAGTAAGGAATTAAACTGCACTGTGCACCAGTGCGCTGTGTGCGCATGGTGGCGATGGGCTCACCACCTATCACACCAAGTGCATTATATTGTTTTGGTGAAACGTGGATTGTGGCAGTCATCTGTTTTTGCAGTGAGTGCCCAGTCTCTGACTACCCCTTATGGGATACAGTCGTGATCTTATGTATGTAAGTATGTATTAAATTTTATAATCATCTAAAATTACCGTGTGGTCTAATGGTTAGCGTACCTGATTCTAGTACGCCGTTCGTTCTACGCCGCGGGTCCTGCGTTCGAATCCCAGCCGGAGCCAACATTTGTGCAAGACACAAATTGTTGGTTTTCGGGTCTAAATATTTTTCTGTAAAGTACACCCACTATACAGAAGAAATCCTACTGTGGACATAAATAGGAGAAAAAAGTCTGTTGTAAAATCTCTCGAGGAATATTCATCCATTTTTATTAATATACATATATAAGATGCCTGGAGCGATCGCTCATCTCGCTGTGCCGCTGCGTCGTCTGCTATGATATAGCTAAATAGAAAAGCAAACATGCATATACATCCAGTTATGTAAGTTTCCTTTCACTAGTCGCGGCTTCGGTGTCGCAATGGCGGTGCGGAAACATCGTGGAAAATGGAGGAGAAAAGAAATGAATGGAAAAATATCCTTTAGAACATTTAAGATTGATCACATTTTTGTTAAAATTGCAATTCCTCCATAATAGATAATTGTCGACCGCGTGGCTAACAGTGGGCGTGGTGCTACTGAGTTGTGCCTAACAGGTTCGGGTCCCAAACGAAACCAATATATTTGTACGTGCAACACACAAATTATCGATTTTCGGATCCCTATGTATCATGAGCTTTTAAACATATTGCCATTTATATACATTCCATAATAAATCTATGGAAAGAATTGCCTTCATACAGTTTTTATCGACCTTAGAATTGAATGATTCTTAGAATCACTTTATTATTTATTATTGTAGTACAGACTTATTATTGTATTATGTAATTAGTGCAAATTTAGCACATGATATTGCAAAGGAAAAGGGTAGCTACCCGCTAGATCGGATGGCCAGATCAGATACAGACCTACTAGTAATATTTAGATGTTGTATATACGAGTAGTTCGCGTCTCAGAAACTTTCATATCGCTATATAATAATGATTTAAGATTAAACTGTAACGGATATTTTTTAAAAATTGAAAGATACAGTACATATGTTTCGTCTTTTTTTACAAACTAGGATTTCTCCTGTATCATTAGTTTTTATAACAGACATACATTTAACACGCACAACAAAACCCGACTCGAAAACCAACAATGTGTGTGTTTTGCACAAATTATTAGCACCGGCTGGGATTCGAAACCAGGACCCGTGGCGTAGAAGTCAGGTACTCTGACAACTAAGCCACGCGGTCGTCTATAAACTTTCAATAATAGAGATCAGAGTCTTTATATGCGCTCAAAACGAGCCTACTTCGTTATACATAATTTCAATGTGCATATTTTTGAATTGAATAATCACTCTAATAATTACACTGTCACGTTTTAATTAAATTTTTTGGATATCATGAAATTTGGTTTGGCTTTGGTTACCCACGACTCATTTTTGAGCAGTTAACTAAATTTTCTGCGTGAATAATGATTAATAAAGTATTTAACGAATAAAATTCGTAAAGACTTGAAGATAAAAAAAACGTGTGATAAACTGAAATCATTCCTGTTCTTTATTTACCATATTACATAAGACATTAAGCGAAAACAATATTTCCGAGCGTGTTACCTCTTCCTTTATAAATATATGATGAGCCAACTGGATAAGGTCGACATAAACGGCCTCATATTTTAAAGCGAATGGGCTTTCTAGGTAAATGGTCGTCAAATAATAGATGAACTCATTCATATATAGAGAACATTAACAAAAAGTAGGGGGTTTACAATTACGTCTTGTGATTCAATAATACCCTAAAGGGCCAATTAATAGACAAGACAAGAACATAGTCTCAAAATGTGTGGAATTTACATAAGCTTTCTAGTAGAATATGAGCCCATGCATATTGAGAATTTTCACATATCGCTAACGATTTTAGATTGCATCTTGTCTGTCTCTGCCTGAACACTTTATTTCAAATAAACTAAGCGTTCGACAGTATGACAGACCATGGTGGTTTAGAGCCTGGCGCTTGCGATAAATTTCTTAATATGCAAGTGACCTAGGTTCCATACCCGATGCCGGGAATTTTAAGTTCAGATTTATCTCATTCTCGGTGGAGAGGATAAAGCTGTCAGGAAAATCGCTTTGTGTAAAAATAAAGTCCGATAACTCGCACTGGAGCTGCCTGGTGAAGTCTTTACGGCTCCAAAAACCCTTAAATGAGAGGAGCTCTCTGCTCAGCATTGGGATATTAATACGCTGTTACTTTTCTTTAATAGTTTAAAAAAAACTATTGGTACCGTATTAATTGCAACAGCTTTATTACTTTTTGCAGGTGTCGATCAAAACCACGCATCTGTGCAAAAGAATTCATAATTACAACAATAGAAATAGCACCCCAACTTTGCATTACTTTCTTATAAAAAAATGTATCCCCTCCGTCTGATCATTGCGTAACATTTGTGCGACATAAAGAATAAATTACGTTACAAATAATTATCTTCATGTTCCAATTTGTATTTGTTACAAACAGTGCAGCGAAAGGGGACATTAAAAAGGGTTGAAAACAAAAGTTATTATAGGACGATTTCTTAGTAATTAATTAGGCTACAGAAAGAAAAACGTAATCCCGTAACTAGCTGAATCTTTTACTAAGTCAACACCGCTAAAACACGGCTGTAGATTTTATTTATATATTAAAACTTATTATTTTATTAATATATAATTATATACCGCGTGGTAGCGGCTTAAGAGAATCCACCATACCATCTCATCCCGTGGGTGTGCCATATTCATCTGGAATAATAGTATTCGAAATGATCTCTCGCAAATTATCAACTATGCCGTGTGGTGGCGGTTCAAGAAAACCTACAACCCCATCTAATCCATTGGGTGTCGTAAAAGTCGACAGAGAAAAAATTAAAACCAGCAGATGGGTAGCAACATCTTCCTGGAACATATGAATAAGTAAACTGCGGTTGCCAACTCGCCTGCCAAGCGTGGCAACTATGGCAAAATAACTTCAAAATTACAGATGCAAGCTTTTGTGGCAATGTAAGGGGGAGCACAAACCTCCCCCTCCAAAACACGGTTCTGAGCCACCTGCAACTATCGTCTTTCCGCAAAGAAACGTGCAGGTCGTCCCTTCATATAATGGGGGTTGACCTACGTTTCCTTGTACTGGGTTCTGCTGCAGAAGCTTTCTTCCCCACTGACATAGGTAGGTGCATACGATATAAAATGTAAATGAGTAAAAACCACTATATTCCTTTCTGAATTTTCGTTAACTGTCGCCGTATGCTGGCGGTATGAAAGAATCTGCTACCCTATTTTATACCGTACTCGAGTACGAGAAAAGAAAAAAGGTGAAAGGTCGAGTAAGATTAATGCCAGTAAGGTCTCATAGCCTCTGCCAAACCTAAACTATCCATAACTTTAACGGGCAGCAGTGTCTAAGAAAGTTCCTGGTACTGCGATCGCCAATGCCTGCCAAACGCAGCGATTAGGGTAAATTCACTAGTGGGAAGATTCTTACGCAGGAATCTGTCTAAGAGTAAGACCGCAGTGCGTGTTATTCTGCCGTCAAGCACTAGTATGCAAATATTACTGTGTTTTGATCTGAAGGGCACTGATAGCTATTGTAGTTGCTGGGCATGTAAGTGTTAAGAACTGATCTCTCAAGATGAAGAGCGCCGTGTGATGACAGAACAGAATTATGGATGACACAGCATTTGTAATGAGCAGACGTCGCACTTACCATCAGGTGAACGATTTGCTCGTCCTCGTCACTTTCTTCCATAAATCATCATCCCGGACATCAACACCGATAGTAGACGTAAGACGTAAGTCCAGCAATGGACTTTCCGTGTTTTAGGACTTTCCGTGTGTTGAGACTTGAGACTAACAGACTGGTAAAGAAAAATAAGACTCACTGTTCAAATTACGTGCAATAGTTATAGAAGTCATATTATGTCAAATATGTATCAAATTCAAATGTAAGCGAATTTCCATAACGTACAAAATGGAATGTAATCAAAAAGGTCGTAACCTATGCAACGAGTTACAATTACTTACCGACATCGACATCCAATTCAATTCGACAACGCTGTTCAATTGAAATGTGATACGAGTAGATTAAAACGGTTTAATTCAACTTTTTTTTCATTCCTCACATTCAAAGCATTCAACTGAATTAAAAACTAAATTTTAATTTTCAATACATTACTTGAAAATGTTTGTCTGTGTAAATAAGACTAAAATGACCACAGTCCCAACAGTACCTGATGGGGTGAGTTATTTGCACTTGGCTCATCTACATTCATCTCCAATGAAGAATAAAGGTAAAGGAGTGTCATCGCCTCTATGAACTCCGATGAAATACCTCTAGGTTATTAAGTCTCGTATTCTTTGAGAGCGAGCTGGCTCATTTATGTATATCTTTCTACAGCATAACTATAACACGTATAATCTTAAAAACTATAAAATTACAATTTACCTATTAATCCGGTCACACTAATCACAAAAAAAGTTAAACATATAAATCCAACATGCGTCAAGCGTTCTCGAGACTTCCTCAACATTTTTCCAAATTCACATCCTCCAACAACATTTTTCACCAAAACACATAATAAAACCGGGAAAACTACCAACTACATATACACATAATCGTCCTATTTAGTTAATTTTAATCAGGTCGTTGACAAGTCATTGTTATTTTGTTTATAATTGAATTAAAGGTTGAATAACAACGAACGTGAATACGCACGTGCGCGGATACGGGGTGTGCGATACGGCCGCTTTCTACGAAAGCTTACGCGACACTAAATTTGCTCTAGGCAACGATGCAATCCGTAGCATATCGTAGCGCCTAGATTTGGAAAATCCGAATTTCATCGATCGAATGTTCATTAGGAGCTGTTTATACCGGGAACAATTTTTAAATACCGTATTTATAGGACTATATGATGCACCGAACGATAAGACGCACTCCAAATTTGCAAGATAATTGTAAGAAAAATATATTTTAATGTTACTTTCGGATCAAAATTTTTATTTATTGTTAACATAACTCGTACTAGCAATATTCATTTTATCTTCTAATCTCGGTAACTATCACTCGTCTCGTCATTGTCACTGTTGGTACTTTCAATGGAAATATTGTTGTCGCTCTTACCATATTTTAATATTACCATACCATAAGACACAAGCAAAATTTGAGTCCATTTTCTTTGTAAAATGGCGAGTCTTATACTCTGAAAAGTACGGTAATTTATTACCCATATAACACAACATACATACATAAATGTTTTAAATGCCCCACTGCTGAGCGTTGCATGCTACAATTTGGAGCCGAAAAGAGTCCGCGAAGCTATTCAATTTTGGTTCGCAGATTTCCCAAGTCATGAGAATATTTTTATTTCTCTGTTCTGCCTTTCTCACGATGTTTTCCTTCGCCGAGAGGTATAGCTGAAGTGCCTTTGTTGGACCAAATGAGAACAAAGATAGAGAAAGTGATGTTTAGATGGCTTGAACACGGAGAGAGGATGTGCCAAAAATATTGACGCAACAATTTTATGAGGCGAGTTTGAATGGGCAAGCCGGTAAGGGTCGACGTAGGGAAAAGTATCACGATCTGATCGAAGTCGTTTTACTGTTAAGACCACGTCAAAATTTCCCGCAACCAACAAGCTTGTATGAAAACGCGCAAGAAAGTAGAAGAAACGAAACATGAATATCAGGAGTGTAGTAAGTGGAAATATATGGTCTCTGCCTACCCCAATAGAAAATATATGTCTTATTCAATGATATAATGGAAATCTAGTAGAAATTTCATTAGCATTCGACCAGCAGTTCGCCAATCGAGCCTTTCACATATTACTACATACTGCGTGACTGTTGACTCTACGACATGCGTACTCATTAATATAAAAACTGTTCGTTTATAATGCAATAGTAGTTAATTAAGTAGATTCTAGACTATCAATAGAATTCCCAGAGAACACAGTCTCATCAGTCATTGAAAGAGCTATCACGTCTGGGAATCGATACCACCTCATTAAGCGGCATAGCTACGTGCTAGAGCAACATGTATAGACGTGGAATTATAATCAAGGAGTTGTAGCTTTTAAAAGTGCGAGCACGTTCAAAGACGTCCTGCTGTTTAATAGTATGGCAATTGGTTGATTTGAAACTTTACGGTCAGGTCTATTTAGAAGTATTTTCATTAGATCTACCGTAGCTTAATTCACCCAAATATCGGTCAACGGACAAAGTACAGAATTGAAAGAAAGCCAATATTTATAATGGAAATATAATATTATAATTAATTGACATTGAAAGGTACTTGCTTTGTGTCAATATTTTAACACAACTGCAATGTCCATACTTATTTCTATGATCCGCAATTTTTTAAATTTCAGGTCTAATGACCTGATAACATCGGGTAATCCCGAAACTATACATAGACCGCCCCCATAAACTGCCTGAAAGCAAGGTCCATCAGTAAGCAATGTGTGGGAGTGATCACTATTAAGCAGTGAAGTTGTGATGGGCTGTTATGACGATGATTACTGGTGGCAGATTCTTATGCAGGAATCCGTATACTGCTGTCAGACAGTAGTGTGAGAACGTTGCTATGTTTCGTTTTGAAGGGAACTGATAGCTTGTGAAATTATTGTTCATTCATGAATATATAATTTTAATTACCAGTTCTAGATTCTAGAAACTTTCAATACATAACACGTAGACGCATTACAATATTACACCTATTAATTACATTGCTATAATTATTTCTTTTTTGACGACCGCGTAGTATAGTGTTCAGAGTCCTCGGTTCAGATCCCAGCCGGAGCCAACATTTGTGCTAAAACATAAATTGTTTGTTTTGGGGTCTAGTTGTGTTGTGCATGTGAAATTTGTGGCTGTAAAACGTAGCCTTCGTAAAGGCGAAATCGTAGGTTGAGGCAACGTTATGAATGTACACCCATTCAAAAGATTTTAAAATTTGTCTAAAATAATTAAAACCTTTGCAACGTGTTACATTATGTCCATCTCAACTTTAGTCGTTTCAGACCGCGATATACATGAGAACTTAAAGCTCTCACTAAAGAGTCATGATGCTTTTGTAAGTTACAGCTACAGCTACTGTCTCTGACATCGTATGACGAAATACGAAACAAAGTGCCCTGAAAGACTCGTCGGTAATGTTTGAAAATACGAGTATATACGAGTATGAGATAAAATTACCTTTTTTGTATTTCCACATTCAAAGACTTAACGGAACGGAATTTTTTTTTACTTTCTTTTTTTAGGACTGATGGTCACTGTTAGGTGTTAGCCCGAAAGCTTTCAACAGCTTCGCCGGATTGAAAAATTTATGCCTGTAGACGTTCGTATGTTACAGGCGAAATCATAGAATGCAGCAACGTTTTTTGAAAAAAAAAATTGGATCTAAAAGGCAAATCCACCCTCTAAAATTCATGATGTTCATGGTGTGTGGTAAAACGATTTATGTATTTCATCATCATCATCATCATTTCAGCCTCATTTTTCCACTATTGAACATAGGGCTCCCCCATAGATATCCACAAAACACGGTCCTGAGCCTCCTGCATCCATCGACTTCCCGCAAAACCGTGCAGATCGTTGCTCCATCTAGTCAGGAGGCGCCCTACACTGTGTTTGCCGGTACGAGGTCGCCACTCGAGAAAATTTCTTTCCCAACGGTTATCGGTTCTACGAGCTAAATGGCCGGCTCATTCCCACTTCAGCTTGCTAATCCTTAGAATATGTCTTTAACAAAATTATTAAGCCGATGTTTTGTCCTAGTGCCATATATAGATATTCTGGAGTACTTAGAAATTTGGTCAGCTTTTAATCTTAAAAAGCTAAGGACATTTCAACTTGGTTTTATACATATTTATATTGCACATAATAATAATTATTATCGCCTTGTGCAGAAAGCGGCAGAGAACCGACCAGCCCTTCTCTGTGATCTTTTGGTGTCGTAAGAGTCGACTAAGTCAATAAATGAATTTTATGCAACTTTTTTACTGCGGCTTTCAACCCGCTTCGAAATAGCACCAAGCATGACCTTCTTTTTCGTCGTTCAGCAAAGCTCTCTCAAAAACAAGAGGAAGCCTGTCCTCAGTAGTGGAACATTTATACATACATACATACATACATACATAAGATCACGACTGTATCCCATAAGGGGTAGTCAGAGAGAGACTGGGCACTCACTGCAAAATCAGATGACTGCCACAATCCACGTTTCACCAAAACAATATACATATTATATATATAACAATAACTATTTTTTACGTGTAGTTGTATTTGTTTATGTAAGAAATGAATAGTATGATACTATCAGATGCAGTGGCTAAATTCACAGGTCAAATATTTGTATAGTCTACAAATTCTGGGTTCACGGTCTTTGTGCATGTGCAATTTCTGTCTGTAAAACGCACCTACGATACGGTACCTAAATTTTTGCGTAGGGTATCATTTTCTTTTAGGAAGAAAATGATACCTTATAATGTTGCTCGATGTCAATAATAACTTAAAATCAAAAAAATTACAAATGCAATAATTTTGAATTCAGTCCTTTTTACACAACTTTCAACCTGATTCTTTATATTTGAAAAAAATATATCACAATAATCGTCATAAACAAAGTTGCTGTTCTTGACCCAATAAAATCTTATATTTAAACCAATCTGGGGTTCGTTAGTTATCAAGAGGGAACACGCGAGGTGCCCATTAATTGAGCTTTCTAAAGACCCAGCTGAGTTATACAGTTTTACGGTAAAAATTTCAATTAAAATGTATTTAATTGAATACATATTTTTTTCCATTTTCATTACAATAAAATGGTATTGAGATGGAATAATAAAAAACGTAGTGCATATTTAATCATCATTGTTACCATCTTACCTATAAACAGTGCCACTACTTTGTAGAGCCAAACCCCACTGGAGAAGCGTGGTGGACTCTACCCAGCTCAAAAACCCTCTGAAAAAAGAGAGGAGGGTCCGTGCTCATCTGTGGTATATTTATAAACTGTAACTCTACTTTTTTCTACCTCTAACAAAAGCCTTTCCCAGCTTGGAAAAAAATATTCGCATGCGTAAATTAAACATGGCTATCTGTTGCGGGTCTGGGGACTGTGTGTTTCTGTTTGAAGGGCACTATTAGCTTTTTTATAGGAGGAAATGGCGAGATGAGCAGAACGTTCACGCAGATTTGTTCTGATGACACAGCATTTGTTATAGGCAGACGTTGCAATAGGCATCAGGTGAACGATTGTACTTCACGACTATTAATTACAATTTATACACACAGACACAAACACGCCTTTTTCCCATATAAGGGGTAGGCAGAGGCCACTCACGTAGCCTACTTTTCGACCTCGCGGGAAATGAGACGTAACGGCGCAATCTGTCATCACGTCGACGCCATTTTGATAAGTTCAAAAAAAGAATAACGGCTGTCCGTACAATACCTTAGATCCTCTTACGACACCTCAGTAAGAAAGAGGTTAGTGCTATTCTACTCTGCAAGAAACCTATCGGCCTAAATATGACTTTTATTTTATTTTTGTTATAAATCTACAATTTTTTTTTTATTTTCATAGCTAGTTTAAACATTCTATCCTCATAAATCACATGGTTATCCGGGAACGGATTTTCCACAATATTCTATATCCGTCACATTGCGTAAAGTTACGTCAAACAACCATACTATAAATATAAAAGAAAAGCGTAATTTGACTTCTGTGAACTGAAAGTAAATAAAACATTATTAAAACAACTTTTACGTAACATGACTATAAAACATAATTTTATAATGTGTTTACTTTTGCAGTCCAAATAAAAGGTACAGTTAGAAGCTCAGAAGACAAAAAAGTGGTACGAATATAATCTCTCTCTATAAAGCTATTTATAGAGAGAGATTTGTATGTAACAAGAATAAAGTTACTTTATACGTAGCTACCACCACAATTACAGTTTTTTTAATGTTAAAAATGACGAGACGAGCAAGTCGTTCACCTGATCGTAAGTGCAACGACTGCCCATAACTAATGCTGTGTCACCAGAACGTTTCTGTGTGGCACCACTCTGCGGTCACCTTGAGACATCAGTTCTTAATTCTCGTATGCCCAGTAATTACTCTAGCTCTCAGTGACGGTCAGACCGAAAGACACTAATGTTTGCAAACTTCTGCTTCACGGCAGGATAACTGCGGTGGTAACTGCCTTGTCGGATTGATGCATAGGAATCCCACCACCAGTAATTATTCCGCCACCAAACGGTAGTGTGCGAACATGACTGCGTTTTGCTTTGGAGGGACTGTACCTAAAGAAAATACTTATATGGATATGAGACTAACAAACGTCTCAAGGGTGACGAGAGCAGTGCAGTAATTCATAGGACCTTGGAATTTCAAAGTTCTGCATCAAAGTGCAACTGTTAAGAGCAAGAGTTGCATGAAAGAGTTGGTATGAGACCAGCTAGTGAACGACTTACTTGGTACCATAATTAAATACGTCATCTAACCATCATTTCTTTTACTACTTACTACTATTTCTGTACACAATAACACGCTATTAAATGTTACATCTATACAGTAAAAATAATGATATGTCAGCAGTAAATTACAGCAAGTTGCGTCGTTCTTAACTGCATACTTCGTATGCAAATTAATGAGTTGGAACTCTGGCGCTGTAGAATAAAATTTAAAAAACGCAATGTATAATGCGCCAGGAAAAACTTCAACATATATTTTTCTGAAACGTTTGTCACACAACACTGGTGGTAAGATTCCTATGCAGGAATCCGTCTAGGTAGGTACCTATAGATTGTAAAAAAATGACGTTTGACAGACAAAATTTATATTTCTTACGTTGAAGATTAAAGACAGGACTCGGCGGCGGACTGAACGGTTTTGAGGTGAAACACGTGTCGTTGTCTCGATCTAAGTGGTGTATATCGCCTACTGATAATGTTTTAGTGGTGGAGGGTATCTGGTGGTGGTTCCCGGTGGCGGTGTTAGTTTGTTCGTGCACGCTACTGTGGGAGGGCGGTGCCTTCAAAACTAGGTAATGTACACCATTTTATATTTTGTCGCGGATCTTAGCAAATTAACTTTCTTTTCTTTCATTATAATGGATTCCTGCAAAATAACGCCAGATTCTATTAACTAGAATGAATAATTTTCTTTTCGCTTTCTTTAATAATAGTAGTTTATTATAATAAGGTGCTCTTATACTTAATATAAATATTAACAATACTACATTTTCTTTTAGTCCTCAAAAAAAAATACCTTGATCTTGTCATCCTTTACCATCATCTAGGATTAAGGATAAATTTGGGTCTGTTGTTTTATATTAAAAACAGCGCAAAATATTATGACGGTTAAACAAGACGTCTGCTTCGTTATCTTAAAGATCCGCTTTTCATAATTCTCACATTTAGTTTTCTCAGAAATGAATCCTATTTAAGCTGAAATTTTACTAACAATGTACCGTTGGTTTCTTTATAGCATGTAGTTTTTTTTAATTTAACGCAAAATATTTTTTTTTTAATTTGGGTTTTTAAAATAATGTTGCCCCACTTTGGATTTCTTCTGTATCGTGAGTGCATTTTACAAACATAAATTTCACATGCAGACCCAGACTCAGAATCTGTAGACCATACAAATATTTATTTCTTGCGAAATCGAACCCACAACCCGTAGCAAAGAAGACAATGTTTTTGCACAAACCGACCCGTAAAATTAAATTTTGCTCCTACTTTTGTATCACGATATATTTTATTTTTAATTTTATTACTTCGCTATAAAAGAGTATTTACTTTTTCATGACCAATGTTTGCGTCAATGCCATGATTAACGATACGATTACGGAGAAATCCAGTAAATTGTTTCATCGGTACCATTTACTGGTGGACGGATTCCTATGCAGAAATCCGTCTACGTAGGTAGCACACCAAAGCCAGTTATTTTGCCGTGAAGCAGTAGTGTGCAAACATTACTGTGTTTCGGTCTGAAGGGCACTGAGAGCTAGTGTAATCACTGGGCATATGAGACTTAACAGCTGATGTCTCTGGGTGACGAGCGCAGTGTGGTGCCGCGCAAAATTGTTCTGCGTGATCTTCGTGTAATTGTTATGAGCAAACGCTGCATTTACCATTAGATTAACGTTTAGCTCGTCTCGTTACTTTATTCTGTTTTTGCTCCAGCTGGGTGTCAGACTAGCGACACAGCAGTACTTATACTCGTAAATTAAAAACAAAGAAGCTCTTCCAAAAAAGAAATGATTTAATCAAACACATGTTACAAGTCAGTGCGTTAACTCTTCTAATGATTGCTTAATCTGTGGCACCTAATACGTCTATGACATATTATATTATGCATTCTTTCTTTTTGATTTTTTTCATTTTATTGGATAAAGTGACAAAACGAGCAAAACGGATCTAGACGGATTCCTGCATAGGAGTCCTACCACCATGACAAATTGAACGTAACACACAAAACTACTTGTATTTTTATTTTTCGCTTTAGGGGAATATTTTTAGTGTACAAATATTCAAGCGCCTGCTCACAGACGAATTCACAGCAGGGTGTTAATGACTGACTTGACTATTTTCCCACTCTATTTCGACCAGGAGAATTCACTATTGGCAAAATGAACTAGGTTCCCCTTTTTTTGTGGAAGATAGTGACGAGTCGAGAAAAACAATCACCTGGTGGTAAGTGGAACGTCTGCCCATAACAAACGCAGTGAACTAGAACATTTCTGTGTGGTACCACACTGCGCTCCACACCCTGAGACATCAATTCTTAAGTCTCATATACTCAGTAATTCAGTAATTACATTAGCTATCAGTACAACTGTTTGCAGCTGATTACATATTACTAAAAACAGTAATATGCAGTAATATTACTGAAAAACGGTAATATGTAACTACTGCTTGACGGCAGAATAACTAACATCGAAATCAAAACGCTTAATTTAATCGAACTTAAAATAAAGTATTCAGGAGAAGCTACACAAGATGAAATCTAAAGTCGTTAGCGATATGAGTAATTTCTCAAAATATATGGACTTATATTGCCGGAAGCTTAAGAAAATCTCTCACGTTTTGAGTTTTTTTTTTTTCATAAAGATCGCTGATTACATCTTTTAATTTGTACATTATCTTGTCAACCGTTTTGTTCAACGGCGAAAAGTCATATACTCGTAGCTTAAAAAGAAATAACGTAAGTAGTTGTGGCTGTGAGAGATCTCCTAAACCGACATAAAAAGAAATATTAAGGATGCAAAGTGGGTTGTCGTGCCACGTGGCTAACCGGGCTGAATTGCCCTACTGAAGTATTCCCACAGCGGCGCCATGCGCGTTATTTATTGCATACTAAACATTTGGTACCATTTATATTTTTATAGATGTTTGTAATGTTATGTGCATTCTTGAAAATTTTAAATAGATATATGGAAACATTGTTTTTAACTTTATTTTATAAACTAGTCTATTTTATTATTTTATAATTTATAATCTAGCATGTGACTGCCTAGTGAAAGCGTTAGAAGAGTAGACTCTTCTAACGCTTTCATTCTATCTCATTGCGAGGCTCAAGAAGACGAAAAAACTTAAACATTTATTTACAGGTGGTAGGATTCCTGTAAGTAATCGTCTAGTTAGGTAACACCGCAGGTCAGCGGTGGTGTGCAAACATTACTGTGTTGGGTCTGAGAGCTAGTGTAATTACTGGGCATATGAGACTTGAGAACAGATGTCTCAAGGGGACGGGAGCAGTTGCAGGTGCAACAAAGAAATATTCTGTGTGACACAGCTTTTGTTATGGGCACACGTTACACTTAACAACAGGTGGACGACTTGCTCGTCTTGTCACTTTATCCAATAAAAGAAAATCTTTATTGTTTAACATTTCAAACTAACGCTAGCGATGGGCGAACTTAATGTCTTAAGGCATTCTCTGCCTGTCAACACTGATCTTAATTGTCTGCGATTGACAGGCGCTTAAAGTTCGAGGTGCTGATTATGATAATGATTAATTCGCCAGGCAAGTGTGCCATCAGCAGTTCAAAGAGGCTCCCGCTACTGTTGCGTGTAATTTAAAGATCAGTTTATCTGTTGTTATTTCATGGTCTCGGGCTTAGAGTTTTGAAGAAATTAAAATTCCTACTGTGCTGCTCAAAGGCACGGGGTGGTTGCGATGACTGCCTGTAGGACCGAATATTTAATTTTTGTTTGATTTACTTAATCGACGAATAAACGAAACGAGGACGAATAAACGCGGCTAAAGCCTTTTTAGTTTTTTTTTAATTGCATAAAGTGATGAAACGAGCAAAACGTTCACCTGATGGTAAGTGCAACGTCTGCCCATAACAAATGCTGTGTCACCCAGAAAATTTCTGTGTGACACCTGACTGTGCCCATCAAGCTGAGACATAAGTTCATAAGTCTCATATGCCCAGTGATTACGTTAGCTCACACTCACCTTCAAACCGAAACACAGTAATGTTTGCACACTTCTGCTTCACGGCAGAATAACGGGCCCTGGGGTGGTATCTACCTAGACGGACTCCTGCATAGGAATCCTACCACCTACATAAATTTGACAAAATAATTTGCATTTCTGGCTACTTTCATTATCATCATTTATTCAATAAAGCAAGAATGATTGTCAAGCGCCACTTTAGGGTACTGCAAAACATGATGTAGCAGGATCGAGTTCGCAATGCGACTATTGTCGTGAACCATCTTTTAGTAAACTTTTAAGCCGAGCTGTATTTTTTAAATATCAAAAAAACTAACGTAATATTTACGAAAAATAATAATTAACTTGATGTAATGTTAAGTTCATTTCTGACTTTTCATTAAGGCAATTGCAGCTTCATTAGTGCATTCAACTTCTTACTATTTTATTCCACTGTGAAGTAAACGTGCCATATGTTCAGAGATAATTGTTTGAGATATAGTTTAGTTCCAACTGTGTTAGTCAGAGAGCCGACTGTGTGATGTAACTGAGTAGAGTTAGTCTAGGAAATAGTTCACAATTTGTCTATATTGAAGTTGAAGTCACATTGCGAAATTCCTTTTTCTATTTTTTTTCTTTCTGCGCAACAGATGTTGCAGTTTATTTACAATGGCTAAGATTCCCGCATGGGACTAATATCTGTACGACCTACATGCGGTTTTCGGATCTGTTTGATTGTACGTGTGTAATTTATGTATGTCTGTAAAACGCGCCAACAAAATCCTAGTTAATTTATAGTAGAAATGGATGAGACAAGCAAAACGTTCACCTGTTGGCAAGTGCAACGTGTATCACCCATGCATCAGTTCTCATATCTCACATACCCAGTTATTACACTATCAGTGCCCTTCAGACCGAAACAGTAATGTTTGCAAAGTAGTGCTTGATGGCAGATTAACAGGAGTTGCAGTGTTACCTACTTAGAAGGATTCCTACATAGGATAACTACCACTAGTGGTCTTATGCCTTAAACTATCTTCTAAAAAAAACCAGTGTCTGACGCCTCGCCCCTTAGACGCTGCTCTCCGTCAGTTTAAATATTTTATATCGGGCCATTTTTAAAATATTTATTCCGCCCTCTGTCATAGGAATTCCCTTTGTCGACTTTTACGACACCTGAGGGAGGAGAAAGGATAATAAATTAACGTATGCCGCGACCATCGGCGAAACTCAATATTTTTAAGACTTTATGTGTTACATTTAGCTACGAAATGTATTACTCTTCGAACTAATCATATTTTCTTCACTACTAAATTCATGGAATACATTGCTACAACATATTTTGTTAGTAAAAATTGGTGTATTAGGTTGTATTACATTTCTCACAGAGCTTGAATCTGTATTGCTTTAACGTCCGTTATTTACACAAAGGATATTTATTATTTATTATTATTATTATTTTTAAAAAACGAAGCCCCACACTAGGATTTTCTCCTGTATCGTGAGTGCGTTTTACAAACATACATTTCACATGCACAACACAACCAGACCCGAAAAGCTACAATTTGTGTTTTTGCACAAATGTTACCTCCGGCTGGGAATCGAACCCAGGACCGGTGGCGCAGAAGTCAGGTAGGCTAACCACTACGCCACGCGGTCGACAATTTAACTTAATGGATTAACCATTTTACTAGCCATGACTCGAATTAACCTTTTTTGTTTTAATTTATTTACTCGCTTGTTGTTTAGGTGAATATTCACCCGGGGTAGCGTCGTGTGAATGTGTTAATTAAATTCTGGACACGTTCCGGTACACCATCTCGTCGTCGCTGTTTGCAATTTTTGTAGTCTTGTGTACTGTTAATTAATTTTATTTGAAATTTGGTGCCTTATTAAATTTCTTTTGACATGTGTAGGCTCTAAAGATTCGTTACGTAAGAATAGTAGTTAATAAATAAAGATGTCCCAGACAGATTGTATGTTTTCTTCATAATAATTCATAAGTGAAATAGATTCACCTATAAATGATTATCCTCGGGGATACTATGCTTTAAAAAAACGATGACATTAGATTTTTATCCTGCTTTACAGATGCGTTTTACAGAACCAAGATACACCCCTAGATCCAAAATAACTATTTTCAGGCCAAGAAAATATTTGTTCCGTACCGAAACCGAAACCATAATAGCGCAGAAGTCAGAAAGCCAGTAACCAGACATAAATTTACAGAAATCATATTATATATATATACATAATATATAATAGTAATTTCTATTTTATATATATATATATATATATATATATATATAATATATATACATAATATATATACATAATATATATACATAATATATAATAGTAATTTCTGTATAATCGTAAATTTAAATACATGGACCGAGATATGAATCCAGAATCCGTAACTTTGAGTGCAAAATGTAAAGAAAAAGTTGCTATGTATTTATCACAATGGCTGAACGCGTACTGTTTAGTTTCAAGTTTACGAAACTTAAAAATAAATAATTATTTTCAGAGAAACATTTCTACGTATCTGAATTAGTATCCTTTTTTCTAGTATCATGACTTACAGTAGCCAAAAAAAGGAATTATTAGGAAGTCAGCTTACTTCTACAATACCACAATACTCATAGTGCCGCATGGACAAGGCGAGGCGTAGTGGTTAGCGTACTTGACTTCTGAGCCACCGGTCCTGGGTTTGATTCCCAGCCGGAGGTAACATTTGTGCAAAAACACAAATTGTTGCTTTTCGGGTCTGGTTGTGTTGTGCATGTGAAATGAATGTTTGTAAAACGCACCCACGATACAGGAGAAAATCCTAGTGTGGTGCTTCGTTTTTTAAAAAAATGAAAAAATGAAATGAAATGACAGTGATGACGTCAATATATGAAAAAAAAGACTTCGTCCTCTTTTTTATTATATTTTCGTAAAGGTTCCGCTATATTGCGGAAAGTAATGATGAGCATAGGCCTACTCGCATTTCTGAGACGGTTTTGGAGCCGGAAAGAATCCACCACGCTACTACAATGTGGGTTACCGGACTTCACATGTCTTCGAAATATTTTTTATTTCTCAGACATGCATGTTTCGCCTCGCGATGTTTTCTTTCACCTCTGAGTACGTGGTAAATCAGCACTTCACTTTGCAATTAACAATTTTATATTGGTCATTTTATTTTCATTTCAAAAAGGACCAACAATTTTTATAAACTTATCTAGTATTCCTTTTAAGCACTCCTGCTTCACCTCAAACCTGGTGCAGAACAGCTTATGGCACAACAAAAGGTAGGTACTTTTATTTTATAATTTATTTATATGTACATCACACACACGCGCACGCACACTTAAGTTTAAAAACTAATCTTTAGCATGTCTATGTTACCTATACCTATTGTTTAAAGACAAGTGCATATGATAAATCCGAAGAGCGCGCCTGCCCTACTACAGGTTTTTTTAAACTTAAAAGGGGAGTCCCAGCCCTTGTTATTTATGTCATCATCATCAGCATCATTTCGGCCTATCACTAGTCCACTACTGATCATAGTCCTCCCTCATAGATTGCCACAAAGTTCGTTGCTCACATTTTAGGGGGATTTTGCCATAGTTGCCACGCTTTGCAGGCGAGTTGGCAACCGCAGTTTATTTATTCAGACGTTCCAGGAAGATGCGGCTACCCATCTCTTGGTTTTGATTTTCCCTCTGTCGACTTTTACGGCCGCCACGGGATGAGATTTTGAATTTATGTATTAGTTTGTAATAAAGAATTTTGATTTTTTTTGACATTTGATTAATTTATCGAACATTTTCTTTCGTAACATTTCAACTCCTTTTACTCCTCTTCTAATATAAATTGATGATGATGTCCAGTTTGCCGATTTAATTTAACTGAGTAGGAGATACTATAGTTCCACAAGTATTTTTTTTAATAGCATAAAGTGATGAAACGAGCAAAACGTTCACCTGGTGGTAAGTGCAACGTCTGCCCATAACAAATGCTGTGTCACCCAGAAAATTTCTGTGTGACACCTCACTGTGCCCATCACGCTGAGACATAAGTTCATAAGTCTCATATGCCCAGTGATTACGCTAGCTCACAGTGCCCTTCAAACCGAAACACAGTAATGTTTGCACACTGTGAATGTACTGCTTCACGGCAAAATAACTGTCCCTGGGGTGGTACCTACCTGGACGGATTCCTGCATAGGAATCCTACCACCGCCAACACATAGGCACTCACTCGTCCTGACCTACCTGCGTCTGATGCGTAACCTAAAGATAGGAGGTAGGTTAGGAAGCAGTGTCAGAAACAATCACAAGAAAACTAGATGCGACAACTTACAATTTGTGATTTTGAGCCCACGGCACAGAAGTCAGACGGCAACGCGGTCATCGCGGTTAAATAAAATATAACAAGTAGGTATATCTTAAGACCAAAGGCAACAACATATTGATATACAAAATCAGCCGATGGGTGTCCGGCAAAGTAGAATAGCACCTACCTCTTTCCTACCGAGGTATCGTAAGAAGCTAGTGTACGGACAGCCACAGTTACTGGTAGTAGGATTCCTATGCAGGAATCCATCTAGGTAGGGCCAGTTATTCTGCCGTGACGCAGTAGTGTGCAAACATTACTGTGTTTCGGTTTGAAGGGCACTGAGAGCTAGCGTAATCACTGGGCATATGAGATTTAAGAACTCATATCTCAGGGTGACCCGCGCAGTATGGTGTCACACAGAAATGTTCTGGGTGACAAAGCATTTGTTATGGGCAGACGTTGCACTTATCATCAGGTGAACGATTTGCTTGTTTCGTCACTTTACCCAATAAAAAAAGCCTTTATTCTTGCAGAATAATACCATAATATGCAATGCTATCAATATTCTGCTCGTGGGGCGCAATGGAAAGTAAGATTGTTTGACTTGTACCAAAATGGCGGCGACATGTTTCGCCAACCGTCACGTCTCGTTTCCCGCGGTGTCGATAAGTGGGCTACGTGTGTGGCCTCTGCCTACCCCTTATATAGGAAGAGGCGTGACTCTATGTATGTATGTATGTATATACAAAAAACCAGTCAGCTACTCTAAAACGTCCTGATAAAAAGAGCACCCAGTGCGCTTATTTCGATTAGCATCACGTGAGAAGTGTCAACGACAACAAATTAAAAATTTCGTGATAGTTGATTTCATTTAAATAACTACGTTATGTCGTGAGCATAAGATTAAATTTGTGTTTATTCAACCGGAATTTATGACCCTTTTCGTAGTGATTTTTGTATGGAACTGTGTATCTTGGGTTTTCGGATATCAATACACTGTTCCCCAAATATATGTTATCTTTCATTTTGTTTAGGCAAAAATAACCTTAAAAATGAAATCATTTCTGAAACCGGTTTCTTGTGAAAGACCTTACGAAAGAATCCATCAAACGATAAGTAGCAAAACGAAATCATTTTAACAAACGCTAAAAGCGTTATTAAAAGAACGCAATGTAACGAACTAACATAAAATGTTAGTGAGATGGAACTATTTCGTCTATGCATGAACTCCAGTATATTTCTCAAAGTACCAAATTGTCTAAATTGGGTAGATCATGTCGCGACCAAAGAATGTGTTGCTATTCAAAGAATTCGTGACTCGCGATGTAATAATTTTTCCAAGTAACTGTATAAAAATCAATTTCGTAATCCACAGACAAAAATAATCGTTGACCGAATAACTTTTTATAAGTCATAGGATTAAAAAACAGACACTAAATGTAAAACGTAAGTATAAACGGTGTTTATTACACTACAAAACGTGAAATTAAAATGAGAAGTCATTATGTGACATTGCACCTACAAGCAACCATATAAATTATCTGTTTTTTTTATTGGATAAAGTGATAAACGATCAAAATGTTCACCTGATGGTAAGTGCAACGTCTGCCATTAATAAATGCTGTATCCCACCCAGAAAATTTCTGTGTGACACCACACTGTGCCAATCACTCTCAGACATAAGTTCTTAAGTCTCATATGCCCAGTGATTACGCTAGCTCACAGTGCCCTTCAAACCGAATCACAGTAATGTTGGCACACTACTGCTTCACGGCTGAATAACTGGCCCTGGGGTGACACTTACCTAGACGGATTCCTGCTTAGGAATCCTACCACCAGTACTGTCTGTGTTTGATCTGTGTTCGTAAGAACACTGTGACAGAAGTGTAAGCCCTATCGTTTTCTAAATACAATAAAAAGGGAAAAGGCTAAAGACAAAAAGCATGCATACCATTCAGCTTTGACGACTTTGGAGACGTACTTACTTAACTTTTTCTCACGGAATTTATTAGCATTTGTAAACTGTTCACGGTCATTACCATAAAACATGTGTATAACTACTCATTTGCTTTTAAAATCAAAAAGTTTGTATTTAAATGTTTCCATTAAAACTTCGTAAATAAACAACGTCTATCGACAATATGTTATTTCATTTCGATACATTTTATAATAGGATTTCATTTTATTGAGTAGATTGTGTTTCTGTCGATATTTTTATCAGGTCGAATTTCATACGGTTTATACGGTGACCGCTATTCGCAATTTGGTCGAAATTCGACCATATCTAATATTTTTTTAAAGTTTGAACGTTATTAAGATTTATGTAATTATTTGATTGCAACATTTTCAAATTCAACGGCGACAATCTCTACTCTTAAAATAAAAATAAATAAAAAAGTTTATTCACCATCAGCATCATTTATCAGCATTTATAAACCTTGCACATCTGGTGATCGCGGACAAGTATTTTAACATCTTTATATTTATTGTGCTTTTTGAAATAAAGGACAAAAAAAATGAAAAAAAACTGCCCGCTGGCTTGCTTGCAGTTTAATAAAATAAGTTTTATAAGAATTATATTTACTACCTGAAACCATATAAATATACTGACCTAACATTTGATGATAATAAGTAAATTCTGAATGAAAATACTTGCGAAGAAGCGTAGAAGAAACGGAAGTTGTAACTAATAATATATGGCTGCTTCATTATTTGTATTTTAATAGAAAATACAAGACGTATTACGAAAGAGGCTTACACGAATGTTGGTCATAAGAATATATTAATAGAACTGAAATAAACTTCGAGTATTCGGGTTGGGTTGTGAATCGGTGACCTCGACTGGTATTACCGATTTTGATTCATACTGACGGTTTTCGGTACTCGCTATAGGCCGGTCCATTGCCACTTCAACTCGCTGATCCTTAAGGCTATGTTACGTGTACGGTTAGTCTAGTGCAGATGCGGATATTATGGTATTGGATTTTATCTCGCAAATCATAATTATTTCCATAGCCGACTGCTTTCTCAGACCATATCTCGCTTCCGTACGTTACAGCACTATAATATTTACTCAGCAGACATCATATTCTGATTATTAACCAGATGCTGTGTTTGCGGCCGCAATCGTTAAACCGGATTTCTAAAAATACAAAAAAATATAATACCTGAAGTTTATTTGAGTTCTATTAATATATTCTTATGACCAACATTCGTCTCAGCCTCTTTCGTAATATGTCTTGTATTTTCCATTAAAATACAAATAACGAAGCAGCCATATATTATTAGAACCATTTTCGTTTAGTCTATGTTTAAGCTTTACTAATAAGGCAAAAATTGATTTAACCTACACTTATTTAACCATTATTAATGACCGCATTGGGTGCGTTAAAGCCTCCTCAAACCACGAGGTAGTCGTATATGAGGACAGAGGCGAAAACCTAGGCTTCCTCATAAAATACGACGCATTAACAGCGAGAGGCCCCATTGACAGCTCGGGTTACCCTATACCCAATCCGGAGACAGTAAGCGGCTCGGAGAGAGTGCAGTTAAAAACGGCCCGGGAAAGAGCCTTAACTCGGCAACAGACCATCGAAAGCCCGAAATCCAAGAGCATGATCAGTACTTTGCTCGCCACGCTGAGTGCTGCAGCACAAAGCATACCCGCAGTATCAAAAAGAAAGCAATACATCCCAAAACCAAACTACACAAGAGAGCAAAAGAGGAACGAAGCGCCTAAAACTAAAACCACTACGGGCAGAGCCGCTCCGCCAAATCTTCGACCTGTAGCAGGACCAAAGGACCACATTATAAACGCCTTCCTCGAGTTCAAAGCACTGAAAAAAGGAACTATAGAAGTAAACCTCACTGCTTGTAGACATATCCTACAAACTTTTCAACTGGGCAGTGAGGATTTGCTTAAGGTGCTGCTTGAGGAGGCTGAAGCTGCCATATATGACAACAATACATCGACAGTCCTCCGAGGTAAAATCAACCACCATATGGCGGCGTACAGTGGAACTGTTGGTTTCGTGGCGCTGGATGAAGAGCAAACGAAGCGGATAGGAAAATTGAAATTTAAAACGCCTCAAAATGACCCAATAGTAGTCACTGCCCGGTGCACTAGGGTGATGCTGGACGACATGATCCTGAATATGGCAGAAGCCATCTCAGAGACTGGAGACGCCGGAGCACCCTGGAACACCTGGGTGGTACCAAAAATTAAATGGGTGAACGGAGTTCCTAGATGCGGCAAAACTACGTGGGTAGTAAGCCATTTCGACGTGGGGAAGGATTTGGTAATCACCACAACAACAGAAGCAGCAAAAGATCTAAAAGAAAAACTAGCCAACCGCATCGGCGCCGACGCCACGACAAAAGTGCGCACTATGGCCTCACTACTTGTGAATGGTATAAGGGAGTCCGACAAGGGTCGATGTACAAGACTCATTATCGATGAGGCTCTCATGAACCATTTTGGAGCTATAGTGATGGCATCACAACTGTGCGGGGCAAAAGAAATGCTGCTTATTGGTGACATCAACCAACTTCCCTACATCGACAGGGAGAATCTTTTTACGATGCAGTACGCTCGGCCAAACCTGGTAATCACAATCAACCAGGAGCTTCTGTGTACACACCGGAATCCAATGGATGTAGCATATGCCCTGGGAGAGATCTACAGCGGCATTTACTCTTCTAAACCTCTGGTGCACTCTCTGAAAAGGGAGACGTATACAGGAGCACTCATACCAAGCACCCTCCCAGATACACTATACCTCTTCTTTACCCAGGCAGAGAAGCAATCCCTGACCAGCATGGGATACGGGTCGGGTGCAGGATCACGGCTGTTAACAGTACATGAGTCCCAAGGACTCACGTACGACAATGTCATAATTATAAAAACTGTAACAGAAAAGCTGAAGCTGTATGAAAGTGTCCAGCATGCTGTGGTGGCAGTGTCCAGACACAAAGTTAGCTGCACCTACTATGCGGACGACTGTAACGATGCAATAGGAAGCCTGATTCAGCGAGCTATGGCTGCATCGACAAATAAAATAAAGGACTACAATTTAAAAATGGCTATACGTAACAGGGACACAGCGGTCGTGGAAAACCTGACATTGGTAGGATTTAGTCAATAAGAAATAATAATAATAATAATAAGCAGAAATTGTATACAAATAATATAAAAAAAATATATTAATAAAAAAAAGAAAAGAAAAAAAAATAAAAAATGAAATAAAAAAAAATAAAAATAATAAAAATGTAAAAAAAATTGAGTATAAGGCAGCATGTCTTTATATTTAAGCAAATAATTCACTGTCTTAGAAGTAAGAACAAATCCAGTAACATAAAAGATTGCATGCAGTGAATGGAGTAATAATAATAAACAGAAAATAAAACAAAAGAAAGTTAAAAAAGGCACGGACGATCAGTCTGTGGAGAAATAGTTTTATTTTAATTAAAAAAAAAAAAACATTATTAATGTACTGGTTTGAAACGCTTCTTCGCAGTATCTTCATTCAGAATATACTTATTATCATCAAATGTTAGGTCAGTATATTTATATGGTGTCAGGTAGTATATACAATTCTTATAAAAGTTATTTTTTTAAACTGCAAGCAAGCCAGCGGACAGTTTTTTTTTTTTTTCAATTTTTTTGTCCTTCATTATAAAAAACCACAATAAATATAAAGATGTTCAAATACTTGGCCGCGATCACCTGATGCGCAAGGATTATTATGATCCATGTATTATTTTATATCATAACAAATATTTTTAAGAATTCTTTAAAAAAATTAATACTAACAAAATATATTTTTTTAATTAATAATATTATATATGCAGTACTTTGATAGCTTCTTCTTATTATGGTCCTATTTAAAAAAAAAGATCATCATTAGCGTAGAAGTGAAAAGATTTTTTCCTGTCAGGTAATACGTAAATTGTAAATATTCGAATAGTGATTGGATATTAGGGTCGATGACTGCGTGCCTGAGCGGACAGAGCTCTTACCCATTTCCATGCATCTTAAATTATTGATTTCCGGATCTTGTTTGGGCTACGATTGTCCTTATTACTCGGGCACTGCATCCTTACCTTGTCCATCAGATACTAGACAGTAAGGACGAGTAAGGACGAGGGGCTCTGAATTTGTATAGATACAGCACTCAAATATACTTAGCATGTGACAACTTCTTTACGTAGTATTCCATCTTAGTGACGACCGTGTGTCCCAGTGGTTAGAATACCCGACTTCTACGCCGCGGGTCGTCGTCGTTCGTCGTCGTTTCAGCCTATCAATAGTCCACTGCTGAACATAGGCCTCCCTCATAGATTGCCACAAAAGTTTGTAGCACTCGTTTTGGGGGGATTTTGCCATAGTTGCTGCTTGGCAGACGGGTTGGCAACCGCAGTTTATTTATTCAAATGTTCCAGCAAGATGCTGCTGCCCATCTCCTGGTTTTCATTTTCCCTCTGTCGACTTTTACGACACCCACGGGATGAGATGGGGTGGTAGATTCTCTTAGGCCGCTACCACACGGCCAGCCGCGGGTCCTAGGTTCGAATCCCAGCAGAAGCCAACATTTGTGCAAAAACACATATTGTGGGTTTTCGGATCCTATTGTGTTGTGATTGCTATTTGATATAAAGTAGAAGATCTCTTAATATGTACCAGTATTTACTTTCCCAATTGTACGGAACATATAAGCAATTTTGTATATTGAAAAAAAATCGACTCAAATTTCCCATGCACAACAAAACCAGACCCGAGAACCAACAATTTGTGATTTAACACAAATGTAGGCTCCGGCTCGGATTCGAGTACGGGTCCCGCGACGTAGAAGTCAGGTACTCTGGGCCTCTAGGCCAAGCGGACGGTCGTAAGTGTGTATTATACACACAACTTGGGTTATAATCATCCAGGTGCAAGTCCATCTATCGTGCGTGCATGCTTTTGCATTTGGTTGTTCTTCGTATTTGCAGAAGTTTGACTTTTATATTTTTTTATTAATGGAAAAAGATGACGAGATGAGCGGAACTTACTTCATTAAAAGTACGCTTATCCGTAACAGTTGCTGTGCTACCTGGAAACGTAAACTGCTTAGGTACATATTACAGCACATATTTAAGATACGAATACGTCGAGGTCCATGTTACGACGTTGCCTGCGTTATATTAAGTAAGCTCTATGGGGTTTCCTTATTTCAGTTTATATTTTTATTATTATATATATATATATATATATATAAAAATCCCGCTGGGTTTCTTACTGGTTCTTCCCAGGAGAGAGGCATTTTTTGCGAACCAGTGTAGTTTAAAAAAAGGAAAAAAAGGACTTCCAATAAGTATTATGTAAATAATCTACATTGAATAAAAATTTATTCTATTCTATTCTATTCTATTCTATTTGTTAGTGTTAGTACCAATTGACTATGAAATGTTTACATTTGCCGGCTACTTAATGCAACAGTACCTAAAGATCACAAATCAGTCACGGGACGCCCGGCAGCTGTTAATGTAAATTATAGTTATTGAAAGAATTTATAATTAAAGAGAACTTCTAAATTGATGACGAGTAAAATAATAAAATAAATTCGTTAATGAAATAAATATATTATTCTTATTATTATAATATATATACATAATATGAATACAGGACAAATAAATACTTTGATATAGTATACGCACTACGCACACACAAGAGTGTAGACAGCAGCGGCAGAGAAGGGGCATGACGGCATAAGAGAGCGTCATACTATTTGCCGTCACGGCACACGAATCAATCTTACCCAAGGCACGCCAATAGATTATACTCATAAAAAATTAAAAAAACATACCTTGAACAGACGTTTCAAAGTTCGAAGCTTTGTAAGAAAAAATAATGAAGCAAATTCAATACCATTGTTGAATGATGGTTCCTCCAAAAATTGTAGACTGCGATCGCTGTCATCGCACTAACAAAGTTATAACAATACAACTTTTGCTAGAACTGAAACTTCACATATGTACCCGTTTAAGAGTCTTTCCGTTATTACACATGTCGATAAATTTTGCAAACACAAGAGAAATGTTAGAAACAAAGATTGCATGTGTCGATAACAAATTTTGTTAATACGTTTAAAATAATGAGTTACCAGATTGTAGAGTATATTTACTAAAGTTTTGTTATAGTGCACATTACCAAAACGACCAAGCTTCGTTTGGAACTATAGGCATTTAAAACATTGATAATCAGTAAAAACAGACTAATATTTCAACGCCATCTTTTAGCGAGTACTTAAACTTGTCATTAGTTCACGTTACATTTATATTTACACATTTACATAAACGAATTTTCTAAGGCGTTACTAGTTATAAAAAACTATTCTGAAAATGAGATCCCGCTACAACTATTTTTTTAAACAAAAACCTCCGAAATGGAAAATTTTTAATAAACTGTAAAAGACGTTGTCGAGAGACCAAATACAAATACATAAGCAAACATGTATTGCTTGTTTAATAGTATAAAGACATTATACTAGTGGCAGTTAGGCAGTGATGTACAAAAACCACTGTATTTCGGTTTGATGAGCACTGAAGCTAGTGTGTGTGGCATATGAAACTTTAGAAGTAACATCTCATAGTAACGAGTGCAGCGCGGAACATAGAACTGTTCAATACAATTTTCTAGCCAACGTTACTGTTACGGATAAGTGTACTTTTAAGGAAGTAGGTTACGCTCATCTCGTCATTATTTTCCATTAATAAAAAAAATATATAACGTCAAACTTCTGCAAATACGAAGAACAAAACAAATGCAAGCGCACGGTAGATGTACGTGCACCTGGATGAATATAACGCAAGTATAATATGCGCAATATTATACACACACACACACGAAACGACGCCTAGAGGTCAGAGTACCTTACTTCTACGCCGCGTGCCGCGTAGTCGAATCCCAGCTGCAGCTTACATTTGTGCGCCAAAACACAAATTGTTGGTTTTCGGGTCTGGTTGGGTTGTGCATGGGAAATTTGTATCGGTTTTCTTTTTTAAATAGACAAAATTGCTTTGTATATCAGATTTAATAAAGAGAAGCTCTTTATTAAATCTGATATACAAAGCAATTTAGTTGATAAAGATTTTTGTAAAATATATTAATGCATAGTTGTAAATTACGTCCACACTTTTCCTTATTAAGTTAACTTATTTCTTTTTCTATGCTTTAGAGCAGGGGTTCTCAAACTTTATTCCGCAGAACACAAGTGCTCCGTTTAATCTGGATATGTGTTGTGCGACTATTTGGAAAGTAAATACTGATACTCATTATGATATCTTCTACTTAATATCGAATGGCGGGTGATAGCAGTTAAGAATTCCGGATCATCGTGTTGCATTGCAGAAAGGTTTTGGAGCCCCTGGTTTAGAGGATACATATACGACGAAACAGCGTTCGGATTTTAAAAAGGGTCGATATTTTCAGCAGTAAAAAAACACTTTGATACGTATTTTTTAACTAAGAAAATAACGTTACACAAATACACCAGTAAACATAAAGTCTGCTCATCCACGTTGAATTCTTTAAAACTTCATTCCCGCGGGTATAATACGGCACGCACTTTTGAAGTCTGTTTACACCCAGGGAATTTTTGAATTTAGCAAACCAATCTCCGGTGTATAAAGAACCTCTACTCTAAATATCGTTATCTGACAAAATACTTGAATAAAACATGGCCGCATTTATAAAATAATAGCAAGACTATAAATATTGTGATAGTTATTTTTCAATTTCAAATTCTAGACTGATACTAGAACTTGTCTGCTTATTCATGAGTCTAGGGTTCGTATCCCGTTTGATAATGTGACTGTCTGGCACTATATGTGATCGATTTGACGACCGGGGCCTAGTGGTCAGATTACCTGACTGCGGGTCCCGTAGTCGAATCCCAGCCGCAATCAACAATTGTGCTTAAACTCAAATTGGTAGGTTTCCAGGTCTGATTGTGTTGCGATTGTCCCCGTGTCTCCGACACTGCATCCTAGCCTACCTCCGATCTTATCGCACGAGCGTTACATCGGACGCGGTTAAGTTAGGACGAGTGATCCCTGTATTTGCGCGTATACTTTAATTAATCCTGGGCAAATGACAGGATTAACAAGTTGCCGCCGTGGTCGAAAATCTTTCAGGAGAATGTCTTGTTCGTTGTCTTCGTTGTGTCTTGTCGTCGTCTTTATGAGAAACTTTATTTAAGTTTATAAAATTACCTCTTTACCCTTACCAACGTAAAGCTTTGCATTCAAATGCAATATTTACTTGTTAGCGACTTGACGGAAAATTCTTCACCGAGAAGAAGAGGCCGACAAATCACGTCGCGTGATTTTAGTACCTTGTTTTTGGAAATAAATGTCAGTTTAAAATGCAAGTATATATGTTAATCAAAATTACATAAGAAAATTATTTGCATAAAAGAAAAAATGTATATACGAAATTGAGATTACTCCAACGCCAATCAAGAGTTACACCTCCCTAGGGATCTGCAGGTGAGGGGTTACTACTAATTGACTATGAAATATTTACGTTGGCCGGCTACCTAATGCAGCAGTACCTTCAAATATTTGTACACTTGTGTAATTGTGATGCCAAAAAATCATAATTTCTATTTGAAAAAATCAGAAATTTATTACTAAAGATAGGATCTATACATAAAATAAACTATATATAAAAAATATACTATATACAAATAGACAAAATAGATTTAGTAATTTATTATATATGTTTGAAAAAAAAGATTTACACTGCAGCTACATTTTATGTTATTAATTGCTTGTTGAATTCAACGAGGCCAAATTTTTTCAGCTTGGGTTTTCGTGATTCTATAATTGTAAAACGCCCCTCATTATAGAGACCGATTGACAGAAATGTGCTCTATATGTCGTGTTAACATGACATTTATTGTGGCTAATTAAAAATAACTAAGTATTGAGTTAACTTTAGAATTCACCAACGTAAGTACGCAGCGAGTTTTTTCACTTTTACTGTATTTAAGAACGTAGACTTCATTTGAATTTAGGGTCTGCGGATTTGTGCAAGTGACATTTTTCTGTATACCACAACCACGATACTAGAGAAATCTAGTGTGGGCCGACGTTTTGTAAACATTTATGACGAGAGCTCGAGTTCTGCGCAAGTGCCTGGTTTATTCTTGAGTTACCACGGCACTTAATATACTACTAAAAAAAATCCATGTCCATATCATTTCTTGCAATATCAAAAATGTCATAAAAAATTTAAGTTGCACGAGAGCTTTAATCACATTTTAGTTAAAATTTCCATACATAGTTTTGATAATGATCCCTGAACAATTTCGAACACAGCGACATTTTCCGATTATTTTTAACACTCTCCAGACTCTTGGTAGGTACTTGTACGCGTAGATATTCTTTTAAAGTTAGTGTGTTAATTTCTTTCGTGACATTGATTAATTTGATTTTTCTGACTCTATAACAATAGCAGTATCTGCTTAACTAATACGTATTTTAAATCTTCAGGCTCAAATTTTTGGTACATACATGTATGCAGCATCTTTTTTTATATTAATTCTCTTTTATGTTTTAATTTTTTCTTTAATTTATTCAACTTTCGTATTCTTATAATTCTTTTTCTACTTACATTTGTACATTTTGTACGAACATTTTCCGCTAAACAATCAGCGGACAGACATTTGCGCAGGATAAAGATTATGATGCCACAAGTAATAGCTCAAACAAAGATACACTCACTCGTCATAGAGTTTCCGTATTCAATATAGAAATATTCAGACACTGTATTAGAGATAAAGAGACTATCACAATTATCAAGACCCGTAATCTAATTACCGTATTGCTAATAAAAATAGGCAAGTATTATATAAGGATATTCAAGGATTCAAAGCGCAAGAAACTAGTATGCTGACCGATGAGACACGTCGTCTAAGTCAATCAATAGTATTAAAACAAATATTCTACAACATTCTAAACGCTTCAATACGATCCAACAGAACTATTAAAAGCGCTGCTTGTCGACTTAATAACCGAACTTTCAAATTGAATTTGCCCTCACTCAGATAATTAAATTCCGAGCATTTTGACGTCCCAATTAGGTGTAATCAGTTAGAACTTAAACAAAATTGATTTTAGTTTCTCTTAATCAAGGGACCTTAAATTTTAACAAAATAACTCTCTTAGCAATTTGATTTCGGTAGCGTTTTTGTTGAATATAACCAAACTGCCCCATTAGCTATTTCCTATTTATATTATGTATACGCGTGTACAGAATCGATGACCGCGTGCCCTGGAGTCTGAGTACCTTCTCCATAGGTGCAAAAACACAAGGCGTTGGTTTTTGTATCTGGTTCCCTAGACATGTGTAACGTTGCACTGCGCCGCGCAATTGCGCAACTCAGTTCACTATGCTCTTCTATCTTCGAAATATATTCGCTTGGCTGAAGCTTTATCAGGGACGGCGTTATAAGGCAACATAATACAACAGCCAACACACCTGTAAGCCGAACTCTCCCACTCATTCTCACACAAATTCAATGCCAACATAGTAATTTAGTAGTTGCTTGTGCTAACAGCCCGCGAGCGCGGGGTGCTGATGGCGGTCGCTTTACAGCTCACTCAGCGCGTTCCATTTTGCTGCGCCATGGCACAATTTTGAGTTAACTCAAAGAGCAGTGAGTTACTGTGTTGACGCGAGAAATTTTGCTGAGTTAACCATGTCTATGTGCGGCGTCTTTTTAAAAAATATCTAATAATGAAAAGATGAAGTCATGGCTTCCCCAATCCTCTCCGAAATGAGAAGAAGCCGTTGCCTAGCTACTTAGAAAAACTTTTTGCGTAATCTTGAATACTAATTATAATTATAAGTAATAGGTTTATTGATTTCACCCACGTATAATAAGCCGAACATATGATTGCGCCGCACGGCATGGTACCCCGCTGACCTGAGCATTCACATTTCGGCCCTTCTCCGTTATGTTCGATTCTCTGCGTGCTCCTTAAGACCATAGTATTAAGTTTTAGTTAGTTTAAAGCTTTCCTCAAATAACGGGTTGTCTAATGCAAAAATATTTTTTAATATCTGATTAGTATTTCCTGATATTAGTGCGTTCAAACATACAAACTCTCTGGCTTTATTATAATAAGATATTATTATGATTGGTACAAGAAATTTCTATCATCATCAATGGCCTGTTAAGACTCCTCTATACATAGGCCTCTTTTAAGGAGAGGAATTTGTTGTAACCAACGAGTTTTGCGGGTTGGTGATCGCGGTACCAGACGCCAGTCTGTCTGCAAGTTCATGCCAATTTTAATTTTTTTAACAATTTTAATTTATTTACCAATTTTAATTTTCATGTTGTATTTGTTTAATATTTTAGTAACCTAAACCTAAATATGAATTGCAATAACAGTAAACCCTGTTACATGTTTCAGATCATGATGTGACAATTGTTAGCATAATATTTTTATACCAATGTATGCAATAAAGAATATCAATTTGAATTCTTACGATACCCTTAGAATGAGATTGGGTAGTAGATTTTATTTTAGATACATTTTTTTAATATGCCATATTCTATTAACGGTATTTACTAATATATCAGAATTTCTTTAATTAAGATTTAGACATTTAATTTAAAGTTTTTGGAATTTTTGTATATACTAAAGTATTTCGTACCCTTTGTACCCTTTGCAGTATAACTTTTTACATTTAATTTATAGAGAAAGTAAGTAGTAATATTGTTCAAAGTTGTCTCTAGTGTATCGTTAACGTAATGTTTTTGTACAAAAAAATAATAACATCGCGTCGCCGTTGTTCTAAGCATAAAATAAGTACAAGTAACAAGTTTACTCCGAGAGTGTAATGAAAAATATTTTTAAATTGATAACAAAAGTCAAGTGTACGATTAACCTAATACATGTTCTCATATATCTGGTAGTTGGATTCCTATGTAGGAATCCGTCTAGGTAGATTGATATCTAATCGGCAGAATAACTCCGCTATCAAGGCGTAAATGTGCACTCGTTACTGTGTTTCGGTCTGAACAGTGCCCATGTTAGCTATTTATTGGACATATGAGACTTACGAACAGACGAGACGACTTGCATTTACCATCAGGTGAACGATTTGCTCGTCGCATCACTTACTGCCATAAAAAATACAGCATGTGCTTTTTGTAATATTCTTATTGTATTACTATATAATATTAGGTGCCGCCAATATATTATAATTAGGTTCGCCTTAAGAGAATCAATCACCCCATCTTATCCCGTGGGTGTCATGAAAGTCAACAGAGGAAAAATAAATCCAATAGAGGCAAAAAAAAAAAGATGGGCAGCAGCAGCGTCCTCCTGGAACATATGAATAAATAAATTATTAGAAAGGTACCAAACAACAACTCCTTGAAGAAACTAGTTAAGGTACATTTTCTAAATACTGTGGATATTTCAGTGATTATAAAACCGTTGCTTGCTACCATAATATGTATGTATATGTATGTGTTTGGATATTTATATGTATGTATATATTTATTTATGTATACGTATGTGTATTAATATTATTCATCTATTTCGTTTAACATTATTTTATTAGTATTACCGTTTTCTAAATAATACACCTGACACCGGTTTTTCAGTAATTTCAAGTATTTTAAGGTCTACAAAAAGTTATTAAATAAATAAATAAATAAAACTGCGGTTGTCAATCCGCCTGACAACAATAGCAAAATCCCTTCAAATTGAGAGCTACAAATTTTTGTGGCATTCTATGAGGGAGGCCTATGTTCAGCAGTGGACTAGTGATAGGCTGAAATTATGATGATGGAATGAGGTAATACAATAAGAACTGAAATGTATTTATACCTTTTTAACAAAAACAACGCAGTTAATCTATATAAATTTGGTATCATGTTTTTATTATTTTAGTAAAAATAGTTGTAAAATTAAAAGAGTAAAATTTGCATGTTGCAAAAAAAAAGCTAAGACGAGGTTTTTAACCCAGAAGCCGTAACACGACGAATAAGTATGCGGGCCATTGAAGCTTGGTCTCTTATCGACATTCATGGCATAACGACATAAAAAAAGTAAAGTTTCAGCCTATAAATGTCCCACTGCTGAGCACAGGCCTCCTCTCATTTCTGAGAGGAGCTAGGAAGAATCCGCCACGCTGCTCCAATGCGGGTTGGCGGACTGCACATGTCTTCGAAATATTTTTTATTTCTCAGACATGCAGGTTTCCTCACGATGTTTTCCTTCACCGCCGAGCACGTGGTAAATCAGCACTTAAAATTGTAATTAACAATTTCAGTGGTGCCGGCACCGGGAAACGAACCCAGGTCACTCGCGTACTATGAAAATTAAAGCGAGCGCTGAGCCCCTGAGCTACCACGGCTCTATATATCTATAACGACATAAAAAGTATTATTTAAAACAATATACTAAAATATATCGAACGCTACGCGAAATATGTATACGACCCGACAAAACTTTTTAAAGTGCTGCTAGTCTTCTTAATTACTCAACATCCAAATCGAATTCGCCCTCACTCAGTGTGTGCAAACATTACTGTGTTTCGGTTGGAAGGGCACTGTGAGCTAGCGTAATCACTGGGCATATGAGACTTAAGAACTTATGTCTCAGGGGGACGGACACAGTGTGGTGTCACACAGAAATTTTCTGGGTGACACAGCATTTGTTATGGGCAGACGTTGCACTTACCATCAGATGAACGTTTTGCTCGTTTCGTCCCTATACAAAAAAAACCAAATTAAGTGTAATGAGTAAGAAGAGTTCAATAACCAAAACTGATTTAACTTTGTCTTAAACAGCACAAGGTCCAAATTTCAACAAACATCTTTCTTTGTGTTGGAAAGGTAATAGAATTTCTAACAAATATCTGCCATAATTCACCACGAGAACAAGACTGGCAGCGGATTAATTTGATTTAGGTTGCACGCGATCCATTACTGCCTCTGAAAAGATCTTTAGTTTCAGGGACGGATAATTAAGATAGGCGTTGTAAACGCAATTTAATTTATTCATACATTTACGCATTCGGAACCGACCATCCGTTATATCCACGATTTTTTTTTAATTAATTGCTGAACGATCAATAGGAATTGCGAGTGTGTTGCCGGCGTTTGAGAAAGGAGTAGGGTATTTTCTTAAAAGTCCCTAAATAGATTCCCAGCAGAGAATTCCTTTAAATACGCACTTTGGTTGAACACATTGAACATCAAGGCGATAAGGACGGTATTTTGAGTAATGCCGCAACTATATTCGGACACAATTATTAGCGTCGGCTAGGATTTGGGCCTAGGGGCGGTATAACAATCTCTAAAATTCCACATTGAATTATTCAATTAATTCGCGTGATAATTACAAAAAACACGATTACATCGCGATAATTATCAAAGACTCAATTTATTTGGCAAACAAACAACTGTCTTTTTCACTTTAGTTTGTCACCAAGAAGTACCGTTACTTTAGATTAATTATGATTCTTCTGATCCATTGCTATCTCTTCGAAATAATATCTAGACAAGCACCATTGACACAGTCGTTGCACGAGCATACTGCATGAGATAGTAAGTTGAATTTGACCTATTATTAAAAAAAGAAGATGCTACGATGATGATGTCAATCCTTAAATAATAAATTTAGAGAGATTACGTTGATATTCACAAGAAGGTGTATCACCACTTCTTTGGAATAAAGTCATCAACGACCTCCTCACAAAACTAAATATAAATCATTTTATACAATAGGGTACATAGATGACTCAGCAATTCTAATATCAAGCATGTTAGTATAGTCTGTGACCTTACACAGGCAGCGCTACACACAGCGCTGGTGCAGGGAATATGATCTAATAGTAAATCCTAATAAAACTGAAATAGTAATGGTCACTCACAAACGAATGCTGAATAGATATCACCTCTCCAGATTATTCAGCACTGAGCTACAGCTGTCACCAGAAGTGAAATACTTCGGTACAATATTGGACAGCGAACTAAACTGGAACAATCACATAGAAAATAAAATCAACAATGCAAGTACCACTTTTTGGCAATGTAAAATAATGATTGGCAAAACGCTGGGGTTTGTCTGCCAAAAATCGTGGTACAAGATGATCATCCGCTCAATGATTTCCTACGGGGCAGTAGTATTGTGGCCCAGAACGAAACTTATCACTGCCAGAAACAAGCTACAAAAATGTCAGAGACTAGCGTGTTTGGCCACAAGCGGGATGCAAAAGAACAGCCCTTGAAGTCATATCGAATTTGCCACCACTGCAACAATAAATACAACAGGCTGTGTTTGACAGGATCCCCAATCAATTTTTTTTTACAAAAGGTACAAAGTACATTTAAATGAGAATTATCGCACTGAAGGAGCCAGCTACTGATTCTGGAACATTCTCAGAAGACCTAAACGATATGTACAAGTACATCACTTGCTTTACACAACACTGTGTTACAAGCTGAGTGTATGGGCATTATCGAAGCTGCATCGGCCATAACAGCAAGGAAAGTAAAAGATCATTCTATAAGAATACTCTTCGACACCAATGTCATTAAATCAGGGCTCACATATGAATGCTACCAACGACTAAATGAGGTATGTCAATTCAATAAAATAACCCTTCAATGGATTAAGGGACACAGCGGATCTAGAGGCAACGACGATGCGGACGAGCTTGCTCGGGAGGTGGGGGACTTCCAATCGGTGTGCCGCGGGACCAGAAGCCATAGTCCCGCTTCCCTTCCGGTATGTTCGCTCGCTAATTAGTAATCGCACTAGGAACCAACATGCACACCTCTGAACAAACCATCCATAGTGCCGACAGGCGAAGAAAGCTTTGCCTGCTATTAACAGTCGCACCTCCAAGGTGCTACTCCGTCTGAACAAGCCCCAAATTAGAATGGTCAGTAGCGCCATAACAGGAAATGCATATTTTAACAAATATCTGTTCTCTATAGGTGTCACCGATAGCCCTCTGTGCAGGCGGCCTATGTCCTATTGGAATGTCCAGTGGTCGCGAAATACTGGGCAGCACAAAAGGCTCGAAGGATCATAAAGATGTACGGGTTGCTTCCCACAATCGTTAGTTGATATTAATTGATACGAGTTGATTCTTGATATAGATATTGTATTATTAATAATTGCTAAATTGCTAATGATTTGATGGAGGATGGGAACACGCGGTATGTTTGCTGTCCGAACGTGAACTGATTAATATTATGTTATTATACAATGGAACGTTGGTGAAATGCTGACGGAATGGAAATGCATAGTGCTTGCTCCGTACACACCTAATGACATCCCATTTACCGAAGACGAAGTTCTTAACTGTCTCAGGTCAATGAACCCTAACAAAGTTCCGGGCCCATCGAGGACTTACACAACATAAAACACTCAAACTTTCACCTTACACAGATACTCACTGGCCACGGACATCACACAAAATACCACGACAAATTTAAAATTACAGATACAGAAAAATGCCCCTGAAACATGCAAACAACACATGACATAGATCACCTACTGAAAGAATATCTGCTTCCGCCGCTATAACCACATTATATGCTGCAAAAATTTAAAAATCGATCCATACAATATCAAAGAAATATTACAAACAGAAACATCCTCAACGTCATTCCACAAACTAGTGACACACATTATCTCAAACTTAAAAAAATTCAACAACACGTCATACCGCACCACATTGGAGAACCCCTCTACTTCAGTCTCGGGTGAGGCTGCCGATTCGCGACAGTCTTCTGCCTAGGAGCAGCGTTGGACAGATATTCCGATCGGAGTTCTTCCGTCTGGAGAGGGTTTCCATTCGGGGAATTCTTCCGATCGGAGAGACTCTCCATTCGGAGAGTTCTTCCTTTCGTAGAGTCCTATCTTTCGGGGAGATCTTCCGTTCGGGGAGTTCTTCCGTTCGGAGAGTTCTTCTGGTCGGAGTGGCTCTCCATTCGGAGAGTTCTTCCGTTCGATTAGTTCTTCCATTCGGAGAGTTCTTCCATTCGGGGGGCTCTCCGCTCAGAGAGGCCTTCCGCCTGGGTAGCGCCTCCCAACGGAAAAGGCCATAAAGAATAAAAAATGGAAGAAGAATGTAAAAAGGAAAAGATAGGAAAATAATGGACAACAAATGTGGGAATTGCAAGGACCTCAGAATACAGCTCACTAAGCTCAAAAATAAAATACAAAACCCAGACGCGGAGTCTCGGTTTAGTATTTTTTTATTCACATCCTAGGCCTAGGCCAAACAATTAATAACATGAATGCCATACACGAAGAAATATACAACGAAGATACCATTTCACAATCTGACTCATCCACAACATTCATTGAAACCTTTCCCAAACCTAAATACCACAATATTCAAATCGGAAGCATCCACGATCTAGACACCGAGATGGCCCTCTCAAGCAATACAACACTGGCAAGACCCACCAAACCCAAACATCATTCTACTCCGAAAAAAACCAACAACAGAAAAGAGACACACATGTTATTCAAAGCCATAGTGGAGGAAGAACCGAGGAAACTCCCACAATTCAACGATCCCCCCGGATGGAGCGGACCACATCTGGAGCAAGCCTCCGACGTGAGCGGGCCGTCCGACCGGAAGGGACCCTCCGGCCCGGAAATGCTGGCTCATGCGGAGGTGCCCTCAGGATCTCCCATAAAGAAGAGGCTACAGGGACACACTACAACGGCGGAGTCTCCCACAAACGAAGAGGAAAAATTTAATACCAAACTCCTCCGGCATGTACTTGTGTTGGTACAAACCCAACAACACCAGAAATTAACACAAGCCACAAACATTGTACACCCACCCCTCACAATACACTAAATAACAGCAGCAGCTCAAACAACGAGTACCACTAGCTGTTCTCGCGACTCTGAATAGCTTAAACCCCATCCAAGAAAAAAAAGCACTGAGGACAAGAATCGCAATGACAAATCTTCTAATTAATGTTAGCCTTCTTTTCTTTGTTGACTCTCTTACTTGAAGTTTATTGTTGTAGATTGGGTGTTACAATTATTCTGTCTAGCTGTCAGGTTCAATAAAAAAATATTCAAAAAAACCTATTATACTCTCTCACGTGAAAAAACCTTTTTCTTTGTTTGTTTACTAATGTTTTATTAATACTGTGTCATTTAAACTTTAGTGTAGGTAAAATTCTCTTAATTAGTTATTATATATACATTAAGCATAGGCGTAAGTCAAAAAAATCTATAAGTGCGGCGTTATATAACTTTTCACTTTTCCAAGAACAACAAAGGAAGGAAGACATTTTCTCGAGATATTCGCTTTTCCATTATACGTAGAGTATGTTATACATCCAGACGTCCTCACAAAGCGGAGAGTCTCCGAGTGGAAGAACCTCCGATCGAAGAAGTCTCCGGAGAGGCGTAAGAATATTCCAGGAAGGCGATGTGCGTTGGTGTCCGAAGTGGAGAGTCTCCAAGTTGAAGAAACTCCGAGCGGAGAGATCTCCGAACGGAGAGGCGACCGAGGTGGAAGAGCTTCCAAACGGAAGAAATCTCCGGAGTGTTCTCCGATCCGGAGTTACCTATCCGAGTGGAGAAGGCACTCCAGGAGGAGAAACTTGAAATTATTCCGTTCTTCCGTCTGCACGGAGAGGCGGCTGAACGAAAACTGTTAGCCCTAAAGATTAGCAAGGTGAAGTGGCAATAGGCCGGCCGTATAGTGCAGGTGACTCATGACCATGTTTTATGGCAATCTATGTGTAGGCGTATGTTATAAATATGACTTCATATCGTTGGCTCGCTCTTTTCCGCGGCGGCCAGCGGAGCGTTGCAGAGGCGAAACAAACACGAAGATACCCGCGACGACGACGATTGAAGACTGCGATCTATACATATATAAATAGTTCTTAACAGAGCTCTGACATGTTTCTGAAGATTATAATAGGATAGCTCTTTTAAGACCTGGTTCTGATTTCTGTAGATGATGGGATAGCTCTTTTGAGAGCTGCTTCTGGTTTCTTGAATAGAACGATGTAACTGCTACAGAAAGTAATAACAGAGCTCTCCGGGTAAGGGAGATTATTTTAAATACTACTCATCCATTACATATAACTTTTTTTTCAGATAATGTAAACTGATTAAGTCTTGACAATTATCATACTAAAAGAGGTTTTAGAAGACTTTATATTATGGTTGTCGTAAAAGTGGACACAGGGAAAATAAAAACCAGGAGATGGGCAGCAGCATCTCTCTGGAACATATGAATAAATACACTGCGGTCGCCAACCCCTCTGCCAAGCGTGGCAGCTATGGCAAAGTCGTCCTAAAATGAGAGTTAAAATCATTTATAGCAATCTATGGGGGAAGTCTATGTTCAGCAGTGAACTAGAAATGATGATTATGAATACAAAAAATAATATAGCTGACGAGCGGGGCGCACGCCTAGATAATAGATCTCGTACTCAACGTGAAGGAAAACATTGTGCAAAAACCTGCTTGTGATGAAAAAAAAATCCATTGACATCTGAAATCTGCCAAACAGCATTGATGCAGTGTGGCAGACGGTTTATGATTACAAACACTTCGCAAATTTAAATTAAAAAGTTGTTATTTCATTTTTATGTCTTTCTTTTTAATCGCTAATTCTACACAGTGTATAAAATTAAATACAGTATGAATAAGACTCACTTGTGCGAATATTGATTGTCCATAGTGGGGCTTCTGTAACTGATACCAACTCTAATACTGTTATGTGAGCAGTGAAATGTACACTTCCGCATCTCACTCAACATAATATAATATGTACATTATATGTTAACGGAGATACAGAGTAAACACCTCAAACGTGTTGTGGGGGCGAAACCAATCATATGCCGTGATCGTTGTTCTGTGTTGTTCACAATAGCCGGTAAATGAAATTCAGGATAGATTTGACTCACCGTATAATATGAGGCTAGTTCGTAACGGTAAGTACATAACGAGACACAGTTTCTTAGAAACTCACCTTAATTACTAAAATGTAGGTATACATAATAGTTCGGGGAAAGTCTTTTCGCATATAGTATGTATAAACTTGTAATAAAATCTGATGGTATTGATGACATTAAAACATGACAAGGTTACATACAGGAAATAAATTACTAAAATTTTGTTTCCAGCTATTTTTCATTGAGCGATTCTTCTGTTATCTGGTGATGAAAAGTCGATCACAAAAATCGATCGCGGAAGTTCTTCACAAGAACTTGCGAAAAAGGTCGTGGTCAAATGTCGGTCCGGCTTCAAAGACTGTGCCAAAACCAGGCCTAACTTGCAATAAGGTGATGCTGTGTGTATGGTAGGATTGGAAGGAAGTTATTCATTATGAGCTTTTACAGCCAGGCAGAACCATCGATTCGGATCTCTACTGCCAACAACTGATGAGAATAAAGCAAGAAGTTGAAATAAAGCGGCCGGAATTAATCAATAGAAAAGGGGCTTTCATCACGACAGCGCTAGACTACACACATCTTTAGCCACTCCGCAAAAATTAAGAGTTTGGCTGGGAGGTGTTAATGTATCCGCCATATAGCTCTGACCTTGCACCTTCAGACATCCAAATGTTTCGCTCTCTTCAGAATGTAAATAAATTTTGAAAAAAAATGTATTGAGTTTTCATATAAAATGCGAAGACTATTTGTCTTCAACCCTATATTATCGAAGCTAGAGCAGAATCGATTCTATTGGTAAATTTGACTGGAAAGAACAAAATTTTTCAATTTCAATTTCATACAACAAATAAACAAGCAAACAAATTGTAATACAAATTGAGCTAGTTTGAATTTTAAATTTAAAAATTTAACTTATTTAATTATTTATTTTAAATTAATATAATTAATAAAAATTAATGAAATTAAATTAGGTTAAAAAAATTAAAATGTGATGATTATGATTAGTGATTTATATAATGATTTCTTATATTTACGCGAACACTACACATTTAAATGAATCGCTTTTCTATTTACTATTTATTTCCCGACATCTGTCACTTTGCCCGTAACCATGGGTTCTATAGAGCACTCGAAACGTCGGGATATAAATAGTAAATATAAACGCGATGAAATCCGTAAAATTTAGTTTCATTTAAATAGTAATTTATATGTTAATTAATGCTTAATTTCTTAATGAAATATGTGTTTAATGTAATTTTCTTGTTTAAATACATGTTTTAAATTAATTATTAGTAAATGTTTTATGATTAGTAAAATTAAATGGTATTGTATTACAAAACTTATAAACTTATTTTTTATATTGGATAAGGTGACGCAACGAACAAAATGTTCACCTGATGTTAGTGCAACGTCTGCCCATAACAAATGGTGTGTCACCCAGAACATTTCTGTGCGATACCACCCTGCACCCGTCACCTATAGACATCAGTTCTTAAGCCTCATATTGTGTGTTGTCACACGTAGTGATTACACTAGCTTTCGGTGCCCTTCAAACCGAAACCGAGTAATGTTTGCACACTACTTTGTTGCTACACAAAGCTCGTTGCTACACGGATAACTTTCCTGGTGGTGGTGCCTACCTTGACGTATTCGTGTATTGGAATCTACCACAAGTAAAATTAGGAATCTTCAAATATATATCACACTAGCTGTTACTCGACCGCTTCGTAAAGCGATAGTAAAATATGGTAATGTTTGATTTTTCGAGTGAAACTTCTTTGAGAGTAAAATTACAAGGTCGAATTGGAGTGCAGCGTTTCTGTACATTTTTTCTTTTTATTTATTGATTCATTCATAATTGCTTTTACACAGTAATTATTTCACATTGAGTAATATTTTTGTTAGTTGATATTTATTTATTTTGTTTATAATTGAATTTCTGATACTTTTCACTAATGCCACGTGTACTAAGTTGAAAAGAATTATTTTTAATGGTGGAAATTTTTTGTCACATAAATATTACCCTCGTCAATGCATAAAGTTCACATGAATAATCGTCAGAGTTACGTTATTGGCCTTAGAGGCCATGTCTCCAAGGCCTATACATGGAGTATTTTATAACGTTGTGAATTTAAAACTTTCAACACGAGTTGTAAAAACTAAGCTAGACAATCAGAGGATAACATATGAAATAATCACCAGTTCAATAGGATGAGGTAAAAAGTAAAAAGAGGTTTTGTTTGGAAAATGTAACTTTATTATGTTATAAATTTAAAGTTTGTCGGAACAAATATATGGATCACAATAAAATCAAGCTTGTTTTATAGTATAAACTCAATAATATATTTCTTATAAATCACAATTCTACTTTAGTGGAGAAAAGTTAACAGAAATCTCGGATGACTCAAAAACTGAAATCGAATACATGTATATTCCATTATTACAGACTACAGATAGATATTCGATTTCTCCATTTGCGTATATTATCTAACCCTTTGCTACACTTTTTTTTCCCTTTTAAAATTCTCATTCTTATTGACGCGTCCTAAGCAGATTCGTTTGATATTTCAAAAATAATTAAGGCTTCAATCTATATTATAATCAATTTCATATTATAATTTCCAATACTGCTTCTAATGCCGAGCAACAATGAAGAGATCACGTATTACCTAAGTGTAACACTTAAACATGTATATTGGTCGAAATTATTAGATACATATACGAAAGATACATTATAATTACAAAATGCTTCATATATTGGTAACAAATACTTACCTTATGATTATATATAAAGTATAGTTATACCCTAAGGTATAAATATGTAACGAAGCGATAATCTATGTTTGTCTTAACTAGCGTTGCCAGGTGTACCGATTTGCGCGGGACTTCCCGATTTCCAAAGGTTTGGTGAGATGTCCCGATTCAGCCTTGATCGGAAGCCAAATGTTTTTCACTAACTTTAAATGTATCTAGTTTGTTTAAGGTTTATTTGTTTTGTTTATTTTATTAACCAATGGTAACATGCCGTTTCTGAAAAAGCTGACCGTCCGGTAAAAATACCAGTTCTTTCGCAGTATCTGTCCCGATTTGTAAACCAAATTCCCGATTCACCTTCCGTCCCGAAACTTGACACACTGGACCTGGCAACACCAGTCTTGGCCGATATGCGACCACGGTGACATGTTCCGAATACTGTCCCAAGCTATCAACTGCGCCTTGGATATTACAGTGCAATCACGGCCACTCTCGTCTTAGCCTACCCACGCCCGGAATAACGCTCATAATCGTATGAGCGTTATTTTGGGGAGATCGGGGATAGGCAGTGTCAACATAAGGATAATCAGAACAACGAGACCCGAAAACCAACGATTTGTGTTATTGCTCAAATGTCGCTTCCAGCTGGAATTCGAGGCAACCCAGGCAACGCGGCGTAGTGGTTACGAACTCTGACCACTAGGCCACGCGAACGTCGTACTTGAATCTGGTACAATTCCCTTATGATGAGATACAAAAACAATAAGCAAAAAAGGTAATCTTTTACAAAAAAAATTGTCTGGTGTATATTATGAAAAACTGAATTAAATAATTCTTATTAGTAACATTGTTCACTGTAACATAATCATATCATTAACAAATCAAAGTCACATTATTACAAACCGGGGTTGGCTTCAGCATTCTGCAGCAAGATTTTGTTCGTAATTATGATCTTTGTAAATATGACACTCAATTAGTGTCTTTTTATGGGAAAGTGCGTAGTTTTCAGGAAAACTTTTATTAAAAAAATTAAATTAGGGAGCAGATATTCTCACATAAAAACTAACAAAATAAGAGAGAGAGAGAGAGGTTAAAATCTAAATTAGTTATAACAAGACGTACTGTCTTGTTATAACTAACTTACTATCACACTAATGTTCCATTAGGTCAATTTCGTGCGTAAAATTATTGTTTATTATTATAAATAGATATATGCTATTTCATTATCTGTCTCGCTCTCTTCGTTCCCGGTCATTTAATGACGTGTTTTGTGGTGCTCCATTTGTATTATAAATTGTTAAGTTATTAAAATAAACTAACTGTCCAGAACCAGTTTATTTTCAATCAGACAAAATTCCCAGTGTATTAAAGCAAGTAGATTCAATATTAACCAATTATATTTATTTAGTTTTCAAACTATAAGGCAACAGACTAAAATCAAGAAAAAACTTCGTAAGAATATTCGTCCGTTGTTTTTCACTACTGCTAAAAATAGAACTACATAATAAATATATATTTGTAATATTGTCTTAAAATTGAAATCTGAATCGAAAGAATGTTCAAAATGTTTATTTAATTAATTCAAACTCCACACTAGAAGTTATAACACACTATGTTAGGACAAACAGACAGAATGAAATTATTAGGATTGCGGAATCCTAAAACCGGGAGTTGCCTATTTTTCTCCTTCGTAGAAAACGCCCTTTCCTGCCATCTGCTGCAGAACATTGAAGAAATACAACAAACCCATTGTAACAAAAAAATCTTGTCTTATTTATATACCACTTAAAACACTAATTGTTAGTTGTTCTTAAATAATATCATTTGATTTAGTGTCATTCATATTTAACTATAAATATGATGATGATGATGATGATAGATTGATAGATGTAGTATCAATGTAAAGGCAAACATTTAAAAATTGTCAAAAAAAATCTGCAAAATTGTCAAAACTTTACTTTACATTGACTACCTATTCTACCCCATATTTCCTGTTATGTGCATAAACAAGTTATGATGCGGACGGACATGTCTGCCTTGATATACACTTCTGACATAAACATAACATATAAGCAAAATTACATTAATAACATTCTACATCTGTGGCAGGAACTCTATTGGAGTAGCGAATTTGAAATCTTCAGGGAAGAGCTTTGCCGCAAATGGATACATAAGTTTGTATGACTGCCGAATAGTGACATCAGCAACACCAGCAATATCTCCAATTTCCTTTTGGCTGCGTTTGTCCTCTGAAGCCTGGAAAACAGAAATAAACCTTTTTTATATATATTTTTAAACAGTCTAGAAACCCCTAGACTGCTGTATATTGCAAAAGGCCGGTTTCCATATGCATTCATCATATATGAAGATTCATACATACATACATAAAAGTAAAAAAAATACATACATAGTCACACTTTTTTCCTATGTAAAGGGTAGGTAGACTCTACCTGCCTTCTAGTCTTCTAGTCTACCTGTCTTCTTCTAGTATGTATAATTGGGTGTATGTTTGGTATGAGTCAAATAATTCTAATTCCACATTACGTTCCATATTACGGTATAATTGGCACAAATAAGGACTGTCTGTACAATACCATACTCAATATCAAGGAACATAAAAACCGACATGTGCTATTTAGAGGCAGCCATCACAGCAAAAGTAAAATAGTTCACCAACTCACTTCACAATTTACACAAATGTCAAATGATTGGTTCAATAGATATATTCAAAATTTAATGTTATATTTAAAAAAAAAATGTTAATACTACTCCTGAACCCAAAAACAATCCATGTATGTTTGTGGCACATGATTAAATACCAAGTATATTTTTCCGACACTTAAAAAGTAGGTATTGAAACAAGAGTAACTCAAATTAACTTATATCACAAAGTCCCAAAGTGTAATACTTTATTACTAACTAGCTAATGCCCGCGGTCTGCGTGAATACAGGTTTTTAAATATATCGTGGAAAATATTACATTTTCCAGGGGTAAAAAGTATCCTATGTCCATCTCTGTTCTAAATTTTGTCAACATCAGTTCAGCGGTTTAACTGTGAAAAGGTGATGATGATGTTCTCCTAGCCGATTTCGACCACGGCGACAACTGCCGACTACTGTCGTGAGCCATCAACTGCGCAGGAGATATTATAGTGCCACAAGTGTTCATGCAAACACAGAGGCACTCACTCGTCCCAACCTACCCGCGCCCAATGTAACGCTGATGCGATAAGATCGGAGGTAGGCTAGGATGCAGTGTCAGAAACACGGGGACAATCACAACACAACCAGACCCGAAAACCAACAATTTATGTTTTAGCACAAATGTTGGCTCTGGCTGGGATTCGAACCCAGAACCCGCGGCTTAGAAGTCACGTACTCTGACCACTAGGCCACGCGGTCCTCAACAAGAAAAGGTAACAAACAGACAAAATGAAAGAGAGAGTCACTTTCGTATTTTTAATATTAGTATGGATAATTGGGTGTATGTTAATTAGGTGTAAAGATTGCAATGGTTTACAATGCATGATATGACTTCAATATTTCATTTAGATATTGTAAAGCACATTACATATTAAATCCATACTAATATTATAAATGCGAAAGTTACTCTCTCCGTCCCTCTTTCTGTTACCTTTTCACGGCTCAACAGTAGAACAAATCTTCACAAAATTAGCCAACATAAGATACTTTTTATCCCAGAAAATCAAAAAATTCCGATAGGATATTTTAAAGGCTATCTCCATGCAGATGAAGCCGTGGACTTTAGCTAGTGTAGTATATTTCAAGAAGGAAGTGACTGGCAGTGGGATATTGAAATTTTCTATTATTACACTTACCTGTGACGCCATATAAATCGCAGCAGCAGCAACAGAGATGGGGCTACGCCCAGATACAATATCCAATTCTCCTGCCTTCCTTGCAATATGTGTTGCTGCTCTTTGCACAGAATTAGGAAGACCAAGGTTAGAGCAGAACCGAGACATGAAGTCTGCTGTAGTAATAAGATCCACTGATGTCTCAAGGGCTTTGAGAATAAGTTTGAAACACCTCCCAATTTCTTTTTTGCTAATTTTGCTAACTGCACAGATCTCCTTAAATGTACGAGGTACGCCTTCTTGTCTGCATGCAATGTAGAGGCAAGCGGATGCTATAGCATCATTTGCCCTGCCTTTTAAATTTTTGCCGTCATGAACCTGCAAAACAAGGTTGGTTATAAGGCAACTTTAGTCTTAAACCGACTTTAAAAAAGGAAGAGGTTTTCGACTATGTTAAGCGAATAGCTTCGCCAATTGTGAACCGATTTCAATGATTATTTTTTGGTTATACTCAAGGTAGGTCTTATGCAGATTTGGTCAAGTTCTGATGATAGAATCCAGGAGAAAATCATGAAACTCCTTAATGAGCATAAGCATGTTTGGAGCTGCTGCACTGAAGTCAGTTTTTTGATTAAATAATCCATACTAGTATTATAAATGCGAAAGTAAACTCTCTCTTTCCCTTTGTTTGTTACCTTTTCACGGTTTAACCACTGAACGAATCTTGACGAAATTCGACACAGAGATAGCTAGCGTCCTGGAGACAGACATAGGGATATTAAAAAAACCTATATCCACGCGGACAAAGTGTCAGTCAGCAGCTAGTTTAAAATACTTACGCGCGTTTTTCGACCATATCAGGACATATACAGACATAGGATACTTTTTATCCTAGAAAATAAAATAATTTTTAAGTGATATTTAAAAAACCGCGGACGAAGTCGCGGGTATCAGATAGTATTTAATAATAAATATGTTTGTAAAAAACGATAAACTAGAAATATTAAAATTTCACCTGCATAGTGGATGTGTTTTACAAACACCCAGACCCTTTACTATCTCTAAACCATACAAATATTTGTCAGGTGCAGGAAATAAGCCTGCGAACAAAACAGAATGCAAACAAGGCAAATTTAAAAAGTACTTTTAATCTTGCAGGAGTTGTCCTGTAATTACCACTTTCCGTGTCGATTTCTGGACTCAAAAAACTAGGGGCGGTTTTTCATCATATACCAAATTTATAAAACCTTTTTCTGAAATTAATCTATTGAATTTGTTGGTTAGTATTTATAAACATCATCATCATCATTATTTCAGCCTATCACTAGTCCACTGCTGAACATAGGTCTTACCGAGAGGTTACTACAAAAGTTTGTAACTCTCATTTTTGAGGGGATTTTGCCATAGTTGCCACACTTGGCAGGCGGATTGGCAACCGCAGTTCATTTATTCAGATGTTCCAGCTGATGCCCGCAACTTCGTCCGTTTAGACAAAGGCTTTTTAAATATCTCATGGAAACTGATTGTCTGATAAAAATTATCAGGATGCAAGCTACCTCTGTGCTAAACTTCGTCAAGATCGAAACTTTATATTGATTACTTTCGCATTTATAATATTAGTATGGATAAACTTGATAAGAATGAATTGAAAAAATAAAACTATTCAATAATTGCCAGTTAATATAATAGTATTACCTGTTTAAACAAATTGTTTGCTCTATCGACAATTGTTTTGGGTAAGTTTATTCGGTCAGCCATTGTATTTATTTCTCGGAATGCATTTATGAGTGCTCTGTCTGTACTGCTAATGTTTCGTCGATTCTGATATTTTGAAACTCCAAAACTATCAAAAGAAGCATCACCACGGCCAGGGCCTATAATAGTGGAAAGATCGCCTCCAGATAACAGAGGATTTTCTGGACCACCTACACGAGATGGATCTACGCCAGATTTTTCGTTACTAAATGTTCGCCATTCTGATCCAACATCTATTACTCTGAAAATGAATTGGAACAAATTCTGAGTAGAGTTAAATAGTTTATACATTTTATGATTTCTTATATTTACGGATTTTATCCCGTTTTATTTTAAACTGAAGAAAAGTAAGTTAATTTGCTAAGATCCGCATGCAAAATATAAAAATGGTGTATATTACCTAGTTTTTTGACAGGGCGGGCGGTGCTCTTCAAAAAAGTAGGTAATATACACCATTTTTATATTTTTTGTTTTAAATTTTGCATGCGGATCTTAGCAAATTAACTTACTTTCCTTCATTATAATGGATTTCCGCAAAGTAACGCCTGATTCTATTAATTATTTTAAACTATTTATAACATGACATTTAGTGTGATTTACAGCACCCATGGTCACAGGGGGACTGATATGACAAAAGTCATGTTAATCCGAGGTACCTTCAGCTTTTAATTTTTATATTTCGTCCGATCCACGGATCTATGCTTTACATCAGCAGCAGAACACATAGCTGACGTGAAGCATCAACGCTCTAGGAAGTCTGCAGTATGTGACCATGTTCTGGATCAGCCCAACCATTACATCAAATTTGATAGATCACAAATCCTTGCAAAAGAACACCAATTCTTAGCCAGGATGATTTGCGAGACTATTAAATTTAAATAGCATCCTATAGCGAAGATAGTTGGGTACTACCACTGGCTTGCAAGCATACCACTGCAAGACTTCAAGACACTGTAAGCTCATTTTGTGTAGATCGGACCAAAAATAATAATTCAAAGCTATAGGTACTCCAGATTAACTATGACATTGGTTAATCTGTCACCTCAGTCCCCAGTGACCATTGGTGCTGTAAAGCACTTGAAACAACGGGTTAAAAATAGTTTAAAATAAAACTGCAATAAAATCCTGTAAAATTAGTTTTATTCAATGATTTATATATCTTTTAATGTAACCAGCTTCACCAATTTTAAAGTCTTAGTGTACACCAGCATATCTGAAGAAATTTACTAGTGCTAGGATTCCTATGCAGTAATCATCTAGCTAGGTAGGCACCAGAGTATCTGTACAAATTTACTAGTGGTAGGATTCTTATGTAATAATTCACCTAGGTAGGTCACAACTTTACACTAAGCCCTCGGTAATCTGGCCCCTGTCTAATCTGGCACCCCCTATAATCTGACATGACAATTGTATGTGAATGAAAATGTTTCATTATTGCATCATTTACATCCTGTAAACTTGTGTAACTTTGTGTTATTTATTGTGTTGTTTTATTTACAACTGCATACCTATAGTATAAATTTTGTAAATTGTGTCACCTTCTTCATAATTTATCAGATCACAAGGTACTCCTCTTAAAAATATTCCAGACTACAAGGGGTCACTGGCGATAGTGTAAATACTGTATATGAAACTTAAAAAGGGTGCTATGCAGGTGCTTCTAGGTGAAACTGCAACTTTTGTTGGCAGTATGACACTTAAAATCAGATGAACAAATTGATTATGGTCTCACTAAGTTCCATAAAAAAAAGTTAAGTATATTTACTCATTACATTGTCAACCACTTTCAATAATACAGTACTCCAAGCAGGCATGTAAGAGTCACTATATACATATTATATAAATATTTTATTTATTACAATGCACCGAAATTTTGTATTTATGTCAGGTATTTATCTAGATTTTTTTATTTCAATAAGAAAAATACTAGAATTTTAAGAACAACATTAAAACAACAGTATTTCTAAAATAAAACGGACCATACTCTATTGTTACATACATATGTTACCCTGTTACTTCAGAGCTACTGGACAAATAGTAATTTTAAATAATAACTTTTTTGTTTGCTACCATACTGGACTACAGTTATGACTCAAAAACATGATCCAAGGGAAGCAAATTATCTAAACAATGTAACAAATAATGCGATTTACCTGTCACCAACCACGAGACCACATTCTGAGCATATCATGTCACCAGCCCTATAATCCTCGATAAGTGGTGCATCGGGGTGAGCATAGCACACCACTTTATTAGCTTCGATCCTAAAATTACAAAAGAAAGTAAAGGCATCAATATAGTGTTAAAGTACTCCATCATGAACTACTTTATATCGATCGTTTCATAGCGACATCTATCTCAGTAATCCACTTACTTAAAACATTATCATATTTAGACATTATTCGTCTTATGGATGAATTTACTTTGAAACGAAAGAAACAAGAACAAAAATAAATAATAAAAACAGACCTCGACGTGCTCGCCATGATTGTCAAGTCGGAATGTCATAAACAAGAGAGTTATACAGCGTAACCACTTTATTTTCTATGATTCTACTAAAATTAATGACAAATTCTACTAAAAACTTTTTCAATTCTAAATTCAATCTTAATCACTACTTTCCAACTTACTTTCTTGACATTGTTATAATCGTATGTATGTTTTAAGGGAATAAATAAAAATACATTGAAAATTACATATGAATAGGATAAAATACATAGCGAGTGCTCAAATGCATGACGAACATATATAAATAGCACTGATAAAATATTCCTGGCTGTATTCGATCAAAAAATCAGAAGAAACAAGTAGAAGTGGTACGTTCGTAAATTAATAAGAGAACCAATGTCTCCAAACTCACACACTTGCAACTGTGTAACTTAAGATACCTATATATATAGATAGAACTGAAAATTCACGTAGTTCATTTTCAGTTCATTTTCATAAAATAATATACCTACAACGACATTAGCATTTTGGTCCAATTGAATCAGCTTCATCCATTAATCAAGCTATCATCCACCTCTTTCTGGAATTTGGATCCATCGGCACTCTAAAAAACAGCTTTTCCGATGTTTTTTCACATTGGAATTAAAACACTGAGGCACAACACAGTATTTATTAATAATTTTAAGCCATGATCCCCAGAAGCGCTTTAGCAAAATTTTACGAATAAAGGTAAGCGCAAGCGATCAGTCAACGAACTTCCCACCCCGCCCGGCCGGCAACAGGACTGTTGACGTCATTCCGCAAATCGAGTGCCGCCCGCGTTTTTAAATATTTTTTTAACGAAAATGCGCTCTATAATCTTAATTTTCTCAGCCATTTTTAAACGTAGAAAAACGTAGTTATTATCGTAATTTTTTTCTTTATTACTTTGGCATTTGTAGAAAAAAACGTTTGGCATCTCCATTAAAAATGCTATAATTTTCTCGCATCGAAAGCATGCTATTGGGGATTCGTGATCATCATGATCCAAAGTACGTAATCTACGAATATTGGGGTCATTTGGGATTTGAACCCAAGATCCTGGACTCAGATAACGACTGAAATAAAAAAATAATGTTAATTTTGCCGTTTAAACATTTAATTGACAGATTTTACATGAAATCCCCAACCTTAGTGTCCAATCACAGTATTGCCAAACGCGTACATGCAAAATACTTCTAAAACCTACCAAGATATTTTTGCCTACTAAATGTTCAATCTATTCGCACTAATTCTACTAACAAGTAGAAATACACTGAAAGTGGTCACGCTGTAGCTATAGATTAAAGAGGAAAAGATGTGATCTGTTAGTTTACAAAATATCTATAGATAGGACCGTATTTGAATAAATGAAATATTATATAAATTTTATCTTATAGATTCGGCCACTCTTTGGGCATAGGTGGAGATTGGCATTTCCGATCTAGTAAATATTACTAAAACTATATGCGTATGTAAAGTTGAAATTTAATATGTAATGAGTTTCACTCAAGAGTGACAGTTTTGTTGAATATATCTAAATATCAAGAATTTTGAATATATCAGAGCGGACGTGTAGTACCAAACGTTTTGCGTCTCCCTTTCGAATAAAAAAGTAGAAACTCTTAATATCATATATTATAAAATTAATATATTAAAAATATACTCGATTAAAAAATTGTAACTCATTTTTGCACTGATTTATTTTTTTAAATTAATAAATTAAAATTTTGTTTTCGGTATATCGAAAATCCGATATTTTTAAAAAATATCAACAGCCGCAATACGATGCCAGTAAAGGACATTGCTGTAGTGTTGCGACACAAAAAAACCTGTTTCATACCTTGTTTTTACTGAGCAAAATCAACTGTCTTAAAAGTTTTGGCGTTCACCAAGAGCTGGTTTTTTGAGATTTTTCATAATAAAGTTCTTAATTTCATAACTTATGTAAATACTATTTATAAGACTAAGACAAGATATATAGTGGCAATTACCATTTTAAGACAACATCAACCAAATTGACATTACAGAAGTACCTGTCCTGTCCTTTCTTCATTCAGTCGGTAAATGACAGATCAGTGTTCTCGAACGTCATATTGCAAAATCGGTAGAGCTGCTCTCTAAAATCGGTATATTTGTACCCAAAATAGGTATATGACAGATATAGTATTCAATCAAATTCGTTTATTTATCAAAAAATAAACTAACGGTCTAATTCGCATCAAGCACACTTAAACATAATTATTTTTTAAGTTCTTTAGGATCATACCAATGTTCTGTGGCCATAGCCGTGATCATCATACATAACAATAAGCGTCATTGAAGAGTCGTTTTGCATGTAATAATAGACTAGTGATTGTCTCAGTAGACAGCCTATTTCGCTGTTTTGTTCTTATAAGATTAACATGCGAAAATATGCGTTCAACGTTGGCCGATGAATGGGGCAGTGATAAAATATTAAATATAAATGAAGACAACAAAGGAAACATTTCAGTGTCATTGCCACGCTATAGTAAACTTACTTCATCCCAAAACAGTTCTACATCATCAGATTTTTTTTTTAATTTGTTAACAATTTCTTAAAATGCGCCACTCTGTATCAATTTCCTGGAAATCATTGCTATGAACAATATTAGGAAAAAGTCTACTAATAGGAACTATCGAAGCAGTTTTACCACTTTTAACATCTGTTGCATCAATTATGTCTAAACCTTTTATTGGATTGATTTTCAATAGAAACCGCATGTTTATTTGCTTACAAGCTTCGATATAAAAATCTAGTCCAGTAGTAAATGCAGATCATTTAAACAAATTTACTTGATCTAGGCTTAGATCTGCTGATTTACTAAGAAGTGTTTTAGACGCAGCAGCACCATAGTATATGGATGGCATCGATATCCACAAAATTTCTAGGATTTTTAAAATCAACATATTCGATAGGAGTGCTAGTTAAATATTCTCTTTTTAAAAAGCAATCAAAAAATAGCCGTGTGGTGTAAAAAAAAAAGTAACGTTTCAGCCTTTAAATGTCCCACTGCTGAGCACAGGCCTCCTCTCATTTCTGAGAGGGTTTTTGGAGCTAGGAAGAATCCGCCACGCTGCTCCAATGCGGGTTGGCGGACTTCACATGTCCTCGAAATATTTCTATTCCTCGGACATGCAGGTTTCCTCACGATGTTTTCCTTCACCGCTAAGCACGTGGTAAATCAGCACTTAAAATTGTAGAACAATATTAGAGGTGCCGGCACCGGGGATCGAACCCAGGTTACTCGCTTACTATGAAATTAAAGGCGAGCACCAGGCCCCTGAGCTACCACGGCTCTGCCATGTGGTGGCGGCTCGTTAAAAGAATACTACCACTTCATCTCATCCAATGAATCTCGTAAAAGGCGAGTAAGGAATTAAACTGCACTGTGCACCCAACAGCGCATGGTGGCGATGGGCTCACCACCTATCACGCTGAGTGCATTATATTGTTTTGGTGAAACGTGGATTGTGGCTGTCATCTGTTCTTGCAGTGAGTGTCCAGTCTCTGACTACCCCTTATGGGATACAGTCGTGATCTTATGTATGTATGTCAAAAAATAGTTTTAATGTTACAGTTATTTTTTTATATAAATTATATATTTTCGGGTGTTCTGCTTGCATTTCTTTGTTTAAATCGTTAAATAATGGTATAAATTCCAAAAATAACAACGTAGTGGGTGGGATATTGGAGCTTCTGTAATATATGTTCTGCAGCTAAAATATGGCCTTTATTAGTAGATATTTGGTCTATGAAAAATTGTTTTAGAGCAGAATCTTGTTCTAATATTCTTTTAACTGCTGCATGTACTGATAACCAGCGTGTCTGAGAGGGGTGATGATAAAATACATTACATACTTTTAAGTCACAAAATATCTGAAAGTTTTGAAACTCTGCCACTCTTTTTGGACTAGAAGAAAAGTAGTTGTAAATGTCCCTTACGAGATCCTCTATAAAGCGTGGTAGTTCGAAAAAAGCATATGACGCGCAAAGATGAAACGAATGGCTATAAAAACTAAAAAAGCTAATAATACTGAAATGCACATTTTCAGTATAAAAATGTTGGGAATTTCGTTTTAGCAGCAATGTTACAACAGAATTATTACGTCCCGTCATTACGGTCCCCATCAGATGCAAAACCTATTAGGTTATTTTTATATGGAATATCATTGCTTCTAAAAAAGTTTACACTTGTGTTCAAATAAGGATACTGGAGTAGCATCTTCTAATGCAATAAGACCTGAAGAACAATATTTGATGGGATGTTTTTTCCCATATCGCACGACTAAACACAAGTGTTTGGTTACATAAATCAGTGGACTCGTCAATAATAAGTGAAAACTTAGCTTGCCGCAGATCTTCACATAAATTGTGGAAACACTCTTTACCTACAAATAAATTATTATGATTATGATTATAATATGTTCAATAATGGCGTGAGTTTTCGTCGAAGAACATTTTATCTCTGCTGCTATTTTTGAATCAGGACAAACGTATTGTATCAATTTCGGTAGGTGTTCCATAATAGTGAATGGTAGATTATGTTCAGCAACAAACGAGGCCAATCTTATTTCTCCTGAAAATAAAATAATGAATTATAATGACGTCGGTGCATATAGTCGCGATAAGGACAGGGCACTATGTCCAGCAGTGGATGCGTGATGATGCTGATATCTATACACCCAGAGATGTGACTTATATAAGATACAAGTATCTGAAATACAGATACAAATTACGTAGTTTCATCTTGTGTCTAAAATACTTTTGCAATTCATTTTGTACCTTTTGTTTGGTAACTTGGTATTCTGTAAATACTTTGTTTTCTAAATACTTTCAGTAACAGTTATCTCTGCATTTATTCGCAAAATGTGACAAGATTCTAGTTCCTTTATTGCAAGATTTGCCAGTGGCGAAAACACAGGATCTACTAGCAGCACCGCTGACTGAGAAACACTGCAAGACCTAAATAATAACTTAAGACCTAAATAAAGCTTAAACGCTTGTCCTACAATAAAAAATATTTTCCAAATACAACACCTGTTTGCCAAGTTCTGCCCCGTGGAGGGACTCCTTTAGGTGTATTATTATGAGGCCTCATCGAAGAAAAATTAGTGATAACATTTTTGAAGAACTGGTTTAACTCTCTCACTCTGGTCTAAGTCTCAATTACAACCTTAAAAATATAGTATTATGTCTTGTCACATTTGCGCGATCAACGCGATCTATACTTTAATAATTAACGAAAAAAAAAACTTAATTCAATGAAATGTGGTTTTCTTACAAAAGTACTATAACTTTATAAAAGTATTTTAAAGATACGTTTTTTGTATCTAGTATTTCAGATACCATTCCAGAAAGTATTTTATATCTGGTATTCGAAATACTTAATTAAAAATTTTCGTAAAGGGTATCTTGTACATCACTGATTATAGATAGGTAGAAAACAAAATAATATGACAATGTAAGTAGTGGCATGTACTTAGTAATAAATAATAAAATATTTTTTTACCTTGTTTTACTAGTGTTTATTACAGTAAATGCATGCTTACGCCTTTACGACTTTCTTGTAGCTAGCCTGAAAATTTTTCTTCCCATTCTTTTCTATAATATTGTAGATACTTTTATCTTTTTGCACTCGCGCTTGTACTCGGTTTCTCCTCAGATGAAATTTTTACTTAATAGACTTATTATATTTTTTGATAGGCACTTCGTAACTATAAATTTGAGGAAACTTTCTCTTCGAATTTTAAAAAATTAATGAAAAAATAAAACGGAATTCCCGTTTATGTAAGCGAGTGAATTCCCGAGTGGGAAACCCCTTGCAATAATTAACTACTCTACTTTCGAGGTATTCCCCGTAACGTAAAACATAAATGAAAAGGGTTGTCAATTTTGAAATCGGGTAAATTTCCATAAAAAAATGGAAAGTCAAGTTTCAGCCTATAAATGTGCCACTGCTGAGCACAGGCCTCCTCTCATTTCCGAGAGGGTCTTGGATCTAGGAAGAATCCGCCACGCTGCTCCAAAGCGGGTTGGCGGACTTCACATGCCTTTGAAATATTCTTTATTTCTCCGACTTGCAGGTTTCCTCACGATATTTTCCTTCACCGCCGAGCACGTGGTAAAACAGCTCTTAAAATAACAATTTTTAGAGATGCCGGCACTGGGGATAGAACCCAGGTCACTCGCGTACTATGAAATTGAAAGCGAGCGCCTAGCCCCTGAACTACCACGGCTCGAAATTTCCATGTATTATCTGAAATCGTGGAAAAATCATAGCATTTCGGTGTTTCGGTAGAACAGAGCCCATATCGGTAGAAATACCGAAAAATCGGTAGGTTCGAGACCACTGTGACAGATTGATAACAAATTAATTAGTGATGCCTTAATGCTTTACTAATTCAATTATAATTATTTAACTCTGTTGTTACCGATTAAGTTGTGATAACCTCATGTTTTTTTTAAACGAGCAGACATATGTTCAATTTATTTAAAATATCAATAGCTCCTTCTTCTTCTTTTTGATCCTGATAATTTAATTGTATTAGGGCTTCGTTTCGATCGACAGTAAAATGATAGTTGAACTTTAACTGAAGATTTGTTGGACTGATTAATGGTGATGAAGATGAAGATTTGCTGGACTGATGGAGACAAAACATAAAGTACGATTTTGGCCTTGAATTGAATTTTTCAATAATTGTACACTTTCACCAGCACTTGCTGCATAATAAACTATCAATATTATTTATAATTTATATTTATATAAATCAGTTTTTTCATATACTTATATACTTATATAAAAAACCAAAGAAAAGTATGGCAGCAATAATGCAACGTAAAAATTTTGTTTTTTTTCTAATCCCCCCGTGAATTCTATTCACTACTTAAGTAATTTGTTGGTAACTTTTGGCGATATTTTCAGTTCGATGTTTAATATTGATAGTGCGTTCAAACATACAAACTCTTCAGCTTTTTTATAGTAATATATAAGATTGTAGATAAATTTATCTTACTTGCTATGAAATAAGTAACCCAGGATTTATCTTCACTTATATGAACACTGCTAAAAAAACGACTGATATTCAATTTTAATAAGCTAGGTAATTTTGTTTACGGTAATTTTTGTAGGAAATTGGTTGGTTTTATATATATATAAATTTAAATTTAAAAACAAAATAGAAATCAAAGTTGGAATCCAAATTTTGTTCTGTTTTAAAATCCAAAGAAGATCTAGAATCTAGACGAATGAACTGCCGCCTATTATTTGAAAGGTGTACTGTAATGGGTCATATGTTCTTTATACGTATTTTAAGACTGCTCTTAAAGATGTGATAATCATAACAATATGAAATATATACGGGCTGTCCTCATGTATTACTATATACATTTGAACGTGTAATTACATATACAATTCACATATACAAACACGATACAAACATCTGTAAGTTATAATTATGCAGCACTCACGGTGCTTGTCAATAGGAACACACAGGAACATACTGGAACATACATCAAAATGTTATATGACACGTAGGCGCATAGACGAATTTCAAGGGTAACCGGATGACTGACATGTCAATGTCTCTATTTTACTCGTCGCGTATAGCATACATCTGATTAAGAAATTGTAATTCTCATAGCATTGTGTAAATGATTGAAGATTGAATTGTCACCGTGGCAACCACAAATGCGGGTAATTAATGAAAATGATGGTGTAATTAGAAACGTCTATCGCCAACATTCACCAATGACCCAACAATCGAACAATTATGGCCTAACTTGAACACTCGGCAGAGACATTGACGGAACGCCTCGTGCGCTTAACATCTCGGCTAGTGGGTCAATGGTTGCGAACTGCGCTCAGGTTTCTTTACCACAGATAGCTGTATAAGATTACTTATTTTATATGAACTAACAATATTTGTAGAAAGTGATAACTCTGAAAAGAACTAATTAGTTCTCTCTAGTTAGTACTCTTCGTAAGTTCTTTAAGTTTCTCAAGTATCTATGATACTTTTTATCAGAGTAATATAAGATGACTCATTTTCAAATTACGCATGTCAAATACCACCGTGAATCACTTTTCAAACTGTAGCCTTGAAAACTCGTCTTGTATCCAGTTCCAATCCTAGTGACCCATATATCATTTAATTAGTATTTGTATAATGAAGTAGTAATTCATGCGTGTGGTGGCGCGATACAGAATATTCTAGCCCATTCCATCCCTTGTATACTTATAGTAAACGTCGGTTAAAGGAAATGTCACAAAAATCACACGGCATCCGATAGATAGCACAATAAATAACCTGGTTTACTGGTGGTATGATTCGTCCGTCGATAGAATTCGTCTAGGTAGGTACCTGACCCTATGGTGGACAGGGTCAGGTAATCTACTGAAACAGTAGTGTGCGATAATTACTGTGTTTCGTTGTGAAGGGCACTGAAAGCTAGTTTAATTACTTTGCATATGAGACTTAAGAACTGATGTATCAGGCGGACGGGCGTTACCACAAAGTAAGGTTCTGGGCGACACACTATTTGTTATGGGCAGACGTGGCGATACTCCTGCCAACGCTGTCCCACGCTACCACGGCTCTCATAGATCATACTTAAATACGACAACACAATGATATGACTGCATGGCACTATGCATCCTACGCCCGCTCCCTATAAAATAAAAAAGTACGACATCTGACTATGACATCCTTTAAGGAATCCACTGTTGGTCACAAGTCTTTTTCAAGCTTTAAAGAAAGATTTGTCGTAATCGCTACGCGTAGCAGGGGGCAAATTAGCGACGAAAGCGAGTTGTTCACTTTACAATACCAATGAAACGAAGTACTGAAATAAATTCTCTTACTTCCACAACATGACTGCACAAAATCAATAAATAAACGAAAGATAATAATTCAGGGAATAACTATCCACTAATAAACCGGTTGCTTATGTGATTCAGACTGCAAACACATTCACCAGGATCCCAACGCATCTATCAAACTGGTCCACCTATTAAACTAAACGCATTCCGTTCGATAAGAAGCTTTAATGACACTACCGTACTGTTTGTTTTTCATTGCTTTTTCTTCATAAATGAAGCTATTATCTAGCCAGATTGCAGACCAGATAGACAGATATTTTTTTGTTAGTCAATTGATTACAAAGTCCCAAGATATTAGTTTTTCACAAATATAATCGATATCCCATTATTGCCTATATATCGTTTTGTAAAACGCATAGGATGGAGTTGCAGTTTACATTCACACACTATTAGTGTTTTATAAATGACTGAGGGAAGCTAAAAATAAGTAACTAAATACATTCCTATCATTTTTAGAAAGTTATGTCTGTCTGTATGTCTGTCTGTCTGTTTGTTTGTTTGTGAACGCATCACGCATAAAGTACTAAATTTATTCAAAAGAATCAGAAATAAAATCATAAAGCACCCTTAACATTTAGTAAAAAATTACAAACTATTTATGTTAAGATATCCTTGGTATTACCCTAAAAATTTAAAAAAATACTTTGGTACGCAACGTTATTGATTAGTACGTATGGCACATATATCAACGCCATTGTTTACAAAAACTATTTACAGACGATTTGATTTACAAATCATGGTCTTATTACTACTAGACGGACTTGCCACGCCAAGTTTTAAAAAAACACCTGTATCTTAAAGATAACAATTTTTGTAGTTCGAAATTGAGTATGACATTTTTTTTTCATTTTCACTCATAACAGTTAGTCTAGATTGTATATATACGTTAATTAGGTTCAATCGTATATAATTTTTAGCAGTATGCCGGACGTCCCCACATTGACCTTAATACGAGTAATAAAAACTATTTTCAATTTGAGGTTATATCAGTATATACAATCTTTACCTTACACATTTTTCGTATAGTACTATTAATATTTATTAGTATGTTTATGCATAAAACAAAAGCATTTAATAATTTAATATGGACAAAATACGAATCCACAATCCACAAATCATGATAATAATTTTATTCATACTTCATGAATACATACAATATATTGACGATACACAATAGTCGTCTTACTTAGAAAGCAGTCGTAGAAGATGTAACATACCTACAAACATCGATAACTAATCTTAGTTTTTAAATATATAACTGTATTGAGTAACAAACAATTACACATTGAGCGCCTGTAAATGTTCTTATAGAATTAATTGGCGCAAATTAACTTAGAAACAATGTTCTGTACCGACTTGTATTGCTAAATCCCCGACTTACGCCTTACATATCTACGCTATTTCGTCATTATTATTCTACATATATTTTTTTTAATTTTTATTCTATTAGGTTTGGGAATGGCCATGAATCATCTCTATTTTTTGGTTTCCATCATACCTAGCCGTATTGTAGTCACAGTAGCACAGTTGTCCGTTTTAGAACTGGTGATTTTAATGACGCTTTGTTCTGTTTTCATGTTGAACAAAACATACAAAAAAGAACAAATCTAGAATAAAATATTTGGATTTATAACATGTACACTTATTTCTTATACGCTTAATTAAATAAACAAAACGAGTTACAATAATAACGTACACATGAAACTATAAATAAGTACTGAAAAATAAACATCGACAATTTATACATAATCTTTACGTTTATGTTTGCTTTTTCGATGGATTTCGAACCGATACAGAAAGACTGTGTCTAAGAGAACATTGGTGGTAAGGAATTATAACCAGCTCCTAAAGAACTGGATTTACTGTGTACAATGCGATCACCCAAGAAACAGTAGGCATTAGCAGTATGCATATATATTTTCGGTGATGTAATTGCTGTTAGCCTTCTCGGCTTTTACAGCTTCATCGGATACTAACAGTATGCACAGGAGAAGCTCAGAGCCCGGACGCTCACCTTAAATTTCATAGTATGCTGACCTGAGTTCGATCTCCGGTGCCCGTACCTCTATTCTACTAAATTGTTTCGCAATTTTAAGTGCTTATTTATCACGTGCTTAGCGGCGAAAGAAAAAATGGAAAGGAAACCTGCATGTCTGGGGAATAAAAATATTTCGAGAACATATGATGTCCGCCAAACCGTACTGAAGCAGCGCGGCTCTTCCCGGCTTAAAAACCGTCTCGGAAATTAGAGGAAGCCTGTTCTCAGTAGTGGGACATTTATGCTTACTTAAGCCGCCTAAGTAGGTACCACCGCAGTGCCAGTTCTGCCATCAAGCAGTGCTGCTCAAACACCACAATGTTTCGGTTTGAAAGGAACATAAGGTAGCTAATTAATGAACATACTCGTAGAATACCTAAAAACTGATGATTCATTGTGACGAGCGGTGTGAGATGGTACAAAGGACTTTCCAATGGACAAATCAATGACTACTTTACAACTAATATTGGATATTGCGTACATTGTTTGGAACCACTAAAGTATTGATAAAGGGTGATCAAAAACAAATAAATAATCACGTTAATATATCTTTTACTAAAAACGAATTGCGAACGTGTTCGCACATATAAGAAAAAAATATAAGAATGCTATTTGTTAATAATCAAAATTCTATCAAGTTTCTTTAACCCGCTTTTTAAATTTAACGTCTCCGTCTTTTACACAGACGCTCAAAAAAAATATATAAAAAACGGTTGTTCTTGTTCATAAATAACCTACAGCTATTATTTTCGCGCATCGTATGTACATGAATCTTGACCGAAGCTGAAAATGCGAGTAAGAAAATGTGAGTATTTTAAAATATCTTTGCTTAAACCATGTTTGAGATAACTGCTAGGTTTAGAAGATAAAAATAAATAGCCCATTCGCATCAAAAAGCAACATTTATGTATTAAAGTACATGTAGGTTAGTTGTTAAAGTTCAAATTGTTCTGTTATTAAGGGCATGCAAGTGTGCATTTGTATCTAGTTTTATAGCTAGTTCATGTAGGCAAGTCTACCCGTTGCCCTTGGCTTAAACAGGACAGCTTTTAGGTAGACTCCTTAAGTCAAATCAAATAAGCAAAGACGCCTATTGGACACGTCTGTTATTGTGGTCCATTTAACCTGATTAAACTTTATAACAATGATATGTAAAACATTTGGAATATTGGAAAGTATTCTGTTCTATAACTCACGATTTAAGTTAATTGTAACTTAAGTAAGTTAAATATGTTTATTATGATGTGATTGTTGATTTTTTTTTTTGCTTCATTTAAGATATCACTAAAGATTTTTACATACATACTTACTTTATTGGTTAAACTTTATCAAAATCTAGTGATACTTTGCGGAAATCAGTTAATATGACGGTACAGTAAGTTAATTTGCTAAAAAGCATCACGGCATATACTGCAGTTTTGTTTATTATTATTAATCTATCAGCAGTATTTTCTGCAATAGTGGAAGACTCTGATGTATATCGCTACTCACTCTCCATCATAGCAAATGCATGCCGCCAAATGACTTTCGAGTTCCGGAATGATGCCTAGTGAAGCCATTTCGTGGAGATAGTATGCAAAGTTTTATATTGAATTTTCCACTCCTCCAGTCTCTTCGAAACTAATGTGACAGGTGAGATTATAGACAAACGTTGGCTAATTCCCAAAAAGCGTTATTCTAAAGTTTGTATAACCAACATATTTCAAGAATTCTTAAACAACATTAGATTCACCGAAACTAAATATCTTCAAATGAAAATATTATTTGATTAAGTATATTATATTGTCTATGGTGGATCTCGTTTTATATAAAACGTTTGTAGTTATATTTAAAAATATAATGTTTCTACTGTTAACCTAAAAATATATTGTAAGACTTATATTTAAATAAGTAGCTGTGCTCCGCGGTTTCACCCGCGTAAAATGGCCGACCCCGATCGATGATATACATATACGAGTATACTCCCTATATGAATCGGATTTTGAGGTTGTAATTTTTTTACGCGGAATCATATTTTTTTTTTAAATTAAGGTAGCCTAAGTTACCCGCTATAATATCAGCTATCTGTCAGTGACAGTTCCGTCAAAATCGGTCCAACCGTTCATTTTTGTTATAATCAATTTCAATATAAATCTTATTCTCATAAGTACAATCTAACAGGACACGTAAATATATATATTGAGTAATATATATATATTGAGCGGTGACCCTGCCGACATGTTATGATCGATAACAATCATTGATCATACTTTGTTTTACGTTTGAAATTTGGAATGTAGAAGCTATTCAACTAAAGAAAAGTGAAAAATAAATGAAATTAGGGCGAGGTTGTGTTGCGTTAACACCTCCCATCATATCCTAAGTACCATTCCTTTTTGAAGCATTTCGCCATGTTCAAGTAGAGATATATTGGATGTTTTATTACTGTTAGACCTTTTATATCGTTTTATTATTTTATTTCTTAAAATTTAAGCTTTTGGCATTTGCCAAATTGTTGTTATGGTGTCATAGTTTCGTACTTCTGTGTATTTTTTTACCCGACTACGGCGAAGCAAAAAGGAGGGTTATGATTTTGACCGGTATGTATGTATGTGCATACATACATACATACATAATATAACATAGAAGATACATAATTTAATACATAGACATAGTGATGTTCAGAGGATAGCTGTGGTCGTATGCCACTGTGCCCTAAGGATTGCTTACTACTGTTATAATGTATTGTAATACTATAAAAACTACAAAAAAGCTATGTCTATGTATTATATTAAAATGTTTATATAAGTTGACTACTTATTAGTTGATAAATATTGATTAGTTTGTAGATAAAATTGTCAGACAAGAAAATTTTCTAGTTTCATACTTTTAAGAGCGCGGTTTTTAAGTAATCGGGTTTTAGTTTTTAAACTTACTTTTATATTTTAGTTTATTGATGTTTTATAATTAAAATAATATTACCTGTCTGTGTACATAGGAATGTGTCGTTGATTTGTTACAAATTCATTAGAAATTTAGACTGCTATTGCGATAACTCTTTAACTAGAGTTACTGTGTCATACCCTTTTAAAAATTAAAGACTGCTGCTCTACACAATATAAAACAATAGGTATACGCTAATAAAGAAATAATTAATTGCGTTATCAAGTGTCATAATACCCGTTGTAAATGTGAACACTACTAACTTAAGAAATAGCGAGGTCATAGCAGGTCATTTCAAGTTCAGTGTTTAAAGGTAAGTACACACTAAAGTGTAACAGACCTTTCACATACTTTAACGATAAGAGCACTTTACAGAGAAATAAATTTTATATCACCTAAAGCTAGTTACAGATTCCATTATAATTTTAATGTCTTTTTATATAAAATTGTACGTTGCCATAGTAGTAGAAGGATTAGCCAATCTATTTTTCCGATTTATTGAATGGTAAGTGCAACGTATGACGTATGGTAAGTGTGACACCAGACTGCGCCCGTCACCGTGAGACATCAGTACTTAAGTTTCATATGCCCAGTAATTACTCTTGCTATTAGTGACCTTTAGTCCGAAACACAGTAATGTTTGCACACAACTGCCCGACGGAAGAGTAGCACTAGAGTGGTACTACGGTGGTATTTTTTGTTTTGTTACTCTAGAAAACTACATGTTAAGTCGATTTTCTGTACCTAGGTTGTTTGTTGTTTTATTCTATACGAGCATAACTCTTGTTGGTTGTAAAGTCCAGCCATATTACTCAGCAAAGTAACATCGCCTAAAGAGAAGTCACTTTTGGTAAGCCTTCAAGAGAGTATGGATACAATTTTTTGAACTTACATTCTCCTGTCTATATTTATCGATCCCATAAGAGTGAACAGACACCTTCTAGGCTTACATGGTCATCCCTATGGAACCTACCACTAATAAAAATCAAATAAAATGCTGGTCGAACATTATATACACAAGTAAAATATTTTAACACGTTACTTTGTTAATCGTCGGGAGGGCTAGAGATGAGTGTTATACGTGTACAATGCCTACTTATACAACTACAGAATATTACGCCAATGTGTCAGTGTCTTTACCTACTAGAGGCGTGAGTAAATAGATACACTAGTCAAGGAAGCGTCACGTAGCACGTGTCGAATCATTTGCATATTGACGAATCGACGCCACACTTCCACACACTTCACGATAAATAATGATTCATTTGTGGCAGTGACACGGCGATAACAATGAGAAAAGTTACGGAAGTTTCCTCACATCCTGATTAAAAGGAAACATTAGAAGTTTTGGAAATAATAAAAGCCAGCCAACATACCTGTTTCTGAAAAGGTTTTAATGTCACAGACGACATACATACATAGGTGGTGAGCCCATCGCCACCATGCGTTGTAGGGAGCACAGTGCAGTTTAATTTCTTACTCGCCTTTTACGAGATCCATTGGATGGGATGGATTGGTAGTATTCTTTTAACGAGCCGCCACCACACGGCACACGGCAGACGACATACATATCTTTTTAAAGATTTTTTTTGAAACGAATCCACCAAAAGGATTTCTCTTGTATCGTGAATAGGTCTTACAGGCATAATCAAAACAACCCCACCTGAAAACTAATAATTTGTTTTTACCATAAGATAAAGTAACTGCATTTCTAGACCACCTTAACTCCCTAAACTCTAAAATTCAATTTACAATGGAGTTAGAGGCAAATAACTCTTTAGCTTTTCTAGATGTTTTAGTAATTCGAAATCCTAATAACACCTTGTGTCACACTGTGTATAGAAAAAAGACCCATACTAACAGATATTTAAGCGGTGAATCTCACCATCATCCATCACAGTTAGCTACCGTGGGTAAATCCTTGTTTCAGAGAGCACGAGGAATCTGTGACAGGAAACACCTGGCCGCCGAGCTTCAACATGTCAAGCAAGTTTCGCACGACAACAAGCTTCGGGTGACCGAGTGAAACCGGCCACAGTCGAGCGTGTGCCTGCTGTTCTACCTTATGTCAGAGGAGTCACGGACAAGATTGGCTATATCTTGAAGCGGGCTTCTATAAAAACATTCTTCAAGCCGCCGAAGAAGATAAGTCAGTTTTTACCATCTGTCAAGTGTAACATCCCTCTACAGGACGCAGGAGTATACAAGCTAGATTGTGAATGTGGTCTCTCTTACATAGGCCAAACAAAAAGATCGATCAAAACCCGCGTAAAAGAACACATAGCTGACGTGAAGCATCGTCGTTCTAGGAAGTCTCCAGTCTGTGACCATGTTCTGGATCATCCCAATCATTACATCAGATTTGATAAACCACAGATCCTTGCAAAAGAACACCGATTCCTACCAAGGATGATTCGCGAGGCTATTGAAATCAAAAAACATCCTAATTCCAATAGAGAAGATGGTTGGGTATTACCACCAGCTTGGGATCCAATAATAAATAAAATTAAATCAAAAACCAAGCATACCACTGCAAGACTTCAAGACACAGTTAGCTCTTTCTGCGTAGATCGGACCCAAAAATAATAATTAATAGCTGAAGGTACCACAGGTTAACTATGACATCAGGAACATCTGTCACCTCAGTCCTCCCGTGACCATGGGTGCTGTAAAGCACTCGAAACGTCGGGTTATAAATAGTAAAAAAATTAAACGCGATAAAATCCGTAAACTTAGTTTCATTTAAATAATAATTTGTGTTTTGGACAAATGTTGGCTCGCCATAGAGGTCAAGAAAAATGACCACTAGACCACGCGGTCGTCTACTCGTCGTTGTACAGTATGCCGATAAGAACAATCTCCTGGTTTTTAAACCTTTGATTCAGTTGAAATTTATTGGCGATCGAAGTATCATCAGGCACCGTACCTTAGACGCTGTTGCCTGTCACCGGCCCATGTACTGACCTAAGCTGTCAGTGTACTTCCAACCGAAACTCAGTAATGTTTGCACAATACTGCTTCACGGCAGAATAACGCACTGCGGTGGCACCTACTAGACGGATTCCTGCATAGAAATCCTACCACTAGTTCTTTACCTCTAGAGCTAGAGCATTTGTGTAGGTAATATTGAAATATTTATTTGTATTAAATATTGAATTGAAATATTTATTTCATTCAATATTTTCATTATTTTAAATCTAGTACACTACCCTAAGTACACTACACTAACCCTAACTAGCCACGAGCAAAAATTATAAAGCAATATGTTTTTTTCTTTTGTGATTCAAATTTAATAGCGTAATTTTATATCAACGTACTTTTACAGTTTAATAAATAATAAGATATAGCTAAATAATCCACGAAACATCTCCTACAGATACTAATATATAAGTATGATAATTGATATTTAGTATGAGAGATTTATTGATTATGGATATCGTGCTCTTGATATTCGAAACTACCACTTGACATAGAAAATTTAGCAATATACGTCGTCGTTTCAGTACAGTTTCATAACAGTGAAATTTATAATAAGCAATCAAAATGGCAATATTAACTCAGGAGCTTTCAAGGTCGTAAATTCGTAATCGTTATTGAATTGGATTCGTGTTGCGTATGTCTCGCCTGTAAATATGAACAAGTAACGCTATTCTATTTAAAAAAAAAATTATCGTGGAACGAAGTCCACACTACATTGAAACGATTTAAGTATATATTTAAATGTTCCTTTGTGTTATTGATTGTTTTTTAAATAAAAGTAAATTTACAGAAAATCACGATCTCAATGCGTCGTCATTCTAAAATCAGCTAAATGACCTTTTAGGAGATGACCTCTTATGTGACACAATACAGCAGAGGCCTGATCATGATTTGTTTAATTGATTGGTTTAATGTTTAGCGGAGAAAACTTTTAAATGGCCTTCTTATTTCTACTTGTACTTTAATATTGTGTAATGCCAGCTGTAAGTTTTCCAAATAAATAAATAAATAAATAATAAATAAATGATGATGTATCAAAATCAAGATATACAATATTTTTCTTAAATTTTATTATAAACAAATTCAGGAAATATGTAGATATCGGGATAGCAGAGTAGAACAGCACATACCTCAATCAGTGGAGTAAGAATTTATTTAAGTCCCTACCGTTCGCTACCCGTCACCGCGCATATTCCCGCGGTGTAAAAGACTACAGACTGTAGTCTCTGCCTACCCCTTATGTGGGAAAAAAGCGTGATTGTATATATGTATCAAAATTTGTGAATGTACGTAGAATAATATTTTAACATACCAATAGTAGTTTAGTTCTGGGCGACGATATATTCTGATTAATGTCATCTACACAAAAAAAAATACCGCCCGTCTGCTATATAACTCTTTCGTGTATGAGATAAGGCCTCAAAGAAGGTAATATGCAACGGGACTGTCATAATTACGTTACGTCCTGTAAACAAGTAACTTGCGTGTTCCAGAAACATACAGATGCCACGACCAACATCCCAGGCAGGCTGGTACGATAACCACTGTGCCACTCTTGGCTTCGTCAATACTCATGGATCGTCAAATAATACATACATTGCCGTATCATTTCAATTAAATTTACTATTATACCATTATTTTTTAATGTATGTAGGTAAATAATCAATACATATTTATCGGAACAATATCAGTGTGCCGTGTACACACGGCACACTGAGACATCAGTTCTTAAGTCTCATATGCCCAGTAATTGCACCAGCTAACACACACTATTGCTTTGGTACCTACTTAGTGGATTCATAGGAATCCTACTACTAGTAAAATAATCTAGATTAAGGGCAAAACTCTATCCAGATGACATTCAAGGCGGCCTACGTGGTTAGTTAACATTGGTCGCAGTTTTCCTAAGAATAATCATTTAAATCAAGCTGACGAATACCTCTCTAATTGAAAGCACCGCCAGTTTTCCTTGAGTATTTAGGTTCTACTTATATTGACTTGGCGTGACCTTAGTTCAGATGCAATAGTCGATGCACTGTGTAAAATTTTTGCAAATGGCCTGACATTACTGTGCAACTGGGCGATTGCTCAACATACGCTCGGTGCAGATGTTCATATCGTCGCTGCGGTATAAGATTTCGTACATTAAACACATTAAATTTATTATCTTTGTTCAAGCGCTGTTTCGTTAAGAGGTGTCGTGCGATGTTACTGAAATTTTATTACTTTTCGTTTCTGCTTAATGGTTTTAAACGTCTAAATACTTGCCAGTAGGGCTAAACTAAATGCTACTGAGCCTCAATTTATATTAATTATTATTATAGTATAATTTATAAACACCTCAATGAATGTGATATATTTTTTATCATCTTTATTATCAGCCTGTTACGCTGTAGATATCCTTCCGACATAGCTGTTCATTTTTTCATATTCGCAGATTTTGCAGTTACTGCAATGTTTGGCTGACTGTTCTCTGTCAAGCCGTCTGGGAACCACAAGCCGTCAGCGTCAGTCTTTTGCTTTTTCTTCCGTGAAGCAACAGTGTACTGTGTTTCGTTCTGAAGGACACCTCAGCTAGTATAAGTACTGGGCATATGAGACTTAAGAACTGATATCTCACGATGACGAGCGCAGTGCGGCGCCCACATGAATCTGTTCTGGGTGACACAGAATTTGTTGTGGACAGACGTTGCACTTGCCATCAGGTTGTGGTTATCTCGTTACTTTCTGCAATAAAAAAAAACTGCTTCGTATTTAACGTGATTGTCACTTGTCGAAAGTCACGTTTTTTACTGAATTTTCCTTTTAGTTGACGACATTTATGGGACGAGATTGGGTGTTGAGTGGACGAGCTATTATTCTGCTACCACACAAAATTCTTTTTATAGCTGAAGAGACGAACGAAACGTTCACCTGATGGTAAGTGCAACGTCTGCACATAAGAAATGCTGTGTCACTAAGACCATTACTGTGCGGCACCACACTGCACCCGTCCCCTTGAGATATTAGTTCTTAAGTCTCATATGCCCAGTAATTACGCTCTCTCTCTAACTACTTCTCTCAGTGCCCTTCAGACCGCAACACAGTAATGCTTGCAAACTACTGTTTCGCGGCAGAATAACTGGCACTGGATAGGAATTCTACCAACGGTAAAATAATATAAATAATTGTATTATACGTTATTATATAAGTCGGAATTCATTCATTCTCTTATTATATTTAGTAACGAAACGAGTAAGTCGTTCACGGTTTACCTGTAAGTGCCACACCAGGCCATAACAGTACAGTATCACTAGAACTTGCAGATGTTAAAGCTACCTTTCTTTCGTCTGAATACAGTCTGTGGCCCTAAAAATAGATCTGATGGACTTTCGAGGCAACGCTCACACATAATACCTGCGTTAAATTGCAGTAATGCGGAAACGGACATATGATACACTGCCAATGATCTGTCCTTAGGAGTATAACGCGCCAGTCCCTTGAATCTTCTTAGAGGGTGGATGATTTGTGTCTATGGGCCACAGAGGATCACTAGTAAGGTGAATACATAAATAAACTCCTACAAAAACCTCGAAATTCGGACTGTCCGCGTTCGCTGCGTGCTTGCGCGTTTTAGAATATCTCAAAATGATTTTAAGTCGTCTAATGACCGTCCGAGGGAGGCTACGGGCCTCCATTCGGACTGTCGACTTGTGTGTCGGGGAACTCAGGACGGTGAGAACCGCCCTGGAACACGGGTGTATCGTGTGTACACGGTGGGATTGTTGACTGCTGCGCGCCGCTCTCTACGGCGGTCTCGCGTCGTGGTGCGTGTTATATTAAAGCTATTAACTGTGTGTACAGTGTAGCCTGGATCGTGACTGACCGTATCGTGGTCAGGGAGTGCTGAGACGATCGTTTCGTCTAGCACGTTTCACAGGTGACGTTTGTGTTCGGTCGCGTTTCTATCTGGTCGGTAATTTACTGCTTTAACCACCAGCCGCGTTTGGATGAACCGCGGCTTTTTCGAAAAACCGCCGTGATAATGCTCTGAAGTGTTCAGAGATTAAGGGCATTTCACAGTCGCTGTGAAGATCTACGTTGCGTTGGTACCAACCGGCTCCGGTGGCAGTTCGCAAGAATCGATTTTGAACGCTCTGTACCTTCTTATATTGATTGCCCGTCGCGTGAGCGAAAGCGACGAATGCTTAGGCGATTACGGGTCTTATGCAAGTCTTATAGAGGCGAAGTCTGTGTGTTAAGCACATTTTGCTTAAAGAGCTAGTTAATGGATATAGTCGGCTTGAGATAAAAGCCGCTCTATTTCGAACGTTTTTTATGTGTGCAGCGAACGACATCGCTGCGTCTAAAGTGAAGTCCATCACTGCACTCAACAAGTCCAACACTACACCATAGCCTATTAACAGATGAGCGTTATATCTGGCCCGGGTAGTTCAGGACGACTCATTATGTTAGGAAACATGCTTTTGACACTGTAGTATCATTGGCGCAGTTGATAGCTCCCGAAAATTTGAACGGATTGATCGGCCATGAGGACATCGTATAGCGCGCACAGCCTGGCAGGATTCAACTCGCAAAACAAAGTGCCGCAGGAGAGTTACCTGCGTTCAACTAATGAATCGTTACAACCGTGTTGGAGTGTTTAACAGAAGGAAAGTCCTAGTAGAATTACCTGCAAAGATACTAAGTGATGTTAATAAATAAATAAATAAATAAATAAAATCTGTTGTATTACAGAACGGAAAACTATTTTACATTAGATGTATAATGTAAAATGTACAAATCTTTCCTTTAGTAAGCAAGGATGGTCATCATAAAGTTGAATTAAAAAAGGAAGAGACTGGTAACGCGAGTAATTCCATCATTATCATCATCATCATCACTTCAGCCTATCACTAGTCCACTGCTGAACATAGGCCTCCCCCGTAGTATTGCCACAATAGTTTGTAGCTCTCATTTTGGGAGGATTTGGCCACAGCCGAACCCGCCTGCCAATCGTGCCACATTTGACAACCGCAGTTTTTTATTCATATTCATCTCCTGGCTTTTATATTCCCTCTGTCGACTTTTACGTACACCCACGGGATGAGATAGGGTGGTAGATTCTCTTAAGCCGCCACCACACCACAGTAATTCCATTGCACTAATATATTAAAGAGCCCTGCTAGTTTCTTATAAATTATCTATATCTCGCCGTTGTTACTGCCGCTATAGATCAACAATGCGAGGATTACTCAGCTCAAATAAATTTTGTAAACAAACACTAAGCACAAACAATTAAGGAAGTAGGTAGCACGCGCGCACTCACGGCCGGAAGCTAACTCTTACGCATACCAATATACCAAACAAATTGTAGAAGTGAATGTTTGTACTGTTGTTATGATATTTTCCGTGACGACCGCGCAGCCTAGTGGTCACAGTACCTGCCTATTGCTCCGTGGTCTGGGTTCGAATTCCAGCCGGAGCCAACATTTGTGCAAAAACCAACAATTTGTTTTTTGCCCTTTCGATTTCGTAAGGACTATATTGGGGGCTATTAGATAAAGACGAGTGCCTTTGTGTTTGCGCGTACACTTGTGGCAATATAAATCTCCTACGTACGATAGTTTTCGGAAAGTTGCGGTCGAATGGTATGAAATTGGCAATACTGCAGGGTATGACACAATGACGGTATAGATGCTGAAAGCTGGACAGAGCGTGGTAACTAGTCAGCGGTACTGCCTTTTTAACCGTTCCTGGAGGAGCGGCATCGTACCAGGTGCAAGGCCGTCATCTTCCTGCTTGAGAAAGAAAAGGGTCGCAGCAAGACTGCAAAAACTACCAAAGCATTAGCTTGCTCAGCATCATTGGCAAACTGTATGCAAAGGTTTTGATTAAGAAAGTGATGAATAAAACTGAAGAGAATATATAAGATGTACATGTACAAGCGAATGGGATGCTTGGATCAGGTCTTTTCCTTACGAAGCATAGCCAAATATACTTGGCTCAATGTCAAAAGGTCTATTGCGCATTCGTAGACTTGGAAAAAGCCTATGACCGAGTGGAGAGGAATGAATTGTCGTCATTGTCTATGTATGGGGTGAACGGCAGCTTGATACAAGCACTGAAATCACTTCATAAGGATTCTAGTGATTATGACAGGGTAAACGGAGCTTATACAGAGTGGTTTAACATCGAAAAAGGTGTGTATTGTTCCCAAACGGCTATAGTTTTTCGAGCTACGCTTTGTATGTATCGTATTCATCTGAAACAGTCATTCAGAGCTCAAGATACAGGGAATCCCAATTTGGGAGTAGATGACGCGTGTGGTCAGATATAAAAATGGGATATCAATGAATCAGTATATAAACTCGTAAATACTGATAAACACGCCTGTAATTTTCAAGTACTTGCGTTTAATCGCTGTGTTGTTTTGGTCGCTCGACAACTAATTTGTTATCTGTCGTTGCACGTTCAATAAATAATAATTTTAAAAGTATTATAAATAAATTAATGCCTATAGATATTTATATATCCTATATATCCTACCTACCCTATATATTTTATCTTTTATCTATTACTTTAACTTTATATTTGATGATTAATTATATTAAAAACAACTTAATCGTAAGTCAAGTTATAACAAGTCATCGTAATCGTGAACACAAAATCGTGCGCAAAGTAGCCAGTTTGTCGGTCTCCTATAAAACGTGGTTGATCCCAGAACCAGGATTGATATTTTATATTAAATCAATATTAAGCAACTCTTTAGTATCAGTTTAGTGGGTGACCAATTTTCTTTGGACCGAATCATCGAGGTCGTAGTCGACGCTGCATGCTCGGACTCCAAGGCGGTGAATGGTATTGTTGTAAAATCAGTCTATTTGCTATCATCATGTTTCTTCTGCATGTCAATGATATGTTGTTTGAAATTATTATCATTCATTGCCATGTACCGTGGGGTGGCGGCTTAAGACAATCTACCACCTCATCTCATCCCGTGGGTGTCGTAAAAGTCGACAAATGGAAAATTAAAACCAGGAGATGGGCAGCGGCATCTCCCTGGAGCATGTTAATAAAAAAACTGCGGTTGCCCACCCGCCTGCCAAGCGTGGCAACTATGGCAAAATTCCCCCAAAATGAGCGCTACTAACTTGTGTGGCAATCTATGGGGGAGGCCTATGTTCAACAGTGGACTAGTGATAGGCTGAAACGATGAAATAATTTGAACATTAATTTATCTAAAACTAAACTTATTGAATTTCAAACATATAATAGCCAATCCTATAACTTAAACATAAACCAAAATAATAAAAAAATTGAAGTTGTCAATGAGGCAACATTTTTAGGCTTGAAAATAGATAAATACTGTAACTGGAAGTCACATATAAATTGTCTCTGTAATAAGCTCGATAAGTATGTATACGTTTTGAATAGATTAAGGCTTACAGTTTACCCAAGCAGCTGCGGTAACAGCATACTATGGTCTGGTGTCTTCCAGGTTGAGATATGGCATTATTTTATGGGGAAACTCTACAGAATCTATTCAGAGCATTTAGGGCACAAAAAAGTGTTTATGCGCAATCTACGGTATGGGCTATTTGGACAGTTGTAAATCTAAATTTATATCCAGTAATATGTTTGAAATATGTGTTTTTGTACAAAATAATTTGAATTTATTTCAAAATGTAAGAAATGTTAGAAGTCAATATAAACACACCCTTCATGTACCAAATCAGAGATTGATAGTTTAACAGAAAAATGTTTATTGTATGGCCATTAATATTTATAACCGTTTACCTGTTATTTTCAAGAATAAAAAAAATCGACAATTCAAAAATGACGTAAAGAATTTTTTTAAGCAAATGTTATTGGTGAATTTTTAAATGACAATAATATGTAATTAATTAATTATTATTATTTTATGATTTTAATGAATTATGAATGTAACTAAATGCCTTATGACTATAATTTATGAATGTTATACTATAAATTGACATGTAAATAATCTACAATTAATTCTATATTTATTTTATATTTGCACACTTTTTTATTCAAGTATGAGCATGCTGGAATGTTAACATTTTATAATACCTTTATTTATGTACCATATCTCAGGCGAAATAAATCATTTTGAATTTGAATTTGAATTGAATTTGATGATCATGATGATTGCTATGCGGATAACAGTAATGGTGATGCCTTATGCAGCGGCCGTGCGAATATTTCTCGTGAACATCTCGACGAGTGCCGGAGTGTATGAAGTTGAGATTTTGTTAGATCAAATCTCGATATGAGGACTAAATTTGGTCAAGTCCGCCCCTAAGAAAACACATGCTTGCGCGTTTACCGATAGAAAGAAACCCTTGTATCCATCCACTCGTTTTAAGAATACTCCCCTTGTTGCCTCAGCTAGTATCAGAATCCTTGGACATAACGAGTGGAGTTCAGTTCGACGGTCACCTGAAAGGAAAGACCTAATTGTGATTTTAAAACGCTAAGCTTGCTCAGTACAACGGGACATTATTTAACGCCTGCCCATTGATTGCAACTTTACAAAGCGTGCCAGATCCTTCCATTTGACCGAATCCAACGAAACTGCTTGAATCGTCGATGACCAAGTTCCTTTCGATCAGATCGATCTACTGGCTTTGCGCATGTTCTGAGGCGATGTGAGGATTAATTCCTGCTGCTAAGTTCCACAATCACTCAACAGGGCACAACACAAAATCTCATCAATTTCGCAAGCAAGACTGCCTCCTGCGTGGGAGCTCAGGAGCTAGGCGCTCGCTTTAAATTTCATAGTACGGAGTGGCCTGGGTTAGATTCCCGGTGCCGGCACCACTAAAATTGTTAATTGCAATTTTAAGTGCTGAATTACCACGTGGTCGGCGGTGAAGGAAAACATCGTGAGGAAATCTGCATGTCTGAGAATTTAAAACAAAAACATGCTCGTGGCGGATTCTTCCTAGCTCCAAAACCCTCCCAAAAATGAGAGGAGGTCTGTGCTCAGCAGTGGGAACATTTATAGGCTGAAACTTTACTTTACCATTTTACTGCCTTCTGTATTTTTGCCACTGAAGCAAGACCTCGGAGATCCAACCACTCTAGCTATTTGATCAGACAGTCTGAAACTAACCCGTTCGCGGATGTTATAAACGGAGTGTTTTGACACACTGCATATTTCACATGCCACATGCCCTTATGCACAGATGCATAGATGAAGACATTTAGTTTTCTTGTCTGTATCAGCTTCTATGAGGATCTCGTATATAGGACAGATGTCGACCAAAACACGCTCGACTACGAGTAGATCTGATCTAATAGCACCATATTGATATCGTGAAATAACAACCGTCTGTAAAAATGCCTGCGAGTAGACCTGAGAATTCTTCTATTCGTTTAAACAGACCAGCCCCAGTAAAACTTGGCGCGTTTATTGTCTAGGCTGGTGAGTAATTTTCGTAAGGCAATTCACCGCCCCCATTTACCATCTTTAAAAACTAACTCTTAGTATTGTAATTAAGGCTTCATGATAAAAATCTTTTTAAAAGTAAAAGTACTCAGGGTAAGCAAATAGTTCACTCCAGCACAGCAATCAGTCTAGGTAACCAACGCAGTGCCAATTAATTCTACCGTCCAAATAGCAGTGCGCAAACATTACTGTGTTTTAGTTTGGAGGGGACGGTAAGCTACTGTGCACTGGGAATATGAGACTTCTCGACGACTCTGCAACTGTCATGTTTAAGATCTTGCACGTACCATAAAGCGATCGATTTGCAGGTCTCATTACTTTCTTCCATTAAAAAGGAGCGAAAAATCGTAGATTACAGGCCTGTATGACTCAGGATGTGTCCTGGTAGAAGTTCGTATTAACAAGCAGCGTACCCGGTTCGTACAATCAAACACTTCAAATTCAGCGATATGGTTGCCAAATTGCAGCTAAGGAACAGAGAATTATAGTCTTACAATCTGACGTACAGCTATTTCTCTTTTCTATTACTGTCATAGTATTATTCTATTTTGATTAGTTTCAGCCTATCACAAGTCCAATGCTGAACGTAGGCCTCCCCCATAGATAGCCACAAAAGTTTGTAGCTCTCAGTTTGGAAGGATTTTGCTGGTGGTAGGAGTCCTATGCAGGAATCCGTCTTGATAGGTACCACCCCAGGGCTAGTTATTATGCCGTGAAGCAGTAGTGTGCAAACATTACTGTGTTTCGGTTTGAAGGGCACTGAGAGCTAGCGTAATCACTGGGCATATGAGACTTAAGAACTGATGTCTCAGGGTGACGGGCGCAGTGTGGTGTCACACAGAAATGTTCTGAGTGAGATAGCATTTGTTATCAGACGTTGCACTTACCATCATGGGAACCTTTTGCTCAGTTCCGTCCACTTTAATCAAATAAAAAAAATTGCCATAGTTGCCAAGCTTGGCAATTTATTTATTCAGTTGTTCCAGGAAAATGCTGCTGCCCATCTCCTGATTTTTATTTTCCCTCTGTCGACTTACACGACACCCACGGGATGAGAGGGGGATGGTAGATTTTCCTAGGCCGCCACCACACATTTTTTGATTACATTGTCCCAAATGGAATATAAATTATTAATCATTTATACGTGAAAAAAATTACATTTATTAATGAAATTATGACAAATATTGCACTTCTTTCGTCGAGTTTGTATTTTGTAAATGAGTCACGCTCCTAGTTTGAATAAGACTACAAATGGACAAAATATTGTGCAATTATTGCAAGTCATTGTTACCCAAACGTGTACCAATAAACATAAAACAATTACTAAAACATTATCCCACGAAGGTTTCTAGCGCCACCGATGACTGACAAAGAAATCCGATGGCCTATAAAAATGACTCACGTATTATGACAAAGCAACGTTTTAAAATCATTTATATATTTACAAAATGGAATATGAATGATTCGATTTTTGAAACGATTGGAATAAAGAATTTAATTTAAATATATAATAATATGGGCGTTAAAAAAGGAAAAGATTTTTAGCCTGTTCTAGCTGTCAGTGATTAATTTTCATTGCTGATAATTCAGTTAACAGAAACAGAATGTAGACGGATAACACTAAATGCTATTATAACAAAGTTATTACAATAAATTGTAAAGGTTACTATTTACCTCACATCTTGAGTTTTTAAAGAAACTTCATAAGCACGCTGTCCACGTAGTGGTTTTTCGATAAAGAATCACCATGCAAGTGCCTTGTCAACCCTAAAGACGAAGATTTAATACCTACCGAACCCGAAAAAAAGGGACTCCAGCGCACATCACTCACCATGCGAGTCCCGGCAGCATTTTGATACTTAAAATATTATAGTAATATTATAGTGCCGCGTCTGCGAACTTTTTTTTTATTATTTTATAAAGTGACGAAACGAGCAAAACGTTGACCTGATGGTAAGTGCAACATCTGCCCATAAGAAATGCTGTGTCACGCAGAACATTTCTATGTGACACCACAATGTGCCCGTCACCCTGAGACATAAGTACTTAAGTCTCATATGCCCAGTGATTACGCTAGCTCTCCGTGCCCTTCAAACCGAAACGCAGTAATGTTTGCACACTACTGCTTAAGTGGAGTGAAGGCGTGTTACCAGAGTTTTTGAATAATCCATGGTTTACTCTATATCTGTTCTAAAAGTCCCGGTCGGAGTCACAAGTAGGTTCTAACGCACTGAAGTGCCAGTTATCCTGCCATTAAACTGTGTTGTGCAAACATCACTCATGTGGTGTTATTCAAGATATGAGACTTAGAACCGATGTCTCATTGTGTCGAGCACAGTGCAACACAGAACTCCAAGACAAAGTTCTGGACAAAGCACCGCAACTTTTATCGGCAGGCCTGGCATTTACCATCAGGTGAATAGCTTACCCAACTCGTCACTTAATGCCATGAAAAAAAAACGTCACCTTTCGTCATTTTACCCTCACTTTTGTACGTAATGTACTACGTATAATCCATCTGTTGGTAAGTGTCCAGTGTGACCTACAGAAATCCACATGCAATCTCTATGAAGAAATAAGATGTCGGTATGTTGTCACCCCTGAAGTCTATGACGTAATGCATCGTTGCCAGTATCTGGGTTTCTGATTTTCGTCACTAACCATACGAAACGTATGTCTATTGTTACTTACTAAAATTAAAAAATAAATAACTTTGAGACGTATTAACATATTAGGTGACATTTTTTTTACAAAACGTTGTTTATTCGATTTTGCAACTGTAGGCAACACTTACATAAAAATAACACACATACTCTATTTCATTTAGTTTTGCATGTATGTGCAAACTTCTTTTGTAAATACTTGTCTGGTTTTAGATTCTACTTTACTGCGCGTACTGCAACAGCACAATTTTTTTAGAACGAAGCCCCACAGTAGGATTTCTCCTGTATAGTGGAGTGTTTACAGACTTTTACAGACATACATATATTTCACATGCACAACACAACTAGACCCGAAAATCAACAATTTGTGTTTTGCACAAATGTGGGCTCCGGCTGTGATTCGAACCCAGACTGACTTTTTTACTCTGACCACTAAGTCACCCGGTCGTCAAAATAGTATTCCAAGTTACTATGTGTGGCAACTTTTCTTACTTAATATCTTTATTTACGAAAGATTTCATTATTTATTTCAGAAAATACCTTCATCATAATATAAAATGCCCAATTCTCCGCGGCCAGCGTACCTGACTGGCCAATCGTTAACGATATCTGGTATCTACTAGCCGAAGCCAATATTTCTCGACATAAACCTCAGTTTTTCTCCATTCAATGACCGTAAATGGACTATGTGTCGTGTGGTAGCGGCTGAAGAGAATCTACCACCCCATCTCATCCCGTAGGTGTCGTAAAAGTCGACAGAGGGAATATTAAAACCAGAAGATGGGCAGCAGCATCTTCCTGGAATTTCTGAATAAATAATCTGCGCCAAACCGACTGCCATGCGTGGCAACTATAGCATATATATCCCAATCTATGGTGGAGGCCTATGTTCAGCAGTACATTAGCGATAGGCTCAAGCGGGTTTTCGACTTATCGTGAAGGGGAGCTCAGTAGCCATGGCTATTGGACCCACGGTGAAGATAAAAATAGCCCAAATAGTTGGCCTGAAGCAGCGGAGAGGACCTCGACTTCCGAAGGCAGTGAGAGCGGCCCTCCGTGGCGTGGCGGAGAAAGAGAAGTTGTGGTGTGACTATGCGCCGCTCTCCCTACTCTCCGCGGCTGGCATATCCGCCGCTGTGATCGGGGATACTGATGCTTCCGAGTGCCCGTTAATTTACACTGGTGACAATATAAATATTTACACGGGTGACAATTTAATTTGCCTCCGGGGAGTCTATTGGCCGTGAAAAAAAGAGATGCAGCCTCGTGTTTCAACGTGTCTCGTAGGAGGGTAAGTGGGTAGAATAGAATAGAAAAAAACATTTATTCGGCACACGAACATAAGACAGTTAATTATAAAAAAAATACGGGAAACAAAATATTTATGTTTCAAAAGGGGTTGTTATGGATATAGACATACACAGCGCTGATTTTCAGCCAAAAACCTTTGTATTTGCAAAAGGACGAAACTCGACTGTCACCTATTTCATACATTATCATTCATGCAGGAATCTCTCTAGGTAGGTACCACCCCAGGGCCAGTTATTCTGCCGTGAAGCAGTAGTGTGCAAGCATTGCTGTGTTCCGGTTTGAAGGGCACTGTGAGCTAGCGTAATCACTGGGCATATGAGACTTAAGAACTGATGTCTCAGGGTCATGGGCACTGTGTGGTGTCACACAGAAATGTTCTGGGTGACACAGCATTTGTTATGGGCGGACATTGCACTTACCATTGCTCACTTAGTGAACGTTTTGCTCGTTTCGTCACTTTATACAATAAAAAAAAAGATAAAAAATGGGATAATTTGACTTAAAACGAAACATTAGATAGTGGGAATGGACGAAGGGTATAGTTGTATTAGGAACAGAACTGATTAACTGACTAATAAGTTCACTTAATAGTGAGCCTAGTGGTCACCACTATGCAACCGAATTAACTGTGATCTCCAACCAGTTGGATAAAGTGCCCTTTTTGTAGACATAAATTAGTTGCATCGAATCGAAATCGAAGTTACATTCGAATTGTTTTCAACGTCATTGTTTTCGTCACGTGCTAAAACTAGAAGTATCGTGCATAATATAATGTATATCTTACAGATAAAACTTTCTAGTGCCTACATATACGTACGTACCAATTATATAAGCGATTTGATAAGATACCAATATCAAATATGACATGACTTAATCCCGATCATGAGAGTGCAAATATTAGTTTCGTTTATTTATAGAGCGTAACAAAGACTATTAAATGTTTTTAAGCTGAAGAGAAGACTGCAGTTGATGCACAGATAGCCTATTTCTCACCCCAACGCGCTCTCTTCCGGTCAACTACAAAAGTTGTCCTTTGCTTTGTTATCGCAAATATGTAAGTAAGTAATACATTTATTTACTATTAAAAACATACAGCACAAAATACAAAGTAAGAAAATATTAAGAAAAATTAAACAAAAAATGTCTTAGGTACTACGTAAAAAATATACCTGTTAGCAAAATTTCTGTGCTGCAGCATATAATCGCAAAGTGGACCGAAATCAGTTAAAGACGCGATGACAACAGAGCACAGATTTTCAACTTTTCCGAATATCGGTGTATATGTCGGATGCAGTTTCGGAGACACAGGGCCAGTAACACCCCACGACCGTAATACCAATAATTTCTATGTTGCACGAATATCGGCTTCGGCTGGGATTCAAACTCAGGAACCACCACCTCAGAAGCATGCATGCCGGTCACTGAGTCAAATCGTAGTAGTGGTAAGTGAGTAATTACAACGAAATAACTTGATTTTTAACAACATATTGAATATTCATCTTCCAAATTAATCTTTATATTTTAAAAAGTTTACATATAACAAGTATTCATGAGAAAATTAAGTTATTGTAAAAAAGTCGCTTTATAATGTACTAACTGATGACTGCGTCATCAACCGCGTGTATATAGGTTTTTTAAGTAACCCATGGGAACTATTTGATATTCCGGGATAAAAAGTGTCGTATGTCCGTCTCCTGGATGCAAGCCATCTCTGTGCCAAACTTAATCAAGATCGGTTCAACGGTTGAACCGAGAAATGGTAACAAACAGACAGAGGGGTAGAGAGAGTTACTTTCGCATTTATAATATTAGTGTGGATTAGTATGAATGTATTTAAAGGATGTTATGCTATCGAAAAACGATGGCGTAGTATTGACGTGTTATGCGAATTAGCGCAATAATTTGATGCGAAACAAAGAGGTGATACAAAGGGACTTCCCCGTGCTTCCATAAGTTTGTTTAATTTTCACTAAAACAGTGCCCAAGAATTCCCCGTGTCCATCCACTAGAGAGCCCAGATTTACTATGACATCAGGTCGTCTAACATCTCGTCATCCCGTGACCTCGAGTAATGAAAATCGCCCGAATTTAATTTTATTCGATGTATAGTATTTATTTTTTAGTTAGTATTTATTTAGAGCCGTGGTAGCTCAGGGGCTAGGTGCTCGCTTTAAATTTCATAGTACACGAGTGACCTGGGTTCGATTCCCGGTGCCGGCAACACTAAAATTGTTAATTGCAATTTTAAATGCTGATTTACCACATGCTCGGCGGTGAATGAAAACATCGTGAGGAAATCTGCATGTCTGTGAAATAAAAAATATTTCGAAGACATGTACAGTCCGCCAACCCGCATTGTAGCAACGTGGCGGACTCTTCCTAGTTCAAAAACCCTCTCAGAAATGAGACAGGGCCTGTGCTCAGCAGTGGGATATTTATAGGCTGAAACTTTACTTTACTTTTACAGTATTTATTTACCTAATGTAAGAAAAATTTACACGATTATATATTCTTTCAAGGATTTGCATCCAGGCACTATATATGAGGTGGGTACGCCGACCTTAAATCCGAGCCGCTGTCCCCCCGCAAGACTTAGTAAACAAACGTGTTTCCTCAAACATACGCGTCCCGTGTTTCATGCACCGGGAATGCAGGGGTCGCAGTTAACATCAAGGGGCGAACAAAGAATCTGACTCATCATCGGCCCACAGGTAGATGTTTCATCGCTTAACGGAATTTACACTTACTCACAACGGATGCTGTACTCGTACATCGGATGGTGTACTCGTACATCGCTCCATTTACACATATTAAAATATTTAATTTTATTGTGAGACTCGAATGTATGATCACCAAATTAAAAAATCTTTTGTCCCGTAAAACCATTGCGTGTCATGAATTCACAAGATATATATAATTTCGGTGATATATATTTTCGGTGATGTAATTGCTGTTAGCCTTCTCGGCTTTTACAGCTTCATCGGATACTAATTTCGGTGAAGTAATCGCTGTTAGCCTTTTGGCTTTTACAGCTTCATCGGATGCTTATTCACAAGAACAAATGATGTATAGCTTTGAACCGCAACATTTTATTGCGTAATTTTGATGTTTTCCTTAGAGCGTAGATTTATAGCAGCCACTAAACGGTCGTAAATGCGTAGGCAAACTTATTACGTTGCATTAAATTTCATTTTCTTTTGCTATGTGGTGGTTATATGAGAGAATGAATCTATCAAAAATTTCGTAAATTTACATGAATACTATACACATTAAATAAAACTAGGTTTAACGGAGTTTATCGCGTTTAGTTTTACTATTCATAGCCGCCCGACGTTTCGAGGTCTTTACAGCACCCTTGGTCACGGGAGGTCTGTGGTGACAGATGTCCTGATGTCATAGTTAATCCTGGGTACCTTCAGCTTTTAATTATTATTTTTGGTCCGATCTACGCAGAATGAGATTACTGTGTCTTTAAGTCTTGCAGTGGTATGCTTCGTTGGTTGATTTCATTTTATAAATAGTAGAATTCCGAGCCGGTAATAGTGCCCGACCGTCTACTCTATTGAATTTAGGATGCTTTTTAAATTCAATAGCCTCGCGAATCATTCTTGGTATGCATCCATTGGTGTTCTTTTGTGGTTTATCAAATCTGATGTAATGGTTGGAATGATCCAGAACATGGTCACAAATGCAGACTTCCGTCACACAACAGATGCTTCACGTCAGCTTTATGTTCTTTTACACGAGTTTTTATTGATATTTTTGATTGCTTGCTTTATTTTTGTTGTAAGAGAGACCACATTCACAATCCAGCTTGTATCTCGTCCCGTGAGTTTCATAAAAGTAAATAAACCTGGTGACCTACGTCAGAAGATTTTAAATGTTGGCTTACACTAAGATTACTACTATATCTTGAATGCGTTCTGCAGATATGTTTCAAAAAATTATACTAGCAATGCTAGTAACATTACGAATATTCCCGTCAAACACTCCAAGTGTGTTTTTAAAGTGCCCACTTAGCCAAGTGACTCAGGTCCAGGAGTGGACAATTAAATTATTATAAATATATGTATTTTTTTAGGTTTCTGAAGGTATGACAACACATGTAATACCAATAAAGATAAGTTAAAATGTAAAAAAGTATTTTAGTGTTGACAAACATATTCTTTATATAAAAAAAACAAAGCCCCACAATAAGATTTCTCCTGTATCGTGGGTACGTTTTACAGACATACATTTCACATGCACAAGACAACCAGACCCGAAAACCAACTATTTGTGTTTTTGCACAAATGCTGCTTTCGGCTGGGATTCGAACCCAGGACCCGCAGCGTAGAAGTCAGGTCCTCTGACCACTAGGCCACGCGGTATATATAACGATATTGATCATAAATTATGCATATACTAGTGGGTAGTAGTAAGTATTTTTATATGCTACTGTAATAAATATGATGAAGTTTTAATAAGAACAACATTTAGTTTTCATCTTCAATAGTTTTATGGTCAAATAATATATGCTCGATACTTTTATAATATATGACATTGTAAAAGTATCGAGAAAAACACATTATATTATTTTCAAATCTAACACCGCTGATATTCCATTAATGGTAATTACACGGGAACAGGAACCAACCATGCGTTTGCCGGCAATACTCCCAGAACGATTATTATTTAATACTAGCTATGCCCCGCGGTTTCACCCGCGTAATAAAGCCGACCCTGATCGATGATAGACTATATACTTCCCTATATAAATCGGATTTTGGAGTTTTAATTTTTTTTGCACATAACCCTAATAAGTTACCTGCTATAAAATCAGATACCTGTCAGTGGAGGTCCTGTCAAAATAGGTCCAGCCGTTTCGGAGATTAGCCGGAACAAACAGACAGACTAAAATTTAAAAAATATGAATTTCTTATAAAAACCGTATATACTTTCATTAGCATTAAGTAAAAAGTTGTTATTTTGTTATTACAAACAGACACTTCAATTTTATTTTGTAGGTATATATTGAATATACATGTTTATATAGGTAGTAAATTATGAACCATGAACCAAAGTCGTCGAACAAATCCAATAACATAAATGAAATATTTACGAATCACGAAAACAAAAATTTAAACCACAGAAGATTTTATTGGCATATTTTAATTCATTTCACATTTTTATTAATCTTCAATAAATAAAAAACATAATTTATGCCTTATATAATCCAATTAGTTATACACAACACTATTAGCGTACATAACCATAAATAAATTCATACCATTCATACCATTACAATTGCGTTTTATTTCTACATTTTAATAAACAATATGGACTTATTTATTTGCTTTTTCTGACCTCTATAAGTGATATATTAACGCGGAATTCCGCAATGCAATACGTAAAATAATATCTTGAGTTCTTGGCGGAAATCCGACATGAGCTTAATGTTCATGATGATACAAGTTCCGGGTGCGTATTATCGTATTTATTTTTTATTGCATTCATGCTTTATCCGCAATTTTGCATATCCTTTAGAATACACATAGCTCCACATTTTTCAGATATAACGATGAATAAAATTTTTACTATTAAGTTAATAATCTGTACCAATTTTTGGTCAATACCTCCCGTTATTTACGAGTTTTATTCACAAAAGATTTAGTTTAGTAATTTACTAGGTAAAAATGATAAAAATGTATTAAAATCTAAAATATCAAACCCTTTTGTTTTATGTTGATTGATTTATTATTATTATTCTTGAAATCTAACATCTAGAATTATCTTAAATTTTACTCGTCGTGGCGTAATGCCCATGACGGAGACTGTTCTTCTTCCCAGAATAGTTATACCTCTAAGTAAGACAACGCGGACTGAATTGATTAGCTTGATTATCAGCGAACCACATGGAAATAGTCTCTCATCGCTCTTTTAATATTTAATCTACCTCCAGTCTAACGACAATATCTGTGTGGCAAGCTCTGCTTAAATATGTCGGATTATACGAGGTTTGAAATATTCTTGATTTTTTTTATGTGACTACGAAACACATGACAAACGACCCAGCCCATAATTGTCTATAAATATAAATCTGGATTGAATAAATTGTTGAAATGATCAATTTGCGAATAGGTGCCCGGCAGAATAGAATAGCACCTACCTATTTCCTACCGAGGTGTCGTAAGAAGCGACTAAGGTATTGTTAAAAACGAATGTACGTGAATGAACTGTGGTACGGATAGACTTTATTAGTACAGAATAACACTATAATACGCAATACTGTCACTAAACTGCTCGTAAGAACGCAATGGGGAGTTATAACGTTTTTTTTTATTCGTACCCAAATGGCGGCGATGAGGTTCGCCACCCGTCACGTCTCGTTTCCCGCGAGGGCGAAGGGCGGGCTACGTTAGTGGCCTCTGCTTACCCCTTATATGGGAAAAAGGCGTGACTGTATGTATGTACATAGTCTGGACATAGACCTCTGCTAAAGGAAAAACCGTATTATATTACAAAAAGTAAAACAGGTCATACAGCTATTTTCAAGTTAGCATTTATAATGTTCAGCCGTTGTAGGTTAGAGGCAAGGCGCTCGCCCTAACTTTCATAGTAACTGACCAGAGTTCAATCCCGGCACTTATAAAATTGTTCTGAAATTTTAAGTTCCGATTTACCACGTTCTCAGCGGTGAAGGAATGGTCGAAAATCCGTCAGTATGATATCATATAAGCTCATGAAAAGGTATAACTCGTATTAATTTCACCATTTAAAATACCGTATACGCCGGCACATGGCCACAATTATTGCTTAGAAACTAGTATCCAACAAAACAAAAAAAACAAATTGCAAGAACCATTGATAGCAATCAACTAAATATACTTAAATTTTATTTTGGTATAAAAAGATACGGACTCCATAGAAGAAATATAACAAATACGAAACCGCCATATTTCAGATGACATAACCTACTAAATTAACCGCTTAAATAAACGGTCTGCTTGTAAGTGGTGTACGTGCACATAGGGTAACTGAATCTTGCCATAAGATATTTCCCATATAATAATCCTTTGATACCGCTATATCAAATTTCAACTACATTTGGCTTAGTTTTTTCACCTGCCATTTTTGCATGTTTTTAGAGTTTTCTACACACACCTAAGCGTTAGACTTTCGTAAAAGTTTATTTTCTGTTGATCATTACATTTACATTTCAGCTTACTTCTTTTTTCGTAATTTTTCCCTTTTAATTTTCTTTCTCTTGATATTTTTTGTATCTTGGTTCTTGAGCGTTCCAGTCCCTGAAACACCTAATAATTTACTAAAAAATGCAAAAAATTGATTTGGCACATAAAGTGCAACTGTCCTTTATTCGAATGATTAAATAACTTATCGCAAATAACTCAGTTACGGCTAGTCACAAAGTCTTATCAAAAATGTCGGTTCTTATCTGAGTCCTTATTGTTGCCCCAATAAATACACAAAATTATAAAATATATATATATTTGAATAATAAACCTAAGAAATAAATGATGACACAATCTTATATTCTATACTGTTGTTAAAACGAAGAACCGTTCATTCACCGGGGTGTGTTAATTCACTGGAGCTGTTATCCTAGTTGTCAAATGCACATACTTTTTCCGTAAGCTTCGTCAAGACTTAAGTTGAACCTTCGTTGCAGAACTATTGTGCCGTGTGGTGGCGGCTCGTTAAAAGTATACTTCCACTCCATCCATCCAATGGATCTCGTAAAAGGCGAGTAAGGAATTAAACTGCACTGTGCACCCAACAGCGCATGGTGGCGATGGGCTCACCACCTATCACACCAAGTGCATTATATTGTTTTGGTGAAACGTGGATTGTGGCAGTCATCTGTTTTTGCAGTGAGTGCCCAGTCTCTGACTACCCCTTATGGGATACAGTCGTGATCTTATGTATGTATGTATGTATGTATGCAGAACTATCACATTTGAAATACTGTCCGTCTACGGCGTGTTAAATTGTCATCGAAATTTACTTGGTAGATTTTGTTTAATCGAAATACAAAAATTGTGACATATCTAGTAGGTAACGAGAGATGTAATGAATAATTTAAATTGTTTAAGCCTCCCGTAAAATTTCTAAAGAATCGAAAAAATTTCATATAAAAATATAAAAACAAAGACTAAACGGTAGAAACTAACTGTGGGAAGCCCTGAAAACAAGCTCTTTGAATTTGTAAAGGTGAACCTCCGAATTATATGCTCTTTTGTATAAACTTTGACTGGAAATTACCATTGGAATGAAATTTAGTTTGTAATGAAATAGATGACTTTTATGGCTTTTTACTTACGTAAACTTTCTAACAAAAGGTTTATTGAACACGTGACCAGAGAACTGATGTTTGTCGACTAGGTAACAAAAAACTATGGAAGGATTCTGATTTATTATTATATGGTTTAAGTGAATTTTTACTTTTTATTGATCTGTGAAGCTCGCAGCTATATTCACATATATATTATTATATATATATAATTAACTTATATATTTTCTTACATTCCAATAAAAAGCTTCCACAATAGGTGGATATAAACATTTAAATTACGGTAAATGAAAACATAGGTAATTAAGAATACACATAATAACATAGAATTATTATAAAATTTTTGAACAGGAATTAAATATTTAAACATAAAACCGACTTCCACGCAGCAGCTCCAAACACGCTTATGCTAATCTTTTTATTTTATACAGTGACGAAGCGAGCAAAACGTAACTTAACGTAACGTAAGGTAAACGTAAGTGCAACGTCTGCCCATAACAAAGCTGTGTCACGCAGAACATTTCTATGTAACACGACATTGCGCCCGTCACCCTGAGACATCATCTTAAGTCCCATATGCCCAGTGATTATACTAATTTTGAGTGCCCTTCAAACCGAAATAAAGTAATGTTTGCACACTAATGCTACACGGCAGAATATCTGGCCCTCACCTTACACATTTTTCATCTTCTCAACTTGACCAAATTTGTATAAATTACGGTGCTCCCTTTCTAATAAAAAAAGAATTTTGAAATTAAAATTGATAAACATGAATTAACAAAAATTATTATTCACTGTAATATAAATGCTCTGTATATGAACAATTATTAATTAATCGATAAATAGTAATCAAGAATCACAGACACAAGTTCGACCTTTAAATTTTACTCTTATGGCGCCCAAAGACGTTTTGTTTCAAAAATTCAGATTTGAAACGGACACAATTAGGGAACCATACTGAACGCTCCAGTTTAGTTATAAAAAATAATGTCACACATTTTAATAATATGACGTAGGTATGTACACTAGTATGCATGTATGTAGGTACACCTAGTTAGCAAATAATCGCCCAGATACCAAATTTTAACAATGAACTTTGGGTGTAAATTAAAGATTTTCAAGAAATAAATTATATCTAATTCGTAGAGATGTTTGTCCACATTTTTAACATTGTTCCCGAAAAAAATACCCTCCAATTTTTGATGAAATGCTTATCACCGTGCTAGTGTATAAAATGTATTCCATAAATTAGAAAATTTTCTGCAACATTTGAAAAACAGACACCGTATCATATGGCAATCGAAAACGAAAATATCACCTGTGTGAATTATTGTAAGTGAATATGGAAACCTTTGAACGAATTATACATGAGGAAATGGAATGGAATCAAAATGAAACGATTTCTATGGGACAACAGGAGATGAGCCGAAGATACTAAAATGTATAAGTTTAGAATTGCTCAATTTATACCCCTGATATACCTTATAACTATTATACCATAAATAATGATTGCAGAATATAACAAAGATGTTCAGATAATGCAATTTAGTTTTTTTGCAGCTATGTGACATTTGTCTCGTCCACTGCAATGAGCAAGAGACCTTAAACATGAATAATTAACTCTTAAACGACTATTCATAGAAACGAAAATAACGCATCAACGTACTTTATTTAGTTAATCAGTTATGGATAATACAATACGTAATCAACTTAATCAGCCTGATTTCAATGTCGAATGTGTCATTATGACTGAGTCACGTGACTTCCTCTAACTCTGTGTCATATTTACGTTGGTCAGTGACGTAGTTGCCGCCATGATTTCAGAAAAATTAAATGGCGGCTCTTGCTCAACAATGAAACAAGTAATTTAATTTTTCCTGTTAAAATTTTCAAGCAACCAGTGACGTAGTGACCGACCTAATTCCTGAAAAATACCTACTATGGGATTTCTTAGGGGTTCTTGCACAACGCCTCTGGCGCTATGTCTTCCGGACTACGTAACTTTCCTTAAAAAGCTCGAGACTAAGAAGTGTACGCTGATTCCGAAATCATATAACGAATTTTCTTAGAATAGTCGCGTAATAATTTTATAAGAGTCGATTCAATCTGTATTCTGTGCCGTCCGATGACTTAGTTAAGAAGAAGAAAAGCGCAGTGCTCTGATTCGCCGTGAGCAGCGTCGTTGTACTTCTTAGTGAAAAGCCTTCTATTGGTGAGCCTCTACTGAAGATTGTGTTAAGGCCTAGGAACAAACAACAAAACTTGCAGTCAGTCTAGAGTATAATTTAAAAAAAAAACTAAACTGTTTTTTTTTACAACAATTTAATACTTATTTGTTGGTCCGTTTAATTTAATTAAGCAAGTTTTGTTTATTATGCAATTATTAATTGTTTTTTAATATTGATCTCGAAGCAAAGCAAAAATTATGCGTTTTAAAACTACAATTTCTTTCTTGATAATATTTAGTGCAGGGGTGCTCATACGGGTTTATCAAAATGTATTATATATATACATACATATATGTAATATCCATGCCACGAATACACCCTACCTAGACGACAATCCCGCATCACACATACTTGCAGCCTCTCAAGAGTCGATCGATCTGTTCAGTTGTAAATTCAAGTTTGAGCACCCCTGATTTAGTGTCAGCAAGTTTTTTTCTAACTAGTAATAGTGGTAAAGATTGTGATTGTTTTGATGTATTTCGTTGTATCTAATTTTTTACTTTAGCAAGGCATATAACGTTCATGTTCCCTCCCGCCAGAGCAGGTGGTTTGATCTGAAGAGGACGTCTCCTACCAGTAACCTTTAGATATTGTATAAATGGTTGACATCTCAGAAACTGTAATAACTTGATGTGAGACATTTCTTGAGCTTCTCATGTGGCGACATAGATGTTGCTACAGTATTATCAAAGTGATGAAAGAATCTATTTAGAATCTCGTGGCAGGTAAGGTACTGCAATGGGAACTATTCCTTGCGTGGCTTTTAGTTGCAATGTACGAGTACCTAAAGGTTTAACATAATAGCCACAATAACTCAATCAACGCATTCGTATATATATATATACACTCAGCGTCACAAAAATCGCACCACTCTGAGTTTGCGCGAAAAATGGCTGTAATGACTAGAAACGAATTATATTTATATAAATATTGGTATGTTTGAAATGGGTATTTGAATAGCTTTACATTATTAATAAAAAAATCATGAAATCATTAAAACATTTATCATTACAGAGCGTCAAAAAAAAACACTGTCAAATGCTCGTTAGTAAGGACGCTAGTTACACCACCTAAAAAGGGTATAAAAGGATCGATCTGGATAAAATATGGGCCAGTCGTAATTTAGACTTTGCAGTGAACACACGTAAACAAGTAACCCAAGTAAGAACAAGTAAAGATGGACACCAGCTCTGAAGAAGCCGCTCAAGTGATTGCCCTATTGCAGTCGGGGATGCGGCAGTGTGACGTTGCTCGACGGTTGAACCTGTCCCGTTTTTCAGTTCCACGGGTGTTCCAACGTTTTCAGCAGACTGGTGGTTATGTTAGAAAACCGGGATCTGGAAGAAAACGGTGCACATCAGAAAGAGATGACCGTTTCACCGTTACGACATCTTTACGAAACCGTTTTACAAATGCTGTTGAGTTGCAACAACAGCTTCGATCAACTCGGAGAACATCTGTGTGTGTTTCTACGATAAGAAGAAGGTTACACGAAAAGAGTTTAACAGCCCATACACCTGCTAAAGGTCCAAAACTTACTGCACAGCATCGCAAAGATGGCCTAGAGTTTGCTCGCAATCATTGCGAGTGAACTCTAGAACAGTGGCGGACCGTACTCTTCTCTGATGAGACGAGGGTCTGTCTCTTCTGCAATGACAGACGTAGAAGGGTCTACAGAAGACAGGGGGAGAGGTTCACACAACCCTGCTCCGAAGAATCCGTCGAATACGGGGGTGGCTCGTGTATGTTTTGGGGCGGCATTTCCGTCGACGGGAAAACGGAACTTGTGTGCGTTTCCCGCACTCGGGGTGGCCGTGGGCAAGGGTCATTAAATGCTGGTCGGTACATTACTGAAATCCTGGAGGAACATGTGGTCCCGTATGCTGGTTATGTCGGTGATGGATTCATGTTAATGAATGATAATGCTCGTTGCCACACCGCGGCTATTGTACGGGATTATTTACAGGAGGTCGATATCCCTGTTATGCATTGGCCAGCACGAAGTCCAGACCTTAACCCAATAGAACATCTCTGGGATGACCTAAAACGGCGCGTGCGAGCTCGAGATCCAGCTCCAGCCACTCTTCAAGAGCTCCAAGATGCGGTACTTGAAGAGTGGGAACAAATACCCCAAGAGGCTGTTGCGATCCTTGTAAGGTCCATGAAAGATCGCATGGAAGCCGTTATCAAGGCAAGGGGGGGTAACACTAGGTTTTAAGAACTTTTTTTGTATTTATTAAGTTTTTTTTTAAATTATTAATTTGCAAATTTGTACATATCCTGTCTTTTTCTTTAATTTCTCTTTCGTCTCGTTATAAAAGTAAAATTCAATTAAAATTCCTGAAAGCTAATGAAATTACCTTTCGAATGATACCCTCAAACCACAACATTGCCATTGGCCTGTTGTGTTAAAATAGTATTTAAATTATTTTTTTCGGATGTGCGATTTAACGCCGTGTATATATATATATATATATGAATGCACAAATATAGTAATATAGTGAGAACATTTTGAAGTTGCCACGTCTGCCCAAGGCACTACTAAGTAGCTTTTCAGTGTGCTGCAGAGTTTATCAACAGCTCAACAGCATGAAATGATGACTCCCAGACGCAAACACCTGAATAAGTTATGAAAACTTAACAAACACAATAAATGTGCCTAAACTTTTTGAGGATTTCTCTCGTTTTCCCTGAGATTCCATCATCAGATCGTTACTTGTTGAAAATGGGAACACCCCTGTAGTATAACCTTTCGAACAATTTTTTTTTATATCGGTCCACTATTGACGGTAATATCGATGAACATACATAAAAAAATACAAACGGACGAACATAGAACTTCCTCCATTTTTGAAGTCGGTTAAAAATGATTTTTCGGCCATATGACTAGATGTTCGAATTACCTGCTTGCACGACCTACGTGCGTCTTGAGTTCGAAACTATATCAAAAATATTTACTGGTGGTAAGATTCCCATGCGGGAATGCGTCTATGTGTGTACCACCGCAGTACCAGTATTTACTGTGTTTCAGTCTAAAGAGCACTGAGAGCTCGAGTAATTATTGAGCATATGAGACTTTAGAACTAATGTTTCAGGGTGACGACCACAGTGTGGGCACAACATTTGTTATGGGCAAACGTTTCACTTACAATCAGGTGAACGATTTGTTCGTGCCTTCATCTGTCCAACCCAGAATTGTCTGGTGCCCACCCCACAATGTTGGATTACCAACCCAAAATTCTAGAGTAGGCACTTGTTTACACAAAATAACTTTTAATGGTATAATTTCGGGGTATCAACATATTAAATTCCACTTAATTAATTTTACACATAAATACCATCACGCTTTTTCTTATATAAAAGGTAGGCAGAGACATCCATAGCTCACTTTTCGCCCCCGCAGGAAATGAGACGTGAAATTCTTGTTCCCCATTGCGTTCAGAGTAGCTAGCCATCGGCACGTCAACCACTGGCTTGGCGGAAAGGATTAGGTAGGAAATGGACTTGGGGTAAGGAACGGGAAGTTGGGGAAAAAACTATAGGATGTAGGATACCAATATTTCGGAGGCCGGGGTCGCTTACCCGGGACTCTGTACCGTATTTGTAGGACAAGGCAACTAGGTCAAGTATCCCTGTCCTATAATGTATTAATTTTAGTCTCAAAAATTATTAAATCCACAAATATTACGACATGGAAAAATATTATTGCGTATATTCGGCTTCCGCTTTATCGGCCATCGCTTTTCATACTAGATACTAGACTAGATAACTAGATACGCCAATGGTGTCAAGTGAGCTTTTGTACTTACGTCTAATACTTATAGCAGTAAAATATATTCTGCGCTGCAGACATTGGTCGTCGTTCTCGAAATCGGCCAGGAAAACATCATGATCATTACCGTCATTATCAGAAAGCAGTGGTAAACTCATTCACCGTACATATAGTCACGTGACTGTATGTATGTTATTTATTTGTTATGAGACACCAACAGTATTGCATACAAAACATTGTTTTAGAGCTAAAATTACAAATCTAAATATATTCTAATACGAATGCCAATTACAGGCGTGTAAGGTTGCCATCATTTCTTCGGCTGATTATAGTGTTTTTCAGAATAAGATATAAAAAATATTGTGCAATTAAAAAAAAATGTATTCTGGAAAGAGTAAAAAAATTGTTATAAAATCTATATATTTTGTACACTCATACATTTTAAAAAGTGAGAAATTTGTTTGCTATTAGTTTTGTAGTTGCAAAATAAAGATTGATCCATCCAACTGAAATATAGTATTTTTGCTTATTACATATTTCTTCAACAGTATATAGTACGCAAATGATATGTCGCAAATTAGTAACATTAATTGCTATGCACATGACAGCACTGGTGATGCCTTGTACACCGGCCGTGCTAATATTTACCGGGAACACGTTGACGAGTGCCGGAACAAACTTGTGTGTCGAGATTTTGTTAGACAAAATCTCGGACTGGGGCAGACTAAAGTTAGTCCAGTTTAACCCGAATAAGGCACAGGTTTGCGCGTATACCGCTAAAAAGAAACCCTTCGTCGTATCACCTCGTTTTGGAAGCACTCCCCTCGTTGCCTCAGCCAGTAGCGGAATACTTGGCGTAGACATATCGAGTGACGTTCAGTTTCGCGGTCACTTGGAAGGGAAGGCTAAATTGGCTTCTAAAAAGCTTGAAGTGCTTAATAGAGCGGGACAGTACATCATGCCGGCCCACCGCTTGCAACTTTACAAGGCGCAGGTTCGGCCTCACATGGAGTACTGTTCCCATCTTTGGGCGGGGGCACCCCAGTGCCAGCTCCTTCCTTTTGACCGTACTCAACGAAGAGCGGCTCGAATCGTCGACGACCAGGTTCTTTCCGATCGGCTTGATACACTGGCCTTGCGAAGAGATGTTGCATCTCTTTGCATTTTTTACAGGATTCACAACGGAAAGTGTTCCGAGGAATTGTTCGGAATAATTCCAGCCGCTGGTTTTCACCATCGCGGCAGAACACAAAAATCCATCGTCACCACCTGAATGGTTGGCATTACACCACAGTGAGTTTTTCGCGGAATTTTCTGCCACGCAAGACCACTTTATGGATTCGGCTCCCGCCGGCGGTTTTTCCGGACCGATACGACTTAGGGACCTTCAAGAAAAGAGCCTTTTCCTTCCTCAAAGGCCGGCAACGCACCCGCGATTCCTCTGGTATTGCGGTTGTTTGTGGGCGGTGGTGATCACTTACCATCAGGTGAGCCACTTGCTCGTTTGCCCCCTCTCCTATAAAAGAAACGCAGACTCGAAATACAGTACAATACTATATATTATAGTACGGTTGGCAACCCTACGCGTGTACAACATTCGCTTTATCACAAAGACATGTTATTACGTGTCATTTGTTATTGCATCAAAATTACATATATTAAGAAAATAACCAAAAAAGAGTGAAATCGTTACTTGTATATTAGCTGAGATATGTTACGAGTTTCTTTTTAAGCTACGTCAAATTACGCCAAATACGTCAAAGAAGGGATTTTCTAAAGTAATCGATTATACTCAGCAAACATTTTTTTTTTGGATTAACCCAACGAAACGCAACGCAACGAAAGAAACGAGAAAAACGTTCACCTGATGGTAAGTGCAACGTTTGCCGTGTCACCCAGTCACCCAGAATATTTCTGTGTGACACCACACTGCGCCCGTCACCCTGAGACATCAATTCTTAAGTCTCATATGCCCAGTGATTACGCTAGCTCACAGTGCTCTTTAAACCGAAACACAGTAATGTTTGCACACTACTGCTTCATGGCAGAATAACTGGCCCTGGGGTGATCCTACCACCGGTAGAAAACCATTCTAGATAGCGGGGAATATTTAGGGAACTTTCATCTTCTTGCAGAAATGTGGAAAATATTGGTTATAAAATGTCTTGAATACTGATACGGGATATTGAGGTTTACCTCCGTAATATATTTTTTTTTATATAAGAACCCCTCTTACAAACGAGCTTGCGTCGCACCTGATGATAAGTGATCACCGCCGCCCATGAACATGAAGCAACGTAAGGGTCTGCACTCACCCCACCATATACTACCTACAATAAAATATTTCTATTTAAACACGCGTTTACTTTATTATCAAACCTTTTTTCCTGTTACAATCCGTGTTGTAATTACTAGCAGCCATAACACCAAAGGTATTTATAGAACTTTTGAAATACTTACTCTTCAATTCCAAACTCCCAAACTCATGATTCCAATTTACTAAGGAAAAACTAAACTTATTATAAAAAATAACTTATTCCGTAGCGTGACTACCCCGAGAAACAAGTCGGAAAATTGTTTCAAACACTTGCACAACAATTTACATGTTACATTTTTCACTGTGTCATGTTTCTGAGTAAATTACTGACACATTGTTCGTCAGAGTGTACTTTAATGACGTTTCAGTAGAATGAATGACGTCAGACCACATTGCCTGCCTGACGGGCCACGACCATGTCTTCTGATTTAAAACCAGAAACTGTCATCAACACCGGGTATCGTCCTCTGGGTGTTGTTAAAGTCAATTAAGCTAAATGCATTGAAATAAATCAACACACAGAAATTTTAATATTGCACTTTATTTGCGTAAAAATTTAAATTTCTTAGATAAAACTGATGAATTTGATGAACACCAGTTTACCTTAGCTAAAACGAAAACTGTGTCAGATGTATAAAAATGTATAACAAAATTCCAAAGGATGTTACTAAACTTCCTGAAGGTTGAAAAATTGTGTAGCAACCTTTTCTTTGGAAAACTGACTATAACGTTAAGCTATAAATATATTTCTGTACAAAATAAGAAATTCCTTGAGGAAGATGTATGAAAATAGATTCTTTCTGCACTACAAATTGGGTGGTCTATAGTATCTTATATATATTATAATTTATATAACTATAAACGATTACTTTCCATAGCCTTCAGAGCGACTTTGCAGTTCCTTAAACAGACTGTAGTAGATATCGGCTCCATATATCATCGCTGGCAACACGCACTGGTTTAAGAGTTTAATTTAACTTCGTGGTATGTTTAACGAGAGGATTTTACAGTTTTCTCGAAACTTCGATTTCCCTCTTGATCGAAGTTGGACCTAACTCGTTGGACCTTTTTGTTAAAACATAAACACATTATACTCGTCGCCAGATTTTGAGCGCAGTATTCCCAACAGCTGGTAAGTGTAATATAACAACTATGTACAACATCTGTCTATAAAACCTTTCGATCTAACTGAAAATGTTCGGTTCACCAGAAATGACTGCCCTCGGTCTTCAACTCGATGATTTTGCATCCATGCAGATTTCGCTTCACAGCTTCTTCAATGCAGAGTGTACTCGTATTATGCGTTGTTGCGTTGCCCTCGCCAGATAGATTTCTAAATCTATATGTTGAGTTTCATTTTGGACATATGTATATAGGAGTTGAAGACTACAGCTATGTCCTACATTTAGTTTTCTTGAGATTGAGCCAGTCAACTTTTAGTTTTTTTTGTACAGTGGGTCTTGTACAACTAGTGGTGCAGAATGTGATAATGCCGTAAGAATTTGCGCAAACACATAAGCACTCGTCCTCACTCTCCCACATCTGATAGACCGTTAAAATACGACTAAAATAGAGGAACGTTCAGATTTCATACATACAGTTATATGACATCCATAGCTGAAAGGCATTCTTATCCAGCACTGAAGGACCCCAGAGCCCTAAGACCCCAGGACCCAAGGACCTGGGGCCCCAGGATCCCAGATCATTTAAAATATTTTTTGTATAGAAGAGGGGAGCCAACGAGATGGCGTGAGCTGCGATGGTAAGTGATGACCGGAGCCTGTGAACACCCACAATACAGGAGGAATTACGGGTGCATTGCCAATGGCTAGGCTTTGAGAAAGGAGTAGTCTTAGTAGTCTCTTTTCTTGAAGTTTGCTAAGTCGTATCGGTTCGGGAAAACTGACGGCAGTAGATTCCATAAAGTGTACGTTCGTTTACTCAACAGAGCAACGGTATTGTTTTTCTAAAAATAAATCGACCTATTTACATCGAAGGTAATTATTTCAGATATGACTCCTCTGTACTTGTCATTTGACATCAGATAATTACTAAGTATTACTTGCGATTGCACCATAATTTTGGAACTTATAATAAATATTGCACAACTAAATGGTGATCTTGATAAATAACAATAACCATTCCTGTCAGTACCACCAAAGTGTTACTGAGGGCAGGTTCTTCGTAGTTCATCTTTCAGAAGTTTACTACTTTTATAGACTTTATTGGTAAGTGTTGTTTTTAAATCTGTAATCATCTTTTCAGGGTAGGAGTAAGATTAGAGTTACCCGGTCTACTGTGAACTCTGGTTAGTTTCGTGATCGGTTTCATTTGATACCATTAACCACTTAATGAACTTCATACGCTAAAATAAACTGGTTTAACTATTGCACGCTCCTTTCGGACGTCATAACAAAAATTACACAAAATTATACTTCAAGTTTTGATATTTAAGAGTAAAATATATTTTGGTGTAAATAATTAATATAAGCGAACACTATTTAAATGTATTCATAATCCTGTAATTATTTATTTACTATTTAATAGAAGCATTTGGTGCGGTTATGATATTAAATATATGACTACTAATTGTTCAGTGGACAAAAAAATTTCCAATCTGAATTAAATATAGACATTTATGTTAGTTTACGCGATAAAATAATATCTAAAAACTTAAGCAACTGAATTTCAGGCAATCTTTTTGATTATAAAATATTTATAATAAAAATAATTGCACGATTGATCAATCGAAGAAAACTTTGCAACATCAGCTTTGGTGAGTCCCTGCCCTGCACAAGAACCTACGATGTTAAATTCCGCAGACTGCTACAACTCTAGCGGCATAAGTTGCAATTAAAAATTATAAAAATATTTTTAAAATAATAGATAAAAGGCACCAAGAATGACAAGCCAAGGGGGGAATTTATGTACAACTATGTGTATTTTTTGTCAAATTGCTAACAAATATAATATTAGTAATTCATTCCATTAATATAGTGAGTAAATATAATTTCTTGCGGCAATGCCATGATCATGTGGTTATTAATTCCCAATGGAATTAGTATTACAAAATTTTATGCAATTTATTGCAAAACATTATGAGTCCATATTTCCATTAAGTACTAAATGCGCTTAATATCCATACTAATATACAAATGCGAAAGTAACTCTCTCTGTCCCTCTGTTTGTTACATTTTCACAGTTCAACCGATGAACCGATTTTGATGAAATTTGTCACAGAGATAGCTTGCGTACTGGGAACGGACATAGGATATTCAAAAAATCTATTACCACGCGGACGAAGTCGCGGGCATCAGCTAGTTAACTATAATGAGAAACTTGAAAATTTAAAGACTTATTACCAGAACCTTACCCAAATTGTGATTGTCAAATTCGTTAGTGCATACACTGGTGAAAAATAAAATAATATCCAATCACACTGGATGCTGGTTTAATTTAAGCAACAATAGATTTGCAGAAATAAAATATTGTTGCTCTTGCGCGCTAGGCATATCAAGTACGTGCTTCAGGGGACAGTGGACCTGTCTAATCCTGCCTATACCTATATCTTTAATTTTTAAAGTATTTATTGGTTTACTTTAATTCACGGCTAGCTGTTCCCGCGTAAAAAATTCGAACCCGATCGATGTTGTACATATATATTCTCTATTTAAATGAAATTTTGTGTTTTTTTTTGCGCGGAACCGTAATTATTTTTCTTAAATTAAAGTAGCCTAAGTTACCCGCTATTACATCAGCTAACTGTCAGTGAAAGTCTCGTCAAAATCGGTCCAGCCGTTTCGGAGATTAGCCGTAACAAACAGACAAGACAAAAATTATAAAAATCATTTATTTCTTATCAGTGCCGTATATACTTTCATAAGCATTGAGTAAAAAGTTGTTATTTTGTTATTACATACAGACACTTCAATTTTATTTATTTGTATATATATCCCACACTAGGATTTCTTCTATGTCGTGGGTGCGTTTTACATGCACAACACAAGCAGACCCGAAAACTAACGATTTGTGTTTTTGCACAAATGACACAAATGTTGGTTCCGACTGAGATTCGAAGTCATGACCCGCGACCTGAAACTCAGGTACTATGAAGTACGTAGTAAGGTAAGCCACACGGTCGTCGTGGCATGCTGTTTTTGATAATCACTTGACACGTTTTCCTTCAACCTAATTGTATGGTAAAATATAGTTCGTCCGTTAAGTTGAGATATTTATACAAATATTCTATGAACCACAAAGTCCACAGATTCTGTCAAAGATTATCGTGACTCGCGCCTAAAAACAATAGATTTTTATGACAAATGCAGTAAAAAAATTTGGTATTAGAAGTAGACCTTCTAATACTAGATTTTTTTACTAAAAATTAACAGAATCTACTTATCTGTTTCCAGTAATTATCTTCCAATAAACATCACAAAGTTAAAAAAGAAAGGACAATTAATCGAAAAACGAGTCATGACATATAAATTGCAATAAAAAGTTTAAATATATGTAACTTTAAAGGGAAGCTCTTTTTTATTGGATAAAGTAACGCGCTATTGGATAAACTGCGTTGGTCACCCTGAGACATCAGTTCTTAAGTCTCATATGTCCAGTGATTACTAGCTCTTAGAGCCCATCACACCGACACATTTACTGTTTGCTTCACGGCAGAATAACTGCTCCTGCGGTGGTGGTAAATGAATCCTACCACTAGTAGAGTAGTAAAGCCTGTTCTTCCATAGACCGTTAAAATAATTATTTAGCTTTACGTCGGTCTTATCGTTTGAGAATATTTATTCCGTATCATTTCGTAGGTATCGCAATAGTTGACTTAGGGACATCTCATGTCTTCTGGCAGGTGGTAGAATAACCACCCCTAAAATGCCAGACCGAAAATATATAGTTGTCGGGCAGTGCTTCTAAAGCGCGAAGCGTCTGCTCATGCGATCATCAATCCGTCTGCCAAGCGTGGAGATTACGACAAACCCTCCCTTCTTGGGTGGCCTACGTCCAGCAATGGACGGTCAACAGGCTGAGAACGTTGGCCATGATGATGATGATGATTATATAAACGTTTAACTTTGACGAACTTTCAGTTTTTGACTTCATTATAGACTATTAGAAGACTGAAAAAATGTTCATTTACTTTATCTAACAAATTAAGTTAGTCGAAATGGTCTAAATAATAGAATTTTCAAAATGAATAATTACAAGTAACTTATTTATTTTTAAAAGAACCTTGTTTTCGATTTTGTACGCGTAGATTTGCTCCATAATCTTAATTACCTAAATAAAGTAATTACTGTTGCGTTGTTAGCCTATATTTTTTTGTTATTTAGATTTAAGCATCTAGGTATATACATATAATAAAGCAGTATTGGGAATAGCGTTTGTATATTGCAATATTTAAAAAAAAATGTGTTGGGGATGTTTTGACATAACACGACGCGGAAGTGTCTTCTACTTTTTCTAGTATATATTTGTTTAATTTATATAATTCGTATATTTTAAAATTAATTTGTTATGTATGTATTTATATATATTTTTGTGGGTTTCTGTGGGACTGTCGATTTTAAAGAATTAATCTTTATTGTATAAGTTATATTTGATTAGGTTGAGAATACCTAAGGTTGCAGCTTGAGATCTCCGCACTTTATTGCTACTTGATTGTGTTGGCATTGACATTTTGATTGAGGAACATTTTTAAATTTGTCGTAACATTATAATTGTGAACACGTAAAATCACGAAGTGTTGTTAGTTTTAATCGCTTTATATTCATTTAGCATCACGTTTATTTATTTATAGCCACGATCATTTTTATTGAAAAAAAAAAGGTTTGGCGAACTTATTATGACATCGAAATATTTTTTTATTTGTCTTACATAAAGGTTTGGAGAAACCTTCTTCACGATACTTTCCTTCACCGCCAAGCTTTCCAATTAACATTATTACAGGTGTCGAAATCGGCGATTGAACCCACGAAATTGAAGGTGTGCGCTTGGCCCTTGAGCTAACAAGGCTCGTTTTTGTTTAAGATTTTAAATCAACATAACATTTAATAGCTCAAACTCTAAACGGCAAAATACCAACCTCCAATTTATCACGGAAACAGTGACGAAGGCAGGGGAAAATATGCTGAGTGACTTATTGTAATTATCATTCGCTGACAAAATAGCGTAGTAAACACAGGGATTATAAAGTTATCGTACACAATATATAGATATTATAATAATAAGTACAATACCTAGGTGTTAATAAATTTAATCCTTGAGTTCATTTAAATCGCAGTAAAACTTGTGTACTTTTTGTAATTGAAAGCGCTATAATAACTCTCGAAATAAAAGATTTTCACAACTTATTACATTTTCGTTAAATGCAATTACCTATTTCTGTTTTTAAATTTATTGTTGTGAAAAATATTGAAACAACACATTTGACATCATTGCATTGCCAAACGTAAATGAATGGTCTATCTCTTTCCTTGTCCAAATGCTATTAAATTCGTATGATAGAAAGAGATAGTTAGTGAGCACAACTGCGTCTATAAACCGCATGGCGTATGCTTGCGTACTACGCAAGCCGACGGTGTGTCGACATTGGACGTTGGATCGGTTGCCGGCCCGAGGCTCCGTCCGAGTCCTCCGAATGCCCGCGTCAGCTTGTCACGCTACTCTCAGTCAGTTAGCAGTTTAGTCTCGCAATGGCGTTAGTGGGAGTCGGTCGTGTGTTCGTTTAGTTTTACAGTAACCTGAGCGGACACCGGCCCAATATATTGGCCTGTCTAAAGTTGCTCGACTTACTACAGAGAAAAATCCTGTATCTCCTCAAGCAAAAAAGCGATATTCCACTCAGGACGATTCATTTCAAGGTTCGTACTATATTTGTAGGTATTTTATAATTTTCCCTTGTTTAAATACGTCATCATTTATTTTACGAAAGTAATGTTAAATCCTCTTAAAATAAAATTGATGTCGATTTTAATGTCAATGCATTTTGTTTCAGATCATGTTCATCTCATCATAGTTCCTCTTCGTTTATAAGTGTTTGTGCGTGTTTTGTGAACGTTAAGTGTATCGTGGCAGTGGCAGTGTGTTTGTGTTGTGATGGATCCAGGATCGCCTTCGTTGCTGTGGCCGCTGCGCTTGAGCAAGCCCGCGGTGACGGTACCTGTTACTCCGAATGGGGAACACAGCAAAGCTGAGGAGAGAGCGCAGTCGCCAACGCTTGTTGATCGGCTTTCTGCGGCGCCCTCGCCTTCAAGTCCGGCGCCAAGCAGCCCTACCCCACTTCAGCACCAGTTCCAAGCGGCCTTAGTGGCTGAAAAATACCTTTTATTGGAACAAGTTGAGGGCTCCTCGCTTTGTCGATGTGTAGACGTGCGCACACAGGAAGAATATGTTTGCAAAGTAAGTTTTAACAATATAGCAAAAATAATTAATTAAAATGACAACTGTAACCATTCGTAGAATTATTACTCACAGGTAACAACAAAAAGTTTTAACAAATGACTCCAAACCTGTTTGTAAGCGATCCATTTTAATTGTCATAAAAATAGAGGACACAAATCAGTGTTAGAAATACTTATTAGCAAACTAACGGTAATAGGTTTTAACATTCGTTTTAAAGGCTTTTAAGCGTTGTCAAAAAACGATCTATCATAGCACTCGCGACACGACTGGGATACCTACATAACGGCGCATGTCGAAATTGTGCCGGGTTTCAACAGCAAGTTGCGTAGCTTTGTTTGATTGATACAGTGTGTAATCTCTTGTCTTCATTCGACCTCTGGTCTAATTATTGAATAGCCAATTAACGACACTTAGTAGTTATTTCTTAGAAATGTTGCAAAATTAAGTTAACGTTTAGATTTGACATTTTTTTATTGTTAATGTTACCACTCTTAAATGTTACTGTTTTCGACAGGTGATTGATACTGTAACTTGCCAGATTTGTTAATTTGGCACGTTTGTGTTAATCTGAATAAGTTTAATAATCATTTTAGTTAATTAAAGTTGTAGTTGATATTAACTTAAACATCCGGCAAATCTGGAAGGGTTCATTTTATCCCACGGGATTGAGACCCCATGGAGAGATAAGCCCAGTTGTGTATAGTGAACCCACATAGCGTGGTCCTTTCGTTGCGAATGTCATTTATTTTTAAAATACACATTATTACATATCTGTGGGAATCAACGTTTTATATCGGAACATTGTAGACTGGGGTTGCCAACTGCAGTTTATTAAAGCAAACTATATTAATTAGCCTCGTAATACTTTATACTTTTGTTATAATAAAGTAAACAAAATTATTTATTTTTAAAATAATTTTGTAATTCATGATCTGCATGGAACGGACTTTTAATGGAAGACAAACAGGAGGGGTTAAATATAGCCATTACCTATATCTTTAATATACCTACTTTATTACAGCATATAAATGCTTGAGTTTTTAAGTTTCTGTAATACTTATTTCTCTCTTTGATTTCTATACTTTGTCTATAAAAAAAGTTGGTAACCCCTGTGTAGACGTGACATTTTTTAAGTTTACTTGAAGATAAGAGTATTGCTAAAGTTGTAGTGTTTACCTGTCACCTTTGCGTATTCAAATTAACTATTATATAGACTGTCGTTAGACGTCATTGACAGCCACAATAAAAAAATCGGAAAATTAATTATATTAAAGAAATTCGCGTGTATTGTTCATAGCGTCTGTATTTAACATCGATGTCATACTTTATATGTCATGGCCCCGCGCTGCTCGATCGCACTTGTAGGCCACCGATCCATTGCTGTTTTTACAATGTCATGTATCGACTTTCGCAACCGTTTTACTAACAGTAACGACTATATTACCGTTAATAACACATTTAAACCTTCAGCATGATTACTTGTTCGTAATAAAGTTTTATTTTAAAATATTCTTATCGATTTATTAAATTCGAAACGAGAGTAAAGCTGAAATATTACTCACCTAGCCAAATAAATAATTCTATGCCCATGCGTTGAATCATGAAACAACTCAATGTTGGCAACACAGAAACGAGTTAGGAAACTAGTTATTTCAAACATCCTTCTCCATAGCTATACTGAACTATGATTTTAGGCAATACAGGATGTATAATTCCAGTGCTAACAAAGGCCCATACAGGTATTGTCAAGGCACAGAATAGACACTTCCCTCGTGAGAACTTGGCAAGGTTAAGTGTGGCAACGTTATCGTTGCTAAACGCCGAGTGTATTTACAACACCGCCTGTTGCCGACACGGCGGCCACATTTGTATTGCCTTACTCCGTATGTGATATAGCCTGCGCAATTCGCATTTTTAATACATTCATTTCTGCTCTTGATCCAGCATCCAATTGCATTAATTTAGCTCTGCATAATTTTATTCAAATTGTATCTTCGCACGTGTACGCCTCAAGCCCGAAAATAAGCGTGACCTTCTCATTGACATTGTGAAATAGACGAGTTGATAACGCACCGATCGCCGAATGTCACAGCGAGGCTAGCGGGCCCCCTCCTAACCGTCCTCTACTGAGCAACTAAGCGAACACGTAATAGAGTATGCCGTTGTGATTCCATTGCCGGTTGGACACTATTGCATTTTTCAATTAATTACTTTAACTAGAAATAGAATGGAAAATGTAAAAAAGTTGTTTGAAATTTAAAATCTTTCTAATGAATATTTTAACAATCGAACCGTTTGTACGGTAATCTAGAGTTGTGGCATTGCTAAGTGAACGGAGTCATGCGATGAAAACAATGATATACTCGTACATTAATAATATAATAAATAGGCCTATACTGGCTTGATACGTTTTTGTTAGTGTATTATTAATCATTATCAATATTTGAGAATGTTATAAAAAGGATATCCAAATGGGCCTTTTTACAAAAATTTCAAAACAAAATTACATTTAAATGTTACTTTAAGTTATTTTCACATGTATGTAGCATTGTTTAGTATCTGTTGTGTTACTTACTGTATTTTCGGTAGATTATGCCCCTTTTTCTATGTAGGTACATATTTTGCAGAAAGTCTTCGATTAAATAAATATTGATAAGTCTATGTAGGTTAGCTGCCATAAAGCGCATTTGTGGCCAAATATTATCAAGTATCGCGCAAACGTTGCGAATTCTTATCGTTCTCAATTTTTACGCAAACACTCCTACAAATGGGTCATGATTTATTTTCGTACGGCGGCCAACATTAAAATTTTATGTATATAAATTCCGCGTCAATAGGTCTGCGAAGGCCTACGCTAAAATTACTTAGTCCCGCTATTTAAAGGATGGCGAGCTGAAAAAGAAATGTGTGATGCACGCGACGTGATTCATCATTCGTGAGTTGGAAAATCTGAATTCGAAATTAAAGTTCACAATGTCGTTGACATTGCCGTTTCGGAAATAAATTGTGACTGCGACATCTAGAATAGACAGACTTAAGCTTAATCAAAAGAAGTAACTTATATTTTGTTACAGCATGCATTAAACCACATTAAATCAAAAAAACATCTTTAATTATAGCTATGATAGTAAAGTTAGTCTATAAATACTCTATCACTTAATAGAAATATTTTAATCTCTGGAAGAGACCCCAGTCCACAAAACAAAATTCTCAAATTTCTTTCAACGAGTTTTTTCAACTTTTATAAATTTTGTATTTTCATGTACTCTATATGTAAACTTTTTTATTCCTATTATATATTTGGAACTACGAACGTACATGTATAAATATACGTCAGCTTCTGCGCTGCCGATCGTGGGATCGATTCCTGCACGGTACAAATATTAGTATGGCCTACAGGGTTGTGGTTGCGGGTCTGGGTGTCTGCTCATGTGGAATCTCTATAAACAAGTCGCATCCACAATATGAGAGTAATCGTAGTGTGGGGCAAAACAAAATACACTAAGATTCACCTTATTGTATTTCCTTGCACACGCTACATTCAATATATTTTACAAAATATTTCCGTAGCATTCATCACGAATTTTTTCGAGTTTTGTGCTGATACAAATGGTCAATGGTGTTCCATTCAATGAATGTTTTAAACTTCGTTATATGCGTTAGACCTAGCCCTTTTAAAATCGTGACCTCTTTGAAATACACCCCTTTGATTTCTTTGAAATAGGAAGAAATGAATTTGGCTAACGACTTTTCTTAAGTACTTTGTCTTTGTCTGGGTGTCATATGTGTATAAAATGTAAGATACGTCATTCTATATATAATCAGAATTAAATGAAACGGTGCCGAAAATTACAGTTTTTTTTTACTTATTCCACAGACCATTTTTATAAAATTACCTTTAAAAAAGTAAAGTAATGGCCTATGGACGGCTGAGCACAGGCTTTGTCTCATTTATGGGGGTTTTGGAGCCGGGAAGAGTCCGCCACGCTGCTCCAATGACAGACTTCACATGTCCTCGAAATATTTTTTATTCCTCAGACATGCAGGTTTCATTAGTTTCACGATGTTTTCCTTCATCGCCAAGCACGTGGTAAATTGACACTTAAAATTGCAATTAACAATTTTAGTGGTGGCGGCACCGGTAATCGAACCAAGGTCACTCGCGTTATATGAAATTTAAAACGAGTACCTAGCCCCTGAGCTACCACCTTACGTTACCTTACCTTAATTAATAAAATAATATTTTTTTTCTAATTTTTTTCCCTAATTAATTAGTTTTGTACATTCATTTGATTAGGGACTCGAGCACAGCTTCTGTTATTGCTCTCGGCACCGATAAAACGCTAAAGGCTTCTAGAACTTGACCGTTACTGCTGACTATCTGCTTTATAGTATATATTACTATACGTTTATTATATATATTACTATACGTTATTATTACTATACGTTTATTATACATGTCAATATATATGTATATATATTACTAGCTGAAACCCGCGAAGATCAGGTTTACAGTTGAACCGTGAAAAGTTACCGAACAGACAGGAAGAAAGACAGTTACTTTCGCATTTATAATATTAGTATGGAATAGTATTAGTATATTAGTAGTATGGATAAGAGGAGTCTTTTATCTTAAATTGTAACACGTCCCGTAGGTGGTGTCCCGTGACTGCAGCAGTTTGCTACAGGCACACTACCGTCTGGATGGACATCCGCACGTCAACCCCATCCACGAAGTTCTAGTCGGCGACAAGAGGGTGTACCTCATCTTCCCCCGGTCGCATTCCGATCTCCATTCGTATGTGAGGGCGCGGAAACGGCTACGGGAACACGAGGCTAGAAGATTGTTTAGGCAAATGGCGGAGACAGTCGCCGCATGCCACGAACAGGGAATCGTTTTAAGGGACCTCAAGCTGAGAAAATTCGTCTTCGCCGATCCGCAAAGGTGAGTCTTTTTTATTTAAACATGACAATGTCGATACTGTATTCATATTGTTACATTATGAAATCAGTGTAAACATTTAAAATTTGTTTTTATTTTAGTTTTTAAATGTATATTATACTTTATTTTTAGATTTCTCTTAAACGAAAATATCTTCGCATATTTAGAAACAAGACATGCTAGACCGAAAGTTGGTCTCCGATCCGATTGCCGTGTACTAAATTTTGCCAGTGAAATAACTGACGCAACGGTCCTTTAGCGATATCTCCCGGCGTTTGCAATGCAAGCGCCTAGCCTCGGCCCGAGATCTATGTCTCGATTAAGTAACTTACGAGGGAAACTAAATTGCGCGATTTTCGATTGCAGACGCACGCTCGCTATGCATATACAGAGTATGAACTCTAACGTACACTTCAATGGAAGTAAAACTAAGAGATATTTTACGTAACAGCGTGTCAATAGACCCAATAGATTACTTCCTTTGTTTTTATTACCGCGCCCACGCAGATGTACCGTGAGAAATAACATTAAAGGGCCCATAAAAATGTCGGAAGGCGCAACGGAAACTTTTGGTGTCTTAAGTAGCGCGTCATTTCCTTTGTTTTCGATAATGTCCTCGTAAGGCTCCGATAAACTTATCGAAGAATATATTATTCCAATTTACATGCGGTGATAAACGCTCTTTAGGTATTGGGCACATCGGCGCCCCTCGTTTTACATCGCAGATACGAACGTTGCTTGTTACATACAAATAAAGTTTTCGTTGAAATACAATAACGTGTAACGTAAACGCGAGCTGCAATAGGACAATCGCGAACAAGCGTTGCCCAACGCTTATTAATTACGACCGCCAACCGGTAGGAACCGGCGGATTTTCGAACTTTTGAAACGTTATCTGGCCTCCATTGTTGCGAATATCTCCGACAATGCTAGCGGCTCAAGGCGAGCGGTGTCATTGCTGCGTAGAGTAGCGATGCAATCGGGTCAAGGGTTCCTCTACGAGTCGCGCCCGCGCATGTCGACGTTACCGACCCCCGACAACACATTATACGGGTACCTGCGCCACCCTTATCCAATCAGGTGATCCTGACAAAGAATTTTCTTTGAAGACTTATTATATGCACCCTTTAATACGTAGCCTAACGATAAAATTCCTTGAGTTTTATGTAGGTACGTTGTTCACCTGTCCCGCATACCAACCCTTGATTCTTATTATTTTTTTTATAAGTTTTTTCTCGCCGCTAATAACTGTGTATTTTGCTACTTAAATATTCTTGAGTATCCCTAATGTTGGTCACAATGTCTCTCCTTTTAAATTGGATTTATACAAACTCAGCCGTCGTCCCACGTTCAGGGCAATAACCAACCTTTCGTGCATTCCGCTCTCCTTGGAGTACCCGCTGAGACAATTTTCATAACGCCTCCACAAATATCAGGATTTGACCGTAATAGTATCTTTGACCTTTGTCGGCGCCCGCTCATCCCTTGTGACATCCGTCAGGCGAATTTCAAAATACTCTGACCGAGACGAATACAAATATGAAATTCACAGATTTCACGAAACGAAAGTCACGTAGATATATTTACGCAACTATATTAACTCTGTCCGCTTTTGAGTGGACAAACAGGGGAAAAAGGTAGAATTTAATACCCTTCAGCGGCGCATCATCAAAGCGAACGTTGTCAAAAGCTTAGTTTCGCGATGCGGAACGGGAAGCGTCGCGGCCGTGGCTCAAACGTAAAAACTTTTGCTCCACCCTTTTCGTAATAGCGGAGCCGCCGCAAAGGCGCGCCGCCGCGACTTGAGAAGCCTTTTTGAAGTTAAATCTCAAAGTCGGGAATGTTTTACATTTGGTTATTACACGGACCTTCTGAAACTTTAAACTAAGGATGAATTTCCGTCAAATTCACATAAACAATATTTTCCTTATGAACAACCTACGTAAACGCATTACACTTCGGTATCCCACGTCATGATTAGCGATTATGCGCACGCGTCGATCGTTGTTAAATCGGTGTCAAGTACAAAACTTCTGAAATTAATCGCGGCAATCTTTACCTGCGATTATTCTGGTCGATGGTTTAATTAAAAAGGTTGTTGCACGCCCGTGGTTCGTTTCGCCACATGCACGCGTAGTATCGAAATTACCGTTTTTTTTGTACATCATTAGCGCATTTTTGGCTCGTCCAGGTAGCCGGGACCGTCTGCCCAGGTTCCCATAGTTTTTATTAATACGGCGCCAGATTATTCAGACGGTCAGTTAACACAATGGAGCAGCCGACCTTTACACCTAATATATTCTAATGATTATGCATCAAGTAGCCGTACTAACCAGCTGTTCTTGCAGTCGTGAGAATGTGTCTTATGTGGAAGGTGTATTTTTAGCAAGTGTCGCGCCCTTCGAACTCATTTCTCACGTCTTTACAAAGACACCCTTAATTATAAATTCGTGTCGCCGGCGGGACGCGGCTCCAGAGTTCCTCCGTCTCAAAGGTAAACAAGAGCATTAATATTGATTTCGCGCTCTCGTTGACTCTTTGAAGCGGATTTTATTATCACTTGTATGTACGTAGTTTTTCGCTTTTAGAAAATAAAAGTAATTATCATCAAGCCTTTGATATGAAAATTACCTGATGCAAATTAAAAATTCTATGATTTTATAAAAAAAATTCACGTTGGAATTTCGTTTGTAGATACGTATGTACGAGTATTTGTTTTTATGACTGTTGCTTACATTTAAAGAGATGTCTATTGACTGCCATGAATAGTCATTATATGGTTAATATCAAATTTAAATTGTTAAAAACTTAGTGAAAACTTGATTGTAACATCCCGCGGGGCTTCGAGCTTACTTAAACTAGATCGCTTTGTGCCCGATGGAGCAGGTACCGTCACCGGTCCCGAGATAATCACACGTCAAACAGTATCCTCGCTCGCAGACACATTGTACAACGAATTTCTAACATTCCCGGAAGATCTTTTTAAGAAACTCTAACTATTTATGTCTCTACTTTCACGGACGAAAGCCGGATGTTTCCTTATAAACTACCTTTGTTCTCATTTACAAACCTGGTTATTGTATCCGACAGGATACTATGAAACGGAAATGCGCGTGACGAAAGCTGCTTTTGTACCGCGTGAGTCATTTGAAATTGTAATTTAGTATGATTTTTTTATGAATAAAGGAATTGGATAAATCTCATAGCGCCCCAGACAGTGTGGTGCCTGTGAAGTAAACTCATAGACACGAGACCTTTGTAAATATTTTCAGGTATAAAGTTTTCCTTTGTATTATCAGGGCCCATCCCGCCCTCTCCGTGCTCAAAATAATTTTTATTCGCGGCGGTCCGTTCCAGGTAACAAAACAAAACTCATGCTTTTTTACGTAACACGGTGCTCAGAAGCCGGATCGGGTGATTGACTGCAACTCGAACAGCAACGATAGGATGTTAGCATACGATTATGCAACTGGGTTGGTTTTAAGGACCATTGTCGCGTGACTTCCGACTTACTGATATCATTTTCTTTGCTAAGATTGTTATTCGACCGGTGGGAGATAAATATGTTGTATGCGAATCGGTCGTCATTTCAATGTGAAAGTATTCGCATGTCTGCGGCGCTAACGGGACGGGATATTTATGGGCTGGCTGCGCTGGCGCTCGCCAAATGGCGGATGTGCCAAATCGGTCCGTGATAGAGGCGGCAGACGCCGTCGCGTCGCATACCGGCCCGGCCACCGGCTGCCGCCGCGCTTCCTAACAAACACAAACTGCATTGGCGATACGCTTCGCACTCTTCTAGCACTTGAATTCATATGAGCTCATATAAGCGATGAACAATGCCTTAGCTCTCGATATCCCTACAGCAGTTCGTGTCCTCCTACGCGCACGCGGGCTATTTTGAAAACGCTTTTGAAACCGAATTGCCAACTCATGGTGCAATACCCCGGCCACGTTACAGCGTCGCATTTGCATAATGTCGGGTGCTCAGTAATCCACCCGTGCGTCTCTCAGTTTCGACAGTTGTATAACTTTGTTGAACCGTGAGAGTTATTGTCGCGATTGTGTAATGAACCTTCGGTGGAGATGACGCTCGACGCTGCGTAGATTGTTTTGGCAGAGGGATTTTATATAAACGAGCGGGGGCGTTTTTGTGTGGATGGTTTGTTTATTTAGCGTGATTCAGGCGTGCCGGAATCGAGGCATTTCGGGGCGTTCGCCGGTGGCCCCGCGGACCGCTACTGAGGTCGCGCAACTGTGCCAATGTCGCCAACGCGGCCGCCTCCGTCCGTGCGGAACCGACGCCTCGACACATCGCCTACATTTATAAATATAAAACGTACCCGACGCATTCACTACACATGTGAAAGAACCCGGAATGCTTTCGACTACGCCTACGCCTCTCCCCCATTCTGTAAATATAGTCGGGCGAGGACGAAGCGAGCCAGTCATCGATATAAATAACGTATGTTCGCACCTTTTTTGGTCGTACGAAAACACCGGACGCAGCTACCGGACGCGGACGCGGACGAAAGTGCATTGCTCTCTGCGAATATCACCTTTGCCGAACTGACATTCCGAGAATTGAAAAGCGGACATCGTTGTCATCCATACAAACACAAAAATAAATCCGGTCGTAACAAAAAAAGTAATCTTGAAACTCCTAACAAATCTGCACCGGGCATCTACTCGTAGTTTTTGTTCTGTCGGAACCGCGTAAGATCCGGTCGATCTATTTCACACTTTTTTCCCCCCATTTCCGTCGCCTTACAATAGTTCGGTGCAATTGTCAATTGGTCTTGTATTTCGCTGTCGGGTGCACAGCTGAGAAAAGGCACGACCAGCCATTAAATCGATCGGGTTGCGTAAAACAAAGGTCTGCGAAACCTTGTGCAAGCGGCGCGCCCGCGCAGCGCCGACATATCTGCGGATTTGCGTAACCGCGCACTTATCCGATACGACGCCCGTGTGTTGGGACACGCTCCGATGCCGACATCTGTTCCACTCTGTTCCAAATCATTATAAATCCTAATTTACGCCAACAAATTCTTATTCGACCACAGTCTAGAATAGAATGATTTAAGCGTAACGATTAGGCATTTGCGTTTCAATAAGCGTTGAAATTACCGTTCTATCGTGCTCAAGAATGATTTGTTGCGTTAAGCCCTTATTAAATTATCATATTTTAGCGCAGATGTCATAATACTTGAACGACAATAAACCCATTACATTGTAGATTTGTTGACCAATACCCATAAAATAAAATTCCTTCACATTACATAGGTGGTAAGCCTATATTCCTATGCAGGAATCCGTCTAGGTGTAGATACCACTCCAGGGCCAGTATTCTGCCGTCATGCATTAGTGTGCAAACGTGTGTTTCGGTTTCACGGGCACTGAGATCTAGTGTTATCACGGGGCATATGACACTTAAGAACTGAAACTAAAACAGTGCAGTGTTGTGTCAAACAGAAATGTTCCGGGCGACACAGCATTTGTTATGTGCAGACGGTTTTGCTCGCTTCGACCCTTTATCCAATTCAAAAAAATGCAAAAGTTTTACAATCAGATACAGGAATCTGTTTAGATTCAACTGTGCAAACATTACCGTGCTCCGTTCTGAAGGGCACTGTTACCGATTGTAATAACTGGACATATATCATTTAAGAACTGAAGTCTCAGTTCATAATAGCATGCGTTATAGGTAGACGTTGCACGTTGACGTCTCTTTTCTAAATAATTTTTTTTTAGTGTTTAATGATTCTTCAACGGTGTCGCATTGCGATATCACCGGTTCAAGATCAGTGTAGACGCCGGTGTGAATTAATTCGACCCCGCAAGGGACGGAACGAGCCGTATTCAAATCGCAAAAACTCCACAATCGCTAAACACACGCGAATATGTGAGGGGTGCATAAAGCAAAAAAACATACACGCGCCAGTAATTAAACACGGCCCTGTGATCGCGCCTTGTCGTTTCTCTGGTCGCGCAAGAGCGCTCTGCGGGAACGGAACGCTCTGGGATTATATTATATAAATAAAAAAACCAACAAACTTCGCCTTAAGTCCTCTTACTTAAGGGCCTTCGAACGAATAATAATATTATTCTCATAATTAAAAAAATGAATAATCAGTGCTTAATTGTTTTGCATGAGCGCTCACAAGGAACGAAAAGGTTAAGGAATCGTGGCTGACACGCGCCCCATCCGAGCCAGCATTTCATTATATTCCGTTCCATATGGAACGCTTTTGACATTGGCAACGAGCGAAATAAATATGGCTTGCGTGGATTTCGTTTTTCTCTTGCACTCAAGTTTATTGCTTCAAACCTGCCGGGGCATCGCTTACGACGTTTCGGTTGTGACGACAGCCGCCGCTGCATATCCGCGTCGTGAAAGTCATTGACCGCCGAAACATATCCAGCGTAACGATAACAAACCTTTTGTTCCAATTACAAAACAATTCGTGAGCCAATAGAGGCTTCCGATAATCTCATACTAATTTAAAATCAACGTTTTTTACCTGCGAGCGTTCACTCATTTGAGGGATATCGTCCGCATGTATGGATCAGTGTTAATTAATAATTTAATTGTCCGCTTTAGATTTTCATGTCCCTCTTCCTCATTTCGACATTCATTTCATACAAATTAAAAATCAATGGCCATACCTACTGTTCCGGTGTTATCGGCCGCGCAACAATGAGTCTACTGAACTCGCTCGTTGCCGAGGCATTTTAGGCTAATAACTCTAGAATGAGCCTTGTATGCAAATCATTCAATACAGTGTGTGTAATATGAAAGAAACATTTAAAAAAAACATTAAACGCATATTGAAAGTTTGGAAATGAAACTCGCACGGTGACAATGTAATAATGAATCAGCCATGACACGTCTGCGGTGAATTCAACCCGGGAAAGTTCATGAGTGAGTGCACTCGATGACGTCACGGAGAGATAAGTACAATAGCGCGGAGGGTAACATTGAGGGTGCAGGATGAATCATAAAATCTTCTATTAGGTCACTCCCCTCGTGGCTGTATCGCGCCCTACAACCTACGAAAATATACTCCAGCACTAGGGGACGATTTTAGTTAGTATTATACTCTCATCTTGTATGACAAAAACTAGAACTAAATGAAAACCTAAAAAATAAAAATGTTTGATGTTTTACAAACTATATCACCGTATTAAAAAAAACAAATTCCTCTCTCCGAATACGCTTATCGGACTTACAATGACATTTGGTTTTTGTAAGTGCCTCGTATGACGCGGCTCGGCTACCGTCATCATTACAACAATTTAGAGCTGCCGCTGCAGTGAAAACGGGAAAATGTTATAATTAGTCGGAAAGCGTAATCCGAAAGCAATAATTTCAGTAGTACTATTGCATAATTAAAAATTAATAAAAAAAAAATCGTTAATTTGTCAGTAGATAACACATTTGATATACAGTTCCATTAAGAAAAGATTGTATTTAAATGAAACTAATTTTACGGAGTTTATAGCGTTTAATTTTGACTATTTAAACCGGACGTTTCGAGTGCTTTACAGCACCCATGGTCACGGGAGGACTGAGATGACAGATGTCCTGATGTCATAGTTAACCCGGACCTTCAGCTTTTAATTATTATTTTTGGTCCGATCGACGCAGAAAGAGCTAACTCAGATTATAACGTCGGGTTATAAATAGTAGAAATTAAACGCGATAAAATCCATAAAATTAGTTTAATTTAAATGTGTAGTGTTTGCGTAAATATAAGAAATCATTATAGATTGTATTTACGTAATTTTGTTAGAGAAAAAGCGTCCCTAATTTATTTACTGAAAGTTGGTTGAGAATGACCCGCGCTACCGATTTATGTATACATCTATAAGTTCGCCCCTCGCCTTTTTTATATAAAGTTCACTAAACACAGGACTAAATCAAAATTTTATGACAAATCGTTTTATTTCAATCAATAGACGACGCGTGAGCGATTTGCGTGATGCGTTCCAATGTATGATCCAATTTAGTAAACACGGCCATACGGTGATTTCATTTGAACTGCAAACGGAGGCGTAAGCAATTCCGACCGACTTTTATTTTCTTTGGAGTAAATAATTTGAGCAGTGTTCCCACCTACGTTATACATTTGATGCTCAAAACATTCAACTGTGAGGGCGGCAGTGGAATATAGTCCCGTACAAGAAAAACTACATAAAAATATTCGATCTTCGCGTAATAAGGAATGTACACCCACATAATTCTTTACTACGGTATGAAGTCACTCTTCACTTTCTAAACATTGATTATATTGCGGAAAAAGATTATTTATATTTCGGAAAGCCCGCCTAAAATTTAAATACAGCTACAGTTCAATAAAATTAAATAAAATTACAGTTCTAGAAATAAATTTAAATACAGCTACTTACTTTGTAAATTTTCCTCGACAATGAGGAAAACGACGTACAATAATAAAACGAGGCTAACTAGGAAAGTATAATGTAAAAGGCGGACGTTATCAAATTCACCGCATGGTAGCTGACAATTCTAAATGATTTAGTGGCTTGCGGATTTCCCTGTGTGCGAGTGTTTGTCTCGAATTGCGCGCGTCTGAAAAAAATAAAAACCAACCGGTCTGCGAGTGGCCAGAATTACGATTAAGCCTCAATCTGCAGTTGCGATGCGTATGCCACTAAAAATAACTGATGTCTACTGCCGTGAATGCCACGGTCGCTTTTAACTCTGTGCATTTTCGTTGTTGCTGTTTTAACTTATGACATCATTAGCTGAAAATCTTTAAATTGACTGTTTTTTTTAATAACGACTGCCATGGAACTTGTTGTGTTTGAACTGATTTAGTGTCGTCAATTTTAAGTCTACGACAATATTCAGTCGTATTTTCAAAATGACTAGACTCGATACGCGTTTGTTCATTGTCTATTACATATGGTGCTGCAAAAAAAAAGTAACCCAATCATAAATACCTAGCACTCTGGCGCAAGTTCGAAGCGCACGGACAATACGCCGTTGTACATTACGAGGCGAGTCACGGGCGCCAGTCCTACAGACTGCTTCCTGTTTTCTCGCATTCGTGCAATCCACATTAAATCCGGTTATTTCAAAAACGAATAAATTAAAAAAAAACATCTTAACTGACAGTTTCAGAAAGAAAAATATACAGAAGCTTTATTAATACAAAATAGGATGACGATTCTATATCAACAACAATGGATTACAAGTGAGAAATAAATCTCATTCACGATATTTATGACGTACAAGCGAACATTGCTTCAGTCGGATGATTCTTGCGAACTACCACCGGAGCCGGTTGGTATCAACGCAATGTAGATCTTCACAGCGACTGTGAAATGCCCTTAATCTCTGAACACTTAAGAGAATTATCACGGCGGTTTTTCGAAAAAGCCGCGGTTCATTCAAACCCGCTGGTGGTTAACGCAGAAAATTACCGACCAAACAGAAACGCGACCGAACGCAAACGTCGCCCGCGAAACATGCTAGACAACACGGACGTCTCAGCTCTTCCTGACCACGATACCGTCAGTCACGATCCAGGCTACACTGTACACACAGTCAATAGCTTTAATATAACACGCACCACGACGCGCGATCGCCGTAGAGAGCGGCGCGCAATAGTCAATAACCACACCGCGTACACACGATTCACCCGTGTTCCAGGGCGGTTCTCTCCGCCCAGAGTTACCGACACACAAGTCGACAGTCCGAATGGACGCGCGCAGCCTCTTTCGGACGGTCATTAGATGACTTAAAATATTTAAGATTTTCGAAATCGCGAAAGCACGCAGCGAACGCGACACAGTCCGAATTTCGAGGTTTTTGTTGGAGTTTTTATTAATTTATTTATGTTTGGGTCAAACCAAACCTATCACGCGGGCCCCTGGCCCGCGAGCACAGTATCCGATGAAGCTGTAAAAGCCGAGAAGGCTAACAGCAATTACATCACCGAAAATATATTATCAGTCGGATGTTTCACAAGTAAAAATTAAACAAAGCCATGTTCATTTAGAATAATAGTATTCGAAATGATCTCTCGCAAACTATCAACTATGCCGTCTGGTGGCGGCTCAAGAGAACCTACCACCCCACCTCATCCATTGGGTGTCATAAAAGTCGACAGAGGGAAAATTAAAACAGCAGCAGTATCTCCTTCCTGGAACATCTAAATAAATAAATTGCGGTTGCCGACCCGCCTGCCAAGCGTGGCAACTATGGCAAAATCCCCCAAAATGAGTGCTACTAACTTTTGTGGCAATCTATGGGGGAGACCAATGTTCAGCAGTTGACTAGTGATTGGCTGAAATGATGATGATGATGATGATGAAACTATCAATTAACATACTCTATTTATAATATTCAGTACATATAAAAAATATATTTTACAATACTCGCTGATGTTAAATTTTCTTTGCTTACGAAAGTAATTGTCATAATTTTATCATCGTTGTAAAACAATATTTTTATTGTTTGTTTATCAAACACCACGCATTCGACTTCAAATTAAATCTTCGAATCTTCTAAAGGACAGATTGTGTTCTAATTGTTTAACCGCAACGTTTCTCGTTGCCGCTCAGTTCACAGAAATGTGATTAGTCGTGTATCTGTGTTAAATGGTAACTGGTAATACCTACGGAGATAAAGTCTAATGTTGCCATTAAAGCGTGACACAAAATATCAATTGGTTGTGGGAAGAGTAATTTGAATGATATTTTTAGTGAATTTTAAGTCTACGAAATATTTAGTCGTATTTTCAAAAGGATTAGACTCGACTTGTTCATTGTCTATTACATATGGTGCTGCAAAAAAAGTAACCCGATCGACTCGGGGAATCCGCACGGATATTTGTAAGACCCGAATTAAAACGTGTCGTACGCGACTTTATATAGTAGCATTAAGTAATATTTCAATATAATTTTGTACCATAGCTGTACTACAATAAAAGTAGTAAGTAGTACATAACTAGAATAAAATTAAACGTAAAATACTGAAACAGTCTTAACAGTGTAATGACTGCGTTAAAAAACGAAGCAATACATAGTGGGACAAGGCGACTGTCCTCTAGATGCGACACGGAGTGTAGGCGCATCCTAATCTCTCAAAACTGACGTAACTTGGTTCACGGTCAGCAAGAGGAAATGACGCAAGCATACAAGTAGACAAAATTACAACACCATGTTGAAGTTGCCAAAACAATTGACGTGATGAAAGAACGGATCTCTTTTTTAAACCGGTCTAATGAAGAAAATATTGTAATCGTTTCGTTTTATTATTTCTTTAAAAACTGGATATTTTAATAAAAATTGTATGTACCTACGATTTTAATAGCTCTTACTATCAATAATTGCTAAAAAATCACTTTAAACTTGTCCTGCGCCCTATCGACCGGTTTTGCAGCCCGCTCTAGCTATTCAAGCAGGGGTCATCGATATTCAACATTTAACATTACGCGATTTTCAGTCTTATCGAAAAGAGCTTGTGTCCATAATACTACGCTTTTAAATAACGCAATCTAAACTAGTTTTTACATCAGATTCTAATTACAACTAACGCAAAGTTATTCGCATTACTATATCAAAAATATTTGTTTGGTTGTCTAATAAAGCTGCAGTAAAGTAAAGTTTCCACCTTTGACGAAACCTTGAAACGGAATCCAATCATTATCAATAATTTATATATCAGACAATTCAAGCAGTATTATCGATTGTCGCAAGCAATTGTAGCAAAACGTATCAAAACTGTATAAATTAGTACTGTTCACAATGACATTGAAATCCGTAGAGTTGCGAAATTGTACTGTTTTCGTGGTTATGTCCTCGCGCCGCGTTCGAGACTGAAGAATACGTATAATAAATATGAGAGCGTATACGACCTCAGTTCGCGGTCACTCGTTGTGTAACAGCAGCGACAAACAATACTCGTGAGTTGTTTAATTGTTGTTGACTATATACGACAGTTGCCAAAGTCTCACACAGTCTTGCAAATGAACAAGTGTAGGATTGTAGCCCTAAGTGATATTTATAACTCTTAACAAGTTAGCTGCATTTACTTCGCATGTAGTTACTCCCAGTTTGAAATATGGGGACTGGTTTAAAAGCAATCACGCGAAGAACGCATATGTTTTGCGTCCGACCTGAATATTCATAACCTTGTAAGCACGGAAAATAAATGCGGTTATTTTGTACTTTTGACGTATCGGTGTGATTAAAAAATGTCGATGTCTTTTTAGGATGAAACTTCGTGTTGTTTGTGACATTGTCTCAGAACTCGATATGACACCCAAATAGCAATCGGAATCTTATGACAACATTTTTTAAGCGCAATTTACTATGCGTGCCCGTGATCGGGTCGTGTCATTGCCGGTGTTGATGATCCCTCTTCGATATGAAGTCACCGACGCTTATGTTCGAGGGACAATAGACTCGCGTCATATGTTCAACAAATAATGAACATTCCACTCTTGTTTTTCTCCGATATGCAAGCAGAATCGAGTGTATTTGTACAGATTTCATGAGAATTTGCGCAGTAGTCGAACCGCGCTGATGTAATCAACGTTTATAATTTGTACAAGCGCCGCTTTTTGAATTCATATTTCGTTAGTCGCCCGTACAGACTTCAGTTACGAAGTCGAACAAAGTTCATTCAGTTTACCCGGAAGTTTTCGGGACTTGAACTTAAACGCCTACACTTCGTTAGGACGTTTTACGATTTGACGTATTTGTCGCCCACGCTTAGGTTAGATCCCGAGCCCCGTGCCGGGCGACGCTGCGCTGACGTCACGGAACCACCCAAATAATGTTGCTATTTGTGACGCAGCTTCTCAATAGGCTCGGTATTGATTATAGACGTGTAGATGTGCGAATTTTGCGCTCGGTGATGACGTAAGCGGCACGCGGAAGCGGCTACGCACCGTCGAGTCTGACGGCTCGTATCGATAGGTTAACCGTGGCGGCGGGCCGTGGCCAAGGACGTCAGACACGGCCGCCGCGCGCTTGCGACATTCGCCGCTCGTATCAGCGCACGGACCACGAAACTCCCCGCTGCTGCCAACGCTCCCGCTCGCTAACTACCTACCACCTTTACCCTATTACACCTATTCGTAGCGACCACTTACCTGGCCATATACTTAACAGGAAATGTAAACAAGCCCATACCCACATTCGACACAAACAAACCTCTAGGGATATTTCACGAGAATTTACATGTTGTACCATAACATGTATGTATTCTAAAACTAAATTAAATATTTTAACACAATATAACATTACTAATAATCTATCGAACAAACGGTGTCCGCTTAATAAGGCAACGTATACCACATCCAACGCATAGGTAATAAGTAAATCTTATTTTGCATACAATTTCCTTGTGTTAACCTTTCAGCGTGGTGACAGACAAGGTGACTTTGTACACACATATGATGTAATTATCACCACCAGTTGCGAATGTGTGCGAATGACGTGATAACTTCGATGGAAAACAGAGACACGATATGCTGAGATTTTATTATTTCATCAGCAATTGATGGTCAACGATTTTGTATTTTATTGCCTTGAGATAGGAATCAATTTAGTTTTGACACGGATCAAGCGGAGTCAAGTTTAACGTACAAAATGTACTGTTTTGGTTGATTTTCTAATAATAATTTCATAACTTTCGTGTTCAATTCACTAAATTATCATAGATTATTGGAGCGATCCTCTATAAATCGCTATAAACTCAATCAGCCAAACCTTTTACTATGTAAATATCAATTACAATGCTATTATCGGTCTTTGCCGTATTCTTTTTGAATGGATGTTATATTCAGTATCGTGCACATAGAATTATTTGTATGTAAAACGATGTCGTTTAGTATATTTTAACATTAAGTCGAGAAACAAAATGTCGGCCATAAAAAATAAAGGAGCCTTTTATTATCTTGGAAGGAATAAAAAAGAGAAATTGACTTTTTCATAGGAGTCGGAGAGTGAGTACATTTCTCAACATTATATGTTTGTCATGTCACATACGATATCAACTTACCACTTCCGCATACGAACGCTTTGTTTATTACACATCACATCCTGTTACGGAGAAATCCGAGTGCGTTGGAAATGTTTGTCTTTGGAAACGTGCGGTTTTTCCTCTTACTTACACATACAATTTCGATTATTGTTTCATCAAACAAGGAAAATGAACGGGTTTCGTTATTAGATAAGTTATATTAATATAAGCTATTATCTTTATAGTAGAATCCGGCGCTTGGCCTCTGAGCGCTCGGTTCAATGTCAGTTGCGCAAGCGCCAGTCTTCCGCCTTCGATCGCGTCGCCCAACCAGGGGCGAGCGGTTCCAAATTTAAATTTTAACGCCCCATCTCCTCAACATAGTGATCCTTAGTAAACACGTATTATTCTGTATCGAACATTCGACAACTGTTCTGTTGATTATGACGTCACCTCATTGGACTTCGTGAACTGATCTACGTGATCCAATTCATGTACGATATGTTCTTATAACTTCTTGTTTTGTCTTTGACCATTCGACGTGACTTTACACCAAAACCATAATTAAATTGATGAATTCGTAAATCTTTTACTACAGTCGTAAGCATTATATAAATTCTTATTGTTTCCTTCTCGTAAGGTCATTTTTGTACGATTTTTCGCAGGGTCAGATTTGCTAATTAAATATTTAGTGTTTCTTATTGTTTCATTTCTTGTATTGTTATGCCTTGAAATATATTATTTATCATACTAACAGTGGTTGTCGGGCAAGTCATACCAGTCTTCGCGGAGTAATTTTCAATTACCCTCACATCTGATGTTATCCCTTTCATATTCCTGTCGTACCGTCGATAAGTTCTCTCTGGTCGGTCGTAAAATTTAATGACTGAAAATTATTGTTTATTAGAGAATGAACCATAACCATAAAGCATACGCGAGTTGTGCTTCGGGTCATATGCTACCTAACCACAGAGTATTAAAGAAGCAACTGCATACCGTAGTGCGAAATTAGTACAGATTAAAATGTTATATTATTTAACTTTAATGTTACAACTGATGGTGAAATCCGAAGGAAAGCTGGCAATGTTAAAAATACGCTGCAATTTCATGCGATAATCAACGAAGTATGACTACTTATGAGTCTTATATATCTTTATTTGTTTCTGTAGCAATGTAAGGACTACAAATCAATTGTTATTGTAACCCGAGATAAAACGCTACTGCGCACAATTATTATCCATTCTCGCATAGTGTACATAAATTAAGTCTTCTAAAATATTAACTCGTTTCATTTCGACGTTATGTCATAAATTGGTTATGCAATAGACACAAACATTACGCAATAGACTGAAGTTTTTCCAGTTCATGCAGGGATTTACAGGGATTTTGATTACATATTCTTCGACTCAGCTGCATTACTAAAGCTTCTTTCACCGTCATATCTCCATTAACAAGTAAATATACGGCCGTCGTTTCTTGAATTTTGTAATTTCATATTCACTGTTGCGTTTAACCCTTTTATTTATTATTTATTTTAAATCAAACTGTTTATAACTAGGGTTAAGATAGCTGGACTTTTTAATAAAAAAAATGTACGATATGTGAAGTAACAACCTGCAGCTTGGCGGATTGCGGGTTCCAATAATATTTTTTTAAGAAACCTGTATAATATGGTTCATAATCGTTACAGCCCATCGCAAGCCCATTTCTGAATGTAGGACTCCCCCATAGATTGGACTTCATGCATACTTCATAGGTCGTCGTTCTATATCGCCTTACATTACGGTGCAATGCCTGTTATGACTACACAATTAGCTAAATATTCGTCATAACATGAAAAGCATACGCGGTATGTATGTTATTAAAGTTAGCTAATTTTAACACTATCTTTACCAACAATTAACTCAGTGTAATGCTATGAGCATGTGGCACGTACGAAATTTTTTATTCAACTTTTTTTCTTTTGTCTCAGACCGATACAATGTCGGCCATCTGCCGTGTAAATTCTGCGGTCCTATTTGTATTTTAAAGTCCGTTTCCGGTCCCGTTACATCCGGTAGTCGAGAGTACTTTAGGATCTTGTTCTGCTCCCCTGCATTAATAAAAAAAGTTTCGAGTGCCATGAGAAAATATCCAATTTGATGCTACACAAATAAATTTCTACTTATTAGTAACGTCTTCTATTATAGTGAAATGATCCCAGTTTATGAAATTTGGTGTATTCTGTTTTGAAATAACAAAACATGAATCTAGTTTTAACACTTTTGTCAAAGCATTTAGTAAGGTTGATTTATATACAATTCGTTTGATTTGATGCTCAAGTACGAGTACATCGACAACATATTGTGGCATGAAAGTATTTAAGGCATGTTGCGGCATAAAGCGACCTTACATCGTTATCTGCGGTGATAACGGAGATTGTGCGACCTTTGCTCTACACTAGGTGTCTCCTATGTACTGATAACGCTCAAGACCAATGACCGTGTTGAGGTAGGGAGTGGATTCTTATTATACCTCCTCTGAGTACTGGCAAGTTTTTTTTATTATAAATAAAAAAGTAGTCTATAAATGTCCCACTGCAGAGCACAGGCCTCCGCTACTTTCTAAGAGGGTTTTGAAGGAAAGAGTCCGCCATGCTGCTCTAATGCAGGTTGAGGTGGACTTCACTCATGCAGGTTTCCTCACGTAGTTTTCAGCGCCGAGCACGTGGCACATTATTAACGTCTCTTTATAACTTTCAAAGGTTAATTTCCTTAACAATATCAGAGTATTCCTGTACGGCTTAAGTGGATTATGTCAACATGAGAACGGCAATCTCTATCTAATTCCTATCTAATAAGCTACCTGAATTCAGACAAATTAACCCTGCTGATTATGCTTGAGCACTCATGTGCAACGTGTGTCTTTTTAAACTAGACGTCACACACAGTCCGGTCGCTACAAGAAAAATAAGTTAGAAATAAAATTTCTCGCGATCCTTTTATGTCGTTCGTTAGAATAGAAATAAAAAAGTCAAGGTGTTCTAATATTTCATTGTTCGCGCTCGTATCGGGTTAATCTTTCAACAATTACGTGAGCGACGTGACAATGTAAAATCGTTTTTATAAATCACATTTGGCGATCGCTGACTGTACCTTCGAAGCGAACAGATGTTCCAGTAAACAAATATAAGCTTTGTGATCGTCTCCTACGCATGATTTATTATCCAAACGAATCGATGATGGATCTCTATAGAAACAGACCGGCCATTGTGCAAAGATTCACCTATTCTTGACGAAGAAAAACACCTTTTTTGAGAAAACAATGCACTGCACATGCAATACTCCTACCTGCGAAACGCACGTGTTCAACATTCGCATTCTTAGCAGACAATAAACGTGGTACCATCTCGCTTATCTAAATAAAACCTCATCGTCAAGTTATCAAGGCATCTTTTGCTTTGTTCAACTAAGAGAACGAATTAAGCCGTGTTCGTAAATCTGGTCCCTCAAGGGACTTTATATTGCCTATAACCTATAACTTCTCGACTTTACAGCGAGCAGTCTATTTTCAGGTTTACTATTTGTATAATTCGTATAAATCGAACTCATTATTTACCGTAGTAGAAGACGTAATTGAATAGAAATTGCAGAAGTATTACATCGATAAAAGTAAAAAAAACATTCTACACAATTGCTAAGTTTTCAGGAGAGATGAAATTTAAACAAATAGAAACTACTTGTTAATGTTTTTAACATAAGCATTATTGAAAATAAGCATCATAATTTCATCGTCTTAAGAGGTAGTATTGATTATTTGCGGAAGCAAAACTAAAACAGCATTTTGGAGTGACAACATAAAACAAGAGTCGCCATGTTTGGACACCTGATGACGACTCTATCTGGACGCACACGGACCGACATTCGATACGATGTAAGGTCAACAAAGTTTCGTTACTATCGAGAAGCGAATGTTTATTCAAATGCACTTATAGCCAGTCACAAAGTTTGGCTTTCGACATATGCTGCGAGGTCAATATTTGCTGTATTTTTTCGATCGAGCTTTTGTATGTCCCAACTTTGTCTTGTAAAATACGTACTAGAATAAAATGCCGTTACAACGTCAAAATACCTTTGATAAAGTAAATAGGAAGACTTCAACTTTTTTTATTTGTCTATAAACAAGGTTGGATACAATCCAATCGGGCAGTTATTATTTTCCCCTCTTTGCAAGGAAAACAATTGAAAACTCTGGCGAGCTCAATAAATGCGCCGGCAGGATATTACGCGATCAGAGTAAATTGGTTTTGCTGTTATTAATTTTGATAACTGGGATTCTATTCGTTTCTCTCTTTTGTAACAAAGGGAAACCATTGTAATTATTTTGTAGTTATGCAACGTAATACAAAACTTTTTTTATTTCAGTAGCGTGATAATTAAATTTAGGATTTGATATTTCCATCGGTGCGGCGCGATCGCGAAGTGTTTTTGTGCAGGCATGTGCTCGGGCATCTGTTTGGTCAGATTAGTTTTTTCTGGTCGACATAAAACATGTGAAAAAGTGACACATAGCACATGGCGCTGCTAGTCCTTTACCTGCCTTTGTTTGGGCACAATGATGGCAAACATCTGCCGCCTGCGCCGCCGCCGCCGCTTCTGAATGCCCATCTACCACTATTATTATGGATCCGTGAAACATAATCAATTATAGCTACGTTCATTCTTTACCTGATTCGTTCAAGTGATCTAAAATATATCTCAACTCAGGGAATTAGAGGTCGAACGGAGGAAATTTAACATTTATATTAAACACTATTACACAAGTGGCCAATTGCATCAACGATATACCAATATTTGGAACCCTCAAAGGTTACAAGCGTGAATCGAAATCGGATATAACATCTCGTATTCAGAATATCAGGTGTATATGTATATTGGGACATTTCTGACTGCACTTTAATATTTTATTGAAACTGGGTTGTAAAACGGGTCTATTAAAATGGTAACAATTTTCTTACATAATTGTTTCGAGGCTAAATGTTGCAGAATTTCAAATTAGTAGAAACATTGGTTGTTTTAATTAATTCTAATCGCTCTTTTATTAATATTCACAAACCGCGCATACTCATAGCGATAACACAAAGAGCTTCAGCGTTTTAAAACAATTAAAAATACTTTATTTTTAAGAACCCTGGCAGGCACAGCGTGCTTGTTTATTTTTTAAAAACAAAAGAATCGAATACTCTATGTTAAACGATAGAAACAATTAATCGAGTGGTCCGGACGCTGTGATGCAAGTTTCGAAACAATCGGCCGTGTAGTTGCCAAACAGTTGTGTGCTACCGCTTTTGTAATACATCTGGATCGTTTTGAAACTTATTAACCTGTTTGTTTTGCGCTCAATTGTGAGCACTTGTAAGTTTCAAAAGCCTCTCAAAGGACGTTTCCATTGTCCCCAGCTTCAAGTGTTGGGACAAAGGGACGCGTCTAACGATCGAGTTACTTTTGTTTGTGTCTGGCGTTAATTAAACAAAAGACTTTTATCTCTTTCGAGCTTACCTTTGCGACAGTCTTCGGCAGGTGAATGAATTATTGCCCGTATAAATGAGAATGAAATTGTCCTTTAAAGGAAAAAAAAAATCTTCATTCAAATATTGGCAGACTGTACGTCGCCGAAAACGATCTATGTCGTAAAAGTACAAAATTAAAATGACAAAAGGTTGTAATGTACAAATGCAGCGGAACCGGCGGCGTGCAGTTAGCTCATAGTAACGAACGCTCGGCGTTTTGGAGCGGTGTTTTGCCGCAATAAATCCTTGATGAAACCTTAACCCACTTGGATTATTACGAGTGCGCTGTACGCTCGCCTCAATCGCTGCAAGCGCTGCAGCCGCTTGATTTCTTATTGGACCGCTTCTGGATGTCGAACACACATTTGCTTTTTTTAAGTATATGTCCATTTTATATAATGTAGGATACCAAACGCTGCTTCAAGACAGTTAACTCGTTGATATTTCATGAAATACGCAAGTAACGGCGCCGTAACGGTCGCAACCGGTGCATGGACAGGTGTATTCGCGACCTTGCGTAATGACATACCGATGTATGTTTACTTACTATGTGACAAATACACGTCTGGAAGTATTAATAATACATCTAGCTATCGGTTTATCTATTTCTGTCTATCTATCTATCTTTATAATAATGCCGCATGTATGAAAGATCATTTGAAAAAGTTGGAAATTTGAATGATATTTTTATATTCATAAAATCTCAATAAAACAAAAATTGTCGTTCAGATTAGCAGTTCTGGAGACAGAGACATGTTATAAAATAAACATAACTAAAAATTTTTTTGGTAAGCTCGACAAAAATTTTTTATTAGGTATGTTTATTTTCGCTAGTCTACTTATTCCATTCATTCATAATTTTTTTTCAGACGTGCTGTGCCATATAATTACTCATAACAAGTATTAGCTACTTGCTGCTGCAGATTGAACTTCAAAACTCTCTAGTGTTAAAACAATGATATCATCGAGATATCTATGAGAACTGACATGAGCCTAGATTTGAATTTCTTGATTCATGTAAACGGAGCCGATCGCGTTGCCAAATTATGTTTTTTTTAACCGTGGCCTAGTGATCTAGTATACCAATGTCAGAGGTGTCATTAGCCGCTTTTGTTGCATTTCGGTTTTGTTTTCTATGAGAAAAAGTCTCATATCATTTAGCTGTTCGATAGAGTTTTTAATTCTACGTTACTCGCCCGGATTATTTTCTGTTGTTAGATGGGACTCGATTATTTTAGAATGTTGGTAAACAGGGAGTGTGGCGATCGGCTGGCCGCTGCAGTGCCGGCGCTCGTCGAACGTGAAGCGCTGCATCGGTGGGGCGTGACGGCCCGAATACTGGGTCAAGTACAACGGTGCTTTGCCCATTCATTGTCAACGCGCCCCTCCCGCGCCGGCCTCGCACACGCTGAACTTGACACATCGCCTTAAACACGTTTTTTTTGCCTATTTTTAAGGTCACTTCACGTAGGTTATCTTACAGGACTGTTCAGCATGCTTTTGCTTTACATTAACACTACAACAAATTAATGTTGTCACACTCTGTTATCTAACACCGTTGCAAACTCTGCCGAAGGCACACCTTCGGTTATACGCCGTCGTGATTCCGCATCGTAATTTTCTCAGCGAACCGTACTTTATCATAGAGTTGAATGCGAATGCCGAGGCTCCCTTACGGGGTCGTCGGCCGCACGCCTCTAGAGCCTTTGCCGAGGTAAATGATATACAGCTAATGGTCGAGTACATTCACCGCGTTAGAAAATCTACTTCAGTTCCGCACTTTCTTTATTGCAACACCACCAATGTGCCGTTTCGCCTGCACTCTCTACCGCCGCGAGTCGGCTGATTGTGCAAGCGAGCATCGTCTATTATTTACTCGGTTTCTAGAATGCGACGCTGGTCGTAATTTGGAAATCGAACACTCTGTTTCATCAGTGAATTTCGCCTACGTAACGCGGTTATGCTCGCTTTAATATTTCCGCACTTTCTTCATTGCATCACGTTCCTTTGTTTCGCGGCCCTCGACAGGTGAAGTTTCGCAAGTTCAGCGACCTATCGGTGGCGTGCATCTCAGCTCGGAGGCGTGACATAATGAATAGAGTTAGAAATTACTATTTCCGCACTTTCCGCATTACATCATTGCAACTAGAAAAAGCTGTAGAGGTTAATGACCAAGTTCGTGGACCCTATACGAGTCGATCATAGCTTTGGCATTCGCCTCTGCGAAGAGCGTTGATCCTTTAATGACCTCATCTTGAACGTTGAATGGTATACGACAAAAAAATTGTTTAGTGCGTAGTTGTAATTTGAACGAGCACAATCTTATCCCACGGATTGAATCGTGTAAGCAATCGAAACTTTCATCGGCCTAGTATTACTTTACCGGGCAAGCGGTACCCGGCGATGCCGATGAGAAAGTACCGCTGTCTCGTGCCACATACATCGTGAATTGACTTGCAACGCGGACACTACATCGTCACCGCGTCTTCGGAGACGTCGAATCGCAAGGGCATCGTCCGCGGACCGGCCGATGTTTATTTATCAACGCAATCAAATCATATTCGATACACGTTCTCGATTCACACAAACGTAAGCTTCTGAAATTCCACTACGTAAAAGGCCAAAGAACTTTCGTGTTTTGAACTAGAAAAAATTCGAGCCGCCTACTATCAGCGACTTTTGCGGACTTGAACGTATCGTTCACAATAATCGATGTCGTCATTGTCATTCGAAGCAATCGATTTAATGATCGATGATATTCGCTGTTCTGCCGGCGTGATGATATTTCTTTCGTAAATACGGGAACCCGTTTGGAACAGGTCGCATTTACTTGGTTGTTTACTCGTATTTTCAGAAGGAAGGTAATGTAACGGTAGAAACTCGTTCTCTGCTTAAGATAGTTTTTTTCTCATTTTATTCGTGGCGATAAGGTCTATTTACAAACTTGGCGAAATTCTTTCGATACGAGCAACAACTTTATGTTTACGCTTAACTGTTTCCTTGCGCTTACGTCGATTACAGTTATACTGCTAGTTTGTTTACGATTGGCTATTGATTTTTGTAAAATACTCCTTGTTACTTTACTTATTTCATCGGTACATTGCTGTGTTTGCACTTGTTTAATAATAGTAGCGGTTTTTTTTAGTCGTCATTGTACTAGAAATTTGCTTAAAGTATAAATTTAATACTGGTTAAGGGCTTTACGTGCGCTATCGCGCGAGTCGATAGGGCGACGTCATTGGGGTCGCCCCACCGGCGCTATTACAATCATTACCCCGATTCGCTTTGCTCCGAGATATAGATCGCGAGACGCATTCACAAACTCATACGATCTGGCGGCTCTAAACGGTATTATTTCTTCTATGTGTATAAATATTAAAATTTTCTGATTACTTTCTGACTATTTCACAAATTTAGAAATACTTAAATAGAATGTGGTTCAAATAGAAATTACATCAAAACATTTTTATTTACAGCTACATGACACTTGTTGTAATCATGTCACCAATTATTTTCTAAAATTATGAAATTAATCTACGACTGGCCAAAATGTCATAATGCATTTTTTCTGTCCTAAATAGATACACAATAAACCATTACATTAACTAAAAAATACATTAACTTCTTATACGTTCGGATATTTGCATTAAATTATTAAATCGCCGAGCATTTACTATAATTACCATTACTGGCTACGTGATATCTTAAACGGCGTGATAACATAGACATTGCTATAACAGGGATAAACCAGTTGTCGCAGGTGCCAATTCTTTTTACATAAAACACTATCTCAAACTGCACTATTATAGCTGCATGTAACGAAACCGGTCTTGGAACACTATTCCAGTTTGTTGGCGTATAAATAGAAATTGAATGTGCGTTACTAGCGCGCCGTTCGTCTAATTTAAATACAAATAATATTATACTTTAAACATTTTCGCACTAGTGATGTACCGATAACGGAGAATGACATATGATAAAAATGGCGCAGATTATATTTATTATCGTCGCAGCGTTCCTTAGCTTGGCTGCATCGTTTGGCGTTTTAAAATAAACGTGAAGTACAAAAATAGTTCTCTACTTCTCACTCGTACATATTTAGATGGGAACAAATAATTTACTGTTACGTTTGTTACAACCGTTACTTCCCGCCATTTATTTTTCCTAGACTTTTACGATAATATCCAAGACCCTTTTAAAAGTTTTTTTTTTAATTCTAATAAAGTTCAGATAAATCATTTTAATATCTAATATTAGTACCTTCAGTAGTGGTAGGATTCCTATGTAAGGATCAAAAAAAATTTCTAAAATTCCTGTTAACCACTCCAACTAAGCTTAAAAGTGCGCTAGGTGAAGGTTCACAACAATAGACTAATGGCGGACTCGACCCTGTGACTTCACAGGCTTTGACACTGTGACACTTCCGTAGTCCGTACCCTAAATCACTAGAGTATTGTCGCTTTTTTTCATTTATTACTGATTTCATTTATGTTGATTTAATAGTCATCACTACAACGTACATATTTGGCTATCGTATCGCGTTGCTAAACAAATATGTGGTGAAATTTTAAAGGTTTCATTTTGACGAGATTTGGGTGAAATGTTGATAAAAAAAATTGCGATGAGCGGTACCTAAAATGTTTGAGCTAACATATTATTGTTATGGAATATTTTCCTTGTTAGAAATTACGAGTATAAAAACTGACATAGCATTGTTGTTGAACATTTGTGCTTGTTATTTTTTAGTGTATGAAGGTAATATGAGATGAACTGTTCTCAGGTAAATACAACAAAAATAGCAAAATGTATGACAAATCTACACGTGAACAAACAGCTCGTTCTGAAATGTAGACAATACATACTCGTACAATGTGAATTCTCTTTTATGATACCCGTCAAATACTGATATTGTGTCAATTATTATTTTCACTGATGGTAGAATTCCAATCTAGGAATCCGTCTAGGTACCTCCGCAGTGCCAGTTATTCTACAGTTAAGCAGTAGTGTGCACTACGCTACGTTTCGATCTCTAGGCACTAATAGCTTGTGTAATTACAGGGCATGTGAGACTTAAGAACTAGTCTTAGTGTGAGCAGTGCTGTGTGGTGGCACACAGAAATGTTCTAAGAGACACAGCATTTGCTATAGGTAGCCGTTGCACTTACCACCAGGTGAACGATTTGTATGTCTCGTCAATTTTTTTACAATATTAGAAAAGTATAAACGAATTGCTGATGTATGTATATACGAGTACCGTACCCATGTTTTGCATACCAACTTATTTTATAGTACTAGCTGAAGCCCGCGACAACGTCCACATCGTTTTAGGTTTTTTAAAATTTAGTAGAAGCTTTAATTTTCCGGAATAAAGAGTATTCTATGTCCGTCTACAGCATCCAATTTTTAATCTATGTGCCGAATTTCGTCAAGGTCGGTTTAACGGTTGAGCCGTGCAAAGTTAACAAACAGACAGAGGAACAGACAGAGCTACTTTCGCATTCATAATATTAGTATGGATTTAAAGGATGTTATGCAATCGAAAAACTATGGCGTAGTATTGACGTGTTATGCGAATTAGCGCAATAATTTGATGCGCAAGAAGCAAGGGGCCTTCCCCGTGTTTCCATAAAAAGTTTGTTTTGTGTGTTCTGCGTACTACATTCTAAGTAAAGCCCGTTATCATGATGTAACGTAATAAGTTAATTAGGTAATAATGTCATCGCAAATCGTCTGAGATTAAACCTATTTGTCGTCCCACGCGTTTCTGTGAGCACGAGGTAAACGTATTTCGCAAGGCGAAATCGCAACATCGCTTATTTCGCGTTTTCGAAACGGTCCTGCGTCATCCGTTCCCTTAGGTTTTCGCGCTTGCATATGTGTTGTGTACAACGTGAAACAGATGAATGATTTTTTTTTTGCGTCATTATCCAACCAGTTTGTTGTAATTAAATTTTCGTAGTCAGATAAATCTTATAAAATAATAATCATTGGACGTCCATGACTTGACCTGACCATGACTTTTAATTACAATGAGAGTGGTTGACTGTTACATATACAGCCTCGATTAAATATATTGAATATATATAGATGAAAAAGCGTTTTCACCCCTTAGGATGATGGAACGCCTGACAAAGCAGTTGGATCTCCGGCTCTCATGAATAAGTCAAGGGGACATTATATCTTTATTAGTGCTCCATTATACTACCTATTATTCTTAAATAAATAATCCTTGTCACTCTTTAAACATCTTTTATGTTTATTTTTTTCAATGGTCAATTCGATTAGACAATCAATTTTAAAGCACGAAGTTACTTTGGTAGTACAAAAATAAATCAAGGTATGATATCTAAAATACTGTATGTAATACATACATCTGTCTCAAATTGATCCATAATACTACATTTTTGTAATAATTAAAGTGCGTCATTATTTAAAAACTTTTTTGGTTTCTTAACCACAAATCGTGTCAGTTGAAGCAACAGTCCGATGTGTCATTTTAAAGCATAAAAAAATGGATTCGTCAATCGGCCCCAGAACTCACTCTCCACCCTTATTAAGCAAGATACAATTGTTTCGACTCTTGTGCAAACGTTATAAAATAAAGTAAGAACGTTTAACACGTTCCACTTCCAATGTATACACGGGACGTTTTGCAAATCCAGTGGTTACAAAGGCACGGCGACACCGCCTTGGCCTGACCCTCTAGGCGTATAAATCAGAAACAAACCGACTATTGTCTTGTATTTTTTCCATATTTAATTTGGGGCCGCGCAAGATCCAATACCGTTAACCAACTGTTTGCAATCCGTACCGTTGTTATACAGTTTGCTACATGCACTTGTATATCGCAAGCTCTTGCGTTGCTCACTGCAACCATTCTTCATGATTAATTATATTGTTGTTATATCTGCGCTTATACAGAAACTAAATGATATGGTAAAATACGCGAATCAAAATAGTCAGCTCACGTCAGATAAGGACGCAGATGTACGCAATATGAAGGTAAATGTGAAATATTACCGCTTTCGGTTTTACTTACACAAATAATAAATGCGGGAGGACAATGAATCTCGAGCGTTTCGCACTTCCGACTCCTAATAATGAGAAGGAAGCGATTGCATAGCAAAACAATCGTGGATTCCGGCCGCGTGCGGCGGGCGGCGGAAACTGCGGCCGCGGATGTGGATTTACTCTTTTTATCCTTCGATCTAGACCGCATCTGTCGACGACAAACACAAGCAGCTGCCTTTTATGGCAGTCTCAACCTACAGGCAGCTCCACCTGCCGCCAGGTGACAACCACAACCGCACCTATGATTATAATACAGCATGTACACGTATTCGATCGTTCATTACGTGAAAGTTATTGTAACGTGCGATCACACGACTCGTAAGTATTGCGTTTTTCCACCAACTCCACAGTCTGCTAATGATGATTACTCATCCGCGATATGGGAGCAGCAGCTTTTTACCGTTGCATTTCCCAACTGTTACAGAAGTCGACTAGAAACGTAACAACACGTTATGAAAGTGCTCACGCAACCCGGTTGCCGCGTCGGTTACCTGATGTTCGCCTTACATCCTAACAACGAAATTCCTAGCCGGAGTTGCGGCGCACAAGCTGTTGTGACGTTCTCTAGAAGCCGTAGATCACCGGCGCCGTTCGGCTCGACTTCAAGCGTCCTATTAATTGTCCTAAAAGATCAAGGGTACAGATACGATGCTAGCGAACATTTTTTGCCCACGTCCTCACTCGTCGGGCGACACGTGTGTCGACGCGGACGGAAAAAGTATTTCGAAATGCAGCTCAGTTATATCGGGAAGGAGTCAATGAACGGAAGTGTTTCACCAGTGGTGACATGGGCCCGCGCGTTTATCGCGCCTTGCGCAACTCATTTTTCGGATTCAGCTGTACGCAGTCATGCTAAACAGGCTGATTACAAATCGGACGCGAGTATCCAAAATTCCTATTAGTGCATTCCTCTTAAGAGCAGAGAAGCAACTACTTCAACCACGCTTCATTGGTGCACGCTTTCTACTGTTCTTTCTCCGCTGCGGTGCGCGATTGCAAAATATCACTGAGGTCGCGCTTTCTTCGTTTGCGACGCCGGAGAAATTATTGCGACACGCCGCCGCGTACACCGACCCCGCGTTAGAAAGTCGACCGCTCACCGGATTTAACACTCACCGCCAACGTAACGGTGTAATTGCGGCAATTCGTGACGGAGATCGATAAGAATTCAAATAGTTTTCGCGGGACGCACTGGACGCTTTCTTCGTTGCGTAACATTCGCGTAATAGCGAGGGTCATTGAACGGCGTCGTTGTTTCGTAAACGACGCAGCGCGCCGGGAGCCGGAGATGACGGACACGCACAGGGGGCCAATTGCGAGTGGTGTGGCAGTTGCAACACGGGACGCTTCGGGCGGCGCTTGGACCGCCGCCCGCGCTTGCAACACGCAATATCGCAACGAGCTCATAATCTGCGCCATTGTGACACGGCCGCCCGGACGCCGCCCGCCTGCCAAATACGGCCCGCGGCGTGGTTGCGCTACTCGATCTCCTTACCACGACCACGAGTGTAGCGAATGTCACAGCCGCGTCGGCCCATCGCACTCGCCCGCTGCATTCGATTTTAAAACTAAAACAATTTTGCAACCGATGTTCACATTAGCGTTTTCGCAAGCGGCCCAGCGCACGGTTTCAAAATGTTCGACTTGCGTTATCGGCGCTCCGATAAAACAAACCGAGCTCCTAGTGCGGTTTCGAGACCTAAATTCTGGAGCGTGGAAGCGTACGCCGTTAACTATGCGACAGATGTTTAGAACGCTACCTAGTTAATTTCGCAACGTTTTGCAACAACACAACTATCGACATTTAGTATCACATATATCCGTGTATTTGACTGGACTAGATAATGCAAATTCTAGTTAATATTTATGTTGGTTATCAATCAAATAGCGCGAGGCGTCCGTCGGGGCAACATTGTGCAACGAGAGCCGCAGTATAATTGGACATGGTCGGGATGGTTTCCCAACGTATCCCGGCATCTCCGCGGTGAGGCAACGCAGTTGCGCCATTCCGCATGTCCCTACGGCGCGGGTTACGAAAATCTATGAGTAACTGGCGTAGGGCTAGGAAGCGAGCACCGCCGAATAAACAACGAATTGTTCGTCGTTTACGATTAGGCGCGACGTTTCGCAACACCGGCGGGCGATGCATGTCGCATCAGTCAGTTTCGTGTATCGGCAGCGCTTGCGCAAGCTAGCGACGCAGCGATATAAACTCGAGCAGGAAGTGCATGCATGTGTGCTGCATCTGCGCGCCGATGACTGCCATTGTTCGTTACGAAACTTTCAGGGTTGAGTTGAGCAATGGCGGCTATTGCGAAACCGGTATTGGCGCATCCCGCTAATTGTGGGCGATCTCCCACACGTCCATTACGCTACGCCCATTATCATACAACTGAAAAGAAAGCCACTATACATATAATTCTTACTTGAGCACAAAAGGCGTGAAGTCATATGAGTACTTATAGACGCAGTAATTGTTAAGCCTAACGCCGCTCTATTAACCAACGTGCAATTTCATCGAAACGTTTACCAGTCAAAGAAATTGCGAAGCTGTGAACGTGAGTCAGTTTAGTAATACGTCTGTTTTACGTCACGAGCGCAATTAGACATTAGAACGCAACATTGTCGACGGCAGCCCTCGAGAGTGTACTAAGTGGAGTGGGTGAGTTCAGTTGGCATGGTAGAGCGGGTTGTCCTTTCGCTGCGTCGGTTTCGGCGGCGGTCCCGCGTCCGAGACACGAGAATCCTTCGAGGCCACCGCGCCGCTCGGAACACGCTCGGAAATCCGGCCAACCTTCCGACCGCGTTACGACACCGTATAACTTATTTACAAGTTGCGAAATGCGAATCGATTGCAACTGCAGACATCGCACTTTAGCCTTGCCGCTGTAAGGGATTTTAATTAGGAACAGTTGCGCAGTCGCCAGAACCTAAAGCAGACAAGTATGATGCCTTCCTTAATTCGTAGCTGTCTGAATAGCATAAATTCAATAAGACTCGGGTCGCGGGGTAGTTACGCGTTAACCAACCAGTTCCCACGGACAATCGTCTTTTCTAACCGTGAGCAGCGTAACGGAGCACGTGCCGAACCACGCGTAATCTACAAATATAACGAGTGAAGTAATTGGAGACCCCAAAACAATGTTAGTAATCCGTCCGCGCGGTAATATTTCGAGCGATAACCGAGGTGGCGTTGCAACATCGTTAACGAGAGTAACCTTTAACGGGTGCCAGCCGGTCCATATTGTCACGATCGGTTCATAAATATGTTATTAATAAATTGACGACCGCGTGGCCTAGTGGTCAGAGTACCTGACTTCTAAGCCGCGGGTCCTGGGTTCGAATCCCAGCCAGAGCCAACATTTGTGCTAAAACATAAATTGTTGGTTCGGTTTTCGGGTCTGACTGTGTTGTGATTGTCCCCGTGTTTCTGACACTGCACCCTAGCCTACCTCCGATCTTATCGCATCAGCGTTATATCGGGCGCGGGTAGGTTGGGACGAGTGAGTGCCGCTGTGTTTGCGCGTACACTTGTGGCACTATAATATCTCCTGCGCAGTTGATGGCTCTCGACTGTAGTCGGAAGTTGTCGCCGTGGTCGAAATCGGCTAGGAGAACATCATCATCATTAATAAATCACAATCTCCTTATGTCGCCTCTGAAATTATCACGGTGTCGGTGCTGCGTTATGTTAATCGCAGCGTCGGCCTCGTGTTCGAAGCCTCCGTGAATGAGCAACGCTGTAACGTCACTACCACAGTCACCAGTCTCGAGCCCGCCGCTTGGCTATTTGTCAAACAGTTGATACCGCAACCTGCGGATTAAGTAACTGCGCTTTGAGCAAACCTGATATTAATTGCCTTCAGCTTTCGGAATACTCACGCGTAATCGTATCTTGCAAGTTTATTGCAATCAAAGTTTCAAGTCATCGTGATCGATGTGTAAAGCTACGGCACGTTGGAGGTAGTAATGGATTTTTGTATACGAAAATAGAACGGGAGCCCTTCGTTACTTTAATTTAGCTGGCGTTTCTTATGGGGTATTATTAAACCGGCCAAATATATACTATACGTTAATGCATGTCGATTTATTGCATCGAAAGGCCTACTGCACACCTGCCTTACATTATTCTTACATTTATTTATTTCTTTTATTGAGAATAACTCCTTGGGCACACAGAATTATAAACACAAAATCAAGAACTATGCAGAACGTTTACATTAGTTGAAACAAAAAAAAAACAATCATAACGTACGCACGTTCTATTAACATTACGTAGCAGTAAACGGTCAAGCGTTAAATATTACGTACATAAGATCACGACTGTATCCCATAAGGGGTAGTCAGAGACTGGGCACTCAAAAAAGCAGATGACTGCCACAATCCACGTTTCAACAAAACAATACTCGTATAATGCACTTGGTGTGATAGGTGGTGAACCCATCGTTAAATATTATGAAATCAAATAACGGATAAGTCTTAATTAAATGCATATATCATCTAAGATAGTATTGAAACATACGTCGAGGTGTCGATTTGCCGTTTCGAACTGTGCATTTAATGCATTTCGAAACGATGCGGCGGGTGTGAAACACGAGGTCGCGGTGCGCCTAAAGCCCGCGATGTGATGAAACAAAACCTATTGCGTAACAGCTTTATGGTTCGCCACGCAATTATTTACATGACAAAACTTGTACACATCTGACGATATGTTACAGTAACAAAACGGGGCCTTTATAGGTTATATTTTACTAATTAGTCATAAGCGCCCATCGTTAACAGCGGCCCGACAAAGCTTTGTACACAAAGCGATATGCCATGGAGGGGTGAGCCGCAATATGCAGATATAATAGGTCGCGTTGATTGAACGCGATTGATGTGGGTCACTGGCCGATGATCGGATGCAAGTTGCAGTCAACCTGTTAACGTTGCGAGTTTACTGTAACCGTAGTCGCATTTTGCTCAATGCCAATTCTAAACATACCTTGTTCTTTGTTACAGGACAACGTTAAAACTCGAGTCGCTGGAAGACGCGGTTGTTCTCGACGACCCTGAAGAGGATCTGCTTCAAGATAAACGAGGATGCCCGGCTTATGTATCGCCTGAGATCTTAAGAGCTCATCGGACGTACTCGGGGAGAGCGGCTGATATGTGGTCGCTTGGAGTCATCCTATACACCATGCTCGTTGGAAGGTGTGTATTTGTTACAATATTCGCATAGGTCTAAGAAAATTAAAGGAAATTGATGAAATGATTTATGAGACGAGTGTAAATGGAAGCCGGTAAGGGTCGACATTGGCGAACGTATTACGATTATATCGAAGTTGTACCCACAACCGACGAGCTTTTATAAAAAATCTCATGAAGGTAGAAACTGGAAAGATGTAGTTTCTGTATACCACCACAGTGGGAAAGAGGCGAGACCGTATGTGTTAAAAAAAATATTGAACACAATCCACACTTTAATTTTAATTGTGTCTATATATAAAGAGCGCCCTTTCGCGTACAGTCGTTTAGAATTTACTTGGCCTATAATCGTCATAACAAATACTAACCCAGTAAGTACAATTAAGCGCATAAATTAAAACGAAGGGTGGGTAGGCGTCTTCACCTGCCGGCGTGGGACTTACCGTTTGGCGAGATCACGCGGCTCGCGGCGACCGTTGGCGGCGGGGGATGATCACCTGTCGGCCGTTACGCGCCAACGGCCAACAATTATATCACCCACATATAAATGAGCCTCGTGAAATCTTCCCTACACCTGCCGCGGTCATGTGGCGAAGACGTTGCTCCCGCCCCGAATGCACTCCCTCGCACGCACCTGCCCTTCGCAAGCCTTTGTTTTCTTTATTTTTTTCGGGTCCGAGCACCCGTAATTTAAAATTCGAGAGTCGGGATTTCGCCGCAATCGCCGGCGTCACCTGTCGCCGGAAGGGTTTCATCATACCTGAGTTTTTGTTTCGCCGCGCATCTGCCCTCGACGAATGACAATCGAATCGGGCGTTCGTTAATTCGGAGCCGAGGTTTACAAAAACGCCACAGTTTATGGAGTTCTATAATGTCGACGTTAATGATCTTATCGGCCTAAAACGATGTGGGTTCGAAAAATATTTAAGTCGACGTGTTTTATTTTTTTACTTCGTTAGGGATCGACTTGTTCTTGAGAATGTTAACCTTCGCTTATGAACAACGCGAATAGTTTAGTTACTATGCAGTATTTAATGAGCCATGGTGGTAGTTCAGGGTACGCGTTATGTCCACCACCTCTAAAATGCATCTCTAAAATTATTCTGTTATTTTTAGTGCTGATTTACCACGTGCTCATCTGCGAAGGAAAACATCGAGAGGGAACTTGTATGTCTGAGAAACAAAATTGCATTGGAGCAACGTGACGAATCCTCCCCCGCTCCAAAGCCCTCCCATTTGGCTGCCTTTTTTTATTTAACTTTTTATATTTAATTACTGTTTTCGTTTGTTACAGGTATCCGTTCAACGACTCTGAGCATGCTTCGCTATTTGCGAAAATCTCGCGGGGATACTTCGTCGTGCCGGAGTGCTTGTCGTCGCGAGGGAAGTGCCTCATTCGTTCACTGTTGAGAAGGGAAGCGTGCGAACGACTCAGCGCTAGTGATGTCCTCCGCCATCCGTGGCTGGCGAGAGATCCCAGGAACGAGCTGCCTCCCCGCGCTGCCGCTTCCCTCGACCGTCTAGTGCCCGACATGGATCTGGACGACTGCGTCTAACTTCAGCTCCCGGCAACTAAGTCGTTGAATCGTGCAGATTCTCTCGTCTTCTTTGTCACATAGATGTCGCGGGCGATTGTAGATTGTTGTGAACGAAGTCGATATTTATTTATTTCTTTACATTAGGAATGAACTTGACAACGAAGTGTGATTGCGGTACACTTTCTTCAAAAACATATCTACGTGCAATCAGATCAATCGCCCGCAGACAGCTTGGTTATATTTATGAATTAATTAGAAGCGATTCCGGCCTAAGTTTCGTGCAAGCTTGCGGTTGCGCTCACTGAAATGTCGGTCCAGAGAGCAGGTGTCGGCACTACGCCAGCGTTTTTTTCAGTTGTACACCCCAAGCCAAATAAAGGTCTCTGTAGAGATTTTAATTTAGTGATTAAGGTCCAAAGCGGGATCTGGCGGCAGCGGCTGGCCCGCGCCGTCGACCAACTAATTTATAAAGTAAGAGCTCTGACGTCCAACAATAATATTCGCATAATACTACCGACGGCCGAACGCCCTTACACCGTTGTCGGTTATATGCGGCTGTTATTGACACCACGACGGCTTTTACTATCTGTGGTAACGTATTGACAGAATAAGTGAGACTGATAACGCGTACATGTGATCTTTACTATGGAATGATGAGATCCATCTCGTTGTGAACGTGGGAGCCCCAGGGCTCCCGGTTAGGTTTGCGAATACGCGCGTCGGTAATTTCTCTCGCCGCCTCCGAGACATTCGGACGTAGAGATGTTGAACTGAAGCGCCACTGTTCACTATTAAATTAATTCCTGCTAAGCCTAACTTAATCATGTCAATTTCACATCAATATAGATGGATATATTGCATTGAAGTTGTTGCTATAGAATTAGGTAAATTACCTAGGTGTGTATATTTTGTATTTATATAAAAAAAATAAAGTTATATCGTGTAATTGTGATCTCCACCGATGTTATTTAGCGTTTATATGATTGCCATTACGTTGTTACGCTGATGCGGTACTACTTCTGTTCAGCTACGTTTAGTTGCTTCCATCATAGTTATTTTGATTATATTATTTGTTTTATTAAATCGTGATTATTCGGCATATATGTGCGAAATTATTATTTTGTTATTATATCAAAGCGCAAATAAAACTATGTTTTTATATTCGCATCACCATGTACCGAAGACGGTCGTAGAATTTGGTCTGTGCCATGTATTTAATTTAAAACTAATTTATTGTTGTGATGGACGCTGCGGCGGGCGCTCTTTCCTCCTCTCACTAAATTAATTTCACATTTGGTACTTGGTGTTGAGTTTTTTCTTTATTTGTAATCAATTTTTTCTTTTGATTATTAAATCGAAATTGTAAAATCTAGAGATGTTACCATCAAATTGTTTTATTTTGAGAAATTAATTTAGTTTTTTTCATCATTCTGTATACTAGCCTTTGGGAACTCCGGGACTTTCATTTATTGAAAGCGTGGCATTGAAATAGGTAGTCAATCTTTCATACTATTGAAAGAAAATTGTACAATACTAGTGTACTGTAAATTATACTATTAACTACTTTAATTTATACAAACTGTAAATAGAGCTTAAGATATTTTAAGATTATCAGAAAAAAAGAAAGAATAATAGAGGGAATAAATAATTTAGAAAAAATTTAAACCATACTTTTATTACACAATCTTCAGACCCTTATTTCCTAATACCTGAGAGCTAATAAAAGCTATTTTACACCAAAACTACTAATTAGACAAAAACAAAAACTTGGCCGCAGCTCTATAGCAATGTAATCCATAAAGTCACTATTCCCTGATCTCAAAGCCTCCAAACTGGTTTAAATATTTCTTAACATGTAATGAAGGCTGATGGCATGCTACAAAAACAACACAGAATTTAATTAAAAAAAAATCTACATTTCAATAAATCACACAAGTTATGCATATGTAATTTAGTTTAAAAAATGCTATTGTAAAATAAAGTTATCTAATTCCAACGGACTCGGGCATTATTCTTATAATTTTAAATTCATAATGCACAATATTCTGTACTACACTGTTTTTTAATACAAAATATAAAAATCGATCAAGTTGTTTCCTTGATTGGTTTTTTATTACTTACTCGTATTTCGCTTACAAAAATCGGACATGAACTTCATTCAAATGATACCTGTTTATTTACTACCTGTTTATGAAACATTTTAAACTAAAAACAATACCAGTGAAGCAAAAAAGTAATTTTTAGTTGGAGTCATAAAGGCCTGTAATACTTAAGAGCTATTTGAGAGCTGTGTGATGGACTTGCAATTGTATAAGGAATTTCACATAACGAGGGTCAGGTTATTTTAATTAATATAAATCATTAAATAATATCGCTTGTCTCCTCACCTGTCTATATTTTTTAGCTCGGGTAGACTTGAGATATATCCCGACATCTGTCAGACGCTCATAGATAACATTTGTTCATTATCTTAGTCGACTTTTAAGAGATAATGATTTATTCTTTTACGCAGGAGCGTAAAAACGCTGGTAGGCATGACAAATTCAAATAGAATTTGGTATACATTTTTGACGAACATTCCTTAAAAAGTCGCTGCCCACAGCAGGGTTGCTCCTGTATCGTGGGTGCGTATTACATTATACATTGGGATTCAACCCCAGGACCCGCAGCGTATAGTCAGGTACTCTAAGCATTAGGTCACGCGATCGTCAAATAAAAGAAAAATATAATCTCATGGTTTATTTATAAAATTTTACTTTTACAAAATAACCTATAATTTCACTCGCAATTACACAAATTATATAGCTAACCTATTGATTATTGTTTTTTATATATTATATATTTATGTTTATTATTCCGTATATCAATTAACCTACTTTCGATGTATAGAATACGTAAGTAAAAGTAAAAAAAAGGCCCAATTTAATTGACAATAACTTTACGACCAGAGTCCCCGCTGAGTAAATGGGTCATTCACATTGTTAAGATTTTTTTTTATCTAAAAGGAAACAGGTAACATGTTTTTTAAGAAATTCAAAAAAAATAAGAATGTGTTACGCAAACTTACACAATTTATGAGCATATTTAACTGGTGGTAGCAGAAATGCCTATGCAGGAATCCGTCTAGGTAGGTGCCACCCCAGGGCCAGTCATTCTGCCGTGAAGCAGTAGAGTACAAACATTACTGTGTTTCGGTTTGAAAGGCACTGAGAGCTAGTGTAATCACTGGACATATGAGACTTACGAACTGATGTCTCAGGGTGACGGGCGCAGTGTGGTGTGACACAGTAATGTTCTCGGTGACACAGCATTAGTTATGAACAGACGTTGCACTTACCATCAGGTGAACGTTTCGCTCGTTTCGTCACTATATCCTATGAAGAATACATTGAAATTATTATTTTTGAGAAAGATAATGGTTGTTAAATAGATATTAATTGTAGTATCATCATTTCAGCCTATCTTAACCACTGTTGAACGTAGGCCTTCCCGATTAGATTATCTAGGCGGATTTTGCCATGGTTACCACGCTTGGCAGGCGGACGAATAGAATAGAATAATTTTTATTCCACATTAGATTATTTACATAATAATTATTGAAAGTCATTGTTTTTTTTAACTATACTGGTTCGCAAAAACTGCCCCTGTCCTGGGAAGAACCAGCAAGAAACCCAGAGCAATTATTGTTTCTTTTTAGTCAGTTAAAAATAATGTACAATTACAAGAGTATAAAGATGTAAAAGGACTTTTGGCGCCAACTCGAAAAATGGCGGTTGTTTTTTTATTGAATGTTGTAATTTTTGTCTATATTTTGAGTTTTGATGTTTAATATTGATAGTTTATTATACAGCAAGCGCTCGCAAAAGTGTACAGCGATTGGAAAAATTAACTCAACACCAAAATTGTACTTTTCGTTTTGTCTCCATTAGTCCAGCAAAATCTTTAGTAAAAGCCAACTATCATTTTACTGTCGATCAAAATGTTGAGGTCTTGCTGCTTGAAGATTGTATACCTATATATGTTACTTGATACTGGAAAGTAGTTTAAGACTGTTTCCATAAATAAATAAACAAATAAGAAAGATGTGAAAATAGCTTGGCAGCGATCATCTCATTGCCATGTATTCTTTAATATTATATTAACCCTTTTTATGAATTATTTGTTTAATAAAAAAAATACTTTTCGACTGAAAAACTGTTTGCACCTTCTGGGATTTTGTTGTAAAAACGTAAAAATGTACTTCGTCCCATAAAAGAGTTACTGACTTGAGAAGTCGAGTAACTGGCATTATTAATTTGGGATTCTTCCTGGTATTCATTTGTATATTATGAACATCACTTTTTTAGTCAACTGTTTTATGTTCTAGTGTACATACCAAAACGTTTTCATATAGTGAGAGGCCGAGGTTAAGATATACATTTTTTAAATTTATCTCTACGAGACACTTTAGAGCCAAGATTATAAATAGCTCTTACGGCCCTCTTTTGGAAAACAAAAATCACTTCTACGTCAGTCGCATTTCCCCATAGCAAAGTACCATAACAAATTAAGCTATGAAAATAATTAAAATAAACTAATCTAACAGTTTCAATATTAGTCAAGTTTCTGATTTTTTTACAGCATAAGCTGGCAGAGCTTAGTCTACTTGAGGCACACTGGTGTACTACCAGATCTAAACATAGGTATGATTTTACTAAGTTTCATCAAGTCAGGAAATACATCAAATTCAATACAAGAATTACAAATTATGGCTAATTGAGATGAAATTATATCTATAATAGACGTACTAACTTCAACGGACATACACCATAGATCTGCGGTTCTCTAACAATCAATAGTTTTAAAAATATTTAAAATGTCATTTGAATCTACCCTTTGAAATTTAAATTCTTTTGTACAATAACTTACATTTTGTTGGACTTATGTCTCAGCGGCAGTAGAAGATTTAAATAGGATGGTTATGAAAATTGGAATATCACTAAAAACTTTTCAAAAGTTGTAGGAACATCTTGATCAGATGTCATAAGCTTGTTGTTAAAATTTATTTTGTAATCATGTTTGCGGTTCTTGACTTTCGCGGTTTCACTATTAATAATACTCCAAGTATTTTTTTTATCTGATGCTTTCTTTATTTTATTGCTTAAGTGTAATAACTTTTTTAAACGAACGACGAACCGCAGTTAATTTGTTCAGAGGTTCGTGGAAGATGCTGCTGCCCACCACCTGGTTTTAAAATCCCCACTGTCGACTTTTACAACACCCACATGGTGAGATGGGCTGGTAGATTCTTTTACGCCGCCACCAAACGGCTCAAAAGTATAGTAATCATACGATTATGTTTCATTTCATATTAATGAAACGTAAGTTAGTTAACGAGAAGTTAGTGATTTCTAAGATCAAAGGGAACAAAGTCGCGCATACGCGTCTTATACCCGATTTCACCGATTGCTTTGGAAACCAAGTTTAATAATACCGCGTTTTGCTTAACTGAGTTCAAATGTATAATTTGATCTCAGTTTTCGTCTAACCGATTTCACCGACTCCATTGTGATCGCGTTTAGAATAACGAAGTTTACATGAAATATCGTGACAATCTATTTGATATCGTAAAATACGATTTATTTCGTATTTTACGATATCAAACAGCCTGTTTTTATGCATAGGTTAAATAAGTATGCAAACAATAAATAAAAATAAATATTGTGTTTACATAATTGTGCAATTGACAATGACAGCTCTCTAAACGCGTTTAAAGAGATGAACGTAGAAAATTGGGCGTTCAGAAATTTAACCGCGTTTAGCATTGACTGCGTTCATTTGATGTTGATGAAATGCAAACTGTAGCATTGAACTCTGTTAAACGCTTAAAATTCCTTTTTCTTGAACTGATCGCGTTTAGTTTCAACGGTGAAATCCGCCCTAAGAACAATGTATGAAATATTAAAAAACAACCAACTGCTGTTAGCTTTAAAAATGTTGCTTCGACAAATTACTCAACGAAGCTCATTCTAATTACCTCTCTGATGATTATAGATAAAGTTATAATATTAATTGAGAAATAGGTAAATTGTAAATAAATAGACGGCCTTATACAATACATATTTTATTTAAGAACTCTAACTACAAAGTGATATTTTTACATAATTTATACTTTTAAAATTCTTTTCAAGTGTTATCAAAATATTAATTACCGTTAATAATTTAGCGTGAGACACTAATTAAGTCTTTATTGACAAAGTATATAAGTATGTATTTAGTAAATCAAACAAACTTGTTAGGAGGTATGGATATAATAGTATTTGTGTATTGATGTTTCTAAAGTTATCCTATATAAACAATAATTACAACAAAATAAGATAGAAGAGACTTTACAGAAAATATTATTGTGCCTATGGCTTCTTTTGGTCATCGACCCCGGCATAACTAAGACTTATTAAAAGAGCTAAACCTTTTTAAGAGTTCTTTTAACATAATTAAATACCCTTGCTAATTAAAAGTTTGTAATAAGGCCCACCAGGCTTAATCGAGTCTATAAGATGACCGCGTGGTCTTGTGATCAGAGTACCTCGCTATTGTCCTGGATTCGATTCCCGGTAAAACATTTGTGCAAACAACAAATTGTTTGATTTCGGGTCCGAGTGTAACGTGTCGTTGACACTGCACTTAAGCCTTTCCCTACGGCACTGTAATATTTTCTGCGGAGACGACATCATCTGGAAACTGTCACAAGATGTCCGCGGTCGGAATTGTCCGTGGAGAATATCATTTTATTACAGCTACAAGTTCCTAGGTTTATATATGCGAGACCCTTAAAGTCCTTTCCGAGGCCTGGGACCCGTAAAAGCCACTAGCCTCTGCAGGAGCTAGGCACTGTAAGAGGATGGCCTTGTAGGAGGAGCTAGTCCAAGTAGGAGGGGCCAGGCACTGCTGAAGGCCCCAGGGGTCGCGGCGCGGTGCGTCTAGTAGAGGCGCTCGGCCTTGCTGGGTCCGTGCGCGGCCTCGTACTCGGCCATGCGGCGCTCAAGCTCGGGCCGGAAGTGACGAATGAGTCCCTGCACAGGCCAGGCCGCGCCGTCTCCCAACGCGCAGATCGTGTGCCCTACACAAATAACACAACCAATTATTTGAATTTATAAACTGAGCCCCGCGTTTTAATACATAGTATAAATACAGTAGTAGTCGTAGCAGGTGAACGATATCTCGTCTCATCACTTTCTCCTATTAAAAAAATTTGCGTATACATTCACGTCTACAAAATAAATGAATTTTTTTTGTTCTTTTATATCGCAAAAGTGCCAACAACAACAGTACAAAGTTTCAACACAATCGTATGAATTATTTGCGAACACATAGTAGACGAAAAGAAAAATATATTTTTTTTAAATTTTATAATACAATCGAGTCAAGAATTTATCTGCCTTCTTAACGTCACAACTAAATATATAGCACAATCTAAGATTTTGAATCCATATGGTTTTGATCATTATCGAACTTTGATCGCCCGTACGTCTTAGTGAACACAATCGAATAAGGGAATCCCAAGGAAATTTTGCAGCCTATGCCAAACCTACGATTGCCAAAACATCGACCGACCACTTAATAAGCTTCGAAAGTTTTTTGATGTAAAAACTTTAGAATCGTGATTTACAAACTCGATGCAACGAAAATACTACACTAAAAAGATGCAAACATACATCTATAGGATTTAGTCTGCGAGAGAATGAGATAGAATACAGTATACAGTGTTCCTTATTATATTTATATTTTCGAATTTGTCCAAATCTTCGATTTCTTCGTAGATTTTGCTTTTATTAGCTCGACAACAAGATCACAAACAATAATTGACACTGTATTTTAAAGATATATTAACTAAATCCAAACCAAAGCGTTTATGTCTTACGTTAGTTACCATAAGCCACCCGTGTCATTTGTTGAAATTGAAAACTTAGAGTCTGTATAATATGTAGAATAAAATGAAAAATAATTTTTAGACTTGGTAACAATATTATAATAAAAAAATCTACAATTATCCTACTCCTATATATATATATTATATATAGATAGTCTGCATTTGTCTCATCCTGCAGTTTCCTCAAGATTTCACTTCTACCGCGTGTGAACCGCACACATGTATTTTATAATATGACTACTATATTCATCATCATCATTTCAGTCTATCACTAGTCCACTGCTGAACATAGGCCTCCCCCATAGATTGCCACAACAGTTTGCAGCTCTCAATTTGGGGTGATATTTCCATAGATGCCACGCTTGGCAGGCGGGTTGGCAACCGACAACCGACTACTATTTTAAAAGAAATCATATTCCGAAAATAAGTATTGATTTTTTACTCTGTTAAAGTTTATTAACAGATTTTACATTTCAATAGATTTCATGAATAAATATGTATTTTAGCCGTGGAAGCTGAAGGGCAAGGCGCTCGCCTTAAATTTCATAGTACTCGGGTGACCTGAGTTGATGCCCGGTGCCTTTAAAATTGTTCAGCAATTTTAAGTGCTGATTTACCACATGCGGTGAAGGAAAACTTCGTGAGGAAATCTGCATGTCTGAGGAATAAAAATATTTCGAAGAAATGTTTGAGCAGCGTGGGGTACTTCTTCCGGCCCCCGCTCAGAAACAAGAGGTCTGTGCTCAGCAATGGGACATTTATAGGCTGTTACATCACTTTTTTTACAACATATATTTATTTTATTTCTTTTCGGTTCTTCAACACTGGAGGAATTATGCATTAAAATAAAAAAAAACTAAGTCCTGTAGTAAATGTTTAGCAAAAAAATAAAGAACCCGACAGTCGCAAGATTAAACTAGCATTATATCCTTGAAGCTGTTTAAGCATTTGTAGTTATTTCTAGCAAATTTTAAATAAATTAATAATTATTAATAGTTAAAATTGCAATTTAATTTTTTATTTGTAGCAAATTTTAGTTATTTCCCGTGCAGCTTATTAGGTTTCGTCGTTTCATAAGCTTAGGAAATACTTATACTATTTATTAGCCTAATTAGTTAATATCGCTTAAGATTTCTTATCGATCATTACTGTTGTGAATTTATTGCAAAATCTAATTATGGATACTAAGTTACGATATTTATATTAATGAATAGTTGTATCATTAGTATGTAATGATAGAAATATGTAAATACCTTTTAAATTATGAATAATGCATAAATGCGCAAATTATCTAATTTAAAAAAAATTACATGTGTAAACAAACCTTCAATTTGCTTTGAGATCTCCCACAGCATATCAATTTCTTTAGGCGATGCGTTTCCGTCGACGAATCTGGAAATGGTGTAAATAAATTAATATTGCAACATTATTGTTAATATTGTAACACCGAGATGACGACAACATTGTTTATCTTTAGACTGTATTTAAGTTAAGCCGATAGGTGTCCGAGTAGAATAGCACTTACCCTCTTTCCTACCGAGGTGTCGTAAGAGGCGACTTAGGTATTGTACGGACAGCCTTTGTTCGTGCAGAATAACTCCATAATATGCATACTGCTCGTGGGAACGCAATGGGGTATATGTAGTCTCTGCCTACTCCTTATATGGGAAAAAGGCGTGATAGTATGTTTTTAAGTTGTAGAGTCTAGTGTCCAGGAAGTGTTTTTTAATCAAGATGAACTGCTGAACGACAGAGATGTCATCCGGCATTTTTCTAGATCTACCATGGGTTTTGCCGAAGAATTGCGGGTATACCAGCCGTGATTTTCACCATCGCACATTTGCGGAACAGCGCGAATTCCATCGTCAACACTTGATGGTTGGAATTCCGGACAGTGCGTTTCGCGCAATTTCGCACGCACAAGCACTTATGGAATTTTCTGCCGCCATTTTTCCGGAGCGATGGACGACTAGGACCTTCAGAAAAGCCATTCTCCTCAAGGCGAACAGCATCTGCTATTCCCTGTATTAGATTCTGGGCGGCGGTGATCACTTACCATCAGGTGAGCCGCTTGCTAGTTTGCCCCCTTCTACCAAAAAAAACTAGCCCACTGCAGAAAATAGGCCTCCCCATAGATTGTCACTACAGGTTGTAGCTCTCATTTTGAGGGGATTTTGAGATAGTTGCCACGCTTGGCAGGTGGGTTGTTCTAGGAAGATACTGCCGCCCGTCTCCTGGTTCTCATTGTCGTTCTGTCGTCTTTCGCGACACCCACGGGTTGAGATGGGGTGGTAGATTCTCTTAAGCCGCTACCACACGGCGGCTTAGGGATTCCCACCACCAGTAAATGATGATGATGATGAGACGCACCTGTAGATGATCTTGTTCATCCAGGAGACGCCCTCGCGGCACGGCGTGCACTGGCCGCAGGACTCGTGCTTGTAGAACATGATGAGGCGCGCGATGGCCTTCACGATGTCGGTGGAGCGGTCCATCACGATGATGGCGGCCGTGCCCAGCGACGTCTGCGCCGCCACCAGCGCGTCGAAGTCCATCATCACCGTCGAGCACACGCTGGAACGAGAGGTGATGATCGCACCGAGCCCGCCATTCATACATACAGTCACGCCTTTTTCCGTTACAAGGGGTAGGGCATTTTGGTACGAGCAAAAAAATCTTACTCCCCATTGCGTTCGGACGAGCAGTTTAGTGAGAGCATTGCATATTATGGTGTTATTCTACACGAATATAGGCTATCCGTACGATACCTTAGTCGCCTCTTACGACACCTCGGTAGGAAAGAGGTAGGTGCTATTCTACTCTGCCGGACACCATTGCCATTCAAAATAACATTTTTTTTATGGGAGAAAGGGACGAGACGAGCTAAACGTTTACGCCATGGTAATACAACGCCCGCCCGTAGTAATGCTGTGTCTCTCAGAATATTACTGTGTGACACCACACTGCGCTCGTCCCTCCGAGACGTCAGTTCTTAAGTCTCATATGACCCAGTGATTACACTAACTCTCAGTGCCTTTCAGACCGAGACAGCATTGTTGTTGCAAACTACTGCTTCACGGCAGAATAACTGGCCCTGCGATGGTACCACAACCAGTATACAATGGGTTTGGTAAATATCATAACAAGGGGAACCTATACATCTAATATTCTGGCTATATAATAAACACTAAAATCGTAGTAAAATTTCAATTACTCCATGTATTTCGATAGAGTAGGTATTCAATTTTGAATGCAACGGCAAAATTTTGCTATATCTAATTTGACTATATAGTAAAATTTACTTGTATTGATGGGTACTTTCACCCTTTGTCGGGTTGTATATTACATTTGAAACACATATAGTATATTTACATAGTTATTTACGTAGCAAAGTAAATAAAGTTACAGCATCTTAATGTCACACTGCTGAGCACAGGCCTCCTCACATTTCTGAGAGGGTTTTGGTTTCGCTACAAAGGTATTTTACAGACAGATTTTATTCTTGCAGAATAACATCATAATATGCAATGCTGCCATTATACTGCTAGTGGAAACGCAATGGCAAGTTTTTTTTTTGACTCGTACCAAAAGGGCAGCGACGTGGTTCGCCACCCATCACGTATCGTCGCCCACGGTGGCGAAAAGTGGGCTACGTGTTAGCCCTCTGCCTACCCCTTATATGAGAAAAAGGATGAATGTACGTGTTTAAAAATAAAATGGTGTACACCCAAACCCTTATCCCATCAATGTTACAGGTCCATCTGAACAATTAATTCTGATACCAAAACTACTCACTCTCTCGGTATCAATGGAGTAGAAGAACCGCCTGGTATAATAGCGAGCAGATTGTCCCACCCGCCCGTGACACCACCGGCGTGTCTCTCGATCAGCTCCTTCAGAGGAATGCTCATCTCTTCCTCGACCGTGCATGGTGTGTTCACGTGACCAGATATGTTGAACAGTTTCGTGCCGGAGTTGCGCGGGCGACCGAATGAGGCGAACCAAGACCCACCGCGACGGCAGATTGTCTATAAAATGTTTAATAGTGAATGCTTTTTGGCAATAATGAAGCGGGAATACTCGTACAAACTAAAGTTGCAATAAGCATCATTCAATTACGGTAAACGCGCGTACGTATTTTAAACTAGCTGCTGACCGACACTTTGTTCGCGTGGATATATGTTTCAACGAAACGAAAACCAGGAGATGGGCAGCAGCATCTTCCTGGAACATTTGAATAAAAACTGCGGTTGCCAACCCGGCTGCCAAGCGTGGCAGCTATAGCAAAATCCCCTTAAAATGAGAACTACAAACTTTTGTCGCAATCTGTGGAGGAGGCTTATGTTCAGCAGTGGACTAGAGATAGGCTGAAATCGTGATGATGATGATCTGATGTGCGGTCGACTCTATAAACAGGTAGATCGGAACTGTACTGTATGTTAGTACATACAGTACAGTTCCGATCTAGGTATAGTTACCTACGGTACATTTCGATCCAACTTATTTTTATTTTTTTAATGGATAAAGTGCCCCACACTGCGACCGACGCCCTGAGACATGAGTTCAGTCTTATATGCCCAGTTATACTAGTGCCCTTCAGACCGAAACACACTATTACTTTGCGGCCGAATAACTGACCCTGGGGTGGTACCTACCTAGACCGATTTCTGCATAGGAATCCTACCATCAGTGACATACCTATTCTGTTATAAGTTCTACAAACATGCGAAACCATTACAGCAAAGCATTTTTAATACAATTACAGCTTAATAAACCAACATTTTGTTAACACAAACATTTGTGTTAAAACTAGTACAGCTCTGGCTGGTATTCAAACCCAATAACCGCGACGGTAGTATTCAGATACTCTGACCACTATGTCATGCGGTCATCATTTATTAATATATATCAAACCTACATCTGAAAGAACTTATTCTTTCTTAATTTGGCTTGGTTCGTTATCAAACAGGCAGCTTATCTACTTAATGTTTGTGCAAATGAAGCCTAGAGATGTACTGGTAGCTATTCCATGACAGATTTTGTTTTAAATTAAAGATGCACTAACATTTCTACATATTTCTAATGTAACATATACATACACAAGATCACGACTGTATCCCATAAGGGGTAGTCAGAGACTGGGCACTCACTGCAAAAACAGCTGCCATCTGCATCCATGTTTCAATATAATGCACTTGGTGTGATAGGTGGTGAGCCCATCGCCACCATGCGCTGTTGGGTGCACAGTGCAGTTTAATTCCTTACTCGCCTTCTACGAGATCCATTGGATGAGATGGAGTGGTGGTATTCTTTTATCGAGCCGCCACCACACGGTCTAATGTAAAGCAGTGATAAGGTGAAAGACAAGAAGTATGGTAAGCTCAAACTACCACATGAATAAATTAACAGAAGAATTAAATCAAATTATCTTCTAAAACATTGGGAGAATTCTCCTCAGATGATCATAAATGTAAATAGATCACTAACAGGGGCAACAGCGATTGTCTCGACATTGTTGACAGTGGTGGGGCAACCAAACAGGCCGACGTCTGCGGGGAAGGGGGGCTTGAGACGTGGCTTGCCCTGCTTGCCCTCGATGGACTCGATGAGCGCGGTCTCCTCACCGCAGATGTAAGCTCCTGCGCCGCGATGCACGAACACGTCGAAGTCGTATCCCGAGCCACATGCGTTGCGACCGATGAAACCCGCTTGATATGCCTGGAAAAGTAAAATCCCAATCTATAAAGCTAGAGCCGTGGTAGCTCAAGGGGTAGGGCGCTCGCCTTAAATTTCATAGTGCGCGAGTGACCTGAGTTCGATCCGCGGTGCCGGCACCTCTAAAACTGTCCTGCAACTTTTAGTGCTGCTTAACCACGTGTTTAACGGTTAAGGAAAACACCGTGAGGAAACCTTCATGAATAAAATATTTCGAGGCGACAAAATTGGATTAGTAAGTGCTTTTTTATGCACTTGGGAAATTGCTGTACAGTTTTAATTTTAGCATTATTATAGTCTAAATGTACATACTAATAAAAAAAATGAGGCATTGTAATAAACAACTATCTAACGGACTATAAGAATTACTGTGAAAATTTGAAAGGCTTTTATTTGTGTCTGAGGTATAGCAATAAGACTGAGCGTGAAAACGATCGCAATAAATATATATATTTTTTTTTATTTCACTTATCATAAAAGTAAAATAAAAATAATTCTTTGAGGGCTTTAAATGTCTTCTATCACTGTAATTGGTTACAAACTAAATTGAAATCTCCATTGCTATATAAGGGGATCTGCACAGGAATTTGTTTATCACATAAGGAATAACCGAAAAAAGTAAAAGTAACTGTAATATCTGATTTTCATAAAAGAAATAAAATTTCTATTATCACAACCTTTACCTTGACATAAAATTTAGAAGACTGTCACTTACCTCGGCTATGGCGACCTGCAGATTACTGGCCTCATTGTAAAACTCTCCTCTGATATAAATGTATGCAGCCTGTGCACCCATTGCACGACCAGCTATTAAACAGCCCTCTATCAGCTTATGTGGGTCATGACGCATAATTTCACGATCTTTGCAAGTCCCTGGCTCCCCTTCATCGGCATTCACTACCAGGTATTTGGGCCGGCCGTCTGAAGGTTTGTTCATGAATGACCATTTCATGCCAGTGGGAAAACCGGCGCCGCCGCGACCGCGGAGCCCCGATGTTTTGAGTTCATCTATCAATCAACAATAATGTAAACAAATTGTAAATATTAACATAAGAAAGTGACATCCAATTAACATCTCAAAACTAAACAAGGCCACTTTAATTCTTTGTGGTGGCTCTGGAGAAGCAAAAAGGCGACAATGCTCCAATCCTATTCAGATGATTCCTATTAAAGGCCCATGGAGTACCAATCTGAGTTGTGTCATAAGATTATGATGTCAATAATCATTATATTTACAAGCTTTCATTCAACTTGCTCTGTTAGTATGTGGTCAAATCTTGCAACCGAATTTTCAATCAGTTCCCCCCAACTGATTAAGCTGAAATTTGGAATACATAATGTAAAATTTGGTAACAATGCAATAACAATGCAGTAACAATGCAATAATATGGGACTATGGATCTCATGATTGAGCCTGGTGGTTATAGGAACTCCTAAAGTACCCAATATAACTCCGTCATGTTTAAGCTTGTTGGATTTGACTTGACAACTACTATAAACCTAGGTGATGTCCAGCTTCCTATGATGGAGGCAAGAGGTGGTCATAGGAACTCCCCAAAAGCCCATCATCATTCTGTGGGTGTTAAGGCTATTTGGATTTGTATAACAAGAACTTTAGACCTAGATGATGTCCAAGGTCTCATGATGGAGCTGGGAGGAGGTCATAGGAAAATTCAGAAATACCATCGTTAGAGGTAAAGTTTCAGCCTATAAATGTCCCACTACTGAGCACAGGCCTCCTCTCATTTCTGAGAGGGTTATGGAGTTAGGAAGAGTCCGCCACACTGCTCCAATGCGGGTTGGCGGACTTCACATGTCTTTGAAATATTTTTAATTTCTCAGACATGCATGTTTCCTCACGATGTTTTCCTTCACTGCCGAGCATGTGGTAAGCCAGCACTTAAAATTGCAATTAACAATTTTATTGGTGCCGGCACTGGGAATCGAACCCAGGTCACTCGAGTACTATGTAATTAAAAGCGAGCGCCTAGCCCCTGAGCTACCACGGCTCTTCATTAGAGGTTGATTGAACCTAAATCAATTCAGCTACCAGCCTAATACAGTTACAGCATGGCCAAACTACTTACTATCTTTATCACTTATTTAATAATTTGTTACTAAAAACCTTGTTGCACAAAAAATATTGAAAGTAGGTAGCAATTAATGTTATTGGAGAATGATTGGTGATGAGAAATTACTTGAAATGAAGTATGTATTTTCTCTATATGCACACTATTAGCACAATATGCTTTTGTGATATTTTTAGCACATTCGTTTTTCTTTTTATTTTTTTATGAATACAATTAAACATCTCATTGTCGGGCCAAAATTACTCAATATAGTAATACTTTCTATTCAGAATATAGATTTATTAACATTTTAAAGTCTATGTTAAGTTACAAAATGAAACATATGTGAATCATTAAAAAAATATAATTTCTTAAGCAGTTTCATGGTTCCAATAAGTGGTATAGTTGAGTATTTCATTATATTAAAAAAAATTGAATCTATCGTTTGTTTTTACTATAAATCTATATTAAGTATAAATACTCACTGACAATCCAATCTGTGCCTTTCAACATGATCTCTTTAGTTTTATACCAATCTCCACGCTTGAGGGCGCCTTTCAGTCGCCAGTCATGTCGACCATAAAGATTTGTAAAGATACGGTCGCTGTCTGCCAGGGGCCCAAACTTCGTCTTGGTTTGTTGGAAACGTACTGACCCATTGTTGATGTTCACTAATGGGCCAACGATGCCTGCAATAAGACGTCAAAATTATGTAAGCAAGTCGGTGCATTATACAAAATAAAAACAAACTTCATGCTATGAACTACTTTAACAGAATCTGCTACAAAGTATGCTAATAGGTAAAAAATAAACTATGGAAAATTATCTACCCAAATGTGTTCTGGACCCTTGAATTACTCTCGTCAGTGCACCAGCCATTTTCTAAGAATGTCAATTCAATTATGTCAATGTCAATTATTTTATTAACGTCAACTATCGATACACCATAATAAAACAGAACTGTTATGTAATTCAATGTAGATTATTTAAGCTCTTAATTTTACATAAATTTTTCATGAAATATCTTAATTTGTAAAATGTAAACAATAATTACTACTATTTAATTTATTTACTGAAACAGTCGTTAACTTTTTTTCTTCATTTGTGGTAGTTTTTAAAGAGCTTGTGTATTGTAGATTGCAACGGGTTGGTTTCCGCATAATTAGCCCGGTATTCTGGGACCAGAGATCACAGACCTCTGGGACTCTTATTGGCCGCCGTTTTATTACTCTCCATACAGACTCTGCTCAGAAAGCGGTTCGCAACATCTAAAGCAAAATAGTGCTTGGCACTAATATTCTGTCTGCACACATAATCTTGAGGGGAAGTAGGTCCCATGCCGCACTGGTCAGAGCCTCCTCGAGCAAGCTCGTCCAAAGCGTCGTTGTCTCTAGATCAGCCGTGTCCTTTTATCGATGGTGAAGTAATTTTCTTAAATTTTCAAGAACTTGAAAGTTTTAACAAAATTGGGACCAGAATCATTGATCATGAACAAAAGTAGTCGCAATAATGTAAAAAGTAGGTTCAACAGATTGCTGGCAATTGCGTTAAAATTTTTCCTGCCAAAAGTATGCTGAAATAATGGAAGCCAAATTTCGTGTTAATTTTGTTATTTTTCATCCATTATTTGATTAGTTTAATAAAAAGCATTGATTCCTTATCCACTTATTACCAAATAAAATATATTATTTAATATCAATTACTAAGAAAAGCACTAATGTTAAATTAATTAGTTTCATTAATTTTGTGTTTTTTTTACTTTAGACAATTTTCTTGTCTGATTGGGATATACATGTGTATATAAATGGATGAATAACTATATAAAATATGAAAAATAAATAAGATACAATAACTTGTAAAAATCTGGTCACACAATTTGCACTGAATGTCCTTATGTCACTTATGTCAAAACAACACATTTTAATATATTTCTATTTTTAGTTTTTAATCTTCCAAAGTACCAAAGAGAAAATAATCAATAATCACCTCGCTAACGTAGTAATTTTTATATTTCTAATCTATCGTCATTGTTTTTGCAACTTCGGAACATCGTATCATTACGTATAACTTTATGATTACTATCCAAAGAGTAACTGAGTAACTAATATAGTAAATATCACTATTCGCTAAACCACGACCAGTGGCATTATTTTTTTTAATAACAAATCTACACGTATCATACTGATATCAGTTTATTAAATAAAAATAATACTTTGACCTTTGATTTTTGTGTACTTTAAATCAATGGCAGCGGTAATACCTACTGTTACCAGAATATCCAATAGATTAATAAGGATATTAGGATGTAATCCTGGACCAATGACCTTACAAGGCACCAACACATACTTGATTGGCACAGGAAAGAAGTATGTACTAAAAATTAAGTGAACTTAAATATATTTATATGTTGCAGTGATATTGTAAAGTATGATCAACAGATCAAATAAACCCATGTAGAAAAAAAATCTGTTTTCTTTTTGTACCTTTCAAGTTGTATATTTATCTGTTATAAACTTAAACAAAATAACCATTTTTATTTTTTTAGTCGCATATTAATAGACACTGGTGATAAAGATGTCACAGAGTATCAAAACAACTTGAAAGAGGTAGTGCAATCAGAACAAATTAATATAGAGCACATAGTTGTGACCCATTGGCACCATGACCATATTGGAGGAGTTGAAAATGTTTATGGAACTATAGCAAGTAAATTTCTTAGTTAAGATTTAACATATTAATATTGTACATCATCGTCATTCCAGTTACACTTCTTAAACTATTCATTTCCACAGCCTTCATCTTACTTTCATGCTTCTTCTGCCAGATCCAACATGCACTTCCAAACATTAGTGTTAGGACAAGTATTCCTGTATGTACAGTTAGTCATGCCTTTTTGATATGTTCTGGCTACACATAAAGTTATGCAGGTCTTTGTAGATTGTAGATTGCAACGGGCCGGTCTCCGCAACTCCACGTCTAGCGCGTATTTTGCGTGTGGGCAGGAACGTTGTGCTACTCGAGCCATCCAAGCTCCTCCAGAAATCGCAGCAGGCCTATGCAGGTCTTTTTATGCATACACTTGGATTTTCTGCTAACATTCTTCTCTCAATGTCACTGTCGTACTTCCTGTCTTTCATAAACTTTGAACTCAAGTATACTAATTTTTTCCCTTTTTATCCTTCAATCAGAACTTCAATCTGTCATACTTTTTTCTTTTCATTTTGCTTTTTTAGAGTATCATGATATCAACCATCACCTGCAACTTATCTTTCGATGATGCTAATATAACCTGATAATCAGCATATAGGAGGCATTTAATGGTCAGATTATTCATACTTAATAAAAACTTCCAAATATTCAAGCAATTGCTTAAAAAAATATAATATAATTGCCATAATTTCCCCTCTTGGCAGGCCAGTTGCTAACTGCAGTTTATTTATTCAGGTGTTCCAAAAAAACTCTGCTGCCCTTCTTCGGGTTTTCATTTTCCCTATGTCGACTTTTACGTCACCCGTGGGATGAGATGGAGTTGTAGATTCTCTTAGGCCGCCACTACACGGCAATTCGATTCAATAAAACAACTTTAGAAAAAAAATATTTATAACTATGACAAAACTTTTTCGTTGTTTCACCAGTACATGTAAGCCCTGAATAACATATTATGATAAGTAATTAATATATATATAGAGAACAGATTATCAACAATGATTTTGTAGATTTAATAGAAAACCCTTTTGCCTAGTAGTCAGGGTACCTGACTTCAATGCCGTGGGTCCTGGGTTGTAATCCCAGCCTTGGCAAACATTTCTGCAAAAAACAAATTGTTGGTTTTTGGGACTGGTTGTATTGTGCCCGTAAAGTTAGGGTGAGGCATTCACTTCAGTGGCATTTTTACCATAAAAACTCAACTGGTTTCATTTAAAAATGCCAGGAAATAAAATAAGAAGGCTAAAACTATGTTAAAGGACAACCAAAAATATGGAAGTATAAGAGAAGTCAGAATGATGCACAAGATGAAGTATCATTTCCTTTAAGTTGGTTATCCGATGGTCAGGAAATTAAAGTAGAAGGTGCTACCATCAAAATACATCACACACCTGGACACACAACCGACCATGTAGTTCTTACATTATTGGAAGATAACATATTGTTCAGTGGAGACTGTATACTAGGTGAAGGTACTGCAGTATTTGAAGATCTTTTTACTTACATGAAGAGTCTGCATAAAATATTGGATTTGAAACCTAGTGTAATATATCCTGGTCATGGTAATGTTGTAGAGGTATGTCAAAATATCTAACATATTCTTTTTTTATTTGATAAAGTGAAGAGACGAGCTAAAGGTTGACCTGATGCTAAGTGTAACGTCGGCCCATAAGAAATGCTGTGTCACCCAGAACATTTTTGTGTGACACCACACTGCGCCCGTCACCTTGAGACATGAGTTCATAAGTCTCATATGCCCAGTGATTACACTAGCTCTCAGTGCCCTTCAGACCAAAATACATTACTACTTCACGGTAAAATAACTGGCCTTGCGGTGGTACCAACCTGGATGGATTCATGCCTAGGAATCCTTCCACCAGTAAAATAATATTATATATATATATATACTTAAAACATTTTTTTTTAAATTTCATATTGTAGCTAAATGATTGAAAAATATTTGTAGGTTTATAAATTTACCTAATTTTAATTAATTAAAGCAGTCCTGCAAAAGACTAAAGTCCAGTGATGTTCTGAAAGAAACTAATGTTATATGAAAACATTTATGATATTTTACTTGGCCCTAAATTAAAAAAAGACCAGATAAATCAATCTAATCTGATAAGGGCTCCACATAATTTCTTAAATAACTATAAATGTCTGGAACATCATTATATTATTCTATTAATATACATTATATAGCAAACTTTGAGCACTTAAAAATAATATTCTACATGGAAGTAAAAGTTTCTATTGCTTCTAAGTTTTACCCATATTTAGTTTCAATAAAAAAATAATGCTGAAATACTTTTACTGGAAATAGATGTATGCAGACATAGACAACTATGTCAGATTTAGTTGATAAATATAGTAGTACTGATAAAAAGAGCAATAATATACACAACATAATGAATCCTTAATTGAAAAATTCTTTTAAGAATTTCATAAATTGCTGTATAATTTATTTAATTGTAAAAATTTTGTTAATTGTAAAAATTTTGATAATTGTAAAAAACCTATATAATGTGTTATTTTACAGGACCCAATACCAATGATTGAGTATTACATAGCACATAGAAATCAAAGAGAAAGCCAAATTCTGGATGCTTTAAAAAATAATTCAGATAAAAACCTTAATGAAATGGACTTGGTGAAGATTATATATACAGAAACCCCAGAACACTTGTGGCCAGCTGCTGCATATAATGTTAATCATCATCTCACTAAACTTACAAAGGAAAAGAAAATTAAACAAATAGATATGGAGGGAGAGAGAAAATGGAAATACATTCTTTCATCCAATCTATAAGTGCCATTCTAAATAATTTGATATCATACTTTATTTTATTTTTGTTTAATAGTTTTTTACAGCGAAAGTGTGGGAAGGGTAAGGGTTCTTGTATGGAAAATGTGATACATTATTTTAGGAAACAACAGAGATTTAGTTATTAAATAAATATATATTTTCGGATAACTATATATTTTTGTTTATAATATTTATTAATAATTAATTACTTAATGATTTCTTATTTATTCTTCTTCTTATTATTTCTCATTTAAATTAATTACTTATTTATATGTCCAGCAATAATAGGTTTAACATGGCAAAATTGTGCAGATAAATTACAATGAGCAATTTTTAATAAAAATCTTTAAATATTACAAAAAACTTTTCATTTTATACGACATAGTGATGAGACGAGCAAAACAGTGCAACATCTGCCCATAACAAATGCTGTGCCACTTTGTTTTTGGTTTACTATCGTAGTTTGTATCGCAACCGCTGCGGCAGTTGTCCGGGGCGATGAAGAACGTGAAGTTTCAAGAATTCAGTTAAACACCGTAATTTAAATTTGAGCTTTGACGTAGGTACATAACACATTTTATTTTCAGTCGCTATCTTGCGTCGAACACAGTCGCTATCTTGCGTCGAACACAGTCGCTATCTTGCGTCGAACACAGTCGCTATCTTGCGTCGAACACAGTCGCTATCTTGCGTCGAACACAGTCGCTATCTTGCGTCGAACACAGTCGCTATCTTGCGTCGAACACAGTCGCTATCTTGCGTCGAACACAGTCGCTATCTTGCGTCGAACACAGTCGCTATCTTGCGTCGAACACAGTCGCTATCTTGCGTCGAACACAGTCGCTATCTTGCGTCGAACACAGTCGCTATCTTGCGTCGAACACAGTCGCTATCTTGCGTCGAACAGCAGGACTAAAATTATATTTTACAGTTTGGGTGGTCAATACTTATTTAAATAATTACCTTTCAATCGTTTCATTAGTATATATTGATAAATTTAAATCGATTCATTGCGAGAGTGTGCGATTATTGCATATAGGTAATTCATCACAACAGTTTCACATCAAGTTATTTTATGTTCAGAAAAATGCTCGTGACGGGAACTTTAGAACGAGTGGTTCTAACTAAATTGCTCCCGTAGACGTTTAAGGTTATAATTGCTTGTCAGCAAATATGCTAATATATTCTAAGGGGATAGATAGATTGGTGAGCTACAGACGCAAAGCAGATGCTGCCTCAAAATTGCAATCCCCGATTTATTCAAATTCACTTAATGTTTATGGCTTTCGAGGGGTGACGGATGAATCATTTCGAAAATTATCAAATCAAAAATACACAGATGGGCATCATTGTACAAAATGCGAGGCGTCTGTTGCCGTGACTGTTAATTCGCCTCCCAAGGGCGGTGGTTACAGCAAATCCTGGGAGGATCTTGAGAGAGGATGTCCAGCAATGAACTCATAACAGGCCGATGAAGATTGAAGTTCTTGAGTGTCCACCCTTAAAAGGCTTTCGCCGTCGGGTTTACGGTATTGTGCGAAAGCGTTAGTGTCCAATGGGGCTTTAGCTGGTAGGAGTTCGGCATAACCCCTTCGTCGCCCCCGCAAAGAGATTTATATGTAGATTTTTCCATGATAAAAAAAGGTTACAACTGAAATCCGGCAGAGTAGAGTAAGAGGAGACTAAGGTATTGTATGGACAGCCCTTATTCACGGGGGAGGGAACAAAAAGTGAGCTACGTGAGTGGCCGCTGCCTACCCCTTATATGGGAAAAAGGTGTATGTATATATTCAACCATTTCATGTCAGTTTTCTCTCATAACTTCCGTCTGTTATACTAAATATTTTACTGAATAATATAAAGATAGATAGGGTGTCAATAATACAAAGGTAATAAATTAAATTGTTATATATTGTTACTTATAGTATTTATTTACTAAACACGAGCTCGCTTCGGTGGCGGCACGTCCGAGTCGTCGTGAAATCCGTGCATTTTGATGAAGTCTAACAAATGCTCCTTTGTTACCGGGTTCTGTATGCTTTTCCAAACAGCTGAAAGTAACACATGTACTTACTTATTAGTAAGCTTCAAAAACTAAATAGTTTTATTATGAATTGGTGTGGGTGTAACATAAGATAACAATATCCATAACAGTAGTATATCGCTTGAAGAGAAGGTAGGGTGCATCAGCTACGTTCGGTTCACTGTAGAACCAAACAGATTGCCTAGAGATTTTACGTAGATTGCACAAATGTCGTAGGCATTAAAAAAAATATACTGCTACAGGCGGTTAGTTCACGTTCGGTCATCAAGCAAACCATGCGTACTCATATTACCATATCATTGTCTATAATTATATATCAATTTCTAACAAAATGTTCTAATAAATCTTATTATCATGTATATCATAATATCATCATAACCGGGTGTTAGGAGATAGCCTCAACATGGTTTTGGTCCTTCGAGCTGGATGCCTTACAGCTAATATCTTATGTACTGTTACCATGACTGCGTGCGCATGTAAGAATGGATGCGAGCGTGGGCGTATGTGTGCGTGTGTGTACATGTCGACGTGCTCAAGTGCTGATAAGGCGCAATAGGAATGATGTTGTGTTTGGGATGAATAGAGAAGCCTGAATTCGATTCTCGTCGCCACTATCAATAAAATATTTAATTGCAATTTAAGTGCCGATTTACTACAACTTAGAAAGGTGGAAATGATCCTGGTGAGAACACCACCCGTCATAGTAATGAAATTATTGTATTATACTTGGTTCATAACACGCGTTCAACACAATTTCACAATTTCACTGGAAGTGCGTGAAAATTTTATTACATTGTTAGTTACATACTTATGCAGGTTAAGCTAATAAAAGCGTGTTAAAACATGTGTGCAGTTCAGAAGAGTGAAACCTTCAGGTAACTAAGCTTCGAAAGAATGAGACGAATGCAGAATATCAGGAGTAGGATAATTTTAGGGTTTATTTATTATAATATTGTTACCAAGTTATATACATATTATACAGACACAGATTTCAATTTCAACAAATGACACGAGTCATTGTGGTAACTAAAGTATGAAATAAATACTTTGGTATGAAACACTATACTGTATTCTATCTCATTCTCCCGCAGGCTAAATCCTATGGATGTATATGTCTGTCTCGGTTTGGAGTAGCTTTCTCGTTTCATCTGGTTTCAAATCACAACGGTTCTAAAGAAGTTTTCACTTCAAAAATTAGTTCGTACCGTTCGCCGTTGACCTGCTGTTCGGATAAGACTTGTCCGTTCGTTCTCTCATAAACACCCACTGGTTGTTCTCGAACTTGCACTCTATAATTTTGTTGTGCAGCTGCTTCAACTGTTTCGTCAGTTTTATCGATGAGATGTGAACTTTGTCACGACCGACGTAAAGTAAACCCACCTTTTTCTCTATTATACTGTAAAAATTGATATTAATTACATAAAACGAATGTCGTGTGGTGGCGGCTTAAGAGAATCTACCACCCCAGCTCATGCCGCTGGTGTCGTATAAGTAGACTGAACTGCGGTTGCCAACCCGCTGGACAATCGTGGCAACTATGGAAAAATCCCCCCAAAAATCAGCACACGAACTTAAAATAATTAATTATTATAAATATGATTCAAATAAAACAAAACATTAATTAACTAAAATATGAGTCACTCTAAAATAGTATAGTAAAAGTAGCAGCTTATAAAGGTCCCACTGCTGAGCACAGGCCTCTTCTCATTTCCGAGAGGGTTTTGGAGCTAGGAAGAATCCGCCACGCTGCTCCAATGCGGGTTGGCGGAATGCACATGTCTTCGAAATATTTTTTATTTCTAAGTCGTGCCGGTCTCCTCACGATGTTTTTCCTTCACAACCGACAACGTGGTAAATCAGCACTTAAAATTGCAATTAACAATTTTAGTGGTGCCGGCACCGGGAATCGAACCCAGGTCACTCGCGTACTATGAAATTTAAAGCGAGCGCCTAGCCCCCTGAGCTACAGCTTAGTATATAAACAATTATTTATCAATTGATATATATTAATTAAGAAATATTCCACTCAAATTCGACCTTGAAGTTCTACTGTCGTTGCGACCAAAGAATTTTCACATTTATAAACATAATAGTAGGGGAACATAAATTAACGTGTATCAATCATTTTAGCAGTAACGAAATGATGCCATATCTTTGTAGACAATAGACAGGATATCTTTTTTTATTGGATTATGTAGCTGGTGCGTACGCCGCCAGGAAATGCAGTGCCACCCAGAATCATTTTGTGTGGCACCACACTGCGCCAGACACCCTAAGGCATCAGTTCTTAAGACACATATGCCCAGTGATTACGCTAGCCCTCAGTGCCCTTCAAACCGAAACACAGTAATGTTTGCACACTACTGCTTCACGGCAGAATAACTGGCCTGGGGTGGTACGTACGGATTCCCGCATAGAAATCCTACCACCAGTCGATTTATGTGACAACCCGCAAATTTCCTATAGGGCATGACATTATAAGAAATTGCAACATTGTGAGGTTTTTTCGATTTTGCGAGTATAGTAGGTAATTTGCGAGAATATGAAAACTGAGTTCAATAATTTTGAGCGGTAGAGAGAAATGCCATAAGATTGTAGAATAAATAGACAGGACTTTAGATGACTTCCTGCATATTTCTGGTAGGGTATGCAATTATTAGAAATTCAGGCAACATTCAGGTTTATCCGATTTTGCGACTCATAGGATTATGAGTCTAAGATATAGAAACTTAAGGACGCGTCTAAAATAGTGCTCAATAACTTGGGCTACGTGAGTGGCTCCTGCCTACCCTTATAAGGGAATAAGGCGTGACTGTATCTATGTAATAACTTACCCCTGTCCAGTCTCGGTAACAATTTTCAGTCTAAAATCGATACTGTTCATATCACTTGGCTTCCACTTTAAAACCTCCTTACACGCACCCGGTACATAACCCTGCAATACAAGTGAAAGTAAAGTAACAGTCTATAAAGATCCCACTGCTGAGCTCAAGCCTCCTCTCATTTCAGATGGTTTTGGAGCCGGGAAGTCCGCCTCGCTGCTCCAATGCGGGTTGGCGGACTTCACATGACGTCGAAATATTTTTATTCCACAGACATTCAGATTTCCTCGCGATGTTTTCCTTCAAGGCTGAGCACGTTGTAAATTAGCACTTAAAATTGCAGAACAATTTTATAGATGCCGTCGGATCGAACTCAGGACACTCGTGTACTATGAAATTTTAAGCAAGCGCCCGGCCCCTGAGCTATCACGGCTCAAGTAACTAATGACAATGTTTAAAATAAAGATCCAGTCGTCTCTCACTTTTGATGAAATCTAACCGGTAAGAGTTCACCATGTTTCAGAGCAGTAGGCGGTCTCTATAGAAAAATTTACTGATCTTAGCAAAATTATAAGTTTCTTTCCTTTACTCTAATGGATTTTCGCAAAGTAATGCCTGATTTTATTAACTTTTATCGTCTATACTTCGCTTTAACGATACGGCGCCTTAAATCGGCTACCACTATCGGGAAGTTTACAAGACAACGACATAATCAGCGCAGGGTAAAAAGTAGCCAGCCAATAGTAGCCCTATGTTTGAAGACGTCAACTTTAACCCTAACGACTGAAGAACTTAATAACTCTTGCACAATTTTGTCGTATGTATCGTTGTATAATTTAAATGTAAATTAATTGTAATTAAATATGTAACGCAAAAATCCGTGTACTTAATTCCTTTGCAAGGATATTGAACTATTATCGTAATACGTTAATATTATAGTTTACAGTAAACTAAATAGAGACACACTTGAACAGGAATGAGGTGATGATCCCGGTGAGAATACCAGATCATAGTCATGGAATTATTGTATTATCATCTGTCTACAATACGTGTGCAAAATAACTATTGGACGTGTGAATAGTAGGCTACGGGTGTGGTCTCTGCCTACCCCTTATATGGGATAAAGGGGTGACTGTATGTATGTATGCCTGGAAGAAGGTGAAAATTATATTGAAAGATTTTATTACATTCATACATACATAAGATCACGACTGTATACCATAAGGGGTAGTCAGAGACTGGGCACTCACTGCAAAAACAGATGACTGCCACAATCCACGTTTCACCAAAACAATATAATACACTTGGTGTGATAGGTGGTGAGCCCATCGCCACCATGCGCTGTTGGGTGCACAGTGCAGTTTAATTCCTTACTCGCCTTCTACGAGATCCATTGGATGAGATGGAGTGGTGGTATTCTTTTACGAGATCCATTGGATGAGATGGAGTGGTGGTATTCTTTTACGAGATCCATTGAAAGAAAGAAAGAAAGAAAGAAAACATTTATTGCGGAAATACGCCACAGACACAAATACATAAAAAATTAGGCACTAGACATACAAGTAAACAATGTATTTACAGACAAACAGAAAGAAACATTAAACATCATCACAAAACTGAACATTTAACAAAACTCGTGTACAAAAATATTGTCACGTGTCGTGGCGCATTGAGCAAACGGGTCTCACTCAGCTTAATGCCGCAGTCGAGACTACAGCGCTGGTTTTCAGTGAGCCCGAGCGGCGAGGGACGTACGGACGTTCACGCTTGATATTCATAAATACATTTTGTACATACACAATAAAATAAAAAATAAAATAAAACTTAGTAAAATAAAAATACGTAATAAGTAGAAACAACAATTGCAGTGTGTCAAAAAAAATAAAAAATAGTTGTATTTAAGATGTGGCCAGTAATTTAGTCGCTGGGACCTTGCTCATCAAAGCTACGTGTCTAAAAACTTTGTGGTATGTATTATTGTATCTGTACTATTTTTTTGAGTTATTATTAAATGTTTTTTATATGTTTCTTTGAATGTATGCACTGATTTCAGACTACGGAGCGGTGGTGGCAGGTCGTTCCAACACTTGGAGGCAGCATATCTGAAACTCCCTCGAAAGGCGGCAGTTCGATGGGCTGGCACAGAAAGGGAATAACTCGACGCGCGAGTGATCTTTGACTGCACGTCGCGCGACCATACTAATTTTTCAAAAAGATAAGAGGGCACATTGTATTTTATTACACCAAAAAGTAATGTTGCTAAGTGATGGTCTCGGCGGTATTTCATTTTTAATATATTACCTTTGTTAATGTACGGCGTAACGTGAGTGCGTGGCGGTATATTGAAACAGAACCTCGCACAGGCATTCTGCACTCGCTGAATGAGTTTTTGACTGCGTATTAATAGGCGAGATCCGTATACTACATCCAAATAATTAAATTTCGAAAGAATTAACGAGTCGCAAAGCCTGATTCGAATGTCTGTATTTAGGTATTTTCTAATTTGGTATAATACTTTTAATCTATAGAAACAATTTCGAGAAATGTTAACAATATGATTTTCGAAACGTAGACAGTCGTCCATGAGTAGACCTAAATTGCGGACCTCGTTTACTCGTTCAACTTGTTCGCCTCTTATAGACACCTGAACACCATGATTTGAAATTTTTTGGATTTGTCTGGCCGTCCCAAGAATCATAAACTTAGATTTACCTCCATTGAGTACCAGTGCGTTGGATTCTGACCAAGCAGCAATGCTTTCTAGATCTTCATTTAATTTCGCCACAACTGACTGTGTTTCCTGAGGTTTACAAGGTATGTAAATCTGAGTATCGTCTGCATACATATGGTATCTGCAATATTTAATGTGATCTACTATATCGGCACAATACACTGCAAACAAAAGAGGTCCTAAAATGGAACCCTGTGGTACGCCTCGATTAACGCAACGAGGTTCTGAGATTAGTGGCGATCCACTTTGGTTTGAAATTTCTACTCTTTGCACGCGATGTTTGAAATAACTTTCGAACCATTTTACTACCGAAACATCGAAGCCGTAGTAGTGCAATTTGGACAGAAGCAATGGCACATTCAGACAGTCAAATGCTCTTGAAAAATCAAGCATGGCCAGTACAGTACCCCTACCACTATCTAGATCCGATAAAATGTCATCCACTACTTTAATCATAGCAGTTGCTGTACTATGATATTGCCTAAAACCCGATTGTAGACTAGGAAGTATATCATTTGTCTCTAAATATTTTCTTAGTTGTTCAGCCACAACCTTTTCCAAGATCTTTGACACACATGGAAGTATGCTGATTGGGCGTATGTCTTTCAAGTTAGTGGGGTTTGTGTTTTTAGGTATAGGCCTAACTACTGCATATTGCCAATCAGTGGGATATGTATGACTTTCTATAGATTTATTAACAATATTAGTTATTATAGGTATTGTATTAGGAAAAGACATTTTCAACATGTCTAGGGAAATGCCATCTATACCCACCGCATTCGATTTAAGTGACCGTACTATTTTTACTACGTCACTTTCCTCAACTGTCTTTAATTTAAACTTACTTGATACTTTAACATGAAATTCAAAGTATGTTATAGTAGAAATGGAAACTTGGTTATTTCCGGGAACATTTAAAAAGTTATTATTTATCAAATTGGGGTCATTGAAAATATGATGCGGTAATTCTAATTTACTTCTTAATTTGACATTTTTTTTAATGTGCGCCCATAGAGTGCGAGGATTTCTTTGATTATTATTAATGTAAAAGTCATAATAAGCCTTTTTTTCTCTAAGAAGTGCCTCCGCGACATATTTTTTAAGTTCCTTATAGAAGTTCTTATGTGTTTCTGCGCCAGATCTACGTGCCACCGCGCTAGCATCATCCCGCAATTTCATCATTTTTTTAATGTTAAATGTAATCCATGGATATTGAAAATGTCTAATCGCTTTGGCACGGCGAGGTGCGTGAATATCAAATAATGTTAGCAACATAAAGTTAAATAGAGACACCATATCATCCACGCTGTGTAATGTTTTAAAATGATCCCAATTTAATGAATTCAAATCCAATGCAAACTGTTCTACATCGATAGCATGCAAGTCTCTGTACGATACCAGGACTGATTGTTGTTTAGTTTTTTTTACGTTTAATTCGCAACTAATAAATGCGTGACCACTCAAGTCTCGCACGTGATCTACAGAAATTGCGCATTTCTGGACGTCCGTACACACAACGTCTATTAAAGTTTGGGAGAAATCTGTATAATGGGTAGGTTCAGTAACACATTGTCTTAGTTTGTAGCACTTTAAAAATCCTATTAATTTTTTACAATTATTGTCCATATTACTCAAAAAATTTATATTAAAATCGCCTAACAATACTACATGATTACACCATGCAAATGTCCCGATAGTCTCGGACAAAGCATCGAGAAATATGTCAACGTTTAACCACGGCGGTCTGTACGCAGTACCAATTGCCAATTTAATGCCGTTAACTGTGAGCGCTAGCCACATTTGTTCAACAAGCGGCGCTGGGGGATGCGGCAAAGTTCGCGCAGTAATGCCTTGTCGTATATAGAAGCCGACTCCGCCGCCGCGCGAGCGCACGGTAGGCGGCCGGGGAACGTGACGCAATCGGTAGCCGGGCACCGCGGCCGCGCGCCCCTCCTCACCCTCCCGCAACCAAGTTTCATTAACGGCCAGTATATCCACAGCGTGGCGATCTATGGCCACTATTAACTCGTCATGGCCAGTACCTAGTGATCCCACATTTATTAGCCCTAACTTAAGATTACGTTTTGAATTGAATGATTAGAATAATACTAATAATTAGGAACAACATGACAGCAATAATAAGCTCCGAAATAGCACTGATAATAATCCGTTCCGCCACACATATTTTGCGTATGTATATATTTATAATAATATTGCATGAATATATAGGATTTAAATATTTTAATACTATTATGTCACTAAAATGTAAATATATATAATTAAACAATTGTAAATACCTACAGAAAACTTTGTAAATATGTATAAGCCTACCTACGAGTAACATTGTTCCACAACACACATGATAATAACAAACAGAGACATTATAAGTAAAAGAAAATGAGGACGCCAAAACAGAAGTTACATACAATGCTTTCTGAGTCATGGAGAACGAACAATTTCGAGCCCAAAAACCTTTGTAATATCCGTCTCAAACCGAATGCGATTAACTGGAGCCCCTGGATCTCGACGGGCAAATATGCGGCCATCCTTTGTCCAAATATATCGCCACCCCTGACGCCGACCCGCTTCGCGCGCCTGACGGAACAGTTGCCTATTCGTTTTCGTCAGGCGCTCGTTGATATAAAAGGTGCGCGGCGCCGACTTAAGCCCTAAGCCTTCGGTGGTGACTGACCGGCGCACACGCGCAGCGCGTAGCAAGTCTATGCGTACATCGCGACGTACCAGTCGTACGACGATGGGGCGCGGGCGAGCCACAGCTTCCTGGCGGGCACCGCCCACACGCATGCTACTAACGACCTCGCGCTCCTCCAACGTGATGCCAAGTTTGGCGACGCAGGCCAAGGTCACGTGCGTTGGATTCTCCCCATCCTCTTCGGGGACGCCGCATATTTCAACGTCGTTCGTAAGCAGCTCCTGTTCCCTGTCATTCAAGTTGGCCTGAAGCTGTTTGACTGTTGACTCGAGCCTCAGAATTTCGTCTTTCCCAGCACCCGTTTGCGTTTCCAGAATTTTCTGCACTGTATTCTCCAATTTCTCGATACGAATATCGCAATTGCTGACTAGGGCCCTTAGGTCACGAAGTTCCTCCCGGAATGCCCGAAATTCTTCGCGGGTTTGGCGCATGTCGTCGCGAAAACAACGCAGCTCCTCTTCAAGGTTTAAAACCTCACTCGTACTTGCGGCGCTCATTGACGAAGGCTTAACCGGCGTAGTGTCCTTATTGCATCGCTTTTCTTTTATTTTGCAGTCAGGACAAGCCCATGAGGGCAACAAAGGGGCGTTAGAAGTAATGCCCACACACGCGCGATGTAATTGTTTACCGCATTTTGCGCAAGATACAGCAGCGCCATCTTGTGAGGATAAGTATTTACCGCACGCACTACACTTGACCGCCATAATCTCTGTTATTGATTATATTATGATATTGTGAAGTTAGATGGCGTTAGATAACACTTTTTTGGGACTATTATTTGACGGTAATATTTAATTTCACTTTATTTTATTACCTTTGTAAATAAAAAATTGTACCAAATTTATAATTGTTTTTTTACTGTTTATTCACTAACCACTACTCACACGTATGTGACCACAATATATTATACCCGCAGTAGAAAGGGCTTTCACTTTTTCACAAATTTTTCCAACTTTGCAACGATTAAGTAATTTTAAATTTGTATATACTTCTCCGGCTAAGTAACTATGTGACACAAGGCAGACGTCCGTAACGTCACTCTCACTCATTGGATGAGATGGAGTGGTGGTATTCTTTTACGAGATCCATTGGATGAGATGGAGTGGTGGTATTCTTTTACGAGATCCATTGGATGAGATGGAGTGGTGGTATTCTTTTACGAGATCCATTGGATGAGATGGAGTGGTGGTATTCTTTAACGAGATCCATTGGATGAGATGGAGTGGTGGTATTCTTTTACGAGATCCATTGGATGAGATGGAGTGGTGGTATTCTTTTACGAGATCCATTGGATGAGATGGAGTGGTGGTATTCTTTTACGAGATCCATTGGATGAGATGGAGAGGTGGTATTCTTTTACGAGATCCATTGGATGAGATGGAGTGGTGGTATTCTTTTACGAGATCCATTGGATGAGATGGAGTGGTGGTATTCTTTTACGAGATCCATTGGATGAGATGGAGTGGTGGTATTCTTTTACGAGATCCATTGGATGAGATGGAGTGGTGGTATTCTTTTACGAGATCCATTGGATGAGATGGAGTGGTGGTATTCTTTTAACGCGCCGCCACCGCACGGCCAACATTCATAAATAGTTATTTACAAATCAAGCTAGTGAAAGTGTTTTAAAAAAAAACTGGATTTACATGAATTCTAAAGTTGTAAGCTCGAGTGAAGTCGCGGGAATTGCTTGTGATATATAAAAGCTCAAATAAAAAACGTTAACATTACCGTTTGGTGGATTAAGAGAATCTACCACCCCATCTCACCTCGTGGGTGTCGTAAAAGTCGACAGAGAGAAGATAAAAACCAGGAAATTCGCACCAGCATCTTCCTGGAACATCTGAATAAATAAACTGCGGTTGCCAACCCACCTGCCAAGCGTGGCAACTACGGCAAAATCACCCTCAAATGAGCTAAAAACTTTTATGGCAATCTATGGGGGAGGCCTATGTTCAGCAATGGACTAGTGATAGGCTGAAATTATGATGATGACGAAATAACGTATTAATATCTCTCTCACCTCCTTAGACGGCTGGAATATGAGTCCGTCCGGCTCATGATACAGTGTCTTGGCGAATTTCTCTTCTAACAAATAATGCGCCATGCTCAGGTCCCAGAATTCCTTTAAATGTACACTGAATGGTCCTTTACTTATCATGCCACTTGCAATTGCTCTATTCCTGTATAAAAGAATGCAAAATTAAATATTTTAATAGAAATAAACAACAGGGGCAAACGAGCAAGCGGCTCATCTGATGGTAAGTGGTCACCGCTACCCATGAACTTACGCAATATCAGAGGAATTCCTTGAAAAGCGCGTTTAGTTGAAATGGTCATTAAGATTATGGACTGTAATCCGTGTTGTTTTCATCACTTAAACTTTTTATTTTTATGGAAGGAAGTGATGAGTCAAAAAAACCTGATGGTAAATGCTATGTCTACCTATAACAAATACTGTGTCACTCAGAACATTTCTATGTGGCACTACACTGCGCTCGACACCCTCCACTTGTATACTTATACACACATATATTTAGTTATTTTAATTTTAATGCACTAGTGGTACATATGTATACATAATATGTATAGAGTGACTTATGTAAGTCAACAAAGAGGCAGAAAAGAGAATAAACATAATATGATGTTAAGTGGTGCAGTGAACAATAAGAAGAGAATACAATAAAATAATATGATTATAATTAGGTACATAAATAGTAAAAATATACATATATAACACTACATATACATACATAAATATATATATATATAATTATATCAGTACATATAATAAAATTGTAAAAAAAATAAGTTTTAATTACTCACTTACCTAGGGTTAATAATCTCTTTCTCTATACACATCAGTCGGACTGGATAGAACGATTCCCTCCCAACATTCTGATTTTCAAATCTGATAATATCATAGCATAAATATCTTGGTTTTTCCTCGCCATCTTCTTTATCTACGACCATCTCCTGCAAGCCATACACAATCGTTTTTATTATTTAAGCAAAGAATGATGTTTAAATGAAACTAATTTTACGGATTTTATCGCGTTTATTTTTGTTATTTATAACCCGACGTTTAGAGTGCTTTACATTAGTAAAATTAGTTTCATTTAAATGTGTAGTGTTCGCGTAAATATAAGAAATCATTAAAGAATGATGTGTTGAAAAAAGTTTGATTATAAATAAAACAACAAAGAGCTGTCGCTTGGTACTGTGGAACCCGTCTAGGTAGGCAAGCAGTAATGATAATACGAGTATAATACGATATAAAAATGTATGATGGAAAGCTTAAGTTTAATTAAATGTTTTATATATAATATTTTGGCTGGTTATTTTTTATAACTTCTGGCAATTTCTAATGACAAATTCAACAACGTTTACAGCAACATTAATAGTAAAATTATTAACAATAATAGAGTGAAGTGTCTATAATTGATACGATTTATTAGGTCTGTTTACTTCTTAAGCTAGCGCAAATGAAATCGGACTGTCGAAATATGAACATTTACTTTTAGAGATTAAACAGAGTTGATATTTGTGTTTATTAATAATATGTCTCAATTGTATGTTAATGGTACTTAATCTAAGCTATTGTTATTATGTGTAATTCATAAAAAAAATAAGTTTGAACGATATTGAGGTTTGAGTAATTACTTGTTAGCAATATTTTAAAATTCTATGCCGACAATCTCCGTGCGACTGTTTGACCACAGACTATTGTGTTTTACATAGGCAGTTACAAACGTAAACAAACGACAGATTACTATGTGATTGACATTGACGAACGTAAATAATGAATGTTTTCTTTGATTCATTTTATTGAATCCAGTTACTTATTCTACCACCGGAAGGGCGACCGTCTTAAGAAGGTGACGGACAGGTATACGCATCTACCTCTGCACACCCTGATGACGAGGTGGAGGTAATGCATGAGGATATTTACCTCCAAAACTCACTTTTCGGTGTTGATGGGAGACTAACGCAAAACTGGGCAAGAAACAAAGACGATGGTCTGGTAGTGGGGCGATTTGGAATAGAGTAGCGGAACCAACAGCTGACGGACTTTATGGAGAAGAATGAACTCTTTATGATGAACTCTATCTTTCAAAGGCGGCCACACAGAAAGTGGACCTGAAGGAGCCCTGACGGTTCCTCAAAAATGAGATGGACATCATGACGACCAAACGACAGCTGTTCAATGATGTGTCTGTGATCGCTGGGACCAAAACCGGCAGTGATCACCGAATGGTAAGAGGCACATTGAAACTGGACGTAAAGCAGGAGAGATCTCTGGTCTGGTGAAGTCCACGCTCCGTCCATCTCGTACCCTTATCTAAAATTCTGAGACCTTCCAGCACGAATGGCATAATCTCTTTCGGTGCCTGGATGATTGCGTTACAGTGGACAATATGAACGAGAGGCTCGAGGAACTGTCCATGCGGTGGGGGCAAAGTTTTGCAAGACCAACCGCATAAAAAAGATCCAGAAACTTTCCGACCACACTCTCAATCTCATGGAGGCTAGGCGAGAAATGAGGCTGCAGTCCTCAACTGATGCGTCAGAGTATCGGCAAATGAGCAGACAGATCTCCCTATCCATGCAGCGAGACCTACGCAACTTCAATGCAAAAATAAAAATGGATACAACATTTTCTCTTCACGTGTATATACAGATAAAGACTAAAGATAGATAAAGGGATGCTTTGATGGTTTGGACACATAAAGAGGATGGATGAAAGCAGATTGACGAAACAGAAATCTGTTTCGTCAATCTGTCTTTCGAATAAATATCGGGCGAGTGTGAATGGGCAAGGCAAGCAGGCGAACGTTTACGATCAAATCGAAGTCGTATTAAAAAAAAGGCCTCATCAAAAGTACCCGCAACCGACGTGCTTGTATTAAAACACTAATGGAAGTAGAAGAAGCGAAAGATGTGTATCAGGATTGTATCAAATGGAAAGATGTGGTCTTTGCCTTCACTAACGAGAAAGAGGCGCGACTCTTTGTATGTATAAATTATAAAACATACATTCAAAAATTTAATTATATATATATATATATATATATATATATATATATAATAGATGACAAGCTGTAACAATATAAAAATAGAAAGTTCGTGATACCCTAGAAGCTTCTTAAAACCATAAAACTAAAACATAATTAAATGACTTGATTGTAAGCGCTTTGAAAATAGTGCAGATATTAAAATACTTATGTAACATAAAACTTTACTTAGATAATTTACCCCATCGAGAAGAGTGTTCGTTAGATGTTCCATCGTCTTGTTGTGAAGGAACTTCAGTCCATGCACTTTGAATATACAATTGTCTCTGTCCAACATATATACCTTATCCTCTCCGTCAATTAGCATCATGTATCTGAGGAAAAATTGTGTATTTTGAATGTATGTATGTAGAATTGAATTATTATAAGTTAGCGGTCGTAAAGTTCACGTGGAAACTAGCGCAATTACAAAAATTAGGTATGCACAGTAGGAGGATGAGAGAGAGAGAGGTAAGAAGTGGTAGCGCTACTTGAATGAACTTACTACGGATTCTCGAATGAATGACTGAAAAGCTAAATTCTTACTTGTGAGAATTAAAACAAAAATTGTGTAATACTTCTGATTACGTATTTATGATTGTAATAAACACTACTAAATAGTGTAGTGTAATATGAGATTAAGAAATTATTATTTATAAAACTGTCGGTCTCCAAAAATCGTTAGAAGTATGAGGCGACAACAAGTTCAAGTAAGTAATTATCATGTTTTAAGAGTGCAAATGGACATAGTGTTTATCAAGTTTAATTAACCTGATGTAACCAAATATAACCTGTAAAACACTGGGACTCCGGCCACTATACGTCTGTGCGTAAAGTATAAGAAGAAAAGGACGCGAGATGTTTAATAGTGACGAATGTGGATACAGAGGTAGAAGCTTTGAAGAATAATGCATCGACAAAGAGATGAGAATAGATTGTCAACTCTGATGATGCCGTGGTGAAGGGATTGGCCTCTGTTGCTTGCTTATATGGTCTAATGATAGTCGTTGGCAGTTTGGGGTGCCATTGGAAGTGTGAGGAATCATTTTAGACAGAGAAACGGTACAGTTACAGCTGATCAAGGAAATATATTCAAATAGTGAAGTTGTGACAAATGTTATGGAATTTAGCTGAAAATAACATGGAAAGAGTACAGAACGCAATGTCTACAAATATTATTAAAATAACGGAACGCGGACTTATTAAATGGCGGATCTACACTGCGATGGTTGGTCCCGTACATCAGAGATGATAGGGAGAAATAAATATCATAGTCATGGGCCTGTTAGTAACCCACTATAGGCCTCTTATAAGTCAATTACTGTAATCGCCACATTTAACACGCGGATTAAAAATAAGAGTACAAGACACCTCGCGCCTTACATACATGTGGTGCATACTGCTGGACATAAGCTTCTCCCAAATCAAGGGATGGTCGCCACGGACAAGCGGCTTTGTGACCATAGACAAATCGCAACTGTGGAACAACTTCCCGTCGCTGGTCTGACTATATTGACGACCGCGTCGCCTAGTGGTACCTGACTACTCCGTCCGCGGGTCCTGGGTTCGAATCCCAGCAGGAGCCAACATTTGTGAAAAAAAAACTAATTAGTGGTTTTCGAGTCTGGTTGTGTTGTAATTGTCCTTGTTATCTAACAATGTATTTTAGCCTACCTCCGATCTTATCTAATGAGCACGGGTAGGTTGGGACGAGTGAGTGCCTCTGTGTTTGCACGTATAGTTGTGGCACTATAATGTCTCCGGCGCAGTTGATAACTTCCGACAGTATTCGATATTTGAGTGCGTGGTTGAAAATCGGTCAGGAGAACAACAATTGAGTAGAAGGACACAACTATCAGCATTAGTGGAGAATCGAAAACAACTATCAGCATTAGTGGAGAATCGGAAACAACTATCAGCATTAGTGGAGAATCGAAAACAACTGTCAGCATTAGTGGAGAATCGGAAACAACTATCAGCATTAGTGGAGAATCGGAAACGACTATTAGAAATTAGTGGAGAACCGAAAATATCCTTCATGATCTTACATGACATGATCTTCTGGGTGTGACAAAAGACAGTGCAAGGTGAAAGCTAAGAATGTCCGCCCCGCCTCAAAGACAAATCTCCAAAGTATTTATACTTCCGGATCGAGTTGAGATCTGAGAAGATATGCGCTAGGTTTAACTGCAACTAGTTTAAAGAAATTTTTATTATAAACACTGACCTGACTCCATCCGCTTTCCAAGATACCCTATAAGGTTTCATTTGTAGCAGATCTATGTTAGACAGGGTCATCGAAACCGGCTGGGAACCTGGAAAGCCCTTGCCCTCCCATTTGCAAAACCTTTGAGCTTTGTCTTGTATTTCGTTAACTTCAGGCTCCAATTCGAATGGGGTAACGCCATTGATTGCTGGCATAAACTCTTTTTTCCGACGATCACTTCTACCTCTACCTTCCCTCCTGAAAATTATAGTAAACTGTGAAGATCTGCTGTATCACAGCATATACACCGTAATTTTTACATCGTTCCGGAAACGAAGAAAATTAGTACAGTTTCAGTTACAGAAACGATTGGTAGTATCAGTTTTTAGATTTTAATATTTACTTTTTTTTGGTAAATTAAAATTAATCACGGGTTTTTAAAAGAACCGACAACTTGCGGTAGCTCCCGTCTATAGGTTATTACGATCACAGACGATAGGTCAATGTCCTTACGAACGCATAAGCGACGAAGTAAAGGCTATCGGAGAAAAAAAGCGTTTAAGATCGTGAATTTTCTGACATTTGTCGACATGGTTAATCCGCCATCTGGCCGGACGTCCAAGATTTTTCAATATTTCCCTTGGATGACACTTACCATACCCACCAAATGAGACTGGGTGGCAGATTTTCATACGCCGTTACGTACTTTATAAAATTATTACAATAAAGGCCCCATGGGTTTTATTCTGGCACATAAAACTGAAGAAGTTTGCGAACCACTTCAATTTAAAAAAATACGTTTAATAAGTACTACGTCAATAATCTACACTGAATAAAAATACTCCATTCGTACCTGGGATAGCCTCTGCCGGACGATACTCATGGCATAACATTATTTACGAAGTCTGCGAAATACAGTCCATTTTGTACACACACGTACACGGCTTATAAAACTGGCTTCCGGATTTTTTTCAGTTATAAACACATTCACGATCATAATGCGTAACACCTTACGAATTTATTGTTCATGAGAATAAACCTACAGTCAAATGGTTCTTGTTAGCAACATCGTATATCTGTAGCATTGTTAGATATTGTGACGTTAGATAGAATACACTTTACGACTTCTTTTCTTCGCGATAATTCAACAACAGAAGCGCGACCAAATGACCTTAGACTTATAGGTGACGACCGACCACATAGACCAACCAACTAAAGCACTGTCACTGTCGCCAACACATGAATTTTTTTACCCTTAAAGACATTGAAAACTCCCTAAACTAAACATTTGAAAAACATAAACTAAGTGTATGTCGGCAGTGTAGACGTTTGTCTACTATTTAGTTTTTGTATGCCAATTTTTAAATTAAACAAAAAAGTTGTCGATAGAGCATAACAGTAAAAGTAGTATCAAAATATTCATCAATGGTTATTATTACAATACAATTACTTAGTATTTAATAATAAATAATTCCATTAGTATAAATCCTAGAAAACAGTAATTAAAAAAAATGTAATAAGAATAATAATCATATCACTGATTGTCATTAAAAAATAAATGTACATTGTGTGTGTGTTAATAATATTTCTTCCATTACAATAGAGTCCTTCACAGCCTCGCTGTATTTTTTTAAATCATACATTTTATAAACATTTCACATTACATTTATAAAACCATATTTTCTTCCCCATCTGGAAGGAAAACCCCTAAGTTGGCAACACTGAGTACTGCGACGTATAGCGCTGTTGTATATCCCCTCCCGGCCGCCAAGCCCTAGGGCTGTGTCGTTTCGAAATTTAATTAAACATAACACAACATTAAACAAAAACGGTTTTGTGCATCTACGTTAGCTCGAGCGAAAAAGATTTTTTTCGCACGAGCTAACGTAAGCGTAGATGCAGTGCAATAATTGAAACTGCACATTGGGTGGCTCGCTTTACCTAAATATTTCACGAACGTTATCGTATCCGCGTTTTTCAATTATCGTAACGGAAATATGAGTCGAAAGTAAATGTATTCCAACGTAAGGAGCAACTAGCAATTGTATATGATAATGCGGGCCATGCGGTTGTACGTTTATTCTTATGAATATAAAAGTAGTCAGAAGTTAAGCAATGTGATAATGGACGTTTTCAAAATTTAAAAAAATGTCATCATCGTCATCATATCAGCCTAGCACTAGTCCACTGCTGAACATAGGCCTCCCCCTCAGATTGCCACAAGTTTGTAGCTCTCATTTTGGAAGGATTTTTCCATAGTTGCCACGCTTGGTAGGTGGGTTGGCAACCGCAGTTTATTTATTCAGATGATTCGAAAAAAATATATGGAACGTTAAAGAGATCAAAATAAACTATGATTTTTTTGTGTTCGGTCACAGCTTTTACTTTAATATACCCGATCCAATGAAACTTTTGACAATATTAAAAATAAATTCAGATTAATAAAAGCAGCAGCGATAAAAATAATTATAATAATTAAAAATCTTTATTGAAACAGCCCTGTTTAAAACATTTTCGTTTGACGCGTTGTCCACGATGCTATTGGAGGCGAAGTCACTCCCCGCCACTTTTAACGTAAAACAGCAAAATGCAAAAAATAGGTAAATAAGTGACTTAGTCACGTGTGAGCTCTGAACTTTTTAATGTAACTGTGCTTATGTTAATTATTTCTTTTTATTAATCGATGCACTTTTATTTGTGATCTGATTAAAAATACTTGTGTATACGGAAGAAGCGCGGAATTTAGTCAATTAAACGGCATATTGTGGATGCTAAAAGTGATAAAAGGTGATGTGATACTGTGTGTGAATAAATCATTTGAAAGAAACCTTGCGAAAACGTGCTCGTTTATGTTTACAACCAAACAGAAAGCAGTTTGCACAGTTATTACAATTCAGGTATGCACTTAACTAAATATTTATTATGTTAATTTCAATTCCAATCAGTTGTAAATGGTGTAAATGGTTTATTACAATTTTTAATTACGCATAAAATAATTAACCGATATTATTACTAAAATTCTACCTAACGTTTTTACCAAAAACCACTGTTTCGATAGCTAGAATAATTTTATTTGATAAAAATAAAATAATGAAATAATATTTTATTATTAAAAATTATCTGAATATTTGTTTTATTTTTGGAGTTTACTCCATAGGAATCGATTTCATTTAAAGTGAAATGAATACGCATAAAACGAAAAATTAATTAACGTAAGCGCCATCTTAGCAAACTATTTCAAAACTTTTCGTAACATAATAATATACGAATCTGACAAGATTCAATGTAGAATGAATATACATGTAGAGGAGCCAATATTTTTTGTATGGGCATTGAGCTCACTGTAAACTTAAACAGAAGTATGTTGTCTAGACCTAACTAGTGGCATAAATAGTTATATTTAGTCCAACCAGAATGTTGCAATATACTGCAACAGTGCCATCTACAAGCGGCTCCGTGAACAGTCAAATAACTATAATATTTATAAATATTGTAAATTTGCAATTTTATAACTTAATAGTTTGTTAAAATATTGTTCTTTTGTTAATGATATCATGAATGTTTTATTATTAATAAATAAAGGAATATCTGTTTTACTTTTCATGGATAATTAAACAAAAATAACGTTTTAATAATTCGCCATTTTATTTTATTTAGTGCAGTTTTGGAAGTAAGTTTTCTGATTATTTAGAACGAGTAAATGCGTAAATGACATTATTGGTACAGACAGTGAAAACTTTATTGTAAAAATAATAATTTAATTTGTATTAAGATCAATTAATAGGACTAATTGCTCTCAACACACTCATAAACACTCGCGGGGCTTATCCTCAGACTAGGCCGGTATAAACCGGTTTGTTTCTTCTCATGTAAAATCGCAATTTAAAATTATTAACAAAGAATAGTTGAAATGTTCTTCTTTAATTTAGAAACTAATTTCAATATTGAAGATAGACGAGCGTATACACTAGTGATCTTGCTAAAAGCAATTTTTTTATTATGACTTCTCTGTTTTAAGATACGATTCTTTTTGAAATAAAAACAGATCTATTTTTTTTTAAACATTTAAAGTTTATAGTTTATCTTCGCTGTCAGAACAATAAAGAAAGCACGGGATTTATTTTCGCGTGGCCTAGTGGTTAGCGTACCTGACTTCTACGCCGCGGGTCCTGGGTTCGAATCCTAGCGGGTTGCAACATTTGTGCAAAACACAAATTGTTGGTTTTCGGGCATGGTTGTATTGTGTACAAATTTCGAAAGTTTTTTAAATGAAATTATTTGTACCAGATAAATATTTATAATACGTAGATATTTTATTTATTTTTTAATTTAAAAAAAGTGCTTCACCAAAGTACCTATAGTTTAAATTTTGTTACACCTTTTATAAAAAAAAAAAAACTACGGTAGATTTGAAATGGCATAGATCTAATTATTTTTACAAAGTGTTGAATAACGTAGCACAGTAAGTCGCATATCAAGATTCCAAAGGCACTTTACCATCGGTGTTTTACAGACGAGGCCAATACGGATTGTAAAATATGCTTACCTTTTTTGAGAATACATAATATTATTCTTAAAATTTGATTTAACTTTTTTATTTCACATTGATTATTTAACATTTTCGTATGTTTCTTGCCCGCTGGTCTCGTGACGTTCGGACTTGTTACATAGTTCTTTCTTTTTCTCTTTCTGTCTAAGTACCTATTTTGCGTACTTTTCGCGTCATATTAAACGTCTCGCCGAACTCGTTTCTCACATTCAAAATGTCGCACTGAATTTGACCTTGGATGTTCAGCGTGTTGTCGCTCTTGTGTTACGGAATTTTCGTAAAGAAAATAAGTCTGTAGTAAGTGTATTAAAGTAGGAGAACTAATGTTACAAATTTATGCTGTTACATGTAACATGAAAGTAAAAACTTACACAAAATGTAAAAGATAATGTAATAAACACTTTTGTGTATCGAGTAAGGTTGACATAATTGAAGCAATTACTCCGATATAGGGTAGTGTAAATTATTTGGCAAATATCCTTGTGAAAAACGAAACTCTGTTAGGTTTTCCAAACAGTTCCATTTTTTTGGGCGGTTATGTGGACGCCGTGGATAAGTGATTGGCTTATGGGTTGCGGGTTCGATTCTCGCAAGAGACAAATATTTGTATTACTTACAGATAATTGTACTGGGTATGGGTGTTTGTGCCTGATATAAGAGAAATCCTAGAGTGGATCATAGTTTTTTTAAGAAAAAAAAACAGAATACTAAAAAGTGCACTTGACACTGTCAGTTTATCCTATGTTCTTTTGTCACGAAAGTAGCTATCTCAGAAAACACAAAATAAAGTATTTCTGATGATCCTAAATTTGTGTAAGAAAGAAGAGAAAATTGGAGTAAATACTCAGTTACGTGACGACTGCGTAGTTTAGTGGTACACGTTCTACTGCGAATACTATGACGCGGACCCTGGGTTTAAATCCCAGCCGGAGCCAACGTTTTTGTAAAGACATAAATTTTTAATTTTCGGTTCTGGAAATTTTCTGTAAACACACGACTTAGAAATATTCCTAGTCTGGCGCATCTTTTAATAATCAAACAAATCTAAATCTATTTAATTATTAAATACTTACCAATTTAGTTCTCAATAAATATTTATGATAAAACGTACGCAGAAAGGTATATCGTGTCCGACCCGAGCGTTGTGTTAGTGTAGGTATCAGCTGATTCGCACGGGCTATTGAACTCGGCCGGTGCGTGTGCGGTCCCACTAGAACACTGCGACAGTACTAAGCTTATATTCGAAAAACTGTAGGTCAACTTTTATTTTTTATCCATGTAATTAAACACAGTTATATTCATTTTCAGTAAGATTAAACTTCAGTAATCGATTCTACTATTGATTCTGTCTCGGTATTTTCTTCTTCCAGAACGGCTTAAAAATTACGGTGTATTTTATTGATAGACGTTTGTCAGTGAAAGGTATATATTCACTTTTGTGGCCGAAAAAAAAATAAAAGTAGTAATTCAATATGGAGAATGCACATTTCTTTCAAAATGTGTGTGAATGTGCGCGGTACGAGTGTGTTTGGCGATCGTGAACGTTTTATACTTTAAACTTACTTAGATGATGAATTGCCGCGGGAATGCGATGAGTTACCCTGGGCCTCGTCATCATCTTGGTATTCCTCTTCTTCCTCTGAAATGATCATTAAAGTTATAAAAAATTAAAATAAACAATAATTTAAGAAATTAAAAAACAGAACTGCCATGTCAATAAATAGAAGATATAGGAAAAAATAGATTTTTTTTATTTATTGTTTTATTATGGGATGGTACACCACACACACAATTACTATACAAATAAAAAAACAGTTAATACATTAAGTTATAGCAGAAAATAATATGTGAAAAAATTAAATCTAAATGTTTAACCTACTACAGGTATACACATCATGCAAAAAATATATAAAAAAAACTAGTACACAGTTATAAGTACAGCGGTAAAATGCTAAGTCTCAACTACACAACATTTGTTAATTTGCAAAAACATATTTTTCTTTTAAAACTGTACCAGGAGTCAGCGTAAATATCAATTTTCGTACAGTATTCGTTAAGCAGCCTACTTAGTCTGGGCACAGGAGAATTTGCACCAAGTACTGTTCTACTCTCTGTTTTCATCGGGGTCGGGGGACCTCTTGGATAAGAAAACACATGTAACTCCCTCCCCCCCCCCCCCATCCTTTAATTGTCGAAAATGTTATTGTAAAAAATGAGGGTGTAAATGGAAGGTCTAGTAGTTTTATATGTGGGATATCTTCCGTTACACCTCAGTGTGCCTAGTCCAACACTGAATTCACTGGTTTTTATTCTTACTTATTACACATTATAATCACTTAAGCTATAATAAGTTTTTTTCACGTAGTCATGGATCACGTCCACAAACTTTCTGCAGTTGTACGGTGTGCCCACGCGCAAGCTCCAAATTTAGAGTAGGCGTAGCGGTCATGCTTATGCGAAATTTAGATGCACGGATTATGTAATGTGTCTAGACTTCGAATCAGACAACATGGGCAGAACATAATCGAAAAGATGAAAGTGTACCTAATCATTCCATTAATCATTATATTCCCCACTGACCTTTCAAATGTTGCAATTACTGTTGAGAATACGCAGGTAGCATGGGAGCACCTGGAAATACCATGCTTTTCCATGTTGTAATAGCATGCTCGCGAGTGTCTACAGTCTGTAGTTTACAGAAGATGTGCAACGGCAGCGAAGCCGCGGGTAAAAGCACGTGTGACTTGTATATCCACTGCGATTGTGCAAATGTAAGATGCCAACGACAAACAGAAATTTACCCCATGAGACAGAAAGCGAAGCGTGAAGCCCTTAGCGTATTTCGTTCCGTTTCTATTTCGGTCCATTTTTTAGCAGTAAGGATGAAGGACGCAAAATACGCGTACATCAGTGGAGTTTCGGAAACCATTATGCAGGAATACACCAAGTCTGATGTAAAGTTAACACTGTGGCTAAAAGTTGACTTAACATCCATTGTTCTAGAACCTAGGTATAAGTATGTTGTCACTACTGAGGCCTGTGATGGGAGGGAAAACCAAACTGTACTGACGAATCCCCATTATGATATCTGCTGTATATCTGCTTCTTACTGTCTGCAGTCTTTTTCCGATAAATAACATTAGCGTTACTGGGATATTGAAAAATCTGCCCAAACGACATTATCTTCATGAGATGGTGGGTTATAACTTTTCTTATAATAGCAGAACATAGTTCCAGTGTCGTAAATTCAGCGACAGTTCAGTTGTTTAAATATTGAAGTCTCTTCCACCTACTAGGTGGAAGAGACTTTTTCCTCTTAATTTTCCAATATATTTTCATATAGTTTCGTATCGAGTATCAAAGCAATCAGATAGGACATCTCATTGCTTTGATACTCTGAAGCATCTTCATCAGCTTCTTCCCGTATTTATAGCTTAAACCCTTGCTGAAGAATCTAACTAGAACACTGTAACCCCTTAATTCAGTAGTATAGAAGAAGAGTAACATAGCGAAAAACAACTCTTTTTTTTAAGTGTAATAGTGATGTCATAAATGATTAAACTAGTTTTGTACATTAGTTAACATTTTTGCACCGAAATATTGTAGTCTACCATTACACATTTTCTACAGTTAACCTAAAATCTTGGTCGACTAATTTTTGTCAGACATGCATCATTTTTATAGAAAGAAAAGAACTTCTGAAGTACATATTCAACATTGAAATATTATAATAACCACAAATGAAACTTTAAAATAAACTGCTTTGCTGATCACATGCAATATTTGATATATTAAACTAAGAAATTAAATTAGAGTAATAAGTTGTATAGTGTACCTTCACACCACTGGGGCCTTGGTGGTGCAGAAGGAGCGAAGTCTGTTGTATCTTCATACCGTCTGTACAGTTCATCTAAATAATCCTGTTTGTATATACCTGGCTCTCTGTGTACAAATATAATATATTAAAAATCTGCAGAACAAATTGAAGGTGTTTTTCACTAGTATGGTCAATGATTAGCTTTCATGAGCAAACATGTATTAAAATCATGTGTTACTTGATTATTATATTTCTGCAGCTTCCTCAGTGGTGAAGGAAAACGGCATGAACAAACATGCATTCATGAGAAAAAAATTGTACTACATGTGAAGTGTATCAACCCGCATTGGATTAGCAATGTGGACTCTTTCTGGCTCCAAAAACATCTCAAAAATGAGAGGAGGTCTATTGCTTAGCAGTGGCACATTTATTGTTACTACTCTTTTTACATAGTAATTAAATTTTTTATTATTAAATAATTTGAGAGTATAAAGTCATTTAATTCTTTACTGAAACTTAGTATTCAAGTTTAAATTTATAAATGAACTAATTCAATTATGGTTATATAATAACTAATTTTCCCTCAAAATCGTGTAGGTCCTCGCAACATCTATTGGGACGACCTCTTACACTGTGTTTAATGAAATGGCTCAAGACCGTGTTTTGTGGCAATCTATGGGGGCATGTGTGAATCTATGGTGAAGCCATGCAAAACATTACTGTTGTGGTCTGAAAGCTATTATAAACACTTGGTATATGAGACTTAAGAACTGATGTCTCAGGGTGATGATGCAGTGTGGTGCCACACAAAAATATTCTAGGTAACACAGCATTGGTTATGTGCAGAAGTTGCACTTACCATCAGGTGTACATATTGCTTATCTCATCACTTTTTATATAAAAAGCTTGAGGAGCAGCCTTATGTCCTGCAGTTGAGTGTTTAAAAGGCTAATGATGATGTGTAAATGTATGTAACTGATAAATCTAAATAGGACTAGCAGTTACATACATTTACACATTACAATAAGAGATTTTTTTGAAATACCTTTTTTTTGAAAATTGATGCAGAGCTGCATCTAAACTGAAATCCATTTCCTCCACCATAAATGAAATGACTAAAAAACCAGTCCGATTGAAACCATGTGTGCAATGCACACCAATTATGTCATCCGGATTTTGATTTATAAAATTATCAACTGCTTCAATGAATTGCCTGAAATACACAGAATTAAAATATATTTCATGCATTTTATGCATTAAGGGGACAATGATCCTCAGCACTATTGTTAATGAATCTTAAAGATGTCTAACGTGAATATCACACTGATACCAGTTGTTGTAGGGAACATTAATCACAATTGTAAACATTTAGAACAAATTGTCAGACTATATGTCTTTTTTTGACCAAGAGATCAATCAATCAAAAAAATCCAACACCAGGCAATTGGTGAGTCGACACCTTAGACTTCTGTGCTACGAGTACCTATCACTACATAAAAAAACATGTCACATAGCTGCTTACAACATTACAGAATAGGTGGTATGTTACTTGATGTATCCCTGGATGGATACTTTCCAAGCTTCTTCTTATCATTGTAATAATCATTTAAATTATAATATGCTAATAGAGAACAAACATTTTTTAAAGTAAGTTTTAAATTTAGTTTCTGTTAAATTCACTATATCTTCCAGAATTTTATTATAAATATGTGTACATCGACCAACAAAAGAATTTTTTACTTTATTAAGTCTAAATTTTGGATTATCTAGTTTGTTATTATTTATTAATTTTAAATTATGTTTGTCACTATTCTTGGGGAATAGTCATTTAAGTTTTTGTACATGCATAACATTTTCCTAAATATACTGGAATGTAAAAGTTAATATATTAATTTCTTTAAACAGTTCCCTTCGCAAATAATGAGAGTGCATATTATAAATTGCACGAACTGCTCTTTTCTTCAAAGTAAACATTGTATTCGCGTCAGTCCCCATAATAAAATACCATAAGACATTATGCTGTGAAAACTAACTCAGTAAACTAGTCTTGCAGTGGATATATCTGTAATTTGTCAGATCTTTCTAACAGCATACAAAGCCAAACTGAGTTTATTAGCTAAAGTATCTATATTTGAACCCAACTGAAGCTCACAAAATATAATGTTATTCCCAAAAAAACTGTACCATCAACAAACTAATTTAAAATTTTGCAAAACAATATCATTTTGTATCGTTTTTACATTTGATAATGCAAAATGCTGTTCTTAAATTTATTTATATATATGCTTAAGTATTTTGGTATTTAGTGCTATTACATAAATAACATATTTTTAACAATAATTTTTACCTTGTCTGTTCTTTGGTTGGTGTTTCACCGTGACCGCGGCATGATAATTTAACATATTTACACCCATTCTTTTCAATTTCGGATTTATCATAGAATCTTGTAGTGTTTGTAAGGTCAATCCATAGACCTAGTTTTATCTAAATTACAGTAAAATCACCAATAATTATTTAACTTTTCTGAACATTGGTCACCACAGGCAATACTAATCAATATTTCTACTAGTTTCTCTAAACTTTTCTCTAAACTAAACACTATATCTATAAAATTTCTTTTTTTGGTTAAAAATGATCTTCTTACTTCCTTCTCATATTTATATGACAATTGCTTTCGTGAATGATAAATGTTATTTGATCATCATCATCATCATTTCAGCCTTTCATTAGTCCACTACTGAACATAGGCCTCCCCTATAGAATGCCACAAAAGTTTGTAGCTGAGATTTTGGGGGATGTTCCCATGGTTGAGCAGGTGGGTTGGTAATTGCAGTTTATTTATTCACATGTTCCAGGAAGATGCTGTTGCCCATTTTCTGGTTTTGAATTCCCCTTTGTTGACTTTTATGACACCCACGACATGAGATGGGGTAGTAAATTCTCTTAAGCCGCCACCACACAATTATTGTGACCACATGTTATTTGATGAAAATTAGTTTGCCAAATCATAAAAGGCCAACAAAAGAAATGTTGATTATAAATATTTAATACTACACAAGATATAAGTAGATACTAGATTTAAAAAGTGTTTACTTAGTTCTAAAACTAAGATAAAATGCAACAATTTATTAGCAATGTGACTAGAGAATTAAAAACAAATACAAAAATTGTACCAATATTTAAAAAAAAATATATATGTAATTATTATACGAAAAGCAGTTTTGTTAACAAAAACCAATAATAAACAAATTAAAGTTATGGAAGAATGTCCAAGATCATGTTTTGCAATTAAAAAGGCAATAGCATTTTTATAAGGTTCCTATTAGGTTATTTTCTTTTAGCTATGAAGAACTTAGAAAGTTGATCAATCTTCAGGTAAACGATAGAAACAGCTGACTCGCAAGAAAATAATAGGTATACAAACCTTGAGATCTCTCAGGTTTGAAAATAAAATAGATGGCGTAAATCGATTTTCAATTGGCACTTTTTCATTAAAATGTGGACCTAATGGTGTCTTGAATGCTAAGAACTTCTCGGCAATAAGGCCAGCGGATTTTCGGGGGCAATTTAGCCACCGATTTGGAATAAGCCCAGGATCCCTTTGTGACATGGTCACAGCCCCACTGTATTTAATATACAAATATCAATGAGTTATTTTTGGAATCGTGCTTTCCCAAACCTGAAACACATTAATAAGGCTTTTCGTTTAAGATTAAAGAGTAGAATTTAAAACACTTGATAGATAGAAGCAATCACTAAATATGCTTGAACTAAATATTTCAATATTATCACAGAATATAAAATAAATCAATTCACTTTCTCAGTGTGACCACAGATTATAATTGTATGCTGAAATCAAAAAGTACTAAACGTTTACATTGTTTAGGGTTAAAATAAACTGAAGACTTATTTTTAAACTGAAGTTTTTCAAATTTTAGTTAAATGAGTTCAATAATTGTATACCAGTAATGTTAAATACAAATTATAATAATAATTTAAGATTCCTCTTCTTTATATAACACAATTAACGACAACAGTTTAACCATTGTTTCATTTGTCTATTTAATCATTATCACCATCATGACTATCGTAATCCACTGTTGAAAAAATAAGGAACGTCAAAAATGAGGGACCAAATCATCTTTCCTGTTTTTTCACGTCTAGTCTAGCACGAGAGAGCGCAAATTGTTGTTATTGCTATCTTAGCTACCAACTTCAAACATTCGATGTTTTGCTTTTAAAAAAATGTGTATTTATATTAATAGGTTACTTTGACGTTCACGCAAAGCTTAAGTCTTTTGCCAAAACACAAAAAATAATTTGAATTAACGAAATTCGATGGCGTTTATCAAATCCGGCAAAAGAAAACGTAGGGCAAACAAGTTAATTTAGTGAGATAGAGCGATAGTTGATGTTATGCACAGCTTACTAACGAAAACGTAATATTTGTCAATTAAGTTTCATAGTCCACGCACAATATTAAATATAATATTATATAAAAATAACCAATACTCATAAATTTTATTTACATGAATCTGTTGTAAAAAACTGACATTAACAAATTAAAGTATTTAATTTTATTGTTTATAAATAAAGTTGAGGTCTTTTATGTTGCTTCATTTTAATTCACTAAGTAATTTAAATTAAATAAGTACATTATTTTTTAAATTAGAGCTCAAAAACTTTTCAAAATATTTGAGTTGACGTGAGAGCCGTAAATAGGATAGGACATGCTCGGAAGCGAAGATAGTAGTTATTCTGGTTTTTGTTTAAATACACATGAGTTGGAAAGAGATGCAACATATATTTTTGTTTTTACGTTGGCTACACTCAAACTTGGTATTTGCTACTAGTAAGAGCCAAGAGCCCGCCTGCCATTTTGTAAGATAGAAGGGAGATAAAAAATAGTTTTATGGTGTTAAAATTTTACAAAAACTCCGTTGCCATTTGTGTAAGGGCCAAAAACAAATGTTTAAATGGACGCATCGTCCATTATAACTCAAGTGTCACGGGATGACGAACAATTAAACAACTATGGATCCGACAGAGGTAAATCTAAGCCGAGTTACACCTGTTACCTACTGCCATCGAATTGGAGCGTATAATGTTACCTCTCTGTGATACAAAAATATTTTCTGAGTGTAACTTATTTAAATAGTGTCTTGTGGAAAATATCTCTTTTGGATTGTTTTATTGTGAGAGTATACACACGAGGTAAACAAATAGAACGTGTGACCGCGCCAACATTCTTGGGAGCAACCTTGAGAGCTGTGATCCTAGATTGTCAAATACTAATGCTCGTATTCGACATCTTACAGTGACTTCATGTGAAATGATTGTTTTAGGAACTACGCCTAGCGGCCAACATAACGATGGCGATGGTACTCCAGTTTCGGGATCCACGCCTCTGGGCAGTAAGAAGTCGAGTGGTGGCGGAGGGTTCTTGCGATCCCTTCTGTGTTGTTGGCGAGGCTGGTCGAGGCAAGGGACCGCCCGGTAGCAATGCCGCGAATAGCATCGATGGTCGGGCTTCACCCCCATTATTGGTCATGTCAGACCATGCACCCCGTCCATTGCTACCACCAGTGAGACATCAGGACATGCATAAAAAGTGTATGGTCATTGATTTGGATGAGACTTTAGTTCACAGTTCTTTTAAGGTAAGTGCTAACTTATCTATATTAATATATTGTAGCTAAATATTTATATAAAAGTTTTGATACTTTTTTTCATTCCTATATAAAAATATTTTTTTAAATGTAGACTTGGCATAACTTTACTGATATCATTCTTTTTGATTTCTGACTAATGAGATTGTATAGAAGAAAAACAAAGTTGCTTGTTTACATTTTGGGGAATATTTGATGATAAAAAAACATATCTTTGACTGTTCTTCTTCTTCTTTTAATTCTGGCCGCTCTCAGAATTATACCATTGTCAAGTCAGACATGGGAGTGCCAATAGATAAATCAAAATTTCAATCAACAGACGACTTTTACTTAAGATTTGCTGTACTGATGGTGGCAAAATGAAAGGGAGAATTCTGGTCTTGAATTGAATTTTCCAATCATTGTACACTTTCACAAGCACTTGCTGCATAATAAATTATCAATATTAAACATCAAAACTCTAAATATACACAGAAATTACAAAATTCAATTAAAACACTACCATCACTTTTCAAGTTGACTCCAAAAGTCTTTTGACTTCACCAAATATAATTTTTTGAGAATGTTGAAATGTAACAATTTTGTTTGGATGAAATCTATACTGCTGTGTAGTCTGATTTAATTTGCTTATCAACAACTCAACACTGTTTCTTCCACAAGTTATCAAATTAGATGGAGTTAATAGCAATTTGGAATGCACTCTTACAAATCCTTCATATTGCATCCTATAGTTTTTTTATATTTACCAATGTTCTTATTAAGTTTTTGGTTTATTAAAGCTTTATTTGTTATAAGATGAAATTTATTTTAAATTTTTGTTATAGTATATTTACAGTAAGCAATTTACTAAGAAATCCCACTATAAGTATCTTTTTTATTAATATTTTTAGGCCAATCAACTATGATGGATGAATGCTATTAGGTCTGGTTAGAAAGGTAATAAAGATATAAGAAATATGTAGATATACCACAGCCATTTTTAATGAGTATTGTTAATAACAAATATTTGCCTAGAAACATCTGACAGGCAGATGGTTAAGAACATTTTTTTAATTTCTGTTCATTACTATGTACCTATCATAAATAATTCCACAGATATGTTCACGTTTATCTACTCAAGAAATATTTCTTCATTTTAAAGTTTGATATCTCTAAAACAGTTGTTAGATCTCTTGGGTTTGATCTCTACAGAAACCATGTAACCAAGTTAAACTTCAGCATATGAGAATTAAAGAAGACATAGATTTTGTTTAGTAATAAATAAGTGCATGTATTTAAATGTGCTCAAGTTTTAAGATAATAAGCAACTACACACATGTATTTGTGTTCTCCAATGTTATGATCATCAAATACTATGAATTAAAAATATAGTACCTATGAATTATAAATATTCAATAAAATATAGGATATAGGCTCCACTGTCATAACATAACCATATCAAATTTTTATCAATCTTAATTTGTCACTCACTTAGACAGTTATTTTTCAGACCATTTTATAATTTCAAGTAAATAACCCCAAAAGTCATAATTCATATTGCATTTCCATTTATTTCTCATTAATTATTGCTATGACGTAATTTTGTATTTGACCCTAAGGCCTAACTCTCTTGCGATCTACATAATTATGAAGCAGCATATAATAACTTGGGTGTGGCATCATTAAATACCCTTTATTTACCATAGAAATGGTTTATTGTTACAGTTATTATATTTATAAGTTAATATCTCAGGCACTATAATTATATTCTGTGCAGATACTACATTAGAGCTAACAACAGATTCCTTTAAGTGATTGCTTTACATAAACAAATTATTGCAACCACACTTTATCCTAAAAAGAATACCAACTTCAAGTGACTCAATTGAAACCAAAGTATATACAATCCTACATAAATAAGTCATGGAAAGTTCGATATTTTAAACTTTTTTAGGGTCAATGTCTTCATCTTTTCAGCCTACCCTAAGTTACCTGCTGAACATAGGCTTCCCTCATAGATAGCCATAAAAGCTTGTAACTCTCATTTTGGAGGGATTTTGCCATAGTTGTCATGCTTGGCAGGCAGATTTTTTATTCAGATGTTCCAGGAAGGTGTTGCTGCCCATGTCCTAGTTTTCATTTTCCCTCTGTCGAGTTTTACGACACCTACGGTATGAGATGGGATGGTAGATTCATCTATATATATAACAGCAATTTACCACTGACTCATCACAATATCTCTAAAACTACAAGACTTGAAATTTGGCATACTTATTCCTTCCCGACATAGACACCCACTAAGTACGGATTTTACAAAATCATATACTTGTAAATGGGTGACCGGGTATCCTATATACAGTCTACATAGTCACGCCTTTTTCTCATATAAGGGGTAGGCAAATACCACACACGTAGTCCAATTTTCGCCCTCTCTGAAAACGAGACTTGACGGGTGGCACCCCATTGCGTACCAACCAGCTGTTAGACATTGCATATTACGGTGTTATTATGCACGAAATAAGGCTGTCCGTAAAATATCTTAGTCGCCTCTTGCGGCACCTCGTTAGGAAAGAGGTAGGTGCTATTCTATTCTGCTGGACACCAATCTGGCTTTAACCTGTTTCATGCGAAGCCGGGGCGCATGAGCTAAAAAAAAGCTGTGACATGGCCATTTAGGTCGCATGAGCCATGCCGATCGTTTCATGAACCATAGTTTCACATAACCATTATTACTTACTAGAGCTCAGGTATTGTAATATAGTTTTCAGTTATCTCTCTATCTAGCTTCTCTTTTTCCTTTGTAAGGAGTAGACAGAGACCACACACGTAGCCAACTTTTCGCGCTCGCGGGAAACGAGAAACGGGTGTCGAACCACGTCGCCGCCATTACGGTGCCAGTCAAAAATTCTTACTCCCCATTGCGTTTCCACGAGCAGTATAGTGACAGCACATACAGGACATATAGTGATACCATTTTAGTGGTGGTAGGATTCCTATGCAGGAATCCGTCTATGTGGGTACCATCCCAGGGCCAGTTATTCTACCGTGAATCAGTAGTGTGCAAACATTACTGTGTTTCAGTTTGAAGGGCACTGATAGCTATCGTAATCACTGGGCATATGAGACTTAAGAACTTATTTCTACATGAGACTTAAGAACTTATGTTCCAGGGTGACAGGCGCAGTGTGGTGCTACACAGAAATATCCTGAGTAACGTTGCACTTACCGCCAGATGAACGTTTTGCTCGTCTCGCCACTTTATCAAATAAAAAAAAGGTATCGTCAGCCTATAAAAATCCATTGCTGGACATTGAATTTATTCATTTCATAACTTATCAAGGGCGGACCGCATCGTGCAGTAAGGTCGGCATATTTTGGGTAAAACCGCGGGGCGTAGCTAGTAAGGAATAAAGCCACAATGATCGTCTCGCGTCTCCCATAATTGTACAGTCGATGACTCACGCGAATAGTTGAACCGAATGGACTGCTCAGTCTTTGTGATGCTTTTTATATCTTGAGCTAGAATGATTGAAGATTAAAACTTTGTGACGATAATAAGATGTTGTGACACATTTTAGCTTCGAGTGCAGTTTTCGAGTACAGTACAGTTTATTTTAAATATAACGCACTTTACAGTTATTATTGCACATGCGCACACAAACAGACCTGTAATCGAATAGGATTTCTATGCAGGAAATCGTCTAGGTAGGTACCACCCCAGGGCCAGTTATTCTGCTGAGAAGCAGTAGTGTGCAAACATTACTGTTTCGGTTTGAACGGCACTGTGAGCTAGCGTAATCACTGGGCATATGAGACTTAAGAACTTATGTTTCAGGGTGATGGGCACAGTGTAGTGTCACACAGAAATTTTCTGGGTGATACAGCATTTGTTAGGGGCAGACGTTGCACTTACCATCAGGTGAACGTTTTGCTCGTTTCATCACTTTATCCAATAAAAAAAAAACGCGACCCCAAACGACCCGAGCCGTTTTCATGTTCAAAGATTACTTGGATATTTTTGTTAGTAAATTGTTGTTATTGCAAATACTGCACATTGTTGTATTTGGAGGCATCGGATTTTTGAGTGTTGTTGTTAGTAATAATTATGATCCATGTTTTCAAACCTTGTACACATTCTTAAGGTTCGACAAGTTCTCTCCTGGGTGTAGGAAGTATTCGCCCTTATTTCCACGATTGTCGTTAGAATCGACTAAGGAAAAAAGCCGAGATTCGAGGTCCCAGTCGAGGGTACTAAATGGGGTTTAATGTTACTAAAATATTCGAGTAGTAAAATATAGTCTGATTCAGACCAGATTAGGAAGATCGTGAACCAGATGCCAAGTGTGCCGATTAAGCGAATCGTCCCTGCATGAGAGATACCTGTGTATAGCAGTAGATTACTTACAGGCTTTCGTAATGACACTTTCTACAGTGCTAGAAAGACTATGATACGGGAATCCGTCGTGGTAGGCACCAACGTTGTGCCAGCTTCTGCGCCGTCAAGCTGGTGGTAAGACTCCTATGCAGGAGTACGTCTAGGTAGGTAGGTACCCCTGGGCCAGTTATTCTTCCGTAAAGCATTAGTGTGCAAACATTACTGTGTTTCGGTCTGAAGGGCCAGTGTAATCCTGGGCATATGGGACTTAAGAACTGTTGTATGAGCGTGACGGGCGCAGTGCTGTGCCACACAATTTTTTCCAATAAAAAAAATACTTAGCTAGGATCCTTTCGCAGATGTAGTTCATTTTCATTTGTCTTCTCTTGTTAAATGTTTATTAGCGACCCGCCGGCTTCGCACGATTTTTAAAGCGTCACATGTTTTCAGTAATTTTTATATTTGATAAATGATTGAAAACATGTGACAGAACTGTCAAACTGATCGTCATTTTTTATTGACATTTCAATACCAAAGTACCATTCATATTTCTGACTAGTCCGGTGGATTTTCCAAAAAATGTTCCGACAATTATAAACACAACAAAAATCAGCCAAATCGGTCGAGCCGTTCTCCAGTGATGATCTTACATACATACGGCATTGATTTTCATTTATATAGATATTTTTATCATTGTGCGACGTGTACCTATTGTTTTTCTGCGGATAAATGCGGATAATGTGTGTCGTATAAATGTTTACATTGCAGTGGCATGTATCTTGGTAAAAATTGTGATAAAAATCCTTTATATCCGCTGTCCGGTTTTTCACCGAACGAAAAGCTTGTCTGTAACAGTTCAGCACAAAAGTATCGGATTTTGAACATTTTTTTCACGCATTTGTGCTGTTTCAATGGTTTTGAAACAACAAATGGTTTGGATATCAACGGTTCCGCTATTCAAATGGGTGAATAAACCAAGCATCTGATAAACATCCGTAAATAAAATATGAAGACATATTTTTTTATTGTTTTTTTTTTTATTGCATGAAGTGACGAAACGAGCAAAACGTTCACCTGATGGTAAGTGCAACGTGTGCCCATAACAAATGCTGTGTCACCCAGAAAATTTCTGTGTGACACTACACTGTGCCCATCGCCCTGAGACATAGGTTCTTAAGTCTCATATGCCCAGTGATTACGCTAGCTCACAGTGCCCTTCAAACCGAAACACAGTAATGTTTGCACACTACTGCTTCACGGTAGAATAACTGGCCCTGGCGTGGTACCTACCTAGACGGACTCCTGCATAGGAATCCTACCACCAGTAAAATATATTATTATATATTGTATATATTATTTATATGTATTCTCATGTTAGTTTGCGCATATTGTGGTAGTATTTGTTATACTTTTTTCGTTTTGAATTAAAAATATGAAATGATATGTAGTTGGATGAACGGACATGGACGGTAAACGGTAACCCTTAAATCTTAACAAAAAATCAGACATGCTTCAGTTTTCCTTCACCTCCGAGCACGTGGTAAATCAGCATTTAAAATCGCAATTAACAATTTTAGTGGTGCCGGCACCGGGAATCGAACCCAGGTGAGTAGGAACCCACTCGCGTACTATGAAATTTAAAGCGAGCGCCTAGCCCCTGAGCTGCCACGTGCCTACTAGTAAAAATGTTTAGACAAGTCAGGTTGACTTTGGTTTGTTTATCGCTCTGTTATCTATTAGTAATTCGGAATGCACCATGATAATATTGTCGAAAAATAATCGCTGTGGTTCTTATTTTTCGGTCCCGCTGACGTGGCGAAGACAAAAACTTAATGCCCTTCGAATTATGCACCTTTTAACGATATTTTTTTTAATCTTGAAAACGGTTCTTCCAAAAAGTGTTTATCTTTACAATGAAGATATCATATCCTACTTGTGTCCGTCCTGTTAAAATGACTCAACTGAACGGATTATGTTAAGATTTTGGACATGGTTAAATTATGGGTCACATAATAATTTTTTTTTTCTTCAAAATTTGGCTTATTTGATATCTTCGTAGTCGAAGTCGCAGGGTAAAACTTGTAGTACTGTAGTTTCCAACTTTACAGGGCAGAATAACTGGCCCTGGGGTGGTACCTACCTAGACGGATTCCAGCATAGGAATCCTACCACAGGAGAAGAATCCTACCACCAGAATTACGTTTATTACGACACCATATGATATGTCACTCATTGGTGAATACACTCACACTCATCTCGAATCTATGTAACGAATACGCGTTAACAGGAGAAACGGTCAGATTATCTTATAAACAGGTTTAAGTCACGATAAGAGCAGGCCCAGAGCCGAAAATTAATAATGGTAAAGATGCACAAATGTTGACTTCTACAGGTACTCGAACCCACGATTCGGCGACCATGATCGTTGACCACTAAACCTCGTGGTCTCCAGGAGAGCTTTAAAAACATTAGAACTTCGTTAGAGGCTCGTTTATTTGTGACAGGATGCAGGGTTAATAGAGGCGATAGACCTTTGTGTCGACTAGTTACAGCACGCGTGCGCCTTATCATTTCCCGTGCGATTCTGGTGATTAATTGTAAAAGTGTTTTAATATGTACTATGCTTGTTATGTATATACATTGGTGGACAAAAGTCGATGGAAGTAACAATATTTCCAGTAGATATTGTCGTTATTGAATGTATATTATACCAAAAAAATTCTAGGTCTCATTTTGAACTGACACAACGTTAGAGAATGCACTAATTCAGATCTTTTGTTTATAATTGTTTTCATTTACTTACTAGCTGTTCCCATAAAAAAAAATTAAAAAAAAGTGAATTTAAATTTAGAAATCATTGATAAATTAATTGATAATAGTCAAAAAAAATGTTAAAAAAGTAAAGTATAACTTTTTCCCTTTTGTTAAATGACTGTTGGTCATAGTTAGCCCGAAGGCTTTCACAGCTTCGCCGGATTGAAATGTGGCAGAGCGCTGAGGGCGCTGACTGGCGCAAGGGCCCTCGGGGCTTGGCTTGGAGCGTCATCCTGTGCGCGAGAGTAACAGACTCGAGGGTGCCCAATAGGACAGGCCGACCGCCAGGCGAGGCCGGTCAGTTACTTCAATCGGGAGGAGCATTTTCCGTGACACAATATACATCAATGACAAATTTCATTACAATCTCTTCAGACGTTTGAGCGTGACTGAATGTTAAACAATCAAACATACAAACATCAGATTTATAATACTATATGGATTTTCAATAACGTAGGGCGACTAACGAGCACACGGTCCATATCTATAAAACCTCGATAAAAATCAAAATAATGGTGTCACAACTATTATAGATTGCTTCATTGCCCATAATTGGGCGTCCGACTTTCTCCACTTACTTAATGAAACAGTAGCGTCACATCGTTATGCTTACGCTTTACGCTTGTATTCTGTGAGATTGTGATCTTTCTCTGGTAGGTCGATCCATTTCAAAGTCAATTTTTCCGTTTTTTACAATTTAGGCTCGTTCAAACTATTTTGAACGTCAAAATCTACACCGATTCGTAAAAATAACCGGCCAGAAACGCGGATAACTGAAATGAAAAAAGAAAAGAAGGATTCAGTTTTTTTCTTTTCTCAATTTATTTATGTGTTCTAGCCAGTACACCATGATTACGACGTACAAAGTATGTCCCATAAAATTGTAAAGATTGGGTTGATATAAAATATTGATAAATATGGTTGCACTTCATCTAAAAATTAGACATCTAACTGCTGTTGGAGTATAAGAATACTTCCTGGTCAAAGAAATCCCGGTTTCACCCGCGTAAATAAGTACTTCATGTAACGCGAAAATATTTTATCAAATCTGATTAGTATTTCCGGAGATTAACGCGGTAAAAACTTACAAACTCTCCAGCTGTATTAGTAAGATGTTTGCCTTCACCACCGGGCAAGTGGTAAATCAGCACTTAGCTGATACAACGAACAAAACAAAAGAGGATTAACTGAACACCATATGTCTTTCCTATCGTCAGTTGTGATCGAGATTTGTATGTTTGTCCCATGGCCCATTTTTTTCATGAACACTTTACCAGGATCATAACGAACAAAACAAATCGTTCGAATCGTGACTTATGGTCTTAAGTTTATACAAAAATCCCATAGAAAAAAAGCACTTTGTTTTTCCCGAATTTTCCAGTTAACTTTTCCAATTTTACTTCCCCTAAAACCTTATTCGAACTACTACGATCATTAAAAAAAAAAGTAATAAGTCAAATCGGTCCAGCAAGTGATCAAGTTATTCGCTTACCAACGAACAGTATTTAATTTTTATTTATGAAGATGCGAATAATAGCCGGTGAAAGAAATATGTTATTTAAAAATAGAAAACAGCCCCGGGACTCTTGTGATGAAGACCAGAGTATTTGATAATTTACACGACCTATTATCATTTATAGCGTGGGTACAATCACCGACATGACTGCTTTGATTAGTGAATATATATGATTATACATTGGTTGTGTTTGAGTGTACGTTTTATCATTTCTGTCGGATATAAAGAGATGATAAAAGACGATATCAAAGTCAATATCTCAGAAACTTTCAAGGGCACACTCGTTTAGTGGCATTGTTTTGATTTTTTTTCATCGTTAATACTTTCAGTTTACTTTGAAAGTGTACAAATGTTTGTCCAATGATATTTGTCGAATAGATTATCATAGGACGATGTTAATTTACTGTTATCTGTTGATTATTTTGAATCTCACGTGACCAGGTGCAGTGTATGCGATAAACACATTGTTCAAATGCATTACTATTCATACGGTGTCGACTGCACTTGAATAAAAAAGATAAACAATGTAATCGTGACTGTCAACTTGCATATATTTACTTGATATCTTCTATCTTTGTCTTATTACAACTAGAAATATTTGTTTGCGATACTGTAATGGAAATTGGTAATAACCTATTTAAAATTGTGTTTTTTGAATCAAACGAGTATTCAATTTTTCAGCACGAATGTGTGTTTTAGGAATATGGCGCTTAAAATTTAAGAATTAAGAAGTTATTACAGCAAACCAATTAAACACCATGTCGAAAGGAAAAATGCTGTATTAATACGGATTCCTTTTGTATTTATAAATAATACGCCATGTATTAAGCCTTAAAATGTTTCTATAATTATACCACCATTACTAGCATTTTATTGTTGTGTTATGGTGACCATGAAAATTAATGAACCGACTATGAATATTAAAACAAACATGACACGCAAACATAGAAAAACTATTTATATTATCCGAATAATTTGTTGATTCATAAATTACCCTAGGCTTATTAACGTAATCACGGCTATTTCATCCAGTTTCTGTAACATATTCCATGATTTTTTTTAATTAAAAGTAAGCGTAGGGACGAGCAAATCGTTATTTGTTCGTTCTGTGTGGCATTTTGCATCGGAAATATCTGTCACTACGTTCGTCAATCTGAAACAGATTTTAAGTCTCATCCATACGAATATTATAAATGCGAAGTTTCGGAGAATGAAAAAGTTTACACGGTATTTTTAAAAAGCCTAAATCCAAGCGAACTTAGTCGCTGGGTTCAGTTATCATGCCCTATAATTAGACTAGCTTATTAGTGTCCTTTCAGATCGAAACAGTAGGTAATGCTTGGACTTGACCACCATTGCCATCCGGCAGAATAACTCGGAAGTCACTAATCAGAGTTTTATGGTCTGTTGAACCCTGCGACTGGATCACTGATAAACTAGTGACTGTAGCCGGTACCAATTATTTAACTATCTACTGTAGAACAATACGAAAATGTAAATCTTAAAGTATATCCATTTATGTATATCGATATATGCTCTATAAAATTACCGGCCGACTTTGTAATGTTTGCATGTATTTCGACTAAATCAAGGCTCATAAACTACCTTATATTATATTATTTCAAGGTTACTTACGATGCGATAACGTTGTCCATGGTAAGCTAACTAGAAAATGATTGTTAGATAGAATAATTAGTAAAGTATTGACCAGATTCATAGTCCGCCAATGGCATATGGTTATGTTTTTTTGTTCATTGTTACGAAAGACCTACCCGTCATAAAGTATAAGTTGACGATATTAAAGCGATTATCGAAATGAATTTTACGAATTGGGAAAGATTTTTTTTTGTATAAAGTGTCGAACTCGTTTCGTCACTTTATACAAAACGTTCATCTGATGGTAAGTGCAACGTCCGCCCACAACAGATGCTGTGTCACCCAGAATATTTCTGTGTGATCACCACACTGCGCCCGGCACCCTGAGACATCAGTTCCTAAGTCTCAAATGCCCAGTGATTACGCTAGCTCACAGTGCCCTTCAAACCGAAACACAGTAATGCTTTTACAATACTGCTTCACGGCAGAATAACTGGCCCTGGGGTGGTACCTACCTAGACGGATTCCTGCATAGGAATCCTACCACCAGAACATGTGGACGGACAATAACTACCTCTGCATATCTTAGACTTTCCGCAATAACTTGATATGTTTTTACAGAATACATATGAAACTTATTTATATAATAAACTTGCGGTTGAATCTGATATTAACGGGTACGGAATAAAAACATTCCTAGCATATTACTAAGGTAGCGGCTTAAGAGAATCTACCACCCCACCTCATCCCGTGGGTGTCGTAAAACTTGACTGAGGGAAAATGAAAACCAGGAGATGGGTAGCAGCATCTTCCTGGAACATCTCAATAAATAAACTACGGTTACCAGCCCGCCTGCCAAGCGTGGCATCTATGGCAAAATCCCCCCAAAACGATAGCTCCTAACTTTTGGGGCAATCTATGGGGAAGGCCTATGTTCAGCTGCTGACTAGTGTTATGCTGAAATGATGATGATACTAACGAATGTCTCCATGCATTTAGACAGTAATCCAAAATATAGACAATTGCGTAGCGTTGGTACGCCGCTGCTGTGGTAGCTCAGTGTTCGGGCGCTTTCCTTAAATTAGATAATACGCGAGTGCCTTGAGTTTGATCCTTAGTGTCGGCACCTCTAAAATTGTTCTGCAATTTTAAGTGCTTATTTACCACGTGCTCACTGGTGAAGAAAAAAATCGCGGGGAAATCGGGATGTCTGAGAAATTAAAATATTTCGAGGACATGTGAAGACCGCCAACCCGCATTGGAGCCACGTGGCGGACTCTTCCCGGCTCAAAAACACTAAGAAATGAAAGAGGACTGTGCTCAGCAGTGGGACTTTTATAGGCTGTTACTTTACTTTTTATTGTAGCTTTGATGACGGCGTTAGATAATCTGCCATCCCATTTCATCCTCTCTCCTTAAAGTCGGTTAAATGGATTACCAGGAAAATTTCATGACCTTTGCTTGATAGCCGTATGATCTCAATTATATCAGATAAAAATTTCTCAGACCGTTTCTGCGATCGCTAATCAGCATGCCAAGCATGGCGGGCAAATCCTTTAAACTGGGCACAGATACGTCCAGCAGTGGACTTTATACAGACGAGAGAAGTGTACAAATGTGTATAATATAGTGTACTAGTTGTTATGCGCCCTTTTCTTCGCTGGGCAAATGTGTTCAGCCCGTTTACCTATTTAAGAGGAAATGTTCGTAGAATCCGTTCTTAGTCTATGTCTTGAAAGGTGTATGTATGCCAAACGTCACGTCAATAGGTTTCGTAGTTTTGGAGATATCATGATGGGTCAGTGATAAATATCTTTTATATAGTATATAGAAATATAAAGAAGATAGATATAAATACATACATACTCGTACAATGACGCCTTTTAATAAGGGGCAGACAGAGACCACAACCGTAGCCGACTTTTCGCCTCCGCGGGAAACGAGACTTGACGGATGGCGAACCACGTCGTCGCGATTTTTGTAAGAGTCAAAAAAATCTTACACCCCATTGCGTCCTCTCGAGCAGTATTGTGACAGCATTTCATATTTGGGTATCATTCTGCTCGAATAAAGGCTGTCCGTGGTAGCTCAGGGGCTAGGCGCTCGCTTTAAATTTCATAGTACGCGAGTGACCTGGGTTCGATTCCCTGTGCCGGCACCACTAAAATTGTTAATTGCAATTTTAAGTGCTGATTTACCACGTGCTCGGCGGTGAAGGAAAACATCGTGAGGAAACCTGCATGTCTGAGGAACAAAAAATATTTCGAAGACATGTGAAGTCCGCCAACCCGCATTTGAGCAGCTTGGCGGATTCTTCCTAGCTCCAAAACCCTCTCAGAAACGAGAGAAGGCCTGTTCTCAGTAGGCTGAAACTTCAAAGGCTGTCCGTACAAAACCTTGTCGCCTTTATGACACCTCGGTAAGAAAGAGGTAGGTGCTATTCTACTCTGTCGGACACCTATCGGTTATAAATGAATATGATATAGTAATATAGAATTCGATGATGTTGAAGATTATGCAAGAGAGCATATTAATGAATTTCGAGCACCTTCAATGACACAGTGCTAGAAAATGGCCTTCAATCAAATTGTCGTAACCTCCCAAGTTGTCCGCGGCAATCATAAAGCAGATTTGGGTAATTTGTAATGTAATCACAATCACAATCATTATTATGCAGTGCAGGCCAGTGTCGTGACGATGTAGTTTCGGGATGAATATCATCATGAGGTATACGTATAGGTACACAAGTATATTAACTCAATGTGTATTATCCGTAAATAGTTTGTAATATTCTTATTTGAAACTTTGTTCATAAGGCGTTACTCCTTTAGAACTAGAGCTTGTGGACGGTGAATAGATTTTTTTTTAGAAGAAAGAGACGAAACGAGTAAAACGTTCACCTGATGGAAAGTGCGACGTCTGCTAATAACAAATGCTGTCACTCAGAACTTTTCTGTGTTGCAGCACACTGCGTCCGTCCCCCCTCAGACAACAGCTCTTAAGTTTCATGTAGCCAGTGCCCACACTAAGTGTCAGTGCCGTTCAGACCAAAGAACAGAAAAAAAAACAAGTAGAAATAACACGTGGGCGTGGCGCGTCTTACACAAGTCCGATTCATATAGGGACGTATATATGTTTATCATTGATCGGGGTCGGCTTTTTTTACGCAGATGGCACCGCGGGGCACGGCTAGTTTATTATAAAATAGGAAGGTTTGAAGTCTTAAATCAATTTTGGATAGATTTGAAGTCAACGTTGAACGTTATCAGTTGGGCTCTCGGGCGAACAATCGTTTTTATCGGAACTTTCGCTTGTATTTACGTGTCGTACGGGGTTTTACTCGTGGCGAGAGATACGACTTACATTTAGTCACTATGTCAGTATTTTTTTATATGATAATGTGCCGAGACGAGCAAATCGTTCGCCTGATGGTAAGTGCAACCCTCTGCCCATAACAAATGCTGTGTTACCCAGATTATTTCTATGTGGCACCACATTGCGACCGTCGCAATATAATAAGCAATAATGTCACTATACTGCTCGTGGGAACGCAATGTGTAGTAAAAAAATTACGACTCGTACCGAAATGTTGCGAGGGCGAAAAGTGGGGTACGTTAGTTGCTTCCGCCTACCCCTTATATGGGAATAAGCCGTGACTGTATGTATGACTATACAATAATTTCATCACTATGGCCTGGTGCTCTCGCCAGCACCAATTCATGCGTGTTTTTTTTTTCAGTTTTTTAGGTATAATTTTATTTCGTCAGGGTCCTTCAAATATTTTCAAGTGACCACCTTTTTTAGTCGTCAGTAATACGAATTTAATTTTAATGACGTCGGATTTCGCTCAAAAAAAGCTTAGAATACTTGAAAAATCAAAGATCCTCAATGGCTGGTTTGCCTCTAAAAATACATATTTCTTTATAGCCGCTGCGACAAGGTTGCATAATGCACTATGCAAATTATACGCCATTCATTAACTCATTTTAGGTCACAGCTCAATACGTCGTGTAATAATAGTTACATTTACATCTTGATGTAAACATAATTAAATAGTTATGTTAATAGTGTAGGCAATTAATCAAAAAGAAAAGTTTAAATCGACATCTATTTACGACATTATATTTAAAATATTGTCTTAAGTATTAGAATTTTTCACAAAAACAACACAACCCGATCAGAACCAACAATTTGTGGTTTTGCTAAATATTTTACTGGTGGTAGGATTTCTATACTCCTGCATCCGTCTAGGCAGGTACCAAAGCAGAGGCAGTAATTCTGCCGTAAAGCAGTTGCAAACATTACTGTGTGTCGTTTGATAGCTTTAATTACTAGGCATATGAGACTTAAGTACTCATGTCTCAGGGTGTCGAACGCAGTGTGGTGCCACACAGAAATGGTTTGGGCAGTAGTTGCCTATAACAAATGCTATGTCAGCATTTTTTATGGGCAACGTCTGCACTTACCATCAGATGAACGTTTTGCTTGTTTCGTCACTCTTTCTTTCGGTTAAGCGCCCTCAGCGCTAGGCCACTTTCCAATCCGGCGCAGTTACGAAAGAAATGGGCAGACGTACTCACCATAAGCTGAACAAAATTGAATTCAACTCATTTATGAATTACATTAACGCCATCATTTCATATTCTATACTAATATTTTCTAATCAAGAAAATACACCAACGGGCTTTATCGTGAGTTCCTGATATGGTTTTTATTCATATTCATAGCCTTAGGCAAATTCTGTTACCAGATACTTCAACCATTTCAGAAGTTAGGGGAATCCCCGGGGGCATTTATAGGCTGTAAATTTCCATCCATATTTAACTGACTCAAGTTCTTGAAGCTTCATAAATTTAGAATATTGTCTTTTATAGCTTTTATCGTAACACTATTTTGTACTATTCGACAGAGTGACAATGTAATACAAGTATTTAAGCGAAGTTAAAAACTATTTTTAACACGCTTTTATTAGCCAATATGTATGTATGTATATACGTATGTATTTATGAATGTATGTAAGTTACTAACAATGTAAATAATAAAATCTTTCAATTTAATTTTCACTCACTTTATAACAGGATAATAAAACTATAATATTATTATGTTTTACAATGTTTCTGCCTTAATAACGTTCGAGACGTAAAATGTATACTTTAATATACGAGTATTATGTTCTTGTATAGGAAAATATTTTAGAGGAATCGTATTAGCATCACAGTTTTTGATTGTTTACGTGCCCGCTTAAAGGTGATTAATCTAAAATAAATGGTTAATTTTGACTAAGCAGAAGCGATTGCACAGTTTTACAATAAGTTTTATTTTTTTCCGTATTGAACGCAAAGTGAATTAGTTATAAAGTGAATTAAAATTAAAACCGATCTTATGAATTATAAGCTAAAGCGTTGTTCGCAGCGATTAAATTTAACGTGTCACGATAATATCTATTCCATATATTAATAGGTGAAGAGAAACTTTGAATCCCTTTTTATGCATATTGCGCGCACGAATTAGTGTGAGATTTGGCATAGAATCTAAAATTCATGTTATAATATGTGTTACAAATACTTTAAATTGAGTAAAATAAAGCATTCAATAGTTACGTTCATGACATCGTAATGAAAATGTCAATCACAAAATAGTCTGTCGTTTGTTTACGTTTATACTGCCAATGTCAAACACATAAGTCTGAGGACTAACAGTTGCATTTAAAATATTGCCTACAAATAATTACTCAAACATCAATAACGTTCAAACTTAAAAAAAAGTATGAATTACGGCCGAATTTCGACCACTGATGGACATTTACTTTATATGAATCTGTGATTTTGTCGATTTCTTCTTAGATACATAGAGTCACGCCTCTTTTCATAAGAATAGGCAGAGACCACATCTTTCCACTAGCCACGATCCTGACACACATCTTTAGCTTCCTCTACTTTCATTAGAGATCTTCGTAGATCATATAAAAATATCTGGTATTGCTTCTGTTCTCATCCGCAAAGGTGAAATGGATCGTTCTATTATTACAGTGAGCGGAGGGTGTGCGCTGAACTCTGACACACCCACGTAAATAGATTAACTATGCCGCTGATAAAGCGCGGATATTCTTTCTAAATTTGACCTAAATCTCTCTTACTATATTCCTTCTCTATAAATTTGCACTAAACGATTTATAATTCTCTTTGAATGTTTCAAAGAAACGTTAAAATTCGGAAAGCAAAAACTGTTTGATAAAAATTGAATGTTTTGTTCGATCTTTTTTTGTATTTCCTTTGTAATGTAGATTACTTACTTCAATTTGCAAAAACCAATTTAAATTTGTAATTTGATAACACTATCCGCACTACAGGAAGTTGCGTAGAATTTTTAATTAATAAATAAAATAAGTTGATAATCAAGGAGTCCATTTAAATGCTTATGTAATGTACGAACTGTTCCTAATGTCTCTGACCACGTTTGTCTTCAATTTTGATAACTAACACTGATAAATGAATACGATGGCAGTTGGGATACAGCGTCATAGTCAAAGAGACAGTAACAATATAACGTAGAACCAATTTAATATACCAACAATAGCTGATAAATTTGACCCATCAATTTAGGGATTTGGTCCGATCAATAACGTGCACAGATGACTAAGGAATTTTACTACTATATTAAGCTGAAAAATTTGTATGTTTGAACGCGCTAATCTCAGGTAATACTAACCCCATTTAAAAATAAATATTTTGCATTAGAGAGCCCGTTTACTGAGGAAGGCTCTTGGCTATAAAATTACATGCTACGGCTTTAAGGAGCCGCGCGTTGAGAACCGAACATTACCGATAAGGGCTGAACTGTAAATGCTCAGGGGGTCTACTGCGTAACCCTGGTTGGTTTCGTGATCGGCTTCATTTGAATCATCATCATCATCATTTCAGCCTATCACTAGTCCATTGCTGAACATAGGCCTCCCCCATAGATTGATTGATCAGTGAGGTACCATGTCTTACGGCGCAATCATTCGGTCGGTATATTTTACGCGGGTAAAACCGAGGGGCATAGGTAGTTTATATATTAAAGAAAAGTTGCGTGTTACAGGGGTTATTACGATTGCCTAACGAGTTATAATCGCATTCGAAGCTGATTTTTGTGCACCACACGAATTATTGTATTGGTAAGAGTTGAGGATACGTGAACGATAATGATAATTGCAATATAATATATCCGGCGTTTATTAAATTTACCCAAAATGCGGTTTAATCTGGACGCAATATCGAGTAGCCGTGCCGTAACTGTGATTCAATTTAAGACGACAGGCCAACACTATTATAATGATAACTCCTACTATAATGATAACTAGTGTTGCAAGATCCAGTGTGTCAAATTTCAGGGTGGAAAGTAAAAATAATCGGGAATTTTGAATTCAAATCGGGTCAGCTACGATGGCTACAATAAAACGGGTTTTTGTGTGGACGGTTAGTTTTTTAATGGTATGTTACTGAACTGACTGACTGAATTGGTTAGTTCAAGAAACAAAACAAATAAAAACTTAACAAACTTTAAAACAGATAAGTTTAGATGTTTATGAAAAATCGGGACATTTGGCGTCCCGATAAAGGGTGAATCGGGAGTTGTCACCAAAAAAAAAAACCCCTGGAAATCGGGACATCCCGCGCAAATCGAGACAATTGGCAACGGTAATGATAACCGTACTATAATGTTGTAAGCGTTTGTATGTTTGAATGCGCTAATCTTACAAAATACTCCTGTTTGCATTATTATATCTTTTATTATTATTTTGCATTAGATAACCCGATTATTGAGCAAGGTTCTAGGCTACGAAACTTCATGCTACGGCCTTAAGGGACGTTGAGAACCGAACAGGGCAGAACGTACGGCGCAGTCAAGTGGTCGGCTTATTTTACGCGGGTTTACCGCTAGCAAGAAATAAAGCCACAATTATCGTCTCACGTCTCCCATAATTGTACAGTCGATGACTCACGCGAATAGTTGAAGCGAATGGACTGCTCAGTCTTTGTGATGTTTTTTATATCTTGAGCTAGAATGATTGAGGAGTAAAACTTTGTAACGATAATTAAGAAATGGATGTGTCACAATTCAGTTTGAAGCATTAAATTTTTTTTTTCGCGGACGAAGGACATGTAATGTAATTGAACCCGCGACACGAAACACGGGTGAATAATTGTCGAGCCGTTTCTATGTTCAAATATTTACACAAACATTGCACATCGCTTGATATTATCGAATCTAGCTTTAATGCGACCTTTGCAGAGGTTTTTCAGCCAGCTATTTATTAATGGTCGATTTAATAAATAGCTGAAATCGGAGGTCGAGAGCAAAAACAGGTCTGAAATATGTTTCGGTTAGTTACTTAATTTTTTATTTGTTTAACACATATGTAAGAGTTGAGTACACTTTTTCACAGACATACGTCGAACAAAAAATCGCAAAGCAAGATCACATATCGCTGGGAAACAATTCTAGGCCGGCAAATTCAAATGCGTCGGCGGGCCTGGGGTATCCTTGGAATAGACTATTCAACTAATGATGACGTGAAATTTTTCGGATCACTTGACGCAGGAGCTATTCGGTTGCTTTCTGCGCCTCTGATAGCGGGTTCGATTCCCGCACAGGACAAATATTTGTAGGACCTGCAGTTGTTAATCTCGGTTTGGGTGTTTGTGTATGTGTATGTGCAGTTTGTCTGTAAAATGCACCCACGATGCAGAAGTCTTAACAATCAACGTTTTATTTTATAAAAGAAATACACTTTTTTTACTAGCAGTGACCATATGATGGTCTGTGGGCTATAAACACTGGCATCAATCGCACCGATTACGATGATCGAGATACATTGTCACCCCTGAGGACTATAGAATGCTTTGTACACAAGTGCGATAAAATAACATCAACACCTAAAGCGACCACTATCAGGTATTACGAAGTCAAATAACGATCGTACATGCCTTTATAATCACACAGCCATATATATAAGACTCCATTGTGTACGTTTTCGGTTAGCTCCCCACATGTCAAGGTTTCAGCCTTGGATGTATTAGGATACTCAATCGGACTTGACACGTGTGAATTGCACCGTTTGAAATTATTGATTTCATTTTAAATTTTGTGTCGAGCTAGTCTGTGATTTTATTACCACGTTTTTATTAACTCGTTTTCGTGTGTGTCTGTTCGGGTCAAATTTAGTAATTGATTTCAAACTAACTTCTCGAGGAGCTAGAGACTTATCATAACATATCATTATTAACTCGCTTTCTTATCTGTGTTGTCTGTTTGTTTGTCTGTTAGGTACAAATTTTTGTAATTGATTATAAACTAACTTAATACTTTTAGTCCGTTTTAAGTAACTAATGTCTTTATTAACTCACTTTCGTATGTCTGTTCGGGTCAAATTCAGAAATTCATTTTAAACTTACTTCCCGAGGAGCTAGAGACTTTAAACATAGCTAGGAACGGGATGGCGGTTTATTATTAACTCGGTTCCTTGCATGTCTGTCTGTTTGTCTGTTTGTTTGTCCCTTGGCTACAAATTTTGCTATTAGTTATAGACTAATTTTATACCTTTAGTACGTTTTATAAACGTGGTGTATAAAACATTTTTTAAACGATACTTTATTTATATTTTCAGATGTATATTGCGTTTCTAGAACTTTAATTACTTTATTTATTTAAGTATCGCGAACGAAGTCTACGATAATGAATACACAGTGAACACTTTCATGATCATCATCATCGTTTCAGCCTATCACAAACCCACTGCTGAACATAGGCCTCCCCCATAGATTGCCACAAATAGTTTGTACCCCACATATTGGGGGGATTTTGCTATAGCTGCCACACTAGACACGCGGGTTGGCAACTGCAGTTTATTGATACAGATGTTCCAGGATGCTGCTGCCCATCTTCTGGTTTTAATTTTCTCTCTGTCGACTGTTGCGACATCCACTGGATGAGATGGGGTGGAAGATTCTCTTAGCCGCGTCCACACGTAGTTATTAGATAATTATAACTCTAATAACAGATAAACCACAACACGAACCAAATAAAATACAACAACTATAAAGATAACAAAGATAAATTACTGTAGTAAGAGAATAGTTTCAATGAGGGTTCAACAGCAGTTTTTCCATATTTTACTTTTTTGGTAACATATTTATATCAGTTTTGTTTGTGAAGTTATTATATAGACGGGCCAGAAGAAGTACAGGTGAACGTTTTCCTAAATTAGTTATAGCGACAATTTTCGTAAACATTACAAAAAATGAGATTTTGGGTAATTTAAATCAAATAAACGTCTTTTCTGCTTATACATTTTTTAACCATTTATTCATCATACATTTACTAAGATTTCTATGCAGGAATCCTTCTAGGCAGGTACCACCGCAGGGCCAATTATTTTGCCGTGAAGCAGTAGTGTGCAAATATTACTATATTTCGGTCTAAATGACACTGAAAGCTGTAATTATTGGCTTAACAACATATATCAGGGTGACGGGCGCAGTGTGGTGTCACACAGAAACGTTCTGGGTGAGACAGCATTTGTAATGGACAGACGTTGCACTTACAATCGGGTTAACGATTTCCTCGTCTAGTCACTTTCTCTAATCAAATAATACTCCTTTTCAAAAGTATACAGTAGGACATAGGCCTTTCCCATGAAGATAGGTTTGTGCGAACCAGTACCAGGAGACAATCACCTTGACGCTGCGGCACCGTCAGCGTCTAAGTAGCATCAGTCTTGCATTTTTCGAGATGGTTATTTTACCACCTATCGGAAGCTATGACATTTTAAAGACATTTCCGTTAATCGACTCTTACTACACCCACGTTCAGATATTCTTACGACGTTACCACACAGCGATATACAAAACTAGTGGTCGCCCGATGATAGAAATTTGATCATAGTTCATTAACTTTCATTTATTGATTTTAATATATTTGTAACACAACACATATTATATAAAAGTTTAGCTTTCTGCACTACTCCCTATAAAGTTTACTTAAGTATGCGAAATATCACACTCCTTTTTTTTTAAGATTGGATAAAGTGATGAAACGAGCAAAACGTTCACCTGATGGTAAGTGCAACGTCTGCCCATAACAAATGCTGTGTCACCCAGAAAATTTCTGTGTGACACCACACTGTGTCCATCACCATGAGACATAAGTTATTTCGCAATATGCTTAAAAAGGAATACTAAGTTTTCTCTTCGACTATTAATATATAGAAAAAATAAATGTTACTCGTAGCTGCCAGTCATTAATTGAAAGTTATGCCGTAACATTCGAAAACTTCCGCCCGGTGCCAACAATTTACTTACCGCATAATGTTCATGTATTTTTATCATAATATGGTAATAATTGCTTGAACAATTAACTGGTGTTTGATATCGTCGCACTCGGTAGACGAAATAATTAAGACACGGAACCAGTTCTTGGTTTGAATTATTCAGAAATTATTAGTTGATATAAGGCATGCAGTTGCTATATGATAATTTATTTGAGTTAATTTAAACACGTATATAGTATACATACTGCCGTGTGGTATCGGCTTAAGAGAATCTACCATCCCACCTCATCCCGTGAGTGTCGTAAAAGTCGAGAGAAAATAAAAACCAGGAGATTTGTAGCAGCATCTTCCTGGAACAAATAAATAAGCTGCGGTTGCCAACCCGCCTGCCAAGTATGGCAACTATGGCAATATCCCCCCAAAAATAAGAGCTACAAACTTGTGGCAAGCTAAGGGGGACGCCTATGTTCAGCAGTGGACTAATGATAGGCTGAAATGATGATATTAATACTGTATAGTTATCTTTTCCCCATATAAGGGGTGGGCAGAGACCCGCTTTTCTCCGCATGAAACGAGAAGCGTACCATTTTGGTACGAGTCAAAAATGCTTTCTCCCCATTGCGTTCCCACGAGCAGTATTGCATATTATGTTATTATTTTGCACGAATAAAGTCTGTCCGTAAAATACGAGGGTGGATTGAAAAGTACTCGGCCTAACCAAGAAAATAAACACATACTAAATCAGTTATATTTTTATTTTTCTACATAATCACCATCAAGTTCAATACACTTTTGCCACCTCCCCTTCCAAGCATTTAGACCGTTAAAAAAAAATGATTCTTCCTTAAGAGTCAAAATATGCGTCAACAGCTGCTTTGACCTCGTCGTTTGTCGAAAATCTTTGACCTCCCAAGTGCTTTTTTAGGTTAGGGAACAGAAAGAAGTCTGATGGTGCCAGATCAGGTGAATACGGGGGATGCGGTAACAGTTCAAAGCCACAGTTGTGAATTCCAGCCATTGACTGTACTGACGTGTGAACACGGGCGTTATCTTGATGAAACAGGACTTTTCTTCTGAGCATTCCTCGACGTTTTTCTTTTATTTCCTCTCGTAAACGACGTAGTAAGGTGCAGTAGTAATCAGAGTTTATAGTCTGACCCCTTTCAAGATAATCAATTATAATCACACCTTTCGAGTCCCAGAATACTGAAGCTATCACCTTATTTGCCGACAAAATCGACTTAACCTTTTTAGGGGGTGGTGAACCAGGTCTTCTCCACTGTTTTGATTGTTGTTTTATTTCCGGTGTACAGTAATGAACCCATGTTTCGTCCATAGTAACAAAACGATTCAAAAAATCATCTGCATCGGCTTCAAATAACTCCAAACAGTCGCGTGAAATAGTCAATCGCGTCCTTTTTTGTTCAACTGAAAGCAGTCGCGGAAACCACCTCGCAGACACCTTGTGGAAACCCAACTCGTTGACAATGATGTTTTGAGTTCGTTCATAAGAGATGCCTATAATCTCGGCTATCTCTCTAATTTTTAATCTGCGGTCTCCCATTATTAAATCAAGTACTTTTTTAATATTTTCGTCAGTAGTTGACGTCGAAGGCCTTCCAGAGCGGGGTTCATCTTTCACACTCTCTCTACCACGCTTAAATTCTGCTATCCATTTTTTGACGGATGAATATGACAGAGCACAATCGCCTAATGTACTGACCATGTCATCATGGATGGCTTTTGATGATAGCCCCTTCTTATGGAGGTACTTAATGACGGCACGCTGCTCGATTTGCTCCATTCGCGGAAATTATGACCGATTACTTTGTTAATAAATTTATAAAATCACAACTAATTATCGCACACGTTTCGAACTTCACACAATGAACTAGTCTGAACTGAACTAAATAATGTGGGTAGATTTGATTTTTAGAATTGAATGGATCTTTGTTAGGCCGAGTACTTTTCAATCCACCCTCGTACCTTAGTCGCCTTTTACGACACCTGGGTAGGAAAGAGTGTGCTGTTCTACTCTGTCGTACGTAGCTGAACATATACCTTCCCTATAGAATGCATAAAACACGATCTTGAGCCACCGGCATCCAAAGGCTTCTCGTATCTGTTGACGTTGTTGTTGTGGTTGAGAGAAGCTGGATGCGATATTGATATTACGTTGGGAGAACGTACTCGCCGTAGTACCTCGCTGACCTGGGGGGCTACTGTGTAACTCTGGTTGGCTTCGCGATCGGTTTCGTTTGATCCAAGATTGATTCAGTGATAATTTCTTTGAGTTATATGCCCAGGAAATGGACAGCAGCATCTTCCTGGAACATCTGAATAAATAAACTGCGTTTCCCATCCCGCCTGCCAAGCGTGGCAACTATGGCAAAATTCCCTCGAAAAGATAGCTACAAACTTTTGTGACAATCTATGGGGGAGGCCTATATTCAGCAATGGACTAGTGATAGGCTGAAATGATGATGATGATGATTCAAATGAAGCCGATCACGAAACCAACCAGGTTACGCAGTAGACCCCCTGAGCATTCACAGTTCGGCCCTTCTCGGTAATGTTCGGTTCTCAGCGGGCGCCTCCTTAAAATCGTAGCATGAAGTTTTATAGTGGAGAACTTTTCACAATAAACGGGATATCTTATGATTTTTTTTTAAGTAATTAGTACCTATTAGGGATTTCCATGTAGGATATGACATGACAGTCATCAATCGCATTACATTTGAAGAAAAAAAAAAAATTATAAGTGTTTTTATACGTAACATTTTGTAACGTTCAATTTATTTGATTATATTAAATATATAAAATGTTTTCCTTGTCTTTTTTATTGGATATAGTGATGAAACGAGCAAAACGTTCGCCTGATGGTAAGTGCAACGTCTGCCCATAACAAATGCTGCCACTCAGAACATTTCATAGTGAAGACACCGCACTGCGCCCGTCACCCTGAAACGTCAGTTCTTAAGTCTCATATGCCTAGCGATTACACTACTCGTGATTGCACTAGCTCTCAGTGACCTTCAGATCGAAACACAGTTATGTTTGCACACTGCTTCACGGCAAAATAACTGACCCTGGGGAGGTAACTACCTAGACGGATTCCTGTACAGGAATTAGAGCTATATCCATAGGTTGTGGTGCGATCAATTACTTTTCTTAGAGCAAAGTAACCACCAAAAACAGTGTGACCAATGTCATAGAATAGAACTTTAAGACCCGATTTCACTGATCGCTTTGGAAACCAAGTTTAATAAAACCTCGTTTTACTGAACTTAGTTCAAATGTATCATTTGAACTCTGTTTTCGTCTAACCGATTTCACCGGCTCCATTTTGATCGAGTTCAGAAAAACGAAGTTTACGTGAATTATCGTCACAATCTAAAACAAAAACGTATTTATTATTTTGCGACATAAAACAGCCTGTTTTTATGCATAAGACACATAAGTATGCAAACAATAAACAAAACGTAGTAAAAATATTTATTGTGTTCACATAGTTGTGCAATTGACAATGACAGCTCTCTAAACGCGTTTAAAGAGCTGAACGTCGAAAATTGGGCGTTCAGAATTTGAACCGCGTTTAGCTTTAATCGCGTTCAGTTGATGTTGGTGAAATGCAAACAGTAGCATTGAACTCTGTTAAACGCTTAAACTTCGTTCAGCTTGAACTGATCGCGTTTAGTTTCAACGGTGAAATCCGCCCTTAGTCTTATCTTCTTATCGCCGGAATACAGCGTCCTTTTTGTTTGAACGAATACTTACGGCACTTATAATATATTCTGAGCAGTTGATATCTTCGACGGATGATATAGCCATAGTCGAAATCCGTCATCATGACGTTGGCGAGACACTTCAAATGAAACATGTAATTTTTTCATTTCTTTTAGGAGTTTCGATGTATACACCTTGAACTTTGTGTTACTAAAAGCGTGAAGTTACGTTTATCATAACATTGTATAATATAAATATAATTTGCGTTTCATTGTTTCTTAAGAATTTTTGTAAAAGATCATTTGCGTATTATCATCGTAAGAAATGCTACGGATATTGTTAAGGTTGATTGTGTTATTTTACGCAGATAAATATTCTTGTGCAACTTAACCAACGAGGCAAAAGCGGACGGTGGTGTTAAAGTAACACTTTCTCTTTTTTTTTAAATACAATCTTTCCTTTCCAATTGCGTTGGTTTATATTTATTGTTATCTTGCCGCGTCGTTTCAGAAAATCTACCAATTCGTTTGATTGATGGCGGACTTACCATCCTAAATTAAAACCAGACTATAAATTATGCAAATAAACATTCAGGGATTCGCAACATTTGGATAAAAAAGATTTTTTTATCGAAGATTTAAGAATGGTTTTAGATTATTCTCTTTACCGCCAATTCACGCGGCATACAGATACATATCAGCTTAATAGGTCAAGAGGTAAACCAAAGAAGAGATGGTCAAACTTCAAACGCATTCGAAACTCGAATGAGCGCGTAAACATGAGCGTGGGACGTGGCGGACCAAATGTTTACATTCAATGAGCCGGACGCGTTCCTGTACCACAAAACATTGAACGGACTTTTGGCGGCAACTCGAAAAGTGGCGGTAGTGTTTTTATTTAATTTTGTAATTTCTGTGTATATTTGGAGTTTTGATGTTTAATATTGATAGTTTATTATGCAGCAAGTGCTCATGAAAGTGTACAGTCATTGGAAAATTAAATTCAAGACCAATATTGTGCTTTTCGTTTAGTCTCCATCAGTCCAGCAAATCTTCAGTAAAAGTCAACTATCGTTTTACTGTCCATAAAAATTTTGAAGTGTTGCTTCTAGAAGATTGTATACTTGAATATGTTACTTGACACAGGAAAATAGTTTGTGAATGTTTCCATTAATAATTAAATTATAAGTGTAACGAGTGAAAAAAGCGCGGGAAACGTCGAAAGAGCTATTGTGTTAATATGTGAAACTACGAAGTTTAATTTGTCAGTGGCATATGCGCAAACCGCGCGATGCCAAATTAAAAAAAAAAACATTGAAAGACAGCGCTTTATATCGCTAAAATATAATTCGACTAATTGAAATTGCTCGTTAGTTTTGTATTACCCGTATGTTTACTGGTTTATTTTAACTGGTGGTAGGATTTCTATGCAGGAATCCGTCTAGGTGGGTACCACCCCAGTGCCAGTAGTTCTGGCGTGTAGAATTAGGTACAAGCATTACTGTGTTTCGGTTCGAAGGTCACTGAGAGCTAGCGTAGTCACTTGCCATATGAGACTTAAGAACTGTTGTCTCTGGGTGACGGGCGCTGTGTGGTGTCACACGGAAGTGTTCTGGATGACACAGCATTTGTTATGGGCAGGCGTTGCACTTACAATCAGGTGAGCATTTTGCTCGACTCGTCACTTTATCAAATAGAAAAAAAAAATATTAATATAAGTTGATTGAATTACTTCATTTATAGCTTCTCGTGACGAGAACTTCGACCATTGACGGTCTGAAAATGCTGGGTTCTGTCCAGCAATGAACTTATTACATGCAAGAATTTCTGGTTCTCTTTCTTCACCGTAAGAAACTTAGGAGTGTTATGCTGTTCCACACTGGTTTTCCGTGAAAGCCTGGTTCTCCGCTCGAGCTGACCCATTTATAAACTACAGCCGGTATCGGCGTAGCGTAACTCAAACCGTCAAAGAAAAATTAAATGTTTTTAGTATATTTTAGAGGGAATTTTGTGTTCCATTAATCGTTTTATAATAAATGCATTGTTGCAGTCAAAAATGAAATGATGGATTATAGAGAAACTAACACAAGCTATTATGCGGTATCGTGAAATATTCATTATTATAAAATTTTGTTGTTGAAAAATTGTAATTTTGAATAGACCTAGATGTAACGTATAAAAAAAGCAGTTTTAATATTATATTTGTGTAGTTGATATATTCGCACGATATAGACTTGTAGGTTATTAGATATAGTAAGTGTATGGGCCACCATCACTGTCGTTTGGTTACAGTTTGTTTTACAGGATGGGCCATAAAGTTGCGCGGATTTGAAAAATTCACAAAAATAACTAATCGTCATATTGAATAAAAAAAGAGTCTATTGTAGAAAATTAAATATGGGCCAATAACTTTTTAAAAATTACAACATCAAGATGCGACCCATCTCGCTCTCGTTGAACCTGGAGAGCAAGTTTGCAAAACTCTCTTGCACATTAAGCTTGAAATGGTTTCTTGGATGATGGCTTCTTACAATTGAGCAATTGATATTGGTTTCCCTATATATACTCGACTTTTCAAGTATCTCCTTAGAAAGAGGTCAAGGGGAGTTTAGTCTCGGCGCGATATCAGTTTTGCTAGAAATCTTGCCATTGTCTCGTCAGATGTATGGCAAGTCGCGCCATTTTGTTCCACGGTCACAGATTCTTCTTGCTGGTTTTCAATTTTTTTTATTATTATTATTTATTTGTCCAATGAAATTGCTGCCCACACTGTCTCATGACGAATGTGTGGTTTTGCTGCTGTCCTCGTTAAGGTTGCACATGCTCGTTAAGGTGACAATGGGCTTGGTCCGAAAACAGTATGTTTTTCAGACTTTGAAAGCTTTCCGACATTGCGTTCCGATAGAAGCGCAACGTATTTTTTTATCATTTGGTTTAAATTCTTGAAGTAATTGTATTTTGTACGGTTGTATTTTAAGATTTTTTCAAAATGCTTCGTAAAGATTTTTTTTTTTTTAAAACGAAGCCCCACACTAGGATTTTCTCCTGTATCGTGGGTGCGTTTTACAAACATATATTTCACATGCACAACACAACCAGACCCGAAAAGCAACAATTTGTGTTTTTGCACAAATGTTACCTCCGGCTGGGAATTGAACCCAGGACCGGTGGCGCAGAAGTCAGGTACGCTAACCACTACGCCACGCGGTCGTCGGATGATGATTATCGTGGTACGGCAAGCTGCACTTTCGCGTTGATAGTCCAGAATCGTTTTGTACCGAATTGTTAACAACACTGACTGTTTCCTCGTTGATCTCTGGGACACTGACTTAAATCAGGTGATCCATATTCAGAGCGTGATAAATGCCGAAAAATAATTCAATAATCACTGTTTTTGTATAAATGTATTACACAAAATGCCCAATTGTTCGCCCGTAAAGCGCTCCATTGAGACTGAATTTCCGTGAATCGAGCTAGTGATCTCCACCCATCACCGCTGCGCTGCTTGACTACAATAATGTTTTGAAATTCGTTCAGCTTTATGGCCCAACGTGTATTAATTATTAGCTTTTAATTGTATTTTCCAAGTTTATGTGACACTTTTTAAACAGTGTCTTATTAACTGTAATAGCGAATTTGATTTAAAGTATTTAATTACTTGTATCTTTATTCAGCCAATCAACAACGCAGACTTCGTGGTGCCGGTAGAAATCGACGGCGCCGTTCACCAAGTTTACGTCCTGAAGCGGCCGCACGTTGACGAGTTTCTACGGAGATGCGGCGAGCTGTACGAGTGTGTACTGTTCACGGCTTCTCTCGCCAAGTATGCGGACCCCGTCGCCGACCTTCTGGATAGGTGAGTGCAGAATGTAATTTTTTTTTATTGTACAAAGTGACGAAACGAGCAAAATGTTCACCTGATGGTAAGTGCAACGTCCGCCCACAACAAATGCTATGTCACCCAGAAGTATTCTGGGTGACATAGCTTCTTTCAAATTAAATAATTGAGGCTGTCGGCGATACGCAAATGAATGGTGGTTCACTGGTGTTAGGATTTATATGCAGGAATCCGTCTAGGTAAGTACTAGACATGGGTGCGGCTTCGAAAAATGTTGGCGGCGGCACCTTCTAGATTTTCAGTGAACGGTGGCGTTGGTCATTTTAATTATTTGTCATTTTATTTAAATCTAACCCAAAATAACCCAAAAAAGAAAGGAAGTTCTGGTGATATTCTCTAAAAATATGTCAACTTCTTATAGACCTATGAAGCGGTTATCTAAAAGTGTAGTGTAGTGTAGTACAGCACAACAAGACAACGCTCACGCGCAACAAGAAAACTCATACACAATATAAACACATACTAATTAAAAAAAATACAATCATGAAAAAAAAATCAATGAAAAAAAAATTAACATAAGAAATGAAAAAAAAGAAAACAGTAAAAAAAAGAATATAATACAAAAGCAGTGGCATTGTGCATGTCTCACGGCTGATCCTGATGGCAAATTCGACGAGAATTTTCCATCAGGATTCCAATTCCGGGGCATTTTCGAGTGTGAAATTGGCTTGAGGAACAGAACCGCTTTCGTTACCCTCCAACACCTCAACTATTCCATCGAATCTGCTCAAAAACTCTAGCTGTTGTTATACTGTTGTGTAGCTACTTTTTCGGATTCGCTTTGTAATTCTGGTGCGCGATATCTATAGCCTTTACGAGTTTTTCGCATTTCTGAACCACCGCTGTAATTTCTGGTACTGTATTTATTCCATCATTGTTCACAAGATAGTACAACCCATGACCAAGACAGATGAGTCATATTGCCATTGCAACTGCCCGTTTCAAATTGCTACCTAATGGTAAGTGCAACGTCCGCCCACAACAAATGCTGTGTCACCCAGAATATTTCTGTGTGACACCACACTGCGCCCGTCACCCTGAGACATCAGTTCTTAAGTCTCAAATGTCCAGTTATTACGCTAGCTCACAGTCACAGTGCCCTCCAAACCGAAACACAGTAATGCTTGCACACTACTGCTTCACGGCAGAATAACTGGCCCTGGGGTGGTACCTACCTAGACGGATTCCTGCATAGGAATCCTACCACCGGTTGTCCGGTTTGGGCATAGATTTCGGTTTCCTCGTTGTAATAGCATTCACTTGTTGTTTCAGGTGGGGAGTGTTTCGCGCTCGGTTGTTCCGCGACAGTTGCGTCTTCCACCGCGGTAACTACGTGAAAGACTTGAACAGCCTCGGCCGCGACTTGAGGCGCGTCGTCATCGTGGACAACTCCCCCGCTTCGTATATCTTCCATCCGGATAATGCTGTAAGTACACGTGACAATTTCCGTACGTTTCACAATGATTTACATTGCGCGAAGCTTCTTATATACTGAACGGCCGATGGTCGCGAGTTTGTCGGCGGTGAAATAGATTTTTTCAATATGCCGTGTGAACTATTTTAACTTATGGATCCTCCGTCTCCAGGATGCGAGACATCTCTGTGCCAAATTTCGTCAAGATCGGTTCAGCGGTTAAACCGTGAGAGGTAAAAAACGGGCAGAGAGACAAAAAGTTACTTTTGCAGTGAGGAGAACACTTATGATTATTAATTGTTATGATGCAGAGTATGTACAGTCACTTATGTATTATTCACTTATGTATTATTATTTCGTCGATTGTGCTTCGTGTATGTAACAAGTTACTATTTTACTGTTCCTGTGACCTGAGAATGAGGGATGTTATTGGTTTATCACTATTATCGGTAGAGCCATTATAGCTCAGGGGTGGTGACCTGAGTTTTAACCCCAGTGCCGGCGCCTTAAAATTATTATTTTATGTGTTCATTTACCATGTGCTGAGTGGTAAAGAAAAACACCATGGGGAAAACTGCATGTCTGAGAAATAAAAAAAAATCGAAGTCATGTGAAGTTCGCCCGCGTTGGAGCAGCGTGGCGGACTTTCCCGGCTCCAAAACCATCTCAGAAATGAGAGGAAGCCTGTACTTACCAGTTCGATATTTATAGGCTGTAACTTTACTTACTACTGTGGTAAACTATTGCGCTATATCAGAACTAACGTATAAATAGATAACCAGTAAAATTAGCGTACAATCACGGATCCCAAAATGATTTAGCTTCATTAAATAAGTTTGAAGTTAGTTAGATGTTAATCAGTGGCGATAAACCAGACAAAATTGCTCTCATCTTGCTTCGTGCATTGTTATGCGCGCCGCAATCAGTACGCGGCGTTAACTCAATTGACTGCAAGTTAAGCGTACTAATCGACACATAAAGTTAAAAGGGATATCTGCAAAATGAAAACCGTTTTTGAGAGCTACTTTAAAGAAAAAACGTTCAACTTTTAAAGTAATGTGTTTTAGGAAATAAGTTTTGTTGTATTAATACTTCTTTTTTTACGTATTTTTTCACGGTTGCATAGAACCTTAATTCTAATGTCTATTTTTGGAATAAAAATAATTTGTGCAAAATGCAGTTGCCCGTATTTACCGCCGTCGAAATCTATTCATAATATATAATATTTATTATCACAGGTACCTGTCGCGTCCTGGTTCGACGACATGACAGATTCAGAACTGTTGGACCTGATACCGTTCTTCGAGAAACTGAGCAAAGTCGATAGTGTATACACAGTGTTGCGCAACTCGAACCACCCGTACAACCCGGCTCAGGGCAGCCCGCCGCCCGCATAGCCGCCGCCGCCAGCACAGCACGCAACCGCCCACCGAGATACGCACGCGGCACGTCCGCGCGCGGCACGGGACGCGGAGCGAGATCCGCGCGCGGCACGTCCGCGCCCGAACCGACACTGGCGTGCGATGCAGCAATCGGATCCTCGGCGTACAAGCAAACGCGACAGACAGCCCATCGCCGCCCATCCGTCCCTCAACTCTCGCGTGACCCGCGATACGCATCCGATCCGCGAGACCCGCATATCCCGTGATACGCGCCTGATCCGCGACTCGTTCTCGAAATGTGACCGTGAGACGGACGCGATCCACGGTATGCGGGAGATCCGCGAGACGTATGTAAACGAGATGCGCAATAAGCGCGAGTATTGCAACACACGGCCAGTCGGAGAGGTGTCCATCACGCTCCACACAAACGAATCGAACCCGCGACCGACGAACCCGCTCACAACCTTCCTTGAGACTATTATCAAGAAAGGAGCGAACTTCGTATTAAGTGCCAATTTTGCCTTCTGGATAGTAAGGACGTTATTTGTACCTATTTTACATTTTAGGTATTTCTTAGTGCGTAAATGGTCTGTATGATGAATTTGTGATTTTTTTTTAATTAACTTGTCCTTTTTATCGCTGTCAAGCTTGCAGTAAGCAGTCTGTACCCACGTCTATATTTTAACGTAGTATCAACATTTCTATTTTAAAATTTATTCCTACCTATAAATATGTAAAAAAATCGATGTTTCTTATCATACGTATTTGACTATAATCGATAATGATCGATTGATTTGTCATTTTATATCGCGCTTGGGATCAATTATAAGTTAGGATAATTGCAGTCAAAACACCCACATTTCGTAGTGAAATGTGGGTCCGCAGTAAACGTTCGCAGTCGTTTTGTGTTTCCGCCATTCATATTGTATTTTTGCGTTTTGACGTTTTTAACTATCGATAGACTTAAAGTAATCACGAATTTTTGTATTCGACTGGTATTTTATTGTTAGTGACCAGCGATAAAGAAAAGTGTAGATATATTTTTACAATTTAAGCAAGAGTTCGTTGCAAATAAAATAGCACGGGAATGATACACACAATTAAACTAAATTTATAACGTATTGAAAAAGTCATAAAAGTTTATAACGACAATAGCACCGTGCTAAATACATTCGAATTTAGTTTAATCTGTGGCTCATCTACGCCGATTGACTAATGTTGTATATATGTATATGATATATAAATTTAAAAAAAAAACCGTCGCAGAAGTGGTCTAGATTGCATTATATAATGACTGTCATTACATTATCAGAATGATGTTTTGAACTTTTAAATTATTTTTCCTTTTTAGTAGTAGTCTGTCTTATGTTATCTGTATATTTTATGGTCTGTTCAAATCCAATTTCCCACGAATTTTATGTACTCTTATATTAGGAATATTTTTTCATAAAATATTTCAGTGCAAAATTTTAATTTTAAAATTAAAGATGATCTACTCAAATCAACAAATAATAATTGGTTTGAAATGATTAAACTTTAATTAATCTCAGTTCTATAGGAATACCTTAACATTGTTTACTTTTCTAAAAAATTGGATAGGAACAGCCTTTAAAAAGTTATGACTTTCATATCCATTCTCAAAATATTTCGTATCTTTATTTCTCGGTATGTTTATCCGATACAATTCAGAAGTAACACATGATAGTGTAATATGTCTACAGTATTTAAACTAAATATGGCGCTCATTATTTTTCACACTCATTCTATTTTTATTATATTTAAATATTATTTAATATATTATAAATGCATTGGTGACAATAAGAAGTCGAAGTAATTAAGTGTCACACATCTTCGTCCGTGGCACTTTTTTTATATTTTTAACGAAAACATTATGTATTCTAATGATTAATTTGATTTTATATATTATTTATGTCACTCATTAATTTTTGAGCATCGACAGTGGAGTTGAAACGCCACACGTTACTTATATAATCTCAGTATTACCTAGTTATATAGTAGTTGGTGACATCATACGAAGAATTATTATTGTAGCTCCATGTACGTGAACTTTTAAAAAATATTTTTACACTTTCGAACTTTTGATGCCGTAATGGAACTGCTACATTCATGACTAAAATGTATTATGATAATTAAATACCCCATATTTTTTAAAAGGATTTAAATTTTTCACTTCAGAGTTCAATGTTAGACCAATGTGTGCGGCTGAATTTTTGTTGTGTGAGCAGTTCCTTTGTAGAGAAACTATTAAACGCTAAATTCAAAATTGTAGTTGTATCTACATTAAAATTTGATTAATTAGGTAATATGAAATGGTGCTTTCAGTATTAGTTGATTAAGCAATTGGAAATTTTGACGGTTAAGAACTATTGTAACGCACATTCGGCTCTGTTTTCGACTAAACAAATCTTGGCAAAATTAAAATAAGAAACGGGCAGCGGCTCTCATTGGGTATAAAAAATATACAATTTACTTTTATTTCTCCTTGGCGAATCATAGCCATCTATTTATTGATTATCTTTATTTGCTTAGCAAAAAGGTTTTATTGTTTATTTTATATTTTTTCCATATAATAAATATCGATCTATTATTGTTTTGATAGTAGATGTGTAAATAAGATTTTTATTAACTTAAAATCAGATGACTCAATTAAAACATGATTTTTAGACGGAATCATTATTTTCGTATCGTACGTGTTAGTTTGTTATTTAGTGACTATGCCGGTGTATGTATATAACCTTTACATATAGTTACTAGATATACAATACAGCTAGTTTGTAAATCTATGTAAGCATGCTATATGTCAACCTGTAATCCACTCTCATACACTATGCACAGTTTATATTAAAATGTCATGTGTTATTTACAGAATAAAAATTAAATCTTATCTTTAATAGGTCAATTACCCACGTTGCACTTCACGTACAAATTGTCAGTCATAATTCGATTTCACATACATATAGATGCACTTGTGTCTGTTAGTGCGTAAGTCGCTTATCTGAAATTCTGTACCTATACATATCGCGTGGTTTTTGTTACGATTAAAAGCTTACGTGGATTACAAGGTAACGTAAAGTTATCAGATGTCATCACCCATAGACAGCATTTATTTGTAAGAATTAACACATAGACATAGGAACGTTATAGTAATTTATATGTTGATTTCTCTAGTTTTAAGCATTCTGTTTGAAATAACGAGTTTCTTTCAATTAAATCATCTAAAGCAGGCTATTAAGAAAATACCTCCCTGTGAATTATAATAGGATGGTTGAACTTGTTTTTTTTTTAAATATTTTGACACTGGAATCGTCCAACTATGTTATTAAGGAACTTAATATTGTTAATTTGAATTAAATGCATGCAATAAAATTCGATTGATATTTTGCTATTAATATCTTATTGAGAAAAAATAAAATAATTTTATATATTAACGATTAACTAGCGAAATTGGGTATTCGTTGTTGTATAATTAATTTCGCGACATGTTTTTTTTATAAAATGTAATTTAATCGGTATGTCTTATTTTTATTGAAAAAAGAAGTGAGGTTAACGCAATAAGAATTGTTATTATGTATTTGTCTTTCGAATGTTTGCACTTTTATTTTTAAAAGAAGTATATGGGAACTCGATCTATTAATCTGGTGCTTTTTTGAATTTAGGCAAGTGCTGGCGGTTAAAACGTTATAAACGCGTTAAAAAAGTTTTTAATGCGAATAGGCGCAGGGAGAGAGTAAGTTCCGTTGGCCAGTGATACTGTCAAAACTGCTAATGTAGCAGTTGCCATGAAAACAATCGTAGTTGCCATGTAATATAAAGTTAGAATTTTGATAATCTGTGCTATTCCCTAAAGTCGAGTTCTGCCCTTCCTCCCACGATTATTAATTTGCTTAAAGTACAAATCCGTAACGGTATTGAAGGTAAACATTTTACAGAGTCAGGTATTTTAAACTTTCTTAAATATAAGGTTGTGCTTATGCTGTACCACATATCTTTTGTAATGACGCCATGTTTTTAATTGGTTTGAGTAAAGTTATTCTTGCCTTTAGGATAATTGAAAAAAAAATACTCTCCAATTTTTATATATTTTTTCTAATTTTAGCACTTTCATTTCGATGTTGCCACATTTAAAAAAAATACAAGAAACTACAAATGTTAGTTGTAATATTTTTGAGTGAATTAACGTTTATTCCAATTTTTGAATAAATAGTAGTAGTTGAGAAAGTAGTGTTTAATAAATATTCTTTACCGATAATTACCTTTTTGGAGACGTAGTTGCATCATATATGACAGTGCAAAGTTCGGTGGTTTTAAAGTATTCTTTGTTTTAAACTCATTCTATAATTTAAGGTAATTATTTTACATAACAATGAATTGAATAACAATAACTAGACTTTCGCGTATTGTAGATATATTGTACAGCATTACAGGACGGTATTATGAACATTTTGTACCTATCGGAGATTAAGTGAGAGGACTATAATAATTGTATTTATGCAGTGTAATAGCCATGGATTATAGAGGGAATCATGAGAGTAGCTAGGTAACATTTACCTGAGACGAAATTTATATAATGGTGTACATTTTTGATATCATGTTGTACAAAAGAGACATTTGGTATGTTATTTTATAGGAATGAAATAAATAGCCTTAATAAACAATTTTACTGTGTATTATTATTATTTTTGCTCACACTTCTTAGTTCTTGACTAAATTGACTTGATTTTATACGATTAAATTCGTAAATTTAGTTTTATTCGATGTATATTTATATTCGCGTAAATAGAAGGAATTATTGATGTACTCACTTCTTTCAGTCCACTGCTGGACATAGGACTCTCCCAATAGGCGGCATTTAGCCCGATCTTCGGCTTCACGCATCCAGTTGCTGCCTGCCGCCTCGCGCAGATCGTCGCACCATCTAAACAGGGGACGCCCCACACTACCTTTGCTTAAACTTGCTCTCCACTCCAGGATTCCCCTAATCCAACGGGTGTTACTTCTGCGACAGAGGCACCATAGGTGAGCATAGGCAGAACACGCTGTTCGAAGACGTCAGGACTTCAGGCTTTGTGGTATGGGCGACGCGAAAACCTGATGAAACTTCCCTAACGCTGCCCAGCCCGGGGCATCAATCCTCCTATCGGCTTCTTTCTCGAAGCTGTTCGCCATTGACGGTTATTGGAGCTGGTACGACGAGGTCGTTGTTGACTTTCGTCTTATTCAGATTCATACACAGACCAACACTTCGGGAAGGAATCATTTAGGCTGTTTAGCATTTCTCGCAATTCCTGCAGCGATTCTGCCACGATGTCGATATCACCGGCAAAGCGTAGATGTTAAATGTGCTCACCGTTGACATTGATGCCCCGTCCTTTCCAGTCTAGCGTCTTTAAAACATCCTCCAGTGCATTAGGTAAACAGTTTCGGGATATAACATCCCCCTGACTTACTCCTCGATGCATCTGGAAAGGATTTGTCTGACTGCCCTGTACTTGCACGAGCATCATACTGGCACTATAAAGAGATTTCAACATCTCGATGTATCGCCAGTCGATTAGACATCGCTGCAAATAATCCAGAACGGCTCAAGTTTCGATGGAGTCAAAGGCCATCTCATAGTCTACAAATGCAACACATAAGTACTTCTGTATAGTCTGCCTCACTGTGTGGTGTGCCTCACTGGGTGTTCGATGGTGCAAAAGCCTCCCCGAAAACCGGTCTGCTCCGGAGGTTGGAAGCTTTCGCGCAAGTCGATTCGTGATGACCCTGGAGAACGACTTATAGACGTGGCTCAGGAATGATATGTTGCAATAGTTCTTAAGTAGGGCCCTGTCTCCTTTTTTATGAAACAGGACTGTAATTGTCCTGCTCCACGCTTCGAGAGTTCTCCTATTTTGTAAGACTTGAGTTGAAAATCCTAAGGAGCTCTCTTAAGAAGGGTTGTCCCCCTGCCTTTAAGAGCTCCGTCATAAAATCGTGTTCGCCTGGGGCTCTTCAATTTTTAAGTTCCCCAAGGGCAGTTTGATCTCGTCTAGACATAAATCTGGCAGCTCGTCTGTATAGTGGCCGATCAGCGTGGCTCTGGGATCGTCACATTCAGGGTTTGTTAAAAAGTACATTGTGGGTCCCAGGACGTCAGTCTGAGCGAGATTAGTATGGCTCTCAAACAGCTCAAGAATGGCAAAGCGCCGGGCGAGGACGGAATTACAGCTGAGCTTCTGAAAGCGGGTGGAAAACCGGTACTTTTAGTCCTTCAGAAGCTATTTAATTCCGTCATCCACGGCGGCGCTACGCCGGAAGCGTGGAGCAAAAGCGTGGTTGTCCTGTTCTTCAAGAAGGGCGATAATGCCCTTTTGAAGAACTATAGACCGATATCGCTTCTGAGCCGCGTCTACGTGCTGTTTTCGAGAGTCATTACAAATCGTCTCGCAAGCAGACTTGACGACTTCCAGCCTCCCGAACAAGCCGGATTCCGAAAAGGCTTTAGTACCATAGACCACAGACATACCCTTCGCCAGATTGTACAAAAGACCGAAGAGTACAATCTCCCGCTATGTCTGGCGTATGTGGACTATGAGAAAGCCTTTGATTCCGTCGAAATTTGGGCGGTGCTACGGTCGCTTCAGCGGTGCCGAATTGACTGTCGGTATATCGATGTGCTGCAGTGTTTGTATACCAATGCTACGATGGCTATCCGAGTACAGAACCAGAGTACGAAACCGATCCAATTGCAGAAAGGTGTAAGACAGGGTGATGTTATATCCCCGAAACTCTTCACCGCTGCATTGGAAGATGTCTTCAAGCTACTGAACTGGAAAGGATACGGCATTAACATCAATAGCGAATACATCACTCACCTTCGATTTGCCGACGACATAGTCATAATGGCAGAATCGCTGGAGGACCTCAGCGCTATGCTCAATGACCTCTATAGTGTCTCCCAACAGGTGGGTCTTAAGATGAACATGGACAAGACGAAGATCATGTCTAAGGTCCATGTCACACCTATACCGGTTGTTATTGGGAACACTACGATCGAAGTTGTCGACGAATATTTATACCTAGGACAGATTGTCCGACTAGGTAGGTCCAACTTCGACCAAGAGGTCAATCGACGGATCCAACTCGGCTGGGCAGCGTTCGGGAAATTGCGTCACATCTTCTCGTCGAGTATACCTCAATGCCTAAAAACAAAAGTATACAACCAGTGCGTGTTGCCAGTGATGACTTACGGAACCGAAACGTGGTCCTTCACTGCAGGCCGCATGAGGAAGCTCAGAGTCGCGCAGCGAGCTATGGAAAGGGTTATGCTCGGAGTTTCTCTGCGAGATAAAATCCGCAACGATGTTATCCGCAGCAGAACTAGAATAACCGACATAGCCCTAAGGATAAGCAAGCTGAAGTGGCAATGGGCCGGCCATATAGCTCGTAGAACCGACAACCGTTGGGGAAGAAAGGTTCTAGAGTGGCAACCTCGTACCGGCAAACGCAGAGTAGGGCGACCCCCCACTAGATGGAGCGACGACCTGCACGGTTTTGCGGGAAGTCGATGGATGCAGGTGGCTCAGGACCGTGTTTTGTGGCAATCTATGGGGGAGGCCTATGTTCAACAGTGGACTGTAATAGGCTGAAATGATGATGATGACATTGTGGGTCATAGTCTACCGTAGAAGTCTTCAATCTCAGTGAGAACTTTGCATTTCGACGTTAGGAAATTGCCATCATCGGTCTTCAACTAAACTAGGCGGCTTCTCCCAAGGTGCAGCGAGAAAACTTTAGGACCTCTGTTTCGCTCTATTGCCTCCCAAATACGAAGCGCATTAGAGCGTCGTAGGTCAGGTCAGGTAGGTTACTAACTTGGTGAGTGCCGCCTGTTCTGATGACAAAGATGTTGTTGCCTCACGTCTTCTCTTCATAAGCTGTTATGTTTGCTTTTATTGCTACTCACAAATCATAAATTGTAAAGCATCAAGAAAATTGTTGGCATCAGAATATAAAGACACTGATTGAGATAATTGTATCATTTACAGACTCATTGTTTTGTACTTTAATATATTTTATATATTTCTTATACGTTATAACATTTTTCGTGCTTTGCAGGGAGAAGCGGGGCGGCAATCTTCCGTAGGCCTAGGGCAGCCAGGGTATCAAATCCGCCCCTTTAAAAAAGACGTGCTGAAAGTAGATACTTTGAAATTATTTAACAGTAATAAACCACTAAGTTTAATATGATTTGTAACGTCATTTATATTAGGTCGGGGAAAATGTCTTTTCGCATATAGTACGCATAAACTTGTAATACAATCTCTTTTCCTGTACTATTTGTATCTGGTTTTGATGATATAAAAATGGTTACATTTCAAAAAAAGAAACAATTTAGTAAAATCCTGTTTCCAGCTATTTTTCATTTGTTTTTCTGTGTCAAAATGGACGCCATTTTTGAAAAAGTTGAGCAAGAACGGCATTTCAGTAGTTACGACATAGCTGAAGAATTAGGAATTGACCACAAAACAGTTTTGAAAAAAGCTCGACATTTGGGTGCCACACGAACTCACCGAAAAAACCTAACGAACCGTGTACTCATTTGTGATTCTTTATTGAGACGTAATGAAACCGTTTCGTTTTTGAAGAACTGGTGATGAAAAGTGGATCACGTACAACAAGAACGTGCGAAAAAGGTCGTGTTCAAAGGTCGGTCAAGCTTCACAAACCCGGGTTAACTCGCAATAAGGTGATGCTGTGTGTATGGTAGTATTGCAAGGGCGTTGTTTATCAAGAGCTTTTACAACCAGGCAGAACAGAATTCAGATCTCTTCTGCCGACAAATGATGAGAATAAAGCAAGAAGTTGAGAGAAAGCGGTCGGAGTTGATCAATAGAAATGGTGTGATCTTTTATCACGACAACGATGGAAGATGTGTGTGGTCTAGCCCACACACATCTTTTGCCACTCAGCAAAAATTAAGAAAGTTTGGCTGGGAGATGTTAATGCATCCGCCATATAGCCCTGACCTTGCACCTTCAGATTTCGATCTCTTCAGAATTGACGTCGATACTTCATCATCATCATTATCATTTCAGCCTACCTTAGCACACTGTTGACCATAGGGTTCCCTCATAGATTGCCAAGTAACTTGGTACTCCAACTAGTGGGGGGTACGACCCGTACTTACATTGCCGGTTTTCAACAATATTACAATGTAAGTTAATGTTATACTCAGTCAATAATAATAGCGACATGTAATTTTAATTTTAGAAGATCATGGCCTATGTTGTATAGGTGTAAAAAAATAGGTGCAAAAATAAAACGGACACTTTCTGCGAACTTTTAATGTATTATATGTTCAATCTTTAGTTATTTCAAATCACACACCAGATATACATAAATATGATGAGAAATATAAATATTACAAATTATGCAACATCCTACCTACAATGATATGGTATGTTAACTCGTTAACAACATTAACTTACTCTACACTCAACAGTAAAAGAAATAAATTTGTTCTATACTTGTTTATCTTGTATACAATATAATAATTATTCTTTGGTGTTGCCACGTACGGATATTTAATTACACACTCTCAAACAGTTCATAACATTTACTATAGATTTATGAATTATAATTGTAATAATATCAGCTTTTTGTACTGTGAAATTATGAATGGCTAGTTAAGCTACTACAAGGATTTTAATAGATTATAATAGGCCTGCTCGTACTGTTAACATATATGATAATATAAACGAGGCAAGTCTATAAAGTAATAATTATATCTCACAATAACTTATTAAAGCCTTAAATTTATCAATAAGGTGCCGTTAATTATAATAACATTATAACAAAAAATAAACTCAAAAATCATATAAAATCAGTGTTTTTATTAATTCAAAAATATTGACTATCAAGATTCGGCAATTTAATGGACAAACCATCATAAGAAATAACTTTCGAAATAAATAAGGCTTCGCTTCGTATATCTGTTCTGTTAAATTATAATGCGGGTCATCATATTTTAGTAGGCACCTACTTTTAGGTAACTCAAGTTTGAAGCTAATGCACACTTAGCTACCAAGTACGTACATTGTACCGGTGCTTTTTTTTCTTAATAATTAAATCGTTGACTATATGTTTCAGTTATATTAATAAATAAAAAACATGTTGTAACAGGCCAACCCGCTTGCCAAGCGTGGCAACTATGGCAAAATCCGTCCAATATGAGAGCTACAAACTTTTGTGGCTATCTATGGGGGAGGCCTATGTTCAGCAGTGGACTTGGGATAGGCTGAAACGACGACGACGACGACGATGTTGTAATGGCGTTTGCTACAATCTACATAAAAAGTTTGATTGCTTGTTCCGATGTTGTAATTCGAATATATTAGCTGTTCTTTTCTTTTCTCGGTGGGAACTAAATAATACATAAGAAAACAATAGAAATACCAGGTGTCTATCGCATATACAAATATTGTTAATGCTTTTTTTACACAATTTTGATAATAATTCTGGCTGCAATACATTGTCTATAAATCAACTCATAAGCGTTAACCTGATTTAAAATTATTTAAACAGCTATAAATAACATAATTCAACACTCTAATTTTTGGCACTTTCAACATAAAGCGTTATAAATACGCAATTAACAATAACCTTATAGTAACAATTTAAGGAATGTTGGAACAAATAAAACACCTAAATTAAAGAGATTTGGGAATAAGCGCAAGCGATGAAAAATAACCACCGAACACTATTTAGTTGCTGCTTATTGTTATATAACATTCTAGTCTTAACTACGTTATTTCTAGTCAAGGACTGGCTTATTGAGTAATCCTAAATAATTTAATTCATAACAACTTTTTTTTTATAAGGTATATATAATCAGAATGTCTTTTTAGAATACACTTTATGGCCTCTCTTGATAGAATTCTACTAGACAAGTTTTAATTACTATAATATTTATTTCGGTAAAACTACACATGCCGACGGAAAAAGTTCCACTTTTTATAATTATTCTTACAGTAATACGATAAATTTCATCGGTCTACATATATATATATAAATTTTCTTTCCAATCTGAATGTTTCTTTAATATACGTTTGCTAATATAGATTGCTGATAGCTTCATTTATCTTATTTTAAACTAGCTGTGCACCGCGGTTTCACCCGCGTTTTTCTAAAATTAAAGTAGCCTAAATAATATCAGCTACCTGTCACTGAAAGTCTTATCAAAATCGGTCCAGCCGTTTTAGAGATTAGCCGGAACAAACAGACAGACAGACAAAAAAATTAGTACCGTATATAGTTACATAAGCATTGAGTAAAAAGCTGTTATTATGCTATTACAAACAGACACTTCAATTTTATTTATTTGTATACATTGTCAACAGGTCAACATTTCCAGGATGCCCATTGTCAAGTGGTAATAAGGTCTAAGTTAGCCTAGAAGGCGTCTATTCATTATTGTATTGACGAGTCCGATCTTAATTGGTCTGGGAATACCGACGGCAGTAAACATTTAAGCTCCCTTACTCACCAGTAACAAAGCGCATGGTACTGGTCCTGAAGTGATGTTTTATTGACGGATGATTCCAGTTCGAGCTGAGTCGAAACGTAACGTTTACGATCGCCATTTACTGTCGGAAGAGATAAGCCCCCTGTGTGATGTCAACAGAAAGGCATGGGGGGGGGGGCGGTTCGATAATGATCTGGGGATGCTGCCTTGGTCGTGAAATGGGAGAATTGTACCATGATTTTGTGTGTGTGTTGTGTTTCTCACTCCCTGTGTGTTATATCACAGACCTGCATATGGCAGGGTTTTAAATGCGCTGCGTAAAAACATTACGTCGTTTCAACAGTAACGTAGCCTTATTTAATGACCAGACAGCCCAGATTGCTTTCATGGTCTTGTTTAAAAATTCTAACACTTCTTAAGGCGCGATGCACTAAAATTAAAAGGATTTTCATGAAACCTTTCTTTTTTTCTTGATGAATAAAAAAAGTAAAAGTAAAGTTTCAGCCTATGAATGTCCCACTGCTGAGCACAGGCCTCCTCTCATTTCTTAGTCGGTTTTTGGAGCTACGAAGAAAGCTCTGTAACACTCCAGAGCTTTCTCTCTCTTTGTGATTTAACACACAAACAGTGAGAAACACAAAATAAACACTCTCACTCTCTCTCTCTGTGTGTGTGTGCCGTCTCTCTCTCTCTCTCTGTGTGTGTGTGCCGTCTCTCTCTCTCTCTCTCTCTCTGTGTGTGTGTGCCGTCTCTCTCTCTCTCCGTGTGTGTGTCGTTTTGTATCTGTGCTCTTTATTTATTTAATAGTAATATATAGGTTGTTTCCAAACTTTAGGCCTGTTGTGCATATTAAATACTGTAATAAGAACACGTTTTACTTTTTTTTTTAATAAAATAAATGAAACGACTGCAATTTTAAAATGAATAACTTATACCAGCTTTGTACTTATGCACACTGTCATCGAAAGCTATAACAAGTTTAGCATGCTTATGTTAAAACAATCGATGCACCATATATTTATTGCGAGATCATTTAGGTACTTTTAAATTAAACAATGTCGTTTAATGTTACGAATTGATGGACATCTTCTCTTGAAGGATTTGGAAGTAACAGGCCTGTAACAAAAAAATTAATATGTAAAAAGATAATCTACTTAAAAACATCTTCGCGAATGCTTAACAATCTCCTTCCTCTTAATTCGAAACTAAATAATTAAAAACCGCAGAGCTCAACACAAAAATAAACCAGCGAAGTAACAGTTGTTATTAAAATAACAATGTCCCTATTTTTGATAATACACCCATTTTTTTTTTGTATAATTTGAAATTTGTTCCCAATTTTCCAATCATAATCATTCAACTGCCCACTGCAAGACGCTGGTCATTGTTGTTAATAATCTAGGAGGAGAGTAAACTTTCTACCTACTTTATATGTGAGATTTGGCATAGCTTTAGAATGGAGAAGAAGAGAGAAGCTAAAATTTATATATAACATATATACAAACTGGCGGTAGGATTCCTGTGCGGGATGTCTCAGTTTTTTTATTTGAAGAAAGTGACGACGCTCGCAAATCGTTCACTTGATGGTTAAGGGCAACTTCTGCCTATAAGAAATGCTGTGAGATAACATTTCTGTGTGTTACCACACTGCGCTCGTCACCCTCAGATCTTAGATCTCATATGTCCAGTATACTAGCTAACAGTGGCAAAGAAGATTCCGACTAAAATACAGTACTTTATTGCTTGGCGGCAGATTAACTGACTCTGTTAGTCCGCCTGCCTAGTAGGAATCCTACTACTAGTAAATAATGACATACCAAGAATGTTAATGAACAATTAGCGTACTTTGAGCATGGTGCAAATATAGCGTTACTTGCATGTGGTGCGCACTTAGTGTACTTTTAGTATGGTGCATACTTAGTGTACTTTTAGTATGGTGCACACTTAGTGAACTATTAGCATAGTGCACACTTAGTGTACTTTTAGTATGGTGCACACTTAGTGTACTTTTAGTATAGTGCACACTTAGTGTACTTTTAGTATGGTGCACACTTAGTGTACTTTTAGCATAGTGCACACTTAGTGTACTTTTAGTATGGTGCACACTTAGTGTACTTTTAGCATGGTGCACACTAAGTGTACTTTTAATATGGTGCATACTTAGTGTACTTTTAGTATGGTGCACACTTAGTGAACTTTTAGTATGGTGCACACTTAGTGTACTTTTAGTATGGGGCACACTTAGTGTACTTTTAGTATGGTGCATACTTAGTGTACTTTTAGTATGATGCACACTTAGTGTACTTTTAGTATGGTGCACACTTAGTGTACTTTTAGCATGGTGCACACTTAGTGTACTTTTAGTATGGTGCACACTTAGCGTTTCTAGAAATGTAGTACACATTTCAGGCAGTCAACTACCAAATCGAGCGTTTTTGCCGAAGTCGATTAAAAAATAATTATAACAAGGACTTCGTTCCGATCAACAGTAACATAATAGTTGACTTTTACTGAAGATTTGCTGGTTGACAGAGACAAAACGAAAAGTACAATTTTGGTCTTGAATTGAATTTTCCAATCACTAGCACTTGCTAGATGATAAACTATCAATGTATAAACATCAAAACTCAAAATACCCGCAGAATGATTTCTTATATATACGCGAATTTTAAATAGAATTAAATTTTAAGGATTTTATTGCGTTTTATTTTCTATTTATATCTCGAAGTTTCAAGCACTTTACAGCTGTATACCACTGCAAGACTTCAAGACCACGGTAAGCTCTTTCTGCGTAGATCGGACTAAAAAATCATAATTAAAAGCTGACATCAGGCCCGGGTTGACTATGACATCAGGAAATCTGTCACACCAGTAAAAACCTCTGTAAAATCTAGTTTTTATTTAATATATACACAAAATTCAATAAAAACACCACCGTCACTTTTGTTCTTGGCACCAAAGGTGAAGTGCACAGTTAGCGTACCTTGAGGGTGGTGAACATGAGGCCGAGCTCGCCGCGCTGGGCGGACGGCTCCAGGAAGTCGTCCACGAAGTGCAGCTCGGAGCCCAGCTGCAGGATGCGAGCTCGCACCACCACGAACTGGAACACCGGGAACAGCTCATCCATCCCCCACAGGTAGCCCGACCCTGCACACAACCGACACATAATTATAGAAAGTGACGAGTAGAACAAAAAATGGTAAGTGAAACGGTGAAGGAAAACATCGTGAGGAAACCTGCATGTCTGAGAAAGAAAAAATATTTCGAAGACATGTGAAATCCGCCAAACCGCATTGGAGCAGCGGAGCGGATTCTTCCCAGCTCTAAAACCCTCTCAGAAATGAAAGGGAGGCCTGTACTCAGCAGTGAGACATTTATAGGTTACTTTACCACAATGGGCCCTGATACACGAGTTGTTTGCCCTTTAGACGGTAACACAGTAATGTTTATACACAGTAGTGTGCAGTGTGCAGTAGCTTCACGGCAGAATAACTGGCCTTCCACAAAGATTGCGACAAAAGTTTGTAGCTCTCATTTTAGAGGGATTTCGCCATAGTTGTGACGCTGCTCCAATGCGGGTTGGCGGACTGTTCTCTCTAGTCGTTCGCCCATGACTGAGGATCGTGGTCATCAACTAGTGGTCCACACTTGGTGTGAACTATTTGCTTCCATCGGCTTCTGTCCATCGCGGCTCTGACGACGAAGGTACCCCTCGGGGTCCTGGAGTCTTTAATTTGGTCGGTCCATCTGGTAGGAGATCGGCCTCGGGCTCGCTTACCATTTGTGTTCCCAACTACGATCAATTTCTCCAGGCTCTCATTACCCCTTCGCATTATGTGGCCAAAATACGAAAGAATTCGTTGGTGGCGGACTGCACACGTCCTCGAATTTTTTTTTTATTTCGTAGACATACAGGTTTCCTCACGATGTTTTCCTTCACCGCCGAGAACGTGGTATATCATCACTTAAAATTGCAATTAACAATTTTAGTGGTGCCGGCAACGGGATCGATCCCAAGTCACTCGCGTACTATGAAATTTAAAGCGAGCGCCTAGAAAAAGTACTCGGAAAAGTACTTGCCGACGAAAGCCCCAATCAAAAACGATTCAGCCGTTTCGGCGATTAGCCCGGCCAAACAAACAAACAGACAAACAAAAGTTTAAAAAACGTGGGTTTGAAATTTGGTATCCAGCAAATTACTGTGTGAGATTGAGAAAATAATATTTGTATGCGAAAATTCAGCTGCTTGATGCATGATATATTGATATACAATGTATTTGGGTTATGGGCAAACTGGGGTCTCATATAGTTGCTTTAAGTATATAATATACGAAATAACAGACTTAATTTTGTCGTGGCCTTTACCTAATTGGTGCTGCACTGCCGTCGTCATCTTTTGAAACGTACTCCGGATAACGAGTAGCTTTTCGATAGGCGAGAATGTTGTCTTCAGCTGCTGCAAAGTCTCCACCGCTTCTTGGAATAACAGATCCTTTTGAGGCGAGTAGGGGGGCGACGTTTGGCTGTTAATGTGCGGATTTGTGTAGCCGAGCCAGAATTTTCTAGAAAACGAATAGAAAAATCGTAAGGTGTCGACGCATTTCTATTGGTGTCTTGTTGATAGTGTTGCCAGGTTCAGTGTGTCAAATTTCGGAATGGAAGGTAAAATTAATAGAGAATTTGGTTTTCAACAGCCGCGCAAAGGCTCCAAAAATTGGTTTTTATGAATGTTCATTTATTTTTATCAGGCGGAATTTTTTTAATGGTATTTTACCATTAGTTAGTGCAAGAAACAAAACAAAACATACATACAGTCACGGCTTTTTCCCATAAGAGGTAGGCATGGGTCTATGCCTACCTCTTCTTTCACTCGTGGTTTATCTTTTGCCCCCGCGGAATAGTCTTTAGTGAAAAATTGGGACATTTGGCATCCTGATCAAGGGTGAATCGAGACGTGTCACCAGACCCCTGTAAATCGGGACGTTTCGTACCGGAGACCTAGCAACGCCACTTGTTGACGCCTTTATGAGAGTATTAATACATTTATGTATTTATTATTAGTTGACAGTTTATGCTTTCAGTATTCTTGAATCAGAAGCTATGTTTTGTAAATAAAGATATGATTTTTTAAATATAACGACAATCAAATCAATTACTTTAAGGTATTAATCAATAATTAGATCAGAATCTTGAGTGATGTGCTGTAGCATTTATACGGATGGGGGAATGGGGGGGGGGGGGGACTTTAAACATATGCCCCGCCATCGATGTACAATCTTAGCAAACCACGACAGTGGTTCCATAATCGCGACCGACCAAAATTCCAGTAGGCGCTTTCTAGACCTACCACCTAGACTACATAGAGCGACAATTGGCTAAGACGGCTGGCGGCTGCTTGCATGGATAAGAATGGCACCTACGGCAAGACGCCAATAGCACGCCTAGTGGGAGCCTGTGCCTAGTGGTGAGAACTGTCGCAGTAGAAAGTCAAACGTTGCAAAAGATATATAGCCAAGTGGTTCTTCTAAGTATAGGCCTAGGATTCTGTGTACTGCCACAAACCTAAAGAAATAACATATCTTATGACGATGATGTTGCATCATCATTGCAGCCTATCACTAGTACATTGCTTACCACGTGCCTCCCCTATAGATTGTCACCAATTGTGTTTGTTGCACTTATTTTGGGGAGATATTACCACAGTTGCCACGCTTGGCAGGCAGTTCAAGTAAAATGCTGCTGCCCATCTTCTGGTTTTGATTTTCCCTCTGTCGACTTTTACGATACCCACGGGATGAGTGGTAGATTCTCTTAAGCCGCCACCACACGGCATCTTAGTAACACTTATATTATATTTTTCTTTATTTATATTATATTATATTCTTTCGTTAGGTGATTGCGTTATGAACTGCATGTACAATTAAATTCTGCCATTGACACACGGAAGGTACCTAGCGGTGGCAGCAGAATACCAGCGTTGGCTTTCTGGCCAACATAATGCTGAGCTGAAACCATATCGATCCAGCATCGCAACTCTTCTTTTTAAATTTACTATAGATTTAAGGTAATATGTTTTCTATTGTGTTCCATTTTTCTTTTGTGTTTTATGTACCATCTGTGCTGGATTGATTAAATGAGATATTATTATTATTATTACTTACTGATCAATTCCCAAAAACGCCATAAGGGTAATATCCGGCTGTCGGTTCCACTTCAGCAGCCTCCTCCAGTACAGGTCATCTTCTGTCTTATTATGCAGCGCGTATAACACGAACAGCGCTGGATGGACTCGTGGCAGCAGAGTTGGTTGTAGCAATGTTGCAGCTGATACTACTTCTCTAAAAACATTAACATTTACAACTTCACACCAATAACGCATAATGAACGGATTCAGAAAGTGGATAAGAAGAACAAAATAGAGATTATTAAAAGCGTTATATCTAAGTTAAAGGTAAAGACCGCCTGAAGTTCTGTTTGTGTTCAAGAAATAGAATTTCCTCGTTCTTTCCTTCATCTATGGCGATCAGAATGACCCCACAAGTCAGAAATCGCATCATAATTATCTATACCTACCATGCTGCTTCCACCAGTGATAGGCTAAAAAGATGATGATAATGCATGACTTTTGAAGAGATATTTTTAATACATACATAGAGTCACATCAGGGTAGGTAGACCATATCTTTCCACTTGCTACGATCCTGACAAACATCTTTCGCTTCTTCTTAAAACGACTTCGATTTGATCGTGATACGTTCGCCTACGTCGACCCTTACCGGCAGGCTCATTCACACTCGCCCCATAAATCTGTTTCGTCAATCTTGTTTCATCCATCCTCTCTACGTATCCAAACCGTCTAAGCATCCCTTTCTCTATCTTTGTCACTACATCTTCTACTACACCGCAACGTTCCCTTACCAATCTGTCCCTCACTTTGTCTATCAAAGTCACTCTAGCTGTACTTCTCAAACTTTTCATTTCACAGCATTAATCTTATTTCATGCTTCTTCTGCCAGACCCAACATTCACCTACCGTACATAAGAGTGGGGACCACTACTCCTCTATGTACAGCCCAGTCGTGGCTTTTTAGATACGTTCTGGCTACACAAAGTTATGTAGGGCCCTATATATTTGATTTCCTGCTAACACTCTTCGCTCAATGTCACTGTCGTAATTTCCATCTTTCGTTAGTTATTTGTTCTACTCTTTCTCCTTTAATCAGAACTCTGCAATCCGACATACTTTCTTCTCTTTCAAAAATCATTACTTTCGTTTTATCTACATTAATTTTCATTAATTTGTTTTGTAGAGCATCATGCATAATGTTAACAATCGCCTGCAACTCCTCCTCCGATGATGCTAATATAACCTGATCATCGGCGTATAAGAGGGCATTTGATGGTGTGATCATTCATTCCTGATCCAAACGCATCCTTCAAATTTTTCAAGCAATTGTCTATAAATAGGTTAAACAGCCACGGCGAAGCCACACATTCCTCTCTAACACCTTACACTGACATAAGCAATGGAATCCTTATAGAGTGATTTCAGTGTTTGTATCAAACGTGTGTGTGAAAAGAATTACACTACTGTATTCTCCGTTATATAAAGAAGACTACAGATATTATCTGTCTACGTCTATTAATAGACAGACACTACGGTAGATACTCACCCTTCAATAGGATTACTATCTTCTTCATTGGAATCCGCGTCGGAGTATGGCAGCACAAGTTCAGAGCCCTCTACGGGCAGCGCGGGGAACAACAGTCGCACCACTTGGTACAGCCGAGTGGTGATACTCTTCAGCTCTTTCACGGCGTGACTTAATAACAGTGGATGAACTCTAACACCGCCGTATGTGGTGTTGAAGGCATTGGTGACGCTTAACACCAACTGACCTAATGGGTGGTGGGTAGACTCGCATGCCTGGAAATCGGTATTGTTTAACGTTACTTTCACCCCTTTTCACGACCACACGAGCGGTCCACTGCTGGCAACAGCCTTCCTAAGTTGTGGGAATCGATAAGCTATTGCGAATTGGACGAATCAGCCCGTTTTTGATCTGGATATTTTATGATGAACGCGTGGACTAGTGGTCAGAATACCTGACTTCTACGCCGCCGGTGCTAGGTTCGAAACCCGGGCGGAGGCCACATTTGTGTAAAAACACAAATCGATGCTTTTCTGGTTGTGTCGGAAAAAATGGATGTCTGTAAAACACACCCACGATACAGGAGAAATCCTGCTGAAGGGCTCCGTTTTTTTTTAATTTAGGTTAGCATATTTTAGAAATCATTACTCCGCCATCTGACTGTCTTCACTTGATTTTGCATGTATTTCCCGGGTATTACCATAAAATCTTACAATAGCCTGTATGTAGTTTGCCATTACGTGGATAAATACCCTTTTAGATTGTAGTTAGTTACCTTCAAGAAAAGAGCCTATTCCTTTCTCAAAAGCTGGCAAAGCATCCGCAATGACTCTGGTATTGCAGTTTTTTTTTTATTGTATAAAGTGACAAAACTAGCAAAACGTTCACCTGATGATAAGTGCAATGTCCGCCGACGTCAAATGCTGTGTCACCCAGAATATTTATGTGTGACACCACACTGAACCCATCAGCCTGAGACATCAGTTCTTAAGTCTCAAATGCTGTGTCACCCAGAATATTTCTGTGTGACACAACACTGAACCCATCACCTTGAGACATCAGTTCTTAAGTCTCAAATGCCCAGTTATTATGCTAGCTCACAGTGCCCTTCAAACCGAAACACAGTAATGCTTTCACACTACTGCTTCACGGCAGAATAACAGGCCCTGGGGTGGTACCTACCTAGACGGATTCCTGCATTGGCGGCGGTGATCGCTCAACATCAGGTGAGCCCGTTTGCTCGTTTGCCCCCTATTACATAGCATTACTTTTAGTAACGCCTCATTTCCATCGGGGTAGGCAGAGACCACATCTATCCACTTGATACGATCCTGATACACATTTTATAATAATGAACTCTTGTAGGATTCCTAATTAGGAATCCGTCTAGGTAGGTAATCCCGCCCTGCTAGTTATTTCGCCGTGAAACAGTAGTATGCAAACTATTGTACTAATTACTTACATTACTGTGTTACGGTCTGAACGGCACATAGAGATAGTGTGATCACTGGGCACAGTTATTACACAATCTCTCAGGGCGCACTGTGGTGCTACTGACAAATGTTTTGGGTGAATCGAGCATTTGTTATGGCATATTTTATGGGTATATGCACTTACAATCAGATGAATGTTTTCCTCGTCTCATTAATTTTCCTATTGATAAAAAAAACTCTTTATTAATGAGCAGACGGTGCACTTACCATATCGGTAATCATAGAGCTTATCTCGTTAAATTCCATTAAAAAAAAAACGTTCGTTCCGGAATCGAATTCGCGACCCGAAGCACCGCAGCTTATCCACTGCACTGTTTAGCCTATGACTACGTTAAATTACTTACATTATTTAAATATTGCTTCAACTCCAAATAATCGTTATAGCTAAGAGTCTTTTGTCCGAATTGCGGAATGACTTCTAAGCAATCCACGGATTTCTCTATATCCGAAGTGTGTGTGTTCGCTTTTGGTTTATGCTTCTCTTTATGCGAGCAAGAGATAGCAACGGCAACGTTCTGCCAAATTTTCACGTTGTCAACTGTTGGGCTCGAGGGGCCAGTTGAAAAGTGATCGCCGGTGGGAGTCAATACAGTTTCGGACACGCCGAGACATTGGAAACATTGACGGAATAGCGCGTTCCATTTTTGATTTGGTGCCACACTCAGTTTACCGAAAGAACTGAAAAAAAAGAACTATGTTATTTACACTTAATATAATAAGAAAGAGGTTTATTTATATGTGGGAAACTTTGTCGAAAGCGATTGAAACGATTCTATTTTTTTTTAAATAATACTTTACACTTCTATTTTTTTTAAATAACACTTTACCCAGAACAATTCTGTGTGACAACACACTGCGCCCGTCACGCTGAGACATCAGTTCTAAAGTCTCATATGCCCAGTGATCACACTAGCTCTCAGTGCCCTATAAATCGAAACACAGAATTGTTGGCACACTACTGCTTCACGGCAGAATAAATGGCCCTGGGGTGGTACCTACCTAGACGGATTCCTGCACAGAAATCCTACCACCAGTATAAATACTAGCAATGGTAGTAATATTACTAATATTCCAGTTAACCACTCCAACTAAGCGTTAAAGCTTGTGCTGGGAGACAGTTTACATCAATAGTCGAATGGCGGGCTCGATCCTGCGACGTCATGTTTTGCAGTCCGTACCCTAAACGTTTAGGCTATTGCATAATTCTGAAAATTATTGAATTGTCGAAGGCCACTGCGACAATCCCCGATTGCTGTCGGAAGCTACTCGTATCAAGCACTCACTCGTTCTAACCTCACTAACTCACTCAGCGCCCGATTTTTGACTCGACGAACATTTCATTGTTCCCATGGCCTGCTGTGCCCGAGGTGTACACATGGGCTTGGCTTCTCTGGTAAGAACCCACCCAAGCCAGAAACAATTCTACGCCCACGAAAGAAAAAAGTACCAAATATAACGTTAAATCTGTCCTTACTTTGGTTTAGAATTAGCAGGTAACGCTGGATTGGAAACGTTCAGTTGCATCACCGCATTGGTGACTTTGACGCCTTCGGTCCAGGCGCCGCTGAGGGAGCCCTCGATACGGTCCCCGCTGGAGAATGTGAGCACGCCCTTTCCCGAGAAAACGCCCGCCGACCTGAACTCGCCTTCGTAGTGAGTGCCGTCCTCGAACACCATTACTCCGTGGCCCTATGATATATTGAGATAGTGTGAATAGAACTTCTTTTGATGCAGTGTGCAGCCACCGTGAGTCATTAGTTCTTAAGTTACATATTCTCTGTAATTACACTAGCACTCAGTGCCCTTCACACCAAAACATGATAATGTTTGCATACTACTGTTTCACGGCAGAATAACTGGTCCTGGTATGGTACCTACCTAGACGGATTCCTGCATAGGAATCCTACCACCAGTATACATATTCCCGCCCATATTTCATATTAAACAATTAATTGATTGGAAAGTTACATAAATTGGATACTATGTAAAAGGATTTAAATGATTTTACAGCGGTCAATACACTTAATTATCAATGGTAAGAAGAGATAATATGCACTGAACTGTCATAAATAATTCGAAACACAAACATGATGGATACAGAATAATCTAGTAAGGGTAATAATATACCCTTATCTAAAGTTAATGCGTACTTCATCCATTCTTATATTATAAATGCGAAAGTACTAGTACGGGGACCAGACCCCGGTCCTTGTTACCTTTTCACGGCACCACCGCTGAAGCGATCTTAAAAAAATTTGGCACAGAGATTGTTTGCATCCTGAAGACGGAAATAGGCTACATTTTATCTTGGCGAATCAAATAGTTTCCACGGGTTATTAAAAAAAAAAACTATATCCACGCGAGAGAAGTCGCAGGCATCTCAATGCGGCAATGGAATAAAGTAAATGTCATAATAAATCGGACAAATTAATAAGATTAGTACGTAGCTGTGGGTCACTGCGGTTGGTGCACTACGTATTGGTATAGCCTACAGCTAGTGTTTTTAATAATACGCTTTATCTAATAATGTCTTCTTGACAAGTATTTTAAAATCGATGTCCGATTTTTGTATTTCACTTTTAGGAATTTTATTATAAAAATTAAAAATTGTATGTAATAAAAGTTTTGCCCTAAGTTGGTTTAAGACTGTATAGTGATTTGAATATATCTATATCATTTCATAATTAGACAACCGTGTGACCTTGTCGTCACAGAACCTTTACTTCAACGCCGCAGGTCCTGGTATCGAATCCCTAGTTGAAGTCCACTTTTGTGCAGAAACAGAAATTGTTGGTTTTAGGGTCTGGTTGTGTTGGGTACCCGTGTGGTAGCGGCTGAAGAGAATCGACCACCCCATCTCAAACCGTGGGTGTGGTAAAAGTCGACAGAGGGAAAGTGAAACCTGTCTGGAACATCTTAATAAATAAACTGCGGTTGCCAACCCGCCTGCCAAGCGTGACAACTATGGCAAAATCCCCCCAATATGAGAGCTACAAATTTTTGTGGCAATCTGTGGGGAGGTCTATGTTCAGCAGTGGACTAGGGATAGGCTTAAATGATGATGATGATGTGTTGTGTATGTGAAATTTATAGATATCGTGAGTGCGTTACAGATGTAACACAGGTGTATCACGCACTCACGGTACAGGAGAAATCGTGTTTCAAAAACCAAATATCGGATACAATAACAGAAATACTCAAGAAATTGAGTGTGAAAGTGTTTCTAGATTATTGTGCGCGTTTGCCACCCGACTATGAGCTAATAACACCTATGCTCTGTAAAAGGATACCTATGCAGGAATCAGTCTAGGTAGGTACCACCCCAGGGCCAGATATTCTGCCGTGAAGTAGTAGTGTGCAGACATTACTGTGTTTCGATTTGAAGGGCACTGAGTGCTAGCGTAATCACTGGGCATATGAGACTTAAGAACTGATGTCGCAGGGTGACGGGCGCATTGTGTTATCACACCGAAATTTTCTTGGTGACATGGCATTTGTTATGGGCAGACGTTGCACTTATCATCAGGTGGACGGTTTTTCTCGTATCGTCACCGTATTCAATAAAAAAATAACTTTAACAGATTTTAAGTTTAAGTCTTTCACACACAAACAGATTTTTTGGTATTCGATTTGGAGATAAGAATGAGTTTATAATTAATAGTGTGAAAATCTTATAATTCGAATTCTTAAGTAGCAGACAGACACATTTCTTCATTATTTAAATATTAATGAACAAAAAACAAGCGCATAGAAATTATAGGTTTATGACCGGTACGAGAATTAACCGCGTAAAGATTCCGAACTTTTCTTAAAAAATGTATTGAATTTAAAACATATTTGTTAAGTATATTATGAAGCAGTCGTTATGTAATGTATTATTTAAAGATAAACTTAATACACACACAGAACTCCAATCAGAACCAAAAATTCAGACTTATGATCATCAGGTTCCATGGTGTAATGGTTAGCACTCTGGACTTTGAATCCAGCGATCCGAGTTCAAATCTCGGTGGAACCTAGAATTTTATATCTTTTTGTAATTATTTTATAGATATTCAGTGTCAGAATGAAATTTTATTCCAATTTATTTTAAAAAATTATTCTATACTTAAATATATAATATGGAATAGCTGTTATTCGTAAAAAAAGTTTTTTTTTATTTAATAAGATTTATTGTTCTGTCTGCGACATATTATACACTAGCTGTGCCCCGCGGTTTCACCCACCGTTTAACTTAAAACGAATCACTCACGGCGGATTTCACCGTTGAAACTAAACGCAATCAGTTCAAGAAAAACGAAGTAAGTGCATTTTACGAGTATCAACATCAAATGAACGCAGTCAATGCTAAACGCGGTTCAAATTCTGAACGCCCAATTTTCGACGTTCAGCTCTCTATTACGCGTTTAGAGAGCTGTCATTGTCAATTGCACAACTAACTTTGTGTTAACACACAAAAAATATTTTTAATTCGTATTATTTATTGTTTGCATACCTATAAGCTATGCATAAAAACAGGCTGTTTGATGTCACAAAATACGAAATAAATCGTCTTTTTGTTTTAGATTGTGACGATATTTCATGTAAACTTCTTTTTTCTAAACGCGATCAAAAGTCGGTCAAATCGGTTAGACGAAAACCGAGAACAAATGATACATACGAGTATGAACTCAGTTGAGTAAAACGTGGTTTTATTAAACTTGGTTTCCAAAGCAATCGGTCAAATCGGGTCTAAGGGTTGTTGTGTGATGTTTATAGCCTATAGCCTTCCTCAATAAATGGGTTATCCAACATATTTTTTTAATTCGAACCAGTAGTTCCTGAGATTAGAACGTTCAACCAAACAACTCTTCAGTTTTGTTATATTAGTATAGTTTATACCAGAGTGTATTAGAATATATTACGTTACATTGATTGTTTACACTTAAGGTAAGTACACGTATGAATCCAAAAAAAACTTACAAAGATTTAACGATATAATGTAGATTAACAAAAGTTCTAGGGTTAGTTTTCGTTATATTTTTAAAAGTCATGCCTATTAATTTAGTTGCTTTTCGAATTTAAGAGATTCGTACGGGCAATAATAATTTTATTTCCCATGAAAATTTGATTTAGGAGGCAAATACTCTGCCGGCAAAAATGTTAATGATGTCCTGGCCGATTTTCGACCACGAAAACTTCCAAATACTGTCACAAGCTATTATGCATCCATTCGGCCTAACGTACCCTCGATTTTCGACCCTACACCAATTTTTGCAATTTTTGCATCAATGTTGGCACCGGCTGGGATCCGAACCCGGGACCTGCGCCGCAGCAGTCAGATAGTCCGGCCACAATGCCACGCGGTCGTCAGAACGGCAATTGTTAATAAAATCTAAGCATTTCGGTTCCTTAGGAGACATGTTAATTCACTTGTAAATATTGACATAAAAAAAAATCAGTATACAAACAATATTACATAATTATGCATCGCAACGGTACCAGGACTACTGCCACGAATGGTATAGCAAGATAATATTGGATTAGGAATTAAATGACTAAAGAGATATAACAAAATTTAAAATCCATTGTAAAGCAGAAAAGTAAAGTAAATCGTATAGATCCACATGCGAATTAAAAAAGGTGTGTTAAATAGTTTTTGAAGAGCACCATTCGCCCTCCCACAATAGTATGCACAAGCAATATATACAAGGTGAAAACTTTTAAATGGCCTTCTTATTTCTACTTAACTTTAATATTATTACATTATAAGTAACTTTTACTAGTCAGTAACAAAATCGCCAAAAAAATCATGCGATCATCATTGCGATTTCAGTGTTCGTTTAACCGTTGTACATGTAGATGTTGCACTATTAGTTTTCCGCTGGTTACTATATTATTTACTAAACACCTAGTATATGTTACATGAACAATATAATGCCGGCAGAGTAGAATAGCACCTACCTCTTTCCTAACCAGGTGTCGTAAGAGGTATCGAGGTCGACTAAGGTATTGTACGGACAGCCGTAATTCGTGCAGAACACCACAATATGCAAATCCGTCGCTATACTGCTCGTAGGAACGCAATGGGAAGAAAGATTTTTTGACTCGTACCAAAATGGCGGCGACGTGGTTCGCCACACGTCTCTTTTCCCGCGGTAGCGAAAAGTGGTCTATGTGTGTCAGTATTGTACGTATGTATGTGTGTATGTAGTATGTACAATAAAATATACACTATTTTTAATTTCGCATGCGGATGTCAACAAATATCTTAGTTTGTCCCATATACAGGTAACGAGTATTATCGCCCGTGTTAATATTACTTCAATTTACCGTCAGAACGTCTTGCGTAAATAATCCTTCGTAGTAAATGCCATCTAAGGTGACTATGAGGCCACAGCCGTGCTTCTTGTTGTCACTCCAATTTCCCAAATACTTCTCTCCTTTCCCAATGTCGTCCATCACACCGTATCCATGTCGGACTCCGGCAACCCATTCGCCGGTGTAAATGGTCGCAGTGGACGATGTAAAATCTCCTTGCCTCTTTACCCCGTGCCCGTGAGGATGGCCATCTTTAAAGTAGCCCTCGTAAATGTCACCAGATAGATATTTCATTACGCCGTATCCGTTTTGCAAATTCTCTTTCCAATGTCCGTCGTAAGTACCTGGACATAGAGCCTAATTGAGCATCAAAATTTACTAAAGGTTAGATTTTGGATTATTTCTGTGAGTAAAATTTATTACAGTAAATTGTATTATGATTTTTTTATAGTTAATAGGCACAGGCCGCGTGGTGGCGGCTTAAAAGAATTTACCACCCCATGTCTCCCCGTGGGTGTCGTAAAAGTCGAAAAAGGGAAAATGAAAACCAGGAATGAGCAGCAGCATCTACATGGAACATATGAATAAATAAACTGCGGTTGCCAACCCGCCTGCCAAGCGTGGTGAGCGTGTGATGATGAGGCTCAGGGGTCTTGCTACGAAGGTTCGGATCGAATCGAAGCAACGACGGTCGTCAAACATAAACCCTGCTGCCAAATTACTTCGGATGCAACTTCTCTGGACGGCTTACCTTCGGATCCCACAGGCAACCAATAGAATGAATGTTACGGAAAGGTGATATCGTGGTAGTAAATGTACGATCGTTTAGCCAAAACTTCGTATTTCGATTTTCGTAGTAGACCCCCAGAACAGCTCGATTTTAATGAAAATTTTAGGGTTTAATTTCAGCGTTCAGAAGGTATGAATATAAATATTTGTAATATAACTTAACGCGGGTTAAGCCGTGTAGCATTTATGAAAATTAAAAAAAAAATGTTCTACACAATACACAGGTTGATTATTCCAAGTTTTAAGACTAGGACGATTTACTAGTAAAAAATACGGACTTTGCAAACTAAATTTCCCTTCTAGCTATATATAAGTTTACTAAATGGTAATAATAGTCCTACGTCGAAAACATTTCGAAATTTTAAATGTAGCCTTTTAGGCCAAAGGAATATTTTGATAAACTTTAAACAGCTTCCCGGATAAAAGACTTTCGACTAAGTGAAAACTGTGCGTATACGGTGCGTAAATTCGGTGTATCAACGATCTTTTTGAACTTGGTACTACTGCGCCATCTTAATTAAGAAGTTAGTTTGTATTTTTTCACCATTTAAAGTCCCCGTTCTTTCCGATCGCAAGATTTCCCGTCGAATTATGCTATTATTAAATATCTGTGTTGTATATTTACTATTATCTAAACAGAAAACTATATAGTAAAGGTCTAGTTATTACTGGACCTTTACTGTGCTGATCACCCTTTCTCTCGATTACAAGAAAAAGGGTTGCTTTATTTAACTCACTGAATTAAGTGTTCTCCAATATTAATTGATATAAAAACGTCTCATCCCGTGGGTGTCGTAAAAGTCGACAGAGGGAAAATTAAAACTGTGGTTGCCACTATAGCTAAATCCCACCCAAAATGAGAGCTACATACTGTTTAGAACTGGCGCACATGTATAGTATCTACGCAGTCTCTTTCTATCCCCAGGAAAATATTAAGAAGAATTAGTTTTAAAACTTACCTAAATTCGGAATTTCCATTTTACCATGACCACAGAGTGTATTTAACTGAAACTGACCAACATAGAGTTTGCCATCAGGCCATTCGACTTTGCCGTGACCATGCATTTTTCCATCTAACCATCTCCCATTATATTTAGCTTCTTTGTAAAACAAGCTCTTACTTGAAAATGTATAGCAGGCACTCCTAATCGCGGGAGGTTTGAATAGTGTCTCTTTATTCAATGCTATCCGTATGGATGTGGTAAAGGAATGGATCCATTCCAGTTTCTCCTGCTCTGTACTTGTTGAAACCGAGATGGTTTCCTCTGGCATTATTAACTGGATGACATTTTGTAAAGAATCTGTATTGGGCGCTGCTTCAATCCATAGTGTTTCAATAGGATGAACATTAATTACGCTGCCATTCACATGAACAAACAAATCATTGAATAAGATGAACCAATGTGAACTAAAACGTCCTGGGTTCACTAAGTTCAGTTGACGAGACTTTGATTCTCTTATCAATCGCCTTTCAGGAATTCGATATTGCTCTAATGGTTTTCCTATTGTTTCCCAAAATAATTTTGTCATATCTGCTTCCTTTCTTTTTTTCTCCTGATCATCTATTAATGTATCTAAAGATGATATGACTTTATTGAGCTTCTCTTCAATACTAATTTTCGTTTCACTTTTCTTCTTTTTATTTTTATGTCTTAACAATGATTGCGAAATACATTTATAGGAGCTTAATCTTGTTAAGGGCTGCACAAAAGCTAAAGCTACTACAGCTTCCAAAGTTTTCTTATTGTTTTTCTGTTTGTTTGATGGAAGCTGATCACTGAATAAATTATAAACACTTGATGGCACGTCAACAATATTATTAATGTGAGCAAATCCACCAATAACAATCAAATTGCTTATAGCTAAGTAATACCTTTTGTACAAATAAATATACTCATCTAAATTTTTTAATAACGTTATATCACATTCATTAATGTGCTTTTCAGCATATTGCCAAGTAGAGAGCACATTCAAAGCTGTTATGTTCAAAATGTCACCGAAAATATCACATATGCTTTCATATACATTGGAATGTAATGTAATTGCTTTGCTTTTCTTTAGAAAAGGTTTAACAAGTGATTGATAAATTAAAATCATTTCTTCTAAATATCGTTGAGCAATAGATAAGTTTTGAAATTCGGGACATATAGTAGACTCTTCTATAGAACAATAGCTAATATTACCTGAGGATAATACTCTCCAATGATAGCACATATTTTGAGACTTCTTCGTATAATTTTGGGGCTGGGTTATTTTAATAGTAACACTAACATCTTTAACATTTTCACCAATTGCATCATCCTTTTTCCTATTTAAATTGACTATAGATTCTGTAAAGCCTTCAGTATGTTTTCCCATATAAAATATATTCTCATTTTGGGTATAAGCTAGACTATGATGGTCAGTTGCAATCATATCTCTAATACGGTCACTTTCAGAATTTTCAGTAAACTGTTTTGGACCACTTTTGTCTTCCCTGGAATCAAAACTTACTTGATGAAAATGATTGTATCCCCACATGAACAGTCTTCCATCCAATGTGAGTGCTGCACAATGCCACTTCCCACAAGAAACCTTTTGAAGACCGAAACCTGACAGACTCATTACTACCATAGGTTTAACTCTTTTGACTGTATCTCCGATTCCTAACTGTCCGTATGTTATGTCACCCCATGTCCACAATTCAGTAGCCAGTATATTTTTGCCAAGCTTAGACATGTTTTTGAGGTTTTCAATCTTTCTTAAAGCTTCAAAATCTTTTTCACTGCTGATAGTACTCGTTGAAAACTGCAGATCGTCATGGTTACCATTAGAGGCACAACTGTACATTAGAGAGTTGACTTCTTCAGCATTCATATGATTTCGAAGTTCTAGAATATCATTGTTATCGCTGCTACCGCTGACATGTCTTGATAAAGTTGCAACTTTGTCTCCCACAGTCTTAACTCCTTCGTAAACAAAGTTTGTTAGATTTGATACATTTTCTTTGATGATTCTTGTTGGTTTCTCTGTATATTCAACCAAATAATCTTCACCAGCTGATACCCAAGACAACTGCCTACTCAAGAATTGCCTTGCTGCATCAGTATTGATAAAAATATTATTTATTTTGTCTGTACTTCCTTTGGGTGTTCCATCATCTTCTAGAATATTTTCATCAACTTCCGACTGATTATCCTGTAGCTTGATATCACTTACATGATTACTTTGAGTAATATTATTCTTTGTGACCTTTGATTCTTCTGATGATGGACTAGAGTCTTCAGTAAAACTTTGAGCATCAATATGGACATCAGTTTGTGGTGCTGTTGTACTACTTGAATCTTCACTAGATTTACTTATATGGACTCCGAGTGGGCAAGTCTCTGATAAGGAAGGAACTGAAGCAGGGGATGCCAAGCCTATGATTGATTGGCATTGCGAACAATTGGATGCAAACACTTCTTCGTCATCATTATCACTATCTGTGTCACAATTCCCAGAACGCCTAACATTTTTTCTAGCTATCACAGCAGCAAAATTTTGACCCACAGATGCACTGTACACAGTTCGACCTTCAAAAAATGGAACTTTCTTTATACTATTACTATCTAGTGATATTTGCGGCATAACTCCTGACCCCCATAGTTGACCATCACTGCTTATAAAAAGCTGTCCAAAATCACTAGTCACAACATTCCTAAATTTTACTTTAAAACTGTTACTTTTAAAACCATGTGGGCAACATTTAGAGTCCTCTTTAACAACAATTTCTTCTTTATTTTTAAAGTTTACATTTGATCTATAAAGTCTTCCATGTACATCAATAATATAAAGAATATCATTATGATAGGATATGTCGATTGCTGTAATGCCACTAATTCTTTTACAATTCAATAAATCTTCTTCAATAGTACAATGATAGACACCATGGTCACTCCCTAAAATAATACAGTCAGTGCCTAAGGAACACAGTTTTACAATTTTATCCGGTACGTTTTGTGACAATGAAACTTTTAATGGTGTTAATCCATGCCAGAATTTATGTTGACTCATTTTAAAATCACTCACTTTCTCTTGGAATTAATTGAATCATTATGGTATTCAACCACAAAAAACTGTCGCAAATCCTTTTTTCTTTATTTGTTTAACAAAGGAAACACTTTTTTGTAACTGGTTAATACTCGATGGAAAAAACTGTTTTTATTTATTTACAATTAAATTCATAACAAAGTGGTTTATTAGCAATGTTCCCTTAGATCCATTCTGTATTTCACTTTAAATTTTATTGACATTGATAGATCTACATGACAGCAAGCAATGTTATCATCTCATCATCTCCATAAAATAAAAAGCAAAGTTGTTTATTTTTTTGTTTATAATAATATCAATGAAACAAAATTAAAATAAACGACACATTAAAAGACACAGTGTGTTACACAAGTTTAACAACATAATTGGTGATAAGCCTTGAGTTAGCTTGCCTTGAGTAAATAAAGACGAAAAATGATATATCGAGGGTGTAGTGCTAAAACCCAATAAGTCTCAAAAATCGAAAAATGAGTTTTTTTGCCTATCTTAATGTATTTTTATAGCTCATTTGAATGGTCTAATCAAATACGCAGATTTCACAGTGAAAAGCAAATTATTTGAAGTAAAAACCCAATATTGTGTTCATGTTTAACCAAAACTTTAGAGACAAAACATTATAAAGTGTGTTAATTTTATAAATAATATTTTTATTTAACAGTTAAACCACAAAAATCTATTTATTTGTATTAAGTGTTTATATATCTCAATTAAAATTATTTAAAAGCATAGGACAGTTGCCATTATTTATATATATCGGGTTTTAGATTTATACAAGTAGATATAAAAACATACAAATCAAAAATCTAAAACTATTATTATCGGGATTTATTGTTCGATTGTATGTCGAAATTAACAAGTTTTGTTTAATTATATGGTATTTCCTCATTCGCCAACTAACTTTCTTAATACTTCGTTTAGGGAAGAACCCAATAAATAAATTTTGACCAGACTTTTTCCAGTTTGCGAGGAGTATAGTACACGTGCAGGTAACTTACGCGAGTATTTTTTTAACTACCCAGTTTAGTGCTGATTGTTTGCGCTTCGATGGGTGGTGGTGGTTATCTTACATTATGAAATCGCCAAAAGTGCCTACGCCCATTCAATGTGATAAATGCATATATAAATGTACTCAAAAGTTTTCTTATGAAGAACGAAACAATTTGTGCTGTAATTATTACAACATGGATTTTGTTTCAAAGAAAACCATTATTGTATCATGCTTAATGCAAAAAATACTTTTTAAAAGGTGAATATATATTAGTGTAGATGTTATGTCTGATGCTGTAAAGAAAGCAGATTCGTTCGGGGTTTATAGTAGCGTTGATCAACGCTAAAAAAAGGCCTTTAATAAAACTAAGAAGATATTGCATTTATTAAGCAACACATCGAATCATTTCCTGTGATGGAGTCTCACTACTGTTGCAAAGACAGCAAAGAAATATTTAGCCCTCGATGTACAATCTTTAAATAATATGTATGATTCAGATAGGGCAGCAGTTTCAGCTTTTAGGTACAGTGACATATTTAATGATATCTATAAATCTGAGTTTTTTCGTCCTAAAAACATAGGTCGTTTTGAAGATTAAGATTATTATAAGATTTTTTTCAAATATGAAATGGCTGATTCGGAAAAAAAAATCATGAAGAGTATCAGAAGCATTTACAACATAAAAAAATATGTCATGTAGAAAAAGATGCTGACAAAGATCGCGTTAAAGAAGAGTCATTTAGGTCTAATACTATGGATTTGCAAGCAGCATTGTAGATACCATATGTAGGAAAAAGTATATTATACTAAATGAAAAAATTAGTGTTATATAATTTTACTATTTATGAAGCAATTTCTTTTTTGGATAATGTTACAAAACGAGCAAAACGTTCACCTGATGGTAAGTGGAATGTCTGCCCATAACAAATGCTGTGCAACTCAAAACATTTCTGTGTGACACCACATTGCAAATAATGCATACTGACCTGCAAACCTTTTTCGAGTGAATTTAATGGTAAAAAGGGATATGGAATGGATGGGGAATGGGAGTTGTATGAAAAGTATATGCCTATATTACTTTTTGTCGAAAGAGTTACTCCAATCCATTAAAGAAATCAGTATTTTTTCTGATAGAAAAAAGTGGACAGAATAGAAATTAATACATGTCAGTACTTTTGCTCTGGGCCATTCAAAAAATTTAATATAATTGAACAGAAATTCTTAGAGAGTGGCCACACTCACATGGAAGTCGACTCCATGTATACAGCTATTGAAATAGTGTCTAAAAATAAAACAATAAACAGCGGTAGTAAGTAGAAAAACATTTTAACAATAGCTAGAAGGAAGAGGGTCAAAACTATTATGAACGAGGAGTAAAAGCATCCAAGAGATCAAAAATCACATAACATAGATGTTTGTAAAATCAACGTTAACACACCTAAAACTAGAGCTAAAAAAGCTTCAATCCCACCTTCAATGAATGTGCAATTACCTGTAAAAATACAGCATTTATATTCCAGTCAATTATCGATTAGTCTTGCCAAAAAGAAAGACCTAGACAATATGTGTGAAAAACTCATCATACTTTAAGAAACTTCATGCATGGTATGAAAAATTACAACAAACAATCAACATTTAAGAGTAACGAGGAGTAAATTAATTCTAATTTTTATGTCTTACTTCTACTAAATAAATCAATAAAGTACAATAAATGTTTTATTTGTCGTGGGGTAAAACCCAATAAGTCGGTACGTCTTGTAACTTATTACTTTTCTGTAATTAAATGGTCCACCCCCGGAATTTCAAAATGTTTTTTTGACAGTAGTAGTAACACAGCATTTGTTATGGGCAGACGTTGCACTTACTATCAACTGAACGTTTTGCTGGTCTCATCACTACCTAGTTTAGAAAAGTCACACAAGTGAGGAGATATTTCATATGATGGAAGCTTGCCTAGCAAGCTAGCACTCTAAAGCCTATCAAACAAGGCTCAAACAGACAGACAGGGCGTTTTACCGTGATTCTCCATGACGATTCCCAGTAGAATCACTAGTGAATAGTTCTATTAAGCATTATAATCTTTCGCTTCAGCTTTATATATACCTAGGTAATTGAAAGCAACCAAAACGCACCGGTTAACTAAATGACGTTAAAAGAGGTAAAACTAGTTTACCGCTTTTAACAAAAATAAATGATACCATAGATAGTAACGGATAACGATAGCAATTTACATTACGACCGAATTAAATTGAAAATAATAACATAGCCAAATGCATCCGAGAGTGATGCTCGACTTTTCATATGGACATTACTATCATTGAGTATAGTAATACAAGAAGAAGTTACTAATTACTATACTCTATAGCACTCCTGGCTACTTATTTTGTTGCTAGACTGTAGCGATGTGTAACTCGTACTGTTATAATTGAGGATGAGGAATTACATACATAAGGTACGTCGACATGTGAAGCCTCGTAAGGAACGCCTCATTTGAGGTGAGGTAAAGTATCGTGTGGTAGCGGCTTAAGAGAATCTACCACCCCATCTCATCCCGTGGGTGTCGTAAAAGTCGACAGAGGGAAAATAAAAACCGAAGATGAGCAGCAGCATCTTCCGGGAACATCTGAATAAATAAACTGCGGTTGCCAACCCGCTTGCCAAGCGTGGCAACTATGGCAAAATCCCCCCAAAACGAGAGCTACAAACCTTTGTGGCGATCTATGGGGGAGGCCTATGTTCAGCAGTGGACTAGTGATAGGCTGAAACGACGAAAGTATCGATTGTCGTGACCTCGTGACTCTAATGAGATACTGATTAAGTATTTGCATCAGCAACATTGCCGTCCTGTTCACACCTTGCGCTCACTTGAATATGCCTATGTGGCTCGTATAATTCTTCTAATATTTTCATGCGCCAACAAATTAAATAGTTCGTAATTTTAACAATAGTCTTTACAGTAGACATATTGCGATTCTAATGCGACCGTTAAATATCGTTCGATATGAAGTGTAATCGACTATTTACCTGATTCTCATTGAATTGATCGCTCGCCTCTGGTACTCACACATATTTTTTATTACTGCTTGTAGAAATTTAGTTACGATGAGTTTTGAAACCACTGAATATTGGTTCAATGCATGCATTAATAAAATTCCTTCGGCGTTAATTTCTTTTAAGGCGATTGCGAGCTGCCAGCTTAAAAAAAAGTATAGGCTTTTATTAGCTATGGTTTACGTAGACTTCACTTGAATCTAAACCGAGGAACTTTATTTAGTCTGTCTGAGTCTGTCAAATTCGTGTAGTAGAATAAATGTTCTCAGTCGTCCTTTCTCCAATAAAAAATGGCGAATCGTGGTGGAGCATCCAGACGCGTTCCTGAAAATGAAGCTGCTATTACATACGTTCAGTGCGATGGATTGGTAAGTAATAGTAGAAATAGTTCTTCATTTAAACTTATTACTTTTTTTAAACATCTCGGAAGCCGTCTGACACGTCATGGTTATTTCTTGTTTTTCACTTCCATTTCCCAAAATGTTTTAATATTAAACATAAATCTGTCTATTATTATTTGAATTATGATAATGCATAGCAAAACTGGCGTATTTTAAGTCAATGTGCCATTAGTGATCACAAGTGTTTAAGGGTTTAGGTTATGTTGACGACTTTTATTTACCTGTACCCCAATGTATTTGACTGGATGAGTCATGTATAGTTTTGGAATACTACTTCACTCCTGTTTTACATGAGGTCATCAGTTCAAAAGTTCTCTACAACCATGTAAAAATATAATCTCTGTTATCTGGGCAATTGGTTGAAATATCAATCGATATTTTTTATTCTTTAATGAGAACATTGTAATTATTCTCCAAAGAAGTCGGCCTAGTCGTCTTTGATATTGACAAAAAATAATATTTATTTTCCCTGACGCTAAAATAAAGTCATAGTATATTGTTTTCTTTAACTTTCTCCAAGAGGAAGGTAATGATATTATGATATGATATTTTTTATGTTTAATAAGTTTTAAATTGTAATTTTATTGCACAAACCAATTACAAATATAGTGTTTAGAGGTGTGTAAATGTTTGTTTATGAATGATCAACAGTTTACTTTTGTTATCTATGTCAATTATTATCAAATACACCATTTTTGCTATGAAATATTTTTATAGATTAATGATGAAAATTTACTCTGTTATGATTGTCATCTTCCTTTTTTGGGTATTTGTTAATTTGTGTAATTGCTTGATTTTATTCTACATTCAGTTTTAAGAGTGATATATTAAAGTTGGATGAAGTGAGATTGATTAAATAATTGATTTTCAAATATCAATATTTCAGGCGGTAATGAAAATAGTGAAGCATTGCCATGAAGAGTCTTGCAGTAACATGGAAGTGGCCCAAGGAGCCCTGTTGGGCTTGGTTGTTGAGAACAGGCTAGAGATTACCAACTGCTTTCCATTTCCGAAACATGACGATACAATGGATGAGGAAGAATATCAGCTTGACATGATGCGGAGACTTCGTAGGGTCAATGTAGATCATTTTCATGTTGGTTGGTGAGTAAAAATTAAGCTTCATTATATTCAATAAGTTAGTGTTTTGGCACTAAGCAATATGAACTTAACTTTTTTGAATATTGTGGTTTAATACAGTATAATAATGACTACTTAAAGGAAAGTTATTCATTGATGTCTGAATTCAAACAATATTAAAAAATATAGTTGAACTGGAGTATACATTATATATAGTTTTGGAATAAGATTTAAATTTGCTCTCTCAATTACTAAAATGCTATGTATGCACATAAGAAGATAAATTACAACAATGCTTACAAAAAAGTTATATTCATAATGCAAATACATTGAACAAATAGAAGCCAGTATTACTCAACTCCATAGAATCAGTAAACTTATTCATGGTCTGGACATGGATTGATGGACTTTTACAACAAATTTCTGCAAAGTGTATGATGGTCTTTCTGTTTATAAAAAAATATATGTTACTCAGGGATGAAAATAACCTGCAATTATAATATTGCTGCTGGGTTTTTTAATGGTTCTTGAAGGCTGTAGCATTTTATTTCCAACAACATTTTAGATGTAATGACAATAATTGAAAAAAAATATTACTTGCCAATTTAGAGTATGTTCTCATTAAATCTATTAGATTATTTATTTTTTGTTGCAATTATTGTAAATAATTGTGGATTGCAGGGTTGTGCAAGCAGTGTCGCATGATCATGCTAGCGATGGCCGATTAGGTCAACGCTTAAGTTATTGCCTCACCAACATGGCATGTTGAATCTATTTTTTTTTATTTCCAGGTACCAGAGTGCTGATGTTGGTAACTTTTTGAGCCAGTCACTATTAGAGTCACAATATCATTACCAGACTTCAATTGAAGAGAGTGTCGTAGTCATTTATGACACAAAGAAATCTGCTAGAGGTTTCTTAACTCTTAAAGCATACCGATTGACGCCACAAGTGAGTAGATTGTGGGAAATACGATTTTTTGTCTTAATTACATTACAATATAGTAGGAGATAGTCTGATAATGATTTCTTATATTCACGCGAATAATACAGATTGTAAAACTGTATTTACGGATTTTATCGAGTTTTATTTATTACCCGACTTTTCGAGTGCTTTACAGCACCCATAGTCACCGGAGGATGACCATCCTGATGTCATAGTTAACCTGAGGTACCTTTAGCTTATAATTATAATTATAATTTTAATTTTCATTTATCACCTTTACTGAAATCATTCAGGAGGTTGTCATTATCATAAATGTGATATTGGGTAAATCTAGATAGAAGCCCCAATTTTGAAGTTTAAGCAGTGTTATAATTTAGAAATACATTGAAATTGTATACAAAATTAAAAACTTGCAATGTTTCAAGATTTTGCGCTACTTTGAAATTTGGCCTAGTAGTCAGAGTATCTCTGACTTCTAGGCTTCGAATCCCTGTAGTGCAAAAACACAAATTATTGGTTTTCGGAAATAGTTGTTTTATTTTGAGAATACAGGCGAAATCCAGGTGAGGTATCATTTAAAAAAAATATGGTCCAAGAGAAGTTGGTTCCCACATTGTGGCATCTTTTCACAGGGTGGGTGCTATCTTTCTATCCTGGACTTTCCCTAATTCATATCTACTTCATATTTATAAAAAAAAATTATCCAGTTACTTTTGTATGTGAATTATGTATAGTAGTAACCAAGAATACTTTATATCCAGGCTATAGCCATGTATAAGGATGGTGACTACACTCCAGATGCACTGCGCAATCTAAAGATTGGCTATGAGAGCCTGTTTATTGAAGTGCCCATTGTCATCCGCAACTCCCCGTTGACCAATATAATGATGTCTGAGCTCACAGAGATGATACCAGAGGAGGAGGGCTCAAAGTTTTTGGACTTAGGAACAGCGTCAGTGCTTGAAGGTTTGTTAGCATGCTGTTTTATTCTCTAAGAAATTATAAATTTTTATGTAGTAAATTTCACGGTGCTTTGAGATTTTAATTAAAACAAGGTCTTTGATTTACTATGTTGGTGTGTATATTATAATTAAATGTAACATCTTAAATAGATGTTTCCTCCAATGAGATAAAACCTCATGAACAGTAGATGCCCATTAGTCGAAATGGCTTTGAAGAAATCACAACAGTACAAGACCCAATCATTTTGGTGTAGCAGAGATATTGATTTAGGCTGAGATTGGAACTCAGGGACCTCTTCGTCTTTATCAGCCGGTTAATAGTCCACTCCTTGACATTCGCCTTTCCAAATAAGCAGGATTTGACGTAATCACTAAGCTTGGCAGGTAGATTGCTTAAGGGTAAGAGGCGACTAAGGTATTTTAAGTTACTAAGACTAAGGTATTATTGCCTTATTTGTGTAGAATTGTTATTCTTATATACAATGACGTGGTTCTCCACCTGCCACGTCTCGTTTCCCTCGGGGCGGTGTGCTACGTGTTTGACCTCTGACTACCCCTTATATGTGAAAAACGCGTGACTATGTATGTATGTTTAAAATATCATGTCAGTGAAGCCGTTAAATACAGTTAGTAAAATTAAAAAGTAAAACTGGCGCGTGTTCAGGCCAGACAGGATCAAGTACAGTCTGCTCGGAAGGCCATGGTAGAGCGTATGAATCTTACATTGCAGGCAGTCTCCAACTGGGGCAATACCAATCTTGTGAGATTCAATGCCACCAAAACGCAAGCGTGTCTGTTCTCCGCCAAAAGTAGCCCGTTCACCTTGGCTCCTACATTTCAGAATGTAACTCTGGAATACACCGACCGCCTTCAGTTATTAGGAGTCGAGATCACGTCGAACCTTAACTTTGGGCGGTTCATTGAGTCTAAGGCTAAAGCAGCTGCAAGGAAATTGGGAGTTCTTGCAAAAGTGCGGCGTTACTTTACTCCGGGACAGCTTCTGACCCTATATAAAGCTCAGGTCCGGTCGGCTGTAGAGTACTGCTGCCACATATGGGCTGGAGCTCCTAAATATCAACTGGCAGCCTTGGACTCGGTGGAGAGACGGGCCAAGCGGCTAATCGGTGATCCAAACTTGGTTACTACCAATTTGTCCAGTCTCGAACACAGACGTCGGGTGGCCAGTCTCTCGGTGTTCTACAGGTTACATTTTGGAGAGTGTGCGAAGGAATTACATGAGTTAATTCCCCCTTCCCCTTTCCATCATCGGACAACAAGACGCACGGCGGGTTTCCATCCTTTTGTTGTGGACATACCCTGCATTCGGACGAAGCGTTTTGCTTCGTCGTTCATAATGCGTAGAGCAAAGGACTGGAATAATTTGCCTGCATCAGTCTTTCCGTCCGATTATAATGTGGGTGTCTTCAAGAGAAGAGTGAATAGGCTTTTTCTAAGCTAGTGTGCCTACCAACAAAAACTACATCGCCACTTACCATCAGGTGGGATTGTAGTTAAACGCTAGCTTATATTGTTTTAAAAAAAAAAAGTAAAATTGTACCTATTCGCCTTCGAATTTCAGGTCAACTCCGCAGCCTTATGGAACGCGTCGACGAACTGAACCAAGAGGCCATCAAGTTCAACCGCTACCAACAGTTGGTTGTACGTCAACAGCAAGACAAACACCGCTGGCTGCTCAAGAGGGCTCAGGAGAACTCCGCCCGTGCCGCAAAAGACGAGCCCCCGCTACCGGACGAAGATGTCAACAAACTCTTCAAGCCCCACCCGGTCCCGCCAAGGCTGAACCCCATGATTGTGGCTGGCCAAATCAACACCTACAGTCAACACATAAGCTCGTTCTGCTCCCAAAGCCTGGCGAAATTGTATTTGACTCAGGCGCTACAAAACGCGAAGGAAGCGAAGCAGAACAATTAGTTTTGTATATGCTAATTAAAAGTTAAAGAGTCACATTATTGCTTGTTTTTTTTGTTTCCTCCAAAATAATGTAACAATTCGAAAATGTTTGAACAGTCGTGTTCTATTAAATATAAATCTTAATCAACTAATTTCAGTACAGACAATATCATTAAATATTTATCCTTAAACGAATTATTTGAAAAAATAGGTATAATGAAGGGAAGTAAGTTACTTTGCTAATATCCGCATGCAAAATATAAAAATGGTGTATATTACCTAGTTTTTTGAAGAGCACCACCCGCCCTCCCTCAGCAGCGTGCACAAGCAAACTAACACCGCCACCAGGAACCGCCACCAGGTACCCTCCACCAACCACTACAATACTCCCCTAGTGGGATAATATACACCACTGAAGCCGAGAACACGACACGTGTTTCGCCCCAAAACGAGGCATTATCAAGCGTCATAGACTCTACGACAGACGGCCGTCTGTCCTGGTGGCGGTGTTAGTTTGCTTGTGCACGCTACTGAGGGAGGGCGGGTGGTGCTCTTCAAAAAACTAGGTAATATACACCATTTTTAAATTTTGCATGCGGATCTAAGCAAAGTAACTTACTTTCCTTCAGTATAATGGATTTCCGCAAAGTAACGCCTGATTCTATTAACTATACTAAAATAGGTATAGCTCTTTATCAGAGAGGCATGTCGTTACTTATTTTTTTTTATTATTTATACTATGACTATTACTGTTGTACTTGCAACTTATGGACAGTCTTTAAATTGCCATATCGTACACACATTTCACTGGTGGTAGGATTCCTATGCAGGAATCCGTCTAGGTAGGGTACCACCCCAGGGCCAGTTATTCTGCCGTGAAGCAGTAGTGTGCAAACAGTGTTTCGGTTTGAAGGGCACTGTGAGCTAGCGTAATCACTGGGCATTTGAGACTTAAGAACTGATGTCTCAGGGTGACGGGCGCATTGTGGTGTCACACAAAGTATTCTGGGTGAAACAGCATTTGTTGTGGGCGGACGTTGCACTTACCATCGGGTGAACGTTTTGCTCGTTTCTTCACTTTCTACAATAAAAAAAAAACTCATGAATAAAACTGTCCATAGTAATATTATAAATGCGAAACTAACTATCTCTTTCCCTTTGTTGTTGTTATCTTTTCACCTTTTAACTACTGAACCGATCTTGTCGAATTTTGGCACAGATTGCATCCTGGGAGCAGATAAAAAAAAATTATCCCGAAAAATCAAATAGTTCCCACGGGATATTTAAAAAACTACATTCACACAAACTAAGTCGTGAGCATCCCCGGTTTGATCACCGGGCTCGGCTTGCACCAGTAAAATCGTTTATGGCTATTTTAGAATTGTAAATGTCTATTTTAAGTGTTTATTTACCACGTGTTGCGGTAAAGAAAAACATGAGGAAACCTGCATATCTGAGAAATAAATATTTCGAGGACTTGTAAAGTCCGCCAACCCGCCAACATTGGAGCAGCGTGGCGGATTCTTTCCGGCTCTAGAAATATTTCAAAAAAATGTTTAGTAGACTGTACTCAGCATGGGGACAATAAGAGGCCATTACTCTGCTTTTATAAATAAATACAAGATTATCCGAACTTATTTTTGAAGTGAAACTTCTTTGGCGAGGTAGAGTAAAATCTCAAAGTAGAATTTGAGTGCAGCGTTTTCGTGCAACGTTTCTGTAAGAAAAAAAAAGTTACAACTCTGTCACATGTACTGATGTACTTGCACGCGCTCTTTTTTATTTTCTTATTCTTTTCTGATTTTATCCATCCCCAATCTTTACCGTACATAATCGCGAATATTTACTTTTCTCATACTTTGTAGTAGTAATATTACACTATAAAAGAATGAATTAAAATTAATTATTCTGAAAATAATGTGTTGTACCAATACGAAATTTTCGGAGTGTTAATATATCCAAGTACGACAATAATCGCGGTACGTACCTTCCTCCTACATGTCAACGTGTTGAGAAAGAAACAAACACATGTTTATATTAACATTCGTTTAAGAAAGAAAAGGAAAGACTAACAAGAGATGACATACCTCTTACTCAGTAGTCCAGTTTAACATGAACTTAGCCAAGAATTTTTCAATTAATGTCTTAACTTGTTATTGACTTACCAGTAAAAAGTTATATTGTCTTTACTGAACTTGAAACTTTTTACATCTTTTTACAACATTTAATTGGATTCGATGACATTTTCGAAACAATTTCCAATTAATTAATAATTTTGCGTAAGAGCTCTCTAGGTCAGAGAACTGGTCTCTACTAAAGAAAGGTAAATGCGAAAGTTTTAAATCAGTTTTAAATTCACTAATGAGTTGCGGATTCCGGTGGCCTTGTATCCAGTTACTATTGGGAGTGTTGCGTTGTAACGTTTGAAGTGGTTATTAGGGTTCCGTAACCTAACAAACCAGGAGATGGGCAGCAGCATCTTCCTGGAACATCTGAATAAATAAACTGTGGTTGCCAACCCGCCTGCCAAGCGTGGCAACTATGGTAAAATCCCCCCGAATGATAGCTACAAACTTTTGTGGCAATCTATGGGGGAGGCCTATGTTCACCAGTGGACTTGTGATAGGCTGAAATAATGATGATGATGATGAACCTAACAAAAAAATAATCCCTATAAGATCATCCTTTCATTCGTCCCAGTCCTACAGCGTCATAATTTCTAAACTTTTGCACTGAAATGCATGCAATGTGGTACACAGTGACTAGATCTCAATTATATATAATAAGAAAATAAATCATAAATATGTTTTTAGATGTTTCTCACCATCTTAAGTGGCGATTAATTGTTTTGTGCATCGTTATTCCCCGCGATGTCGCGTGTTATCGTTGCGTTGGTAACTATTTTCTAACCACCTTACTGTTCGCGATATTTACACTACTGTCTTTCGGTTTGTTTTCTGACTCCTTTTATTTTAATGTACTTATTAAAGGCATGAACACTATTACGATAGAATTACCTATTACGATCGTCTAGGTTGCAGCTGCCTACGTTCGTATTTTTTGTATACTTATAAACCAATTTTATTTGTTTTGCAACGACTGCCTAGTATTGTTTAATGGCTTAATTTGGCTAATTCTTCTTGATGAGTCCGTAATAGACCCTCGGGCTTGTTTCGAAGTAGTAAAGCGTGTTCTGAGCAACTGCCGACAAAGGCTAATAGCGATAACTTGAGCGATTGTCCCTTGATTACTACAAATTGCTTCATCCTGCTCCAACGTTGCCGCCCCCGGATAATTGGGGGCAATCTTTCCCCGCAGTAAATTACGCGATACCTGTCTAATGTCCGGTGATCGCGAATAAATTAATGTTTAAGTTCTTACCTTCCTTTCCTATGATTCGTGACGAGATATTATACTGATTATGGGCATATGATTTTATATAGTCTTGAAAATTATATGCGCGGGGTATACGTGCCTACGACGGGGAAAAGTAATCGTAGATAGTCAGTTTTTTATACGTTCATTTTTTCAACATTCAGGTGTTTTTCGATCTGTTTTTAACATAAAAAAACTGGTACTAGACTGGTAATAAAGCGATTATGAGACCCAATAATGATTTACTTACGACTGACACGTACACTTTCTGAGATTGTGTCTGTGATAGAGACCCTAATAGAAATGTTAATCAAGGTGCATACAAAGTAACAGTAACCTATAAATGTCCCACTGCTGAACATTTCTGAGAGGGTTTTGGAGCCGAGTAAGGTCCGCCACGCTGTTCCATTGCGGGTTGGCTGTCTTCACATGTCCTCGAACTGTTTTTAGCTCTCAGACATGCACTTTTGCCCACGATGTTTTGCACACTGCTGAGCACCTGGTAAATCAGCACGTAAAATTACAGAACAATTTTAGAAGCGCTGCAGTGAATCAGTGATCGAACTTAGGTCACTCGCGTGCTATGTAATTTAATGCGAGCTCTCGACCTCTGAGGCGTCAGGGCTACGGCTAAGGTATAAACAGTATTTATTCTAGTTACAACTCTATTTAGTTTATGGTTCAAATGACAAGTGTGATGTTTATAGGAATAGATTAACCATTGCTTAAAAGTGTTATTGTTCTATGAAAAAGTAAACCAAAGGTTTACTCACTGTTTATTGATAGCTGTAGTTTTTTGTATATCAATGGGTATGGACAGGGTCCCCACCCGACTAGATACTTACAGAAATATAGTAACAGTCCCAGGACTGTTACTATACACACCGGCACAATTAACGGAACGTTGAAAAAAGGCAGAGTATAGAAAAATAATAATCAGACCTGAAGTAACAAACTGATAAACATCTTTTAACATAGTTTTTAATCAAATTTTATTAAAAATAATAAAAAAAAACATTTCTCCTTTTTGTGGGAACACAAATAATGTTGTAAATTTAAGATTACTAAGATTTAACATTAAATAAATGAAAGACTAACAACGTGTGTTTCCTCATCGTGCTCTAACTAACGTTTCTATCCTTCTGGCCATGCTGCGAATTATGTTATCTATTGTATCTTGGGGAAAGCTCTGCCACTTTTCACGTTTTGCAGTTCTCCCAGGTTGTTGGAGGGTGGTATTCTGGATTTAATAATTTTCTTTAACAAGTTCCAAACATGCTCTATTCATTTCCGGGGATCTTGCTGGCCTCTGCATTACTGTTATACCCACATGGTTTAGATATGCTTGGACTGAGCGAGCACTGTGAGCCCGAGCATTATCCTGCATCAGAATAAAGCCGTCATCATTATAGGGAGCAAATGGCACAACGTGTTCTTTTAAAATATCCCTTATGTACCTATCAGCAGTCACATTCCCTCCTATCGACCATTACTAACTCCGTACGAGCTCCGAAAGTTATCCCTCCCTACACCATGACTGAGCCGCCCACCATATGCCACCGTATTTTCAAAATTAGTCTCAATTTATCGTTCTCCTTTGCGTCCTTCATATTCTCTGCCTTCCGTCGATCTGGTTTAAGAGCACTCTACACTCATCAGTGAATAGTACCCGCCTCCATTGGTATATTTCCCAAAAACTATGTTCGCGTGCGCAAAGTTTAACCGATGTAAACGATGGTGTCTCTCAAGTTTTGGAGCTTCGGCCGGTACATACGAACCTATATATATACGAACCTATGCCCACTTCTTCAAATCTTCTGCGAACTGTACGCTCGCCCACTCGCACTTCTCGTATGACTTCAAGCTCAATTCGGGCCTGCACAGCCGTTACCGGCGTGTTCCTACGAGCTCGAAGTTATAAAAAACGGTCATCCCTCCTCGAAGTGCACTTTCTGCCTTGGTCCCTCCTCCTCTCAAGAGAATCAGTCAACCGGTACCGTCGAATACTGCGATGAATCGTTGAAATTTATTGCTGCTGTCTGGCGGCAATAGATCTGTAGGTATGACCATTTCTTCGCATTTCATCTGCTCTGGTGGTTTTAAATCCGGAATTTTTAGTTTAATTCAACTAAAGTATTTACTATTGCCACGAAAAAAATAACTTTTACTAATAAAATTGAGAATTTAACGAATTTTTAAATTGTTGATCAGTATTACCGGGAAACATAAACAAATCGATGAAAAAAATTACAGTCGGCTTATGTGCCATTTTTAAATTAAAGTTCTAAATAAAAAGGTAACATAACTGGCCAGTCTTTTAGGAAATATTATAAAGAATAATGTTTTTTTTGTGTTCCGCTAATTGTGCCGGTGTGTGTATATAGTCCCACGAAGAAAACGGAACATATTTTTTCAATTTTACACAAACAAATTATACGGAAAGAAAGTTAATGTGCTAAGATATGCGGATCTTAGCAAATTAACTTTCTTTCTCAACTAAAGTCAACATTGACATATAAATGCTTAAAATTTATAAAAAAACGTATTGCGTGATATTGCCACAGATTTTATTTAATAAAGCTATCAGGCAGGAAATGACATGTAGTAGAAAACAGTTTCATGTGTCGTCCATTTTGGTTTATTATAAGGCTATTAAAGTATTAGTAAAAGTGGATTACAGGATCAACCGCAGCATCAGGCGCAGTCAATGATTGACAGTTTCCGATAACCGTATATTTATAATAGACTGACAAGTTGTAACCACTCCGTCTCGGACGGTGACACTGGTTTTTGAAAAAGACGTAGCTTCTTTTATTTTTAAGTTTAATTTTATAATGTAGTTGCAATAACATTTTTCATGCTGTAGAAATGTTATAAGTTGAAACATTCAGATTTGAAAAAAAATTAGTAGCTAAAATTAGTCGTATTTGGTTGTAAGGTTGGTAATGTCCTTTTGGCAAATTTTCGGCCACGGATATACTGTCGGCAGCTATAAACCGCTCAAGAGATACGAGTTGATGTGAGACGAGACATGATTTGCTGCCCATGAAGATGGCTTTTCAGTATATAGTGTTTTATCTATGAAGATGACTAAAATATTTTTTGACGTGTAGTACTGGTTAGGTCGAACGATCGATCAACTCGGTACATGAAACTGCTCTGATAGTAGTCTCCACTTGACGGTATAATATGATATTAATTATAATCTTTATCCACGGTTTACAAACTGTTTGAAAAATACCTCTATGCATTTTATATATATGTACATATACAGTTAAATGAAAAAGTTTTTATTTCTTTAATTCTAAAAGATACAATCGCAGACGTGTAAACGTTGTGTTAGGTATTCAGTTCACATAAGTAATGAAGGCACAAGTAGAACTATCAAATGAAACTAAGTGCCTTCGGCAATCAATATTGCAATTACATACTCTTAGTATGATATGCTTACAAATATTGAAATTATACAGCATCAGCTATTTTCTAGACAGTTAAAGTGAGAGCGAAGGACAAGGCGCAGCAGCCTATCGGGCGTGAGCGAGTTGACTATCTTATAAAGATTCTATAGTGTATCAAGGTAACAAGCGTCCGTTGATTCTATTTTTGGTTGTAAATGGAGAACCATTTTAATAGGAAAAATATGATTGGCACTGTATTATAATCATGTATGGAAATCCACACGAATATTTTATTTAGTATGTATTTTTTATTGATTTCCCTGTCGATGTTTAGATCAGTGCAACAAAAATTCTTAAAATTGGGGTCTGGAATTTCGATGTTTTGTAACTTTCCAATTTATTTGACCCTTCTGACGATGGTTTAGCTCGTTTATCGTACTGTCACCTACCTCTTTCCTACGAAGGTGTCGTAAGAGGCGACTAAGGTATTGTACGGACAGCCTTCATTCGTGCAGAATAACACCATTATATGCAATGCAGTCACTAAACTGCACGTAGGAATTCAATGGGGAGTAAGAATTTTTTGACTCTTACCAAAATGCCTCTGCCTATTTTTAAAATGGAAAAATGGCGTGACTGTATGTGGTGGTAGGATTCCTATGCAGGAATCCGTCTAGGTAGGTACCACCCCAGGGCCAGTTATTCTGCCGTGAAGCAGTAGTGTGCAAACATTACTGTGTTTCGGTTTTGAAGGGCACTGTGAGCTAGCGTAATCACTGGGCATACGAGACTTAACAACTTATGTCTCAGGGTGATGGGCACAGTGTGGTGTCACACGAAATTTTTCTGGGTGACACAGCATCTGTTATGGGCAGACGTTGCACTTACCATCAGGTGAACGTTTTGCTCGTTTCATCATTTCATCCAATAAAAAAAAACAAAATTTATCGTACTGTTACTCATGTGTACTTATGTGTTTGCCATAAACCCTAACACATACGGCGTTATTTAGGTTGAGGTGTCAGCCCTTGGCTTGTCCAAGCTTGGGATCCTCAAATTAATCAAAAAAAAATCGAATTCCTGGTCGCAGCAAGCAACGAAGACAATATTGGAGCACTGCCTAATGCATCTAATCGTTTCTCCAGTCTTATATGACATGATGGAAGATGAGAACGAGTAAGTTATAAGGAAATTAAGTTGCTAAGATTCGAATGCAAATTAAAAAATGGTGAATGTTACCTACTTTTTTAAGAGATCAGATGCCCTACACAATTACAATACCCCTAGACAATACACATCACCGAAGTCGAGAACACGACCCGTCTTTCACCTCAAAACGAGGCATTATCAAGTGTTATTGATTCTACGATAGACAGCCGCTAAGATTAATGTATATTCATTATACACCAAAAACTAGGTAATATACACTATTTTATATTTTGCATACGGATCTTAAGTAAGTAACGGCGACATAGGAGCACATCGTCTTTCTGGCCTTTAGCTGTAACTGTGGATAATAGTGAACAATATCAATCCATCTTCTGGTTGTAGGATTTCTATGCAGAAATAAGTCTAGGCCGCCTCCGCAATCAATGTTATTGTTATTCTGCCGCCAAGCAGTAGAGTGCAAACGTTACTGTTTCTGTATGAAGGGTACTGTTAGTATGTAATTATTATTGGGCATTAACTCAAGAACTTTTGTCACAGGGTGAGGAGTATAGTGACATAGAAACGATCTGAGTTACACAGCATTTTTTATGGGCAAACCTTGCACTTACCATGAGGGTAACGATTTGAAAATTAACGAGTTAATCGTTAATTTTTGTCACTTTCTCTCGCCACACTTTCTTTTTTTTTCTGTCACACTTTCTTTCTCACACCAGTGTTGTTTGGAGTGAGACGGAATCCCTATTTGCTAGTAATTTTACCCTCCATTCTACCACGTGTAGCATGTATACCAATTGTTTACATGAATATTGAAATTTGTTACATTGGAGAAATGCCGAGGAATTTTCTTTTGCAAAAGAGGGCCTTAACAGATATTTAAAATCTTTGTTCTAAAGTCTCTTTTAAAGATACTTATATAAAAAAAAAACTTAACATTAGCATCTCAAATGAAAACGTTGTGTCTTTACATAAGAACATAGGTTTAATAAAAACAATTATATTCATAATGTAAATATCAGCAAAAAGTACCAACTAATACTGCCAGTTTCTCGACTTCACAGCGTTTATAACTCTTTCATGGGGCACTGTATACGTTTTTACAACACAATCCCAGGAAGTGCTGGGAATGAGTTGATCGCTGTCAAGTATTTTCTTCATCTTTATATTTATGATGCTAGTATAATATATTGTTAACAAAATGACTAGTAATAAAAAGAAACTGCCTGTTAAGTTTCTAGCTGGTTCTTACCCAAAATAGAGGCATTTTAAGAGACGTTTTTGCAACCTGTGTAGTTACAACGTTCAATGAGTATTATATAAATAATAAATAAAATAATTGTATTCTACTTTCTATTTTATATATTTTTAAATTAAATTCATTTAATGCACAACATTTTAAAGTAAACTGCAGTTGCTAAGGGCGGATTTCACCGTTCAATGCTACTGTTTGCATTTCACCAACATCAACTGAACGCGATTAAAGCTAAACCCGGTTGAAATTCTGAACGCTCAATTTTCGACGTTCAGCTCTTTAAACGCGTTTAGATAGCTGTCATTGTCAATTGTACAACTATGTAAACAAATTAAATATTTTTAATACGTTTTGTTTATTGTTTGCATACCTATGTGTCTTATGCATAAAAACAGGCTGTTTGATGTCGCAAAATAATAAATACACCGAGTATTTGTTTTAGATTGTGACGATATTTCACGTAAACTTCGTTTTTCTGAACGCGATCAAAATGGAGCCGGTGAAATCGGTTAGACGAAAACCGAGTTCAAATGATACATTTGAACTAAGTTCAGTAAAACGTGGTTTTATTAAACTTGGTTTCCAAAGCGATCCGTGAAATCGGGTCTAAATCGTATGTCATTATCAACGCTGACATAGATACATCACATACACATAGTACCACAGTAATACGGACAAGATTTTGTCTCTGAAGCACATTACGATTACTACACAGACAATAACGAGTAGTTTTTTTAAAATTTTTAAAAGTATAATTATTATTACTCTCAATATACGATAAAATAGAAACGAAATTAGTGCTATAATTGTGTTACTCATCACATTCAAATTATCTTTCAATTACATTTTAAAATAAGCATTGTACCGAAAACCGAGTAGGTATAGACGCATTTCACCAACGGATGTCTGTGCGGCTTAAATTAAGCGTGTCTTTAAAAAAAAAAAAACAATTTTATAATGTAAATCTTTAAAATTAGTTTGATAACTTGTAAAAATTTTGTCAATAGTAATCAACCTGAAATAATGAGGCAGAAAATTAACATAAAAATAAGTTAAATTAGTTATGGGTTGTTATGAAGACTCAATAGAGGTAGTTCTTGTGGCATATTGCGGGCTGAACAGCTGCTTATGTCCGCACGAGGACTTGACTTCGTTCAGTAACACCACCTTGATAACTTTTAAGTATTGGTTTTGAGGGAATTTAATCAAAGCTCCGCATATTATAGTCATTACCCAGGTTCAGTTAATTTCAAAATATACGATAAAGAATGCAAAAATAATATTTAAGGAAATTAAGCTGCCGGTGTAGAGGCGCGCAATTTGGAAGATTGCGCGGCGTCCGACGCTCGTTTTCTGTGAATTTTTTAATTAAATTACGAGTCGGATGCTGCGAGGCCGATGGGAGAGCGTTTATCGGGGACCTTAAGTGACCTTCAAGGAGCTCCTTGATCGAATTAACATTATGGCGCTAGTCCTTTTTTAATTCTCATTAACGGTGACATAAGCAACGGAGGACTTGTTAAGTCAAAATTGAGACTGAAATAATTTAATGGTCAAATGTATTTAGATTATTAATTGTGCGATTAATTTTAATTAATTCGTCCGCTTTGTAGACATATTGTATGGCATAGTTTTGTTATTAGATTCTACATATGATCATTAACATCAAATAGCTAAATCACCGTATAGTTAGTTCCCACTCCTTCTGGCATAGTGCTGAGAGCACAGGCTTCACTTCCTCATTAAGTTTTTAAACTCTCTGAAATACAAAGTAAAAGTAAAATTAAAGTAGCAGCCTATAAATTTGGAAATATGTGATCTTCACTAATATACTCATACTTCCGCAAGTTACCTAATTCGGCTGCCTCTATTAGGTACCGGTACAGAAGTCATCCTTAATATAAGAAGCTACTTATGTATCGTCTCACAAAGGGTACGATGTCCTCTTGACCGATTTTCGACCATGGAGGCAACTTTCGAATACTGTCCAAAGCTATCAACTGCGCAGGAGATATTACAGAGCCACAAGAGAAGCACTCACTCGACCAAACCTACCCGCGACCGATGCGCTACGCGATGCGATAAGATCGGAGGTAAGCTAGGATGCAGTGTCATAAACATTAGCACAACGAAACTAGACCCGAAAACCAGCTATTTGTGTTCTAAAACAAATTTTGACTCTGGCTGGGATTCGAACTTAGGACCCTAGGATAGAAGTCAGCCACTCTGACCACCTCCGGCCTCCCGGACGTCAAAGGGTAAAGGCCCCAAGGAATTATCTTTACATCTTTTCTACAAATTCGGCGAGTGTCAAAAACCGAGAAAATATTGACGGAGACAAGGCCCTTTCCGGATTATTTACTGCAACTCTTATTAAATATCTACCACTGTCAAAAACTTTAATCAATAAATTGGCCACATCTCTCATATTCCTATCTGCAAAAACAATGTACTAACGGACTAAGGGAACGCAAAGCAGCCATAAATCCGTCAACTAGTCCCAAGGTGTGATAACCCGCGCCACGGTAATGTTCCGTGGGCGTATGTCAAGTGAAGTGCGTAATCAGTTACTAACATTACCTATCTGCTTTAATAATTTGTGGTCTCCGATTGTCTGTTTCACACTGCCTTACGAACAACTTGCAAAATTTTCTAGAATTCTGTTCGCGTTGAGAAAAAATTCTAAAACATGTTTCAGTGTTACAAGGTTTCTCTATTTTAGAGTAGCAAATGCTATATTTATTACGAAAATATTGTTCGTCTTAAAATCTAAGCGAAGCGGAGATAGTTCGTTATTATTAATCTCATTCAGACTCATTGTTAAAAAAACAATATTGTGGTTTTATTATATCGGGCTTAACAACCCAAGCAGAACACAGGCGTTACATACGTGAAAAATATACTGAATTATGGCTAAAATGTTCAATAGCGGTATTATAAGAGTCTCCCCGACATCTATTAGCTGATTTTTAGAATTTCTAAACTCATTAACGTCTTTAGCTGTAAAAAACCTACTGTAAAGTTCTTACTCAGATATCAGCTTTAATGTAGTTATAAAGAAATCACTAATACAGACAAAAGCTGTACATTATACAGCTTTTAATATTCCACTACACTTCTAGTTCTATTGTGTAATAAAATAAGGAACAAGATTTAAAAGACAATACCTTTCTAAGTTCTGAATTCCACGATAATGTAGACAAAGAATACAGTCTGTTTATTGGTATAATTTACGACTGTCATCGCACTAGTTTTATAAGGCCCTTGGCTAAATACTCAAAAAAAACTCTTTATCTATATTATACAGAAACAGTTTTATTTGAGTATTGCAGAATGTTAAAACTTTATAGGTTATTAAATCGCAGATTGTAAGCCCTTAACCAGACGATGTTCTAACAGATTAAAACGTAATTCTGAAAGAATGCTCTACAGCCAAATCCGTAATTAAATCTCTTATTCAGCAACAACCAATTACAACCTGACTAAAATAATATTTATTTACCTTTATATAGTTAGTGGACTTAAATGGCTTGTTTTCAAATACTTAGGCTGCCTAACTATTTTCAACTATCATAGATATACAAAATGCTTTGGAAACGATTCAGAGTTAGTAAACCCATGTAGTAGTGTATATCCCAAAATTAAAAAAAGTATGTTTTACTCATATATTGTTTAAATCTTTATTTACATCAAAAATGAATTATTATTACATGCACATTTACATTTAACTAATATTCGCAACCATTTCACGCTATTTCTAGTTTAAGCCAAGAAAATTGACGTATCCAGATTTATTACTAGCACTAGATTCACCATTATTTTTTTTGTTGTTTTTGTTGACGTACTATCTATAATACTTTTGCATATTATAAATCTAAATCGTTCTAATAATATTTTATATGATAATTTTCGATCTAAATCCTCAATACAAGATGTTTCAGGGAAAACATTATATCAAAAGCTTATTAATTATGATGATGATGTTCTCCTAGCCGATTTCGACCACGGCGACAACTTCCGAATACTGTCGAGAGCCATCAACTGCGCAGGAGATATTATAGTGCTACGAGTGTACGCGCAAACACAGAGGCACTCACTCGTCCCCTACCTACCCGCGCCCGATGGAACACTGATGCGATAACATCCGAGGTAGGTTAGTGTGTCGTGTCAGAAACACGGGGACAATTACAACACAAACAGGCCCGAAAACCATCACTTTGTGTTTTAGCACAAATGTTAGCTCCGGCTGGGATTAGAACCCAGGACCCGAGGCGTAGAAGTCAGGTACTCTGACCACTAGGCCACGCGGCCACCACCAAAAGCTTATTAATCAGCATTTAACCCGCCATACATCATCATCTGGATACACGTTTCACAATGCTGGATCTGAAGTGGTTACTGCCCACCCCTTATATGGGAAAAAGGTGTGCCTGTATTTATGTATGTATGTAAAACTTGCGGAGTTAATAGGGAAAATTCTACTGAACTTTTTAAAAAAAAAGGAAACCTCGTTAGAGAATTTCGCTACGTAATTTGCAGTTAGCGGTGTTGGTTCTTATTTCTTGTTGAGAGCGAGGTACTTTCAATAAGGACATGTGTCGAAAGTACCGCAAATATAATATCGGTTAGTTGCAGTAACAGCCGATTAAATCAATTACGTTTAATTTCTCTCTTTAGTTGTCAGGTGCTTATCGTAAATGATCTTGTCCCCGCAACTGAGGTCGGCAGGCGCTAATTTTAATCAACTTTAATTATGGATTTTTTGTTTTGTTATTAAAATACACGGAGAAGGAAATGCAATTAAGATGGCTTTAAAATTATACTTTAAGGATTTTAGGATGGCCCGGTTTGAAGTTGTTGAAGTTGTTGTGCGATTTCTTTGACAATTTATATGTTAATAATTGTTTATTTGTTATGTAATGTACAATATATTGACAAGAGGTCGAAAGTAATGTATAAAATCGTCCATTCCTTTGACTTATGTGGAAATAATTCCTATAAAAAGTACACCTGTTCTATACACATTTTGACGAATGAGTGATTGAGTGACGGCTTCACGGTCAGCCTAACTGAATGGTAATTCGTTGGTCTTGTGTTCGAATTCCAGTCGAAGTTATTATTAGTGCAACTCAAATGATTGGTTTTGAAATCAGAATATATTGTGAATGTTTGTTTTTGATAATGCATTCTATCCCTCTTTCGACCTGATCGCATAAGCGTTATATCGTACACAAGAAGGTGAGGATTAGTGAGTGCCTTTGTGTTTGCGTGTGCACTATAATATATCCCGCGCAAATATCGACAACTGACAACCTCCCATAGTAACTGCGCCTGTCATCCTGAGACATCAGGTGGGCTACTGTGTAACTCTGGTTGGTTTCGTGATCTTTATTTTGACGTATGAAGCTCGTTCATTGGTTAATGGGATCAAATGAAACCGATCACGAAACCAACCAGAGTCACACAGGAGCCCCCCAGTTCTTAAGTCTCAATGCCCATTAATTTTACAAGCCCTCAGACCGAAACACAGTACGTAACGAAGTATTTTTATTAATAAGAACTACTGCTACTCAAATGTATTTCTTTACTTATTATAAAGTAGACCGCGTAACTCTGTGGTCTGTGTAACAGTCAGTTAAGTCCTAAGTTCTGGGTTCCAAATACAACAAAGACATACATTGTGTAACCCACAAATTATCGATATTTAAGTCTGGATATATTTTGACAGTTCTGAACACTGCATCCAATTTTATAACAAGCATCACATATTAGTAGTGGTTAGAGTATCTGACTTCTACGCCGCAGGTCCTGGGTTCGAATCCCAGCCGAAGCCAACATTCGTGCAAATACACAAATCGTTGCTTTTTGGTTCTGGTAGTGTTGTGATTTTCCCCAAGTTTTTGACACTAGCCTACCTCCGATTTTATTGCATGAGGGTTGCATAGGGCGCGGGTAGGTTGGGACGAGTGAGTGTCTCTGTGTTTGTGCGTACACTTGTGGCATTATAAAATCTCCTACGTAGTTTAAGCTTCCGATAGTATCCGGAAGTTGATGCCGTGGTCGAAAATCGGCCAAGAGGACATCATCATATAATATAACATGCGTCGATATCAATTGCTAATTGTTAACATGGCGAATAGAATCGGCGAAGTTGCTGCTGTACTACCCTTTCATTTGGATGCCACCGATGTTGCATACATACAGTCACACCTTTTCCCATATAAGAGGTAGACAGAGACCACACCCGTAGCCCACTTGTCGCTCCTGCGGCAATCGAGACATGACAGGTGGCGAACCACGTCGTCGCCAAAAGGTACGAGTCAAACAACTCTTTTGCGTTTCCAATGTAGTTTAAACGTTTTTAAAAGTAAATTGACTTTCCTGTGTAAAGCTACAAGTAAGGAAATTGATTTTGATAAATCGATAGGCACTTTATTTAACCGACACGATGAGAAAATTAAGTTAACTATAGGCGCGGCAGATACCTCTGATGCTGCCAATTATGTACTTACATATATGTACCCCGGTTTTATGTTAAGTGGTCATAAAGTCCGGTACGCGGTAGCTGATAACTCACACCATGCTTTATAAGGTTATCCAGCTTATGAAGGATAATGGATGCGGCCGTCATAAGACTTTATGGACGAAGAGGGCAATTTGCGTACTATGTTGGTTAAGAGAGATTTTAAAACGTTTTGATTCGGATGAGCTTGTTGGTTAAGGCTGTAATTATGGTCGATTGGCTTTATTTTACAGACTAAACCTAGTTATAAAATATAAATATACGGTATACGAAACACAAGTGCCTTTATTAAGTGTAAAAAATAATTGCTCTGTATAAATTTCGTGAAGGTTTCTCAGCATCGGGTGACTTTTATGACTGCGGCGCTTAATAATCGAATTCAAGCAGCAAAAGCCATTAAATTAATGTCACTTAAACTTTAGTTAATCATTTTACACTGCAAAAGTGTTCAAATAAAGTTATCTGTTTGTATAATGCTGATTTAGTGTAAATCAAATAAGAAGGTGAACTGGTAAGAAGGTGAAAACGGAGCAACAGTTACGAAATCAATATTAAATTTGTCTATAATTTAATTCAATTTATTTAATCTTCATCGACCATATAAAAGTATAGCTATAATAGTAGTACAGAATTCATATAACATAAGGGAATGCTATATGCTAAATGAATTCTATACTAATTAACATTTGGGATAGCTGAAAACGCAATGGCGGTGTAAAAACGTGATAGAAAATAAATTGAACAGATACACACTTATGATAGTTTTTTTTTTTTTTTTTTAAACGAAGCCCCACAGTAGGATTTTCTCCTGTATCGTGGGTGCGTTTTACAAACATACATTTCACAACACAACTAGACCCGAAAAGCAACAATTTGTGTTTTTGCACAAATGTTACTTCCGGCTGGGAATCGAACCCAGGACCGGTGGCGCAGAAGTCAGGTACGCTAACCACTACGCCACGCGGTCGACGAGTTTCTTATTTTAAACTCACAAGCGCAGAGTCTCCTTTTCATTATGAAATGCTATTGAGTTCGGGGATCACGGGATCGGGGATCGCACATTCACAAACACTCGCTATCCACGCGGTTACGCCGTGTTCGCGAGAGATCCCAGACTACAGGCCAGTCCAGGCCAGGCTTACACGAGACTTACTCGTGTCGCGTACCTGGTCGTTTTTAAATTTCGACCAAAATCGACAGCTATTCAAGCCGAGGTTTCGATCTCCTATAGAGGGGCCTTAGGATCGCTGCGAGCCCCTTTTATTAGTCGGGTATAATTAAACCTGTACGTTCTGAGAACACTAAAGTGAAATATCATATACTTTAAACTAAGTAGTGTGATATACAATACTGTTTCCTGTGACTTTGAAAGTTGACATTTATGTATCAGTAATAGTAAAGATTCACTGGTATAGAATGTATGACGACGATATTGACGACCGCGTGGGCTAGTGGTCAGAGTACCTGACTTCTACGCCGCGGGTCCTGGGTTCGAATTCCGAGTTCGAAACACAAATTGTTGGTTTTCGGGTCTGGTTGTGTTGTGTTTGTCCCCGTGTTTCTGACACATGCATCCTAGCCTATCTTCGATCTTATCGCATCAGCTTTACATCGGGCGCGGGTAGGTTGGGACGAGTGAGTGCCTCTGTGTTTGCGCGTACACTTGTGGCACTATAATATCTCCTGCGCAGTTGATGGCTCTCGACATTCGGATTCGGAAGTTGTCGCCGTGGTCGAAATCGGCTAGGAGAACATCATCATAGAATTTATATCTATATTACTACTTACTACATGATCAATACAGTGTATATAAATATAAACATTATAAAAATAGGAATCCTACCACCAGTACCTAGACGGATATACCTAGACCTGCATAGGAATCCTACCTCCAGTAGCAGGTAGAAACCGCAGTTTATTTATTCAGATGTTCCAGGATGATGCTGCTGTCCATCTCCTGGTTTTTGTTTTCTCTCTGTCGACTTTTACGAGACCCTCGGAAAGGGATTTTAGTTTCTCTTAAGCCGCCACCATACGGCGGTTTTTTGATTAAATAACTATTGCAATAACGTATATATATCAACGTATACATTGTAAAGACTGTATATACGCGGGTATTTAGGCTAACACTTGCATCCGTTTCATTATTACGTGCTTTATACATCACACGTATCAATTTGCACGTTCAAAGTTCTCTTAACGATTCGTTCCGAGCGTTTTACACCACCTTAACATTGTAATGAGAGGTTTCCCTTCGCGTTATTGGCGCAACCAGATGTACAATTCTAAATAACCGCGATGTAATTCTACATTCTACACCATCCTTTTTCCTGGTTGTAGATTAGAACTGTTTTTCCGTTTGCAGATATGAAAAACTTTTTTTAATAAAAAAGTAACGAGGCTGGCAAATCGTTCACCTTATGGTAAGTAATAGACGACCGCATGGCCTAGTGGTTGTCCTGGTTTCGAATCCCAGCCGGAGCCAACGTTTGTGCAAAACACAAATTGTTGGTTTTCGAGACTGGTTGTGTTGTGCATGTAAAATGTATCTGTAAAACGCACCCTTCGTACAGGAGAAGACCTACTGAGGGGCATCATTTTTTAAACATAAAGAACAAAGTGCAATGTCTGCTCATAACAAGTGTTGTGTCACCCAGAACATTTCTGTGTAGCACTACACTGCGCTCGTTACTCCGAGACACCAGTTCTAAGTCTCAGACGCTCTGTAAATACACTAGCCATCAGTACAGTAAACCGAAACACAATAACGAATAAAATACTGCTTCGCGGCAGAATAACTAACCCTGCGGTGGTCTACCTACATCCAGCGGCGACATCTTCCAGCTTAACTACCAGAAGACGTTATCTGGTGTGCATAGAAGAACTGAGGCATATTCGCTTTTCGATATAACTCTTGTGCTGTAATATTGGAAGAAGTGTCAGTTACGCCGGATGCAAACATATCCGAAAACCAATATTTTCTCATTACACCAATATTGGCTTCGGTTGGGATACGAACCTCAGATTCTCGACTCAGTATGCAAGTATGCCAATGAATCACTCGGTCGTCACATTATGTAGGCAAGATGTTCAAATTAGGCCAGATACTTCATAAAAATAAACAAAACAGCAATATTTGTTCGTAATGACTAAACTATTTATGGTCATTATATAGAAATTCAATTTATATTATATTTACAACTAGCTGATGGCCGCAACTTCGTCCGCGTGGATATAGGTTTTAAAAATCCCGATAGAACTATTTGATTTTATGGGATAAAAAGTAGGATACTTTTACCGTCTCCAGGATGCAAGATGATGAAGATGCTATCTCATTTCGTTAAGATCGGTTCGGCGGTTGAGCCGTGAAAAGGAAACTGACAACAGACAGTTACTTTTGCATTTATAATATTAGTATGGATGTATCTATATTCGTCTATTTTGATCACATATTCAGAAACTTCTTTAACCTAGTAAATGTGCAAGTCATGTTCTCGGTTGATGCTACGTTGACCTTCAATGTTTGTTTGCGTCCGCTTAATTCCTATTTATTTATTTTTTATTCTATTCTATTTTTATTGACGCCTATTAAATTTTCTTTTTTGCTCCATCATCATCATCAACATTTCAGCGTATCACTGGTCCACTGCTGAACATAGGTATCCCCCAGTTTGCAGCTCTCATTTCGGGGGGATTTTGCTATAGTTGCCACTCTTGCCAGGCGGGTTTGCAACCGCAGTTTATTTATTCAGATATATCAGGAAGATGCTGCTGCCCATCTTCTGCATTAAATTTTCCCTTTGTCGACTTTTACGACACTCACGGGATGAGATGGGGTGGTCCATGCTTTTCAATATCTGCTGTGATTGCATATGTGATGTCCTCCTGGACAATTATCGACTATGTCGACAACTTCTGATATAATATATAATAGAACGCATTTCTATTAAGTCGGTACGAACGCACGGGTCGTCCGCGAAACGAGCTCGAAGACCCGGACGTTTTTGCACCTCAGATATGCGTTCCAGGGATGTTCCCACCGCCCAGAGCTACCGCCACAAGTCGCCAGTCCGAACGGATATCCGTATCTGCCTTGGACTGTCAATATAAGTTATATTCGAAATAATACTAAGATAAACTTTTTTTATAGAAGTGAGGGCAAACGAAGTGGCTCACCTGATAGTAAGTGACCACCACCGCCGTAAACCACCATGAACATCTACAATACCAGAGGAATAACTGTTGCGTTGCCGGCCTTTGAGAAAGGAAAGTTGTATCGGTCCAGAAAAGCTAGTGGCAGTAGATTCTGTAAAGTGGTTGTGCGTGTCATAAAATTCCGCAAAATACGCACTGTGGAGGAATTCTAACCATCAAGGTGGTGACGATGAACTTTAACCACGGGACATGCGTCTAACGCGACAGTGACACGCATTATGATGGTAAAATTAGAAGTTATTTAAGTATATATCCTCTGATCACTAGAATGATTGGGAATAATTAAATTTATCCGATTAAGTAAATCACCGAATTCGCTTTTAAAACCTACTACATCCTTTTATTTTTAAAATTTCACGGTCACAGCTCCAATTACAATGTATTCTCTTATCAAACGCTAGTCAACATTGTCATTACAAGGAATTACAAATTGGTAGCAATCTGTTACTTCGCTTATATTTACTACTATATCGTTCTATCTATATTTACTGCTTTGTGTTATTGATTGCAGTTTCGCATGTGAAAATTCGCTTCAATTAATTTCATAATCTCTATATAAAAACAAAATTTAAATATGTTTTTTTATTTATTCTTACGTAGGTATTTTGTTTGGGTTTGCAGAGGCAGTGGTCGAGGGAACCCTTTAATCTCAATAGGGATGCAGTATAATAATACTATATACTTGTGTTATATGTACGATAAATACAGATATAAATAAATCATAGTACATATAGAAACAAAATCGATAATACGTATTGCATAAATATTGGCTTGGACTGGAATTAGAGTACGCGCTACTTGATTGCTTGATTGACACAAAGTCTTAAGAGAAAATATCCTTTCTTCATTAATAGTTTCTACATTACATACACACGTTACTGAATACCTAACAATACCGAATTTTTAAGATTTATTTACATGCATATACATGGCCGTAATTTAAAGCTATTTGTGAATCTATATCTTAATCATTCACAAAAAAGTCGTGGTTCGAGATTTATTTTTAACACTTGTAGAGAATATACCAATGAAACACTACAGCTTGATTAATAGCTCCTTACCTATATTAGAAAAATGAAACAGCTTTTAATGTACGAAGACAGTAGTTGTTTTCTTTTCAAATCTTTTTTATGAGGTTTTTAAACCATAGATTAATTTAAATTAATTAAAATAACTTGATGTCTACAGTCCATGTCCGATCGAGAGCAACGTCGCCTCGGGCGCGCAATTACGCGTCGCGAACTGCCGCACCACTATTATACAATTTAGGATAATTAACTACCGGATTTTGTTGCGCTACCCCGCGCGTCATTACATTTCATAACATGTTCCCAACACTATTATTAAGGCCAAGTTCATTTCGACGCTAATGTTCGGGAGACGGTTGTAATTGGCGCTGAATTTGTTTACAATAGTGATACTTTGATTGTAACTGGACTGTTTTAAAAAAAGTTTTAAATAACAATGGGAGACAAAGTTACTTGGACAAAGATCTGCAAGCTAAAAAAAAAGGTATCCCGCATTTTGGAAGACAACTTCTGAGGCGAAGGTCAATTTGAAAGTGCTCATTCAAAGGATTTGCCTTATTGTGGGACGAGTTATGACTTGAATTTTGCTATATATTAATTTTATGGTGATCCGTTCTGGTTTGGTTTTTTGTGGGTTGGATCTCGATGGTAGATTCGTGATATTAGTTGGATTGTGCAAGTTACTGCAGGAAGACGATATACCCGTAAATTAAATTGTCAACGCTAGCTTAGCAAATTAATTTTAAAATAAAATTGTTTTCATCTCCATTGAAATGTATTTCCGCAAACTTCTGTTCTGTATACTCCAGGTTCTACTAAATTCTAACGGTTAAGAGATTAACGTTAAAAATTTTAGAAAAATATTGATATCGTGTTTGCAAATAAATAAAACTTAGTCTAGAAATAAATGTTGGGTTGACTTTGTAAAGAATATTTTTACTTGGATAAACATTATGATCTGGGCGACGCTTCCAGAATGACAGGTAAAATATTGTTCATACTCGAACTGCTGCTGCTTATAACTGTACGTTCAAGTTTGTCACATAAGGTAATACATATATGTAATTTGTATTACCAATGTATAATAATATAATTATTATATATAATATACAATATGTGGCATTTACACCTGTTGCAAAAGTAACGGTTTAATATAGCAACATTTTCATTAATTTCATATTGCTAAATTATCGGTAAATTTAATTTTATTGAACAATAATGCACCAGCTGAAGTTACTTTAATTGGTTTTTGATGAACTTTGCTTTACATATTTTATATACTTTACATTTATATACTTTTCGGTTCGAATGGCACTGAGAGCTAGCGTACTACACTGGGCATATGAGACTTAAGAACTGATGTCTCAGGGTGACGGGCGCAGTGTGGTGTCACACAGTAATTTTCTGGGTGACACAGCATTTGTTCTGGGCAGACGTTATACTTACCATCAGGTGAACGTTTTGCTCGTTCCGTCACTTTTATGAAATAAAAAAAAAAACAATATACATTATTTGATTATAATATGCCGTGTGGTAGGGGCTTAAGAGAATCTACCACCCCATCTCGTCATCCCGTCACTCATCCCGTGGGTGTCCTAAAAGTCGACAGAGGGAAAACAAAAATCAGACAATGGGCAGCAGCATCTTCCTGGCACATCTGAATAAATATACTGCTGTTGCCAACCCGCCTGCCAAGCGTGGCAACTATGGCAAAATCCTCTCAAAATGAGCGCTATATAAACTGTGGCAAACATTGGGGGAGGCCAATGTTCAGCAGTGGACTACATAGGCTGAAATAATGATGATGATGATAATAAGTAATTTCTGTATACCTACACGAATACGCGAATTTTAAATGAAATAAGCATTTTCATTTTTATTACATTAGTTTCTACTAGAAGCTTCATACGCTTGTAAAGTGCCTTCAAATGACCGACTTCTGCCGTTATTGAGAAGGTTTAGCACCGGGAAAAGAGCCTATTCCTTTCTAAAAGGCTCCCAACGCACCCGTAATTCCTCTGGTATTGCGGATGCTTATGAGCGACTGTGATCACTTACCATCAGGTGAGCCGCTGTCTCGTTTCCCTCTTTTCTATAAAAAAAAGTAGGTAAGAGAAATATGCGGATAACATTGTACGAAACAAAAAAAGGTGGTAGTAGATATTTTTTGAAGTGTTTTTTTATTGAATAAAGTGACGAGGCGAGCAAAACGTTCACCCGATGATAAGGCAACGTCTGCCCATACTAAATGCTCTGTAACCTAGAACATTTCTGTGTGACACCGTACTGCGCCCGTCACCCAGAGACATCAGATCGTAAGTCTCAAATGCCAAGTCCTATCTAATATCAATATCCAATCCTACAACCATATGTTTTATCATTTCATTGAAATCAAATATTTTTATTTTACATATTAGCAGATGTAGTGTAAAGGTTGAAAGATTGGAACTTTAAGAATTAGTTTACAGTTGCCACCGAAACATTCTATAAGAAATTCATTATTAGCCGCCGTTGACTTTTGCGATGGAACTATTTAAATGTCAGTTAAATTGCTTTAACAGTTCGAGAGCCGTAATAAGGTGTTCATGCAGATGTAGCCTATAATTTGCTCTCGCATTCAATCATTGAAGTACTCGCGAAGCGCGTTACGTCACAGATTAAGTTAGTCAAGAACCGCCATTGCTTTGGAAATAATTACTTTTTGTCATTGCAATATATTAAGTATTTTTGTATTTCATTATTTAGGAGTTAAGAAAACAATAAGTTAAACAATAAAAAATAAATATAAAAATTATAAAAATTCACAAATTATAAACTATTTCATAAGTAAATTAAGTTTCATTTATTAAGACGCACTTTAGTTAAATAACAGTTTTTTTAGGACTGATGGTCACTGTTATCGCGAAGGCTTCCACAGCTTCGCCGGGTTAAAAGATGGCTGAGCGCTGAGGGCGCTTAGCCGAAACCTTTATTGATGGATGACTAGCGAGGGCCTCCGAGGCCTCGTCTCGGACCGTCATCCTGTGCGCGCGAGTAGCTGACTCGAGGGTGCCCAAGGGGGCCGGCCTTGGCTCGGTCAGTTACTTCAATCGGGGGGTCATACATAAAAGTTTGTGATATTTAATATTTTAGTTACCGTAAATGCATAAAAATATTTAAAAAAAAACTTTAACTACTTAAAATGTGTAAAAAGATATTATGTTGGGTCTACGTATTGCTCTTTGTAAATACATTTGAAAGCAGCTTTCGTCCCGTTCAACCTGTCCATCGCGGTTGTGATAGCTTTTATTAGAAGTCGTAATCATAAGCCTATTAATAAAGGCAGCGAGAGGCGCTTTAATCAACATTTTCAATGAGATTATTTAAGTAGCTGCGTCAAACACAACTAAGATGGCGTGGCTTATGTGATTTGATGAGATTTAAAATATGGCCGCTTTGTGTCGATGTATTGTGTATAAAATAGTATAGGGGAATGTATTATTTAAATAAAAATATTTAAGTTTCTTTAATTCTGTTGGGTTGGATTTACATATCTTCATAACTGTAATAAATAAAATCTACACAATATTTTCTGTAAAAGAAAAGAACATGTAATTCGTATTTCTTACAATTTATATAACGGTCAGTCAAACTGTAAGACAACTACGGTGATTAACTCCGTATACCTAATAAGTATTTAACAAAAATATTTATTTTTGTTTATTGATTTTATTTGGGATGTGCAGCAGTGGACTTCGAATGTTGCTAGGGCTATATTACTTGTAAAAACAAATCCGACGTGCCCGAATATATCGGAGCTATTTTGCTTACTAGAGGAGTTCCTATGGCCAACTCACGAATTAATCAGACCATCTCTATGGTACCATAGTATTACATGGTCACCTAAGCTACATAGCTATGCAAAGCTCTATTGGTTAAGTAGAACTAGTTTAAAATTCAGTTATAAAATTTGACTCACTTCTACTAACACTCACAGCCGCTAGGTGTTCAGCAGAGTAGAATAGCACCTACATCTTTCCTACCGAGGTGTCGTATGAGGCGACTTAGGCATTGTACGGACAACCTTTATTCGTGCAGAACAACACCATATTAAGCAATGCTGTCACTATACTGCTCGTGGGAACCCAATGGGGAGTAAGATTTTTTTGACACTTACCAAAATGGCGGCGACGTGGTTCTCCACCCGTCACTTCTAGATCCCGCGAGGGCGAAAACTGGCAACGTAAGTCGACTCTGACTACCCCTGTGACGTGACTGTATGTTTGTATCTACTAACAGGTGAATTTAAATAAAAGCTTGTATGAAAAGTGCCGCAAAGGGTAGACACTGTAAGAGCTGTGCTAACGACTATGGACTGTATATGGAATGTAAATTCAGATCTTACGACAATATAACGATAAAGCAAATAATAAAATAAAGTAAGTGAGGGTTATGGGTTTTAATGCTAATTTCTAGTCAATAGTATTCGTAGTGCAAAAGTAAGCCTTTTGGACAAGAATAAACATTTATTATTCCTTAATATTAAAACGATACCCCTCTAGGATTTCTCCTGCGTCGTGAGTGTTTTATAGACTTCATTTTCACATGCACATACACACACCACATACAACCATACAACATACAGCCAACCATGAAAGCGTGAAAGCACAAAATTTTGTTGTTCCTGTAACTGAACTGATGTATAGGTGATAATGCATTATGTTTAATAAACTCGTCTGCGGTTAGTTTATTATAGTTGGTATGATCCACCGTTATTTCCCCTCATCTTATTGTAAATGCTAAATGCATATGCTAGTCGACGCTTGATCAGTAAATGGACATGTTTCTATTGACATGTGACCGTGTGGTAGCGGCTTAAGAGTATCTACCACCCCATCCCATCCCGTGGCTGTCGTAAAAGTCAACAGAGGGATAATAAAAACCAGGAGACGGGCAGCAGCATCTCTCTGGAATATCTGAATAAATAAACTGCAGTTGCCAACCCGCCTGCCAAGCGTGGCAACTATGTAAAAATTCCTCCAAATTGAGAGCCACTATTTCAGCAGTGGACTAGTTGTGGGCTGAAATGAAATACAAAGGTATTATGGTACTGATCTTTTTCTGTTATACTGAATGTCAACCGCGTCAACACTAAACTAGTGTCACACGTACGTTTTATACATAGTTACTAAAAACTCTTGCTTAATAATATATGCTTATCCATAAAAATTTATAAAATTGGTGTGTCTGTGATTTTTCAATGATGAATTTTTCTTCAGCTCCTGTGGTATTTAGGAGTTGGAGGTTTTGTGAATGTGTTGTATTCCTTACACGAGTTGTGTCAGCACAGATTTTGGGCTTTCGTTTTTAGTTTCATAGTACTCGAATGACCTTCAACCGTCGTTTTATACATAGTTACTAAAAACTCTTGCTTAATAATATATGCTTATCCATAAAAATTTATAAAATTGGTGTGTCTGTGATTTTTCAATGATGAATTTTTCTTCAGCTCCTGTGGTTTTTTCCGACGGATTTGGATGATTCTTTTTATTACAAACCTTAGTTGGTCCTAAATAGATTTGGATGCTGAAAGAAAGCTCGAGAGTTTGGATGTTTGATTGGGTTAATCTCAGGAAATAATAATTACATTTCATAAATTAGTTTTGCATTAGATGGCCCGATTGCGGAAAGTTTTAGAATATAAAAGTTCATAAAATTATTGACAAAGGTGAAAAAACCGCTAATGTTCATGTGGGCGAGGCACCATGCTGTAAGATGCAGTCATATGGTCAACCAGAGTTCAACCCCCTCCCCCCCCTCATAAGTGAATTTCTGGCTGCGGCTATGGGTGTGTCGTATAGTACGGATGAATTATTTAAAGTATTCTTTATTGTACACTAAACAAAGCAAGAAAAAAAACCGAAATACTATGTACAACAGGCGGTACGAAATACTGCATCATAGTTCTGAAGAAGAAGAAAATACACGGACTACGAAGTAATTTTATATAAGAGGCCCTGTTTATTTTGACTTCCCAACCCTTAACATGATATTCTTTTTCATTTACGCGAGTACTACACATTAAATAAAAATTTACGGATTTTATCGCTTTTAATGTTAACTAATTATAACCTGACGTTTAGAGCGAGTTGCAGTGTCCATGTACACGGGGGCTATAGGCTATTTAGTTTTATTAAATTAGCGAATGAAATTAAAGCTTCAAAGCTTCATTAAAATTAATTATAAGTCATCATCATCATCATCATCTCAGCCTATCATTGGTCCACTGCTGAACATGAGCTTCCCCAAGAGATTGCTACAAAAGTTAGTAACTCTCGTTTTGGGCGGATTTTGCCATAGTTGCCACGGTTGGCAGGCGGGTTGGCAACCGCCGTTTATTTATTCAAATGTTCCAGGAAGATGCTCTTGCGACACCCATGGGATGAGTAGATTCTCTTCAGCCGCTACCACACGGCAAATCAGCATCGAATCAAATTATAAAACTACTAAACGTGAAGATAATACAGAGTATTTTAATATTTTTATTAAAAAAAGTTTTAGACGTCGCCAAAAATGTTTTTTTATCATTGTTCATACAGGAAATGTTTGTTTTACATAAGTTTTACATTACAACTATAAAAAATGCTTCGAACATAAAATTTACTTACTAGGTTCAATACAAAAATGACAGATAATTTAAATTAAGCTAGCAACACTGTTCAAAAGATTTCATAGGCAGTTCTGCCGCTGCGTCATGCGCACGCAATCTGCCCCCGCTGAGCTTTCTAGTGTGTAGTTACGTCTCATTCAGAGGTACAGCGTAGCTTATAACTTCTCCATTAAATATTATTAATATGCATAGATTATAAACAGGTTCTGTTATTATTATTGTACAAGCTAATATGTAGGTTTTGATTTGAAAAAAGAAAATAGTCAATACTAACATTTAATACTTTACCTCTTATTCCGATTTAGTTTTATGCAAAATAATGATGATGAATTTCTTGAGTTTGATGTAAAATAATTTAATGAGATATTTGTTTTAATCCATTGTAAATATCACGTGATTCGCAATTTTTCTTTGTCGTTTGTAAACATTAATTGGACATCCGTGCTATGATAAATAAACATACAATTCTATCTTCGTAATTGGCGCAACATAATCAAACATGTGATATTAGTGCAAGAACTTTTTCAATTCTACTCGTATTATCATCAAATAATCTATGACAACGAATGGCAAGCTACCCTTACCCATTATTATTTGTAATTGAAATCGACACAAAGACCATCAGTTGAGGGCGAATGGATACAACTTCATTAGAACTTCTGAAGTGGTAGAGTCACGATGTCTTTGTCGAGACAAATCAAATAAAAACGCGCCGATGGACGAAAGTCATGAACTGATTTAATGCAATCTAATACAGACGTCTTGGCACAATTAGATTGGGGAATTGAGAATGATGATAATGGAATTCTTCTTTGATTGCCACTACGTGTACGTAACGCATAACTGTGAGGCATAATGATAAAAAGAGCAATTCCACATCAAATTCTTCTAAACATCTGAGAACATTTTAAAAGTTTTAAGCTATGACTGTAATTAAATAAAATAGATGTGTCTTTTTAAAGTTAAGCATTAGTGTGCAGTCAAAACTGTTTCGGTCTGAAGCACTGAGAGCTAGTGTAATCAATGGGCATATGAGACTTAAGAGCTGGTGTCTCAGGGTGGACACGGAAATATTTGGCAATCATTTACAGCATCTGTTATTAACACGATGCACTTAATACCAGGTGAACGCTTGCTCGTCTCATCATTTCATCCAATAAAAAAACTCATCAGTAATGGATACGCTCTGAATGTGATTTAAGAATTTCTACGTATAAAGTATTTACTCTATATATATTTTCTCTTTATATATTAAGTTTTTCTCTTCATATATATATATATTTATATATATAAACGGCAATAAATAACTTTTTAGTAGGTATAAACTTTTATTGTAGTCATTGAAAAATCGGACGGAATCAGTCCCCACAATACACGAACTTCCTCCTAGGACGGCACCCCAACAATAAGTCATATTTGTCTTGTAATATAAATAATTAAACTAAAATTTAAATTGTTACCTCATCTTTGCAATTATTGTACTTTCTTTTATTTATACGGCAACAAAACTGAAGTTAAAATCAACTCTCTATATCTTCTGATAGATGTAACAATGCACAGATAATCCTTACCCGTATTTACTAATATTACTGAAGAAAAACGCATATCTCACTAACACATATCACATTCCTGTTATTTAAAACTGCTAATTGTTTCGATGATGCTAATGCGCGCTCTAGATGCGCCGCGGTTTCATTTTATTTTCTATTTAATTGATGCTTAGATAGTTTGGACATGTAGAGAAGATGGATGAAAGAAGATTGATGAAACAAATTTATGAGGCGGGTGTTAGTGCGTGTTAGTGCGAACGTATCACGATCAGATCGAAGGCGTTTTAAGGCCTTTCCTTAAAGTCCACGTCAAAAGTATCGGCAACCGAGTAGATTGAATGAAATCACTAATACAAGTAGAAGAAGCAAAAGATATCAGGATCGCAAATGGAAATATGTGATTTCTGCCTACCCCAAAGGGAAATAGGCGTGACTCTATGTATGGAAAACTTACAGTTAATACAACACAATCAAATTATAAATTATATTATATTAATATTTATGTTAATATAATTAAATATGATTATATTAATTTAAAATAAAATACACTAAGAGAAGCTATGCTTCTGACATGACCCGCTCTGTGCAGCACGTTTGCGTGTATCATATGTAGAACAACGAGAACACGTATAATCTTGACTGTCACTGTATCGGACAGATTACAATCATTAAAATAAAAAAAAAATATTGTACAGGGTGGGCCAAAAATGTTTGCAAATAGCAACACTGAGTTTATCGAAAACTTTTAGAGGGATAAAGAGGATCTCCCGCAGCATGTGTCAGCGAGTTTTCCAAAATTTGCGTATTATAAAATTTGCGTGCAATAATAATATGCAAACTGGTTAATCTCGGTCAGTCTCTCGGGACATCTGAGGAGACTGGGACTCCGCGACGGGCCGCTACGTGCTCAGATGCAGAAGGCGGTGTTCCTCGATACGGCCCGAATCGTCCGCCGGTTTCTTTCCCTTTCCCCCTAACCCTCGGTCGTTTGATCTCTCCTGCCGAGGGCTCCCGTCTGGTTGGGATTTTATTCATATATTTTATTGTATAGTATTATGTCTAGTATATGTCTTTTAGTATCTTATTTATTTTATCTTATTTTATATATTTATCTATATATTCATATATATCCCAACCAGACGAGAAAACTATAGAAATACCCCATAATAATAAACGTTTAATTCAAATAACATAGACTCATTTTGTTAGTACTACTATCTTATTTTCTGTTAGTCCTTAACTTTTATTAATCATTGTTTGAGATGCGAGTCATCGCTGCGCCACTCCACTAGAAATCGTGCAGCAATGACTCACATATTTGCAGTCCAACCTGCTACTAATCATCCTTAGGGTGCCATTGACTGCCCCGCAGTCTGCGCACCAGCGATCCGCATCTTTTTCGCATAGTAGCATAAAAGCAGTCAACACGCGCAGCCGCAAACATCCCTGATGCAAAAACGAGGCAATCCTATCAGCACCGTAAACTTATTGTTATATTGATGATTTTTAAGAGTTGTTGGCCCACAGGTTGTAGTTTTATTTCTTTCTATTCATGTTTCAAATGTAGCGACACCGTACAGTGGTGGCGTAAACATAAGTAAAGTTATTAAAATTAATTTTTTTAACTAAAACTACAGAGAATATATATACATATATTCAAATTCAACGTCTTTCAATATCAAATGGAACTCTTCACTTAATCAAAATCAAAGCAACGCTGAAAGGCCTATTAAACTAAAGACATGCTATCCTTTCAGTAATTGCAGAAAACAACATTTAAACCGCGAGACGACCTGTTCTTTTTGAACTACTGCTCTAAACTGAGCCTCCTCTCCCCTTCATTTAAAGCCACTGCAGGAAATTACAGGGCAGAAGTATGAGATATTGCAGGCCAAATTAAAATGGCTGTTGAACGTCTATGAACTGAGTTGGGAGGTCTGCCGGTCACCTCGCTAATTGAATATGTCAATCATTTTAACAATGTAAATGAATAGGGCTTAGGGAACCCACATCCAGTGTACGAAGACTCGTCATGTTCTCTGATTAGAGATGATTTTACAGGTTTAGATAAGCTGGTAGTTTGCAGTGACAGGTGCCCAAGGCGCGCCATCGCTCACCTCGATATTAATGTCCATTTAAACCGGACAGTACTAATTGTCCGGTATAATTTTCCGGTAAACTCATTACCTGTGTAACGCTCCGGGCGCGTTAAGAAATCTATAACGGATTGGTGTTTCTGTGACGTCTGTTTGAGTTGACGCGTCAGTTATTACTTGTTACTAGAGTAACGCAATGTAACTGAGAGTTACTATTATTTTTATCTATGTTTCCATATAATGTAACTTTTTGTGTTTTAATTTCAACTGTAAGATTCAGTTAGTAAGATCCGTCGGATCCGTCGTAAGTCCGAACAGAGGCCCGCAGCCTCCCTCGGACGGTCATTAGATGACTTAAAATTATTTTGGGGATATTCACAGCGCAAACACGCAGCAAACGCGACAGTCCGAATTTCGAAGTTTTGTAGGAGTAGTATTTATGTAATTGTTTGGGTCAAACCAAACCTGGCACGCGGGACCCTGCCCCGTTAGCACAGTATCCGATGAAGCTGTAAAACCAAAAAGGCTAACAGCAATTACATCACCGAAATTATATACTGGCACTGCATAGGAATCCTACAACCAGTAATAAAATAATAAAATAGTTTGATGGGATCTTTTCCAACGACAGTGAGTTTACAGCTTTAAATTGCGATCTATTTTCCACTTCTCACTTACATCTGATTGTAGTAGAGAAATAAAATATATGAATTTCACATACTTCGTTAATATTATAATTATAATTACCGTGATAGTTATGTGTCGGTTCAAATTGCAGGTATAGTGTAATAATGAGCAGCTTTTTAATAGTCGACTGCTACATAGACCTATCTAGAGATCCACAATCCACCCTTTTTTATACCACATACACACATTATTTCATAACAATTCACCAGCCAAGCTTGGTGATACACTTAGTATCGATGTGTATGTGGTATAAAAAAGGAGTAGGTCTGTCTAGGTAGATAGAGCAGGGCTACAGTTATTCTGCTGTGAAGCAGTAGCGTTTCAGTCTGAAGGGCACTGAGCGGGCCACTGAGGCACTGGGTATATGAGAATTAAGAACTGATGACCCTTAGTCATGTGTGCAGTGTGGTGGCACACAGAAATGTTATGGGCGGACGTTGCACTAACCATCAGGGGAACGTTTTGTACGTCACGACATATCCTAAAGAAAAAGAAAACAAGAAAGAATAATTGTTCTGAATTACATTTAAGTATGATACTTTACGGCCCCAGGACCACAACGCCATCTACCGGGCAGGATTTTGTTATTTTATTTTTATTTTTTTCCACTTAAATTTTAAAATATATTAACGATGAGCTAGCTGTTAACGATTCTCTGCAGTTATATCGACTACGTAACATAATCACCGTCGCCAGTGATAGTCTCCGAAGTCAAATTTCGTGGATTACGAAGTGTTCCAAACTTGCCGTCGACCATGCAAAGTGAGAACGGTAGAACTATCACAGCGAAAGTGAAATGAAACGATTTTGTGGTCGAAAACACTTGGACTGTTCCAGTATTCGCCACTTCTCTCCAAAACATTCAAGGCGCATTACAACGTGGAGTATTGTAATTTTCATCTGCAGTGGATTGATGATCAATATTGCGAAGTCTAATTGCATTACGGCTTCGATGTGAAATATTACATTTTCTGGCTCGCGGCATTGTTAATTATACTGGAAAATTTGCACACAATTCAAAATTACATAATAAAGCAATTATCAATCACAAATTTGATAACCTCACAAAGTGAACATCTTCGAAGGTAACTTACCGTTTGACTTACAAATGCAATAGCGGTCAAAAACTGAAAGAAATTGGTGAAATTTGAAAAAAATGGCGCGGGTCTGCATAGCTCGCTCAATGGTATATAATAGTATCCGATAAAGCTGTAAAAGCCAAAAAGGGTAACAGCAATTACATCACCGAAATTATATATGTAATGGTATATAATGAAAGGATCGCACAGTTGAATCAGCTGTCAGAGGATAATTAAAGAAGACAGAAAGAAAGAAAAAGTATTTATTGTCACAGAACTGTAATGCATACATAATTATTTTGCATGCATGACAGTTCTTGTTTCTGTTCTGTGATGTATACAAAAAATGTTTGAGAAATTGAATTTTCTTCAAAATACTTTAATTTCGTAATTTTTTTCGATGTTTTAATAGTTATTCTGTTATTCGGGGCGGAGACAAATCCAACATCTTAAAAATCAGTCCAGCCGTTCTTGAGCTATGAATGGTGTAAATAATCGGACAATAAATCTGTTATCCGATAAGTTTGAATAATTCGAAAACACACATATAAGTGATCTTTGTGTAATGTTAAGGATTTGTAAGGTAAAGTTAGCTAAGAAATGCATAAACGAGTAGGAGTATATTTGAACGCCCCATTCAATTGGGATAACAGATAAGATTTTAATATGAAAATTCTTAATTAAGTGTAAAGGTAGTCGCGATTTAATTGAATTCTAATGTCTTTTTAATTAATTCATTATTATTCTAAAATTAAATGTTAAATTAATAATATCATCATCTCTTTAAAAAAGGCACCTGCAGGGTTTTTTATAGGCAGTGAAACATAATTATTTGCACCTGCGATTCGTAATCGATTCCCTCTATAGTGTTTCCTTTGATGGCTAATATTTGGAGCAGACGTCATGCTGCGTACGCGCACCCCTACCGTTATACGTTTATAGTTATTTGTATACTTATTCTGAAGAAGTAGAATAATATTAACGGACGGGAAGACATGTTTAAATTAAATTCAAAATATTGTTTATAGTTCTTTAAATTAATTTAAAATTGTCTAAATTGAAAGAAAAGAAGAAATTTTTATTGTTTCGGTTGTTTTATTTGCTTCATCGGTTATTTATTAAACTGTCCACTTATTCGACTTAATAGAGTCAGTAGCTGATTCATCACGTACGAGGGTGGATTGAAAAGTACTCGGCCTAACCAAGAAAATAAACACATACTAAATCAGTTATATTTTTATTTTTCTACATAATCACCATCAAGTTCAATACACTTTTGCCACCTCTCCTTCCAAGCATTTAGACCGTTAAAAAAATGATTCTCCCTTAGAGTCAAAATATGCGTCTACAGCTGCTTTGACCTCGTCGTTTGTCGAAAATCTTTGACCTCCCAAGTGCTTTTTTAGGTTAGGGAACAGAAAGAAGTCTGATGGTGCCAGATCAGGTGAATACGGCGGATGCGGTAACAGTTCAAAGCCACAGTTGTGAATTCCAGCCATTGACTGTACTGACGTGTGAACACGGGCGTTATCTTGATGAAACAGGACTTTTCTTCTGCGCATTCCTCGACGTTTTTCTTTTATTTCCTCTCGTAAACGACGTAGTAAGGTGCAGTAGTAATCAGAGTTTATAGTCTGACCCCTTTCAAGATTATCAATCATAATCACACCTTTCGAGTCCCAGAATACTGAAGCCATCACCTTATTTGCCGACAAAATCGACTTAGCCTTTTTAGGGGGTGGTGAACCAGGTCTTCTCCACTGTTTTGATTGTTGTTTTGTTTCCGGTGTACAGTAATGAACCCATGTTTCGTCCATAGTAACAAAACGATTCAAAAAATCATCTGCATCGGCTTCAAATAACTCCAAACAGTCGCGTGAAATAGTCAATCGCGTCCTTTTTTGTTCAACTGAAAGCAGTCGCGGAACCCACCTCGCAGACACCTTGTGGAAACCCAACTCGTTGACAATGATGTTTTGAGTTCGTTCATAAGAGATGCCTATAATCTCGGCTATCTCTCTAATTTTTAATCTGCGGTCTCCCATTATTAAATCAAGTACTTTTTTAATATTTTCGTCAGTAGTTGACGTCGAAGGCCTTCCAGAGCGGGGTTCATCTTTCACACTCTCTCTACCACGCTTAAATTCTGCTATCCATTTTTTGACGGATGAATATGACAGAGCACAATCGCCTAATGTACTGACCATGTCATCATGGATGGCTTTTGATGATAGCCCCTTCTTATGGAGGTACTTAATGACGGCACGCTGCTCGATTTGCTCCATTCGCCGAAATTATGACCGATTACTTTGTTAATAAATTTATAAAATCACAACTAATTATCGCACACGTATCGAACTTCACACAATGAACTAGTCTGAACTGAACTAAATAATGTGGGTAGATTTGATTTTTAGAATTGAATGGATCTGTGTTAGGCCGAGTACTTTTCAATCCACCCTCGTATTACAAGAAAATCCCAGAAAGTACATAAGGTCTTCCTACCCATAGGTTCAGAAAGTTTATTAAACAAAGTTTATAAAAATGGGTTATTATAACATGAAAGAGTATAACAATAACCCCTGTTAATGAGGTGATCGCTTCCAGGCTGTCTCTAAATACGGATAACTTTTGTAATATTTATTTTATAACATAATTTTATGAATATATTTTTTGAAATATTACTTAAAAAAATACCTGCGGAGTTTCATTCTCGCCAGTTTCTTCTCCGTACAGAGGAACCTGATTAAGAAACGGTGGTAGTTTGTAAAAAAAATTACCGTTGACAAACGATATCTGTATATCTTTCTTCAGAGCTTAATTATATTTCATTTCACTGTTGCACATACATACGTCTCACCGAATTTGGGAGGCTTTGCCGTAATCGTCGATTGACGTCCAAGTGTCAGATATATAATTTCGGTGATGTAATTGCTGTTAGCCTTTTTTGGCTTTTACAGCTTCATCGAATACTGTGCTCACGGGCCAGGGGCCCTCGTGGCAGGTTTGGTTTGACCCAAACATAAATAAATAAATAAACTCCTACAAAAACCTCGAAATTCGGACTGTATCGCGTTCGCTGCGTGCTTGCGCGATTTAGAATACCTCAATACGATTTTAAGTCGTCTAATGACCGTCCGAGGGAGGCTGCGGGCCTCCATTCGTACTGTCGACTTGTGTGTCGGTAACTCTGGGCGGTGAGAACCGCCCTGGAACACGGGTGTATCATGTGTTCGCGGTGTGATTGTCGACTGCTGCGCGCCGCTCTCTACGGCGGTCGCGCGTCGTGGTGCGTGTTATATTAAAGCTATTAACTGTGTGTACAGTGTAGCCTGGATTGTGACTGACCGTATCGTGGTCAGGGAGTGCTGAGACATCCGTGTCGGTCGCGTTTCTATCTGGTCGGTAATTTGCTGCTTTAACCACCAGTGGGTTTGGATGAACCGCGGCTTTTTCGAAAAATCGCCGTGATAATGCTCTGAAGTGTTCAGAGATTAATGGCATTTCACAGTCGCTGTGAAGATCTACGTTGCGTTGGTACCAACCGGCTCCGTTGGAAGTTCGCAAGAATCGATTTTGAACGCTCTGTAACTTCTTTAATTGATTGCCCGTCGCATGAGCGAAAGCGACGCAAGCATAGGCCAATACGGGTCTTATGCAAGTCTTATAGAGGCGAAGTTTGTGTTTTAAGCACATTTTGCTTGAAGAGCAAGTTAGTGGATATAGTCGACATGAGATAAAAGCCGCTCTATTTCGAACGTTTTTTATGTGTGCAGCGAACAACATCGCTGCGTCTAAAGTGACCCCGAGGTATTTGACGCTCTTTTCCCAGGGAATAGGAACGTCCGAACAGGGTGATCGTGCCTAGTTGATTGTTGCCGATTGTGTGAATTCGTCTAGCGGGTTTCGGCGTGCCCCTCGAGAAATATATCGCTACACTTTTCTCGGGGTTTACCTTCTATTCTCCATTTCCGGAAACATTCGCCTAGGCGATCGGCTGCGGCTTGGAGATGAATCGTTATGCGGCCCTTGTGCTTGTCGGAATAGTACAGGGCCGTGTCATCTGCGAAAAGCGCAAGATTGACTTTCTGGTCTCTAGGAATATCGCTAGTGTATAGCGAGAAAAGGAGTGGGGAGAGGCAGGAGCCTAGGGGGACACCTGCAGAGCTCATGCATTTGTGACGCTCATGCCCCTGGTCTAAATATGAGAAAGCTATTCTGAAAACTGACGGATTTATTGGTTTTTCATTTCATTTAGTCACCTTTTACCACACCAAAGGGTCGATAAGGGGCTATAATTTAATAAATAATACCATTTAATGAACACAATCTTACTAATCATAAATGATATTATAAATGTAAAAGTATGTTTGTTTGGATGTTTGTCCTTCAATAGCTCGAACGGTTGGACGGATTCTAATGAAATTTGTCATAGAGGTAGATTATATCGTGGAAAAGAGAAATGGTATAGTTGTTTTTATCATAAAAAAATAATTACTGAATTTTAATTTATGCCCTGCGAAGCGGGCGGGTAACCGCTAGTTAAACATATGTATAGAGTTGCAAGTTACGGTTGAATTTTATGTAGTGTGCCTATAGAAACTTTTGTAAAGCTATCTACTTTTTACCTGACTGCAGGTTGCCTATATTTTCTAATGGCGACCCGCCCCGGCTTCACACGGGTGCAATTTGCTGATGAAGAGAACGATAAGTGCGCTAAAAATTATTAAGTATGTTTACAACCGTCAAACAAAACGTCTCATTTTTTTGTTGTTTTGAAAACGTGTGATAGCAGAACTGTCTCATTGAACGTCACTTCTTTATTGAGATTTTAATACAAAAGTATCATCCAAATTTCCGACTTTTCTCGTAGATTTTCCAATAATTATCTTTCATACAAACCTTGTCCTGTTAGTTACGAACACAAGAAAAAGCCAGTCCGTAGCCAAATCCGTCGAACCGTTCTCAAGTGATGATATTTCATATATGCGGCAATTGATTTTTTTTATATAAGAAGATGTATAGATCATTTTCACATGTTGGTTTGCATATATGTACTTGAAAAATTATCTAATAATGTAATACATAAACATCTAATAAATATTGAAGAAATAGACCTACAATTTAAAAAAAATATTTTGTTTCAAATTTTTCAATTTACTTCATAAAGTAGGTATTTATACCATCATGATCACCTAGTGGCCGTAGTATCTGACCTCTTCGCCGCAAGTTCTGTACTTAAAACCCAACCGGAGTCAATAATTGAGCAAACAAAAACTCAAATTGTTGGTTTTCGGGTCTGGTTTCTTTCGGCTGTCTGTATAATTAAAAATATGTAAAATAAAAAATATTTTTTGTACTTGGCCCACTTGAATAATATCAGAATAAGCGCACGGCCATAAGCAGAGGAGGTCAGAGCTCATTCAAATGATACATGTGTTTAATTCAATTCGTTAGATCACCGGATAGGCTCGACGCTGGTAGCCGATAGAACGCCGGCCACATGAAATATTGTTCTTATTAATAGACATCAAGTTCGAATTGAAAATTAAATCTGTTTCGTTATTTGAACACGTCAATAATAAACTGATCTAGAGGCTATGTATCATCGGATGTTGTAGATAGCGAGCGACTGCTAAAGTAATTATGATGGGTTGAATATACGATCTACACTATTACTATACACAGAATATACACTATACTATAGCTCTTTTAACGTCAAGTTTTTTTATTGAAATTAGTGACGAGATAAGTAAGTCGTTTCGTATGATGGCAAATGCTACGTCTGCCTATAATGATAATGTCCTCCTGGCCGATTTTGACTACGGCGACAACTTCCGAATATTGTTGGGAGCTATCAACTACGCCGGAGATATGATAGTGCCACAAGAGTTCGCGCAGACACAGAGGCACTCACTCGTTCCTACCTACCCGCGCCCGATGTAACGCTGATGAGATTAGATCGGAGGTCGGCTAGGATACCTTTCCATAGCAGCTGCGGTGTTACCCAGATCTTCACATCGCAAAGTTGCACTGCACTATTCTATCACCATGAGTCATTGGTAGAGAGTTAAGAATATCTTATTTATCGTCGCCGATCTTGGGCTCGTATCCCAGCCGAGCTGGTGGATTGATATGCAGGCATCCGTCTAGGTAGGTAACATCGCAGGCCAGTTATTATGAGGTGAAGCAGAAGTGTGCAAACATTCTTGTTTTTCGGCCTGAAGGGCACTGAAAGCTAGTGGAATATGAGACTTAACTGATGTCTCAGGGTGGCGGACGCAGTGTGGTGCTACACATAAATGTTCTGGGTCACACAACATTTGTTATGGGCATACGTTGCATTTAGAGGGTTATTATAAGCAGTAAATAATTAAATCATAGGTTAAAGTATCGTCAAAAAAATGAAAAAAATGCTCTGTAATTACACTGCCTTCTCGGTCTGTCAGGATACTTAAAAAATATTTCGCAGATAGGAGGTTCTTCAACTCTCATTGGCATGAATCATCATACTTGTTTTCACACTGTCACATTTAATTTTTAATAGTCTAAATTGAGAGTTTTATTTTTTAATGTTGCCTAAAAAATTAGACGGTATTTTTTGTGCATATTGTGGATGTTACCTATATTGCATAAATAACATTAATTTCTACTTCCCGGACATTTCATAGTCAATATTGCTTATTATAAAAAACGATCATCAAAACTATGATCAAATAATACCGTGTCCACGCATTATGAGATATTACGGGACAGTATTATTATAAATTCCGGTGTTAATTATATCGTGATGGCGAGGGCGGCAGGACAAAGCGTGGCCGGTGCGGGCTCCGTGTTGATTTTCAGTTTATTTCATTAGATAGGCGCCGCGGGGTGCGCTGGCATCGACGCAGGCATACGTGAGTAGGGTGTCTCAAAAATGTATGTACAATGGGACGTGTCAAATGCAGTACTGTTTTTTAGACCCTAGTCTTAATGTTTAAATAGTTTAATTTTGTAAACTATTAAATATGCTTAACGTTTGACTTTGGGAATTTAGTACTATTAAGTAAAGAAAAAAGTGTTTTTTTTTAATATCGTTTGTGTAAACGTCGTGTGGAATTTAAATGAAATAAAGGCTGTAGTATATTTATATATTTATTATCATATTCGTATTCGTGTCTACAAAGCTAACATCAAAGACGTGGCCGTAATGGAGTTACACGGCAGAACTGGTCCCCCGGTATATTGGACACCCTACATTCTGTTATAGGGTTCACCTGCCTGCTTAAAAATCGTAAAATATGGCATTTTTAATGAGCTTACATTTTCAATTTTCTACTTTACGGCCTTTATCGGCGTGACATCAGCTCTAATCAAGCTCGTTTGCTTGTTCCTACGCGGCTTGTTTATTTTTTCAAACATAATCATTGATTACCCTTCGTTTATGATCCCGTGAGGTGTATTCTCCGGTAAGTTATGTATAATTGAATTTTTGTGACAGTTTCATGAGCTGCATTAGTGTTGTTAGCTGGTTATGTCACTGACGATGTGACGAAAGAGAAGTATTATGTAAATGTTTCGTGGGAATGTTGTCTATGCGTTTGATTGCATTTTATTCATCGTCTTGCTTCTGGTAAGTATAGTAGGTAAGTATTATTTGTAGGAAATTTTTATTGCCCGTTTGTTTCCCCTCTACTTTAAAAAAACTACGTCTATTCTTAATGAAGACTATATTTTTTAACGACGCAACTTACTCAGTTGCACTAACACCAAGAACTTTGAATTGATATAATCTCAAAGGCTCAGTAATTTCACTAACTACGACGGCATCCAAACCGGAATACAACAATGTTGCACGCTGAGATTGGCATTTATGAGGACTCATGAAATGTCTTGTTTACATCATTCACCACATAAAACGTAGCAAAATTATGCAGCAGCTTTATGTTGGTATTATTCCTATGCAGGAATCCGTCTAGATAGGTACCACCCCAGGACCAGTTATTCTGCTGTGAAATAGTTAGGTAGTGTGCAAACATGTTACTGTGTTTCGGTCTGAAGGGCACTGAGCCTTAAGAATTGATGTCTCTGGGACAGACGCAGTGTTGCGTCACACAGAAATTGTAACAATAAAATTACTGGGCAGAACTGATGTTTCAGGGTGACGAGCGCAGCGTGGTACCAAAACCTAAATATTCTGGTTGACTTTGTTGCACTTACCATCAAGTGAACGAATTGCTCGCCTCGTCACTTTCTTCCATTAAAAAGTCTTCTTCTTCTTCATCCGCTTGTAAGAAGTCCACTGCTGAGGATAGTCCAAGTTCGGAGAATTTGCTGTAATCGCCACGCTTCACACTTTGCTGCCAGTCACCTGTCTGGCTAACTGTGATGGCTGTTGCGCAATCAATGAGAGACCAAGAGGTTATCCAGGCATTTCTTGAATTTCAAGACCCACGTGATGCCATAGTCAGAACTCTTGACACTGCTACCATGAGGCAAGTACAAATACGCAGTGGCAGTGTACCATGACATTATTCAATTAGCATAACTTAACAAATTGATATCGAATCGACTAAGTAATATTTAAGCCATAATTCGTACTTGCGATTTTTGTCATTTACAAAAATTCTCATTTTTAATTTTAAAACCAGTGTAAGTTTAATACATATAATTAAGTAATCATTGTGGATGCCTATTTTTATATATTATGCTTTTTATACATTTATATATTTTTAACATTTTTAGCAGCTAGGACCGTTTTATTACTAAAGATTACACGATCTTATTGAACAAATCGAACGAGTACTGTCACAATAATTGTCAATCGTCACTCGGTGACGACTTCATCAGGCGCTCGCAATAATATCGGAATAATCACACGTGTCGCTAACAGCCTTTTTGCGAGTGAACACTCTCACGTAATAACTTTCTTTCCTACTGCTAATGTATAATAATATCGTAATTTATTATAGGCCTGCCGTGTTCAGCGGAATCTCACGTTTTTGTTTATTACACTCTAATGTTAGAGATTGTCTCTTCGGTGTTATATATTCTGTGCATATTTTTTAATTGTAAGTAAAAGTTTCGCGGGTTATTCTGTTTCGACCTCTAATATGTAACAGTAACAGACTATAAAAGTCTCACAGATCAACATTTATTTTTGAGTACGGTTTGTAGCCGTTTGAATTCATTTTGGTTTATTATATATTTCTGATACATTTGTCTCGTGGTAGGAATTCTATGCAGGAATCCGTATAGATATACCATCACAGTATCTGATATGCTGCTGTGAAGCATTAGTGTGCGAATATTATTGTTTTGATTTGAAGGGCACTGATACCTAGTGTAATAACTGGGCTGGACTTAAGAACTAATGTCTCAAGGTGACGAGCGCAGTGATGTGACACATAGACATTTTCTGGGTGACACAGTAATTCTTACGAGCAGACGTTGCGCTTACAATCAGGTGAACGATTTGCTCGTGTCGTCTCTTTCTTTCATAAAAAAACATGCAGGTTTCTTATAATATTATCCTATTCAATTTGCAATTAACGATTTTTATAGTGGTGAAATCACCCACCGTAATTATGAAATTTAAAAACGAGCGCCCGCATCCTGCTTTACGTCCATACCGTGTTGATTTGGATCACCAGTTCTACATTATAATTGTCCGTTTTATATTATTTTTGCAATGGTTATATATTTTGGTCATTTGTGCAATGTATAAACTATTGTTATCTTTGTTAATGTTAAACAATAAATAAAAATTTCAATACTTTCAGTTTTTTAATGTCAGTAGTATTAGAAATTTCTGTACAGTTATTCACATAGCATCACATTTCAAGTATGCGACATGAGCTCGAGCCCGGCACCGGAACTACTGAAATTGTTCTGCAACTTGAAGTGCTGATTCATCACGTGTTCGGCGTTGAAGGAAAATATCGCGAGGAAACCTGCGTATCCGGGGAATAAATATATTTTGGCGACATGTGAAGTCTGCTAAACTGCATAAGAACAGAGTGGCGGAGTCTTCCCGAATCCAAAACCCTCTCAGAAATGAGAGGCCTCTGCTCAACTGTATGTATCAATTTGAAGTTATTATTTGTGAAGTAATACGTGACGTGAGTCATTATTATTACATTTATGGTAATATTTTTTTTTTTTAAATAATATTGGATTCCTATAAAGAAGAATAAGTTTCGTCGGAGTATTTTAAATACCTATAATTATCGTCATGTCCGTTGTCATTGTTGTGTCGTAGAGATTTTCAACAGAATTTGCCTGCATTTATCTACACGAAGTTATTTATGTTATGCGACGTCGTAAAAACGCTGGACGTCGATTAGTCTAATAGGTAACTGTATAATATAATGAATAGTGTACCTAGGCGATGGTTGGATTAAATTGAAACACAAATTACCCATTAACGGAGGTAAATCCCATAATTTTATGGCTGAAATTATGTTTAATGGCTGTGATTAAAGTAACATACATATGCGAATTCCTTTATCTGTTGCCGGTCATAAATCTACAGAGTTGTTGAATTATTACATTGAAGTATTACATCGAGATATGGTTTGTCAAACATGTTGGATGTTAGTGCATTTAATAAGAAATGTAGGAATACATCTTGGTTACCACCGCAGTGCTAGTTTATCTGCTATCAACGGATGTCTCAGGGTCAGGAGTGCAGCGCTTCGACCACACCGATGTGTTCTGGGTGACATTGCATTTGTTATGGGAGACGGTGCACTCACCACTAAGTGAAAGATTTTTTTATTTTACATCTTTAGCGGCCGTGTAGTGGCGGCTTAAGATAATCTCTGACCCCATCTCATCCCGTGGTTGTTGTAAAAGTCGACAAAGGGAAAACCAGGAGATGGGCAGCAGCATCTTCCTGGAACATCTCAATAAACAATCATCATAAAAAACCATTGCCAATCCGCCTGCCAAGCTTGGCAACTATGGCAAAATCCCCTAAAATGAGAGCTACAAACTTTTGTGTTAATCTATGTCTAGCAGTGTAGCCCACTGTAAAGTAAAGTAAAGTTTCAGCCTATAAATGTCCCACTGCTGAGCACATGCCTCCTCTTATTTCTGAGAGGGTTTAGGAGCTAGGAAGAATCCGCCACGCTGCTCCAATGCGGGTTGGCGGATTGCGCATGCCTTCGAAATATTTTAAATTTCTTAGCTTGCATGCAGGTTACCTCACGATGTTTTCCTTCACTGCCGAGCACGTGGTAAATCAGCATTTAAAATTGCAATAAACAATTTTAGTGTTGCCGGCACCGGGGATCGAACCCAGGTTACTCGCTTACTATGAAATTTAATGCGAGCGCCTAGCCCCTGAGCTACCACGCTAGTGATAGGCTGGAATGATGCTGATGATAAGGATGTTCCTAAGCAGCTTTTATGACAACGCAAAAAGTAATCGTAAGTGACATGAGTCACTGTTTTGAGCTGAGTCTGGTATACCACAAGGTCCTTATCTTTTTTTTTATTGGAGAAAGGAACTAGACGACCAAAACTTTCACCTGATGGTGCACTGTCTGTCCATAGCAATGTTAAGTCACCAAGAATATTTTTTAGGCAACACACTGCGCCCGTCACCCTAACCTTCATACTTTAATTTTACTATTGATGCAACTTATGGAACGTATACGCTATTGTATATATATTATCAATATTTTATGACTCAAACATCAATTGATCAAGGATAAGAACATTTCCGACAACGCACAACAATTAATCTATGATGATTTTAAGGAATGTCAAAGATGGATAGACTGTAGTATTGTCTTTTTAGTCGATAAAAAGTAACAGCATATAAATTTCCCACTGACGGACACAGGAGTCCGCTGCTCCAATGCGGTGGTTGCAATGTTGGTGGACCGAGTTCGTGGTAAATCAGCACTTAAAATTGCGGACCAAATTTAGTGGTGCTGCTCTGGGGATCGAACTCGGGTCACTCGCATACTACTGAATTTAAAGCGAGCGCCCGGACCCTGACTTACCTCGGCTCTACCGTGGCTCTGGCGCGGAATATATTATAGTAAATTAGTAATCAATACTAAGATCTAGCATTGTTATTCGTCCTCACCTTTCTTTTCTTTATTTTTTAATTGGATAATGTGACGATACGAGCAAAACGTTCAGCCCATGGAAAGTGCAATGTCTGCCCATAACAAATTCTGTGTCACCTAGAATATACTGTGACACCAAACTGCGCTCGTCACCCTGTGATATTTTGTCCTTAAGTCTCATATGGTCAATTACGTTAGCTCTCAGTGCTTTTCAAGCCGAAACACAGTAATGTTTGCGCACTACTGCTTCACGGTATAATAACTAGCCCAGGGTCGGTATCTACCTAGACGGATTCCTGCATAGGAATTATTTACAATGAAAGGATTGACCTATTAATATATGTTATATTTTAATACCATGGTATCAATATGGCAAGAAGAAATTGACGTTGCGTCTTAAGTACAAAAACCAATGTGTCTATCTCGTACATATTCCTTTGGCTGAAACTTGGACAGGATCCTACGATCAACTGCCTAGATTTTTCTAGATAAAGCGTAAAAAGCTACAACAACATTTGCAGAGACTGTTTTGAGAATTATTTAACGAGCTAATTTATTTTCTTGTACTTTAATGTAATGGCTTGATTCCTTAATCGTGTTTTTTCCTTTTTTTGTAACTCCTTATGAGAACACAGTCATTCAATTATACAGCTTGACTAGTTAATCGAAAAGGTCATCAATTAAAATATTACAGACTATAAAAAAAACAAATGCATAACCTCAAGCTCCAACTGTGAGGAAATCATTAATTAGTTCAAGAGTTACCCTAAATGAAAGAAAAAGTTAAAATAGTCCGGGGCGCAACATAATTGGATATTACAACAAAAATATTGCATAACTAAAACAAGAACGAATAAACGAAGCATTCAATTTCGGTCCGCCTCATTTGTTTCTGTTTGTCTATGGTTCTTGTGTTTTTTTTTGTAGCCACGTCTTGCTTCCACGGTGCCCCTTTAATATGAGAAATGATATCCAATTTATTATTCCAATTTAGGGTTCTTAGCACACTTTTATTTATGATGAAATTTTGATATATCCTCAGGGTAGTCGTAGATTAAGGTCGCTGTCTGTAACATGGTTTATTACTAAGTTATTCGTCTATTTATTCAATTCATGAGATGAAGAGTAATCAATGTTATAATGTTCAAATAGTTAACATTACTATTATAAAAAAAGTGTTTAAAATTACATGCGTGCAGATGTTCATTTATAATTAATATATTCTTTAGTTGTCTTTATTTGTATTTTAATTGATAATTTGAAACGGAAAGTAGTATTTTTTTCTAGAAGTTATATTCCAAAACGTAGGGTGAGTCATATTATTTCATAAAATAAAATGTTTTGATCGCTATATACAAGGATAACTTTCAATTAAAAATTTGCTATGCTGCTATGCACCTACGCATAAGGTGTTTTACGAGTATGTCGTCCTGTTATGTAGTTACAACATATTATTGAATTATGGAATGGTGGTAGTAGAATATTACAGAATATTTTTTTTTCTTTTTGAATTAACTGTCATAATTTTGGAAATTACAGAGGCTGCTCCTTAATATTTATTGATTATTAATAATAATTATGCCACAAAATGTTTTAAAAATAAAACAACTGTTATAACTTCCAAGTTAAAATCTCGAGTCGTGATCTTCGACTGCTATTAGATCCAGTGCGCGGGCACAGCGACCCAGCGTATAAATCATTGTGGCGCTTCTTGATGCTTATTGGATGGAGCTTTGATTGATGGGACTTCTTCGCAGAGGCTCGAGAAATTATTGACTGTTTAAGGGTTAAGCAGGAGTTGAATGCGTAATGCGGTGATTATGTTTGTATGAACACTACAGATCTCTCAGTTTCGTCTAATTTTAATTCGTATTTCCAAAAAATCAACAATGTGACAAAAAAACGTATAACGTTAAAAAGTCAATTTTCAGATTGTTTCAATTTTAATTATTAATTTATTTTAATGTTGAAATGCTAGTCTTCTTTTTCTGTGGTTGAAGTACAAATATATCACATGTTATGGCATCTGGTCTTAGAGATGGTTATAGATTCTGCGTAATAATAATTCGGTCCCAAGGTAATAAACATATTCCATGATTTCGCTCACTACCGCAGCCCCGTTGGCTAAGTCCCTTGACGGTCTTCTCTTCGTTGAGTTGGTGACCTTATTTTGAGGTGAGCCTAATGATAAATTCTACTTCATATCGATGTCCATGGGGTCATAGTAAAGAGCGGACACTCTAACCTTGCAGCCCTAACAGGCGCCCCCTTCTTATTGAGGCGGAAATATGGTCTTCACTCCCTTATTGTAGTAGTCTTCTATTGCTAGTATTTTCCTTTTTTCTCCCTTCCTCTATCCTCGAGACAGACGCATTTGATCCAACGCGTTCTCATTTTTAGGGGCCAAATGGTCTTCCCGTCTTCCAACTGGCCCCTTTGGAGAGAAACAAGGATCAATCACTGATTTCCCGATCCGCAACCAGAAAGCCGGAATCCTGCTTCTCAGCTATACCCTCCGAACGATAGATCGGAGGTACACGTGGAGAAGCGAATAATGTGATACTGAAGGTACATAGACCGGTGATGGGCAGCACCGTCCAAGATATATGGCGTTGCGATTGGCAATCTGTCTCCCAAGCGTGACTGGTTAGGGTATAAAAAGCTTGGGAGAGGTCTTAGTTCAACGTATACTATTAACAGGTTGATGATTGTTTATTTTTTTAAACTTCTATGTACTCAAATTGTATAATGCGGACTTAATGCTGAACGCCTAGTAAGATATTTTAAATCATTGCAGGGATAGTACGTACTTTTCGATACTCTCCTTGAGAAAGAAAATATTAAAAATACAGCTATAGGCATAAAATAAACCAAACTGACGCTGGTAATGCGAACATAAACAGACACTATGTAAATAATTTTCGCTTATGATGGCCATAATGCTTGGTCTTCAAAGTGAGACATATAGCAGGGCAAAAAAACTCATACACGTAATGTATATAAAACAATAATGGTAAAAGTAGAACTTGTGGGCATGTACTCGTATATTATGAATTGCAGCAATAATTAAATTACGAAATCGTTGCTGTTTCTGACAATTTTCTTAACCACTTTCTTGATCTTTTGTGGTGGTAGGATTCCTGTGCAGGAATCCGTATAGGTGGGTACCACCCCAGTGCTAGTTATTCTGCCGTGAAGCAGTGGTGTGCAAACATTACTGTGTTTCAGTTTGAAGGGCACTGTGAGCTAGCGTAATCACTGGGCATATAAGACATAAGAACTGATGTCTCAGAGTGACGTGCGCATTGTAGTGTCACACTGTTCTGGGTGACATAGCATTTGTTATGGGCAGACGTTGCACTTACCATCAGGTGAACGCTTTGCTCGTTCCGTCACTTTTATTAAATAAAAAAAATAAAAAAAAAACCACCCATCATTTAGTCATTAATTCGACACGAGACATTGTCAAATTAGCAGCTATTAATTTTTTTTTTCAATACCCATTCAAGTTTGCGAATTATCGATATCGATCGTAATAAACTTTGTTGTGAAGTGTGTACTAGCGGTTCTCTTTTAAAAAGAATGTGCTTGGCATTTCTAATAATAGGCGAAATGTGAACAAGATTAATACAGTTGCTTACGAATTTTTAGAGATAATAATTAGAGATAATAACGTGAATTTATGGTCGATGCTTTATGATGGTGGGGTAAGGGAATGGAAGAAGTAGAGAAAGTTGAAGGGAAAGGCAGTATGGATTCACGTCTCGTACCGTAGGTCTTCTTAAAAGCCACTAATTAAAAGAAACAATACCATAAATGAGCTTCCTTAGACGAATATTTTTAAATTACTGTAGTAGCTGTACCCCGTGGTTTCACTCGCGTAAAATAAGCCAACGTGATTGCGCACTGTCCCTCTATTACCTAAGCATTCACAGTTCGGCCTTTCTCATGAGCTAAGTTCCTTTATTCCTTTAGAAAACTTGTAATAGCTCATTACTTGGAACTATGATTCTATGCTTCCCTATTTTTTTTTCTTAATTTCTTTTCCAGAACTTTAGTATTTTGCTTTTATCTACGAATGCCTTCATCCTGTGTTTTATATTAAATTATGTACACCCCCCTCTGCTCTCTTTTTTATGTATTTATCACAACAATTCCGTTTACAATGGTTGTCTAGAGGACATCGCTTTCTGAGCGATAAGACCGCCTATTGTACATATTTTTACACTTTTTTTTGTTTATTTTGTGCTTATTCCTGTATTTGGTGTACAATAATATTGTAGCAATATTGATTAATTGATTGAATAAAAAGAAACATTTTTTATGCTGTGGTTGCCTACCCTGAAATAAGTCTGAGTGTTGTATAAACTGGCACATACATGATTTTTTTTATATCATGTTGTGAAAAAAAAGAGCGAAGCGTTTACCTGAAGTGCAACGTCTGCCAATAACAAACGCTGTGTCACCCAGAACATTTCTGTGTGACAACACACTGCGCCGTGCACCCTGAGACAGTTCGTAAGCCCTTCAAACCGAAACACAGTAATGCAAACATTACTGCTTCAGGGCAGAATATCTAGCCCTAGGTTAGGTTACGTACCTAGACGCATTTCTGCATAGGAATCCTACCACCAGTAAATTATGATTAAATGCGTTCTAAAATTAATGTTACTTTGTTATTAAATTTTAACACCAATCCTTTTTAAATAAATAAATAATAGTAATGAAAAATAAATTGTGGTGGGAATTTTGTTTCTGTCAAAGCACAAATGAAATCAAAAGTACACTAAAGATAATTACTAAACTTAATCGATTGTCTGACAACCAATAAACCTTATCAATATTTTGTTTTCATGGTCAGATCAACGGAGAGAGACCGGGCGTATCGATTAATTATGAGAATTGATTAGAGGTGGGCGGCGTTACACTAACTAGGCCGGCCGTTTTCGTGTTTGTTTAATTACTTTCATATCCACCTTCGTAGTGCGTTAAGTAGGGATGTTGAAACATTAGATCGTAAAGATTTTAATGTTTAAATTTTATAACTATATTAAATAAAATCTAGTTACAACTAGTTCTTTACTACCATATAAAGATAATTACATTTTATCACATGTGCAAGTCGTTTAGATTTGATGTAAAGCTTTTTTTTTACTATCATTATATAAAAAAAAGGATCAAGGCTGGTTATGATAGCGGTAACAAGCAGGTGGGTACATATTCCTACACAAGGTTTCCTGCCTTCAGTAGCTCTATATATATACTGGTGGTAGGATTCCTGTGCAGGAATCCGTCTAGGTAGGTACCACCCCAGAGGCAGTTATACTGCCGTGAAGCAGTAGTGTGCAAACATTACTGTGTTTCGGTTTGAATGGCACTATGAGCTAGCGTAATCACTGGGCATATGAGACTTAAACACTTATGACTCATGACCTAAACTTATGACTCAGTGTGATGGGCACAGTGTAGTGTCACACAGAAATGTTCTGTGTGATACAGCATTTGTTATGGGCACACGTTGTACTTACCATCAGTTGAACGTTTTGCTCGTTTCATCACTTTATCCAATTAAAAAAAAAGGTAGGATACGGTAAGTTGAACGGATGAATTACAATGATGTTTAAACGTGCTTACGTTTAATTATGTATGAGAATCAAGACGAGGAGTTAATGCTCACCTATAATGCTAGCCAACTTATTGATCGGGTTTTGGTAGTTAGAGGGTCGTGCAGGCAAAGAGGACAAGTGTTTCAGTGTTCGATCTTTTTAAGATCTTTGAAGTTTTTATTGTTTCGGTCCCAGAGAGTGCCGCGTAACTAATTTCGTGTGCCGACGCTGTGTGCAGTCATGTTGCACTTGGTAGACTAATTTAATAGGCACATGCATAATATCCTAGATGTCCGGCAATCATAAATTTAGTGTGAACAAATTAACACCAATATTATACTTTTAATAAAATTAATTTTACTGAACAAACCACAGCAAGACTTTTTTTATGAAAGAGGGGGCAAACGAGCCAGCGGCTCACCTGATGGTAAGTGATAAGAAGATAGATAATAATATATAATTTAAGATACTGTAAGCTAATTTTGCGTAGATCGGATCATAAATAATAATTAAAAAGCTGAAGGTATTCCAGATTAACAATGCCATCAAACACCGCAGTTCTCCCGTAACCATCGCTGTAAAGCGCTTAAAATGTTGGGTTATAAATAATTAAAAATTAAACATACGTAGAACTTAAAAATAATTAATGACATGTGTTTTCAATAAATTATTGATTATGATTAGTCTGTATATATCTTAATACTTCAAAAGGCTCTAATAGGCATTTGCTGTAGCGACGATCGGTCCATGGATTCCTTGCAAGGTGAAGTATACAAAGGAAATATATCAGCTGGTTGTTGTTGCTGGTGACAAGAGGGCTGGTTCTTTTCGAGCTCAAATGTTAAGCATAAGTATTAAGCTATTTTAAGCAAAAGATTTTAAATATCGTGAATATTTTCAATGATAAATCGTTTAAAGGCTCTCAATTTTAAAGTAGATGAATACAAATTTTAGTCTGATTAAAAAATAAATAACTAATGTTGATTTATTCCTTCTTTTCGACGATATCGATCACTGCAACATTTTCTAGCTAAGGAACAGAAGCCATCATCTAGGCAGAATACATATTGTTCCTTAAGTATTGGCGTAAACGCAGAGGCGCTCAGCTTTGTAATGTTTTTGTAATGTTTATCCGATAAGATCAGACAAAGCCAGATACGGATATATTTACGGAAAGCTCTGAGATAGTCATATACGGTATCAGAGGTAAACGACAAACACATTACATTCAGACCCAAAAACCAATAATTTTTTTATTGCATAAATATCAACAATATAAACCCTCTCAGAAATGAGAGGAGGCCTGTTCTCAGTAGTGGGACATTTATAGGCTGAAACTTTACTTTTTTTTTTCATAAATATCACCTTCTTCTGGGATTCAAATCGAGAACACACGAAACAGCAGGCTGATACGGTTGTCACTAACCAACTTTTTCTCTCTCTTTTATAAAACGATGCCCCAGGGTAGAATATCTCCTGCGTCGTGGGTGCGTTTTACAGACACAAAGTCATGCACAAACACCCAGACCCGGAACAACTATGAGTAGGCCACACAAATATTTGTCCCGTGCGGGAATCAAACCCGCGACCCGCGGTGCAGAGGCCAAGGGCCAACCGAGCCGACAATCCCCTAACTAATTGAAAAACGCTATAACAAGAAGTAATTAAAGAAAGGTTTAACATCCCTAACTTCGTTACTGATTTCAAGATATAATAACCGCTTCTGGTCATAATGAGATACATTTATCAGTTGTTCAATAACAATGCCCAAAATTATGTTATGATAAGTTTTGTATGTTATATATATTTAGTAATAAAGTTTGTTTAGACTTTTTGATATTTTATTTACCATACGTATAACAATTTCATAAAATAAATGGACATTAACAAATACACTTAAAAAAAAACTATCAAGTGTTCGAACAGCAAAATGCAATGTAGGTTTGTTGGCCTTATTTTAAAACAAGTTATTTTATTCGTCAAGCCCTGATTGGACTGATGTAGATCTGCTTAAACTGATTTACAATTTGATGACGGTGACGGTGACGGTGAACCCAGGACCAGCAGGGGCCAATATTTGTGCAAAAAACACAAAATGTAGGTTTTCGAGTCTGGTTGTTTTAGCCTATCTCTGATCTCTACGCGTAAGCGATACATCGAGCACGATTAGGTTAAGATGTGTGATGCGCGTACCCTCGTTTCACTATAATATCACCTGCACAGTTGATAGCTTACAACAGTATTCGGAAGTTGTCGCTGTGGTCGAAAATCGGCCAAGATGACATCATCATCATCATCATCAGACTGATTAAGATAATTTGCATTTGGTTAAATTAAGTTGAAAATTGTAGATAAATTATAAATATTAAAAAATCATTAAATATCAAGCTAAGAACAGACAACCCATTTCACACGAGGTCATAAGGGTTTTTGTTAAAGTATACAAAAATGCAGCAGACGTTTTATTAGAATCCTAATTAGATTTAGCAAAATTCCGCCCCATGCATTATGGTAGAAGAGATGCAAGTTACAGCCTGATATGTTTCTGCTAAAGAGAAAAATGAAAAACCTTATAAATAGTATAATCGGCTATCGTGTTATTTGGCTACGATTCTAATACAACCGTTTTATAAAGTTCCATCAAAATTGGTACATTAGTGATACTAATCTATACTCCTATTATATCCTTTATTTATTCCATATGACTAGTTATGATTTTACTAATTCTGTCCGTCATCATCATCGGCCTATTAATGTTGTCTGCTGGACATAGCTGACCACTGCTGGCGACCTGTTGGACAAAGGCCGCTCGCAAGATGGGCGACTCGCAACTTAGACGTTGCCGCAGTTCTCCAGTCCATGTATTTTCAGTCTGGCGTTTTTGTAATGACCATTCTGCCATCTGTCGATAGTCATGACATTTTCCAGGCGCTTCTCTTAGTCGACTATAATGACATTCACGGGAAGAGAAAGGGCGGTCTATATTTGATTGCTATGCAGGAATCCGTCTAGGTAGGCCACCGTAGAGCCAGTTATTCTGCCGTGAAGCACTAGTGTGCAAACATTACTGTATTGCGGTCTGAAGGGCACTGATAGCTAGTGTAATTTCTGGGCACATAAGACTTAAGAAATAATGTCTCAGGGTAACGAGCGCAGTGTCGTGCCACACAGAAATATTCCGGGAGATACTTTATTATGGACATAAGTCGCACTGACCATCAGGTAAACGATTTGCACGGCTCGTCACTTTTTCGTAATTAAAAAAAACTTGAGTTAAAACTGTTAAAAATAAAAATATTACAGGAGGTATTTTGATAAAAGCACTACTTCGCTTATAACTTGGGCCACCCAATTCTTGAAGCCAGACGGTAGGCGTGGTTAGCAGATGAGCTCCCTTGGATAAAAATTCGATTACAATTAAATTAACTTACGTTCCTATTTATTTTTCATTAGCTCTATCAGATTTGGGTGTTTTGAAATTAAAAAATATATCATTTTAATCTGCATGAGTTAGTCACGATATTGAATAAGCGCTACTGCTGTATTATATTATTTAGCGTTAATATTTAGATTAACTCAATATTACATAGAAGCTGATACTTTTAATACAATACAATGTGTTGTATATTGAATTTCGAGTTTCTATATAATGAGATCACCAAACGACCAGCGCCGGTGGCTTACAGCTGGCATATGCTGAGTTGAGACCGATTTGTAACGACATGTTTTTGGATTTTTTTTTGAGTATTATGTAAATCGTATGTCTTTTGTAATATCAAAGTTGTCGTTACGATTAAACGTATTTTCTTTCTTTCTTTCTTCTATTTTGTTTACTAATTACCATCATTATCATACTGCCACAAAATACTGTTCTGTGGCACCTTTAATAATTTCCATAAAACCGTGCAGATTGTCGCTCCATCTAGTGAGTCGTCCTACGTTGCGTTTGCCGGAACGAGGTTACCACACGAGAACCAGGCAGAATGGGCCGGCCACTTGACACCTGTGTTCGCAGGATATTAACAAACAAGAATGCTTACATTACATATTGGTCATCACACGGATGTTGTATCTTGGAATAGGAGCGGGCAATACAGATTGCGTAACCAGCTATAAGATCTGAGGAAGGTACGAATGCAATATCAGAAACACAAGGACTGCGACAGTACGTACAAATCCTGAAACCCAGTGTGATGCACAAATGAAAGTTTATATGTTTGTTTGTTTGTCATTCAATCATGCTAAAACGACTCGATGGATTTTAATGAAATTTGGCATAGAAATACATCTTGTCATGGAAAATGTTAGAAAATACTTATCATAAAAATTAAAAAGAGTTTAATTTTATTTACACCGAACGGGCGGGGAACGGCCACAAGATAAGAAATCGGTTTCGGTTCCGTTAGGAATCTAGGACCACGACGCAGCAGGCAGTACGCTGTCCGTGAAGCTTCGCGATCGTCAAATGTGGAGGTAGTTAGTTCTATATTAGTACTCCGTCCGAATGTCTTATGTCTATTATAATATGTATATTTATAACCTGTCCGTTACGGGTTATTGTTTTTGTATAGACGCGCTCCGGTAGCTTGTATGATAAACCAGTTCTCATTCAGACTGCTGCAAGGACGGAGGCCAAGCTTTAGCCAAACTAATTTAACTTGTTGAGTGATTTTTCTTGACGCCAAATAACAATTTAATTTCAAACATATGTTACTAGATAATTCCCGTGTTAATGTTAGAAAATTCTGTGCGTAGGCGTAAATTACAAAATTCATTAACGCAGTTAAGTTAACATTAAACCACAAATTAGCCTAAAAGCATGTTAACAAGATAAGTACTTGTCACGTCGAGCAATAAGCTTGCATTTTGTGAATGTAGGTGACTATTAAATTATTAAATAACAGTAAACGCCTGAGTCCCAGCCTACATCCAATTCGTTATTGCAAAATGTTCAACATATCCCAGTATTTAGTCGTTTTCTGTAAGTAGCCTAGTAAGCAGTCTTCTACATGGCGGGTTTTGGGTTCGGATCCCAGCCTGAACCAACATTTTGTGAAAAACACAAATTGTTACATAAGTACTGATGATGAAATATTCTGAGTAACACAGCATCTGTTATGAACATTTTACTGGTCTCGTCATTTTATCAAATAAATAAATAAAATGTATTATTTGAAAGTTATATTTTTGTTCTTCGCCATGATTATCATCTGCCCATTAATTAATTCACTACGTTGCACAGGCCCGAGAAGGTATTATAACATTTGACCCTTTGAGATGGTTATTCTGCCATCATTCGTTATTCTTGAGATTATCCAGGCCCGACACCCGCATCGATACTGCGTAGTTTAATAAGTGTAAAAAAACTTTCTTGTTTGTCACTTAATAATTTGAATGAATTATAATAGTTCATGGTATTTTTTGGATACCGTGTTCACTTCAATAAAGTCATATATTTTATGTAAAGGTTTACACCCTTATATTTAATTCATCATCATCATTTCAGCGTATCACTAGTCCACTGCTGAACATAGGCCTCCCCCATAGATTGCTTCAAATTTTGTAGCTCTCATTTTGGGAGGGAATTTTAGCCATAGTTGCCACACTTGGCAGGCGGGTTGGCAACCGCAGTTTATTTATTATGATGTTCCAGGAAGATTGTGCTGCCCATCTTCTGACTTTAATTTTCCCTCTGTCGACTTTTACGACACCCACAGGATGAGATGGGGTGGTAGATTCTTTTAAGCCACACGCTACCACACGGCATGTATATTTAATGAGATTTATCTTAATACTGTGCAATATTCACTTTTGAGAACCATACAATATAAAAACGCGACATATTAGTTATTTTAGTAAATAAATTGCCTACGCCCTGATACAGAATTCATACTTCTACTTAGATCATTCGAGCATTGCACCTGCTGTATCTCATAAAACCGAAGCTAATCGATAACACCGAAGAAACGTACACTCCGTACTAAATATGATATTTAAAGTAAGAAACTATTATTATATTACTGAAATGTTTGCGTCACGTCCCGTTTCCCTCCGGGGCGAAATGTGGGCTACAGATGTAGGCTCTGCCTACCCCTTATATGACGAAAAGGCATGATAATCTTTGTGAATATTTGCTTCGGCTAAGATCCATTGTTAGCGATCCAGCAGTTAGCCACGGGGTCGGATATCAATACATTTCTTATCTAGTTTATAAATCACATGTAAATAAAAATAATCTAAAACTTATCCCTCGTTTGCTCCCTCTGCATTAAAAAAAAGAAAAAAAAGTTATCATCGTGACGTGATTCTGAGGCAGTCCATCTGCAGATTTGGTTAAATAAGGCGTCCCTTTGAGGCGAATTCTGGCTTCACAGATACAATTTCCATCAGCCGCTGCGCGAAGATCGTTGCTGCATCTAGCCGTGAGCTAGCCCTCACTATATATCTTAGGCACTTCACCTACTGTAACTGTTAAGAGCAGTCCGTTACCCGTCCATTTAGGATATTTCTTAACATTTTCATTTGAGATGTCTCTAATGAAACTTAAATGTCGAGGAGAGTTAAGCGTCTCTTGAAGTTATTGCTACAAAAATACCAATACAGGATGGAATGTGTTTATTTTTAGGGAAAAAAGACAATACGAGAAAATCATTCCCCTGATGGTAAGTGCATTATATGCGCTTGTAACCCGGATACATCAGTTCTTAAGTACCTTATGTGCACTAGATTCTGATCGGACAGTGCCCTTTAGACCGAAAAACTGTAATGTTTGCACACTACTGCTTCACGTCTACCTAACTGGCACTGCGGTTGTAGACGGACTCTTGCATAGAATCCTACCACCATTATAAGTGCGAGAGATGCTCATCGTTATATTCGATGCCTCGTCCTTACCAAATTTATCATCATTAACATTACAGCCAATCACAAGTTGACTGTTGACACAGGCCACCCTCATTGGATATGGGAATCATTTTAGCATTCGTCGCTAGCAAAGTGGATTTCAATGTATTAAAGTAGAAAGATTAATTTTATATGTACTGTATGATAAATCAAAATAGTACATATAAATAAAGACTCGATAGTTCAACATCAGGACCACCAGGAGCTCGATATTTATCTGTCATTGGTAGATTAGTAATCGTTCAACCCACGCATCGCCCTTCCCACGGAACAGCAATTTAATAGATCTTTTAATTGAATTTCTTATTGAATTACAATTTAATTACTTCCGATTGTGTAATTTATGATCGTTTAGCATTGTTTCGGTTTGTCTTGATGGATGGATCGGGCTCTCAGCAGTTAGCTGCCACATTTTTCAATTCTCGACGTGTAATCACACTGTGATTGATGGTTGGGGATCGTTGAAAGCCGGAATTGATAGCCCCCTCGGGTTCCGTTCTTACTGTTTCGCATACGTGTTGGATACTCGTAATTGCTTGCTTACATTGAAAACTAATTGGTAATAATTAAAGTTATAAGATTGCATTGAATTTACGTTTTCCTAGTCCAAATTATATTAGAATCTTAAGTAATATAAGAATCTTAGTAACTCTCTCTGTCCTTCTGTCTGTTTGTTACCTTTTAACGACTCGTCCGTTGAACTGATCTTGCCGAAATTAGCGACAGAGGTAGCTTGCATCTTGAAGGCGGATATAGAATACTTGTTATTCTGGAAAGTCAAAGAATTCTTACGGTATTTTTAAAAAACCTAAATCCACGTAGTCGTGGGCTTCAGTTAGTTTGCAGCACTAAGTACATTGATAAAATTCATCTATTTATTTGGGTACTGGGCTTGATTTTAAAACAACAACAGCAATATTACACATAAGTTTTTTTTAACGAATCATTTTATCACTACAATAAACCTGAAGACCGCCGCGTGCGCGTGGATTAAGGTTTCTTAATCCCGTGGGATCTCTTTGATTTATCGAAATAAAAAGAATCTTACTCGTATGTCCGTCTCTAGGATACAAGTCATCTTTGTGCCGAATCTCGTCAAGATCGGATCAACGGTTGAGCCGTGCAAAGGTAACAAACAGATAGACGACCAGAGAGAGTTACTTTCGTATTTATAATGTTATTAGGGATAGTATGGATATTACGTGTCACAAGTATTATAGTTTCAATTACATTATAATTTCCGCTTGTTACTAAAGTAGTTCGATTAAAAGAAGTTTAATATGAATAAAAAACTTTATAAGGTACCAATTAATTTATTTGATATTTTTTATCAATTTTATTTTACAATTATTGCATAATCGTTGTATATACATACGTATATCGTAATTGATTTTCGGAGACAGTTCGTACATTATTCATTTATAAAATAAATCAAAATGTTGTCTGTATGAATGTATTCAAAAATAAGTCATTTCCATTCCTTTTTTTATTTCACTTTTTTGTTTTTGAAATGTGTTTTTCTCGAAACCATTTTAATTTTATATTTCTCAACAAATTACCTGCGCTTTATAAATAATACTCATAAGTTAATTGCTTTCAATGCGAATATAAGATTAAGAATGAATATTATTTTGATTCTTTTGATGTATTTAAACAATCATATAATGTTATTCTAACTTTTGCAACTGGCATCCTAGATAATTTTGACAAATATTACGCAAATTAAATGTATGTTACACATGCCTTAATAACAGAATACTTACAATGTTTATGGATATCTTAAAGCTACAATAAATAACAATAAGGCCTAGAACTGGACGGATCCGAATAACACATTGTTTCTTAAGTTAATTGTTACAAATTAATACGCTTCATAACCCTAAAATATTTTACAAACTTAATTCGTGACAAATTTACTTTTTAATAATCACATTTTTTTGATGTGGAAATATTAAACCGTTTTTATTCTGTTCCATTTAATCGTAATCACAAAATGTATGACGAAGAAAACTTTTATAACAACATTTCAAAGTGTCAAAAGAAATCAGCACTTGAATAAAGCTCAACTAATTAGGTCGGTGTGGTGTCTTTGCCTTAGCATTTCTAATCTTAGCTCATGCTCTCTCGCTGCCATTCTTAATGCCGCGATGCTAGAACTTCTTCTTTCTACTTCTGGTCCGGGCTGCGTTGGAGGCGACTCGCTTCCGGGGGAAATTGGAGGGGAGACAGAAGGAGGATCAGGAGACTGTCGTGGCGGAGCTGCTAAACCAGCGAGTAGGGAATGAAAGGGAGGGCTCGTTGTGTAAATAGGGGCACTAAATAGTGGTGGTCTTGGTAAAGGCGCTCCAAGGTACTGTGTACTCAGAACTGGGCTGCCTCCGTATCTAAAAGAAAAAAATATATTTTAAGAAAGTGTCAGCTAGGGAACCATAATTTTCTGTACCAAATACATACTTTATTTAAAACTTTTTTAAAATTAAGCATAAAGCATGGATATATAACTAATTAAGGCAGTGATTATATTGGTAGTACCGAAAAGAAATGACATTATACCTAAATGAAGCCAAAGTATTCGTGTCGAAGGGCTTCCTAAAGCCGAAACCCAACTGTGAGAATGGGTTAGGCATTGAGGCGACCACCGACGGCGGGGGAGCCCCGGGCGCTCCCAGGTAAGGATTGTACGGATGCGCTTGTGGTCCCACTTTCTCTTGCTTGCGCCACTTAGCGCGTCGGTTTTGGAACCATACCTGCAAAAAAAGACGTCTGTCAGTTAACGCTTTGCTTATACTGCGGTGGAAATAATCTATACTAATATTGTAAATGCGAAAGTAATTCTCTCTGCCCCTCTCTCTGTTTGTTACTTTTTTACAGTTTAACCGCTGAACTGATCTTAATAAAATTTCGACAGATATAGCTTGCGTCCTGGAGTCGGACATGGGATACTTTTTATCTCAGAAAATCAAATACTTTTCACGGGTAATTTCAAAACACTATAGCCACGCGGACGCCGTCGCGTGCATCAGCTAGTATATTATAAAGAACAACGTTTATAAAAATGAGTTATTAAAAAAAATATTGGATCATCATTATTATAAGGGTATATGGACAAATCCACTCGAACACAGAAAATCGGCCAGGCCATCATCACCATCACTGAAGACCTGTTGTTTACCGTCGTTTTGAAATTTGAAATACGTCACATCTAATATTTTAGTCAAACCGTTAAAGTTTATCAAGGTTTACTTTCTGTAGGCTATCGTTTTTCTCTGTTGATGTTGATAGGCACTTTAATCGTCTCGTCATTTTCTCATACAGAAAAAAACCCTAAAAGGAGTTGAATATAATGTTTCTTTCAGAAGCTTTACGTATTAAATCATTACAATCAATAACAGCCGTAGTCGCTATCAACACATATGATTAAACAGCTCTTGCAAATCTTTTGTAATAACTCTTTTGATCTTTGTTAATGGTAGGAAACATTTTTTTAAAGCAGTATATTTTACTTCAGTTTACGTAGATGGAGAAAAAAATTACCTTCCTATAATCGAAAAAACAATTGTGCATTTAAAATGCATACGAAACAAACCAAAGTGAATCTTAATATAATAATTAATTGTACGAAATGATCAATGATATAGGATTTCAACTTTTAGCAGGACTTCCGCAATCATTGCTATAATAAAAATATGGAAATATTTAAAATCATTATGAGAAGTCAATCATGTCCATGTTTTGAAGTTGTTTGCGACTTTATATGTTTTAAAACTTAATGTAAATGAGTTCCAAAGAAGGTTTATGTCACTACGGGAGCTCTATTATCAGTAAGGCAATACGAAATGCAACAATATACGTTTTGACATTTAGAATAAAAAATTAGCAAATGAAATAAGGCATGTGCGTGCTGCCTCCTGGTGATTGATTATATTTGTTTCTGCATTTATTTTCGTTTAAGTTCCAGCCGTGCCACTTAAATGAATTATGATTACTTTTAGAGTATGTTTACATTTATTAATTATTTCGAAGCTAAAACATTATCGATTGTAGTTACAGGCTTTTTTTATCGTAGGTCAATCATAGTAGTATAGTACAGAAAAAGAAAGTATTGCGATATCAAGCGGTACTAATTCACTCTTCAATTACTTTTAGTGAATTATTATATAACTGGCAGTTAACATAGTGATTTTACTTATATTTTTGAACTATCAAAACTGTTTGACTTTTGGCGTCAACACGAAAAGTGGCGGTAGTGTTTTTATTGCATTTTGTAATTTCTATGATAGTTTTTAATGCAGCAAGTGCTCATGAAATTGTAATAGTGATTGGAAAATTCAATTTAAGAACAAAATTGTACTTTCCATTTTGTCTCCATTAGTCCAGCAAATCTTCATCTTTATTATCATTCATCAATCCAGCAAATCTTCAGTTCAAAAGTCAACTATCGTTTTACTGTCGATCAGAATAAAATTATAATAAAATTATTAGTTGACATTGGCAAAAATGGCTCAATTTGGTAGCTAATTACCAGGATCAAAGAAGAAGAAGAAGAAGAATATAAAAAAAGAGCGCAACGCAGTATACGTGCTAGAAGTGAAAATTATACAATAGAAATTTGATTGAAAAAAAGTAAATAAACATGAATTGACAAAAATATTACTAACTATAAAATAACTGATCAGTATAAAAACAATTATTAATTAATCGATAAATATTAATTAATAATATCAGAAAAATTGCACGACAACGCCGCACTTAAATTCGACCTTGAAATTTTACTCATAGCGGCCAAAAAGTTTCTCTTCAAAACCAGTATTGTATAAAAACTTTTACATATCACATTTTAAAAACGGTAATATAAACGGAAGTATAAAGTTAGTTTATAATTTATTGCAAATATGTACCCAACAGACAGTTAATAATTGTCATCCAATTCTAAGGTAGGTATGAAAGTTTCAAGTCTAGCTCCTCGGGAAGTGAGTTTAAAATCAATTATTAAGTTTGACCCGAACAGTTACATATTTTTCAATTTACACGAAAGCCAGTTAATAAAAACGTGGTAAAATAAAACGACGTTATATAAGTACGGCGGCAGTGAAATAGCATGTCTATTTATATTTATGATTATGCGAATGCCTGTCAATTTAAGATAGCCTTTTGTCCAGTAGTGGGCTGATCATATTGATGAGGATGGATATAAAAATATAAATTTTTATTGTTTTCCATTACATATTAAATAATACGGATAAAAAAAATACTCATTTACAAGCAGTAGAGTAAGCGTAGAATAAGCGAGTGTGTATATGAAATAACCGGTGAGTATTGATTGGAAAATGGTAACTGACTTTGCAAAATAAATTCTTAGTTTAATAATTGCGAATTTAAATTAAAGTAACTGTGACATATTTTCAGCACTATTGTGTATGTCTTGGGGTTCTTGTCGTTTTTTGAGAGGATTTTGTAACCTAGAAGAGTCCGCCTCGCCGATTCAGTACGGATTGGAGGACTTCGCCTGTTGTAATATTTTTTATTTCACAGACGTGTAGGTTTCTTCACGATGTTTTCCATACATGCAGTCACGTATAGCCCACTTTTCGCCCTCGCGGGAAACTAGACTTGACGAGAAGCGATCCACGTTGCCGCCATTTTGGTACGAGTCAAACATTCTTACTCCCCATTGCGTTACCACGAGCAGTATAATGACAGCATTGCATATTATGATATTATTCTGCACGAATAACAATACTTTAGTCATCTCTCACGACACCTTAGCATCTTTCACCTCTAACCCGTGGAAAATTAGCACTTAAAACTACTATTGAGAATTCTGATGGTGCCGCCATCAGGATCTGACTCTACGTGAGTGCTCCTCCTATAAGCTTGTAATTAAAAAAAAAACTAAAAAAGGCACACTTGCACAGCAATTAGATGATGATCGGTCATTAATATGTGTAAATGTTTAATGTGTAATTTCAAATTATTGCGAGGCCTGGAAGTGGTTGATATTCAATGGAAGATTCCATCACATCCATAACCACACACACAGGCCACGATAACAAAAGCCTGCTAAAAAGGTGAGCGCTTGGTTCCTGTGCTCCTTCGGCTCTATAATCAGTATGGCTTAACAGTAAATACATAAATACAGTCACGCCTTTTTCCCATAAAAGGGGCAAGCAGAGGTCACTCATGAACCCTACTTTTCGCCTTCGCAGGAACTGAGACGTGACGGGTGGCGAACCACGTCGCCGCCATTTTGGTACGAGTCAAAAAATTCTTGCTCCCCATTGCGTTCCCACGCGCAGTATAGTGGCAGCATTTGCATATTATGGTATTATAATGCACGAATAAAGGCTATCCATACAACACCTTAGTCGAATCTAACGACACCTCGGTAGGAAAGAGGTAGGTGCAATTCTACTCCGCCCACCTATAATACCTTAGCTAACAAACTCAGTTCGGCTGTGTATGCAGTGAGAAAGTTCCGACATATTACGGATATAGCTACTGCAAGATTAGTTTACTTTAGTTATTTTCACCCGTCATACTTGTGAACAGGTGCTGTTGGTGGAGGCTTGGCAGTGGTCTTCTCGAATTTGCAATGCATTTATTCATATGTTATTGAATCTTGTATAATATTTTGTCATGGAGCGTGCTTTGGTCTTCCATGAGACCGTTCTTTGTAAATTGACAAATGAAATTTATATTTCTTACGTTGAAGAATGAATAATTTTCATTTCATTTCATTATCGGCTCAGTAATATAATGTGCCATATAAATATCTTAATAAATGAAGTACCTACAAGCTTAATTTTAGAAACTGGTTCAATCATTTTATGATTCATTAACTTACTTTGTTATACAGGTGTCCGGCAAAGTAGAATAGCACCTACCTTTTTCCTAAAGAGGTATTGTACTGACAGCCGTAATTAGTGCAAAATAACACCATAATTATGCAATGCTGTCACTATACGGCTCGTGAGAACGCAATGGGAAGTAAGAATTTTATGACTCTTACCAAAATGGCGATGTGTTTCGCCACCCGTCACTTGGAACCCCTCGGAGGAAACTAGTGTTCTTCCGAGGGCGAAATGTGGGCTACGTGAGTGCTCTCTCCTTACCCCTTATTTGGGAAAACGGCGTGACTATGTATGCATGTTCATAGGTATTGAACACGAGCTTAAAGATAAATGAGAAGTTAACTTGATTGATTAATTCTCGAAATTCATCGAACACTCAACACATGCAAAATGATAAAAAAAGTTATGATACGAAGTAGTAATTATGTAAACTGTTATTTTAATGTTATTTAAAATTAATTCACTTATGATAAATGTTGGACAGTAAAAAATTGAAGCTGCGTTTCTGTAAATGTCGATGCGGTTTTAACGGATGCTGCGGCGAAAAAGTAATACTGCTAAGAAATATTACGTTTATTGTTTAAAAGACAGCTTAATTTCAACTTAATACCTAGGCATTTGAGTTTATTTTTAAGTGTGTTTTGAAATTCTATTAAGTTCACAATGACCGTTTTATAAATATGACTTAATACGGAGTTGGTCTCTCGAATTTATAAATGTTGTAATTGGAGGCAAACACGTCAGCGGAATGCCGTGTACGGTCAGCACAAAAAGATGCCGATTGCGTCCCAGGTGCCAGCTTTAATAGCTTAACAGAGTAGCGCATTAAGGTAATGACCACGTCTCGGCTCGGTTAGGATGCCACAGCAGCCCTAAAATGCCACTTGTACACGATTCGCACTACAAGTGCTATTTATTTTTATGTTTTGCTCAAGTACAGGATTAATATTATAAATATTGTTGCCTGTAGTTTTGTTTAATCATATTTATTTGTATTTCGTTAATTAGTTTCGGTCGTTTTTGTTTTTGTTTAATATTAGTAACGTGCATTTTCTCGAATAAAAGTTTATAACTTAAGCGACCTTAGGTTAACCTGACGATGTCATCTATGCCGGATTTATTTTTACAGTACCTTACTGTTACGTACAAACTCACAAACACACATTCGTCTTCGCCTTTCCATTTATGATTAAGCAGTGTCAAAGATACACAACACTGTACAATCAGATCCGAAATCTTATTCGTGTGTTGCACATAATATTTTGTCCCCGGCTGGACTAAGCAAGTAGTGCGCTGACTCCTGAGTCGTTTGGTCAACAATTGTCATGAATGTTACGATAAATAATATCTAAATTTTTACAGCAATACATAGGAAATCCTTCGAGAAGTCAATATTTCTGCTATAAATAAATGATTGGTTTTCGAATCTGGGTATATCCATACTAATAATAAAAATGCGAAGTTAACGTTCTTTGTCCATAGGATATTACTCGTGTTTATTCAGGATAATCAAAGAGCTCTCACAGTACTTTTAAAAAGCCTACATCTTTTTAGTTGTCTATAATCCGGTTCTTTCACAATGCAAATCTCTAGTGCGTTATGGGATAAGAGAAGGTGAGAACAGGGGTATCTCTGTTATTTAAGTGTATTACCTGTAATTCTTAAAGAACTATTACCATGTTCTGAGCATTTGACAACACACAGAAGTAATCGGAGAAATTCCGGGTGAAAGACATCGCCATCAACAAAATTTGCAAAATACACATACGAAATGTAAAAATACACCTGTGTTTGTAAAACGCACCTAGGATACACAATAGGCCCTAGTATAGCGGAACGTTGTTTATTTTTAAAGAGGCTTTAATTCTGTGTTAATTTTTTACAATGACTATTGGTATAAATCAATAAGCGCGGTATTAGGTGCTTAGAAGCTATTACAGAAAATGTTTTGAGTAATTTTTTGTAAGAAACCTGAATATATTCATTTTATTAAAGGTCAAAAACTGGAAAAAATTGTTCACCTTTGCCACTGTATTTAAAATTATAAATAGTAAGTGGGTCTTTACATAATATATGCCCGCGTAGGAGACGATGTTAATTGATAGATACGTAAAAGACATTCTATGAATATTTTCGCATTCTTCATTAACCATTACGGTTAATGTAGATGTTAGGTTTTTCTGAATGTACGCATAAGGAAAACGAGAACTGTTGTATTCTTATATTTGAAGTCGGTATCTTTTCGTGTGTAAAAACGTAATGTTAAACGGAAATGTCGTCTAGTTAACAACGTTTATATGTAATGAATTTGAAAGCTTAATTAAATTCAATTTACTTAATGCATATTTATTAATAGCAATAAAAACACTGTACGTTAATTAGAGTGGAAAATTTCAAATGAAACTAATTAAAGAATGCATACCTACAAAGAATATGGTTCTATTATTACAGTACCACTGCAGAAGGATACGTTTTGTTTTGTATACGCTCCCAAACTTATTTATTATTTTAAATATTTTATAAAAACTAAAAAAAAAAACTAAAAAAACTATTGAATTTATATATATTTGGGATATTTTGCCATAATCGCCACGTAGTATTACATTTGTATGTCCTATATATAGTTAGTAACACCCTCAGTGTTTGCGTATGAGCAATTAGCGTCCGCAAACGCACGTACGATATAGGAGAAATCCTGGTATGAGAAGAATTTTAGTTTCACCAATTTGTAGAATAGAATAGAATAGAATAGAATATTTTTTATTCAAAATGATCTATTTACATAATACTTATTGAACGTCATTTTTTAAACTACACTGGTTCGGTAAGAGAATCTACCACCCCATCCCATCCCGTGGGATGTCGTAAAAGTCGACAGAGGGAAATTAAAACCAGGAGATGGGCAGCAGAATCTTCCAGGAACATCTGAATAAATAAACTGCGGTTGCCAACCCGCCTGTTAAGCGTGGCAACAATGGCAAAATCCCTCCAATATGAGAGCTACAAACTTTTGTGGCTCTCTATGGGAGAGGCCTATATTCAGTAGTGGACTTGTGATAGGCTGAAACGACGACGACGTCGACGACTGGTTCGCAAAGAAATGCCTCTGTCCTGGGAAGAACCAGTAAGAAACCCAGCGGGATTTTATTTTCAGTCAATTTAAATATATTGTGATGTTTATTCCGCCATTAGTGGAATACCATGTAATTTTCCGGGCTCTAATCTTATACGATTTATATGATATGATAAGATACATGAAAATCGCTACTATACGTCAAAGTTCATCTTAAACTGAATTATTAATGCTGGCTGTTAAAAATCAGTCTGCGTCGTACGCAATTTCTGCTAAGAAACTAAACTCAAATATAAAATAAAGAATAACAAGGTCGTGATATTTTATAAAGCGCCATTTTGTCACAGCTTTTGGTGCTTGGTAGAATTAACTAGTGATGTTACAAGAAAACTGCTGATGACCTCGTTTAATAAACAAGACTATGAAAAACGTTTCATTACTGTTAAATTATAAAAAAAGATTGTTACCAATTTAAAAAGATAATTTTTGAACGGAATTGTAATTACTGTATTAATGATATTGCTGATAAATACCTATTTTAATATTCATGCGATATATATTTTCATATGTTTGCAAGTTTACTAAAGAAATGTCCTTTTTTTTAATTAAAATTGAGATAACGTTTTTTTTTTAAATGGGTTACAGAATATGAACGTACAATCCTCAGCCGTTACTGATTTTTATTGTTGCTAATTTAAAAGGCAGCCAACTACGAGCAGTTTGGATTCCGAGTCAAACATTTATGTACCCAGCGGGTGCAGCGCATAACGGAGCACATTCTGTCCCCCTTAATACGCGGGATTCATACAGGAGCGCTCTTCTTCGACGTGGCGAAAGCGTTCGACAAGGTCTGGCACAACGGGCTCATTTACAAGTTATACGGGCTCGGTTTGCCAGATCGCCTCGTACTCATCATACGAGATTTTCTACGCAGTCGAACCTTCTGCTCCCGCGTCGAGGGGGTACGATCCAAATCACATCCCATCCACGCCGGCGTATCTCAAAGTTCAGTCCTAGGTCCCGTGCTTTACACTATCTTCACGAACGACGTACCGCACACCAGCGGTGTTGAACTCGCCCTCTTCGCAAACAATACCTGCGTGTGTCTGGACGTAATCCAGACACTACCCTCGGGAACTGGTTTTGGAAATGGAGGATCGAGATCAACCCAACCAAAAGTGTAGCCATGTACTTTTTCTAATCCTCTGGGAAAAGACAGTCAAATACTTAGGCGTCCTGTTAGACTCGAGACTGACCTTCGGTTCACACATTAACCGAGTTAAATTTAGATAGTAAAATGTCCCTACGTAAAGAGTATCTACTACCCCCATCTCATCCCGTGGGTGTCGTAAAAGTCGACAGTAGGAAAGTAGGAATTAGAAGATGGGCAGCAGCATCTTCCAGGAACATCAATAAGCTGCGGTTGCCAACTATGGCAAAATCCCCCCAAAATGAGAGCTCCAAACTTTAGTGGCAATCTATGGGGGAGACCTATGTTCAGCAGTGGACTAGTGATAGGTTGAAATGATGATGATGATAAAAAAGTGTTAATTTTTGTTATGTTATTTATATGTTGTATGGTATGTGCATGTTGAAACGAGCAATGTGCGTTTAAAACATTAGTCAGACTAAAAGCAATTGTTATTTTATGACCACAGCGACAACACCTGTATAGTTCGTGATAGCTGTTTTTAGTGCACACGATAATTCCATCGTGCAAGTCGATTACTTTGGCGTAGGACTAAATTGTATTCGAATAATTATATCGATTGCGAATGAAAGAACGTTGCGACGACATATGGCTGAGCTCTGGATATTTAAAGAATTAGTATTTAATATACAGCGCTCTTTGTCCATTAGTGATGTTTTTAGAGGCTGCCGATGAATGGATGATAGTGAGTTTAATATAGTATTACAAAAATAACTTAATGTAATTAATTAATTTAAAGACCGCGTGGTCTAGTCATCAGAGTACTACGCCGCGGGCCCTAGCCGAAAACAACATTTGTGCAAAGTCACAAATTGTTGGTCTGGTCTGGTCTGGTTGTGTTGTGCTTGTTAGATTTATGTCTGTAAATCTTTCGGCATCGTCTTTTTCAGATAAAAATAAATTAAAACTTAGTTAATAATTTTCATTTTGGTTTTCCTGATTAGAATTATTTTCACCTTACTATATTGAACAATAAATCAGCCTGTTAAAAGTCCACTCCTGGACATAGACCCATACCAAAGGGAGTATTTGATGTTATCACCACATTATGAGAGGCGGAGTGGCGTTGGCAGTACCAAACGTCTCGCGCCAGAGATGCTGTTTGCCGCCACTGGTCTGAGTAATTAGTAAAGTGAAAGCCTATAATAGTCCTACTGCTTAGCACAGCCCTACTCTCATTTCTGAGAGGGTTTTACAGCCGGGAAGAGTCCGCCACGCTGCTCCAATGCGGGTTGACACACTTCACATGTCCTCGATTTTTTTTTATTTCTCGGTCATGCAGGTTTTCTTACGATGTTTTCCTTCACCATTCAGCACGTGGTAAATCAGCACTTAAAACAATTTTAGAGGTGCCGGGGATCGCACTCAGGTTACTCGCGTATTACGAAATTTAAGGAGAGCGCTTGTTGTCTGATCGACAACGGCTCTTAATGAGTAATCGGAGGCCACAACATTTTTGACATCGACTTTTATGACATCGACGCTATGAAATAGCGTGGCAGATTCTTTAACTTCACCACCACATGGCCCAACTTAATTTGTACAGCGTTCGAGTACATTATTTAAAAAAAATTGTAGATGATGATAAAAATTATTAACAGAAATTGTGCAATGTTGCATTGAGCTCATACGATGCCTCGATTACGTTCAATTACGTCGAACCTTAATAATACATCCTTTTCAAACTATGAAAAAAATTAAGTCTTTATTTTTATTTTGATTAAAAATCTGCAGTTAATATTAACTGTATTGAAGCGCAATGTACTCGATGACACGACACGATACGAAATACTTCCTTGAAGAACTTTTTTATGTATGGAGATAACTCTCTTGCCATATAAGAAACAAAATTGTAAACTCAGTTTAAATAAATTTGGAAGACTTACGTTATTTTAACATGCATACACAGAGTCACCCCCCTTTTCCATTGGAGTAGTTAGAGACCACACCTTTGCACTTGCTACGATCCTGACACACATCTTTCCCTTCTTCTACTTTAATTAGTGTTTTCATACAAGCTTGTCGGTTGCAGGTGCTTTAACTTCATTTTAATTAATACCAAAAACATTAATTTCATTCTAGAGTTTTTAAGGCCTAACTTTTATTCAATATGTATTAAAATACTGGTGGTAGGATTCCTATGCAGGAGTTAGTCAACGTAAGTGGTACTGCGGTGGTGCCTACATATTCTGGCGTCAAGCAGTAGTGTGAAACATTACTATGTTTGGTCTGAAGTGCACTGCTAGTCTAATAATTGGGCATAATATGGGACTCAAGAAGTGATGTTTCAAGCGTATACCTGAGACAGAGCAGTGTGGTGTCACACAGAAATGTTTTGGGTAACACAGCATTTGTTATGGGCAGACGTTGCACTTACCACCAGGTGAACGAATTATTATTGGGGTTATATTTTTAAAACGAAAGGTTAAAATTAATTGAGAAAATTGTTCAGAGACTGTCGTTGTCAATGTTTAAATGTTTCTTCTCAACTTTTGTGTTGTAATGGGTGTGTTGCACCTTTAATCATAGTAATCAATGTAAGCTCTTTGCATGTACGTAATTAGTAATCGAAGAAAATTACAGATAATTAAGCAAGCTGCCCGTAAGGTAAATAACTTAATTGATTTAATACCTGTATTCTTGCTTCTGTCAACCCTATCTTCATTGCGAGCTCTTCTCTGAAACAAAAGAAATACGAATATAAAACTATTTTCTTTTAATATCGAAAGTAATTAAAGATTTAATTTTATTATTATTTTTTAATTGTATTTTATACAGTACGATTATTGCCATAGAGAAACAGAGTAAACAACTGATTACTAGCTCCATTATTTCGTTCGGTTAGTGTAGTGGATTAGCTATTGGCTTCAGAGTTCTTCTAGAGTAAATATACTTTATAATTGTCATTCCCTATTCCTTTTTAATTCCCCTTCTGAGGTTGGTTACGTAATAACTAGTCGAAAATATATGAGATTCCATGTACATTATAAAAATCACCATGGCAACGTGGGTAACTACTCGACTACGTCGTAATCCCGCCTTGAGACTATGGATCGGGCTAGATTCTAGCACAGAACAAATGCAGGAACTACAAATACTCGTAGTTCATGGCGTATGCTAAATGGATCTGGGTATTGGCGTATGTTTCATTTCTTTCTGTAAATGCACCAATGATTCTAGATAAAGATTCTGGAGAAATTCTAGTGTCTTACACAACGTTTACAAAAAAATATATCTTATTAAGCTTATTAAATATGATGGATAGTTCCTTTCAATTAGAATTTTATCTCAAATTATATTCAGATAACGGTTTTAGGATTTCGGTTATCTTAATACTATATACATAAAGCTTTATTATTTAATAATTTAATTATATATGATAGTTATGTTTGAACGCGGTAATCCCAGGAAAATATTTTAGCGTTAGATAGCCATCCATTTCTATATACTAATCGTTTTAATTGATTTCATTATCCAATTTCATAAATAAATAGTAAAATCAACTATCTACGTTGAAGACATCATTTAACCATTTTTTTTCAAATTATTTCTAAGACAGTATGTTTTAAAGATATTACTTAGATTGAGAGTCCATCATCATCATCATCATCACTTCAGCCTACTACTAGTCCACTGTTGAACAGGCGTCCCCCATAGATTGCCACAAAAGTTTGTCGCTCTCATTTTGGACGGATTTTGCCATAGTTGCCACGCTTGGCAGGAGGGTTGGCAATCGCAGTTTATTTATTGAGATGTTCCAGGAGGACGCTGCTGCCCATCTCCTGGTTTTTATTTTCCCTCTGTCGACTTTTACGACACTCACGGGATGAGATGGGATGGTAGATTCTCTTAATATATCCATACCATACTCGTAGTTAAATAACCTCACCTCCCCATTAATCGCAATATTTAGCCGTTCTTGTGTTCGTAGCCCAGCTAAAACCCATATTTGTGGCACATAATTACATGTTTACGGGAAGTTGTATTTTGACTATTCTAAATAAACTTTTTTTTTATTATTGTATAAAGTGACGAAACTAGCAACACTTTCACCTGATGGTAAGTGCAACGTCCGCCCACAAAAAATGCTGTGTCACTGAGAATATATCTGTGTGACATCACACTGCGCCCGTCACCTTGAGACATCAGTTCTTAAGTCTCAAATGCCCAGTGATTACGCTAGCTCACAGTGCCCTTTAAACTGAAACACAGTAATGCTTGCACACTACTGCTTCACGGCCGAATAAGTGGCCCTGGTGTGGTACCAACCTAGACGGATTCCTGCATAGGAATCCTACCACCAGTAGATTCGTTATTTCTTCCGACCTTATCGTTTCCGCGGGAAGGTGACGATGAGCGAATGGGCTTCATTGATTTAGCGGTAATACTTACGATTACGAAGTTTATCATCGCCTCATAAACCTTATCTTACTATAATCAATATTTACGAACAAAATAAATTAATAGGGATATTGTAAGAAGGAAATGATGTCACTCTAATGATTAGATGATTTAAAATTTATGTGAACTACTTAAAGTCACTGACAAGAATACGGAGTTGATCATTATCAATAATTTATATCATAATTATCATAATTTTTCATTCATACATCGATAGCGAGACTTATAATTATAAGATACTGAACAAGACCGACATATTTATTTTATGTTAAAAATTTAATGCTATTAATAAATATTATCATTAATTAGTTAAATAAGTATTATGTCTATGTAACGGATAAGAGAAAACAAGATAGCATTATTATGTCATTATGACAACGAAAAGTCTACATTTTGGGTTTGATATTCGGTACAGTAAAATTTTGATGGATTTGGCGTGTCGTTCACTGAATTTATGGTAATTCAGGTTTATATGTAAAAGTAAAGTAAAGTCACAGTGTACAAAGTGCCTCTGATGAGCACAGATCTCCTCTCATTTTTGAGAGGGTTTCGGAGCAGGGAATATAGTCCACCATGCTGCTCCAATGCGGGTTGGCGTTGGCGGACTTCACATGTCCCCGAAATGTTTTTATTTCTTCAGATCAGACAAGTTTCCTCACTGATGTTTTCCTTCATCATTGAGCATTGTAAATAAGCACTTAAAATCGCAGAAGAATTTTAGAGGTGCCGGACCCGGGGATCGAATTCGGGTTACTCGTGTACTACGAAATTTAAGACCAGCGCCTGGCCCATTGAGGTACCTACCATAGCACTTTTTTGTTCACGGTTAATATTTTATTTATTTTTTCATTAAAAAAAAAACGTAACCCCACCGTAGGATTTCTCCTGTATCGTGGGCGCGTTTTACAGACACCACAAATTTCACATGCACAACACAACCAACCCAAAACAATTTGTGTTTTTGCACAAACGTTGGCTACAGCTGTGATTCGAACCCATGACACACGGTGTTGAACTCGGAATACTCTGATCACTAGGCCACGAGGTCGTCGATGTATAATGATTGTCGTGTATGTACCTATAGTGTATATACCCATTATCGTATATGCACCTATAATAATTGTCACGTGTCTATGACATAGCACCTGACCTTACTCGAAGTATCCGATGAAGCTTTAAAAGCCGAGAAGGCTAACAGCAATTACATCACCGAAAATATGATGACCCTTACTCGAATAATATTGCTTATGCAATATATTGGGTTCGGGTAGGTGAAGAGAAGAGGTGTGAGTGACTTCGTTTGAGCCGTGAATTTTTGGTAATTAACCGTAATATATTGCGTAAGTAAGCCGTAGGAAATCATGAGGATCGGTATCTCGGGGTAAATAACAGAAACAATCGTAAGTAGTCGCAAAAGCACACAGGCGTAAGTATTTACTAAAGTAAATAAAGTTAATTCCGATCCGAATACAAAACATAAAATGGTGTATCTCTTCAAACCTAGTTTTGAAGAGCACCGCCCGCCCTCCCACAGAAGCGTGCACGAGCAACCTAACACCGCCACTAAAGTCGAGACCACGACACGTGTTTCACCTCAAAACGAGGAATCATCAAGTATCATTGTCTCTACGACAGTCCGCCGCCGAGTAATGAATTTCATTTAATGACTATATCAGAATATACATGATGTGTATCATGGACCAGAATTTGTGGTTGACAAAGGTTTACTTGATATATTTTTGTAATGTTATAGGATTGTTCAGTGTGAGTGACTGGATAGCAGTTGGGAGTAATAAAAGTTCAATCACATCATCATCATCATTTCCGCCTATTTTAGTGCACTGTTGAACATAGGCCTCCTCCATAGATTTCGACCAAACACGGTCCTGCGCCACCTGCATCCATCGACTTCCCGCAAAACCGTTCAAGTCGTCGCTCCATCTAGTGGGGGGACCCTAAACTGCGTTTTCCGGTACGAGGTTGCCACTCGAGAACCTTTCTTCCCCAACGGTTATCGGTTCTACGAGCTATATGGCCTGCCCATTGCCACTTCAGCTTGCTAATACTTAGGGGTATATCTGTTACTTTAGTTCTGCTGCGGATATCATCGTAACGAATTTTATCACGCAAAAAAACTACAAGCACTTTTTTGCACTTTCCATAGTTCGCTTAGCGATTCTGTTCTGAATATTATCTCCCGTGATTAGTTCGTAGTTCGTAGTAGATAATATTCATCTCAACATGCTTCGAATTTAAAATCGAAAATAACAAGATCTGATCGTTTTTTAAAAACATTTAAAAACAGTCATTTCTCCTGTAACGTGAGTTTTAAAGTGAGAAATTGCACACGCACAAATACACAAACCCGGAACAACTTTTCGATAACCGTGTGGCTTAGTGGCCGGAGTACCTGACTTCTATGGCGCGGGTCATGTGTTCGAATCCCAGCCGGAGCCCAAATTTGTGCAAAAAAAAACAAATTGTTGGATTTCGGGTTTGGTTGTGTTGCGCATGTGAAATTTATGTCTAAGTTTAGTCTGTAAAACGCACCCACGATACAGACAGTTTTATCATTTCATTGTATCTGTAGCGCTTCAAATATTTGTTACGTGTGAGGATTGTTACATAAGGTTTTTTTTCTTAAACAAGTAACAAGAGATAACCATCGCTAGTAATCAGTTTATTTGAGTAACAGACCGATCGTCCGGTACAAGTAATGGCACAAGTCTTATAAATACACTATATCTATTCTCAGTCTACTTTGAGATGCCTACTGCTTTTCGAACACCGTCCGGCTCTTTTTTTGGATAAAGGGACGAGTCAGGCAAAACGTTCACCTCATGGTAAGTGCAATGTTTACCTATAACAAATGGACCATTTCTGTGTGGCAACACAGTTAATGTTTGTATGGAGAAGGAGCGAGGAATCTAAAACTTATATTATGTGCTGCAAATAAATTAAATCGAATAAAATAAAACATTTAATAGTATTTACGAGTAATACATTCATACTGAAAATGTTTAACACGTATTAGTCTCTGGTCAAACCATCGCACAGAGTATTTAAAATGTTGCCAACAAACAATTATTCAAATCTGAATTATCAATTCATCATTCGGGGCATCTAGTAAGATATTATTTAATAGAGAGTACAATTTAAGATGTCTTCGTGACAATACGTCTATCAAGTAACGCACTAAATATTACAACATTCTGTGGATGCCGAACTCGACGATATATGTGATATGCAAATCAGGTCACTGGTGGTAGGATTCGTAAGTAGGAATCTGATTAGTCAGTTACCACCGCAGGGCCAGTAATTCTGTCCGTGATATGTGTGTGTAAGTACACAGTAGTGTTTAAACACTGCTGTGCTTCAGTCTGAAGGGAACTGAGCTAGTGTAATTACTGGACATATTAGACTCAAAACAACGGGCAACAAAAATCAAAGTAACGGGCGCGGTGCGGTGCTGCACAGAAATGTTCTTTGTGACAAAGCATTAGTTAGGAGCAGACGTTGCCGTTATCACACACAGCATTAAACAGAAATGATAAGTTCTTTTATATTACTATCATACAGCTCACTACTTCAATACCCAAGAAGCGATTTTGTTTTTATAAATCCGAACTCATCTTCGCCACGCTTATACAATATGGTGTATTAATTAGCTTTGTATTTGATGACGTAAATTCATTCGTGGAACATTCATTAATTCACTGCAAAACCCAATAACAAACACAAAGTATGTACGCAGGTGATTATAATGTCACGACTTGTGCAATTAAATAATTATGGGCAATCAATGCTTACGCGCATCTACTATTTGAAAAACTGGCAACTTTGTTACTCGCATGTTTAGTTTTACAAACTTCTACAATGTTTCTTGTAACTTCTTGTAAGTCTCGTCGCTTTCTTCAATAAAAAAATATCAAATTTATGAAAAGTGTATAAAAAAAATGCAAACACAGTGAACTTGATTATTTTATGGAGATTTCACAATTCAATCGTCTGCACGGTGTCTTTTATGTTATTGTACGGTCACGGTCATCATTATCATTTCAGCCTAGTGATAGGCTCCACTGCTGAACAAAGGCCTCCCCGATAGATTGCCACAAAAGTTTGTAGCTCTCATTTTGGGGGCATTTTGAAACTAGTGGTCACGCTAAGCAGGCGGGTTGGCAACCGCCAACCATCTCCTGACTTTTATTTTCCCTCTGTCGACTTTTACGACACCTACGGGATGAGATTTGGTGGTAGATTTTCGTAAGCCGCCGCCACACGTCTCACGGTCATACTCACCATTCATTAACATATATGCATTCTTATGTTCTTTTAAGATGTCATGATAAGCTAGGAAAAAACTTTAGTAACTTTTGCTCATATAGCTGTAAATGCTTATGTATAATGTATTTAATGTAAAGGGAAATGTCACGTTATTTTGGTATGTATCTCAAACGTAACTTGAAACCTGTACTGTCATCTTGATTTGTACTCTCAGCTACCACAAAAGTAAAGTACGTTAGTATTACATACCTTGTAAATACATCAGGATAATGTGTCCTAGAGAAGGCTTTCTCCAGCTCCTCAAGTTGGAAGCTCGTGAAGGTGGTTCTATATCGGCGCTGTTTCCTTTTCGGAGTGAATTCGTCGGCGTCATCGCTGTCCGCTGATCCCGGAGGGGGACGTTCTGATGCCTGGTCCGTATGGGATAAATCCGGTGTGGTTCTGGGCGAATCGTCCTTGGGAATCTCAGACACGCCCATCGTGGCGTACTTTTGATATGCTTCTTGGGGGTAGTAATCTGAAATTATTTAAGGTTTATTTAAATTCATTACATTTAAAGAAATATTTGTATAATTAATTATATTGAGTTTAGTTGAGAGACATTTGGCTTTGTTTAATTCAGCTGTGGCGGTAGAATCAGACGTTACTTTGCGGAAATCCATTGTAATGGAAAGAAAGTTAATTTGCTAAGATCCGCATGTAAACTATAAAATGTTGTATATTACCTGGTTTCCGAAAAGCACCGCCCGCCCTTAACACACCGCAAACTAACTCCTGGCGGTGTTAGTGTGTCAAATACTTTCTTCCACTACAACACTATTACTAGGCAATACCACACCACTGAAGTCGAGACAACGACACGTATCTTACCTCAAAATAATAAATTATCAAGTGCTATTGACTCTACGACGGACAGCCACCGAGTGAGTGGAGCAGTCTTATCTTCTATAAATACGAGTAAAATTATAGATGTCTGCTGTTGTGAGCATCACGCAAAAACTACTAGATAGATTTCGATCATTGACTGGGAGCACTGACTGGGATTCGAATCCACGACCCGCACCGTGTTAATCAAGTAACTGCGACCTAATATACAGGGCCAAATCGCCTGAAGCAATTCAGGATAGTCCTTCTAATTTGAGATAAACTTATGCTCAGCGCTAGACAATGATCTTTAATGTTAATTAAAAAAAATGACTTTTAAAAAGTATAATGATCAGCATATGTTTTTGAATTTTACATAGAGACGGTGAACGTTTTTAATCCTTTTATAGTGTAACAGTGGGTGGTAATTTATTATTAAGGCCCTTATGTAGAGAACGTTCTAAATGTCCAAGTAAGAAGTATGCGACTGATCATAATCATATTTGCAAGTCCCATTATTAAAGACTGATGAGAAGATAGAATTTGTTCGTCAATTAGCAGTTAGTGGTGTCATTAGGAGCTGCATCTGCGCGGCACGATAACTAAATTGCTATTTGCCGCTTTAGATTAACTAGTTTCTGTTTTTATTCCATGTTAAGTGAACTATTTGTTATTTTATTAAGGTGCCGAAGTTTTGCTGGTAAATGTACAGTAATTCTGAGCTTGGTGTCTGTATGAGGTTCGATATTCATTTCATATTATCAGCATTTTTCTCTTTTCCGCGCTCTGAACCGTTTGCGTGGACTCAGAACATTTTGTGACGGACAGACATGAAAACTTAACATCAGTTTATTTTCATTGATGTCATCATTTCAGCCTATCTAGTCGACTGCTGAACATAGACCTTCCCAAAATAATTGCCACAGTTTGTAGCTCTGATTTCGGGGGGAATTTGCCATAGTTGCCACGCTTGGCAGGCGAGTTGGCAACCGCAATTTATTTATTCAGATATTCCAGGAGGATACTGCTCCCCATCTTCTGGTTTTTATTTTCCCTCTGTCGACTTTTACGACACCCACGGGATTAGATGGGGTGGTAGATTCTCTTAAGCCACTGCCACACGGCATATTATACGAGGGTGAATTGAAAAGTACTCTAACACAGATCCATTCAATTCTAAAAATCAAATCTACCAACATTATTTAGTTCAGTTCAGACTAGTTCATTGTGTGAAGTTCGAAACGTGTGCGATAATTAGTTGTGATTTTATAAATTTATTAACAAAGTAATCGGTCATAATTTCCGCGAATGGAGCAAATCGAGCAGCGTGCCGTCATTAAGTACCTCCATAAGAAGGGGCTATCATCAAAAGCCATCCATGATGACATGGTCAGTACATTAGGCGATTGTGCTCTGTCATATTCATCCGTCAAAAAATGGATAGCAGAATTTAAGCGTGGTAGAGAGAGTGTGAAAGATGAACCCCGCTCTGGAAGGCCTTCGACGTCAACTACTGACGAAAATATTAAAAAAGTACTTGATTTAATAATGGGAGACCGCAGATTAAAAATTAGAGAGATAGCCGAGATTATAGGCATCTCTTATGAACGAACTCAAAACATCATTGTCAACGAGTTGGGTTTCCACAAGGTGTCTGCGAGGTGGGTTCCGCGACTGCTTACAGTTGAACAAAAAAGGACGCTATTGACTATTTCACGCGACTGTTTGGAGTTATTTGAAGCCGATGCAGATGATTTTTTGAATCGTTTTGTTACTATGGACGAAACATGGGTTCATTACTGTACACCGGAAACAAAACAACAATCAAAACAGTGGAGAAGACCTGGTTCACCACCCCCTAAAAAGGCTAAGTCGATTTTGTCGGCAAATAAGGTGATGGCTTCAGTATTCTGGGACTCGAAAGGTGTGATTATGATTGATTATCTTGAAAGGGGTCAGACTATAAAGTCTGATTACTACTGCACCTTACTACGTCGTTTACGAGAGGAAATAAAAGAAAAACGTCGAGGAATGCTCAGAAGAAAAGTCCTGTTTCATCAAGATAACGCCCGTGTTCACACGTCAGTACAGTCAATTGCTGGAATTCACAACTGTGGCTTTGAACTGTTACCGCATCCACCGTATTCACCTGATCTGGCACCATCAGACTTCTTTCTGTTCCCTAATCTAAAAAAGCACTTGGGAGGTCAAAGATTTTCGACAAACGACGAGGTCAAAGCAGCTGTAGACGCATATTTTGACTCTAAGGAAGAATCATTTTTTTTTAACGGTCTAAATGCTTGGAAGGGGAGGTGGCAAAAGTGTATTGAACTTGATGGTGATTATGTAGAAAAATAAAAATATAACTGATTTAGTATGTGTTTATTTTCTTGGTTAGGCCGAGTACTTTTCAATCCACCCTCGTATATGGATAATTCTTATGTAAGAGGTGTATGCCAGCTTATAAATATATTTGTTACGGACAGACGTTGCACTTACGATCAGGTGAACGTTTTGCTCGTTTCGTCACTTAATCCAATGAAAATCAAAAAAAAGTGAAAAAAGTCATAACTATGAAGCTAAAAAAAATTATAGTTTTAACAATCTCATAAAAACTTGGTTGACAAGATAATTGATTTCATTAACATGAAGATAGAGAGGAATTCATCGGGAGAGTAGAATAGCACCTACCTCTTTCCTACCCAGGTGGCGTAAGAGGCGACTAAGTTATTGTACGGACAGCCGTTATTCGGGGAAAATAATACCATAATATGCAATGCTGTTACAACACTGTGTTAATGCAATGGGAGTAAGCGTATGCATATATATAAGAGTATGGGGAGTACATAGCGGCGACGTAGCTCGCCACCCGTCACCTCTCAGTTTCCTGCGGGGGCGAAAAGTGAGCTACGGGTGTGGTCTCTCACTCCTTATGTGAGAATAAGGCGTGACTATATGTAAGTATGTATGTTAAGATATATCTAATATACATGCACATGAGACTTAAGAACTGATATCGAAGGGTGACGGGCGCAGTGTGGTGCCACACAGAACTGTTCTAGATGACATGGCATTTGTTATGGGCAGTCGTTGCCATTACCATTAGGTGAACGATTTGCTCGTTTCATCACTTTCTTGGATAAAAAAAAACAATAAACGCATATATGTGTAAAGCTGTTGAGTTATGTTTCGCAGTGAACTATTATGCGATAAATGGTGACGAAACGGTATATGTATATCATGTTAGTTCAAGAATCTATATAATTTTTCCTTTGTTAAAACTTCTTTACAAGTAGTGGTTGGCGCAGTGGCTAATGGGTTGGCTACGGTTGCACTTTGCAATACGGGTTTGATTGCAGCACATTTTTATGACATATTTGTATGAACTACATAAAAATGTTGAGGGTATTTGTAAATGTGCAAATTATTGATGATTAATATGCAATTTATGACGCGGAACAAATACTCGTGTGAAGCAACGTTTTTTAAAAAAGAAAAAAATTGTACAGGGAACCCCAGAGTTATTTGTCTCCTCCCAGCATCGACATAAAGACATAAAGACATTTATTCCGACACTTTTTACAGTACAGGTGAATAAACAAAATTAATACGAATAAGAATAAAATAAAAAACAAAAGAAAATCAATAAACAAAAAAAAAATAGAGAGTATAACAACAATTCATGACTTTATAATCACATCGCTTAAATTGTTCACTGCAGTTTACGTGCGGATTTACTTCGTGTCCGGTGATGAAGGAAAATATCGTGAGGAAAACAACATGCATTAGAAATTAAAATATTTTGACGTAATTAGAACGCCGTCTCTCCGCATTGGAGCAGAGCAGCGAACTCTTTCCGGCAAAAAGGAGAAACGGTCGTCACAGTATATTCATAGCAGTAAAACTTATGTAAATTCATAGCAGTATAATTAACGTGAAGCATAAATATTGACATTAAGCGCTATATGGGAAACACCGATCCAAGATGGCGAATGCAAGTTGGCACACTTGCCGGTGCAACTATGTGGTCGTCTCTTTGGATAACAATAAAGATTACGTGTGCTGACACTAACATAGTATTTTAATATTGTATTTCATCACAGCCTTCCGAGGTGTCAGTCTCATGATTAAGAACTATTATCTACTATGTTAATTTTGACCTTAAATCTGATAAACGATTGCCACTTAATGAGCTAATAGTAACGTTTTAATTACCTCCTAATTATAGTATTATGGCGTAATTGGTGCCGCCACCATCCGTTGTTTTCAGATACAATGAGACAGTGGTTTATTAATTTTAGTAATAATTTAAAATGGTAGAACGTGGCCTGTGTAAGAAGTCCTAGGTAGGGACCAAAACAGATTCAGTTATTCTGTCGTTAAGCAGTACTGTGCAAATACAGTGCTGTAGTGTAGATAGTGTAATTAGGGCACATACTCGTATTAGACTCGAGAACTGATGTCTCAGGTGGATGGGCGCAGTGCGATGCCACACAGAAATTTTCTAGGAGACACAGCATTTGTTATGGGCAGATGTTGTACTTCCCATCAGGTGTACGGTTTATTCGTCCCGTCACTTTGTCCCATTAAAAAATAAACTTTTTTCCTTTATTACATTGTAAGAATTAAGGATACGCTCTTACAGCATACCAGCGTAGAGTTGCCCAACGTTATTGGGTTTCACGTGGTTAACGCAGAGAATCAGAGACCTATCAAAGAGACTATCAGAGACTATTATGCACAACTAGAAGCGACGAATTTATATATACATACATGCCTTTTCCCATACAAGGGGCAGGCAGAGACCAAACACGTAGCCCACTTTTCGCCCCACGGGAAAATACAACAGAAAAGGTTCTGGACTTTGGTGACCACTTACGATCACGAGGCCTGGGTGCTTTCCGCGGTACCGTTACCTTTAGTTACGTAAAAATAAATCACTCTCCACATGGCAGTGTATACATGTATAGACAATATATACGTCGATATTGCATGTAGGAGTGGATGTTTGTGCGCATTAAAAGATAGCGTGCAGCTGTATGACGACATTACTATATAGACTTTGTAACGTTTCTAGTTCAATTACAGTTTCAAAGCTTAAATTTTGAAGTAAAAGGCACATACTTTTACTAGTGGTAGGATTCCCATGCAGGAATGGTAGAACAAGGCCTGTGTAAGAAGTCCTAGGTAGGTACCATCCCAGGGCCAGTTATTCTGCCGTGAAGCAATGTATAAACATTAATGTACAAACATTACTGTGTTTCGACTGTGTTCGATCCGAAGGACACTGAGAGCTAGTGTAATCACTTGGCATACAATCTTAAGAACTGATGTTTAAGGGTGACGGGCGCAGTGTGACAGAAATATTCTGGGTGACACAGCATCTGTTGTGGGCAGACGTTGCACTTACCATCAGGTGAAAGTTTTGTTCGTCGTGTCACTTGATGCAATAAAAAAAACATAAATTAAAATACTTCCATTTCGATTAATAAATAATACAGCGAAAAAGCAAAAACATACCTTCGGTTTATGTTTCGAGATCGCATGTGATATTATCGAAGTAACAACACTAATTAAATTTACAAATTACCGGTTGGGACCACTTTACCATTTGCTGTCGCCTTGTGTGTGAAATTTATTAATTTTTTGTGTAAATCTTCTTTGGGCGCGATGGGAGGAAAATTTGAGTTTAGTGTTTACTTGCAGCGTTTACGTGCAACGTTTCTGTTACGCTTAATTAATATTTATGGATTTATTAATAACTAATCGTATACTGAATAGTTGGATTATTTTTGTTAATTCATGTTTATTTATTTTCTTACACGCTTTATTTTAATCTTACACGCTTGATGTTACACGCACTCTGAATGTGCAAACTTGTTACATGTTTTATAAGATTTTCTTAAGTATCAGTTCAGCAGAGTGAGTATATATTCTCGACACCGACGTGTAAATAGATTTACAAAATATTGCTATAGTTCATAATATTTACTGTTTAATAATATGTTTTTATTTGATTTACGCTTATAAAATACTAGCGATGCAAATTAATGAAAAAAGGGATAATTATCAGTAGTCAAACAAATCCATTTCAAAACACATGTATGGTTAAAATAAATTAATATAAAACGACTTACAGCTGAGACCCATACTATCGGTCGAGAACGTAGGAACTCACGCAACAATCGCGACACTACCTTACTTGAACAGACTTCCACTTATGAATGATATAATTCGCGCTATCATTCGCAACTTCTAATTGCCGCCATCGAAACACGATAAGGCCCATACAGATAATGCAACTTCCTGTGCACTCGCGATTTGATCGCGTCGAGTTCCATTTAAAAAGAATGTTTTTTATCGTGTTATTAGTTTTAATTTTCTTTAATTATAGTGTTAAACACAAATAAAAATATTAATTTTATAACAAAGTTTTAGGTTAGGTTAGTTTACATAGTTAATAGAATTAGCTATACTGCATAAAGCTATTCTGTGCTGTGAAGTATTTCTAACCCGACGTTACTTTTTTTAACGAGACCATCAAAACGATCACCTGATGGTAAGTGCAACGTCTGCTGTTTCACCCAGAACATTTCTGTTTGAAACGGCACTCGCCCGTCACCCTGAGACCTTAAGTCTCATAAGCCCAGTAATTACTCTATCAGTACCTTCAGATTGAAACACATTAATGTTTGCACACTGCCGCTTGACGGCAGAATAACTGGCACTGCGGCGGTAACTACCTAGAGGGATTCCTGCATAGGAATCAACAATCAACATCCTCCAATGATAGGCAACGTTATCTGACGACGACTATGATGATTTTTAATGAAAGTTAAGACACTTTTTTTTATTGCATAATAAGTGATGCAAACGAGCAAAACGTTTACCTGATGGTAAGTGCAACGTCTGTCCATAACAAATGCTGTGCCACCCAGAAAATTTCTGTGTGACACCACACTGTGCCCATCACCCTGAGACATAGGTTCTTAAGTCTCATATGCCTCAGTGATTACGCTAGCTCTCAGTGCCCTTCAAACCGAAACACAGTAATGTTTGCACACTATTGCTTCACGGCAGAATAACTGGCCCTGGGGTGGTACCTACCAAGACGGACTCCTGCGTAGGAATCCTACCAAATTTTTTCTTAGATGCTTAACTTGTGATCACGTAACAAGAAAGTTATTGACTTTGAGAATTAAGGAAGTGTTCCTTCATATCTGGATGTCACTAATAAGGAAAAAATTAAAACGTGCCCGGAAAAAATGTTATTAAATTATGTTAAAGGAGAGAAAGTTAATTTGCTAAGTCCGGAATGCAAAATGTAAAATGGTGTGTATTACCAAGTTTTGAAGAGCACCTATAAATAATACTCATAAGTTATTATTATTAAGCCTAACTTTACTATTAATATTTTTAGGTGTCTCGGTTCATGAGACTTTTTAAAGATTTATAGATGTATCCATTTAGTGAGTAATTACGGGAGTGGTATTATTTATACAAAAAAATTAATAGTTCATTACGAAGTTTTCGAAATAAACACTTGAAGAATGTAGATTTTTTCTTCTGAGTCATCAGTACGAGTCTAAGTTGTCGTGACTAATTAAATTTGCACAAATGATTAATTCAATGAATGAACAAGTTTTATCTTTGTTTAGTAATCTATTTATACGCGTGAAGCGAGCATTTCTACGTCCTTATTTGGATTGGCATCACCAGAAAAATTAATGGTGCAAAAAGTCATTGCCTCACCGGTATTGTTGTGCCCGACAATAAGCCTAATTACATTATGTTTCACATTTGTAATGTATATGTTTGGAATTTAAAATACGTTTTAACAGTAGTTAAAGGAAGAAGAAAGAAGTGTAAAAATGATTTAAATGAGATGTACTTAAGCTGATACGAATCTACAGAAAAATATTTGTTAGCCTTACTTCGCTCAGTGCTATATTAAATCTTAAAAAAGTTTAGAGTTTGTTTTTTAGGGTTTACAATAAGCGCTGTTTTTTTAAATTAAAATACTTTTATTATGAAATATCTAGAAATAACTACAATTCTTTAAACATTATAGTTATCGAGAAAATATATAAGAGTAAAGAACTTGTCATTGGCGACGACCGCATGTTGATACCTTCGAAAACGCGCGACGACCCCACAGACCAATCATCTACAGGCTGCTAATGCATCTACGCAAGTACTGTCCCACATAAGGGCTTTGCCCCATTATCAAGGGATCAAAGTCCTGCCATTTGTTCTCTTGCCAACCACTGTAAATACTCGGCAAAGCTCTACAACCTAGAGAACATTTATGGAGACAAGAGTCCTCTGGGTAACGTTGTTCAGAGAGAGAACAGAGAGAGTCCGTGGAAATCATATGTCGACGCTACCACTACAAGGACATTGATGGGTGCGATTCCGTATGTATGCCATATATGGTATGGCGCAAACACAAAGTAATGATAAAAACCGGTCAAGTGCGTGTCGGGCCACGCACAGTGGGGTAGGTGCCCGTCACAATGTTGTTTGATACTCTGATCATATTAATAAAATTGAGTTTTTTTTATTTCATAAAAGTGACGGAACGAGCAAAACGTTCACCTGATGGTAAGTGTAACGTCTGCCCATAACAACTGCTAATAACGTCTAAAAAAGGGCCCCACATAGGATTATGGTACTCGTATCTAAAGAAGGAGTTATAAAATCCAACTTCGCAAAATAAGTTAGAAAAATATTATTTATTTGAGTACCACCATCTGTAGAGGCAATCACTTGACATATTAATTGATAATAACCAGCGTCACGTATTAATTTGCATCAGTATGTATTACATACAGTTAGTATTGTCGTTTACTGAGATAATCTTCGTTAAAATCACCAAATATTAATCCTACTGCGGCACTGTTGGAGCATAGGCATGATCTTTTACATGGTCCATAAACTTATATTTACTAGCTGTTTTACATAACAAATTCATCTAAATGATTTTCCACGTTTGCAAATAAATTTTATAAGTTGGTCGGCTATTACTCGTTGACTTGTAAAGAGTAATACTCGACTAACTTATAAAGTAGCTGTGATAGTTTTCTATTGAGCTAGCAAGGAGGGGAGGAGGAGGGGACCTCTTCACTCAAACGAAAATTACCACTTCAATGCTTAATATTTCGCAAACGAATCCCTGAATCGAAATTTGGAATTTGCATACCCGCAGTATTTTTGAAAGACCTATCCAAAGACACCTCACACCATGAGATAGACGAGGAAAAAAAATTCGTCCCCACTTTACGTGTAGGGGGTACACCCTTAAAAAGGTTTTATTTTACCTCGTCGACGTGAATAATATGCATACCCTTGCCAAATTACGGTTTTCTAGTACTAAGAGTATCTGAGTCAAGCCGCGGACAGACGGCCATGGCGAAACTATAAGGGTTCCATGTTGACTGCGGAACCCTAAAAATGACAAATGAATGTATGAAAATATGCTTATCGTCAAACCATTCAAAAAAGTATAGTTTGTCGCCAACGCTTTGTAGTCACAAGACCGTTGCATTAATTTGTTTTAGAGTACAGCTGCCAATGAGTTACTTTATCGACTTGTCACAACGAACATCTGTCCCAGTGTTGAATTTTAATGAAATGCTAAATATGTTATAGAAAATATCGCTACTATTTCGCATGATAAGAATTTATTTTGTAGTAAAATGACTTTATACGATGATGATAGCGATGATACTAGCAAAACGTTCACCTGGTGGTATTCAACTGCAATGTCTGCCTATAAGAAAAGCCTGTGTCATCGAGGACATTTCTGTGGTGCCACACACTGCACTCGTCACTCTGTGGCACCAGTTCTAGCTCACGGCGCCTTTGAGACGGAACACAGCAATATAACATACCACACACACGTTTATACACTTCCAAGCAGCAGCTGCAAACATGCTTATGCGAATTGAAGAGTTTCTGATTTCCTCATGGATCCTATCCTCAGAACCAAATTTAGAGACCCCACGGAAGTACATGCTACGGGGTACCGTCCCCTTTCTAATAAAAAATACAATCCTTTAAATCGGTTCATAAACAAAGAAGTTATGCCTGAATATACGTAAAAAATGCATGCAGACGAATTGAGAAGATCCTCCTTTACTGAAGTCGGTAAAAGAGGACTACAATTGCCGAGTCCCTTAGTGGCGCGATGAGGTATGTACCATCTGTTTGAACCACCTTAACGTAGTGTAACAAAAATTATTATTTTATTGCATGTAATTATGTTTTTATTCCATTTGTGATAACTACAGTCGTTACTATTGTAACTAAACTCAAACAATTTTCATTTTAATTAATTCGTTTACTATAACGACCGCTTACCTTTTCTCCGCTACCTGTTAATACTATCTCAGTGTATACTTTTCGTGTGTGTGAATTAATATCCTCCAGTATTTAATAACGCGCTCGTATCAAGAAGCACAATAGTAATCAGCTTACAACTTTTCTTTTTACTTTTTTAGGGATAGGCGGAGACCACATCTTTTCTCTTGCTATACGATTCTGACACTCATCTTTGCTACTTTTACTTTCATAAGCGTTAGTTGGAAATGAACAAGGTTTCATTTACAAGAAACATTGTATAAGTTTGTGAAACGCAGTTTTTCATATAGTACTCGTAGATGCGCGTAAGCATTGATTGCCCATAATTATTTAATGGCGCAAGCCGTAACATTATAATCACCCGCGCACCTACTTGTGTTTGTTATTGGGTTTTACAATGATTTAATGAATGTTCCACGAATGGATATACGTCATCAAATAATAAATCTGATTAATATACCATATTATATTAGCGTGGCGAAGATAAGTTCGGATACTATAAACAAAGAAATCACTTTTAGGTGTTGAAGTAATGAGCTGTCTGACAGCAATATAAGCAAATTTATCATTTCTGTTTAGGGCAGTCCCTTTATATATTTTTTATTGTATGACAAACGATTATTTTTATGACAAACGAAATGATACACAGTTTACGTGATCGATACTCAATACTACAGAAATTATGTAGCGTGAGGACACAAATAATGAATAATTACAAAAAACTATTGTAACACATGTATGTCAATGTCCCTCTGCTGATGACAAACCTCTCACATTTTTTTTTATGGAAGAGGGGCAAACGTGCAAGCGGCTCACCTGATGTAAGTGATTGATAGTATTATTATATGATAGTATTCACTGCAAATTGCTGTTAATCCTGCACGACATAACCATAAGTTGTTACCTAAACTAGCGGCGAGCTATGATGGCCGTTTTCACGTTAGTTCGCTTATGAATTTTGATAACTATGTTGGAGTGAACAATTGGTGTACTTTATTTACAATAGTGATGTGGAGTACGTATTATAATTGATAGAATCCATTGTTATACAAAAAACCTAAATACACAGTTGCATACAAAAATCACTTCAAAAAGCGTCCTTGATCGATCGAAACATAAAAATAAAGACAAAGATCACAAATTTTGATTAAATAATCACAAATTTAATGCGACACGACGTAGCTTTTTAATTGAAATCAACTATCGTTCCAAGACGTTTTTAAATTTGTTGTTGCTGACGTGACGCTAATCGAAATGAGCGCATTGCGCGCTCATTTTTTGACAAGATATTAATTTAGTGTTGATTTCTCTTGTTTTTTAGATTTTTAGTACACATAAAAAATTTATATGTATATTATTGTCATTATTATGTATAGTATACGTATTCTTAAGTAATGCGCTAATTAATTTAATATTTTATAAATTTAAATATAATATCATCGTTATATAAAATATCGCTGGCCAGCACATCGTGTACTTATAAATATGTCTGATCCTCGCTACTGCCTACGGAAAAGCAACTTTGATTTATCGTTGAACAAACGGTGAGTGCTTTGCGATTATGATATTGTTTTGACCTGGCTTTGGATGCCGGTTATTGATACTGAAACTCTTGCCCTTTGCTCGTTAAGTTGGAGTCTGTTTACGACTTTTGTTGTGGTAGATTTGACAATACGTATCAGAGAGACCTATTTTAAATATTTACTGCGACCTGTTAATTATTTCGATCGTGAGGTTCTAAATGGAGGGCCATTATTATTAAAACTTCCGTGGTTGATCGGGTAGCTGAAGCACTTGATATTGGACAATGAATTGTTAGACGAATAACCAAAGAAAAATATGGTAACAGTGGCACAAAAGAAGATATACATCACACACCATATAAGTTTTTTTTATATATATATTAAAACTCGTCGTAAGTGTCGATTGCTTTGATGCCGATGCTATCTGAAGACATGTGTACGGCTAGTACTACTGTAGGATATTTACGGTAGGCGCATCCAACGAAAAAAAGTGAATGCTGTCACTGTAGGAACCGGGGTAATTTTCCGCGGGAGAAAGTTCGTTGACAAACGTTTTGAAGACCGTTGGATTTCGATACAAGCAGTGTAACAAACGCAAACTTTTGATGGAATGGTTCGACGTCCTGATGGCAAGGAATTCTTTTTTACGGCAAGTGAAATAATTAGAGTTTTTGGATGAGACATGGCCAACCCTAATTTTAGCCGTTTTTGAACCGACAACACTGCAGCATCTACGTCCAAAGTTGCAAACGGATCTCGGCTTACAATTTGTTAAGCCAGGACTGTCAATGGTTTTGTCGAAGGTTCTTTGATGGCTTTGCGTTAAAAGCACTGGACTATCATGAAGTAATGAATAGAGAAAAGTTTATTGAATGTTTTACTTTAATATTGTTCAGCCTCGCGGAACCATGTATTATAATTATGGATAAATAATACCACTCGATAAATATAGATAAGCCACCTGCTCATTCCCAAAAGAAAGCTGACATCGTCGCACGGCTTCAAAATATGGCATAGATGCAAACATGAATATGTTAAAAGCAGTATTGGCACGTCTTCTAACATAAAATAAACCAAAAAAGACCCGATACGTTATTGACGAAATTGCTTTATAACATGGGCACAGAGTTATAAGGTTACCGCCTTATCATAACTAGGTAGGTACCACCCCAGGGCCAGTTATTCTGCCGTGAAGCAGTAGTGTGCAAACATTACTGTGTTTCGGTCTGAAGGGCACTGAGAGCTAGCGTAATCACTGGGCATATAAGACTTCGGAACTAATGTCTCAAGGTGACGGGCGCAGTGTGGTGATATACAGAAATATTCGGAGTAACACAGCATCTGTTATGCTCGTCTCGTCACTTTCTCCAATTAAAAAAAATACAACGCCTTTGAGTTGGCGGCGGCAGAAATTAAGGGATAACCTGCAAGAATCCACACAATCCACAGTACAGAATCCCCATTTACAACAATAAGAATGTTAAAAATGATACAAGATGCCTGATAGAATATTGGGGAAAGATTGCAAGTAGAACTGTTAAGTTTATTTATAGTTAAATTAATATGCTGTTAAATTTATAATGGAAGGTTATGACAGAGATGTGAGATTTGATAATATTTTTTCGACGACGGGGAATGCAATATGGATGAATCTGTCTAAATATATTAAGTATACAGTTTTATCTTAGAAAAATATGTTTTATTAAAACGTGTACTACTTACAACTCACGAAGATTTATACGTGCTACTCGCACTTGACTATATTTTTTCGATAATAGTTTGGAATGTTCTACATCACTACTGTAAGATGTCAAAACGGCCATCATAGCGTGCCGCTACTTCAATAACTGTATTATATTATAAAAAAGGAGCACACTAAATCCGTTTTTAAACACGTTTATTTATTTCGTATTTGGAACATAAATATAGTAGGTATTATGTAGAATGAAAATGAAATAATGCTTTAATAATAATTAAATATGCTTGTAGACACTAATAGATGCATGTCACTAAAAAAATAAGTAGATATACCATATTGCGAACAGACAAACATAGTTCTATACAAAAACAATAAATAAAATAATATATTAAATGAGCCGTCGACGGTCTATAACACCATGTTTATAATTAACAAATCGCTATAATTTACATCGTAAATTTTTCCTTAATAACACAGCAGCTTATCTCAACCTAAAAATCACGGCTTGCAGATTTTGCTGTTAGTATACAGTTTCAACACTCTAAAGGTTAAGGCAATAAAGATGAAATTAACTAGCAATACTTTTTTTGCAAGTTTGTTTAGTTTTGTAATAAAACAAAGGGAATACGTGAAGGTTAATTATGACCACGAATGTAATTAGGTCTAATTAAATAACGTAAACTTTCTTGAGCAGTTTACTTCAGTGATATTTTTAGAGTTCCGTTTGCTAAAAGATCTTACTCTGTCTGTCTGAAAGTCACGACCATTTTTACAGTTACTATTATTGTTGACGTTTTCAAATTACAGTCAGCCGAGTCAACTGACTCGGCGGCTGACTGTCGTAGAGTCAATGTCACTTGATAACGTTTTTCACCTCGTCTTGAGGTGAAAAACGTATCAAGGTGTATATTGCCTAGAGGTAGTGTTGTAGTGGTGAAGGGTATCTGGTGGCGGTGGCGATGTTAGTTAGCTCGTGCACGCTACATACACGTAATACATAAAATGGTGTCATTTTATATTTCACATGCGGGTCTTAGCAAATTTAATTTCTTTCCTTAATTATAATGAATTTCCGCAAAGTAACGCCTGATTCTATTAACTATATTAAAAAATTATTATTAAAAATCGAATGAAAAAACGCGTGCAACTCAGTATGAGCAATTATTGGTTAATCGAAAAATATTAATTAATAATAACAGAAAAGTTGCACACTGACTTTAGGTTGCAAACTTTAGGGCCAAATGCCCTAAAGTTTTACTATCATAACGCCAAAGAAGTTTAATTTCAAAAACAAAAGCCGTGTGAGTTTTTTTTAACAGGGATAGTTGAATTTTTGCTTAATTCATTCAAAGTCGCCTAGACAAAAGTACTGCAAATTTTCGTTCTTATCAAAAGGTCTGATATATATTACGAGAACAATAAAACGAAGCTTTAATAAGTTTTATTTATAGTTTCCACAGAAAACAATGAGGAACACTAGGCACGCGAGTCTGACTCGCGCTTGGCCGATCTTGTTGACTTTTTGCTGGCTGTAGTTTTTATCATTTTCGTAATCAAATGTTAATGATGTTTCTTGGCTAGTGTCGAGCAATGCGACACGTTCCGGTTAGTACCATTTATATATATCGGTGTCGCATTTATATATATATGATAAATGATAATATATTTATATACTGTATTATTGCGACAACAATATGAGCTGTGAGATCGGGGGAAAGAGAGGTAAGCCACACTGTATGTGTGACTAACTTGATTAACATCTTAACTTGCACATACGAAAAAACAATAAATTGGGTGTTGTAAAGATTTGCACAGATCATATATTAATTCATCATCTTCATCATTTCAGCCTATCACTATTCCACTGTCGAACATAGGCCTAACCTATAAATTGCCACAAAACTTTGTAACTCTCCTTTTTGCGGGGATTTTGCCATAGTTGCCACGCTTGGCAGACGGGTTTAGAACCGCAGTTTATTTATTCAGATGTTGCAGGAAGATGCTCCTGCCTATCTCCTGGTTTAATTTTCTCCTCTGTCGACTCTTATGACACCCATGGGATGAGATACCCTATCTAATCCCATGGGTGAAAAAGTGGTAGATTCTCTTTAGCCGCCACCACACGCCACCGCGCTAATAGCAGGTTGATTCACATGTGGAAGTAAACTAATTTAACGACACTAGTATTTCTGCAGTAACTTGTGGGCGTTTTAGACATAAATTTCACATGCACAACACAACCAAACCCAAAAAGTGTTTTGTGTGTATTGCACAAAATGTTAGGCCCGTCTGGAACCCAGGATCCGCGGCATACAAGTCAAGTACATTGACGACTAGCCTACGCGGTCAAGACCTTGACCTAGTCGTGATATGACTTCATATTTGATCATTGTCTACGTGTTTTTTATGTGAAATTGACATTTGTTAACCACGACATAGGACTAATCTTAATGTGGAGCAACGTTTTTTTTTAAATAATAATAAAAGATTATAAAATAGACTTATATGGCACATTAAAATGTGCGGCGGTGTTGTCTTCCAACAGGAAAATGGAATGAAAACATTAAAAAAAAACTGATTGCAGGGCAATCTACCAGGAAGAGATCATCAGTGTTCTTTATAATAATAAGATGCAAGTAAATAAAACATTGCATGTTTCTCGTTCGACGTCCTTTAAAATGAGAGGTATTATTTATTCGACAAATTTCCTGCTGAATGACTCACTTTTTTACTGGCCGAGCAGTGAGGATTCCACTGCTAAGGACCGAGGGAATTACTGGAAAAGGTTCCGAGAGTAGTTTAGGAAGATATAAATGAGTTTCTAATTAATTAAGGCATGAGTTAAATTTAGTTACATTAAACAAGAATGTACTTTTATATTGACATGTACATATTTGCCTGAGAATTTGTGTGACATTATTTGGACAAGAACAGGCATATTTTTAATACCATATCAATTAAGAAAATGGAATTTTAATCACAATTTAGAAATTATAGTACCTACTACATTTTAATAATGTTAACATTAGTACGATGTCAGTGCCAAAGTGTATATTTACTACAGCTATCTGTAATCATTGTATAGGTACCCAAGAATGAATTTTACCCTATATCCAAAAAGTAAATTTATGCTTTTTAAGTAAATTTATGAGAAAGGATTAATAAATGATGATGTTTTCCTAGCCGATTTCGACTACGGCGACAACTGCCGACTACTATCAAGAGCCATCAACTGCGCAGGAGATGTTATAGTGCCACAAGTGTGCACGCAAACACAGAGGCACTCACTCGTCCCAACCTACCCGCGCCCGATGTAACGCTGATGCGATAAGATCGGAGATAGGCTAGGGATGCAGTGTCAGAAACACGGGGACAATCACAACACAACCAGACTCGAAAACCAACAATTTATGTTTTAGCACAAATGTAGGCTCCGGCTGGGATTCGAACCCAGGACCCGCGGCTTAGAAGTCAGGTACTCTGACCACTAGGCCACGCGGTCGTCAAGAAAGGATTAATAAATAGGAAGCCCTCATAAGAAAAGTAAATGATACTTATTCCGCGCATCATGTGAATTATTTCAGCATATAAATTATTCAGTTTCTGTTTAAGAAAGTTAAGAAGTTATATCTTATAAGCTAATCAAAGAATGCAATAAGAGCTCTCCATTAAGTAGAATTATAGTGAAACTTTAGCCTATGCTCTGAATGAGGTCTTTATTGGATAATAAACTTTAAAAGGAGATATAATTGAAAATGCAACTAACTAAATACATAGTTATGAGAGAAATTGATTTATTATTAATCTATAATAAATTTCACTTACACAATCCGTCTATACAACTTGTGCAAAAACGCGGGAAAGACTTTCACTAACTAATTACAGACTATATTACTGATAATGTAATGTGTAGACACGCAGTTATGTTAAAATAACGATGCAGATCGTCTCCAAAATTACAGGACGGTCTCTAAATTGACACGCTACAATTTGTCTTTTGCAATTAATACGTTGATATTTTTTCACCTGACGGATGTTACCTGCAGTCAATAAGACATCCACGTTGAGACATTTTACATAATTATGATATTTATGAAAAACAGAAAATAATGTAATATATTATAAAAAATGTGTTGATCAACATTAATTCATTAAAGTTAGGGGATCTATTTTACGTTTGTAGTTTCAGGTTTAAAAAAAATCGCGAGATTTCATTTATAAACAAAGTAAATAATGTTTCTGTAAATATATAATGAAAAGTACTTCGGCACTTTGTTGTCTGAGTGTAATTGCATTGCAGTTTCATTTGAATGCAAATTAATTTTATTGCGCTTTCGTCGTACAAAATTAAAAAAATAATAATCCAGTGTTGCCTAATAATACCTCGCAGTATACGTAGCGCTGATATTATCGTGGTTACGTAAACTTTGATCGACAGTTCGGTGAAATGGCAGTTACAGCGCAATCATAGGCAATTTGTGATTGTTTTTTTTCTGTTAGTTTGTATTTGTTTCAATGTAGTCTTCATTTGTTCAAGAACAACGATGAAAATATTTCATTCCTGTTCTGTATTAGAATTTGTTCTCACTTTGTTCACTGTTGATTTTTTGCTTTTTATTCAGTTGCAGTAGTGCATTAGCTCAAAAATTATTTATAAAAAAATAAGAACGACTAAGAATGTAACAATGGTAATTTGTAGCGAAAATAAAATGAAATTCATCATCCCCCATTGACTACTTAATTTTTGCCTAGGACTAGGTAGTTTTTTATAATTAATATATTTATTATTTATATAATTAATATATATTTTTTTAGAATTTAAATATTTATTTTTTATGTAATCAACGTATTTATTTTTATATATTTTGTCAACGATGTCTTATTAACGAAATAGCCGATATGAACAGGGCTTCCAGTATTCGTAGCAGATTTTCGGGAAACCAAGTTGATAAGATTTTAATCGATCGGTAGCATTAAAAGCTGGGGCCATAAGAAATGGAACACTATTGACTATGAGATCATTTCCATTTGTTGATAGAAAAACCTTAAAATTGGATTTTTTTCTTCTTTTAATACCTATAAGTTAGCCGACAATAGTAAATTGGTCTTTTTCTATTTTACTTTATGAATTGCTAATACTGTTTTTCTATCAAAAATATTATTCTAGAATTTTACAAATTTATCATTTAATATTATTATAGACCTTCATGGCTGTATCTGCAAAAGCCATAAATTATTAAACTCCTTTTCACATAAAGCCTACAGCCACTAAGATTGCGCTTGCAATCCTTTCTTAAGCCAATTTTAGCTATTATGCCGATGTCAGCTATTTGGATCGCACCAAAGGCCATCAAGTTTAAATTTTTTGTATCAGATTCATATTGGGCTTTTGTACATATGTATATGTATTAGTACATATGTATATTTAATAGTTCAAAGTTTTTTAATATTATATTTTTTTTCATTCGCTGGTAATCATTATAAGTTTCTTCAATGATGTCCATTAACCGGTTGTCTGGAAGAGATCGCTCTTAGCGCTACGAATGCCGATAGTTGTACCGTTTCTTTTTATATTTTTCTTTTAATTTAATTGGCGTGCAATGAAGTGTATAATAAATAAATAAATGAAGTAATTCTACAAACATTTTGAAAAAATAGATTTAAATTAAAATTTATAATTCAATTTGATAGCGTTTGGTCACCTGTTTAAAGTAATTCACACGTTTCCTTGGTATTAACTCATTACAAAAATAATTCGTAATGTTAACAACTATACATACGAGTTATTAAATAAATTAAATGACAAAAAAATAATTTTGTTGTTATGTCGATGAAATAGGTCCATATTTCTGAGGCCGTTGACAAGCACTGTACACATGTGTATCAGATATTTTTATCGGCGTGTTATGTACCTGAGTGTGTAAAGTTTAAGAGCATTTTAAAAAAATCCTATCTTTTTTTGATATGCCGGTTTTTATTTTTTCTTCCATGCAAGGAAAATTGTGATTAAAAGTAAATTTTTGAAACGCCAATAGCCTAATGATTCAGGGCCCGGACTGCAAAACGTGACGTTGCAGGATTCAGTCCGCCATTCCACTATTGTCCATTGTAAATTATTACTGGTGGTAGGATTCTTATTCAGGAATCTGTCTAGGTAGGTACCACTCCAGGGCCAGTTATTCTGCCGTGAAGGAGTAATGTGAAACATTACTGTGTTTCGGTTTGAAGGGCACTGAGAGCTAGAGTAACTGGGCATATGAGACTTAAGAACTGATGTCTCAGGGTGAGGGTTAAGTTTAGTTGAAATGGTTAACAGGAATATTAGTAAGGTATTCATAACAGCATTGTGGTAGCGGCTCGTTAAAAGAATACTACCACTCCATCTCATCCAATGGATCTCGTAAAAGGCGAGTAAGGAATTAAACTGCACTGTGCACCCAACAGCGCATGGTGGCGATGGCTCACCACCTATCACACCAAGTGCATTATATTGTTTTGGTGAAACGTGGATTGTGGCAGTCATCTGCTTATGCAGTGAGTGCCCAGTCTCTGACTACCCCTTATGGGATACAGTCGTGATCTTATGTATGTATGTATGTTAGAATTATTTATAAAAAAGTGTGATGGGATTAAGGAAAATTACATGGAGTAAATAAATACAGTAACAGTATAATATTAAGAATAGTCAAGAAGCCACTGAGATTACAAATACTTTAAAGTATAAAGCATGTACGCACACCTTCACGACAAAATAGAAATTTAATAAAATAAAAATACTATTTAAAGCTCTTTATTCAAGATCATGACATATTTGTTAATATGTGACTAATCTTATGGCTTCTTACAGATTGTGTATATTTTCGGTGATGTAATTGCTGTTAGCCTTCTCGGCTTTTACAGCTTCATATACTGTGCCCGCGTGCCAGGTTTGGTTTGACCCAAACATAAATAAATAAATAAAAACTACAAAAACCTCGAAGTTCGGACTGTGTCGCGTTTGCTGCGTGCTTTCGCGATTTAGAAAATCTTAAATATTTTAAGTCGTCTAATGACCGTCCGAGGGAGGCTGCGCGCGTCCATTCGGACTGTCGACTTGTGTGTCGGTAACTCTGGGCGGTGAGAACCGCCCTGGAACACTGGTGAATCGTGTGTACGCGTGATTATTGACTATTGCGCGCCGTTCTCTACGGCGGTCGTGCGTCGTGGTGCGTGTTATATTGAAGCTATTGACTGTACAGATTGTGTGATAACCGTTTAGAGAAGGGGTTTAAGGTGCGAGGCGCTCTGTTGGATGGCAAACCTTTCCTTCCTATAGACGCCTACGTTCAAAAGTTACCGTTTCATAGGAGAAAGTGAAAAAAAATACAAAGGTATAACCTGATGGTAAGTGCAACGTCAGCCCATAACAAACGCTGTGTCACCCAGAACACATATGTATGACACCACACAGCATCCGTTACCCAGAGACATCACTTCTAAAGTCTCATATATCCAGTAATTCCACTAGCACTCAGTGACTTTCGGAACGAAAAACCTATAGTACCACCACCACCACCACCATTTCAGCCTACCATTAGTCCACTGCTGAACATAGGCCTCCCCCATAGAGTGCAACAAAAGTTTGTAGCTCTCATTTTGGGGGATTTTGCCATAGTTGCCACGCTTGGCAGGCGGGTTGGCAACCACAGTTCATTTATTATGATGTTCCAGGAAGATGCTGCTGCCCATCTTCTGCTTTTAATTTTCCCTCTGTCGACTTTTACGACACCCACGGGACGAGATGGGGTGGTAGATTCTCTTAAGCCGCTACCACACGGCCACCATAATAATATTATACTCGTAGTAACTATAATAGTAAACCTAACTACATCCTACCACAAGTACACTGTGAACATGCTGATGATGAAGTTTTTCTTTTAAATATTATTAATATCAGAGACTATTCTTAGAGGCTATAGTGTGATGGCTCAAGGTTAGATTTCTTAAACGCGAAATACACTCAATGAGGAGTTGTCGGAGTTGAATTTAGCCGTAAAACTTTTAGGATGACGGGTTTAATTGCATGTCTTTTCATCGTCACCTATCGCTGGTCCTCTTGATTGTTGCATGTATATATATATAGATATATTTATATACATAGGGTCCCGATCTTCATCCTACTACTTGAAGATATGTTTGTGAATTAGTTCACTTTCAGCTTTGGTTGTTGTTGTTCCTGTGTCACTGCGTTCCAGTTTTTCTCTGATCATATTCAATAAGAACTATAATTTTAAATTATTTCGGGCACTATATTATTACGATTACAATTCTCGCGATCATAATTGACTAGAAGATTATCAAAATAAGATTTATACGTTAAAAGAAAATTGTTCAAACATGTCATTAACCAATCCTTTGATTACCTTAAAACGATTCGCCAACAGTTAACGGTTACGGTTTCTTAAAGAAAATGTTATGTTGAAAATATAATGTTACGGTAATATTTATTCGTAATACTTTCTTGTATTAAGCCATCAATTACAGTTGGTTACTTTAAAACGACGTCTTATAAAACATAGTTTTAGCACCAATACTCTTTCGTGCCATTGAACAATTAAACAATCTATTATTTCTAATAAATCGTTTGGATACACAGACCTCGATATCATTTGCAATTTCAAACAGACATTACAACAACTCTCTCACGGATGTCTGCAGACAGCTAATTGTTACCATTGACAAGAAAAATAGTCGTGTTCGAATTAACGGTTATTTTTATCGTGCGCGAAAAATTGAAATACAAAAAAATACGTCTTGAGTTGCCAGGTGCTATTAATTCTTTAAAGGGCTTTTTAACGTTTCTCAACGTTTCGAACTAAAAATTAACATGTCATGCGTTGGTATATATATAGCCATGAATGTTAAATTTATTTATAAGATTAATTATTACATTAATGCATAATGACAACATAGCTTTCTGAAACTAATTGCAATAAGAATACGTCGAGATAAATGATGTGGTACCACAAATAACATAAATTAGAAATCATGAGATGTAATTAAAAATTATGTCAAGGATTTTTATGTATAATAACAAAATTACTGATAAATCGTCTATTAAGAATAGTTTAATGATGATTAGGCGATAGGTGCCAAACAGAGCAGTGTAGCACCTACCTCTTACCGAGGTGTCGTAAGAAGCGACTAAGGTATTGTACGGACAGCCTTTGTTGGTGCATAATAATAACTTCTCATATGGAATGCTCTCACTATACTAAGGTAAGAAGCGACTAAGGTATTGTACGGACAGCCTTTGTTCGTGCAGAATAATAACTTCTCATATGGAATGCTCTCACTATACTAAGGTAAGAAGCGACTAAGGTATTGTACGGACAGCCTTTGTTCGTGCAGAATAATAACTTCTCATACGGAATGCTCTCACTATACTAAGGTAAGAAGCGACTAAGGTATTGTATGGACAGCCTTTGTTCGTGCAGAATGATAACTTCTCATATGGAATGCTCTCACTATACTGCTCGTAGGAACGCAATTGGGAGTAAGAATTTTTTGACTAGTACCAAAATGGCGGCGACGTGGTTCGCCACCCCCCACGTCTCGTTTCCCGCGGGTGCGAAAGGTGGGATGCAGGTGTGGTCTCTGCCTACCCCATATTTGGGAAAAACTCGTGAATGTATGTATATTTAATAATGATTAATGATTAAGAGGGAATTGAAAAATATTTAATGAATAGTTATTGAAATATTGTAATCTATACTAATATTAGAAAGCTGAAGACTTTGTTTGGTTGAACGCGCTAATCTCAGGAACGTCTGGTTGGAATTGAAAAATTCATTTAGTGTTGGATAGCCCATTTATCGAGGATGGCTTTATAACATCAAGCTTTGACCCTTACAGCGATTTCTTTTAATTTAATGGCGGGTGAAACCGCAGGGCACAGCTAGTGTCCAATAATTTTAAAATAGTAAATTTCTATGGTTACGTTTACTACGTGAACCTCTATGAATTAAGTTTAATTACAATGATGTACGTCATTGTTGATAAGACTGTTTTACGAAATAATATGCATACATTATGGCGTGACAATTTATAGTTAATAATATCTGTAAAAGTAATTTTATTATATTCGTAAATTGTCGCCAAAATGTGTACGGACAGCCTTTTTTCAGATGCAGATTTACAGCATAATATGCAATGCTGTCACTATACTGCTCGTGGGAATGGAATGGGAAGTAAGAATTTTTTGACTCGTACCAAAAAGGCGGCGACGTGGTTCGCCACCCGCCACGTCTCGTTTCCCGCGGCGGCGAAAAGTGGGCTACATGTGTACCCTCTGCATATGTATGTACGTATATAAAACGTATCTACAAAGTCCGTAAAAAAGTTTTTTAATTTGAATGAAGGCTACGTATGTAACAATTGCAAATTGCTGCGAGGCAGTTACTTTGTATCACATAGGAAACGAGTATTGAATATGACAGGTAAGCTGTTTAACGATCACAGTTTGGCTCAAGACGAAGTTGTCTGTGCCTAAAGTCATAGCAATTTAACCCTACAGTGCGCGCGGAAATGTCAGTCGCTGTGGCAGCAGCTGCGGGCCCTCGACCTTACTTTCCAGTTCTATTGCATAGAGAGGTGAAAGAGCTAAATTAAAAGCTGTTACAACGATACTTATAATCTTTTATAGAACTCCGTTGAAGTTTAACATTTAAAAAATATAGGTACTATTTACATGTTTTATTTTTAATGAAAGAAGTTATATATTACAAACATGTCAATCGCTCTTGGTATTATCGGTTCTTCAGATTTATTAGAAGATTCAATAAATACTTAATATTCCAAACACTAATTATATAAGATCAATAGAAATTACATCAAATAAGTAAAGTTATGGGTTATTTGATAACACAATAAACAAAAGAAATTACAAATTATGACAAAGATACTTAAATATACTTAATAACATAAGTTAATGAAACATTTTCTTATCATATTTTTAAGTCCAATTTGTTTGTATGTGCTAAATTTGTTCAATGAAAACTAGTTTGATGCTCTTTAAAGAAAAATAACTTTGTTAATAATTTTCTCAAATTGTTTAAAGGTAATAGGCTGTATATGAAAATATGTAACTCATCCTTAATCTGTGAATAAGTCCCGGCCAAGTGCGTGTCGTACTATGCGTATACCACAATGATGGGTTCCGAAGTGGGGAATAGATTGTAACTGAAAATATCGCATATCTCGAAAACCACACGATATATCTCGTTTAAGACAATTTTCGTTGAGAGTGTTTCCTATGTTTGAGAGTATTCCACCGTATAATTGTAAAGTTAAAAGCGGGAATACACTTTTTACGACTTCGGAAACGCATATCTCACCAACTATTGTCTTAAATAAATAGGATATTTAAATCTTGGTCAATATTTTAAAGACCTATCTATCAATACTTCACACGCTTATGTGCGCGGAACTTGTAATTTCACGACACCATTGTAAAGGGGTTCACAAAAACACCTTTCTACAAAATTCCTCTTATATAGTGCCAATAGCCTAAGTAAAATTGCTGTTAATACGGACAGACAGACAAGACGAAATTATAAGGGTTCTGTTTTTACTACGTAAACCTAAAAAGGTATCAGTTAATGAAATTATTTTAAAAATAACTCCATTGAGTGACATAGTTTACAAAGTCATCATAACAATTTTGTTTCTATTAAGCGATATAGAGTTACGCACATATAGCACGGCTATAGAAAAAGCGATAACGTTAACCGCCACCACTAATTCGTACTTTCACGCAACCATGAATTACGAGCGACACACGGACATCGGCTTCCCGTGCGGGCGCTAATTGCAAACAAATATCGCCCTACGTGATGTACACTGCGCCAGTAATTATAGGATCGTTTGTTGTAAGTGCAGCTTTGTGTAAGGACATTAGATGCACTCTAAGTTTACTGTGCTACTTGACATTTAGCGTTAACCGTTATGTAATTGCTAGGGGTTTCAGGGAATCACTATTTAAATGTTCAGGAATTACTTTACAAGTAACAATATCAGCTATTTTAAAATACATCCATACGCATTACGCGTTAGCGGACGTCACATATGCATAATATGCTTAGATAAGGATTTTTCTCACAGCAGAAGTTGTAGTAAATACTTTCATTTTTATTTTACAAATTTTGTAAAATTGGCATAGGAGGAATATGAATGATGGAAGTGAATGCCTCCGCCACTGATCCATTACGGCTCTAAGTTTAAATGACGTGTTGTATAAAAAGCCAAGATTTCTAATACGCATTGATTTCATACGCGCTACGTTTTTTCTTGTTAATGAAATTAAACAGTTACGCAGTAAATGGTTTCAATTGTATAAAAATGGGAAACGGAGTTTTTTACGTGATACGTTCACTTAACTAATTGTCTTAAGCGGTTCCGTTTGTGCTTGTAACAATTTTCCTTTATTGAATATTGCATCCTGTTATAATCAACTGCAGTTTCGGAATTGCGCCTTTTTAAATGCCTTGCGAACTGGTTACATTTATCAGAAAATGTACATCAATTCATGTTAGTTAATATTGATTTATAGGAGAAAAATGAACTCCCATAAGATCCATGTATTCGTTTCTTTATCAAGTTAATTATAAGTAGTTAAGATCGAACATGGAAATTTTGTTGTGAGAGTCGCACACAACACCCATTCCAGTGTTGTGTGGGAAATACGAGTAGCTACGCACTTTTTTAATATTCAAAATTCAAACTGTTTTTAATAAAGCGATCAGATGCAAGAAAATATTATGATTGTTATATCCTGATCCGTGTGGTGGCGGCTCGTTAAAAGAATACTACTACTCCATCTCATCTAATGAATCTCGTAAAAGGCGAGTAAGGGAATTTAACTGCACTGTGCACCTAACAGCGCATGGTGGCGATGGGCTCACCACCTATCACACCAAGTGCATTATATTGTTTTGGTGAAACGTGGATTGAGGCAGTCATCTGTTTTTGCATTGAGTGCCCAGTCTCTGACTACCCCTTATGGGATACAGTCGTGATCTTATGTATGTATGTATGTATCCTGAACTGGAAAGTTATACTGGTTTTACTTGAAGAGGATAATGTAAGTAAATAAGTTAAGTGAGTCATATACAGTTTCGTCAATATTTAATCTATTGTAATTAATCATATATTTATGAACAGAAGTAAGTAGCTAGCAGAACCGACGTTCGTGTTACGATCCGAGTAATAATTATGTAGACAGCGAAAATACTTAGATTGCTTTAGAAATAATTAAATTAATCGCTTAATCGCCGCATATCCTCTATTTAGCCATCATCAATAGAACGCTTCCGAGAAATATGCGTTTTTAATTGCCTGGAAATATTAATGAAATGCGTAACGAATTAGTGCAATTATGTACATTGCGTACCGTATGTGTAATTGTGATGGATTTAATAAAGAGTTAAATGGTTTAAGGTACGCTCAAGTGCTGTTTTCCAATAATGTATATCACTGCGCTAGATTCTTAATAGAGGAATCAGAGAGTTGTTTTTCTTGATCGAATATCAGTGTGGTGACATTTTCCAGTTGCTGCAAGAAGAAGTTATTCTGAAAACGATATGATTTTGCCGGAAGAATTAACAAACATATGTAAATTTTATTTAAATTTTGTTTGTTGGTCTAGGTATGTAGGTACCACTGAAGGGTCAGTTATTCTGTCGTGAAGCATTACTGTGCAAACATTACTGTGTTTCGGTTAGAAGGGCACTGAGAACTCGTTCAATTACTAGTTAATTAGTGTAAGAGCCGTGGTTGCTCAGGGGCCGGGTGCTAGCCTTCAATTTCATAGTACGCGAGTGTCCTGTGTTCCATCCTCGGTGCCAGCACCTCTAAAATGGTTCTAGAATTTTAAGTGCTGATTTACCACATGCTGAGCGGTAAAAGAAAACATCGTGAGGAAACCTGCATGTCCGAGGAATAGAACAACACAAAAAAAAAAAACAAAGTATAACAAAGTATTTAAGTAGGCATAGCTTGCGCGAAATTAAATGAATAAAGTAGAAAAGGACTAAAAAGTTAACTGGTAGTGGAATTCTTATGCAGGAACAATCTAGGTGGGTACCATCGCAGGGCCAGTTATTCTTCCGTGAGTCAGCGTGGCCAAACATTACTGTGTTTCGGTCTGAAGGACACTGAGAGCTAGTGCAAGATGCCACTATACACTGAAAGATATTGCATACTGATGATTACGGTAAAAATAATAGCTTTTAATTATACTTTAAAACGATATTTAACTGACATTGCTGGGTATTTACTGGGTAAATGTAACTAAGAAAGTTACATTTACCCAGTAAAAAGTGACTCCCTATAAATGTCCTACTGCTAAGAACAGACCATCCCTCATTTCTGAAAGGATTTTGGGGCCGGGAAAAATCACCAGGCTGTTCCAATGCGGTTGGCGTACTTCACATGTCCTCAAAATAGTTTTCCTCGGACATGCAGTTTTCGTCACGATGTTTTTGTGCACCACTGAGCACAGTAGTATATCAGCATTTAAAAAAAAGTAAAGTCACAGCCTATAAATGTCTTACTGCTGAGCACAGGCCTCCTCTCATTTCTGAGAGGGTTTTGGAGCTGAGAATAGTCCGCCACGCTGCTCCAATGAGGGTTGGCGGACTTCACATATCCTCAAAATATTTCTGTTCCTCGGAGATGGAGGTTTCCTCACGATGTTTTCCTTCACTGCTAAGCACGTGGTAAATCAGTACTTAAAATTGTAGAACAAATTAAGAGGTGCTGGCACCGGTGATCGAACCCAGGTCCCTCGCCTACTATTCAATTTAACTCGAGTCCCAAACTAAGTACAAAAGAAATAATAATTAAATTGCTTTATAAAATTAAACAAAACAAGTACCATCCGCTGACAAGCGTATCTGCAGAACAGCCTTGTGCGGTCTAAATTTTGCTATTTTATGCTACAGACATGTAACTACGCTTTGTCAATACTGCCTTAAGATAAAGTTCAAAACTGCGTGTTAGCAAAGTAATGGTTTTGTTTTGGTAGACGGGATTTGTCAGTCACTGAATTATTAACGCAAAGATTCAGTTCGGCGGATTTTGTTTTGACTGGTTTCAATTAATGCCTTGACTAAGCGGATTATTTGGCGAAGTAAAAAAGAAATTGCGGAATTAGTTCTTTTGCAAATCATCGATTCGACACGCTGATCGACAGGGATAAGATCTTCGACTGAATGGAAAAAAAGTGAACTCTATTAAGCTTTTACAACCGAAGAGATTTTTTATACAAGGGGGTAAACGGGCAAACGGCTCACCTGATGATGAGTGATCACCGCCCCCCCATGAACATCGGCAATAGAAGAGGAATCGCGGCTGCGTTGCCGGCGTTTAGGTTAAGGAATATGCTCTTTTTATGAAGGTTTTACGTCTACGGAAGTTGTAACAGTCCGGAAAATTCAAGCAGTAAATTCCACAGAGCGTTGCGGAAAATTCCAGGCAAAGCTAAGTGGTGCGGTATAAATTAATAATAAATATAATAATTAAAATAGCTTGGTTCGCTAAATGATGGCAGCGTAAGAGATTCTACCACTCCATCTCATCCCGTAGGTGTCATAAAAGTCGTAGGTCGTAGGCTCTTTGACTCCGACAAATTGGCAAAATTACCATCTCTAATAACCCAGGTGTAATTTAAGCATAAGCGTCTAACGTGAGAGGTATCTGGTACTGCAACTGCAATACTTTTTTTTTTGGTTAAACGATGCCCGACCTTTTGATTTCTCCAGGATCGTAAGTGCGTTTTACAGACACATTTTTTTTGGAGGAGTAGTCGACGAGACTACCAAAACTTTCACTTGATGGTAAGTGCAACGTCTGCATATAACAAATGCTATGACACCCAAAACATTTCTGTGTGGCATCACACTGCGCCCGATCCCATGGGTCAACAGTTCTTAAGTAACATTCTCCCAGTAATTACTACTAGCTCTCAGTGCCCTTCAGATCGAAACAGTAGTGTTTGCACATTACAGCTTTCCGGCAGAATAACTGGCCCAGCGATGGTACCTACGTAGACGGATTCTTGTATACGAATCCTACCAGATTATTATATATGCACAACACTAACAGACCTGCAAAGTAACAATTTTTGTTTCTGCAAAAACGTTGGCTCCGGCTAGTATTTGAACTCAAGTCCCACGGTGTAGAAGTCAGGTACTCTGTCAGTACCTCTTGAGCGTGATTACGCAAATCTTCTCATTGGGAAAGGCTAAAATCAGCGTATATTGATCAGAAGCCGCTAAAGAATAATAATAGTAAGGTTTAGTAAAATAATAATAAAGAAGCTTTGTCGGTCGTAGGATTTTTTTTATTTTTTTATTTAATAAAAGTGACGGAGCGAGCAAAGCGTTCACCTGATGGTAAGTGCAACGTCTGCCCATAATAAATACTATGTCACCCAGAACGTTGTGACACCCCAATGCGCCCGTCACCCTGAGACATCAGTTCTTAAGTCTCATATGCCCCGTGATTACGCTAGCTCACAGTGACCTTCAAACCGAAACACAGTAATGTTTGCACACTACTGTTTCACGGCAGAATAACTGGCACTGGGGTGGTACCTACCTGTACAAAAACAATAAAAAACCATTCGAAAGTGAAGTTTTTTCAACACAACTTATTGGTTATTGGACGTAATTTGACTCTGACGATGCTTTTAACTCTTCTTTCGATCTCATCGCTTTCCGTAGTGGACATGGAGAATTCGAGAACCAGGGCGAGTTATTCGTTTATACATATTGCGCCGTCTGCGTATAACTTCCGTAGAAATTGAACAGACGAGCATTGCGATTATTACGGTGCACATTTTATAAGTTTTCAATAGATTTTATAATCGATAATATTAAACACCCCCTTCATTATTCAACTTCTTACCTTTCGTACTCCGTGTAACTGTACCGTGGTCGTCTTATTTTCTGGTACAGTGAAATGGAATAAACACAATATTTATTGGCTAATATCTTAAGCACCGCAGTCGTGTAACTTTAAACAACTTAATCTCCTCGCCTGGAGAGTGCAAGAAACGAGCGATGCCCCGAACGCTTTCGACTTTACTATGAAGCGCCTGTAATCGCTTTACTAAGAAAAACAGCCAGCGCTTTTATGGTTAATCAAACTATTTTTATTCTTACTTGTAATTGTGGACATGCTTATTAAATTACATTTTAATGTAACTTAATTGAAACTGGTCGCAATTTGCTAGCCTTAGCAATAATAGACCCTTCGGGAATCCGTTGGAAGTAATTTTAAGTAGATTTAAATTCATTTGAAATAACTACTACATATTATATAATCAGTGTACGTTACTAGAGATGATATTATTAATTTTATAAACTGGAAAATAATAAGTTGATTATTTTAATTTTTACTCGCTTATGAAAATGGGCACGCACTTTCATAAAATATGTTTGCAATGGAAGCTGGAAGCTGGAAGCTATTAATTGCGCAAGAGATATTATAGTGCCACAAGTGGACGCACAAAGTCACTCACTTACCCGCCTTACCCACCCGCGCCCGAATGACGCTCACGCGATAAGATCGAAGGTAGGTTAGGGTGCAGTGTGAAATACACAAGAACAATCATAATACATTCAGACCCGGAAACCAACAATTTGAGTTTATGCACAAATGTTGGCTGCGGCTGCGATTTGTAGCCGCGGCTTGGGTAAAGGAGAGAAAGTTAATTTGCTAAGATTCGCATGCAAAATGTAAAATGGTGTGTATTACTAGCACCGCCCGCCCTTCCTCAACAGCGTGCACAACTGATACCACCACCGGCAGCCGCCACCAGACACCCTCCACAACTACAAAAAACCACTAGGCCATACACACCACTGAAGTCGAGAACACGACACGTGTTTCACCTCAAAACAAGGCATTATCAAGTGATATTGACTCTACGAAAAATTCTTTAATATAATGATTTTCCACAAAGTAACGCCTGATTTTATTAACTATATTAAAGCGGCTTAGGTGTAAGGCACTCTGGCTGCTAAGCCTCGCGGGCGTATCAATATACCATATACTAATTTACACTTCAAATAATAATATTACTAACAGTATAATTGATATCCAAAACTACAGAATAAATCCTAAAGAATATTGTAGGAAATAATTATGAAGGCATACATACTATTTCATATGAACATAGGTTGTGAGATAGGCAGATCGCTAGAAATATTATTCATTACACTACTCTCTATCTCCTCATTCTCCCTATCAATACTCCTCCTATCATTTATTCAAGCCAAAGGATTTTAAATTCCAATACTAGTATACTACTGGACATTCACAGAACATATTTACGTACGTTCCCTTCTCTTTCACATCTTCCATTATTAGGTATGAAATATCCAATATAGGTATCGGAAAATAAGGAATGTTAAAACATTCCTAAATTAAACAGTCGTATGGACGCAAAGAATCAACCATTCGAATAACCAACTAGAAAACTTCCAGACTACCTAGATGTGGCAGTGGTGGCAGCATTTAAAGTTTCAGTTGCTGCAATTACCAATTCGCCTGTAAATTGCGATCGTTACGGTAAATGTGTGATCATTTAACAAAGGTCTACGGACAGGAGGGAACAATTTAAGAAGTTTTTGAGTGATAACATTAAACACACATGCATCAAAATCGCATGTAAAACTATTAGTATAGCATTTGCAGTGTAAAATCAATGCGTATAACAAGTCGGCCACTTCGCAAAAGAATCTGTTCTCAATTACGCCAATCAATTATAATGGAAGAGGAAATTGCTTGTATCCGCGGCTGCTTCGACTGAAGACACAGTTTCGATGTTACGACGCAACGTATCAGCGGTAGCGGTTTAAATAATATAAGCCCTGATTTTGTTTGGCTGTATTTGGTTATTTTTTTACATTTTACACATATTTTGACGGTTTTTGTATTAGCATTGTTAACGATCGGTGTTATTAGGATTTTCTAAAATATCAAAAAAACCTTATGGCCTCCAATAGATGGCGGAATCAAATTCAATAGGCTAGATTTGAAATACCCAAAATACTACATGCTGGTAGAAATTCAGGAGAAATGTCGAAGCTTCCGACATGATACACTAGAATGTCGCCTATATAGTGCGTTTTATACACATACATTTTTGATGCATAACACAGACAGACCCGAAAAAAAGAAAGAAGGTTGGCTTCGGCTGAGATTCGAAGCCATAATTCGCAGTGTATAAGTCAGGTTCTCTGACCACTAGGCCACGTGATAACCTTCTGAAATATGCTAAGCCATAAACATACATAGATACATAAGATCACGACTGTATCCCATAAGGGGTAGTCAGAGACTGGGCACTCACTGCAAAAGCAGATGACTGCCACAATCCACGTTTCATCAAAACAATATAATGCACTTGGTGTGATAGGTGGTGAGCCCATCGAAACCATGCGCTATTGGATGCACAGTGCAGTTTTATTCCTTACTCGCCTTTTACGAGATCCATTTGATGAGATGGAGTGGGAGTATTCTTTGAACGAGCCGCCACCACACGGCTAAGCCATAAAGAGATAATTTTATACTCATACGGGCGAGGGCATCAGCGTCTAAGGTGGCACTACGGTCTGCAATCTGCCAGTCTCATTCTCTAATTACAGTCCATTGCCAATCCACAGCTGAACAGAGGCCTTCCCCATAGATTGACACAAAACACCTGAGCCACCTGCATCCATCGAGTTCCCATAAAACAAGGAGTCGCCCTACACTGCGTTTGCCGATACGAGGTTGCTACTCGAGCACCCTTTAACCAGTCAAGTCTGGCGAATACGGAAATTCTGAGAGGATTGGAAGAGGCCTTTATTGGGCAGTAGGCTGCTTGTAGGCTGATGTAGAGCAATTAATTAAGACTGCACAAAATCGTGCATTTTCTAAATAATTCTACATTTTCTATTTACTATGTCTAATTGTATTTTCAAATATTTTCCCGCCAAGTAATAAGAATTATGATTTTCTTATATTAATAATCATTTTGTATTAAACAATATATTAATAGCGAGATCCCAAATTATATTCATAGAAAACCAGAACATTTCGTTACTGGAAATAAATAAATAAAACAGTAAAAACTATATTTTAAATGTCTTAAAATAAAAATAAAAAAGTCGGCAGAAATTTTGCACCGAACAAACAGCTGCTGACGAGCACGCGACCCGAGGCATTTCATATCAAGCACGAAATCGTTTCTCGAAACTTTGACTTGAATCCATACGAAAATCCTATAAGCCATAATATGACTTTAGCAGACGACCATATCGGATCACAAATGTTTCAAAAAACAAATAAGTATGTATTTCGATATAAGAATCGTAGATTCTATGTATAAGTATTTGTAGGGAATTAAAAGAATATACATTAAAATGGAGGTTCAACAAAAGACAACGATTGCATTAATATTGCAATTCAATAATAATTAAATTATATGAGCCAAGGATATTTGTCCGGCAAATACTGTAGAGTACAGGATAAGCGACCGCGGCCTCCCCAGCTACCGTTGTCTCCTCCCGAGATATGTAGTAGTATCCTACACCTTAAAGTTCCTTTCCCAATTTCCCATTCCCTATCCCAAGTCCATTCCCTACCTAATCCACGCCGCTCGTCACGTCTCGTTTCCCGAGGGGGCGAAATGTGGGCTATGGATGTGGTCTCTGCTAGCTCTTATATGGGAAAGGGGCGGCATTAAATCTATGTATGTTTTAGTTATCAAAAATATTTTTTCATTTATAAAAAATACTGATACCTCAGTGTAAACATTATAAAAGTGATAGAATACATAAGAAACTATACTAGGAAATAAAATAAAACTTTTAATTCAAACAAACGAACACGCAAGGTTGCAAACGTAACACACGCACATCAGTCAATAATAACTAGGCGACCGGCCGAGGCCAAGGGAGTACCGAGAAATGGTTTATTTAATTAAGCAAGGGCAGCAATCAACGTGCCTCGGCCATGTTGCGACGCTGCCTTACGCGGAACGTCATCGCGTCGATGTTAGCAGCGGCTCACCCGTTTCTGAACGAGAAAATAAAAATTGTGGTCCGCGAATTTCTATTTAACTTCGTGAGAACTTATTTCTGGTTCTGAACGCAGTTTTCTTGGACATGATTATTATTAAAAGCGATGCAACGCGAACTCGAGAGCTTGTGAGAAATATTATTTTATACAGTACATTGAATGGTTAATTAAAAATTATTGGCTTTAACAAACGGAAATATGAAAATTGGCAGAATTTAGAAAGAATACCCCAATGCTGATATTAAATTTAGATTTGTTTACGAATGACCACTTGTTTTATTGACAATGAGGAAGGTTTTTTTGAATGGATAAATTAAGAGACTAGTTATATTAGACATAGGCATAGTCATATCATTTATTGCTTCATGTGGTTTTGAAAGTGTGTTGTTTACACGACATGACACCCTGTTAGGGCAATGCAGTTTTTCAATAAAATTATTATGTCTCAATTAAATAAAAGAGACATTATTAAAAATATGGAAAACTTATGTACTCAATAATAATGAAAATTGCACCAAATTATAATGATAATAATTAATAAAAAAAACAAGACTGAGAATTATAATAAAAATGAGACAGTATTAAAATATGGAAGACTTATATACTAGATAATCATAGCCACTAAATAATATTGGAAATTGCACATAATAATAATAATAATGATAATAATTAATACAAAAAAGCAGACAGAAACAAACTGAATTACTAAACATTTTTTTCGGTCATTTGCAGATGTAACATGAAACTAAAATTTATACATTATTTATTCAGCCTTTATAATCAAAATACTCTTGCATGCTATAGAAACATTTTGAAATGAGGAATTATTTTTTTTTTACAACAAATTGATTTGTTGTAAAAAAAAAATTTAGTATGTGTTTTTTTTATGTTTTTTTTATTTGTTATTTAAATTTAATTTAGTGGTGATAGCCTAATTTAACAAGAAAACGAAATGATTTTAGAAGAAACGCTAGTCCTCCATTTGTATATTTGTATCTTATGTTCGTTTTCTATAAAGTTTCAATTTAGTTAATTAAAAAATAATACATTCATGTCTAATTGGAAATTACGATGTTAGCAATTGTAAAAAAAATATTGCGTTGATATATTGTTGTGTCTTAAGGATCGTCGGAGATATATGTATATACATCACATTTGATGATGATGATGGAAATTTAATGTGGTAAAGAAGCAGTTTCAAAATATAAACATAAATTAATATAAATATTCATACACGTCCGTTTTATGCTAAGTCGTTTGTAATTATGGGCCATGATTGCATTAAAATCTTTATTTATAAAGAAGCTTTCGTAAAAAGATAAACTTAGTTACCCCGCCTTAATTTGATCTTGCGAGCGCATTAATATCTAATCGAATCGAAATTAATGCTTAAAATAATCAACGTCCATCACCGTCCCTCCCTTAACGGGCCCACAAAATATACATGATATTGCGGCTAATGAAGACGCTACACTGCAATCACTACGTAAAAAGCGGCCGAGCGTCACAATCACCCGGTCGGTGGTGGGTGACAAAAATGCAATTTAAGTTATGCGACGTCAAAAACTCAATTCTGCAAAAGCGGGTGCATGTAATGCGATTGGTCGGTGGAGTAGCAAAAACTGTCCTTCGATCATCCCATCGCATAATTAGTCTCATGCTGAGATCGCGCGCGCTGCACAGAAAATGTCCGCGAATTCCTTTTTTCCCTTCGCATTCGTCTCCAGTTATTACAATTCCTGTATTACCAATGTTACTGCGATGGGTCTATCTTACCATTTCGCTTTTTGCAATGATTGCTATTTCGTTTTTACCCGGCAATGATCATTACAGACACGTTTTCATTACGTTGAACATCTTATTTCTGTTGTTGATTTTGCAAAAGATACGTAAAACTTGAAGGGCAACTTGCACCTGGTTCTCAATTTTATTTTGCTTCATTATAATATTTATTATATATATATGAAATATACACCTATAAAATATAGATTGTATTAAATCAATTTCCTTTTTATATATTTAAAGTAAAAGTATGAAAAAAATTGTATAGATGTCAATAAGTATAAATAATGTAAAGTAACAGCATATGAAAGTTCCACAGCTGAGCACAGGCCTGTCATTTCTGTGAGTTTTGGAACCTGGGTCGCGCTGCTCTTACGCGGGTTGGCGGCCTTCACATGTCGACGAAATATTCAGCATTATCAGAAATGCAGGATTTCTCACGACGTTTTCCTTCATCGCTGAGAACGTGGTAAATTAGCACTAAAAATTGCAGAAAAAATGGCACTTTAGCTTCCACGGCTTACAGTATAGGGATAGTATGAATATTGAAATGTTTGTTTATCTTAATAACATAATAAACAGGAATTATTTTCTTTCACCTTTCATTAAATTTCAATTATCATGGTGGTCATCAAATAACATTGTATTTATTTTACAGTTTATGTACACATATTTATTTATTTATTTAAACGTTATTGCTAAACCTTTAAATAAAAAGGAAACAACGGGCGAACTTAATGCCTATAGGCATTCTCTACCAGCCAACCCATGGTGTGGTGAGAACTTGTTATAGGTGCAGCATAAAAGACATATCCGGATTGTTGCAAAATAAATAGGTCTGAGAAAGAACACTTATAGTTCACGGATTGATCAAATAACGATTATGTATTTAAAATAATATTTATTCATTGAGACTTTGTAATTTTTAACCGAACTCAAAAAAGGAGGAGGTTCTCAATTCTTTTTGTATTTTTTTATGTAAGTCTGGGCATAACTTCCTTGTTTATGAACTGATTTTAATGATTCTTTTTTTTATAAAGGGGATATCCCAAATAATTTTGGTCAAGCTTTGGTGATGGGGTCTAGTGTTTGTTATAAATGGCTATAACATGTTTATCGATAGTCTATCTGTATATCGATAATACGTCCGTATAGGATGTATTATTTTATACAGCTATTGACGGGATGTATAAAATACATACAGTTTAAAGTAGAGACCAACTATATATACATATAATCTATAATCTATTGACAGAGGGTTGTTGCTATACTTTCAACACTTGGTAAGCATTTCGGCAACAACAGATAACTATTTTACGTTCAAGAGGATGTTGCAATCCATAATATTATTTATTTAGTATCGAAGTCGCGTACTACTTAACGTTCTGAGGTAATAGAACCTTAATGCAATTATTGGTTTTAGCTGTTTCATACAATTTTAAGGCTCTTTAGATCGAGTGAGTGCCACTCCGAGTGTGCTAGGTTCGGTAAGCTAAGCTATAGACTTCGATTCCCACAGGGAACAAATATTTGTATGGCCCACAGTTGGTTGTTGCAGGTTCGTCAAACGTTACAGGAAAATCCTTGAAAGAATGATGCTGATTGTTCGTGAATAAAAACATAATTTGGAGTAGTGTGTAACTGACAGTTGAAGAATACAGTGAAATTACTAACAACTTGTCTCGATTATAATAAAATGTATTTAAAAGATCCGTTTTCACTAACGTCCCGCTCGGAATTCCCCTGGATTCTCAACGGAGATACAGAGATATGATGTTTAAAGGAAATCACAGTATTTAAAAGTGCATTACAGTTTAAATACAGTTTTAACAATATAATGAATGCTAAAATTTTTAAAACAGGAAACAATCAACACAAGATGGACGTGATAAGAGTAAAAAATAAAAGTAAAGTTTCAGCCTATAAATGTCTCACTTCTGAGCACAGGCCTCCTCTCATTTCTGAAAGGGTTTTGGAGCTAGGTAGAATCCGCCACGCTACTCTAATGCGGGTTGGCGGACTGCACATGTCTGCGAAATATTTTTTATTTCTCAGACATGGAGGTTTCCTCACGATGTTTCCCTTTACCGCCGAGCACGTGGTAAATCAGCACTTAAAATTGCAATTAACAATTGTAGTGGTGCCGGCACCGGGAATCGAACCCAGGTCACTCGGGTACTATGAAATTTAAAGTGTCGAGTTATTATAAATAATATTGATGATGACCATATGTTTATCACTGCGATATTTTTCGGTTAACAAAAGCAGTAAATTTTCGATAATACACTCGGCGTCAAAAAAATCGCACATCCGAAAAAAATAATTTAAATACTATTTTAACACAACAGGCCAATGGCAATGTTGTGGTTTGAGGGTATCATTCGAAAGGTAATTTCATTAGCTTCAGGAATTTTAATTGAATTTTACTTTTATAACGAGACGAAAGAGAAATTAAAGAAAAAGACAGGGGATGTCCCAATCTGCAAATTAATAATTTAAAAAAAAAATTAATAAATACAAAAAAAGTTCTTAAAACCTAGTGTTACCCCCCCTTGCCTTGATAACGGCTTCCATGCGATCTTTCATGGACCTTACAAGGATCGCAACAGCCTCTTGGGGTATTTGTACCGACTCTTCAAGTACCGCATCTTGGAGCTCTTGAAGAGTGGCTGGAGCTGGATCTCGAGCTTGCACGCGCCGTTTTAGGTCATTCCAGAGATGTTCTATTGGGTTAAGGTCTGGACTTCGTGCTGGCCAATGCATAACAGGGATATGGACCTCCTGTAAATAATCCCGTACTATAGCCGCGGTGTGGCAACGAGCATTATCATGCATTAACATGAATCCATCACCGACATAACCAGCATACGGGACCACATGTTCCTCCAGGATTTCAGTAATATACGGACCAGCATTTAATGACCCTTGCCCACGGCCACCCCGAGTCTGGGAAACGCACACAAGTTCCGTTTTCCCGTCGACGGAAATGCCGCCCCAAAACATACACGAGCCACCCCCGTATTCGACGGATTCTTCGAAGCAGGGTTGTGTGAACCTCTCCCCCTGTCTTCTGTAGACCCTTCTACGTCTGTCATTGCAGAAGAGACAGACCCTCGTCTCATCAGAGAAGAATACGGTCCGCCACTGTTCTAGAGTCCACTCGCAATGATTGCGAGCAAACTCTAGGCGATCTCTGCGATGCTGTGCAGTAAGTTTTGGACCTTTAGCAGGTCTAAGGGTTGTTAAACTCTTTTCGTGTAACCTTCTTCTTATCGTAGAAACACTCACAGATGTTCTCCGAGTTGATCGAAGCTGTTGTTGCAACTCAACAGCATTTGTAAAACGGTTTCGTAAAGATGTCGTAACGATGAAACGGTCATCTCTTTCTGATGTGCACCGTTTTCTTCCAGATCCCGGTTTTCTAACATAACCACCAGTCTGCTGAAAACGTTGGAACACCCGTCGAACTGAAAAACGGGACAGGTTCAACTGTCGAGCAACGTCACACTGCCGCATCCCCGACTGCAATAGGGCAATCACTTGAGCGGCTTCTTCAGAGCTGGTGTCCATCTTTACGTGTTCTTACTTGAGTTACTTGTTCACGTGTGTTCACTGCAAAGTCTAAATTACGACTGGCCCATATTTCAACCAGATCGACCCTTTTATACCCTTTTTAGGTGGTGTAACTAGCGTCCTTACTAACGAGCATTTGACAGTGTTTATTTTTGACGCTCTATAATGATAAATGTTTTAATGATTTCATGATTTTTTATTAATAATGTAAAGCTATTCAAATACCCATTTCAAACATACCAATATTTATAGAAATATAATTCGTTTCTAGGCATTACAGCCATTTTTCGCGCAAACTCAGAGAGGTGCGATTTTTGTGACGCTGAGTGTATATAGAGAAGCCAATATCTGAGACACAAATTTTTTTTCAATAATAATTAAGAAGAACGCAATTGACAAGTTCCGGTTGATGTCTGTAATATCAGAAAGGAAGACATGGTTATCGTAGTGCGCAACGTATTAGCGTTAACACCTTAAATTATTAAAACAAAACACAAAACCCTGTGCTTCTCGAAGTCTTAAATTATTTTATTTTTATTTAATTTATTTATTTTCGCAGTTGATAATTAATTGTCACGAGCATTACACATCCGACATTTTATTACTTTAGGTATATAAATGTTTAATTAGGTAAGATGGCGCTAAGGATTAGCAAGCTGAAGTGGCAATGGGCCAGCCATATAGCTCGGAGAACCGATAACCGTTGGGGAAGAAAGGTTCTCGAGTGGCAACCTCGTACCGGCAAACGCAGTGTAGGGCGTCCCCCCATTAGATGGAGCGACGACCTTCACGGTTTTGCAGGAAGTCGATGGATGCAGGTGGCTCAGGACCGTGTTTTGTGGCAATCTATGGGGGAGCCCTATGTTCAACAGTGGACTATGGTAGGCTGAAATGATGATGATGATGAAGATGGCGGTTACGCGTGCTCCGAATCGCGATTTTAAATAAAAGTAAATGTAATAGAAATTATCAAATTGTTTGTTAATGTCAACGTAACGTAACGGTTTCTCTATAAGAAAACTAGTCGATGATGAAGGTGTTTATGGAAATACATATTTATTGAAGAGAAGTGGGAAAAAAAGTTGAATTTACTCGGCAATCTCGGATACAGACGTCAATGCCGTAACACGTGTCCGGTTTGCCGACAAAACTAAAGGAGATCGGCGTCTTTCCTGGAAGTGACTGGCATCTCATACTTTTTGCATTGTTTGCGCTTAAATTGCTTATGAGAATCGTAAAACTCATAATGTTAATCTAATTAAACCTATGTAATTGACTTGATGGTTTCAATTGAAATTTGTGATTTATACATCTTTGCCAATTTCTTTTACAATCATTTTGAAAAAATATATTTTTTTATATTTCTTCATTATAAGATTATTGGAAGGTTCTGTTTATCGAGTTACTGAGAGCGTATGAATAATTTCTTCAAAGATCGGATGATTTGAGATTACGTACTGTATGTAGGTACTGTCTCACCTATTTTTTCATCTAAAAAAATTATAGATGAGGTGTCGTAGTTTTTGGTTGAAACAAATAATTTACATAACAAACACATAATGAACGAATAACGAAACAGAAAAGAAATCGAGCGTATTGAAAAGGTTGAAAAATACATCGATAACATAACAAAAACATACTATTATAAGAAAATAAGCTCTGTTTTACAAACTAACGGAAAAATACAGTGTATTAATGAGCTTATTAAAATCGAAATCAAGTCTTTTATTTAAATAAATGAATGAAGTGATTCCGAACGCCAATAATGAGAACAACACAAGAGCCATCTATGTTTTCAAACCCGAATTGGCTGTTTGAATTCTTCGCGGAACCAGTAACCTCATTTCAACCGCTTTTTGTCGGGCGCCGCGGACGATGTCGTACTGTTCAAGGAGAACATTCACGAACACAAAAGATCGTAAGTACAAAATTGTTATTGATATCCTGCTTGTATTCCATTCTGAAATAGCCCTTTCAACGTTTAAGAGCTTCATCCCAAGCAGGGTGGCAAATTGCTTCTTTTTCTATGTTCTAACTGTCTCAACGATGCAGGAATTTATATCATGGCGAAATGTTCCCGACGTAAAAACTGAATTCCATTTAATTATGTACGATTTTTAAAATCTGTGAACAATGCGAACGATCCTTTGTGCTCGCACAGTCGCTTTTTAGTTCCGTTGAAACTAATTTGATAATTTCTTATTGAAATGCGACCGCGTCCTTCTTTGAACGGATGATAACGTTGTATGATGAATTGCAAAGTGCAACCTTACTTCAAAGAATCGATTTGAGAGTTGTGTTATAAAAGGCAACGTCGGACGTTAAATTAATTAACGTTAAAAGGGAACCAATGATTGGCTAATCAGTTTTGTATATTATTTTAAATTGCAGTTCCATAAAGTTTTGTATACCAAAGTGTAGTGACGTCGCTTAAAATCATGAGGAAAAGTTATATACAAAAATGTAGAAAAAAAATTGTTTATCTAATGAAGCTTATTTTGTGATAGCAGTTGAATACTAAATAAAATAATAGGAATGTAATATTTTGCAAAAGTAAGAATCTTTTAACAATTTTTTTTAAGTAAAAAAAAAAGTAAAGTTTCAGCCTATAAATGTCCCACTACTGAGCACAGGCCTCCTCTCATTTCTGAGAGGGTTTTGGAGCTAGGAAGAATCCGCCACGCTGCTCCAATGCGGGTTGACGGACTTCACATGTCTTCGAAATATTTTTTATTCCTCAGACATGCAGGTTTCCTCACGATGTTTTCCTTCACCGCCGAGCACGTGGTAAATAAGCACTTAAAATTGCAATTAACAATTTTAGTGGTGCCGGCACCGGGAATCGAACCCAGGTCACTCGCGTAGTTTTCACCCAGTTTTAACCCAGGTTTCGCGCGTTTTTTTACGTAATTAAGTTTAATTTTAAAATGTGTCCGTTTTTAATTTAACTGATATTTTCACGTAAAATATCATTCATACTGTATTTCTTATTGTTTTCATATCCGTAGATACACAATTAAAATTGATAGGCCTGACTTAATTAATTATGATAAGTTCACAGCTTCATTAATGAAACTATTTACAAGGTAGGCTCTGGGTAGGCTATTTTTTCCTTAAAGGCAATATCAACCTCAGATGACAAGGTTAGGTTCCACATCGGGAGATTAATAATTTAACGACTTTATAATAATGAAACATGAATATGTATGAACAATTAAATAATTAAAAGTCAGGTTTCTATAAAATGTAGATATAGCAACATTTAACATTCCTCTTCGTTTTATTCCGTTGTATTTGAGCATAATTTACTTACAGAGTTAATTAAAATGAAAGTGGTTCGCCTGTTCATATTACCTGTATAAATAATCTACGTAGATAAAGTAGTCTCTAGGCCTTGGTATTGAACAAAATCGCTCAAAATCTCTTTTGCCGTGTAGACATTACTGAGCCCTCGGTCTGATATTCCATTCGAAGCTTACTTTAATCGGTAATATTAGATAGTAAGTGCCAGTAGATGTCTTTGTGATAGATGTTAACCGTACTATGTATTATTTTATTTATTTGCTGCGGTTATAATAGCCAAGAAATTTAATAAATCTTTATAAAAATTTCGACTTTTACCAAAATTTGTATGTTGATGACGAAATATAACAAAAGACCATTGTAACTACGTGAAGCAATCAAGTTTTTACTGGTGGTAGATTCCTGGTGGAATCTGAAAAGTTCTGAAAAGTATCCTATGTCCGTCTCCAGGATGTGTATATCTGTGCCAAATTTCGTGAGGTTCGATTTAACAATTGAACCGTGAAAAGGTAACAAATGTAACAACAAACAGACAGAGGGACAGAGAGAGTTACATTCGCATTTATAATATTAGTATGGATAGACTAGGTAGGTACCACTGCAGGGCCAGTTATTCTGCCGTGAAGCAGTAGTGTGCAAATATTACTGTGTTTTGGTCTGAAAGGCACTGTCAGCTAGTGTACTAATTGGGTATATTAGACTTAAGAACTGATGTCAGGCGGACGCGCGCAGTGTGGTTCCACGCAGAAATTGGTGGTGACGCAGCATTAGTTGTGGGCAAACTTTGCACTTACCTTCAAGTGAACGGTTTGCTCGTTTCTCCTACAAAAAATGTGAAGAATATGTATTTGGTTTAGAGACATTCAGTTCGTGAGGTCTTCGCGCGATAAAGAACTTTACGCTGTTGGCTCTTGTCACCAACTGCGTCTACCAGATGCGTAAAGTTACATCTTTTCTCGTTCAAGGGCTAAGCAAAGCCCTTTACTGTATTACGAAGGGTAGAATTATATGATGATTTTGGTTATAATATTTGAAGTTTTATAAATTGTCATCATCATGTCAGTAACGGTCCACTAGATATAGACATAGGAATATTTAAGTCAGTTCCTCTTAGCCCTATCTTCACGCATCGCCACGTAAGTATTTGATACTGATTACTGTAAATAATTTAATTAAGAAAAACAACGATATTACGGACCATTTATTTTTGTACATTGTAAGACCTGTTTTATATTAAGCTACAGCATCAACGTTACTGAATTATTTAGTTTTAGTTTAGGACCATCATTGACATTCAGTAATTTAATTTATATTCATTTAAGACATTTATTACATAATTAAGTCTGTAATTTTCTTACACTTTGTTTTGTCTATTACAGTTTAAGATTGATAACTAATTGGATATGACGATTATGGATTATTAGTTAGGTAAACTGGATGGATCATGTGTGCAGGATATATTAGTACTGTATTAGCAGGAGGCGTTCACTAGTCTTTGAAGATGAAACGCCTATGCGAAAAATTGAAGGAAGGATCAGGTGGAGTGTCGAAGACACGCGTGTATCGATGCACATCAAGAGTTTGAACCTAGGATTTTCTAAGCATGAAAGCATTCACTCCTCTGAAGTGAGTCACATGGTCGTCATATTTGATTCGGATATATTTGATCAGAAACGATACTTTCACATTATTACTACCTCTGAATAATTTTCGAATTAATGATTCCGGACAGAATTATTATCGCGGATACTACAACTAGGTTTTAAGATTTAATGGTGGTACATTGCTATGCAGGATCTGTTTGGATAGGTACTAACCCGAGGCTAGTTATTATGCTGTGAAGCAGTAGTGTGCAAACTTTACTGTGTTTCAGCCTGAAGGCAAGGAGAGCTAGTGTAGCATATAAGACGTGTATGGTGTCACACATCATCAGGTGAACCTTTTGCTCGTCTCGTCACTTAATCCCATATAAAAAAAATCAGTAATGGAAATCCGCATGTAAAGCTTGTGGTTAATGAAAAATTAAAAAGAATATTCCATTCCCTATTTAAGTAAAAAATAGCTTTATTTTACAACAGATACATAACAATTAAATATATAAATACTTGCTTATTCACTATGAATCTTATCTAGGTAAATATATCTGTATTTCGAACCTCTATGCTATTCGTAAGTTTATGTACCAAATTGATAAAAATGTATCTTAAAAATAAGGTATAACAAACCCCGTGTGAAACCTTTTATTATTTAATAAAAATTATAACACATTAAACAGAAAAGAATAGAAAAATGAAGACTGTTATGTCGTGTGTTAAATATCTATGTTTGTAATAATAAAGGTAAAGAATGTGTGTGTGTAAGTAATATAATTTGTGTTATGCTTCAGTTTCTTCATAGTTTAATTTACGAAGATTTTCAACAATATTTTAGACGAGCAAATCGTTTACCTGATGGTAAATTCAACGTCTACCCATAACAAGTGTCATCCGGTTCTATTCTGTGTACTGTGCACGGCACTGCGCTAGTCACCCTGAAACACTAGTTGTTAAGTCAGTCAGTGAATCTAATCTGTCACAATTATGTCAGTAGGATTCGGTAACCAAGGTGGAGGTTAAAACGATGAGTTGATTAGTATTAGAATAATAATACATTTTATTTATGATAAAGACTCATACTTCAATATGCTGTTTCCCACACAACTGGATTATCCTTAGTAAGGTCACCCGTTTAAACGGTGCCGTGGTTCAGTTTGTATCGGAAATTATTGGTCATTAGCCCTTATAGACATATATAGTATTTAAAATTTGACTAGTATTAGTATTTAATATTTTAATAGTCAAATATTTTTGCTACTTTGTACTATTTTACTTAATACTACTACTACTTTGTAGTAAAAATAGTCAATAAAGCTATGAACGTTCATACATACATGTTAATAATATATTTCATAAAATGAATGGCATTTTAGATAGTAATTATAACCCTCGTACAAAAATATTTCATTAATAGTTCGAAATTCTTTTATAAACTAGTTAGTATTACAAAAAATAGTTATTAATATTGTTATGATAGGATTTAAAAAAAAGCAACAGTGGAGATAATGGAGCGAAATAGTTTGTTTCTATTAGATTCATAAATTATTAATGTATACAGCAAAACTTTTTAATATACAGCGAATTAAAAACGTGATCAATTAAGTAATTTTAAATGTATTGTTTTAATAGTCGATGAATAAGTGTTTTATACAAGAACGAAGCTCTTGGAATACTAAAGTTGTTTGTATGAATTATTTACAATAATCCCTAACTTGCGTGAAGAATTCATGTAAATTCAAGAATAATTTCCAAAATTTCGTTCTCTCAGAACGTACGGTGACCACCTTGCGATCCAACGATACGACGCACGGATGGATTTCATCCTCACGAAGTTGAAGTGGACTGCGTAGTACAGTTTTGCGTTTTTGTTTCTGATGTGTACAGCGAAATGTGCGACAATATAGTATTGACCTGTTACTGTCAACTGCGATCGATTTTTTTTTCTTTTGATAAAGAAAAACGATGCCCCGCGGTAGAATTTCTCCTATATCTGTGTAATTTCACAAGCATAACACAACCAGACCCGAAGATAAACAATTTGTGTTTTTGCATAAATGTTGGCTCCGCGGCTGGGATCTGAACCCATGACCCGCGGCGTACAAGTCAGGTACTCTGACTTCTAGGCCACGCGGACGTCAAAGACATACATACATACAATATATATATATATATCACTCGCTGTTGATAGTTTCTGATTGGGAATCAGAAGGTGCCACTGTGGTAGAAGTTGATGAATAGGATATACGAGAAATACAATAGCACCTTTACAATAATTATCGGAAGACACTGGGCAATTACAACAATACCAGACAACTTGTGTTTTTGTACACATGTTGGCAGGATTCTGTTACTGAAGACTTGCAAGGATTCGAACACACATTGAAATTATACTAACACTACCTCATATACTTTTCGGCTAGAGTAAAGTGCAAACAATTTAGATTACAACTATGATGTAGTACCATAAACAGTTTATGGATAAAATCAAGACAAAAAATAAACTAAGCATTGCCTCGCAGATCCCACTTTACGTTCCGCTTATAATGTATTGATTGAACATAGGACACGCGACACAGTAGTCAGGGACTCCCACAAGGCCATGCGGTCGTCAGCATAGTGCTAATTCACGGCGTTATATTATATTAATATATCCTGCGCTGATGTTTCCTTCTGGTTGTTAACTGGTAATTAATATCTTCCATATGACCGTGGTCGAAATTGACCAAGAGGACATGGTCATCAATTTTAAAACATAGTATCCGGTCAAAGTAAGCCACTATTTCATTTATTTCTATCATTTTTAAAGTACATGCGTTTGATAATAAAGCCTATTTGGAGACTGTCATGTAGCTCTGACACATGCTGGTCAGGAATAAGATACAAAATAAAAATGAAGTTCAAAAAAACTAGCAGTGTTTTGCACAAAGACGAGGTCAGCACTATAATCTCCTTCAACAAAGGTCAATGGATGTAGTTTCTGTCGCTTATCCGTTGAAAGTAGTAAGCAAACAGAAGCATAACAGTTAACAGTTTTGTTATTGATCTAAATATAAAAGTTATGGTCTAAAATAATGTTAGTCGTGAACTTAATTAATAAATAAGAGTATTACTAGTTAACATAACACATACAATTTTCTATTACTAATGCATCTTTAATGTTATGCTTTCCGAATTATTCCAAAGCTCAGACAAATTCGCGTACTCGCGCAAATACCAGTCATCAGCGAAACCACAATACCTGATTCATACGCAATTAATATTGGAGACACGTCACGTCGCACCGGTCCGCTACGGGCGGCGTCACCGCCCTCAGATACACGGAGATTTATAGTCTTCGACGACGCTAAAAGGCTCGCCACGGAGTCGCCGGACGATAAGCGGCCACCATAATTACTGACCACGCGGCGTGACGATTTCGACTCGACCAGTAATGATATAACAGCCCTCATAAACAGCGTCAATAGTTTCCCAAACCTTCGTCATCAAAGATTTCAATGCTTCATCGATTTATGAATTAGATTATAGACTGGACTGTAAATTATAGATTTTTTTTTAATTTATTAGGGTTAACAAACAGTAACCACAATATTAATTTATAACTAAAAGTTGTACACAATTATTACTTTACACTACCAGCACCGTTAACCGCAAATTAGTAAACAAAAATATAAAGTTGGTGTAACATAATTTTTAAAGTATTACAATTAAGTGTAAACACTAAGGTCTAAATTTCAACTAAGTGTAAATAATAAAGTCTAAACTCATAACTAAAAGTGAAAAAGTTCTAAAGGCACTTAATTATCTCTCTTACTGCCTTTTCAAACAGACAGGGGCAAACAGGAATGGACTTTGATTAGGTGAATATTGAAGATTTTATAGCGATGTTAAAATTTTTGTTTGGCGATAGAAACCTATTGTTCATATCAATCAATCAGTTATATAGACTACTCACAATAATCTATTTACTTCGATTAAAATTTGGACCAGTTTTCAGCTTGTCTATGATTATGCCAGTCCACACACTACCCGGGCGGATAAGGTGTTGATGTTGACCGAGAGTGCCTTGCACAATCACTGAACCTAAATCCTACTGTTACTGATTATCCTGACAGATGAGCAACTTTCTTGAACCTCATCAAAGATGAATTACGTCATCTGTAATGGTAAATAACAAAGTGACTAATAATTTTCAGTTCCTTTAAAAAACATCTCAGCAATTTGTTTATTTTTTATTAATAATTTAATTTAAGAAACAATCGTTTATTTTAATAGAAGTTTTTTTGAATGTCCTGGGTGACACGGTAACTGTTATAGGTAGGTGTTGTACTTACCATCGGATGAACTATTTGCTCGTCTCGTTACCTTTTTCCATAAATAAGTACAATGTTAAGAACATTCTTAAACAACATTTTTTTTCTTTATCTGACTTATTTTCACATAAAAATACTTTAAATTTAGATAAATCATATGCATTATGACGTTGTAGTAGTAACACAGAGCCTCGAAGCTCGATTTGAATTTTTTTGGTACGCAATTGTTTGAATTCGGACCCCAAATATGGCACCTGTAACTGTGCTCACATGTGCTCTCATTCAGCAGTAAAATATTGATCGTGAAGAAATTATTCCTAAGAAACGACTCGGTAAGGGCCGCGGCAGGCTGGCGATTGGATACTGCATTTATTGCAACTAAGCAACTAAAGGCTACAACGAGCGGACTTAACACCTTGTAGCATTCTCTGTCAGTCAACAAGGTTGGATCAAAGGTGAAAAAGTATGGCAGGTCTACTGCTATTAAAAAACTAACCTATATTAATGTATAAATAAAGTAATAGGTAAATACATTTATACTATTATAATTATGAAGTACATGGTACAAAAATACAACAAAATGTGATAGATATATTCAGTGAAATTTGTTTGATGTAATTTTTTCTTTAGATAATATTTTGTAACCAATCTCTAAAGCGTGTTCTTATTAGGAGCTTTCTTAACATCAAAGGGGTGGTCGTTCCAGATGAGTACAGCCCGTACAGTCGAATAAGAACTAAAAATTACCTAATTATTATGGGTCACGGGTTTGATTCCTGCACGGAACAAATATTTGTATGAAAAATAGATACTTGTCCGGGTCTGGATGTTCGTGCCTGTGCTTTTTATGTCTGTAAAACGCAATCACAATAAAGGAGAAATCCTAGTGGGTTATCGTTTTTATTTAAATATTACTAGACTAAACTTGGTGAGTTTTTTTAAGACTCCATTGCGCTCTCTTTAAAGAGAGAAGGCCTGTGCCCAGCTAGAAGTCTTAGTGCTTAGGCTGCAACTATACTTCTTTATGCTGACTTTACTTGTACAATTTAATAATTATTCCCAATTAGATTTTTTTTTATTGTATATAGTGACGAAACGAGCAAACCGTTCACCTAATAGTAAGTGCATCGTCCGCCCACAACAAATGCTATGTTACCCAGAATATATCTGTGTGACACCACTCTGCGCCCGTCACCCTGAGACATCAGTTCTTAAGTCTCAAATGCCCAGTGATTACGCTAGCTCACAGTGCCCTTCACACCGAAACACAGTAATGCTTGCACACTACTGCTTCACGGCAGAATAACGGCCCTGGTGTGGTATCTACCTAGACGGATTCCTGCATAGGAATCCTACCACCAGTAAAATATTAATAATTATTTAATAACATAAAATAACATCACACTTACAAACTAACACTTTTCATTCTTCTTCCATTTTCATAAAAAGCGTTCATTAAGTATAATACTCGTAAAAAGATTACAAACTAGGAGTCAAAAAGAGGAATTTCAAGACCCAAGTTATAATCTCAACGGATGACATCAAACAAACGATAAATTAGTTTAAAAGTATTATTCGTGCAAGCATCGCGTGCTAGGCTAGTTGCGTCCGCAGCCCCGCTTAGCATTCCATCGGCATACCTTAAGCTTCCACGACCGATTCGCCTTTATCTGCGGCGCCTTCGACAAATTACGTCGGCTCCAAAAAGGCAACGAGTTTATCATGGAACGTTAGAGCCTGTGTTAGTTGTTTGCTCGTCGTTTCTTTTAATTTCGCCCGTATAGTTTTTGTTAAGTCCTCATTTTAGGTTTATCTCGTTTGGTATGGCCGTGAGCCTCTGTCACATATTTTTCTGTTGACCTTTTTGTCTCACTTTAGTCCCCGCTCGGCTGTGAGTGCTATGGATAGATTACGAAATAGTCGTGTTCTATATTTGTTGTTAACGTTCAGTTCGTGGTCTTTTGTTGTTTTAAATTTATTTATGAGTTTAATAGTGTTAATGTTGTCTTTAACGATATTAAGACTAGGTTTGAATCGATATTTGTGAATACATTTTTTTTTCACTGACGGCCTCCTGGTTAACTACGACCACGGCGACGCCTATTTGTTTTTTTAAGAAAGAAAGCGACATTGCCAGTATTTGGCTCTCTGGTTCTCGTATCTTATAATACTGAAACGCAGGAGCATTATGCTGCTTCTTTACATTGGCATTTGTGGGGGCGTCAAGCCGACCCATTTATGTGCTGTTGTCAGTATCAAGTAATTCTATATTATATTTTTTTAAAGAAGAGAATGACGATGGTAAGTTTAACGTCTGCTCATAACAAATGTTGTGTCACCCACAAGATTTCTGTATGGCACCACACGGCGCTCGTCAACCTGAGTTCGTAAGTTTCATGCCCGGTGATTAAACTAGCTATCAGTGCCAGTGTAAAAATAGTTATGTTTGCATACTACTTCTTCACGCCAGAATAACTGGCGCTACGGTGGTACCTACCTAGACGGACTTCCGCATAGGAATCCAACCACCATCCTCCTTTTATATCAATAGAGGAACTTGAGGTTCAGCACGAGATCACGATATATATATATATATATATATATATATATATATATATATATATATATATTTATTATTTTCATAATGGATTAAACTTAATAAGTGTTACACATTTATAATAAAACGTTTCGTATCTTTGCAAATATTTTTGTATTTTTAATGTCCGACTCGAGGAGTGTTGAAGTGTTACGAGTTGTTGAATATATTTTCATTAATCAGATAAAAAATCAATTTGTTTCCAACTCTTGTCACATTTGTGAATTTATTTGATAATTGTTCTTTTTCATCATACTTTGCAATATTGTGAAATATCACGAATACGCAGTCTCGTCAGTGCTTATTTAATTATGTCATATAACAGTAAAAGTACTTATATTAGAACAAGTAAAAGAGCAGTATTACCAACCATTAAAATAAACACATCATATTTTTTTAGTTTCTACATTAAATAAAATGCCCTTATACAACAAAAGAAAATTAATTAAACCGAAGAGAACGTTTTGTAACATTTGTAAATGTGTACAACTCACGACTCTGTTCGCAGGTAGTCTGTGAAATTAAACCAGAGATTAAAAATATAAACATACAAAATGTAAACATTTCAGGCATACGATAGAGTTTTCTGTGATCTTATTATTAATTCAACATAATTATTAACTGATTCGCTTTGTTTAGTTTGAACGATATAACATGAATAGCCGATAGGTGTTCTACAGAGTAGAATAGCACCTACCTCTTTCCTACCGAGGTGTCGTAAGGTACGACTAAGGTATTGTACGGACAGACTTTATTCGCGCAGAATATGACCATAATATGCAATGCTGCTCCTATACCGCTCGTGGGAACGCAATGGAAAGTGAGAATTTTTTGTCCCATACCAAAATGACGGCGACTTAGTTCGCCACCCGTAACTTCTCGTTTTCCGTGGGGGCTAAAAATTAGTCTGTGCCCACCTCTTATTTGGTAAAAAGGCGTGACTATATGTATGTAACATGAAGTAACACAGTAACATGGACACGACGACTAAATACACTTATTCTTTAATGTTGTCGGTCGGGTAGCTCAGCGGTCGAAGCAGTAGGAACTGAATTATAACACGATTTCCTACTGTTCTCTAGTTAATTAATTACTTTTGGGACTCTCTCTCTGTCTGCCTGTTCTGTAATAAGTCGTTTATAGGTTGATCCATACTAACATTATAAATGCTAAAGTAACTCTCTCTGTTCCTCTGTCTGTTTGTTACTTTTCCACGGCTCAACCGTTGAACCGATTTTAACGGAATTCGGCCTAGAGGCATCCTGAAGATGGACAAAGGATACTTTTTTCCGGAAAGTCACAAAGAATTCCCACTGTTTTTTAAAAAAAAACCTAAATCCACGCGTACGTAGACGCGGTAGTGTTTACGTAGAATACATTTTTTATTTATTACACATTATATCCAAAAAAAAAATAAAGTAATATAATATATAAATAATAATACAAATAATAATAACTGCTCAAATTGTCTTTCTCATATATGCCATTAACAACGTTGTGCGTCTTCATTGCTCACTAAACAAAAATGGATGATTTTACTTTTTCACATAAGTTATTTAAATTCGTTTAATGGAACGAGCTTGGGACGAACCGTATTATCAATAATAGATTATAAGGGTAGAATGTATAATACTTTTACCTATATGAACTACATGAAACGTGGAATAAACATAAAAAAGGTGGTTTGCGAGTGCCGTTATTTATAATGTAGCGCCGCGCCTCTTGGTATCCGTCGGCAATATCGCGTTTAGTAAGAAATATATTTTTATAAATAAATTGACTGTATTCTAAAAAGTGATGTACGGTGCCATTGATAGAATTTAATAAATTACTATAAATTGTAACTGTGTATATTCGTGTTATAATTATAGTATTATATGTGTGCAGTAACTACAGTAAAATATACTATAGCAAAAATCTGCAATTACATTTCCTTAATTAGAATAATTGCAGCGTTTTACCATATATCTTTTATAAAAATATTTTCCTCCTATAGAATATTTATTACTTTAAATATAGAGATGAGGGAGGAGTTTTCCAGAAACTGATAAATAGCTGAGACATAACTATGTTAACTGCTAATTAATACATTTCTAACAGCTGCATTCTCGTGTGAACCTACGTAGTTTTAATACTAGTCTTTAAGACATTTCGTTTTCCTTTAGCGTTGTAGCTGTTTTTTAAGCCGATAGGCAAATATGTGTGAGTAAAGTGAGTGTTCCTACACAAACTTGACAATTTAAGCATTTAAACACAGTTATGTGTTGGGATTTTTTTTTTATTAGTGGAGTCCAATTTCTTGAAGTGATAAAGATCAATGCGTAATACCACTTTAGATATGTTAGAATTAAAAGTGAAATAAAAGTTTACCAACAAAAATAAATCAGATTTGATATACTATACTTTGATATACTCCCAGTATATCAATCACTCACCTCTTTATAACGATGCAGTAACTCACGGCACAAGCACTTTGCCTCATAAAGTTTTACACACTCAGTTTTAGATGCAACAAGCTAATTACAAAACTGGCTATTAAATTAAAACATCAATTAATTAGAAGGGGAGAGGCGAGCGGGCGCGAGACTGCGGTCCTCACAACTGGTTTAAAGAAGCGATTGCGGTATGCTTCATCCATAATTCAAATAAAACATGGGGGCCAAACTCCGCCCCTGAGGTACGCTGGCCAATAGCTACCACAACGTGCTCGTCGGATAACTCCGCCTGCTGTAAGTTATCTCCCCTCCTTAGCTAGTATAAAAATAGTCCTATTAACGTTATCAGCAAATAAATATGTGCCAATAATGTAATCGTGCTGAGCTCGTCTCTGTAAGATGCCATACAATGAAGATAAGTCGTAGGTATATATAACTTTAATGTTGTTTTTATTAATAATACCTGTGTATGTCTCATATATTCATCATTCACGTGTTTACACATACATAAAAACTTCGCAGTAATATAAGATAACGGTCTGGGTTTATCCTTAAGTGTTAGTAGACAAAATAATATGCTGAAAGTTAAGATCCTATCGGAGTACATTCACACCATCTATATTTTTAAACGCTTTAGGTATGCATATTCATTGATTAAATGGCCTTGTGCATCAGTTCTTTTTGGAAATATTTTTTTGTCAACATCTATTTATAACCATGAAGTAAAAATGTTCAAAGATATTCATACTGGTGGTAGGATCCATCTATGTAGGTTACACCATCGACCTTGTTCTGCTGTCAAGCAGAAGTGTGTTTCGGTTTGATGAACTCTGAAGCTAGAGTAATTAAAGGGCATAAGAGATTGATCACGATCAAATCGTTTTAAGGAAAGGCCACGTTAAAAGTACCTTGTATAAAAACACTCATGAAAGTAGATGGAGCGTAAGATGTGTGTCAGGATCGTAGCAAGTGGGAAGATGTGGACTCTGCCTACCCCAATGGGAATGAGGACGTGACAGTATGTATGTATGTATGAGATTGTGTGATGTCCCACGATGACGAGCGCAGTGCGGTGTACAGTGGTTGACTGTTATGGACGAGCGTGATACTTACCATCAAGTGAACGACTTGCTTGTTTCGTCACTTAGTTACGCGCATATACCGCGTATATGCGCGTACATTTGTAGCGATGATATATTCTGCGCAGTTGATATCTTTCGTTAGTTTTGCGAAGTTATTGCCGTGGTGGAAAATCGAACAGGATTATCACGATTATATGCTTTTTATCGGAGCAAGGGACAAGATGTGCAAAACGTTCACCTGATGGTAAGGGCAATGTCGGCCCATAGTAAATGCTGTGTCACCCAGAACATTTACGAGTGGCACTACAGTGCGCGCGTACCCTTGAGACCTTCCTTACCTTCTTAAGTCTCACATGGCCAGTAATTACACTAGCTCTCAGTGCTCTTCAGATTGAAATAAGTAATATTTGCGCACTACTGTTTCACGGCACAATGACTAGCACTGTGGTGGTACCTACCAAGACGGCTCCTACCACCAGAAAATAAGTATATAACATAAAGTAATCTAAACCATGCAGAAATGCTAGAGAAATCTCAGGGCCTTCGATTGGTAGCAGAATAACCATCTTAATTATGCAATACCTAACTCACGACTGGCAAGGGCAGCAGCTTCTGATGATTTCCTACCGGCCGATTTTCGGCTTTAAGGCTCGGAAGTTGTGAACTTGACAGGAGATATTATAGTTCTCCAAGTGGAAGCGCAAACACAAAGGCAGTCACATGTCCCAACCTACACTGCCCCGGTGTAACGCTAATGTATAAGGATCGGATGGATGCTAGAAAGCAGCATCAGAGACACAAGGACAATCAGAACACAACGAGACACAAAAACCAACATTTGTGTTGTTGCACAAATGTTTGTTTTTGCAAATCTTCCTCTCTTGGGAGAAGAATATGTCCAGCAGTGGAACTTTTACGAGGCAATGATGAAGAAGAAGATATCTTTAAAAATATTAAATAAAAAATGAAAAATAAAACATGTGGCAATAATTAATTTAACATTATTATAAAAAAATTACGAAAATAAGCAAGCCTTTAAAGCGAACAGGAAATGCCTAACAGATAAGTCATTCCTCTATCAGTGCTAATATTTCGTGAAAGTGAATTGACGTTAAGATAAACTGGGCTGTCTGGCTCCGGGTTCAATGTCGCATCAGTCACGAGCTTGGCCACTTTGTTCATAAACAACTAATTTGTTTTCGGACATTTTGCTTGATGACAGACATTCGACTTAACCCTCGACGATAAGCGACGTTTAAAAGGATATTTAAATTCAGCATCATGCTTATGATTAAATATATTGAATAAATTTTATTCAAAAAGTAAATATATTAATAATGATAAAGAGGAAACAAATGCACTAAGTATTGAATTGGAAAATCAATGATATTATAACTTTTACTAATCGTTAATCGGAGAGCATCTAAGCAAAAGTATATGAATATGTATATTAAAATGCAGCTTTTTGCGCTTAATTACCAACTCATAATTCAATGTATAGCGGTGCACTTTATAATTAAAAAAACTAATAACAATGAAGAAAGCACAAAAAGAACGAAAAACAGTCAATATGGATCTTATTTAAACTTAATTGTTTGTAGTTACAACTTTGCCTTGCAATCTACCTATATTGTTGACACACTATTTTATCATTAAGCCTTTTTTTTTTCAATTTGCACTTGCAAAAAAGGACACGTAATTTGTCAGTTTATTGTCCTTTTAAGGTTCCGCCGAAGGATTCCTCAAAAAAAGTGGCCCTTTCCGGAAGGCACTAATGACAAGGCGCCACTACTTATTTGTTGCTCTTTTTCAAATTTTTTGTCATTCAATAAACTTGTTTTGCAATAGTTTTTTGATATATTCAAACTATTTTAGTCTTATTACAATAGTCGTAGGTTGCTTTTAAATTTGATCAGCTGTAAATCACAGTTTGTGGATTTGTTCCGACACTTATTCGTACGACGGGCGTTAGTTTATACGGTGTGGATAATAAATAACAGAGAGGGATCATCTTACGGTGTGGCCCGGAAGTCAACATTGTCATCAAGTGACGTATTTGAAACATTTTTATTTTGATCTAAAATGCTTATTAACTGTGTCTGTTTTTTTATTTTATTCAGATTTTTATGAATCCCTTTCTGAACTTCTAAGACCTTGGGACATTAGCCTTTTTTCCGTGTAGATCGTAAAAGATCTTGTTAGCTGTTTGTGTATGAGATGGGATTATAATCTCGCTAAATTTCTTTTTATCTAGTAATTTTTAAAAGTTTAGTAGTTTGTATTTAAAGCTACTGTTTGTCTATTTTAATAGGTTAATAAGTCGAGGCTACATTTATACGTTTAAACTAGCAATATGAGCATTATCTTTGCACAAGACTATTAAAACAACTTTGTACGAATCATTTAAAAAAAAATTGTATATGAAGTACGTATGTTTATTTCGGATTTAGATCTCTGACGATGATTCAACTGTATTATCATATAGACGATTACAACAGAAGGAAATAATAAACTAAATGTTTGCATTTATACGTTCAAACAGACAATAAACATTACGGCAGTCAATTGTGAAACAACAACAGCATTAATGTGAAGCGATTATGAAGATAGCTAGCGCACCTTCGCATGGCGTTCAAATGGCAATACGAATAATGACTGAAGTCTTTGTAACATAAAATAGCTTTAAGTGTTGTAATAGCAATAAATCTTTCGAACGTTAAAAATTTAAACATATATACGTATTTATGTATTTAAAATTGATAATAGCAAAAAATTTATTTTCCGTGTTTTCGCGTTGCACCAATAAAATACTGCAAAACTAATCATAGCCGTAGAAATGTACATTGTACATTATCCTGAAGACATACTTCAAGATAATGTACAATTAAATGTATAATCATATAAGTTGATAAATGTTTAGTACATACATACATACATCCTCGTTTTTGCAGTAAGCAGAGGCGAGGGCGAAAAGTGGGCTACCCACTTTTCGCCAGCAAACGAGACAGAGTTACAGGTGGTGAACCACGTCGATGCCATTTTGCTGAATCAAAAAATCTTTCTCCCATTGCGTTCCCACGAGCATATAGTGACAACATTGCATATAACAGTGTTATTCTGTACGAATAAAGGGCAGAGTGCAATACCTTTGTTGCCTTTTACGACACCTCGGTAGGAAAGAGATAGGTGCTATTCTACTCTGCCGGACCACTTGAATTTTAGTAACTGTTTCTAAACGTATGATGTTAAAGAAGGTATAGAAACGGTAAAAACAGTAAAGAAATTCGATTTGATGTGAGATCTAAATGAACTAAATGTCTATTTTTCCAACTGATAGCAGTTTATATGCACGTATAATAAAACAACGAGTACCAAAAGATCTAGCTACGTAAAATTAAGGGATGCTAGATGCTGACATAAGTTTAAGTTTTATTATATAGTGAACACATTAGCTTACAGGAAGAAATTTTTCGGAATTTTTAGAATATCGGAAATGGCTCAAAGGATTATCGGAGCACATTCTGATTAAAACTGAAACTGTATACTTAGATAAAAAAAAATCTATTTTCCTATAATTATTTATTATATTTACAAGAATATAGCCGGTCAACAAACAGGATTATTCGCTTCAAAAACTTCCTAAAACTGAAAAGATGTCGGTGTTCTGCACTGAGGCATTTTATGGCTGTATACGTACTTCTACAAGAATTTTGTAAAGAATCTCCACGCGGAATTATCAATGGCCTAAGTGAGACTACAAAAATATTATTTCATGGCAGAAAAAATTGGTTTTAAGCTGGGGTGACTTATATTATGATAAAAAAAAACTGTCACTAAAACAGTTACCTTTTACGGCTATGCCCATTTTAGAATTTCAATCTAAGAATTTTCATAGCCAATTCATCAGTACTGCAACAATTTGCTGAAATGGGAGCTTGATTTTATTTAAATTTTTTTTATAATTTATGTTTTCTGGTTTTTTATTGTTATTTTATTGTGTTATTATGATTCAAAGTACATAGTTTTTCTTTCTTTTAATAAATGTAATTTGACAGCTAATATTAAAATGTAACAAGAGGTCAATGTTGTAAGTAATATTGCAAGTATTTTATGTATTTTATGCTAAATTAAATAAATCACAGTTAATTTCTATTTTATTCAAAATAAAGGCTTAATTTTACGTATTCTTTTGATTAATACTTATAATTATGTATACATATATTTTAAAAATAATTAACCACGACGTACGCTGTGTACAACAGGGTATATTTGGGTTTTCACAGAATAGAAATCCTGAGGCCTGAGTGCCATTAGTTAACGACAGCGTGGTCTGGAGAGCACATGACTTCTACGCCACGGGTCCTAGGTTCGAATACCAGCCGGAGCCAATATTTGTGCAAACATACAAATTGTTGGTTTTCGAGTCTGGTTGTGCTGTGAATTTATGTCTGCAAAACGAAACCACGATGTAGGAAAAAATATTACTGCGGGGTATCGTTTTAATAAAAAATAAATAATATTTATATAGACCTCCACGTAGGAAAAACAATGGATACTTTACTTTTTGCTTCTTCCCGGCAAAATCGCGAATCTAAAAGTCTCTACATTGTCCACTTTTTTAAACGCAAAAGTTTTTTTTTTTAATTACGCAAAGTATATATATATATATATATATATATATTTAACAAAGGCATATTTTGTGTATACTTAAGTTTACATCGTTTAGAAGGAAATTTGATAAATTTCTTTAGCGTAACGACCAGTGCCAGATTGCTAGACCGTTAAACCGGCAGTTGTTTGAACGAGGCATTCAACTCTGTAGCCTCTAAAACGAAGAAAAAGTATCTTGTCTAGTTATTTATTCAAAGCGTTGCTAAATGTACTCCAATAGAGTTTGTATAGAGGCGTGACGCGACGCGGGCGCACGCTTTTTACGCTTTCGTTCCCCCCTCTCTATCCGAAACCCCTTCCTCCGCTCCCGATACCATTCCACTAAACAAACTTCACGCGGTTACGCCAAATCGATTCTGTCCAACCGCGTCTTCATTGCAGCGTCAGCCCAATAATAGGAAATTACTTTTTATCATCATCTTCATATTGTTAACGGATCGACCATGAAATTATGGCAGGCGAAGGTATATTGTTTTCGCTTCGCTCCCACAGCTTTTGGCGTAGTAGGGAAAATGTGTTAACCCAAAAATCATTATCTTCCAATCTGCTATGCTTTGTTTCCGCTGAACATCTTTGTCTGCGATTTCCGTAATCAATCTTCTATATTAACCGTTCATGTTCTAGTGATTTGTTCTAAAATTATTTTTCTAAAATAATAAATGAAGGTTTGATGGGTACGAAAAGGGCCAAACATTTTTTGTGCTTTTTTCAGTTTTAAAATTAGACTTTTCTTACCTATTAATAAGACCCCTGATTGTAAATTAGAATGGCCTTTAGCAGTCTTTAGAAGTTTGTTAACCTGTGATTGAGATCGTAATAAAAGGAAGGAAAAAGATAAGATAAAAAGAAAAAAAATGGCAGTCAGCTAGCAATTTGAGTGGTAGCCTATTGACGGAGAGAAATAGAGCGAGGCGCGCAGGAGTCGCCGTGACACGAGCCGCGTTTTGGCCAGAAGTTCGCCACCTTTGCCATTTCCATAATGTTTATGTTGTTGTTGTTACTTTTAATACATTCATTCATTTATTTTTTTTTTACTTTTATTCATTTATATTTATAAATAAGATAACAGTTTAGACTAATATATTTGTTTCGTAGATTGATTTGTTATTATTTGGCCCCATCAAACTGATTTAAGTTGCTAAAAAAAGGGAACTTACTAATTAGTGATATTTTGATAGGTTTTTTTAAATTTAAATTTCTCTTTTATATATATTTATATAATGTGATAGTTAATGAGTAAAGTAATGAATAAAATAAATGAAACAAAATAATTAACTAAGTACTAAGTACTTTTTTGCATTTAAAATGTTAAGGACAGGCTTTAACTTTACTGAAATTCAAATCGCAAGCGAAATGTTACCAACACCTGACTAGAGTCTGCAATCATCCGCGGCTGGAAATACAAATACATTTTACATTAGTACAACAAATGGTACTATCAATGGCAATAGTGAAAGAAATGACTCTCATTTGAGGTTTCCGCGGTCAATGCGAGCTAGATTCACACTTTTTGTGCGCGTGCGCCGGATGTGGCCGCGTCGTTGATTTACTTGAAGACAAAGTGACGTTAGTGCAGGCAGGCTTTAATGTAAATATAATTCCAGCTTAATTGCCAACACTAATAACTTTATAATATGAGAAGAGTCATTATATTTGTATCAGTGTGGGTTTGAGAGAATAAAATTACGAGTACAAGTACCAGTCCAAAGTTGACTTGCAAAAAGTTATTATAAAAAGGTTACAAAAAATATCTACTGGGGGATTCACTGTGTGATTAAGAAGTACCAAAACTTTGTTTTATTTTAAGAAGTAAGAAAAATATTTGTTATAACAAAATTTAATAGTGCAAAGATGCTATATGCTTTTTAGGACTGATGTTAGTTAGTAAGGTTTTCACAGCTACACCGGATTGAAAGGTGGAAGAGCGTTGGGGGCGCTTTGCCGAAACCTTTCTGAAACTCCAACGACGCATCTAATCATGACATTACTATTAGTAGGTGAAAACCGGCCTGAGATGCCGCTGTATCGCGGATACGTTTGTTTGATACGCCCTCGCCGACAGCGGGGGCGGTATGATATTAATTGTGTTGTGTATGTGTCATGTTGAGTAGAGCTCTTGCGCCCTAGTGGTCGCGTTGGTTGGATCCTCGAGGACGTGCCTCGGTCGCCTTTTTCCGCGAAGGAAGCCCGAAATCGAATTGAAGGTTTATATTACGCAGGGACTACGGTAATCCCGTGGCTTTGCGCATAAATCGATTCTGTATTACCTGAAGTCAGTGAATTTGACGCAGGGAGGCATGCGTAAATACAGGCCTTGCGTATGTCATATTTGGCCGAATACAGGCTTTGGAAAGCGTAATTTTGTTACAGGGACCTTTTCCTATTATCATATAGTAGCAGATATAATCGGCCGAAGACGAAAGCCGCTCGGTTCCTTACTCGGTAAATGTGTGGAACGAAGGTGAACATCGAGTCTTATAGGACGCTTAGTATTTGACTGTCTTTTCTCAGGGGATTAGACGATCAAATAACTTTATGGTGAGAAAATGTGACTTTATACGCCGCGAAAAGTACATGCTGCACTTTTGGTGGGGTTGACCTCGATCCTTCATTCCCGAGTTCGGGTTCGGGCTGCGGATTGGTGGCATTTAGAGATAGTGTCTGGATTATGTCCCGACAAATAGAGGCAGGTCTGTAAAGAGAGCAAGTTCGACACCGCTGGTGTGCGGTATGTTGTTCGCGAATAAGGGACCTAGGACTGAGCCATGAGGTACGCAGGCGTGGATAGGATGTGATTCGAATCGTATCCCCTTGACGCGGTAGCAGAAGGTTCGAATGCGAAGAAAATCTCGTATGATGAGTACAAGGCGATCTGGCACACCGAGCCCATATAACTTGTCGAACGCTTTCGCCACGTCGAAGAAGAGCGCTCCGGTATGAAGCTGACTTTTGTTGTATTAGAAACTCCTATTCAAAATTTCGTGCTTTTAGTCGTCGTCTGTCAGTTCGTCAGCATTCAAGTTTCATTAAGTAGATTGACCTTTACTAAAAATAAAATTATACTCCTATAGCTTAGCGACTTAAAGCTAATCTTGGAATACTAAACGAGTCGATTCGTGCTACGCCATGTTGCGCTGGGATTGCGAGTTCGCGGTGATCATCTTCACTTTGACATTCTAGCGATATGTGATCGACCGAACAACCGTTGTCGTCCGCTCATTTCATTGCTTAATCCTCTCCCATAGTCTACAAGACCGATCCAATGAAATCTTGTTAAGTTGATTTCACCAATAATATTAGGTTCACCCCCTATTTTTTCCACCACTTCGCTCCTTCTCATTATCATCATCTTAAGCTGCATCGTCTCTTTGTTTTATTCCTCAGAATGTTCTTTCTAGATAAGGTTCTAGTCTCTTCAGTAACAGGTATTATGATATTTTATACGCCTTAGGAAGGTCTTTTATATCGTTACTCTACGACAAATTACTCCATTGTTCCACTCGGTGCTACTGTTCATTCTCTTGCTTATTTATTGTCTTAGTCGTCTTATTAACTGACTTCAAAAAAATTTAATTAAAAAAAAAAGGATCTCAATTCGCCTGTAAATATTTTTTGTATGTTCAGGCATAAAATATTAATATTTTTTTTCACAATTTTATTTATTGTTTCTTTCATAGGTACCCCGTATCTTTTATAATTTAGCGAAGCTCCCATTAACAAATGCTGTGTCACCCAGAACATTTCTGTCTGGTGCCACACTGCACCCATCACCCTATGACATCAGTTTTTAAGTCTCATATGCCCAGTAATTACAGTACCTCTCAGTGCTCTTCAAACAGAAACACAGTAATGTTTGCACACTACTGCGTACCAGCAGAATAACTACACTCAACGTCACAAAAATCGCACCTCTCTGAGTTTGCGCGAAAAATGGCTGTAATGGCTAGAAACGAATTATATTTATATAAATATTGGTATGTTTGAAATGGGTATTTGAATAGCTTTACATTATTAATAAAAAAATCATGAAATCATTAAAACATTTATCATTATAGAGCGTCAAAAATAAACACTGTCAAATGCTCGTTAGTAAGGACGCTAGTTACACCACCTAAAAAGGGTATAAAAGGGTCGATCTGGATGAAATATGGGCCAGTCGTAATTTAGACTTTGCAGTGAACACACGTGAACAAGTAACCCAAGTAAGAACAAGTAAAGATGGACACCAGCTCTGAAGAAGCCGCTCAAGTGATTGCCCTATTGCAGTCGGGGATGCGGCGGTGTGACGTTGCTCGACAGTTGAACCTGTCCCGTTTTTCAGTTCGACGGGTGTTCCAACGTTTTCAGCAGACTGGTGGTTATGTTAGAAAACCGGGATCTGGAAGAAAACGGTGCACATCAGAAAGAGATGACCGTTTCATCGTTACGACATCTTTACGAAACCGTTTTACAAATGCTGTTGAGTTGCAACAACAGCTTCGATCAACTCGGAGAACATCTGTGAGTGTTTCTACGATAAGAAGAAGGTTACACGAAAAGAGTTTAACAGCCCATAGACCTGCTAAAGGTCCAAAACTTACTGCACAGCATCGCAGAGATCGCCTAGAGTTTGCTCGCAATCATTGCGAGTGGACTCTAGAACAGTGGCGGACCGTACTCTTCTCTGATGAGACGAGGGTCTGTCTCTTCTGCAATGACAGACGTAGAAGGGTCTACAGAAGACAGGGGGAGAGGTTCACACAACCCTGTTTCGAAGAATCCGTCGAATACGGGGGTGGCTCGTGTATGTTTTGGGGCGGCATTTCCGTCGACGGGAAAACGGAACTTGTGTGCGTTTCCCGGACTCGGGGTGGCCGTGGGCAAGGGTCATTAAATGCTGGTCGGTACATTAATGAAATCCTGGAGGAACATGTGGTCCCGTATGCTGGTTATGTCGGTGATGGATTCATGTTAATGCATGATAATGCTCGTTGCCACACCGCGGCTATGGTACGGAATTATTTACAGGAGGTCGATATCCCTGTTATGCATTGGCCAGCACGAAGTCCAGACCTTAACCCAATAGAACATCTCTGGGATGACCTAAAACGGCGCGTGCGAGCTCGAGATCAAGCTCCAGCCACTCTTCAAGAGCTCCAAGATGCGGTACTTGAAGAGTGGGAACAAATACCCCAAGAGGCTGTTGCGATCCTTGTAAGGTCCATGAAAGATCGCATGGAAGCCGTTATCTAGGCAAGGGGGGGTAACACTAGGTTTTAAGAACTTTTTTTGTATTTATTAAGTTTTTTTTTAAATTATTAATTTGCAAATTTGTACATACCCTGTCTTTTTCTTTAATTTCTCTTCCGTCTCGTTATAAAAGTAAAATTCAATTAAAATTCCTGAAAGCTAATGAAATTACCTTTCCAATGATACCCTCAAACCACAACATTGCCATTGGCCTGTTGTGTTAAAATAGTATTTAAATTATTTTTTTCCTTCCTTCAAGAAATTGGAATTGTTGAATTTTTTTTTATTTGAGTTATATATAGTTATAATATTGAGATAATTATGATATTGAGATATCTTCATAAAATATAGTTTCCTTAATGACAAAACTGTAAGTAAAGATTATCTTTAAAACGAACGTTATTTTCTGCGCAGCATTCGTGTTTTAGGTAGTTTCCAAAATATTTCACCAATTTAAATACAGCATTAATGCTGTTGGACTGCTGTAATAAGTATAGTGTTACTATGTTAACTACATGTGGACGCCCTGTTTCTTTAAATCGTCTAAATGCTTCACTATTAACTTAAACCATCGCGTTAGGGTTATGTTATATACATTATGTAAAATTTTACTTAAAAGACCTAATCACTTTACGTGATACGTGTTAAGGTTTTGATTAAATGTTCATTTATTTAAGTAACCGATTAAGAAATAATGAAATTCATCTATGCTGCTTAACGAACGCTAAATTGTACAAGTCGAGTTACTGGAACGATCAATTAAACTTATTTACGAAAGCTTGACGTATAAATGAACTCGAAAATCCTTACATAGCTAAACTAAACACTGAAACGGGTTTTATATCATTACGATATAGACGCAAAAACAGAATAGTGAACGGTAACAAGCGCTAACACGGTGAAATATGGCGAGAAATCAACCGATTTACTTCTCTGACTATTGCTACAAAGTTGCCTTTATACGATTTATGTTTTAATACACGCTGGTTAGCTGGACATTTGATTTAAAAGTTAAGAGGAAAAAATATCTAAGATTAAATGCACGTTTATATAACGTAAAGTTCTACTGCAAATATGTATAAAGTTGTATCAATAGAATTGTTATTTTCATTACTTAATTCATACTTTAGTATTAAAAATCAGTGGAATATCAGGTGTAAAGGAACGAATTAGTCGTATTGTCCGACTCGTTTAAATCAACTAGAAATATTAATTTCGTGGACAAGACCATTTACAGATAAATAATTTAGTAGGTCTTCTTAATACTCGTATGTATCCTCATCTCCATCAACGACCTCAGTCCACTGCAAGAGATGGCTTTTTCCCAAATTAAAAGGATTTGCTAGAATCGCTACGCTACGCAAGCTTGTTGGCGATCGTAGAACCAGATATCTTGCACCTTTAACACTACTGGCCATCAACGGTCTTCCATACTTAAAACTATTGTTCCGCCATCTGTCAAGAATTTATATAATTTTCTTATATATTTATTTTGGTGAGATTAAGAGTTCACAGTTATTATTTGAGGTAAATTTTCAAATAGCTCTGGTGGTAGGATTCCTATGCAGGAATCCGTCTAGATAGGTACCACCCCAAGGCCAGTTATTCTGCCTTGAAGCAGTAGTGTGCAAACATTACTGTGTTTCGGTTTGTAGGGCACCGTGAGTTAGCGTAATCACTGGGCATATGTGACTTAAGAACTTATGTCTCAGGGTGATGGGCACAGTGTGATGTCACACAGAAATTTTCTGGGTGACACAGCATTTGTAATGGGCAGACGTTGCACTTACCATCAGGTGAACGTTTTGCTCGTTTCATCAATTTCACCAATAGAAAAAAATCGCCGTTGATGATAATACTGTATCGTTTCCAGTCCAATAGCTTGAAGACATCTTCCTGCTATCGTGCATGCAATTTATGTACTAATGATAATTATTAATTCTGCTTACACAATATGTATGTATGTTCTTGGTGAGATTGTTTTAATGGAACAATCGTAATTATTAGGAAACTTTTATAACACAAAATATTAGTTAGTATTTGTCTATAATAACGTAAATAAATAAATAAAAATAAAATATCAGTTAATAAATATATAATAATTAAATTTAAGACCCGATGGATTAACATAATACTGGTGATCGCTCAATGGTCGAAATTCGAACGTAATTCATTGACTTTTTTTAATTGAGCTTAATGCATTTCTAATATATTATATATAAATTTTGGCACTCTGCATTCCTTCTCGATATAAACTTTAAGGATGTCAAATCTCAAACTTCTCCGTACGCACTGTGTGCTTAAAAAGGGGTACAAAGTTTTCTTTTCACGTATTAATATACAAATACTCGCGCTAGCGAGACCTGCCAGTAACCAACATTTAATTTGTTTGTACAAATCCAGAACTTGTTTGAGCCCAATAGGGTTTGCATTAGCTTGTTTTAACGCCTTCGCTGATTATGACATGTCACAACACAATTATGTCCAACGAGCCTTTAGATTACTTCACAAAGCCCGGTGGTCATTTCCCTCGGCACCACGCTAGGGAATTTCCCTAATTCAATAATCGTATGATGTGACCGCGTAAGTTTCAAAATGAAGTTGTTTCAAACAAAGCAGGCGGCTTGTGGATATCTATACTTTGTTATTAATTAGGGATTTTTTTTCTTTAAAGCGTCGAGTATTCCGTATTAGGGGAAAATCCCTGATGATTCTCAGATCAGTGAAGTAGGTCCTTGTAGATTTATTCAATGTGTTCTAATGGTGGTGATTCAATTTCTTTCATGAGATTTTCAATAAATAGATGTTATTTCTTAGCGACGATTATTGTATTAGCGTTGTTATCCACATTATATTTTTGTATTTGACTGAATGTCAAAGCTAATGAAAATTGCGACTGCTTGACCTGAAAATCGTTCGAAAAATAATATTTAAGATTCATTATTTAATTTTTGCTGATGTTATCAATTGAAACTTTGTTAGTTGTATTACTAAAATACGTTATTTCACGTAGATTAAAAGAAAAAAATGTAAATTTTGCAGTTGTAGATCTGTTTAAGGTCATATAATACATGAATTGTCATGTAAAAAATGCGCAGTTAACTTTTTGTTGACTGTTTGTAATCTACCTGGTATTAATCAATATTTAATTAACTTCAGTTTAATTAAAAACGCCTCACGCAATGCTACAGTGAAAAGGTTGCGTTTCACTTAACTGCTTATTACTATATCGATAAAAACCAAGCGATATATTTGTTGACAAATTGATACGAGTATTATTTATGTGAACGTATGTTCAATGGAAGTTACCGGAGATACAAATATATTTTATGAAGCCTTTGGTTACTTCAGAAAAGTTTTGCTTGAAAAAAGTAGACAAGCGCAAAAGTAAATAAAGACAGTTGGAATGTACTCGCCCGCTACAGCAGTATTATATAAATCTATATCAACTAGGGTCTAAGTAAAGACAAGGACGGATAAAGACTTTTCGTCGTTACTAATAGCCACTCTAATGATTTGTGGTTTGCAATTGCCGATCCTCCAGAATACTGAGAGTCGGACATTTCAAACCCTTGAAAGTAAACAAAATTCATGTTCTGACGCTACCCTTGCTGACCTTACGACCTGAGAATTCACAGTTTGGCCCATCTCGGTAACGTTCTATTCTCAGCGTATACCTTACAGCAGTAGCGCAGCAAGAATGAAATATATATAGCCTGTAATATTTCTTAATAAACGAGCTATCCAATGAAAAAAATACTTTTTCAAATCGTATTAGTATATTCTGGGATCAGCGCGTTTAAACATACAACCTCTCCAGCTTCATTACAGAAAGTTTAAGGTAAAAGATAATAATGTAAAAAAAATATTTCCGAAATAAAGTGTAGCTACTATTTAGCGATTCAACCGTTTCAGAGATTAGCCCGGACAGATAGACAGACAACAATGTTAAGAACGCGTGTTTGAGTTTTGGTATTCTACAAATTACCATATGACATAGAGTCTTTATTACGAAATGACAGACAGATACTTCAATTTTATTTATTTGTATAAATAACATAAAAAGCAGAGTTGTTCGGTTAGAAGGTCAGTAAAACAGCCTTTCACAAACTATCATTTTTCCTTTACAGTATAGTTAGTGATGAGTAGTAGATATAGAATTATCGATTATTGATATCCCCATAGGCCATATAACTCGCAGATCCTATAACCTTTGGGAAAGCTTGGTTCTCAAGTGCCGGCAAATGTAGTGTAAGGCGACCTCCTGTTAGACGGAGCGACGACCTGCACATTTTTGTAGGTGGTTCGAGACCGTGTTCCGAGGCAATAAATTTTGATAAAAAAAAACCAATTTTATTCTTCAGATGCAATATCATTCATCGTATTATTCTACTCGTACAACGCTTTATTTTTTATATTATTTTTGTTATCTTTTTGAGCATACGTTATTGCGGGTTTTTTATGTCTTACTCAGTTTTTGAGTAGGCGGTTCTGTCTCTCATAATGCATCCCCTGATCTTATCGCACCGAACAAATATGAAGACGAATGAGCTAAAACGTACTAGACGGTAAATAAATAAATTAATCGACACAGATGAAAGCTTTTCTAGCAAAGTTTCCGAGTAGCAAATTGTGTTTTGCCTTCTATAAAGCAATCAACAACGACTTCGTTCTCATATTAAGAAGTGAAATATTTTTACGATTACAGTTACGAAGCTCGTAATCCACAAACTTTAGGTATTCATATATAACTATAATGACCATTATCGAACATTAGTGGGTAATTTCTGACGAACATTAATCCAATAACGTCAGGCTGTATTATGTATTATTTGATAACATTATTGTTCTAATATTTTGTGGTTTGATAAGTTCATTGGTGGATTAGTAGATTGGATTGCTACATTCATAATTTATTTCTAATGTCAGCTATTTTCCTTGTTTGGGAATTATTAATGGAAGTTTAAATAGATAATAATATGGTTACCAACTTATTTGTAAAATTGGTTTCTTTTTCTTTCATTAAGGTCCGCTTTTCTTGGAATTGTGTTAAAAATATTCTGAATTATTGCTTTTAAATACTCTACTTCCCTTACAAAACAGACTGAGAAGTTTATGAACAAATAAATTTATATCGTATTATATATTTACTATCATATACTTATTATTATAAGTAATAAAGCATAAAAATAGACATCATTGTTATCAGCGCGTAAATAGTCCAATGCTGGATATACGAGTAGGTTGGTCCCAACTTGAAGATTTTTACCAGAGCCATTACGTTTGGCACTCGGCACTCTTGGCGTTGCTTCTCGTAACTGGTATGAACATTACAGGCATTATCATAGCGTCATATTCAAGATAGTAATTTCAACAACTGCTAAATGTGCGAGATTTTTGACTAAGGGACACACGGGAGAGGTGGAGGAGATTTTGATAATCGTTGGTGAGGCAAAGCAGCTGGCAGAAAACTAGATTCAGAGAGTATATAACTATTAACATCAAAGACAAAGTCAAAGTCAATGTTTCTTTATTCAGTTTAGACTTGTGTAAAGCTCGTATGAATGTCGAAATATACACCGGTTCAAAAAATAAGAACTTCTCAGAGAAGAACCGACAAGAAACTCTTGGATCTTTCTTTTTCTCAGTCATGTTACATAATGTAATTTATAAGTTACAAAAAAAATACATCATAAATTTAGTAGCCAGGAGGCTTGCAAGTGCAGAGTAAGAGTTATTTCCACACATCTCTGTCCTCTACGTAATGATCTATTTTATATCATCTGATGAATAGGGAAGTCTCATAGTTTCCGAGTAACTCTCTCGGAAAATGCCAGACTTAAAATACACAAATCGGGTATTGTCTAAGTTTTGAGATGGCTTACTGCGATCGCCGTTACGTTTGCCAGTCGTAGTGATAACTACACATCTTCATCTTTTATTATGATAAGGATGACTTCTCCCACAATACAGAAATAAGTTAATTAAAAGTGTTATAATGTATAATATAAAATTATTTTCATTCACACTATGATTAAAAAATCTAGTTTCTGGAGAAACACGATAGTAAAATATAATTGTATAATTTTTAACTCATTTATATTCATACTTACATAATTACATATTTCTAATAATTAAATTCAGCTCAAATTATGGATTTTTTTTTTAGTTGTCAAATAAATAACTCAACTTAAACTTTTTCATCGTTTTATTATTACATCAACAAAATAAGAAAAAGTGTTCTTTAACTCAATTCTCGTCCAAAAAAAAACTTTTACAAAAGTAACACAAACATTTTCGGGTGTAACGTACACTGCCTGTTTTATTTTTTAAACCCTTCTGTGGCCAAAAAACACGACAAATAATTAGTTTGCCATCAAGCCACACACGGTGAGTGGGCAAATGGGTTTTTTTTCGCCGCTACCTGCCAAATTGCCCACCGGGAATCTATCCAGCGCATGTATTAAAATAACATTAGGCGACGCTTATACTGCGGCAACACTTGACGATTAACAACTAGGCTTCTGGCTTGTATATTTTTCGAAGGTTTTAGTTTTTATGCCGAATCTTTAGCGACTCTTTAACTGTATATATTTAGAAATAAAATATTCTTATACTTTTTAGATGTTTGTCCTCAAGTTTCAATTTGATTGTTTGCCGATTCTTCGATTTGTTTACTTTTAAATTAATCTTTATTAAATATATATAATTAAAAAGAAAAAGAGTTTCTCTCAGGAGTATAAATTTATATATAAATTTAAGGGCGTTCAATTTACATCGTTTACTGTACTTCAGAAACTATATAAGGTGTGAAAAAACTACGGATACAATTCTGATCCTTTAAGTATTTTATTACGTAAAACTTATGGAGATATTTTTATAACGAAGGGTCGAGGTAGTACTAAATAGATCAAAAGTTTTTTTTAAAGAAAACAACCACCCGCACTAAGATTTCTCGTATATATTTGTAATATGTATCGTTATGTCGGCGTCGTTTTACAAGCAAAAATTGCTCCAATATGTAAACCCGAAACAATTATCCGTAGGCATAGTAGGAATTGATCCTGAGCGGGAAACGGAGCCACGACGGAGTCGACAAATAAAATATAATAAAATAATACATGAAGGTTAGTCGACCGCGTGGCGTAGAGGTTAGCGTACCTGACTTCTGCGCCACCGGTCCTCGGTTCGATTCCCAGCCGGAGGTAACATTTGTGCAAAAACACAAATTGTTGTTTTTCGGGTCTGGTTGTGTTGTGCATGTGAAATGTATGTTTGTAAAACGCACCCACGATACAGGAGAAAATCCTACTGTGGGGCTTCGTTTTAAAAACAAAAAAAAAAAACATTACAAGTCGTAGCTAGACTAAGGGTAAATTTGATAACCGTTTAGATTTCTACAGGCTATTTAAATCAAAAATCTTGTGATAGGTTGTTAATCTTATCATAACACATAACATTTTTATTTATTAATTTTCTCAAACCTTACAAAGAGGTATTTAATGAAAAAATCTATTATTTGTGTATTTTAACGACTAGCCGTTCTCCGCGGTATTAACAGGGTAAAATAAGCCGACGACGTAATTATATAACATATATCTACATTAATATCTTCTGAACCTTGCGAGATATCGGAAACTGAACACAAAAAATTAAGTTAAAATTACTATTTTAATCCTTGAAATTTTCATTGAAATCCGTTAAACCCTTTCGAAGCCTATTCGAGACAAACTTTCAGACAAACAGACGAAAATTCACACAGACGTTTATGATTAGGCATCGTTTAAATAGCAGTTTTCAATTAAATTTAGGCATCTATGTTGAAATCACAGACGAAGTTCTCCGAACGAATACGATGAAGCGATAGACATCAATCAGAATCATCCTAATAAAACAATTATACACATCAGCTTTATTACATTCAAAATGTAAAAAAAAATGTATTTTACTACGTAGTTAAAATATATATTAATGAGTTTTAGTTTTTATATTACATTTTTATCGGTTTTAATTAAATTTCGAGAGAGAGAATGGTTGAAATTGATTGCAAATAGTAAATCTAATATTATAACAGTGAAATGCAAATTAATAATTTTCTAAATAAATTATAATTATGCGTATATCAAAGCAATAAGGGTTATTTTTCTATGCACATCAGATGTTTATTTATTTTGTCAACTATGTAGTATGACTTCGGCGCTGTAGTTTATCCAGGTAGGTCACAGTGCCAGCCGATAACAGCAGTGTGCAAATATTGTTTCGGTTTTAAGGGCCCCTGTGTTTAGTATAATTAATGGGCATTTTACACCTAATTACTGACATCTCGGGATGAAGAGCATAGTGCAATGCTCTGCCATACAGGACTTTCCAATTATAATCCCGACACTAATTTCATACTACTTAATTTGACTATGACATTTAACTAGTGTAAACTAGTGGTCGCCAAATAGTCGAAATTTGTCCGTAATCATTAGCAACAACTGCGAAAAATAATTTGTTGCAGCTACAGTTTCTACTCAGTGAATATAAAGGTGAAAGAAGAAAAAGAGTTTTCAAAATTAAATTTCTCTTAGACTTGGGAAAAAATTAAGGGGTATTGACGCACTTCTTTATGTTACAGTAAATTGGTGTATTGTTTTACGTATTCCCTGTAAAGTATGTAAGAAGATCAGGTATCCTTTTGTGAAGATACATACAGATACGATAACAAACCGAAACGGAATAAATAACATACTATGTACTTGCTCATTGTAAGTACGCGACTTCAAATTTTCGTGGTGTGTTCCAGTAGTTATATTTATACGTTACGTCTCTGATTCCCTATGCGTTCCCATTATTTACTCTATGCTGTGATGATAAAAATGTCTGTCGCGTAACCAATTACCAAATAGGGATGTAGCAACAAAAAAGGGTAAAATTAGGGAGTGTGACGCGTTTAGTGCAAGCCAACAAATTGATTTTTATTACAGGTTGGTCGTAGTGTAGCACGAATTAGAAAGGGTTGTAACTGATTACAAACGAAAGGTGGGTGAAATTACAGTGCCATTGTCACGCGGTTTCCTGCTAATCGAATTGAATGAATCAACCTTAAAAGTTTGTGTATAATGTTTGGAATAAGTAATCAATATTTTATGTGTCGTGTGGTGCCAGTGTGGAAAAATCTGCCATCCCTTCCAATCCCTTGGGTATCGTAAGAGTCGACTGACGGTAATACCACATTTTCTGGTGGTAGGATTTCTATTCAATCCTGTATTTCGATCTGAAAGACACTGAGTGCTTGTTGAGACTTACGAATTGATGCTCAGAGGGACGGGCGCATGGTGCCACAAAAAAGGTCATGGATGACACAGCATTTGTTATGGGCAGGCGGTGGCTTACCACCAGTTGAACATTTTGCTTGTCTTGTCCCTTACTGCTATAAAAAAACTAATGGCTCTTGAGTCTTGACAGGTGGCGGAATAACCATCCGGAAAAATACCAGACCGATAATAAACACACCAGTGATGCGTAACACATCATAGGCATGGCGCGTCTGGTAATACCAAGGTGGATGTCGTCTGGTATCGCCAACGCATCTAGCAAGCATGACGATTATGGCAAATCTTTTCGGCCTATGCCAAACAATTGAACAATTAAACAATTTTAAGTATTTAAATAGTGTAGAAAATATATGATCTGGTACATTAGTAATGTGTGTGTTGTATAATAATAATGATAGTGAAATCCACCCACGGAAATTATTTATTATTATATTACGAACGAACATAAATCCTATGTTAAAAACTCCAGGACAGAAAAAGATTGACTTTCGTCAATCCTTTTTGCCCTGGTTTGCTTCTCGTGACACAAAGATTGAAACCAATGACAGTTTCTTTTTAAATTTTGAAATCATGTTTTTTTTTTAAATAGAGAATATAAGAAAAAAAGGAAGCTTTTATTTAATTATGTACCTGTACCCGCGACTTCACGTTTTGGATTTGTTTAGATGGGTAGTGTGGTAGAGAAGTAGCATAGTGTTAGAGAATCTACGAAAATGGTGATCTATAAAATATTCATTTTATTTTATATTATTTAATTATTAATATTATTTCAGCTTAACACTAGTGCACTGCTGACCCCCCCCCCCCCCCATAGATTCCCACAAAAATTTGTAGCTTCATTTTCGGAGGATTTTTACGTAGTTGCCACGCTTGGCAGGCGGGTTGGCAACCGTAGTTTATTTATTCAGATGTTACAGGAAGATGCTGCTGTCCATTTCCTGGTTCTTATTTTCCCTCTGTAGACTTTTACGATACCCACGGGATGAGATGGGTTGATATATTTTCTTAAGCCGCTACCAGACGACACTAAAATATTATTCAAAAGCAACTTTACATGAGCTATCTAAGTCTGAAAGTCAATTAACTGTATTTTTTTACAATATAAATTATAGATCATGTACCAACAGCGTATGAAACTTTTCAAAGACTTCTGCTGCTATACCATAAGCAGCGTTCTGTGGAATGTTATCGAAATAATATTCATAATTTTGGAATCTTAGAAGCAAACATGATGAAACTAAGTTAGTTGTATAGTGAATAGTCTAAGTTGGTCCCAGAGTTATTATTTCTAACCTGTGTCAAAATCATGTCAACAATTTTAGTTGTTCCCGAGTTAACACAAAAAAGGTACTTCTATTTTATACATATGTTATTATTGACTAATTTAAATGGGATACAAAAGTGCAATACGAGATACTGCTTTTTTGAGGGTTTGCCAAACAAATTTTCCATATAGTATGTATCTGAACTACTTTACAAAAGAGTAAAATTTTTGATTAACAAAGTGGTTTAAATAAGAATACGTTCAGAATTTATATTAAAAAAGAAGTTCGAACAGTCAAGGTTCTTGGAGTGCTAAAATTCCTAAGATACGCATGTAAACAAAATGTGGTATGTACTGAGTAAGCTGAATTTTGCACACCCTGCGGCTGTGTCGTTGAGTCAATATATTACGCGGAGTTGCGTGGCGAAACAGTTGTAGTGTTGAAGAATTTGGAAGTATATATTGCATAGTTATCGATAGGAGTCCGACAGAGTAGAATAGCACCAACCTCTTTTGTACCTAGGTGTTGTAAGAGGCGACTAAGGCAGAATAATACCATAATATGCAATGCCGTCACTATTCTAGTCTAAGTAAGAATTTTTTTACTCGTACCAAATTGGCGGCGACGTTCACCACCCGTCACGTCTCGTTTCTCGCTGGGGCAAAAAGTTGGCGGGTATGGTCTCTGCCAACCCCTTATATGGGAGAAATGCGTGACAGTATCTTCATGTATGTTAGTTATATGTGTGTGTTGGTAGTATGTGCATGATTATAGTTCTCGGTGGCGGTAGCAGTATGCTTTAAATACTCGTAGCTTTTCGAAAGTGTGTATTGCACTCATCATTATTAAGTTTTCGGTTTAAGCATGTTTTCCTAGAGCTTGTAATATTTATTAATTTATACTAACTACTCTGACGACAAATACATAGATTCTGTACATATTGTCTCTAGGTATCCCGGACTTCTACTGAACAATAATATAATACGAATAGTTTTCATGTTCAAAATTCAATGTTATTTTTTTCTTATTAGCTACTAGCTTATGCTCGCGACTTCGTTCGCGTGTATAAAGATTTTTTAAATATTCTGTAGGAACTTAGGTAGGATTTCCAGGGGTAAGAAGATACCTATGTCCGTTTCCAGGATGCAAGCTCTTTCTCTTTGCCAAATTTCGTCAAGATCAGTTCAGCGAAAAGGTAACAAAGAGACAGAGGGACTAGAGGGGATAGAGAGTTACTTTCTAATTTATAATATTAGTATGTATTACAACTTAATTCTTCAATTAAAGGTCGCCTAACCCCATATTTTGTAGTCTAAAAAGGAGGTTTCCAAGAAAATGTAACAACAATGGACTGATAATGATCGAAGCAAAAGTGACAATATGCGTTTGTGTACCTTGTGCTAAATCGTATTTTAATTAGTTAGATAAGACGTTCCATTAGCTAGTAAATTACCCGCGGAGCCGTCAGTTTCATTTCATTCCACCTTATCACGTAATGTTGCATCTTGTTCCTCAAATTGCTGGAACGCAATTATGGGGAGTTACGGAGAACGATTGCAACTGTTTATTATTTTATTTTATGTATCAAATGTAGTACGCTGAGATTGATTCAGGCCATTGTTACCAAGTACATATTATAGGAATCATATAATTTGCTCTGTGATTCTCTGCGAAAAAGCCATAGGTCGATTGCGTTATACGTATTAAATATTTTGTTTTATCGACATTAATTAATTATGACGTAAAAGACGATTTAGGTATTGTACGGACAGCCTTTTTTCATGCAGAGTAACAATATAATATGCAATGCTGTCACTATATTGCACGTAGGAACGCAATGGGGAGTTAGATTTTTTTTTACTTGAACCAAAATGGGGGCGACGTGATTCGCTACCCATAACGTCTCGTTTACCGCGGGGGCGAAAAGTGGGCTACGAGTGTGGCCCCTGTCTTATTGGAAATCCCCCTATATGGGAAAAACGCTGGTTACTGGTGGTAAGATTCCTATGCAGGAATCCGTCTAGGTAGGTACAACCCCGGTGCCAGTTATTCTGCCGTGAATCAGTGGTGTGCAAACATTACTGTGTTTCGGTTTGAAGGGCACTGAGAGCTAGCGTAATCACTGGGCATATGAGACTTAAGAACTTATGTCTCAGGGTGATGGGCAGTGTGGTGTCACACAGAAATTTTCTGGGTGACACCCGCACAGCATTTGTTATGAGCAGACGTTGCACTTACCATCCGGTGAACGTTTTGCTCGTTTCATCACTTTATCCAATAAAAAAAAGGCTATATGTATGCATGTATGTAAATAATAATTCTGCTTATCCAAAGAGTAACTGTAAACTTTTAATATCCGAGTTAGAGCTAGTCCTACATATTTATGCGTCCTTTTTAGAAATAATGATGTATACATTCAGTTGTTTTCTACATCTTTTGTGCATTAACATTTTTGACCGGAAAACTTCAAAGGTATTGTTTGAAATATAATGTGCATTTACTGCTATTTATCACGTGATTTAGCGATCAGCTTTCAGTAGTGAGGTCAATGAATATGTAAAAGCTACAAGCCTTACAGTAACAGCTTCTCCGAAAAACAATGACAACAACAGACTGAGCCTAGATTTTAGTTTCTAATACAGACTCAATATTAGATCAGTCTGGATGTTTTGAGGCTCTTATGTCCCGTCTAACGTACGTAACGTAACTAAAGTGTCTAAAGAGTTTGTCTAGACGTTTAGGTAAAGAGTTCAATTTGTAGTAAGTAGATGAGTCGCAATGGTTGAAGTCAGCCATGGACATCAATTTGAGAAGGCTGAGAATTCCCCCTACACTACCTTTCATGTCATAAAATTTATGTTCGAGATACAAATGTTAGAAACCCCAAGTAGCGTAAGGTGACTACAAATTCTAACATTCCAACGCCATGTTATCTATGAGAAAAATCCAAGACGGGAGTCACTCCATCTACTACGGCGACATTATTTAAACAGTGGTCCGCATTAAATGTCATCATTTTTAGGGTTCTTTGGATAGCTAGACAAAATTTTATCAGAAATTTTATGAAGTTTCAAAATTACTAATATCTTTATTATTTAATTAAATTTTTAATTTTTATTTTGTAAAACTGTATTTCACTGTGAATTTTTCTACTACTTACTATGAGCAGTAATTGATAATTAGTAATTTTACTATGTAAAGTGTAAGAAACAAGATAATTTTAATGGTGGAAGTAGAGTATGTGAAGCTATAGAAAAAATTAATGTACAGAACCCACGCCAACCTTTTTGTATTTAATTGATTTTTTATTTGTAGTCTTATTTCGTCTGTGGGGCCGCGCGTGCGCCCTAATGGGTCCCCGTGATAACTCTCACTTTTAAAATATTTTTATTACTATGTCACACTGTACAAGTATTTCGACGCGACAATTGATTTTGATCCTTATATATATCGATTTTGAAAATAAATTTGCAGCGCATCCTCCGCTACTTTAAATTCCAGAAACATAAGTCATTTGTAAAGTTATCTGCACTTTATTGAGAAGCAAGATTTGTGTAGTTCCAGAAACGTTTTTTATTAAATAGTATTGCATTTGTTTACAAATTCTTAACATTCTTTTCAGTTTTTATTGCTTTCCATAAAGTTGGCTTAATGTATCCTGCGGGGAGCTAAAAGTGGATTACGAATACTGCCTCTGCCTACCTCTTTTGTGGGAAAAGGAGTTTTGATATGTATGTATGTGGATTGGCAATGGAAATTTTTGAAACAAATTTTTCTGAATTGTTCACTTCTTTGGGAGCATTGTACTTATATATAGTTATTTTTTTTTATTAATTAATAATAATATGCCTATGATGGCCATGTTTAATGTATTATTAACGTATGCAATTCTTTTAACGCCTTCAATTAATGTCCAGGTATGTTTTTAACATTACTAAAATTACAATAACTACGTAACTCATAGATGTATTAATTATAGACGTACCAACGAGTTATAAAGAACGCATCTGCATAATAGTCAGGTGCTATAGCGAAATGACCAGCTCTGGTGTATTTACACCTTATCAAGTTATCGTTGCTTGTGTATGGTTATAGGACGCATCAAAATTAACTTTCACGTCTGCGAGTTTTTACACCTTTAATGCTTTAACGACCGCTATACACAGACCCACATGAAAAAATAATTTGAACGCCATTACAGGTCTTATTTGATGGATCCTCATGTATTTAGTACCCGCTCCTAAGGCCTTAGTTTGTAATTATTTATACTTCTCATTATAAGCGGAATTAATAAAGGATTGTTATACGAGTCCATTATAATTGTAAACTAAAACAGTTTTTATTTATCCCAAGGTTCGTAATTATAAAGCGTTCACTTCAAGCGCACAGTTAATAGCTTAATAGACGTAAGTGTGTCGGCTTGGTAATGATAAGAGGCTTAGCAGGTAATTTTATTTAATAATTTGAAAACAAACTTGTAATACCAAGATCGAAAGAAGTGTATTACAAAGAAACTTATTACATTAAACTTTTATTTCTTTAATTGGTAATCATTTATTGCGTTAACGCTAAATACAGAGTATAGACGTGGAATTTCAAGCGATGCCGATGATGGAAATCAAAAACGCTGTCACCTACAAGCTAACGGTCGCGTTCGCCCATATGATGTCCTCCTTGCCGATTTCTGACCGCGGCGACAACTTTCGACTACTGTCGGTTTGTGGGCATTTGTTATGGGCAGACGTTGCACTTACCATCAGGTAAGCGTGTTGCTCGTTTTATCACTTTATAGAATAAAAAAAAAAGTGCCACCCGTGTACGCACAAACTTGTGCGTACACTGGTGGTCCTACCCGCGCCCGATGTAACGCTACTGCGATAGGCTAAGATGCAGCGTCAGAGACATAACAATCACAACACAACCGGACTCAAAAATCAACAGTTTGTGTTTTTGCACAAACGTTGGCTTCGGCTGGGATTCTAACCCAGGATCTGCGGTGAACAAGTCAGCTACTGCAACCGTAAGGTCACGCGGTCGTCGTAACGCTCGCCCATAACATCATAATAAACAAACTGCGGTTGCCAACCCGCCTGCATAGCGTGGCAACTATAACAAAATCCCCACAAAATGAGAGCTACGAAAGAACGGCCCCTAGTCTCCGGCGGCCCCGCTAGTCCTGACTACGGTAGCAATCATGGTAACGGCGGGGCAGGGGGAGCGAAGAATCTCCGGAGGAGGAGATTTAGCGACCACCCACGACGACTGGACCTGGCAACATACAACGCACGCACGCTGAGGACCGACGAGAGGATCCTGGAGCTGGAAGAAGAGGTGGACAAGTTACGCTGGGATATAATAGGGTTATCTGAAGTCCGAAGACAGGGGAGGACACGGTTATCCTATAATGCGGTAACTTGCTCTACCACCCAAGGTCTGTCCCAAAGTCTCCTGGTATCGGGTTTATCGTCCGCAAGTCTCTCATTACCAACGTTGTCAAGATCGGGAGTGTGTCGACTAGGGTTGCGTACGTTGCGTACTCAGAATAACCAAACGGTATTCGCTAAAGGTCATACAGGTATACGCGCCTACCTCGGCACACCCTGATGATGAGGTGGAGGTAATGAAAATCCAAAATTCACTACACGGTGCTGATCTCCTATCAGTACTTTAACGTGAAGCTGGGCATGAAGAAAGACGATGAACTGGTAGTGGAGCAATTTGGAACAGGGCAACGGAACCAAAGGGTCAACAGCTGGCCGACTTTATGGAGAAGGAGACTCTATGTGACGAACTCTTTCTTCAAAAAGCGACCCCACAGAAAGTGGACCTGGAAGAGCCCGGACGGTTCTACTAAAAATGAGATAGACTTCATCATGACGACCAAACGACAGCTGTTCAATGATGTCGCTATGATCGCTAGGGTGAAAACCGGCAGTGACCACCGAATGGTAAGAGGCACATTGAAGTTAAACATTAAGCTGGAGAGGTCTCGTCTGGTGAAGTCTACGCTCCGTCCATCTCGAGCCCTTATCCAAAACCCCGAGAGCTTCCAACTCGAATTGCATAATCGCTTTGAGTGCCTACATGATTGCGTTACAGTGGACGGTATGATCGAGAGGATCGTCAGGCGGAAGGGGCAAAGTTTTGCGAGACCCGCCGCAAAAAGAAGATCTAGATGCTTTCCGATCACAATCGCAGTCTCATGGGGGCTAGGCGTGAAATGAAGCCACAGTCCTCAACTGACGCGTCATCATATCGGCAACTGAACAGACAGATCTCCCAATGTATGCGGCGTGACCTACGCAACTTCAATACAACCCGTATTGAAGAAGCGATTGAGCGAAACCAAGGTTCTAAAGTCTTTGCCAGGGATCTGTCTGCCGGAAAGAGCCAACTAACTAAGTTGAGGGCCGAGAGCGATAGCGTCATTTCTGCTGGACCGGAGATTTTGAGTGAGATCGAGAGATTTTATGGACAGCTCGTCGTTAGATCCACACACTGGTGTGAGTTACGACCCAAGAGCAAAACTCGTCCGACACTATTCCGATGATATCCAGCGATGAGAGCCAGATTAGTATGGCTTTCAAACAGCTCAAGAATGGCAAAGTGCCCGGTGAGGACGGAATTACAGCGGAGCTTCTGAAAGCGGGTGGAAAACCGGTACTTTTAGTCCTTCAGAGGCTCTTTAATTCCGTCATCCACGGCGGCGCTACGCCGGAAGCGTGGAGCAGAAGCGTGGTTGTCCTGTTCTTCAAGAAGGGTGATAACGCCCTCTTGAAGAACTATAGACCGATATCGCTTCTGAGCCGCGTCTATATGGTGTTTTCGAGAGTCATTACGAATCGTCTCGCAAGCATACTTGACGACTTCCGCCTTCCCGAACAAGCCGGATTCCGAAAAGGCTTTAGTACCATAGACCACATACATACCCTTCGGCAGATTGTACAAGAGACCGAAGAGTACAATCTCCTGCTATGTCTGGCGTATGTGGACTATGAGAAAGCGTCCGTCTGTCTCCGTTTGATTCCGTCGAAATTTGGACGTTGCTTCAGTCACTTCAGCGGTGCCGAATTGACTGTCGGTATATCGAAGTGCTGCAGTGTTTGTACAATAAGGCTACGATTGCTATCCGAGTACAGAACAAGAGTACGTAACCGATCCAATTGCAGAAAGGTGTAAGACAGGACGATGACATACCCCCGAATTTTTCACCGGTGCATTGGAAGATTTCTTCAAGCTCCTGGACTGGAAAGGATGCGGTATTAGCATCAATGGCGAATACATCACTCACCTTCGATTTGCCGATGATACTGGGCACTATGCTCAATGACCTTAATAGTGTCTCCCAACGGTAAGTCTTTTGATGAATATGGACAAGACGAAGATCACGTCCAACGTCCATATGGAGGTGTAGGAACACTACGCTCGAAATTGTTAACGAATACGTATACCTAGGACAGATTGTCCGATAAGGCAGGTCCAACTTCGACCAAGAAGTCAATCGACGGATTCAAATCGGCTAGGCAGCGTTCGGGAAACTGCGTCACATCTTCTCGTCGAGTATACCTCAGTGTCTCAAAACCGAAGTTTACAACCAGTGCGTGTTGCAAGTGATGACATACGGAACAGACGCGTGGTCCTTTACTGCGGGCCGCATGAGGAAGCTCAGAATAGCTCAGCGAGCTAAGGAAAGGGCTATGCTCGGAGTTTCTCTGCGTGATAAAATCCGTAATGATGATATCCGCAGCAGAACTAAAGTAACCGACTAAGCTCTAAGTATTAGCAAGCTGAAGTGGCAATGGGCAGGCCATATAGCTCGTAGAACCGATAACCGTTGAGGAAGAAAGGTGCTCGAGTGGCAACCTCGTACCGCAAATGCCGTGGGGGCGCCCCCCCACTAGATGGAGCGACGACCTGCACGGTTTTGCGGGAAGTCGATGGATGCAAGGGGCTCAGGACCGTGTTTTGTGGCAATCTATGGGGGAGGCCTATGTTCATCAGTGGACTAAAATAAGCTGAAAAGATGGTGATGATGATGATTTTTTTTTGAGTAAAAAGCTGTTATTTGTTATTACAAATAGACACTACAATTTTATTTATTTGTAATTATTATTAATAGATAATATCTGTAATAAGAGATTGGATTCGTAACACATATGTCTAATAAATAAGGGGATGGGATGATTAATGTTCGTATATTGTGACTCGCTACTCGAGTCCCCATAAATTATGTGTAAGTAAAATACTGGTGATAGAATTCCTATACGGGAACCCGTCTAGGTAGGTTCCACCCCAGGCCAGAGTTATTCTGCCGTGAAGCAGTAGTGTGCAAACATAACTGTGTTTCGGTCTGAAAGGTACTGAGAGCTAGTGTAATCATTGGCCATATGAGACTTAAGAAATGATGTCTGAAGGTATCTTTCGCAGTATGGGCACGATACTGCGAAAGACTCTTTCACCACTCAGATATGTTATGGGTGGCACAGCATTTGTTATGGGCAGACGTTGCGATTACCATCAGGTGAACGTTTTGATCGTCTCGTCACTTCATGCAATAAAAAAATGTAGTATTCTGTTTTGCTGATGCAAAGTTCTTTGTTACGATTTGAATAATAGGTTAAAATACTAGTCTACATTACAATGTTTTATCAGTCATCTAAAATTATCAATATACGATGCCGTGATCTTTAGTATCCTATTATTAGTATTATAATATCCAACCCAAAGTTTTTTTTTATAGAAAAAAAGGGCAAACGAGCAAGTCGCTCACTTGATGATAAGTTATCACCGCCGCCTATGAACGGACGGAACGGAAAGGAATAGGCTCTTTTCTTGAAGGTCCCTTAGTCGTATCGGTCCGGAAAAATCGATAGCGGCAGCAGATTCCAAAAAGTGGTCGTGCGAGGCTTTTTACGTCGCACAAGCACTTTATGGAATCCGCGAAATACGCATTGTGGGGAAACACCAACCATCTAGGTGGTGGCGATGGAATTTTGAGTTCTGCCGCTATGCCCAAGTAGAACGAATCTAGATTGATGGAAAAGACGACGTTCACGTCAATGCGCCGGATTGACGTGAACGGTAAACCATATTTCAAATGTATACTTTTTCCGCGGTAAAAATATGATGAACAACAGAAATGTTTAAGGAACGCTGATGAGATGCTGGCAGCCAAACTGACGAAAATTTCAACGTTGATGAAATTCTTAGAGTTGTTTAAGACATATCTCAAGCATATAGTGCAATCAGTAAAAAATTCTTTAGTTATTAAATTAATTGGAGGATTCAGTAGGCCTGTGCACTGATCAATAAGTACGTAAGTAACACCACTGAGAAGGCTATCTGATTTGTCCATCGCATCTTTTTAACGTTCTTCCGCGAAAACGGGACCTTTAATTTAATAACTTTTAGGGATTTTTGATGCCGTGTGGTGGCGGCTATGCCGTGTGGTGGCAGCTTGTTAAAAGAATACTACCACTCTCGTCAAATGGATCTCGTAAAAGGCGAGTAAGGAATAAAACTGCACTGTGCACCCAACAGCGCATGGTGGCGATGGGCTCACCACCTATCACACCAAGTGCATTATATTGTTTTGGTGAAACGTGGATTGTGGCAGTCATCTGTTTTTGCAGTGAGTGCCCAGTCTCTGACTACCCCTTATGGGATACAGTCGTGATCTTATGTATGTATGTAGGTTAGGGATTTTTTGGGCAAATTTCAGTGAAGAGGTTTTGTGTAGTTTCTGTAAAAATAAAAATATTTATCTATTAATTGATAATTGTTTATGTACTGAGCAATTATTTAACATACATACATACAGTCACGCCTTTTTCCCATATAAGAGGTAGGCAGAGGCCACTCACGTAGCCCACTTTTCGCCCTCGCGAGAAACGAGACGTGACATGTAGCGAACCACGTCCCCGCGACTTTGGTACCAGTCAATAAATTCTTACTCCCCATTGCGTTCCCACGAGCACTATAGTGACAGCATTACATATTATGGTGTTATTCTGCAAGAATAGAGGCTGTCCGTACAACACCTTAGTCGCCTTACAACACCTCGGTAGGAAAGATCTAGGTGCTATTCTAGTCTGCCGCACACCAATCGGCTTACAATATACATACATATAGTTATCTCGTTTCAATTTCAAATTAAAACGATAATGTTTTGATAATAGTTACCTCCACACGTCAACACCAATGGTAACCTGGAAGGAACCATTCACTTGGAACATGTTCTTTTATGGTCTGCGTCTGGTATTATTCGTTTTCATACTCAGTGTTGTCTATGGGAATTTGAAACGGAATAAAATGCATATAAACAACATATTATATCAGTCACGGTTCCGAGCATTTTGCAACTGACATGTGTATTTCTTATAGTATTATTATGTTGCCATCATTGCTTATTGTAAGGTCGACGAGTAGTAGTAATAGTACTCGATAGAAAAGTTCAAGTAAGAATGCAGTTAAGGTCTCAATCAACGACTGTGACGTGGCCTAGATGTTTCATTGAAGGGGCTGTTTAAAAATAGGATGTTTTTTTAATGCTTCTATCAACGAGGACATAAACATTTTACATGAAAGACGGGTAGTGATACGCCTAGTAACAAGGGAAATTAATGAAGACAAATAATCACATTTCTCTTAGAAAATATGTATTAATATTTTTGTAATTGGTGTAGAAATATCTATTTGTCAGCTAAAATACAGTTAATAGAATCAGGCGTTACTTTGCGGAAATCCATTATAATGAAGGAAAGTAAGTTAATTTGCTAAGATCCGCATGCAAAATATAAAAATGGTGTATATTACACAGTTATTTGAAGAGCACCGCCCGCCCTCCCTCAGTAGCGTGCACAAGCAAACTATCACCGCCACCAGGAACACCACCAGATACCCTCCACCAACCACTACAATACTACCACTAGATAATATACACCACTGAAGTCTATAGTAAATATACACTACTGATGGCTTTTTCTCTGTGTTAAAAATATGTTTTTACTGGTGGTAGGATTCCTATGCAAGAATCCATCTAAGTAGATACCTCCCCACGCCAGTTATTCTGCCGTGAAGCAGTAGTGTGCAAACATTACTGTGCTTCTGTATGATGATCTCTGAGAGCTAGTGTAATCACTGTGCATATGAGACTTAAGAACTGATGTCCCTAGGTGACGGGCGCAGTGTAGTGCCTCACAGAAAGGTTCTCGGTGTCACAGCACGTCGTCGTACCGTTCGTTCGTCGTTGTACTTACCATCAGGTGAGACGTTTTGCTCATTTAGTCACTTTATCGAATAAAAAAGCATAGCTTTACAACTGCAAAAGGTGGTCAGGTCTAGCTTTTAGATCCTAGTTTACTGATCGCTTATTCTATGTAATAAAAATATGTATGTCTTAACTAAAGAAAACACCAACAAACACTGAAACATCTGCAATGTTTTCAAAATGTATTGTCTAAATAGGTGTAAAATGTATGAGTACGATGTTCTTTTATGTTTAATTTAAATCATCATTATCTTCATCATCTGAGCCTATTGTATGTCCCCCATAGATTGTCACAAAAGTTCTTGTTTTTTTGGGGTGATTTCGCCATAGTTGCCACACATGGCAGGCGGGTTGGCAACCGCAGTTTATTTATTCAGATGTTCAAGGAAGCTGCTGCTCATCTTCTGGTTTTTATTTTCCCTCTGTTGACTTTTACGACACCCACGGGATGCGATGGGGTAGTAGATTCTCTTAAGCCATGCGGCCAATGTTTAAATGCTGAAGATAAATTATTATGGCTAGATTTGGTTTCCGTCTATCTACATTTCGCAACAGATCATTTTAAAATAACACAAAAAAATAGAACAATATTTCTGATGAAAACTTTACGAGATTTTTGAGAGTTATTGAAATTTTTTACAATTTTAAAGGTGTGGCAAATTATTAATAGCCAAAGGTGCACGATCGATCAATCGATTGCTGGATTAGCGCAGTGGTTGTGCGATTGACTTCTGAGATACGGGTAGTGGCTGCGAATCCAGCACAGATCAAATATTTGCATGGCTTTAAATAGTTGTTTCGGGTTAGTCTGGTTGTTTGTGCAGGTGAAAGTTATGCCTGTAAATGCTAGGTGCATCCAAAAAAAATACACTTAATGTTTTACTAAACAAAAAGGGCGCGTGAAACTCAGCACACGTGATAGAATTGAAACTTATGTTTATACATACATACATAAGATCACGACTGTATAAGGGGTAGTCAGAGACTGGGCACTCACTGCAAAAACAGATGACTGCCACAATCCACGTTTCACCAAAACAATATAATGCACTTGGTGTGATAGGTGGTGAGCCCATCGCCACCATGCGCTGTTGGGTGCACAGTGCAGTTTAATTCCTTACTCGCCTTTTACGAGATCCATTGGATGAGATGGAGTGGTAGTATTCTTTAAACGAGCGGCCACCCCTTCTCTATATAAACTAACATAAATACGACAGTTCAGTCGGTAATAAAATAAAAATAAGCAAACATGAATTAACCTACATTTTATTCACTGTTAAATAACTAGAAATACCCGATAGGTGCCCGGCACAGTAGAAAAGCACCTACCTCTTTCCTACCGAGGTGTCGTAAGAGGCGACTAATGTATTGTACGGACAGCCTTTATTCGTGGAGAATAACACCGTCATGTGCAATGCTGTCACTATATAACTCGTGGGAACGCAATTTTTTGACTCGTACCAAAATGGCGGCTATATAATTAGCTACCCGTCACGTCTCGTTTCCTGCGATGTCGAAAAGTGGGCTACGTGGTGTCTGCCTACTCCTTTTATGGGAAAAAAGCGTGACTGAACGTATGTATGTGTAATAAATGCTCAGTATATAAACAATTATTCGATAAATATTAATTAAAAATAACAGAAAGAAACTTTGCACGAAAACGCTACACTCAAATACAACCTTGAAATTTTATTCATCACGCCCAAATAATTCCTAAAAGTTATTAAATTAAAGGTTAAATGCTTCCTTAAGTTGTAATGTTTTATTAATAATACAGAGGCATCGATCGGAACTTTTGGTCTTGTTTACTGAGCGTTTATTATACGAAGCTGTCAGAATCTATACATTTTTAATCTATAGGTCGCAATTACCACTCCATAAAACAGAACATTAATTAATTGCTAGCTTCGACTGTAAGAATATGGCGTGCGCAACAAACGGCCGCGCGTAACAACCTTTCTTAGGTTATTTAATGCATAGACTTTATTTAACAAACAACTTATTTACGCTGAACTGGGTGGACATGGCCTGAGAAGTCCACCACGCCGCTCTAGATATATTCGGCGAATTTCTCAAGTCGTCGAATATGATTTAAATTTTTCATTCACCGAATGAATAAAAGTAAGTTACTTTGCTAAGATCCGCATGCAAAATATAAAAATGGTGTATATTACCTAGTTTTTTGAAGTGCACCACCCGCCCTCCCTCAGTAGCGTGCACAAGCAAACTAACACCGCCACCAGGAACCGCCACCAGGTACCCTCCACCAACCACTACAATACCACCACTAGATAATATACACCACTGAAGTCGAGAACACGACACGTGTTTCGCCCCAAAACGAGGCATTATCAAGCGTAATAGACTCTACGACAGACGGCCGCCGAGTGAGCGGCGCGGTCAAAGAGCTGCCTATTTATACTACAGGTGACGCAAACGGCCCCCACCTACGACATTGCGATTACAATATCGTGATAGCGACCGCTTGCTCACACAATCCACCACCCGAATTACATAAGCAGCCGTTTGCGACCGAATTGATAGCAAACGACTACTTAGAGTATATTTAAACTTTAAGTACTGGATTTAAAGATATTTAAAAGTGGTGAATTCGAGACGTTTGTTTGTTCATTCAGCAGTGCAATGCTATTATTTTTATTTTTAATTATTTCTAATTGTTCCAGCACACACAGCCGAAGCCCCTTGTCGCAAATATGTAGGACTTTAAATGTGTGGTCGCTAGTCAGGTTATGCCCAGTTTCCAAAAGATGTTTTGCGAAGTGTGATCTGTCGGGATTGCAATTTCTGTACGCGGCCAAATGCTCCTTGTATCGGGTATCGAAATTGCGACCAGTCTGACCCACGTAAACGGCGCTGCATTCACTGCAAACAAGTCTATAAACGCCGGATTTTTGGCGTTCATCAATTTTGTCTTTGACGTTACAAGCCCCACTCAGCGAATTGCTTGTCCTGAATCGCAACGTAAATATCGTTACGCCTAAGAGTCCTTGCTATTCTCTCAGATACAGGGACCCAAGTAGGTCAAACTGCTCACATATCGTCGAACACTTCGGGATGTAGCCGCGTACAGATCTTTGCGAACTATATGAATTTGTTTCTTTTTTATAATGGTGTTAATAATATTTTTTGAATAACCGTTAGAGACCGCAATCTGATAGATGATTTGGAGCTCCTTGGCATAATTATCCTTATTCAGAGGTACGGCCAATAGACGATTAACGTAACTATGGAAAGCGGCCAATTTATGTTGCCAAGGGTGACACGATGACGCGGGGATGACAGAATCTGTGTGGGTCGGTTTGCGGTAAATTTGAAAATCATGGGTGCCGTTTTTATGGGATATTGAAATATCTAGAAAGTTAAGAGTACAGTCTTGTTCCAATTCCATCTTAAATTTTATTTTGGGGTGAATTTTGTTTAATTTATTAAAGAAAACGTCCAGTTGCCTTCGGGTACCTGTCCAGCAAATGATAATGTCGTCTACATATCTGTAGTAGTAAAGGATATTTTTATTGACAACTATGTTTAGTTTTTCATAGTTATCCATAAATACATCCGCCATAAGAGGACTTAATGGGGACCCCATTGCTAGACCTCTCTTTGTAAATAGAATTGGTTGTCAAACCGAAAATAGTTCTGTTTCATACAAAGAGAAGTCAAATTTAGAAGATCTTTTGTTTCCCCGGGATGTAGACGACGTTTATTAAAATGATCTGCGAGTATACGCAAACAGTCTTGTGGGGGGACATTTGTAAAAAGACTCTCAACGTCTAAAGATAATAGAATGGATTTGGGGGGTAAATGAATATCTTTAATTTTAGAAATGAGATCTAAACTGTTTTTAAGACTATAATTTGGACTGAAACCAGATTTCTCCCGAAGGAGGAAATTTAATTTCTTAGCTAGGGAATAGGCTGGGGCACCGATGTATGAGACAACTGGACGCATAGGTACGTTTTCCTTATGAATTTTTGGTAGACCGTATAAAATAGGTGCTCTGGGATTCATTGGAACAAGACCATCCCGGGAAATATTGGGACTGGGAAAAACGTAGGAAGCATTCTGTATGGATTCTTTAATGTTAATTGTAAACTTTTTCGTTGGATCGGAATCCAATCTCACAAAATCATCCCGTTGGATAACATCGTTAACTTTCTGACTGTATTCGCTACGATCCATGATAACAACAGTGTTACCTTTGTCGGCTTTCGAAATGACTAAGTTGTTATCAGTCAGTCTTTGTTTTATTGATTTAAGGACAGGGATCTCCGAGCTACTATTAGATCTCACGGATACAGCCTTAATTTCCTGAGCCACCAAACTCTTAACGATGTTATCCTTCTTCCCGATAACTACTGCCATCTCCGCGTCAACGGCCACGGTCTCTAACGATTTTTGTGATATGGATGGTGTTAAGTTGTATTTGAGACCCTTATACAAAAGGGACATTTCATCATTTGGAAACCGGACATTAGAAAGATTTTCTACACGGGGATAAAATTTATGTGAGTTTTATTTTGCTTACATTGCTTATGTAATTCGGGTGGTGGATTGTGTGAGCAAGCGGTCGCTATCACGATATTGTAATCGCAATGTCGTAGGTGGGGGCCGTTTGCGTCACCTGTAGTATAAATAGGCAGCTCTTTGACCGCGCCGCTCACTCGGCGGCCGTCTGTCGTAGAGTCTATTACGCTTGATAATGCCTCGTTTTGGGGCGAAACACGTGTCGTGTTCTCGACTTCAGTGGTGTATATTATCTAGTGGTGGTATTGTAGTGGTTGGTGGAGGGTACCTGGTGGCGGTTCCTGGTGGCGGTGTTAGTTTGCTTGTGCACGCTACTGAGGGAGGGCGGGTGGTGCACTTCAAAAAACTAGGTAATATACACCATTTTTATATTTTGCATGCGGATCTTAGCAAAGTAACTTACTTTTATTCATTATAATGGATTTCCGCAAAGTAACGCCTGATTCTATTAACTATATCAAATTGGCTAGCACGGCCGCGCAGGCAAGACTCTACATTAAACTGACAAAATTACATCGTTTTGCTGCTCAGAATGTTTGGTTCAATCAGCAGTGTAAGCAACAGCATGTTATACCTAATTATATTAACATACGTTCTGGCACACACAGTCGGGCAGCTGACGTTGCTATATCGAGGGCTCAAAAAATTTGGCTTAGTGAGGAGTGTCGTCATTGGTTTTCCATCAGAGATAACTTGAAACTTCATCTTAAATTATTATATTCCGAACTGTCCTATAAATTACATAATATTGAATTCGATATTTTGGATCGGAAGGCCAGAGATCTCGCTTCGATGGCTGTCCATCTAAAGTATCAGATTCAGTCCCGTAAATTACAACGTTTAGTATCCACTTCTTCCCGTAAACAAAATTGCGATACACAGACATCCTCACATAAATTTTATCCCCGTGTAGAAAATCTTTCTAATGTCCGGTTTCCAAATGATGAAATGTCCCTTTTGCATAAGGGTCTCAAATACAACTTAACACCATCCATATCACAAAAATCGTTAGAGACCGTGGCCGTTGACGCGGAGATGGCAGTAGTTATCGGGAAGAAGGATAACATCGTTAAGAGTTTGGTGGCTCAGGAAATTAAGGCTGTATCCGTGAGATCTAATAGTAGCTCGGAGATCCCTGTCCTTAAATCAATAAAACAAAGACTGACTGATAACAACTTAGTCATTTCGAAAGCCGACAAAGGTAACACTGTTGTTATCATGGATCGTAGCGAATACAGTCAGAAAGTTAACGATGTTATCCAACGGGATGATTTTGTGAGATTGGATTCCGATCCAACGAAAAAGTTTACAATTAACATTAAAGAATCCATACAGAATGCTTCCTACGTTTTTCCCAGTCCCAATATTTCCCGGGATGGTCTTGTTCCAATGAATCCCAGAGCACCTATTTTATACGGTCTACCAAAAATTCATAAGGAAAACGTACCTATGCGTCCAGTTGTCTCATACATCGGTGCCCCAGCCTATTCCCTAGCTAAGAAATTAAATTTCCTCCTTCGGGAGAAATCTGGTTTCAGTCCAAATTATAGTCTTAAAAACAGTTTAGATCTCATTTCTAAAATTAAAGATATTCATTTACCCCCCAAATCCATTCTATTATCTTTAGACGTTGAGAGTCTTTTTACAAATGTCCCCCCACAAGACTGTTTGCGTATACTCGCAGATCATTTTAATAAACGTCGTCTACATCCCGGGGAAACAAAAGATCTTCTAAATTTGACTTCTCTTTGTATGAAACAGAACTATTTTCGGTTTGACAACCAATTCTATTTACAAAGAGAAGGTCTAGCAATGGGGTCCCCATTAAGTCCTCTTATGGCGGATGTATTTATGGATAACTATGAAAAACTAAACATAGTTGTCAATAAAAATATCCTTTACTACTACAGATATGTAGACGACATTATCATTTGCTGGACAGGTACCCGAAGGCAACTGGACGTTTTCTTTAATAAATTAAACAAAATTCACCCCAAAATAAAATTTAAGATGGAATTGGAACAAGACTGTACTCTTAACTTTCTAGATATTTCAATATCCCATAAAAACGGCACCCATGATTTTCAAATTTACCGCAAACCGACCCACACAGATTCTGTCATCCCCGCGTCATCGTGTCACCCTTGGCAACATAAATTGGCCGCTTTCCATAGTTACGTTAATCGTCTATTGGCCGTACCTCTGAATAAGGATAATTATGCCAAGGAGCTCCAAATCATCTATCAGATTGCGGTCTCTAACGGTTATTCAAAAAATATTATTAACACCATTATAAAAAAGAAACAAATTCATATAGTTCGCAAAGATCTGTACGCGGCTACATCCCGAAGTGTTCGACGATATGTGAGCAGTTTGACCTACTTGGGTCCTGTATCTGAGAGAATAGCAAGGACTCTTAGGCGTAACGATATTTACGTTGCGTTCAGGACAAGCAATTCGCTGAGTGGGGCTTGTAACGTCAAAGACAAAATTGATGAACGCCAAAAATCCGGCGTTTATAGACTTGTTTGCAGTGAATGCAGCGCCGTTTACGTGGGTCAGACTGGTCGCAATTTCGATACCCGATACAAGGAGCATTTGGCCGCGTACAGAAATTGCAATCCCGACAGATCACACTTCGCAAAACATCTTTTGGAAACTGGGCATAACCTGACTAGCGACCACACATTTAAAGTCCTACATATTTGCGACAAGGGGCTTCGGCTGTGTGTGCTGGAACAATTAGAAATAATTAAAAATAAAAATAATAGCATTGCACTGCTGAATGAACAAACAAACGTCTCGAATTCACCACTTTTAAATATCTTTAAATCCAGTACTTAAAGTTTAAATATACTCTAAGTAGTCGTTTGCTATCAATTCGGTCGCAAACGGCTGCTTATGTAATTCGGGTGGTGGATTGTGTGAGCAAGCGGTCGCTATCACGATATTGTAATCGCAATGTCGTAGGTGGGGGCCGTTTGCGTCACCTGTAGTATAAATAGGCAGCTCTTTGACCGCGCCGCTCACTCGGCGGCCGTCTGTCGTAGAGTCTATTACGCTTGATAATGCCTCGTTTTGGGGCGAAACACGTGTCGTGTTCTCGACTTCAGTGATGTATATTATCTAGTGGTGGTATTGTAGTGGTTGGTGGAGGGTACCTGGTGGCGGTTCCTGGTGGCGGTGTTAGTTTGCTTGTGCACGCTACTGAGGGAGGGCGGGTGGTGCACTTCAAAAAACTAGGTAATATACACCATTTTTATATTTTGCATGCGGATCTTAGCAAAGTAACTTACTTTTATTCATTATAATGGATTTCCGCAAAGTAACGCCTGATTCTATTAATTTTCATTCACCATCAAAGAAATAGTAAAGCGACACTTGAAATATCAATTAGCAATTTTTTTTTATTGGTGGTAGGGTTCCTATGCAGGAAACCGTCTAGGCAGTTACCGAAGCCGCGCCAGTAATTCTGTCACGAAGCAGTAGTGTGCAAAACTTTCTGTGTCGCTTTGAAGGTCACTGATACGAGTAACTATTGTAATTACTGGATATATGAGACTTAATAACCGACGTCTCACGGTGATGAGAGCAGTGTGGTGCCACACGGAAATGTTTTGGGTACCACCAGATCAACGATTTGCTCGTCTCGTCACTTTCTTCCATAAACAAAATTCTTGGCACCGGCATCGGGGTTTGATCTCAGATCATTAGGTATAAAGAAAATTAAAGCGAGCGTTTGAGCTACTGCGGCTCTAATAATGTAAATTAGTAACGAAAGAACAACTGATATTAAAGTAACGGAAATACAATTAATAGCTTTTATATTCTCCGCGAGGGGAACAATGTTTTGCAAGTCAATTTTGTTAGTTACCACTGGTATAGATGACAGCGATAACGTGCTATTTCATAAACAATTATTTGCATTTATTATATTTTTTTAACTGCCACTGTAAACGTTCTTGGTTTTTTGAACACATTCATTCTTTAGTTTAATAGTATACCTACGTTTAATAGACCTTTTTTGTTAGTTCTATATACACCTTTTCGGCATTTGAACTTAGAACTTAGACTTAAGAACTGATATGGCTGTCATAGCACTTGTTATGGGTGGACTTCGCACCAACCATCAGGTGAACGTATTGCTGGTCTCGTTACTTTCTCTTATAAAAAATACGACCGCGAAAACAATTTTGAGGAATAAAAGTATTTTGAAGTCGCGTGAAGTCCGCCACACTGCTCCTATGCGGGTTGGCGGACTTCCCTTCCTTTTCCCGGCTAAAATTTCATCTCAGAAATGAGAAGAGGCCTGTGCTCAGCAGTGGGACACTTACAGGCTGTAACTTTACTTTTTACTTAAGGACTGCGGTTTATTAATTACGGAAATCCCGAGTTTTGCGTAGTTTTGCTTATGTTGTCTCACTCAAGATGGTCGCTACACAGAGTATTGGGGAAAAGTAATTTATAGGATTAATTAACTTAATGCTATTTAAATCTTATCCAATAGGATGATGTCTTTAATCTGTGCAAATTCTGTGTCAACAGTTTTAGTAGTTTTCGAGACATATCCGTTCAGTGTCAAAAAATTCTTTGCGTTCCCACGAGCAGTACAGTGACAGCATTGCAAATTATGGTGTTACTCTGCACAAATAAGGGCTTTTCGTACAATAACATAGTCGGCTCTTACGACACCTTGGTGGGAAAGAGGTAAGTGCTATTCTACTCTGCCGGATAAATATCGTACCAAATGATATATGAGAAAAAGGCGTGACTGTATGTATGTACACGTTCAGACAAACATAGAGAAAAAAAAATATAAATGCTGTATATTACTCTTATTAACATATGTATATTGATTTTACTGAACAGGTGCAAACTACGTAATAAAATACTAACAAACAGTAAAGCAATTCGCTACAATTATTCAATATCCATTAAAAATATTAAGTAGGTACTCGTAACAAAACGATCAAAAGTTGCAAAAATTGCATTTAATTTATCCGACCGGTTTTCAGCAAAAAATGTCTCAACCAGGAAATTGAATTATTTGAATTTTAATTCGGCCGTTCTTAAAAAAACACCTTAGAATAATAGCGGTACAGCTTTTTTACGTTTTGTAAAAACTAGTAGTACTTACCAGTTGTTTGGGCATTTATCTGCAACCGTAGTTAATAAAATATATGCGTATAAAATTTGTAAATGGTTGGTGAAAGAGACTGTTTTTTAATGGAAATTGGATTTGGACACCTAAGATCTCATCTCATCCCGTGGGTGTCGTAAAAGTCGACAGAGGGAAAATAAAAACTGCAGCAGGCAGCAGCATCTTCCTGGAACATCTGAATAAATAAACTGGGGTTGCCAACCCGCCTGCTAAGCGTGGCAACTATAGCAAAATCCCTCCAACATGAGAGCTACAAACTTTTGTCAGCAGTGGACTTGTGATGGGCTGAAACGACGACGACGACGACTTATAGAAAGAAAAAAGAAAAGAAAAATAGTTTATAGACGGCAAGAAACCGAAACATGCACGGAACGTGCAATTCGAGCCGTGTACTGTGGTAGCATTCCCATGCAATATGAATTCGTCTAGGTAGGTGCAACCGTGGGGCCAGTTATTCTGCCGTGAAGCAGTTATGTGCAAACATTTACTGTGTTTCGGTCTGAAGGGCACCGAGAGCTACTACAATTACAGGGCATATGAGACTTGACAACGTCTCATGGAGGGGAGCGCAGTGTATTTTACACAGAAATGTTCTGGGTGACATAGCATTTATGTATGCATTTACCATCGGTGAATGTTTTGCTCGTCTCGTTACTTTCCGATATAAAAAAATCTGAACTGTTAATGCTGTAGTTGAAATAGAAGGAAACTTATCAAATGATTTCTACAGCAATAAAATCAACCATATAAAGTAAATAAGGTATATTTTGCATATATAATGAATTTGCCGAAAGGTGACCGGTAGAGTAGTATAGCACCTACCTCTTTCCTATCGAGGTGTCTTAAGAGAGACTAAGCTATAGTACGGACGGCATTTTTCGTACTGAATAATACCGTAATATGCAATGCTGTCACTGTACTGCTCGTGGGAACCACATGGGGAGGTAAGATTTTTTTTTGACTCTTACCAAAATGACAGCGACGTGGTTCGCCACCCGTCACGTCACGTTTCCCGCGGGGGCGTTTTTGTGGGGGAAAGACGTGACAATATGTATGTATGTATATCTGAATGACTGTTTAGAGGATGATGAATAACATTTGTGGTGTAAGACAATCATCCCCACCCGTTCCATTTGTTAAGAGGTGACTAAGAGAAAAAAATAAACCATACGATGGAGTGCAGTATTATATTATGTAAATACTGATGGAAGCGATCTACATTGCAGGATCTATTATACAGAGACATCAGTTTTTAAGTCTCATCTACCCAGTACTACCCAGTACACCTATACATTATAGCTAACAGTGCCATTCAGGCTGAATCCGTCTAGATAGATATAACCACAGGGCCAGTTATTCTGCCGTGAAGCAGTACTGAGTTTCGGTTTGAAGGGCACTGAGAGCTAGTGTACTTACTGGGCATATGAGACTAAAGAACTGATGTCTCACGGTGACGGGCGCAGCGTTAGTTATGGGCAGAATTTACATTTACGATCAGGTGACATTTTGATTTAAAAACGATAATAAATATTTTGACATATATTTTTTGTCGCTATTAGATTTTAAATGGAACAAAAGTTTTTTGCAAAAATAACCTTATAATAAAATGCCGTTTTGTATGTATCCACGGTTATTACAGATGCGTATTAAGGTTCTTCAAACAAAAGCTCTTTCTTGAAAATAACCTTTTCGAAATAATTAAAACGGAAACTTTCGCCCGAGGTTGAAACGGCCTCGTGCTACCAGCTGTAATCGGTTAGCGGGACGGACCAATTTACTCCCGGAAGCGTCTAGTTAGGGGCGAGTGACGTCACGAAGAGACTGGCACGGGGAGGTATTTGGATGGCGAAAGCTACAAACTCTATTAGTGTTATTTAGCTTTCGAAATGTTTAAATTATTCAGAAATTATACAACATTATTAATTATCCAGTCACGGAGAAATAGCAATGCTAAGTTTAGTGTTTACATTCTAAAAAGCTTAAATTAAAAATTGTGCAGCGTGTCCAACTCTTCTCAGTTTCACTACCCTCTTTAAAATGAAACGAGGGCAATGTCTGACACCGTGACATTAGAGGCTGCTACTTTTAAAGTGCGACAGAAATAATTTTAGATTATATGTAATTATTGTATCACATATTATTATATTTAATTGTTTAGGAAACGCTAAATAGAAAGAAAACTACCGCTCCTGGTTAAAGATGTGTTGATGTAAAATATATGAATAATTACGAAACTAATCATTTTTACAGCATATACGAGTACCATTCGTGTCGAGTGAAAAAACACAATCGTTTTATTAGCAATGATTGGTGTCGAAAAAGTTACAAAAATATAAAAATCTAAGTTTTATGATATGAAATATCATTATTATTGATTAGATATACTTCGGTCCTGTTAGTGTAATGTTTTTATTAGTAAGTAATTAAAATTATAAATTTATAATCTATAAAGCACCTATAACAATATCTCTCTATGTCCTGGGAGAGATTGCCAAAAGGCATTAAGTCCGCCCTTTGTAATCCTTTATTTTTAATAAGGTGAATACAATAAAGAGTTACTTAATTATCAAATAATCCCTCCCCCTCGACCGTGATTCTTCAATATTTACCAGATAGAACGAAAAAATATAAATATACTCGTATATAAAATATAGTACGTAATTTAATGATTTAGCAAAAATTAGTTTGAGCGAAATGCATCAGCTGGCGCTTGTGTTGCGAGCGTTTAAAGCCACATACTCGTAGAGATTAAGCTAGTTCAGTGCTGTGAGATAAAGATAATTTTGGTATCTCATCTGACCTAACAATTACTCGTACAACCCTAATTTCAGCAAATAAAAATGAAAAACATAAAAATAAATGTTTATTAATAGACAAATTTTCATAGATTTTTTTTGAAGTCAAATTTAATTACGTCAAATTTATTAATTTACAACTGAATACTTCATATGAAACAATTCAAAGCAGAACTATAGTTTAGCATGTTATTTATGGTACTTTTAATTGGTTAATTTATTTCAGAAAAAATATTTAGTTTATCTGCATTTAATAAATACATGCAATTGTGTGCGAGCGTAGTGTGTGAGATTACAAGTTGTACTAAAATGTAAATACTATACAAGCCATTTCACCATGGCACAACACTGGCAGTGTTGTTTTTTTTCTTAATCAAATTTTAAACATATAATTTAAATACATTTTTGAGAAAATGAACTGTTTTGTATAAATTAATGTATTTATAATTGTTTTCTACCTAAATTATAACATATCTATAATATATGAATTTTTAACTGGATTTTATTGGCAATTAAACTTTTTTTTGTAATAAAGCAACTTTTGTTTACTTCTTGCCAGTGCCAAAATACAGTAAAACCAAAAATATAAAAGCAAAGACCTAAAATAGTGTACCAAATAACAAATTTAAAAATTCCTTTAATTAATTTCTTAATTTGGATTCTCACACACATTAGCGCACATAAAACAAAAACTTACCATCGCTAGTTCCATTCGCGTTGCCGTCGGCACTACGTTCTATATCTTCGGTGCCGACTAAGCTCCTTATGCTAAATGAATTGGTCTTCCTGGAATGAGCAGTCACTTCAGCTGTTACTCCGGTCACCTCACATCCTTGCGTACCATTCACTAGTTCACGGCACACCTGGTCCGTTCCATTCATAGATAGAACAGCTTCCCCTGGACTGCTTTCTTCACCGCGACGTGTGGTCAAGTCCATCTTCGATAAAAACTTCACAAGTACTTTTAAAATTAGGAACTGTGTTTCCATTCAACCGTAACATTTTTTTCATGATGCATCGGGCTGCTTAATTAACTGTATATTGGAATACATTTTTAAATAGGTCACTACTGAGCACAGATTAAAAATAAAAAGGGATATCTATTAACTTGTTGATGATGAATAGATAATTATTTTGTAGAAGTTAATATTCATATAAATTTTTTGTAGTCTGTTATTTTGCAAGATAAACAGGCGCATGCGGTAATTTTGGCAACTCAAAACTGTAAAATATTTTTGGAGCACATAACGTCTTTAAAACCGTTCCATATGGTCCGAAGCCGCGTCGAAATAGTTCGTGAGGTTGCGCGGTTCTATGTTGGCGATTATTCGCGAGGTCGAACCACAACGCGCGCTAACTCCGCGGTGGCGAACGCGACTGGTCCTCTTTCCTCCTCCGCCGTCGCGTTCGCGCGGCCCTCCCTACGCCTCGAGAGGCGGAGCGAACGCCCCTTACGTACGCACCATTACCCGCGGCGAAAACCGCGCGACTTTTTAGTTGTCAATTACTTGATACGTGTGATTTTTTTCAATACCATCGATTTACTCTAATGAGTTGTAATTGCATTTATCGATACGCGATTACCGTTACCGTTTAGGTTTTGCCGTTAACTCGACTGCGTGGGTAATTTTCTTCCGTATATATGCAATTACGATGGTGTTGCCTCGTCCGTCTCGAGAAAATTACAAACAAGTATAGAGTTTTACATTAATTTATAATACAAACAAAATGTCGGCTATAGCTAAACTTGATCAATGAGGAAGTTGATGGAAATGTAATATAGAGATTGTAAAAGCGATAGGTTTGATTAGTAACAAGTTAAATTTAAAAAGTAAACGTAGATTTATGGTTCTATTTAATAAACCTAATTTTGCGCATTTCATCGCGTTAAATCTACTGTTTTAATTACAACCCGACGTTTTGGGCGCTTCACAGAACCCTATAAAATGGAGACTGAGATGTTCGACGTCCTGATGTCATAATTAATCCGTGTTACTTTCAGTTTTCATTTATTATTTTTGGTCCGTTTTACCCATAATAAGTTTACTGTGTCTTGAAGTCTTACAGTGGTATGCTTGGTTAGGTTTGTCATATGCGCTGTAAAGCGCTTGAAACGTCGGGTTATAAATAGTTAAAATCTAATTCAACGTAGTCCATGAAATTTGTTTAATTAAATGTATAAAATTTGCGCAAATATTAAAAATAATTTTATGATATTACTTTTATTTAAGCATTTCACAATCTACCAGTCTATTTCAAACCGTGAGTTTTATAAAAGTCAACTAAGGTAAATGCTAGTAAACGTTTAAAGGCTATCAACAGATGGCAAAACAACCACCTCAAGTATGCCTGACTTAAATAATCTGAAACGGTGACGAGCGGCAGCATATAAGGTACCTGTCAAGTGCGGTAATTACGGCAAATCTTACCAAATAAGGAAGGGATAAGCCTGCCTTATTTGGTCTTGCAGAGGTCTATATATTTTTTTTTTATTTGAAGATTGTGTTGATAGGTGTCCAGCATAGAAGAATAACATCTACCTCTTTTCTACCGAGGTGTCGTAAGAGGTGACTAAGGTTTTTTACGGACAGTCCTTTATTCGTGCAGAATAACACCATATTATGAAATGCTGTCACTATACTGCTCGTGAGAACGCAATGCGGACTAAGAATTTTTGAACTCGTACCAAAATGGCGGCGATGTGGTTTGCCATCCGTCACGTCTCGTTTCCCGCGAAGGCGAAAAGTAGGCTACGTGAGTGGCCTCTGTCTACATACTGCAACGTCTGCCCGTGATGGCACCGTGGGATAGATTGCGCATCAGTTCTTAAGCCTCATATGTCCAGTAATAACACTGGAACTATCCTTTAAACCAAAACACAGTAATGCTTGCACACTACTGTTTGATGGCGAATAACTTGCACTGCGGTGGTACCTGTCTAGACGGATTCCTGCATTCTCCCACCAGTAAGAAGTACAGAAGCCGATGAGTCCTTTTAAAGATATTTCCAAAATTATTTTGAATAGTTCATCATTATTTTATAGCCATCATATTTAGTTTTCTAAACTAATATGACCAATTACAATAATCAAAAAAATATGTACAAGCATCAGTCTGTGTCTGTACAGGAAGTGCCCATAATTATTAGCAATTCATTTATCACAGCTTAACCACATAAATTGAGATACCATAGTTGCAGTATATTTATGATATTGACTAAGAGTATTACTAGCAGCTTAACAGGGCCGTCGGGAAACGTAAATATTAATTTAAATTCATTTGCTCGATGGAAAATCCGCTCTTCAGCGTAAGATACGAAAGAGTTGAACGCGTCTGTTAAAAATCTATGCCAATGTGTCACGAGCACAAAAATATTTTCGAAGGCTGTCGTAAAAAAATATAAAAACCGCTATATGTATATCGAATCGCTCATACAACCATTTCTTTTTCTTTAATTTAATTACTTTGTAAAAAAACCAAAAAAATAATAATAAGCTCTTATCATAAAGTACTTACTAGTAGGAATAACAAACTTTAATTGTATAAAAGTAAAAACTATAAACTGATTTACAAAATATTCTTATTAAACATTATTATTACATTTAAAATATAAAATAATGCCATTTAATAAATTATACAATGCAATAAGAACTATATGTTTTGTATTTTTATAATACTTTATAAATAAGCTCTTACTAATGACGTCAGTAAGAGCTTATTTATATAACATTTGTGGGCTTTACTTTTTAAGCTCTTATACATACATAGAGTCACGCCTGTTTCCCATTGGGGTTGGTAGAGACGACTTCTTTCCATTTGCTACCTACCTGACATACCTCTTTCGCTTGTTCTACTTTCATTATGATCCTATTTGTCAAATTATATTTTTTCTTTTTCGAGAAGTTACTTCTTGCTAAGTAGAAAAGCTAGAGTATTTAATAGTAAATACACAAATTAATTAGCTGAGTTCGAATTTCGAGCTGGTTTCGAATCACAGCCGCAGAAGCCGTGTAATATTGTGATCCTGTGACTCTGACACTGCATCTGAAACCTGTATGATATAGTTGCATAAACATTGCTTTGGCGAAATGGAAAGAAAATACCGTGCCTTTGTACTGTACCTTCGTAGTTCTACAGCTTCTTGTAAATCTGAAGTTGTCGCTGAGATCAATTCAGGCCACGAAGACTTTACGATATCTCACAATAAGTAATATGGCAACTATGCTGAGCACAGGCCTCCTCCAATTTTTTTTGAGAGGGCTTTGGCATTCTTGACATGTTTTCCTTCACCGCTGAGCACGTGGTTAAGCAGCACAATTTTAAAGGTGCCGGCAATTGGGTTCGAACTAAAGCCACTCACGTACTGTGAAATTTAGGGTGAGCGCCCGGCCCTTGAGCCACCGCGGCTTCTAACCTAAATAAGTTGGCAGTGGCAACCCTAAATAAGTTCAATACACTTGATACTGTTTCTGTACCTGTCTTCTAAGTCATAAATTCTTGTTAGGGCCAATTTCAAAGCATTCGCTTAAGGCTACCGGTGAATTTATTGTATTGGTGCTATTATTACTCCATTTCTAATATACCTTTTAGTAAAATAATATTGTTAACGGTCAATTAAAAAGTTGTCTTTGTAACTACTTTAAATAACATTGCGGGCAGACTATGTGACTATACTATATATTACTATGCAAACCAAAAGCTTGATTAAAGTGAGCTTAGACGTTGTAATTTGTACATTACCGTGAATTTGAAATATCTTTAACGCTTAAAGAATTGTTTTTAACACGATTTTGTTAAATTGACATGTAGGTATGGATGTAATTAAGAATTAAAAAAAAAATCTTTCAATTAATCCGATTCACCCAATTCCAGACATCCGTATAATATTATATTTTGCACTAATTTTATTGACCGATGACAATACAATAATTCATAACTATGTCTTGATATTCTCACTAGAATCATCAGTTCTTTGCTATTAAATATTGTTTTGTTTTAGTTTTTAAACTATAATATAATAATTTAAATTACAAACAGTATTCTGTTCTGACACAAAAAATTGCTTATTAGGAAAAAGTACAATATATAACCTTTTCTACTCTAAAGTTGAATTTGACGACCGTTTGGCCCAGTAGTCAGATTACCTGACTACTAAACCTGCGCGTTCTGGATTCGAATACCGCTAATATTCGAGTAAAATCGCAAATTATTGGTTTTGGAGTCTGGTTGTGTTGTAATTGTCCCCGTGTTTCTGACACTGTATCCTAGCCCTCCTCTGATCTTATCGCATAAGCGTTTTATCGGACGTGATTAGTTTAGGACAAATGAGGCTCCTACGTTGTGTGAAGTGAGTTTGCGACACACTGCGCTCATCACCTCAATAAAAAGTCGTCTCATTATATGATTTTATTAATTTGTTCAGCTTAAATAATAAATAAATGCATGGCATAGCCTCGTAATGAAGCAGCGTTGCGGATACAGTTCACAACTCTGATGACTTGGTATATCTTAACTTATTTTTCAATAAGTTGGAATATAGACATGTTAGAGATTTATTATTAGACTAAAATATAATATAAAATTAAAAAATATATCTTTCACTGAATGATATTGGATGATGATTATTGTATTCCGTTGAATTAATTAAACACTTATATTGTCATGAGGTTTGAAATTTCTAAATAAGGATTTTTTCTCAAATAGATAAAATTGATTGAGGTCAACAAAATGTCAATATGACCAGCAAGCTAAAGTGACAATGAACCGACCATATACGAGTAGCTCTAGGCTGCCCTACCCCACTGACCCGCTGACGCATTAGATTTTGCCCGCCAAGAGTTGTTTTCTAGTGATATGTGATGTTGCTTTGCAATTTTTAAGGTGGTTTGGTTCAACGTATGTCTGTGAAATCGTAACTCCCTAACTGCGAAACATACTTCGGACTTGATTTTGCTTTCGATCGCCGATTTATAAACCATTAATAAATAACTGCTTCGAAACCTCTGCAAAAATCGCTTAAAAGCTAGATTTGGTTAATTAAACTGTGTAACGTGGTGATTTATTTTCTTTACTAGCTGTGATCAATCAATCAATGATTGCGCTGTACCTTCTGCTTTGTTCGGTTCTCAGCATGCGACGCCTCAAGGTCGTAGCATTACGTTTTATAACTTACAACTTTTTCCAATAAACGGGATATCTAATGCAATAAGAATAATGCCAATTGGATTAGCATTTCATGAGATTAGCGCATTCAAACATACAAATCCTTCAGCTTTATTATGTATCTATAATGATAATAATATAATATGTATATTATATAGTAGAAGATATCATTATAAGAGTGTTGGACCACCGTCTTAAATTTCATACAATAATCACAGTTATGGCACGGTTGAAGAATGAGTTGGTATATAATTTCGGTGATGTAATTGCTGTTAGCCTTTTTGGCTTTTACAGCTTCATCGGATACTGTTCTCACGGGCCAGGGGCCCGCGTACCAGGGGCCTGCGTGCCAGGAGCCCGCGTGCCAGGTTTGGTTTGACCCAAACACAAATCCATAAATAAACTCCTACAAAAACCTCGAAATTCGGACTGTCGCGTTCGCTGCGTTTGCGCGATTTAGAATATCTGAAAATGATTTTAATTCGTCTAATGACCGTCCGAGGGAGGCTGCGTGCCTCCATTCGGACTGTCGACTTGTGTGTCGGTAACTCTGGTAAATGAGTTGGGCGGCCCTGGTGTAGCTCGCAGAACCGATAACCGACGCGGAATAAAAGTTCTGGAGTACCAACCTTGTACCCTTAAAAATAGTGCAGGGCGACCTCTTACTATATGGAGCGATTACGTGGGCAGTTTTGCAGGAGTATTATGTTCAGCAATGAGATAAAATGATGATGATGATAATGTGTTAATGGAAAATCTACTTTCATCTAAATAATCTAATATCTTTTAAGTTTTACTTACTGGTGGTAGGATTCCTATGCAGAAATCCTATCCGTCTAGGTAGGTACCGCTCCAAGCCAATTATTCTGCCGTGATACAGTAGTGTGGAAAAATTACTGTGTTTCAGTCTGAAAGGCACTGGAAGTAAACATCAGTTCATAAGTCTTATATGCCCAGTGTAATCACTGGGCATATAAGACTTAAGAACTGATGTCTCTGGGTGACGAGCGCAGTGTGGTATCACACAGAAATGTTCTGGGTGGCACAGCATTTGTTATGGACAGACGTTGCGGTCATCATCAGGTGCACTTTTTTCGTCCAATAAAAAAACAACCTATTTACACACAAATGGTCAAAAACGCTCAAACAACACAAAGCTCAGATTTATTTAGTGATTATAATTATTATTAAACACCCAGTAGGTATTTAGATTTCTTTAAAATGTATTTATCTCCTTCATATGTATTTATGTCGGCATGTCTATTAAATGTGCAATAATTTATTCTGCAGCACTTAAAAGCGTGAAATCGTGTTGTGTAAAACAGTTTAAAAAATCATGTTCACATTAGATAAGCGCTCGTTCTGAGCTTCTTACCTATTTATTATATACTTGCGAGATATATAGAGACCATTAAAGTCAATCAGAATAGCTTATATTTACGCGAAAACTACACATTTAAATAAAACTTTTTTGTTACGGATTTTATCGAGTTTAATTTTGAAGTATTTATAACCCGACGTTTCGAGCGCTTTACAACACCCATGGTCACGGGGGACTGAGGTGACAGATGTCCTAATGTCATAGTTAACCTGGAGTACCTTCAGCTTTTAATTATTATTTTTGGTGCGATCTACGCGGAAAGAGCTAACTGTGTCTTGAAGTCTTGCAGTGGTATGCTTAGTTTTTAAATTTAATTTCATTAATTATGGGATCCCAAGCTTGTGGTAGTACCCAACCATCTTCTTTATTGAAATTAGGATGTTTTTAAATTTTATTAGCCTCGCGAATTATCCTTGGTACGAATCGGTGTTCTTATGCTAGGATTTGTGATTTATCAATAGAGAAGATGGTTGCGTACTATCACGAGCTAGGGATCCTTTAATTAATAAAATTAAATCAAAAACCAAGCATAACACTGCAATATTTCAAGACACAGTTAGGTCTTTCTGCATGGTAAAAATATTCCGGTAAACAGATAAAAAGAAAAGAAAAATCTGAGCTGGATTTTACCGGTTTTTGTATATGTTACAATATATGCAGACTCTCCTCATCATCATTTCAGCCCATCTTAGTCCCCCATGGAAGATAGGCCTCTCAAGTTGATTGCCTCACAACACGGTCCCGAGCCACTTGCATCCATCGACTTCCCGCAAAGCCATGCAGGTCGTCATCAAGTAAAGGGTCGCCCAACACTGAGATTTCCGGTACGAGGTTGCCTCTTCAGAACCTTTCTTCTCCAACGGTTATCAGTTCTACGAGCTATATTCACACTATATACACTTCACCTTGCTAATTTCATCGTTGTCATGCGGATATCATCGTTACAGATTTTATCTCGCAGATAAACTCCGAGCATTACCCTTTTCATAGCTCGCTGAGTAACATCGAGCTTCCTCAAACGACCCTAAAAAAAATCCAATTCCAAAACATTAAAACAAATAATTTCTTTGCTGCACAATTATTGAGATCGGCAACTTCCGAATACTATCGGAAGCTATCAACTGCGCTGGAGATGTTATAGTGCTAGGACGCAGTATTAGAGACTCGGGGCAATACCAACACATCTGGATCCGAAAACAATCAATTTGTATTTGCACAAGTTTTCAAGCTGGGATTGGAATCCCGGGTCCGCGCCGTAGAACTCTGATCACTAGGCATTCCACCACCACCACCATTTCAGCCTACCATTAGCCCATAGTTAAACATAGGCCTCCCCCGTAGAGTGCCACAATAGTTTGTAGCTCTCATTTTGGGGGGATTTTACCATAGTTGCCACGCTTGGCAGGCGGATTGGCAACCGCAGTTTATTTATTATGATGTTCTAGGAAGACGCTGATGCCCATAGACTTTTACGACACCCACGGGATGAGATGGGGTGGTAGATTCTCTTAAGCCGCTACCACATGGCCATTAGGCATTATCATAACATAATATCACATGGTCTAAGCTCGTTCGCTGATGAGTGTTTTCGTTTATTTTTCCTACCTAAACAGTATTCTTGTTTAGGTACGTATGACGTGAAAGACTCGCAAAAACATAGAATTTTTAAACTAAATTACTTAATAAAATTAATAAAAAAAACGTATAAGAAGTCAGCATCATTAATCGCCAAACCGCGATATGGAAATCACTTAACTTTCTGTCAGTGACCCGTCAAGGAGAAATTGAAAGACCGATTTGTGCGGTCTTTGCATTTCGTTATTTTGTGCATTTTAAGTAAGTGATTTGTATTGATGTATTGTATTATATTTATATTTAAATACTTTTATAATCAATAACAGCAAGGGATCAAGAGCTATCTTGATTTATTCCTTTAAACAAAAGTGTTAATGTGTAGCAAAAGTGTGCAAACATTACTGTGTTTCTGGGCATAAGAGACTAAAACACCGATGTCTCAGAGTGACAGGCGCAGTGTGTTGCCACACAGAAATGTTCTGGGTAACACAGCATTTGTTACGGGCAGACGTTGCACTTACCATCAGGTGAACTATTTGCTCGTTTCGTCACTTTGTTTCGTAACAAAAAGTACTTTATTCACACCTTCATTAAAATAAATTCAAAAAGAAAAACTAAGATTGTAACGAATTTGAATTATTAACCCACAACAAGGACCAGAGTTATGTTTTAAAATTTGTACACGCTTATCCTTGTACGTTTATTCAACGCGCAGCAGCGACACGGTTTCATTTCATTTAAGATCTTCACCGCGCAAGGACGATCGCTACTGCAGCAAATTGCACCACCAATACGTCATATTTATTTAGAGCCTCATATTTGATCATTTACCAGATTACATTTTTCTATTACGTTTTTAGTGCTATCGGCTATTCAAATCGATATAAGCACCATCGTACGTAAATTGTTGACCCGGCTCTATCAGCCTTATTTATGTATGGTAGTTATTTACGAGCGCTAAGTGACTTTCCCTACGTAATTATCAAATCAATACGAACGCGGCGCATTTAATCATCATCAACCAATATTTGTAAAGCAATCGTCCAGCACACGTATATATTGCACGGGGCCGGTTGGCGCCGGCGATCACAAAGACCTGAAGCCAGCGGGGCGTCCGACTTCATTATACCGCCGGCCCAAAACTGATTCTATTTGTATGGTAATACACTCATTACCAGAGACAAAAAGGGTGGAAGGGTAGAGAAAATTCGACCAATTTATGGCTCGCCGCCGAAAAACTAAGCCTGGGAAAGGGTTAATATATGTTTGAATTTCGAATACTATTTTTGTGACGGTTAATTGGTCTTTGATATGATTGGGTGTTTTGTTACAGATACAAAGACAGAAATCTAATAATATCGGAAGAAGCCTTAATTAAACAAAGTAACGAACGGATCTAAAATATACTTTACTGCTATGGCATAAAATTCAAAATTGTATAGTCGATGTTTAAGGAAATCAGTAGCCCTACATAACCGAATAAATAGGCGTGTACCGAACCCGTGTACAAAGAGAATGCACAGCGTCATCATTTACATTTGGTTAGACACAATTGCCAGTACAAAGGGGCCGTTTTTTTTTCACCACACTACCGTTGTTTATTCATAGCGGACGATGAGGTACGGATCTATTAAATCAATAAATAGATAAGTAGCTAGTACTTTGTAACAGATACGCCGCCTGTAGAGCATTTTTTGAAGATACGTAAAAATTTTACACTTGAATTAGACAGCAGTAATTTTTACAAGACAAAGTGTCAAAGCAATCATTTGACATTAAATGTAAGCGAAAGGTAATAATATCGAGATCTTTCGCTTATTTAATCTATCAACTTAATGCCAATATAAGCCTGAATATTCCGACCTATATACCGCTAACCTAATATAGCGCTTAAATAAAAAATATTTTACTAGTATTGGAATACCTATGCAGGAATTCGTCTAAGTAGGTACCACCCCTGGGCCATTTATTCTGCCGTGAAGCAATAGTGTGCAAACATTACAGTATTTAAGTCTTAAGGACACTGAGAGCTAGTGTAATTTCTGGGCAGACTTGAGAACCGATGTATCATGGAAACGGGCGCAGTGTGGTGAGATAAGTAACATAATAACCATAATAACAAAATAACACACTTTTACCATCAGTTTTAACAAGAAAATTAAGAATTTTATTGCAAATTTGCCTTGAAATTATGTGAATTGATAATATGATCCAAATTCATCATGTTTATCTATATTTTAAGTTAGCTCACTGTCGCTTCGTAGAGTTCTGTATACTATTCTTAAAGCGTGTATGTATGTATGTTTGTATGTGTTATGTCGATAATTCATAACTCCATCAAAGTTTGTTGAATTACCTTAACTGTGAAAGTACACCATAGTAAATGTAATTACTTGCGCTAATTTATCATAAAATATCTCCGAAGGGGTCATGGTACTACATTCTTAAAACTTTGGCAGATGTTAAGCCAAGAGAAAAGCGTAGCTACCCGCCAGATATATATACGCTATATAGATAGGGTGGTCTGATTTGGGGAGTACGTCTCCGCCAACCAGTAATATTGACAAAACCTCTTTTTATTGCATAAAGTGATGAAACGAACAAAACGTTCACCCGATGGTAAGTGCAACGTCTGACCATAACAAATGCTGTGCCACCCAGAAAATTTCTGTGTGACACTACACTGTGCCCATCACCGTTCAAACCGAAACACAGTAATGTTTGCACACTACTGCTTCACGGTAGAATAACTGGCCCTGGGGTGGTACCTACCTAGACGGACTCCTGCATAGGAATCCTACCACCAGTAAAATAGGTTATATGAGCTATTCTTAAACCTCTCAATTGGTGACATAGATGTTGTTACAAAACTAACGGATTGCAGTTTTAGAAACGTAACGAACACGTTTCCTTCCACGCCTAGGAGATTTTTTTAAAATATTTTGGTAGGAAAGTTGCGTTATCGAAAATGTATTATTTAGAAAAAATGTTTTGTGGGATTATGGCTAAGGGTTGCCGTGCGGAACCTCAAGTATTCCTCCCGTCCGATTTCACGGTACGTGTCGGCCTGCAAGTCACCGCGCCGCAATCAACCCGCGCTTCTTTGTTTCTAACGCCGCCAAGCTCTTGGCGCCAAACTTTGTTACACCTACACAAACATTCGAATACAATTAATGTAAACGAGTCGCTTGCGGATATCTCGGATAGGGCCGTGGGGTTGAACCGAGGGTTCGATTCCCGGTGCCGGCACCACTAAAATTGTTAATTGCAATTTTAAGTGCTAATTTACCACCTGCTCGGCGGTGAAGGAAAACATCGTGAGGAAACCTGCACGTCTGAGAAATAAACAAATATTTCGAAGACATGTGCAGTCCGCCAACCCGCATTGGATTAGTGTGGCGGATTCTTCCTAGCTCCAAAACCCTCTCAGAAATGAGAGAAGGCCTGTGCTCAGCAGTGGGACATTTATAGGCTGAAACTTTACTTTTTTTTACGCAAATCATAATAAGAGAATACGAAAAGGACTGATCATATGAAACAATCGATATTGTAATAAAAACATAGTAACCACTATTCTAACTATCTTTATATGTTAAAAAAAAACATTGACGATGTTCTAGTACGGCGTCGTTTTTGTTTCTTCCTCAGCAAGAGCATTAACAATAACGCTTCTTCGTCTGAATCCATGGCAACGACTGAAGTCAACCGGTGGAAATCACTAAAAGGCGACCGGACTGCAGCCGCATCCCTGTTCAAGTTAGTTTCGTGCCGTACTGCTGTGGTCCGTCTACAGACGGCTCACGGTTCACCAACCGCGTGACTGTTCTGAATAAGCTGTTAACGTTATAACTTCCGGTAACTTTAAAATAATTTATAGTATAGTAAAGTTTTGCGCGTAAAGCGTAATAATCTTTGTCCATTTTATTTATATATTTATACAAGAAGAGAAAACTTTGCACCCCTTTTTTAAGCAAATTGCGCGCACGAAGGAGAGTGAGATTTGGCATAGTTTAAGTTTGTATGGAGAAGATGCGAGAAAGCTAAAACTTATGTAGGATATGTGTTCCAAATACATGAAATTGAATAAAATAAAACATTCATTATCTACGTTTATACACTCTCTACTCTATGTAATTGATTGACCACAGACTATTATGTGAGTCAATAATAGTCTGTGGTCAATCAATTACATAGAGTAGAGATTGTCGGCTTAGAATTTTAAAATGTTGCCTACTAATAATTACTCAAACCTCAATAAAGTTGAATCTTAAAAAAATATGAATTACAGTCGAATGAATTCCCACTGCATATGCATTAAAAAAATATTTTCGTAAACATATTGGGCTGCCCATATAGTGCATATAATTGACTAAAAACTTGCTCAATTTTCCCACTACTCATCTATCTTCTATTTTGTTTTTCTGTCTATCTACCTATCTTCTTCTTCTTTCTATAGTAGTAAAAATCATTTGCCGAATGTATGAAAGATCATCATTTGAGAACGGCTCGACCGATTAAGCAATTTTTTTGTTGTGTTCGTAATTATCGGGAACAGGTTAGTATGAAAGATTTTGTCGCGTTTGTAATGAATTGTAATGCGTGATTTATAATCAAAGGAAACATTAAAGGGCTCCTAATGAAGCTATAATATAAACAAAGCTAACTGCTTTCTCGCAAGAGTCGAACGTTGAATAGTGTTTATACACATGCGAACGGTAGTCAACTAATTCTCATTAATTAATTTAAAATGGACGATGGGCCGGCCATATTGCTCGTTGAATCGATAATCGTTGGGGAAGAAAGGTTCCCGTGTGATAACCTCGTACCAGCAAGCGCAGTGTAGGGGAAGTCGATGGATGCAGATGGCACAGGGCCGTGTTTTGTAGCAGTCTATGGGGAAGGTGTATGTTCAGCAGTGGACTTGTGATGGGTTGAAATGGTGATGATGATGATGAAATTAAAAGATAATTTCATTCAGATAAGCAAAAGGTATATTTAAGTGATCATGGTCAGTTCATGATTTCTTAAAAAGACAATCAGAAAAGATGTAGTGTGTTTGAAAGTAGTTATGCTATTTTTACAATAACTAATTTTAACCGTACCGTACCGTAAATAGTATTACCATTTAATAAACATTTTTTTTTATAATTTTTAGTAGATGCATATATTATGTAGTGTGCATGTGCATTGCTAGAAAATATCCAATTATTTGAACATAATTTTTTGAATTAGGTAGGTAGGGATTTCGGACATTACGGTCCATCACAATGATTATAACAAGCAGCCGGTACAGTCACCTACAGATTCGAGTAGTCACTGCGACGCGTCGTATACACGCCCACTAATTTAATTTACATCATTTGGTAAATATGTATCGTCGCGAAAAAAAATGTCTACGTGGTATTTAAAATAAAAGGCAGTGTTCGTTTTTTGACTTTAGGCATCATAAAACTTTGTCGTATCATGATGCTATAATAGAAGTTAATTTTAAACTTAAGCAACGTTCAGTACTGTAATCCATTCCAATATTATAAATACGAAAGTAACTCTATGTGTCTCTCTGTCTGTTTGTTACCTATAGTTAATTGTAACAGTCGTTACTTTGCGGGAATCATTATAATGCAGGAAAGAATCCATTATAATGTTTTGTGTTCTCGATTTCAATGGTGTATATTACCTAGTGGTACAATCGTAGTGGTGGCGGATATCTGGTGGCGGTCTCTGGTGGCAGTGTTAGTTTGCTTGTGCACGCTACTTAGGGATGGCGGGCGGTGCTCTTTTAAAACTAGGTAATGTACACCAATTAAATTTTACATGCGGATCTTAGCAAATTAACTTCCTTTCCTACATTGCAGGTAACAAACATTTTCACGGTTCAACCGCTGAGCCGATCTTGACGAAATGTGGCACAGAGATAGCTTGAGAGATAGCATCCTGGAGACGGACATAGAATACTCTTACACATAGAATATTTTTATCCCGGAAAATCAAATAGTTACTACGGGATAGTTAAAAAAATCTATGCACGCGGACGAAGCCGCGGGCATATAGCTAATTTATTATATATCTACTTATCTTTATATATTATAAATACGAAAGTTTGTATGTTGTTATATGTTGTTTGTTTGTTTCCCCTTTAATCACGCTCGAACGGCTAAAGGGATTTTAATAAAATTTTGCATAGAGATACATTTTGTAATAAAAATGTGGTAGAATAAAATGTATAACATTTTTTTATTCTTCAAATATAGATCTTTCTTAATATTTATATAATTTATAATTTTAAGCTGTTATTGCATATATTAGACGACTTACAATGTATTCGTTTTTCAAGCTAGCTACGCGATGACGTAATTAATTATTCCACATAGGTCGTCAACTCTTCACATGGTGCAAAATGTACTCAATACCATTATATTACCATCATTTAAGTTTTTATGTATTTAGCTGTAAGTTGTACCCTCTTTTGACCTCGCATGACTGCGTGCGTCTATGCGTGCATGATTGCGAACGTGCGTGCGTGCGTGCATGAATGTGTGTGTGCGTTTGTGCGTGCTATATTTAAGCTAACGGGTAATGCTATGAAGACTTTCGAGGTATAATACAATTATCATATTTATAATTTTACGAAAAATATATATTGTTATTTATTACTTTTTTACTCGCCATTACCTGGTAAGAATTAATAATCTAACATGATTTGCGAAATAAGGCGGTTGAGTAGGCATATTACATTTTGTAATTACTCCGTCCGGAATCGGCGCCCGCCCCGTACACACTATGCACCAATGTTTGCTCATCCTGTTCCCATAACGTATGCCAGATCAGTGCCTACTACATTGACTTAAACGCTAAAATAGTATGAAAGATTCGTCATCTATTGAAGTTTTTAGTAGGTCATCATGGTCCATTTTTATTTTTAGATAGTCGGTGTGTAACAGTAGCCAAATTGCGGTTTGAAAATTAAAATTGTGTTATCTGTGCAGATTTTTTTGTATCTAACATTGTTATTGAATAATTTGGGATCCTAACATCAGCAGAAAGTAATATATAGTCGTTTTAATAGTAAAAATTCAATGCAGATTAATCATTGTTTTAAATTAATATGATTGATTATATTGCCTTAAAAATATTTATTAGTATGAACGTTAAAAGGGTGCGAAAAGTGGGCTAGGTATGTTGTCTCTGCCTACTCCTTATATGGGAAAATGGCGTATGTATGATAATTTTATGTATTTATCTCGAATTATCGATCAATAGAAAGTCGCTGTTGTATAATAACGTGGTTAATCTGTTCTAATCTTTTAATAATTTTCAGTTGATAAAATGTTCAATAGCGTCTATTCTTATTTATTACAATTGGTGTAAAGATTTAGCTAGCTATGTTGATATTTAGTTGAAGTAGCCTAGGGAGCGGCTGAGCTGAGTACCAGGGCGCTCACTCTAAAATCTTCATGGAGCGACGAACGACCTTACGCTGCTTACCCCCTATTGCGTTCCCATGAACAGTATGTTATGTTGTTATTCCGCACAAATAAAGGCTGTCCGTACAATACCTTAGTCGTCCGTTACGACACCTCGAAAGAGGTATGAGTAGGTGCTATTCTACTCGGCCGGACACCTATCAACTAATCCATACATACATACACATAGCCTTGCCTTTTTCCCATGTGAAGGCAGTAGCCCACATTTCGCCGTCGTGGAAAACGAGATGTGACGGGTGGCGAACCACGTCGCCGCCATTTTCGTAACAGTGAACATTTTTTCCAATTCCCCAATATGTGACAGCATTGCATATTATGGGTGCGTGGCGGTCCTACAAGTCGCCCTTAGTATTTTACGTAGATAAACGAAGTCTTTATTGCAACCATAACCTGGTGTTGTTCTGCAGAGAATCACAGGCTTATAGGATTCCTTCAGTCTATTGCCTCTTACGACACCTCGGTAGGAAGGAGGTAGGTGGTATCCTACTCTGCCAGACACTTATATGCTGATCCATTCATACTTATATTATAAATGCGAAAATTTATATATAATACTAGCAGTAGCCTGCGTGGACATAGGTTTCTAAAAATAGCGGTGGGAACTCATTAATTGTCCGAAATAAAAAGTATCCTACGTCCGTCTCCAGGATGCAAGCTATCTCTATGCCAAATTTCATCAAGATCACTTGAGCGGTCGAGCCGTGAAAAGGTAACAAACAGACAGAGAGAGTTACTTTCGCATTTATAATATTAGTACGGATGTGTTACAAATACATTAAATTGAATAAAAGAAAACATTCATTATTTACGTTCATACCGACAATGTCAATCGCATAATAGTCTGTCATTTGTTTACATTGATACTGCCAATGTCATATTCATATTAGTATTTCAAAATGTTACTAACAAATAATTACTCAAATCCCAATAACGTATAAACTCTAAAAAAAATACATAACAGTATATACATCTACTCTCTGCGGCTGTGGAGCAGTACAATATGGTTTGTACTGCACCTGCTGTCTTGCGTTCAGTGCCCCAACAGCTGCACAACGAGCGATACGATATAGGCGACTTAAGGAGTTAACTTAGGCTATACTTACATGTACAAAGAGCTAATGTAAGTGTTTACTAAGAGCTAATGTAAATGTTAAATGACGTCATTCAAAATTGCAATACATATAACAAAATTCTATTAAGAGGGATGCAATCGGAAATCCCTACCAGTCAATTATGTTTCGCCCCTGGGAGGACACACAAGCATTCGTGATCGTGGTCGGATTAGCAGTGTCATTCACATACACAGTCAGCGACTCCAAAAAAAGAGCGCACCATGCGCTCATTATCTAATTGAAATTTTATTTAGTAACATATCGATATATGTAATCATTACATCGTATATCAATCATAGTGAACATTAATACAATGTGGGAAAAAACACATCATCATTTTTCTTTTATTATTTACCTTACATATAATTTACAGTTCTGATGGTGGTTATTTAAAATATATAATATTTGACAACCCTATGCATGCAGAGATTTCTTTATTTGAGAGAAAAAAATTAACTCCAGTCTCTTATAATATAAATTATGTCTTGGGTGGGAATGAAAACACAAGCTTAAATTTTGCTCCATTATTTGAATATCAAATGGCAAATTCTATCTTGAATTCAAAGTAATTACTATACGGTAAAGTCAACATTGAAATTGTTACACAAACAGTAAAGTTTGCACAATACTGCTAATAGACGGATTTCTCCATACGAATCCTGCTACCAGATTTCTTTACTTTTATGATAAATCTACTTCCCGAATGCTGTCAGGAGCTATAAACCGCAAAGGAGATATTATACGTAAATGAGTGCATACAGAGGCACTCACTTGTGGAGAGCTACCCGCGCTCGATGTAACGCCCATGCGATAAGATGGGAGCGAGGTAGGTTGGGATGCAGTGCCAGAGACACGGGCACAATAACAACAGAACTAGAACCAAAACCAAATTCTGTTTTTCTTTTTTCAATCAATCCGCAGTTAGGTACTCTGACCATGAGCTCACGCGCCCATCATCTTTACTAGATTTTTTTACTGGTGGTAGGGTTCCTATGAAGGCAAACGCCTAGGTAGCTACCACCGCAGGGTAATTCTGCCGTGAAGCTATGAAGAGTATTGAGAGCTAGTATAATTGGTGAGCATACAGACTTACGAACTGATGTCTTATGGTGACGAGCGCAGTATGGTGCTACGCAGAAATGTTCCGGGTGATATATCACTTGTTATGAGCAGACGTTGCAGTTATCATCATCGCTGTTCCAAAAAAAAAAACCAATTTGGAAATAAAACAAGAACGGGATTTACGAACATTTACTCATAACTGTGTAAATGATACAAAATAAGGTCATCTAACATCACACAAATAACAGGAAAAATAAGGCTTAACTGTAACATAACAATAACTTCCATGTGATGCCGGGTGGGACAGTAAGTCTAATACAAAGTTAGATAGACTACTGTAAAGCCCACCCACTATTACATATTATTATTACTCGGTAATACAAACGAGAGAAAATGTTTAATTAATATTAAGAATGGCAATAAACAGGAATTAAACTGATATTATATTACATAAAAATAATTATATAAATCTATAAATATATCTTATATAAATATTATCGTCAAAAATATTTATAATATGACTTCACCTCATCTTACCCGGATACCGAGGTCGCGCAATAACAGACATTGTGCCTTAGTTCAAAGCTCAGTAACAAACTAACCGCAGTCTAATCATCGCGCTAACAACCGGTATCCAGCAATTTGGCTCTACTAAAAACCGCAAAGTGCGTTGGCGCTTTATCGTTAGTGGCAGTGGATTAGCTGCAGCGAGTTTATGATGACAATGTAAACTAATTTAAGAACTCGGTAAAATAGGTTTCATTGTTTGTTTTATTTAGTTTAAAAAAAACCTAGCGCCCACTTGGTGCCCGGTGCGTTTTACAGATATAATTTGCAGACGTAAATTCATCATTTGTACAACTCTTTCTAGGCCACACAAATATTAATCTTGTGCAGGAATTGAACCCGCAACCCATAGCGCAAAAGTAAATATCTTACCCACCTCGCCAAGCGAGCGGATTATTTATTCTATAAAATTTTAATAATGATTGCAACGGACTGTATTGTGATCAACATATTGTATGTTTTTACTTCAATTAATTAAATTTATATTATTCCATTACTTATATTCCAAACCACACATTATTCACTTCTAATATTTTCTACAGATGACCGTTTGATGATGAAACATTCCTAAATGGCAACCTTTTACCGACAAACGCAGTGTAGAACTACCCCTCAAAAAATGTAGGGAAGACCTGGTTTTTGGGAACAATGAACGCAAGTCGGTCAGGATCGTGCCATCTGGCACTATCTATAGGGGAGGTCTGAACAGTAGCCTTATGATGAGCTGTTATAATGAAGTTTTATTTAGAAGATTTACTAATTTACATCAGTTTTAGTAGTAGTTAGTAAACTATGAGGTGTTTCTACAGCTGTGTTTCAATAGTAAGTTTTGATTTAAAAAATATGATACGATAGACTATGCTTATTGACTACTTACCTAATATTTCTTATAGTTATGCAAGTATTTCGAACGCAATATCTATTGCTATAGAAATTAATGCTAAAGACTTTCATAGTCATCAGTTCGGTGATTGTCTCGGATGGATACACAAATAGAATATCCGATTGCGGTTTTCACTGCCCTGCCCTATTGATTCTTGTCGATGTCGATTCAGCTACGTTTGAAATAGAGTAATATTTATTGTCTATATGCATGGAAAAAAATTATTTAATCAAAAACCAACTTTCACGTAACAGCTCTCCACATGCATATGCGAATTTAAGAGTTTCATGATTATCTCATGGATCCCATTATCAGAACTTGACCAAATTTATGTGTCCTATATAAATTTGGTCAAGTTCTTACTTTTCCAAAAAAAAACCATTCAAATCCATAAAAAAATGTAACAGACGAATATAAAGACACAGAGTTACGATTAAGAAATTATTAATTCTAATTTTTATTCCTTAATGTTAGTAGCTTTTTTTAGCAAGAATTCATAGCGTGGGGTATCGCATTTTGTTTTTGGAGCATACAGAAGTACAATGTATGGTTGGTATTCTGCATGCAAAGTTACAGTATGTGTTTCGTATGATCAGATCAGAAGAGAACCATTTACTGGCAACGAAGCAGAACATCTTCGTCCTAAAAAGTGAGCAGCAACTTTCATGCTATGACGGCTCGGTTGGCACATTGGTCGAGTGATAGGTGGTGGTTTGATTCCCGTAAGGGACAAATATTTGTATAGACTACAGATAGTTGTCCCGGGTCTGGATGTAAGTGCACTTGCAATTTAAGTCTGTAAAATTCATCCACGATACAGAAGAAATCCTAGTGTGAACATCGTTTTTTAACCGACTTCAAAAATGAAGAAACTTCACCTTTCGTCTGTATATATATATATTTTTTTGGTTTTGTTTATGTACATCGGTCAATTCATGTATTGATTGAATTATGTATTTCGGACATAACTTCTTTATTTATAAACCGTTTTTAATTATTCTTTTTTATTAAGTATTGTAGGGTTGGCCCAGTAAAAATTTGGTCAAGTTCTGATGAGACCATCAATGAGAAAAGCATAGCATGATTGCATCTGCTGCTTGAATGTCGGATTTTTAAGTAATAATAATTATTTTAAATAAGGCTTGTCTATTTACAACACAGTAACTATTTATAATAAGGTGGAATGAATGCTCGATTGTCACTCTAAAATAAATAAATGAATACAAAACCGTGTTCGTCTCCCTGATTCATAACTTCTGTCAAACGTGTTTTAAATGTATTAAATAAATGCGTCCAAAAATTCTGATTACTTTGTAATTACTAATGTTTCTAAAAGTTAGCAAAATGGCTATTACTTCTGATAAAACATAATTTCAGCTCACTATTTATTAGTCGTCATTATTGCAGCCCGTCATAATCACTGTAGAGCATATCGTATCTCCACATATGTGTTTTTATAGGAGAAAGTCACGACAAGACGAGCGAGACATTCACCGGATGGCAAGTGCAACATCTGCCCATAAATGCTTGGCACAGCACATGTTGAACCAAACGTCTCCACGAGAAATCAGTTCTTAGGACTGTAACTCATATGCTCAGTAATTACAGACGAAACACAGCAATGTTTGCAGACTGTATCACGGCAAAATAACTGAAACTTCGGTACCTAGAGGGACCTACCTAGAGGGATTTCTGCACAGAAATCCTTCTACCAGTACCAGGTTACTGGGATTGCCGCGAAACCCGGCTCCAGAGAACCACACTTCTCCAGTAGAAGAGTTTTTCTCAGCGGTAGTCGGTTCTTCATTATTAGATATCATTATTCCATTATGTAGAATAGCATAACCAAAATGTATGTAAGATATGCAGTAAGAATATAGGATATAGTAGTATATGCAGTCACCGTCTGGTAGCGGCTTAGGAAAATCTATCAACCCATCTCATCCCTTGGGTATCGTAAAAGTCGACAGAGGGACAATAAGAACCAGGAGATGGACAACAGCATCTTCCTGTAACATCTGAACTGCAGGTTGCCAACCCGCCTGCCAAGCGTGGCAACTATGGCAAAATCCCCCAAAATGAGAACTACAAACTTTTGTAGCAATCTGTAGGAGGACTATCTTCAGCAGTGGACTAGTGATGGGCTGAGACGATGATGACAAAGATGCAGTAATAATATCTTCCGGTTTCGTCTGAGTAAGAAACAGAAGATGCATCATGTCATTTCAGAGGGGAAAGAACGTTCGTGCCGTATTAACAAAACATGTCCACGCCCTTACGTATCTGGTGCTAATAGCTATGGGATAATATGTGGATAGGGAATGAATACAGCATCGGAGACAGGTATTCACTATTTTTGTGGTGGTAGGATACCTATCCTGGAATCCCTTTAGTTTATTATTATGAGGTTAAGCAATGTTGTGTAAACTCCACTGCGTTTTCATTGGAAGGGCCAGGTGCCCTTTTTAGCTTTTGGTACTTAAGAACCGATCTTATATGGTGAGGAGCGCAGTGCAGAGCTACACAGAACTCAATACAAAGTTCTGGGCGACACCGCAACTACTATGGACAGGCGTGGCACCTGATGGTACCATATTTTGCTATTTTATAAGAAAAAACAATTATGAGATACCATACCATTATCATTCTATTAGGATTATTGCTATTTTCTTATTCTGCTACATTCTCAATTTCATGACAATGACATGATAATGGCATAGTTTAACATTGGTAGGTACGAATCTAACTAATGGAACCATTAAAATTGTAAATGATCAATACTATTAGCTCAGGGGCCTGGTGCTCGCCTTTAATTTCATAGTAAGCGAGTAACCTGGGTTCGATCCCCGGTGCCAGCACTTCTAATATTGTTGTACAATTTTAAGTGCTGATTTACCACGTGCTTAGCGGTGAAGGAAAACATTGTGAGGAAACCTGCATGTCCGAGGAATAGAAATATTTCGAGGACATATGAAGTCCGCCAACCCGCATTGGAGCAGCGTGGCGGATTCTTCCTAGCTCCAAAAACCCTCTCAGAAATGAGAGGAGGCCTGTGCTCAACAGTGGGACATTTATAGGCTGAAACTTTACTTTTTTTTACGCAAATCATAATAAGAGAATACGAAATGTAACCATGGTTTCATAGACGTTTTAAAATGGTCGCCATTGTATTAGCCAAATTAAAAAAAAAAAAACAAAAAATTAAAATCTGCAATCCACGACTCAGCAGGCATGCTGGTCTCTGAGCCAAGCGGTTGTCAGGCTCGAGCTAACTCTATACCATTTACGCTTAAGTGTCCCCTTTTTACGACTATGATTGGGCGATCGGTTGCCATCGCACGCGACTTCCGCGCGCCGACCGCAATAATTTCCCCCAGCAAGAGGTCTTGTTTGCTTTGCTCTTACTATTTACTTTGTTTATTTCTTTTCTGTTCATTACTGTAATCCTGGCGATTGTTTGCGGTATTAGAGTATATTTCTTTGCAATATATTAAAGAAAAAGTTTGTGCGAGTGATTTTTGACGTTAATGAGCTTTGTAATAGATTTTGAAGATTAAGAAGTTATAGAAACTTGTTCAAAATGAACTGTCAGTGAAGACTGTTATAGATAAATTAATTTATATTACGTAGTACCTATTATATTACGTAGAATAAATATCAGTATATTATCCCTAACGTTTTTTATAATAAGTTGGTTATGAGAAACTGACGTTCATATGAATGTGCACTTAAAATATGTATGTTAAAGGCCACGGTATATCTTATGATAATTTTTCATAGAGCTTTTCTTTGGTTTTATCATGATAGTTTTTTTCTTAACCGCTGTTGAGTAATATTGCTTAGAATGTTACACAAAAACTAAATGAAACTTAAGGTGAGGAGTAAATGTCAATAAATTTAAAATTTGTGCTAAATACATCGAAATCCGTACGTTATCAAACGAAAGTCTAGACGCCATTTATATTATCTGCAAAGACATTCCAATTTCAAACAAACTTTAATCGTGTTCCTTTTAAATGTCATTTGTTAGTCGATTTCGGCGCGTGCCGGCTAATGGAAAGCAATACTGAACCGAGTCCTTCTCAAAAAAAGATGAAGTCTGACACGAATGTAATGATGTACACAATATTGAACTTTAAATGTATAAAGCACAAAGTTTATTCTGCATCGCTTAAGATTTCCAGATACGCTATTTAAAAAATATTTTCTCTAACGTTATCAGCCAGTATTATTTGCTTGAGTTTTCGTTGTTTCTTTTAACCTTTTATCGAGTTTTCAGAGTGTTTTGAATTAAATCATTACTTGCGTGCTTCAAGCGAATTTAAAGTGTTGTTTGATTAATGACTATCAAATGATCGATAACGATATTTGAATATAGGATAAACGATATAAAAAAAAACTGTTATCTTGAAAAGTGGTCAATCGCTATCTACTTAGATATTTCGATGTATTAGACATCGATATTTTATAAGTACCGGTTGAATGTTGTATCGATATTTTTCTATTATGAATTCAATCAACATAAATTAGTTCTAATTTAGCCGACGCGACTGAGTTCCAAGTACCTACGTTGGTTTGACCATAAAAAAGATGATTCGTTTTTTAGCCCCGCTTGATTATGACTAATCTTTTTTTCCTTGTTTATGTTTAATTTATTATCAAACAACAAAATTGAATTGAGAATAAAATGCATTCATAAAAAGTTACATATTTTATTGTGCCGCTAACATTTATAGTGCTGTTTGTTTTATGGCATTGTATTTTTATACTTCTTTTAATAATTAAAATATAACAAACAAACATAAAAGAAAGATATCTTGAAATTAATTTTCTGTTTACCATTCCACAATACACATATTTTTAACACTAAATAAAGTAATGTAAAAGCCTACAAATATTCCCGTAGTACGAAGAGTCCGCGATGCTGCTCCAATGCGGGTTGGGAAACTTCACATGTCCTCGAAATATTTTGATTTCTCAGAAAAACAGATTTCCTCGTGTTTTTCTTAGCACGTGGTAAACTAAATTGCTGGTAAACCAGCACTGCATAATATGATGTTACTCTGCACGAATAAAGGCAGTCCGTACAATACCTTAGTCGCCTCTTACGACACCTGGATAGAAAAGAGGTAGGTGCTATTCTACTCTGCCGTACACCTATCGGCTATAGGTTATGTCACATCTCTTCATCTAATGCTTGAGTTTTTTTGAACAAAACTTTCACCTGATGATAAGTTAAATGACTGCCCATAACAAATGATGTGTCAGCCAGATAATTTCTGTGTGGCACCACACTGCACGCGTCACCCAGAGACATGCCCAGTGATTACACTAGCTCTCAGTGTCTTTCAGACCGAAACACAGTAATGTTTGCTCACTGCTGCTTCACGGCAGATTAACTGACCTGGATTGGTACCTACCTATTGCTGCAAAAGAATCCTAACAACGGTATAGTAGTAGTAGTGATTCCGTAGGAACTAACCTGGTTTGCGCTTGCTCCTCTGCAGTTCCGACTGACACATATGCTTCGCCACTCTCTTACCAAAGGGACATATATGACCGCACCACCGCGGTTGCCGCCTCATTAAATAGTGTAAAATAATTCATAAATTACATTATGTATAAATTATGATTCCTTCATACCTGTATATGTAATCAATAATATATCATACAGTTATCAAAATAACGTTTATTTTAGATTAAACAGATTTAGAGTTTTTTCAAAGATACCGCTCTATTCTGAAATACCTTCACAAGAGAGTATAGCACGTCGTAATAATTATGAATGACTGATTAATAATTTGTACGGGGCCGTAAAATAATAATGTTTTTAAGTAATTAACAGTTGTTTAGTTTTATATATAAAGGAACTGTTGATACACGCAAGTACTACATAATGTAATGAGCGATGAAATACGAAAGTATGTCAGCATTTTTATTTAAAGTTTCAGGTTTGGTGCCGAGGGATAGCGAGTTTTTCATGCTGTTTTCGTGTAAATTAGCTCACTGCACATGATGTAGTAGTATTTTTTTTTCTGATACTTACAGATTTCGTCACGATGTATTCCTTCACCGTTGTGAACGTGGTAAATTAGCGCTTTCAATTGCTACTAACTATTATCGAACCCATGTGGAATTTGAGGTAAAACACCCGGCACTCAAGTTACCATAGCTCTCGTCAAGATGGAGACCTTATAAACTTTGCTACAATTTTCATCCAAGTTCTATGTTAATAATTGTTGCAACATTGTGAGATAGAGGAGTGTTTGTAATTTTATGAACATCAATATAATTTAATAAAATTGATATGTCCTATCTGAGGAAAGTTTTACAACAAACACAGAGGCATTAACTTGTCGACACGATCTAAAGTTTATAAGATTAGAATAAAGAAAAGATCGGATGATGTGTCATAGATTTAAGATACCTACTTACCATGCATCTAGACACAATCTTTTATATCTGAGGTGTATTTTTATAAATCAATAACATTTGTTACATAAATACTGGTTTCAGTGTGACGAAATCGTCAAATTATAGACATAATAAATTATAACATAGGAACTAACTTATCAATTAAGTTTAATTGTATTATTTGAACTTAATGAATTCTTAAGTCGAGCGATTAATATCGCAGGCATAGCTTGTAGCATTAATAAACTAAATGCAGTGTCTTTGATTAAATGGAATCAATGGGTCAATGAGCTTAGAATATCAATTAAAGCAATTATAAAAATATTGTAAACAAACTCTGGGGATACTTACAACGCGAATAACCTTAAGACATCCCGAATCTTTGTTATCTACCTGACTTTTTGGTAACTAGATACTTGTTGTCATTCCACCCTCATCACCTCGATAGCTTGCGTTTTATATACTATGTTAAATCAAGACTTCTAGACTCGTACCACCTGTTGGTAGGATTCTTATGCAGGAATCCGTCTAGGTAGGTACCACCGCAGGGACAGTTATACTGCCGTGAAGCAGTAGATTGCAAACATTACTGTGTCAACTTCCAATAGTGGCGTTTCCTATTACCAACAACGGTGGGACTTCGAGAAAAGACCTTACGTGTATCTAAAACGTTGGTAACAAGTTAGTAACACATCTAGTACCTACTACTGACGTTCGTAAATGGAGGTGATAACCTCATCTCTAGTGAAAAACGACCTGGCACGCGGGCCCCTGGCCCGTGAGCACAATATCCGATGAAGCTGTAAAAGCCAAAAAGGCTAACAGCAATTACATCACCGAAATTATATAGTCAAAAAAGGGATAATATATTTTGATAGGCACCTCACTTTAATTTTATTTCAGGCTAGTATAGAATTGCCTTTACTTTTTCTTTGTATTGTTTAATATTTGAATTTTTTTATTACTGAATAATTTTGTGCTGTAGCCGTGAAAGAAAATCTGTCATTCAATTATACCGCAACTCTACTAAAGGAAATGCCATGAATATTTCGTGGCTTGCGACAGATAGCAGAATTATCATGTGATATATGCCAGTCCTAAAATACCCTGTACGGTGAAAGGCTTTCTCGCTTATTCTATGGCTATAAAAGTTATAGCTTAGCCTATTCTTTAATTAAGTGGTTACCTGCCAGTCACAAGTACATGATAGTACGTCGTAATTGCTCAATCAAGAAACCGCGTAGTTCGAGGAAATTATACAATAAATTATTTAAAAAACATTAACTTCATACCACGTGTTCATTAAAGTTTAGGCTATAAACGAATTTAACAACTTTCGCCCGCGACGGTGTCTGATGATTTTAAAATTCATGTTACTCCGGTGATGATGAAACAAAAAGTAAATTAGTCCCAGAGTGATTTAATTGTTAATCATCGAAGAGAAGGCAAGAACGACCGAATGCTTACGGCGCTGTCATATTTCTTGCACAGTTAACATAATCAGTTAACAACCAGAAGATGATGCCATGATCGAAATTGACCAAACAAACATCGTCATTGTCATCATCGCTATCTACAATTATGGGTAAATTTCAAGGCTTTAGATAACTATTAAGACTTTGCTGAGACAAGTAGATATAGTCTTTTGTAACGTCAGATTTGTTTCAGTAAGCGAATACATACATACAATCTCGCCTTTTTTCCATATAAGAGGTGGGCAGAGACCAGAGATGTAGACCACTTTTCGCGACCGTAGCAATCGAGACGTGACGGATGGCGAACCCCGTCGCTGCTTTTTTGGTACGAGTCAAAAAACTCCTTCTTTCCCATTGCGTTAGCGCGAGCGGAATAGTGATAGCATTGCATATGGTATTATTCTGTACAAATAAAGGCCGTCCGTAAAGTACCTCGCCTCTTACGACACCTCGGTTGGAAAGAGGTATGTGCTATTCTACTCTGTAGGACACCTACGAATATGCTAACAAAATAAATATTTATAAAGTCAAAATTTTAAATTCACAGACGGACATCCATAACTACTTTGTATAGTTGTATTCATTATATACGGCCCTTGTCCGGCCTTCAACATCAATTTATAAAGCCCACATTTAAAGTATTTGTGACGTGTGGTAATTGTACATACAGTTAGATTAATTTGATACCGTAATTTTGTATATAAATATCATGGTAAGTACATGAAAAGTACCTACATGAAATATGCAGGAAATTGGGTTCAGTAATGTAGCTTAGATGCAACATCGATGATAAAAAAACTTGTTTAATAACATTACATAATATCTCATTATTGGTCTGGTATAGCCTCGTGGTCAGGTTTTGTGGTGCAATTATGAAACATATTATGTTCTTGTCATACATATTATGACTTGACTTTTGTTAATCAATTATTACAAAAAAATGTAGTATCTGCCTGTGATTTCACAATAAACACTTTAATCACAATTGGTAATTTTCGGAACACCCAAATTCAATAGCGCGTTTTTAAAATCTTTGTCTGTCTGTCTGTTTGTTGGTCCGGGCTAATCTCCGAAACGGCTGAATAAATTTTGACGGTACTTTCGTTTCCAGGTAGAGGACTTTACAGAAAATAAGCTATTTTTTACTTCGGACAGACGATGATACCAGTCAACAGTTTCTGGTCCGAGGCTTCTGGTATTGCACTCTACGATCGCCTACTAAGCGTGGTGATTACGGAATCACTTCTTAAGAAAAAACTGCTTAGACTCTAATTGAGGAGATTTTTTTTATTGTTTAAAGTGACGAAACGAGCAAAACGTTCACCTGACGGTAAGTGCAACGTCCGCCCACAACAAATGCTGTGTCACCCAGAATATTTCTGTGTGACACCACACTGCGCCCGTCACCCTGAGACATCAGTTCTTTAGTCTTAAATGCCCAGTAATTACGCTAGCTCACAGTGCCCTTCAAACCGAAACACAGTAATGCTTGCACACTACTGCTTCACGGCAGAATAACTGGCCCTTGGGTGGTACCTACCTAGACGGATTCCTGCATAGGAATCCTACCACCAATAAAATATACTCATTATATGTAGTTATTTAGAGAGAAAAAAATGTACGTGTTTACGGAATGATTGATATAACCTTTTCAAAAAATGTTAATTTTTATTTTTAATATTTATTACTCATTTTCACAATTCGAACATATTTTGTAATCATATTATTAAATCCATAATTCAACATAAGATTGATATTAACTTAAATTATTGCAATTCTTTATTTTTCAATTTATAACACATAATAACAATTCAAGCATATTTTGCAATTAAATAGTTAAATCTGTAACTCAACGTACAGCATTATATTGACATAAGCTTTTTTTTCTTCGATTCTTTATTTTTAATTTTTATGACTCATTTTAACAATTCGAACATATTTTGTAATCATACAGTTAAATCTGTAATGCAATATACAGCATGTTTGATGTAAAATTTTATGAATGTTATTTTTCATTTTTCAATTTATAACACAAAATAACATTTTGAACATATTTTGTAATTTTATATTTAAATCTGTCATTCAGCAAGCATGATTGATATACACTTTAATTAATGCAATTATTTATTTTTCATTATTATAACTTACAACATTTTAACAGTTCGAATATATTTTCTAATTATATTGCTAAATTTGTAATTCAACACGTTAGTTAACATAAGTACTTTAAGCAGGCAGAGTTCCAGGAAAAGAAAAAATATTTTAAGTGTTGTGTATTCTGTATCTGAGTATATTGGACCCTAAAACTTATAACAAATTAACGATTACAAATTTATTCCAACGAGAACGTAACAAGTGACGCAACATCAAAATACTAAACAGAAATTAATTAAAAAATAAACAGGAATTTCGTATCATCCAATCGTTACCATTTCCCATACACTATCCATATGTTACCATTAGAGATAACGAGACATTTATAGCCCGATTCAACGAATAGCGTAGTCGAAATCGATATACACGGAATCGATTAATTTCTATAAATGTTAATTTGCTCGTCAAACAGTCGGCTCGTTCGTTTTACTAATCAATGTATAGTGCTATAAAAATTTATGCTCACATATGTTGTAAATAATACAGCGATTAATTGGCTTAGAGTATATTGTAGTTAATGTTATTAGTTTTGAAGTTAATTGGGCGTCATTACCCCGTATAAAACTCTTTCACTATTAAAGGTGTGTCGATCATGTGGAGCCTAAATTGCTGTAATCAAATTTTCTAGTAATTAGGTAAAGTCAATGTCTGGAAAAGTTAAAAAAAGCATAAACTTCACTTTTTACTGTACTTCTTGATATGTAATGAGTTTGCCTGGTATAGGGTATACACGCGCTATAACGAGGAAATACAGTTTGAAAGAGAAGACATGAAAGAGTGACACAGCATTTGTTATGGGTAGACGTTACACTAACCATCAGGTTACACATGGTACATACAGGTACACTAACTTTTATTAAATAAAAAAAAAATGTACTTTATAGGCGATGCGATTGAGATAATTTCAATTGAATTCAATTTAGTGCCGCCTAAACGTAATTTTGTCATTTTACTGCTAAGCAGACTTGCCGAGATTAAAAAAATTACTAGATTAAAACTACGACTGATTACAGGTATTTGGATGTAATACGTACATCCGACGCTAACCCGTTCATCAGGCTCAAACCTTAACTGGCAGCTAAACTCTTTGTAGCCTCACTAGCGCCAGTAATTCACATGAAAATCGCTCCTAAATTTTTGAAGTATACTTCTTTGGGCGCGATGAAAGTAAAATTTCAAGTTCGAATTTGAATGCAACGTTTTAATGCGACGATTCTGTTGAATTATCAATAATTGTTTATATACCGACCAGTTATTTTACAGTGACTAATACTTTTTTTTTGATTCTTGTTTATTTATTTTTATTTCAATCAAATTTCTAATATATGTGTTTCACTTCTGTCACGTGTACTGGGTATGTGACATGACTACCATCTCTAGACTGCTTGTTTGTGCTGTTGAACACAGTGGAGAAACGCGCAGTCTTTCGAGTGATCCTCTCTTTTGTTAATAACTTACGCCACACACGACGGCACAAAGTTGCATCAACTGTCAGCATTCATCAGGATATTTTTTCGGAGTGCACGAGTACATCATTCTTTGGTTCATCACGCCTAAATTTCTTCCTTGTGTGGATACATTTCACCTGTGTCCACCACGTGCCCCGGATAGTCCCGTTTGTGCACAATGACATCGAATTGGATTTTATGCTGCCATTTGTTTTTTCAAACCAATTTGATGCATCTTCACTATCTTAAAGCTCATCATCGTTAAAAATCAGGTGGAACTGTTGATATTGAATATAAAAAACTGGAATATCTTGTTAATAGATTATTATTTAATAGTAAACTATTTTTGATTTATCGCTTCTGATGTTGTTTCCTTTAACTTATTAATATTTACTGACCTAACCGGTATATTTTATAATTTGTTTATACATACATAATATATTTTTAATCTAATATTGTTACCTTCTTGGATATCAAAAACATATTAAAATAAGAAACCATTATGTTGTAACCGAAGTAAGGTCACGCTACGTTTATAACCGTCCCATAATGATTATGTGTTGCAGTGTTAATATTATGCGTGCAATAGGTGAGATTTTTTACCGTCGTCGGTCAGTCAGAGTTCTCCTGCGGTCTCCTGCGGCGCGTCTCTTCATTTGACTTCACGCGTGTAACGTGTGAAAATGCGACCGGTTGTCTATTTTAAGTTTAAGGTATAAACGAGTTAATATAATTCTGAATAATGGAATTAACTAAGTTTATAATATAAAATTACACCATCTAAAGAACGTTGTTGGTTTGTTCTTTGTAAAAATATATCACTTTTAATAGTACATTTTTAAATAAATATCATATCTAATTATAGTATCGATTTGGTTTTGTCTGCTTGATAGTCATATTTTTTATGGACAAAGAGAATGTGATTATACGATCAAATCGATCACTTGTGCAAAGTCTGCCTATTACAAATACTTTTACACAATAGAGGATTAGTTTACAACTTGAGGTCTATGTGATCCAGGAAATGCAGCATTAGAGACAGAGCATTTCTTTCTTGTACATACATATACTTTTATTATATCTTATTAGCGTCCTCAAGGTTCTAGGAAGACACGAACGTCTGCTTCTTGCCCGCTTAAGAGACTTCATGCAGTCTCGAGAGATTCCTAACCACGGGTAGTTTGGATTCCGAGCCAAACATTCATGTACCCAGCAGGTGCACCGCATAACGGAGCACATTCAATCCCGCTTCATACGTGGGCTTTATACCGGAGCGCGCTTTCGACGTTGCGAAAGCGTTCGACAAGGTCTGGCACAACGGGATCATATACAAGTTATATGGGCTCAGTGTGCCAGATCGCCTCATACTCCTCTTACGAGATTTTCTATGCAGTCGAACCTTCCGCTACCGCGTCAAGGGGGCAAGGCTCAGTCCTAGGTCCCGTGCCTTACACACTCTTCACTAACGACGTACCGCACACCAGCGTTGTCAAACTCGCCCTCTTCGCAGACGATACCTGCCTCTATGTGTCTGGACGTAATCCAGACACTGTCTCTAAACGCCTCCAAACCGCAGCCCTAACTCTCGGGAAGTGGTTTCGGAAATGGAGGATTGAGGTCAACCCCACCAATACTGCAATAAAAATAAGTGCAGCCATATACTTTTCGCGGCGTATAAAGCCACGTCTCCCTACCAAAGAGTTATTTGATCGTCCAATCCCATTTACTAACAGTTAAATACTTAGGCGTCCTATTAGACTACAGACTCACTTTCGGTCCACACATTTACCTAGTAAGGAACCGAGCGGCGTTCGCTCTCGGCCGACTACATCCGTTGTTAAATAAAAATAGTGAAATGTGTTACCTCTACTACCTCGCGTACCCCGGGTACTGAGCTGTGGCTCGACTGGGTAGGCTGACCGACATGCTTTTCAATAACCCACTTTTTAAGATGACTTTACAATCTGCACTTGATTACTGAAAGGGCTTGAAACATCTGTGTCATTTTGTGTAATTCTGATTTGAAATCGTTAGTATCTGATTCTGGATAACAAAAGTAAGGTTCATCATAGACACATTGAAGATAAATACAGCACGTGATCCGTGCTTTTCAGTTCTAACATTATATCACCTTAAACTATCATGGTAAATGGGCTATAAAGAATTTCTAATCTAGATTCGATTTAGGTCTTATTTAAGTAGTCCCTTATATCAGAAGTGGTTAAATGGCTCTATTTATTTAAAATATCTTTGCTTTCTTTAATCATCATCCATCTATGAGTTTTATCCAAAACTATTTTTTTTAATCTATACACTAAATAACTCGTTGTTAAGTATTTAGAACTTCTCTTCCTCTCTCATTATATGAAAGTGTTTTGAGATATTCAGTTACTGAAATAGATCAATGTGGATTCTAAGGTGCAACATGTCTAGACATGTACTCTATGCATTATCGTCATTCATCATCATCGTCGTCATTTCAGCCAATCACTAGCCCACTGCTGAACATAGGCATCCCCATAGACTATTTTGGGGAGATTTTCCATAGTTGCCACACTTGGCAGGCGAGTTGGCAACAGCAGTTTATTTATTCAGATGTTCCAGGAAAATGCTGCTGCCTATCTCCTGGTTTTGATTTTCCTTTTGTCGACTTTTACGACACTCACGAGACGAGATGGGATGACAGATACTCTTACGCCGCCACCACACGGTGTTATAATTAATTAAAAAAATATAATCCATATTCCACAATACCAAATTGTGTTCGGTATTCGTAGCAAAACTTGCAAAGCTTTCACCTTTGCCCAGTTTGCCGAAAGTCATTCCCACTCCCTGCTCTATGGAATTGCGAATGACTTTCGGACTTGATTCGCTGATGTCGGATATTGGTCAGTATTGAACGAATATTTTTTTTACATTCAGCATTGATACTAACTTAAAATGTCCGACGACGTTCGTTCGAAATTACATGTGACAACTTGAGTGAATGTCGAATGTTTGGCAAATGTGTTATACTATTTAAAATACCGTTAATATAGCCGCGCCTCAGTTCCATCTGTTTATGTGAATAATAAATATTAACAGCTTTATGACATACGTTTGTAGTATTAATTTATACATTGACATTTATGAATCAAAGGTGTGTTTTATAAATAGGTTATAAACAAAAGAGAAAACAGACACATTTGTCATTTCAATTAAGTATTTACTTCATAAACATCTTTGATTCATTAGGAAATAGTACGCAAATACGAGTAATTTAGCTTCTTTCGCTTTAAAAATGAAATTATAAAATTTAAAACGGCAGTAACTTTAAAGTGAACTGAGCGAAATCATCAATTGCAAGTATTTATAAATACATGCATACATAGAGTTACCTCCTCCTCTTTCTCATTGGGGTAGGCAGATAACACATCTTTCTACTTGCTAGGATCCTGGCTCACATCTTTCGCTTCTTCGACCTTTATTGTTTATGTGTGTGTGTGTGTGTTGTGTAGCCGTTCGGGTAGAGATTCTATCTCCTCACGTGAATGATTTATGAGTCAACTAGGATGGAATAAGTAACCCAGAGAAAAGGCACGAAAATCTTTTTGTAAAAATCACTACACCACACCTGCTTACCGCGACAACTACATTTATCCTATAAGTTTAATATATGTCATGATGAATAGTGACGAAATCATGAAATCTTCTGTCCGGTTAAGACCACAGCTACTTTTTTCTAAATTACCACAAGTTATGACTATTACCGGGTAAGGCTATGTAGCAGATAGAGACTGGCTTAAAAATAATAAATGGATCGGTTCGACTCGATACGTACCACGCTCTACCATAATACTAGCGGAAAGTAAAAGCATTACGCTGCTATATTTCGTATGGTGAGTGAAGAGAACCAGACTGGAGATCCAATTACTGGTTAAGAACTCAGGGGTGACTCTTTATCGAAGATGTATGATACGACCACTTTACTTTTTCGCGAAAACAGACACTCGCGTTTTTGAATCCGATGGAAAGCCTAGGAGATGTTATCGAAAGAGCGTTTAGTTACAGTGTTAAAACAAATATTTTGCCATACAACAGAAACCAAAGTTACAATGTATAATTGCTTCAAAGTTTTTTTTATATGTCTTTTTATGGGAGGAATTGATGAATGAGCAAAACCTTCACCTGATGGTAAGTGCAACAGTTGCCCATAGCAAATGCTGTGCCATCCAGAATTATGCTGTGTGGCACCACATCCCCTGAAATATCAGTTCTTAAGTCTCATATGCCTATTAATTACACCAGCTCTCAGTGTCCTTCAGACCGAAATATAATAATGTTTTCACACTACTGCTTTACGGCAGAACAACTGGCCCTTTTGGTGGTGCCTACCTAGGCGGATTCCCTGCATAGGAATCCTACCACCAATTAAAATTCCTTAATGCCCGAATATAAAATACCAAAATTTAGTACTTAAGTGTTAAAACTGATTTCTGTACAAACATTATTTGCCAGGTGTTTTTCTTGAGAAAGTGTCTTACAACATTTTAAGCTTTTTTAATTAAAAATGATTGATATTTTTAATAGTATCCGTTTTGTAATGAAAGCGAACGTATGTTTTTTACGAAGCATACAATACTGTATGATATATAACCTCAGAAGTAAAAAGCTTACATAATGATTTCTTATATTTACTTGAATATTACATGTTTAGTAAAACTAATTAAAAATAGCGTTCAATTTTTAAACTATTTACAACCCGACGTTTGTAAATAGTTTAAAAATATAACTCACGGGGGGGCTGAGGTGACAGATATCCTGATTTCATAATTAATCCGGGGTACCTTCAGCTTTTAATTATTATTCTTTGTCCGATCTACGCAGAATTTTTGGTTTTTTATATTGTTCTAAGTAGTAGCTAAGTAGTAAGTTTTTTCAAACAATTGACTAGTATTTTCATTAAGAAATTGCTGTAATCTGCAATAAAACATTTTTTCATGTTATTTGTAATAATCTAAATACCGTTTGCGTTTCTGGTCGCAAAGAAGAAGTGTACGTGAATGAACCGTCCCCGGTAATTGTTATTTAATAGCTAGCACCTACATCATTTCTGCGTTTGCATCTTCAAACACTATGTTTTGCTGATAAGAGACAATCTCACGTGAACCCAACAACACACTGTTATCTCTGTACGAGCCGTTAACTCTCATATTTTTCACACAACAATGATACCGCAATGTTAATAACGCAAATGTTATGGCAAATTGATTCAGCGTTAAACCTATAATAGCACTGTAGCACTAAGATGGCGTATATTTAAATTATTAAAATGGAAATGTCTGGACCTCGTGGTTCGTTCACAACACGTCTTTATTCATGCTTATAATTTACGATACGCTATAAAATGTACCTACCTAACGATCAGTGAATAAAAGTTAGGTAGAAAACGAATGTCCCTGCACTGTGTCAGGATACGCGCATTAAAATGAGCTAACATGTTTAAATAGTGACGCGCCATTAATTATCGAAGAATTTATTTTACAATAAAAAACCTTTATTCATTTTATACGTATATATTTTCATTGCGTCGCTGAATATAATCATTTTTAGGGACAGACGAAACCTTAGCAGTTAACCTAAATTACAATTATAAATAAAAAATAAATTATATATTGTAATTTAAGTGCGGAAAAAAAATAACTGCTATTTTTTCACTTTAAACCCAGTTATCTGGTTATTGATTGGTACAGGCTTCTCGTAACATAGTGGGATTTACTGTAACCACCACGCTTGACAGGTGAATGGATTACCGTTGCAACAGTGGTTTCTTACTGCTAGTAAAGGGTTTACGTAGGACTCTATGTAGGAGTACGCCTCGGTAGGTACCACAACTACAGTGACAGTTATGCCGCCAAGCAGTGGTGTAAGTGATGCCACATAGAAATGTTCTGGGAGACAACATTTGTTTTGCTCGTCTCATCACGTTGTACTATAAAAAAAATTGTGATTTAATTTAGCAGGAGTGGCACTATCATGCGATAAATATACTTACTTACTTACTTTACTTACATAAAAAAAAAATAAGCTGCAGCTGGTCACCGATCGGGGTATTTTGGAACAAGCATTTTAATGGCAGCATTTAAGCATTCAAATATTTACTTAAACTCCAATATAAAGGACTGGAATTACTTTAAAATATAATTGGGTTACTCAACAGAATTTACTGTAATCCTATTTACTTTTTACATCCTATATACTTTTTTGAGTAACATAAGTCTCAATAAACTTAGCGTCAGCCTTAAAACATAAAAAATAAATCCAATTTTAATAAGAATTTCGATAAGTTTAACTTAATTAAATTTAACGTCGACTTGTAGCGACGTCACTAATTCCAGACCCAGCCAGCGATGCTCGTAAAAACTTACGATAAGCGCCATTATTGTCACAAAGGACGCGTGTAATTGTTTGTCAAATAAATACTAATAAAATATTTATGTTTATTAAATATAATTCTTAAAAGGAATACAGCTTACATAAAAGTTTGATTACAACGTAAATAGTTTTATTGAAATCAATTGTGACTGAAGAAATAGTATTTCAAGAGGGTATTTTAGTCGGATTGACATGATGTTAAAAAATTAGATTTCTAATAACTTGGTGAGGCATTATATTTACAAAAGGTCCTTCGAGACAGAATAGGATACCAAATTACTGGCATTTGATAATAGGTTGGTGAATCGGACTTCATGATGACGGACCTACATAATGATTTTTATCGAGGACTAATGAATTACGTGAATACTAGCCTACGCCCACTTACCAAAAAATCGTATGTTGTCTTCATCTACATACAGCGAATTGTTCAATTTTAAAACTTTCTTTTTTAATCGTTTTTACCTTTACTCCTGTTTTTATTAATCAAAGAAGTTACTCCTTTTTCAGACTGAGCATAAAGGTAATGCATATTTTCAGCTCCAAAAAGTGATGACTCTCAAATTTTAATATGTAAGCTGCTATTATAACGGATCGCCATCAACTTGAACCACTAAATCATTGTCAACCTCTAGCAGTTCTTAAAGGTGACGTTTTCGTTTCTAAGAAATATCTGGTACGTATGTACTTACTTCAGATAATGTATTTTTTTACTATAGAGGAAGAAAAGAAAAGAAAGAAGGAAAGAAGCGTGTATGGATTTAGGGTGAGCCTACAGGCACCTACCGTATACCATAAAAAATTCAACGGACAAATTAACGAAAGTTTACTGAAGTCATGTAAATATTGATCAAATGATCATCGCACAAAACCATTCCATTAATATAAGCAACCGACGGCAATACTAAGGTGACTTTTAGTGTCTATATATATCTAGACATTAAGAAAGATACAATCAAGTTATTAAGGGGTCGTTCGCAGATGTTTTGGTTCTATAAGGTCGAGCAAATAATTACGGCACGTAGAGGATGATAGCTAGTCCCTTCACCCGACCTTGGTCCGGACTATGGTGTAGTAAACCTTAAATTAGGAAATATATTATCTTATTAGTTTTACGATTGTTCCATATGTATATAACTGTAAACCATAGTTATTGTTGCTAAAATATGTATTTATCATTTAAAATCATCGGAAGTCTAAGTCTAAGAATACCGCATAACTTAATAAAGATAACGGCCGCATAACACGGTCCTGAGTATCCAGCTCTCTTGTTCAACATAGCGGCTATATCAGGCTATATATGTATATCATAGTATTCTAATTTTTGTTTGGATATCATCGTTATGTTTTCGATCTCGCAGAGAAACATCAAGCGAAGCCATTTCCATAGCTCGCTGCCTCATGCAGCCGGGCTAAATCTCGGTTCATTAACATGCGTCTCAATCCCTGTACTCGATTGCCCGTCGATATTAGTGGTGTCCACCAGGCTCAGCAGCAAGCGAACAACTCTTCAGTGGTGGTGGCGGCCTCATCTATGACCCGTTGTGAAAGAGACTGGACGGAGATAAAGCTGCTAAGATTTTGTTTATGAAATATTTATTAAATTAATTTAGTTAAATGAGTTTAATTTCTCAAGTTTAGTTAGCTTAAATGCATTTCGGGTTGTCTTGTACCAGTTGTCAATTTAGTTTAACTAAATTATCGTATCGGTAAACCAGTTCTCAACGTTCCGTTTGTCCCTAGCGTAAAGCGAAAATTGTGTTACAAAACAGGAAAAACATTTCAAAAAAGTGTGCACGTAACGTAATTTTTTGACGTTTTGCTTCGCTTAGCATAAAACACGCAAATATTATTCGCCCAATTTCGTGGTATTTATCTGTTCTAATTGTTTGTTTTTATTTGGTGACGGAAAACGGTGAGAATTTATAACAATAGATTAAGTATTATAGTACAAACCTATGATTAAGAAATAAATCCATACTAATATTATAATTCGAAAGTAACTCTCTCTGTCCCTCTGTCTGTTTGTTACCTTTTCACGGTTTAACCGCTGAACCGATTCTAACGATATTTGGCACAAAGATAGCTTGCATCCCGGAGACGTACATAGGAATTCTTTTTATCCCGGAAATCAAATAACTCCCACGTAATGTTTAAAAAACCTATATCCACACCGACGACGCGTAGTTTGATATAAAGTATATTGAAGTAGTATACTATATAAAATTGTAAAAATCTGTCAGTTTTGCTAATCATTTGCGATGTTATTTGTGGAAATAAATACGTAGTGATGCTTTTTGTGATAAGAGATCTTCTTACAATTTTGTCCTCGGGTAAACTTTCAGATAAAGTTCCTTTCAAAAACTTGCCGCACAGTAACGAGTCTGCTTAAACATTCTATAATTTCTTCATCATCGTCAGGAAAATCTATGTTTATTTTAAAATAACTTCAATTCGAACTGTATTTATCATTATGAAAGAATACATTTTTACTGGTAGTAGGATTCCTATGCAGGAATCCGTCTAGGTAGGTACCACCCCGGGGCCAGTTATTCTGCTGTGAAACAGTAGTGTGCGAACATTACTGTGTTTCGGTCTGAAGGGCACAGTGGTATGAGACTTAAGAACTGATGTCTCAGGGTGATGGGCACAGTGAGGTGTCACACAGATGTTCTGTGTCTTCACTAAACGCTTTTAACGGTGTTAAATAAGGTCTACAGAGTGATTAAGTTTGTCATTAAACGTATTTAGCAAGCTAAATATTTTGGTACAAGAAGAATGTTTGACTTAAGTGAGTTTTTACGTTTAAGAATGATGATTTAAGCGGCCCATAACTCAACTTTACTGAATCATCACCATCATCATTTCAGCCTACCACCTTTCGACAGCTGAACACGGGCCTCCCTCATAGATAGCCACTAAAGCTTGTAGCTACGAGTATCATTTTGGGAGTTTTTGCCATAGTGGCCACGCTTGACAGGCGGGTGGGCAACCGCGGTTTATTTATTCAGATTTTCCAGGAAGATGCTGCTGCCCAGCTCCTAGTTTTCATTTCACTGAATTTTATTGTTTTATTCTTAAATTTGATTATTTTTATTTTTACACCTTGGTAGGTGAATTATTTTTCTAATTAAATTTAAAGAGACATAGTAATGATTGTATTGCTTTATTTTCTTAGATCTGCCATTAACACATCTCTCTTCTGCCACCGCCTCCGCCTCCGACTCCGATAAACCAAATTTAAAAACGCCCGACTCCGACTTTCGTTCCATTAAAACCTACCCCGTAACATCCATACTTTGTAGCAATTTTTAGATGACGCTTAATTTTTGCTGTGGACTTGTGATAGACTGCAATGAATTTTAAATCTCTCCATACAAAATGTTTAAAAACAAATGGGATTGTGTTATTTTAAAATACTTTGAGGAGAAACGATACAATAGTTTGGAATATGAAAATATATTTATTAATTCAATCAAATATTTAAGTAAATTACACTGGACGGAATACACAAATATTTAAACTAATATAAAAACATAAATATTTAACAAACTTTATCAACTATGAATAACATCTATTTTCTTAATTACAAATAAAATTAAAATACTGTATAGTTAAGACATCTGTACACCTAATACCGGGCCTGAAATTTCTACATTACTTAGATTTTTCTATAAACTGACAATACTATTAGGACAAAATATTTTTACAAATAATATCTACTCATAATTTCTTTGAAATGCCATGCTCATTTGAATTAATTAATAAAAGAAGCAAATTATAGTTTAATTTGCCGTCAAAAAAAGTATTTAAAAAAAATCTAAAACTACTCGTATATGCAATGTTTTACGAAATGATATTCGTTTAGACTCTGGGCCCTACTCTTAAACATTAAACAATTATCAAGTCAAGATTACGGTAGGTAAAATCAACATATCAAATCGGCTCTTTGCCGCAATAATTCTAATCTTATCTCATGCTCTCTTGCTGCCAATCTCAAAGCAGCGATACTAGAACTTCTCACATCGTCCACTACTGCGTGCGGGGGAAATGTTTCGCTTCCTGGCGATATCGGAGGCGAAATCGACGGCGCTGGAGAACGTGCAGCTTCAGGTGACAGCCGGGAATGTTCGGGTGATAGTCGCGGTGGTTCGGGTGCGGTTAGATTGGCGAACAGCGAGTGAAAGTGAGCGGGAGATGTAGCGTACAGCGGTGCGCCGAATAACGGAGGGCGCGATAAATGTGGCAGGTACTGAGTTCCAAATAAAGGACTGCTTGCGTATCTGTTAAAACAAAAACTTATTAAAATAAAATAGCTGCATTCCATGCTACGACATTAGCCTTCATAACAAACGTTCCATTAGACAAATTCAAAGAGGAAACTAAGAGGATAAGCAGTCGTAAAACAGAAAAGTAAATACAATTATAATATTTATTATATAGCTATTTAAGGAAGAATTTACTAACAAAGTTGTAAAAATTTTACTAATATGTCGTATTACACAAATCTCTCAAAATTAATATAATATATACTATAATAATTATAATGAATCACACGACAGTCCTCACCGGAAAGAAGCCAATGCATTATCAAATGGTTTTCTCAATCCAAAGCCTAGTTGCGACAGCGGGTGTGGTGGAGCGGGGAGAGTGGCGGATGTCGGCAGGGGCTGAGCTCCGCTCAAGTAACCGCTGTACGGATGTGCGTGAGGCCCAACCTTTTCTTGTTTCCTCCATTTCGCACGTCGGTTTTGGAACCATACCTGTGAATAATGAATATTTAACTACTTTACAAAATAAATAGCAAAACATTTTTGAATTAAAATAAGATTATCAGGAATGGCATAAAAGCGAGCCCCCAATAGTTTTCGCAATAGAACAACCTTCCAGTGCGTGTTAAAATAGCCACTAAAATTGGAACAAGCAATCCCAATTTTAGTTGTGACGTCACTGTAGTCTATGATTTAAAGCGACCTCCTGCCCCTGATCTCATTCAACACACGACTCAAACAACAGGTAAAAAAACCGCAGACTAATCAATAACAAATCGACCAGTAAATGTGATTTCTTACCCATTCTAAAATGAATTAATGTTGATTACATGGTTTTATACAATACTGTTATCGTTTGTACATAAAAGAAGATTAAAGTCCGGCTAAAACAATGGAGATTCCTATCAATTGCATAATCGTCAATATTTCTAGATTATTTTGACCAATGCATTGTTAGTAATGTTTATATTATATTATTTATAGTACCTACAGTAGCGTCGAATAATTGTGTAATATACCTTATTTATCTTTGTTGTATTCTGTTTTATGTAACTGGACGAATGTAGTTATCCCTAAGTATATTATTGTAAAATACGAGTAATTTGTGATCTGATTTCTCTTGAAGTGACATAATTTCTTATGAGATCTAAATTATTCTAAACTCCAATAGCACCTTACGATACAATCTTTGTGTAATGAATATTTATATTAAGATTTTATAAGTAAGTAAAAAAAATCAATGATTAAATCCTTACTATTATTATAAATGCGAAAGTTACTGTCTCTGTCCTGCTGTCTGTTTCTTATCTTTTCACGGGTCAACCGTTGGACCAATTTTGACAAAATTCGGAGTTTGAATACTGCATTGGATACTTTGTATTCAGGTTCCCTGAGTAAAAAAAAACCTACACGCAGACATGTTCGCGGGTTTTACGACTTTGTTTCTGTAATCTACAAATATGTCCGTTTGTAATGTCCGTCACATTCGTGTATGTTTACGAATTCTAATGCAGTCACGGTAATCACGGTGGTAGGAGTCCTATGCAGGAATCCGTTTAGTAGGTACCACCCCAGGACCAGTTATTATGCCGTGAAGCAGTATTGTGCAAACATTACAGAGTTTCGGTTTGAAGGGCACTGTGAGCTAGCGTAATCACTGGGCAGATGAGACTTAAGAACTTATGTATCAGGGTGATGAGCACATTTGTTATGGGCAAACGTTGCACTAACCACCAGGTAAACGTTTTGCTCGCTTCATTACATTATCCAATAAAAAAAATCCTTCGAGTACCTTCGGTATTTTTAAAAAACCTAAATCCATGCGGGTTTCAGTATTATCTGTCATATAAAAATAATGGGAATAGTTAATATTTAGAATTTAATGATATTTACTGGTATGGTATGATTCCTATGCAGAAATCCGTCTAGGTAGGGTCAGTTATTCTCCGTGAAGCAGTAATGTTTCGGTTGAAGTTCACTGAGAGCTAGTGTAATCACTGGGCATATGATACTTAAGAACTTAAGTCTCGGTGAACGTTTTGCTCGTCTCGTCACTTTATCAAATAAAAAAATAATCATGAATTATTTTAGCTCTTTACTTGTTATACTTTTAAAAAACCAACATACGTCTTTCAGAATATTTCAACTTACGTGTTAAAACTTACTTTTAACAAATAACTTTACGATGTCGTATCTCTTAGCACTCAAGTGTCGGCATATAAAATTACAGAAATCGTTAGCTAATTACTTTGTTATGTTGTAAGTGTTAAGTTATAAAGACAATGTTGTATTTACAATATAACCGCAATTTAATAAATTATGATGTACTACAATTTAATGATAATAATAAAACAAGAATAATCGGTTTCACTGCACATTTGTTGTTAAAATAAAATACATTGTAGCATCATTGTTACTTAAAAACTTTTTGTACTTTATCACAGTTATTTAAAAATAGTATTGAAAAAAACTTTTATATTGACGAAGTATTTAATGTAAAGAACAGGCTTGCAATTTGCTATTTGCCATTCGCACGTATATATTTATAAAAAATAAACTAATTACACTAAACTCTTAATCTATTATTTTCAAAAATTATACGCCTCACTCGAATTTCTCTTTGATGGTTGCGTTTTGCAGACGTATATTACACATACACAAACACCTAAAGCCAGAAGAAGTATCTGTAAGCTTCGCTATGTGCCAACCGAGCCGGACTTGATCTCAGGAATACATATAACAACCTTGACGACTTCATACATCTATTGAAAGAAATGATGCATAATTAATTTTTTCAAGTTTCGGATTGCGAAGTGATTGAGTAAATTAGATTATCATAGCGTACCTTCCTGCTAAGGGAGACCTGGTTTTGAATTACAATCAAAGACTATATTACTATATCACTAATTATGTTACTAGACACTATTAGAAATCTAAGAATAGAGTCCCGTGTTGCTTGTTTTGCACTGGAATTGTTGCATCGACTAGGGAAAGGTAAAGACGAGTGATTGCCTCGGAAATAATGCTTACGACAGTATAAAATATCCTGCGTAGGTGACATCTAATCATCACAAGATATCACCGTGATCGAAACCGGTCAGAACGCTACAGCAAAGCGAAACTAATAACAATTTCAAGTAATTGAAAGCGATATGACAAATACCTATATTGTGAAATTATATGTAATAATCAGCACCATTAACCTAATAAAACAAATAGAGTTATTCAAACGTAAAAGGTTTTCCTTTGCCATTAAGTTAACCCTTTAGCCTAAGATAGATAAGATAACAAGCTATCATGTGACGTATGGGCATCAGAACAAACTTACAAACTTACATAGTAGTCAACATCACATTTTACTCTGGAACAAAATTTTATAATTTCAATGTTCCGTTCATCGTCGCTTATCATCAGCCTTTCTACGCCTAGACACAGATCTGTCCAAGGAAACATCAACAGGAGCTTATACCTCTCGCCACTTACCACACAGGGCACTGGCGGGTTGAATAACCTACCCTATTCGCTGTACAAAATTTGTACCATAAGTGTCATTATCATCATCATCATAATTTCAGCCTATCACTTGTCCAATAAAAATACTACTGCCACTTTTCGAGTTGGTGCCAACTGTGTTGAACTACCACAAATACAAAGGAAATTTTAACGTATCGTGACATGTATTGAAACATGGATCGTGTACGATAAACTTTCATATCAGTGACCTGGTCCAGAAGTTGAAGCCCAACTTTGTCCAAAACGAAAGACTAAGGAAAAGCTGGTATTGAGGTGGTCAAACAACATTTCCACTTCCTTTTCATGATAATTACCTCCCCTACAGTTTTCAAACTATGATTGTTACTAGTTTCCAAATAACAAGAGCATGAAACTCCCACGCATCATGCTCTAAAAAATTGTGTACTTTGAGGAATTTATTGATATCCGCGGTTTTAATCAACTGACCGATAAATGATAAAAGTATGAACAATTATGTTAATTAAATATTGACCCCTATTTTATGTAAAACAGTCATTTTACACCTATAAAAACCTCATACCTTAATGTTACCTAACCTTATAAATTTTTACGCTTCATAAGTAGCTTCTCACACGGAACAAATACTTTTATGAACCTAGAGATAATTATTTCGGGTATATGTGTTTTGTGTATGTGCAAATTGTGTATGTAAACGATACAGGCGATATCCCAGTAGTGAGGTATAATTAAAAAAAATGCGTGGCTCAAAGTGCATCAGATACGTCCTGACTTTATCACTTTTTACATTACAAAACGTTGCACTGGAGTGTAATAAAAGATTACTAGGAAAACCCCTTTGCTGTGTATAATAGTACTTCAAGAAACATCTGAATTATATCAATCGGTAGTAGAATAGCGGGGACACTCGCTCCCATGAGTAAAACGTAAAAGACATTTAATATTATTGTGAAGCCTTTGAAGCTCTTTGTATTTTATGATATTATTAATGATTGCCTCAGAAAAAAAGCGTATAATAAAATAGACTGTAACTGGCCGTAAAGTAAGCAATTTTATATTATTTTAAATTATTATCAATTAAAAAAGTGTACCTTATCATTTTAATAACATACAATGTTGTTGTTAATGGAAATGTCCCTTAACATCACCGATTTTATAGCTCCACAACATCGCAACAAGTATGACCGTGCACGTGAGAAAAATATTAACTGTTTCACATCTCGGAGAGTTTCCATAAACGTGGGGTTTTATTACGTTGTAATTGATCGTTATTGGATCTCTTTATTCATAAGCATGGTGCGGTAATTGTGTGGTAGTTTAAGCGAAACGTATTTTTACGCTGCGTTACGTATTCGTTGGTTTTTGTGTCCGGTTATGTTGCGACTGTCCCCGTGTCTCTGACACTGTACCATAGTCTATCTTAGACCTCTTACACTTGTAGTGCTTCTGTGTTTTGGCATACACTATAATTTCTACTGCACAGTTAATAGTTTAGTATTCGGGAGATGTTGCCCTGGTCGATAATTGACCAGAAGGACAATATTTTTACGGAAAATGTTAGTTCTTTATTACATATGAGTAAAAGTATGTGTACATTAATAACATATACGTACATTCAGGCTTCAAAAAATTAAACGTCATGACTTCCTGACATATATCTATAAGTTTTTTTTGTCATTACAATTCATTTATGTACATTGATTAAGCCATTTCAAGACGTGCGCAAATTTCCTCACGTACGGTGTACACGCCTGGATTCGTTATTTCACAAGCCGTTAGCTTTTTTGCGCAATAACATTTTATCGCTTATTCTGCATGGCGCATTGGAACGAAGTGGTCAAGATTTTGCGTGTAATAGTACGACATTCAGGAATCGAAGAGGATGTTACGCAAAAGGACTTTCAAGTTCAGAACATTAAAAAGAGGTTAAATATATTTGTATCAAGCTAAACAATTACTACGATTATTTTCTATTTTTATTAGTATATGTTTCATATGATTGACATTAATATTTTTAATGTAAATGAATGTGAAATTTGTGCAAAATAACATAAAAACATTTATTTCTAGACAAAACAATTCTTATTCACTACAACATAACAGCTGGAAGACTAACTTGCCAGGTTTGGCAAGCGGGAGCGCAAACACAGATAAATATAAAATAAATGCAGCTGTTATTCTCGTGATTTAATATTTCCCTTAGTCCACTGTCATGAAATCCAAGGGTTAGAGACGGGATGTGGTAATGATACCCATAAGTTATCGCAGAATCAATTTTGTGTCATCATAACTAGCTAAAAATATGAAGTTGAAAAACCAGGTGAAACTGTTAGAAGATATTTCTAGTAGATAAACCCTTTATAAAATAGTGTTAATTGAAAGAGACGACGAGAGAGATGATTTATTTATGTATATAAAACATTTTCTGTTTATATATTGATCAATTCCAATTCTAAAACATAAATCAATGTTAATTGTTAAAGATAATATGATAAAATGATTTCATCGAAATCGACGCAAAAAGTACAGAATATATTTCGAACATAAACAAAAACAAAAATATTATTTAAAACTAACAGAAACGTTACAGAAATTGAAAGTAAAAGAAAATCGCGCCCAAAGAAGTTTTAATTAAAAAAGGACAAAAGTCTTACCTGAATTCTGGCTTCTGTTAATCCTATTTTTAGGGCCAGCTCTTCTCTGTAACAAAAGCAGACGTTATAATACATACTACACTAGTTTTAGGGTTTTAGGGTTTTTTTATTTTTCTTAGTCATTTATTCTCAGACTTACTCGTTTCGTTTTTAGATCAGTGTGTATTTTAAAGGTAGATTTACATAGACAGCGAATCTTCTGGAAGAAGAAAGTGTTCCAATGTGCGACGAGTGAATATAATCCATACTAATATTATAAATGCGAAAGTAACTCTCTCTGAATGATCGTGATGAAATTTGGCACAGAAATAGCTTACATCCTGGAGACGGAGACTTGCATAAGCCACTTTTTATTCCGGAAAATCAAACAGTTCAAACGGGATATTTAAAAAACTTATATCCACGAAGACGAACTCGCGGGAAACATCTGTAATAAATAATTGGACTCTATATTTCCTGCGCAATGCTACCCAAAAGATGTTGCATTGATATATTGTTAACAAAACTATAAAACCTCCTTGAAAAATACTCCTGTTACTGCGTGCGAACCGAAGCAAAACTCCAGCTCATCTAATTGATAACTTGTGAATGTTGTTCTGTAGCGCCTTTGTTTCCTTCGGGGGATGTCTTCGTCACCGCTACCAGAGCAAGGGCGCTCTGGCTCTATAAGTGAGAGTTCTGGTGTTGCGGAACACCCGGCATCCGATACACCCATTATTCTTAAGGTAAGTAGTTGTGAGAGGAAACTGTAACAAAATTGTAACATCATATAATTAGCAAAATAGCAACAACAACATTTTAATGATCTGCTATTCATATACCTCCTTTTATTAGAGATATCCTCACAATCATAGCGTATTAAAAATAATACTAGTAATTATTAATCAGCGGGCTAAAATCGGCTTGTTTTCGTGTACTTGAACACTGATCATTTCAGCCTATCAATAGTCCACTGCTGATCATACGCCTCCCCCGCAGACTTCTAGTAGTTCTCACCTTGGAGGGACCTTGCCATAGTTGCCACGCTTGGCAGGGGGGTTGGTAACCGCAGTTTTTTTATTCAGGAAAATGCTGCTGCCCATCCTCTGGTTTTAATCCTCTGTCGACTTTTACGACACCCACGGGATGAGAAGGGATTATAAACACATAAGAGACGATCATCTTACGATCCCAATTATCATATTGACCAAGTTTGTGAGGCAGCTTCATAACAACAACCCCTTGTACGCAACGTTCCGTTTTTGGTTTACTTGAGTCGACACAAGAGGCAAGTCTGAACTAAACGGTCCGATGTATTCTTTTTATTTATTTAACACTATAAAATGAGACGTAGTAGTAAGTTCATAATGATATTTAAATAATGCATAATTTAAAACTTAAAAATTTGCTAACCATGGTTTTCCTCAATAGCGGCTTCTCGTGTTTAGGTAAAAAATAAACAAAATTACGTATAATAGCCACTGAGGAAGTATACTGTGTGTAATTAATGGAATTAAAATAACATAAGTGAAAACGTTTGTAAAGAAGGCTAATTAGTCGAAGTTTCATGATATCGATGAATATTTCAAGTGTTTCGGACATTTCAAAAGATTTTTGATACAATTTTAATTCTTTTCGTTACTATTTTTTTGTAATTGCATCCATGCAATTGCTACAACCGCAAACGTACGTTCATATAAGTCTAATAAAGACAATTATGAATAAAGACCATTATTACAACAGAATTACACATTGTTGATATACACTTCGATATTAATATAATTATTGGAGTTGACCTACAGCCGTGCTCCGCGCTCTAACGTCAAGCACAATTAACTGTTGTATCGCATTTCCCCATCTAAATTGCAATACGCACACGTCCGCTTTCTTCCATCCTTTGTATGGTACAAGCAAAGAAAATGCAATAAATACCGATGCTTTATAGTTTGGGTAAAAAAAAACTATAAAGCTGTGGGTATACCGTGTGGTGGCGGCTTAAGAGAATCTACCACCCCATCTCATCCCATGGGTGTCGTAAAAGTCGACAGAGGGAAAATGAAAACCAGGAGATGGGCAGCAGCATCTTCCTGGAACACCTGAATAAATACATTGCGGTTGCCAACCCGCCTGCAAAGCTTGGCCACTATGGCAAAATCACCCTAAAATTAAAGCTACAAACTTTTGTGGCAATCTATAGAGGAGGCCTGTGTTCAGCAGTGGACTAGTAATAGGCTGAAATGATGGTGATGATGATGATAGTTAGGGTTCACATTCCCTTTGTATAGCAAACCTTAATCTAACCAAATACTGAATATATCGTTTGGAAATATTATGCAATTATTTCACGAACTACTATATAAATAAATTATTAAATAAATTAAAAAATTGTATGTACCAGTTCACTTGTAATAACGAATTTTTTTTCACGTGTTTCAACTGTTTGCCAGATATAATATCGGGCACTTAGCCAAATATTATACTTACAATAAAATAATAAAGTATCGTAACAAAAAAAATTGTTCTGCGTTTTATTAATTTTGAGAGTAAAGTTTTTGTACTTCACGTTTCATTTGTGTAAAATATAAAAAAAAATTGTCGCTTCATCTCTTCACTTTCATCGATGTTATGAAGGCAACCGTTTGAAAACGCATATTTTTAACAAAAAAATAATTTAAAGTCATAAAACATACTTTTTGTCCTAACGATAACATAAAAATTAATTAAAAAAAATACGAATGCCCGCAAAATGTTTGTTAAAAGATTACCTTATAAATTGCAAAAAATAGCAATAACAAGAATGATACGCACGACTGCCTTGAACGCGTATTTGAATTTCCAACGGCTTCTATTCAATTTATATTATTTTTCTTTTCATATTATATAAAAGACTTAAAGTTACTAAGTCTCCTTTGTTTCACATTCACGTTTTCTGTTTAAATTATTAGAAAAAATAATATTACAGAAAACACCTTTAAGTATATGTACATATAAATGAGTAATAGATTGTGTGTTTGCACTTGTAGTTTTTCCTTTTTTTTCACAGTTTAAATATTACTGCTCAGTGCTGTTCGTTTTACATTCAATATTTATAAATATCTGATGTTATTTGTGACATATTCTGAGAGATTCTTAAATAGTTATTTGATTCATATCTACAAACTGCACACGCCATACAAGTGAAACCTAAGTGTGGGTGCATCGTTTAGTAGGAGTATATATATATTTTCGGTGATGTAATTGCTGTTAGCCTTCTCGGCTTTTACAGCTTCATCGGATACTTTAGTAGGAGTAAGTGACGAGACGAGCTAAACGTAAACGTAATGTAAAAACTAAACAGAACATTTCTGTGTTGCACCACGACGCGCTCGTCCTAAGACATCAGTTATTAAGACCCGATTTCACCGATTGCTTTGGAAATCAAGTTTAATAAAACCAAGTTTTACTTAACTGAGTTCATATGTATCATTTGATCTCGGTTTTCGTCTTACCGATTTCACCGACTCCATTTTGATCGCGTTGAGAAAAACGAAGTTTACATGTAATATCGTCACAATCTAAAACAGAAAGACTATTTATTTCGTATTTTGCGACATCAAAGCCTGTTTTTATGCCTTTAGCCTGTTTTTATGCATAGGCTACATAGGTATGCAAACAATAAATAATACGAATTAAAAATAATTTTTGTGTTTACATAGTTGTGCAATTGACAATGACAGCTCTCTAAAGAGCTGAACGTCGAAAATTAGGGCGTTCAGAATTTGTAACCGCGTTTAGCATTGACTGCGTTCATTTGTTGTTGATGAAATGCAAACTGCATTGAACTCAGTTAAACGCTTAAACTTCGTTTTTCTTGAACTGATCGCGTTTAGTTTCAACGGCGAAATCCGCCCTTAGTCTCATATGCCCTGTAATTACACAAGCTCTGTGCCCTTCAAGACGAAACACAGTGACGTTGACAGACTACTGCTTTACGGCGGAATACTGGCCCTGCGATGGTATCTTACTATACTGATTCGTACATAGGAATCCTACCACCATTAAAAAGGTTTAAAAGATTTTTAAACACACATTTCACTAGCTATCACTACACTTCAGACCGAAAAACAGTAATATTTGCACACAACTACTTTTTCAGGTAGAATAACTAGCACTGCTACCAACGCAGTCACCTACACGGGGTTTAGTTCCTGCATAGGATAGTTCATACATTACACCTGTACAAATAACAAAATTAAAGTGTCTATCTGCGATTTCGCAATAAACATTTTCGTAGTCTCATACGGTTATTTGCAGGATACCAAAACTCAAACACAAGTTTTTAAAAATTTTGGCTGTTTGTTTGTCCGGGCTGATTTCCGAAACAGCTGAATCGATTTTGACGGGACCTTCATAATAAAGCAGGTGAGTTTGTATGTTTACGACGCTCTAATTCCAGGAAATACTAACCTGATTCGAAAAAGTAATTTTGCATTAGATAGCTCGTTGATTGGAAATAGGTCTTAGGCTATATATAATATTTCATGCTATGGCCTTAATGAGGCTGAGAATCAAACATTACCGAGAAAGACCGAACTGTGAATACTCAGATAATGATTTTTATATATTTATTAAATGTGAATACTCAGGTCAGTGAGGTACCATGCCGCTCGGTCGTATCTGTTCGTCAGTTTATTTTAGTAATAAATAATAAGCTCATAATGTAAATATTTTATTTAACGAATACAATTTAAGTTATCGATAAAAATACTAAGTGGACCGTATTAGACATTCACGGACCGAGATGTATATAGTCTTTAAGGCGCAAACTTAGCTACATACTAAGAAATTTCAAAACAGCAGACGATTTCAAAAGCAGATTAGAACAACAATACTTGTCGAAGTTAGATAATTGTGAGGTTTAGCTGCCCTTTTTTTCTATAGAAACTAAGGCAAGTTTCGTTAACTTCAGGGAAAGAGATTTAATCTATTCCATACTTATTTGTTTTCTGATTCAGTTTTTTTGTTAGAAAAGTACTAAATTATTTATTTTTTACGTTCTTGATAAATTTATTTTCAAAGTATTTCAAATTAACTGCAAATAAAGAAGAAAAGAAATAATAATACAAATTTAAATTCCATGATTACATCAAATTTAGACTTTGTATAAAATCAGGATATCAATAAAATGACACTGCAAGAACTGAATACCATATAAAAAGCTGCAAATTGCTGTCAATTTTAAACACATCAGCAAATATTGCAAACGCAATTTTGTTAACTTTATTTTATTCTTTGTAATGCAGCTTAAATAACGATAATCACGTGTAACATTTTTCGATCCCTTTTCAAATTTATTTTCAAATTTTGTGTCCGATTTAATACACGTAATGGCAACGATATAGTGTAAGTAAAAAAATAATTATTCTCTGACATTTAGATTTATGTTTTAGAATGTGATTGTAATCATGTCTCGTAGGTAACGCTGTCCGTAATATCCATACTAATATTATAAATGCGAAAGTAACTCTCACTGGCCCTCTATCTGTTTGTTACCTTTTCACGCTTCAACCGCTGAACCGATCTATAGGATGTTTGGCACGGAGAAAGCTTGCATCTTGGAGATGGGCATAGACTACTTTTTATTCCGGGAACATATATAGTTCTCACGGGATATTCAAATAACCTATAGCGAGCATCAGCTATATGATCCTAATATAGTTTGTATATATGTCCCTATTTAACAATCACAACTTCTCAATTTAAAAATGGGTTAAATAAATATAGATCAAACGAACGAACCTTATACAACTTAAATGTATAAGATGGTAGATTGTATTGTGTGTACATTGTATTGCGGTAGAATTAAATCAGAAGATCGTGAATCTGTTAAAGAAGTTAAAGATTTAAGGAGGCTTTCACAGCTTCGCCGGATAGAATGGAGGCAAAGCGCTGAGGGTGCTTTGCACAAACCTTTATTTATGGATGACCGATACAGAGAGGGACCTTGGCTTGGACCGTCATGCTGTGTGCAAAAGTAACTGAATCGGGTGCGCCCAAGGGGGCCGGCTTCGGCTCGGTCAGTTACATCAATCTGGAGGAGTACCATACTCGATGGTAAGCTGTTAATGTAGCTACTCTCCACTCACACTCACTAGGGAAAATCGTTCAGCTAACATCTTTTTATTTCTTTATGGCTTTTTTATCGTCGTCACATAGAACCTCGTCACTGTTTTTCATTACACTGGATTCGAGTCTTATGTTGTACTGGTGTGAATTAAAAAATAACTGTTTTTTATATAAAACAATATACAAAATATTAACATAAAAGAACCAATAATGATTTCTTATATTTACGCGTTTAATAAAATTAAACGCGATAAAATACGTAATATTATTTTCATTTAAATAAAAGAACCAGTAAACAAACAAGTACACGGTTAATACATACACACAGTCACGCCATTCGACCGTATAAGGGGTAGGCAGCGGCCACTCACGTATATCACTTATCGCCCTCGCGGGAAAGCCACGTCGCCGCCATTTTGGTACGAGTCAAAAAATATTGCTCGCCTTTGTGTTCCCACTAGCAGTGTAGTGACAACAATTGCATACTGTGGTGTTATTCTGCACGAATAAATGCTGTCCGTACAATACCTTAGTCTCCTCGTACGACACGTCGGTAGGGAAAAGGTAGGTGCAATTCTACTCTGCGTGACACCAATCGGCAATTAGTTTAAATAATTTCTGCATCCTATAGAAATACTGAAAAACCCTCTTTTATCTCTTGCACACAAATGACTTATTGAACATAGTTGTAACATCAATCAAACGAACACGTTTCATGTAAAAACATTAAACGTAAATTATAAAAGAGTTACAAAAAACTGTAAAAAGCTTAGCTAATTAATTAAAATTTAATTAAGTAAGTTTCATTCTACGAGTCATCGTTTTTTTAAAGTTTGAGTAACTAAGGTTCGTTTCGAAACCGTTAGCGATGTTAATTGACGAAATAATTAACTTTCAGTTAATTAAACTTTCAGTGTCAATTTTTTTGACTTATTCATTGGCTCTAACCAAAGGTGAGAAAAAAGTAAAATAACAGCCTATAAAGGTCCTACTTCAGCACAGACGTCTTCCTCAAACATGCAAATTCCCCACGATGTTTCCCTTCGCAGCTGAGCACGTAGTAAACGAGGTTACACCGGGCCTGAATTAAGATCACTCGCTTACTACGAAATTTAAGGTAGCACCTGATTTACCTTCCTTATATTCTTCCTTATATTACATTCCGTGTGCATGAGAGTAATAAAAAACTTAATTTGTCAGTTATAAACTCTTAATATAAATTAGATATAGGTATCCTCTATGAAACTTTGCTTTTTTATAAAAATCCTTAGAAATAAAATCTCCTTACCGATATTTTTATGTGTGTTTAGATAGAATTCCTGCAAAACACGTTTTGTTAATTTATCTTATCACTATTATCGAAATTTAACATCTGCACAACTAAGTAAACTGATAGCACTTTATCGTTATTTTGTTACAAATCGTTACGGTTTCCACCAGACTAGTTGTCTCTAGGGAGTTTCGTTAGTGACTGACGTTTAATTACTAAACAATACAACTGTCATAGTAAGCCGTCAGCAATAAATTCTAACAAACTAATCCTAATCTTAAGATAACTACCGATTTGCAATTTGAAGAATTCTCCCCGTTCACGCTATGAATCAATTTCCTAGAAAGACAATTCATTGTTTTCTCCTTTGCGTATTATCTCTGATTATTTTCATGAGTATTTTTGCATATTACGTTAGTTACCTGTTACTTAATAACCGGTATTTTTGTGTGGGCTCTCCAGGACGATGTTATCGTAATCTTTTATAAACAGTACAGAAGGACTTTTGGCGCCAATTCGAAGTGGCAGAAGTGTTTTAATTTAATTTTGTAATTTCTGTGTATATTTGGCGCTTTTATGTTTAATATTGATAGTTTATTATGCAGCAAGTGCTACTGAAAGTGTTGTCATTGGAAAATTCAATTCAAGACCTAAAATTGTCCTTTTCGATTTGTCCCCATCAGTCAAGCAAATCTTCAGTAAAAGTCAACTATCATTTTACTGTCAATCAAAATTTTGAAGTCTTGCTGCTGGTACAGAAGCATAACACATATTTTAAATATTTTGCATAATATATTTTACTTGTGAGTAGTAGATATTAGTGTAATAATATAAAAAAATAGATGAATATATAATAAAAGGGATGAATGTATCAAAATGATATATATTTTTTAAGTAGTTATGATTCTCTAATTATTGTAGCATGCCAAAATTATTTACAGTTACCGAAGATGTTAATGATAGAAACTGAGATGATAATATGCGCCTTCCACTGTTATAAAAGAAACAAATGTTACTCTAAATTATTATAATTCGTTTGCATTTGTCCTTTTGGATTCGTTGGCGACCTCTGGGGAAGTTCTTGCGGCCCCGCAGTCTATAGGTGAAGTTCCCATTGACTCGGTTATTCTACGTGCATAACTGAATGTACTATGTAATGGTCTCATCTAACTACGTTTTCCAGTCGATGCACTCTTTCCATGCTTTTACGCTAAATCAGATAGTTCCCACGGAATATTTGCAAAAGCTAAATCCAAGCAGATGAAGTCCAGCATCAGCATCAGCTAGTATGTTTTAAACTGTAAATATTGTTCAGATATATGTGTACTCTATAAAACTTTGCTTTTTTTATGAAAACTTATAATAAATCCTTCGAAATAAAACCTCTTTTGAATCCGGAACAGACACGGAATGGAATCATTTGATTGAGTCGTCTTTCCAGCCAAGCGACCATCCAAATTGCCATATAGTGCAGTATATAGCAGCTACATCTCCCGAAAACAGAAATGTATTTTTGGGCTTACAATCGAGAAATGTTAACTAAGGTAAGTTCTAGAAGGTTGTATAACTTCCGTGACGACACTTGTTACAATTAAACAATTTAATTTAAAAGAATGTGACGCCTGTCGTCTAATTTCAGAGTAACTATACAAATTTCTTTCCATTTCTTACCATTAGTCTAAACATATCATTAATTAAAAAGTTTCATTTTATTCGACATTTTTGCAATTCATTTTGTTGTAAATAAAAACGACCTGTTTTTAATATGCAGAAACCGTATAGATTATAATAAATACGGTGATTTTGATAGAGATAAGTGAAAATCGTGGCATGATCAGTAATTTACCATTGAGTTGATTGTGAATCGGTAATAGTCATCTATCTCTATGGAGCGTGACGCCACCTGCAGTCGCATCTGCTGCACGCGTCGGTAATCGCCAATTTTTACGCATTTTCCATCGAATTAAAATAAAAAGAAACGAAAATTGTACTAATTTGAAATAGTATTCCAAAAGCCCGCTTTTAAGAAAGCATATCGAAAGCAAAACTTGAAAATCACGTAATCATTCCCTATCAAGCAAAAGTAATTTGAACCGTGACATTTATTTATATTTTAGGAACCGTAGATGAAAATGTCTAATTAACTTATAATTAAGACAGCAGGGAGGAAACATTAAACTTTTAAATTGCGCATTGATTGATAGAAAACTTAAGCGCTCGTAAAATATATGAAGTTAAAACATTAAGTAATACTTAAAGCAATGTCTGAACAATGTTTAAAACAGACTTCATATTCTCCTTACATAATATTTACTTAAGTGTAGTCATTATTGTTAATAATTAAGTCAAGTTTCCATGATTACCGTGTTTATCTGCAACACACCATGGTTCCATTACAAAATTAGAAGTAAATATTTTTGATATCTCTAAAGTTTATTTCAATTTAAATAAATAACCATGTTCAGACAAAGTGAAATTCGCGATGTAATAATTCGTAGAAGAAAAAACAAATCTGATGGCGAGTGATACAAACAGCGTTTCCTATTTAGCAGATAGTAAAAAAATTGATTAAATTAAATAAAGCAATCAAGAAGTAGATTTTAACGCTTCAGCGGCTTCGTTGTGGATAGTGGAATATTAACCATTGATCGAGTCCGCAGAGCGAGTAATCGGCGCATTGACTGACAAACTTTTTACAATAGCTAGCGGTACCGAGTTCGTTTGCCTCCGGTACTTGTCAACTTTTTGCCGGACCATTAGCACAATCTCTGGTAAAACATCGACTTTCATTTCACTGTGAATCGATTACATACAGAGAATTGTTATATTCAGTAAAGAATAAGGAACCATATGTCGCTGTGTTTTTTTATTTCGAGTAATTCTACACAAAAAGAAAATTTGTTCGTATGTAGCGGCACATATTACGAATGCTTTTGTCCACAACACCAGACGTCATGTTAAATGAATAAAATAATTTAAGCTTTGCAAAAAGTTAGATCTAAGATCTCTATAACTTCGCAAGTCCAATTTTTAAAGTACACACAGTTTGTATCCCTTCTTATACAACATTTTTTTTCACAACACGAAACTACTTAAAATTTACAATATTAAAGTACACTACAGTTTCTTAAAATAAAAATTATGAAATAAATTCCACTTGCTAAGTTTGTTATCAACTAATTAGTGACAATATCCAGTATTCTTAGTAACAGAATCACTAGATAAGAATGTAAGCTTGGTGGGTGACAGGGCCGGTTAGGAATTAGAATAATAATAGGATTTGACGATACGCCCGGCGCCTGGCCGGATTTACTTTTTGTCCCTCGGCCCATTAGACACGGCTAATCTACTTTTTAGTACTTTTGTGCTGGAGATTTACTCGTGAATAGTTTCAAGAGAAATCTACAAATGTACATAAAACTATGAAAATATAATTTGTTGGCTCTGATAGCACAATGGCTGAGCGCTTAGATATTGCGCCGCGGGTCACGGCTTCGATTAGTGCGTACAAATATTTGTACGATCTACAGATATTTGTTAAATGTGTTTGTGCACATAGAATATACGAGTATGTCTTTTAAACTTACGATACAGGAGAAATCCTAATGTTGAGTAACGTTTTTTTTAAGAAAAAAGTATATTATAAACATTTGTATAATACTTTTTTAATAAATGCTAGTTTAGAATAGTATGTACTCGAAAGTGGGTTTTGATTCATATAACAAAACACCGTGTCTATTAAAATTAAATTAATGTACGAAACTTAGATACCTAAACATTTTATTTTGCCAAAAATGTATTGTCGAATGGCAGTAACATTTGAAATAAAAAAATTTCTTCGAAAATCAATATTTTGTTGCATTTCCCTAGTTGTACGCGTTTTCAAAACGAACTTTTCTGTTTTGTTCATTAACATTCCGATTATTTTTCAAAGTTGCAATTCTTAGTTTATCAACAACTCTTAGAATTGAGGGATTAGAGGTTTTTGTCCATTAGCTATGGGCTTAAGTGTTAATGGTGTCTCGGATTATATCACCCAAGCTTCCAGATAAGAGGAACGAACGCCGAACTCAACTGTCCCTTGACTGATGTCTGTCCGCTACCTGATGACACACACCTACCCCTCTTGATGCCCCATCACAAGGTTCAAAATCGATTAAACATTTTAAAAGAATACATGCTAAGCTACTGGAAACATGTTTAAATGAAAAAAATCCAACCTACTAAATTCTATTCTAATATGCATTAGAAAAATACCGTTCTTTAATTAACTTGTTAATTAATTCTTGTGTTACGAATGAATTTAATTGATTATATACCATTTAAAATATCTGCATAATATGACTAAGATAGCTTGAGAGTTTCATCGACATACTTAAATTTAATTAAAAAATATAAATACATTTAACATCAAATAGTTTTACTTTTGACCTAAGTATTTTCCTTTTCAATGCTACTTTAAATACGTCAACTAGTTTTCTGTAAGGTTTTACGAAATTAAAATAAAAACGTGAATAAAAAAATGCTAAATGAAGTAACATGGCTGCGTAATGGGTAATATAGCAGGTTTTTCTCCAAACCGATAGTATTCGCTAATGCTGAACCCTAGGGCCAAGAACAAGAGGCTCTGCTTATGTATTGGCTTAAAATCTATTTGAACATACTAAAATCTTTATACACTAGGAATGGGGAGCAGCGCACTGCCATCATGAAGTTTCTTACCTAGTAGTAGTAGTAGTAGTAGTAGTAGTAGTAGTAGTAGTCATGTAAAATGTTAATGTTACACAATGCATGTCAGCTTATACTTTAGCTGTCAGTAAAGGCCTATTTATAGCTGAGGATTTATAAATATTAATAATGATGAATATTATAATTATGTGTATAATGTATTCGACTTGCGTCACAAATAGGTTTAGGAAGAACTGGTGGTACGATTACTTGGTACACAGTCAAGCAGCAGTGTGCAGTATTTCGGTCAGAAGGGCACCGTTAGCTAGTGGAATTGCTAGGCATATGGAATTTAAGAATCAATGTCTCAGATTGAATTGGTGTGCCACACAGAAATATTCCGGGTGACACAGCATTTGTTATGGGCAGGCGTTGCACCTACTCCTCATATCAGGTGAACGAGTAACTCATCTCGTCGCTAACTTTCATAAAAAAAATCAGTTAACTGTTATTTGCTCTTTGATGTTTGTTTATATTAAACGCTATGAAACAGTACCTCAGTGGCATAATTAAATAACATAATTACTATTACATTATTTTAGTATTATGAAGAATAGCCTATCTTTAATCAGATCTCTTCATCAGTAATCAGGATTTGCAATTATTTTCATTAGTTCGATCTTTCTAATTTTGTTAAGACAATCGTGATTAAATCTGACCTAATTTTCTCACGTAATGAACATAAACAAAAAAATGCCGAAGAAAAAAATTACAACATTTGATCGTATAGTATTGGACTTTCCTATTACATAGGCCGCTGGTAGCGTAGAGTAGCGTGTAATGAGAAATCAGAATGTTAATTAAGATCTAATTAACTCTAATACAATCAACAATGCTGCTCGCGTTCGAGAGGCATCGCAAGTCATCACGAGGTGTTCATTTTGACCACCGTAGAAAGATCTCTGGCTTATGATAAGTATTCCCCCACGAGTATCACCTTTGTGAACCTTTGAAAAAGGAGCGAGGGATCATTGGTGTTGGTAATTTTAATCAAATTGTGTTCGGCCAACCCTTTAGTAAAAAATTCGTCAGAATCACTCATTCCACGGTCCATTGTTATGTGAGAACTCAATTTAGTATACACGGCGATGTTACGTGAGATTGATTCTAATAGCAATGAAGATATAATCCATCCAGTACAGTAATTATAAATCAGTTTTTACATTGTAAACAAGCAATTAAATTAAGTTTACTCCGTGTTTAAAAGTTGTATTTTATATATACAGACTGCTAAAATTATTTCTGAATATACTTAATTCACTATTATAGATTTATCTTACTAATTTTTTTTTATAAAATTTATTTGAAAATAGATAAATATTCGTCTAAATTGCATAATACGCGCGCGAATGGATTTTCCGGTACCATGATCACTAAAACATTTTAGCGGTACCTGCCTAAAATAAAATATAGTGACAAGAATTATTGCTCTATGAAATAGATAAATATTTCAAGTACACATGCAAAGTCCCCGGAACCCACACTAAAGCCGATAATGGACTCTCTCTCTCTGACTTTATGACCTTAGGCAATTACATTTATTTATATCCAAGCCCCCCTAGCTACATAAATGTTATTGTAATAAATAACATTGTGTGGTATTCAAATCAAATCAATAATGGGGCATTGAAAAGATCCCAGAGCTTCTTTCCAGTTCTATATTTTGATTCTATAAGAGCTTTCAACAGTTTAATAATAAATTCTGACTCTAATTTTGATCGGACATATTATTTTCTTCATTTGTTACTTTTGGATATCATACTCGTAGTACAATGTTATAAAGTTAATAAAGCCTATAAATGCCTCATTTGGTACTGGATACAGGCCTCCTTTTGAGCATTATAACGATATTACTCCAGCCGACGGATCTCCTGAATATTATAGTAATATACAGTTGTACCTAATCACAATCTTCTTTTTAATTGTTTTAATAATAATGAAAGGTTTTCGTGAGCTTTAAGCTGATTAAAAAATACAAACGAACTTAGTCTCAGTAAGCATTAGAAACTAAAGAATTATTAATGTATATTTAGAATGCGTTATTTAAAAATGCATCAGAAGTACGGTGTATTAGTTTATGTTTCACGAGTATTCATCTATAATGAATGACCGCGATCATAATAAATTTATTAAAAGCGTCTATAACCTGCGTACGGAACACTGGTTTAATAAAAACACCATAAAACAAGATCAATAACCACAAATGTGCTATTGTTGTCAACCCAAAGAAATCTAACAACTTTTATAGAGTTCAAGATATTTATAAGTAACGTTTAAAACTGACCATAATACAAGCTATAAACAAAATTAACAACACAGGGGACCCCGCTGTTTTCAATTTTGAGCCTGACATCGACCCTAATTCAATAAAGCAATAAAATTCACCTAATTATGCAAATGCCTTTAAAATATCAGACATTATGCCTTTTTTGACTTTAAAAAATATGACGGGCGCCGTCAAGTTAGCTTGTTACGGGTTTTGATTAATGAAACCCGTCTTAATGTTATCTGAATAGCGATGTTACTCTAAAACTTAATTGTTGATATTCATAGCAAGTGTGATATAAAATATATTTAATAATTAATTTAATTTAAATTTAAATATTCTCTTAAATTATACACGAGTTAATTATTACAATGATTTATTTTTATAACCCATAAAAAATTAACAAGTTAGCTAGCGAAAAAAATATATTTTATGAATTTAATTTGATTTAGTGACTCACTTTAAATTATTCTATATCTTGTAAGCCAATCAATAAAACACACACAAGTTCTTAAAAATAAATTACGTATTTTATTCTAGATAATAATATTTTATTCAAAAATTATAAACTATTATTAAATACCTTCTATAATTTGTGTACTACAATATGAATAATTGAAAAGTAAGATCAACAAATAACAATACTTACGTAATTTAATTTATTGAGATTCCAACGAACGTTAAACTTTGTTCTAAGTGAGTGAAGATCAACACCAACAAATAGCCGCACAATAACGCAGCAATTTACATGATACAGTGTGACGTCTTAAACACAACAGAGTAATAAACTATGACACACCGACGCCTTCAATCGACTGATAGAGAATAAAGCAGACTGTCCGCGATCGCCCACGCACCGCAGGAAAATGAATAATAAAAAATATAGCAGGCTGAAGCCACTCCCCTGTGGCACACTCGGCCAATGGCGGTGCAGTGATACCGCGACAGGCGCGAGGGTGGGCCCGAATCAGTTGATACGGGTCTCTACTTCGATACCGCTAATTGACTTTATCAACAAACTGACTTTACTGGTCGGAGTCACGATATATGCGTTTGTCTGCCGTGTCAAAAGCCTAGCTGCGGCCCACTGGCGTTGTAATTAAGTATACGGCGTGCAAATGGGTGATTTGAGCTCTACCTCAAACTGTACATCTTTGACAATAATTTATTTGGATACATTTGTTGTATAATAAGAGATAGAAAGCGATTTGTGTAATTTGTAATATATAATTTTTGTGTTTTAATTACAATGTTTCGATAGACAACGATTTATAAAATTGAAAAATAAAAACTGTTTGTTACATTTTTCAAAAACATTATTACGAAATACCCGTAAAATATTTTACACAATGCCTAATTTCAGTGTAACATTATCATTCAATGTAACAATATTTTAAACCAGGTCTGTGGAACATAATGATGATAATTAATAATTATGAATGTTTTGAAATCATTCGTTCTTCTTCATTCAAATAAATTTGCACAGATCGTCCCACTCTTTGATTAGGGGCATTCCACATAACGTTTGCCTAAGTGTGATCTCATCACTTCAGAATACATCTACTCCAACGGTGGTCACTTATGCGACAAATGTATCCAGCTAATTGTCACTTTAGCTTGAATATTCAGAAGGCTGTGTCGGTGACTTCGTTTCTACGGCGGATTTCTTATTAAGAATCTTATCCATCTAATTATTGTTTTCTGAGTAACTTTAGGCTGTTTGCTGGCAAAAAATTGGTTTTACGATACTAAAAATATCTATAGTTTGCCAATGGTTTATTATTTCAAAGTTCTTAAAAGTACTTTAAAAAATATATACAATATTAGCAATTAAAATGAAATTTGCAATATATTAAAACTATTAAAACCGCATTAAGCGTAGGTAATTATATTGCAATCATACGTTGTGTTCGCTTAGTTATAGATGCAGTATGCAAGACTTACAAGATTATAAGAGTGTGGTAAAGTTATAAATCATCATCGTGATCATTTCAGCTTATCTTAGTCCATTGTTGAACATATGCCATAGATTGCCAAAAAGCACGGTCTTGTGCCACCTGCACCACCTGCACCACCTGCATCCATCGTCTATGTCGCCAAGTTATGAAAGTTTACCAAAAATATTTGTGTATTCAGATAATCTTTCACCTCAGATAGACCACTATCTCACTACTTTCGTACCCATTACCTCGATCATGCTAGCGAAGTTTTGAATGGGATAGAACCTATATGATTTTTCTAATTACGATAAAATATTTTTAATTATAAATTTTGTAATCTATATTTCAAATAATAAACTTATAATAAACTTGTGAAATACGGATAGATTTAAATAAGTGTGCGAAGAAAGTACCAAAGTTATTTCCTGTTTTAATAGTCTTTCAAAAAGATACTACAATTGAAAATATTAACATTACCGACATTTTTCATATATTATGAAATAGCTCTGTCCAAAGGAAATCACAAATATTTATTCTACACATTTGCCAAACTATTAACAAAAATGGCTCAGTAATAATCCACCCTAGGGCCAGTTTTTCTGCTGTGTAGGAGTAGCGTTCAAACATGGCTGTCTTTCGGTTTGAACGACACTTTGAGCTAGTGTAATCATTGGGCATATGGGACTTACGAGATGTCTAAGGGTGACCGGCGCATTGTGGTGGTACACAGAAATATTCTGAGTGACACGCATCTGTTATGGTGCAACGTCTGCACTTACCATCAGGTGAATATTTTGCTCGTCTCGTCACTTTATCAAATTATTTTAATCTATCTTAACTTTTCTGCAATTTTATCGTTTTTTTTTAAAGTGCCGAGACAAGGACAACGCTGTGTCACTCTGATCATTTCTGTGCAGCACCAGACAGCGTACATCCCACTGAGACATTGGCATCCGTACTATGGTTATTTACTAGGATATAAATCAAGGTCTATACAGACACTTCTCAATCTAGATATAACGACAATTCTGGCAGGGCCGACTGTAGCACAGCCTAAATTTTTAGATTATTCATTTTAAATTAGAGCTAACGACAGAAAATACTGTGTAAATTTTCTGTACAATTTTAGGGACCGACTCGTTCCAGAGGCTCGATTATTTAACAATATGATTATTCTCGATGTCAGAATGTAGGCCCTGTTTATAATTGGCTAACTAACACTTGTGTTACTGAAATAATATAAAAAAAATTAATAAAACTAGATTTACGGATTTTATCGCGTTTTATTTTACTATTTAGACGTTTTGAGCGCTTTAAAGCATCCACGGTCACGGAAGGACTGAGATGTATGACGTGCTAATGTCATATGCAGTTAATCTGGGGTACCTATATGTTTTAATTATATATTTTAGTCCGATATACGCAGAATGAAAGTACTGCAAAAATATAATTTAATGTTTAGAAAATACACATTTTGTCTATAATACTTATTCTTGAAAAATAAACTTCGAGCAATACTATTAACATTACTAATATTCCTGTTAACCACTTCAACTAAGCTTAAAAGCCTGTGCTAGGAGACGGTTCGAACGGTACGACGGAGTCGACTGGCGGTCTCGATCCTGCGACGTCACGTTTCGCAGTCTGTACCCTAAACCATCAGGCTATTGTCGCTTCTATATGTTTATAGCCTTTTATATATTTTTTAAAGAACGATTCCCCACAGCAGGAAAACCAACATTTTGTGTATTTTCACAAATGTTGGCCCCGAGTTGGATTCGAACCCAGGACCCGCAGTAGTCAGGCACTCTGCCTCTGGGCCACCCGGTATCGATATCGCAACGTACTGTAATCTTCCACTATGTTTTGGTGACTAACTTCGATATAATTACTGTAAAGTTTTGTAATGCCTTTAAAATGTAACTGATTACGTTATTGTGATGTTGAACAACTTAATAGATTGTTCAGTACAATCAAATGAATGCAATTTGCTTGGAATAACAACGTTAAAAATAACGTCCTCATTCGAATAATAAATGTTTTTTAATGAAACACAATCATTGTTACGCGACAGATAAGCAAACGTCGCCAACCGACACATTAGTGCACACAACTGATTACAAAATAACAAGGATTTCCTCCCACGAGTAATTACACAAATAACGCAAATTACTCAAGTAATAACACATGAATAATAAACAGTCGGAGAGTTACGCACACAACGCCCTTGTCGCTCGAATCACACGAATTACAACTAACGACGTAATTCCCGCTCCCGAATCAAATTGGCCCATATTTAATTTTGGGAAAATGTAGAAATAAACGTTTTTATTTGTGTAAATAACACAATAAAACTGCCGCCGCTATTACTCGCCCGACACGAAATTTTGTGCACATCGAATTACACAGATACGATCTGTGTCACCATAATTGTTATTTTATGTCGTTAGTGCCCCGGATCGTGTAAATTCAGTTAGGGGATATAGAGTTTTATTTTTAAAATTCAATATGCACATTCACGTTGCAACCGGAAGCGGACGCGTTAGAAAAAATTACATGCATCCGCCCATTATCAGCTTTCGCGGTTATTGCAATAACGGTAATCAGCCTTTTAAATCGACACTGCAGAACTTCATAGCTGTTTCCGTTTGTCAGTGTTGTGATTTTGCTAATTTAAATTCCATCCATCTATGTAAAGCGTTCATGAATTTTTGGTTATAAATGCCTCAACAATTTTTTCAATACTGTATTATTTCACATAAGTATTTCACGTAAGTTATCATTCTGTTGGTAGTAGTCCCATGCAGGAATCCGCTAAGGTAGGTACCACCGCAGTGCCCGTAATTCTGACAATCAGAAGTGTACTAATGCTACGGTATTTCAGTTTGTAGCCACAGTAATTACAGGGATACACAGACTAATTAAGTTTTGTCTCATGGTGACGAATGTAGTGCGATACCTTTTTCATTTCAAAGGACAGAATTATCATCAGGTGAACAATTTGCACGTGGCGTAACGAATGTCCATTAAAGTAAAAGTTCACAATTTTAACAAATTTTGCTAAAAGTTTGTCGTGTTTTTTTATAACGTTAGCTAGAACAATAATAGTGTGCTTTTGTGGTCACTAAAATCATAGCAGCTTTTTTACTATACTGAATTTGAACCGGATGCGACAACCTTCCTTTGGTTCAGATTTTTAAAACTGAGTTTTTATTGCCTTCGGATGCGATTACCTAAACTTTCTTTCTTAAAATAAGTTTCATTTACAAGAATAGTTTTTCATTAACCAAAACACAACCGTGCTTCGAGCACAAATAAAATTTAATATAATATTTCTTAATGATATAATTGAAATAACCTAGAATGTACATACGATCAATATATAATTCTGTATATAAAAATAAAAATGAGGAAAGTCTAATCCTACAGTACTTTCGATTAAAAATATTGTACGAGTAAGTAAAACGGTTATTTTTATAAAATAATTTAAGTCACCTGAAATACAAAAGTATGGAACAGGAATATGTCCGACATTAAAATTACAAATCATGATCGCTCCTGATCCGAGACGAAACGATAACTCAATATTTGTATTAATGACATCAATAATTGATTGTACACGGTCTGATCGAGAATCCTTCTGTACCGAAAAGCCAGCGTCACGACGGCATCGCTCTCAGACACGACTTGGTACAACGCACTAACGAAATTTACCCGCTGTTGTGGCCCGCAGAACAAAAAGCAAATCGAGTTACCGTTCAAAACAGACAAAATCAACGAACAAATACTATTACCACGGCCATTTTCGACTGGGATCCGCTCGTGATGATGGCGTTTTTCAGACCACCTTTGACACTTCAAAACTAAACTGTAACCAGTTAAATTTCCTAACCGCTCAACGATAGCTTCTTTAAGCCCGAACTTATTCACCAGACTTCTTGTTGGACGAGCAATGGACATTATAATTCTTATTCAACGATAATACGTTCTCTACAGCTTTTGGTTGGAGTAGAAGATTAAATTCACGACTCGTCTTTTTGGTAAGATCCGTTCGGTTTAAACAAACTGTGCGTCGTTGGCCTCCGAATCAATTGGTCTCGCCGGGCACGGAGCGCAGGCAGTCAAAAAGAAGCATTACACTCTTTGATGCGTCGATATTTGGCCGCATTTTAACGCGGTGGGAACAAACGAACAGAATATAATGTAAATAAAATTATCCAGCAATATAATTTTATATGCATCTTGCATATGATGTAAAACTAGATCTTAAAAGTATAGTTAAGAAAGTTTTGCCTGGTATATAAACAATGAGTAAAACTAAAACAAACTAGACTGGATTTAGCTTCCTTAACCTTCTTCTTATTGCATTTACAATTAGAAATGCTATGGATTAATTAATATACAAGAAGTACAGAAGTAAAGAAAAGATATGGACAAGAGATTTCAAATTTTATTATCGTTGTATGTTACAGAAAGGAATAAGGACATTGGTCCATAACTTCTTAGAGCGCTCGGTCTGCAATTTGGTAAAAAAAGACAGCGCCCTGTAATTTATAGACTGTATAGAAGAATAACCATAAATAACAATATTTTAACAAAACACTTACGGGAACTACATCAATGTCTCTATAAAAATACACGATAAAAACAGAGAGGATTAATTTTACTATTTTCACACATTTTATACCTTACTAAAAGAACTAATTAATATCCACGAATCTCTCTTCATAATAATTGAATACCGTCATACAAAGTAAGGTGGAATGAGCACTAAATGAAGTTATAGTGCGGCGCAGACTTTACTGTGCCGTAAAAACATGATCACGAAATAGCAGTTAAAATATGTGCAAAGGAAAAATAAAGTTTTATCGCTTCATTACCATCAATGAGCGAAGGATACTTAATGTGCTGATGTTGTTCTTTATAAGTTATGTTACTTCTTGTTAGAGGTAAATTATTATTTGCAATACGATTAACTAAAAACTCTCAGTGTTATGTAAATAAGACGACGATCAAAATTTTTGATAAAATTTAAATTCCTAAATAATAAAATAAAATTAGTGACCTTGCGTTTACGGATCTTTAATGTCTGACACTTGTTTAGTCGGTACTAGCGTTCTTATCTCTAGTGTCTACGAATACATTTTAATAATTTTAGTCTATTATTGTTGGGAGCAAGCAATTAAATAACAGCCGTTCGGTGATAGGTCGTTTAATACACTGGCGCACGTTAACCCAGACACGTTACCGTCTTATATACTACAATAATATAGAAAAATCATTACAGAACGAACAAATTCATAATAAAAAAAATATTAGGGGAAAAACGGAAATATGATATAAGACAAACACAGTATATATGTCTGTTGTCTTTAAGTAAATGGATTTGTAGAAAGTAGTAAAAGTTTCAATATTATCACATTCTTTCACAGGATTTTTGTGAAGCAATCCGTCTAGGTGGGTTGCCGAAACGCCAGGCATTCTGCCTTTAGTAGTATGCAAACGTTACTTTAGGTTTGAATGGCACTGAGAGCTAGTGTAACTACTGGGCATATAAAACTTACGAATTGCTGTCTCGTCATGTCTAACGCAGTGTGGTGCCACACAGATCTTTGCAATTGGATGTTCTGAGTGTAAAGCTACTTTTATGACAGACGTTGCACTTCCAATAAGGTTACGTTCTTTTGACTAAGAAAAAATCTTAATCTTAAATCTTATATCTGCGACCACCTGACCGCCCTGAGTCATCAGTTCTTAAGTCTCATATTCCCAGTAATTACATTAGCTCTCAGTGCCTTTCACACCCAAACACGGTAATGCTTGCACTAATGGGCTTTCATGCCGGGAACCTCGGTGACGAAAATTTCGAGAGTCTCAACGATTCTTGGGTATATGCGAGACTCGAGACTGATGTTTTCAGTCTCGGGAATATCGAGATTTTTGAGACTTCATTCCCTTAATTAAACCGTATGAAAAAATCAACTAAACAAAAGGGATTTGTTAATCTGGTTACATGGACAAGATAATACTGTAAAGGTCAGGGTAATCTGTGAAGATTGAATAACGGCAGTTTCTTCTTAATTCTTGTCTTATCTTAAATATCTTAATTCTGTGAATCTCATGGATTTTGATAAAGTACAAATTAGGTACATATTTTCTCTTTGTTTATGTGCCCACTATAAAAATGAAAAAAAAAAAAACAAAAATTTTCTGTAAATTTCATTATTAACAATAACTGTACATAATTAAAAAAGTACTTATTTAAAAACTGAACTAGATAAAAATGCTGGCCAAATCGCAGCCATCTGTGGGCAGCGTGCCCATCACTCGTGCAGCTTGTCGAGTTGCCACGCTGTATCGCGAGAGTGATTCGCTGGCCATTTTATATTGATTTTATAATCATTATTGATTTTATAATTTGAGTTAATAAAGAACATGATTAAAATAGCATGTTTTAAATGCTTTAATGTCAAGCCTACAACTATGGAAACCTATTTTTAAATAGTCTCGAAAGTATTGTTTTTTCCGTGATTTTCGAGACTGCACCTAGAAACATTAGATTTTGGTACAATCTACAATTCTATGGCGGCGACATCGTTCGCCACCCGTCACGTCCTGCGGAGACAAAAAAGGAGCTACGGGTGTGGCCTCTGCCTACCCTATTATAGGAAAAAGGCGTGACTGTATGTATGTATATGTATGTTAGAGTGTAAAAAAATATATGACATTTGACAAATTAAAAGTCGATAAACAAAGAACTTTCATTTCATTATGTAAATCATTGTTATAATGATCATTTCAGCCCATCAGGCAGAAAATGGCCTCCCCATAAAAAAAGTATAAGCCTGTTATTTACAGGTCTTACTGAGATTTTCGGAGGGTTTCGGAGACAAGAAGAGTCCGCCACACTGCTCCAATGCAGGTTGGCGGACTTCAAATGTGTTCGAAATACATTATTCCCCTGAAATGCAGGTTTCCGCACGCACGTGGTAAATCAACAATTAAATTGTAGAAAAGTCTTATAGGTGCCGGCAATGGGAATCGAACCCAGGTCACTCGCATTCTATGAAATTTAGTCCCATGAGCTGCCACGGCATCCCTAGAAACTACGTCAGACGCCTCTCCCCGGAGGCGTTGGACGTAGTTTCTACAATTAAATCGGTTTCGTATTCTGGACCTGCACTGGTAAATTATTATGTAATTAATCTACATTAAATAAAAATATTTCTATTTCTTTCTATTGTACTGTAGACTTTTCTTTCTGCAGCCTTTATTCAATTTTCAATAAAATCTAAGTTAACTTTCTTCTGGCATCAATTAATATAGATGGCTGGCTATTTACTATAGATTTTTTGTTTGAATCACCTTTCCGCTTCAACGCGTCGACAGCGGATGCTGCCTCTCCGTAGATAATAAATAATAAATGTGATTTTACGAACACTAGTTACTGTGAAATCAAAAGACACAGTCTGTTTATTTTTCCATAAAAAATATTTAATGAGTGTTGTAAAATTTCAGGCCCATTTAATAATTTGATGAATTTACTGCTATTTTAATATTTATCACAATATTTGAAGCGAAAGTTATATATATAAAATCATGGATATTAATTAGTAGTGGCTTATCAAGATGTGGATTCAGAATCAACTGCGCAGGAGATATTATAGTGTCACAAGTGTACGCTCAAACACAGATGCGCTCACTCGTTCTAATCTACCAGCGCCCGATGTAAGGCTCATGCGATAAGATCGTAGATAGGGTTTGGTGCCGTGTATGAGACACAACATAACCAGACGCAAAAGCTAATGATTTGACGATCCCTGGCTGGGATTCGAACCCAGGATCCACGGCGTAGAAGTCAGGTATTCTGACCATAACATCACGCGGTAATCATTAAATTTTAGGTTAAATATACACCACTGAAGTCGAAAACACGACACGTGTGTGACAACGAGGCATAATGAAGTGTTATTGAGACTACTATTACACTATCACACAATATCTTCTATATATATACATATACATATATATATATATATATATATATATATATATATATATATAATATATATATATATACACCATTTATAACTCAAGAACGGCAGGACCGATATTTATGATGTTGGATTTGTCTTCGCCCTGAATATCAGAATAACTATTAAAATATAAAAAAATATCACGTAAAAAATAGAAATAAAATTTTATTTTTCATACATTTTCCGTATACAAACTTATTTAATTTTTTACACATGACAGTTCTGTAACAATACATACTTTTTCTGACACCTGATTCAAGCGCGCGGTCTTTTCATTTCATATAATTGAGCTGCATGGATACGGGCGCCGCGATTTATCAGCATTTTGTCGCTATTTCGACAATTTTCTTTCAGTTTTCGACCGTTACTGCATTTGTAAGTCAAACGGTAAGTTGCCTTCGAAGATGTTCACTTTGCGAGGTTATCCAATTTTGTGATTGATAATTGCTTTATTATGTAATTTTGAATTGTGTGATTAATTTTCTAAAGTGAAAGATTAGATCTTCTGGCTCGCAGTATTGTACTGCGACCCAGAAGATCTAATCTTTCACATCGAAGCCTTAATTCAGTTAGACTTCGCAATATTGAGAATTAAATTACAATACTTTAAGTTGCAATGCGCCTTGAATTTTAAAAGCAGTGGCAAATACGAAAAAATCCAAGTGTACACAAAATCGTTTCGTTTCCCTTTCGTTGTGATAGTTCCACCGTTATCACCGTGCATCGACGGCAAGTGTTCCAAGCGTTATCCACAAAAGACTATCACTTGCAACGGTGGTTATGGTTATTAAGTGTCATAATTAAATATAATTCAGAAATCAAAGTAATCGCAATGAATACTTCATTTCTATAATTTTGCAATTTTAAAAAGTGACTTTACCTTGCAGTTAGGCGTACTGAATATCAGTTATTATATAACCACGTTTCTTTTGTGAATCATCGATCTTGATCGAGAGAGAAATGAATCGAGATGTATAGTAATTAGTGGGATAATTAATATTTGATTAACGAGCGTTGTGAAGCCCCCAGTGCCGACGCACCCTCCTAGATAGTTAATTGTCCAAAACTGTCGCGTAGTCATTAATCAAATCTTAAAAAGGATTCGCCTAGTTAACTCATCTAACCTTAACGTATAACTTAATGTGGGATTAACGGTGCTGTTAGAAAGTGGGCCCGCGCTAAATCGACTTTTAATTAGTCAGATAAGGGGCTCATTACAGCGACATTAGTCGTGCCAAGTTACGATTTCTACATAAAATAGAGATATGTTCGATACATTCAAAAACCATCGAATGATAAAAAATATGGTCAAAAGCATACGACTTAATCTGTTTAATTTATTTAGCTCGCAACCAAGTCCGAATGAATTTAGATTTTTTTTAAATACTGTAGAAATTCTTTTTTTTCGGATTCGGATAAAATCCTATGTCACGGACATGTTCAGGACTATGTTCAGGATGCAAGATATCTCTGTGACCAATTTCGTCAAGATCGATTTATCAGTTGAACAGAAAAAAAAGGTAACAAACAGACATGAGACTGAGAGAGTTACTTTCGCATTTATAATATTATATGTATGTGTGTATTATCTTAATAGAATGAGTTACAAAACACACATATATATATAGACATACAGTCAACCCACAGTGTGGTGAGATTTTTCACGATTTTAATTTCGTTGTGGTTAATGCTAATAACATAAGATAACTTATCAATCAATTATTGTGTTCCTTGTTGAACATCAATACAGAAATAAGCAAAACAAAATGTGTTAAAATAAGTACAGGCTGTCTTATCACTTTGAAAGCGTATATTTATTACGTATAATGTTATATTGCCAACCAAAATCGTTCTAATTACGAATTACAAAAATAAAATAATAATTTCAGAATTTATTTATTGATTTTTATGACATAACATAACGTCTATTTCAACAAATCGCGATTTCAGATTACACGGCCATAACTATTCATGAAACTTAAAGTATGTTATTTACCCTTGTTCAGTGGCATGACAGTTTTCAGGCTTACTTACATTTTGCCTGGCACTTTATTTACTTTTTTTACGACATCCATCGAAAGTTAGGAAGATGTTGTTCCATATGTTGAATACGTCAATAATACGAAATATAAGAAACAATAGCAATTATTACAAACACTGTCGATAAAAACTTTATACGGAATCATCGTTAAATATAATATGTTTTGGCATTTCTAAAGTGAAATTACAGTAAAATCGTTACATGAACGCAATGCGCCGGCGAACCGCGCACGGTAATGTAGTTTTAACAGATGTTAATGTTATTGTTTTTCCGAACCTCTTTCCCGCTCGCCTGGAAAATTGACTGCACTTCTTAAAACATAGAAAAAGAAGTTATTTAATAAATTCATTTAGGATGATTAAATTTCTTGATTATTACGTACATAAAACATTTTCTGGTATAAATAACTTATGCTTTATTTATTTACATCATCTACACATAACATAGTATTTATTCTTAGAATTGTATAGATATTTCATCACTATCATCATCATTTCAGCCTATCACTATTCCACTGCTGAACATAGTCTTCCCCCATAAAGTGCCACAAAAGTTTTTAGCTGCCATTTTGGGGAATTTAGATAATTTACTTTCTTTAATTTATTTATCCTTTTTCGTTTGGGCAGCATGATGGCGCGGCCCTTTTTGCAGTCGACGGAAAAGTGTACGCCGATTCTTAAGATGCCGTTAAATACCGTTGTGTGGACAGCGACGGTTTTTGACGGGAGACGTTTATGGCTTCGTTTGATATCCCGTCAAGTCCTGAGGCGTTCTTGGTTTTTGATCGGCGTATTATGTGCCAAACCAGGTCGGGAGAGAAATAAATCTTCTTAACCCTGTCAGTCACGTCTTCATCTTTTTCAGCTTACTCATAGTCTACGGCCCCGGCGAAGTTGTCCCGAAGGTGTCTCTTGACTGTTGCGATATGATCTGCGTTGATGACGGGGAAAGGCTGAAACTCCTAGTGCAGGTGTTCTACGAATATCTCGGCACGAACTATGACGAAGTGAGCCGTCGCTGTGTCTAAGTGGCCTCCTTGATTTTCTTGCCCCCCAAAAGCTTGCGGTATATTCTATGGCTCGAGGTCCAGTCATCCTCGACCGAAGCATGTAAGTCTCAGGTGAAAGTAGGTCCCAGCTCTTGGTTCGGTGCATGTTAATCTGGTTTATCAGGTGGACCGTCAAGGTGTTGATGACGGTCTTTAGTTTCGGTCATCTATTTTCTTGGCACTCCCTGCGTAGTCTTCTCTTTTTCTGGATAAGATCCAGAACTTTGCGAGGGAGTCTGTTTCCCCTTTCTGTGAAGGTTGTGGCATCTTCCAGTGCTGCTTGCGTTGTTGCTGTGAGCTTGGAGCACAACGCTCCAATTTCTTCAGCTGTAATGACGGGGAACGAGCGCGTATATCTCCATACTCGTGTACCTTGTCGTATCGACAAGGTGCTGCTGAATGCGCGTCCGGGTTCGCGTCTTTCAGAGTGATCAAGATTGGCCAGTGGTCTGATTCTAAGTTCTTGTAATATCGGACTGGCGACCTGGTGAGTTATGACGACGTCAAGTACATCAGCGGTACCATCGCATCGCCTGACTCGGATAATGAGTTGGCTCTCCCGGTCCTAAGACTTCGTCGGACAGTCATTCACCCGTTCCTGCAAATTCAGCTGCTGTTCCAACCCGTGTGCTTGCAATTGATATCTACTGCTATGGTTTTTGGAAATGTTTTAACTGTTGGAAGTATTGTCTTACTTTCTAGGGCTCCATCTTGACGAGAGGAGCTCTATATTCGGCAAAAACCCTAGTCCTTTTCTCGTGAATACAATCACGTGTGTGTAAATGGTGCGCCAGCACATGGGGTGATGGGATGATTGAGTATAGTCCTCCTCACCAGGACTGCCAGCCTTTAGTAACACAAGAGAGTTACTGATTTTTTTACCAGAGAAGATAAGGGCATTAATGGCCTAGATTTTAAAATCTATATTCTTCGAAACAAGTTTAAAGAAATAAATATTCTAACTTTAGCCTGTAAATATTTATACAAAAGTGTTATTTCTTAACACAAACACCCAAAAACCTTAAGTAAAAAAGCGATGTTTACATTGTGATTACAAGGAGCAAACACAAGCTAGTAATACCAGTTACTCGACTCCAGAATCTCACTCATCAAGCGGTAATATATCCGCTACTATTACCAAGTAATTAAAAAAAAAACTTTATAAGAAGACTGATTATTAAATAACACAGACTAAAATAACCCTTGCAAAGGAAGCGATCGCAACTAAGCCATTTCTAACAAAACCTTTCTGTTTTTACTGGTTCTTTCCGGGATCGAGACTTTTTCGTACTAGACTTAAAGTATAAAAAAATGTCTTGCAAAAGACTCACATTTTTTTACGTTGTTTTCTTTTTAAAATATTTTTTACGCTGTTCGAGATACGGGGTACAAAGCATATAACTGCATAGTTTTTATTTCAATATGGATAATACATCATCGTATATTATCCATATTGAAATAAAAAACGGCCATTTCCCATCAAATCTATTAGTGAGTAATGTTATGAAAAAAAATTGACAAACAATAAACATAAGATCTTTCGATAGTAGCGAACGGAAAATGTATGTATTTCAAATTTCAACACCCACGCCATTAAAGAGAGCGCGACGCATGTACTGTTGAGACAACGCTGTCTGTTAACTGGGTTGTGCTTTAAAATTAATATTTTATGTCTATTTATATTAAATTTTTCTTAGTAATTTTCCCATAGAACAACCACTAAGTACTTCTTTTCTACTCTACCAATACTAAATGCTTGAAGACGTAAACTGACGTAAATTACCATCATTTATTTACAGCGATAAAAAAAATATCGTCATCATCATCAACCAAAAGCAATCTACTGCTGAGCGTCTTCCAAGACGCACCACCAGGACAAGCCCAACCTTCGGCTTCACGCATCCAGTTACAGTTGCAATTACCTTGCGCAGAGCGTCAATTCGCTCAGCTCATGTTCTATTAGATGAATACACATTGAATTGCGGACTAAGGCAGGGCGGTTTAACATCACCTAGATATTTTAATTTGTATGTGAACAACCTGATCGTTGAGCTGAACAGTTTGCACGTCGGATGCCGTATTTACAACATTAGTTATGCTGATGTCATGGTGCTGCTTAGCCCATCGATTAGGCGTCTACGTAAGCTCCTTAGAGTTTGTGAAACATTCGCGAAGCAACACTGTTTAATATATAACGAGAAGAAAAGTGGTTTCATCTCGTTATATATTAAATATATATAATTATAGTTTCATGTTATTTAAAGGAAATCTTAAGTAACCTTTGTCTATTCCACCCCTTTTCTTAAACGGCGTTGTTTTAAGGCGTGTTAGACAATTTAAATATCTTGGTCGCATTGTAACAAAAATTGAACGATGATGAGGACATCGAAAGAGAACGAAGAGTTATCGGTACGGGGAAACAAGTTAGCCTATTGATTCAAACGGTGTTGAATGCATGTAAAATTGACACTTTTCAAATCCTATTGTCAATGTTTCTATACAAGTGCACTATAGACCAACTTTACTCAGAGGGCTTATAACGTCATCCGTGTGTAATAAGCAATGTATTTAGGAAACTGCTGGGGCTCCCGCAATTTTGCAGTGCGTCAGAAATGTTTGCGGGTGCAGGTGTGGATGATTTCTACGCCATCATACACGAAAATTGCGCGTCGATTGTGCGTAGAATGTGGGGGAGTCACAATGGGGTTCTGAGTGTGATTTCTCAGAATTATTAGAATTATTAGAAAGATTTAGACAGAATGGATTCGGCAGTTCTTTGTTGGTTCACCAGCTTGCATATCTTGGGTTTTGAGTAATGAACCGGGCATAAGGAAATTTAAAAAATTCGATTATAATATTTTTAAGTAATATACTAACACATTATGGACTACATTTGTCTGATCAATAAGTAAATTATAATAATAGTGACAGCGTTGTATATTATGGTGTTATTCTGCACTAATAAAGGCTGCCCGTACAAACCTCAGTCGCTTCTTACGACACCTCGGTAGGAAGAAGGTAAGTGATATTCTTTTAAATGAAACTAATTTTACGGATTTTATCGCGTTTTATTTTATTATTTATAACCCTAAATAATAAAATAAAACGCGATAAAATCCGTAAAATTAGTTTCATTTAAATGTGTAGTGTTCGCGTAAATATAAGAAATCATTAAGTGATATTCTACTCTACCGGACACCAGTTTTTATTATACTTTATTGCAACGTTTGTCCATAACACAGACCCAGAACTATTTTGTGTGGCACCGTACTGCGCCCGTTCCCTTGAAACATCAGTTCTTAAGTCTCATATGCCCAGTGATCACACTAGCTCGCAGTGCCTTTGAAACCGTAACACAGTACTGCTTGCACACTACTGATTCACGGCAGAATAACTGGGCCAACGGTGGTGCATATCTAGACGGATTTCTGCGTGGAAGTCCTCCAGTAACCCACTCTAGTACAAAGTTACGATTTTTTACCTTTAAATTTAATTACTTTCGGAAGCAATTGCAGGCTGTAATTTTAGTTATCGCAAGTTAATTATTTGATTAAAATCTGGTTTTGAATACTTTATTAACTGTATATATTACTATATAGGGTTAATAAAGTATTACATATTATGCTATTTCATTCCGACAATTAAAATAAATTAAATAAAGTAAATTAGTAAGTATATACCCATCACCCAGAGGTATCAGTTCTTAAATTTTAAGTAATTACACTAGCTATGAGTGCCCTTCAAACCGAAACAGTAATGTTTACGATCCACTGCTTGACGGCAGAATATCTAGAGCACTTACCAATACAAATTCCAGCATAGGAACTCTACCAACTGTAGAATTGTAGTATTGAGAAATATTCTAGTAGTAATAATTGTAAAAACTGTGAATTGTTGCTACTTTCCTTAATTTTTGCAGCAACAATACAGACATCGTCCGTCATACCGATATCAGCATGCGACAGTCCACTGTCAAGTCTAGTCTCAGGCGGCACGCATTCAGTTCTCGCCTTGGGAACACCATCACTCCACCTAACCCTGGTGCGAAAACAATGAAATTGCTCAAATGTGGTCTCTTATATCAAGCTTACTTGTGCAGTGGTTACTCTAGTGTTAGATGCTACGAGCCGATTACAATTTTAATTTGTTACCCGATACAGCAGTTACGATTTGTAAAAAGTTATTATTTTATTTTAAGCTTACTAGCTTTTTCAATCCTCTGAGGAATTCTAAAGAGAACATTAATATAACAAACTCCAAATACTGACACAAATTGCATTCAAAACACAGAACAAGAATCAATAAAATGTAATGCTAATTCAACGATTGCACCGCATTACCTGCACTTATGTATCGAGCGAATCGCACCAAATGATACGTTCGCGCGGTCCCACGGCCCGCAATCTTGCCAACACATTACGAGACTATTTTCACGGCTAGCTATAATTTAATATAATCCAAAGAAATAGGTATACTCGTCAAAAATTTCCTAACGACCCCTGCACACGAAAATCGATCTAAAATACATTACAACTTAGTATCAACGACGGGCCTCCTCATCTAATTCAGTTTTATGTCAAAGGAACACGATACAAATTTACACATCTTTCTCGGCCGTCTACAAAAACAAACCTTGTAGCATAGGACTTACATGCGTCTGATATCTTTTATGTTGTACACAAATAATCGTGATTTCGATCGGACGGTGTTATCGATCACGACGCTAAAGATTCGATTAGTTTCGATTGTGGCTGGTTGTTTTGATTTCCAATTTGCGCTAGCGCCGTTTGGGTGCTAAATAGCCGCACGTAGACGCAACTCTCGTTTTGTTTCATCGCAATACTTCTGTACAATTTGTTTTTGTTTCTAATTTTGTTATGGTTAATCACAAAGCCCTTCTTTAGATAGCAAGATGTTTTTTTTTTTCAAAAAATGTTACCAGACCATAGGGAGAAACGTATTTGTTGTGTTTATGTGTCCTCCGTGTAGTGGCAGCTTAATATAATCTACCACCCCATCTCATAGTTAAAGTCGGCAGAGGGAAAATGAAAACCAGGAGATGGGCAGCAGCATCTTCCTCGGACATCAAAAAATAAACTGCGGTTGCCATCCCGCCGGCCAAGAGAGGCAACTATGGCAAAAACCCCCAAAAATTGTGTGGCAATCTATGGGGGAAGCCTATGTTCAGTAGTGAACTTGTAATCGGCTGAAATGATGATGATGATTTCCTGTGTCCATGTCAAATTGGTTTATGCGGTCCTATTTATGTTTCATTATATATATTAAAGCCTTTTTATGATAATTGTAATGTACATGTGTCACATGTTACTCGTATGTTTTGAATATCTTTACAAATTGAAATCACGCGATTTTCAAAAACGTTTCAGTTTCATTTTTAAATAACAAAAATAATAATATATATTTTTTTGGTTAAGATTCTATAACGGTTATATATCTAATTTCGAATGCATGGATATTATAAAATATTTTGCATTACGTAATTATAGGTAAATATTGATTGTACTGAAACTAGATTACAAAAAAGTTATCATGTTACATCTACTGCCGAAGCAATTTCATATGAATGTAACCTACAATTATCCAAGTCAAAATTACATTACCGAAATGAGGTAAACGAATTCAACAGTCTTGCCTGATTATTAGTTAGGACAATAACGTTTTGCTCGATATACTAAATTACATTTACGGATATCGAAGAAAATGTCAAATAAACTTACATCTCTATACCCTTGTGTTAAAAGACAATCTTCAGCGTTTCTAAGTTTTTTGTTTTGTGTCTAATGAGGTTCGTAAATTTGTTAACTAATATTCTCCCGGCGGCCTTATGTCGATAACAAGTTAAGTAAATGGCGTAGAATTGCTAAAGTCATCAAAAACAGATGCGAAACGAACACTTATTATTTATTTCACAAAATTTCATTTCAGGACACAAGTTTTCTTTTCCACAAATTTCATTGATTTAGGAGGCAATTGCAGACAGTAATTTAAATTATCGCAAATTAATTATTTGATAACATTCCCTCATTACGCATAATTATTACACGTACCTTTGTTTATATTATTATATTATTTTATTTGATTCAGTTTTCTTTATGGAATAAAGTGACGAGACGATGGTAAGTGCAACGTCTGCCCATAACAAATGCTGTGTCGCCCAGAACATTTCTGTGTGACATCAGTTCTTAAGTATTATATGCCCAGTATATGCCTAGTAATTACACTTGCTATCATTGCCGTTCAGACCAAAACACAATAATTTACTCTCTACTGCTTGACGGAACATTAACTGGCGATGGTATCTAGATGGATTCCTAGTTTCAAAGAATTATTATAACTACTACTCATAGCAAATGAATCAACTACTATATTTCTATATTGCCCTTCACCGAACAATCTGTGCAAAAATCACAAAAGTGGACTGCAATATAGTATCAAAACAAGGAAGTTTAAATGGATTTTAAATTGTTTTTGCTTCACAATTGATACAAACGCAGTCATTTAATTAAAGTGCATATAATTAAACTTATTTAACTGAATATAACGAAAACGTTGTCCCTTTATTTTCAGACTTACTTTTTATATATAGGAAAGTATTACTCATCTGGCATTAACATCAGTAATAGTCAATTTCCGGTTATAATTTCGATACTTCCAATTCTACACCAAAGTAATTTTTACGAATCAGCAATCATTTAAAATCGTATCAAGCATTCACCAGACTAATGTGGTTAAACGACGCCACAGCAGACGTGACATCCGCTTTACTGTGTTCCAGACCATGTCATTATGACATTGGGTTCTTCACAAATTGATGTTCCTTTTATAAATATTACTCTCACTCATATAACGTAAAGTCGCGTTCGATTGAGTATTGTAAAGTTTAATTGAGTGTAAATCTTCCAGATGTCCAAATAATTTGAAATTTTGCTCAAGTATTATGGACCGATTTCAATACAATAATTTGTTAACTTTGACCTCTATTCTCACCAGGATCATCACTCCTAAAAATATTTTAGTTATATTAGTCCTAGAGCTCTCTATAATCTAAGCAAATGTCATTTTGAGTAATTTTGAGTAGTTTCTAAGGTCATATTCGTTCAAACAGATAGACAGAGAGAGAAGAGATAATTAATTTTTGTACTGCTGTGCATAACATTTCCGAGAGGGTTCTGGAGCCCAGAAGAGTCCGTCCGCAAGTCCGCAGGTTTCCCTATAATGTTTTTTTTTTATTTGCATGTTGCTTTCACCGCTAAGCACGTGATAGCTCAGCACTTAAAAGTCAAAAACAATTTTAGATGCCAGCACCGAGGATCGAACTCGCGTCACTCGCGTACAATGAAATTCAAGGCCAGCGCCCTGCTTCAGAGCTACAATCTTAATGTATTTATTCGTTATTTGTATTCTCCATGCCTGATAGTGGATTTACAAAGTAAAAACTTAAAAATATTTTTCTTCTTCTATACTGACAATAAAAGTGAATATAAGCATTATAGACGCATTTATGTCCTAATCAAGGCGTCTATAATGGTTATATTCAGCATAATATCAAATCGAATATGGCCCGAAGGAAAAATGTTAATATTTAATAAATTATGTTTATATAAAGGTGTAAATTGTGCATACAAAAGATGAGCGAACGGCCTGTGACAGGAAACACGGTCACTTGGAGGCGAATTACCAACCAACTCTGGGTCAAACGACCTCATAAGTAATTGTTATTTCATTCAAAATTTGACAATAAAAAAATAAAATAAGGTGTTGGTAGTTTCAGTAATGACTTTTAGAAAACGAAAAATACATCGCTTTAAAGTGAAATACACAAATTAGATTCGGTGACTTATAATGATGATCTCCTACAACACGTAGTTTACGACTGCGCAGTGAAGTGGCAGCCTAGAATTGTGTGGCTTTGGAGTCGGGAAGAGTCCACCGCGGTGTTCCAATGAAGGTTGGCGAACTTCACATGTCCTCGAAATGCTTGTTATTTCTCAGTCATGCAGGTTTCCTCGCGATGGTTTCCTTCGCCGCCGAGCACGTGGTAAATTAGCACTAAAAATTGCAATTAAAATTTTTAGTATTGCCGGCAACGCGAAACGAACCCAAGTCACTCGCGCAGTGTGTAATTTAAAGTGAGCTACTAGCCTTTTAACTACCAGGGCTCATGCTCACGACTGTGCAGTGTATACCATTATTATAATGCTGTAAGTATTAGTGGCGACAAATTGCGGAATAACCATTTTTAATACGTTAGATTTATTATCAAAATCGGTAAGGTGGTGAGGTATTTGATACAGCGATCGCCAATCCGCCTTCCAATTGTGGTGATTTCCCATCTCATCTCGTGTCCCGTGGGTGGCGTAAAAGTCGACTGAGGGAAAATTAAAACCAGAAGATGGGCAGCAGCATCTTCCTGGGACATCAGAATAAATAAACTACGGTTGCCAACCCGCCTGCCAAGCGCGGCAACTATGGCAAAATTCCTCCAAAATGAGAGCTACAAACTTTTGTAGCAATTTATGGGGAAGGCCTATGTTCAGTAGTGGACTAGTGATAGGCTGAAATGAAAAATGATTCCAATCATAGGAGAGGCATATATCCCGTAATTACTATATACATAAACGATGATGATAAAAAATGTTTCCTGGTGGTTGCTGTGCAGCAATCTGCCTAGGTAGGTACCACTGCAGTGTCACTTATTCCGCCGTGAAACAGTAGTGTTCAAACATAACATGGTGCGCTTTGAAAGGTACTGACAATAACTGGGTCGTCGTCGCCGTCGTCGTTCAGCCTACCATAGTCCACTGTTGAACATAGGCCTCCCCCATAGATTGCCACAAAACACGGTCCTGAGCCACCTGCATCCATCGACTTCCTGCAAAACCGTGTAGGTCGTCGCTCCATCTAGTAGGGGGTCGCCCTACGCTGCGTTTGCCGGACGTTTTGTTTTTTGTTTTTAATAACTGGGTATTGAGACTGATGTGTCAGGGTGACGAGCGCAGTGTGGTGCCACACCATGTTCTGGGTGACACAGCATTTGTTATGGGCGGGCGATGCACTTACCACCTGATAAACGATTTGCTCGTCTTGTCACTTTTTTCCATAAAAAATAACGTAGCCATTTATGCCTGTGGATATAAAGATTCAGAATACCAAAAGATACACTTTGTATAAAATATATATGTATGTATAAAATTTCCTAGAATCTCAATATTTTTTTTAAATTTGTATCATATTATTATTCTAGTTTCTCAGTTGCGTCGAATTCCATTGTGTTGTATTTTTTTAATTTCATATATCTATTCTAATTAAATTAACATTTAAAGAAATCAAACTTCGTTACAAAGAAGACAGTGGTTATAATGATAATTAAGACTTCTTACAAAGGGTTTTTTAATTTTCTGTGATGTGATATTATTTTTTTCTACATTAGTAGTAGTAATTATACTAATATTAAAATATATAGTACAAAAGGAATTTTATGGTCTGTGGGCAATGTCAAAAACTCATTAAATGTACTTAATTTGCAATATTAATATTAATGTATAATTGTATATTAATATTGATTGCTGAATGAAGGTGCCGCAAAAGTCGACAGAGGGAAAATATAGACCAGGAGATGGGCAGCAGCATCTTCCTGGAACATCTGAATAAATAAACTGCGGTTGCCAACCCGCCTGCCAAGCGTGGCAACCATGGCAAAATCCCCACAAAATGAGACCTACAAACTTTCGTAAGAATCTATGGGGGCGGCCTATGTTCAGCAGTGGACTAGTGATAGGCTTAAATGATGGTGTTGAATATCATCACATATATTGCTTAATAACATAAAAAATAATGCATTAATATTAAAAACTTGTTTCTATTGACACTTTCATCTTTATCGTCGACAACAACGACAACCTACAGAAATAAAAGAAACAAGAGTTCTGAAGCTCAATACAAAACTTTATCGTCAACGTAAAATCACCACTTTCGCTTTGAAAGCATTTTGGGAATTGCAAAATATTTGACGACTACGGTAGAAGTGTTGACCTTTTCGAACGCAATGTAAAAAACGTGGCTGAACAGTGCGCATTCGTGAAATGCCAGCTGCCAGGCCGCCACTGGACTTAATAATACTGTTATGTGTCAGTCGGTTAACCAAAAGATATCAATCAAGACTTGATAAGTTCGCGATGGCTGATTGTTGTAATTACTACAAAAGACAATTAAAGTGAATGCATGTGTAATTTTATCGAAAACCAGCTGTGCCGACGACTTCATTCGCTCGGACTTTAGAATATATGTTAATAGAGAACCTTAAAGAAAAATTACGATTAAACTAAGATTCTTAGTGGTGATAGGATAACTATGCAGGAATCCGCGAAGGTACTAGTTAATCTGCGGTCAAGCAGTACACTGTGATTCGGTCTGAAGGGCACTGATTCCTAGTGTAATTACTTTATATGTAAGTAAATTAACCTATAAATGTCCCACTGCTGAACACAGGCCTCCTCTCATTTCTGAGAGCGTTTTTGGAGACGGGGATAGTCCGCCACGCTGCTCCAATGCGGGTTGGTGGACTTCACATATCCTCGAAATATTTCTATTCCTCGGACATGCAGGTTTCCTCACGATGTATTCCTTTACCGCTAAGCGCATGGTTAATCAGCACTTAAAATTGTAGAACAAATTTAGAGGTGCTGGCACCGGGGATCGAACCTAGGTTACTCGCGTACTTCGAAATTAAATGCGAGCTCCAGGCCCCTGAGCTACGACTACTTGGCATATGAGAGTTAAGAATTGATATCTCAGGGTGACGAGCGCAGTGTGGTGCCACACAGAAATGGTCTGGGTGACATAACATTTATCATGACGTTACGACGGGAGCCGTGGTAGTTTAGGGGCTAGGCGCTCGCTCAAAATTGTTAGGGGGCGAGTGATCTGGGTTCGATTGCCGGTGCCGGCATCACTTAAATTGTTAATTGCAATTTTAAGTGCTCATTTACCACGTGCTCGGCGGTGAAGGAAAACATCGTGAGGAAACCTACATGTATGAGAAATAAAAAATATTTCGAAGCCAAGTGAAATCCGCCAACCAACATTGGAGCAGCGTGGCGGATTATTCCCAGCTCCAAACCCCTCTTGGAAATGAGAGGAGGCCTGTGCTCATCAGTGGGATGTTTATAGGCTTTTAGTTTACTTTTTTTAGTCGTTGCATTCAGTCATTCTTGTCTCGTCTCTTTCTTCATTAAACAGATCATGATTGTGGCCATCACAAACCTACTGCTAAACATAGACCTCTCCTATGGAATATCATAAAACAGAGTCCTGAGCTACCTGCATCCATCGACTTCCCGCAAACCCACCCACACTGCTTTAGCTGTTATCAGCCTCCCACTCGATAACCTTTCTTCCCTAATGGTTCTACGTGATATATGGTCGACCTATTGCAATTTAAGCACACTGATCCTAAGGTTTATGTCGGTTATTTAAATTCTGCTGCGGATGCCATCGTTAGGGATTCTATCTCGTATAGTCTTAAAGAAAAGTCCAAAACATTATCTTAAATTAATGCATTTACAATTCAGTTTAAGATCGTTTACTAAATTTTATTGCTTTTGAAGTTATTCATTAACTAAGACACGGATAAGTTGTAGATGATCATAAAATGCCCGGCAACTGCTCAGTAAACCTGAGGCACCGATAAAATAACACTTTGGTTGTGGCAACGCTGCAACAGCATTATGCTGAGTCGTTAGCGTTTTCGTTGCAAGGTAGTAACGTATATTTGTAATTGTACTGTTGTCTTTTTTAAAGTTATAATTATTATTATTATATGTCTTACAACACAGTATTGATTCACGGGAAGTATCATCATAATAAAAAACAAATATATTTTCAATAACGTGTAAATTGTTGTGTTTTCTGCAAAGCATCGCGCAAAAAAGTATGCGATACTTTTTTTTTGTTTTTTTTGTTTTTGCATTTATTTTGGTAATTTCATCTGGAATATGTGCATGTATTTAACTGCAGACTGTGGTCAAAAATTATCTGTCGTCTAAGGCCGGCCATGATTTTTTTATTAAAGGTTTACTGTAGGATATCAGCATCATCCTCATCATTTAAGCCTATCATTAGTCCACTGCTGAACTTAGGCCTTCCTCATAAATCGCCACGAAAGTTTGTAGCTCTCATTTTGGGGAGATTTTACCATAGTTCTGCAGCTTATTTATTCAGATTTTCCAGTAAGATGTCGACTGTCCTCTGTCGACTTTTACGACACACACGGGATGAGATGGGGCGGTAGATTCTCTTAGGCTACCACACGGCAATTTTTGTTAATTTGTTACTACTTAATTGATTAGGCGTCATGTATGTTATTTAATTATAAGGAACGTGTAACGTTATTTGACGATTTTCACACGAAGCTCAGCCAGCGAGATTTTATCGGTGTACATAATTGTATACGAAAGTAATAAAATAAAAATGTAAAATAAACAACAATTTCATACTCGTCATGACTTAGTTGTCCTATTTCTTCAGGTTTTGACTTCGTGTGAGATGAGACAAAAAAATGAGAGAGAGAGAGAGAGAGAAATAACAAAATCATTAGCAAGCATTTACATTTCCTTCCAGCAAAGTGGCAGCAGCGTTAAGATAACACAGTCGAATTAAAACCCGAATTCCACTAATTCGATTGTTGCATAATAATGTCTTTAGCTGAGATTAGATCCGCGACTTAGTCGACAGGTGCGCTGACTGCTGACGCTAGCGGTTTCTGTTGACTTTTCCGGACCGTTACGACGTAGGGCCCTCAAGAAAAGAGCCTATTCCTTATTTGAGGGCCGTCAATACACTCTACTTCTCTGCTATTGCGGACGTTCATTGGCGGTGGTGATCACTTAACATCAGATTCATCGTTTGGGGCCAAACTAGCAAACGGCTCACCTGATGTTCATGCCGATGTCTTTTATAAAAAATATATGTAAGGTACATTGGATAGACACATCCATATGCAAGTAAATAAACGAAAACTCCCTAATCCGTGATCTCCAATTTGTATTTAGATAGTAATCATTCATATAATTCGATTGTTTTAACCATAATCAACCCCTAAGGCGCGAATTGCGTGCGTGGCGCTACCTAATGATCTTGATACCAACGACACCGTTACCCTTGATGTCTTATTTACAGGACCGGTTATATGGACCTTCTGTAATGAATGGATTAAATATTCAAATTTTTGCTATTTTTTATTATGTCGGGGTAACGGAACAGATGCAGTCTTAAATAAAATAGATAATTGACATAAAACCGGACCCGAAACAAATAATTATTTTTTTGCGCACAACATTGACGTGGTCCTACCAAGTACAGGACCTGCGACTCAGCTGTCAGGCACGCCGACCAATGAGCCACGCGGTCATCCATACTTACAAAAATTATAAATGCGAAAGTAACTCTCACTGACTCTGTTAACTTCGATCGTTGAACCGATTTTCAAATATTATGGCACTCGGCTATAAATATAATATAAGTAATAAAAAGTGGGTGTTTTTTGTAATGTTAGTCACATTCGTGTATGTTTACGATTCCAATGCTGTCACGGTAATCAAAGTAATGGAAATATAAAATTCGATTTGCCGACTCTAATATTGTGAAAAGAAAAATAATGATCCTTTTGGCAACTAGTGTAAAGATCGTCATCATCATTTCAGCCTGTCACATGTCCACTGCTGAACATAGGCCTCCCCCATAGATTACACCAAAAGTTTGTAGCTCTCTTTGGGGGGGGATTTTGCCATAGTTGCCACGCTTGGCAAGCGGGTTGGCAACCGCAGTTTATTAATTCAGATGTTCCAGGAAGAAGCTGCTACCCATCTTCTGGTTTCAATTTTCCCTCTGAAGGCCTTCACGACACTCTCGGGATGACATGGGGTGGTAGATTCTCTTAAGCCGCTACCACTCGGCGAAACATTAAGACAATATTAAAGACATTCATATTTTAAAAATATTAAGACATTTATGAGTAGTTTTTGCGATAGTAAAAATTTTATGCAACATTTCTTGTAAGAACACAACACGATAATTCCACGCTGTACTTAGCGTTCGCTAATGTTAATTGTAGATACTATTAACCCTATTAGTAAATATAGCAGAGAAACACGCAACGTTTCGACTAGTCTCTTGTAAAGAAAATATGCAATGTGCAAATAGTGTACATTCTTTTTTAAAGTTTCAGCTTAGTTCGTGACAGTTCTATACCATGTCGATAATGTTAATCGATGTTGCATTTTGATTAAATACTACAAAAATGATTAAAATAAAAACTAATATTATCATAAAGCCGTGCCTATGACAAAGCAGTAAGAACGTTGACTGTCGTTGAATTGTTATACTGAACCTTATAGCATGAAAAGAATCACCTCTTTTACTACTTATTACTGGCTTCAGGAAACAGTCGATATACCGGTGAATATAAGCCTCCCTATAGATAGATATTCACAAAACACGTTTTTAATTATCTCTTAAAACTTGTGATTTCATGATCTTTGCCAACTTTACATTAAAACAATAATGTGTATATACATTCTATTAGTTCATATTATCATATTACATATTAGTTCAATGTGTATATACATTCTATTAGCGACAACTTACGATAGGTGCTGCAACTAATGCTTTTAAACTGCATTCTCAGTTATAAACAGCAATTCTTCTAACTTATTAGTCTGGGAAGAGTTCTCTTCTGGGCATAGGTTGTGGTAGGATTCTTGTATAGGAATCCGTCCGTCTAGGTAAGTAAAACCGAAGAGCCAGTTATTCTGTTGTGAAACGAACGTTACTGTTTCAGTATGAAGTCTCAGAGCCCAGAGCTAGTGTCTACTGGGCATATGAGACTTCAACTGACGTCTCAGGGTGATGGGAGCAGTGTAGTGCCACACAGAAATGTATTGGGTGACAGACGTTGTACTTAACAGCATGTAAACGATTTGCTCGTCTCATCACTTGACAAAATTACGGCTTCTAAGAAATCCTCATATACTGTTTCTATTTTTCCTTTAGGTGTATCTGATTGATTAGCTCTATATCCGTATGACACTCAGCGAATACAGTTTGGTAATTGCAAATATTAGGTACGCAGACTCAACACACAGTCAGACACAGTAACAACCTAGACAATAAAAATAACAGCACCTGACGACAAGAAGCCGTCACCTAGTCTTGATCAAGACGATAAAGAGGAAACCTGCTTACCTTACACTAACTGATATTTTTTTTATTGTATAAAGTGACGAAACGAGCAAAACGTTCACCTGATGGTAAGTGCAACTTTCGCCCACAACAAATGCTGCGTCACCCAGAATATATTTGTGTGACACCACACTGCGCCCGTCACCCTGATACATCAGTTCTTAAGTCTCAAATGCCCAGTGATTACGCTAGCTCACAGTGCCCTTCAAACCGAAACACAGTAATGCTGCTTCACGGCAGAATAACTGGCCCTGGGGTGGTACCTACCTAGACGGATTCCTGCATAGGAATCCTACCACCAGTGAAATTCAGTTATTGATTCAATTTAGTAAATGAAAACTGAGGCGTTGCTTAAATAACTATTAAACGTCTGTAAGTGCGGAAGTAAACCGCTGACTTACTAGGATTTACAAAATCGTGTTTCGAGATTTGTGAAATGATATAAAACGATTAATTTTATTATTAAGCAAACATTATAATTATAATTCGGTCTTATTCAATTCATGACAAAATTAAGTAAATAATAGACTAAATCGATGTTAGATTTAAAGCTCTATTTGTGTGCACTATTGTACAACTACCGCAATTAACCTCTTACCGCTCACCGCTGAAGTCCGCTTAATAAAGCAATAACGCGACTCCTAATTACACCGCTAATATAGATTATTACAGCTGTAATATTAATTATTACGACAGGCTATATTGCAATACAACAAAGTCGTGGAATAGTTGTACACTGTTCGTTGTAAAACAATATTGTTACGTATTAAGGCAAATATTTCAAGACCCGACATAAATCATGTATTGCTATTTTTTGAAAGAATTGATCAGTGTTTGTCTTTCTGATGTCTCAAGATTTGTAAAATAATTTTTCTGCGAGATAAAATCCGTAACCATGATGTAATTACATTTAAAGTATCACATCACAGCGATAAGGACCTCGTACCGGCAAACGCAGTGTAGGGCAACCCTACACTTGATGGAGCGACGACCTGCCTTGTTTTGCGCAAATCAATGGATGCAAGTGGCTCAAGACCGTTTTGCGGCCATCTATGGGGTAAGTCTAGTTCAGCAGTGGACTCGTGATATACTGAAATGTGAAGGATAGCTTGCCGAGAAGCAGGGTTCTATCTACCTGCATCGATTGACTTTCCGCAGAACTGCACAGATTGTAACTCCATCTTGTATAGGGTCGTACAAGATTTTTTGGAGCGGTGAGGAGCAAGTCGAGAACTCTTTTCACCAACGATATTATGGATTACCGACCTATGTGGCCGACTTATTGCCTGTGTTATTGTATTGATTGTTCTGCTATGGATATCCTCATTACGGATTCTATCACGCACATAAACAGTGAACACGGAAACGTCAACCCTGATCTCAATAGTGTATTGCAATGGCTCAGGTCTTACAGGTGGTAAAGTCCTCCGGCTATGGTACCAGAAATGAAGATGAGTGATTTACTGTATGCCATTGTAATTAACACCGTCTACTTTCCAGCTTGAAAACAACTTATATATGAACAAATCATAGCAATATAGAAAACATACGTATTATATATAAAACAAATACATAATATCACCCTATCTGTTTGATACTTTAGCCTGTACTTCGATAGCCATCGTAACTTTACTGTAAAAACGTTAGAATACTATTTGTTTAAGCATTTTCTTTCAATAATCGGACATTCGTGTATTTTATTTAAATTTTTCATTTAATAATTCAATCACTATTCCAACTCAGACAAGCCTCCTTGATGCGTGTTAAACATGTCATCACAAACGGAATAGCAAATAAAACAATCGAAAACTATATTGTTATAACCTTTCACAATAGCGAAGGCTTCAGAATAGTGCGTCACGTGTCCTCCCCGTCGGCGGCAACAAACAGAATCGTAAATGGTAACAATAAAGCCCCTTTTCGAACGCAAATCACAAACAACACAGTGCGCTTACGATAAACGTTAACCAGTTTTTCTTAATCTCGGTAAGCGAACTATAACTTTGAAATTGGAGGTCAGCCAATCGATCTGACACAGAGCCTGACTGTACAGTTGTAAAACATCCGTAGCCCATAACAATAACAAGGGTAATCAAAATAATAAATGGCGGCCCAGAGCGGATCGCTTTTTGTGCCCAATTATTTTTATTGGTGTTCTGTTAATTACATTCTTTGGCGAGACCGTGCGATGGCGCGACTTACACGAACTTATTTATACTTATTAATTCTGATATCATTCGATGTAATTTAAAGTGTAATTTTTTTATTATTATTTAATATTGAATTACTACATGCTTGTTTTGTATCCGCAAGACACTTCGTCAACTAAAATGTACATAAAAAATTCGTTAACAACACGCTTCTGCAGAATATGTCATTTATCAAATAAAATAGCCTTTATGTAGAGGAACAAACCAGTGCGATATTCCTCATATAATTCTCAGCCGCGGCTGCTCCAACATACGAGTACATGGCTTCTAAATGGGAGTATTTCTATTGTTTATGTTTTGCTAAAGTTTCGGCCGCATCGGCTGTTAATATATGCGCTATCTGATAAGTTAATGTGTCAGGTAGCGAAACCACTCGTAGCGACATCTATGTCGCTACATGAGAAGCTCAAGAAATTTCTCATATATCCAACATCGCGCTATTAAAGTTTCTAAATACGCAAACTATATATACAACATCTATCTACAGATTACTAGTTTGAGAAGACGTCCTTCCCAAATCAGATCACCCGATCTGGAAGGTAGCGATACCCCTTTATTTGGTAATAATAGAGTAAGTAATATAATGATACGCTATTTTTTCCTTTAACGACACATATTCCAAACAACCTCCTTCCAAAATACTAACGAGTTATATAATTTTACAACGACTGAGTTACAAACTTAAAAATAATGAGAGAAATACTTTGAGATATACTTGTAGATAGCGATGGAAGAACCAGAGTTTAGTCTTTCTTCTTTATCAGCTGCTGGAAATAAGCCATTTCCAAGAAGGGAGGATTTGCCGTAATCACCACGCTTGGCAAGCGGATTGGTGATCTCAGTACCAGACGCCTGTTTTACGTCCGCGTAGCCCACTGGTTAGAGTACCTGTCTTCTACGTCCTAGGTCCTGGGTTCGAATCCCAGCCAACGCCAACATTTGTGCAAAAACACAAAATGTTCGCCTTCGGGTTTGGTTGTGTTGTGATTATCCCCGAGTCTCTGACACTGCATCCTAGCCTACATCGGATCATATCGCATAAGCGTTACATCGGGCGCGGGTAGGTTGGGACGAGTGTACGCTTTGTTTGCGCGGTTGCTTGTGGCACTGTAATATTTACTGAGCAGTTGATAACTTTCGACAATATTCGGAAGTTGTTGCCGTGGTCGAAAATCGGACAGGAGGATATCATCACCAGACGCGTCGCACCAAGGTGCCTGTACCTGCACCTGCACCTGCCTTCAGTACCTGTACCTGCGGCTCCCTCTGTCAACTTTTACGGCACCCACGATCAAGAGTTAAGTGCGTGTGGTGGCGGCTTAAGAGAATCTTCCATCCCATCTCATCGCGTTGGTGTCGTAAAAGTCGACAGATGGAAAATAAAACCAGGAGATGGGCAGCAGCATCTTCCTGATACTCGTACATCTAAATGAATAAACTGTGGTAAAACCTCATGTCAAGCATGGCAACTATGGCAAAATCAGCCCCAAATGAGAGCTTTTGTGGCAATCTTTTGGGGAGGCCTATTATCAGCAGTGGACTAATGATAGGCTGAAAGGATGAGGATAAAAACTAAACTAGGTCTGTTGTGTAACTCTGGTAGGTTTCGGAATCGTTTTAATTTGATCCCGTTTAACCAATCAATGAAGTTCAAAAGCCAAAATTCCGATACCGATAAACCAAAACCTGCCAGAGTTACACAGTAGACCTGGTATAGGGATTGCGATATATAATTACTGAAATGAAAAAGTAGAAGTAAAGTAATAGTCTATAAATACCCCACTGATGAGCACAGGCCTCCTCTCATTTTTGAGAGGTCGTTGGAGCTGAAACGAATCCGCCACTCTGTTCCAATGCCGGTTGGCGAATTCACATGTCCTCGAAAGTATTTTTTAGTCGTCAAACATGCAGGTTTCCTCACGATGTTTTCTTTCACCGCAGTACGTGGTAAATCAGCACTTCTATTTCAGAAGTGCCGGCACTGGGTATCTAACTCAGGTAACTCGCATACTATTAAATTTCAAGCGAGTGTTTTGTTTTTATTGGATAATGTGACAAAACGAGCAAAACTTTCACCTGATGGTAAGTGCAACGCCTGCCCATAGCAAATGCTGTGTCACCCAGAATATTTCTGTGTGACACCACCCTGCGCCCGTCACGCTGAGACGTGAGTTCTTAAGTCGCATATGGCCGAAACACAGTAATGTTTGCACACCACTGCTTCACGGCAGAATAACTGGCCCTGGGGTTGGCCCTAGACGGGTTCCTGCATAGGAATCCTACCACCAGTCCGGCCCCTGTGGCTCTTATGAAAGTATTTTCAGTTAAATTACTTTTTATATCAGGTAATTACGAAATTAAATTAAAAACTCAAAAATTACTAACCACCTCATCCGTTTTTAATCAGTTCGCTAAACGCCAAGTCCACCACATCGTTTTTCATCAATGATGGCAATGCGCCCTACAAAGCGTGGCACATCGGCCATTCTTGGAAGAGGTGTTTTTGGTCCATCAGTGACTACGCTACAGGTCCTGGATTGGAATCCCAGCCGAAGCCAAGGTATGTGCAAAAATAAAAAAATTGGTTTTCGGGTGTTGTCATTATCCCCGTGTTTCTGAATTATGCATTTTTTATTTATATAATAATAATTTAAAAAAAAATTATTTTCAAATAATTATTACTCCAACTTGTTGTCATATAAATTGGCTATTATATTTCTTAATCGTATTACCCAAATAGTAAACTACTTTTCCGCTTTTAATGCGTCTGCATCAATAACAACGCCGTATAGTTTTTACACCAACATATCAACAATCGTTCACTGATTGAATTATATGAAGCCGCGGCTTCAAAAGGCCTAGCGGTGTCGATTAAAAGGAATTAGCCGTCGTACTGTGATTGCTTAATTAAAAATTATCCAAACGTTTTCGCCGTAAAACGGTCGTTGTTAAATTTGCAACCGCCGGTAATGGTGCAATAAGGTCGAAGAAGTGCACACTGAACCGACATCTTTACGGGTAATTAACTGTAATTGGCATGTAATCCCGAAAAGAAATCTCGTCAATCCCCCGTTTAAAACGTTGTTATATCATGTTGCAGTTGCACAAAATGAGTTTTAGTGAAAATATTTATGTTCGTACATCACTAAATCACCCTCATTTATACGAACATAATTTTTCATACTAAAACTCATTTTTATATTTTGACAACCGCGTAGTGGTCTGAGAACCTAAATACTAAGCCGCGGGCTCTGAATTCGAATCCCAGGCGGAGACAACATTTGTGCAAAGACAAGTTGTGCAACGATTTTGTCCGAGTCGATAATGGTATATGTTTAGAAAAAAAATTACTGAGTTGATAGCATTTAGGAATTCAGAACAACTGAAAGAAATACTTCATCATTCATCATCTTCATTAGCCTATAGAGTCCATTGCTGGAGACGGGCACCCGTAAGTTGGGAAAGTACCGTACCGTAACAGAGTAGTATCGTAGCTTACAATTTCTCGTCGGCGCTCAAAGTATTTTGGGCGCTTTGTACCAGACACATCCATGGTCATGCACCGCGCTCAAAACGTCGAGATAGAAAATTGTCGAAGAGTAAATTTAGTTAATAGTTTGAAAACACGTCACTTAATTTGTTTATATGAAAGCCAGGAAATACCTAACACGAGAACATGCAGGGCGACATCTTTAACACTTTCTTTCTTTAAATTTTTATTTATTTATTTAAAAACTTTATTGCAGTAGTAAGTAGTAAATTTACAATTGGCGGACTTAATGGCATAGGGCATTCTCTACCAGTCAACCACGAGATAAGCAGAAAATTTAACAAAATTATTAATAAAATAAATTTTATATATACAGGTTAAAACAAATAATATATATAGAAACAAATAATTTATTATAATTATTATAACATATTTAAAAAAATAATAAAATTTTCTTTAATAATTTCTTATATTTACGTGAATACTGATTGAAAAACTAAATTTTATCGATTTTATGAGCGCGGGCCTGAACAGTCGTTTGAAAAGGAATGGCCGTTAAACGCTGCTTGCTGTCCGTCTTGCGTTCTTTTTATTGGGTTAAGAACGATATTATTATTTTCAGCCTGCCGGAAGTCTTCGTTCGGATTTTTCATAGCAGCACCAAGGTTCTCCGGCTTAAAATAAATATAGACTTGGATATCAATATTAGATACAGTACGGTACTATACTAATATTATAAAGCTGAAGAGTTTGTTTGGTTAAACGCGTCAATCTCAGGAACTACTGGTTTGAATTGAAAAATTCTTTAGGTGTTGGATAGCCCATTTATCGAGGAAGGCTATAGGCTATATGCACACTACTGTTTTACGGCAGAATAACTGACCTGTTTTTTGCATGTCTAAGAGAATTCAATCTTGCAATAACCAAATTAAAAAAAACATGATATACCTATGGTAAGTAGTAACTATGGATGCGCATGCGTTGTCTCCCCTGAGCACTTAGATGGAATTCCTCATTGCCCTAAAACGAGACTCTTTACTCACCACGTGAAACGCAACAGCTTTTTTTAGCCCGAAGGCTTTCACAGCTTCGCCGGATAGAAAGGTGGCAGAGCGCTGTGGTCGCTTAGCCGAAACCTTTTTTTATGGATAACTAGCTCAAGGGGCCCCGAGAGAGGACTTGGCTTGGACCGTCATACTGTACGCGAGAGGAACTCACTCGATGGTGCCCAAGGGGCCGACCTCGGCTCGGTCAGTTACTTCAATCGGAAGCAACAGCACTATGCAGCTACTATACTTTGTGCGAACTTTCCCGATTCTACCGCGCATAATTACATCCATACTAATATTAAAAAGGCGAAAGTAACTCTCTCTGTTCCTCTGTCTGTTTGTTACCTTTTCACGGGGGAACCGCTAAACCGATTTTGGCGAAATTTGGCAAGAAGATAGATTGCATCCTGGACACGGGCATAGGATATTTTTATTCCGGAAAAAGTTCAATCGGGATATTTAAATAAACCTATATCCATGCGGACGAATTGACAGGCATCAGCTAGTAGCATATAAATATAATAGCACTTCAGTTCACTATTGCACAGAACAATATAAGATTCTGTGCACTATTGTAACTTAAATTGTACGTCAATTTTAATCGCAACTATCATAGTGTAACTTTTTTTTTAATTTTGTAAAAGTGACGGAACGAGCAAAACGTTCACCTGATGGTAAGTGTAACGTCTGCCCATAATGATATATATAAAAATGCTGTGTCACCCAGAAAATTACTATGTGCCACCACACTGCGCCCGTCACCCTAAGACATCAGTTCTTAAGTCTCATATGCACAGTGATTACGCTAGCTCACAGTACCCTTCAAACTGTAGTAGGATTATACAGGAATCCGTCTAGGTAGGTACCACCCCAGGGCCAGTTATTCTGCCGTGAAGCAGTAGTGTGCAAACATATATACTGTGTTTCGATTTGAAGGGCACTGTGAACTAGCGTAATAACTGAGCATATGAGACATTAAGAACGTATGTCTCAGGGTGATGGACAAAATGTGGACCGAACCTTTCTGGGTGGTACAGCATTTGTTATGGGCAGACGTTGCACGTACCATCGGGTGAACGTTTTGCTCTTTTCATCACTATATCCAATAAAAAAAAGAAGATAAATATAACAATTATCATTGTAATTTTATTGCCGATTGGACGTCTAAATAACCCGTTTGCATAGTCTGTAATGTTTAATAACTGTTCGATAGAAAGATAATCGTTTTATATGCCTTTCGGACAGTCCATTAAGGACATTACGAGTATACATCATGGCGCCTAGCTACGTACCTTTGTTTAATTGTCAGTAATGTTTTAATGCACCAGTGGAAACATTTCTCCCATTATTAAAATGATTGTATCGTAAAAAAAAATATAATGATTACGATGATAATTGTCTGTTCTCATTGACCACGGCACTGTATCCCGGGTAACAACCAATAGATTTCAAGTAGGCAAGGGATATCCTCGCCGCTAAGCACGCGGTTGTGAAGCGGGAAACGATACGTGACTGGTGGCAAATCACGTCACCGCCATTTTGGTACGAGTCAAGAAACGAGCAAAACGTTCACCTGATGTAAAGTGCAATGTTTACCCATTACAAATGCTATGTCACCCATAGCATACTCGTATCTATGTGACACTACACTGCGCCCGTCGCCCTGAGACATGAGTTCTTAAGTTTCATATGCCCAGTGATTACGCTAACTCACAGTGCCCTTCAAACCGAAAGTATGTTTGCACACTTCTGCTTTACGGCAGAATAACTGGTCCTGGGGTGGTACCTTGACGGATTTCTGCATAAGAATCCTACCACAGAGACATGCGACATAGCCAGCCAGTAACTAATAGAACAGAGTCCCTCTGGGTCTGGATCTCTCAGAAGTGGCCAGAGATCTTTAATTTTCAACCAGTAACTTTATTTTAAATATTTTCTCGCACCACCCCCGTCTCTTTAGGTGGTAAGGTCCAAAATAGTTATTTGATAAAAAAGGCAAATTATGTTCCAAATAAAGAAATGTTTACTTTATATTTTACACATCAGCTTTTACACGTTTCTTAGTGTTAACTAATTACAAGCGAGTGAGGTGAGTAAATCTGCAATTTTCTAAACTAATTTACAACAATATAAACACTATGTTATAACTACGAATATTTATAGCGTGGTTTTTACATTAAACGTTCACTTGATGGTGTACCAGGAATCCGTCTAGGTATTTCTGGTCTCTTCGACTTGGCTAACTTCGACCTAACATAAGAAATTCTACTCTCTAAGTATTAACTTTTTTAAGCACTGAGAAACAAAAATTATATCTAAATACTCGTATATAAATTATATCCCTTTAATTCGCATAAAAATAGATCACGAACTCAAAGGCAAGAAAAAATCATCTAATAAACACACCCGGGGCAATAAACAAATTTGTAACAATCAAATCGGTCATAAAGTTCAATCTACGAAATTGTATTACAATGGGAACATAAGCCTGTCTTTATTGCCTAATTATTTTGATTTGTTTTCTCTAATGAGCAGACCATGCTTCGTTGCACTATTATGTGTAACAAACTTATATTTTCGGTCAATAAACTAATATTTCTACACTTTTGGAACGTACGGATAAATGAAAGAGCTGTCATAAAAGAAATAGATCCGAAAATATAAGTTGGCTGCACTTTATTATTAGTTTTATGATCCTCTAATTGGATGAAACGGTTGCTTTGTTTCGGATGTCAATTCGTTTGATGTTATGTCTAATATTTAGGAATTGTCTTGTTAAGAATGAGTTAAAACTGTTTCAGTTTAAGAGTGATTCAAAAGTATCGACCATCGTAACCGACAAAATATTATTCTTTTTATAAATGTATATATGAATACGTGTGGTAGCGGCATAAGAGAATCTGCCACCCCATCTCATCTCGTGGGTGTCGTAAAAGTCGACAGAGGGAAAATTGAAACCAAAAGATGGGCAGCGGCATCTTCTTGAAACATCAGAATCAATAAACTGCGGTTGCCAACCCGCCTGCCAAGCGTGGCAACTATGGCAAAATTCCCCTCAAAATGAGAGCTACAAACTTTTGGAACAATCTTTTTTTTTATTGTATACAGTGACGAGACGAGCAATACATTCACCTGATGGTAAGTGCAACGTCTGCCCATAACAAATGCTGTGTCACCCAAAACAACGAATGGTACCACACTGCGCTCGTCACCTTGAGACATCAGTTCGTAAGTCTCATATGCTCAGTGATTACACTATCTCTCAGTGCCCTTCAGACCGAAACAGTAATATCTACACACTCAGAACAGAATTCCGGCAGAATAACTGGCCCTGGGGTGTTAGCTACCTAGACGGATTCCTGCATAGGAATCCTATGGGGAGGCCTATGTTCAGCAGTGGACTAGTGATAGGCTAAAATGATGATGATATGAATACGTGAAAAGAAAACTTTTTACCCCAATTGAAGCATATTGCGCGCACGGAGGAGAGATTTGGCATAGTTTGTATGGAGAAGAAGCGAGATAGCTAAAATTTATATCAAACACGAATGTCAAACACAAAATAGTCTATGTGAAACAGACGTACAGAGTAGAAATTGTCGCCAAAGAATTTTGAAATGTTCATCACCATCAATTTCCCGGAAAACTATGCAGGTCGTCGCTCCATCTAGTGGGGATCGCACTGCGTTTGCTCATACGAGTTTGCCACTCGAGATCTTTTCTTCCCCAACGGTTATCGGTTCTACGAGCTATATGGCCGGCCCATTGCCACTTCAGCTTGCTAATCCTTAGGACTATGTCGGTTATGAAATGTTGCCATTGTCATTGTCCTCGTGTCTCCAACATTAGCCTACCTCCAAACTAGTCGCATGAGCGTTACATTTGGCATGTTTGCGCGTACACTCGTGGGTTTGTGGAACTATTTTCTTAAAGAGTTTCTTGCCGGTTCTTCTCTGAGAAGGTTACTTTTCTAACCGGTGTAGATTTTAATTTTTATACAAACATACATACAATTACGCCTTTTTCTTATTTCATATCTGTCATCACCTCACGTAGTAAGAAGCTTTCATATGTTCAGTACAACATACTGATTATATACTGATACTTACTGATTTCCTTTAGCTATTAATTTTTAAAAAGTACCACCAGTTTTTAAAAAGTGCTCCACAGTAGGATTCCTCCTGTACCGTGGATCGCCCTACAAACACAACATTTCATAGGCACAACACAATCAGACCCGAAAACCAACAGTTTGTGTCTCCGCACAAATGTTGACTTCGGCTGGGATTCGAACCCGGGACTCGCCGCGCGGTCGTCACGTCGAAACAAAAACCACTGCAGTCTAGTCTAATCGTTTAATGAGTGTCAATCATATCGTATCCCACTTCTATAATAAAGCTGAAGAGTTTGTACGTTGGAAGGCGGTAATCTCAGAAAAAAAATCTCATTTAAAAAATACTTTTGCTTTAGATAGCCTGTTTATCGAAAAAAGTTTTACGAAATAAACTTTTATGTTACATTGCCAAGAAGAGCCGAATTGTCAATGCTCAGATCAGCGAGGTATCATAAAGTGCAATCACGTCGACTTATTTTACGTGAGTAACACCGTGGGGCACAATAAGTAAATTATAAATTTCGGTTGATCATTGCCTAATTCTATTAAAATTTACGCGAAAAGTTCATATAAAACAAATAATGCAGAGATATAATAGCTACTATTAAATTCACGCATTTTGAAACCTCCGTTACATTTTAAATCCCTGCGTTGTCAACTAACGTGGAACGGCTCTAAACTTACACTGCTAAGTGATATTTCTTGAGTAAGCAATGCAATTGGTGAGCGCAGCGGGTCGTCCGCAATTAATAATTGTTTAATAAGCTGCTCGTTAGCAGGACGCTCAGCGCAATCAGAACTGGCCGAGTTATTGTTGGCGGCACCTTTACGTACTTCACCACGCAAGTGTTGGTTTGTCCTTCTTTATGTATCAAAGCCAACAAATATGAAAACTGACGATTTATTTGAAATAAGTCAAATAAGTTAATTATCTGGCCGTACGGTAGCGGCTTAAGAAAATCTACCACCCCATCTTATCCCGTGGACGTCGTAAAAGCTGGCAGAGGGAAAATAAAAACCAGGAGATGTGCAGCAGCATCTTTCTTGAACATCTGAATAAGTAAACTGCGTATACCAAGCCGCCTGACAAGCGTGGCTACTATGGCAAAATTCCCCCCAAAATGAGAGCTACAAACTTTTGTGGCAATCTGTAGTATGTTCAGCAGTGGACTATTGATAGGCTGGGGAGATGAAATGAGGTTAAGTAAATTATAAGCCGGAGCTAACATCCGTAAAACACATACATAAAGTCACATCTTAATCAATATAAGGGGTAGGCAGTGGCCACACTTGTAGCCCACTTTTCGCCCCCGCAGAGAACGAGATGTGACGGGTGGTGGCATTTTTGGTCAAAAAAACAACAGTAAAAAATCTTACTCCCCATTGCGTTCCCACGAGCAGTATACTGACAGAATTGCATATTATGGTATTATTCTGCGCGAATAAAGGCTGTCCGTACAACACCTTAGTCACCCCTAACGACACCTCGGCTGGAAAGAGGTAGGTCCTATTCTACGCTGCCGGACACCTATTAACTATCCGTTAATTTTCGAGTTTGGTCGTTACACCGGGCGTGAATGTGTGTGTTTGCGCGTACTCTCGTGGCACTATACATGTATACTACAAGCGTGACAACTATGGCCAAATACCATAAAATGAGAGCTAAACAATTTTGTGGCAATCTAATAGGGAGGCCTTTGTTCAGTAGTGGACTAGTGATAGGCTGTGTGGCGACATAGATGTCGCTACATCACGTCGGGGTCACCATTTTGGCGGATTATATTGCCAATGAAAAGGGTAGCTACCCGTCAGATCGAATGGTCTGATCCGGGGAGGATATCTCCACCTACTAGTAATATTTAGATGGTGTATATATAGTTCGCATCTCAGAAAACTTTCATAGCGCGATTATGGACGTATGCGAATATTTCTTGAGCTTCTCATGTGTGCGACATAGATGTCCACTACAGCTGAAGTGACGATGACGATGACAAGCATCAAAACCTGAAAATTTTAAGTATGAAGGAAAATTTACCGTGCATCAAGTAAGCTTTGCCTGACATTTAGACAATCATATAAATAAATTCTTCTTAAAGTTTATTAAATTAAAATCAATAGTAGTCATTATTTTTATACGATTAAGTGTTGTAACTGTTCACCACAGACATTTTCTGTTTAACCAAAATGTATAACTTTAATTTAGCCAGAGGCGCGGAAGGGCGGTTCCATTAGTCGATCCGCCTTTCTAGTTAATTGATAATTGAATCAATCTGTATATAGCGTTACGTTTATGTTTCAAAAGAGCTTAATTTCATAGTAAGCGAATGACTGAGTTCGATTCCTGGTGCCGGCACCACTAAAATTGTTAATTGCAATTTTAGTGCAGATTCACCACGTGCTGGGCGGTAAAGGAAAACATCTCGAGGAAACCTGCATGTCTGAGGAACTAAAGTTTTTCGAAGACATGTGAAGTCAGCCCTCCGCATTGGAGCAGCGTGACGGACTCTATCCAACTCTAAAGGCCTCTCAAAAATGGGAGGAGGCCTGTACTCAGCATTTGTTATTATAACTTTTATATAACAGTAACATTCCAGCAAAATAAAACTAATTGGTCTATTTACTCTGAAACTTCCAATAGCAAGACATGGAGATTTATCCTGTTTCTTTCGAGGTCATCATTAATGGTTTAGTATTTGTCGGAAATCATCATGTGCCTGCAAAAGATACTTCAATGCGAAAGCAGCGGTACATTATAATGCCCATGATTTCATAATTAGGTACGAAATTACTATCTCTTTTCTAGCCTGGACTTGGCGTCTAAATTTACACGTCTTTTGCAATAAATATGCACAAAATGTCTAAATTTAGAGACACCTACGAACTTTGCTGTTACTATCTAGCCTGACTTAAATAATATGGTCGGTTGACTCAATTACTACATTCTTTAAAATGTCCTTGTTTGTAGTTTGTGAGAGAATATATCACACACATTCATCCACACATACAAACATACACACTAACACTACATAAAAACAAACACACCAATTGTTCATACGTGCAAGAGAGTAGATTCCTTAATTTTCTTTGAAATATTACCTTTATTTCATTTTCCTTTTCCAAAATGGTACATTTGTTTACGATTTTGTTTAATTTGCTATGTATTTTTTATTATAATACGATTTTTTCGGTTAGAAAGACCGGGATATCCTGGCATAAGTATATTTTTTAATGACGACCGCGTGGTCTAGTATTTAGAGTGCCTGACTTCTACGCCGCAGTTCGAATCCCTGCCGGAGCCAACATGTGTGCTAAAACACAAATTGTTTGTTTTCAGGTATGGTTGTGTTGTGATTGTCTCCGTGTTTCGGACACTGCATCTTAACCTATCTCCGATCTTATCGCATCAGCGTTACATCGGGCGCGGGTATTTTGGGACGAGTGAGTGCCTCTGTGTTTGCGCGTACACTTGTGGCACTATAATATCTGCTGCGCAGTTGATAGCTCTTGATAATATTCGGAGGTTGTCGCGGTAGGTCGAAATCGGCCAGGAGAACATCATCATCACAATATTATACATAGTAGGATAGTCTTAACCTGTGAGTTCTTTGTAAATTTCGTCTAAAGTAAAAAGTAAAGTAACAGCCTATAAATGTCCCTCTACTGAGCACACGCCTCCTCTCATTTCTGAGAGGGTTTTGGAGCCGCGAATAGTCCGCCACGCTGCTCCAATGCGGGTTGGCGGACTTCACATGTCCTCAAAATATTTCTATTCCTCGGACATGCAGGTTTCCTCACGATGTTTTCCTTCACCGCTAAGCACGTGGTAAATCAGCAGTTAAAATTGTAGAACAATTTTAGAGGTGCTGGCACCGGGGATCGAAACCAGGTTACTCGCTTACTATAAAATTAAAGGCGAGCACCAGGCCCCTGAGCTACCACGGCTCATAAATATAATATAATCATAAATTTCTTCTGTTGTGAAATAAAAAAAATATTTTCATTTGAATCGACCTTATAATTGTGGAAGCCTTAGGCTTTAATAACCTAAACGTAGCCGATAAAGTGCTAAATCCTAACTCATTTTTCATTGAATAACACTGTTCAATAGTGAACGTTCCTAACCGCGCATGGACCATCACAAACACGTGTCAATTATTTTATGAATTGATGACGCAGCAATTCCATACACATAATTTTTATCCAACAAACTCGACGTCCCGTATTGTAGAGTTCATATTTGTATTCTCTTAAAGCAGGGTACCGAATAAGTTATTGTCGGCTGTCGTCACAGCCGCCATTTTTGTATTGAAATTTAACCACAATATATTACGTTTGTTTGTTAAGTTAATTGCTAAATGGAGTTCGTTATACTTGAGCATATATTTTACTGAGCATCGCGTACGACTCGTTCATATTAAATCCCCTGATTGTAACGGATGCGTCTTCTTTTTTGGTTCCTTGAATTGTTTCATGCCCAAAGGCTGTTACTATAGAAGTTAGCTATATATATAAATATGTATGTATTTATTATTTATTATCATTCACGGTATCTAAACCATTCCGTATTCTTTCCAATATTTCTTGTTGATCAATACCCTAGTGTTTTTTAACTGCCACAAATTAAAGTTCATCTTCTGCCGATGGCTTAACGGTTCAATTCGAAATTAAATAATGAACCGGAGTCTTTGTTATTGATATTATAATATATAGCGTCTTGTTGCAAACAAATAAAAATACACGGCATTTGGTGAAGCTCACTGGCCATACATCGAGCTCTCGAACTTTAACGATCTGCTTATAAAAGATATTTATTGCCGACAAAATTACGGAACCACTAACTTTATTTCGTTTGCACACCATCTGTTTTCATGAAAAAATTGTGCACATGTTTCATGTGCAGTAACGAAATGCAAGCACTTATTTTTAATAATGTATTTGGCAAAGCCGCCATCTTGAGTAAGCTATTTTTCAAGACAAAAAATCAATAATTAAAAAATGCAATTAGTTCAAAATTTGCGGTGGCGGCGTTAGTAAATCTACCACCCCATTTCGGTGCATGTGCATCGCAAAAGTAAACTAAGTAACACTTTACTGGTGGTAGGATTCTTATGCGGGAATCCTACTACCTAGACGACCGGTTCAGCGTTTAACAGCTAACTAAACGTAATAGCTACAACACGTCCATAATTACTTTTATGAAATGAATCTGTTGCGGTCTCAGATGAGCATGAATAACGTTACATTAACTTAACAAACATATACGAGAATTTCATTACCGTTGTTAATAAAAATGTTTTAATGAAGTGAAACTTCTTGTGGCGCGATGAGAGTGAAAAATTTCAAGGTCTAATTTGTGCGCAACGTTTCAATAAGTAATTTTCAAAATAAAAGTTTCTGACGCAAAAAGGAAAGAAGGAAATTATCTCGCAGCCTTATTTAATATTTGTTGATTAATTAAGAATTGTTTATATGCTGAGCAGTTATTTTCCGATAACATTTTTGTTTATTCATGTTTTTTGCTTTTATCAAATTTCTGCACGCGCTCTTTTTTTATGATATTTCAAACGATCGAGGAAGCATTTCAAAGTCAAAGCCAAAGTGAAAATTTCTTTATTCAATTTAGGCTTGTTTAAAGCACTTATGAACGTCAAAATCGTGTAGATTCAAATCGGTTCAAAAATGACCTTCTCAGAGAAGAACCGGTAAGAAACTCTGGGGTCTTTCTTTTTTCAATGCCATATTACATAATGTCATTTACAGATTACAAAAGAATTACATCATAAATTTAGTAGCCAGGGGGTTTGCAAGTGCAGAGTATAACTTAATTCCACACATCTTTGTCCTCTATATAATGATCTATTTTATAATATTTATCTAATAATGTCTTCTTGATAAGTTTTTTAAAATCCATGTCCGATTTTTGAGTTACACTTTTAGGAATTTTATTATAAAACTTTATACATCTACGCAGAAAAGACTTTCTAGTTTTAGCCAATCTAAACAAAGGAACCTCTAGCATGTCACCTCGACCCATTCTACAGGACACAGTCAATTTTTTGGTAAATAAATTAATGTTGTCTTCCTGAACAGTTCTCGTAGCGACTCGCGAGGTCCCAAGTTAAAGATTGCCTGAAATGCTTGTTTTTGCAAAATAAATATTGTTTCCAATCCAGCTGCGGATCCCCACAGTAATAAGCCATAGGACATAATACTGTGGAAGTATGCAAAATATACCAATTTGGCAGTGTCTTCATCAGTCAGCTGTCTAATCTTTCTTATTGCAAAACTGGCAGAACTTAATTTCGGAGCTATTTTTTCAAGGTGTAATACTGTAACTTGGAATCAATAGTGATTCCAAGGATTTTTTTTCTTTCCTAGTTTTAATGGTAATTGTTGTGTGCGCAACATTTTGAGATATTTATATTTATTGTCGGTGACAGTTTTTCTGACGTCAAGCGCCAGTGTACAAACACTACTTTGTTTCGGACTAAAGGGGACTGATAGCCAGAGTAATTACTTGACTTGAGAATTAATGGCTCAGGATGAAGAACGCTGTTTGGTGCCCCACAGAAATGTTCTAGGTGACACAGCATTTGTTGTGGGCAGAAGTTGACTTACCTTCAGGTGAAATGATCTTGTGGTACCACACATGGTGCTTTCTTTCATGAAAAATAGGTCACGTTTACGTAGAAAGTGTCCTCACTTAGCTAGCGCAACTTTTTACAAACGACAAAGTATGCCATCATATTTATGTTGTACTACATTACAAATACTTAAAATACGCTGTAGTAAAGCAACAGCCTTTAAATTTTCCACTGCTGAGCAAAGGGTCTCTTCTCACATTTAAGGTTTTACAGCTGGGAAACGCTTATAACCTTTTCATTTTTTTTTATAAGTCAACAGCGATCCCTTACATTTATAATCCATTTTAACTCTTGTTTATTTAAAAATTTAATAGTATTTTTTATTTATTACTCACGAGCGTATATAAGTAAATTTAAGTTAATAAATTACTACAAGCATACTTCCTAATCACATGGAACATTTACCAACAACGGCATTCCGGCGTTCAGCCCCGCGGCAACATAACGAATTTAATTATTTTCCAAAACTCGCCTCTAAGCATTTGCATAAAATAACAATAATTTATCTATACAAGAAATTAACCTCTTACCTCGACTCAATTAGAGTAAACCGAAACAGCATACTAAAAGGGTTTAATAAGCTGAGTCGTGTTTTTTGTTCGTTGAATACGTTTTTACAAAGCCAAGCTCATAAGTCAGGCAATCAATTAGTTAAAATATCAGTCAAATCGTGCTTTGTATTGTAAATGACATTTAGGTAACGTTAGAATAGTACTTTAGTATGTTTGTTCAATTGCATCCGGTTTAAAAACAAAAGAAAAGTCTATATACCTTTAAATTTCTTCACGGCTGGATTCAGGCCTCTTTTTAGCTTTGAGTTTATGAAGCCAATAGTCCGCCATGCTGCTGCAATACGGGTTGGCGGACACGTATTTTCGAAATATTCGTAATTTCTCAGATTAAAACTTTAATTAACAATTTTGTAAGCCATCATCGAGGATCGAACCCAGTTCGTACGAATACTACGTTTAAGGCGATCGCCCAGCCCCTGAGTTAACACGGCTCGGTTCCAAAAGTGAAGTTAAAATTAATTTCAAACAAAGCTTATATAAGTACCATTGTATTTGCGAAATTACAGTTTATGACTAGAATTGAATGCTCGCTATTCGATGAGTATACTATATCTTATTTTGTGTCAGTTCGTTGTTGCAATGGAGTTGCTATGCTTAATAATCATTACTTACTCATTGACTCCACTAAACTTTTTGCTGCGCAAGATTTAATTAACTTCCATAACAACAACTGATATTTACCCGCCCACCAAGTGGGTGGCTGCGGAATGTAGGAAGACCATGTCGTCAATTAGTGAGTGAGTGAATAAGCTTCCAGAAATTAAATCAATACAATAATTTATCACTTTTAATTCAGTAAGTCAAGTATCTTCAATATGTCAGTACCAAAAGTTAGTAAAACATATATTGTGCAGTTTCAGTACATTTACGGAAATAAAATTAAGAGGCAGAAAAAAGGTAGGAAACTTTTTTTAACAAGGCATACCTCTTTGCTTATGTTTACATGACACGCTCAACAAGTTTATGACTAGAACTGTCGAAGCACAAACAATTCAATTACCATTTCCGCATAATTACTTGACTTTTTACTATTCGGAATCATGATACTGCTCCGTTTATTATCATTCCTGTGGAGTGTCCATAATATAAGGTTAAGTTTAATTAAGTTGTCAAAAAGTGTATTAAACCAGATGAGAAATAATTTACTTTAAAATAAATTTTGATTTAAAAAAGCAATAATACTAATTTAGAAGTTATTTAAATGGATTTTGAGGCCGGGAATAAACTGCCACATCACTTGCAGCGTCTAAGCTCTAGAAGAGATGAACAGGGACTGTTCAGAAACAGTCCCTGTTCATCTCTTCCCCTCACTTCACATTCATGACCGATAACACTCTCTCGGTGAATTCTGAAGTGGCGGGAACAGGGAGCATATTATCATTTTTTTTAATTAACTAATTCTTGTCGACATATTTTAAAATAAACTGCCAATTTTTACGATGTTTTTTTTGCATAAAATCAGCGATATTTAATAATTCGCCGTGCAGTTCTTTTAAAATTGTAAATTGTTGTATGGACAGTTTTTGTAAATTGTTTTTCAAAGTTAGTTTTAATAAAAATAGTATTTTAGCGTACCTTATCAGAGTTATAGATTATAAAGTACACCTACATGAAATAGAGAACAATCCTCTATTTTAGAGTACGGTAGGCAACCTAACGTTGTCAACACGATTGAAGGAAGATCCAAGAATGCAATCCTTTTTCAGGCACGAAAACCATCAATTTATTTGTTATACGATAACTAAATATTTTAACTAGAAACAAAAAAAATAATAATAATAAATTCGAACTTATAGTCATTACAATCCGTAGAGTCCACTGCAGAATGAAGACCTCCGTGAGCTCTCTCTTAGATCAGGCGTGTATACACTTGTCAGTCATGTATACAGTCTACTGATTTATTTTATGGAATAAACATTTTGCTCGTCTCGTCACTATCTCCTATAAAAAATTTAGCAAATCTTCGTCAAAGTCTGCCCATAACAAATGGACAGACATGGCCCTTCACATCCCTTCACATCGAACTTCACTGACTTGGCACTGTGGTGGTGTTGCGGTTACGCGCCACGGAAAGAGAGGTGATAGATTATCGTACACTACTACCCTAAGGTGACGGTTATAGCCCGCTTGTGTAATTTCGTTTACGATACTTCATTACAAGCTAATAAAAACTTGTTTTGCAATATTATGTTCTGCATCACTGCACCACTGACATTAACTGTGCTACCGTCTCTGTGATAATATATAACGTGAGTTGACGACGCTTATCTCACAAGTTCAGTCAACAAGTTCTTACCCCGGCTACACATTTGAAACAAGTAAACAAGTTAACAAACATAACACGCGAGAAACGTAATTGGAATGGCCCAAGGCATCAGTTATTTATGTGCGCTATACATCAGGCCTGGAAAACAAACAGGCGCACAGTCAGGCTGAATGCAAATGTTCCTAATGTCGGTAATGCATTTCGTGTTATCTTTATTCAGACAAGAGTTTTTATTCCAGCGCTACGTGTGCAGTGGTGTAGATTTTTTAAAACCTACTTTATATTATTTTAATTGTTTAATTGTACTAAAAGGTGTTGATTGTAACCAACGTTATCTTATCGTTTGACTCTAGAAAGAAGGTGAAAATAATGTTTACTAGTCGTGTTTATGTTATTTTGACCACCGAATGGGTTAATGTACCTGCCTGCTGGGTCTCGGATACCCGGAATCCATTATAGCGCAACGCCTCTGCAATAACTGATGACCACGTGGCCCAGTGGTCAGAGAAACTGACTTCTACGATGCGGGTTCTGGATTCGCATTCCAGACAACGATTTAACCAAACAGAAATAATTATGTTGGTTAAATCGTTTAATTGGTGTAACATGAAAATAATTTAGATTAATATTTACAAATAAATAACTTTACATACTTTAAAATACACTACTCTTCGATAAAAAAAGAAATTGATACACTCTCAGTCAGTACTCGAACTATAATTACTTAATTCTCTCAATTCTTACTGGTGGTAGGATTTCTATGCAGGAATCCGACTAGGTAGGTACCACCCCAGGGCGAGTTATTCTGCCGTTAAGCAGTAGTGTGCAAACATTACTGTGTTTCGGTTTGAAGGGCACTTGAGCTAGAGTAATCACTGGGCATATGAGACTTAAGAACTGATGTCTCAGGGTGATGGGCACAGTGAGGTGTCACACAGAAATGTTCTGGGTGACACTGCATTTGTTATGGGCAGACGTTGCACTTACCATCAGGTGAACGTTTTGCTCGTTTCATCACTTTATGCAATAAAAAAAAGGAAACTCTGCAGAGTAATGCTGGTACTTACAATAAGTGATGAAATCGAATTACTAACAAAGGGACACTTAAAACGAGACTACTACATATATACTCTTGTTTTGAAATATTCCAATAGGATTTTATAGAGCTTTAAACATATCGAACAGTTTGCTAAATTATGTTTCAGTGAAGGAAAACTTTTAAAGAAAGCACGAAAAGACTTTTAAGGCTTCATTAGTCTTTCTTCTTGTATAATTTATGTTAAACGCTTTATATGCTTTTCCAACCTCTTATTATATTTTATTAATACGCTTTTATTAGCTTGACTTTTGTAACTTAGTTTGTTAAAGGAAGTTGATTTCCATCCAGTTTTAATCGTCGTATCGATTTTAAACTAAACGAACTTAACGATAAAAACAATTAAAAAATAAATGTCGAGTTGTAGCTAGTTTTACTTGTTATAATGACGTTTAACGGCAGAGACCCCAAGCCAATGTGAGAAATGTGCCGACCGCCAAATGAACCGAGAAACGTGTTTTTTTATTATTATTATTATACTTTTCTATCTAAAACATTTTCCAAAATGACAAAAAGATTTAATTAATTAAATTTTTAAGATATTACTGGCGAAACATTTACGGCGAAACATTGACCCTCCTTTTACAAAAATTATAAGCTCCATCAAGACAAAACTACTGTATTGGCTATCTTTAAATTAAGATAAAACTGTTCAGAACATCAAAAATATGTAAACAGGCTCTTCGTAGAGCTGCTGTAATGATAAGTTAATAAAATAATGGATATACCAATGTTAAGGAATGGACGCGTACGCGGCTAGCGCCTTGTCGCGCAGCGTGGTTCCTGCGCCGACTCCTGCGCACCACCCACGCGTCCCAGACAGATCTTTATCGTTTTATTAGGATCGACAAAATAAACTCAAAATGAAATTAAACCGCAACATTAATAATGTTCGCAGTGAGCAAACTAACAAACACCTACCTAACACCTAAAAAGTTTACAAATGCAATATCTTTTTGGCTTTTTACAATGTATATCCGGAGTACGCCATGAGGCGTGGTGTCTGGTGATGTAGTTAATAAGCCAAAACTTTACTCTACTAACTAAACGTATATAAAAACGGAAGAAAAACACGTTACGTTGGGACTACCCATGGCGACACAACCACACATAAGTACGGAGAGTCGATGAACGCAGGTGCTTCCAATTCGCAGTTTATGACAAATTTGGGAGGCATGTTCTAAGCATTCACGGGCTGTAATGATGAACTTGATGATAAAGTCAACAGCTTGTAGATAACTCAAGCTTTTCGAAAGTTAATTTCTTAATGTGATTTTAACAGTGATACCATCTCAACAGATACCTGCTGGTAGGATTCCGTCTTGGTAGGTACCACCACAATGCTAGTTATTCCGTTGTCAAACAGTAGTGTGCAGGCATTACTGTATTTCGATTTAAAGTGCACTTTTACCTAGTGTAATTACTGGATACATGAGACATAAGGACTGATGTCTCAGGGTGACACAGCATTCATGGGCAGACGTTGCTCTCACCATATATACATATACAAATTATAATCAGTAACAAAATAAATTAAATGTGATAAATATTAATGGAAAACATTATACTTAACACTTTAGATAATTTCCGTTTACTTATAAGATCTTTTACCGCGATACGTTCATATTTAATTGTTCGGTTGCTGTTACTTCCCACGTACGATATAACGAGAATGGTTGCCTGCGAGGTCGGTACCTCATGCTGCGAGCGCGCGCACGTCAATATGCTATGCCGTTTTATGTTAAACTGGGAGACCATATAGGGCCAAAGGTAAATTCTAATTTATATTATTTGGGATAACAAGCTGTTGTACATTTCAGTTTTTCACTAAAGTTATATAGATATAAATTATAATACATGAATGTGAAACCCATCACATTATCCTTGGGTTTCTAAATATGTATTGTGATTATTCTGATTAACGAACATACATACGTAAAGCCACGTCTTTTTCCCATCTAAGGGGTAGGCAGAGGCCACCACGTAACCCACTTATTCGCCCTCGCGGGAAACGAGACGTGAATGGGGGCAAAACACGTCGCCGCCATTTTGATACGAGTCAAAAAATGTTTTACTTCCCATTGCGTTCCCATGAGCAGTATAGTCTGTGACTATGCGCTGCATATTATAGTGTTATTCTGCCCGAATAAAGGCTCTCTATACAATACCTTTGTCACCCTTTCGTCACCTCGGTAGGAAAGAGGTAGGTGCTAGGCCACTCTGCCGGACACCTATCAAAAACGTGTGTTAACAATAATTTTTGTAACATTATAAAGCTACATGAGTATCTCTAACAAGTTTTCAGAGATGCACTACTTTAATTTATATGCAGTTAATGAAAATATATCAATGTTAATAAAGTGTTCAATTTTTATTTACCTATTTTTCATTATATAACCACACAACGTAAGGGTGAGCGTACGCCAACATTGGAGCGACATGTATCTGTCGCAAACATTAAGCGCACGCGCGTTTTTAGTCGGTGCACTGTTCGGGGGACAGCATAGCACAGGTGACAGCAGTCACTGGTGGTAAGATTCCTATGCAGGAGTCCGACTAGGTAGGTAGCACCCCAGGGCCAGTTATTCTGCCGTGAAGCAGTAGTGTGCAAACATTACTGTGCTTCGGTTTGAAGGGCACTGAGAGCTAGCGTAATCACTGGGCATATGAGACTTAAGAACCTATGTCTCAGGGTGATGGGCACAGTGTAGTGTCACACAGAAATTTTCTGGGTGACACAGCATTTGTTATGGGCAGACGTTGCACTTACCATCAGGTGAACGTTTTGCTCGTTTCATCACTTTATACAATTAAAAAAAAATTAACTAATGACTTATAAATTAATCCATAACCAGAATGGACTTATTTAGAATACATAGTTTTTTAAGGGAAAGTTAAACTTTCATGCACCAGTTATTTGAGTCGTAAAAGTGACAAAGGCTGAGTGACAGAACCAATAATAATCAATGCAAATACGAGTAAATCTATATAAATAAAAATCAATTGCCGCACGCATGAAAACTTATTTCTTTGTGGTGGTAGGATTCCTGTGCAGGAATCCGTCTAGATAGGTACCACCACAGGCCAGTTATTCTGCCGTGAAGCAGTAGTGTGCAAACATTACTATGTTTCGGTTTGAAGGACACTAAAAGCCAGCGTTATCACTGGGCATATGAGACTTAAGAACTGATGTCTCAGAGTATGGGCGCAGTGTGGTGTTACACATAAATGTTCTGGGTGACACAGCATTTGTTATGGGCAGACGTTGACGCTTACCATAATTTTTTTAAATAAAAATGTTGGGGGAGCGATAACTTGTAGCGGGTTATTAATAATTTAATGTAAATCTTATACAAGTGCGGAATACAAATCTCCTTGTATTAGATATTTTGATAAATAAACATTGTGAAGGGATTAGTAATAAATTAGTATTCGTACACTGTCTTAGACTTGCAGCTTCTCTAGTGAATAAACAAACATCTTCCCATGATACACCTAAAAGAACAAGTTACTTTAAATAAACACAACGTAGATAAAATATATCATTGAAATGGCCTAGAATGAAATAACCTTTAGAAATAATCTTGAAAAAGATTAAATCTATTTTCTGGTCACAAAATTATTTTATCAACGTGAAAGATGAATATTAGAAATATAGAATAGTTACAAAATATTCCATGAAGATGACATAACACACATCTTGTGCAGATATTTGATTGTCACTTTGAAAATGACGCCGTGGATCGAATTTTCCAGTATGACCTTACTATCACGACGTCTTTTCAAATGTGCTTGTTTCACGAAAATGTTTGTGCTACAATTACCGACCTGATGTTTTTTTTTTAATATTACTCTGTTTATCAGAGCAATGCTAGCTCAGATGACGGGTACTCACATTAAGTTTCACTGAATGTGTGTGACCTAGATTCAATCCTAGGTGATGACGCTACTTATACGGTTAATTGAAAATTTGAAGTGATGATTCACCGAATGCAGGGCAGTATAGAAAACTTCCGACGAATGCGAAAAATCTAAAAATAAAAAATATTTCGATGACCAATGCAATCCACATTAGTATCACACTGTTCTCGGCGACTCTTCAAAACCATCTCAAAAATTAAAGGTGGCCTGTGTTGTGTGTTCATCATCTGTTTATGTTCGAATTCAAATAATAACAACACGAAACGTAGTTCGCTATTATAAAGTTCTATGATCCAAATTAAAAAATAAAAATAATCATGCCAACAATTGCAAGTAGGACGCAGAAAAGTTAATTGAATTTAATATAAAAGTTACCTCGAAAACGTTTATAATTGTATACGTGAGGTCTACGAGCTTATTTATAAAATGAAAGAAAGTACAGTAACAGCATGACATATAATTCTGTAGAGGGTTTTAGAACCGAGAATAGTTCTCCAGCTGCTGTGCAGGTTGCTGAATTCGACATGACCATAAGTGACTTTTTTTTTTCTTTTATAGAATAGATTGACGAAACGAGCAGAAAAGTTCACCTGATGTAAAGTGCAACGTCTACCCATAACAATCTTAATTTTGTTATGTTACTCAATTATTAATATTCAGTTTCTTTTATTTATTTGACATCTTTTGGAGTTAATTAATGGATTTGACATTATGATGTTTAATTTTTTTTAATCTTATTTAATTGTAATTTTTTTTAAATTGACAATTGAAACAAATTCTCACTATAAAGACGTTTTTTAAGACATACATACATTCACGCCTCTTTCCCATTAGGTAGGACCACATCCGTAGCCAACTTTTCGCCCTCTCGGAAAACGCGACGTGACGGGTGGCAAACTCATTGCATTTCCACTGGTAGCTAGGAAAGATGCTGTCCACCCAAACAGAGTCCCGCATGCTTGGGTTAGGATAGCCTTATTCTAAGGTCTCCCGGTCACAGAGCAGGTCGGCACGCTAACGACTAGGCCCATCGGTACAGTACAGAAAATAATTTGGTAGAAAATGGTCTTGCAGTAGGTAATGCGGTCGTTGAGAAACGAACTTTAAGGCTATATAGCTCAGAAGGCCGGGGTCGCTTACCCGTTACTCTTCCGAAATTGCCGGAAAAGACAAGGTCAAGTACTCCCTGGTCGGTCTATAAACACTCTGAAATAGTAGTACTCGCCTTTGATGTTCACACTCTACACAAACATTGACTATCTAATGCAGCAAACACGTTCTTTATGAGTTTTTATTTTCATAATTTCGCACACATAACATAAACTAAGCTATGTTTGATGATAGGAATTATTGTGACTTAAAGTATGGTTTCTATATTGTAAGGTAAATTATATGTATTAATATTTGGTAATGTTCCTCCGTGTTACCGTGTGGTAGCGGCTTAAGAGAATCTACCACCCGTGGGTGTCGTAAAAGTCGACAGAGGGAAAACAAAAATCTGAAGATGGGCAGCAGCATCTTCCGGAAACATCTGAATAAATAAACTGCGGTTGTCAACCCGCCTGCCAAGCGTGACAACTATGGCAAATTCTCCCCTAAAATGAGATCTACTAACTTTTGTGGCAATCGGAAAAGGGGAGGCCTATGTTCAGCAGTGGACTAGTGATAGGCTGAAACGAATGTTCCTCCGATCTTGTATGCGTATTACATCTGCCACAATAGCTCACCACATTACGGGTTGACTAGAAAAGAATGCCGATACGCATTAACTCCATCGGTTGTCAGGTACTTATTATTAACTTAAGGGTGTCAATAAAGAGTGAAATAAATAATAAATGTCTTCACTAAAATGTTTAAAAATTTTAAGGAGGAAACAGAGTATTCAAGTTTTTACCAATTATTTTGGAAGTTACGGTATATTTTATTACAGCCACCCTCATTCCGCAACCCCATTCAAACTAACCAATTTTCCGCTCGATTTGCCTTCAAAATATCCCCATCACGAAACTCCGATGTCATGATGCAAGCGTATCGAGCACAGATAATAAAAAACCAAACGAGTCGATGCATTTCAATAGCCCAACCTCATTGTGTCTTTAATTAATTATTTCTAAACAAGGGCGATGATTCTCGAAAAGTAAATAGTAATCGTAGAAAGCAGTTCGAAGTTAACAAAGCCTTTTGATTTTCCGCCTTTTTTTCTTCGAACGACGAATGAATAACAGTGAGTCTATAGTTCTGTTTATGTAACAAAAGCGTTTCCTTTACACGGGTAACTCAGTGAAATGCTTTTCCGCTTGTTTAGCTTGAGTGAGTTGATTAAGTAAATTTACAAGAATCGACAAAACTGATTAATTTGTTGTTATTTAACGACTTATATAAAATCGTAAAAATACACATGGTAATAATTCTTAAACGTTTTAAGTCTAGTGTAATACAACTTATCGTTGTTAAATAGATACAGTGAACTAACACAGTATCTCATCCCGTGGGTGTGAAAATGAGAACCAGACAATGGGCAGCAGCAGTGCCTAGGACACCTGAATAAAGAAACTGAGGATGCCCACCCTCCTGCCAAGCGTGGCAACTATGGCAAAACCCCCCAAAATTAGAGCTACTTACTTTTGAGGCAATCTATGGGGAAGGCCTGTATTCAGTAGTGGAGAAGTGATAGGTTTAAATGATCATGATGAAACAGGTTCTTATAATTTCCTGCCTTTGATTAATCTGAACATCTGCGTGCTAAATACAGTCAAAATTTTATTTGAAGATAAAATCGAAGAAATAAACATACTTTAATAAATACGCTTTAAGCAAGTCTAAATCTGGTACGTAAATACTTCTTATGCAATTAGACAAAATACTCGCACAGCGACTGTCAGCACAAAAAATATAACTGTAAGAATATTCTGTACCGCCTATGACAATGATTAACTTTAGTAGCTCGATAAGCCATTCCGTTCAGGGCGTGGTTTCCAACTTGCTAGTCAGCTTCCAGCGATTAAACGTGCCACGCCCGTTCTGTTTAGCCGCCGTAGCCACCTATAATACGGGGATTACATGCAACTTTTTAATAAATTGATTTTTTAATATATTATCTATGCGGTATTCAGAAATTGCTCGTGGCTATAAATTTTAACAGTAGCAATCTTTTATTTACGAATGAACTAAACAAATTATCAACAAAAATCATATTTTGTTCCAAATTTATTTAGTTCATTGAAATCAAATGAAAATTATTTATTCTTCAACGTAAGAATTATAAATTTCGTTTGTCGAACGTCATTTTTTACAATCTACCACCGTTTCGTAATAAGGTTCCTCTGACGGAGAAGAAACAGGCGAAAGAAACTCCGTAGGTATCATCTATTTCGTTATTTTTTTATCATTGTCAAAAGTTCATTATAAATAAATTTACAAAGAACGGTCATAGAAAACCAAAGCACGCTCCATGACAACATGTTATACAAAATTCAATAACAAATGAATAAATGCATTGCAAACTCGAGCAGAACAGCCTCCACAAACAACACCTGTTCACAAGTTGACGCATGTGGCAGCGTTCGCCCTTCTCGACCATATTCAAGGGAAGTGGACGACGCCGCCGAAAGCAGAGGCATTTAAGCGAGCATGACATACAGAAGTCTACTGTTTGAAACTATAAGAATCTGCCTTCATTTTACAGAGCACACCCATAATCTTCCATAAGACCATTAACAATTTCTTGTTTGCAAAAATCTTATATTGTAAATTAATGCTGCTTACAAAACAACATTTACATCGTGTGCTAAGTTACTTGATGTCTTCCTGGATGGACATTCGTAAATAAAGGGCTGTTACAAGCTTTTCTTTAAACTTTAAATGTCGCTAGGGCTATAGTAATTGTCAAAACACGACGCAATTTGTTTGCTTAGTTAAGGAGTTCCTATGGCCAACTTCCAGCTCTATAAGTACCATATTATGCATTGTCATACGATTTATACGATGTATGCATCTCATATATAATGTCATCCATTCGAACGATTGATTGTTAGATTCGATTACCGACAGACAGACACCGAGACTGGTCAAACTAAAGAAAAAAATCTTTTAAAAAGAGCCATGATGCTTCAATATCTGGGCGGAATTTCATAATTACGAGCGGCCAAAATTGTATGAACCGGGCCTGGCACTAAAATTATTAATTGCATTTTATTCGAATTTCATTCATTTGTACATAAAATTCAAAACAAAACTAAAGTTTCTTAAATGTTCACATTCAAGTGAAACTAATTTTACGGATTTATCTCGTTTAATTTTAATTTTTATAACCCGATGTTTCGAGTGCTTTACAGTATACTTGGTGATACTAACCTGTAAAAAAGTTGTAAAATAAATGTCAACCAGATGGTGCGAAATTATGTCTGTATGGGGTATGATTTACTGAGTAAAGATCTAACTTCGTAAAATACATGAACTTTTTCTGACATAAGGTCAGAAAGCATTCTTCATCTGATAGTAAGTGCATCGTCTGCCCATAAGAAATGCTCTGTCACCCGTAACATTTCTGTATAGCACCACACTGCTCCCGTTCTTGATTCTTATATGCCCAGTAATCGCACTAGGTCTTAGTGCCCTTCAGATCGAAACACAGTAATGTTTGCACATTAGTGTTTCACGGCAGAATATCTGGCCTTGCTGTGGTACCTACTTAGATGCATTCTTGGATAGGAGTCCTCAGTAATGGATTTAATGCCTATAATAGTCCACGGTTGGACATAGTTTTTTAAAAAGAGGTATTGTCGTTATGATAACTTTTGACAAGCGGATTGGCGAGTTGGGGTTGGTAGTTTAAGTCAACGTTAAGACTGTGATGTCTTCTTCTTTTTTTGACCCTGGCTATTAGCTACCAAATCGAGCTAGTTTTGACAACGTCGAGTAATGATTTATTTTTAACAAAAGGCTGTCAGTTAACGGTCTCTGGGTTATTCTGCCTTCTGCCTCAATTCTTGAGATTTCCAGGCATTTCTCTAAGTCGATTCTTGTGACACCGACTGTATACGAAGGCCGGCAGATTTCCTTACGCCGCCACTACAAGACACAACAAGTACAAGTACCGCTTGGTCCAACTTAGTATGCGGTTTTAGAATATTTCAAATAGTTCGAGATTAACATGAATTCAACGCGATCTAACACGGGCAATGTTTCAATAAAGTTTATTTAAACTGTTTTTTTTATTGGATAGAGTGACGAACCGAGCAAAACGGCCTACTACGTTTAGTACTACCCATAACAAATGCTTTGTCACCCAGAACATTTCTGTGTGAATACACATGCACAATACACTGCGCCCGTTACCTTGAGATATAATTTCTTAAGTCCCATATCACCACCATAACAACACCTGATGGTAAGCGCACCGTCTGTCCATAATAAATGCTGTGTCACGCAGCAACACAACACTGCGTCCGTCACTCTGAGATATCAGTTTTTAAATCGCATATGCCCAGTGATTACACTAGCTCTTAGTGCCCTTCAGACCGAAACACAGTAATGTTTGCACACTACTGCTTTACGGGAGAACAACTGGCCTTGGGTGGCACCTAGACGGATTCCTGTATAGCAAACCTGCCACTAGTATTAAAATCTTAAATTATTTGTTTATATCGTGTTATTCATCAGTCTGGTGATACTCATCACGGTTTGGTGATGGCAGCACCGGATGCTTCGTATTTTTCAAAAACCACAATATTTTCCAGACTTTTCCCATTGTCTACTCAAACGACGGACGAGGGGGAAGATTTTCTTACCGCCACTCCTCAGTTGGAAATATTTTTTAATAAAATTAGCCCATCTATGCGAACATCATCATCATCATCATCATCATCATTTCAGCCCATCACTGTCCACTTCTGAACAAAGATTGCCACAGAAGTTTGTAGCTCTCGTTTTGAGGGGTTTTTGCCATAGTTGCCACGCATGGCAGGCGGATTGGCAACCGCAGTTTATTTATTCTGATGTTCCAAGAAGATGCTGCTGCTCTCCTGGTTTTAAGTTTCCCTCTGTCGACTATTACACTTTTTGGAACGTAACTAACGCAATTAGATAAGCACAAATATGATGACGAAAACAAAATGAAAACAAATTTCGAAAATGTATAAGTATTCCTTTATTTTTATCTACATATAAACACAGGTGTACAATAACTACATCGTACTTAACCTAAGAGACCAGTGCATTACAGTGTTTTAATATCTTTACAAAAAAAAGTTAATCCCTCAACCATAGTCTTTGGCACAAAATCTTTGATCAGTACAAAGACTCGATTCTTACCCTCAGTTCTTTTGTTACTCTTAAACCTACTTTTTACACGACCCTTTTAAAGATTTCAGTCACAAGCGAACTTTTTAAAAAAACGGATATACAAATAACTAGAAATTAAATTTGATAATTGAACGAAGCTTAGAAGTAAAGAAAAAAGAGTGCATTGTTTCGCAGTGCGTGAAATTTTCAAACATACACATTACACAATACATTTTATATCGACTCTCGCTACTATGTTCATCCTTAAAAGCAGATTACAACAATAAAACTGAATACGTCTCATATAAACTGGTAACACATAATACGCTTGAAAAAAAAAACAATCGCCTTTTTTATTAATCGATACAATAGATTTTAGAACACGGCTATGAAAATACATAACATTAATGTGATTTCCTAAAGACTACTTCACGAATGTTTATCGTGGAATAAATCACGAACCGTATGTTACCATAATTGAAATCACTACCACAAAAATAATATTAATTGCATAATTATAAGAATTTAAGTAGCACGAATTGACTATAATATATCTATATTCATAAATGACGAGAACCAATGTTATCCTAGAAAGTTATACAATATAAACTATGAGTATTTGAATAATCCAAAAGTTCCCATTCGGTGGTAAACGAGATATGTGATTGCTTTTAGTTTTTTAGGTTTGCTGACAAAAGCCTAAAATATTAATTATTTACAAACTTATAGAAAAGAAAAATATAATTTATTAAGTAACTAATGCCAATAAAAAATATCTTAGTCACATTATAGTTAAAGTGCGTGTTTATCGACGATTTCTCTTTCATTTGTCAGCAATAAGCTTTGTTAAACACACGATATGTTTTTTAAATTATTATGAGAAAAAAACTAGCACAGCCCAATATTATGGCTATTTAGTGAATCTGAATCACTGACATTATTTATAAAATATGCAAATGTGTTATGATGAACTGAAATATTGTGAATATACTTATTCTTACTGTATACATTGTATACGTAAACGTGAAGATTTTTTTTAAATGAATGATTATATATTTGTGTTTGAATGCATATAGTAAACATAAACATGTTCCACTGGACTATATTTATTGTTACAAATAAAAAAAAAACATTTAAAAACAACAGCAAAGACTTATAATGAACATTGTCAAAATCTGTGCAAATCTTAATGTGAAATTTAGTTTACAAATATTAACTATAAGTAACGTGCAAACGGGCACATTGGCATTGTCTTAATACAAAGTTATGCGATAATTGCCCGAGTGATTCGATTTCGATCCGAACTTTAATGAAATTGCTTCAGATTTAGAATACACGCCCGAATAATCAATGATATTATAAAACAAAAGAGGTAGACACGTTACCAGCGTTCCGAAAGTGAAGTTTTTTTTTTAAACTTTCTAGTTAGTAATTCAAATTATTAGTCACTCGCATATATGCATTTACACTGACAATTCCTGATCCTTTACATTAGACTTTAAATAGATGATCCTTTCACTTTATTTATTTTATTCCCTCATTTCTTGGCCTGCACGGTTTGTGCGTAAGCCATATATCCAAGTATCCAATCTTCGAATCTTCGTTAAAATTTCGATTTCGATCAACAGTAAAATGATAGTTGACTTTTACTGAAGATTTGCTGGACTGATAGCGACACAAAACTGAAAAGCACAATATTGGTCTTGAATTGAATTTTCCAATGACTGTACACTTTCATGAGCACTTGCTGCATAATAAACTATCAACATTTAACATCAAAACTCCAAATATACACAGAAATTACAAAATTAAATAAAAACACTAACGCCACTTTTAAGTTGCCGCCAAAAGTCCAAAGTGAAGTTATGAACGCGACAATTGTCGCGATTCCAAACGTCGCCATGACTAAGCAATCGCAAGGAAAGAGACAACTTTACTCCGTTTACAACGAGAATGACAAGGATAAACAGCGATAGTGAATGTGCTACAATTGTGTTGTCGCTGCGTTCGGAACGCTTTCTCTATTTGTCTTCTGGGAATATGACATATCTATGCATTATAATATCATTGTTAACAATAAGGTCCGACGATACGCCGTCGCGACAAATTCACTAAATGTGCATGTGCTTAAAAACGTGTGTAAATAACGAATAGAAAACTCGTTATTAAATTCGTGAAGTGTAAAGCACACTTTTGTGATGCGATTGGAACCATCAACACTGTGAATGAAAGGCACTGTCATTGGTTTCTTGGCTCACTTATGACGGTAAATTCAAAGGACATTCATTCATTAATAATTCGCCTTCCTCGAAAGGTCAGAAACCAATCTATTTCATAAAATAAACCCATAATAAATGTAATTCTAATTTTATCACGAAAACTTAATCATCTATATGCCACATATGTAATACCATTAGAAAAATAAATTATAAGAATTCTGCATACGAAGCACCACCTAATTGAAAATCATTTTATACATTTAGTTAAAATTATGGTATCTCGTTTTTCTGAGTATGAGTATCAAATACTAATTGGAAAATAATATAATTTTAAAGTCAAATAAATAATTAACAGTTCAATATAAGGGTGTCATATCATTTAATTATACGCATTATGGTGTTTTTGACATTACTTTGACAATAAACTAAATTTACTTAAATTACGACGAATTCAAACAAACATACAACCGATTTTCCACTACTCGTGTTTTGAACTTACCGCTAATTTTATCGAAAAATCATCAAATCCTAACGCGTAATTGTTAAATTTTGGTACTCTAAAATCCTTTAAGCTTATTATGAACATTATATAGCGTATCTAAAATAGCAGTAACTATTTTACGTGTATATATGTAATTATTACGATAGTAAGGCAATTACTAATCCGTATCAACGCAAATGGTCCTTCGGGTCATGACATGAAACGTAGTACGTAAATGTACTAAAGATCTTGTGTAAATGTGATTATTTTTCTCTACCTATGACTTTGTAAACATAAATGAACGCTACTTTATGAAATGTAACATATACAAAGCGGCATCTGTAATCAATCAGTAACTATTTTAGAATGTATATATGAAAGATACATTTCAACTTCTTTGGTCTCCTAATTAAACCAAAGATTTTTATACTTCATAAACTAAAACATTTGCCTTAGTATATTTTAAGTTTCTAGTTTAGCAGAAGAAGGAATAAATAATTCTGTTTTCTAAAGCAATTTTTGGGACAAATCCATTTCAATAATTCCTACATTATAAGATAAATAGATTTATCAGTCCACTATATCGGACCGTACTGTTCTCATACCACATTGTTTTCAGAGAAAATTTCGACTACCTCCTTTAGTCATGTACCACGCCACCGAAATAGGTGATATTATCTATAAAAATCTATAAAATATTTAGACAGGTACGTCTTATACTCAAATACTGAGGACAGAATTTAGCACTAGACATCATTTTTATTTTAAATTAAGTCATGTATTCACACATTTGTCGATTGTTACGTTTCTTCCTGAAGCGTCGTCTCGTACCGGAGGTTGTTGACAATATTTACTTATTCTATGACCACTTTAAGCAATAACTGGTACAGGAGAGAACGAAAGTTAGTTTGCTAAGATCGGCATGCAGTCCTTATTAAAGAGCACCGTTCTCCCTCGCACAATAAAGTGAACAAGCAAACTAATACTGCTTCCGCAAAAATCCACCAGATACCATTAGTTAATAAGGTATCGTTTTGAGTTGAAACGCGTACTATACACCTATGTATTTGCTTAAAAAGTAAAGTAAAGTTTCAGCCTATAAATGTCCCACTACTGAGCACAGGCCTCCTCTCATTTCTGAGAGGGTTTTGGAGCTAGGAAGAATCCGCCACGCTGCTCCAATGCGGGTTGGCGGACTTCACATGTCTTCGAAATATTTTTTATTCCTAAGACATGCAGGTTTCCTCACGATGTTTTCCTTCACCGCCGAGCACGTGGTCATCAATCAGCTCTTAAAATTGCAATTAACAATTTTAGTGGTGCCGGCACCGGAATCGAACCCAGCTCACTGGCGTACTATGAAATTTAAAGCGAGCGCCTAGCCCCTGAGCTACCACGGCTCATTTGCTTACTTACTTGTAATGGTGGGAAGCATCTAGGGGCCGTTCCTGGTGTTATTATTTTACTTATGCAAGCTATTGTGTGAGGGTCGGCGGTACACTTAAACAGCTTGGTATTTTTTTTAATTTTGATCATACAGATGTTTACAAATCAACTTTGTACCTTTACTGTAATGGATTAGCACATAATAACGCTTAACACTATTAACTATGGATTGGTACGTTTAAACATTTTAACGTTCATAAATTCGGTACGATACGTGCTTGTAACGTTCGTAGATTTTGAGGTTCGTTGTAATCATTAATGCTTATCAAACCACTTTAAAATTGATTCTTTAATTCATCTAAAACAATAAGTGTCACTTTCATTTCCCTACGAAAAATTACTTATGAACTAGGTGTTTTTTAAACTTTGTGTTTAAATAATATAAAGACAATTTTCCTTACGTATGGTCCAAGATTAACGCATGTTATAATACATTAAATAAGTCAGAGCTTTAATTCAGTGTAATTTGATCAAGTTACTAAAGTAACAGTGCAATTGCAACTGGAGTGAGTGCTGTAGGCATTGAATAGCGTATGAGCGCGAGAGCAGGTAAAAAGACCGAAGGGTTCGGTACAATAATTAGTAATTGATACCTACAGTCTTTTTTATTCATACTAAAATGCTAAAACCCTTTGGATTCGCTTCTATGAGTACTAAGTAGCGTAGTCTGTACCTAAAAGTCTGCCCTTTTTTTTGGAGAAAGGGTCGAGACAAGCAAAACGTTGACCTGATTGTAAGTGCAACGTCCGCCCATAGTAATGCTGTGTCACCAAAAGTCTTTGTGTGGCACCGCCTGTACTACGCCTGTCCCCCACAGACGTCAGTTCTAAGTCTCATATGCCAAAACAGTAATGCACACTACTGCTTCACGACAGAATAACTGGCCCTGCGGTGGTACGTACCTAGACGGATTCCTGCATAGGAATCCTACTACCAGAGTTTTTTTGACTAAAGCGAGAGTGCGGGCTGCGGCGCTAGCGCGAGTTTCGGGCGCTAGGTGGCGTGCGCGGGGGACGCGGGGGCGGCGGGGGGAGAGTACGCTGCGGCCAGCGCTCGGGGAATACCCTGTCGTCGCAGCAGCTCCGACACCGTGATAGCCACCTGCACCGTGCCCTTGCCTTCGAGCACGTCCGCTGCGCAGCACATCAGTTTCTGGAACGAAAAAATTCATCATCATCATCATAATTTCGGCCTATTACTAGTCCACTGCTAAACACAGACCTCCCCCATAGATTGCCGAGCTCGGCAGGCGAGTTGGCAACCGCAGTTTATTTATTCAGATGTTCCAGGAAGACGCTGCTGCCCATCTAATTTTTATTTTCCCTCTGTCGACTTTTACGACACCCACGGGATGAGATGTGCTGTTAGAATCTCACAAACCGACTAAAACAAGTAGTCTGTAAATAATAAAATTATATCAATCGTAACTCCCCAAATTTTGTCGATGTAGGCCTACTCGGCCTATAGGGAAATCCGCCCAATCCGCCAATTTGGTGCTGAGCCGTCTGCATCCATCGACTTCCCGGAAAACCGTGCAGGTCGTCGCTCCATCTAATGGGGGGTCGGCCTACACTGCGTTTACCTTTCTTCCTCAACGGATATCAGTTCTACTAACACATCGCTGGCGCATTGACACTTCAGCTCGCTGATACTTAGTTTAGATAGTAGTATAAATTTGTTCATGGCGGAGACCTGGTGGGCCGGCAGACAAATGCACAAAACCGAATACCAGCATCATGTAACACAACGCAGCGACGTATTGTACTCGTAGTGTATGATAAGTATAGTATTAAAGAGAACAGGATACAAAATTTCTACTAAGGTTTATGGTAAATGGTGACCATTAACTATACAATTAAAATGAAATACTTGCTGTAATTTTTTATCTTATTTTTTTATAGTGGAAAGCGTGGAGACGTGCAAACCGTTAACCTGATGGTAAGGAAACGTCTGCCCATAACAAATACCGTATAACACAGAATATTTCTGTGCGGCACTGCACTGCTCACTGAGACGTCACTATTAAGTCTCATAAGCCCGGTTATTACACTCACTATCATCGCCCTTCAAACAGTACTGTTTGCCGGTAGATTAACTGGCACTGCGGCGGTACCTATCTAGACGGATTCAAGCAAAACTTCTATATTTATATCAAAATATTTTATCTTCTTACTGGGTGACACTGCAACTGCTGTTCGAACAGCAGATGTTCATCTTAAAGCAGGGGTTTCCAAACTATGTTCCGCGGAACTCTAGTCTTCCCTTGAATCTGAATAGGTGTTCCGCCAAAATAGTAAAGTATATTAGGTGAGCCGTTTGCTCGTTTGCCCACTCTTCTATAAAAAAAAACACTGGTACATTTAAAGAACTACTTTGTATCGAATGGCGAATGATAGCTTTCTACATGATAGTCAAGTGTTCCGTAAAAATTCCGGATCCGGGAGGTGTTCCATTGCAAAAAAGTTTAGGAGCCTCTGCCTTAGAGTAATTTAAAAAAATGTTATAATAATATTAACAGAGAATTTAGACGATTGTCGTCTTGTGGTTGTAACAAGAAGCTATTATGTGAATTAATAAACTAGAACAAGGAGCTGTAATGGAATAGTGGTGAAATGAAACAGTAATTATGCCAATAAGAATTTTATTTTAATAGACAAAAAACATCGTAAGTACATACAAAAAAGTACATTCGTAAACCTGTTTTCCGAAAAAAAAATATTTTTCATTCAAACAATCATCAGAACAGATACAGATATAAAAGACTACAATTGATAAAGTACACTATGAATACATAACTAAGGAAATGCAATAAAATATATTTCCAAGTCTAAATAATACTGAACTAATTCAAACAAAACTAATTAACTTTTAGCCAACTAACAATTAAGTATTAAAGTTATTTAAATAATACGGAAAAATTCAGACCATGGTCTGGTTTTAATGCACTTAAGTGCCAAATATGAATTGTTATTAATAACAATTCATATTTGGCATCTGACAGGAAAGAAATAATCGGAATGAAATCTTTAAACTCATTTATTGGCAAATATTTATTGTCGATATTGTATTTGATACCATCTGGTTGAGTAATATCTTAGTGATTAGCATAGGTGCAATTAAATTAATTATTTTTTCTTTCCTTACTTAATTTCTATTAGTTTGTATGGAAGCTAATTGTCACAGTAATTTGTAGAATTTGTTACTGTAAATATCATCATTAGTGGTACCAACGAACTTATAAAAATACGAGTACATTTATTTGACACAAGAATTATTGTGAAAAAAAAATCAAATATTAAAATAAAGCCCTCATTTGCGTTCTTAATAAAAGAAAGATAAGTAAAGTTCAAACTCATCGTGAGCAACCAATAGAAGGCGAACGAAAAAAATAGCACATTAAAACCAGACACTAAACTACCCAAGTACCCAAGCACCACAAGCCATTAAATATATTCTATGTAAGCATAAATTATATATTACATTAAACATTTTCATCTTATTATACTTATTATATTAGCATTGTACTGGAAATTTAAAGCTAAAAATAACGTTAATATTATAAAGCAAACTAGATAAGATTAAGTATTAAAAGCATGACAGACACACGACAACTCTTAAATTGGAATTGTGTATAGCAATAATGTATACAAACAAGGCGCAAAATTATTAAAAAAAAATGTTATTTATTGGTACGTATTTTCATTCCATATATAATACATAAAAGCTCAGAGGGACTAGATTCAAAATAAAACATAACCAGCAAATAATGGATTTCATGATACAATTAAATTAGAGGGGTTGGTCTGACTTTTTCGAATTTTTGTTTCTAACTTTTTCTTGCCCATATTCGCTTGCTTGACAAAATCTTACTATACGAAATTCTGTCCGTCTGTTCGAAATTATTTGATTAAAAAAAGTTACGTCCTGAGTTACAAGATAACTACACGTATAGTCACTCGGATCTTTGTATAATAAAATTCGGCATCGCTAACACCATTCAAAATATACAGACTAAAAGAAGCGGTTGTCGTGTGATGACACCTAGTAATATACAAATTAATGACTGTTAGTAGTATACACACCCAATTATTAAGAATATATTACATTAGAGAAATGTATACAGTACGCGCGCGAGTTTATTCATGTCATGGGCTTAGGTGAAGTGCGTGCGACGTGGTGGTAGGAACTAGACGGATTCCTCTGCAGGAATCCGTCTAGTTAGGTACCACCGCAAGGCTAGTTATTCTGCCGTGAAGCAGTAGTGTTCAAATATTACTGTGTTTCGGTCTGAGCGGCACTGACAACTAGTGTAATTACTGAGCATATGAGACTTAAGAACTGATGTCTCAGGGGGTCGGGTGCAGTATGGTGAGGTGAGATGGGCAGACATTGGCACTTGCACATACCGTCAAATTGTACTGTAGAAAAAAAGTAACTTGTTTTGGCGCGATGGGAGTAAAATTTCAGTGTCGAATTTGAGAGCAACCTTTTTGTGAAACGTTTCTGTTATATTTAATTAATATTTATGGATGAATTAATAATGGTTCATACACTATTTTATATAACAATATTTTGTTTATTAATTACCTAAATCAAATAATTTTAATTAAAACTAAACTTTAAATATCGATATTACTATTACTTAATAGGTCGAAGCACTATTCATATTCCCTGGTATGCTAATGAACTTGCGCGCATACTGTATTTTAGTGTGAATACACACAATAAACAGATTACAGTATAATGTCTTTAATATATTAAAAACTGTCTTTGGAATGCTTATAAAATATCTTCGGAATGATTTAACTTGGCGAGTTTCTTAGTACAGTTAAAGGCATATCAAAACTTTTGAAAATACGATCGGTTTTATTACACATAATACGAGTATCTAAATGTTCAATTCCATATGCTTTACTTCGTTATCGCATTTCAAATGATCGATGTTTCTACTATCGACTAGACGTGCGTAGCTCTTTAGTGAATAGGTTCATTGTTCCGAAACATCAAAGTGATCCGAATGTTCTGGAACACTTGTTTCAGTACAAATGTTTCATTTGCAACTCGATCATTTCACCTGTCCGAGTTCGTGTTCTATAAACCAAATGAGAGGCTTGTGCTGTTTCAGATTGATTCATTATTCCTAATAAGTTACTCCGACACGGTGTTCCAAAATGAAACATATCACTGTTCCAGATGCAATTGTTCCAATCTTGTTAAAGAGACACTTTTGCCACGTCTAGTATTGAATGTAAAATAATGCTTTGAAACATTCTTAACTACGGCAAGAATATATGCTTTTTCCTTAGCTCGCACTACGGTAACACGTTCGCAAAGTTACACCACTCAATGTTTACATTTTGTAAATTAAATAAATGTAAGTCGTCGTAATATGTTGTATAAAACACATACTCGTCATGTTGGCATCGTTCGTTTATCGATTGGCGTCGTTATGGAACACTATACATAATATACTAAACGATATAAATTACAAATTTTAAAACGCTTGTCTTTTATTATAATCTGTCCAATAGCTACATGGAAAAGCCTCAAAATACAGTCTAAATATCACTACGCACTACTAAGAGGTAAGGACTGATTTCAACCAGACACAAGAAATTTAAAACAAGATTTAGTCTATGACAGATGTTTTAATACATTATTATTGCACATTGACATTTTATGACGCTGATGAAAATCGTTCTATCGCATTACGAGCACGGCAACATCTGTATACGAAAAAGTCTAGAATGTATTAAAATGCATATATTGGCTGTGATGGGATTCTCAACACAGCGTTCAGAGACAGAGACGTACATAAATTGAACAGTTTCTTTTTGCAATAAGATTACTTTTTTTTGAGCGAAATTTATTTGTTCCTTTGGTATGAAGCATTATTTATTTCTTTACGTTCTCTCTAACTTTCAAACACGTCGTCTTTGAAACTGTTTAACAACGTGATAAGTAACTAAGAGCCACCACTAGCCAAGTTTTTAGTTTCATTCAAGAAACACTAGGTGATTTTTTTTAAATAAAGTTAATCGTTTCGTACAGAGATTGCAGTCACAGTAAATTTTGACTTTGGTTGAAATAGTCCTCTCTTAAATATAGTAAAATTATGTTTTGCATTATTAATACAATAACGATATGATGTTCGGTTAAGGCATATTCTTATTTGATAAGAAACAGGATATATCTTAAATGCTAAGCTTCGAATTCCATTACCATTAAATTTTTATCTCGCTATATTATTTTATTTACTCCTTTACCATACTTTTTGCACCAAAGTTTATACGAAAGTATTTTATTGTACTTTGAATTACAGTGTGACAAAATAGCCATAGATTTTTCAAATATGTAAAGAATCAATTTGTCAATTATTTTCTGTCATTTGTGGAAAAAAACCATAACGGTGTTGTAAGTACAATTTCATGATTTTATTGCTTGGCATTTTGACAATTGACAAAAAAGACTAGAAAATTGATCTAATGGCCATTTTTAAAAATTGCGTTCTGTACTGTGTTGTAAATACAACAAGAATCTGCTAGTGTTTCATAATTTTTGAATTTTAACTTCATTCTTTGATAAAACATTATTTTTTCTGTCGTGCCTGTATTTCTTTTTCGACCGAGAGACCCAGACCAAGTATCGAAATGTTTAAAAAAAAAGTTAAACATCAATTCAAAGTTTACAATAAATATTTCATCTTAAAAACCAGTAACTAAATTACCGGTGCAAAAAGTACTACAATATTATCATACCATACAAATAAACTTAATGCAATTTTTTAAACAAATTTAATATTAACATAAATAATATAGAACTTATAATTAAAGAAAATCCTCTCCAAATTAAACCATGTTGAGATCTCTGGAATATAAGCAAAAAACAACCAAATGCAAAACATACAAATCATAGCCAATTAAATATGGAATCTTATAATTTCGCGCCAATCAGCAAAGGCAGCAACCAAATGAAATATGTATGTACTCGTATAACCTACTGTTATGAATGAATTCGCTTCTACTAAAATTATAAAAAATCCTAAATAAAATAGTAAAGAGAAAAACACAAAGAAGCGTACAAATCCTTCGTCCTAAATACAAATTCCTCAGTCTAATTCCAAAATTCCATTAGTAAATGACAACTAGCAGCCTCAAAATTACATTTCAGACCACAATCACAGTTCACTGAGATAAGGCAACATTCTGTTCATAAAGTTCAATTATATGCTTACTTTGTAATAGATTAGATTGTTACTGGCAACAACTTGTTTAGAACTCATTTTACCTTTGTCGCTTTGACATATACAATCATAGTTATATTCTAAGCGAGAAAAGCTGCTTATTAAATTACAATGGAATAATAATAAGCAAGATGGCAGACACAAAGAATGTGCCAAGGCAGAGAAACGTAACAAGTAACCTATGTTCTCTTTCCTTATCGGTTTCCATAAATGGTGTCATTTCGCTGTTGATATTGTGCTGTAGGTCTAGATTCAATTTATCTCTGTCGTACCGCTCCGCGTTTTCTTCTTCATTATTACCTTCTAAAGGGAAATCAACTTCGTCAGTGTCGTAGATCTCAAAATTATCACTCCTAAGTACGGCATTTTCTTTGCAAAACGGAGTGACAAATTGAATTCTATTCTTCTGGTAATAAGGCGCTCTATTCCGTAAACCCTCATTGGTGCTATAAACGGGCGAATAATTAACGTTTTGCGCTGAGTCGTTATTATTTTCATAGTTTAAATGAAACTCTTCGGACTCGTCTATTGTGTAATTGTTGGCGTAGTCTGAAAAATTATTGAAGTTGCTTATATACCTATCCTCTGCGTATCTGTTGAGCTGCCTTTGGTAGTAGTTCACTTCGATTGATGTCTCCAATGCTTCGGTTACTCCCATGGCTTCGGTGGCTTCGGTGACTTCATAAGGGCCCAGTTCGGTTTGCAGGTCGTAGTTTTGGTAACTCGGGTCGGTTTGGATATCCTTTGGCGAGGTGTACGGCGTGGCGTGTGTGAGGAGAGCGGTGACCGTGCAAGCGAGAGGGACGATACTGGCGTCTCCCTCTCGCTCCGGGTACGCCAGTATGTCGGCGGGCGAACAGATGAGCTCCTGCAACACACGCCACCCGATTCTTAGTTTCAAATAACATTCTGTTTACTCGCGAAACGATACCGAGCGACCCTGCAACACTCGGAACGGACACAGTCTCGGGTTCTGTTCACATTGTCACGTTACGGTATTTCTAATACACGAATACTACCCCGTGTCTACGCGCTAATATATATCAAATTGGTATTACTTGCAACGCTAAGACAAACAGTTAGCTTGTAACTATATCACACGCGATGGTACTAAATGAAAATATTGTAATTAAAACACTAAGTAATGAGCAACAGATTAAGTAATCATATGAAAACGGACACATCAGTGAATCAACACAAGAAATTGAAAAAATATTGAAATAGAATAATATGCTATGATCAAATGTCAACTCACCTCTTCTACACCAATTTTTCGACACGCTTCCAAGAAGTTGTCCACGTTTCTTCTGCATCTTGCCATTGTCAATTTGGGCTGGAACAATAATTAGTAAATCAGTAAAATATTAATACTGGTGGTAGGATTCCTATTCATGAATTCGTCTAGGTAAATGCCAGTTATTCTGACGACGAGCTCTAGAGTGCAAATATTACTGTATTTCGGTATTTCGGCACTGCTACCTAGTGTGATTGCTGGGTATATGAACTGAAGAATTGATGTCTCAGAGTGACGAGCGCAGGGTGATGCTAAACAGAAATGCTCTGGGTTACACAGCATTAGTTATGTGCAGACGTTGCAGTTACCGTCAGGTGAACGATTTGCTCGTCTCACGTTTCTTCCATAAAAAAAAGCCGATAGATGTCCGACAGAGTAGATTGTACGGAGAGCCTTTATTCGTGCAGAATAACACCATAATATGCAGTCACGTCACTATACTGCTCGTGGGAACTCAATGGGATGTCACATTTTTGACTTGTACCATAATAGCAGCGACGTGGTCGCAACTCGTCCCGTCACGTTTCCCGCGAGGGCGAAGTGAGCTACGTAAGACAGACCACCTTATATCCCACCTTATGATGCCTACCTTATATGGGAAAAAATCGTGACTGTAAGTATATATGTAATAAAATATTTAAACCTCTTCGATCCTACACACAATTAACTATATTGCATTACATATTATGTCTTTAGTTTAGGATCTTATATTATAATTCTTACGCTTTTTCAATTGTGTTAATTGCTGCACTAATCAAACAAAATCTCCGCGACATTATAGGTTGATTAGGTAGACAATTCCTATAGGCGTTAAGTACGCCCTTGGTGACTATCTATTTAGGTAAAATGCAATGAAGAATAAATAAATATTATAGACGAAGACATGGCATAGACTTTATTAGACATACACTGCACTAAAATCACACAAAATGCAAGTAAAAGGTAACAAAAGTGTCAGTCTATTCAGCTGTATTGTAAGTCGCAATGGACATTATACATAGGATGCTACGGATAGACGGAAAGCCATTACTTCAATAAAAATAGTGATGCACCGGCGAGCTGGTCCAAAGCGACACGTGCAGTCGTACCGTACAGTGCAGTACCTGTGCGGGCGAGGGCACGTCCACGGAGGCCACAGCGCGCGGCCGCACGTGGTTTGCGAGGTGGCACTGCACCGCGCCGTCCGCCAGCACCGGCGAGCTGCTCACAGCGACACATGCAGTTGTACCGTACAGTGCAGTACTTGTGCGGGCGAGGGCACGTCCACGGAGGCCACAGCGCGCGGCCGCACGTGGTTTGCGAGGTGGCACAGCACCACGCCGTCCTCCGGCACCGGCGAGCTGCTCACAGCGACACGTGCAGTTGTACCGTACAGTGCAGTACCTGTGCGGGCGAGGGCACGTGAACGGAGGCCACAGCGCGCGGCCGCACGTGGTTTGCGAGGTGGCACAGCACCACGCCGTCCTCCGGCACCGGCGAGCTGCTCACAGCGACACGTGCAGTTGTACCGTACAGTGCAGTACCTGTGCGGGCGAGGGCACGTGAACGGAGGCCACAGCGCGCGGCCGCACGTGGTTTGCGAGGTGGCACAGCACCACGCCGTCCTCCGGCACCGGCGAGCTGCTCACAGCGACACGTGCAGTTGTACCGTACAGTGCAGTACCTGTGCGGGCGAGGCACGTGAACGGAGGCCACAGCGCGCGGCCGCACGTGGTTTGCGAGGTGGCACAGCACCACGCCGTCCTCCGGCACCGGCGAGCTGCTCACAGCGACACGTGCAGTTGTACCGTACAGTGCAGTACCTGTGCGGGCGAGGGCACGTGAACGGAGGCCACAGCGCGCGGCCGCACGTGGTTTGCGAGGTGGCACAGCACCACGCCGTCCGCCAGCACCGGCGACAGTTGCTCCGGTAGCGACATCTTCAACCGCGACTCTATTATCTGTTTACAGTTGGTCATGTTATATGAGGAATGAAAATTAATGAAAATGAAAATTAATGTAGATAAGACGAAAGTAATGGTGGAAAGTAACGCATCCGGCTCGGAGGACCACTTCTGTCAGTTTTCAAAGGAATTGGGGAAATCGTATTTTTTAATATTTTTTGAGTTAAATCCGCTCAGCTGACAGATAGCTTTTAAAAGCTTTTGTCATATCAGTATTTTTTTAACTTAATGAAGAAATTATTAAAAATACAAGAATTTCAAAATCGCAGACATCCGTTTATATTTAATTTAATTCTGACATGTGATTTCTGTGATTTCTGAAAATGCAATCATACATTATAATGTATGAATCAATTGAAAATTAACATTTATTAACGGTGGATTAAAATAACTGTCTTTTAGTTGTAATAAGGATTCGAATCTCAGCCGGAACCAACATTGTAAAATTGTATTTGCATTCCTTTTACAAAAAACAAAATATTACCGTCCTCAACTGCTCAAGCAACTCCGATTCCTCCTTTTGCTTATCGAACTCCCTCTTCATGGTGAAGCTTAGTTTATCCGGCGGCGCGTCCTTATTCCACGCCATCTTGCCCGCCGGTTTAGGCGCCGCACCTTTCAAATACGACACCGTTGTTGTTAATAATTTCGCGTGCTCCCCTCCATTCGTCTGTCTCGGTATATTCGATTTCATCCCTATACTGTTATAGCCTAATGTATTTGTGGGCGATTTTGTAGGCGACGTCGGCTTTATATAAGCCTCAGTTTGCCCGTTCACCCGCCCGTTGTAGTCCGCGTTCCCATTGACTGATGAGTACATTTTGTTAACGTTTCTAGAAGGAACGACTTTCTGAACCGGTCTTTTGGTCTGTTCTTCTTGTTTCTCGTTATTTCCGTTCTGGTTCTGAAATCTTCTGGGTGTCGAATGTAGGAGTGGGGAGTTTGGCACTTGTGAAATGTTTGTAGATGAGTTGGAGGCGGTGGAGTTCAATGAAACGGAGCGGTTATAAAAACTGGGTGATACGTTACTGTAACCGTTTACTGGGGAGTGAGGTGCGGAGGTTCTCTGGAAGTGGACTGGGCTTTGGCTTTGGGATTGCGGGGAGGAATCCAGTTCAGGTGAGGGTTGGTCGGTCCGGGGTCGGTAGATGTCTTGCTGGCGTTGCTGTCTTAAGGCTTCTTTGTATTGTCTGAAAACGGGAAAGTTGGAATGAAATAATTTTACTCGCCAATCTTGATAAAATAAACCCGATTGAAAACATTATTATTTTAGTTATTCATTATTATTGTAAAGTTTACCTACAATTGTATAATAAATTTACTGGAATATTCTTTAGATTTTTCTTTATTCTATAAATTAATCTTGCGTTTAGACTGACATGTTACAAAATAGTTTTTAAGTGCGTAATTGTATTACTAATAATGATAAATAGCACTAACATTTAGAAATGCAAATTTTCTGGCCAGGCTGGGAAATTTTTACCTGGCCAACTGGATGCTAAAATGACACTTAGATATGATGAAAAAGAAATGGCAAATCGTGAGTGGTGTTAAATAACAAAATGTCCGTAAAGCTCAAAGTAAGATTATAACTCAAGATCCTTTCATGGACGTAATGTGACGAAAGGTGTCGCTACTTGACAAAGTTATACATACAATAATATATAAAATAAAAACTTGTGATACATATGATACAAACTATGATACAGATTAAAAAAGTTGTTAGTCCCCACACCTAAGTGTCATCACAGATAAAAAATAAATCAATTAGTGCGCTATGTACATGAGAGTCGTGCATATGAGTGACAATGTACCTGTAGGTTTGCTGATGTGCTAATTTAGTCTTATCGTCGCCATTTGAAATGTTCCCTTCGGGTGATATACGGAGGCTGAAAGGGACAACACCGGGGTTAATATAAAAAGGGATGGAAAAACAAAAATAGAAAGATGTGACGAAGGAAATGATAATGTCGGTGACGAAAACGGGCAATATTTTTTTTTGTTTACCTCTGTTTCAGCCAATGCAAGAGAAGTAAAAGAAATTAGAAACATAATTACACTATAAATACTAAGAGCTACATTTAAAATTTATGCTAACTATTCTACTGATTATAAAAAGAAAGATTACTCAATTTATTTTGTATATTAAACTAATAAAATGATTAGTTACGTAGACACACTAATTGCTTTTTTTCCAAGCGTTTACTACTAAAATAGTTTTATATAATCCATCCCTAGACTATTTTAGTGTCTAATTCAATCTAGATCAATATCTTATGGCCGGTTTCTGAAGTTCCCAGTTATGTTCTCATTAGTTATTGATTCAATAAAAATATGTATAGGATGAACGTCGGATAACTGTCGCTGCGTTTCTGAACCTAACAAACAATTTAATAACTATGAAACCGATAATCAGTTCCTTATTTTGTTAGATGGTTCTATTCAAGAGATCAAATCTTAAATTGATATCATTCTCTTATTTCGTCATTAATACTAGTTTTTTGGATAATAATACTTTTAATAGGGTAAATATAGGGCTTAACTATCGTTTAAGGTTAATAAGCTATTTTAATTCACTGTAATTGTGTAGGTTTATCAGAGGAAGTTTGACATCTACAAATTGTCAAACGTTAAACTATTGTCATACTGGTGGTAGGATTCCTATGCAGGAATCCGTCTAGGTAGGTACCACCTCAGAGCCAGTTATTCTACCGTGAAGCAGTAGTGTGCCAACATTACTGTGTTTCGGTTTGGAGGGCACTGTGAGCTAGCGTAATCACAGGGCATATGAGACTTAAGAACTGATGTCTCAGGGTGATGGGCACAGTGAGGTGTCACACAGACATGTTTTGGGATGACACAGCATTTGTTATAGGGGTAGACGTTGCACTTACCATCAGGTGAACGTTTTGCTCGTTTCATCACTTTATACAATAAAAAAAAATAAAAAAAAAATCACCCTGAGCAAATTTTTTTTTTGTATTTTTTTGTTACGCGAGCACGTGCTATTTTCGCTTTGTCATTGATTTACGTGTTTTAATATCTTTTGTTTATTCTTTTGTAAAAGATTTATCAAAAATGGTATCAGGACAACGTAGTAAAACATTTACAGAAAAAGAGTAGCCAAGGAACTTGTAGTTGTAGGCAATAAAAAGACGGACAAGACTATTTCAACACACGATATATATTCACGATACATAACGGGAGCTGTAACGCGGCTCATCATATTACCTACCAGTGTTCATATCAAAGCGATATTTCAATTCCAATTCGTCGTCCATAAACATTTTGCAAGGATTTGTTCTGTGTCTTGAGTTTGTGGGTGGGTGGTAAATGTTAGAAATAAAATCCGGAACATATAAATCAGAGTCTGATGAGCTGTTCGTATTCATTATGCAAATATTCATTGAGTTGTCCTTTGAATCATTCTACTAAATAGGTATTTCGCTTCTTTTTTTATTTGATAAAGTGACGTAACGAGCGAAACGATCACGTGAAGGAAAGTGCAACGTTTGCCCATAACAAATGCTGTGCCACGCAAAAAAAAAACTGTGTGACACCACACTGCGCCCGTCACCCTGAGACATCAGTTCTTAAGTCTAATGCCCAGTATCACGCTAGCTCTCAGTGCCCTACAAACCGAAACACAGTTATGCTTCCACACTACTGCTTCAGGGCAGAATAACTGGCCCTGGGATAGTACCTACCTAGACGGACTCCTGCAAAGAAATCCTACCACCAGTAGCTTAAAACAATTTAATTAAATAATCACACGTTATAACCTTAAAAATGTAATGACACCGGAAAAACAGATGTACAGATGAAACGTCAAATAAAGTTATGCACCCCATAAATGGCACCCACTGGTCAGTTAAATGAAGTTTATACAGAGGTTTATCTTGCATTGCGTTGTTTAGAAACGCACTTTCATAAGTTATCGAACCAATAGCGCTGACGAAAAATTGCCGATAAAAATATCTCAGAAATCCGGCCATCACTAAGCTATGCGTTACGTTTGGCATGCATAAAAAATCTTATATTTATTAATAAAGATATAAATAAAATACGTACAATAAACGTTATAGTAAATAGAAACTGTCCACATGCAGCCTTTTAATAATAAATGAGAGATAACGATATCTTAAAAAAGTATTTATTTTAGGCTGCAGATCGCTGGAAATAGGAAGAAGAATCTAATATAAATGTCTAAATAAGTTAAATCATGCACAAAATATAAATATTTTAATATAATTTCCAACCCGCTTTCTCCAATGTCTTTGACATTTCTAATGACAGTAAAACTCACAATCTTTGTGATTGTTATTACGGATGGATTGATGATTGTTGTTTATTATGACCTGTTTACATTATTTTAAGAACTAGGGTGTTACTGCCTGTTACTTTAGAATTAATTTACTATTGACTAGTTTTTTATTGTTGGTATAGATCTCAAATGGCTATCTGCTAAAACCAAACCTATAGTAAAAATAATCGCTACAGAAATAAATAATACTGTTGCTACCATTTACAACACCTTATAAGAATCATAAATAACCGTAAAAGATTAATGAAAATGGTAATAATTGTGTTCCATTACATTTACATTTACAGGTATAAACAAATATTGCTTTAGCATTATTAATTAATTTTCTAAACAAGAACACTAACAAATCTATCTAGCCGTCACAGAGCTTCTACTTAGGCTTTGTTTAGATTGATATTCCTAGATTTTAAATTACTACTCTTTTCTAGCGTTTGGTCATACAGAATGACTACGATACGTGAATCTCATGTTACTTACCCAGTGAGTAAAGGCGTCAAAGGCGCTAAAGGTGATTCACTGGACAACGACTGTGCCCTCGACAGCGCAGCTCCTGGCGACAAGGTGGACGGTGTGCTCGGGGTCGAACGACCCGAGCCTCCCCCTCCCCCCGCCTCACCGCCCGCTGCGAAATTATATATAAATATATTTTATGCCTGCCCAAAGGTTGACTGGCAGAGAATGCTTTTAGCATTAAGTCCGCCTTTTGTTCCTTTACTATAGTAAGGTACAATAAAGAATCAATAAATAAATATGTGAAACGACTGCCTATAACAAATGCTGTGTCACCCCGAGACGTCAGTTCTTAAGTCTCATATGCCCAGTAATTACACTAGGTCTCAGTGCCTTTAAGAGCGACAGTAATGTTTGCACACAGCTGCTTCACGGCAGAGTAACGGGTCCTGCGGTGATACCTAGACGGAGTACTGCATAGAAATATTACCACCAACAAAGAGATGATCTCATATTCATGCGGCAATTTATTTATTGTTTTGTATTATTTTTTTAAATATGTATGATTGCACACTCCTTACTTTACCTATCTTTCAAAATAGTCTAATGGTGGTGGTAAAATTTCGTGGTGACGAGCGCAGTTCGAACTTCTGCGGATTTTTTCTGTGGAAAGTGGGTGACATTGCACTCGTGCATGTGTGACACTTGCCATCACTACCTGCTCGTCCTGTTACATATATCCACAAAAAAGTTAAAAAAGATTTTTTAAACTTTTTTCATGTCGTTATCCTAAGTAAAAATACTTATTTTTATGGAATATACCAACAATAGACTTACAACAAACGTCTGGTCTTAAAAGACGTTCCACAAAGGTAATTTAATCAATGACAGTTAAACTTTTCTTTTTACAACGCCACTTACCATCATTTGACCACCTCTTGTCCACTCCATCCGTGCAGTATCCACTGTCGACAACGTGTCGCGGCTTGTGCCTCAAGCAATCGATAGTCGCGTTGCCGGAGGTGATCTGGTGTGATCCTTGCGCTGGAGTGTTGTTGATGTAGGAAGTATGCTTCGCCGACCGTCTTGTCTCATCTACACGTCTGTGCGCTGGCAGAGAATCTTTATTTGCCATGTTCTCTAGATATTTGAATATATGCACTCGGCCGCGCATACAAACCTGGAAACAGGCGAATGAGAATTTAATAAAATTTGACTATCGACGAATAAAATTTTGTCATGGAGCGTGCTTTGGTTTTCTATGACACAATTCTTTGTAAATTTATTAATAACTAGCTATGCCCGCGTTTTTCTAAAATTGGTGGTAGGTTCCTTTGCAGAAATCCGTCTAGGTAGGTAACTGGCCACCCCAGGGCCAGTTATTCTGCCGTGAAGCAGTAGTGTGCAAACATTACTGTGTTTCGGTTTGAAGGGCACTGTGAGCTAGCGTAATCACTAGGCAAATGAGACTTAAGAACTTAGATCTCAGGGTAATGGGCACAGTGTGGTGTCACACAGAAATTTTCTGGGTGACACATCATTTGTTATGGGCAGACGTTGCACTTACCATCAGGTGAACGTTTTGATCGTTTCATCACTTAATACAATAAAAAAAATTAAAGTAGCCTAAGTTACGCGCTATAATATCAGCTATCTGTCACTGAAAATCCCGTCAATTTTTTATTGGGTAAAGTGACGAAACTATCAAAACCGTTCACGTTATGGTAAGTGCAACGTCTGCCCATAACAATTGCTGTATCACCCAGTACAATTCTGTGTGACACCACACTGCGCTCGTCACCCTTAGACATAAGTTCTTAAGTGCCCTTCAAACCGAAACCCAGATATTTGCACACTACTGCTTTACGGCAAAAAATACCTAGCCGGATTTTTTTTATTGATAAAGTGATGAAACCGGCAAAACGTTCACCTCATGGTAAGTGCAACGTCTGCTCATAAGAAATGCTGTATCACCCAGAACATTTCTGTGTGACACCACACTGCTTCCGTAACCCTAAGACATCAGTTCAGGATTAGTGCATAGGAATCTCACCACCAGTAAACTATTTTGAAATTAAAGTAATCACGCACAAACACCATACACCACGCACATAGAAGAAGTGCTAGTTTTTTTTATTATTTGATAAAAGTGATGGAACGATCAAAACGTTCACCTGATGGATAGTAAGTGCAACGTCTGCCCATAACATTTAAGTGTGACACCAAACTACGCTCGTCACCCTGAGACATCAGTTGTTAAGTCTCATATGTCCAGTGATTACGCTAGCTCTCAGTGCCCTTCACACCGAAACACAGTAATGTTTGCACACTACTGCTTCACGGCGAATAACTGGCCCTGGGGTGGTACCGGTGGTGGTCACAGACTAGCTTTCACATTTTCTCGATCAGCCCGTTTAATACTCTTCTAAGTTGGGAGAGTAGGGCCCTAATCACCACGTTTGTCAGGCGGATCAGTGATACCAATTACAGATGCTTCGCACTTTAGACGCTGTCGCCCGTATTGGGATGGTTATCCCGCTACCTGTCGGAAGCTATGATATTTTACAGGCCTTTTCTTCATACGACTCTAACGACATCCACGGGAAGAGAATGGGGTGGCTAGTTTTTTGAAGCCGCCGCCATATGTACACCACAAAATTTCCATACTTCAAATACTACATACATACAGTCACAACTTTTTCCCAAATAAGGGATAGGCTGAGACCACACCCGTAGCCTACTTATCGTTCCCGCGGGAAACGAGAACATGACGGGTGGCGAACCACGTCGCCGCCATTATGGTATGAGTCGAAAAATTCTTACTCCCGATTGCGTTCCCGAGAATAGTATAGTGATAGCATTGCATATTATGTTATTATTCTACACGAATAAATGCCGGCCGTAAAATAACTTAGTCGCTTCTACGACACCTTCGGTAGAAAAGAGGTAGGTGCTATTCCACTCTGCTCGACACACTTATGACACTTATATCATACTTGAAATAATGGTTTTAAATGTATCTACGGACTAGTTTCCCAGTGTTTGAACTGAGCATATGAGACTTAAGAACTTATGTCTCAGGGTGACAGGCGCAGTGTGGTGCTACACAGAAATACTCTAGAGTAATACGCATCTGTTATGCCAGACGTTGCACTTACCACCAAGTGAACGTTTTGCTCGTCTCGTCACTTTATCAAATAAAAAATATAAAAAAACACTGCTGAATATATTCAAGTGAAATCCATAATTAAGCTACAGGATCAATTTATTCTTGGTTACATTAATATTTCAACTTTAAGAGTACCATGAATTCTAATAATCTTACTTATTAAAGTCACAGACTCGGCTCGTTATAAATATTACTAGAGAAATTTACTTCGCTGTCAAGGCGAGTTGATCAACATCATCATCATAATCATTTCGGCCTATCACTAGTCCACTGCTGAACATAGGTTTCCCCCATAGATTGCCATAAGTTTGTAGGTCTCATTTTGGGGGAATTTTGCCATATATGCCACGCTTGGCAGGTGGGTTGGCAACAGCAATAAGTTATTTAGGCGATGTGATCGACCGAACAAAAGTCATACTTTTGTTACTTTTTCTTGTTTTCCTTATTTAGAAAGCATGATCTGCCACACTGGTATTGAATCTAATAAAAAAATCTAAAGTTTAAACCGTTACTGACATTGGGAAAATTTCTCTCTACTTTCGAACTCGTGTAACTACAAAATGTACTCGTATGATATATTATGATGACACAAAGTCTACCTGTCTATATTTGGCGACACACAACGCGGGTGTTATGCCAGGTAAAAGTAAGAGTGTTATGTGTATGTTCAATTAATTACTGTAAAGTCAATACTCTACGACTATCGTGTGTGTGTGACAGTCACACGCACACGACTGTCGTAGAGTCAATATTAATTGATAATGCCTCGTTTTGAGGTAAAACACGTGTCGTGTTCTCGACGTCAGTGGTGTGTATTGCCTAGTGGTAGTGTTGTAGTGGTGGAGGGTATCTAGTGGTGGCTCCCGGTAGCGGTATTGGTTTTCTTGTGCACGCTTTTGAGGGTGGTGCTCTTCAAAACTAGATAATACATACCATTTTACATTTTGCATGCGGATCTTAGCAAATTAACTTTCTTTCCTTTACTACTGTAAAGACAGTCACCCACGACTCATGATAACTACTGACGTAATGCAACTTTTTTCTTACATACATAAGGTCACGCCCCCCTCCCATATAAGGGGTAGGCAGAGGCCACTCACGTAGCCCACCTCCAACCCCCGCGGAAAACGAGACGTGACGAGTGGCGAACCACGTCTCCGCCATTTTGGCACGAGTCAAAAAATTCTTACTCCCCATTAAGTTACTTATATCACGTGCAGTTTAGTGACAGCATTGCATATTATGGTGTTACTCTGCACGAATAAAAACTGTCCCTACAATACCCTTACCACACCACGGTAGGAAAGATGTAGGTGCTATTGTACTCTGCCGGACACCAATTTTTTTAAAGGAACAAATAAAAAAAATACTGATTAAATCTATACTAATATTATAAAGCTGAATTAGTTGAACGCGCTAATCTCAGGAAACTACTGGTTTGAATTGAAAAATTATTTTAGTATTGGATAGCACATTTATCGAGGAAGGCTATAGGCTATATAACATCACTAAGACTAAGAAACATTTTCTGACATATTTTCTACTTAACACTTACGTAAAAAAATGTAATGTATATGAAAAATATAATTCAAATGTTATGGTTCAAAAATAAAGAAAGACACTTGTTTGATATTTTGTGTTAAATGTAATATTGTAAAGGTGTTCCTCAATTTCGTAAGCGGTTCTTAGCACCTGTTCTTTCAGCTCTTAAGTAATAATGACAGGGCGTTAAAATTTCACAGCACTTTCAAGTCTACTGACTGAAACATTGTAAGGAGCAAAGTGAAAAGCTCTCATCTGCGAAGCTTTATGGAAAATTGTTACTGCTTAATATTCATCAACTATGAAGCCCGGGCTTTGCGACTGCCGAATGCAATGTCTGAAAATAATTATTTCATGTCATTTTAACCCAAAAGGAAATCAATAACAGTAAAATAAAATTTATGAACATTATTTAACTTTAATAATTTTATTTATTTTTATGCTAACCGTAAGCAATGCAGTGCACGCACACATTGACACATACAGATACGTCTACAAAAAAAATCTTTGTTCTTTGACATAATAATAAAACATAGATGGACTTCAGTACGTGAGAGTTAAATTGTATTCTTGATCTCAAAACGTTCACAGTGGAAATATTTTGAAATTAAAACCTATTATCTCAGGTATCTTATAAAGTTTATTATCAAAACGTTTTCATTACATTAATAACAATCTACCGTACTATAATGCTTCTGGTCGGACTCATAGCGTTAACGACTCGTTAGCGCATCTGTCTACACATTGGTGGAAACAGATTAGAATTTACTTGTGGTAGGATTCCCATGCTGGAATCATCTAGTAGTCTAGGTAGGTATCACCACGGGGCAAGTTATTTTGCCGTGATGCAGTAGTGTGCAAACATGGGTACTGGGTTTCGGTCTGAAGGGAACTGACAGCTAGCGTAATTACTGGCCTTAATGCCCATCGAAGCTTGTTTAAAACGTCTTATGGTAATTTTTTTTTCAAACCCATATAATAAGTTATTGATGTTTAGGGTTCCGTAGTAAACAAGGAACCCTTATAGCTTCGCCATGTCCGTCTGTCCGTCCGTCCGCGGCTTAGCTCAGACACTCTTAGCACTAGAAAGCCGTAATTTGGCACGGCACATATCACGCAGACAAAGTAGTAAAATAAAACGGTTGCTGTCAGTTAAATGGTAGTTTTTGTATTTAGTAGTATATATAACGAAGTTAAAAGAAAAACTTTTACAGCTCAGTAGGCTTTACAAGTTAAGGAGTAATAGTCGATCAACTTTTAAAATTTACTTCCGAGTCGTATAAATTTCATTGAAAATTTACTTTAATTGAAATACTAAGACGATTTGAAAAAATGTGTTTGCATTAGATAGCCCGTTCATTGAGGAAATTTTCTAGGCTGCCTAAACTTCATGCTACGCGGCCTTAAGAAGCACAGTTAGTTTATTGTATATCCTGCGCAGATTACGTCTGATAATTTGCTAGAAAACACCGCAGTGGTCGTCCACGAAAAGAATATCATCATAATCAGAAACTAAGCAGTCACTTAAAGTTAGATCTTCCTTTCCTACATCATCATCATCATCATCATTTCAGCCTATCACTAGTCCACTGCTGAACATAGGTCTCCCCTATGGATTACTACAAAAGTTTGTAGCCCTCATTTTGAGGCGAATTTTGCCATAGTTGCCACGCTTGTCAGGCGGGTTGGCAACCGCAGTTTATTGATTCTGTTCCAGGAAGATGCTGCTGCCCATCTTCTGGTTTTAATTTTCCCTCTGTCGACTTTTACGACACTCACAGGATGAGATGGGGTGGTAGATTCTCTTAAGCCGCTACTACACTTTCTTACATTGGTTACATTTTAGTGAAGTTGACCATTGTAATGAGATGGCGGCGCAAGGGTTGCGTTGCCCCATCATATCCGGTGGGTGTCGTAAGAGTCGACCTAAGAAAAAAGCCTGAAAAACCTCCCTGGATAAACCTAATAGATAGTGGATAACCTCTTCAAAAACACCAGACAGAAAGTACATAGACAGGCTGCAGCGTCTAAGTCGGCTGCCCAACGAGTATCTATGGTGTTCTTCTGCAGAAATAAAGGCTGTCCGTACAATACCTAAGTCGCCTCTTACGAAATCTCGTTAGGAAAGAGGTAGGTGTTATTCTGCTCTGCCGGACACTTATTTATAAATAAACGTTAATAATATGTATCGTAGTCTTATGATTATTAATTGTTTTCCACGATACTTTGATAGTGCGATGCAAAATATCTGAGATATATTCTTGAGCTACCTCATATACAGAGTGGGTCACATGAGTCCACAGTAATAATGTCGTTAAGATATTTAGATTTTAAGAAATATCAAAATCCGTTTGAGTCATTGCTAGGAAACCACGCCTATGTCCATCAGTGTACTATTGATATTGATGTACTCCTGGCTGATTTCGACCACGACAAAAACTTCCGGGATATTACACTTACTCGTACCAACCTACCCGCACCCGATGTAACGCTGGTGCGGCTGCTGGCTCCGGCTTGGATCCGAACCCAGGGCCCGTGGCGTAGTAGTCAGCTACTCTGACTACTACGCCACGACTGGGTCACGACTATTAACAAGCAGGTGACCACGATGACCATATTAAAAGTGCGCTGTTAGACTTACTGTGGTGGGTGGTGAGACGAGAGGGTTGTTGTCCAAATTGAGAGTGACTAGCGTGGTCATGTTGCGGAGCTCCAGTGGAAGTGATGAAATGCAGTTGCAACTCACGTCCAGGTGCTCGAGGCGTAAGTATGTGATCTCTGTAATAAAGATTTACAATCTTTATACTATAAAGCGTAATTTCCAGTTGTGGCTAAAACGGAACTTAAAAATCATGAATTAAAGTAATATATATATATATGATATACGATGGTATAAATTATAACAAACAGATTTTTTTATTCGTTGGAAAAACCAACAGCGTAACGTTTGGTTATACAAAACATTTAACATTAATAGTAAGGCCAATCAAAGGTTTCTATTTTTACACATCCCTCTTTTACTTTACAAAATATGTACTAGTATTATTACACAATATCAAGTAACCAGATATACCATACAAATATTATTTTTAAAGTACAATAACAGTACATTCATATTAGGTCCTTACATATGAAATTGGCATTTTGTCGTACTGGCCACTTTGATATATCCTCTTTGGTTAAGAATTCCAAATTAAAATTTTACAAATCCGTTTAGCTGGTATATTTGAGTTTCGAAACAGTCATTAATTTCATTTTTTCCTCATTAGTTTATTCTTTGGCGTTTATATTCCTCCCATACAAAACGCTAAATTCATATGCATTTTCATATTTATTACAAATTGACTAGTTTAAAATCAAACATACTGACCCTAGTGATATAAATGTACGACAACATTTAATCTGTTTGCCTTAAAATATATAATATTATAACATGGAAAAAGATCACATAAATACATACTTTATTTTAAATTCTTTTGTATAATTTTTTATAGCTACAATATGTATAATTTAAACGAAACGAAACCTTTCACTAGGATTTCTCCACAATGATTTCTTATATGTACGCGAATACTACATTTAATAAACCTATATTTTACAAATTTTATCGCGTTTTTTTTCCTATTTATAACACGTTTCGAGCGCTTTACAACACTAGCGGTCACGATAAGACCATAGGTGCTCTAAAGCGTGAAAAGTTTTATTAAATGATTTATCCATTATCGTTAGTGTATACAGCAGACATAAATTCCACATGCACACAGTGGAATTTATGTCTGCTGTACACAATTCGTGTTTATTTTATTGGATCGCCAACAAGTGATACACATGTAGCGACATCTATATCGCCACATGAGAGGCTCAAGAAATATCTCATACATCATCTAATTATTACTCGCACGAGGTCACTCTCGGGCCTCTGAGGCCCGCGAGATAGTCGCGGGCCTCAGTTGGCGAGTCGCTTCCTACTACGTTGTGAAAGCCTCCCGGCTAACAGCATACTACCACACACAAAAAAAAACTAGTAGGAGGAGACGTCCACCCCAGATCAAACCACCCGATTTAGTAGCTATCCTTTTCCATGTCAATATCATCCGCCAAACACATACAACTTAAATGAACTAACATTGTGAACATGTTTCGTGCTCAAACCCAGTTACAGACAACCACAGATTTCGCACAAATAGTGGATCCGACTAAGCTAGAACCCATGACCTGCGGCGTATAAGTAACATACTCTGCCATGCCACAAGGCCGTGCGGTCGTCATGAAATAACATCGAAAATAAAAAACAATTAGTCTTTTAATTCTTTTAAACGTAAATAAAAAAGTAACGTTAACGTCCCACTCTGTTCCAATTTTTAGGAAAGTTATCTAATCTAGCCGTGAAGAAAGTCAACACTACCTCTGTACGGGTTTGCGGACGTGTCCTCAAAATATTTTACTATTGTCCTCATGATGTTTTCTTTCACTTAATAAGTAATCGTGTCGAGAAATTGGCCTCCGACATACTACAAAGTGCAGTTGAGTCGGGGCTTTCGCCACACCTTCACCGCGCCCAAACTGTAATTTCATCACGCGTCACCCGATATTGTTGCGGTACGTATCAACTTGTATCGTTATCGATAACGACCCGTATCTATAAATATGAATGAAATAATTATCTGTGTATATATATGTTTCTTTGTTTGTGTCGTATGCACTCATGTAACATTCAACCGATTGCGATGACACTTTGGGGACTCGTATCGGATAATTGTTCGTCTTCAATGCGTTCGCGCATCATTCATGCTATTGAGTTTGTAACGTTGTAGTTGGCGTTTGCGCTAAATTAATGTATTTGAATTATTTTTTGTAGAAGTAAAGGTGTCTGCACATGATTAAGTGTGTAGTGAGTCATATTTTTTTACTGACCACTAGGCCGGGTCAGAGTACCTGACTTTTACGCCGCGGGTGCGAATCAGCCGTGAAAAAACATCAACATGTTATCGCATGAGCGTTATACTATTGGACTGGACTAGTGAGGGCATCTGTGTTTGCGCGTATACCTATGGTTCTGTAATATCTCCTCATAGCATCTGACAATATTAGGAAGTTGCTACCGCGGTCGAAAATCACCTAGGAATTAAAAAAATACAGTTTCAATTCCAAGACCTGCTAGCAAAATGCTGCGTGCCATCCCCTGCTTTTTTATATCCTCGGTCGTGTTTTATGACACGCGAGAGATCTTGTTCTCGAATTTTACGCCGAGACGTTCTTATAAGGGTACGATCATATAAGGGTTCTTTGTTGGAATTCAAAATCCTTAAAAAACAGCTGTGGTTAAGATTTTTTTATATCTTAATTTTATTTCATCAGTGTCATCATCAATTTAGCCCATCACAAGTGCACTGCTGTGCTGTACATAAAGCCCAACAGTGATCGGTTCTGCAAAGTATATGGTCGAACCTACATTACCATTTCATTATGCTGACCTTATAAAAAAGTTATACATTATTAATTGCCGGTGGCGTATATTCGCTCACTCGTGCACTCACTGCATCTAAACTTCAATTCACGAGTCTCATGATGCTTGCTACACAGTAATGTAACCGATATGCATGGAAATACGATAAATATAGAAATGCCAAATCACTTCTTAAGCGTTGCAAATGAGAATATAACATCGTTACAACAAAACATAACATCGATGAGCATACATTTTTAATCTGTTTTAAAATACATTTTATAGGTCGGAGGCAATACGCACAGTAAAAAGTTTTTATCTCCTACCATACTCTTACTTTTTTCACATTATTTTAAAAACACGCAAGGGAACATGTCGGCATTGATGGCAAAGTTGATTATACTTACGGTGATGTAATTGCTGTTAGCCTTTTTGGCTTTTACAGCTTCATCGGAACAAACTGCGGCTTTTTCGAAAAACCGCCATGATAATGCTCTCAAGTGTTTAGAGATTAAGGGCATTTCACAGTCGCTGTGAATAGCAATGTTGTTATGTCTGACGTAGATAAATCATTCAAGTAAAGCTTGCCATGCAATTAATTATCTTTTTTTAATTTACTGTAGATGCCGCGCGTCATGGGCACCTGGCGCGAATTCTATGTTGGATGGCATTGGTTTAACTTTTATTCTGTTGGCTCCAGAAATTCACGAAATATATTTTTACAAGATTTTATTTTTAATAAAAAAATTTATTGGATAAAGTAACAAAACGAGCAATACTTTCACCTGATGGTAAGTGCAACGTCTGCCCACAACAAATTAATGCTGTGTCACCCTATAACATTACTGTGTGACCCACTGCGCCCGTCACCCTGAGACATCAATTCATATAGTATCATGGTACAGCCCATGGGGTGGTACGTAGGTAGGCTTAATGGATTCCTTCATAGAAATCCTACCACCAGTAAAACTTCACATAAATGTTTGTATGTATGTGAAGTTCAAATCTCGCAAGCGCAATCTTAACCAGTTTCCGATGTCTGATTGAGCTAAAATTTTACATCCTAGCTAGCTAGCTTACAATGCCAATGCAATAATATGGTACCATTGAGCCGGAATGATGATGGAGCCGGAATTATGATGGAGCCGGTATGATGATGGAGCCGGTCTGATAAACATAGAAACTCCTTAACTAAGCGAGCTAGTACCGTCATGTTTCGGCTCGTTGGATTTGTTCGACAAGTACTATAGCCCTAGGCCTAGCCCTATAGCATTTGAAATCCACTGTTCATAGGCATCATAAATAAAAGTTTGTAACAAAAATATGATTTTTGTTGAAAACTTGTTATTACAGGATACAATTTTGCTATATTTTAGTATATATTTTATCGTCGTTATTATTATATATTTAATCAGTCAGCGAATCAAAAACGTCCACAAAAAAAGAGCAAGCAATGCGCACATTTTGATTATTATCACGTCAGCCGTGTCAACGCAAGGACTGTCAAAACGTAATTGAACGATAGTTGATTTGTTTAAAAGGCTACTTTATGTAGTGGAAATAAGATTAAATTTGTGTTTATTCCAACCCGGCAGGACAGCGTTTGGGAAACTGCATCACATCTTCTCGTCGAGTATACCTCAATATCTCAAAACCAACCAGTGCGTGTTGCCAGGTGCCATACGGAACAGAGACGTGGTGCTTCACTGCGGGCTGCTTGATTTAGCTCAGAATCGCTCAGCGAGCTATGGAAAGGGCTATGCTCGGAGTTTCTATGCGTGATAAAATCCATAACGCTGATGATATCCACAGAACTAAATTATCCGATATAGCCCGGCTGGCCATATAACTCGTAGAACCGATAACCGTTGGGGAAGAAAGGTCGAGTGGCAACCTCGTACCAGCAAACGCAGAGTAGGGCGTCACCCCACTAGATAGAGCGACGACCTGCAAGGTTTTGCGGGAAGTCGATGGATGCAGGTGGCTCAGGAAAGTGTTTTGTGGTAATGTATGGGGCAGGCCTATGTTCAACAGTAGACTTAAATAGGCTGAAATGATGATGATGATTTTTGTCTTTATCTTTTTTATGTTTTTATCAATCGGGGACACTTTTTGAAGTGATGTTTGTATGGAACTTTGTGTCTTGGCTTTTTTGTATATCAATGGTCGGGAATGTTAAAATCATCGATAGTACGCTGTAGGCGGAGGTAATTTACTTACGTAAGGGTAATAATCCTAGTTGATTGTTGCTAAGGTCGAGCGCCCTCAGTCCGCCGCAATCACCAAGGGTCATCGGGACCTGCGTCAGTCTGTTGTTGGAGGCATCCAGCTCGGCCAGCGAGCTCATCTTCCCGATCTCCTTCGGAAGCGTCGTAAGCAAGTTGTCCGGCACCAACAGAACCTGCAGCGGCATTTGACATACTTCCCGTGGCAATTCCGTGAGCTGGTTGCAACTGTTAACGGAACAAAGAAGCATATGAGCATTATAAAATTAATTAATTCCTACCGAGCTGTCGTAAATGATAACTAAGGTCAATATAACATTTATTCGACTAAGGTATTGTACGGACAATATTTATTCGTGCAGAATAACACCATAATATGCAATGCACTCACTAAACTGCTCGTGGGAACGCAATGGGGATATTAAGAATTTCTTGACGGCGAAGTGGTTCGTCACCACTCATGTTTCATTCCTCTTTTTTTTTTTCATAAAAGTGACGGAACGAGCAAAACGTTCACCTGATGGTAAGTGTAACGTCTGCCCATAACAAATGCTGTGTCACCCAGAAAATTACTGTGTGACACCACACTGCGCCCGTCACCCTGAGACATCAATTCTTAAGTCTCATATGCCCAGTGATTACACTAGCTCACAGTGCCCTTCAAACCGAAAAACAGTAATGTTTGCACACTACTGCTTCATGGAAGAATATCTGGCCCTGGGGTGGTACCTACCTATACGGATTCCTGCATAGGAATCCTACCACCAGTAAAGTCCTCCTCTGTCAGAATGTATACATATATAACATTCAAGTTTTGGTCTAGTAACGTAACTAACTAGACATAAAATTCTTTTCAATTTCGAAATAGTTGCAAATGTATCCATAATAATCCACAAAATATTTTTATATTTTTTTTTATAGAAGAAAGTGACGAGACGAGCAAAACGTTTACCTGATGGTAAGAGCAACATTTCAAACATTTCTGTGTGGCACCACACTTCGCCTCTCCCCCTGATACATCAGTTCTCAAGTCTCAGTGTCCAGTAATTAAAATAGTTATCAGTACCCTACAGACCGAAACAATTTTGTTTGCACACTACTGCTTCCCGGCAAAATAACTGTCCTTGCGGTGTTACTCCCTAGACGGATTTCTGAATATGAATCCTACAACAATAATATACAGTGTTTTGTATCACTATTATTTATGTTTTGTATCATTAATATCATTGTTAAAATCAAATATATAATTATATTAAAATCTTATTATGAACATTTACATATAGAACTATTATAAATTTTATTCCTAATCGTATTTCGTAAAAAAGGGATAACGATGATAATTTGGCCCAGTACACAAAGAACAGAAAATGTTGGATTTTTTTATATTTTAGAACTGTATTAAAATCTGGAAGTATTTTTATAAGTAGCCGAAGCACTCCGCAGATACATCTGTTGTAGCTAGCTAAGAATCCTACCATCAGAGAAATCACCACACTTGATTTTCTAATACTTATTTTAGTATAATACATTAAAGGCATTTGACGACATCGTATTTATAATAATTAAACCCAGTAGTAACTAATTAAACACACCCGACAAAACTACAACGTGTAGTTACTGCAACGTTCAATCAAGCATATCTTAACGCTAATACAGTCTAGCGTAACCAATACACGAACGCAACCATTCAACACTTTTAGCACTACCGGGTATTTATACTCGGCGAAGGGAAACCTACTTCTGCGTGAATATTGCATGTAATTAGATCAACCGAATCCGTAAATCGCTCCGCGCCGAAACTAATAATGCTGGGACTCGTGCCAAGAAAACTTGTAAGCGTCCGCGCTGAGTGTACATTGGATATCAGTGCTTCCTGCATTTTATGCAGTGGAACTACATAAATACTTTCACATTTTGTTGTAACACCACGCCGTTTGTGTGGGGGAACTAGACCATAGATAATTGGTTGCCCTTTATCGTATTGAATGTTTCACTTCCCATATCCCATAAAGGCTTATTTCCTGTGTTATTGCGAAAGTTCATGACGTAAATCGAACGCCTCTCCTTCCAAAAGGTGTCTTTTTAAACTAAATTAGAAGGCCAACAAAGGTGAGCCAAAAAAAACGAGTTAAACTTCGATTTGTAAACAACAAAAACCGGGTATAAAGTTGCGTAGCAAGTTCTGAACTATTATATAAGCTAAATAGAAGAAAATATCACGCAAAACAGTTGTTAGCATATAACGCATATATTACTTGTTTATTAGTGCCATTACAGTAATGAGAAATTGATAGCCATATGGCTTAAATTGGTGCGGTTTATTCTATACGAATTTCTTTTTAAATATCTATCGAACAAACGATTGTCGTACAGAATAGGGTTCTCGTGAATGTTACGCATCTAACCTAGGGACTTTTTTGTACTCACCCAATCCAGGCCGTCTAGACGCCTAGACGTTGCTTTGAAACTGGATTCAATACTACCGGAGACGGGAATTAATAATAGACTATCGAGTTCAACGTACGTTGGGTAGGAAGACATTGACGGCGACAGATTAATATGCGTGTCAAATATATATGCGTCTATAAAGGGTTTACAATTATTTTAATGTATTGTTTCAGCTAGCCTGACTAGAGCAGAATGTAAAAGATGACAAAAATTTTAATACAGCTCGTAATGAAGAAGTGATAGTGCGAAACCAATGCTACAGTATTAGCCAGAAATCTGTCAGTCGAAAAGAGACAACTGACCAAGTTGATGACCGAGAGCGACACCGTACGAGGAAGCTTTTGATTCGAAAGATTACATAACTTATTAACAGATTGTCGTAATCAAGTCGTAGCATTGGACACGTCTACTAGCTACTGGAGTGGAAAGGACGGAATTAACAATGTCGAATTCGCTCGCTTTACAACTGCTAACAACATAGACATTATTGCTGAAGCTATGGTCACCATGGTATATATGGTGCCGTGTGGTGGCGGTTCGTTAAAAGAATACTACCACTCCATCTCATCCAATGGATCTCGTAAAAGGCGAGTAAGGAATAAAACTGCACTGTGCACGCAACAGCGCATGGTGGCGATAGGCTCACCACCTATCACACCAAGTGCATTATATTGTTTTGGTGAAGCGTGGATTGTGGCAGTCATCTGCTTTTGCAGTGAGTGCCCAGTCTCTGACTACCCCTTATGGGATACAGTCGTGATCTTATGTATGTATGTATGTATGTATGGTCTGGTGGCGACACTATGGTTAGTGTCGCCTAACGAGTAGGTCGTAAGATGGATGGATCCATGTCACATCTAACGCTTGGCATTAGGAACTCTACGCTCGAAGTTATCGACGAGTACGTACTCGTATGTAAAACAAATTGTCCCACTGGGTAAGTTCGATTTTGACCAAAACGTGAACTGATGAATACAAGTTTGTGAAACTGCACCACACACACACCTCAAAGTCTAAAAACAAAATAATTTAACCAGTTCGCGTTGCCAGTAATGAAGCTGGTGACATAACCTTCTACTAGGCTGGCCGTAGAGGAAGCTCAGAGTCGCATAGCGAACTGAAAAACTTTATGGAAATTGAAAATCAAATTAATTTCTCTTCGAGATAGAACACCCGCAGCAGAACTTGGGTGAAGCCCCGTGTTACCACCTATCTAAGTGTCGAAGACTCGCAGAAAATTTCATTTTTAAAAAGAAGTAACAGTGTAGCTTGTGACGAATAAATATAATTTTTTTATTGGATAAAGTGACGAAAAGAGTATACCGTTCACCTGATAAGTGTAACGTCTGCCCATAGCAAATGCTGTGTCACCCAGAACATTTCTACGTGACACCACACTGCGCCCGTTCCCTGAGACATGAGCTCTTAAGTCTCACATGCCAGTGATAACGCCAGCTCTCAGTGCCCTTCAAACCGAAACATAGTAATGTTTGCACCCTACTGCTTCACGGCAGAATAAATGGCCCCGGGGTGGTACCTACCTAGTCGGATTCCTGCATAGAAATCCTACCATTAGTAAACATATTGCTGCCGTTATGCGTAGAAAGAGCGTAACTTTCTTTTTTTTTTAGAATCCGTAAAAAAGTATAATGTTGTGTGGTTTTGGTAATACAGTTCCTTTTCAGTTCTTAACAGAGATTATTATGATGAACATCTACTATGATTTCACTTTCATTATTTTGTAAAAGTTACGACTTTTCCCAGTACGGCGGCAGCACAGAACAACCTTTTATATTTTTCTTGGGGTATTATTGAGCCGTGGTAGCTCAGGGGCTAGGCGCTCGCTTTAAATTTCATAGTACGCGAGTGACCTGGGTTCGATTCCCGGAGCCGGCACCACTAAAATTGTTAATTGCAATTTTAAGTGCTGAATTACCACGTGCTCCGCGGTGAAGGAAAACATCGTGAGGAAACCTGTATGTCTGAGGAATAAAAAATATTTCGAAGACGTGCGAAGTCCGCCAACCCGCATTGGAGCAGCGTAGCGGATTCTTCCTAGCTCCGAAACCCTCTCAGAAATTAGAGGAGGCCTGTGCTCAGTAGTGGGACATTTATAGGCTGAAACTTTACTTTTTTTTTACTTTTGGGGCGGCAGTATGCTTCTCGTGTAGAAAGATCACGAACAGCAGCTTTGTTATTAAATCACAAATCACATTCAGAGTACATCTTGATATCGTCGACAGGGAACGATTAAGTATGATATTTCAGATTCGAATAACGAATACAAAAAATAAATGATTGTGTCACAACACATCATTTATTTTTATCGTATACTGGTGGTACGGTACCACCCCAGGGCCAGTTATTCTGCCGTGAAGCGGTAGTGTGCAAACATTACTGTGTTTCGGTTTGAAGGGCACTGTGAGCTAGTGTAATCAGTGTGGTGTTACACGGAAATGTTTACCACGTTGCAATTACTATCAGGTGAACGTTTTGGTCGTTTCATCACTTTAGTCCAATAAATAAAACCGCCACTTTTTTAAATACTATGTTAGCATTTTACATTTATTTTAGCATTTTATTTTAGCAGTTACTACAAAAAACAAAACAAATAAAACTTAAAGAAACTAGATAAATTTAGGGGTTTGTCAAAAATCGGGACATTTGACGTTCCGATCTATCGTTAATTCGGGACGTATTACCGGATCTCCGAAAATCGGAAAGTCCCGCGAAAATCTGGACATCTGGTAACGCTAGACAACGCTCATGCGATAAGATTAGAGGTGGGCTACAATGCAATATCAGAGATACAACAACACAATGGGACAGTCCAAATCCAAACCAACCGGACCCAAAAACCAATGATTCGTGTATTTGGACAAATGTTTGCTCCGGCTAGGATTCGAATTCCGATACGTAAAAGTCAGTTGCTCTGAATACTAGGCCACGCAATCGTCAAAATATTGCGCATGTAGTTAGCCGATAAAGATTTATAACGATCTCTTTTACAGTTTCCAGTTCGCTACGTATTTATTGAACTAATCTAGTAAGAATAGACTATATTATAAGGACGCCATAAGCGAATTTTGCGCTTTATTTCCAAGCTTGTTTACCAACGCTCTGATGTATTTCCAGTAGCGTCTGTCGACCGAACCCGATAAGACCGTTATTATGTCGCCCGTATAAGGCGACAAAATATGCCGTTTCACCAGAACAGCAAGACGAACGGTTGTCAACCGACTGCAATGTAAACACGCTTTCACGAAGTCTGTGTAACAACTTGCTGTGTACCAACCGATGAATTATACGAGCGTGTTAACTTTGTCCTTTTATCGGAGTGACTATCAGATAAATTGGCGTAAACAGGCATAAAACGGCAATTTGTTGATTTTCCTCCTCTATTCACAGGATTTAAGGAATAATTTCGCTTAATTGTTTTTTTTAATTGGATAAAGGTGATGAAACGAACGCCGTCCGTGAGACATCAGTTCTAAAGTCTCATATGCCCAGTGATTACTAGCTCTCAGTGCTTCGCGGCAGAATAACTGGCACTGTGGTGGTAACTAGAGGAATGCCTGCATAGAAAGCCTACTACCAGCGAAGAAATTACATTTTATATAGAAATATAAAATTGTTTTTTTAATTAAATGTGACCAATTTTATTCAATTTTAACCTAATTAATTAGCACTCACCGAAGCAGATGTTTATTAAGAGGACGCAATACATGAATACTAGAGCGATAAAACTAACAACGCTGCGAGGCAACAGACCGTAAACTTGGACCGCAAAAAGTGTTTATGTATTTACAAATATCGCGTGATGTCGTTCATGAAACTGTAGCAAATAGCAACTGCGATAGATTTCGTTTTTTTTTTTAGGATAAATATTTAAGCGCTTTACAATTTACTAGTGGTCGCCCAGTGGTCGTAATACGATCATAATACATTAACTTTTTTTTAATAGAATTTAATGTATTTATAATATATATTATACACAAATTTCAGCTTTTTGCACACTCGATATCCATATAAACTTTAACTATGCCAAATCTTACGCAGCTACGTGCGCGCAATATGCTTAAAAAGAAATACAAAGTTATTGAAATAAAACTAATTTAGCCGGTGATAACACACAACCATCTTCTCTATTGAAATTAGGATGTTTTTTTTTAATTTCAATAGCCTTGCAAATCATCCTTGGTAGGAATCGGTGTTCTTTTGCAAGGATTTGTGGTTTATTATTGTCATATATATTGTCACAGACAGCAGACTCTTTTGGATTGGGCCACCGGCTTGGGATCCAATATATAATAAAATTAAATCAAAAACCAAGCATACTACTGCAAGACTTCTAGACACACAAAAATAATAATTAAAAGCTGAAGGTACCCCGAGTTAACTATGACATCAGGACATCTGTCACCTAAGTCCTCCTATGACAATGGGTGCTGTAAAGGACTCGAAACGTCGGGTTAGAAATAGTTCAAAATTAAACGCGATTAAATCCGTAAAAATTAGTTTTATTTAAATGTGTAGTATTCTCGTAAATAAAATAAATAGTTATACAAAGTTATTATTATATTTTTATTATTGATATATAGTATTAATTTATATATTTGACGAAACACTTTTTTTACTTTTTTCTATTTTTGGCTACAAATGCATGCTTCTTCATCACAAAAACCGTTGACGTCTCGTCGCCTAACTAAACGTTTGGCAAGGGGACGTTTACAAAGATTTATTAGGTTGGTTTGTAGACAGGACGTCGTCCAAATACACCCACGTCAAATTAGTGAACACAATGATAGCAGACGTATTTACTGCTGGGGAACGCCTCCAGGGGACTTGGGACTTTACTTTCAGCGGTTTTGTGATTAATTTCGTATTAGACCAGCTAGTAATGTTTGCTTTAATGTCATGTTTTGTTATGGTAACACTGAAGCACTTTTGGTCAACTATAATAACAGATTCTGGAAATCTAACTACGCAGTGGAGATGTATGAGTTCCTTACTAAAAATTGGCTGTTTTTGCAAAAAGTTATTGTGTGTACCAATTCATTTTATCTAATATTTTCCTTTTAAGGAACTCTGCTTATTTTAATAGACTCATTTAAAAGATTTTACAAATATTAACATATTTTAATTTTTTTATACGGCCGGACATAAAGAACCTCACCCTACCTTGTTTGTTACAGTGTAACAACAAATTGTCATAACAGGGAAATAATAAGAAAGGGATTGTTGCAATAAACGAAGTGATACAGTTAAATTTCAAAGGTACTTTGATGCCAATTTTTAAACTCAATATTTTATACTGTAACTCGATATACAGTGTTTAGGAGTAAACAGCATTATCTAGCTTAGATCCCAATGGGGAACGCAATGGGGAGTGTGATTTTTTTGACTTATACCAAAATGGCGGAGACGTGGTTCACCAACCGTCACGTCTCGTTTCCTGCTGAGGCGAAGTGTTCTACGGATGTGATATCTGCCTACCCCTTATATGGGTAAAACGAGTAACTGAATGTGCGTATGTAGATATTATCTCATAAATAGTACAGCTGCTATCCTAGGGTGATATAAGCAAAGAGACTAGTTAATGCAAAAAAAAGGCGCTGTGATAAATATATAGAAAAGTGGAACGGTGATGGTAGGATTCCTATTCCGTTTTAGGTAGGTTATTCTGCCGTGAAGCAGTAGTGTGCAAACATTACTGCGTGTCAGTTTCAAGGGCACTCAGAGCTTTCGTAATCACTGGGCATATGAGACTTCAGAACTGTTGTCTCGGGGTGATGGGCGCAGTTTGATATCACACAGAAATGTTTTGGGTTACATAGCATTTTCTATGAGCAGGTGTAGCACTTAACATCAGGTGGACGTTTTGCTTTTGCTTTTTGTATGTCACTATATCCAATAAAAATAGAATATATCGTCGAAGTGTCGCATGCTGATGTGACTGTGTGAGTTTATTTTTTGACTTCGTCGGTTTTTGTTCGCTTAGCCGGAAAGCCCGAGTCCGATACAAAGTGACAAAGGGGTCCCTTTGTCACTTTGTATCGGACTAGTAACCTTCGGTGCAATGTATAATAAAATGTGATAAATTATCATTGTATCATTAACCGGTGTAATTATTTTTGGCCGATAATACTTTTGAAAACTATCAACTACGCAGATATTATTGTGCTTCGAATGTACGCAAAACCACAGAGGCATTCACTCGTACTTACCCAACCGTGTCCGCTCATGCGATAAGTTCGGAGGTAGGCTAGGGTGTAGCGTTTGAGACATGGGGACATTCCGCAAGGCGATCTGCCCCGAAAACCTACAAGTTGTGTTTGTTACACAAATTTTGGCTTCGGCTGGAGTTCCAGGAAACAGTACCTGCGGCGTAGAAGTCGAGTACACCACGATACTTGGTCATCGAGTGGGTGGTGGTAATGTGGTGTGGTAGTTAGTAACCGTTCGAATATAAGTAGTACAGCAGATGCTTTATTTTCAAATTAGGTAGCAACTTTTGATTCGGTGTGTTATTGCAATGATGTAATGCGATTACCGAGATCCGGTCTTTTGTGATTTAATTCATTATATAAACCCAGTGAACATTTTGTTCGTTCACGATTCGGTCTAATTTGTACGACGGTGAAGAGGTTTAGTGAAAATCTGTCAACTAAAAAATCTGTATAGTATTAAAACTGCACTTTTAAATTAAAAAATTATGGTCAATATGAAGAAAACTTATTTTTTTATTTATCTATAGATCTACAGATAGCATAGGATTCTGAGTTTTCTGCAATTAATTGTTTAACATACATACATACAATCAGGCCTTTTTCCCATATAAGTTGTAGGCAGAGACCACATCCGTAGCCCAGTTTTAGCCCCCGCAGGCCACCACGTCGCCGCCATTTTGATACCAGCTGAAATTTTTGCTTTCAATTGCGTTCCCATGCGTAGCTAGCTATCGGCGCGGAACCACTGTCTTGGTGGAGAAGAGGAGAGCAAAGAATTTGTGCTGGGGAATGGGATGTTGCGAAAGGAACTATAAAGTGTAGGATACTACTCGGAAGTAGTAGGAGGAGCCATAGCTCGGAAAGCCGGGGTCGCTTATCAAGTATCCTTGGCACGATAATTTTTTAAATTGATTAAAAATTACGTGAATTAAATGTTATACTTTGAAGTTAATTAGTTTCTCGAGTTATTTCAAAATAAGAACATTGTATATTATTCACTATTTTCACGCGTCTGTTACCGGCACATACTCTCGCAATACCGTAATTTACTCAATATTACATTATTGCATGTGTATGTGTAATAAATTAAAAAAGTGAATATAATTTTTTTGAAAATTTGGTAGGAATTAGAATCTTGTTGAAGAAAAATAGTTTTTATGATGACTGGTATTTTACAACAATTTTATAATTATCATTCATCATTTCAGCCTATTTTAATTCACTGTTGAAGATACCCCTCCCCCATAGATTGCCACAAAACACGGTCCTGAGCCACCTGCATCCAAGACTTCCCGCAAAACCGTGCAGACAGTGGCGCCCTACACTGCGTTTGCCGGCACGAGGTTGCCACTTTCTCGAGTTCCTTTAATTGTATAATGAAGGAAACTAAATTAATTTGCTATAATCCGCATGCAAAATATAAAATGGTGTATATCACCTAGTTTTTGAAAAGCACCGCCCACCTTCCCACAGTAGCGTGCACCAGAAAACTAACACTGCCACCGGGAATCGCCACCAGATTCCCTCCACCACTACAACACTATCACTAAACAATAAACACCACTGAAGTCGAGACCACGACACGCGTTTCACCTCAAAACGAGACATTATCAAGACTCTACGACAGCCGCTGTGCGCCCGGCGGTAGTCTGTCGTGTCTTTCTTTCCTTCATTATTTGTCTTATTCGTAAAAGTAATGATTTTATAATTAACATTACCGTATGTATAACAGTCCAATATAATTTCGCAATTACTTTTAAATGAATGACATTGAAAGTGAATATGTGCCGCTCCCCAAGCCCCTGGAAAATTATTGACACTTTCCGCTTCTGTGATTCAAGGTCGCACTCGTCCCACATAGGGGAGAAATAATGTATGTTCGAATAGGCGACTATTGTAGCAAACTATGGCCATGTTTAAAGACTAAAATAACTGTGTTATTCATAGGCCAACGTTTCACGGCTTGAGTTTGTTGTCAATGAAGAAAATACTTAGACCGTGAAGGGAATCATAATTTCATTTTCAAATTACTTTTTATTTGAATCAATTAAAACTAAGTAACAGCGGAATTATGTAAACACCTCAGTTATGTCGTAACTTAACTGTTATTCTTTACAAATCGTTGTTTAGTTACATATTGTGATAAACAACTTATTGCATTATAATTAGAATTTGCTAATTATCTTAATGCAATTTTTTTGAATGTATGAAAGCGAAAGCTGGTATATGAATGAATGAATCTAAATCTTGCAAGTATGCACTTGAGACGCCCTAGATACGCTTGCCCTAAGTCTCAAAATAAGAAATGGACGTGAGACCGCTATTATTACTGCAACTGGCGTTACAGAATGTATAACAATAATATTATTTATTTAATTTTATATAAATTATATCCGACATAAATCCTCCACGTTCAAGCTGGTGTGGTGTCGTTTCCGCGAGAGCGTAAACTACAGTCCTTAGTAATCTAAAAACTAATAAAAATGTTAGTATAAAGATGCAATGGGAGATTTAGATTAACATATCCAAAGCCCGAAATTAGTTACAGAGATCAGTTTTGTTTGTTATTTGCTATCTAAAAAAAGATGCCCCGCAGTAGGATTCCTCCTATATCGTGGGTGCAGTTTACAGACATATATTTTACACGCACAACACAAGCAGACCCGAAAAATTTATTAAGTCTTTCATCTACGCAGGATTTATGTAATAGTGATGTACATACATCCTGCATAGGCATATCGCACACGATGAAATATGTAATATGTAATGAAATAGTAATAATCACACTAAAATCAAGACTGTCGCAATTTGTTTGTTACAGAAATATTTGATTTAGAATTCGGACGCAAGGGCCATAACAAGGGTCGTAACACACACAACTGGTGGCAGGAATCCGTCTATCTCGGTATGTACGAGTATCATAACAACCCAGGGCCAGTTATTCTGCCATGAAGCACTAGTGTGCAAACATTACTGTGTTTCGGTTTAAAGGGCACTGTGAGCTAGTGTAATCAATGGGCATATGAGATTTAAGAACTGATGTCTCAGAGTGACGACGGGCGCAATGTGGTGTCACACAGGAATGTTCTGGGTGACAGAGCATTTGTTATGGGCTGACGTTGCACTTACCATCAGGTGAACGTTTTGCTCTTTTTCTTTTAACAAACGTTATAAAAAGTTCCATACCAATTTCCATCACTGTAACATCTTAGTTTTTATACATATTTTTATGCATTTCATGCCGTATATCATAATTTCTTGTAAACATAAATAAAACATGTCAAACGCTAGTTGAACTCGCGCGCTGAGGGTTCCGTGCCATTTACTTTAATTGCATCATCGCAGTTGCCAGCACAAAAATTATTGCCTTTGGAGGTACGGAAAAAAAATTATTTTACCAATATTTTAAGCATTGAATACACAGATAATCAAATTCATTAATATAAAAAATTATTCATTTAATTTGTACTATAACACTCGATTTACGTCCATGGACGGACGGGACGGGGCGGGTATATTACGAATAGGTAGACAACATCTAGATATAATAAAATGTAGGTGTTTCAGATAAAACTACTAGATATATATATATTCCCTGCATAATAAATCTGAAACACCTATATTTTATTATATCTAGATGTTGTCTACCTATTCGTAATATACCCGCCCCGTCCCGCCCGTCAATGGACGTAAATCTAGTGTTAAAATACCCCAATACATGTTAATTTAATAATAACTATATAATGCTTGCATGCCTTCGGTTTGTTTTACATCATCGTGTCAAGCAGAAACCATTTAGGTGTAAGATACTTATTTGGGACCAACAATTATTCAAAAATAACGTTATTTTAGCCCTTATAACACAAATAACGAACAATTACTTGTCTATGTTTTAAAAGCTCAAGTCAAGGTAGTTTAAGATTTTATTTTTGTCGTTACTGCTAACAAATTAACATTACACGCCTAGCTTGCAATACGATTACGTTGCAGTCTTCAACACGCATTTAACGTCAATGGAAACAAGATTAGTTTGACTATTATTTTTATTCCCGCGCTTTGACTATCTAAAGCTCTTGCATCATAATTAGTTAATTTTGCCTTATTTCTGAAGTTAATAAGCGAAAAGGAAGAACTGCCACACGGAAGTCAAGAATAGGGTCGTTCGTTATATTTAAAATTAGAAAGTCGAGTTCAGTTTTTCAATACCGAAGTAGAAACGCAGTAGATAAGCTGTTTAAATATATTTTAGCGGTATTGTTTCGGCCGATGAAGCTTTGGCAAATGAAGCATTACAGGGGAGATTTTCTTTTTTTTTGTACAGTAATTCTGTTGGCCAGCCTTTTCAGGTTTTAAGCTACAGTAGAGTAGAACGATGTTTGTAGAGATGGAGACAATGACACTATGTCTCAAAGCAAGGGATTCAAATTAAAACCTCCACTAAGAACGTCTAGGACACGATTGCTTCTCTGTAAAGAAAGGCCGGGTTGCTAACTAAGAATAAAAATGTATAATTCTTATTTGAGGATAGACTTTGGATTGAGACGGAATACCTCATTACCAACAATTAGGTCTCCGGTTCTCGTCATCTACCAAACCTAACGCTACAGATACTACGCCTATATTATGTAAGAACGAGGTAGTTCCCCGGTTGAACCATCCCGTCTTTGACTGTATCACGCAGCGGGAATGTACGTCATACTAAAAGTTTTTTAGTAACTGTTGAAGGGTATTTTTAGTAAATTTTAAAAGCGATGCCCCACACTAGGTTACATCCTATATCGTGAGTGTGTTTAAGAGACGTAGGTACATTTCACATTTATAACACAACCAAGCCCGAAAACCAACGATTTGTGTTTTTACGCAAACGTTGACCCGGCTTAGAAACCAGGTACTCTGAACACTGGGCCAGGCGGTTGTCAAATAAAAAAGTGTATGTTATTACTTTCTATATTTTTACCAAGAAAATTACCCGCAACCGACAAGCTTGTATGAAAACACTAATAGAAGCAGAAGAAGCGAACGATGTGTGTCTGTATCGTAGCAAGTGGAAAGATGTGGTCTCTGCTTACCCCAATGGGTAAGAGGCGTGACTCTATGTATTTATGTATTTCATAAGGTATACCAGCTAAAGAGCTAAAGAGAAAGCTCTATTATAGCATAGAAAGCTCTATTTGTCGGCTCGGTTGGCGCAGTGGTTAAGCGGTTGACTTCTGCGCCGCGGGTCGCGGGTTCGATTCCCGTACGGGACAAATATTTGTATGACCTACAGATAGTTGTTCCGGGTCTGGGTGTTTGTGCATGTGGAATTTATGTATGTAAAACGCACCCACGACACAGGAGAAATCCTACTGTGGGGCATCGTAAAAAAAAATAGCTATTGGCACGCATGCCTTATTTACAAGCGGCAACGTTGTTTTCAATTTTTCGCGATTCGAAGTTGGCAATAAAATATTTTCAGGTACAATAAGGTTTTATTATAGATGGTTCTTCTTCTTTTTGGTCCTGGCAATTAGTTACCAAATCGAGCCTTTTTGCCAATGTCACGTAAAAATTTAATTAAAACAGACTTCATTACGTTCGACAGTAAAATTATAGTTCACTTTTAATGATGATTTGCATGGACTGAAGGAGACAAAACGAAAAATACAATTTTGGTCTTGAATTGAATTTTCCAATCACTGTACACTATCACGAGCACTTGTGCAGTCATGAATCAATATTAAACATCTAAACTCAAATTATACACAGAAATTACAAAATTCAATAAAAACACCACCGCCGCTTTTCGAGTTGGCGCCAAAATTCATTACAGATCGTTATTCTTCCTACAAACGTTAAAGCTCTCATCGTAAATACGTGCATATTGACCACGATAATAAAACAATTGTCTCACATTTCGTCCTCTCGTAAATGCGTTTTCAGACAAATTCTACATGCTCAAACACTCAGACCCGAAACAACTCTTTGTAGGTCATACAAGTATTTATCCCGTGCGGTATTCGTACCAGCAAACTGTGGCGCAGAAACCATTCGCTTAGCCACTGCGTAAAACCGAGCCGCCAATTTGCAAAACGCAACAGTTTTTTAGTAGGCGCGCTTCTAAAATTGTAAATAGTACATTTCAACTATGCTAATCTAGACACAAACAACCTAGAAACACTTTCAAAGAAAAAATGTTTGTTTAGAATATGTAGTGTAATTTTTGTGAAATGGGATATTTTCGATTACATGCTATTCCCCGCTACGGAACCCTTCACTGTAAGTCGTCCGACACGCACTTGGCCGTTTATTTTTAATTTTTAGGACTGTATCCTGTATATGTGTTATGATTTTAAAGTATTAAAATATATTTAGAAGCCAATACTTTTTGTAAATGCAACAAACGTTTACGATGTAATGTAGAATCAGATAATATTACGTTAATTCGGTTAGATAGGATATCAACACATTGCCACAAAGTTGTTGCTCTCATTTTAGGGGATTTTGCCATTGTTGCCACGCTTAACAGGCGGGTTGGCAACCGCAGTTTATTTATTGAGATGTTCTACTGCTAATCTGTTCCATTGCTAATTAGTTTCCTTGCAAATTTCAAAGTATGAACATTAATAAATGAATGTTTTTTTTATTCAATATAATGTTATTACACATATTGCAAATAAATTTTAGCTTTCAGCACTTTCTGCATAATAAACTTTAACTATGCCAAATCACACACATCTCCGTGCGCGCAATATGCTTAAAAAGGAGTACAAAGTTTTCAATTCACTAATAAATAGATATATAAAAAGGCATTGTTTTGGTTGGTCTTACCGAAGCGTTACCATACACGTATTCATGTCACTTAGATAAATGCCGTCTTATCAAACGGGTACTTTATTTAGAGACGACTGCATAAATTACGATTTATCAAATTAGGTAACTTACATTGAAATATTATTTAAAGCCCAGTTTGTTGTTAACACGAACCGTCAGTGTATTTCCAAATTAGTTGTGACCGCCGGTTTCACCCACGTAAAATAAGCAGATCACATGTTTGCGCCGTACATCCCTGACCTGGGGGTCTGCTGTGTAAAATAAAGCTCGTTAATTGGTTAATGGAATCAAATGATACCGATCACGAAATCCACCAGGGTTGTAACTCTGTTGTACTTCTGTCTACAGTAGCCCCATGGAGCGTTCAGTTCGGCCCTTCTCGGTAGTGTTCGGTTCACAGGATGCTTCTCAAGGCTGTATTTTTACACTATTTTTTGTTATGCTTGTTAATGTTGTGTCAAATAAATAGGTTTCTTCCTTTCTAGTATCAAGTTTTATTTTTAGCCTAGAACCTTCGTCAATAAAAGGGTTATTTAATACAATAATCTTGCTTTATTGTAGTAAGAGTATAGTAAGATTATAGTAAGTATGATTACTATTGTATGGTACGCTACTTACGGGAACTTTTTTTCTCATATTTGTAGACGAAGCTAAATCTCGGTGGGTAAAAAAAAGAACGTAGAAGATCGATGCGTTCGGAATGTTGCGTTGGGCATCAGCATTCATTTACAAATTATTACATTATAATCTGTACTACAAGACAAAGAACTAAGGAGGCCGAAACTTCTCCAAACTGGCTAATATCTTATTAAAGTCATGTATCTTATTATGTCCGAGATAAGGCTGATACTCACGCGACTTTGTTACTACTTTCTGTTGATATACTCCATCCAACCAGACGATATAAAATAATGAGGCCGAAAATATAATTCATTCACGTTAGTTCAATAGAAATGCTAATTTATAACATTAGGAACATAAAGTTTTGGCTACATAAAAAAAAATACGCAGAGAGGAATCCTAAAGAACCACGCCACTAATGTAAGAAGGTACATCAGGGCCAGTTATTCTGCCATGAAGAAGTAGTGTGCAAAAATTACTGTTTCGGTTTGAATGGCACTGAGAACTAGTGAAATCACTGGCATTCATCAGACTTCATTCATCAGGTAAACGTTTTTTTTTTTTTTAATTTATTAGGAAAAACAAACAATTGTACACGATTATTACAAAGTGGTTAGGTAATTATGTGAGAATATATGTACAATCCATACCGTTTTCCACATATTGCTATGGAGAACAGAAACAACTATGTGTAGTGTAGTCAAAATCAGGTTGACCCTGTGTACGTAGATGCTACGAGTATCAAAAGATCTTTGTATACAATGTTTCGGGAATATCAACTTCCTCCCGACTACCTATCGAGGACAATCTTACTTGTATTATTAAATGAACATAATAAGTTATAAATATAGATTAAAAATTTCAGAAATGTAATTTTAGTTTATGAGTTGTATTTAAATTTCTTGCTTTAATATATTACCTACTATTTTTTTGTATTTGCTTGATGGGGTACTAAATAAGTCTGTGTTACTGAGCTTATCATTGTATAACTGGCACAGACGCCTTAAGGGCGCCCGCAAACCAGCGTTAGTACGGCAGAAACCAGTATCAAACAACAGTTTTGCTCGTCTCGTCACTTTATCCAATAAAAAAAAAATTACTACAAGCTGACAGGATGGCGGTACTGCACCGGAGCGTTTCCAATCAGGGTGCAGAACGTGCGCAGGAGGAGTAGACGCTCCATTCCAGCAGGGGACCTATTATTCCCCGTTCTCTACCGTAACTATAGCGTCTACCACATCGGCCGGTATTTACAGCGAACTGTTTTTCTATACATACGCGTGGCCATGACATCGCCGGTCGTTCAACCCGTCCACTGATCTTTACAGCGACCTACAATCTGCTGCGCTGTTATCACACAACCGACGCGGTATTCTTGCAGTCGAAAAGGTTAATTCCTTACAATGGATTTTTAACAATCGCATCTTGCAAATAAATGGTGAAAATTTACTTCTTACATACAAAGTATTCAAATATATGGTGTTTCAGCTACATAGTAGATTGTAGGATTGTAGCACACATTATAAATCGAATTTAGAATAGTGATTGACGATGACACTATCGGGTGGCTTTCTTCAAATCCTAGCAGGACCCTACATTTATGCAAAAACACAAATTATAGGTTTTTTAGTTTGGATGTGTTGTGATTGTCTACAGTGATATAGAGACTGCTGCCTAGCCTACCTCCGATCCGATCCGATTTTGCTGTGGTCAAAAATCGGCCAGGAGGATATTATCAGTGACTGTAGAGAACCTCCATACAAACTTTAAACTTTAACTATGGCAAATTTTACTTTTCCGTGCGTGCAATATGCTTAAAAAGATGTACAACATTTTCTCTTCACATATTCAAATATAGATTAATATTTATGGCATTAAGGATGTTTACCTAATGTTAAGGTGCCGCGCCTGTGCAGTCTACTCGTATCTAGGGAAATCACTGGGGATATGAGACCATATCTCCAGTAATTGCACTAGCTAGACTGCCTCTCCAACCGGAACAGAGTAACCCTTTGTACACTACTGCTTGGTGGCGGAATACCTGACAATGGCGATATTCACAAGACGTGCTTCTACTGCCAAATGGTGGTCTACTTTAATATTTACACAACTACAAAAGCAAATAAGCATAAAAACGTAAAGAAATATTTTAATGTTACAATCGCCAATAAATCGTGTTTACTTTACTACACGATTGAAATACACAAATACAAATAAGGACATGGAATTAGTGACATCCATATTAATATTATAATTGCGAAAGTAACTCTCTCAGTCCCTCTGTCTGTTTGTTACTTTTTAACGTTTCAACCGGAGGACCGATCTTGACAAAATTCGGCACAGAGACAGCTTGCATCCTGGAGACGAACATAGGATACTTTTCATCCCCGAAAATAGAATAGTTCCCTCGGGATGCTTAAAAGAACCTATGTACACGTGGACGAAGTTGCGGGCATCAGCTAGTAAAAATAAAGAAGGAAATAACCATACCTTCATAATATATGTACATATCGAATAGTACAAAGTAGAATGTGTCGTGCCTAAATTTTAATTTAAGATCATTTTCTACCATGTTCTCGAAATACCAACATACATTTATCGTAAATTTTACTGACGAAAATCACGGAAGAGAAAGCTCTGGAAAACTAATTAAGGGCACCGCTGGGAACCGTTAGCGTTAAATCTACAAGTTCAAAGCGAATATTCTCTACCACGACACCATTAGCATCCACCACTCGCTTGTAAATACTATAATAATCATCAGCGCCAGGCGCGCTCACATCCAAAATCGTGGTTTTATTCGAAACCGCTGCTATTAGTCCCATATTATTTCGGCCGAGCATTTCGTTAATTCTATATGAAGAAAGGGCAACGTCTCTACATCGCCTATATACGAGTAGCTATTTATGGACGTTGACAGATTTAAACCGTTTCGATTAATTTGTATTTGTTATAATTCAAAATATAACACTGACGGAGTAAGAGGAGAAGGTATTAGCGTGATTTTTTCGAGACTGGCAGACATTATTTGATGAAGAAGCATTATTTGCATTTTAAATATTTTTTTTCTGCTTACTTGATATAGTCTAGCAAAAATACTTCTTTGTATCGCGGTTCGAGCAGAATTCAACTTAAAAACTACTAAAGCTGTCAATTTAGTTTTTGTTTCATCACAATACCACAAATACAATAGTTAACTATTAACTAAATAATGTCTGCGCGAATTAAGTAAAAAAACGGGCACAGATAATAAAAGAAAATGTAGCAAGGTGAAATAAGATGCCAATGCATTAGAGACCAGACATTGCTAACTAGCGAAAGTACGCAATCACTTGCATGCACGCGTCTTCCTAAATCCCTAATCTCTTTTTCTTCTGTGTATATTTGACGACGTTCATCAATACACATTTTTAGTATTCCGTTTTATTATTACTACTTCTAGCAATATTATCAGACACAGTGACTAGATGCAGGGAGCCGAATACAGGACTATATGGCGCTCTTATCTCTAATGCAATGCTAATGTTTTTTTTCTAGTCACCATTAGACGACGGTTTTTAAATTTCATAAAATCAAAGTAACCGGGTTAAAAGTATCTACCACCCATCTCCTCCCGTATACATACGAAATGAGATGGGGTGGTAAAAGGTAAAAGTCGACAGAGGGAAAATAAAACCAGAAAATGAGCAGTAGCATCTTCTTGGAACACACTATGGCAAAATTCCCCCAAAATGAGAGCTACAAACTTTTGTGGCAATCTATGGGAGTGGCATACGTTCAGCAGTGGACTAGTGATAGGCTGATATGATGGCGATGAAAGTAATTACGCAAGGTTCAGTGCCACACAGACCGCAATAAAATGGTGTTTACGAAAATCGAAATACGAAGTTTCGGCTGACGGATCGCACGTTTCTTACCACCTAAGAAGGCGGTCCGTAGAAGTTGTCTCCGAAGTAATTTGGTAGTAGGATTTATGTTTGATACCGCCGTTGCTTCGAATCGATCCGAAACTTCGTACTTCTATTTTCGTAGTATGCCCCCTGGTTCTGTGGAGATCTACCGAGGCGTATTCTTTCACCAGTAAAAGTTGTGAGAAGTCTTACTAAAACAAAGACGTAATGTTATCCGTGTAAAAGTAATATATAGTTTTTTGATGCACCTTAACCTTTTTTAACGACAGGAAACTGTCACCATTGCGGTCGTAGTCGAAGCTCAGCTCTGAGCCATAACCGCCGAGTGTCACCGGCCTATATCCGTAATGCGATTTTGGTGCGTTCCGTTTATGGTTTCTATCGGTTCGTTGACTAGGTTTCGTGGTTTTGAAATTGAGTGTCTTGTTACTTCTACTTTACTCGTAAAGGCGTTTCGATTAAGCTCGATTCGATTCGATTAAGATCAATACATTTTTTTTGATATTTTCATATAACATTATTTATTTTTTTGTGTACCGTTTTACTACTAAATTTTTATGATATTTTCATATTATATGATATATTTTTTGTGTACCATTTTTACTCGTAGTAATCCTATGCAGACATCCGTCTAAAGAAGGTACCACCGCAGTGCTTCTGAGCGGGGGTCGCGGGTTCGATTCCCGCACGGGACAAATATTTGTATGGCCTACAGATAGTTGTTCCGGGTGTGGGTGGTTTGTGCATGTGGAATTTATGTCTGTCAAACGTACCCACGACACAGGAGAAATCCTACTGTGGGGCATCGTTTTTTTAAAATAAGAATAATAAATAAGTCTGAAGGGCACTGAGAGCCAGTGTAATTACTAGGCATATGAGACTTGAGAACTGACGTGTCAGGGTGACGGGCGCAGTGTGGTGTCACACAGAAATGTTCTGGGTGACACAGCATTTGTTATGGATAGATAATATAGCATACACTTTCTACTATAAAAAAATATGTACTCAAGAGAAATGTACTTACAACATACTATATGTATTAGAACGTTTTATAAGCATCGTTACATGTTGGCTTCCGGGTTGTGCTAATATGGAAACCGATTCGGTATTACAAGTGTGGCGGCAAAGAGTACTAAGAGTGATAACGTAACTGAGATACCAAACACGTATCGTATACAGAAAGTGTAACTTGATTTCACTATAGATAATATGTTTTACAAGTAATATTCAAAAGTTCTTCATAAAAGTAGATTAGTAGATTGAAACTAGTAATGATTAAAGTAAAGTAAAGTTTCAGCCTATAAATGTCCCACTGCTGAGCACAGGCCTCCTCTCATTTCTGAGAGGGTTTTGGAGCTAGGAAGAATCCGCCACGCTGCTCCAATGCGGGTTGGCGGATTGCACATGCAGGTTTCCTCACGATGTTTTCCTTCACCGCCGAGCACGTGGTAAATCGGCACTTAAAATTGGAATTAACAATTTTAGTGGTGCCGGCACCGGGAATCGAACCCAGGTCACACACGTACTATGAAATTTGAAGCGAGCGCCTAGAGACCTGTAATAATGTCGGAGGTAGGCTAGGTGGCACTGTCAGAGGTTAGGACAATCACAGTACATCCAGAACACGAATACAAACAATTAGTTATTTTGCAAGATTGTTGGAATTCTGCTTGGATTTGAACCTAGGACCCGTGACGCAAAAGTCATGTACTCTGACCAATAGGCCAAGCTGTCGTCGACAGCGATAGCAATACATCAGTCACGAATCACGACTATTTAGCTGAGAACATTTTACGACATGGGATCTCGTATTGTTTCACTCTTATACAACAGAGATACATTCATACAGTCACGCCTCTTCTTTTGCTTCTTCTATTTTCGTGTGCGCTTTCATACACGCTGGCGGTTGCGGGTATTTTTGACGGTGGCCTTTTCCTTTAAACGGCTTCGATCTGATCGTGATACGTTCGCCTACGTCGTCTCTTACCGGCTTGCCCTTTCACACTCGCCTCGTAAATCTGTTTCGTCAATCGTCTTTCATCCATCTTGTCTACGTGTCAAAATCATCAAAATCATCCCTTTCTCTATCTTTGTCACTAACGTAACGTTCCCTTATCATGCTGTTCCTCACTTTATTCTCGTTTCCACAGGATTAATCTTACGTTCATGCTTATTCTGCCGCACCTAACATTAACTACCTGACATAGGTGTGGGGACCAGTACTTCTCTATGTACAGCCAATCGTGTTTAGATGCGTTCTGACTAGACATATAGTTATTTAGAGCCCCATACACTTGATACGAAGTACGAGTATATGAATCAGAAATCAGATCGTAAGATATAGATTTAAAAGGCGAGTCATAAATATGTATTTTCAAATTGCAATTCGTTTTTTTTTTTTACTTTGAGGTTAACGGTGCGCTTACAGGTTAAAAAAAATTCACGGCGTCGTATTCAAAATCAGGCACACTTATCAGACAACGAAATAAAAACCACCTTTTAATTAAACCTCAGAATCTGTGGCTCACATAGGTTTATATTAGAAATGACACAAGCATAATAGAACGTTGCAAAGATAATGAGAATTCTCGCAGCTATTGGACATACGAGTTGGATTATTATTTTGACCAAAAAACCCACCAAATCGGAACAAGCAACTTTTGTTCAAAGGCTGTTGTCGCAAGAGAGTTCAATGAGACTCTCTTCTTATTGCGAAGTGAATTCTGGTGAAGCTTGAGTACCCAAATGATCTTACATCTTTATTAAGTGTTCCATGAAAAGTACAGCGCAGGCGATAGGAATATTTATTTTGTACCCTTGCTCTTGGTTTCTGCTGACTCTCCTCGGCGCTCCACTTTGGGAGCCCCTGCTCAACTCTAAGAATATCCTTTGGAACATATGAAATACGTGTTAGGTTAAAAGTTACAGAAGAGCTAAACGTTAAACGTCAATAACTCTATATGGTAAAAAGCTCACTGATTTTGAAAAAAAATACTTTATCTTATATTACATTTATTATGATACTCGTATGATGTCCTCCTGGAATCCCTACCGAAAGCTGTCAATAGTTATCAATTTCGCAGGAGATATAATGCCACAAGTGTACGGGAAAACAAGAACACTTACTCGACCCAACCGCTCATGCGATAAGATCGAAGGTAGGCTGCGATGCAGTGTCAGAGACACAGGGTCATAACAAAACTAAACCCGGAAACCCACAATTTGTCTTCCTGCAAAAATTTTGGCTACAGCTGGGACTCGAACCCACAGCGCTGTAGTCAGATACTTTAACCATTTGGCTATGCGGTCGTTCATTTTATTATACAGCCGCTTCGCTGGTCGTAAATTAAATTAATATTAAAAACTTTTCATAGTGTTATTAAATGTATCGTATTACCTATTCAACGACATAATCGACTTCTAAGCTAAATTTGACTAGAATCCATCTAGCCATTCGATCGTGATAAAAAACAAAACATCTAAACAAACATACTTTTAAATTAATAATATATATAAGATAAAATAACTAGAAAGATAGTTTGCTTTTAAAAACCCTGCTACATTTTTTCGATAGTTGTTAATATTTTCATTTTTAGTAAATGAATTGCGAATCATTGAACGATATCATGCTGTAATATTATGAATGAAAATTAAAAATCAGTCTTAAATTATCTACATAATGTATATTTAACGCCAGTATCATGCGAAAGTTTAAGAGAGCGTTTAAAAATCGCCCAAGCCATTACCTGTGATCTAGGCGAAGTGACTCAAAATATTATGTGTAGAATGATTCCGATTCTTAATAAATATATTTAGCCCCTTTAGCCCTAATAACTTTTACCCTTAAATCCATATCTACTTTGAAAGCTCAATTAATTTTAACAGTTAATAAGCGAAATCACAAATAAACAAATGAAATAATTGAAAGTGGTAAGTTGTAATGAAGCATGTCCAATAAACGAGACGCATTGACAATAAATATTATTATCAAATTTAAAACGAGCACATAAATGTGAATGATAACAATAATCTTGTATTGTTGTAAGTTATAACGTGTGCGAGTGCGGCGGGCGGCAGCGGGCGACGGCGAGCGGCTGTAGGCGACCGCAAACCTGCGTTCCCCGCTCGCCGCACCCGCCGGTCTGGGCGAGCGGCGGTTCGCTCGATACGAGCCGGCGTCTGTGATAGGATGCCTACACTTCAATGATTCTTTTCGTATACATTTTTACAAAATACATGCTGTCTTTACTACAGAACACCTATCTACTGTGCTAGTTATCAGTTTGATTATGTGTCGAAATCTATATTTGTGCACGCTGAGTAGTAAGTGATAGTCTAAGTCTCTATGTTAGTGCAAACACTTATGATTTGGCAATCCTTTGAACAGAAAGAAATGAGCGGATTCTATTCTATTCCACAAATTAGTAAATTTATAAATTAAGTAATTGAGTAATCATTTTATGTTATAGTAACATTACTAAACATTCAACAATAAGCATAAGAAATAAAATTATAATTCTCATAGTTGTTCCTAAAACATTTGTCAAATCACACAAAATGTAAAACAGATTTAAAAAATCGGAATACTTTCTTCACTGTCCGGTATAAAAATCGAAAGAAATGGTCACCCTAACAAAACGCCGCCATTTTAGAATTAAACCGCGCGTTTCTCCGCGGCGGCGCGTCAGTCGCTCGGCGTCCGCCCGTTCGTGTGTACGATCTGCTTTTAAACGCTGTATCAGTTTCAAATCCATTCCGTTCACTTCATCCAAGATGACAACAATGCATTTTGAATATGACCCAGAGAGATTGATAGACGAAGTAAGGAAGCGTCCCGGCATATGGGACTTCGAAGACGTCGCATATCGTACAAAGACCATGAGGCAAAAATTATGGACGGATGTTGTAAACGAACTTATGGCAGCAGACGTGAAGGTCACCAAGAGTGAGATGCGAGAACTTGGTAAAACATTTTCCGTTAATGTATTTATGTATTCAAGCAATAACTTTAGAAATAATGGTTATAATATTTATTAAGTTTTCCTTTATATGACATGTACTGTTTACATGAGACATTAGCCTCAGTAGTCTTTACTTTGATTAAATCTCTAAACGATCATTGTAATTACTTTATAAATATTACATATCGTCATCTATAAACTTCTGATTCTTTCTTTACTCGAAATAATCTTAATATGGACAAGTAATTTCAGTATTTTGAGAATCACAATATAAATATGATTTGACAGCGACATTCTGACTTTGTCAAATTGTTTACTCTTAAATTTATAAATCTTGTTTATTTATATTGTAGCAGAATTTTATACATTTTCGCAAACCATAAAAAAACATGAACATTGTATAATACCTCGACGGTAGTCAAAAGCTAGCTTCGTTTACGGCAGACAGTTTGTTTATAAACAAAACCAAGAGTGCTCCACGCACGTGCGCTTGTAACTTTTAACCATCTGCATTCAAACATAGCATGAACTCGTTACACCTAGCTTAATGCTCTAAGTTCTATCGTTGCACAAATGAATGTGCCCCGCGTTGCGTTCTAATTAACGTATAAATTTCCCGTTAAATATGTATTTTCACATCATATTTTTAAAGTTGTCTTTACGTTATACAAATATACAAAAATAGTTATGTAATAAAAGAGTGTAATAAAGCTATAGCCTATAAATGTCCCACTGCTTAGCACAGGCCTAACCTTATTTTTGGAGTATGGAGAAGTCCGCCACGCTCTGCTCCAGTGCGGGTTGGTGGACTTCACGTGTCTTCGATTTTTTTTATTCCTCAGACATGCGGGTTTCCTCGCGATGTTTTCCTTCACTGTTGCACAGTGAGCACGTGGTAAATCAGCACTTCAAATAACAATTTCAGAGATGCCGGCACCGGAGATCGAACTCACTCGCGTACTATATAATTTAAAGCGAGCGAGTATATAAAAATTATATTTTTATAAATTTTTATATATACATATTGCCTCTTTTTACAGAACTTCAACTGCAGAAAAAGTGGAAAAGTATCAGAGACTGTTTTCAAAAATATGTAATGAACCCAAATAGATCCAAAAGACCTTACATTTACAGCAAAAAACTGCAGTTTCTTCTTAAGAGTCAAGACCCGACAGAACACCGTAGTGCCTCAACGGACTCTGAAAGTGGTGATAAATTTCAGACCTTGGACAAAATTGCAAAGTCCAGCATGTGGCGATCAAAGAGGAAACTTAAATTATTGAAGGATAGCTCCGACGATGACAATGATATTGATAACGATAATGATAATGATAACTACAATTACAATGATGATTCCAAATCAAATTGTTCCAATGATGCCGCTGAACAGATTGATAAAAAACCCAAAATAAGCAACGGCTTTGTAATCGATGAATTTGCATTCGCTAACGTCGACGGACAGGCAATGAACGAATCAGAAGATTGTGATAAATTATTCCTTCTATCACTTCTTCCACACTTAAAGTCGATACCAGAGGAGTTCCGATTAAACGTTAAAATGGAACTGATGCACGTACTGCGTAATGCAAATTTTAACACATCCGTTGAACATAAAATAGTCTAATTACATCTGTTGTATCTCAATTTTGTGATAAATATACGCCTCATAGTATAATTTGGTTAGTATTAAGGACTTAGAATTAGATTGTTATTTCTTTCGATAAGTGACATTCCGATGTACGTTTCTACAATAAAGATGTAAATTTTATTTATCTTTTGATTTGCGATTTGCAATTTTATTAATTTATAAATTATTAAATTAAAAAAATATGATGTGTGAGGCTTATATCCATTATTTTATGATATTAGGCCGCGACGCAGTTAGAGACGCGCAAGCAGAGGCGGATTTAGGCTTAAGCCCGAGGAGCCCGGGCCTAGGGCGGCACAATTTGAGAGGACGGAGGGCCAGTTATTCTGCCGTGAAGCAATAGTGTGCAAACATTACTGTTTCGGTTTATAGGGCACTGAGAGCTAGAGTAATCACTGGGCATATGAGACTTAAGAACTGATGTCTCAGGATGACGGGCGCATTGTGGTGTCACACGGTTCTGGGTGACATAGCATTTGTTATGGGCAGACGTTGCACTTACCATCAGGTGAACGTTTTGCTCGTTCCGTCACTTTTATGAAATAAAAAAAATGCAAATACAACCAATCAGGACATATAAATTCTGATAAAAATAATTTGAAGAAAGTTTTGGTCTACGAATACTGTATCCACGTATCTAATACTTTCACGTACAAGGGCGGGATATTATTAGAGCGGACCTAGGGTGCCATTGCAATCAATTCCTACACTGCGCGTCATTCCCCTGATGATAAGTGTTACGCCTGCCTGCATTGTGCCTGACTGCAATGTGCTTTGGGTTACACTGTAGTTAGTAATTCGATCGAGCAAGACGTTCACTTTATGGTAAGTGCAACGTCTGCCCATAAAAAATGCTATGTCATCTATAACAATTCTGTGTGGCATTACACTGCGCTCGTCACCCTGAGACATCAGTTCTTAAGTCTCATATGCCCAGTAATTACACTAGCTCTCCTGCCTCTAGACCTGCCTTTTAGACTGAAACACAGTAATGCTTGCACACTTCTAGTTCACGGCAGAACAGACCTAGACGGATTACTGCATAGAAGAGCTACTGCCAATACATAGCAGTCGTCATATTGTAAAGGATTCTAGATACAAATTTGCTATCAAATTCACAAATTTAATTTAACTAATAAAATTGTAAAGCAGAGTGCAGGCGCGACGTCCCGTGATACAAAATACATGGTGTCTTTATCGTGATGATGCTTTTCAAGTCTTATAATAATAACGTAAAATAATGAAACTAATACGTGAAAATTAAACAATACCTGAGATCTAAATATGTGAGAGATTGCAGACCTCCGACAGTCTCCGGTACGCTCCGGATAATATTCTGAGACAGCAACAACTTTTCTAAATAAACATATGTGGTCACTTCGTCAGGCACTTCACTAAATCGGTTTTTAGACAAATCTGAAACAAAGAAACTTTATTTTAGTAACCTATATATCATTCCATTCGATCGTTGCTGTATAAAAGAGAACGTTGATCCGCTCACTGTTAAAAGTTAATAGCTTCGCTTTTAGGAGCCTGGGGGATTTTACACATTAGGGTAGAGAACAAAATTCTCTTGTAAGTAACGCGTATTTATGGTCAAATTAATGACTCCATAAAGAGTGTAATTTGTTAGGGCTCTTAATTTTGTTTAAATAAACAATCGTTAAAGGACAAATCAACGAGTAACGTTTGTAAGTAAAATTTAGAGTTTTAGTTATTTTTTTTTTTTTGATACAGGCGCAATATAGTTAATTGCTATTTTAAGTGCTGATTTACCACGTGCTCGGCGGATGAAGGAAAACATGGTGAGGAAACCGGCATGTCTGAGAAATTAAAATATTTCGAAGACATGTGAAGTCCGCCAACCCGCATTGGAGCAGCGTGGCGGATTTTTCCTAGCTCCAAAACCCTCTCAGAAATTAGAGGAGACCTGTGCTCAGTAGTGGGACAGGCTGAGACTTTTATAATCGCCTCATGATTGAATTTTTTTTTTTCACCTTCTACGAATTTTCGAAAGGTTTATGTGTGTTATTTATGTTTGTTAAAAAGAGGAAACTATAACTTTCCGAAATTTCAGTTTAATTTTGTTTGCATAAAGAAATACTTTGTAAAGAGATATAAAGACTATTGCATCTACGTAGTAACTCGTGCGGCAGAAGAGCCTTGCTAACAACTTAATGAGAGGAATTTATATAACTTGTACTAATCCGATGGCATATTTCTGCGTAAACCTGTCGTGGTTCGATGACTCGGCAGTTTAGCTGCGGGGGTTAGGCGTGGTCGGATCAGCTTACTGGATCCAACCTCAGACGAGATAAGTTAAAATTAATGACGACGTTGTATTAATTTATTTCACGGTTACTTAGTTTTTTATTGTTATAATGATGTGCCAATGTATCTCTCTATCAAAACATCTCTATAAAAACATAAATGCGTGTATGCATTGCTATATTTTCAGTTTTCGCTTACTGTTAAACGAATTCAACACTTTTACAACTACGAGGGGTGATCCAAAAGTAATGATAATCAGTTATTTCTAGTGCACACAAAAATACAAAAAAATTTCAGTCACTTACTCAGTTAACCACTAGTTCAGGGAAAAAAAATCATATAAATAGGCCACGATTCCCGGGAGCTACATTCATTTGAATACGGACTGTCAAGGAGTGAACATCAAAATGGAAAAACACGAAATCAGAGCTGTCATTAAATACCTCTGCTTGAAAAAAATGTCTACCAAAGACATACACAGCGACTTGGTGGAAACATTAGGGGACTCTTCTCCTCCATATTCCACAGTTGCACGCTGGGCTAAGGAGTTTAAGTTGGGAAGAACATCGACGGAAGACGAACACCGCGAAGGACGCCCATCGACGTCCCTCACTGAAGAAAATGTGAAAAAAGTTGAAGAAGTTGTATTGGAAGATCGAAGAGTGACTATCAGGCATGTAGCTGAGGTCACAGGGATCTCATATGGCAGCATTCAAAGAATCCTTGCGAACGAATTGCATATGAGAAAGGTCTCCGCGCGTTGGGTACCGAAAATGTTAAACGACGAGCAAAAGAAGAAACGAGTCGACATGTCAAGAGCAAATCTCGAAAAGTTCCAGGCAGACAAGGATAATTTTTTGTCACGTTTTGTGACCATGGACGAGACCTGGATCCACCATTTTGATCCTGAAACAAAACAACAATCGATGACATGGAAACGATCCGATGAACCGACGCCGAAGAAATTCAAAGTGTCAAGCTCAGCAGGGAAGGTTATGGCGTCTGTTTTTTGGGACGCTGAAGGAATAATCATGGTGGACTACTTGGAAAAGGGGGCCACTATTACAGGCTCCTACTATGCAGAACAAATAAGAAGATTGCGGGAGGCTATTAAGGAGAAAAGGCGAGGCAAACTGCGGGCTGGAGTGCTGTTCCATCAAGACAACGCACCGGTTCACAAAGCTGCAATTGCCATGGCTGCCATTCAGGAAGCGGGCTTTGAGCTGGTGGAACACCCCCCCTATTCACCAGATCTAGCCCCCAGCGACTTCTATCTCTTTCCACGACTCAAGGAACACCTCCGAGGCAAGAAATTTGACGATGATAGCGACGTGATGGCCGCGGTTGAGGACTTTTTTGAGAGTCAAGATAAAGATTTTTTTTCTAAGGGAATTTTAGGATTAGAAAAGAGATGGACTAAATGTATAGACTTGCTAGGAGACTATGTTGAGAAATAAATTTATTTATTTATTTTATTCATTGTGTTTATTATTGATTATCATTACTTTTGGATCACCCCTCGTATGGTTCGGTCGGTGCAGTGCCTAAGCGATTGGCTTCAGCACTACTTATTGTTTCCCGCACGGAACAATTATTTTTACGTCCTGCTGATGTTTGTTCCGAGTCTGCATAAAACACCCTCGGTATAGGAGCAATCCCAGTTGTAAGGCAATTTTTTTTAAAGTATGACAATTTTTTTTTGTCACCCGATTATATAATTTGTTGGTATCATCTCGATCGAATAAAAGCTGATGGTAGCCCAGATTAATTATAACAACAAGAATCAAATACTGCTGCAGAAGCGACCATCGTTGTTGGAGACGCATTCTAGTGTGGAGGCTATTAGGCACGCGACTGCGGAATAGAATAGAATTATTTTTATTTAATATACATTTTTTTACGTAATACATGAGTATTATGTGGTATTATACAAAATTGACGTTTAATGAAGTGGCTATGACGATGATGAAATCGGGAAGAACCTGTAACAAACCCAGCGGGTAATGTCTATGTGCTACTCGTAGATATGAGGAAAATGCCGAACATCGGGTAAGTGGCGTGTCTTGATTTATTTACAATATCTGATTCTTCTTCTTTATTAACCTCGTAATAGTCCTTTTACTGGTGGTAGAATTTCTATGCAGGAATCCGTCGAGATAGGTACCACCCCAGGGCCAGTTATTCTACCGTGAAGTAATACTATGCAAACAATACTGTGTGTCGGTGTGAATAGCACTGAGAGCTAGTGTCTAGTTGTTTGAGAGTGACGGGCGCAGTCTGGTGCCATACAGAAATGTTCTGGGTGACACGACATTTGTTATGACAAAACGATGCACTTACCATCAGGGGAACGTTTTACTAGTCTCGTTATTTTATCCAATAAAAAAAAACATAAAAGTCTTGTTCATGTAATTTTAAGAAGAGTTTGTATGGGATTTCGCGATTCTGACGCGTTTTTTTGTAAATATGGTAAGATCGTTTTCGCATAGAACCCATATGTTCTTGTCATGTTTATTTTACGGTATGTACGTGTAGAAAAAGGTAAAACACAAATTGTGTTATGCAAACCTTACGGGTTATACCATATATATATTCAATGAAATCGTACTAACAACCTGTAACTACATAGGTAGATTTTACAATCATAGTTCCTGCCATTTACATTTTGAAAATAACTGCTACCGGTCTTAAACGTGTACAAAAAATAAATATATCCTTTTAATAAAATTACAACATAACTTTAACATTGCTGGTGATAAACAGAGGCTGGAAACAGTTATGAAATTCCCACAAACTCTTCATATAGGTATGTTGTAAGACTTTTAGAAGATTTACGAGGTCCCTATGGGTTACCCGTTCAAAAGGTAACCGCTATCGTCATGGTCGTCCCGCCCTACACTTGATTTTGGCAACGGAAAGTTTGACGTGTAGGTCGTTCCAAACGATCATTTTTATGTAAAGGTTATCAAGTGCAAGGGGTATAAAATTTAACCTTTTCAAAATAAACCTCTTCAACAGACCGGATCCGGAACCGGAGCAGTCCGTGATCGGTCTGAGATTTTACGAGGTAGAGTTATTCCGCCACCTGCCGAAAGACAAAATATTTCCTAGGCAGCTCCATCTGTTTATGTTAACGACACCCACGGGATGAGATGGGAGTGGCAGATATTCTTACGCCATCAGTGAAATACCAAAGTTAATTGTACTTTTCAGTGTTTATCGCAAGCCAAACAACCACAACGCAAATAAAGGCGTAATTTATTACAAGTTTCAATTAACGTTACTATCAACATAAGCTACAATAACAAATACTTTTCCTGTTCCTAATTCCGAGAACGGAATCGTCAACGAGGGCGTTGTCTTATGAACGAAACAAAATATGTGTCAATGGCTAAAGGAAAAGAATGCGCTCAAACTCGTTTGTCACATCAAAATCACATCGTGAGAATTACTGTAAAATCTTTTACATGCCATTGACTGTTTTCTTTAGCATCGAAGTTAAGGTAGCCGAAACAGAAGAGCAGTGAAATTATATCGTTGAGATAGAGACACAATTAACGAGCTAGAATCTTAATAAACAAACATTACGTTTCCTTTTCTATATGGTCAGGCAGCACATATGCAAACAAATTAAGTAACAGCCTATAAATGTCGCACTGCTGAGCACAGGGCTCCTCTCATTTCCGAGACGGTTTTGGAGATGGGAAGAATCCGCCACGCTGCCCCAATGCTGACTTCACATGTCTTTGAATTTTTTTTTAATTATCAGACATTCAGGTTTCCTCACGATGTTTTTGTTCACGGCCGAGAAATGTGGTAAATCAGAACTTAAAATTGCCATTAACAATTTTAGTGGTTCCGACACCGGGACTCGAACCCAGGTCACTCGCGTACTATGAAATTGAAAGCGAGCGCTTAATATTTATTCGTGCAGAAAAATACCCTAATATGCAATGCTGTCACTCGTGGGAACGCAATGGGGAGCAAGAAACCACCCGTCACGTCTTGTTTGCCGCAGGAGCGTAAAGTGGGCTACGAGGTGGGTTTCTGCCTACCCCTTATAAGGAAAAAGGATTTGACATAATCAACACGCTTGGCAAGTGGATTGGCGATCCCAGTATTGGAAGCACCTCACCTCTGACACTGCTGCCCGTCACAGGTCTGTGTATTTTAAGTCTGGCATGTTTCACCGCCATCTGTCGGATGCCATGAGATTATCCTTACATTTCCCTTAGTCGACTCTTACGACACCCACGGGACGAGATGGGATGGCAGATTTTCTTACGCCGCCACCACACTGCAAAAGTCTACCATTTGTGAAGAGCTAAATGTGAAGTCACCTAAAAAAATTCTGGAATAGAACCCTCGACACATAGCGTGTGAGGCAATCACTTAGCTTTGGGATTGAAATTTCTGTATTACACTGCAAATATTATAGGCTGGCGTGGTAATCGAAGAAAGAAAATAAAGAAGTAAAAGCTATTATTTGCAACAGTAGTACCCAAGCATGTATGTTAAGTATATGGCTGTAGGAAAGTCGAATCGAAATCGTAATTAGTCTGTGATCTTCACAGTATTCGAGTCTGTACCGTGAAGACCAATGTCAGTTGAACGATTTGTTCGTATCGTGATTTACTACTACCACACAAAAAGTGTTGACTTTTAATCTACGTCTCTTATTGGCATCAACTCATCAACACGTATTAAGTCCGCTTCGTGAAAACGATATTTCCTCCCTTCATGCTTCTTCAACACAGAACATTCTCAACACATTATGAAGTAATGCTTTGAATAGGCTATGCTTAATGTGAATGTAAACTAACTCAAATGACGGAACCCCTCTTGTTTCCAAGAGACGACATGAACAGACACTGAGTGTTATACTCGTATGAATAAAAAAATGAGTTCATCAGGGTTCAACGCGTCAAAAGCCTGCAAATAGAGCCTTTCTTTCACTCGGTGTCAGCGCAAGCGACAACAAATGGAAGTCTCCTATGTGATAATGACTAGAGACAGTCGCCTCGGAACAACAAAGAAGAGTTCAACAACTTGGCTGTATAAACTTCCCACCATTCAATATAATTAATTTCACCCACAAATGAAATTAAACTATTTGAAGATGTTACATTATCTTAATAAGCCTAGACTAAATAAGTGCCAACATTTATTACAGTAGACAAGAATATTTACTTCCTCATTCGCTTAGATCTTATCTTATAAAGTTCTGACAATGTGCAATAAGAATATTTTTTTAAAAAAGGAAGTATCCAAATTTATTTCCAACACACAAAAGTGTCGGGAAAAGCTTACAGTAGATTTCTAGACGAATTTTATGTACTAAAACTGTTGTACAAGATAAAATGTTTTTGTATTAAAATTAAAGTATTTAAAAATAGTCAAGAAATAAACGAACGGCTCGTCGACCGATGTTTAATTCTAAACATTTTTAGTAAGATACAAAAAATATAAAGAACAATTTATTTATTGATTGTTGGTCTTTTCTCTCAATATATTCAATCATTTCTTTTCAGGTAACCAATACATTCAATCAATCTCTATATTCAAGATATTCCTTTTCATGAGACCACGATCATTAAAATGGCATTACGAACCATCAAGTTGGAATTGTAATAAAACTTATTGAATTTCACTGAACAGCCAAAAGTAGAAATTTATTGAAGAATTAATAATTATCATTACTTTTATGACAGTAATTTATAATTTATTCTTATTTATTTATTATTATTTTAATATTATTAAAAATGTTTAAATCGTGCAGCTTTGTTTCTACTAAGAGAATATTTCTTCTGCCTAGGTATATTTACTGCATTGCGAAATCTTGTACAAACAAGCCAGGAGTAAATGCAATTGGGTCAGTTGGCGGGGCAATTCTATGCCAAAATTTAGCATCGTACAGATTAAAAAAAAACTGATCAAATCATATCATGACATAACGTAATTTTTTTGTAAAGGGTTAGCTGGTAGAGAATCATCATCATTTTCAGCCTATCACTAGTCCACTGCTGAACATAGGCCTCGCCCTCAGACTGCCACATAAGTTTCTAGCTCATACTTTGGGGGATTTTGCCGTAGTTGCCACGTTTGGCAGGAGGGTTGGCAACGTAAGCTTATTATTATTCAGATGTTCAAGGAAAATGCTGCTGCCATCTTCTGGTTTTAAGTTTCCCTCTGTCGACTTTTACGACACCAACGGGATGAGGTTTTGTGGTAGATTCTCTTAAGCTGCCACCACACGGCATCTAAAAGTATGTAAAGAAATAAATAAATAAAGGCTGTGGCCACTCACACACCCTTGCGGGAGACAAAAAGTGGACTGCGTGTCCTGCGCTTGTAACAATAAGTGCTAGTGCCCCCAAAAACTTATAAAAGCACTGTGCACATTCACGAGTTCCCCGCGTCCGATGCACTACTTAGTCAATATGATTACAGTAAGATGCAGTGTGTGCAATAAATTTTATTCGGCGGTGCACATAAGTTTGAGACAGAAACCAGCATCATGCTCTAGAAGACATTAAGCTGAATAAGGGACCTATTTGGTCCCCACAGAACAGAAAATTTATGTTGGTCCCCATGAGATCCGCACTTTGCATTTTTCGTTGTTATATTTTTTAAGCTGCTTATATCCTTTACATCTATTTTGGTTACTGTGTATTCTTTTTTAAGTATTGTTTTTGTGTGTGTGTTGTGTGTCTGTGTGATTACGCAATTTTTTTTTACTTTTCTTTCTATAAGTAATAATTTTTAAAGTATAAAGTGATGAGGCGAGCAAATCGTGAACGTTTTTAAGTGAAACGTATGCCCATAACAAAAGCTGTGTCACTCAAAACATTTTTGTATGGCAACGTCCTGAGCTCGTCACTTTGGGACATGAAGCTCATATGTCCTGTAATTACTTACTAACAGTGATCTTCGAACTTAAACACAGCAATATTTACACACTAGTCCTTGAGGGCACAATAACCAGCACGACGTTTGTGCCTACCTATACCGACTCGGGCATAGGAACCCTACCACCAGTACGAAACAATCACACTTTTGATAGTAAGTGATCAATAGTCCTTCTCATTTATATAAATACAAAACACCGTGGAACTGTAAATTAATAAATTTTACTGTGCATAAATAACTTCCTCCCGATAGAAGTGACTTATCGAGACGTGGTTCGGCCCTCTCGGGCGCCCTCGAGTTAGCTTACTTACACGCACAGGGTATTAGTCCAAGCCGAGGTCTAGGGGGGCCCTTGCGTTTGTTAGTTACCTACGTTATAAAGGTCTGGGTTCAGCGCCCTCAGCGCTCGGCCACCTTTCAATCCGGCGAAGCTGCAAAAGGCTTCGGGCTAACAGTGACCATCAGTCATAAAAAAGCTTCGGTGGGACTTCGATACTAGCGCCCGCGGGCAGACGTTAGCTTGGCTTGGTGAAAAGGACAAACAAAATAATTTAAGCTAATGGTCATCCCGTGGTCGAAATTCGACCGCAAGTTTGTAAGTTGTTGAGGTTTGAATACTTATTTGTTGGCAACATTTAAAAAAACAGACAATCTCTAGATACTCTGTGCGACTGTTTGCCTATTGTTTTTCATTGTCAAAGACTAGTATGTCATTGAAATTCTCATTATGATAATGTATGTTTTATTTTACTCTTAATGTATTTGTAACACATGTTAACTATGCCGAATTTTATGCTCCTCGTGCGCGAAAATAGGTGTAAAAAGTTTTCTCTTCACGTATTAATATATAGATTAATGAAGCAGCCATTGCGAGTTGGCGGACTCCACGCATCGTCGAAATATTCTTTTATTTCTCAGACATGCAGGTTTGCTCACGATGTTTTCCTTCATCGCCGAGCACGTGGTAAATCGGCACTTAAAATTGCAAGTAACAATTTCAGTGGTGCCGGCACCGGGAATCGTACCCAGGTCACTCGCGTACTATGAAATGTGAAGCGAGCGCCTAGCCCAGAGGGCAAAAACAACGCACGAATCACCATGTTTTTATAATTACACACCACAATTTCCGGCGGCCATAGTGAATACCGCAATGGTTGCGAGATCCATGACTCACATAAGACGAGGCTGACTTTAACAAACTACGAGTATAATTTATATGCCGTTATAAGCTCTACTACTAAGTAAACACAGGAGTTTCAACAAACCGTTTTGATTTCGAGTAAACAGTCTAGTTACTGTTTCCTTAGATGAGCTGTAGTAAATAAAATTCTATAATATGGCATGATGACAATGATTATTGCATCGGCGGCTTCCGGCTAAAATGCTGTGCATCTAAGTGAGTAATACAAATGCGAACCGCCTAATGTTACCAGTACAAAATTTCTTGAAAGGTTTTCATTTTAACTAGCTGTGCCGCGCGGTTTCACCGGCTTAAAATAATTTTAATTATTTATTCAATTTTGTGTGTACACACAAACAACGGTTAACAGAACACAAGAAAAAAACAGAAACCAAGCCGAAGAAATTACTTTATATGGACACATACATTTACACAAACACATAAATAAATAATCAAAATCTACATACAAACATATACATTTTCACGCATTTTTCGCACATAAAGCGGTAAACAGAGGCCACACACGTACCCCACTTCGCCCTTGCGGGAAACGAGACGTGACTAGTGGCGAACCCCTTCGCCGTCATTTTGAGTAAGAGTCAAAACTCTTCTTACAGCAGTATATTGACAGCATTGCATAACATGTTGTTAATCTGTACGAATAAATGCTGTCCGTACAATACCTTAGTCGCCTCTTACGACACGTCGGTAGGAAAAAGGTAGGTGCTATTCTACTCTGCCGGACAAAAATGCTCGTACCAAAAGAGCGGCGAATTAGTTCGCCACCCGTCACGTCTCGTTTCCAGCCTCTTCTTACCCCATATATGGGAAAAAGGCGTAAATATATGGATGTCTTAATAGGCATCGAATAAATAGCAGTTTTTCACTGAAATTTTGCATTTAATTTTGAAATCACAGACAGACACTTATTATTAGTATAGAACAGAGAAAGATCTACTTCACGACGGAAATTTCGAAATCTAGTTTCTAAGACAATTTCGCTATCTACGAAGATGTAGAATACGTGTTAACAATGAGACGCATGTTTACCTTTCGCCCTGAGGTCAGTAATGACGGTCCAACGCCAAAGTTTAAGTAAAAGCAAGGTCGGAGCGCTATTTGAGTCTAGCAATACACCGTGGCTAATGTGTCTGATGAGCGAAATATATACCACGTACCTTTTATACACTGTTCAGTGAGGCGACATCAAACGGTGGCCACGGACCGTTGCAAGGCTGCTTCAGATATTAAAAATATATCCGAGAGTAAATACAGCGATGCTGCAGTATTAGATGTAAGAGTGGGAGCGGGCGATCGTTAAAGTCAACTGGGGCGTATGAACAGTGCTAATGTCAACATTGCTCATATATTATTGGAAACCATCCACGGCTTTCTTTAGGGAAGCCTTTGAGAGAACTTGAATTGAACTTCAATTAAAGGCGGGGATCGGACGAACTCGATAACTTTGATAAATAATCTATTAGTCGTTCAACATTGGTTTGGATTCCGGCCTGATAGATCAACTTAGGTCGGTAGGCCTGGGTAATTGGGCCTGGGCCTGGGTCGCGTAATTGGAAGCCTAACTGCGGAGACACTTATACAAAAACCCGAACTACGAGTAAAACTACAAATAGACCAGGCGTGTAAAATAACAACTAAGCAGTTGACGCATAAAAACTAAACGCCGCCGTCACAATTTCAAACACCCAAGAAGGAAACCGGAAGTACGCCACTGCATCGTTGGTAAAACTGGTGGTAGGTTTCCCATGCAGGAATCCGTCTACATAGGTACCAGCCCAGGGCCTGTTATTTTGCCGTGAAGCAGTAGTGTGCAAACATTGCTGTGTTTCGATTTGAAGGTCACTGAGAGCTAGCGTAATCACTGGGTATATGAGACTTAAGAACTGATGTCTCAGGGTGACGGGCGCAGTGTGGTGTCACACACTAATGTTCTAGGTGACACAGCATTTATTATGGGCAGACGTTACACTTTGAATCAAGTGAACATTTTGCTCGTTTCGTCACTTTATAAAAAAAAACCAGCAGATTGTATCAATGAAAAAGCAATGATGGCTTTGCTTCAAATATCAGTTTGTTATTTACATTAATAGGTTATGTCATGTTTATACAAAAGTAAGTTAATTTGCGAGATATTTTTACTTAACACATTAATACTAGATAGTATACATGTAAAAAGGCACGACTTAAATGTCGATCGAGCAGTACATAAACAAACATAATCAAAGAATCTAATATAGATAGACCTTTTCGAGCGTAAATTGTATATTTCCACTCGACGCGTTTGAGTTGGCACAGCTTTATATGTGGGCGATTATTATCAACGTTTATCTTTACATCGAGAAACGGCCGATAATATTAGAACTGTCAGCCGTTGAAAGCCATGAAAAAAAAAAACAAAAAATATTTGTTAACATACATACATAGTCACGCCTTTTTAACATATAAAGGTTAGGCAGAGGCCACTCACGTAGCCCAGTTTTCACCTTCGCGAGAAACGATCGAACCATGTCGCCGCCATTTTGGTAAGAGTCCAAAATTCTTACACCCATTGCGTATAGTGACACAGCATTTTCATATGGTGTTATTCTGAACGAATAAAGGCTGCCCGTACAATGCCTAAGACGCCTCTGTAGGAAAGAGAGAAAGCTATCCCTATCGTTGTATTTGCTAACAACATAAGAAATACCTAAGTACAAAGCATGTGACATAACATGTTGTAGTGTAAAACAACTTAATTCGTAGATACTGTAAACTAAGTTGGCGATCTTTAAATTAGACAAGTAAAGAGATTTTTTTTATACAGAATTTTAATGATGTACAGAAAAAATCGGTACGGTTAATAATAAATTAATCTGTTTTAATTACCTCATCTTAAGCAATTTTAAAAACAAATTTATTTATTTAACTTATCAAAATTTACATACACTTACTCATCATATCGTGTTTTATAAATGTATAATACCTCCTACCTACTGACCTCGGTACTGGGCACTACACATTCCGTTACTTTACTATACTTTGTATTCTCTTCCATATTTCACAACATCTTTCGTAAGTGATTCATGCATAGAGAGCACAACGGCCGAGCTTAACGTTTTTAATATCTTCTAATGAATTCACTTTGTTTCTTAATATTAAAACAATCTTTACACCTCCATGCATATTCTTCAGATGTTTTTTTATAATCGCCGATCTTGTTTATTTCAATCATTAAACGAATATTATATGATTTATTTTTTACTGGGAATTACAACACCTGCCAATAGCAGTTGCTGTCACCCAGAAGCACCTGCATGGCGTCACATCCGTCACAATGAGTGATCGGTTCTTAAGTCTCATATGCCATGCAAAACACCCTGTAAGCAAAGTGGCGTTCGCACACAACCGATTGACGGCAGAATATGGTGGCGCCTACCTAGGCTTTGCTGAACATAGGCAACCCCCATAAATTACCACAAAAGTTTGTAGCTTTACTTTTTGAGAGGATATTGCCTCAGTTACCACAATACGGGACAGGTTTGCATCCGCAGTTTATTTATTCAGATATTCCAAAAATCTCTTCTGCCCATCACTCGGACTAGTTTCAATTTACTCTCGGTAGACTTTCACGGTACCCACGGGATGAGACTGGGTGGTGGTTTCTCTAAAACCGTCAATAGAGTCTTACCACCAGTATAACATACGCGTAAAAATAGTTAAAAAAATATATAATTATTATTACAAATTGTAAATATAATTTAGTCTATAATCCGACTTTACTTTTATGTATTGAGCAAAACGTTGACCTGATGGTAAGTGCAACGTCTGCCCATAACAAATGCTGTGTAATTTATAAAATTCGTCTGGGACAACACACTGCGCCTGTCACCCAGAGACATCAGTTCCTCAAGTGTCATATGCCCAGTAATTACACTAGTTCTCAGTGCCCCATAAACCGAAACACAGTAATATTTGCACTACTGCTTTACGGCAGAATAACTGGCCCTGGGGTAGTACCTACCTATACGGATTCCTCCATAGGAATCCTACCTACCAGCATATTAATAATGCATCTCCGCAGAACATGCTATAGCGACGTGCCCACGAAAAAAATCTTGCGACGCACCGCTAAGTGACACGAACAGAGGAAGGTTAAAACGGAATCTCAAATGTTAAAACCTTTATAATAACTGGAAAGGAGGCTTATATGGGATTTTTCTAAGGGATTATAAAAGTGATAATGGTATTTTTATTGGTTACGGGCATTGATATACAAAAAACCAAGATACACAGTTCGATACAAAAATCACTTCAAAAAGCGTCCTCGATCGACCAAACATAAAAATGTAGACAAAGATCGCAAACTCCGATTAAAGAAACACAAATTTAATCTTATATCCACGACATAGAGAAGCTTTTTTAATGAAATCAACTACGTTCCGAGACGTTTGTTGTTGACACGGCTGGCGTGATGCTAATAGAAAAAGGCGCATCATGCGCTCATTTATTGAGGACGTTTTTGAGTCGCTGTCTGTGTATGTTTTTTGTATGTCAATGGTAATGGGACAGATACTAAGGGATACAGAGTTAACTATATACAAAAGGAGTGATTGCTGAGACAAGTGGAAAGGACGATACTAACACAAAATGTTATTTAATCATTAGATTGTATTAAATTAGTTCGGTTATCGAGCGTCGTATACAATTTTTAATTTCGATTCAAGCAACTACAAATTATGCATAGCAACCGGCTTCGGCTACGTGCGATCCGGTACGAGTTGCCTGTCTAGTTTTTACGCCACCTACGTCCTCGAGAAATAACCGTCGCGTCGGTACCGCATGGTTGTCTCTAAAGAGCCTATTTTTCGACGCACAAGTACGCCTAATTCCGCTTGCCTGACAATCAGAGGATGCGAAGGAAATTTAAAGCATTGTAAAGAAAACATCATAGAAAGCTTATAAATGCTTCCGGACTTGAATCACGGAGATGCACTTAGGTTTATGAAAAGAACATATTAAGACGTTGTATTCATTCGATATTAACAATAGTTTACTTCTTGAAATTTATAAAATAGTTTTAATATTTGTTACGGGCATTAGTTTTAATATTTTTTATTCTTAATTGATTAATAGATTTTATTATTATTATAGATTACTTGTAAATTTCTCAAAACTATTTTTAAATAATAAGTTCAGGTTCACCTCTTTAATATTTCTGCAATTTTATATGATGAATATACCAAATTAAACACGAGTCAAGAAACCTGCATGTCATACGAATACAAATATTTCGAGGACATGTGAAGTCTGCCAACCCGTATTGGAGTAGCGTGGAGGACTCTTCCCGGCTCCAGAAGCTTTTCAGAAATTACAGGATTGTGCTCAGCAGTGGTACATTAAAATGCCTGTTAACTTAAGTAACTAAATCTATTAAGAGTCATGGCATGTTTTGGTACTCTTATTAACTAACTCTATATAAAAATATCGAAATTATGCCGACATATCCTACGGCGTTACATTAATGCGCCAGGCTGGTGACGTGCCAACTCTGCTGCGACGGGGACTGCGGGCCTCCACAACCTTGAACCGAACGACTGTACGTCTTAGCTTATATACAATAATGACGGCATAGACCGTTTTAAGAATTAAAGGCTACTCGAGGGACTTCTTCAGAATTAGATGCAATTATTTTTAAATGGATCATAGAGATACAAGAATTGCGACTGCACAAACCAAAAAGAGAATAATCATATTATATAGACTTCGCATAAACTGTGAATCTATTGACTGGAATTCAAACCCATAGCCGTCGACAGGTACACTGATCAGTGAGGTACGCGATCATTATATTTTTTTACATGAAGCCAACATCAATATGTCTTAGACATTACTATGTAATGATGGATTCCAGAGCGATGCAACTTTTTCTGTCATCGCTTACATTATATTCAAATGACTACACATTCCTTGGCCATAAACAGCTAGAAAAAGAACTGTCCTCAACTTCTACGCCTCAATATCAATCTACAGTGTATCGTTTATTATTGAACGCTATCCGGCCATGAGCACTTGTCCATCGCCAATTATGTTACGACCGCGTTCTTTGTGTCCCCTTCGACCATCGAACAAATCGCGTATGCCGAATTAAAATTAGTTGGCAGTTACACAATGGGAATAATTTAACGCGACTAGCTGCGCCTCGCTGTTACACTCGCTTAAAATGTGCCGACCACATAACTGCGCCGTATGTTAGGCCCTTCGGTAATGTTCGATGAAAAAATTAATATCTTTGTAATCCTTTTTTTTTAAATTATGTGAATACAATAAAGAATAAATAAATACCTCTTTCCTACCGAGGTGTCGTAAGAGGCGACTAAGGTAATGTACGGATAACCTTTATCCTTATAGAATAACATCATAATGTCACTATACTGCTCGAGAGAACGCAATGGGGAGTAACAATTTCTTGACTAGTACCAAAATGGTGGCGACGTGGTTCGCCACTCGTCACGTCTCGTTTCCCGAGGGAGCAAAAGTGGGCTACATGTGTGGTCTTTACCTACTCCTTATATGGGGAAAATGCGTGATGGTATGTATGTATGTACGTCCGACCCTTCTCGGTAATGTTCGATAAAATTAATATCTTTGCATCACATGTAGCCAAAGCATATTCGTGTTAAAGGCATGTCACTTGTTTACATATATTCTCGACATATTGTTAGACTTTATATAATTATACATTATACATATCATTATACATTATACATATCATTATACTGTAATAATCGTTAGTCTCATAATACTGCCCCTCCGAAGTTGAGAGGATTTTATCGTAACTGCCTGTATGGCCTTAGGATTTAAGACCAGTACCTCATACCCGAGAAGCTGCTGTTTATCACCGGTCTGGATAATTTAGTTCAGGCAAGATGAGACTTAACATATAACCAAAGCTTTTACTCCTAATAGTAACAGATATTAATTACATCTAGCTTACTTTAACATCTGGCTCAAAGGACCAAATAATACCAAGAATGTCAACAATAAATTCATAAACGTGTCAGCTTGCGTCATCATCCTTATAAAACTGTGTGCTGGGTTACATGCGCGTACGCGCTGTCTTGTATAAGTTCGGATAACGGTATAATAACGAACGAATGACTACAGCATATTTTGACCTACAATTGCGCTGATTACTATTAAATAAACGATATTAAAACGGAGTAAGATATATCCGCTCATTATTTAATGTATAGTTCAACTCCGACATGCGTTATTTAGTTCACCCAATTTAAGGCATCTGATATTATTAGATAAGTAGTAAGTAAAGTAACAGCTTATAAATGTTCCACTGTTGAGCACAGGCCTTCTATCATTTCTGAGATGATTTTGGAGCCGGGAAGAGTCCGCCACGCTGCTCCAATGCGGTTTGACGGACTTCACAAGTCCTCGAAATATTTATTATTCCACAGACACTCCACAGGTTTCCCCACGATGTTTTCCTTCACGGCCGAGCACGTGGTAAATCAGTACTTAAAATTGCAATTAACAATTTTAGTGGCGCCGGCACTAGGAATCGAACCGAGGTCACTCGCGTGTTGTGAAATTTAAAGCGAGCGAGCAGCCCCTGAGCTACCGCGGCTCTTTAAGTGTAAGTGTTCATACATATTCTTTAATAGAATTAATAACTAGAAATTAAATTTGGTTGCGAAGTACGAGCATTTATTATCCCATTTCATTCCGTGTGTAAAAGTCGACTTAGCAAAAGGCCGGAAAAGTTCTAAAAAGCTTCGACACATGGAACAACCAACTCTACTATGGAAGACCTAAATTATCCAGATCGGTGACGGGCAGCAGCGTCTGTGGAACGATGCATCTGATCGCCTGCCCGTCAGTCAAGCGTGGCGGTAAAGGTAATATTTGTTACGGTTAGACAATCATTAGTTTAGTACACATATGTCACCTGCGCTTCAGTAAATAAGAGCCAGTTCCAATAACCAAAGTTTCCAAATATTTTTCGTTTGCCAACTTCTGATAAGTTGCGGTGCAATGCAGACTAAGCTATATATTTTCCATGTGAAGTGTGTCTCAACTGCGACATGAAAACTCTACTATTTGAGAAATGACATTTTATTCGACCGGCTTACCGCAAAGAATATTGTTATTATTCTTATGCTGAATTCTTATAAGAGTTCGTAGAATATTTTGGTAAACATATCATGAAAATACAAAGCAATTGTCGTTTTCCAAATTTAACGTAAGAGCGGGCCTATAATGAACTCGTTCGAAATGTTTCGCTTACAAATTCCGCATAAAAATATAACGAATTTAATTTCAAATATGTAAATAAAACTGCTAAAATAACAAATTAACATATTAAATCAATATTAGGATCGACGAATAAAACGAAAAGTTATTTTTTTTGTAAGGACTGAATTCCTAACTGGCGACCTTGTCGAAAGGAGCTACCAAAAGATTCCAAATATGCTCATAAGCATTGCATGTGACTTTCATTCTCGTAATAATTGGGCAAAGGAGGAAAGTTTCGTAGGACGAAAATCCACGTGCTGTCTGATCAATACATCAGTCGGGACGGCGACCGAACGGCGCGGCATGGCGTGACACCCCAAACTGAACAGCTGATTCCACCCTATCCCCACAGTCGGTTGGCTCGCCCCTCATCCCTCAGCGCCCTATGTACTTTCGATCTCCGCGAATTTATTCGCAGGGGTGGACTGGACTTACCTTTTTGGATTCCAAAGAAAATCTGACAAATCCTCACATATTACTTAAGGTAAGTGACGAAACGAGCAAAACGTTCACCTGATGGTAAGTGCAACGTCCACCCACAACAAATGCTGTGTCACCCAGAATATTTCTGTGTGACACCCACACTGCGCACGTCACCCTGAGACATCAGTTCTTAAGTCTGAAATGCCCAGTGATTACGCTAGCTCTCAGTGACCTTCAAACCGAAACACAGTAATGATTGCACACTACTGCTTCACGGCAGAATAACTGGCCCTGGTGTGGTACCTACCTAGTCACTTTTGGAAAGATAATATTTGCGAAGTTTCTCTTCTATTTCATTCAAGTCCGTACAGTATTTCACGAGCAACCGCAGATAAAACCAAAGACACGTGGCTAGTAATGTATATTCTCACGTTATAACAGCACAATGTTTCATCCCGCAAACTAGTAGGCTACGTTTCTACACGTCAGACATTAATATGCACTCGAATGAGAGATATAGCTCATCCAAAGGCATGTCTTACAAAACGGGGAGCACTTCTACGGATGTTCGTGATGGTTATACGGAACAACAGCAACATCAGTACGTACAACATTTAAAACAACTTAAAAACGAATTCGAACAACGATGGTGTACAAAACCCCGGTTTAGTATGACATTTTCCGAACTAGATCGCGTACGGACCTTAGGCACTGGAGCTTTTGGCAGAGTTGTTCTGTTAAAACACACGAAAACTGGAAAGTTCTACGCAATGAAAGTGCTTGAAAAGGAGAAAATAATCAAAACGAAACAAGTTGATCACACCTTGTACGAGAAGCGTGTACTTGAAGCCATAAGATTCCCTTTTACGGTGTCCATGGAGTTCAGTTTCAAAGACAACAGTTATATTTACTTTGTCATGCCTTTCGTGTCAGGCGGTGAAATGTTCACGCATCTACGACGAATGGGGAAATTTGAAGAGCCTCTAGCGAAATTTTACGCCAGCCAGGTGATATTAGCTTTGGAATATCTTCATTTCTGCAACGTAGTATATCGCGATTTGAAGCCCGAAAATATTTTGATCGATAGGAACGGCTATTTAAAGATAACCGATTTTGGATTCAGTAAAATATTGCAGGGGAGGACTTGGACTTTGTGCGGTACTCCTGAATATCTGGCTCCCGAGCTAATATTGAGTAAAGGGTATGGTTTCTCAGTAGACTGGTGGTCTTTTGGAGTCCTGCTTTATGAAATGAATGCAGGATATCCACCTTTTTATGCCAACGATCCTATGAAGACGTATGAGAGAATAGTAGCTTGTAAATACAGATGCCCATCGAATTTCAACGCTGATCTTCGAGAGCTTGTACGAAGTACACTACAGGTAGACACTAGCAAGCGTTATGGCGTTATGAAGAACGGGGTGATGGATTTCAAAAATCATAGATGGTTTAGAGGAATTGAATGGGAGGCTGTTGTTAACTGCCGATCAACAGCGCCATTTGTTCCTAAATATAAATCACCTGGTGACACGACTAATTTTGAACATTACGTAGAAGAACCGTTACTGCCTGCATCCTACTGTCGTTACGAGTCTGAATTCATTGACTTTTAATGAGACTATGCACTCGAAGAGAGCTACATTGAGACGTACATTGCATTAGTGATAGCAAATAAAAACTTTTAAACATTAGGTATTTTAATAATAAATGTGAACTTAGCCGTATAGAAGACGTTATGGATTGGCTGTTATGTTGACAAGAACAATAAATTATCAGCGAACTATTACTTTTAACTCATGGAAAATAATTTCGATTCCAATTAAAAAAAAAACATGCTAGCCACATTGCAAGGGCTTTTTAAATACCGTGTGGTGGCGGCTCGTTAAAAGAATACTACCACTCCATATCATCCAATGGATCTCGTAAAAGGTGAGTAAGGAATTAAACTGCACTGTGCACACAACAGCGCATGGTGGCGATGGGCTCACCACCTATCACACCAAGTGCAATATATTGTTTTGGTGAAACTAAGATTGTGGCAGTCATCTGTTTTTGCAGTGAGTGACCAGTCTCTGACTACCCCTTATGGGATACAGTCGTGATCTTATGTATGTATGTATGTTAAAATACTTAATTTGATAAAGAAGACTTTCAATTCCTTTTATACATTCAGCTCTTCATAATACCAACAAAAACTTCGACGAGGCCTTATTGCTTCTAGTCATTTTTTCTAAATCATGATTGAGCACGTGCGCGAAGCTCCCCTCGTATGCGCTCGCGTCGCCAGGGGACTATATCAGGCAAGACGAGACACGCGACAGTATATTACTATTTTTAGACAGCCAATACATTGGAGTGCTTGAGAGAAACGATGTCAAATCGTTTGTAATAATAACGTGTAACGGCTTGACATATAACTTTAATTCTGACGAAGAAAATCATGTATTTATTTGATAAATTTTAGTTTTAACCATCTGTCCTGTGATACTTGTGTCTGTAATGACTTGTGAATTGAATGGTTGGTTTTCCGCGTTAATCAATCTAGATTTAAAAAACCGGAATTCAAAATTGATTTCTTAAAATAATGGACGGAAAACTATTCCAAGAACTGTTACCATTTACAGCTAAGCCGATATCTCATAAGTACGCCAAATCCGGCGCTGATAAAATATATTGCTTTCGTTTGCGTATTGCGAAGTGCTCGAACGATTGCGAATGACCCGAATATCATTCGCTCTATGCCAAAATTAGCGGGAGTAATGAAACGTTAGTTTCGTGTTTATCTAGCTCCTCGTTTGCTACGCAGATGTTTTGGTAAATACCTAATTTATCCGGCGTATTGTGTATACCAATACAAACTCTCGCCGTGTGGTAGCGGCTTATGAGAATCTACCACCCCATCTCATCCCGTGGGTGTCGTAAAAGTCGACAGAGGAAAAATAAAAACCAGGAGATGGGCAGCAGCATCTGGCTGGAACATCTGAATAAATAAACTGCGGTTGCCAACCCGTCTGCCAAGCGTGGCAACTATGGCAAAACCCCCCTAAAACGAGAGCTACAAACTTTTGTGGTAATCTATGGGGGAGACCTATGTTCAGCAGTGGACTAGTGATAGGCTGTAACGACGACGACGACGACGACAAATTGTTCCATGACGATTAGGATTCGTAATTCTATGAACTGTTATAAACAATCGAATCGTAATAACTTTACGTAGAGAAATACCAAGATATGACATTAAAGAATCAACAGTCGTTTTATATTTCATTAAAAGACCACACACGCCACTAAAAATCATAAACATACAATGTACAAACTTCTGTAGCCACATCTGCTATTACATGATGACTTTTGGCGCTAACTAGAAAGGTGGCGGTAGTGTTTTATTGAATTTTGTAATTTCTGTATATATTGTGAGTTTTGATGTTTTCTATTGATACTTTATTATTGCAGCAAGTGCTCGTGAAAGTGTACAGTGATTGGAAAATTCAATTCAAGACCAAAATTGTATTTTCAGTTTGGTCTCCATCAGTCAAGCAAATCTTCAGTAAAAAGTCAACTATCATTTTACTGTCGTTAGAAATTTTGAAGAATTGTTGCTTGAAGATTTTGTAGCTGGATATGTTACTTATCATTGGAAAATAGTATACTACTGTTGCCATAATTAAATAAATAATAATATTTACATGAACGATCCCGTAAGATTGCACAAAAAGAGTTTTACGGGAGGTTTTATCTTTAGCGACTCGCTCGCCTGGAGACATGGTACATAACAGCCGAGTTCGCTTTAAATCTGCACACGTGACTTTTTTTAATTGGAAAAAGTGATGAAACGAGCAAAACCGGATGGTAAGTGTAACGTCTGCCCATAAAAAATACGCTGTCATCCAGAACACTTCTGTGGGACACCACACTGCGCCCATTCACTTCACCATGAGACATAATTGTATCCCAAGCTGGTGGTAATACCCAACCATCTTCTCTATTGAAATTAGGATGTTTTTTTGATTTCAATAGCCTCGCGAATCATCCTTGGTAGGAATCGGTGTTCTTTTGCAAGGATCTGTGGTTTATCAAATCTGATGTAATGGTTGGGATGATCCAGAATATGGTCACAGACTAGTCCCAATACTATTTCAATATTGCAATTATGTTTTTTTTTAACTCATTATCTTTTTTTAAGAAATATATTATTCTTATTATTAAAACTTCTCTCAAAAATGTAGGTCCCAGCAATAAGACTAACAGGCAGATATTTGTAGCAGGTAGCTATTGCACTATGGTTAGCGCGTTCGATTCCCGAAAGGGATTAATATTTGTATGACCTACAGATGTGACTGTATGTATGTATATAAATTAATGATCAAATTGTACGTATTTTTAAAACTTGACATCTTAGCGTAAAATAATTAAGTCTAAGTCTGTAGAAAACAGTAGCTTCAGTAAGACAGTATGTCTGTGCATATGAATGTTCATGGAAACTAAAGGATCAACGCCTTTTAACAATGGCGTCATCGGTCGAGCAACCAGAGGGTTGTCTGTCGGAGCCAACCGAGTGGAAAGTGAAGCCGGCGCAGTTCCGTCCTTCGGAGAAATATAATGACACATCATAGCCAAAAAAAAAATTAACACTTTAGCAGTTATTTAAATTATAAATGTCTTTAGACACGAAAAGCAAGACTTGATAAAATCATGTAAATTTCACTATGACACCTATCATCATCCACATTATCATTATCGTGACCACAGGTCGCTATTCCTCATCCCCTGTCTTGATAATTTCATCATTTCAGCCTATCACTATTCCACTACTGAACATACGGAATCCCCCATAGATTGCCACAAAAGTTTGTAGCTGTCATTTTGGGAAGATTTTGCCATAGTTTCCGCGCTTGGCAGTCGGGTTGGCAACCGCAGATTATTTATTCAGATTTTCCAGGAAAATGCTGCTGCCCATATTTTGGTTTTCCTTTTTCCCTCTGTCGATTTTTGCGACACCCACGGGATGAGATGGTGTGGTAGATTCTCCACAACTGCCACCACACGGCTTGATAATTGATAAATAAGGCCTGGCATATTTGGATGGTTAATCATAAATCTGTTTGATATTTTTTAATGTTTCCTTCCAGTTGACGCTTGCGACACTTACGAGACGAGGTTTGTCAGATTTCATTACGACGTATTCTAAAAAGTCTGTTTCGTAAGAGAGTAAATTATTGGGAAAGTTCTCACCACAACTTCATTTACCTACTATTTCTATTATTATTAAACGATTCTTCACAATGATTTAACTTGTATCGTGAGCGCGTTTGCCCAACACAAATTTCACATGGACAACACAAGCCGACACAAAAACTATCGATCTGAATGTTTGCTCAGAATTCGGCTCCGGCTGAGTTTCGGACCCAGGAACCGCGGCCTAGAAGTCAGGTATTCTGAACACTAGACAATCGGCTCAGCGGTTTACATCAAATAGGTTTTGGAAAAATGGGCATGCCATTCCCTAAGACAGTCTATATAGAACCACACTTCTCATTAGAAAATCATTCTAAAACGAAATTGATTATGTTAACATTTTCAAATAAACATTTAGCAACGTATATTTAGTTTTATTAAGTTTCGAAATCATGTCTCAAGTCGCTACAATCGAGACATGTTTCAGCAGACTCGAGCACTTTTCTCACAATAGCAAGTATTATATAATAACCAACTATATGAAACAAGATTCGACTCTGCCTTGTATTGCGATCCGCCTGGAATTATAAAAGCTTGAATAAAGGTATTGTGAAGTAAGTGGAGACATTGCATCGTTTTTTTTTTAATTAAACTTAAAACGTGGAGCCAAAAGTAAAACAGAACTTACACTTACAAATATGAGAGACGTGAAAGATCACCGGCGGCATAAGGCGGATTTCTCCGAGAAGTCCTACCACCAGCCACATTATCAATATACAATTGCGTGGTGGTAGTATTCCTAAGCAGAAATCCATCTAGGTAGGTACCATCGCTGTGCCAGTTATACTGCTCGCAAAGCAGGTAGTGTGCAGTTTCGCTGAAAGGGCACTGTCAGCTAGTGTAATCACTGTGTGGTGCCAAATAGAAACGTTCTGGGCAGGGACTGCATAAGCCCTTCATTTGCTTAAGCCTTTCAAAAGATTACCTGTTAATTTGGGTAAGTCAAATGTAAAGGTTATCAAATCAAACGAATAACCTAACTCCAAGCCTTTCATATGCAAAGCCTTTCAAAAGATCACCTATTCGTTTGGGTACGTCACACAACGGAGAACATCTATAAGCCCCACCCCAGGGCCAGTTATTCTGCCGTGAAGCAGTAGTGTGCAAGCATTACTGTGTTTCGGTTTGAAGGGCACTGAGAGCTAGCGTAATCACTGGGTATTTGAGACTTAAGAACTGATGTCAAAGGGTGACGGGCGCAGTGTGGTGTCACACAGAAATATTCTGGGTGACACAGCATTTGTTGTGGGCGGACGTTTCAATTACCATCAGGTGAACATTTTGCTCGTTTCGTCATTTTATACAATTAAAAAAAATATATATTTATGTAAAAAAATAAATATATTGATATCGCTGCGTTTTGTTTTTTGGTAAGCGGAAAATTTTAGTAAATTAAAAAAAATTGTCTCTTCAAAAATTACCCATATAACCCACTTCAACGACTTAACGGATCAGCCCCTGGTTCTGGATGACACCCACATGTTATGAGCAGACGTTCCTGTTATTATTAGATGATCGATTTACTCATCTTGTCACTTTCTTTCACAAAAAAGTGAACACTGTGAGACCACTACTATGAATATAAAGAGCTCTCACTCCTGAGCTACCACGGCGCTACATCTATATATTAATACGTTGAACCCATTTTTAAGCTTATTGGGCGCACGAAGCAGTGTGAGATTTTGGAGCTAAAGTTTGTATGGAGGAGAGGCGAGAAATCTAAAATTTATATCATGTGTTACAAAATACATTAAATTGTAGAAAATAAAACATTCAATATTTATAAAACATTCATAATGACAATGTCAATCACAAAATTGACGTTTGTTCACGTTCATACTGTCAATGTCAAACACGTGATAGTCTCTGGTCAAACAGACAGTTTTTTAAATATTGCCAACAAATAATTACTCAACCTCAATAACGTACAAACTAAAAAAAAAGGATTACGGTATAATTTCGACCACTGACTTTAAATAATTTGCTGTAAAATACATACATACGTAATGTATATAACAACATATTGTAAATTAAACGTATGTATAGATATATAGAAGCTATTAAATAATTAAATTTCTTAAAATAATGAACACAATTTTATATTTTATTTACACGTGCAAATACAATTAACGGTCGTCGAAAGAGTATCGAAGCAATCGATGAGAACATAAAATACTATTGCATAAGATCACAAGGGCCTGGAGAACCGTTTACTACGCCCGAGCAAGTTATTAGACTATTGATAGACTAACGTAAATGTAGAAAGCATAAAGCCTCACTAGGGTTGCCACTACTGCACCACAAATTGAGTTTTAAATGAATCAAATCTATATTAGAGCATTAATATGTGAAAAGAAAACTGCACCCATTTTTAAGACGTAGCCGCCATTTTGGAAAGAGACTTCTTACTCCCCATTGCATTCTAACGAGCAGTATAGTGACAGGATAGCATATTATGGTGTTATTCAGATTAAGAACTTTTTGACTCGTGCCACGTGTGACGTGGTCACGTCTCGTTTCCCACGAAGGTGGAAAGTGGGCTATTTCAGTAGCCTCTGCTTATCCCTTGTATTGGGGGCAGGCGTGACCGAATGTAAAAAATGGCTTGAATATTATTATGCATGAATGTCATATTCAATATATCTACTATGATTCTTCGTAACTCGAAAAAAAATTGAATATAAAAATATATATGTATAAGGACAAGATTCTGCCTTTCAACACTTTCCTTTGTGTCTTATGTTTCTTCGAGACAAACTGACATGCGGACATTTCCAAAATCGTCCAGTTTACCGCCAGCCACGATCGTCATAATAATCCACGATAATCGACCGACAGGATTCGGATTAAGATGAACTCCGGTTACCGCTCGGAGAGATAAAAGAAATATAAATAAAAATAATATTTTATATCATGCACTGGCAACCCTATACATAACCGCATTAACAGTTGTTAACGCCAACGATGTGGGTCAGCGTGGAAGCAGACTGCAGCATTCGATGCAGTGAAACTCAAAGGGCGAGATAAGAGGGACGGCGAAATAGGGTAGGCGTATATTGATCTAGGCCGAACGATTGACATTTCCCCTGATATAGAAAAGCAAACAAAGCCGCGGAATAAACTCGTGAAACCTGCGTCTGCTAAGTAGCATTTGTTATATTATTGCATGAAACTTAAAATGTAAGAAAGAAAATCTGCTACCCCCTCTCCTCCGATGGCAATCGTCAGAGCCGACAAAGGGGGCTGACTTCAAATTCATATCTTCCAAGATGGCAGCCATAACCTTCTGGAAAAACGCCAGAACGAAAATATGACAGGGAGCATTGTTTATGATTTGAGTAATCTTTTACTGCGATGCTGCCAAGCGTGGTGATTTCCACAATTCTATTCTATTACGAAGCTTATGTCCAGCAGTGCACCATTAATAGCCTGATGATGATGATGACAGACTAAATAAGATATATAACACCTGTAATCTGATTTACTTTTATATAACTTGAAAATCGGTTTTATTTTTGCAATACTAAGTTTTTGTGTGTTTCCTTTGACACGTAAAACGTAGCTACTAGTTTTTACTATTGTTATGAAATATTGATGATGATGATGATGTTCTCCTAGCCGATTTCGACCACGGCGACAACTGCCGACTACTGTGGAGAGCCATCAACTGCGCAGGAGATATTATAGTGCCATAAGTGTACGCGCAACCACAGAGGCACTCACTCGTCCCAACCTACCCGCGCCCGATGTAACGCTGATGCTATAAAATCGGAGGTAGGCTAGGATGCAGTGTCAGAAACACGGGGACAATCACAACACAACCAGACCGGAAAACCAACAATTTATATTTTAGCACAAATGTTGGCTCCGGCTGGGATTCGAACCCAGGATCCGCGGCTTAGAAGTCAGGTACTCTGACCACTAGGCCACGCGGTCGATAGCAAGTTAACAAGAATCAATACATTGTAGTATATTTGTGAGATCGTTGCATGAATAACGTGTAACTTGTTACCGGTAACCGTATACATAAATATATATATTTTTTAATTGTATATAATGACGAAACGAGCAAAATGTTCACCTGATGGTAATTGAAACGTCCGCCCACAACAAATGCTGTGTCACCCAGAATATTTCTGTGTGACACCACACTGCGCCCGTCACCCTGAGACATCAGTTCTTAAGTCTCAAATGCCCAGTGATTACGCTAGCTCTCAGTGCCCTTCAAACCGAAACACAGTAATGCTTGCACACTACTGCTTCACGGCAGAATAACTGGCCCTGGGGTGGGGCTTATAGATGTTCTCCGTTGTGTGACGTACCCAAACGAATAGGTGATCTTTTGAAAGGCTTTGCATATGAATGGCTTGGAGTTAGGTTATTCGTTTGATTTGATAACCTTTACATTTGACTTACCCAAATTAACAGGTAATCTTTTGAAAGGCTTAAGCAAATGAAGGGCTTATGCAGTCCCTGCCCAGAACGTTTCTATTTGGCACGACACAGTGATTACACTAGCTGACAGTCCCTTTCAGCGAAACTGCACACTACCTGCTTTGCGAGCAGTATAACTGGCACAGCGATGGTACCTACCTAGATTTCTGCTTAGGAATACTACCACCACGCAATTGTATATTGATAATGTCAAGTAATATATTACAAATAGGTGAAATATTACAGGTAATATAAAATACTTAATAGGTTTAAATAAAAGTCTCCGTGTCTCTACGTTTGAACTATAAAAAATGCACTTTAAATATACATAAAACTTATGCGTCTTTTAATTAAGCATGACACGTTTTAACCACTATCATGATTTTGCTTCGGCGTCAAAATGGAAGTATCTTTAAAGCGATTAATGAATACAAACTAAGACGAGGTATATCCTCGTTCAATATCGTAACTAGACTAAACGTAACTTATTACTTTTTAAACGGTTATTTAATTATTACGTTAATCGAACAGTTATTAAATTCAGTATAAACTGATGGATACATTAATCAGATGACAAAATATTAACAAACGTTTTAATATGTCATTAGTATATTTGGTAAGTTATTTTATTTATATACTAAACGATTTATGATCATTATTACATCAGATCGAAATCGTTTTAAGAAAAGGCCACGTTAATGTACCCGCAACCGACGAGCTTGTATGAAAGCACTAATGAAATTATAGGAAGCTAAAGATGTGTGTCAGGATCGTAGCTAGTGGAAAGATGTGGTCTCTGCCTGCCCCCATGGGAAAGAGTAAGTAAGTAAGTAAGTAAGTAAAACATTTATTTACGATTAAAAAACATACAGCACAAAATACAAACAAGAAATAAAATAAAATAAAAGAAAACAAAAAAAAATGTCTTAGCCACTACGAAAAAAATAAATAAATATATACACACACACACACACACATATATATATATATATATATACACACACACACACATACACACATACACGCATATACCTATTACCAAAATATCTGTGCTGCAGCATATAATCGTAAAGTGGACCGAACTCAGTTAAAGCCGCGATGCTAACATCGCAGCACTGGTTTTCAGTTCGGCCCAGAACAGGAGGAAACTTGGACGACTCCATGTGCACCGCCATGCTAATCTGGCACAAAATAGTTTTTAATTTTGTAAGCTCCTATTGACAGCGTAGTTAAATAATAAAGCTACTTTGAAATTATGAGCACGAAAGCATAATCCCACTCCTTCCAAGTCATATATTAATTTATGATAATAAATAGTCAATCCCATAAACCTACCTTTATTGATAGTTAGCCACTATTTTTTTTTTGTTCATCTAACAATAACAATTTGTATCTAATTCTAAACCCATTTACTGATTTTAAGTCACGCAAAGGAGGCGGGAGGTTATTCCAACACTTTGTGGCACTATATTTGAAACTACCTCTAAAAGCGGCTGAGCGGTTGAAGGGGTATGTTAGCTTGTTACCAGACGATCTGGTAAGATACATATTACTTTCGTCCTGGGCCCAACTCAGCTTATTGTAGAGGTATATAGGCTCTTTGGATTTTACTATTCCAAATAACAGGGTGGCGAAGTGTAGACGCCTGCGGAAGTCCATCTTTAAGATATTTGCGTTATTAAAGAAAGGGGTCACGTGTGTACGCGGTGGTACATTAAAACAGAACCGCGCGCAGGCATTCTGTACCCTTTGTATATTTTGTTTAGTCCGTACTAACAGACGTGACCCTATAAGGGAATCTGCGTAATTAAATTTGGAGAGAATGAGGGACTCGCAGAGGTTAATACGTAAAGCAACGCTTAAATAATCCCGAATTCGATACAGTACTTTTAGTCTGTAGAAGCAATTACGTGCAATATCTATAATATGCTTTTCAAACCTAAGGTTCTCGTCCATCATCACTCCAAGATTCCTCGCTTCAGAGACTCTTTTAATTGTCTCATTAATTACAACGACAGCTGGACGTCTTGCACTAACCTTCCGTATCTGAGTAGGTGTTCCCAGAATCAAATACTTGGTTTTTTTCGGATTTAAAACCAATGCGCTACGCTCAGACCATAAAGATATGCGCTCCAGATCAGAGTTCAACTTTACCAACGCTGTTCCTGTGTCGCAAGGCTTAAAAGAAATATACATCTGTAAGTCATCTGCGTACAAATGATACTTACAATGTTTTATATTGCTGATGATATCGGCGCTGTATATCATAAAAAGCAGTGGACCCAAAATAGACCCCTGCGGAACTCCCCGTTCGACAGGTCGAATCGCGGAAAAACTTTTATCGTTTTCATTTTGCTGCAGTTCGACTAGCTGAGAACGGTTCTTAAAATAGCTGTCGAACCATTTAACTGCGTTTGCACTTATTCCGTAAAATGATAATTTGGAAAGAAGTAAGGATACGTTAAGGGTTTCAAATGCGCGCGAGAAATCTAGCAGGGTCAGAATAGTGCTCTCTCCATTGGCTTGTGCCCCAAGAATGTCGTCTACTACGTCGATTAATGCAGTAGTAGTACTGCGCTGCTTTCTGAAGCCAGACTGAAGCATTGGAAGAATATTGTTTACCTCGAGATATTCGGTCAACTGATTGAATGCTGCCTTTTCTATTACCTTGGATAAGCACGGTAAAATGCTGATGGGCCGCAGATCTGATAGTGAAGTAGGATTACCACTTTTAGGAATAGGCTTCACAAGGGCTTGTTGCCAGACATCGGGGTAAATATTTGTCTCAAATGACTTATTAACAATAAATGTTATTACCGCCAGACAATCAGGGAGTAAAAGCCTTAACATATCAAGAGATATTCCATCAAATCCGACTGCATTGCACGGAAGAGGCGTGACTCTATGTATTTGTGTATGTTTATGATCATAATCAATTGCACAGTAAGATGTAATAGATATTTTGATACAAAGACACTGCACTGCTTATTTAATTTACAAATTTCTTCCAGCAGGCCTCTTTCTGGACAGTTTTAAAAAAAAGATATTTAGTATGCACTTTTCCATAATTTAACAGAGATATCTTGCATCTTGGAGACGGACATATTATACTTCTTATGCCGGAAAGTCAAATAGCTCTTACGGGAAATTTTAAAACCTATTTCCATGCGGGTGAAGCCGAGGGCATCAGTTAGTAACATATAAATATCAAATACACCAATAATTTTTAAAATACGTAATGTATGTTTTCCTCTTATTTTATTGCATCCACATTAAATGTGGACGCAATAAAATGTAAGATACTAGACTTGATAATATACGATTAAAATTCACTTATGTTTGTAACCAACGGAGCGTTAAACTCATACATCTTGAATCTGGCTTGCCTCAGTGCAGATCTGACTGGAGGAGCTAATCTAATAGTCTTAATTGAATGGATGCATTTCTTACGATACCAGGCCATTTGTTCGCACGCAAGCTATTTTAGAAATCTCTACTTTATTACCAAATACATTATTAATACGTTTTTTTGTGTGCTATCTTTTAATCGGTTTAAACGCAACATGCGTTTAAACCAATTAACAGATGTATCCTACCATTCAATCTTCGAAATTTTTAGTTTCACTGTCGACTTTCTCTACAATTCTTTGCAAGACAGAAGACAACTAAAACTATTTTATATAACTGTCAAATAAAAACCTATTAAGAAGGTACATTTTTACGAAGGACGTAATTGGAGAGTTATGAGTACACACATTAATAATGTATAGAAATTTTTTGATTGGCTTTGCTGAGATTGCAACAGCTTAGCTGTTGGCTATAAAACTATGGATGTATGTAATAGGATGCATTCTATACAGGATATGAATGTACAACCGTACCATCTTAGACTTAGCCATACTTATGTAAATTTTAAAGGACACGACCAGACAACCCAGGCGAGGACGCCCGATACAACTTGCATACAAATTAATTACGATATCGAAGCTAACCGACAAAATGAATGACATCTCATCCTCATAACATTATTGATACATCATCCTACATCGACATTAGTCGGATATTATACATTAGTATGCTCGGAAGCACAGGCGAATATGAGACGCATGAGAATGACGCGATGTCTATTGTTAAGGTAGCTTCGCCAAAACTATGGAGCCGTTTAGCTTTTGTAACGAACGCACACATAACCAAAAGATTTTATAATCTATTCCTGAATCTGTTTTATAGCGAACATGTGGATTGATTTCAGGCTCCATTTAACACAATCCGATCAAGTGAAGCGGTCATTCGGAAAACATTAAAGGGGTTGTAATTCAATGACCTTGGATCCATATTAATACAGAAAGAGTATAGACAGGATCCCAAAGCAATCTATATTAAAATCACTTCGTTCCGCAATGAACTCATTGAAACTTGCATGAGCAACATAATATATATAAGATCAACATAAATCGTCTGAGTGTCCTGGTTTAACTTTGTAAATTCCTAATGAGGTAAATTTTCGCTTCATTAAAACTTCCTGTTTACATTAGAGTCAAGGTATAAAATCGCAGTGTAATTGTGGCACAATAGAGTAAATCACACCAATTCTAGTCCAAACAGAATTAATAAATGTACAAGATAATGGACAGCAGCATTCTCCTTGGCTAACAACACCACATTGAGGCCCACCCCTGGCACAGTATCCGATGAAGCTGTAAAAGCCAAGAAGGCTAACAGCAATTACATCACCGAAAATGTATGTGAGGCCCACAATTGCCATAACAACTAAGACAATTGCCTCCGTTCAGGAAGGCGGTCAACGTTTAACATTAGCCCTAATTTAAAAATATAAGACGTGAAATAACAATACTTTCTAAAATTGTTCTGTAGGTACTGCAAAATTCTGAAGATTAAGTAACGTTGTACCAAACACGAGCACGTATGTAGTCACGTTGAAGCCTCAAAAATGAAAAGTGAAGAGACAGCAGTACGAACTTTGCACCGATATTTGTTTACATTTTTTTGTAGCGCGTCTCCCAGTTACGATACAATACACAAAAAACAGGTTGTGTTAATACAACTTGACGGTGTGTCCCTCTCGTGCAGCAGCTCCTAAACACTAGCGCCACTTGTACAAATTGATTTTCATAACTGAATAGAGTGCATCTGTCGCCATATTCTGATGGGCATAAGGTTCATTTTAGGATTATTGTTTTATTCGTATGAGTCCGAGTTTATTTGTGTTATCGTCCCCTTTGTATCCGGAGTGGGTTCGTAACGCTCGCCGGGCACGTTTATGCACCTGTCGCCGTCATGGCGTTTCCTATGCAACTAGTATCTAGTTCACTATTATATTACGTTACTGTTATACAGCAGTATGATAGAATGAAAAGGGAATACAAGTTCGGCGACTAGGGTTATTCGATCATTTTCAAACCATTTCTAATAGTTATCAAATAATAAGGCTTATCAATATAAAATGAAGAACTTTAACTGGAAGGACCCAGGATTATCGGGTTTTGAAATAAGAATAACAATAATTATGAAACCAAAAATATGGAATATTTCCACAAACCTTTTTTGTTGTTCTTTCTGTTATGACTAAATAGAAAGTCAAATATGATAAAACGATACGTACGGAAATTATTACATTATAATTGGAGAATTATATTTTAAATATAGAATACAAGATTTTTATCTATATATATATATATATATATATACAAAAGTTACCACAGAATCATCACGGTAACTCCGAAACTTCAAGACCTATTGAGTTAAAATTTGACATACGTATCGCTTTCTCCGCGTAGACATTCATTAAGAGCGGATTTTGTCACTGTATGCCCAGCGGAGAGAGCGCGTAACAAATAGTTTTATTATAAAACACAGGCGATATTAATTAAACATTCTGTGCTCTTAAATGTACTTTTATTTGCACATTATCATATTCTTCATTAAAACGTAAAGTAGGTTGATGTACCGCAACAAGTAGTGTACACATATCAGGACTGTAAGCTCGTTTATCCTTACATAAAAATATACAGTTTGTACAATGTTGTTGGTAAATACAAAATTCTGAACTAGCGTGCATCGATAGGAAAACTAATTGCTGCAACTACATAAACTCGCATTTCAATTTACACATTAAAATTCCATATAGTAAAGTAAATATACGATCTACGTCAGGTCACGACGTAGATCGTATATTTACTTTACTATAAATAATTCTCCGTTCTCCTTTCAGTAGAAAATCGGGTCATGCTAAGTACAGCGCAAGTCCTCCCGTTGAATTAGCAACTACGCAATTAAACTTGTTTAAAATAAGGCTCACCTCAGGGGATGCTTATAAATTAACGGGAGTTTAATGTAGGGAAAATGAGCTTGTATACTGACTATTATTTTAAATATCATCATCATCATCATTTCAACCTATCATAGACAAATGTTGAACATAATTATACAATAAATGTAATTACGAATAATTACTAACATTTCTGTATGGTGCTAGTAAAGAATCTCTACCTCGGTGGTGTGTCCTGTTAATAATTTAAAGATAAGAACAAACGTATACGTAATGTACCTTAAAGATAAATTACGTTAATTAATAATAATATTACCTTAATATACTACTACTGTAACACATGCTGTGTAGTCGCGCTGAAGAAAATCTACCACCCCTTCTCACCCCATGGGTGTCGTTAATTTTTTTTTTTATGGAAGATGGGGCAAACGAGCAAGCGGCTCATCTGATGGTAAGTGATCAAAATTGACAGAGGGCAAAATAAAACCAGGAGTTCTTCCTGAAAACATCCTAATAACTGTGGTTGCCAACCCGCCTGCCAAGCGTGGCAACTTTGGCGAAAACCCCCCCAAACTAGAGCAAAAAACTTTTGTGGTAATCTATGGGCGAAGCCTCTGTTCAGTAGTGGACTAGTGATAGGCTGAAATAATGATAATTATGAATGCAATAAATTATGTTATATATAATTTTAAAATCAAGGTTTAAAAACCTTCTATTGAGTAAAGAATTTACACTTATTATAAATATTAACTCAATTTGATTGAAAATAAGTAATGTTCGCAAATGTCAATTTCTTCGTGATATCGAGGAATTTCTTATCTCAAAGACTACTCGATAACCCAACCTTGTGCAAAAGGATGACATCATTTGTAACAACACTGATATAAGCCTCCAAATTTATTGATCCGGTGCTTAAAAGTAACCTTTCAGTAGCTGAACAATGTTTATTAGACTATACGATACATTTATCTCTTGAATACGTAATTAAGTATCTAAGTGAAAAGTTAGTATAAAAACGTTAAAGTAAGTATAAAAAGTTATAAAAATAAGTATAAAAAGTTAGTATAAATATCCCACTACTGAGCACAGGCCTTCTCTCATTTTTGAGAGGGTTTTGGAGCTAGTAAGAATCCGCCACGCTGCTCCAATGCGGGTTGGCGGACCTCACATGTCTTCGAAATATTTTTTAATACCCAGACAAGCCGTTTTCCTTACGATGCTTTCCTTCACAGCAGAGCCCGTGGTAAATCAGCACTTAATATTGCAATTAACAACTTTAGTGGTGACGTCACTGGGTATCGAACCCAGGTCACTCGCGTACTATGAAATTTAAAGCGAGCGCCGAGCCCCTGAGCTACCACGGCTATAAAAGTTAGGTAAAAGTCTTCTCACGTTTTCGTAAAGGTGGTACCGGGGAAAGGTCACCGAGATATGGCTAAATATGGCCGGATGTTGAGTGAAGGTTTGGGAATTACACATGTTCTCGAAATAATATTGGTGTGTAACAATTTTAGCGGTATTTGCATCGCGTATTGAAGAATTTACAAGCGAACTGAATCGCTGAGTTAGGGCCCTTTCGCTGTAGCAGTGCACGTCACGTATTTTATCACTGAAAGTCTTTATCATTCCTATTTTTATTATTATCTGTGTCGTGTACAGTTTTTCTGCGAATAAATATTGTGATGATGTCCTCCTGGCCGATTTTTTTTTATTGGATAAAGTGATGAAATGAGCAAAACGTTCACCTTCAACCGTTACCGTTTCAAACCGTTTTCAAACGTTAAACCTGATGGTAAGTGCAACGTCTACCCATAACAATTGCTGTGTCACCTAGAATTTCTGTGTGACACCACACTGTGCCCATCTGAGACATAAGTTCTTAAGTCTCATATGCCCAGTGATTACGCTCACAGTGCCCTTCAAGCCGAAACACAGTAATGTTTGCACACTACTGCGTGTAACGTGTGTGACGAGACCCAGTTAGTCTCAGTAACTGGGTCTCGTCACACATCATGCGAAACAAAGCATTATCTATGTTTCGTACTATGTGTGACGAGACCCAGACCCTATAACTTCAATCTGCTATTATGTGAGAGCGTGGTAGGGCCAAGGTGGAACCTGCATCTAATACTGCTTAATAATAACAAAGAGCGTAACAGTTCTTCAAGCGAAAAAAAAACTGCAAAGCAATAAAAAATAACAGGTAAAAATATTTTATATCTTCTATGGTTGATCACGTGATTTTGCATATAGGTTTGATGAATACATCACGTGATCAACGGTAAATTGAGTACCCACATGTACGCAGATGTAGAAATTGTACGAAATACTTTCACTTTATTACTTTACATGTATCCGTCAGGTGCTTACATGTTAAAAGGCACGAAAATGTGACTAATTAAAATAAATATAATGTAGGAAGTAGGAAGAGATCCCTTTTCGGCCTCGCAATTCTCACTCCCCATTGCGTTCCCACAAGCGGTATAGTGACAGCATTGCATATTATGGTATTATTCTGCACAAAGGCTGTCCATAAAATACCTTAGTCGCCTCTTACGACACCTCGGTAGGAAAGAGGTAGGTGCTATTCTACTCTGCCGGACGCCTATAGGTAACAGACTTTAACATAACAATAATTTCCGTGCAAAGCAGAGACGGGTGAGATAGTTAATTTATACAAGTTAAATTAAAGCTGGACAAATGATACACCTTCAATCAATAAATTAATGAATTCCTAGATAAAATAGTAGTAACATATTCTTCACTATAGAATAAGCATATTAAGAGATAATCTGGGGCTTTAGAAAGGAATGCAACTGGCAACCACCGCTATTGGTCCATGACGTGATATCGTGGATCCAATTACGGGATTTTATGCATTAGATGTCCATTGCCCAACTATCAATGTTATGATTATGATACAACTTTTAGATTACGAGGGTGGATTGAAAAGTACTCGGCCTAACACAGATCCATTCAATTCTAAAAATCAAATCTACCCACATTATTTAGTTCAGTTCAGACTAGTTCATTGTGTGAAGTTCGAAACGTGTGCGATAATTAGTTGTGATTTTATAAATTTATTAACAAAGTAATCGGTCATAATTTCCGCGAATGGAGCAAATCGAGCAGCGTGCCGTCATTAAGTACCTCCATAAGAAGGGGCTATCGTCAAAAGCCATCCATGATGACATGGTCAGTACATTAGGCGATTGTGCTCTGTCATATTCATCCGTCAAAAAATGGATAGCAGAATTTAAGCGTGGTAGAGAGAGTGTGAAAGATGAACCCCGCTCTGGAAGGCCTTCGACGTCAACTACTGACGAAAATATTAAAAAAGTACTTGATTTAATAATGGGAGACCGCAGATTAAAAATTAGAGAGATAGCCGAGATTATAGGCATCTCTTATGAACGAACTCAAAACATCATTGTCAACGAGTTGGGTTTCCACAAGGTGTCTGCGAGGTGGGTTCCGCGACTGCTTTCAGTTGAACAAAAAAGGACGCGATTGACTATTTCACGCGACTGTTTGGAGTTATTTGAAGCCGATGAAGATGATTTTTTGAATCGTTTTGTTACTATGGACGAAACATGGGTTCATTACTGTACACCGGAAACAAAACAACAATCAAAACAGTGGAGAAGACCTGGTTCACCACCCCCTAAAAAGGCTAAGTCGATTTTGTCGGCAAATAAGGTGATGGCTTCAGTATTCTGGGACTCGAAAGGTGTGATTATGATTGATTATCTTGAAAGGGGTCAGACTATAAACTCTGATTACTACTGCACCTTACTACGTCGTTTACGAGAGGAAATAAAAGAAAAACGTCGAGGAATGCGAGGAAAAACGTGGAAGTCCTGTTTCATCAAGATAACGCCCGTGTTCACACGTCAGTACAGTCAATGGCTGGAATTCACAACTGTGGCTTTGAACTGTTACCGCATCCGCCGTATTCACCTGATCTGGCACCATCAGACTTCTTTCTGTTCCCTAACCTAAAAAGCACTTGGGAGGTCAAAGATTTTCGACAAACGACGAGGTCAAAGCAGCTGTAGACGCATATTTTGACTCCAAGGAAGAATCATTTTTTTTAACGGTCTAAATGCTTGGAAGGGGAGGTGGCAAAAGTGTATTGAACTTGATGGTGATTATGTAGAAAAATAAAAATATAACTGATTTAGTATGTGTTTATTTTCTTGGTTAGGCAGAGTACTTTTCAATCCACCCTCGTAGATTGTAACAGACATTTTTCTACCTATAGAAAAGGTATCAGCGAATGGGTCATATGGTAACGTAGGTAGTAGGTTTCCTCTGCAGGAATCAGTGTGGGTAACACCGCAGTACCAGCTATTCTGTCGTCAAGCACTAGTATGCGAACATTACTGTGTTTCGGTCTGAAGGGCAAAGATAGCTAATGTAATTACTAGGAATATTGGACTTAAGAGTATTGATGTCCCAGAGTAACGAGCGCAGTATGCTGTCACAGAGTAATGTTCTGCGTGACACACCATGGATTATGGGTAGACATTGCACTTAATTTGCTCGTCTCGTCACTTAAAAAAACCTAACATTATACCATTGTTCTCAGTCAACTTTGGTCTAACGGTTATGGTGTAACAGAACGCTTGTGCGATAACCTCAGAAGGAGGTTAGAATGTAGTAACAAAGACACGGGGACAACCACAAGACAACCAAACCCGAAAACGAACAATTCGCATCATTGCAGAAATGTTGGCTTCGGCTCGGATTCGAACCCAGTACCAGCGGCGTAGATTTCAGGTTTTCTTTCAGGAATTCAGGTACTCTGACCACTAGGCCACGCGTCAATGCTATTATTATTAAACTCCTTATGTGCAAAACTTTTTGGAGGTGGTTAGTATCGTTGTCTACAATTCTGCTGCTCATACCTTTTAGTAGGGGTTCCCAAACTTTTTCTGCAATGAAATACTTCGCGTATCTGAGAATTTTTTGCAGAACACTTGACTTTCATCACCCGCCAATCGATATAAAGTACCGCGGACCATCGTTCGAGAACCCATGCCTTATAAAATGGTGAGCAGAAATGAATATAGATACATATATCAGCATTATGTTCACGCAACTCAAGTCTATAGGATTAAAAATGGCACAACAAACACAAAAATGTTAATGTTTTCAATACAGCTGCATGCTCCCTCTGGTCACGTCATCGACGGTCTGGAGATGATCGTTAAACGTGAAACCACTCGAAGCTCGAGTGCGTGTTACTCTGTTAATAGCGACACTTGTTAATGCACTGAAGGATATTTGATCGTATATTTTTGTGCTCACAGTTGTGAGATTTGTTTGATGCGAAATTATTGACGTTATCTTTAGCTAATGCATTACTTCAAGATGTTATTGGATTGTTTTAAAAATTTGGTTTAATTTTAATTCTGAACCAAACGTATGTAGCAATTTTACCACGAATACAATATTAAATTCTGTTTTAAAGCCAATACAAACATAGTTGAAGCACATTATATAACATACATGACGTAATATCATAAATTACCAACACCGAAATCCACGGAAACTAGATATAGTTATTTACATGAAATGATGAACTATCATAATATCATCATCATCATCATTTCAGCCTATTACAGTCCACTGTTGAACATAGGCCTCCCCCATAGATTGCCACAAAACACGGTCCTGAGCCACCTGCATCGATCGACTTCCCGCAAAACCATGAAGGTCGTCGCTCCATCTAGTGGGGTGCGCCCTACGCTGCGTTTGCCGGTACGAGGTTGCCACTCGAAAACCTTTCTTCCCCAACGGTTGTCGGTTCTACGAGCTATATGTCCGGCCCATTGCCACTTCAGCTTGCTAATCCCTAGGGCTATGTCGGTTATTCTAGTTCTGCTGCGGATAACATCGCTTTCCATACCCCTTCCATACAACCCTTTCCATAGCTCGCTGCGCGACTCAGAGCTTCCTCATGCGGCCTGCAGTGAAAGACCACGTTTCGGTTCCGTATGTCATCACTGGCAACACGCACTGGTTGTATACTTTTGTTTTCAGGCATTGAGGTATACTCGACGAGAAGATGTGACGCAATTTCCCGAACGCTGCCCAGCCGAGTTGGATCATAATATATGAAATTATTAATAAAATAAATATTATAACTTCTAAATGCATAACCTCCTTGAAATAACACAAGATTTGCTGAAATAAGGGAAGTTTTGATATGAAGTTTATTAATTTTTTTATTTTTTTTTTATTATTTTAATTTATAATATATATAAAATTCCCAGCCTTGGGACAGTCCGCAACAATCTTCTGTCAGCCAAAATAGACAGTACAGAATTGAAACATTGTTTGTTTACAAATGTGAACAAAAATATACAACACAAGCAGTGTTCCAAAGGCCTAAAGTAACTGTTTGAAATATGCTTAAATAAACCCATTTTTAAAATAGGAAGTAACAGCGCTGAGTTGTAACGATAAAATACACCCAATTTAGATTAAAAAAACAGCTTCGTAACTTTTTTTCTAAAAATTTACAACCACAATATTTTAGGCCAAGAAACAGTTTGCCTCTTTTAATGATGTTTATCCTCTGAAGTCACAAAAACTTATCCTCTTTTGTAATAAAACTAATTTCAAATGTTATTTGTTTTTATAGTTATTTGCAATATTATTTATTGTTATTTAAGACCATGAAATACATTTTTATATGGATGTACTCGTATTATTAGTTAGACAATGACCATCAAGTAATAGTATGACAATGTCATGGTTTAGTGGACAAAGTACCTGACTTATGATGGGTTCTGGGTTTGAAATCCAGCAAGAGCCAACAATTCTGCATAATATATATGGCATGTATATATATATATATATAAATATGTGTATATATATAAAAGAATTTCTAGCCTACCTCCAATCTTATTGCATAAGTCTGATGCCTCTGTGTTTACACATACACTTGTGACTATCATGTTTTATGTGCAGTTGATAGTTTCTAAGCGTTCGGAAATTGATGATGAGGTTGAAATTTTTTCAGAACATTATTATCTTCAGTATGGAAATCATTGTCTTCAACATTAGACTGCAAACATTCTTTTTCTGTTACAAGTACCATGTAGATAACACCTCCGACAATGATAAGTGAATGCCCATATATTCTGATACTTTAATATACATACACACCACTTAATATTTTATATGTAGTTGACCAGCAGGTAGTACCTTTAGGTAAAATGAGTCAGATGGATCTATTTAATAATTACTGCATTGAAATCATTAAAAAAATTGGATGTTGGTGCTCAGCATTGGGGTGTCACTGGGCAGTTACTTTAACATGTTTTTTAAAAATAAAAACAATAAAAGTAGTTGTTCCATGTGTTTCTTTGCATGTGCAATATTTGTCTGTTACATGCAATCATAATATAAGAGTAATGCTATTGTGGGCATATTTTTAAATAAGAAAAATATGGGAGAATACATACTCTATAAATATGAATTGCATAGGGAAAATTTTTAATAAACATTATTGGATTTTGAATATTGTCATAATAAAAATTATACTAACATTAAACAATGACCTACTGATAAAGTTATTAAAAGAAAGCAACAATGCTCTGAAATTTTTAGTTAATAAATATAGGGGAAATAATCGTTTACAGTTTTATTTATAAGACATAATTTTAATTAACAAGCCTGTAGTTAGGTAACCAATCCATTAGTAAAGCTAGTAGAGCCCTCAATTTAATTAGGCCTTGGTAACATCATATGGCCCAGCCCTAGACACATTTACCACCCTCCCCACCTTCTGTCTTTCTCTAATATACCTACATAATTATTAAATATCCTATAATAAAAATAGGAACAAAGTAACAGAAGCTTCAATTTCTATACTTGTATAGCTTAAAAGATTAAGATTATTATTCTTTCAAAACATACAAACTTTTTCATTTGCGAATGCATTAATGAGAATTGCAGTATCTGAGATTAAATTACTAAGTCCTAAGTAAGATAATAAATTCTGATAGAAATTCATTACTATTGTGATTTATTAATATAATTATCCTTAAAACAATTGTTCATGAGAAGAAAATTTACTTTTTTAATTCAACTAGGAAACATAACAATTGTATATTTTGTTAATTAGATTATAAATTGATAGAACAGTAGTAAACTGTTGTAAATAAACGGGATTTAATTCTTTAAAGTAGTTCATAAATTGTTATAAATACCGTAAAGTTAGATATTTTTTAAATACTCAATTTACAACCAAAAGGATAGATGGGAAAGGGTAGAAAGTAATTTATGGTTTTCTGTTCCACATTATACTACAAAATTTAAATACGAAAATCGAAAATAAATATTATTTCCCTTACCACCGTAGTTACATTAACAAATAAACTCGGCAGTTATATATACTGGATTGATAGAAATAAGAGTAGAATTACCAAACCTTATCTTAAATAAAAAAGTTAAAATATATACATCGCAGAAAGTAATGCGATTCTGAGAATAAAAGTATTATATCAAAGCTTTATCATCTTCGATCGATTTGACAAGTATAAGGTTTGTAAATTAGGTCTAACGCCGGTGTAAACAAAAATTACTCTTAAAGATTATTACACACAACACATTTGCATCATCACAGTGAATGTATCAAATATGTATAGAAGAAAACAAATTTGTAGCAAATGCACTAAGTTTTATTTATAAATTTAACTTACCGGCTACAACTGTATCACTCAAGTCAAATTTCACTGGTTTGGGAAACTCTCTCAGCTTCCGTCCATTCAATTTTAATTCACCACTTAAGTAAGCATCCTCGAGAATCCTTTCTAGAGATTTCGTTAACTGACTGTGAATATTATTGTGACCGTTCATAGTTACACTCACACTTGGCCCTAACACGGCCATATTCTTTTTAAAACTGAAACTAAACTGACATTTTTAAATGTGTCTATTCCTTGACAGAGGTGCTCTAGCGAACGTATCCTAACTTCACTACTAACACTATGGTTACGATAAAATAGTTTGGATTGAAGAAACTCATTAATACCTACTTCATTGTTTTCAAGTCTTACTTTACGCATTGACATTCATTTTTAATTCTCACTTGATTATTGTCTGAATTAGAAGATTTCTTTCAGATTTTACAATCAGTCTGAAGCAAATGTTATTCCCTCATAAAACTTAAAAATAAATTTTCTGTAATGTAACTTTTTTAATGATTTTGATTAAAATCGATAAATGTTGTGCAAGTTATTAAAAAAATGTGATAGTGACTACTAGAACTATTTTTTATGATACTTAAAATAAATTATGAATTTGAAATAAAAAGCCATTACTCATTTTGACATTATTTTATTATTCTATCTTTCTTTTCATACTTAACTGTTCTTGTTTTGCTCATTGCGATTTTAAAACTCCGTGTAATAATCGCTAAAATACGCCTCTGAAGCTTGCGAACGGCTACACAGACACACACAGCTACAAGAATTAACGGGTAGAAAAGAGGAAGGTTTGGATCAGTGGGTAAAGTTATCGCTTGAATCATTTGTGTATCCGTGTTTCTCCATTTTACGTCTAGCTCCAACTAATGAGGCATTGAACCGCAGTAGTTTTAAGAAATTAAAAATAAAATCGTTTGCAAAATTTAATACTGTAAATATTTGTTCTTGATAAAGTGTAAGTAAATATTATATTGTCTTTAGTTTGTTTCACCTTTCATTTTGTAAATATGTTGCAGTCTGATTGTTATCTGCATATAAATAGGCTAAAATTCCAAGGGAAAAACTTCTTCTCAGTTCAGTTGAGAAGTCTTTTAGGCACAGTGATTACACCTACTGTTAATGCTCTTCAAACGGCAGAATAACTGACCCTGTGGTGGTACCTCTATAGATGGAATCCTGAACATTTTTTAAATTCCTATAATTTAAGGTTTTTAATTTTGTTTACTTTAGTCTTGTTTCTATACTGTTCTTTACCTTTTCTATATTTTAAAGTGGACTCTTAAACCATTTATGGTCCAAATATGAACCTGTTACTTTGACACTAGCAGAAAACTTATGACATCTTGCCATAAATACAAGAAAAAAAACACACATTACTAATGACAGCTAGGTAACCTACTAATTTTCTTGCTTTCTGTAATTTTAGATCTGATTAGAAATTAATCAAATTAATTACATTAAAACAAAATGACATTATTAAATATTTTCCGTGGAGCAAATTTAAGAAAATTCGCGAAGAAAGCAAGTATTTGTCAAAGAGAAGTATGTTTTTATATTATGATGAAGATTGAACCTATTTTAGATGTTATTTCTGATGATTCTCTATTAAGATAAATATATTATGTAATAACGCAATATTTTATTCGCACATAATTTAGAATCCATATACGAACTAATATTTGCAATTAAAGACGTCTATAACAATGGTATAACTCTTAAGCTCATATTGTGTAGTTTTTAATATTGTTTTACCATGATATTTAATTTTTATTTTGTAAGTTGGGATGACAAACACTTGGCTTGAAGTTCAACCGTCCCCAATGAAGTAGTTGTTTCTCAATAATTATGATTTTAGGAAGATTAAGTTGTTATTGACATGTACTTTCTCATGCTGGTTTCAGGCTTATTCCTCTAATTCAAAATATGCAGATCATAAATCTCTGGAGAGGATAAGAAATATTGGTATTTCAGCACATATAGACTCGGGAAAAACTACTCTAACAGAGAGGATATTATTCTACACAGGCAGGATTGATGTTATGCATGAGGTAAGCAATTTTGTAATCCCAATTTTAGTATACTAACTTGAAACAACTTATTAACAAGTGTTTGTAATATATTTTTGCTTTCATAGTGTAAATAAAAAAAAACATTGTGTTAATTTCCCACTGTAAAGTTCATCTTTCTCTTAAATAAGTTACTTTGTAATATTTCCCTTAACTGTTTGAGCATGAAGTAAATCATAATTTCAAATATAAATAGAGAATGGGATCTAGGGATCAAACTTAGTTTCCACACACTATGAAATTTATAGCATACTAACTGACGCCCATGACTTCGTCCATGAAGATAAAGGTTTTTTAAACCAACCACGAAATATGTCGCCACCATTTTGGTACTAGTCAAAAAAACACAGTGACAATGCAATGAAAATCTTCTGAATGCTGTAGGAAGCTATCAATTATAGTGCCATAAGTGTATGTACAAACAGAGGCCCTCACTGGTCCTAATGTACTTGTTAGGACAATGTACCATACCTGATATAATGGAAGAACAGGTGAACCATGTCAGTGGCAGGGGGATAATCACTACACAACTCCATCAAATGTTGGCTCCAATCCTCTAGACCATGCTGTAACCACAGACCCATTTCATGATATTCCTCAGGTCCTGGTTCCTCAATGAAGTTGGATTTAGTGGTTAGTGATGCAGGTATCCATCCAGGTAGATACCACTGCAGAGCCCATTATTCTGCAGTGAGCAGTAGTGTACAAACTTTTCTATGTATTGGTCTGAAGCATCACTGAGAGCTAGTGTAATCACTTTGCACATGAGACTTAAGAAGTGATGTCTCAGGTAGACTGGCAGGGTGTTTCCACACAGAAATATTCTGACACATCATTGCTATGGGCAGATGTTGTATTTATTATCAGGTGAACATAAGTTCTTAAGTCTGATATGCCTAGTGATTACACTAGCTCTCAGTGCCCTTCAGACCGAAACACAGTAATGTTTGCACACTTCTGCTTCACAGTTGAATAACCGGCCCTGGGTTGGTACCTACCTAGACAGATACATGCATAGGAATCCTACCACCAGAAAAATATATAACTACAGCTTGAATTATTTATACTGTTTTAGGTAAAGGGCAAAGATAATGTAGGTGCAGTAATGGATTCAATGGAGCTGGAGCGACAAAGAGGCATAACTATTCAATCTGCTGCCACATATACAATATGGAAAGAGCACAACATTAATATCATTGACACTCCAGGTCATGTGGACTTCACAGTAGAGGTAGAGAGAGCATTGAGAGTTCTAGATGGAGCTGTGTTGGTTCTTTGTGCTGTAGGGGGAGTACAGAGTCAAACACTAACTGTCAACAGACAAATGAAACGCTACAATGTGCCATGCCTTGCTTTTATTAATAAGCTCGATAGAATGAGTGCAAATCCTGGAAGGTGAGCTGTACATTTATTTTACTTGACTGAAATGTTTAAATCCTAATATTATAAGTGCAAAAGTAACTCTCTCTGTCCCTCTGTCTGTTTTTTACCTTTACATGGTTTAACCGCCAATCATCACGAATTTTTAGACAGAGATATCTTGCATCCTGGCGATGGACACAGGAAACTTTATATCCCGGAAAACCAAATAGTTCTCTAGGGAAAAAAACCTATAATTGTGGGCATCAGCTTGTAATTAATAAAACAAACACTAGTGAACTGTTTTTAAAACAAACTCTAAATTACTTTTGATAACAAAAAGTAATTTACATTTTGTTTCAGAAACACCTTATTTGAGTTATATAGTTAGAGCAAGCTAAGTGTTTAGCAACTGGTCCATGAACCGCGGTTTTTAAAAGCTTACTCTCAAGCAGCTGTGTCAACGTACCACATTGATGTCTATATGAATCGCCCAATGCCACTTCATCTTACTGACTCGGAGTTGCTAAGAGGACTATTCAATGAGACTAATATTTTGACACTTCCGTTGTTGTTTATTTTTGAAAATATTATGTATGTATGGAAAACATGAAATTATTTAAAAAAAAATGACTGTATCCTTTTGAATGGGCAGAGGCGACATGCTAGAAGTTCCAGTGTTTAGATTGGCTAGAATGTCTTTCTTTAGTATATCCATAAGTTAATTTAAAATTACATTATTGGCAACATTGAAATAATAAAAAACACCCCAAATTTATTGCCAGTTTTTCTCTGAGAAGGTCTTATTTTTCGAACTATTGTATTTAGAATACAGCATATTTTTTATTACAGGGTTTTAAAACAAATGCGTTCTAAGTTAGGCCATAATGCAGCCTTCCTTCACTTACCCCTTGGACTAGAAAAAGATTGCCGAGGAATATTGGACCTTGTTGAAGAAAAAGCTATGTACTTTGATGGCGACTATGGTGAAAAAGTACGTTTTGATGAGGTCCCACAAGACAAAAGAGCTGAAGTGAAAGAAAGGCGTCATGAGCTGATAGAACATTTGTCTAATGTAGATGAAACATTAGGTAAGGTTCTCTGTTATACAAGTCTTAGCTTTTAATATATTAATATAATTATTAAATTTCCTCATTATATACATCACCCAGTAAAAGTCAACTTAGAAATATGAATCCATTTTTAGTATGGCAGACTTTAAATAGACAAACAGAGAGACTGGCAGCGGTCTATAGTCCGATTGGTAATCCGCCAGCTATGCTTTAAAATTATTGATTGCATAATATTAATGTTGTTTTAAATACAGGGAACGGGACAATGACCACAAATTTTACAACAATCACATACCACTTCACAAGTGTGTTATTTGAGAATTCCCCCCTACTAATTAGTTTGTGCAATTGCTACATATTGCACAAACATGTTAGTATGTACACTCTTTTATTCTCTTCTTATATTCTTAGCTCTTTATTTTCTATTTATTTCCTAATTATTTTTTGAATTATTTGCAAATGATGTATATTTTATAATAATAGTGAAAAATATATTTATTTAACATTAATTACTTCCTTACTTCTTACTAATACCATGTGTGAAAGTTTTAGCTGAGCAGAATCTGATGTTTGGAATAGAGATATTATCAATTGGAAAAGCATAAGTTTTTAAAACACTATGAAGTCCCAAAGATGCTTTGAATTAATATGTATATCCTAGACTGTATCATATTGTACTATATATACAATTTTAGTTTACATACTTACAGTCACGCCTTTTTCCCATAAAAGGGGAGGCAGAGGCGACACCCATAGCCCAATTTTCGGCCCGCTGGAAACGAGACTGTTACGGTTGGTCAAATCACCGCTATTTTCGTATGAGTCAAAAATTTCTTACTCCCCATTGCGTTCCCACAAGCAGTATTGTGACAGCATTGCATAATTTGGTGTTATTCTGCACAAATAAAGACTGTCCATTTAATACCTTAGTCGACACCTCCATAGGAAAGAGGCAGGTGCTTTTATACTATGCCGGAAACCTATCAGCTGTCCAAATACCCACATGTTGATTAAAGGTCTTTTTAATAATATTGTTCATTTCTATTACAGGCGAAATATTTTTAGAAGAAAGAACTCCAAGCATTGTGGATCTAAAACAGGCGATACGACGGACAACCCTAAAGCGTGTGTTCACGCCAGTATTACTGGGCACTGCCTTAAAGAATAAAGGAGTTCAACCATTACTCGACGCAGTGTTGGATTATCTACCGCATCCTGGTGAAGTCGAGAATACGGCTATATTAAATGAAAAGACAAATGCTGAGGGACAAACTATAGTACTAGATCCCGCTAGAAGTGATAGTAAGCCATTTGTGGGATTAGCCTTCAAGTTGGAAGTGAGCAAATTCGGACAGTTGACATATCTAAGATGTTATCAGGGCATGTTAAAGCGCGGCGATAATATTTTTAATTCTAGGACAGGAAAGAAGGTTAGTCTAATTTCAGTATTACATCTAATAATTTATACATTTTTTAAATAGTGCAGAGTAATTTATGAAACTGGCAATGCAAAACGTTATACTTGAATTGTTTTAAATTTATTGTTAAATATTTCCTATTTCATTAAATACGATTTAAATGATCAGCAAATTATTATTTTTGTTCAATATTGAAATATATGGAACAGAAACTGATGGTTCTGTAGTTTAGCTTAGCTTTAAAAGTACATTATTAAGAACATATCTTACTTCTTTTATTCACGAACAAAAATGGTAAGTTATAATGACTGGCTTGGGCTTAAATTGACACAATCCCCACTCTTTGGGTGTGACTCGTGGCGATGGCGGAATGGGCGTGTCAACATGGCGGCTTGGCTAGGCAGGCAGACATCGGCTAACATAATATCCATTACAGAATTTTGAAATTCTGTTTGTAGTTACATCATTTGGTTCTTAAATGGCGATTCATAACATCGAAATAATTATTCTGCACGCAGATTAATATGATGTCCGTATTTTCAAATTCAAGTTGAGGAAACTACCGAAAAATTGTAAAAAAGGTGTACAAACGGTGTACTTAATACAATATGGCATTAAGTCCGCCGTTTGTACAGTTAGTACAATGAAGTATAAATAAAGAAATATATTGAGTAGGAACTAATCATTTTTTATTAGGTCCTAGGCAAGCTATGTATGTTTTCATTATTGAATTATGTAATAAATAAAACAGAAAGGTTTTATAAAGAAATGGCTGCAATTAAGACAGCCAAAACTAAAATCATGTCATATAACCTTTGTAGTGACAAAGATAGAGAAAGAGATGCTTAGATGGTTTGGACACGTAGAGAGGATGGATGAAAGAAGATTGACGAAACAGATTTATGAGGCGAGTGTGAATGGGCAAGCCGGTAAGGGTCGACGTAGGCGAACATATTACGATCAGATCGAAATCGTTTTAAGGAAAGGCCACGTCAAAAGTATCTGCAACCGACGAGCTTGTATGAAAACACTAATGAAAGTAGAGGAAGCTAAAGATGTGTGTCAGGATCGTAGCAAGTGGAAAGATGTGGTCTCTGCCTACCCCTATGGGAAAGAGGCGTGACTATGTATGTATAACCTGACTGTCGAGATTTCAACGATATCCATTTTATTTCAGGTTAAAGTGTCTCGTTTAGTCCAAATGCACTCTAACAACATGGAAGAAATAAACGAAGTTTTCGCCGGTGATATATTTGCTCTGTTCGGTGTTGATTGTGCTTCCGGTGATACTTTTGTAAACGACATTAAATTAGATGTGTCGCTGGAATCAATCCACGTCCCTGACCCTGTTGTCTCAATGTCTATAAAGCCGAAGAACAATAAGGACAGAGATAATTTTTCAAAGGCTGTTGCAAGGTACTGTCTAATTATGAAAACTTCTTTAGAATCATTGTGATTTGTAACTCGATGAAACGATAAAGCGACACTAAAGACAAACATATACATCTATAGGATTTAGTCTGCGAGAGAATGAGATAGATTATATTGATATTTTTGAATTCGTCCAAATCTTTGATATCGTTGTAGATTTTGCTCTAATTACCTTGACAACTAGATCCAAAACCGTAATTGACGCTGTGTTTAAAAGATATTTTAATCAAATCCAAACCAAAGCTTTTATTTCATACTTTTGTTACCATAAGCCATTCATGTCATTTGTTGAAATTGAAAACTTGCAGTCTGTGTAATATGTAAGTTATATGATATATGTTATGAAGAATAAAATTTAAAACAATTTTTAAACTTGATAACAATATTATAATACTTCTGATGAGTAGGATAATTGTAGGGTTTCATTATTCTATATATCTTTCTCATTCTCTCGAAATTTAGTTTTCTGAAGGGTTTTCATACGCGTGAGAACTGCACCCGTGTTTTTTTTTGGGGACGATTAAACCAGTATCGTTAATAGTCTACCACTTTTTTTTAGCAAAGAAACTAACAAATTACATTATCTATGTCTATAACCTTTTCTTGCCTATTTTTCTGAAGATATGCTCTTATTGTGACCAGCTATCACGTATTCAGAAAGCTATATAACCAATTGAAAACACTATCATCGTCTTGTGTTCATGATGTAAAATGTCTCTTATTGTCAATAGAAGAATATAAACTGCTATTATTACTATATTAAATATTTTGTTGATTTTATCCGGCTCGAAGGACCAAAAAAACCTTTAAGTCTTGTTTCTACATAAACATCTGAATACGAATTGAATTACAATGTGATTGAGATATTTTTAGATTCACCAAAGAAGATCCGACATTCCATTTCCGTTACGATGGTGACAACAAGGAGACTATCGTATCGGGTATGGGTGAACTTCACTTAGAGATCTATGCGCAGAGAATGGAGAGGGAATACAATTGTCCTGTTGAATTGGGAAAACCTAAGGTTGCTTTCAGGTAAGTAATAGACAGGTCTCGAAAAGGTGACAATTTCTTACATGTCAGACTCAAAAACCTAGGCCGTTGACAGAAAGCAGTCACAGGTGCGAGAGGGCTGTTATTGATTTGTAATCCGCTTGTTAAGCGTAGAGATGGTGACAAGTTGTTGATGGCTGGCTACAGGCCGATCAAGCAGAGCAATGGAAAGGACTATGTTCAGTGTTTTTCTGAGAAGTAGAAAAGGAAGGAAAGGTTCTCGAGTAGCAATTACTAGGTTTGGGTTCTAATAGATGGAGTACGACTTTTTTTTTGGATAAAATGACGAGTCGAGCGTAACGTTCTCTGGTAAGTGCAACGTCTGCCCATAACAAATGCTATGTCTCCCATGACTATTTCTGTGTGGCACCACACTGCGCTCACCCTGAGACATCAGTTCTTAAGTCTCATATGCCTAGTGATTACACTGGGTCCCAGTGCTCTTCAGACCAAGTAGTTTGCACACTACTGCTTCCGATATAAGCCGATACGTGTTCGGCAGAGTAGAATAGACCCTACCTATTTCCTACGGACAGCCTTGATTCGTGCAGAGTAACACCATAATATGCAATGCTGTCCACTATTCTGCTCGAGAGAACTCTATTGGGAGACAAGAGTTTTTTGTCTATTACCCAAATGGCGGCGACATGGTTCGCCATCCGTCTCGTGAGTAGCCTCTGCCTACCCCTTATATGGGAAAAAAGTGGGACTGCACATATTACTGTGTATAGTACTGTATTTATGTACATACTACTGCTTCACGGCAGAATAAATAGCCTGGGGTGGTACCCACCTGGACGAATTCCAGTATTGGAATCATACCACCAGTAAACCTGCACCTGCTCGATTTTGCGGGAAGTCAATGGATGTAGGTGGCTCAGGTTTCGTGGAAATCTTTGCTGAAATAATGGTGATGACGAATTTTTTACATTAATTTTACATTTGATGTTATAAAATTAGCCTTAGCCCAAAAACCTACAAGTTCAAGAATCTTTCGTGATATTTACCATTTTTTTTCATTCATTCACTTATAGCAGACACATTATAACTTTCTTTGTATGTGCTGAAAAATAGTTACTGTTAAATCTTCAATTTCAGAGAAACAATGATATCGCCTTGTTCATTCGACTATCTGCATAAGAAGCAATCCGGTGGCGCAGGACAGTTCGCAAGAGTCGTGGGTATTATGGAACCGCTGCCTCCTGACCAAAATACTAGTAAGTGACCAGACGAGCCAGTCCCTCACCTGATTGTAGGATGCCGCGCCAGGAATTTTGCCATTACTATGAGATTACCTCTATCCTATCCTCAGTGGTGAATCGGGTCGTACTTTTTTTTATTGTATAAAGTGACGAAACGTGCAAAACGTTCACGTGCAACGTCCGTCCACAACAAATGCTCTGTCACCCAGAATATTTCTGTGTGACACCACACTGCGCTCGTCACCCAGTTCTTAAGTTTCAAATTCCCAGATTACGCTAGCTGACCGTGCCCTTCAGACCGAAACACAGTAATGCTTGCACACTACTGCTCTGCACGGCAGAATAACTGGCACTGGGGTGGTACCTACTGAGACGGATTCCTGCATAGGAATCCTACCACCAGTAGCACTGTGCAGCACCGCACTGCGCTCGTCACCATGAGGCCTTAAGCGTCGGTCCTTAAGTCTTATATGCTCTCATAAGTCTCAAATGTAATTACACTAGCTTCTATGCCCTTTTAAACCGAAACAGTGCAAACGCGCACACTGCTTGATTGCAGAAAAACTAGCAATTAGGTCCTCCTGGCCAACTTTCGACCACGGCGACAACTTCCGAACACTGTCGCCGAAATATGGCTAAATATGGCTGAATATTGAGTGCAGGTTTAGGAATAATGTCCTCGAAATATTATTGGTGTGTAACAATTTCAGCGGTATTTGCATCGCGTATCGAAGAAGTTACAAGCGAACTGAGTCGCTGAGCTAGGGCCCTTTCGCTGTGGCAGTGCACCTCACACATTTTGTCACTGAAGTCTTTATCATATAGTTTTATTATTATCTGAGTCCTATACAGTTTTTATGCGAATAAGTTGTGCGATGATGTCCTCCTGGCCGAATTCCGACCATGATGATAACTACCGAATACTGTCGAACGTTATCAACTGCAGCAGGAGATATTATAGTGCCACAAGTGTACGCACAGAGGCACTAGCTCGTCCCAACCTAACCGCTCTCGATGTAACGCTCATGCGATAACATCGGATCAGTGTCAGTAACACCGGATCTATTACAACAAACAGACCCGAAAACCAAAATTTGTGTTTTTGCACCTAACCTAACTATGGTAGCCTAAGCTGTTACACCTACTGTCTACATACTCGTACATATAATTTTAGCCTATGACTAGTCCACTACTGAACATAGGAATCCCCCATAGATTGCCACAAAAGTGTGTCGCTCTTATTTTGGGGGATTTTGACATAGTTGCCACGCTCGGCATGCGCATTCACAACCGCAGTTTTCCATATTTATTCAGATGTTCCAGGAATATGCTGCTGCCCAATTCCTGGTTTTAATTTTCCCTCTGTCGACTTTTACGACACCCACGGGATGAGACGGAGTGGTAGATTCTCTTAAGCTACATGGTATAAACTTAATAAACAATAACTTCATGCTTGAAATAACTTAATCAAACTTATATTGACTGTTATGTTATTGTTAGTAAAATATAAATTTTTCAATTACAGTGTTAGAGTTCTTGGATGAAACAGTAGGAACTAATATACCTAAGCCATTTGTACCCGGCGTCCAAAGAGGTTTTATCGACACTTGCCAAAAAGGATATCTCTCGGGTCACAAAATATCCGGAGTGAAATTTCGCCTTCAAGACGGCGCGCATCACATTGTGGACTCCAGTGAACTTGCTTTCTTCCTCGCCGCTAAAGGAGCTGTTAAAGATGGTAATTTTATCTAAGCGATTTGCTACTAATTCCATTCAGTACCTTGATATTTTCCATACATATTCGTTTCCCGATATAGAGACCCACTAAGAATGGATATTAGGAACTTTTACTCCTAAATAATTACACGGGCTGCTGCTATTTATATGCAGACATATGCAGACTATTTGTCGACCGCGTGGCGTAGTGGTTAGCGTACCTGACTTCTGCGCCACCGGTCCTGGGTTCGATTCCCAGCCGGAGGTAACATTTGTGCAAAAACACAAATTGCTGCTTTCCGGGTCTGGGTGTGTTGTGCATGTGAAATATATGTTTGTAAAACGCACCCACGATACAGGAGAAAATCCTACTGTGGGGCTACGTTTAAAAAAAAAAAAAAAAGAAAAAGAAAAAAGAAAAGACTTTAACAGATTTCAATTAATCAAGAAACCCATAAATAGCGTAAAGAGACATTTTTTGACTGAGTTGGAAACCTTAACCTTAACTCCTATACATACTATATTTATTTTGCCGTATGAAGCTCATTCTATGGTTACTGGGATCAAATGAAACCGATCACGAATCCAACCACAGTAGACCCCCAGATAGAAAACTTTTTTAGTTACAACGGTTTTGTAATAGAAGTGCGATATTTATGATGCCAACCGTCTATTAACCTTCGCAAGACAGGCGTAGACCATTGATATACAAAAAACCCAAGCTCCATACAAAAATCACTTCAAAAAGAGTCCCCGATCGATCAAAACAAAAATAAAGACACAGATCATAAATTCCTGTTAAATAAACACAAATTTAAATCTTATTCCAACGACATGAAGTAGTTTTTTCATCTGTTTTTAATCTCGGTCATTCACTCGTTGACCTTTTTGCCGATATCCGATATAATATCTATGCCCTAAAATCAGAGATAGTGTCGTAAGCAGTACAGTAAGGGAGACAGTATACATACAGACAAGAACTATTGGACAAAATAGAGGTTTATGGTAAAACGGTTCTGCATACTTCAGACATATAAAGTCACTTAGAAGCAGAATCTCTTAGGTCTCATATCTTCTATGGTCTTAAATTTTTGAAGTGAAAACTTCTATAGTCAAGTAGCGAACAGCGGCTTGTGTATACATATACGCATATATACAAAAATAATGTATATGCTCGGCGTGCCGATAGATGTGAAAAACAAATTAATGTTTGCTAATGTTAAGTGCAACGTCTGCCCTTAACAAATACTGTGTCACTCAGAACATTTCTGTGCGACACCACATTGCGCCCGTCACCCTGAGACATCAGTTCTTAAGTCAGTGATTACACTAGCTCTAAGTGCCCTTCAGACAGAAACACAGTAATGTTTGTTTATTTTTTTATATTTGTAATTTTGGCAGAATAACTGTCCCTGGGGTGGTACCTACCTAGACGTATTCTTGCATAGGAATCCACCACCAGTAAAAATATTAATGATTTTTATTTTACAAATAAATTTTTTTCGATACTACAGTAAATTTGATTATCCCAAACAAAAACTCATATTTATATTTTTTATTTAAACTGCGTTATTTCATAGTTTTAAGTTTTCACTCCATCGGCAGTCCTTAATGACTGCGTATTTTTCAATGAGGAAAATAATAATTTTCTTCGTATTTTAGTGTTCGAAGAAGGCAGTTGGCAATTACTAGAACCAATCATGTTCGTTGAAGTGACAATGCCGGAAGAGTTCCACGGAACTGTCATTGGACAGTTGAACAAAAGGGGAGGCATCGTCACTGGCACTGAAGGCTCTGAGGGTTGGACGACAATCTATGCCGAAGTACCTTTGAATAATATGTTCGGATATGCTGGCGAGTTAAGGTGAGAACACACTATCTAAACTATTTTTTATTCTGTTGGAAACCAATTAAATATTGACCTTTAATTAAAAAAAAATTGATTTGCATGTTATCATCATCATTTCAGCCTATCACTGCTGAACATAGGCCTCCCCCATAGATTGCCACCAAAGTTAGTAGCTCTCTTTGGGGGGCTTTTACCATAGTTGTCACCCTTGGCAACCGCAGTTCTTTTTTTATGGAAGAAAGAAAACGAGCAAGCGGCTCTCCTGATGGTAAGTGATCACCGCCGCCCATGAACATTTACAATACCAGAGGAATAGCAGATGTGTTGCCGGCCGTTGAGAAATGAATAGGCTTTTTCTTTCTTCTCTTTCTCTCTCTCTCTCTCTCTCTCTCTCTCTCTCTCTCTCTCTCTCTCTCTCTTATTCAGATCTTCTATGAAAATGCTGTTGTCCTATCTATTGGTTTTAACGACATCCACAGGATGAGATGGGGTGGTATATTCTCTTAGATATAAATATAAATACTTAAAATAATTCGTCAACCTCCGTTACGCGCCCTTCAGTCTGGAGTTGGTTTCGTTCTTTTTTTGATTTATTTTTTTGGTTGTAAGATAGCGAGGAGACGAGCTCAGAACAAATTGTATCACCCAGAACATTTCTGTATGGCACCAAACTGCTTACGTCACCCTGAGACATCATTTCTTAAATCTCATATGCCCAGTAACCACTAGCTAACAGTGCCCTTCGAACTCGGCGGTAATGTTTCCATATCACTGATTGACTTCAGAATAATAATAATGGAACTGCGGTGGTACGGATTCTAACTAAATTCTATATCATGTATATAAGTGTAAACATCTTTAAATTGTTACACCAGTATTACAGTAGGATTTCTATGCAGGAATCCGTCTAGGTAGGTACCACCGCAGGTTCAGTTGTTCTGCCGTGAAGCAGTAGTGTGCAATCATTAAAACTGTTTCCGTTGTTGGTGCCACGTATAAATGTTCTTTGTTTTGGGCAGACGTTGCACTTACCATCAGGTGAACAGTTTGGTCGTCCAGTCACTTTTTTTTATAAAAAAGAACCTTATTCTTAAATATGTATTTACAACCATGGTTTTGTCATATTGTATAATTTTGAATTTTTTTTAATGTTTAATTGAATTATCTGTTTTAAGATCAATGACCCAAGGTAAGGGCGAATTCAGCATGGAGTACAGTCGCTATTCACCTTGTTTACCTGATGTCCAAGAAAAGCTGATAAGGAAATATCAGGAGGAAATGGGTCTGTTACCTGATCAAAAGAAGAAAAAGAATTAATGATCCGCCTAACCTATTTAGATAAATTTTATTTATAATTAATAATGTAAGCATTTAAAATACAGTACATTTAAAAATGTTCATTGTAGTTTTTTTTTACGACTTCCTTTCTCGACGACCGCGGGGTTGGAGACCCGTGGCGTAGAAGACAGGGGTCTTCTACGCCACGGGTACTGGGTTCGAATTCCAACCGGAGCCAACACTTGTGCAAAAACGCAAATGGTTGGTTTCGTGTCTGGTTGTGTGCATGGCTGTATAACGCACTTACGATACGAGATGTACTCTTTATCTGCCTTCTACGCCGCAGATTTTTGGTTGGAATTTCAGCCGAAGTGCACATTTGAGCAAAAATCACGTGAACGTATCGGAGAAATTCTAATGTGAGGCGTGGTTTTTAAAATATTAACCACAAAAACTATCTTGGTGTTATGGTGTAACAATGCACCTTGACGAGTGTGCTCAATTCGCACTTTTACTAAACCTAAAAAATATATTTTGCCTTCCTTTCTGTATGTTTTTTTTTACTGAGTACAATCAAAATTTTAAAAAAGCTGTATACGAAATTAAAAAAAAATTCAATACGAAAATGATGGTAATTGAAAAAAAATATATTTAAAATTACAATAAATAAATACATACATAAATACAACCACGCCTTTCTCTATATAGAAGGTAGACCAGAGACCAGAGTAGGCAGAGACCACATCCGTAGCTCGGTAGGCAACAAAACGTGACGGGGCGGACCATGTCGCCGCCATTTTGGTACGAGTTGAAATACTTGCTTCCCATTGCGTTCTCACGAGTAACACCAACCACAACCAACCACTTGCTTGGCGGAGAGGAAGAGGATTAGTTAAGAAATTAACGTGGAGTAGGAAATGAGAATTTGGAAAAGGATCTAAAATAAATAAATATAGAGTAAAATATAAATATTATACTATATACCAACCAAAATAAGAAATGATATAACTACGTTAATTTTCAAGAACTGTACACGTTTAATTCTAAAACTACGCCTATCTGTTAAACGTCATGTGTGCGTTCTCTCAGCGGCCGGACTTATAGATAAGCAATCTGTATTGCCAGCTCCTATCCCACGTAACATCATCCGTGTGAGGTTCAATAAGTAAGTTCAGGATTCTTGTTAATATCCTGAGAAACACCCCAGGTGGGAAATTAAAAGAGAAAATTAATTGAAATGGCCTACATTCATTTGTCGCTGAAGGTGCGGAAATTAATACCTATGACGAAGCAGCGGTTCTTAAATTGTTTTTAAAAAGCCTGACGACAGCCGGGCCGACGTCATGACCTTCTGTCACTCATATTTATTAAAAAATAATAAGCGTATGATTTAAAAAAAAACTAAACACTAACCAAAGAACCACAAAAACGGTTTATTTAAATTAAACAATATCCACTATTTTAGTAACCAAAAGAGAAATTGAGATGTCTCACAAAGTTAAAATGATAACTAATTATTTTTTAACGAAAACTGAAAGCATGAAATAACACTTAATAACCGCGTGTCCGAAAGATGCACCCGACTTCTAATCGAATGGCCTAGGTCTTTTTTTCGTATGTGTGGTAGCTGTTAGCGCAGCGGCTTTAACAGCTTCGTTGGAAGAGACTCGCGAGCAGAAGACCCGCAAGTAAGGGTACAATGTCGCTGCTGGCTATGACTCGGAGCCCGCCATCTCGACGCCGTCTGCTGCTCCGCTGTACTCCGACCCCTGTAGGCGAATCAGGAATCCCACTAACAAGGTTTCTCGCAACGATCCAAGGGTCCCTTGGAAGGCGGTCGAAACCTCGGTGTCGAAAGAGGTCTTTTTTTAAAACAATATAAATATTATTTTATAAAAACTCTACGACTCGGTAATATAAAGTTATAAAAATATTTGTGTCGAAAATTAGAATCGACCTGGCACAGGGATGAATCTTGTGTAGGCCGTGTGCCTACGTCCTCGCGCTCCGGCGAGCGCGGTGGAACCGGACAAAGGCTAACAGCAATTACATCACCGAAATTATATATGTAACCGGGTATAGCGGGTGCGTGTGTGTACGCGATAGGAGATGTGATTAAATCACATTCGACAAGTATAATATTTTAGGACGTCTTTTGTTAAAATGAGCATCCCCGACATCCCCGGGATGCTTGGGAAGGGGGAGTCGTTGTCGATTGCTGCCACTAACGGCCACTAACTAAGCTGTTATTATAGGAATTTTGAGATCGCGGTGTAAATCTACATTCCGCATATAACTAGATGCGCCTGTAATGACGACGCAAAAAGATGGCCTCAGTCGTTCTATGCAGGCGGCTTAAGAGATGTCCATCTGGAATAACCGACCATTTGGCTACTCTCAATAGACTAATCAACATTAAACTTACTACTGTTAAAAGCTTATAATATTTACCAATTATTGAAGTGTTATAATTGATTACCTCAATTATAGCACTTCAGTAAGTTTAAGATTTCAAGCTATTAATGTTTACAAATAACAATGATACTGAATTTAGTTAATACAAATTAATTCCACAATCTATTATTAATAGTTAGTTTTATTTTTAGTTCATTTATACATTAATTAATCTTAATAATTACAGAATTATTATAACAATGCTTAGTAATTAGTTGCTCAATCGTGCTCGCTTAGTGCCTCAATCGCACAGGAACGATTATTCGAGCTAGCCCCCCTAAAGAGACAAAGATATTAGTCTGGATATCGAAGAAATTATCAACGTATTCGCGAAAAAGAAATGAAAGCTTGAATTCGTTATTTAAGTAAGCACCTAAACAAAATTATTCTTTAACTGTAAAAGTTTCATCAAAATCGGTTTAGTAGTTAAGTCTAGATGTGATATTGCGATGTGCAAACAAACACATTTCATCATAGATTTTGTAAACGTCTACTTCGTAGGAATGCAATGTATCGATCGTGGGAGAGTCCGTAGTCCGACTTGCACTTGGCCCATTTTCGGGTGGCCGCTACCACAACCTTTTTTAAGGGCTGAATCCGCGCCTGGTTAAACTAGCTGGAAGCTGAAATGTTATTTAAAAATCTTATGTAAATTAAAAAAAAAATGTATTTTTACGAATACGTCACTCACCTTCGATATGCCGACGACATAGTCATAATGGCAGAATCGCTGGAGGAACTAGGCACTATGCTCAATGACCCCAATAGTGTCTGCCAACGGGTAGGTCTTAAGATGAATATGGACAAGACGAAGATAATGTATAAGGTCCATGTCACCTATACCGGTTGTTGTTGGGAACACTACGCTCGAAGTTGTTGACGAATATAGTAGGTCCGACTAGGTAGGTCCAACTTCGACCAAGAGGTCAATCGACGGATCCAACTCGGCTGGCGAGCGTTCGGGAAACTACGTCACATCTTCTCGTCAAGAATACCTCAAAGTCTCAAAAGCAAAGTTTACAACCAGTGCGTGTTGAAAGTGATGACATACGGAACAGAGACGTTACTGCGGGCCGCTTGAGTAAGCTCAGATTCGCTCAGCGAGCTATGCAAAGAGATATATATATCGGAGTTTCTCTGCGTGATAAAATCCTTAACGATGATATCCGCAGCAGAACTAAAGTAACCGACATAGTCCTAAGGATTAGCAAGCTTAAGAGGCAATGGGCGGGCCATATAGCCCGTAGTTTTTATATAAAAATTTCTTTAAAAAATATTTGAGTTAATAATCTTTAACATGCTCGAGTTTTGTGTTGGGTTCTTAATATAGAGATGCAGTGATTTAAAATTGTACAATCATTCTAACACTAATAAAATTTTCTTCTTTCAGATTTTGCTTACTCGTTGCACTTATCGAAAATGTAACGATGAACGTATGCCGCCATTTTAAACCAATCACTTGGCAGGCTGATTGGCAAGCGCTTGTAATAGTTTGTGTATTTTATGACGTAAGCCGATAGGTGTCCGGCAAGGTAGAATAGCGCCTACTTCTTTCCTACCGAGGTGTTTTAAGAGGTAACTAAGGTATTGTACGGAATAAAACGATAATATGCAATGCTGTCACTTTACTGCTCGTGGGAACGCAATGGGAAGTCAGAATTTTTTGTACCAAAATTTGTCGGCTCGGTTGGCGCAGTAGTTAAGCACTTGACTTCTGCGCCGCGGGTCGCGGGTTCGATTCCCGCACGGGACAAATATTTGTATGGCTTACAGATAGTTGTTCCGCGTCTGTGTGTTTGTGAATGTGGAATTTATGTATGTAAAACGCACCCACGACACAGGAGCAATTCTACTGTGGGACATCGTTTAAAAAAATTGCTTCCCGCAAGGGCGAAAAGTTGGCTACGTGACCGGCCTCTGCCTACCCCTTATATGAGAGAAAGGCGTGACTGTATGCATGTAATAAAATTTTAAATTGTCGCTGAAACTGTGCTTCGTATTTCGTCAAATTTACCTTGATTAAATTGCCGTTTAAATGTATAAATAAACGGAATAATTATTTGCGTTTCGCAAAACTTCAAGGCAAGATTATTTACTTACTTTAGTACTTAGAGCTGTTAAGTGTTGGTATTTGTTGTGCTTCATTAAAATATAATATAGAAACATTAACAGAAGTAAAATTATAATAAAATAAAATTTAATGTAATAGTTTACGTGAATTGTTTTATTACTAAATAATTATAATTAAATAATAATAATATTGAATATAGATTTTATGATGTTTTCTGTATCTAAAAATAATCTTATGTTTTCGATATAAGCGTTTAATACTACACACTAGGGTTAAATAAATAATGTTAAAGCAAACGTCTATTTAGTTAGGTATGTTAATTATCAAAGAATTTAAGCTATGCTATTTTAACCATATGACATTACCACTCAAAGTAAGCTTAGAAGCCTAGGTTCACGAAAATAGTCGAAGGGCGAAGTCGATTCTGTGACGTCATGTTTCGCAGTCAGCTTTTTACCATTGTTTACCATTGGGGTATTGGCGCTAGTTATTTAGACAGAAAAATAAAGTCGTAAAAGAAATATCGGAAGTCGTAAATAGTAAGGGACAAATTGTGGCGGAATTTCAGGATATAAATGTTTATTCATTTCTACTAACGGTGAATATGTCGCAGCTGCTTCATTTAGAGGTTGCTGAAATTCTGCGCATAAATTTTTTTAATATTATGTTTGACGTCAACGAGGTTGAATGAATGATATCTTAATTCATCACTCAACCGGTCTCGGGACCGTATTCTCCAGGGTGCGGTCATCACATCACATTACTGTGTGACCACACTACGATCGTCACCTTGAGACCTTCAGACCTAAACACAATAATGTTTGCATTCTACTGCTTCACGGCAAAATAATCTGCGTAGGCAATCTGTCTGGGTCAATCCTACCCTGGGCCGGCCCGTCCATATACGTAAATGCGGCGGCATGGCGAGGGTACGGGATGGGAGAGAGATATATATTTTCGGTAATGTTATTGCTGTTAGCCTTCTCAGCTTTTACAGCTTCATCGGATACTGTGCTCGCGGACTAGGGGCCCGCGTGCCAGGTTTGGTTTGACCCAAACATAAATAAATAAATAAAAACTCCTACAAAAACCTCGAAGTTCGGACTGTGTCGAGCTTGCTGCGTGCTTTCGCGATTTCGAAAATCTTAAATATTTTAAGTCGTCTAATGACCGCCCGAGGGAGGCTGCGCGCGTCCATTCGGACTGTCGACTTGTGTGTCGGTAACTCTGGGCGGTGAGAACCGCCCTGGAACACGGGTAAATCGTGTGTACGCGGTGTGATTATTGACTATTGCGCGCCGCTCTCTACGGCGGTCGCGCGTCGTGGTGCATGTTATATTAAAGCTATTTACTGTGTGTACAGTGTGGCCTGGATCGTGACTGACGGTATCGTGGTCAGGAAGAGCTGAGACGTCCGTGTCGTCTAGCACGTTTCGCGGGCGTCGTTTGCGTTCGGTCGCGTTTCTGTTTGGTCGGTAATTTACTGCTTTATCCACCAGCGGGTTTGAATGAACCGCGGCTTTTCGAAAAAACGCCGTGATAATTCTCTGAAGTGTTCAGGGATTAAGGGCATTTCACAGTAGCTGTGAAGATCTACATTGCGTTGATACCAACCGGCTCCGGTGGCAGTTCGCAAGAATCGATTTTGTGGGAGAGAGAGGGAGAGGCGGATAGCCTGTTCACCTTTTCTGTGTAGCAGCATGTGATTTTTTAAATCATACTTAGTTAAATAACGTCCAAATAATTGTCAAGACGAGTTTGCAAAAAATTCATGTCCGCAAATTCGAAATAACATAAGCTAATGAATAACATAAGCATTAGCTAATAAAATCAACGTCAGCGTGCCGCCCTTCCGAACAACAGAAAATTTTGCGGTGGGGCTTACTTCACCGTAAACCAGTGTTATCTGTCTTTCTTGCCTTGAGTTATTTATGTAAACTAGATGCCCAACAGTGTTCGAAATTCAACCGTAATTAACAGTTTTTTTAAAGTGTAACGGTGGTTTGAGTAATTATTTTTTGGCAACATTTTAAAATTCTATGGCGAAAATCACTATTCAGTGCGACGGTGTGACATTAGCAGTATGAACGTAAACAAACTACAGACTAAGATGTGATAAATCGTAGTGTTTCCATGCTCTTTGATGTAACTGACATTGAAGGAAAGTAAGGTAATTTTTAATTTTTTCATGCGGATCTTAGCAAATTAACTTACTTTCCTTCATTATAATGGATTACCGCAAAGTAACGCCTGATTCTATTAACTATGTAACTGACATTGTCAATATGAGGACAAATATTATGAATGTTTTATTTTGTCTAATTTAATGTATTTGTAACGTAAGCTATCTATACATTTTAGCTTCCTCGTTCCTTCTCCGTTTAAACATAATCTACGACAAATCTCAAACTCTTCCGTGCGCGCAATATGCTTAAAACAGGTACAAAGTCTTTCTCTTCACGTATTGAAGATAATTTGAATGAAAATTAAGTTTGAGTTTTTTTAGGTACGAAATTTTTGTCTCAATGGGCGCTATTCACGCTATTCCCGTTATACCCCTATGGCGCCGACTTGCCGGCGCTGATACAACCACCAGTAAAGGCAAACAGAAGGTTCATTATGGGAAGAAATGTTTCTTATGCGTTGCTGATTATTCGTTGCAGTATGGAACAAATGTGTATTTTAAAAATCTTTATGGAACAAATTATCTTATTAAAAAAATATTTGAACTTTAATTTCAATTGTGCTTTAATTTCAACACAGTTAAATATTATTAATTTTTTATCACATTCACGCAAGTTATCGTCTCGTTCTCTTTGCGTTAATGATCTATAAATAGACGATGAGGCTTGCCATAAAGCAGCGTCTATTTGTTTTGCAACAAAACTTTTAACGATACGACCGTTAGAAACACAATAAAACTTGTTATAGGGCGAATGCAGAGTGTAGTTCAGTTTACAAAATGCTTCATGTCTTTGTCGAGTAAATCGTATTTCACTTCATAGTAAAAGTTACTAATATTGGTGGGTTCTTTCATCCTCCTTCGGCTTGTTATCCTATTTACCTGACGTAAATGATAGAATATAATTTTATTTAACTATGTATTGTGGCAAACGCAGGGTGTGACACCCCACTAGATGGAGCGACGACCCGCTCTGTGTTGCGTTAAGTCGATGGAAGCAGGTGGCTTAGTACCGTTTTTTATGGAAATCTATCTTGCATAAGACCCGTAATGGACTATGCTTGCGTCGCTTTCGCTCACGCGACGGGCAATCAATTAAAGAAGTTACAGAGCGTTCAAAATCGATTCTTGCGAACTGCCACCGGAGCCGGTTGGTATCAACGCAATGTAGATCTTCACAGCGACTGTGAAATGCCTTTAATCTCTGAACACTTCAGAGAATTATCACGGCGGTTTTTCGGAAAAGCCGCGGTTCATTCAAACCCGCTGGTGGTTAAAGCAGCAAATTACCGACCAAACAGAAACGCGACCGAACGCAAACGTCGCCCGCGAAACGTGCTAGACGACACGGACGTCTCAGCTCTTCCTGACCACGATACTGTCAGTCACGATCCAGGCCACACTGTACACACAGTCAATAGCTTTAATATAACACGCACCACGACGCGCGACCGCCGTAGAGAGCGGCGCGCAATAGTCAATAATCACATCGCGTACACACGATTCACCCGTGTTCCAGGGCGGTTCTCACCGCCCAGAGTTACCGACACACAAGTCGACAGTCCGAATGGACGCGCGCAGCCTCCTTCGGACGGTCAGTAGACGACTTTAAATGTTTAAGATTTTCGAAATCGCGAAAGCACGCAGCGAACGCGACACAGTCCGAACTTCGAGGTTTTTGTAGGAGTTTTTATTTATTTATTTATGTTTGGGTGAAACCAAACCTGGCACGCGGGCCCCTGGCCCGCGAGCACAGTATCCGATGAAGCTGTAAAAGCCGAGAAGGCTAACAGCAATTACATCACCGAAAATATATATATGGAAATCTATGAAGGAGGCCTATGTTCAGCAGTAGAGCTAAGATACGCTGAAATGATGATGTATTGTGGAAACTATAGTCTAAATACGCCCCAGAAAGTTCGTGATATTATATCAAATAGTGATTAACTTTCATACTTTAATCGTTTTGTAATTTCAGTGTAAAAAAGTTTTAGGCAAGCACTAATTAATTTCCGGTTGTAATAGATATTGTCAAGTAAATAATTTGTAAGCGCAATGCAAATTGCCGCGTGGTGGTGGCTTAAGAGAATCTACCACCCGTAAAGTCGACAGTGGGAAAATGAAAATTAGAAGATGTGCAGCAGCATCTTCCTAGAACATCTGAATAAATAAACTGCGGCTGCCAACCCGTCTTCCAAGAGTGGCAACTATAGCATACCCCCCAAAATGAGAGCTACAAACTTTTGTGGCAGTCTATGGGGGAGGTCCTATGTTCAGCAGTGGACAAGTTATAGACAGAAATGATGATGAATGCAAATACAGTACTTCGTAAGTAAATTGCTTTATAATCAGAAGTCGTCTCAGAGTTCTGACATAAAAATTAAGGTACAATAATAATATAAGATGAAATAAAATATCCTACTAAAAAAAGAGTGAAAAAGGTATTTCATTTAATAACTAATCATATTCAATTAATAACGCCGTAAAATCGGAACATCCTTACGAGGTATCCTCTGATGTGTACTAACTACTGCGACTCATCACTGACGGTACCGACCATTTTTTTAGACACTTGTCCCCCAGTTCCTAACTAGGATCTCTTAAAACAACGTGATCATTATCATACAAACATTTATATTTATCATACAAAAGTCTGACCTGTTCGAACATGCGATTGTTTTGTAGTCGTACTTATACATACATACATATATCACTACTTACCCCATCCCACCCCATCTCATCCCGCGGGTGTCGTAAAAGTCGACAGAGGGAAAATGAAAAACAGGAGATGGGCAGCACCATCTTCCTGTAACATCAGAATAAATATACTGCGGTTGCCAATCCGCTTTCCAAGCGTGGCAACCGCAGTATCTATGGGGGAGGCCTATGTTCGGCAGTGGACTTGTGATAGGCTGAAACGACGACGTATTGAAATAATAAATTTTATTAGTTGTAGGATTCCTATCCAGGAAGACTAGATATATACAACCGCAGTGCTAGTTATTCTGCCCTGAAGTAGTGGGCAATCATAACTTTGTTTCTGTTTATCTGTGAAAGACACTGGCCGGAGGCATAGCTAGTGTAATAAATAGGTGTATGGGACTTAGAACTGATATCTCAGGGTGACGAGCGTAGTGCGATGCCACACAGTAATATTCCGGTTGACATAGCATTTGTTATGGGCAGACGTTGCACTTACCATCGGGTAAATGATTTGTTTGCCTCGTCACTCCCTTCCATAAAAAAAATTAGATCATATAATGAAACTTTTACTTTGATAACTTTGACTTTCGGATTTTAAATGAAAAATTGTAAATTTTTTATTACCTACATTTATTTCGAATGTTTTGTCGTAATCATGGAAAATGCAAATATTTTTATATTAGCAATCCTGTCATTGAAAGTCACCACAAAGCGTAGCCGCTTTACTTTTTTCCACTCCACTGGGCTAAAGTTTTGAACATTGGTTCTAAGCCTCCGAATTGAAAATAATTTACGATCTAATGGTCTCGATTGTGTTCCAGATTCGACTAAACCGAATTTCAGCCAGTTGTCAGCTTTTTATTTATTCTTAAACTTACTTTGTATCCTTAACTATTGATTACAACTGTGTCACTAAAACATTACAGCAGTAACGCTTTTTAAAGTATGAATGCCAACCGGCATATATATTTAAAATTCAGAATATGTATGTATATATTCACCCACTCCATGTTATCCCGTGGGTGTCGTAAAAGTCAACAGACGGAAAAATAAAACCAGGAGATGGGCAGCAGCGTCTTCCTGGAACATCTGAATAAATGAACTGCGGTTGCCAACCCGCTTGCTAAGCGTGGCAACTAGGACAAAATCCCCTCATAATTAACTGATATGATTATGATATTAAATTATATATAATAATAACAAACATTTCTCTTTGTCATATGCACTTTGTACTTTCTCCTCTACTTCTTCGTAAGCTTGTTATTTATTGGTCCACTGCTGGATATATGTCCCCCCCCCCCCAATAAGGGAGGATTTTCGAGAACACCCTACTGGCCAGTCGGTGATCAGTCGGCAATTGATGATCGCAGTTTCAGGCGCTGCTCCCTATGACAGGTTTGTTAAATTTCGGACTGACATTTTTCGAGGTGGTAATCTGCCACTTTTCCGAGGCGAAGAGATTTTTCTGACATTTCCCTCAGTCGACTCTTTTAATACCCACGGCATTAGATGACGCAGCAGATTTCCTCGCGCAACCACCACACGGCTATCTTCTCTACTCAATCCAAAGATATTAAAGGACCGTGACAGCCCTTTTAACTTTTCGGTGCAAAAGTATTGACAAATAAATCTGCACAGTTAATAACTTCCGACAGAATTGGAAAAGTACTGACTGTCGCTAAAAACGGCCCGAAGGGCACCACATATCGATCGTTTAATGGGAATTTATGTAGATAACAAGGCCAATGTGATCGTGCCTTGTGGTAGCGGCTTAAGTATCTCTACCACCCCATATCATCCCGTAGACAGAAGTAAAATTGAAAACCAGGAGATGGGCAGCAGCATATTCTCAAAACATCTGAATAAATAAACTACCAAGTGTTGCAACACCTACAGATATTTCATCTTTATTTCAGGCCACACAAGTTTACTGCGGAACAAAGGCCTCCCCATAGATAACCACAAAACACGGTCCAGAGCACGGGCAAAAGCGTACTGGTCGTCGCTCCATCTACTGGGTCGCCCTACACTACGCTTGCCGGTACGAGGCTGCCACTCGAGAACCTGTACAAAAATATGATTAGAACATTGTTATACACATTCGTATATAATTGGGTTGGAAAGATAAAATATTATTTTATGTGAAAACGTACCCGAGGAAAGAAATACGATAGTTTTTATGACCGTTCAAGTTATGTGAATACTTTTGCATTTGCTAAGCTCTTTGATAACGTTCATAGTTTATATTAGCTATTAACCTACTTGCCAGACAGATATATAAAATCTAATTGTACTCGGGTTAGAAGAAATAAACTTTATTTACAATAATGTGAGCATCAGAAAGTTATGTTGAAATATTAATTAATAACAATTCTAATTGTTGAAAAAAAAGTTATGGCGGATTTAGAATGCTACGCTGTTTAGTTATACTTTCATGACAATTTTCTTGATTCCAAACATGGGTATTTAATATTGTAAATTATGCATTTTGCTAATTTTGCGGTCTGGGTTCTCTAGGTAGGTAATCTAAGAAAAGGGTCCATATTGACTTAGTATATTATTTGGATTTATTAAATACGTTTACGTATCTATTGCATATTGACCAGATATTCCATTGGATAGAGAATGATAATGGAGAGGGTCTTTACAAATGCATTTACGACTTTTAAACGTATCAAGCGATTCAGGACAATGCTCGGACTTGAACATTTAATTATACGAGTATTTGAAAGTTTACGGCTGGCTAGAGACTGCCTGTCCTTCTTTCATTAGAATGCGTTAAATTTATTTGATTAAATTGTTACTTTGTTGTAAATCAATCTTTTAAATAAGTTACTTTTACTAGAACAAAATTATAAACTTGAACCAAAAATACATCTTTTTAATTATTTTGTTATTCAGACTATTTAATGAAAAAAAGATAATTAATATTAACCGGTACTCGTTCTCTTCTTGTGGGAGATCAATTAACAGAATTTGACAGGCTACAGTTTTTGTGAAAACCTTTTTACCACTTATGTCACAAGCGTTGCAAATTTATAATATATTAATAAAGCGTTAAAATTATGAATTCATCATATTGTGGATCTCTCTGATTCTGGATTCATATTTACTGGTTGCGCTCTTTTATTAATCAGCTGCTCCATGTTTATTTAAATTTAAAATAGTATAAAACATTGCCGTGAGAAATACATAAAACATAATAATTTAATAGTTTACCAAATTTACGTAGCTCCAACGCAAATTAGATATCATTCTCAGTCAAACGAGATGCTTGTTGCGAAAATTGAATAATAAAGTACATGGAACGTTTGCTACTAAATTAATATATTTTCCATGTATATTTTGAAAAGGAATACAATTTTTATAAAAAAAACATCAATTTTTATTTGTGCACATTTTGTTTATTTTTGAGATTCTTTCAATTTTTCGTGATCAGGTGTTTAGTTCTGTGAAAAATAAAACTCGGTTTAGGATATTTACATGACTATATACGTATTTTGCATGTAGCAGCTAAAGAACAGTTAGGAAATCATCATAAGTAATTATCATGTCTTGAAAGCTTAAAATTTTATTCTTGCCCGTCCAAGTTATTGGAGCGGCAAAAAAAATTAATTATTTTAAATTTAACATTTTAAGAATTCATTGAGACGTACATGATTTTAAGTCTGTTTTACCGTAAATAAATATTATATAATACTGCCTCTTTATAAAAAGAAAATAAGAAAAACAAGTTATAGAAAGACTTTTTTTTAATAATAATAATACAGTTCAGATAAAGACATAAGTATGTGTTTTAAATAATGCGGTTGATCAGCTGGTTTTTTGTCGCAAGTTGTTTTATTATTGGGCAGTTTTCGTCAAAAAAAAATACTTTTATCAGATTTAATTAAATAATAAGTATTCATATTAAATATATTTAATATGTAGGTACATGAGTTAGCTTATATAGAAATTTACTTAAAGCTCCCAAGGGACGCTTGTGTCAAGGTCGAGCCAAGGTAAGATTGAATATTTAAAGACTAAAGCTGATTTGCATTTGCATGGGCTCGGAATAAGAAAGAAATGGAGATTAAAGGAAAGATTACGTTAACTAAGGGACTATGAATGTCAATGAGTTTCAACTTGTTAAAGTTAAGCTCTTCCTTAATCAATTCATGAAATGAAATGCATACCATTTAAAAATTAGTTAAGACAAAGACAAAGTGTATATTGCTCGGTCAGCAATAACAACTTTCTGACTAAGTAACTTGGTATTTTAGGATTTGATACAATTGATTTTTAAGAATTTATCTAATCTAAATCTAAATTAGATAAATTCTTAAAATCTAAATATATAGGAGTAGAATAGCACCTACCTCTTTCCTACCGACTTGTCGTAAGAGGCGGCTTAGGTATTGTACGCACAGCCTGTATTCTTGCAGAAAAACACCATAATATGCAATGCTGTCACTATACGGCTCATGGGAACGCAACGGGGAGTAAGAATTTTTTGACTCGTATCAAAATACCGGCGACGTAGTTCGCTACCCGTCACATCTCGTTTCCCGCGATGGCGAAAAGTGGTCTACGCGAATGGCCTCACACCATTGTTATATATATTTTGGGAGTATATAATGATTTTATTTGGGAAAGGGTTTAAATAATGAAACTAGATAGTTAACCACGGATGAAATAACTATGTATTAAAATAGAATGACAACGAGGGTAAATAATAAAACGTAAAGAGTATTAACAACCTATCTTAAGATTAACTTAATATAACACTGGAAAGAAACACTGCAAATTGGTAGAATTCCTATGTAGGAATCCGTCTAGGTAGGTACCACCCCAGGGACAGTTATTCTGGCGTGAAGCAGTAGTGTGCAAACATTACTGTGTTTCGGTCTGAAGGGCACTGAGAGCCAGTGTAATCACTGACTTAAGAACTGATGTCACAGGGTGACGGGCGCAGTGTGGTGTCACACAGAAAAGTTCTGGGTGACACAGCATTTGTTATGTGCAGACGTTGCACTTACCATCAGTTGAACGTTCTGCTCGTTCCGTCCTTATATCAAATTAAAAAAAATGCCTGAACGGATGACGCAGGCGCTGTAACATATGAGAAAAAAGCGTCGCTGTTTGATTTTCAGATTTATATCATTGACACTGTGTAATTGTCGGTGATTTAACAACCAAATCTTCATAGGCATATTAAGCAGTAGATCTATGGGATTTATTTGATTTAAGTGTGAATTAAGAAGGAGCTACCACCACCCACATAATGAGTTCGTAAGGTACGATTGGTTTCTGCGATATAGGCCGTTTATTCGATAGGTGATCCGGATCTGGAAGTTTGTGCATGTTTGTGCATTTGTGTTAGCAAAACACACGATAAATAATTTATCCCACTGAGGGGCTTTTGTATTCAAAGTAAAAACAAAATCGCCGTAGCCCTGTAGTAGATGGATATAGATACCTATAACCACCTCGATCATTTTTTTTATTGTATAAAGTGACGAAACGAGCAAAACGTTCACCTGATAGTAAGTGAAACGTCCGCCCACAACAAATGCTGTGTCACCCAGAATATCTCCGTGTGACACTACAATGCGCCCGTCACCCCGAGACATCAGTTCTTAAGTCTCAAATGCCCAGTGATTACGCTAGCTCACAGTGCCCTTCAAACCGAAACACAATAATGCTTGCACACTACTGCTTCACGGCGGAATAACTGGCCCTGGGGTGGTACCTATCTAGATTTGATTCATGTGTTGTTTTGGAAATCAATAATGTAGTTACTGTGTAGTAGATAATTAATGATTAATATTGTTGAGATATCGATGTTCAACCACGCCGATAACTTCCCAATACTGTATGAAGCTATCAACTGCGCAGGAGATATTATAGAGCCACAAGTATACATGCAAACACAGAGGCACTCACTCGGCGTTGCCATATTTTTTTTCGGCCATGTTCCGCCGTGTGATAGCAGCTTAAGAGAATCTACCACCAGATGGGGTGGTAGATTCTCTTACATCACATCCCGTGGGTGTCGTAAAAGTCGACAGAGAGAAAATGAAAACCAGAAGATGGGCAGCAGCATCTTCCTGGAACATCTGAATAAATAAACTGTGGTTGCCAAACCGCCTGCCAAGCGGGGCAACTGTGGCAAAATCCTCCCAAAATGAAAGCTACTAACCTATGTGGCAACTTATAGGGGAGGCCTATGTTCAGCAGTGGACTAGTGACAGGCTGAAATGATGATGATAGTGATGTTTTAAGCGAGATTATAAAATCTTTTAAGTAAAAAAGCGGGATTTTTATGCCGACACCGCGACATAATAAAAAAACTTAAATAATTAGAAGTTTTTTAGCATTAATACACCGTGTCAGAGCTTATTAGGATCGATGATTCTATCTCAAAAGACTGGCATTTGATTCATATAACACGAACATTAGTGTTACTGACCGCCTGTCAGGTGAAATTATCGGGTTCCAAATGAAACATTTGTACTGACACAAGTGTTCCACAACATTCGGATCACTTTGATGTTTCGGAACAATGAACCTATTCACTAAAGAGCTACGCACGTCTAGTCGATAGTAGATACATCGATCATTTGAAATGCGATAACGAAGTAAAGCGTATGGAATTGAACAGTGAATCGGTTCACTTGCCTCACCATTTCATCTCTCTTAGATTTCGTTAAAGTAGACTAAGGTGAGTTCTAAAAAAATCTCATTGCGATCCCCAATTCGTAATTAAAGAAAATTTCCTGTTGCCCTTTTTCAACAGAAGATTTTATACAGGCTGATAAAGACTATGAATATTGATTATATTGATCTTATAAATCGGCCATTGTAGTTTTAAGGCCATACTGCTCTGCTACGTGTTTACTCTATACAACTATAAGACATTCCTCTACTATAGTTATATGCTTTGCCACTTCGAGACGTCTACATCGCTTTATAAAGAGTCTACACTGCATCACACTATTAGATGTCTACATTATTCTAACATCAGTCTAGAGACTAGACTGTAGTCACTAAACAATGGTGTCGATGATCTGATATGCATCTATCATCATCATCATTTCAGCCTATCACTAGTCCTATCCCAGTCCTATGCTGAACATAGGCCTCCCCCATAGATGGGTTCAAAAGTTTGTAGCTCTCATTTTGGCGGGATTTCGCCATAGATATACTGCGGTTGTCAACCAAGCCAAGCGTGGCGAGGCTTGGTTGGCAACCGCAGTATATTTATTAAGATGTACCAGGAAGATGCTGCTTGCATATGCATCTACGCTGTGCCTTTATTAGACTGCTACTTTGCTCTTCTACGAGTATACGCTATGCCACTACGAGACTGCTATGTTGCTCTACTATAAAAATAACACAATATATTGTAGAACATTTTTGTTTAGGTGTAGCCTCTTTAAAAATTATTTTACTCAGTCTTACAGATACATAAGTTGTACGTACTGAGAAGTCAGTGTTCAATGGGTGGTGATTATATGAGAGTTTTCAAAGTTTCTGATTCATTTCATTTTCGTAAAAAGGTAATATTTATTAAAATTCAAATAGAATTCACGTGAGTTTTTCACATGAGTACAAAAAGAAACAAATCTCAGAGTATGTGCGAGTCTATGACGGATGTTGGTGCTTTGGAATCGAACGAAGATCGTATGATGGAAAGAGAATATTACTTTCTTATTTTCAATGTTAAGGGTAAGTCGCATACTTATTATACTCTTTGGTAAGCCGTCTCAAAACCATTCAGCCGTTCATCGACTATCATCACAGTCCTCAGCCTTTAAATTATCCATGTGCCCTCCCTAAATTACCACTAAACGCAGTCTCAAGCTAACTACGTTCGACGATTTCCCGCAAAACCGTGCAGGTTGTCGCCCGTCTAGTGGGGCGTCGCCTTACACTGCGTTAGCTACTCGACAACCTTTTTTCCATAGTGGTTATCGGATCACCTGATATTTAATGGACATATTGGATTATATTCAGCGACTGCGTGGCCTGGTGGTCACAGTACCTTTTACGCCACGGATCCAGAGCTCGAATACAATCAGGAAAATAAAATAAAAAAATACGTCTGTATAGAAAAAAAAACAATTAAGAAATCGGTTAATGTATGCTGTAGCTTAAGACCATGAAATGGACCGAACTCAGTGAAAGCCGTAACTCAGTAAAGCATAGTTACATAACAGTTAGATTTTCTCATAGATCCCATCATCAGAACTTGACCAAATTTATATAGAACCACCACACAATATTTATAGAAGTTTTTATTAGAAAGGGGGTACCGCTAAGGTATCCCCTTTCTAATAAAAAAGAATCATCGAAATCCTTAAGAATTATCGCTGAACATAACAAATATTTTTTTAACACATTTGAAAAAAGATTCCAACGAATTAAGAATTTCCTCCAATTTTTGAAGTCGGTTAAATAACATTAAAGTACAAATGTTACTCTCTAGTTACGATTGATAAAGAAACTATGATCATTCTTATTACGCCGCAGAATTATTATAGTTTTTTTAGTTAGCTTTAAGAGAATCTACCACTTCTATGGGGGAGGCCTACGTTCAGCATTAAACTAGTAATAGGCTGAAATTATGATAATGATCATGAATATTACTTATTAAGCTTCTTCAGTTGGCAAATTTATATAAAAGTTCGTGTACGTGTATTTGCTATTATAAAAATATGATTATTTATTTGAATTTGAAATTCAAATCCTCCTTTGTTTGTGCTGTACAAGGTGGGCTAGACTATGTGGCTTCTCTGTTGTCGTTGCCGATTGTAGATTGCATCTTGTCTAGACCCCATACGGTTAACTGAACGTGGGACGGTAAGGCGGAGTATGTGCAGAAGTAACTCTTTTCTGTATCTCTGTTATGTTACGGATAACAATTGTAATAATTTGTGAAGAAACTAATATATCGGCTCCATTATCATATCGAGTAATGCCAGTTACTCGACTTCACAGAGTCAGTAACTCTTTCATGGGGCAATGTATACGTTTTTACAACAAAATCCCAGAAAGTGCACAGCCTTTCAAATAAAATGTTTTAACTATTTTTTAAACAAAGTCTTTTAAAGAAGGGTTATTATAATATTAAGGAACACGTGGATGATGATAACCCCTGGGAATAAGGTGATCGCTGCCAAGCTATTTCTACATCTTTATAATACTGCTGTATTTGTATATTTAAAATGACTGAAAAAAAATCCCTCTGGGTTTCTTACTGGTTCTTCCCAGGACAGAGGCATTTCTTGAACCAGTGTAGCTTAAAAAAATGACGTTCAGTGAATATTATGTAAATGATCTATATGGAATAAAAAATATTCTATTCTATTCTATTAATTTGACAGTGTTCTGTTCAAACAAAGTGAAAATTACTATTTACGAAAGATATCAAAACATTGCCGATAAGTGTCCGGCAGAGTGGAATAGCACCTACCTCTACTACTGTACTAATTTATGTTACTTACAGCCTTTATTCTTGCAGAATAATACCGTAATATGCAATGCTGTCACTATCAGTGTGAACGCAATGGTTCACCACCCGTTACGTCTCGTTTAACGCGGGGGCGAAAAGTGGGCTACGGGTGTCTCTGCCTACCCCTCATATGGGAAAAAAGCGTTACTGTATGTACGTGTAATTATAAATCGTCGCATAGGTATGGTAGTGGTGTAGGACATTAATTAATTTCGTTCCAGTAGTGTCGGCACCACGAACTTTAGCGTTTCGTTTAGACAGGATAATTATATCATTTTATAATAATCTTTTTTATTATCATTATCACCACCACCCTTTCAACAGTTCACTGTTGAAAATAAACCACTGTTAAAAATCGCGAGTCCTAATCCTCATGCCTGGTAGGCGGATTGGTTATATATTATACGCAAGTTCTAAAATGCTCAATTTAGTAGTCAATGTAGCAGAGGCTGTACCGCTGTTTCGAAGGCTTGTGATGAGAAAAAAACCCATATTTTAACGGTGCTTAGGCAGGACTCCATCTAGGTACCTCAGTTCCAGTAATTCTGCCATGCAGCAGTGGTGTGCAAACATTTCGGTTTGAAGGACTGATAGTGTAATTACTTTAAGAACTTCAGAGTGACGAGCGCAATTTGGTCCTAGACAGAAATGTTCTGGGTGACACAGCATTTGTCATGGGCAGACGTTGCACTTACCATTATTATTATAAAGCCTACGTATTCTCCCATGACAGGGCAAAGGCCTTCTCTTTCATTAGACCGATTTACTCGTGTCGTCACTTTCTTCCATAAAAAATAAGAACTGATTTTGCTGGGATTATTACAATATATCTAGACAGGAAACCTAACATATTATATTGTTTCCTGCTTTTGGCCGATTGGCTCATCTGCGCTTTATGTAACGCTCTTGCGGATATCAGAGATACGGGCACAATTACAACACAACTAGACACGAAAACCAACAATTTGTGTTATTGCACAAACATTGACACCGGCTGGGATCTGAGCCCAGAACTCGCGACGTAGTAGTCAGGTACTCTAACCACTAGACCACTACATACATGTTGCATACATGTTGCCAGCAGTTTATTTATATTTAATACAACGAGAACTTTTTAAAGGTTATTAAGATACAATCTTCTAAAAATATAAATTCTAATTATACATCGGTATTAACACATTAATCTAGATAAAGGTAAAGACTTACTAAGTTGTCGATGAATATCAATGAGCGTGTGGTGGTGTGTGCTGTGTAGAGGCGGCTTAACAGAATCTATCACCCCATCTCATCCCGTGAGTTTCGTAAAAGTCGACAGAGCGAAAATTAAATCCATCTGAATAAATAAACTGCCAACCGTGGCAACTATGGCAAAATCTCCCCAAAAGTTACAAACTTGTGGCAACATATGGAGAGTCCTATGTTCAGCAGTGGACTAATGATGGACTGAAATGATGATGATGATCAATGAGCTTCTAGTTAATATTCTCAATTCTAAGTAACTTTTGCGTTGCTAGAAGAATATGATTTGTGAAATATTTAAGAGGAGTGATACAATTAGAGGTCGTATTCAAGGTAATGCTAGCTTTACGTAAGTATGGTTGTTGTGTGTAGTGATTCAACTATGAATTTCAAATTACTATATTAATACGTAAACATGAAAAGTTATATATATTATTTGTATTTATAAAAGGAATGAAACTTATATCATTCGAAAGATACTGTGTAATGTATGTGTATGTTGCCGTTACGGCAGGTAAAATAAATTGAACAAAATTTTTCAATAAAACATAACTTTTTTTTCTAATAAAACAAGCCACATGGAACGTATGGCTTTCCTTTTTTTGTTTAAACGAATATAAATATAAATGTTTGTTCGTTTCTTTTTCAACACGTTTAAACATGCAGAGCAAAGGAAGCGCCGCTATTGTTGTAGTACCAACCTTATTATTTACCCATTCATATATTAATCAAATTTATTTCATGCTATTATATCTGTGATGTATAAGTAAATACAAACATATTGGTATAGTTAAACTTGACATCAGTAGTGCAGTTAGGTTCCAGTTGAAAATCAGCGTCGGGTTTTGTAGTGTAATATAAAGCTGATCTGGAGACCTATTGGTTCAGCCGTGAGACACGCACATGGCACATCTCTAATTGTATACTATTTTCTTTTATTTTATTTTGTTTTTGTTTAAAATGCATGCATGAATATTGCTACGACATACCAAAACGACAAAACATATTACCTTATTTGGCGGAACACGAGAACTTTAAAATTGGCTTGATTCATGAGAACGTTGATTAAATTTAAAGTCCCACCGTATCTATACAGTAAGGTTAAGTGGGCACCTAATAATTCTTGCCAAAGACTAAGATCTCGTGCCTATTCCCACAATACCGGGGATGTTTTAAATTTGCTTTTTTTTAGGTTTTTAGTCAACTTATGTTTAGTAAGTTTATGTATGTTACCGTGTTTATTTCTGAAGTCGGTTTAGTTTTTTTTTTTTTCATTTCACAATTTTAATGAAGGGCACACCTGTGAAAATACAACGTTCCAGAGAATTTGTGCTTGATATAGATAAATTCAAAATTGCTCTAAGTTGGGTAATGGTGCGTCGAGAATTAAAGAGACAGTGTAGATGCCGCAGGAGTCAGCCTGTGTAGAGAGAATTGCCGTTGATGATCCTCTGTGGCTGAGAGACTAGGAAGCATACGTTGTGCCGACAGTAGTCTTTGTTGCTGAGGCTGCGATTTGAAGAAGCTCGCTGCGCTGTACATGTGCCAGGAAGCCAAGGAAAAGAGTAACTACCTGCCAGATGTGGTGATTCGATCTGGGGAGGAGGTCTCCGCCTACCAGTAATCTTTACATGTTGTATCTCTATCTATTATCGTTAAGGAGTACATTAGCTACAAGCTATGGGAAAAGGCGTTAATGTTTGTATGTGATTTAAAATTTGGTAACGACCTTCCTATTTCCAATGTGACGATTTACTAAAGTCCTTAAATAAATAATTTGTGTGTACCAAATATTGACTTCGGCAGAGATTTACCCTCGACTAAGCAGGCTGATGACAAAGGACAAAACTGAGCGCTGAGCAATACATACATACATACATACGATTACGACTGTATCCCATAAGGGGTAGTCGGAGACTGGGCACTCACTGCAAAAACAGATGACTGCCACAATCCACGTTTCACCAAAACAATATAATGCACTTGGTGTGATAGGTGGTGAGTCCATCGCCACCATGCGCTGTTGGGTGCACAGTGCAGTTTAAATCCTTACTCGCCTTTTACGAGATCATTTGGATGAGATGGAGTGGTAGCATTCTTTTAACGAGCCGCCACCACACGGCGCCGAGCAATGCGCTACTGAAAATATGAAAATAATTATTGACACAATTTATATACCAATAATACTAATTAACGTTAAAGTTCTTACATTGTAATTTCAGTTTAGTATCTAGTCGTAGGAAAATACATAGTTATTATGAGAAAAAGCTTAATTGGACTACATCCTAGTTAGTAAAAAAATACCTCAGATACATTGAAGAAAAAGTTTGGACGTAATTATTAATATGGTCCTTCACCGTATACTTATGAATGAGCTTTACCTATGTATGTGTTTTAGAATAAGCCATCCAGAATCAAGCTATTGGTGGTAGAAACGCCTAGGTGGGTACCATCGCTGTGCCGATTATTCTGCCGTCAAGCAAACGGCCCTGATAGGCAATAATAATTACTGGGCATATTAAACTTAAGAAGTGACGTCTCAGGGTGACGATCGCAGTGTGGTGCCACACAGAAATGTTTATGGTGACAACAGTCTGGCCACTTTCTTCTGTAAAATAATCAAATTTTTGTGTGAGAAGTAGTGACTGATAATGACTATGTCCTCCTGGCTGATTATCGACTATAGTGAACACTTCCGAAAACTGTCAGTAGCTATTAACTGCGGAGGAGATATTATAGTGCCACAAGTACACGCGCAAAAACAGAGGCACTCACTCGTCTTAACCTACCAGAACCAAAACAGTAATAATATGCTTTATTAGGTAGCGCTGTACTTCTCCAGTAGAGTCGAGTTTACTAGTGGTAGGATTGCCAGGAATCCTTCTAGGTAGGTACCCCTCCAGGCCAGTTATTCTGCCGTGAAACAGTAGTGTGAAAACACTACTGTGTTTCAGTCTGAAGGGAACTGAAAGCTAGTATAATCAGTGCAAGCTGCAGTGTCCAATAAACTGAAATATCGCTACACAACTACTGTTTTCTTTGACCTCGATCTACATAGCATGTTCAATATTATTATAAACTAAACAAGTACCTATTTATTGTAAGAACTATATTGGTTATTGGTATAAGGTAATACTATGAAATAGATTTACTGAGTTCGAGTATAAGTTATAAACATCAGGGAATAAATATATTCCTTTTGGTATGAAATGACAAGTTTTTCAGCTTTTCAAATTGTGTCAACATTTTTTATTCTATTTACAGAATAAATACTTTTTGTTTGTTTATTCTTATTCGGGTTTGTTTTTTACCGTTAGTGACAGATATAAATAACATCAATTTCTGTTTAACAGTTATTTGCAACCTTTGACCTTCTTTAACTGCCGTTAAAAAATAAATCAAACCTTCAGTTACTTCGGAAAAATAAAACCGATTTCACGAGATAGAAAAATATTATCTGTTCGTGTGGAGATCTTAATTTTAGTGATATTGCGCATTTACCTTGAATATTATAGGCAGATATGGAATTGGACTCACAATGTTCATAGTATGAAACTTGAAAAGATCCAACGTTCCTTTATAACGCGTTCCGGATATTGATAGGGCTGCACCGTCTCTGCAGTGCGTCGGGGATGTTTGCAGAGGTGTGCATAGACGTGCGGGGATGTTTGCTTCTATGCTATTATGCGTAAGCACTGCGCATCCCTGGACTGTAGGGCCAGTCCCTACAACCGTACCAATCCGTCATTTAATTATGTAAATGACGCACTGTGCCCTGTCACACATTCCCGACAGTTGAACATAAATAGAATTTGTAATCATCTATTGACATACTTATTAAGTTCTTTGTCACTAATATACTATAAATTTGAGATATTTGAAATAAATGATTTCTTATTATATTTTAATTAAAATAATGTACTTTGCCTTTAAGGATTATTTCGGGGGGTTACTACCGGTAGGCGTGCATCCTATTAAGAAAGGCTGAAGTATTTTACTGTACACACTTTGAGACAGGGTCGATACTATCTTGACTTAACGTTTTTTACAAATTGTTAAATAGCCCAGTATCAGACGAATATCTTAGTAGCAAAATTGTTATTCATTTACCCAATATCCAACCTTCTCGTACAACGTCAACCTAGTACGTACTAATCTTGGAAAACCTACACTATTGAATTTTTTTTATAGCCTACGCACCTTGAAGCTGAAAATGCTGCTACCATTCTATGTAATTTTTTTTCGATTTTATGTGTTTTTTTTTTGTTTTCCTACTTTAATAAATATTAATGACATATTTTATGTTCATCATCATTATCAGCAGATCACTATGCAACTACTGAATACAGGCTTCCCCCATAGTCATTGTCACGCTTGGCAGGCGAGTTGGCAACCGCGGTGTCCTGGTTTTCATTTACCCTCTGTCGACTTTTACGACACCCACAGGATGAGATGGGTGGTAGATTCTCTTAAGCCGCTATCACACACTATTGTATGTGACGTATTATTATATAAGCTATTGTAACCTAACATCTGTTGACTGTGCCTATAGTAAATAAATAAATGAATTCTAAATTGTACGCGAATATATCTTGAGCACAATTTATATGAAACATTTCGTCACCTAACGACATATTTCAGTGCTTTTCTACGCGTTGTTCATACATGTGAAATTACCGCTATTGAAATAAATTCAAAGATCTCGTTACGAGCCTTTTGAAACAGACTTCTCTAAGCAATTGCAGCAATGAACGTATTGTAAAATATGATTACTGTAACATATAGCAAGAATTGTGTAATTTAAAAAAGAAGTATTTTAATATTTTGACAAATCATGCCGTGATACATGGCTGTGAATTGTATCGTTATTTTTATTCTAAAGGACGCTTTTTGATACTGTTTGTGAAATGTAATATATTAGCCTAAGGGCTGTAGCGTCCCTTTTGAAACCCTTTTCCTGATATTTGATCTGTGATATGTGTTTTTTGCCCGAGAAAGTGTACCTTGTTAAAGAGGTATTATTTATTTAGAAAACGGACTTCATTTTTTGATAACGTCGAATTTTAAAGAATGTTTTTTGATCAACTTTAAAAATATTTTTGCTGTATAAAATTGAAGTAAATTCCTTTACTTTAAGTTTTTTGCAGGATAAATGTTTTGTAATCACTTAATAATATATGCGTGGCAGCGACGTATGTTTTTACTGGTTGCAGGAGGTTTGTTGACATATATGGGTAGGTACCACTCCCGGCCAGTTATTCTGCTGTGAAGCATTAGTGTGCAAGCATTACTGTGTATCGGTTTGAAGGGCACTGAGAGCTAGTGCAGTTACTGAATGAATGCGACTACGGAACTGGAATGAGCCACTTTGGTTTGAACTAAACATATATACTTATACAAACGTTTTACGCTATTCGTTTTAAATAAGATAATCGGGAAAACCATATAACATGGCTGGAAGAGCCATTAATGTTAAGTTCGTTCTATTTTAAAATTTCAAAAAAAAATTAAGAAGATTGTACATAAATTAAATTATAAATTATATATAATTTAAAAAAGTAAACTACGGTAACATCATAATGCAACAGATTATAAGCAAATTACCTAGTTCTCCGTCTCGCTCACTCACATGGGCAGCAATATATAATACGCGTAGCAAGTCAATGGACCGTTGCAAGTTGCAACTGCCATTCGTACTTTTGTTCGTGAAGGCCATTTTTCTAAGTTATGATACCATGGAATATTATAACGAAGCTTCATAACGCTTGTTTAGGATGGGGATCCTAAACAAGCGTTAAGAAGCTTCGCTATAATAAATAGATTACGAGGTCTTCAAAAGAAACATAAAGAAGTTCACAAAATAAATTATGGATAATCAGGAGTTTCAGGATGTTTAGTCCGTGCGAATATATACCTGTCGTACGGGAACCACGTCGACAAACAGATTTACTTGAAATTGGGAGTTATGGAGTTAAGTCAACTGGTTTAGCTTTCTCAAACAAAGCCGGGATACCTCTATATGGTATTGGCGCATGCTAAGACCAGTTTTTGAGTAACCGTTACTTCTAATGGCTTTACGGTGTTAGCCTTTATCGAATAAAGCACACGAATGCGGAGGAGAACTTAGTAGAGACCCGAGGAACGCGTGGTCTTGTGGACAGTCCTGACTTCCTGACCACCTGACTTCTACGATGCGGTTTACCGGTTGAAATCCCAGACGCAGCGACAATTGTTCCCGTGTCCCAAACACTGTATCCTAGCCTGCCTCCGACATTATCGCATCAGCATTACATCGGGAGCGGATAGCTTAGGAGGTGTAAGGGCCCCTGTGTGTGCGCACTTGTGGGACTTTAATTTTCTTGCGCATTTGTCGGAAGTAGGTGCAGTGATCGAAAATCAGCTACGAAGACTTAAAAATCAGAGAATTCCCAATACATAGGTCGCGTTGACTGCGCAATGAGTGGATTCAATTTCTTTGGATGTTTAAGCCATCGGGCTAAGAGTGACCATCAGCCCTAAAATAAAAAAAAACATTTGGATGTATAATGCACGCTCCCATCAAACCCCCGTATTGCAAAGTATCCCCCGTCATTTATGCGTCAATACAGTAGGACATGGTTTATCGTTTAGACAGGCCAATTAGAAGGTCCTTAATCCGATAGGACCTAACGGACCTAAGAGAACAATTCCTAATATCAGTATGCCCAGCTTCTACACCTAAGTTTAGTAAGAATAGAAGATGTCACACGTGTGTAATACGTTAGAATTAAAAAAAAATCCTAAATTGTTAATTTTTTGGATACGTACATACAGTGACGCCTTTTTCCTATATGGGGTAGGCAGAGATGCTAGCCCACTTTTCCATCCCCACGAGTCAAGAAATTTTTATTCCCCATTGCGCTCCCCAGATCAGTATTGTGACAGCATTGCGTATTTTTCTATTATTCTGCATGAATAAAGGCTTACACCTCGGTAGGAAAGAGGTTGTTTATGTTGACTTTACCGTGTGGTAGCGGCTTAAGAGAATCTACCACCCCATCTCATCCCGTGGGTGTCGTAAAAGTCGACGGAGGGAAAATGAAAACCAGGAGATGAGCAGCAGCATCTTCCTGGAACATCTGAACAAATAAACCGCGGTTGCCAACCCGCCTGCCAAGCGTGGCAACTACGCCAAAATCCCCCCTAAAATGAGAGCTGCAATTTTTGTGGCAGTCGGTGGGGTAGGCCCATGTTCAGCAGTGGACGAGTGAAAGGCTGATATGATGATGACGATGATTGACTTTAAGATGTATCTTAATCAAAAAGCTGTTTTCTCCGCATGTATTGTTGCTTGGATGCTTTTACAGATACACAAATACCCAGACACAAACCAAATACCGTCGTAATAAGTTTGAAACAAACATCATATTTTTGTTACAAGCTTTTATTTATGACGCTTCTAATTGCCTGGGCCACAGTATTTATTTACTCGTATTTCATTTAAATATTTATTGCTAGCTTTACAATAAAAGGATAAAGAGAGGGGACTTAATGCCTTCTGACATTTTCTAACAACCTAAGTAACTCATAAATAAATATAATATAAATATAGTTACTTATATATATACAACAAACATATGTATTAAACACATAAACATATACATCAAAACAAATCCAACTGATGGAGCCATCTCAATTAGTTGATGAGTTCCTATGGCTAACTTCCGGCTCCATCATCAGACCAGCTTCGACGAAGCACATAGGTATGCCAAATTTCAGCTCAATCGATTTAGTGGAACTGTTTTATTATTCAGTTGCAAAATTTCACCAACACAAACTAACAAGTAAAGTTAAATAAGAGCTTGTGATAAAAATGCTCGTATTTGTACGACGAATCGATCCCGCGACTCGTAGGGCAGAAGCTTATCTCATAGCCAGTACGCCAACAGCCAACAACAACAACCAACAACGAACAACGACAGCCCACAATAAAAAGTAATAATATTTATATGAAAGAGAAATCAAATCAAAATAAGTGTATATAATTCTAATAATCCGCCTGCCAAGCGTGGCAAATCCCCCCAAAATTATAGTTACAAACTAGTGGGGAAGGCCTATGTTCAGCAGTGGACAGGTGATAGGCTGAAATGATGATGATGATGAATTCTACCATAGTTGTAGCTTATTGGCTTTACCCGTAACATGAATTTTCAGTTTTAGATTTCGTATGATCAAAAGTTTAACAAAATTTACTATCTTCGTCAAGTAGCTTTGTTGTTAGTCCCGCTTAAAATAACTGCCTATCTGTAAAATAAAGTGGGTAATTAGAACATGTAATCAATTTTAAACTTCGAACAACGTTAAAACTCATTAATAATTCAAGCGCTAACCTTTATACGATGGAAACTGTGTTACATTGGATATTCACATTAAACTTTTGACGCTTAAGCGCTTAAAGCTTAATAGCGCCAATAGCCCCATGGTTCAGAAAATGGTCTGCAAAATTGAACATCGTCGGATCGAATTTGCCATTTGATTACTATGTGAACCATCTAGTACACACCATATTTGCTACAGTTCATATTTGCATTACCACGTAGTTGAGTTTTGAGTACCCGAGGAATTGTTCGGTTTAATTCCAGCCGCTAAGGTTCACTATCGTATACATACATACAGTTATATAAGGGGTAAGCTAGAGACCATATCCGTAGCCCACTTTTAGCCTATGTGAGAAACGAGACCTGACGGGTGGCGAATCACGTCGCCGTCATTTTGATACGAGTCAAACAATTCTTACTGCTAGCGCATTCCTATGAGTGATAGTGACAGTATTGCATATAATACCTAAGTTAGGGTCGGTTAGGGAAGAGGTAGGTGCTATTCTACTCTGCCCGACACCCATCGGTAAAATTTCATCCATATCACCTTGATGTCCGCCACTATGCGCTTTTACAAGATTTTTTTTGTCACACATGACCACTTTGTGGAATTGGCTCCCGGCAGCGGCTTTTCCATTCACAATTACAGCAAATATTAAATGCATAAAATTACAAGGCATAATAGAGTTAAGAACTGTGTCTCAGAGTGACGGGCGCAGTGCGGTGCCACACATAAATGTTAGAAGGATGGGAGACGTTGCACTTATCATCAGGTGAACGTTTTGCTCGTCTCTTCACTTTCTCCTATAAATCGTAAAATTAATTTTGTTCAAAACTTTAAAAAAAAACGATGAGACAAATTCATCTGTTTGCCGGTGCCGAACGGTTAAAGTTACAAAACCCCTCTGATTGCTTCGGGGGTTAAAAAAAGCTTCTGCTAGGCTTATCTGAGCTTAACTAGTTTGTCGTTAACCACAATATATAAAACGTAAAATCGTTTCTATTTTTCGCTTTTCATTGTGCAGCTTTTCATTGTCATTTTGGCGCCTAACTTTTATAACCTTTATAACTGAAGACTAAATAACGGGATATCCAAAATAATTTTCATTTAAGGTTCCACTAAGGCCTGCTGAAAATGGTGTTTACAAAGTTCTGAGTCAATACTTTGGAATTAAAGGGAGAGGGGACACATTATTATCGGCTCTGTTGAAGTAAATAAAAAAGGAAGAAGCTGGTCAGAGTACCTGACTTCTGGGCCGCGGGTCCTGGGTTCGAATCCCAGCCGGAGCCAACATTTGTGCTAAACATAAATTGTATGGTTTTCGGGTCTGTTTGTGTTGTGATTGTCCCGTGTTTCTGAGACTGCGTCTTAGCCTACCTCAGATCTTATCGCATCAGTGTTACATCGGGCGCGGGAAGGTTGGGACGAGTGAGTGCCTCTGTGTTTGCGCGTACACTTGTGGCACTATAATATCTCCTGCGCAGTTGATGGCTCTCGACAGTAGCCGGCAGTTGTCGCCGTGGTCGAAATTGGCTAGGAGAACATCATCATCATTTAAACACGTTCAATTTATGACATTTTTTCCTAAAAGTGGATGTATGACAACTTCGTGTGGATGGACGAAAAGATTGGAGGATCTTATCATGGCTCCTAGACGTAGTTTAATTCTAAAACAACCGTCTATTGTAAATTAGGATGATGGAGATAAATTATCGTTAATTTAATTAGTGCTTTTTCCAAAGCCTTTTAAAAATGTTTAGGACGTGTCATGAATAAGTACTATTTTATAGAAGCTTAGCAGCGTTGGTTTATGCAATATAAATAGTAAAAAAAAACAGCGTGTGGATCAACTATTTGTCTGTTTCGTCTTAAACTACACAATTAACCTATTAATGAATAAAAAATGTAGTAAATAATTAAGAAGTCGTTACAGAAGAGTTTCTAAAATTGTATATAAAAGAGTTTCTCTGATATAAGGCAAAAAGTTTGGGAAAATACTATTAAAAACATTGTTGAGAATAAAAGTGAAACATATCCTAAATGTTGGCAGTTATAGCTTTAAGAAATAAAATTAAAAGGTGTGTATTACATAATTTATCTATTTCTAATTTAATTTAAATTAAAACAAATAATTTTTTTCCGAAATTTGCGGTTGAATTACGCGACAAGTTACGACTTTTAGGGACAAGGTAATAATTTCTTTCTGTCTGTCTATTCTAATGTGTTGTAATTTATTTTTTTACCGAATTATTTTCTGATGAGATGAGATTTACAAACAGTTAGGTTTCAAAACACCAATCTTCTAAAAAGCCGTCAATGAAACTGTGACTAAAAAGGTTAATAATATTTAAAATAAATACTGTAGCATGTAAGCTTTAGCATATTATCATATCTGCATTGCGGGGCCACTAACACATGCGTGCTCTATATCTATCACCCATTTAATTTTTTTATTAGTTGTGGTTTTACTTGGATATAAACATTGTTCCATAATTTTACAAGTGGAATAGAAATAAATAGCCATGTATTATTATGTACACATGTTTTTCCAAAAAAATACTTCTATATCTTATTTTATCTAATGATTAGTCTCTGTCTGCCAATGTCAATGTCAAAGTCAATGTCTTCCCATAAGAAATGCTGTCACCCAGAATATTTCTGTGGTGTATCAGTTCCTACATACATACGTACATATAGTCACGTCTTCTCCCATATAGGGAGTACGCCGGAGGAAGCCCCCGAAGAAACGAAACGAGACTGGTGGTGAACACCGTCGCCGCCATTATAGTACGAGTAAAAAAATTATGACTCTTCGTTGCGAGCAGTATAGTAAAAGCATTGCACATTATGGTGTTAATCTAAACGAATAAAGGCTGCACAATACCTTAGTCGCTTCTTACGACACCTCGATAGGAAAGAGGTAGGTGCTTTTCTACTCTACCGGACGCCTATCGGCTATTCATATGTTACCAGTTCTTAAGTCTCATATACCCAGTAATTACATTAGCCCCCAGTGCCCTTCAGGTCGAAACACACTAATGTAACACACTACTGCTTCACGGCAGAATAACTGGCCCTGCGGTGGTACCTACCCAGAGGAATTCTTGCATAGGAAACCTGCCACGAGTATTGCATCATTTAGTATATACGATATTTTATTAAAACCTCATACAGATTTTAGTCAAATAACAACTAATTTGAACTACTTTTAGTTGAAGACTTTTTTACATCCTGACTCTTCTTCTGAAGGCCCCAGAAAATCTGTCGTATAGACATGCTGACTCTCTTTCTCCGTGACATTAATAAGTAGGAAAAATCCATAGCATACAATACCTGATCGGAAATAATTTTTAAATTAATTATACAACTGGTTTCGACTTACTGCATTAAATAGATTGCAGGTTTCAAGCTGTTCTTTATCTTTTGTAAAAGGATTTTTTTTAATTATTTTCCATATAAAAACGGCGCACAGATGTACAAAGTATGTAGAAAGGTTTACAATGCTTCTTTATAAATCGTGTATTGAATGCCTTACCTGGCGTAAACGATAAAGTACCTCAGCGTTCCTTTCGACTACAGAAAGGTTGTAAAGCTACTTAAAATACAAGTCCGTATCAATATAGATCTAAACTTTTCAAGTGTTCGTATGCTATTTCAATTTATAGCAAACTGTAAATAAAATGAAACTGTAGTGCATGTAGCATATGTCCTATAATTAATTTGAACTAGCTTCTGTGTCCTTCAAACCGAAACTCAGTAAGTTCAAACCGAACCTAAGTATATTTCTAAAAAAAATCCTACCGTCAGTAATCTTCTTTGACTTTGTTCTGGTGGTAGGATTCCTATGCAGGAATCCGCCTAGGTAGGTATCACCACCACATGGCCAGTTATTTTGTCGTGTAGCAATAATGTGCAAAGTGCAAACATTACCGAGTTTCGGTTTGAAGGGTACTGAGAGCTAGTGTAATTACTGGGCATTTGAGACTTTAGAACGGATGTTTGAAGGGGACGGGCGCAGTGTGGTACCACACAGAAATGTTCAGCAATTGTTATTAACAGACGCTGCACTTAACATCAGGTGAACGTTTTACTAGTCTTGGCACTTTCTACAATAAAAAAAGAAATGTAGTTATTTCTTATAGAAGAGAGGCGAGAAGAGACAGGCGAGCGGTTTACCTGGTAGTAAGTGATCACCGGCCTCCCTGGACATAGAATGCCAATTCAAGCAAAAAGGTAATCTACGTTACGTTTAGAGTAAAAATTATTAGAGATTGTTAAATGGCTTACTTAAATATACTTCTACAATTATATTTCACTTTCTCTTGTTTATTGGGGTAGGCAGAGATTACATCACCTAACGCGTTTCCATGAGTAGCTACGGAATATGTTGTCCACTCAAACACAGGCCAGCAAGCTCCCGTAAGGTTAGCCTTATTCTGGGGCCGCCCGGTTTCAAAGAAGATTCGTACGCTAACGACTACAGTCGCCCCTAGTCACGCAGCCATCGGCACGGCAACCACTGGCTTAGCGGAGATGAACGGGAAATTATTAGGTAGAAAATGGACTTAGGGTACATATCGATGATGTAACTATTGTGCCGCACAGTCTAATGAACATATATCGCTTTTGTTAATCACAGATTTGCAAGTAGGTCAGAGGGCGTCGACACTTATTGACCGAACGTGTAAACTTTTATGACGTAATAGTGTTGTACTTCAGTAACAAACGCTCCTTTAAACACATTAGCAGATTACTTCCCTCTTATTTTCTAATATGCAGTATGCGTATATCTTCCAGATTAAGTTACAAAACTCCACGTGTCAGTCGGGTCATCGTCATCGTCACTTCAGGCTATCACTAGTTCACTGCTGAACACAGGCCTCTCCCATAGATTGCAACAAATGTTTGTAGCAATAATTTGGGGGGATTTTGCCAGCTGTTTATTTATTCAGATGTTTCCGGAAGATGCCGCTGCCCATCTTCTGGTTTTATTTTTCTCACTGTCGACTTTTTTGACACCTACTGGATAAGATGGAGTGGTAGATTCTTTTATTTCTGGTTATTTTTAAGTAATTACCTTGCGCTTATTTGTATGTCTTTAACAGATAATTTTAATACAGGATTCTGTGAAGCTCTATCTTTTCGGCATTAAGATTTTACACGGTGGACAAAATCAATGTATCTAAAAATTAAACCGAGAATCTCAGTTAGTGATTTTTTTTGAAGAAATCAGTATACGTAAATCTTTAAGCATGTGAGCAATAGGCTGTCACCTAGATTGCTCATTGCCTCCACAGTCGCTCCAAAAGCATCAGATGTCATAATATGCCCTTTAAGTTATGAAAGGGAAAGTTTTTTTTTTAATTAAAGCACTTTGTTTATCCCGTTTTAGGCAAAGTTTAAGGAAAATTTATGTCAGAAATCTCAATCTATTATTTTTCGTTTATTTTTTTTAGAAAAGGAGATGCTTAACTCTAGGATTTATCCTGTAACAACCATTTGTGTTTTTGCACAAATGTTGGCACTGGCGGGGATTCGAACCCGCGGCGTAGAAGTCAGGTATTCTGAACACTAGGCCACACGGTCGATATTTTGCATCATAACGGACACTTACTCTCATCATCATCATCATCATCATTTCAGCCTATCACTAGTCCACTGCTGAACATAGGCCTCCCCCATAGATTGCCACAAAAGTTGTAGTTCTCATTTTGGGGGGATTTTGCCATAGTTGCCACGCTTGGCAGGCGGGTTGGCAACCGCAGTTTATTTATTCAGATGTTCCAGGAGATGCTGCTGCCCATCTTCTGATTTATATTTCCCTCTGTCGACTTTTACGACACCCACGGGATGAGATGGGGTGGTAGATCCTCTTAAGCCGCTACCACACGGCTTACTTTCGCTTGCACACTTACTCTAAAAGAGAAAAAGTCGTAAAATAAATTACGATTCCACGTTGCGCCTAATAACTATAATGCTCACATTGGTCAGTTAAATCCTGGTAAGAATATGCGACGGTCATAAATGCAAAATAACTTAATTGAAACCCAAAAATAAAGGTTAAAGCCACACCGAAACGTCTGAGAGCCTCTGCCCACGGGTGTTTAGTGTATCACAAGAGGTCTCGGGTAGACTAATTTCTACAAAATCTGTATCGGTCACTCTAGAGATTATTAATCTCAAGATACAATAGTTGGTTATTCAGTACACGCTCCATAATCTCGCAGATAATAGAAATATGTCTTTTAATGTCCGTAATCGTCGAATCATAGCAAGCTTTCAGGATTTCTGAACGATTTCGGTTTTCAAGGAAAGGAAACGATAGCTTATGTATACATTTTTAGTGCAACCGCGTGTATACCAAAATAACTTTTAGCTTTTATCACTTCTAGATTATATATGTTCTGAACATCTTTCTTTTGGTTAATACGAACTGCGGACTTACAGGTTACGCAAGATGATTCAGTAGCGAGAACATCATGGTGAGTGGCATGCACAAAGTTTGGCGAACAAATTCGGTTTGTCCCCTGCAGTGTGGGCCGTTGACCTATCTGACTTAACAAGGGATAGTAGTAACAGCTGACAGAAGCCATCAACGGTCGTACCCAATACATATTTTATTATATACAGGAATAGCATATGACAAATAATGTTTTTGCATATATAGTTACCGTATGTAATTATCACTTTTCGAAGATCTATTGTATTATGTTTTACTGGCAGAATTCCTATGCAGGAATCCATCTAGATGGGTTAATACTGCAGTGGCAGTTATTCTGCCGTCAAGCAGTAGCGTGCAAACTTTTCTGTGTTTCAGTATAAAAGGCGCTGACGCTAGTGAAATTACAGGGCATACGAGGCTGAAGAGCTGATATCTCAGGGTGTGTGGTGCCACAAAGAAATTTGCAATCGAATGTACTGTGTGACACAGTAACATTTATAGACAGACATTGCAATTTAATACAAAGACAATTATACCAAGGGGCATACTAAAGTTCTTCATGATACATCAATTATTAACACTAGATTTACGAAACCTGTCAATTTGGCAGGTCTTCAATTTTATGCTTTAAATTCTGAACTAACAAATATTTTTCTTTAGCGATTATATATTGGTTTTTAATGATATTATGCAGCAAAGTATATATCTAGTAATTTTATCTGGAACTCCTTTTTTTTATATCTAGATGTTGTCTACCTATTCGTAATATACCCGTCCCGTCCCGTCCGCCAATGCCCGTAAATCTAGTTGATAAGATTATTTGAGTTAGTAAGAATGCTTTTTCCAAGACCACCATTTCTTTTCTTTTTTTTTACATTGCGCGTTACGTAGTAATAAATAGAAAACTGAATAAGAAATTGTTTTTCCGTTATTTATAACAAGCATAAAACGGTAAAAAACGTAACACCCAATTTATAGTTAGCTTCATGAATCTGTTTATCTACATTCAGTTCGTAACAGCTTTCACTGCATAGATTCTTAATTTTTTTATAGAAATATAAAAAGTCGTCACTTTTATAATTATCCATATATTTGTGTAACATTTTTGTGTCAGCGACAGAAATAAATTTCATTAATTTTTCATATGACATTTATTTCCAACCTTTGACCTACTTTCATACTACCGATAGAAAATAAATCATTCCTATCGTAGTTTGGAAGAGGCACAAATTTGCATTCACGAGTGAAAATATTAGTCGAAAACATTTAATTTTGTTCTAAATACAAGAACTTTTTTTTCTTATTGTATAAAGTGGCGAAACGCGCAAATCGTTCACCTGATGGTAAGTGCAACGTCCGCCCACGACAAATGCTGTGTCACCCAGAATATTTCTGTGTGACACCACACTGCGCACGTCACCCTGAGACATCAGTTCTTAAGTCTCAAATGCCCAGTGATTACGCTCGCTCACAGTGCCCTTCAAACCGTAACACAGTAATGCTTGCACACTACTGCTTCACGGCAGAATAACAGGCCCTGGGGTGGTACCTACCTAGACGGATTCCTGCATAGGAATCCTACCACCAGTAAAAAATTCAAAAAAGTCTCGATACTTTATACTATAAAAAATGTCTTCCCAGGTATTAACATGAATATGGATCCTTGGAAATCTGTATAAGCAGTGAGTTTAAGTTGTAATGGACCAATGCGTGCCAGAAAGCACCATTGTAACATTAATAGGAACCTCCATTACTTGAAACTACGATCCAGCTTACGGGAAGTCGAAAGACGCAGTGGTCGACGATTGCACCTCTGCCAATCCTTTATATGGGAAAAAGCGTGACCTTTGTTTGGCCGTGGACTGCTCTCGATACCCAATGATAACTATAGTTTTATGACCGGTTGTTTCAGCTGTCCTGCCTATTTTTGATGTATCACTGTACTATTTTCATACTAGGATTTATATAATAGTTAATATCAGAGTAACAACTTTTAAGCCGTGGATCCTGGGTTCAGTCCGAGACAACTACGTTTGCCGATCAACATTTTTGCAAAAACACGAATTGTTAGTTGGCTTGTCTGGTTGTGTTGAGCATGTGAAATGTGCAATACATTTGTGAAACGCACTCACAATTCAGAAGAAATAAATGTGCGGCATCATTATTGTTTGAAAAAATTTTTTAGTCACGAAATCTTTTATTTTAGAGAGGGAGAGTAGCGAGTTCAACGTACTTTTCTGTGGAAAATCCATAGATTGTTCATTGAATTTACCACTATTTACAGAAACACGAAGATCGAGTTACGAGCCTTTTGATATAGGCCCCTTTTGTGCATTGGCTGTGATCAACTTAAACCTTTATAGAGGTATTTACAGAAACAATAAAGGTCAGATATATGATATCAAAATATGATTATTACGTTATGTCAGGTAAATTGTGTGATTTAAAAATTCAAGAAATTTGAGTATTTCAAAATGCTTGAGCTTAAACGTTTAATTATAAGATTATAATATTGAGTAACATCATTCATATTAGTTACGTTATATTCTGGGATATATTAGGTTACATATGAAATTAGCGTTTTGTATGGAAGAAATATAAAATCAGTTTTTTATAAAATATATTTAATTAATCAAAGTATGTACCAGTGTATGATACATACATACAGATCAGTGTATGGTCTAGCTTTGTCCTGAAGCAGCAGTGGCCTAGAGCGATTGACCAGCCTCGGTTGTTGAGCAGATAGTTCTTCCATCATGGTATACAGTTGCTGACAATAGATATCTGCCGTAATCATTTGCCCAGATTTTAGAAAGCTGTGGTGAACGACACCGGCACTAGTCCACCATACACTCACAAGTAATTTTCTCTCAGTAAACGGAGCCACGGAGCTTGTACTGAAGGTCGAAATTTAAGAACGAAAACGTTTTAACCAAAAACGTTACGTGTTTTCTTTTGCGACACCAGCGTCATACACATCGTTAATCCTTCGAACTGTTTCTGCAGCACTGGCGCCTCGGTGGAACTCGTACTCCTAAATAAAGTGATATTTCAAGTTTTCCATTGTGCGAGATGAGCGACGCCGAAGAAAAAACTAAAGAGGAAAAAAAACAAATGAATGACTTTTTTCGAAACTCAAATATACCAGTTATATGGATTTATTAATTTGAATTTGGAATTCTGAACCAAAGAGGATATGTTTCAGATCAAAGTGGCCAGTACGACAAATCGCCAATTTTATATGTAAGGACCTCATAAAATATACTTTTTGTTTTTCTTTATATACTCATGAGAGAGCAAATGCATTAAGCATGAAATTAGATTAAACATTAATATATTTTTAGAAACCCAAAAACAAATACATATTAATATGCGTGAGAAATGTGTGGTTTTTTTATTTTAATATGTCTGTAATTTATTTTTATTAAAGAATGTTTTCATTCTTATTCTAAAGCAATAACTTTTTTAACCAAAAAATGTAAAAGAATCTGCGTGACACATGAGATACTACGAGCGCGAGAAGTAGTGGTGAGAGTACCTGACTGTCACGCGTCCTGGTTTCAAATCACAGCCGGAGCTAACAATTATCAAAAACAATTGGTTATCAGGTCTGGCTACAGCCACGATACAGGAGAAATCTTTTGAAAAAAAAAATTGATAAATGCATTTAGTTGCTGCTCTATTAGAGGAGAAGCGGCGAGATAAGTCAGTACTACTGGTGTTAGGATATCTATGCAGGAATCCGTCTAGGTAGGTACCACCCCAGGGCCAGTTATTCTGCCGTGAAGCAGTAGTGTGCAAGCATTACTGTGTTTCGGTTTGAAGGGCACTGTGAGCTAGCGTAATCACTGGGCATTTGAAACTTAAGAACTGATGTCTCAGGGTGACGGGCACAGTGTGGTGTCACACAAAAATATTCTGGGTGATACAGCATTTGTTATGGGCAGACGTTGCACTTACCATCAGGTGAACGTTTTGCTCGTTTAGTCATTTTATGCAATAAAAAAAAAGTTCGGCCCGATACACCACTGAGGATAGGATAGAGATAATCTCATTGTAATGGCAAAATTCCTGTCCTCTCGACCAGTTCCGTCTTTATCTTTAGGTACCCTTAGGCTTGATGAGAGCCACAAAATTCTGAACCTATGGCCTATGTATTTTTTAAATTTAACCAATTAAAAATAACGCTTTGTTTTTTTTAATTTACTGCATAGGAAACAGTTCCTTAACAAGAGTACACTATTGTTGTTATTCATTTTTTTGGCTTTACAATACTCTGTGTTGTACATTTTGATAGGATTCAAAAAAATCTTACTCTTCATTGCGTTCTCACGAGCAGTATAGTGACAGTATTGCCTGTTATGGTTTTATTCTGCACGAATAAAGGCTGTCCGTACAATACCTTAGTTGCCTTTTACGATACCTCGATAGGAAAGAGCTAGGTGCTATTCTACTCTAATGGCAATAAAAGATGTCAAATAATTTTCTATAGTATTAAACCTGCACCTAAAACACTGCAAATGTAAAAGTTATATTATATTTTCTTACAAAGAATTTAATTTATACAAAGTACAATAGTTAAATAGCATCACCAAAAGATGGCGTTGTGCAAATGAAGTAATTTTCTGAATTGTGTTCTCCGCCGTTGAATGACATTGGGATTTTAGCTCAAATTATTAGCCGGATACCCAAACTCAAGAGCTGGGCAACAGCATTTCCTGGAACGTCTGATTAAATAATCTGTGGTTGCCAACCCGCCTGCCAACCGTGGCAACTATGGCAAAATCCCCCAAAATGAGAGCTAAAAATTTTTGTGTCAATCTGTGGGGGAGGCGTTCAACAGTGGACTAGTTATAGGCTGAAATGATGATGATAATGATGAACTGAAAAAAAGCCGCGGAGAAGATTCGAATGCAGCGTTAGACAGGGGACAATTTAAACACATCCAGATACTAAAAGCTGGATTATGTGTGGAGCAAATATTTATTTGAATTCGAACCAAGACTTATCGGAAGTCAAGTAAGTAACGCAACACTATGGTATTCCAGCATTATATATTATAATGCCTAATAAGAAGCATTTTTACTTGAAAACGAATCCAACCGCCCTATTGCATTACCAAGGCGATAAATTATTCACCACTATTTTCGTATCATTTTTAGTGTATTTATTCAGGTCAGCACAGGTTAAATAATATAAGGATATGTAATATATAATACTATGTGTTTACTAGGCCGGTGATGAACGAAATGTTGGTGTATTTTTAAACATATTTTTTAGGTATATAATTGAATAGTAATGGAAAAGGGAAGCTTTTACTTTTATAATAGTTTCATTTATTTTTATTGCTTTTATTCCTTACTTTAACACATCTATAAGTAAATGTACTAAATCTATTTGATGATGAAAGTATTTTTTTTTAATTTGTTTAATATTTCAGGCTCATTTTCTATACAAATATATTCACGAAGACGTTTCATTTATTATTTATCAAACAAATCACAAAGTGTATATGTTGAAAGTTTACTGTGTAAGACGTTTCTGTATAAATTGAATTTTGTTTGCCTTATCCCGGCAAGAACGATAAAGTTAGCTATATGCCTAACTAGTCGAGATTTTCTATTACATGAGAAATAATGATTTAGGGAGAAACTTTATTGATTATTACATTATTGATACAGAATAATCTATAACATCATTTCTAAAAGTATTACTTGTTAATTATTTATTTAAAAAAAAAACAAAATAGCCAGCACGCGCGCGCTAGGTTTTTTTTTAATTTTGAATACATTAACAACGTTTGAAAAGCATCTCACTTGATATAACGAGGCCGAAGTATAGAAATTGAACGAAACATTGAACGTCGTCCAGACTTATTCTACAGAAAAGAGTTTTACTGCATGAAATTTAAGCAGAGAGAGAGCTGTTACAAAGACTATTCACTAGGCTTTTATCATAATTATCATCAGTACAGTATTACAGTATTGACTATGCAGGTGTGAGTTACACAGACTTGAACAAAGATCTCCTCTATAAAAGGCGCAAGAGCGCCTTCTAAGCAATTGTATCAGGTATATGTATTTTTTTTATTGTATAAAGTGACGAAACGAGCAAAACTTTCACCTGATGTTAAGTGCAACTTCCGCCTACAACAAATGCTGTGTCATCTAGAATATTTCTGTGTGACACCACACTGCGCCCGTCACCCTGAGACATCAGTTGTTAAGTCTCAAATGCCCAATGATTACGCTAGCTCACAGTGCCCTTCTAACCGAAGCACAGTAATGCTTGCACACTACTGCTTCACGGCAGATTAACTGGCCCTGGGGTGGTACCTACCTAGACGGATTCCTGCATAGGAATCCTACCATTTTAGGCCTTGGGAAGAATGGCCATATCTCTAAATATCGTTCTCGCCTTAAATGGCTCCCTATTCAACAAAGGCGTAACTCTAGAATTCTCTTTGTTCTCTTCACCATTTTAAACGATTCATTAACTCCGCCGTATCTTAAGCATAAATTCCCGAATATTTCTTTAACTCATGAAAGGGTTCTTCGTTTCTCATCTAATCATAATATTAGTATACCGCAACATTCCACCGGTTTTTTCGGTAACTCCTTTACTGTTCAGGCTACACTATTCTGGAATATATTAGAAAAGTATCAAATAAAAATACTTTCAAAAGGAATACTATCTGAATACATCTGCAGATAGCTAATTTGTATATGCCTTCCTCGATCATTGCAGTTTTATGTATATGTAATGTATATAGAAGTCTGTATGTATTTATATTTTGTATATTTATGTATATTTTATAATTGTAATTTTTAATTTGGTTTTTGTTTTTGTTATTATTAGCTTCGGCTTGTATTCAAGGTAATTTTCAAATATTTTTTTTATATTGCACCCTTCAAAATTTTCTCCACGCCCACGGGTTGACGGGGAGAGAATGCCAGTCCGCATTTAGTCCGCCCTTTTTTACCTTTTTAATTAAGGTGTTATAATAAAGTTTTAATAAACAAAAAAATAAATAAATACAGAGTTTAGGCTGTTGATGACGGTGTATTGGATTTATCAAGTCCACTGCTGAATGTAGGCCTACTAACAATTAAACTACATTTTGTGTGACTGCCCTGAACTAGGGCGGTCATCGTATTGGCATTACAGACTTCTCGACGTTTAGAAGAAGCTTAAGACTATTAGACTCGTGATACCCTGAACTTTCTCAGAACAATACAGAACGGAAAGACACAATTGAATGAAAGACTTTCTCATATTCAATCAATTCAAATCAAAACGACTTGACTTGACTGTTTTTAGTGCCCTATTCTCCTCTAAATCCACTAAATCGTCGACTTTTCAAGCGATTCGAGTTGCGATCACAATCGAAATAGCTTATATAGATATGGCTCAGAAGTGATCAAAGAATTTCCAACACCAAGTCTACGTAATCAAATTCCACTTAAATAATTAATAAATAATTATCTTGAGCTCAGAAAGATTTCAAAAGCTAGGGGAATGCTAGAATTTTGCAGGCTACGTGAGTGGCCTCTGCCTACCCCTTGTATAGAAAAAAGGCGTGACTGCATGATGAATGTACATTTACACTTCACGTACTTGAAGAACAGTTTAGAATGTTAAAATTTGTATACATTTCACATGGACACCGTGTATTGTTAAGATTCATATGCCGTGTAATTACATTCAATGCAATGTTCTGGTTAATACCGCAATTTTTATATACAACTGCTATCAGGCAAAGAAACATCTTAAGCTAAACTTATGGAACTGTTTTTTAGGCCATTCCAACGTTCCAAAATGTTTCGTTACTAATTTTGTCTTCAAAGCTAAACTGTTGTTTTTATCTGAACATACATTCACTTATTGTCTCCTCCTCTATCGCATAAGCTTGGAAAGGATTGGATTTGAGAGAATAACTAAATCTGGACGCAACCTATAAGTACATAGACCACTGAGCCTAGTGAGGATAATAGCATTCTGAAATGTTTGAAAAAAGTCAGCGATTATTCATCGAGATAGTAGTAGAGGACGAATTCATCGCAGGAGGAATATCAAAATGACACGACCTTTGTGCGACCTGCTTTTATGGCGGAGCTTTCTACAGCGTACTCTCGCAAACAGTGTAATGAAAAATTAAGAGAAGTGTTCACTTTTCCATCGACATATGAAAAAATAGAACCTGTTTTGAAGAACTATTAATTATATAATGAATACATACATACATACATAGGATCACGACTGTGTCCCATAAGGGGTAGTCAGAGATTGGGCACTGACTGCAAAAACAGATGATTGTCCACAGTCCACGTTTACTACGTCACCAAAACAATATAATGCACTCGGTGTGATAGGTGGTGAACCCATCGCCACCATGCGCTGTTAGGTGCGCAGTGCAGTTTAATTCCCTTACTCGTCTTTTACGAGATCCATTGGATGAGATGGAGTGGTAGAATTCTTTTAACGAGCCGCCACCACACGGCAATGAATAGAGGTACGATATTTATTTGATAGTCAAGAATTAAATATACAGGATGTTATACCAATTATGAATAACGTTGTATAGCCAAGTAGTCATAGCATAAAAATATTACAAATGATTTTGACTACTTTTAGTCAAATTAGTGTAATTAGCACTAGCGCTCACGCATACTTTGTCTTTTTGGGAGATATAAAAAAAGTTTAAGAAACATGTGTTTTTCTATTTCAAATATCGAATGTGAAATACATTTGATTGACGATGATAACTATTTTATTTATTCTTCCAATTTTTACATATTTTTTAAATACACACCTTCATGTATACTGTTATGCCTCTTTTATATTGGGTAAGCAAATACCATATCTTTCCAATTGCTACGACCCTGACACATAACTTTCGCTTCTTCTACTTTCATGTACACTGTCATGTACGCTCATCGGTTGTAATATGAGTGACAAACGAGCACTAAGTGAACTTAATAGTAAGTGGTCACTAATTATTTACGGAAAAACTCCATGCCTAACTCCTACTGTGATAACGCTGAATGATGAGTACATGGCGCCTTGTTTTACAAATGTACACTGTTCAACACGAGCCACCCCGATACATTGACACAAAACACGGCACTCAGTCTTGCATTCTTTGTCCACCGCTGGACATATTATTTTGATGAAAAGCACTAATAAAAACTTGCACGGATTTCTTTCTAAGGAGGTTTTGCCCATATCCACCATATAACTTTGTATCGGATATTTCTGTGTAGCAACGCAATACGCTCGTCACCATGAGTTTGGCACTCCGACAATACTTACCTAGGCGGATTCTTGCGTAGGAATCCTACCACCAGTAAACTCAAGAAAACTGAAAGAGTTTACCTACGGATAAAATGTTGGGTTATTTAAATCAAGCGCTTACCACTAGGCACTTTTTCTAAGAAGCAATGGCTTAATTTATGATTAAAAAACTAAAATTATAGATTAAACACTATGTAAAAAGACAAATTACAGCATATAAATGTTCCACTACTAGAAATGGACCTCGTCTGATTTTTGAGAGGGTTTAGGAGCCGGAAAGTGACCGCCACGCTGCTCCTATTCAGGTTAGCGGACTTCACATATCTTCGAAATATTTTTGTTTCATCAAACATTTAGCTTTCCTCACGATGTTTTGCTCCGCTGAGCTCGTGATAAATCAGCTTAAAATTGCTGAACAATTTTAGAGGTGGCGGCACCGGTAATCGAACTCATGTCACTCGCGTGTGAGCCGTGGTAGCTCAGAGGCCCTTCGATAAGGGCGCTTGCCTTAAAACAATGTAAATTAGTTATTAATATTTCCTTGTCAAATACCCTTTATACGATTTAAAGCTATTCTTAAATTGCACTACACGCGATAAAACATTGCGTGTGTAATTGTACAGTATAATGCCTTTGAATGTCAACTAATAATTTAATCACTTCTTTTTTCCATCTATCCGATAACTTAATCATCGGCAGTGGTATTGAGTTAGATACGAGAAATAATTGGATCTGTGCTATTATTGGAAACGTCCCTGAATGCACTGCATTTTACTGTATAAACTTACTTCCCTATGTGTGTATATTTGTAACTTATAGTTTTATGTGATATATTGTTACGGTAAACCTTTAAAACAATTGTTGATGATGATGATTATTGACGATGACACAAATATTGGCTTCGACAAGGATTAGAAAAAAGGAGGAACAAAATTAGGTGTAACCATTTAGCTAAATCTTGTCTTACGTAAGGTCGTCAAAACTTGTACTGTAACTGACCCGTCCCGGCTTCGTACGGAAGTTATTGTTATGTTAAAGTCTGTTGTGTAGACAAAAACAGCACCAGACCGTTTTAACTATATAAGAGTAAATTATCGTAAAATCCGTCGGGAAAGGAACGCATGGAAAATTCAAGTTCATAGGTCTTATACGAGTAGTTTTGTAGATATCGTGATAATCACGATATCATCAGTGGTAAATCGCTTATGTATACATATATAGTTAACATTAACGTAAGTCGTACGTATGTAACATTTTAACTTAAAGTAAAAAGTAAATTTTCATCAATATCATTCAGCCTATCATCAATGTCCCCACTGCTGAGAACAGGCCTCCTCTCATTTCTCAGAGGGTTTTGGAGCTAGGAAGAATCCGCCACGCTGCTCCAATGCGGGTTGGCGGACTGCACATGTCTTTGAAATATTTGCATTTTTCCTCAAGATGTTTTATTACTGTCTATCATTAAAAGTCGAGTGATATAACTCATATAATTAAATTACTTTAATGAAAGCATTTCATTCCGTTCTAAATTTTTCATAGGAATCAGTACTCAGTAATTAGCACATTTAATAATCATCATTATTTCAGCCTAGCACTAGTCCACTGCTGAACATAAGCCTCCCCAATTGATTGCCACAAAAGTTTGTAGCTACCCTAGGCAACCCGCAGTTTATTTATTCAGATGTTCCAGAAAGATACTGCTGCCCATCTCTCGGTTTTCATTTTCTCATCGTCGACTTTTACGACACCCAGGGCCCAGGGGATGAGTTAAATATTTTGTTTCCTTTTGTCTTAATTAAATTCTTCATTACAGACTGTAAAGTAAACCAATTTTTTGCTTAACAATTTAAGACTGTATGTGTAACGCCCAATGAAGCATAAATGAATACAAGAGAGTTGAAGAGAAGAACCGCAGTCTTGATTGGGTGACGTACCCACACAAATCGTTTTTAGAAATTTCCACACGTTATCTGGCGAAGAGTTACTAATATTATTATGAATAAAGCGGCGTTTGGCATTACGTACCATCTGATTGCACCTATTTCTAGCCAATCTAAAGGCTGACCAATTCTGTTCTGAACGATCCTTTTTAAATCGTAAGAAAGCCCGATTCCGTCTAGCCATTGCGCCCCTAACACCCTCAGTCATCCAAGGAGCCGGAGGATGCTTCAACCTAACCTTATGAATCTGAGCATGAACATGGTAAAGGCTGATGTTGTTAAGAAGTGACGGCAATGTGTTATTAAGAAAAGTTATTTTATCATCAATAGAAGATGCTGTTACCAAAGGTAAGAAATCTAAATTAGAAGCATCATCCAAGAGCTTGTTCAAGTTTACCGTTGTAAAAATGCGTATATGCAAGAAAATTGGGGCGGTCTTAGGAGGTTTCACCTTATACGAAGCATAAATTGAATCATGGCGCGAAAAACCCGGAGCAGGAAGCTGACCATGTCTATCAACATAATCAGAAGAAGCAGTAATAATAATATCAATCAAGGAGTCTTCAGCGTCGGTATTGTGGTGAGTTGCCCCTAGAGGAAGAATAGAGAAGTCAACGGACTCAATGATTAAGCGAAGTTTATGAGAATGGGACGAAGTTTTCAACAAATCAGTATTAAGGTCACCATAATTATGCAATGTTCGTACTCTGAACCAATATTCTCAAGAACCATTTCTAAAGTCTTGAAATAGTCAATAGAAGGAGAACAATACACTATTCCAAGAATCATCCCAATGCCCTTAAAGTTTACTTCAGTAAGCAGATACTCCATATCAGCCGAGTAGCTCGAAGGGGAAAATAAAACAATCTTGTGCTTTAATGCGGTATGCAAGTACATGGCAAAGCCACCTCCCCCCTTGTTAATACGACCGTTTCTAAGAAGAACAAAACCCGGTAAAGGATAAAGAGTAGAATGTAACGAAGGCTTCAGCCAATTTTCAGACACTAAAAGAGCATGGACAATATCAGAAGAAAAGGAAGCTTCAAGCTTTGAAAAGTGGCTTGGAATATTTTGCGCATTTATATGGCAAATATTCAAGAATTTGTTCTTAGTGGGAATACTTCCTTCAGTTGTTTATTTAAGTAACCCGTGCTACCATCGAGATCAACACATGAGATAAATGAAAGGTCTGAGTCAACGTAACAAACTGAATAATATGATTCAATGTCACTCATGATTGTATACAAGCATATAAAAATAAATAAAAAATATATGAATAACAATATATACTATGTAAATACTTATGCTACAATGTTATTTAAATTTAAATAGCTATATTAATAAGAGGAACTCATGAATCACCATCCCACAAGTTAACTGTTTACATAAATATTTTATAACAAAATAAAGAATCACAACAAGTGTAATGCAATTAAAACTAAAATAATTAACTAAAAGCAAAACAAAATTGTGGAGAAAAAATATAAATCGGCGTGAGTATAACTAGCCTTAAAATCAAAAGCAATATGTAAATATAACAAGAACATCAATAAATTATAAATAACCAAACCCTGGACAAGGGTAAATAGTAATTAACCAACTAAATTAGACATAAAAATTAACAATTAACTTCTATAATAAGATGTGTGAACCTATCATCTATATTAAAAAGAACACAAATAAAATTAAAAAAATAAGTTATATAGTTGGCATGGATGAGTGGTTGAGACACATTATCACTCTGGATTACCGCAGAAGTTTGTTTTCGAGGCAGTAGCCTCGTACTGGCGATTGACACTGGATGTAACATGCTGTGCCTGCGTAGACTTTATGCTGGCAATAGAATTTGCTTTGGCCTCTGTTATCATTCCAGAGCGCCCAGGAGAACATTCTGTGGGAAACCTGTCCATCAGAGAATCAAGCTCCTTCACTGTAGATATCTTCTCATAAGCACTCAGATGCTTAACATAAATTGTACCATTGAAAGTCCATACATTCCTCATACCAAAGTGCTTCCGGGCTCTCATATAAATAGATTGCCGTTCTCTTGTCAAAAACTCACAAACAGAGAAAACAGAGCCTTTCAATTTGGATTTAGAATTCCATACTTCTGTTTTTGTGTGATGGTTTTGAAAATATACTACAACTGGTTTAACCCGATCACCATTTTGAATGCCTAGTCTATAACATTGTTTCAAGCAGACATCATTTATATGTGACAATCCTATTTTAGTATGGATCAATTTCAATACTTCTTGCTGTATATTAACATCTTGCCTCTCACGGATACCACTAAAAAGAAGAGCTTTTTGTCTGTGCCGCTTATTGATTGCATCAATACGCTTCAAACAGTCACGCGCCTGTTGCTGCGGGAAGTTGAGCATTGAAACAACCAGCTCTTTGAAAGCATAGAATTCTTCCTGAAGTTGCACCAGTGTTGTATTTGTTGGTGTGGAGGTAGCCTTTAAACGCCTCTCAAACTCGGCCATCTTCAATGTCCAGCTTCCTTCAAGTTCTTTTTGTATGTTTTGCACATCACAAACATTTGCCATTGTTATTGCATTAATATTTTATTGGAGTAAAAGTTAAAATTTGAAGTAATTACTTTAGTGCACTAGAATATTGTGTGTGTGGGAAAGTGAAGGTCCATTAAATTAATTTATATGCACATAATTATAAGCTACAACTGTTAAGGAACTTATTTCACTTAAATTTGTATATAATTTCGGTGATGTAATTGCTCTTAGCCTTTTTTGGCTTTTACAGCTTCATCGGATACTAGTTCAGTCAGTAGTTCAGTTCTAGCAAATCCTCTCCACCTTGAGAGCTTGAAAGTATACGGATCTTGACAGTAATACCTCACATTATCTTATTCATGTAAAAATGTGCAACGTTTGTCCATAACAAATGCTGTGTCACCAAGAACATTTGTTTTTTTTTTACACACACATTTCTCCATTATCCATTCTCATTTTTAAGTCTCATTTGCCCAGTAATTACACTAGCTATCAGTGTCCTTCAAACCCAAACAGAGTAATGTTTGCACAGCACAAGTGTACAACCAGTAGTGCTTGACGGCAAAATAACTGCTACTGTGGTCATAGGTACGAGTACTTTAGGCAAGTAACTAGACGGATTCCTGCGTAAGAATCCTACTACGAGGAAATAGTTACGAAAGTTGAGATTTAAGTTCGGAAAAAACTTAACTTAATAATAATTCTTACTCCGAATAAAATCAATCTAGTTAATAGCGTATATTTTGCTTTTAAATAAATTAATTTTAACAATTATATCGACAACAGGAATATAATAAAAAGAAAAATAATTTACGTCACAAATTTCTCTTAAACCCATTCTGTGATTTTTCCGATATTTTCATAACTCGTTCACTTTATTAAAACCACTAGATAAATGGAAACAGAGAAAATATTAAACTTTATCTTCGAGTAATACTCGTTTTTAGCTGAAAGCCGTAATACGAGTTTCCATTAGTTTCGCATTATACTTCGCTATTACTTCATTATAGTATAGTCTTATTACTTCGCATGAATGGGGTCAACGAGACATCGTGACCATAAGATGTGAACGAGCACAATAAACCAACGATATTCTGTTATATGCAGACTAATGCAATCCATTTGCTTTTTAAATGAAGTAATTCCATTTTATATCGTAATAAGTTTTAGTTAATGAATAGTCGGGGTAGCGCAGACGGTGCGGTCGTACAAAGTTCCATAATACACGAGCAATCAGAGTTGGAATTCAAACAACGGTATATACCACCAAAATAATTGATCGGCAAATTTGAAATGCTGATTTACAACATTCTCGACTGTGAAGAAAATTTTTATTAATAAGCCTCGATGTCTAAGGAACCAACGCAGCTTGGTGAACCCTTCTCGGCATGAAACTGTACCCTATCATAAAAAAAATAAAAAAATGTAATATTACGACCATGAACTTGAATACGGTACTTATACTACGTTTCAAGTAAATAAAAAATTGAAACATTGTGATAAAGCTTACAGCCGAACGATTATTTTTTTTAGGCATAACTTGTCCGTGACCTCACAAATATTACAGTGAGTGAGAGTTGTAATATGTAATTTAGTATTTTTTATTTATTAACTTTCACAAAAATCTTTAGTTAAAAACTAATATGTTACTCTGCATGGCACATGCTTCATTTATTTTCTTTGCGGGGGCAAAATATGTATTCAATAAAATGAAATCAATTTGCTTCAATTTTTGCTAACAATTAAAATATCTTGATTTTTTTGCTAAAGGCCATGTACAGTATTTTTGCTTTCCTCATAAGATTTAAGGCTTAAAGGTAGTAAGTATACAAATGAAACAAAAATACATATGGACATTTTTAGAAAAAAGAATAATCCTGTTGAGTAGAATAAATTTTATCGGGAACATACTCGTATATCTTTTTTAGTATGTGTATGGCAAACTATCTTGAATTTTAATAGTACGCGTATAGTCAATTGGTTCTCTTACACTTTTAACGGTTTGTTACTACTATTTTATGCGGAGGTAGGGATGTTGTAATAACAAAAAAATGGGGTGATATATAACGTTTCCATCGCGCTTTTATTGAAACGGTTCAATTCATTTGGTATTTCATATAGTACATTTATGAGGAAGATTATCTTTTATGATATGTTCACAATTTAATTCGAGCTTGGATTTTTTTCTGATCAATTTTCTTGAGTCACCTACAATAGCATTTACGTTTTTGTTAAAAGATCCACTATTTATACTCTTCTTTTTTATTTATCATACATACAGTCACGCTTTTTTCCTATATATGGATATATGGCAGAGAACACATACGTAGCCCACTTTTCGGCCCCGCGGAAAACGAGACGTGACGGGTGACGAACCACGGCGGCGCCATTTTGGTACGGGATAAAATTCTTGCGCCGCATTGTGTTCGTACGAGTAGCTAGGGAAGATGCTGTCCACCCAAACAGAGCTCCGCGTGCTTGCTTGGCTTTGAGTGCTACGTCTCTGTATGAAACGTTTCAATATGAATGTTTTAAAATGAAACATTTCTGACGGAAAATGGGAAAAGAAAACGGAGAACAAGGCAATACCACAAGGCAGCGTAATCGGATGCCTCCTCTTTATAATTTACATTAACGACCTGCCCAAAACTATTAAGGAATCGTGTTTGTTTGCGGACGATTTCTTACTTTTATTATCTGTTCCTAACAACATAAACCTAAACGATAAACTACATAATAATATGAATATAATTGAAAGCTGGATAAATGATCACAATTTAGTGATAAATTATTCAAAAACAAAAATTATGCAATTTAGGCCACATCAAAAAACTAAATTACTTATTAACGTTTGTTACAACGGAATCCCACTGGAAAAAGTTTCGACGTTTTCAAAACTCGGAATAGTCATTGATTTAAATATAAACTGGAAAGCTCATGCACAGAAAGTCAAATTGAAATTGTTGAATTTGTTTGTATATGCTTTACGAGAATTAAAAAATCTACTAACCTAAAAATGTCTATGACCGCGTACTATGCTTATGCATGGCTGAGCTATGGCGGTATTAACATGCAAGATCTGTTTGTACTACAGAAAAGTTGTGTTCACATACTTACTTACATACACGAAATATGTAACGATACCCAAATTTTTATTCTTCTGTGGAAGATTTACCTCGACGTTATGTTTCGCGCCGAAAACATGACCCATGTCCAGTCATCATCTAAATTACGAGTAAAATTGCATAGTTTTTCCTTATTCATAAGAAACGAAAAAAACATTTTCAGAAAAAATTTTAAGCGTTTCTCATAGAAAAAAAGTTATTATAGTATTGAAAAATATTTTGACATGAACTTCATAATTTAATTTAATGTAAAGCAATCTAAATAAATAAATAAATAAAAACTATGCTATTTACGTTGCTGGGCTCATGTATGTTTTGTGTTTAATAATGTTTTTTGATCAATTAATAAGTGTTTATATATTTTAATATTTTACAGTAAGTAATATTTTTTTAATTCATGTTTATTTATTTTTTTCATTTTTTTAATAAATATAGGCAAGATGGCTGGCAGCAAATGCATGCGTGAATCCGCAGATCGGGCTAAGTCTAATACTGTACTGCCGCAGGCTGATGATGATTGTTGATGACCCTTGACACGTCTGGTATATTTCTAGTGATTACTTCACCACGAAGCGGAGAGGAAATGATTTTTCCAATGTTTCGCTAAGTTAAATTTATGAATACGGGACGAGGTGGCGTAATGGATTCTTTTACGCAGCTATAAAACGGCGAGCGCCAGAACCAGAAGTTTTACAGTAACAAATTGACTTCTATGATGTTACGAAAGCCAGACCTCAATCGCAGGCATAAGCAATTAAACAAAGCAGCTTAAAAGTGTCTCACTGCTGGGCATGGTGGCGTAGACAACGCGACTTAATACTAATGTATTATGTAACAGTATAAGAAAACATTATTCGTATGAAACTACATTTAAAACTTGTGACACGTCTACAATTTAAAGAAAATCAGCACAGTTCCTTAAAAAAAATTAAGACGATTTTTGAACTTATCTGTGGTGGCAGATTTACAAATGTTTTTTATGTCTGGGACATGCAGATTTTTCTTTATACATAAGATTTTATCTTTTTTTACAGAAAATACAATGTTTACACAGTATAAAACTAACAAAAGTTTGAAATTGAACTACTGCTAAAGCTACTACTACACTTGTGCAAAGAAGCTCGCGGTTTCCGATAATAGTCGAATGACTGGTCCAAAAATCCGAAACCCTCAAGATTATGTTGCGCGGATCATATCCAACGTAATTTTGATAACAAAACTTAATTAAATATTTACACTAACACTTACATTCTGTAAAAGCACTATAGTGGATATTCGCGAATAATTTGTTAATATATATACATACATACAGTCTCGCCTTTTTCCATATAAGGGGTAGGCAGAGACCACTCCTCGTATCCCACTTATCGCCCTCGCGGTAAACCAGACCTGACGGGTGGCGAACCAAGTCGCCGCCATTTTGGTAGGAGTAAAAAAATTCTTACTCCCCACTGCGTTCCCACGCGCAGTATAGTGACCTTAGTCGCGTCTTACGACACCTCGGTAGTAAGTAGGTAGGTTCTATTCTAATCTTTTTTCTACTCTGCTCAGTAAACTGTATGCTTCCTGCCAAGTCTAAGTAAAGTAAAGTTTCAGCCTATAAATATCCCACTGCTGAGTACACGCCTCCTCTCATTTCCGAGAGGGTTTTGGAGCGAGGAAGAATCCGCCACGCTGCTCCAATGCGGGTTAGTGCAAACTAATTCTTATTGACTCTCCTTTGTCATACCTCAGCTATATTGATATGCGAAGAGCCGAGCCGAGTAAGTATTGTATTAGTTACTGGTTTAGTATAGACGTTAATCGCCGAAAAGTTAAACCAATACTTATAAGATGGATAACGTTTTTATTCTTTTTTTAAGGGACTTATTTTACTTACAAGAAACTTATGAAATTCTTATATATTGTAGAGCATTCCGTCAATGAGCCATTCGAGAATGATACAATGGCCTCTAAAGTGTTATTTTTCTTTGGAAATGTATCATTGACTGATACAACGTAAAGTGGGTAGCAGTAAATCCAAAAAAGGATATACTGGAGGATGTTTCTGATGAAGTCTTTCAGAGAATCTACCAACCCATCTCATGCCGTGGGTGTCGTAAAAGTCGACAAAGAGAAAAAGGAAAACCAGAAGATGGGCAGCAGCATCTTCCTGGAAAAACTTAAAAATATTTGAGGTGCGGTTTCAAACTCGCCTGCCAAGCATGGCTGCTATGGCAAAATTCCTCCAAAATGAGAGCTACAAACTGTGGTTGCTATCTATGGAGGAGGCCTGTGTTCAGCAGTGGACTTGTGATAGACTGAAATGATGATGATGAATATTGTGAGTAGCAAGTCAAGCACTGTGACGCCGGATAATGCGATACACTTTTTAATTACATTACATTACATTGGACTCTATTTTTATTCTCATATATGTGTGGGGTTAATGCTATGGCTGTATCGATTGAATACTCTAAATATTGAAAAAGTTTTGACTCATGATCGTTTGTTCCATGTGAAAATTGATACACTCCAAAACTGCTTAGGAACATTTTTTGAATAATGTTCGATAAAGCAATAATGTTAGCATACTGTTTCCTCGCACCTCTAGGAATCCTATAAAGTAGATTCAGGTGCGTTACCGTGGTAAAGATAAAAAACATATTATATCAAAATAAGTAATAATATATTTGAATTATTTAACAGATATAAATTTCTTCGTCCCCTCCGTATTTCCAGCGCGCGAAAATGAGAAAAGGCTGTCATTTTGAAATAGAGTCAGAATTTTATTGAGTTTTTTTTTGGTATAAAATTCATTTATGAGAAATATGATTGGGGCTTGGAAAATTAATTAAAAGGAGGAGACGAAAGGTAATTAATATTTCCCTCGTTTCAGCGTTTCCCACGTTTCAATATTCCCCCAGTTTCAATATTTACCTCGTTTCAATAGTTCCCTAGTTTCAATTTTAAGTATTATAGTGGGATTATAATTAAAATAACAGAAACGAAAATCTTCAGCCAGTTTCTAGAAGTACGTAATTCGTGCTTTTATAGTAATTACTTTCTAAAAATTATGGACCTCTGTTCAATAGTAGGACGTTTATTTCGTTTATTTCGTCGTTGTTGTCGTCGCCGTTTCAGCCTACTGAACATAGGCCTCCCCCAACGATTGCCACAAAAGTTAATGGCTCTCATTTTGGGGGGATTTTGCCATAGTTGCCACGCTTGGCGGACGGGTTGGCAACCGCAGTTTATTTATTCAGATGTTCCAGGAAGATGGTGGTGCCCATCTCCCGGTTTTTATTTTCCTTCTGTCGACTTTTACGACACCCACGGGATGAGATGGGATGGTAGATACTCTTAAGCCGCCACCACACGTTTATTTGCTGATGCTTTTCTACTTCGGTAGTCCATAACGCATTAAATACTTTTGTTACAACAATATAAGAGAAAACGGTACTAAACCAAATGGAAACTATATGTATTTATCATAGTTTAATTATATTTTCACACTTGGCCTAGTTGTCGCAGTACCTGACTACAGCGAAGCAAGTCCTGGATTCGGATCCCAGCCGGAGCCGATATTTGTTGAGAAACATACTCGTAAATTGTTGGTTTTCGGGTTTAGTTGTGTTGTGATTGTAGTCGTATCTCTGACACTGCATGGAAGGTGAGGGCAAGTGAGTGCATCCGTGTTTGTGCGTACACTTCTGGCTGTATAATATCTCCTGTGCAGTAGATAGCTTCCGACAGTTTTCGGAAGTTGTTGCTGTGGTCGAAAATCGGCCAAAAATATTTTGTCAGTTCATTATTATACCCTATTACATATCTCACCACTTTTCATAGATATGTGCCACGTTAGTTCAGCGATTAGGCGTTTGCTTTAAATTTCATGGTATCCGAATGCCCTGAGTTTGATATATATTTTCGGTGATGTAATTGCTGTTAGCCTTCTCGGCTTTTACAGCTTCATCGGATACTGTGCTCGCGGGCCAGGGGCCCGTGTGCCAGGTTTGGTTTGACCCAAACATAAATAAATAAATAAATAAAAACTCCTACAAAACCCTCGAAGTTCGGACTGTGTCGCGTTCGCTGCGTGCTTTCGCGGTTTCGAAAATCTTAAACATTTTAAGTCGTCTACTGACCGTCCGAAGGAGGCTGCGCGCGTCCATTCGGACTGTCGACTTGTGTGTCGGTAACTCTGGGCGGTGAGAACCGCCCTGGAACACGGGTGAATCTTGTGTACGCGATGTGATTATTGACTATTGCGCGCCGCTCTCTACGGCGGTCGCGCGTCGTGGTGCGTGTTATATTAAAGCTATTGACTGTGTGTACAGTGTGGCCTGGATCGTGACTGACAGTATCGTGGTCAGGAAGAGCTGAGACGTCCGTGTCGTCTAGCACGTTTCGCGGGCGACGTTTGCGTTCGGTCGCGTTTCTGTTTGGTCGGTAATTTGCTGCTTTAACCACCAGCGGGTTTGAATGAACCGCGGCTTTTTCGAAAAACCGCCGTGATAATTCTCTGAAGTGTTCAGAGATTAAAGGCATTTCACAGTCGCTGTGAAGATCTACATTGCGTTGATACCAACCGGCTCCGGTGGCAGTTCGCAAGAATCGATTTTGAACGCTCTGTAACTTCTTTAATTGATTGCCCGTCGCGTGAGCGAAAGCGACGCAAGCATAGTCCATTACGGGTCTTATGCAAGTCTTATAGAGGCGAAGTTTGTGTCTTAAGCACATTTTGCTTGAGGAGCAAGTTAATGGGTATAGACGGCTTGAGATAAAAGCCGCTCTATTGCGTATGTTTTTAATGTGTGCAGCGAACGACATCGCTGCGTCTACCTGAGTTTGAACACGAATGCCGGAACCAATAAATGAATCACTAAATGCGTATTTACATCGCCAATTCTGATTAAAAAAAAAAATTCGACGAATTGTAAAGTTCGTCGATCTGCAGAAATGAGTGGAGGCCTGTGCCCTGCAGTTAGACACTTAATATTTTATCTTTTAAGCTCACAATAATGACCATCATTATTATCTAATTACTAAAAATCATCAAAAACTTTTACTCGTCGCGGTGTAATCCATCGCGAAGGAACCTCATAGAAAGGGAACAAATATACAGTGTTCACTAATAGGTTGATACTTGCGCCATTTACTTAGTTCGGCTGTCTTTAATAAACCTAAGTCTACGTTTACGCATGTAGTGTCATACAAGAGCCTTATGCCTCTACACAGGCATTTAGGGTTTGCCGTCGGGTGTCTTTGTTTTACGTTTTGTATGGTTCAGAAGCGGAAAGATATCTGTCGAAATATCAAATGATCGGTGGAGTAAACACATTTAACAGTTGAAAACACATATTTTAATATGAAAATAAAATATAAAGGTCAAACATCTAAATAATAAAATTGTTTAAATAAATGTTCAAGCTACTCCCCGTCATTGTGGTACAAGTTTGGACTATTTACTACTATCTTCCGAGTTACTGATTACAAGAATTAAGACTTATTTTTCACTTGGTCCCGCGCCGTAGAAGTTATGTACTCACCGACCACTAGGTCAGTGTTCGAATCCCAGCTTGAGTCAACAATTGTACAAAGCACAAATTGTTCGTTTCCGGGATCTTTTATCGGGCGCGGGTAGCCTATGAACGAGTAAGTACATCTATGTGTAGACTTGTGACTCTATAACATATTAATCCAATGTCAAATATGACATTTACGACCACACAATATTTTTTTTTGAAGAACTGCGATCTAATAACTCGTAACGTTAAATCTATAGTTGATATTAGATCGTAATTTTTGTAGATTTTCCTTTTACATTTTAACTTTTTTGTATATAATCTATAAAAGTACCGAAATGTTTTAGCAAAAAGAATAAGAAAATTGGATATAACAACATGTACAAAATTATGCACGACCTAATAGCGTCGCCGCTAATGGATTCCACGGAAATCGATTCGCTTCGTGCTCATCTCATTATACTAACCTAATTGAAGAAAAGTATCGTTCTAGTAAAATCCATCTTTTCTTAGCTTGAAGTTTTTCTAAAATAATTCGTTCCTCAAAAAAGTATATATTTAGTCTCTAATAATTGGTACAGTAATTATCGTTACTTTTGACTTTTTATAATTGAAAAGAAAAAACGAGAAGGAACTGCCCTTTTCGAGCCTTAAGAGCAGCGTTACATGTTTATATATTAGTGCCGAAGTATTAGCCCATTACGATCCCGAGCGGCCGGTGGCAGTGACGTGTGACGCGAGCGCAAAGGGAATAAGGACCGTGCAGACTCAACCGTGCGAGGACGGCAGTCGTGAGCGGTCGGTGGCGTATGTTGGGTCTTCTCTTGTGGCCCGCAAGGGACGCCGAATAACGAGTTCGGGGCGTAATGCCCCCTTCAGTGGTTTCCATCGCCGCGCGTTAAAACGCGCGGGTCCTCGGGTTGCCTTTTTAAGGCAGTGGTTGTTCCATCCCAAACGACTGGATACGGTTAGCATCCTGGGGTACTGCTTTTTAACCGCCCGCTACGTGGGTGGGTACCGTGGGTCGGCCAGTCGGGTGAAACCCCAAAAGGTGGTAGACCTAGCCAGCCTACCAGCAAGCAAGCAGCAATCAGCACGTATGTGTCGCGCACTCTAAGTGATGCGGAGAAAAACTATTCACGAATACACCGCGATGCGTTAGCAATTATATTCGCCGTCAATAAATTTCATCAATATTTATACGGCCGTCATTTTACATTGCGTACCGATCATAAACCATTGTATCAATTTTTGGACCGAATACCGGTATACCGACTATGGTCGCTAGCCATATCCATATCGAGTACATACGCATCGAACAAAACGGAGCGGACGGTCTTTCGCGGTTACCGCTATCGCGTAGTAAACAGATGACTCATATTGCCCGAGTAGACTTATTTACACTTCGTCTAATAGGGTTTGTTGTTGGATTACAACGATATTAAAAATCAAACAGCTCGGGATTTGATTCTCTCGAAAGTCATTAGTTACATACGTGACGGTTGGCCGGCAGAGTATAGCATCGTTAATTTAAAACCGTTTTTCAATCGTAAAAATGAATTGTATGAGGAAATAGGATGTGTAATGTGAGGCCACAGACTAGTCAGTCCAGAAGCCCATAAGGAGAAAGTTTTGCGCACGTACCTCACATGCGTATAGTAAAATCGAAAGCCATAGCCCGCAGCTACGTGTGGTGGGCGGGGGTGGACAAGTCGGTGGAGCGCATGTGTCGCGAGTGCGCGGTCATATATTTTCGGGGATGTAATTGCTGTTAGCCTTCTCGGCTTTTACAGCTTCATAGGATACTGTGCTCGTGCCAGGTTCGGTTTGACCGAAACATAAATAAATTAAAAAAAAAAAAGTGCGCGGTCAATGCGGCGCACGCAGACGCACCTCCGCGGCAAGCGCCCCGCTTGTGGCCGTGGCCCAACGCCGTGGTCCAGGTCGCATTAAGACTTCATGGGTCCGATTTTCGGTAAAACGTATCTAGTGGTAGTCGATGCGATGTCGAAATGGTTAGAAGTGTTTCAGGTGTCAAGTACAGCAGCCACTGGAGTTATAGATAAAATAAGTGAGTTGTTCAGTCGTTGGGGGTTACCTAAACAGCTAACGGGCCGCCGTTGTTCGAGTACTGAATTAATTTTTTTTATCAATAGTCACGGAATCGAACACATTTTCACCGCTCCATATCATCCAGCCTTCAACGGCTTAACAGAAAACGCAGTAAAAACCCTGAAGCGAGTTGTAAAAAAGGAGGTCCAAGAGAAACTAAACGTAGACCGGGCACTTTATACGTTTCGATTACATTATAGAAACACCGAACATTCGACTACCGGTGAAAGTGTAACGCACTAAGCTAAATATTTTGAAGCAAGATAGGGAAAAAAAAGTTTATGATGCACAACAACGGCAAAAGGGGGAAATAGGAAGTTAGATCCTTCATATGAGGTTTGGTATAGGCAGTATTTGAAAGGTGAAAAGTGGAGCACCGGGCAAGTGGTTGACTGCATGGGTCCGAATAGTTACAAAGTAAAAAGAAGGGAGGGCGAAATAATTCATAGGCACATTGATCAGTTAAAAAGGAAATCTGTAAGGGGATCAATATCATGTCCTTACAACGAGCTAGGCTTGGAGCGTGGCACAGATTCTCTTAACGAGTCCGTGGACACAGGGCCGGAGGCATAGGGTCGGTCGGGAAGGGTTAGAGGTATCGGGGGTCGATGTGAGCTCAGAGGAGTTAGAGCTAGAAAAAAATTTGTGATAACCCGGTTTCACCAGTGTTTCAAGATGCCTTGCCGAATGTGACATCGCCTGCTCAATGCCGCCCAATAAGACAATGTAGATTTAAGAAAATTATTAATTATAAGGCTTAGTTTAAGGCAAAATTGCCATTTAGTATTAATTAGATTAAGTTGTTAAATAAAGAAATTGTGTGGAGAAGTGTAAAAAAAAAGTAAAGTAGACTTTTAGCCTATAAATGTCCCACTGCTGAGCCCAGGCCTCATTCTGAGAGGTTTTTGGAGCTAGGAAGAATCCGCCACGCTGATCCAATGCGGGTTGGCGGACTTCACATGTCTTCGAAATATTTTTTATTTCTTAGACACGCAGGCTTCCTCACGATGTTTTTCTTCACGGCCGAGCACGTGGTAAATCAGCACTTAAAATTGCAATTAACAATTTTAGTGGTGCCGGCACCGGGAATCGAGCCCAGATCACTCGCGTACTATGAAATTTAAAGCGAGCGCCTAGCACCACGGCTCGTGATATCTGAGAAGTGTAGTGTAAGGTATTATATAAATAAGTTACTAGTAATGCTGGTGGCTAGGATTAGGTGGTAGGTTACGAATTGTATGATGTCAATTCATTCTTGAATAAATTGTTAACAAGTACAACGTGCGTTTTCCGTCTCCTTATAAGAACACTACAGATATTCATTTCATATCATATATATTATCACATACAGTAAAAACAAATCAATTATATCAACAAAAAGCTAGGTGTCTGTCTGTCGTAGAGTCTAACACATGATAATGCCCCGTTTTGTTGTGAAACACGTGGCGTAATCTCGACTTCGGTGGTATGGATTCCCTAGTAGTGTAGGGCTGTGGAGGGTATTTTTATGTATTTATTTTAAACCTTTATTGCTTCCTTTACAATAAAATGATAGAAAGGGCTTTAGTTATTTTTTCCCAGTCAGCTCATGGAGTGGTGAGATTTGTAGACATATCGCATACAGACTTTTACTACCTTGAATACTGACTTGAAACACCTTGACTTAGTAATATTAACTGCGATTACTAAACAACAAATGCATATTAATGTAACAAAATCATATAATTAATTGCAAACATTACAACGTGTCTCTTGCAAGTTATAAAAGATGATATAGATTACATTCAATCTTTTCCTAAAAGATCCACTAGGCAATTATTTTATTGCCATTCTGGTTCATATTGATTTGTGATAGTCCTGTACTTAGATCCTCTAGAGATTCAAACATATTCCGGTGTTAAAAAGGGTTTGCTGTCAACAACGGTGGAAAATCTAGGAGGGATTTGGACTCTTAAATATGTTAGTAATTACTTCTTGACAAACCATGCGCTTCATCATCATCATTTCAGCCTATAACTAGTCCACTGTTGAACATAGGCCTCCCCCATAGATTGCCACAAAAGTTTGTAGCTCTCAATTTGGCAGGATTTTGCCCTAGTTGCCACGCTTGGCAGGCGGGTTAGCAACCGTAGTTTATTTATTCAGATGTTCCAGGAAGATGCTGCTGCTCATTTCCTGGATTTTATTTTCCCTCTGTCGACTTTTACGACGCCCACGGGATGTGATTGGGTGGTAGATTCTAAGCCGCTACGACACGGCTTACTGTAATATAAAACTTTGAAATTTGTCCTTTGAAATTTTAACTACTGTTTTAAAATGTAAAAATCTGTTAAAAGTAAAGTAAAAGTAAAAAGTTTTATCTGAGTTGGACCTACCTAATCGGACTATCTGTCCTAGGTATACATATTCGTCGAAAACTTCGAGCGTAATGTTTCCAACAACCACCGGTGTAGGTGTGACATGGACATGATTATATAATCATATATATGACTTTCGTCTTGTTCTTGTACATTCTTTTCAACGTACTAATTTTATTTATTTTTACTGATCCAATGTTTAACCACAATTACAGCAAACAATGTAGTTTAAGAAACCGGAGAATGAAAGCTGAACATGAAACACATCCATGTTCCACAAAATGGCTTCATTGTATTAGAATATGGCAATAGTCATTTGGCGATTTGCACTTTCGGGTGAGTAATCACATACAGAGCTCAAGAACCAAAAACCTCAGAAACACGTATTTAAATTTCTCAGTTGCCTAAACAATCAAAAATAAAAGGTAATGAGAGAAATAGCCATACTTACTTTTCTGAAATCCGCACACAAAATTCAAAACATACGAGTATGATTTCGCAACAATTCAAATACTCATCTCAGCAAATTACATTTGTTTCTGTCCCGGTACTAATCCATTACAGAAGGTACCGGGACAAAACAAACAAAGTTTAATTCTGTTAACTTATCTCCAACAGAAGGCTTATTTTGTGGCGAGGGATTGGATGGACAAACATACAACAGGTGTTGGTCACGAGTAGACTATTAAAATGATGCTAACAGTACAGACTTAGTATAATCTTGGTATATCTAATGTTTCTTGTCCCCGATGACTACCTACTAACTAATAGAAGTGTGTGTCTGTACATGCACTTTTTAACATTATAATGTTATAAAGATGCCTGGTACGATTTAATAAAAAATAAATTCTTACGACTAGTGAAAAAGCTTTAAGTCGTTATAATATGTTTGTACGTTGTGTATGTACAGTTCCTAAAAAGAAAGGCGTCTTTTAGGTCATGATAAGAAACTATTCAATAAATACACATTTATCAAAATTTGTTTATTAACAACACTCCACAAAGGTCTCAAAAATGATGCAAATCCATGTAACAAACATATCCCACCAGGTACATTAATAATTACATTAATGATTACATTAATCATCATTAACTGAACGAACAGTTAACCTACGTTGCTTCAAAAATTCGCTAATTTAGGCTTTAATGCTATTAGCTCTATCGATTACAACACTTAATATTTTAATCAAAATTATGAGTAAGAAAACCAAGTCTGTAAACATCACCAACCTAATATTAATGAATAAGGTTACCAGAATACAATTTTGTCATATATTTATATGCATAAAGTGATGAAACGAGCAAAACGTTCACCTGAGGGTAAGTGCAACGTCCGCCGTCTGCATAACAAATGATGTCACACTGTGTCTTTCACCCAGAGACATAGGTTCTGAAGTCTCATATGCCCAGTGATTACGCTAGCTCAAAGTGTCCCTTCAAACCGAAACATAGTAATGTTTGCACACTACTGCTTCACGGCAGAATAACTGACCCTGGGGTGGTACCTACCTAGACGGATTCCTGCATCTGTGTGTTCATTATCTGTGTTATGATTTATATGCATGAGTAGGTAGTATCAGCTATTTTGAACGCCTAGTAGCAGTATGCAAGCATTACTTTTCCTCTTTGGATAACACTATTGGTAGACAGGTAACATCGTGGTATGCATCATAGATGTGCTAATATTACTGTGTTTCGGTCTGAAGGACACTGAGAGCTGGTGTAATGACTGAGCATACTGAGAATTACGAACTGATGTCTCAAGGTGACGGACGTAGTGGTGGTGCTACACTAAAATTTTCTGGGTGGCACGGAATTTGGCAGACGTTGCACTTACCATCAGGTGAACGTTTTGCTCGTCTCGTTACATAATACCCCAAAAAACAATAAACCTTTATCTGAAATATAAACTATATTAAAGTCGATATTGAGATATTAATAAGTTGCCAGACAAGCCTTTAAAAGTATTCATTCAAAGTTAAAGAATTATTTTGCCAATATTTTATACAAATTACGTAAATTTTTATTTAAACGTAAATTAAATAAAAAATCGTATTCAATCAATAAAATCTCAAGTCACAAGATAGTAAAATTCCGTTCAAAAGTTTGAAATAAATTATTGTTTTTTATGTATTAATAATAATAATAATAATAATAAACATATATTTCAAGTAACACAGACTCAGATTAAATCAATTAAAGATTACCTTAAAATTCCAACCTATACATCTAAGTTTTAATGGTGTTTAATCTATTGGCACTTGTTTTATATCATGTATAATTGAATCTATTTGATTACCTAACAATTACTCTAAGACTACAAAACATCCAAAACAGTAAACATGTAGGTTGCAATCAGGAAGGTTTTAATCATTTCCTGTTAAATAAACATTACAAAACTTTCAAAAGGATATGTATTACATATCATATTAATTTTGAAAGTTAGTTTATCAAAAAGGTCTTCCCCAACTTTTAAAATCGTTTTCCACACCGTTTCAGTTTCAGTCCTTCGTCTATTCAATTTTGTGCTAATATTAATATACAGACTAACATTGAATTGAAGTTCTACTTATAAAACTAGCAAAATTCAATTGTTGTAAAAGACTTTTATACCTACCACTTAAAATTATAACAACAAAAAGGTTTACATTAATAAACAAAATCTTTAACAATTACGTATATACTAACACGTACACACATTATATAAACTCACATTAGATTAATTGATATTTATACGGATGTTTCGGCGGAGGTAATACATTTTCTTGATTCAAACTTTTTGCCCCCACTCCAAGATTCCTTCCGCCTTACGATATCGCTCTGAAAAATAATTAGATGAAAAACAATAGTACTCTACAGAACTCTAAAACGTATAATTGTATTATTTGCGAACTGAAGTAAATGAATTAATAATACATGCTTATAATAAGCCTTACCTCAATTCAACGTATGAACTAGTGTGTTAATTAGGGATTTAATTTTATGAGTGCGTGGGGTATGGTCTTGCATAAATATATTTGCACCGCACATTAACTGTGTTATGTAATTTGAATTCCTTTGTTAAACTTTCTCGTAATCTTTATCTTATCTGAGATGTTTATTACGATAATTTTTGTAGTGCTTAGAATAGGTATATGTATAATTAGAAGCAGTGCAAATAAATATTAGCAATACACTCAAGCAGTTACTATCAATTTATACAAAGGATCACTAGCAGAAGAAAATATTTTTTTCAATGGAAATGTTATGATATTAATGAATTTTTACGTTGTTATAAAAAATGAAAATAACATAACAGGGCTACATACATGATAAAAATTTGACGTGACTAAAACTATTTACAGTGCTAACAGTTAGATCAACGAAAATATATCCTAACATGAAAAATATCTATTTTAATTAACTTAAAGTTATTTCGTAGTTATAAAGGTTCATGGTTGTAATTTATTGGGAAGAAAATATCAGAAAGAATGATAACATTTATTGTTAATAAAGAGAAACGTTATTAAACAAGAATTATTCTACATTTAAATTATTTTTGCTACGAACATTAAACATTAGTCGGCGTTAAATATCTTGTATATTTCAGTTATTGTAACATGATACGTAGCTAATGGAAAATAATATTCATCATATGTGATCTTTTTAGTTATAGTAGTATAGATAGATGTAGCACGATCCCCGCCGCAGCATGAAATAAGTCCAAATAATTCATAGAAATCTCCTTAATTGCCGAGTAATGTTTAATCAACATCGTGTATTCCATGCACGTGGGAATCAGGGTACCGTGCTTCATGCTGCCATGCTGTGTGATCCTCCTGTGGTAATACAACATGGGGTTTCATGCGTATTCAGAATTTGGTGTCATCAATGCACACCTTTACAGAAGGATCATCTTCTTCGACTTCATCCATTGTTGATAGTCTCCTTTCGATTTCCGATTGTGCGTTTTTTGATATTATTTTCTTGTGTTTAATACTGCAAGTATACCGGTTTTTAAAAGCGCAGATATAAATATTGGTGGTAGGATTCCAATGTAGGAATCCGCCTGTGTAGGTACCACTGTAGGGCCAGTTATTTTGCCGTAAAGCAGTACTGTGCAAACATTACGAAAATCGTTTTAAATTCATATTACTGTTTGTAAATATTCGTTGTTACTATTAATATAGTATGTACACAGTTTTTGAAGGTTTTGTTTTTTTTTTGTTCAATATTTATGAATATGTTAAAAAAATTATGAATTAGCATTAATAACTTGTAATTATTGTTAATATTTTACGGTAAGATATCTAATCCAATACCTAAGACAAAGACCAGGAAAGTTTCGTAGCACCCAATAAACAAAAATTACATCAAACATGACCTAAAATAATAAGACTAAAGCAATGTCTAATGTACGAGTAGTCTGATATCGCGATTGGCAATTAGCCTGCCAAGTATGGCTATTACGACAAATCTTCCTAGCCCTTAAACTTGTATACCTGTGTCATGTAGTGATCTGTTTACGGGTTGAAGATGGAGGTCAAGTAGAAGAAAGAGCAATGTAATTTTTTTTTAATTATTAGGAACAAACAAATATTATTCCAAAAGGTTAACGAAGTTCAGTTGGGCAAACATAAAGTTAAATAAATCATAGTAGAAATGATTTCTGAAAATTAAAAAAAAATAATTACTAACTTTTTCTTCCCTGATTTGACTTTGAAGTCTTTTGTTTCACTGGATATATTCATCTTATTGCTATTATTGACTTGCTTCCATATTCCTGTTTTATTGACTTCCTCTGATATATTTATTGAAGTTAAAGGTATGTTCATGATATTTCCATTAATAAGTGGTATTTGTAAATTCTCCTGATATGGTGGTGGATTATTTTTGTTAGTTTCCTATAATATAGTATCTTAAGTCAGGTATAATGATTAAAGCAAAAATGTTTCTATATTAATAATTTTTATTGAACTAAAATTTTAAACAACTACTAACATAAATACTTTGTGTAACATAATATATTATGATCCTTAAATAAATCACGTAAGTAAACTAAGACAAAATGTAATTAAATTTCATTGAACATAAAAAAATGAAAATAAGAAAACTTGACAATGTATATATTATCGCACCTCAGCACTTCCAAGTTCATGTAGTTCATCTTGATTACGTCTTGACATTTCCGGCATTACATCATCTAATATCTTCATTTCTCTTCGGGTAAAAAATAAATCTAATGCTTTTCTGATCCCAATCATGACCACTAGCATTAAAGGAAATAGTATGGAAGTCGTTGAAAATGATTTTATTACCCACAAACAAACCAAACACGTTAATTGAATTGCAGTAAATAAATGCACTCGACGTATTGGCACCTGAAATAATGAATAATTTTAGTAATTGTAAGGGTTTCTTTACGTTATTTGTTAAAAAATATCAAATATTCGCGATTTACCTGTCTTAAGAACATATGATCGGGTTGATATTTCTGGGGCATAAACATAATCAATATTCTGTCGAAAAACTGTAAACCTTTCAAGGAAGCCACTCCCATGTATAGAAAAACTCCAAATAATACAGGCATTGGGATGTGTCTTAAAATCGGAGTTAATACTACGGAACATCCTATTGTTAAGAATATCATAATATGAGTAAACCTTTGCTCTCTGACTCCTAAAAATTGCGGCTTTTCGCCTGGTGCAGCACATTCGGACTCAACTTTCAGGGAATTAACGTGGTTAATACTCAGAACTGTAGCAGCCACAAACCACGGAAGTCCCATTACCGAGCATATTTGTATTAATATGGCCAGAACAAATAAATCTAAATGATATCCACATCCTTTCTTCAGCTTGTTCTCTTTTCGATTAACAATTACAGCAGTGATTTGTTGATCCATAAATATTAAAATTGTTCCCAAAAGTGCAGGTAAAATTGCTACTAAAGCTGACCATATAGGATTCCCATTAAACGGTGTAATAACCCAATTTCGAGTCGGAAGTGTAGGCTTAAATTCTGATGGTACTTCAAGTTTTGGTGTTTTTACTCCAACTTTATAGTCGAGAAACGACATGGATAAAATTGCTATGATCACCGAAAAGTCGCTAATTATTTGTCTTACCTGAGAAAATAATACATATTACTTTAAATTGAACTAATAGTTTTTGTATAAATATTAAAAACCATGAAATGCCTACCTTCGATGGAAAGAAAAGAGAATTTTTAAAATCTTTTAATATGATTGAAATAGTGAAGGTACCTAGGAACAATATTATTGACATAAGGAAAACATCGGGAACATATAATTTTGTTTCGCATCCAGTGCCAAACAAGGTTCCATTATAAAACTGAAAAAAAAAAACAATTTAAGAAGATTTATTATTTCGCTTTCATTTGTTATTTAATGTAAGTCTTATTATATATCCTACATTTATTAATTTTGATAACTTTTGTACCTGACAAGTATCCTTATTAACGGTAGACCAATTAAACTCTTCTGACACTCTAGAATCATTGCTAGGTAAACAATAGCATTCATAATTAAGCACTTCATCGCCGTGGGTCTTTAAAGGAAACTTTTTACCTATAGAAATTACGTTTTCCACAGCCTTGAAATAATAAATTAGGTATTAAATTCCAAATTTTGTGTTAAAAACTTACGTTATCTATGAACTACATATTTGTAAAATTTTACCTTATATATGAAAATAAATGCTATTAAAGTAGCAAAATTTTCCTCGGTAAATCTTGTTATGTAACAAACAAATGCACTTGCATCGATTGCAACTAATATTATTAATATTATGGTCGTCCAAGTACCAATACAGAATCTAAAAGACATGTAATTCCAGCCGATCTGTTTACAAAATTCAAACACTATAGTCTCAAACACCAACACTGGACCAGTTGATCCTAATATTGTTAATGGTTGCCCTGAAAAGAATCCGTAGCCCATTCCACAAACAAATCCAGATACTAGTGATTCCATAGCAGCCATATTTTTTCCGGTTGCTTCTCCCAGTAGCCCGCCAAAAGTAATTATTGGTGATAAACAAGCAAAATACAGAAAAATCCATGATGCTACGCATTGAAGGGCCAAAGCGTCTTTGAAGTCTGACCAGTACCATTGTCTTTTTCTTTTAAGGTCATTAATCAAACCCCCAAATAATCTTCCACTTCTTGCTAAACCTGATTCTTCCCTCTGTCGTTGCTCCTCTTCTTCTTCATCTGGCTCCTCTTTTTGGCTGTTATCATTAGGTCGTTTACGGAGATCTTGAGACGGTATGGCAGCGGGTGGTTCGATCCGGATAGCTGGATCCCATTCTCCAGGAGGTAAAACCGTTACAGCATCGAGAAACTCATCTATGCCTGCTAATAAATGATCTCTTTTCTTAGCTCGGTATGCTACTTCATGAAATATTTCGTCAGACATGAGTGTTGCCATGGCTCGACCAATTTCATGAAAGCTTGAATTACTATTCGGTGGCCCTAGTAGAACAAACATGAATCGTGTTGGTACAGGTACCTCCGTCAGATCTCCCATAATTGTTCCGGTTTTTAGTCTGACAAATGCTGATAGAGTCTTTTCAAGAAAATCTACTTCTCCAACGAGAATATTAGATGCTTCGGCCCCCGGTGGTATTTTACGCATGAAATTTGTGTTGCTTTTATGATTAATGTCACCATTAATGGGTAGGTCACCTGAGCTATGATTTCGTTGCATTGATATGCTACTCGGACTCTTTACTATACCTTCGTCTGGAACTCCACCTGAAATTATGTGCTTTGTGTCATTATCCAGAAACTTGAATTAATGATAAATAAAAGTTAAAGGCGAAAAAGTTTTATGTAATGCTTTTTCACCATGAACAGATGCAATGCTGCTAAGCTACTTTAAATAAACTCACTTAAAATCAGAGATATCTATAACGTGTTTATTTGGCTTTAAATGTTTGTTTTATACTACGGTGTTAATATGATTAATAAAAACAAGCGAGAGCAAAAGCTGTAGTCGAAACAATCAATAAAAAGTATTAGCTTAACTAACAAGGAGCAGATAAAGTTTAGCGATATTCAGAAAAATGGATTTTGGTGTTTATAAAAAATGGAGAAGAAAACATTCAGTAAAACATTTTAAGGATAAGCGGTTACCCGCGCTATGTATTCCTAGGAAACGACTGAAATCTCCTTTTTGAGAATGTCCGCTTGCACCGCTATCTTCCACTGTAATGTAGAATGCCAATTTTACAAAGTTTCATATTTTTTTTAATGTTTAAGAAACTAAGAATACATTTAATAAAATGAATATTATGTACAATATGTAGATTATATTATTAATTTAGCTTGTCCAGTGCGTGCAGATAAATATCATCGTGATAATCAGGTAAAGGCCGTGAAATTTGTGAGCGTATATCCACACTTTTCCACTTAGCTGACCTGGAACGGATAGATAAGAGCCTCTGGCATCTGGTGCTTGTAGTAGAGCCGTCTGTGGGGATGATGATAAACGACAATTTCTTGTACTCGAACGTCGAGATCCAGTCTCCTGGAAATCTAACAGGATATCACCAGAATATCCCCATAACTATACATTACTAAACTTATTTCTATAATAATTTAATTTTAATAATTCAAAGTTTTTCCATATTACTCACTTTTACAAGATGAATGATTTCGCCCGATGTCAGCTAATGATCTAATCAAAGGAAGCTTAGACATATTATTATGGTTTCGTTTTTCGTGCTGATGTCTGTGTCTCCTTAGTAGAGCGTCTTTTACTTTTTCTCTGCAGTCGTAAGCTAATGATCCATCTGCCACCATATATTCCAAAACACTTTCAGCCACTTGATCTAAAGAATTAGCTTCCATATCTAAAATTACTGCGCCATTTAAAATAAGACTTCTGAGTTCAAAAAGCGAGTGTAAGGATAATGTAGCGACATGTGGTTTCGACCAACGATTACCCCCTTCTTCTACATCCTCCTCAAATTTGATCCATCGCGCGGTCTCTTTCCATTCAAGTTCATCACCATCCTTCACTAATTCTTCCATTTCTGAGAAAAGTGGATGAGACTCGAGAGCAGCATCGTCAATATCTTCTCCAAGTATGAATTGTACTCTTTGAGCTGGTGGTGTTACTAGAAAAATAAAAATACTGGAAATAAGGCATTATTTTACTAACTTTGTTATAATAAAAACGAAAAATTCGCAACGTAGAAGGTCTAAATGTATAAATTAGATATGAACAAAATATGGATCGGCGGTTGATATCTAATCATGCAAGAAATTTTATATTTTTTTTTGTATTTGAGGAAGAAGATTCGTTATTTAGATAGTAAAAATAGGTCTTATATCCAAATATTAAACATGCTCAATAACGTGATGATGATAAACGTAATCTCAAGAATACTTAAATCATAACATGAATGAACCCTATTAACAAATGTGGGTCTTGATTGTTATTCTTACATGTTTCTCCGTCATCTGTGACGCTTAGTCTTCTGACTCGAGCCATTATCGCTGGTCCTATGAATCGGAATATTGATGCTAATTTTTGCTATAAACTAGATTTTGTATACTTATGTTAAGAATAAAATAATTATATATAATATATAGTACTCTTAGTGGACTAGTGGTTTGAACGATTGTTGATGCAAGGCAAACGTGTCGAGTCAGTCAGTTATTGCATATTTATTTAGCGAACAAATATTGAACATCCATTGTATGGAGTATCGCTTATTCTGGAGTGCCTGGGACGTCGCATTGAGTCGGTAAATTATGTTTGATGATCAATCGGCGATTACTGAAATGTTTTTCTTTTAGGTTACTAATGTCAATGTCAACTTCTGATATCTGCCGATGTAATTCGAATGCAGGTAGAAGGAGAAAGAAGAGATACTCTTAAATAAACCACGAAGTTCGACACCAATTGGTTTTCTATTTCGCTTAAGCTTTTAAAACTACGTAAGTTATATGGGACCGGTTATTAATAATAGCAAATTATACATAGAAAACGGTTTGAAAATCATTTGATCGTAAGATTTGTTAACTTACCGGGCCTTTCGATGTCTTTTTCTCCATTACGGTGATGTTTATGTTTCCGATGAGAGTGGCGCCGAGCCGGTACGTGCACACCGACGAACACTGTGTGCGCTCGATGGCCTGTCAAAAGACAATAAATAATAGCCGTCACCTTTCAATGCTGGAAGCACGATAATCAAACCGACTAGTATTTACAGTGTTAACACTGTTTTTTTTTCAAAATAATTACTATGTTAAATACATATAGTTTCCATTTGGTTTAATCCCGTTTTCTCTTATATCGTTGTTACAAAAGTCTTTAATGCGTTATGGACAACAGAAGTAGAAAAGTATCAGCAAATATACGTGTGGTGGCGGCTTAAGAGAACATACCATCTCATCCAGTGGGTGTATTAAAAGTCAAATGAGGGAAAATAAAAACCAGAAGATGGACAGCAACCCGCCTGCCAAGCGTGGCAACTATGGCAAAATCCCCCCAAAATGGGAGCTACCAACTTTTTGTACTAATCTTTGAGGGAGGCCTATGTTTAGCAGTGGACTAGTGATAGGCTGAAATGATGACACAGTATTTTGAAATGTCAAAAGAGCTGTGTAAACAAGTTTATTTTAAACTTGTTTAAAAAACCAATTATTGGCTTCAGATACTGTTAATATTTTGCGGACTTTTACACAATGACCTAACCGCTACGTGATTTTCACGCCAAAATCATATGGCTTGAGTAAGATTAATAAAGTTATTAAATCAGGCGTTACTTTGAGGAAATTCATTATAGTAAAGGAAAGAAAGTTAATTTGCTAAGATCCACTTTTGATGAGCACCGCTTTAATAGCGTTCACCAGCTAACTAATACCGCCACCGGGAACCGCCACCAGATACCCTTCACCACCTCCGCTGTGGCTCACTAGGCGGATTGTCTTGGAGAGCACATTGATAATGCCTAGTTTTGAGGTAAAACGAGTGTCGTGTTTTCGACTTCAATAGTGTGTAATTGTCTTGTGGTAGTATGGTAGTGGTGGAGGGTATCTGGCGGCGGCTTCCGGTGCGGTATGAGTTTGCTGGTGCACGCTATTGTAGGAGGGCGGGCGGTGCTCTTCAAAAACTGGGTAATACACACATTTTAAATTTTGTATGGTATCTTAGCAAATTAACTTTCTTTCCTTTACGATTAATAATATAAAGGCAGTTAATGTATTGAGATAGATTGAATTTCTCTGTGGACCTTAACAACTTAAACAAGTTTTCTTCTTTAATCAAAATTCAAGTAACATTTGATAATATTAAGTTAATTGCCTTCGAAATCCTGTTCAGTATAGTCATGGTGTTTCTGCTTCCGCGCCGCTGGGTCCGTCGGAGCTTCGTCGTCATCTGCTCTAGCGTCCATTTTGCACTGTAACAAAATTGACCCGTATATGAAACATTTAATTTTTAGTGCAAATCAACTAATCTATACTAAAGTAGATCTATATCGATAAAAAGAACCGATTCCCTTACCAGGATTTCTCTTGTATCATGAGGGCGTTTTACAGACATAAATTACATCCAGACAAAACACCACCAGACTCCAAAACTAACGATTTGTGTTTTTTCTCAAATGTCGTCTCCGGCTGGGATTCGAAACCAGGACCCGCGTCCTAAAAAGTCCGGTATTCTGACTGCCTGGCCACACGTTCTCTTAATAAAAATTGTTTAGTATTTATGAGCATAAATATAATGTATATTTAGAAATTTAAATTAATAAATTGAATATATGCTGTACGTAATGCATGTTTTTGCAATTCTGCCTTTAGTTTAATTATATATAAGAACTAAAAACTTTTCTTAACGAATCTGTTATCTTACTTATTACTTATAACAACGTATTCCTTAATATATTTTTTGGAATAACCGATCAATCCAATAAAATTATGATAAATAGATATTACAGTCTTCACTAATTTGAACATCAATAATTTCAAAAATATGTCCGTACCTTAATCGCCTCTAATTACACATTGATAGGGAATAGCTTCAGTCAAGACATTACAAATTAAAATACAAGACCTATTTATTATATTTACAAAAGTTGCAAATCATAACCTAACTGTTCTGTGTATATGAATGTGTACGTATACGTATGTGTGTAGTAATGTTTTATATGTGTGGATGAAAGTGTACCTATGTGTTTTTGCTTTAAATTGTGTCTGAATCGTAGTGAGAATTGATGTATTTGTAATAGTATAAATTATTTATTTATTTAAACTTTATTTGCACAAAAGTGTACAAAAGGCGGACTTAAAACGTAGATGCATTCTCTACCAGTCTACCTTTGGGTTGAGCAGAGAACATGTTAAAGGTGCTTAGTAAGGCAACAATCCTATTTCAAATTGAACAGTAAGATATTAGAAATTACTAATTAATTGTTAAGTAAAGCTCCCAGAGTAGGACGTTTCAAACAAGCCTTGGATTTAGTCAACCGTATGAAGCAAAACAATTATAAAATTGTAAAGCCAGTACGGTAGAAAGGGACGTAAAGAGTGGAATTATCCGCAGAATAGAGACAGCGGTCGTGAGAATCACCCAAATACTTAAATTTACATTTCAGATATGCAGGGACAAATGGATCGTGTAAGATGGAAAACAAGGTACAAAGTGTTCTGAAGGAACTACGAGAAGTGATAGGAAGCCATTTAAGCTGAGAACGAAAAGAGGAAATATGTTTGTATTTACGTAAGCCATAGATGAATCGTATACAGTTGTTGAGGAGACGATCCAATTTGTTTTAAAGTTCTTGAGAGGCGTCAGTGTAGTATACGTCCGCATAATCTAGCACAGGCAAAACCAGGGTTTGAACTAGCATAACCTTGGTTTTTATCGGCAGAAAGTTTTCAAAACGGTACAAGCAGCGCAGAGAATTGACAACTTTTTGGCTAACCTCAGTGACTTGCGGGCGCCAAAGTAGAGTGTTATCTATTGTTAACCCAAGATCTTTGAGTGTGGTTGAGTAGGGGACAACGACGTTTTTAAAATTTATTGATGGCAATGAGATTGAATGCAATTTGTTCAATTGATAGACACTTCCAACTTTTATAGCTTGACACTTAAACGGATTAATGGCAATACCGAATTTTACAAACCAATCAGAGATGCGATTGAGATTGTTATTCAGCTCATTAATCGCATTATCAATAGTTGCCACTTCAGTCTGAGCACAAATTTGTAGGTCGTCGAATATGGCTTGTAATGAGATTTATACAAATTGAAAACAAGAGACGAGAGAGAATACCGCCCTGAGGAACCCCAGCAGCCAACGTGCTACCAGTCAGAAAAAGACTGACCTGTACGAATCGCCTGCTGACGCTCACGAAGATTAGATGAGAACCATTCCCGCGCTGATGAGGAAAAACCTAAGTGGCAAAGTATCGTAAGGAGGATATCGTGACCCACAGCATTAAAAGCGTTAGAGAAGTCTATTAAAACTAACACAATCAATCGCGATTCCTCCATACCAATACGCAAGTCTTCCGTTACTTTAAGAAGAGCTGTGGTCGTGCTATGTGTCCCAGGCCTGAAACCTGATTAAAATGCAGTTAAAAAGTTGTTTTTAAAAATGTAGTTAGAGATTTGTTTGCTGTTCGGTAGCTTCAAGAACCTTTGACGGGAAAGGGACAATGGATATTGAACGAAAGTGAGAGGGAGAACTTGGATTGTTTATTTTAGGATGTGGTAGAACAAAAGCTTTACGCCAAACAGAAGGGACAACCTCATAGTTAATAAATAATAATGTGAGTAATAATAGGAGTGACATAGTCGAGAATAATAGTAATCATGGTTCTGCTCACATCATCAAAGCCTGTCGCCGTGAACTTAATGGATGAAATAGTAATTCTTATATTCTCATTAGTGACGGGAGATAAATTACAAGTGCAGTTGTGAGATTTTGGCAGAGATTTTTAGAAAAAATAGTTAATTAATAGTTTAAATGTCCTTTCCTATCTTATGTTTCATAATGCTATAATATTGTGCGCACCTCTTTAAAGACACCCTCGGAAGACCAGCGTCGAGGCTGAAATCGGCCAAGGCACTATGCTGAGTGGAGACCTTTTGATAGCATTTTTAATTTACGCGTAAATTATATTTGATTTATTTTCCTGTTTTTAAATTGTTTAATGTTAAATTTTTATTTTTTATTTTATTTCTTATTGTATGTATTTTGCTGGTCCCAATAAACCTTTTTTTTTCTTTCTTTCTTTCTAAATACAGTAGGAGTTGTTCTACTGTGTAGGACACCTGAGCAATTTCTTATTTGTTAAAAGCATACCCTTTACTTTGGAAATAGGAGGTTAAGACGAAGAAGTGAGTACTTCCGTGTTTGTACTAATAATTACACCATATGACCTATCTTGCGTATGTAATAGTATAGTGCAGTCTTGGTCGATATCGACTACGATGACATTAACATCATGGTGGTAGGATTCCTATGCAGGAATCCGTCTAGGTAGGTACCACCCCAGTGAAGTAGTAGTGTGCAAACATTACTGTGTTTCGGTTTGAAGGGCACTGAGAGAGTAATCACTGGGCATATGAGACTTAAGAACTGGTGTCTCAGGGTGACGGGCACATTGTGGTGTCACACTGTTCTGGGTGACACAGCCTTTGTTATGGGCAGACGTTACACTTAACATCAGGTGAACGTTTTGCTTGTTCCGTCACTTTTATCAAATAAAAAAATCAAAAAAAGAATGGTTAGGATTGTAATTATTCCCATTGTAGGAAGGATTCTCGATAATTGCTAAAGCATAAAAGTACAACATTCAGAGCACCTCACAGTGAAACTAAAAGAATAAAATCATTGCCTTATGAATAGTTATGTGTTTCTAAATCCAAAGTTTTATAACTTTGTATCAAAGTTACAACGAAGATGAAACCCTAAAATGTGTTACATGAAATGCGAAATGAGCAAAGCAGAATCAAATTAAGGTTAAATCTATTAGGTGTACTAGAAAGTTCGCTCTAATAACACCATACCAAGTTTCAAGATGTGTGGGATGGTTGTTTGAAATACATGTCTATGGTTGATTCTTGTTGCTGTTATATTTATATATACAAAAATGTAATTTATTGAACTAATGGTTGTTTCCTATTGACTAATTATTGAGATTATTATTTACAGGTGGTAGGATTCCTTTGTAGGAATTCGTCTAGGTAGGTACCACCCCAGCGCCAGTTATTTTGCCGTGAAGTAGTAGTGTGCAAACATTACTGTGTTTCGGTTTGAAGGGCACTGTGAGCTAGCGTAATCACTGGGCATATGAGACTTAAGAACTGATGTCTCAAGGTGACGGGCGCAGTGTGGTGTCACACAGAAATATTCGGGGTAACGCAACCTTTTTTGTGGACGGGCGTAGCACTTACCATCAAGTGTTAGTACTATAAAAAAAAAGATTTTTGTATAATACAAAAATAACGTACAAGCGTGCAAAAAGCTCAACGTTTTCAGTTAAGTCTCTCGTAAAATTTACGGAGAAGTCCGAAAAAATTGGGGTAGGCTATTTCATTCTCAATAACCAGCTATAGTCAGTAACATACATTTAGAATTAAGATTGTGAAAAAGCGCAACAGAATGTAACACAATTTGGACCTTATTACAGAAATAGAATTATACTTTTCAGATCTATAAACCGACTGAACCACAAGTTTTTCATCATTTCCTTTGCATTCTATACAGCAATTTTAAATTCATAGTTTCATTATTCATGTTATCATATTAATTTTATTTCAGATTTTTTTTGTTATATTTTAAGCGGAAACGGTGTCTAGTCTGTTGAACTCAAGAAGTCAAAGGTTTTTTCATTTTCTAACAAAAATTGGTCATAAAGTTATTACATAAAAAAATGAACTATAAGCACTAAAAATATAAAACATTTTTAATAGAACATTTTTTAAGAAATTAAGCATTTTTTATCTAGTTAAGTTTTGTAACAAATTATTTCTTATTAACTTTAATATTTTAAAAATGAAACTTTCGTTAATTCAATTATAAAGTAAAAGTTTATATTATTCAATTAAGCGCGCTATTAAGCTTCGTAAATTCTTGATTAGTGTACCGCTTTTCAATATTAATTAGCAATCATGACAATCTAATATTCAACTTAGTAATGAGTTACACTTCATATTGTGATTTTAAATTGAAGTTTGCAGCGGAACCTGTGATGCCGGCGATTTGGAACAGCGGAAATTAACTTCACTTTCCAAATTTCTCACATCTGGCATATTCTAGCAATTTTCCTTACTTACTTTACTTTGCCTGTGTTTTACTTTACCTTTGTAGAAACATTGGTGGCGGTTCGTTAAAAGAATACTACCACTCCATCTCATCCAATGGATCTCGTAAAAGGCGAGTAAGGAATTAAACTGCACTGTGCACCCAACAGCGCATGGTGGCGATGGGCTCACCGCCTATCAAACCAAGTGCATTATATTGTTTAGGTGAAACGTGGATTGTGGCAGTCATCTGTTTTTGCAGTGAGTGCCCAGTCTCTGACTACCCCATATGGGATACAGTCGTGACCTTATGTATGTAGAAACACAGGTGTAAAACATAACTATTTTAAAGCTGTAATTATATTATTGCTATGCTCAGTGGTTCTGTGCAAGATAGAAAACAGTAACGATGGTATACACAGCGGAAGAGGAGTAACTGACATAGGATAAAGATCAGCTAGTTAAAATGGCTAATGGGTCAGTCATTCAGATCAAAGAACCGATAACCGTTAGAAAAGGTAGGTTCTCGAGAGGCAACCTCGTACCATTTAAAATAAATAATAGTCCTGAGAAAACTCAAAATAGAAAAACAACAGACTTCAGAACATCGAGGCACAAACTTTTATTTCCGTCAGTTCTGTTTCCTTTCAGTAATTAGCCTAAAGACATGCATTGCGCTACAAAGTTCGCCATGCTGCTTCATGTGCATTCAGTGTAGGTTGACGGATCTTAAAAATTTCGTCAAAATTTTTTTTTTTCATTTCTAAATCATTCAGGTTTCCGCACGATGGTTTCCTTCCCCGGCGAGTACAAATCTGAACTTAAAATTATTTTTAACAGTTGTAGTGTTACCGGAATCGATGATGCAACCCACGTTATTGACGCAGTTTGAAAAAAATACGTAAAATAAAGTTAGGTTTGTTTAAAAAAAATGAAGCTGGTGCGTTTTGAACAACAGAAAATCACATGCTCAACACAACCAAGAAAACTAACAATTTGTTTTTGACCCGCGGTGTATGTAATTCTTATTAAATTTATAAAAAGATGTTTATTACTTTTATACTTTTTCTATTATCATATAACATTATTAGTAGCACTATGAGGAATAAACTCGTTTCACATCAGTGAATGTTAAGCTTCGAATATTTAAATTGGATTTAATAAAAGTCCTGTAATCGTTACGCTCTACAGTGTCCTATATAATATCTTTATAGAAGAAATAACTTACCTGATCAACTTACTGTACATTTATTTTTATGACAAATAAGTACAAAATATATTTTAGCGTGGCATCATCATAATCATATTCATATTTTGTTTTTAATCATCTGTCATTAAGTTACTTCTCTTTATACGAATTTTTATTTTAATTAAACTTATTATGTAACACAGCTGTTGATTTTTATAAAAGATAAATAAACAAAACATATAAGGAGATCTCAACGGTGAATATGATGATGATGACATCATCTGTCATAGCTTTACGACTCTCTTTGTCGAGAAGATCGAGTTGTTAAAACCAGAATATCATTAAGACTGGGTTCAGAATGCTCGGATTTGTTTTAAGAAAAATAAAATATTTCAAAAAGCCTTGAAATATTGTGATTGTGTTGATTATCTCGTTTATGTTAAACGTATTGAGAGAGTACATAAACTTTTACTGGTGGTAGGAATCCTATTCTGGGATCCGTCAAGGTAGGTACCACTCCAGGCCAGTTATTCTGCCGTGAAGCAGTAGTAGTGCAAACATTACTGTGTTTCGGTCTGAAGGGCACTGAGAGCTGGGCATATGGGACTTAACTCATGCCCCTGGATTACGGGCGCAGTGTGGTGGGCAGACGTTGCACTTACCATCAGTTGAACATTTTGATCGTCTCATCACTTTATCCAATAATAGAAAACGTTTTCTGAGGCATTTTCATGTGACTGTGTTATTATAAGCATATTCACTATAACACCATGCTTAAAATTATTTTATTTTTATTATTTTGACGACCGCGTGGCTCAGTGGTCAGAGTACCTGACTTCTAAGCCGCGGGTCCTGGGTTTGAATCCCAGCCGGAGCCAACATTTGTGCTAAAACATAAATTGTTGGTTTTCGGGTCTGGTTGTGTTGTGATTGTCCCCGTGTTGCCTACCTCCGATCTTATCTCATCAGCATTACATCCGGCGCGGGTAGGTTGGGACGAGTGAGTGCATCTTTGTTTGCGCGTACATTTGTGGCACTATAATATCTCCTGCGCAGTTGATGGCTCTCGACAGTAGTCGGAAGTTGTCGCCGTGGTCGAAATCGGCTAGGAGAACATCATCAAAATTATTTTAAACTTCTCTCCGTATTCTTCTGTAGGCGACTGACAGTCTATTACACTATACGAGATTGTTATACTGTTAAAATTGTTTATGAGGTTATTCAGTACCCATATTTCGCATACTAGTCTCCCGATTGCATTATTCAGAAACTAGCAACTCAATTCGGGCGTCGCGTTTTGTCCCCTTTTGCACCAAAATATTTCTTACATATATTGGATTGCTTGCGCCTCTTAAAAGAATGATTAGCAAATATATCGATAAATATACAAAAAATGTGTGGACATGTTTTCATGGACATTTCGGTATTCAAAATACGTATGCAGTCACAATCGTAGTTTTCTTAATGTGTATTCAGTTTTTTTTTTAATTCAGTATTTTTTATTTTTGCTCCTTAATATAAATATGTTTTCGATTCTAGTTAAATTAAATTTAAAATGTTTTTAAGCTAATACAGAATAATATTTTTTTTAAGTCAGTTTAAATTAGTTACTATAGAAATAGTTGTAATTTAACTGTAACGTACTGTACCACCTGGCTTTCCGTATATGCTCTTAAGAAATGAGGCACATGTTCGTTTTTACTATTAGTTTTTTAGTGTTAATCTTGTTGCTAATCATTAATTAAATAAAAAAAAGCTTAAACTTGATTTCTTATGATGGCAGAGGCGAATGTTATATCTGGTATGAATGAAATGTTGATATAACTTGAATTAATCAATACGATATACCGATATGAAAGTTAAAATTTAATTAATTAACAAGTTGCTCAGTTTACTTGAATAATCATTACGTGCTGTTAAGAAATTAATCAATGTGTCAAATTTCAGTCCCAACTTTATGGTTTCATGATCGTACGGTAAGCCGTGGCGGAACGCCGCGCGCCTGTCTTAAACACATCGTCCGAGAGATCTGGGTTCGATCCCCGACGCCGGCACCATTAAAATATTTAATTACAATTTAAGGCTGTTACACCACGTACCGTTACCTGAAAAATAACACATATTTCAACTGTTAACGTCTGCCAACGGGCACAAGAGTTGCGTGGAGAGTTCCCGGCTCCAAAAACGTCAAAAATGAGCGTAGGAAATACTCAGCAGTGGGATGTTTATTACTAAACAACTACGAGTGTAATTTTTTAAATAAAAGCAATATTATTATAAAATAATTATATACGAAGATTTCGACTCGTTTACACCGTTATTCTTTTATTGTATTCGTGTTATACATTTATAAAAATATATGAATTGCTTTAGTATTTTCCGTTCGAATTACCGACGTCTACAAGAAAAGTATGACTGCATTAATAATTCTAAGATGAAAGCATTTATATTGTTTTGTTCTGTCGGATAGCCATCGTAGCTTTGCTGTACTAGCACTGCAGCACATTGATGTAACGAATGCTTTGGAAGATCTAGAGGTTTTGGATGAGAACACGAGATGGACGGAGCGTTAACTTCACCAGACGAGACCTCTCCAGCTTTACGCTCAGTTTCAGTTATAGAGACATCATTGAACAGCTGTCGTTAGGTCGTCATGATCAAGTGGATCTCATTTCTTATGGAAACGTCCGAGCTCATCCAGGTTCACTTTCCCTACTTCCTCATAAGCGACGATGGACGATAAATCGGACCCCTTCTTGGGACATATGGTCGTCCTCCCAGTGGTATAACCCCCCTTGTGGTAGATTCCCTTGTCTTCGAATTTCCCTTTAATATCCCTGCATAAGCTTGTTTATCTTTTCTTCCAGCTCCACGATCCTCTCGTCGGTCCTCAGCGTACGTGTGATGTATGTAGCCAGGTTCAGTCGTCCTCGGTGGTAGCAAGATCTGCTTCTTCGGAGATTCTTTCCACCGCCTGGCCCTCCGTTACCGTAGACAAGACTATCGAGGCCGCCGAAGACTAGGGCCGTTCTCTAGTAGCTTGGCTCTCATATTTTGGTTTGGATTTTGCCATAGTTGCCACGCTTGGCAGACGGGTTGGCAACCGCAGTTTATTTACTTTGTGTTCCAGAAAGATCACTTGGTTTTAATTTTGCTCTGTCGATTTTTACGACTCACACGGGATCAGTTGGGGTGGTAGATTTTTATACGCCGCCACAACACTCATCATAAAATTGTTAAATACTTGGAACTTTAAGAAGAAGGACGTTGTTGCGTAAAACAGCATAGTAGTTTTATACTATTATAATTTATATTGTAATTGTTATGATGAATAACATAAGAATATAAGAACATACACTTTTTTAACTTTTTGTATCTCTATATCTTAAGATTCTTTGTAGGTCACATCATTATTATACGAACTACTACATTATTATAGACAGTTTTGTAATCGGGGTTTTCGGCTAAACCCGAGAAGTATCTATAACCTACTTATCCACTCTACTCAATAATCAAATTATTAAATTGGGGAATAAGAGAGTGAAACGGAGAGAGTATTATGTACATTTATTAACATTTAGATGTGTTCCATTTATATTTATAGAACATAATACAAAACGTATAGAAATAAATTATTGCTGAACTTTTATAGGTTAGATTAGAATTATTTTTATTTAATAGTGAGTGATTACCTAATACTTATTCAACATCGTTTTTTAAACTACATTGGTTTCCAAAAAATTCCCCTGTCCTGGTCCTGACCAGCAAGAAACCCGTCGAGCAGTTTTTTCATGTTTTTTATTTATAAACAATGTATATTTAAACACACAGTAGTATCATAAATATAAAGATGTAGAAATAGGTTGGCAGCGATCATCACACATTTCTAGGGTCATCGGTCGGTCAGCGATCCGTGTACTCATGAATTCTTTAATATTATAGTAACCCTTTTTATAAAATATTCCTTTTTATAAGCTCCTGTGCCCCGCGGTAAATAAGCTGAACAAATGATTGCGCCGTACAGCATGTTACCTCGATGACCTGTTCTGAATTCGGCCATTTTCGGAATGTTCGGTTCTCAGCGTGCTGCTCCTTGCGGCATAAAGTTAACGAAACTTAGAACCATCTATGCATAAAGTTCATACCGGAACATATTTTCTATATCTTCTGAGGCATTAATCTCTATGATAGTAATATAAATGTGTATGGATCTTTTTTCCAATAAACTTCGTTATAAAAATTATATTTATTAAGCGATTGATGCCAAACGGCTTTAAAAGGATTATATGATTCGCGCGTTCGCATGTACGGAATAAGGTCGTTATTGAAGTCTATAGAAAACATTTATTAAAATGCAAAGTATAAGGTTTATTTAATATATATTGTAGTACATATGTACATACAAACTTTGAATTTAGATCGTTTGAATCTAATAAAACTAATTTTCCGGTCTTTTTCTCGTTTAATTTTTAAAAACTATTTATGTCACTTGAGGTGTAAAAGATAGAAGATATAAAAGATGTAAAAGTTAATCCGGGGTATCTTCAGCTTTTAATTATTATTTTTTGGTCCGATCTACGTGAAGTGAGCTTACAGTGTCTTGAAGTATTGCAGTAGTATGCTTGGTTTTCGATTTAATTTTATTAATTTTAGGATCCCAAGCCAGTGAAGTAGATATCCCTGCAGTAAATGTGTTATTATTATCAAAAATATTATAAATCAAATTATTAATGCGTCGAATGAATGAATCGTTTTGTAATCTCGGCTTTGTAAAACGAAGATATTACTTCAAGGTAATCTAATTTGTTAACTTATTATTTATTAACTAAGTAACAACTTAAATCTTACGAGAATATAACGATCTCACGTAAGATGCAAGTATACAAAAGTATCTTACTGATTTTCCTAGAGTAGATTTATTTCTTTATCGTATAACGATACCCATACGACGGGATTGGATTGTGACATGCGACCAGGTGAAGTTAATTTCTATTATAATATATAATAAATAATTTAGGTAAGGATAATAGAGTACGCTTGATCTTAAGTGGTCAATGTTATCCTTCATCTACCTTCAACTATCTTCGATTAAGTATCAGGATTCGGTCACATTTTTTTTATTAAATGAAAAGAAACGAGTAGCTATTAACATTTACAATATTCCTGTTAATCACCCCAGCAGAGCTTAACAGCTTGTGCTAGAAGATGGTTGACGACATTAGTCGAATTGCGGGCTTGAACTTGTTATGTTTCACAGTCAATACCCTAAGCTAATAGACTACTGACACTTCTGAAGAGTGTTGTGGAATGCCTCTGCTAGTAACCGGATCTCTCGGCTCTTTAATTTGTCAAATCATACATATCATTGTAATGCTACCAATTTTTAACGGTCTTCCGTGAGAACGCAGTACTGCATTTATGTGCTTCAGCTAGGGTGGTTTTAAAACGTATAATCATAACACAGTGAATACAATACATTTTACAGGGTTGGATTCTTATGAAGTAATCCGTCTAGGTAGGTACCACCGCAAGCCAGTTATTCTCCTGTGAAGCAGTAGTGTGCAAACATTACTGTGTTTCGGTCTGAAGGTCACTAAGAGCCAATGTAAATGTAATCACTGGGCATATGATACTTAAGACTCATGTCTCTAGGCGACAGACGCAGCATTTGTTCTGGGCAGACGTTGCACTTATCACCAGGACGAACATTATGCTCGTCTCGTCACTTTATCTAATAAAAATATTATGGTGGTCTAGGGCACTAACAATATAACTTATAATATAACTTATATAACAATATAACTTATATAATAGAAACTGCGGAAATCGACTCCGCTTCCCGCATTCCTCTCCGCGTACATGTTTATACTCGTCTATAAACGAATGGGTTTATTGAAACATTCACGTAGGTACACATTTTATAAAATGGTAAAGATTTTCATTAAGGAAATTGTAGGAAATCCGGTGTAGGCAGATTCATAGTAAAGAGTTATTTTCGTATCAATGATTTTTAAAAATCACTTTTTGAACTATGCTTACTACGAGTATATTGCAAATTAGAAATAAGATTATTGATCAGAAAGAGTATTTTTCAGCCTATCATTCCACTATTGAACATAGGCCTCCCCCATACATTGCCACAATTGCCCAATTACACAATGACTGCAGACAAATGTCTGTCCAGGCGTCCTGCTTGGCGATATCTTATTTTTCTTATTGCTTTATACAAAATGATGCCGCACAGTAAGATTTCTTCTGAATCGTGCGTGCGCTTTATAGACATATATTTCACATGCACAACACAACCAAACTCGAAAACCAACAATTTGTGTTTTGCACAAATGTTAGCTCCGGCTGGGATTCGAACTCAGGACCCGCGGCGTAGAAGTCAGTTACGCTAACCACTACGCCCCGCAGTCACCAAAACGCTTTGACCACGGCGTTGGATCGTGAACATTTGATAGCGAGAATACTCCAAAAGCTCAAAGTTGCTCAGAAAACAGTGGAAAGAGTTATGCTAGGGGTGTCCAATAATCCGATGGAGACGAAAGGTTACTGACGTAGCCCCCCGTCTTCGCAAGCTCAAGTGGCAGTGTACTGGTAACTTCTATCGTAGAAGTCACCACATAACTTCTATCGTAGAAGTCACCACATAACTTCTATCGTAGAAGTCACCACAGTAGCAGTAGGTACGTTCAAGAGTGGAAACCGTGTTTATATATACAAGCGTCATGGAAGTGCGGCGACGACTATTTTTTTTTAAATTTTATTAAGTGACGAAACGAGCAAAACGTTCACCTGATGGTAAGTGCAATGTCCGCCCACAACAAATGCCGTGTCACCCAGAATATTTCTGTGTGATACCACACTGCGCTCGTCACCCTGAGAGATCAGTTCTTAAGTCTCAAATGCACAGTGATTATGCTAGCTCACAGTGCCCTCCAAACCGTAACACAGTAATGCTTGCACACTACTGCTTCACGGCAGAATAACTGGCCCTGGGGTGGTACCTACCTAGACGGATTCCTGCATAGAAATCCTACCATCAGTAAAAAGACAAGACAGACCAGACAATTACAAGTATAATGCTCATAATATTTCGTTTAAAATTTCAATATCATTTATAAATTTATGTTGTAAATGTTTGACTAGCTGAGACTTTTATTCCCTGTACATATATATATATCTAACGTTCAGACACAATGACTTCTTTTGTTATTATGTAATATCGTTGTAAAATTATCAATTTATTGAAAGTGGATTCCGAAAGAGTTTTACTAAAATTACCTACTTTTGTTTTTACTTTAATGTTGTACCTGTAGTAATATGATCATTATAAAACTCAGAGTGGTGAAATAAATACGTTGTTTAAGTCGATACCAATAGAGTCCAGCAAATTTTAATATGGTCGTTTGAGCCGGATGTAAGAGTTATCGAAGAGAACTTACCTAACTTGGTCGCAGAAATAAATCACGCGTAGTCTCTGTGCATCAACTTTTGAAACGAACTTTGTAAAGGAAAATTCCGGTATCGAAACCCAGAAAGTTCGTGCTGGAAGAAGGACAGTACAAAAATCATCTACCAGTCATCAGGAGGAGCCAGGTGACAACGTTAGCAGCCGTAAGCGTTGCTGTCCGAGTGCCGTGTTGGTGCGGGAGCCAGCTTGTGAACGTCGTCGCAAAGCTGGATATGGAGGACAGTATAAATCTAGTACGAGTACCTACCAGGCGCATCTGCAGCAAACTAGCGCATCGTACTATATAGACCGCGATCGATACCAATGGGAACTGGCGTACTTTTAAAAATCATAAATATAATTTAAATTTTGAACTTTCGTAACGGTCGTCAGTCATCATTTCCCACCAACTGTCTATAAAACAATTTATAGTTTTTGTGTATATGGTATATATGAATTATTAATTACTCAATTAATATTAAGGCATTATAAAGCAAGAATCACTATAAATTCAAAATGATCATAGATCCCAATTAACGAGATAACAAATACATTTTTAGAAAACACCTGGAATACGTCTAGAAACTAGACTTGTTCAATGAATTATGGTTAGATATTAGAAACACTCATAAGAATATTGTTAAATTAGCCTGATGTAATGTATTCGAAAACGTATTTTCTTAAAAATGTTTACGATTTATTCGAGGAGGAACATACTGAGTATAGGTGTTGTTTAAAATTAATTTTGTGTATCTTTAATAGTTCTAATAACAGTAATTGCACGCTGGTGAGTGATTGTAACGTTAGCTCAAGAATGTCAAGATATAAACTACCTGATATAAAATTACCGCCATTATGTGCCAGGTATACTGAATGGCCTACTTTTAGTGATTTATTTTTGTCGCTTGTTCGTAAAAATAGTTCATTGGATAGCGTGCAGAAATTGCAATATTTAAAGGTTTATTTATCGGGCGAAGCGAAACAATTGCTATGTCATGTACCTAACACTGAAGCTAATTATGACAAATCTTGGAATATATTACAAAGACCCAATATAAAAAAAGATTGGCTTGGATTCGTAATCGTTTGGCATGATATTGGGGGAAAGAAGGGTTGTATTTTATAGAAGTTTGGTCCCGAATCTTAACAATAACACTCGCATTAAAAGGCACTGCACTGTTTTAGAGAAAATGAAGAAAAATAATTATAACCTAAAAACACAATATCGCTGTGAGAGTAGGATTCGACAAGGATGTATGATAAAATATTGTGTGACGTATGTCAAAGACGCTTTGTCAAAGATTTGTCTATGAATTTATAATTCTATAGCCTATATCTATAGTCAAAACATATTTATTTATGTGAGGAATATTGTCAGAAAATCGAATTCGCTTTATTACTACGAGCGGGCTCGCCGTAATAAAGCGCAAGCCGAAGGCGATCAAAAAGACGAAGGAACGGAGGCAAGCTTGGGAGTTTGCGCTTTGATACGCAGGGGCGGAGGAGCTGCATCTTCCGCAGCGCCAGAGCAGTCGCGAATCGAAATTATTCCGATAAATGTTCTAATTTTGAGGTTACGTCTATATTATATCGATTTTCAGTTTTTCTCAAAAATGGTGTATTGCCTGGTCATGGGAGCGGTGTCGATCCCTGTTGTACTTATATAAGATTTGGGTATATTACACTGCTCCCACAGTGGCATTTCGTTCCGTTTTCCGAGTTTTAACTATTAAAAGGTAAAATTATTTTTCTTAATTTTCATTGGTGCTATGATCGAGAACCAAAACCTCTATCAAATAAAACCCCTAACCCCCCGAAAATTATGCCAAACAATTCCGAATTTTTACCAAACTTATGTCTACATGTTTATTTCAACGGTCGGTGGTAGGATCCCTATGCAGCAATCCGCCTAGTGGTAGGTACCAACCCAGGGCCAGTTATTCTGCCGTGAAGCAGTAGTTGCAAACATTACTGTTTCGGTTTGAAGAGTACTTAGAGCTAAAGACCAGAAAACAATGGGAGATTGAGGCAAGTGAATCTGGTGACGATCTCCCTACATTTTCACATTTCGAGGATTTTTGGTGGGTAAATTCCGTGCTTAAGAATTTTTAGAACCTGCTAAAACAGTGTGCAGTAGTCATAATTCTATAACCAACCGTGTTAATCCCAGGGTATTTCACATTTCTTCTGCGACCTCTGTCATATGCCAATTTTGTTCAGGAAATCATAAAATGTTTCTGTGTAATACTCGTAAAGTTAACCAAGCTGATTTTGATACACGTTTCAATTTCATAAAAAGTAATCGATTCTGTTTTAATTGTTTAGGATAAAATCATTTCGTGAATTCGTGTTTAGAATGGAATAGAATAGATTTTTTTTTATTCAATACAGATTATTCACAATAATACTTATTGAAAGTCAAAGAAATTTTTCTTTTTTTAACTACACTGGTTTGCAAAAAATGCCCTTTCCTGGGAAGAACCAGTAAGAAGCCCAGAGGGATTTTTTTCAGTCATTTTTTAAAATAACGTACAATAACATCAGTATTATAAAGATATAGAAATATCTTGGCGGCGATCACCTCATTCCCAGGGGTTATCATCATCTATGTATTATTTAATATTATAATACCCCTTTTTATGAAGTCTTTGTTTAATATAAAATTTGAACTTTTTGATTGAATTTAAGAAGTTATTTAAATACTTCGTGTCTAGTCCACTGCTGAACATAGGCCTCCCCGATAGATTGCTACAAAAGTTTGTAGCTCTCATTTTCAGGGGAATTTTTCCATAGTTGCCACGCGTGGCAGACGGGTTGGTAACCGCAGTTTATTTATTCTGATGTTCCAGGAAGATGCTGCTGCCCATCTTCTGGTTTTAATTTTCCCTTTGTCGACTTTTACGACACCCACGGGTTGAGATGGGGTGGTAGATTCTCTTAAGCCGCTACCACACGACTTACCGTTAGTTACATCAATAACCTAAACCAGTTGATGTCCACCATGCAGTTGAATCGTTATATATATAGTTTATCGAACAGTAATAATACCATATCTACTGAGGTAAAGGTACTAAATGTAGTCGCTACTTGTTTTTCACGAAGAAAATCACCCAGTCAAATCTTATTGATCACCGCATTCGTTAAGAAGAATTCCCCGCAAAGAACGGGACCTGCTATCTCTTATGACAATTTGTGAAAGTGAAAGCGGAAGCTATAATCAGATGAATCAGATGATGTCACTGGCCATACAACTGCAGCTAGCTTAATGGGCACGTTTGAACCAGGAACGATTCGGGGTGATCTTTTTGACAGTTTTTTTTTTTATAAATAATGTCATTATAAATATATTCATTAATTGTAATCAACATATAAATTATAAATATATGTACATTCAGGCTGAATGAATACCTCTTTGGTTATTATGTAATTATCTAATTATAAGTATTGTAAAATTATCAATTTATTAAAGGTGGACTCCGAAACAGTTTTATTAAATTACGTACTTTGTTTTTACTTTAATGTTGTAGCTGTTGTAATATGATCATTATAAAACCTTATGATCAATAAATAAATCAATACCAACAGATACTCCAACACATTTTAATACGTCAAATCATCAAATTGAAATATGTAAGAGTATTAAGAGATATATCAGTCCCTAACGACGTATAGCATTTCCTTCGTAACGTATGCAATGCTTAAAAAGAGTGTTTTACATAGGCGGGTTGGAATTAATGAAAAAACGCGCAAATTTCAATACTAAAGACACGTTACAATGAATGAAAAATAATACCTACTAATGATCCAAGTCAAAATGAAAGGCTCTGTAAGCCGGACAAGCGTTGAACATCACTCAGACTCATAAGCCTCAGACAGTTTTTTATCGCAAATTCTCACTACATCTCAGAACAGCGAATGGAGAGCAATGCGCTTTTCTGAGCTAAAAATAAATAGCGGTAATGATCATCAATCTCTGATAGAAGATATCCAATATAAGATTTATACAAAATCCAATAACAGAAAACAATTTTAGTGATCCTCTTTATAGTTCTGGTCCGGACTGTCGTAGAGTCAATATCACTTGATAATGTCTCGTATTGAGGTGAAACGCGTGACGTGGTCTCGACTTCAGTGGTGTATATTGCCTAGTAGTAGTTCTAGTAGTGAAGGTTATCTGGTGGTGGATCCCGGAGGTGGTGTTAGTTCTCTCGTGCACGCTACCGTTGGAGGGCGTTCGGTACTCTTCAAAATTAGGTAACATGATGTGTATTACTTATATTTTGAATCATAGCAAATTAACTTTCTTTCCCTCAGTACGATGGATTTCCGCAAAGTAAAGCCTGATTCTATTAACTATTAAATATTTTGATTGTTGTACAAATATTGACGTCTACTATTGTGAAAGTGTGAATTATTGAAACCAAGAACTGTATTTACTTAAAAAATTGCCACGAAGATTTGTAAGGTAAACATCTAATAAAAATTGATTTGTTTTCCCTTAACATGAGCCGTTATTCAATAGAAAATAAGCTCCAACTGTGAAAATGTTAAAAAACTGTGCTCCAACTGTGAAAAGGTTCAAATGTTAGTTTTGTTATTTACTTATTCTTGATGAAACAAACAGAGAATAATGGTTTCGTATTTGTTTGTTCTAAGCTTTTGGAAATTGTGTTTTCAAAGATCGTATCAGCGATGAAATATAAAAGTGTAACTGTATGTATTTCATTATTAAATATCTACGTAATGTAAATTGTTCCAGTTTGGAAATCGATCTGTTCTGTACCTACCTGTCAGTCTGTAAAGTACGTGCAATTTTTTTTTTAAGAACAACTGTACCATTAATAAAATTAAATGATATTTTTTAATCTTCCACGTAAGAAATATAAATTTCGTTTGTCGAACGACATTTTTTTTACAATCTACCACAGTTTCTTAATGAGGTTCCTTTGACAGAGAAGAAACAGGCGAAAGAAACTCCGTAGGTATCCTTGTTTTTGTTTTTTTTTTTATCTTAATCAAAAGTACAGTACATTTAAGTTATAAATAAATTTATAAATAACAGTCTTATAGAAAACCAAAGCACGCTCCATGACAAATTGTTAGACAAGATTCAATAACAAATGAATTAATGGATTGCAAATTCAAGCAGACCAGCCTCCACCAACAGCACCTGTTCAAAAGTATGCCGCATGTGGCAGCAATCGCCCTCCTCGACCGTATTCAAGGGAAGTGGACGACCTGCCACACGACGCCGCCGCAAGCAGAGGCATTTAAGCTAGCATAATATACTCAAGTCTACTGTTTGGAACTAATAAGAATCTGTCTTTCATTCTACATAGTACACCAGTAGTAATCTACCGTAACGTACCAAACCCTCAAGTTTAATTATTTTCTTTACAATTTTCAGTTACAGTTATATTATGACTTTGGTAACTTTCGATTTCGTATGATATTAAAATAACTCAATTTTAAAATAAATTATTAAAATAAAGGTTATTTTATAAACGTTACAGTTTCTGTTAGAGGTCACAAAGAAGTTAACTGAAAATCATATTAAAACGTCACAAGACTTCAATCAAACATCAGTATATCGTAAATATGCTACGTTTACTAATATATGTTATATATATTATTAATTATCCTTGTTCATGCCGCGGGTCCTGGGTTCGAATCCGAGCCGGAGACAACATTTGTGCAAAAACACAAATAGTTGGTTTCGAGTCTGGTTGTGTTGTGTATGTGAAATGTATGTCTGTAAAATGCACTCATGATTCATAGAGTGGGGCATCGCTTTAAAAAAATTAATTAATTTCCACTAGTTTTTAATGAAAGTGCTGGTGGTAGGTATCCGGTAGATTATACAACAGCTACCTCTTTCTTACCGAGGTGTCTTAAGGGGCGACTAAGGTATTGTACGGACAGCCTTTATTTTTGCAGATTAATACAAGAATATGCAATGCTGACATTATACTGCTTGTAGGAGTGCAATGGGAAAACAGAACTTTTTGACTCGTACCAAAATGGCGGCGACGTGGATCTCCTTTCCTAGGATGGATTCCTATGCAGAAATTCGCCTAAGTAGGTATAACTCCAAAGAAAGTTATTCTGCTGTGAAGCAGTAGTGTGCAAACATTACTACGTTTTGGTCTGAAGGGCACTAAGAACGGATGTCACAAAGTTCCGGCCGCAGTATGGTGCCGCACAAAATTGGTTTTGGTCACACAGCATTTGTTATGAGAAGATGTTACACTTACCATCAGATGAATATTTCGCTCGCCGCGGCACTTTATCCGATTAAAAAAAATACATTGGATTTTACATCACTGCTTGGCAACAAAATAACTGGTACTGCGGACCACCGCAGTACCAGTTATTATCAGTAAAGATTTTTTATATAAACCATTATATAAAGGATCCTTTATATAAACTCTATTGCCAAAGTGTCTATTCACTATTCTTTACATACTCACTCATTGACACCTTTCAGTATTCTATGCGAAGCTGTAATAAAAATCCAGAAGCAGTTCCAATGTATCCAGACTGAATAAACAATATTTTTCTGCTTCAGCTGGTATTCGAACCCACAATTTTTCATTTCGGTACTCGACTGAAGTCAAGTAAATCTGATGAGTTTGAATATTGTTAAGAACAGTATGAAATAACTGTCTTTAATCGTATTATTTGCCATTTTTGTTACATTTTGCATAAGATCAATTGGGCGTTAAATTTTCAACGTGACGGAAAATACATTTTTTTATTGAATATTTCTGCGTGGCAAGACTGTGCTCGTCACCTTAAGGCATAAATCTTCATAAGTCTCATACGCTATATAATTACTTGCTATCAGTGCTTGCTATTGCCAATGTGGGTATGAAGCTGACACTTATTTTCAAGACGCTTAAAAAAATAGGTATCGCAGTATGTTTATATACACAAATGACTGGTAACCCAATGTTTCTTTTGTCGAAGACCAGATAATCGGAAAGACAATAAACACTGTTATTCCAGAATACCCATGACGATAACTAATAAATAACGGGGTGCTTATCGTCAATATAAAGGACATGCTGTAAATTAATTCTCGCAATTAAGTAGAGCGGTAGAAAGAAAACACAGAAATCGCCTCTTTAAGGACGTGAAATTTTACGACTGATGAGCATTGTAATAAGAAAAATGAAGTATACGCTCTTCGCTCTAAAGAATTAAGCGATCGGAATAAATGATCCGTCACAAAAATATCATAGTCAATATTTGTGCAATTTTCAAATTAATCGAAACTTCCTTGAATTATATCCCTTGTGCGTAAGTTATATACTTCCTGTTTCTAGAGTTAACTTCATAAACCTTTTAATTTAAATTGTTAACTACATTAGATTTACTATATCCATTCAATTGCTTTTCCCACGGATTACTTTTGTTAATAGTTTGAGTTATTGTTTATTTGCCGTATTTGTAATGATCGGGGTAAAGTGATTATTGTTCTGCATAAATCACGGATTGGAAGGCTGTAGGTGTTTCTTACGAACGAATCACATACCTTAATTTTGGGTGTGAAGACTAGGACAAAGAGTGTCCAAAGATCGTCTGCGACCTTATCGTTCACCCTCTGTGGTACACTTTTCAAGTTATAGAGGTCAGACTTAAATGACACGGCGTGCTCTTAACGGCACTCCTTCATTGTCTATTAATAAATATTTTTAGCTGCTAAAATATTTAAGCTGTAGCTTCATTTCAGATCGAATCATGACAAATTTTTAACTTTATCAAGTCTAAATTTTGCAGTTTATTATTATTCCTTTGTTTAAAATCATGTCATCCAATTAATATAACAAGAATTTATATTGATTGGCGAAGTTGGTGAATATTTCTAACAGCATAAACAGCTGAGCTAAGTTTATTATCTAAGGTCTTTATTTCGGGTCCTAATTTGAATATTAAATTGTAATCAGCATATTTATCAGTGGCTAACAGTTATATTTTTGCTACGTAAATTTCATGAATATATTTTAGTATTAGGAGCTACGTTGCTGCCTTGAAATGAAACCAAAATCCGAACCAGAACATAGTTTACTATGATTCGTATTTACAGGTTTGAAATTTCACAATATCTTTGCTGCGTTAATGCTATACGCCGATAGGTATCCGGCAGAGTAGAATAGCACCTACCTGTTTCCTACAGAGGTGTCGTAAGAGGCGACTTAGGTATTGTAGGAACAGCCTTTATTCGTGAACACGACGCGACGCGGTTCGCCACGCGTCACGTATCGTTTCCCGCGTGGGCGAAAAATGGACTACGTGTGTGGTCTCTGCCTACCCCTTATATGAGAAGGAGGCGTGAGTGTTGGTATGTATGTTAATGCAGTAGGTCACTAGTCGGCTTATGAGCCTAATGCTTTTGTGTACGGATAGTGAAACTTTGCGTGTTAAGGCTCGCCATTCATTTATCTATGTATATGATTATGTCAAGAGAAAACAGTTTGTGTGACATATGGCATAGTTAATATTTATACATAGAAGGACAAAAACAAATCAACTAAAACAAGTATAAATCTAAAATTTACATAAAATGTTTTTAATGGTGGTAGGATTACTATTTAGGAATCCGTCTAGGTTGGTACCACCCCAGAGCCAGTTATTCTGTCGAGAAGCAATAGTGTGCAAACATTACTGTGTTTCGGTTTGAAGGGCACTGTGAGCTAGCGTAATCACTGGGCATATGAGACTTAAGAACTTATGACTCAGGGTGATGGTCACAGTGTCGTGTCACACAGAATTTTTCTGGGTGACACAGCATTTGTTATGGGCTGACGTTGCACTTACCACCAGGTGAACGTTTTGCTCGTTTCATCACTTTATCCAATAAAAAAATATGTGAAATTAAATTCAATAAAAACGACTAACGACCATTGGGCGACACTATTTTTGAGTCGTTAATTGAAAAATTAGTAATGTTAAAATAGCACTGCTGGTATTTTTATAGAAACTAAACAATCCAGAGCTCGAATTTCAGTCAAAGCTAATATTTGTATACCACACGAAATTATTTCTAATAATGTCAAGTCTGTGCGTCTAATTTTTAACCATCACCCGAGCCCTTAAAATAATTTTCAATCCGCCTAAGAAGATAAGTCAGTTTTTACTATCTGACATGTGTAAAAACTGACTTAGGTTCTTCGGCGTCCCTCTACAAAATGCAGGTGTATACAAGCTAGATTGTGAATGTTGACTTACATAAGGCAAACAAAAATATCAATAAAAACCCGCGTAAAAGAACATATAGCTGATGTGAAGCATCGACTCTCTAAGAAGTATGTAGTTAGTGACCATATTCTTGATCATCCCAACCATTATATCAGATTTGATAAACCAAAAATGCTTGTAAAAGAACACCGATTCCTACCAATGATGATTTGCGAGACTATTGAATTTAAAAAAAAACCTAATTTCAATAGAGAAGATATTTCGGTACTATCACAGACTTGGTTTTCCTATAATTAATAAAAATAAAAAAAATCAAGCATATCACTGCAAGACTTCAAGACACTGCAAGAGCTCATTTTGGGTAGATCGGACCAAAGTAATAATTAAGAAGCTGAAGGTGAATCCGCGGTGCATTAACATACATAACATAACATAAGATCACGACTGTATCCCATAAGGGGTAGTCAGAGACTGGGCACTCACTGCAAAAACAGATTACTGCCACAATCCACGTTTCACCAAAACAATATAATGCACTTGGTGTGATAGGTGGTGAGCCCATCGTTAGCCCATTCCTTACTCGCCTTTTACGAGATCCATTGGATGAGATGGAGTGGTAGTATTCTTTTAACGAGCCGCCACCACAAGGTATTAACTATTTATTATATTTATAATATTTGCGTAAATATAAAAAATCCCTATTGTCATATATTCCTATGATACTGTATATAAATCTTAGTCTGATTTTATGGTATCTGTATAAATCATAGCGGTTTAATCTGATAACTACTAAGTGTTAACCGAAAACAAATATGCAGAAACTTCGTACAGTTATGTTTTAGACTTATAAAATTCATAATTCAATCAAACGAAATATTGAAACAAGAATTCGAGCATCTAAAATTTAAAGCTTAAGACTAACCAATTATCTGTAGAAAAAGAAATCTTTGCCTAAAATTAATAATGATTGTGTAAAGTAGAAGAACAAATAAAAGAAGAATTATTGGAAATTACGAGTAGCTTTGTTTAAATGTTACTTTTGTTTAATTTGTTTGTTAATTTGATCTTGTACATAAATTCTACTTTGATTGGATTTTTCGTGAAATGGAATTGTTGGAATAAATTAGATGTTTCATATAAGGAACCAACGCAAAAGCAGTCTTATATCTTAAACAAATGAGTTTAGAAATTCATTTGAAAAATAATCACGAATCTTAGGCTATGTAAAAAGAGTACAAAAAATATCAAAGGTATTTTTTGCTCTGCCATTTTTTTCTAATTTTCTAAAATAGGTAATATGTTTAAGAATTGATATTTAACTCTCTGGGTAAATGTCCTTGTTATAATATTTACACAAGGTAATTAAGTTTTTATTATATTTACTTATGTCATATATATACGCAATATCTTGTGTAAATATTAAAAGAAAGACATTAACTTTCTATTATATTAATCCCATTTCCGTGATATAAACTCAAATAGAACATTAAATCAATGAAACGTATAAATAAGATTGTGTCCCGTGGAGAGTATCACTAGTCCACTGCTGAACAAAGGCCTCACCCGTAGATTGTCACAAAAGTTTGTAGCACACAATTTGGGGGGATTTTGCCATAGTTTCCACGCTTGACAGCCGGGTTGGAAAAAAGTAAAAAGTTTACTGGTGGTAGGATTCCTATGCAGGAATCCGTCTAGGTAGGTAACCACCCCAGGGCCAGTTATTCTGCCGTGAAGCAGTAGTGTGCAAACATTTATGTGTTTCGGTTTGAAGGGCACAGTGAGCTAGTTTCGTTTCGTTTCGTTTCATCACTTTATGCAATAAAAAAAAAGAAGTAAAGTTTCAGCCTATAAATGTCCCACTGCTGAGAACAGGCTTCCTGATTTTTGAGAGGGTTTTGGAGCTAGGAAGAATCCGCCACGCTGCTCCAATGCGGATTGACGGTCTTAGAATTATTTTTAATTTCTCAGACATACAGGTTTCCTCACGATGTTTTCCTTCACCGCCGAGCACGTGGTAAATCAGCACTTAAAATTGCAATTAACAATTTTAGTGGTGCCGGCACCGGGTATCGAACCCAGGTCACTCGCGTAGCCCCTGAGCTACCACGAACCGCAGTTTATTTATTCAGATTTTACAGAAAAATGCTGCTGCCCGTCTTCTAGTTTTTATTTTCCCTCTGTCGACTTTTACGACACCCACGGGTTTACATGGAGTGGTAGGTACTTTGAAAACTGCCACCACACGGTGTGCATATTTATAATACAACGAAATTTTGGCAACAACTTGGAAAAATCGAGTAATGATAAAAAAATAGTCACGTATGTATGTTATGATAATTAAAAGTGTGTGTACACACACATCTCGTCTCTCCCTCTGATTCAGCATCTGACACTTGCAGAAGCATTTCATCGGAAATCCGAAGGTAGAGGTAAGTGTTTGCGTTGACACTTTGGCACAACAATATATACTGCGACCTCATGGCCTAGTAGTTGGATAACTTAGTGGTGAGGCTACCGTGCCGATCCCAGCTGGAGCCAATATTAGATTGTTGGTTTTCGGGTGTAGCTATGTTGTGATTGTCGCTGTGTTCCTGACACTGCATCCTAGCCAACCTCCAATCTTATCGCATGAGCGTTACATCGGGCATGAGCGGTTGCGCGTACACTTGTGGCACTATTATATCTTCTGCGCAATTGATAACTCCTGACAATATTCGGTAGTTGTCGCCGTGGTCAAAGATCGTCCAGAATGACGTCTTATATTCTGCGCAGATGACATTTTCTGGATGTAAACAAGAACATGTTTGTCATTGTAGTAGAAATCAGCGAAGAGGACATTACCAATGTTTTCGAATTGTATAACGAGTTTTTAAGTACCTACTAGGACAAACACAGAAGCACTCTTGTCCACACCTTCATATATCCGACGCGGTAATTTCAAGAGAATGGTCGGACGCATATAATTTATTTACAAGTGTCAATTTAAAATCTACGTCCAAATTAGTATATGTAAATGTAACAAACGAGTTAATCAATACAGAAAAACCACAAAGTCACACAATCTACCAGATTGTGAATAGTTACTGTGGAACATTGACGCTCACATACTTAATAAAGAATGAAGGCATTATTACTATTATATAAGAGAGGACCCTTGAGGACTAAGATTAAATGCCTCGTTGTCAGCAGTAATTGGATCGTAATTCAGATGGTATGAATTGAGAAGCATGAAATTGTATAAACGGTTTTTTTTAGCTTTTTTATTACTTTTTAATTTGGAAGCGTCATACGTCGCGCAGTGAAACTTTGAAATGTGAAACTTATCATTCAAAGTTTAATTTCCAATTCCATGCTCTTTAATAGTTCATAAAAAATTAGCCCGCTGATTAACGGAAGATAGCTCTCTATTTATGTGTCTTGTCTGTTTAATGTTATCATTGACCTTTTTTTTCGCTGGTCACCTGATGATTGATATAAAAATGTACTCTTCATTTCATATTGAACAAGAGATAGAAAGGAAGATACTAATTGAGTTTTTTTAACTACGCCAAGTGCCGGCAATACTGTTAATTACTCGAAGGTACTTTTTTTAACGATGGAGCTCTTCATCTTATTGCTCTTAATGCTATTATTAAATAGCGATTGCAGCGATCAACTTTAACTGTGCACCGTAATGGCGATGAAGAAATATTATGATTAATATTGTAACGCCTGCTAAAACTGCTATTTTGATCAGTTTTTATGTACAGCAACATTTTAATACCACTATTTAGAAACCATCGCGAACGAAAAATAATATAATTATATTTTGCTTAAGAATTAAGGCGGTAAAAAATAGGAAGGCACAAAACTCCATTTTTTATCTCTTATTCATCATTTTATCCAACCCGGCTGTCAAGCGTGGAATCTATGGCAAAATCCCCCCAAATTGTGTGCTACAAACTTTTGTGACAATCTACGAGTGAGGCCTTTGTTCAGCAGTGGACTAGTGATACTCTCCACGGGACACAATCTTATTTATACGTTTCATTGATTTAATGTTCTATTTGAGTTTATATCACGGAAATGGGATTAATATAATAGAAAGTTAATGTCTTTCTTTTAATATTTACACAAGATATTGCGTATATATATGACATAAGTAAATATAATAAAAACTTAATTACCTTGTGTAAATATTATAACAAGGACATTTACCCAGAGAGTTGAATATCAGTTCTTAAACATATTACCTATTTTAGAAAATTAGAAAAAAATGGCAGAGCAAAAAAATACCTTTGATATTTTTTGTACTCTTTTTACATAGGCTAAGATTCGTGATTATTTTTCAAATGAATTTCTAAACTCATTTGTTTAAGATATAAGACTGCTTTTGCGTTGGTTCCTTATATGAAACATGTAATTTATTCCAACAATTCCATTTCACGAAAAATCCAATCAAAGTAGAATTTATGTACAAGATCAAATTAACAAACAAATTAAACAAAAGTAACGTTTAAACAAAGCTACTCGTAATTTCTAATAATTCTTCTTTTATTCGTTCTTCTACTTTACACAATCATTATTAATTTTAGGCAAAGATTTCTTTTTCTACAGATGATTGGTTAGTCTTAAGCTTTAAATTTTAGATGCTCGAATTCTTGTTTCAATATTTCGTTTGATTGAATTATGAATTTTATAAGTCTAAAACATAACTGTACGAAGTTTCTGCATATTTGTTTTCGGTTAACACTTAGTAGTTATCAGATTAAACCGCTATGATTTATACAGCTACTATAAAATCAGACTAAGATTTATACACAGTATCATAGGAATGTATGACAATAGGGATTTTTTATATTTACGCAAATATTATAAATATAATAAATAGTTAATACCGTGTGGTGGCGGCTCGTTAAAAGAATACTACCACTCCATCTCATCCAATGGATCTCGTAAAAGGCGAGTAAGGAATTAAACTGCATTGTGCACCCAAAAGCGCATGGTGGCGATGGGCTCACCTTTTCCCTTCACCAACATTATATTGTTTTGGTGAAACGTGGATTGTGGCAGTCATCTGTTTTTGCAGTGAGTGCCCAGTCTCTGACTACCCCTTATGAGATACAGTTGTGATCTTATGTTATGTTATGTATGTTAATGCACCGCGGATTCACCTTCAGCTTCTTAATTTTACTTTGGTTCGATCTACCCAAAATGAGCTCTTGCAGTGTCTTGAAGTCTTGCAGTGATATGCTTGATTTTAGATAAATTTATCCATTGTTTTGATGAAGCACTCCGAATTTTAATACAGGAAGTCTTTTTACATATATTTCTGCATGATAAAATTAATTAACGTCTACATATAAATAAAATATAACAGCACTCTCGTACCTCCCACTACTGGGCACAGGTTCCCCATTATGAGAGGATCTTAGATCGTAATGCATTCCGCTGTCATGATGATTTCTTTACACTGCTGAGCTGGACCAGTTACCATTACAAAGGTCTAAAGTACATTAATATGTGTGGTAGCGGTCTAAGAGAATCTACCACCTCATCCCATCGCGTGGGTATTGTAAAAGTCGACAGAGGGAAATTAAAATCAGGAGATGAGCAGCAGCATCTTCCTGAAACTTCTGAATAAATAAAGTGCGGTTGCCAACCCGCCTGCCAAGCGTGGCAACTACGGCAAAATCCCTCTAATATGAGAGTTACAAACTTTTGTGGCTATCTATAGGGGAGGCCTATGTTCAGCAGTGGATTTGTGATAGGCTGAAACGACGACGACATTAATATTGATCTATATCTCTAGTAGTCTCTAAAAGTAAATCATTTCGAACATACCAGACCTTGAATTCCCCGAAAAGGGGACGGCGAGCAGTCTTTAAGGCCTGGTACTTCAATTCTCCGTTCGTTTGATGAGCGTGATGATTACAGAAAACTCATCCAAGCTCAGAGAAGCGTAAATTGCAGTGGGCTGTGAACGGGATAATGTTGACAGTGAAGAATTTAGGGAAGTCCAACAAGCAGTAATTTGCATACATTACATTAGTATGTTACACGATGGAGGGCACTGATAGCTATTTTAATTTACTGGGCAGACGCGACTTAAGAACTAATCTCTCGGGATGACAAGCGAATCTCAATCAATGAATCTGCTAGAAACCTTAATATTTTAACAATTGTCATTATTTTTTGTTTACGGAATGGAGTAAGATCAATTCGGAGTTTGACAATTTCGTCGATTTCATTCTGAAGAAAGCATTCAGTATGCAAATAAAGATAATTAACTTTTCTTGGATTTCCAATCACGCTGTGCCATTGTGACCCTGATCGTAACAACATTGGGAGCAATGAAGGTGAAATCGATACAAATCGCATAAAGATGGTAGCGTGAACAGTGGATTTATTCTGATATATGTGGAGCAGCAAATTCTGTAAAGTCAAGGCAAGGCTTCTTTGTATTTCATTGGCTTCACTAAAGGTTATAAAGATATATTCCGCAACTAGCTTAGTTTAATTAAAAAAAATGTAAATGCGTTCATAAACAATATCGACTATCCAATTCTAAAAAATAAAGATTTTTTTTAAAATAACGGTGTCCCTCAGTAGGATTTTCTCCTGTATCGTGGGTGCGTTTTACAGACATAAATTTCACATGCACGACACAACCAGACCTGATAAGCAACAACACGAGTTTTTGCACAAAATTTGGCTCCGGCTATGAATCTAACCCAGGACCCACGCCCCAGAAGTCAGTTACGCGAACCACTACATCATGTGTTCACTATCATTACTGAAGAATATACAGTGATTCAATTTTGGTACATATTAAAAAAAATTGAGAAAGTGAGCATGTACTATATTTAAGAAGCGTCTGCCGTAACAAATGCTGTGTTTCCCAGACCATTTCTGTGTGGCAAGACACTGCGCATGGTGCCCTGAGGCATCAGTTCTGAAGTTTCATATGCCTAATAATTACAATAGATGTACTGACATCTAGGCACTGGCCCTTCAAACCCAAAACAAATGTGTACACATGACTGCTTTACGGTAGAATAACAACAAGGCACTGCGGTGGTGTGGTAGCGTCTTAAGAGAATCTACCACCCCATCTCATCCCGTGGGTGTCGTAAAAGTCGGCAGAGGGTATTTAAAACCAGAAGATAGGCAGCAGCGTCTTCCTGGAACATCAGAATTAATAAACTGCGGTTGCCAACCCGCCTGCCAAGCGTGGCAACTATGGCTAAATTCCCCCCAAAATGAGAGCTACAAACTTTTGTAGCAATCTTTGGGGAGGCCTATGTTCAGCAGTGGACTAGTGATAGGCTGAAATGATGATGATGATGATGACTGCGGTGGTAATAGGCGGATACTACCTGAATGTTACCAGAAGTTTTATAAATATTAATAAACATAACAATAATCATTGATATTCATGATAAAAAAAAACAATAAAAATGGATAAGCACATAAGAACCCGCAAGTTGAAAACTGATTTTTTTCACTTTCCCTGTGTCAAGCTTTAATGGAAATAATAAAGTGAATGTATTGCACGGCATGTTGTTACAAAAGAGAAAAAAAATAATTAAAATAATTTCTCTGTGGTATTATTTCTCGAACTGCTTTAGATTTTGACGTTCATAAGAGCTTTAAAAGAGCCTACATTTAACAAAGAAATTAAAAAAGTAATCAAGAAAATGAAAAGGAAAGTAAGTCACCGCATATTATCAGCTAGACGTTTAGAGCATTAAGTAAAAAGCTTTGTCTATGTATACACGTAAGATAGAAAATCGTTCGTAGAAGCGAGTAAAACTTTAACTTTGCATGGATATATAGATATACTGGTGGTAGGATTCCTATGCTAGTAGTAGTGTGCAAACATTACTGTCTCTGTCTGAAGGGCACTGAGAGTTAGTATAATTACTGGGCATATTAAACTTAAGAACTGATCTCTCAGGGTGACGGTCGCCGCGTGGTGTCACACAGAAATGTTCTGGGTAATAAAACATTTGTTACGAACAGACATTGCACTTACCATCAGGTGAAAGTTTTGCTCGCCTTATAGAAATTTTGATTTTGGCTGGAATTTAAACACAAGCGCCACGAATAAGCGTTAGCTAAGGACCACACTGAGTGGTGTTCACATTTCTTCATCAAACTGATGATGATTGCAGTTCTTCTTCGAAACAGATATATTTAACCTTGTACTAATCAAAAGAATTAAAGATTACTGACCAGTTTAGGTCAAATTTTGTTTTGACACATCAATTAAACATTCACATCCACACACAGAATATCTGTTTATAGGCCCTACAAATATTAGTTTCGGACGGTAATCAAAAACGCGGAAGACAATCGCATAGCCTTATCTTTAGATTTAAGAAAACAAGAAAGATTTAAACAACTATGAAACATTTGAAAAAGTAATAGCCTGTAAAATTTCTCTTACTGCTGCGAACAGACCTCTCTTTCTGAGAGTATAACGGAGTCAGGGCGGAGGAGCCGCTGCGAGGCTTTTACTTTATCACTGAACGTATCGAAAATCAGAACTGATAGTTTTATGATGCCGGCTAAGCAGATTTCAACGTTGAAAATAAACCCGATCAGTTCAAGCTAAACGAAGTTTAAGCGTTTAACTGAGTTGAATGCTACAGTTTGCATTTCATCAACAACAAATGAACACAGTTAAAGCTAACCGCTATTAATATTCAGAACGCCCAAATTTCGACGTTCAACTCTTTAAACGCGCTTAGAGAGCTGTCATTGTCAACTGCACAACTATGTAAACAAAAAAAATATTTTTAATTCGTATAGTTTATTGTTTGTAACCTATGCATAAAAACAGGCTGTTTGAATTCGCAAAATATGAAATACATCGAGTTTTTGTTTTAATTTGTGACGATATTTCATGTAAACTTCGTTTCTCTAAACGCAATCAAAATGGAGCTGGTGAAATCGGTTAAACAGAAACCGAGATCAAATGATACATTTGAACTCAGTTAAGTAAAACGTGTTTTTATTAAACTTGGTTTCCAAAGCGATCGGTGAAATCGGGTCTAAGTGTTCCAACCCAATGTAAGAGAAAAAAAAATTAAATTAATATTTTTAAACAAATAAAATCCAGCATTTTTTATATGATGCATTACACAAACAACCTGGTTTTATCCTATTGTGCGGGTCGCGTTTCTCATCAAAGATTTTACTGCTTCATAAATTTTCAACGGTGTTAATAAGGTTCTGTGTTCAAACAGCTTTCCGCTCCGTGGATTTCCGCTTTGGATGTACTCTTGCCAGCATTTTCAACAAATTCATTTGTATTGCCTTTTCTAATTCAATTATTGTGTGTAAAATATTTCATCAACATTAATATTTCTATATAGATTTTCCTTTTTTTTTGAAATATCAATTACTAAAGACATATTTATAATTTTACAATATCGTGTAGAACATCACATCAAAACAAACAAAGCTTTGTTTATAATAAATAAGAGCCATACTGAAATCATTTTTATTACCCGTGTCCCAAACTTTATGAATTTTGGCAGATGCCTACAGAAATCACGAACCCTAGCTGAAACAAGTGTGTTTGCTTAACACGAAAATTGTTTATTTTCTTGTTGGAAATTAATTTTGATAAATGTAAATTTCTCAACAAACACTGCATTCTAACCTTCTTAGGATGGTACCAATTAGTTCGTTCCCTGACATACGGGAAGGTCAGTGACCTACAAATACACAAACACTTACGTCTCTGTTACATTTCCTGTGCAGTTGACGGGTTCCGGGAGATATCAACACGGTCGAAATTGATTAGGAAGACATAATAATAAAATAATATAAAAAAATTGTTTGTACAAGAATAAGGGTTTCAAAAGAAATACGCGGTTTATTTTATTTATCATATTTAATTATATACTATTAAATATATGATATTTGTTTCTAAATACGATTTATCATAGCATCAATAATTATAATAATAAAACTTTTACCATTACAAATAAAGTCCTTTAAATGTACTGCAACTTACCAGTTGCGTGAATAATATTTATGGTTGCGTTATTTTGTAAGATATGTTTTGTAATGGAGGTCTAAAAAGGTAAGCCAAAAACACACACAGGTGATAAAATAAAAGCATACTCACCGAATCAGTTAATGGGCATCACCAAATCGAGTAAAGTGCTCTGAAACTTTCTCTAGTCTTTTAGAAGTTTAATACACACAAAATATGACTTGCAGATTAAGAAATATCCAATGTTCACTATAATAAATCAACTACTTAGACTGAGTACACAATCACGTATAGTTTTACACAACGCGTTTACTTAATTGATAATACAATAATACATTTTAGTATATAGATAACGAAGGAATCCTGCGTGCCGCTTGGTACAGCGACAGCTATCGTCTGGCTGCAGAAGGGCGGATGTTTGTTGTTAAATTCGCGCATGCGTTGCTACCCTAAAACATTTTCCAACTACACAATCCAAAAGGAAATCACTATTGAACTGCTCGCGTTATCCGTTACAGGTTTCACAGTATGTTCGCAGGCTGTCTTTTTGAAACTAAGAAAAGCTTACCACTGAAATCGTTTTCGATATGATATTACAGAAAACTTGTAACGCTTTCAAATTTGTTTTTATTTTCATTCTAACATCTACGAGTACGTAATACTACGGGTGCATCAGATCGCTCGATCGATTAGCACCAAATTAAAACGCTGTATGCTTTAAGTTAAAAAAAATTCAACTACTGTTATTTTTTAATAAATGTTGTTTAAGAACTGGAAGGTGAAAAAACATTGCAAGGAAAGGGGAATGTATGAGAAATAAAACATATTTGGACGACACATGAAGAGCGCCAAACTGCACTGAGGCAGCACGGCGTACATTTTAGTGATGCGTGAACTCGATTTACTAATTCGAGTTAACTCGAGTTGGGCTTAGCTCGAATCAATTCGAGTTTAATTCTCTCTAACTCGAATTGGGATTGGCGCTGTAAATAAATACCTAAATCAAAGTGAGTACGCGATTGACCGTTTCTCACGTTTCGTTCGTTGTGTGCGGCTTGTGGCGCGAAGTTTACCGGTTAAGCAATTATAATTGTCCCAATACATTTTTATTACGAATCTGTTCCAACTTTTTTAATATTATTGCGAAGCTGAGTCATGGAACTGCTAAAAACTAAAAAAATACTTAGTTTCATCCAGTTAACTTGTGTTACGTAACTCGAAGTCAGTTCGAGTTCCATTAATTTTAACTCGAGTGAAATCGAGTCGAGTTTATCCCGAGTTGGCACGTCTCTAGTACATTTCCCGGTTACTAACCCTCCAATATGAAAGGTCTGTGCCCCGCAGAAGGGACATTTATTTAAATACTTTTCTGTATAAAGCTTTGTGCTTTACGTTTTTATATCTGGTCCTAACTTAAATCATTGATGTCAGTATCGCATAGCTACTTGGTAAGTTTCAAAAGCGATCGCCTGAAGTTAGTACACTCTTTTTTTTCTCACCTCTATGATCACGTGTTAGGACTATAGTAAGTAATTATCTATCATTACCAAAGAGACGAAACGTTGATTTGATGATAAGTCTAATGTCTACCCATAAGAAATGCTGTGTCACAGAGAACATTTCTGTGTGACACCACACTGCGCCCGTCATCCTGAGACGTTAGTTCTTAAGTCTCATAGACCCAGTGATTACATTAGCTCTCAGTGCCCTTCAGACTGACGGCACCTGGCTCTGCAGTGGTACCTATCAAGACGGATTCATGCATAGGAAACTTACCACCAGTCGTCGTCGTCGTCCTTTCAGTCTATCACAAGTCCACTGCTAAACATAAACCTCCCCCACTAATAGCCACAAAAGTTTGTATCTCTCATTTTGAAGGGATTTTGCTCTAGTTGCCACGATTGGCAAGCGGATTGGCAACCGCAGTTAAATTATTCAGATGTTCCAGGAAGATGCCGCATGTCATCCCCTGGGTGTAGTAAAAGTTCACTAAAACTCATGGTCACCTATAAATGGACTAACCATATCAAGTATGCCAAACTTAAATTAATTAGAGGCGATCGCGATCACCAATCTGCTTGCCAAACATGGTTATAACCTCAAATCATTTCCACTTGCATTAAAAAATGCCCATGTCCAGTGGAGACAATCACACTCAACACTAACATCGTCTTCACCTTGTCATGCCTGATATATGCGATTAGATCCGAGGAAAGAATCGATGTGCTCCCAGAGTGGTTCTTTTCTAACGAGGATAGTCGCAGTACATTCAGAGTTGAAAACATGTAATTTGTATGTTTCATACATATTGGCTTGTACTGGTATTCGAACCCAGGGTCTACGACGCAGCGGGCAGTTATCCTGTTCCCGACGCGAAGATCAAGTATAAACATACTTACTCTAGTTAATAAAAGTAACAGATTATTAATTTTCCATTGCTGCGCACAGGCTTCAAGTTTTTGTGAGGATTATGGGACCAGGAATGACCGCCGCGCTGTTTCAATGCGGGTAGGCGGCCTTCTCTTATCATAATACTTACATTCCTCACCATTAGCGGTTGCCTCATGATGTTGCTTCATGGCCAAGGCTGGTGGTAAATCAGCACTTAAAATTGCAATCAAGAAATTTGGGGGTGTCGGAACAGAAGATCGAACTCGGGTCATTCGCCTACTATGAAATTTTATGACCAGCGCCTAGCCGAGATATCTCACTCCGCTTTATAGTAGTTTAAATAATATAAACTTGTTCCATCTTAATATTCTATGCCATTATTTACCAACAAACACGATATTTTAAGTTAATACCTTAGTTAAATATTGCCGTCTATCAGGCGAACGTGCCTTATATTTTCACATTAAAGTAATTAATCAATATTTATGGCTTCCATATAGATATAAATGTTGCTGGATTAAAAAAAAATATGTTTATTGATAATGTTAATATAATATAAATATATAAATGTTATCATTTACAATCTGTATATATATAATATACATGTTAACTTTTACAATCAACGTCGTCACCATTACATTTTGTTTATTACACTGCTATTATAAATGCGAAAGTAACTCTCTCTGTCCATCTGTCAGTTTGTTACCTTTTCACGGTTCAACCACTGAACTGATCTTGACAAAATTTGGCACACAGATCTACTACTACTAGACTAGCTATCGCTCTCGAGACGGACATAGAATACTTTTTATCACTCAAAATCAAATAGTTGCCACAGGACAATTAAAAATCTTTATCCACGCGGACGGAGTCACGGGCATCAGATAGTTGGTCGTAATCGATAGTTAGTAATCTATATAAAATAGTAATTTCTTCACTGGTAGTAGGATTTCTACACAGGAATCTGTCTAGGTAGGTGTTGCTTGTTACCGTAGTGCTTGTTAATCTGTCGTGAAGCAGTAGTGTGCAAATATTACTGCGCTTCGGTTTGAAGGGCACTGACCACTGAAAGCATGTGTAATTACTGGCCATATGGGACTAAGATGCATGCGTTTGCGACTTTGCGTTTGCCATCACGTCAACGATTAGCTCGTCGCTTTGTTTCATCATCCAGGTAATTTTAAAGCCTATTTTTAGTCCTCTCTTTTCGACATATTATATTTTATGTGCTTTAAATATATTCATATTTATTTAGTTTTGCGTCGCATCGCGGCGGCTTGAATCTACCTTTCCATCTCACGCCGTGGGTGTCTAAACGTCAACCAATGGAAAACCCAGAAACGTTATATGTCTTCGGATAGATAGCGAATAACCATCTGAAATATGCCAAACCTAATCCAGATCATTGAAGGTGTCTGGTGTCGCCGGCGCCTGCCAAGCGCAGCTATTGCAGACTTTTCTGTCAACTAACACAAACAAATCTAAGATTTTAGGGAAAGAAAAATTGAAAGTGGAAACTGAATGTGATTTATTCTGTGCGATTTTTGTATGAACTCTAGACCATAACTCACGATTCGGAAGTTTTCACGAAAAAATACTTCGGAACAGTTTTTTTATTTGATAAAAGTGACGGAACGAACAAAACGTTCACCTGATGGTAAGTACAACGTCTGCCCATAACAAATGCTGTATCACCCAGAACAGTGTGACACCACAATGCTACTTGTTTTCGGTGAAGTAATCGCTGTTAGCCTTTTGGCTTTTACAGCTTCATCAGATGCTGTGCTCGCGGGCCCGGGGCCCGCGTGCCAGGTTTGGTTTGACTCCAAACATAAATACATATATATAGACTCCTACTAACATCTAAATACGGACCGTTGCGTTCGCTAGCGTGCTTGCTGTGAATATCTCCATAAATTATCTTAAGTCATCTAATGACCGTCCGAGGGAGACTGCGGGCCTACGTTCGGACTGTCGACTTGTGTGTAACTCTGGGCGGTGAGAACCGCCCTGGAACACGGGTGTATCTAGTGTACGCGGTGTTATTAACGATAGCTGCGCGCCGCTCTCTACGGCGGTCGCGCGACGTTGTGCGTGTGATGTTAAAACTATTTACTGTGTGTACAGTGTTGTTCGGATCGTGGCTGACCGTATCGTGGTCAGGGAGTGCTGAGAGGTCCGTGTCGTCTAGCACATTTCGCGGGCGACGTTTGCGTTCGGTCGCGTTTTTGTCGGATCGATAATTCGCTGCTTTAACCACCAGCGGGTTTGGATGAACCGCGGCTTTTTCGAAAAACCGCCGTGATACTTCTCTGAAGTGTTCAGAGAGTACAGGCATTTCACAGTCGCTGTGAAGGTCTACATTGCGTTGGTACCAGCCGGCTCCGGTGGCACTTCGCAAGAATCTATTTTGCACCGTCTGCAATTTCTTTATTTGGTTGCCCGTCGCGTGTGCGAACGCGACGCATGCATAGGCCATTACGGGTCTAATGCATGTCTTGTAGAGGCGAAGTTTGTGCCTAAGGCACATTTTGCTTGAGGAGCAAGTTAACGGATATAGGCGGCTTGCGATAAATGCTGCCCTGTTACGCACGTTCTTTATATGTTCAGCGAACGACATCGCTGCGTCTAACGTGACCCCGAGGTATTTGACGCTCTTTTCCCAGGGAATAGGGCGTCCGAACACCACAATGCGCCCGTCACCCTGAGACATCAGTTCTTAAGTCTCATATGCCCAGTGATTACGCTAGCTCTCAGTGCCCTTCAAACCGAAAGACAGTTATGTTTGCACACTACTGCTTCACGGTAGAATTACTGGCCCTGGGATGGTACCTACCTAGATTCGATATAAATAATTTTTGCATGTTCTCTCGATCACAGCTGACGATAGGGCGATATATTCTGTTCATTTTTTTTCTTTTGTTCGATATGCTCACGGGTTGGAAATAACTCAATTGAATTTTGTCAATCAAAAAAACATATGGAAAATCTAGCGATAGCTTTAAATTTTGTATTCCCTACGCAAGCAACTGAACTCAATATCTAGTGCCAGCAGTACTAAAATTGTCGTGTAACAGCTGAGTGCTGATTTACCATTTGCCGGGCGGTGAAAACTTCTTACGACTATAATAAAGATGGAGAATTTGTAAGTTTGAACGCGCTAAGCTCAGGAATAAACGTACGACGGAGTCATCAAGTCGGCTTATTATATGCCGGGTTAAACCGCGGGGCGCTGCTAGTATTATATAAAACGATATTATATGAAACGACGACGACGAACGAATACATACACACATAATCAATGTATATAGCCTGAGCGGTAAAGGAGTTAACGACAACGGATAGTGTAAAGTGTTGTGTAATACTAACCTTAGGATTAGATGCAGAACGGACCATCCTTTCATTAGTCAAAGAAAGGATACTAAAATGTCATACAAATATTTATTTAGCGCTTAAATCAAACCGGTGTCCCGTTGTGAAGAAGCCAATCGTTCAGCCGCTACACCAACCGAGCCATTACTACCCTGACATCTATGGGGACACCTTTAACGCACTGATATGATGAACTTGTTCACAGGTACAAAACATTTTCTAAAGTTTCAGCAAAACGTCCACCTGTACGTGCAATGTCTGCCCATAACAAATGCCGTGTCACCCAGAACTGATGTCTCATATGCGCAGTAAATACTCTAGCACTCAGTGCCTTTCATACCGAAACATAGTGATGTTTGCTGCTGCACGGCAGAATAACTGGCCCTGGGGCGTTACCTATCTAAACGGATTCCTGCAAAGTAATCCTATCACCACAATTATTAATATTAGGACCATCTGAGAAACAGTACGTTAATATTTAGATATATTATATGCGAAAGATTTATAGAAATACGCGTCGTATAAATTAGAAATAATGACGTCTATGTTTTACGTTCAATGGTTTAGCGTCCATTTTTTTTGCACTCAGACATGAATGTAGAATTTAAAATTTTGAATAGTTTTTGAATACAAATGCTGAATTTACACTAATGCTCTACAGACGACTAGTAGCGTGCTGCGTTATGAGATCGTATTGTACACTGCTTGTGTTAGCGTATCGTATAGTAAAGACACACTTTTATCGTCAAAAGTGAATGGCCGCGGATTGTATAAGCCGATCCCTGCCAAGGGCCGAAATTTTCAACATGGTTTGACAATGAAAACCTCGATAACGCTAAAATGCTTCCGTCTTGAGATGAGCAGTTTTTATTAGCAGATGGTGCTATTCCAGGGAAGTGTTATCCTTTTGGACGGATGGACTTCACACGGCTCTAACGCGCTTTCGTGGTCTCTCCAGCTATGCGTCAAATTCCTGGTTGTTCTCCCGTAGTAATCTCAGTTTCATTATAATTCGCCACGTCCAATTATTTGCTTGTAGCTTGAATCAATTTGTTACTTACTTGTTATATAGAAAAGGTACACTGATTTAAAACGTGATATATGTTACAAAATATTTAATACCTATACATTTTCAATAATTTTTAATGAATAAATGTTGAGTGTGAAAAACAGTGCCCGACCTCAGCCAGCGTAAAACTTTATACCTGCTGTGGCAGGGCATTGCCTGTCTAGCCAGAAAATTCAAAGTAATTCGTATTTACGACATCGCGCGAATATCAGCAGTTTTACCTCACCCTGTTATCACTTTTAACGTTGTTTGAGTTTCTTTTTTGAATGTTTAAGGAATATTTAATTACAAAAATTCATCACAGTGGTCTTTATTCAGGAACTGTTTCAAATTATCCAAGCTTTTGGACCCTCTTGTCTGCGCTTTTCTTCAGTTACTTCAAATATGATAGTTTCAAATTAATGAAAAAAAAATTAAAACACATGTTTTATGTTTCTTATATTGAGAACAGTGGGAATTCACTCAACTACCACTTTCCCCAGCATACTACACCTCAGGGAGACTGGAGTGCCTGCCTGTGCCTTTTGCCTATAATTAATTTAAGGATCATCTCATGAAAAGATTTTGCTCAAAAAAGGCCTCCCCATAAATTGCCACAAGCTAGTAGCTCTATTTTTCGTGGATTTTGGCATAGTTTCCTACGCTTGCCAGGGCGGGTTGGCAAACGCATTTTATTTATTCAGATGTTCCAGAAAGATGCTGCTGCCCACCACCTGGTTTTTATTTTCCCTCTGTCGACTTTTACTGCACCTATTGGATGAGATGGAGTGGTAGATTTTCTTAAGCCGCTATCACACAGCATTGCATTAGCATAATAAAAACTTAAACTTATTATATTCCTTTTAGTACACGGCTTAAATATAAAAAAAAAAAAAAATTTAATTCTGAATAACAACTGTGACATTGTGACTGAATTTAGATTCACCTGTATAATACGTTGTATGGAACTTAATTTTGGTCTTACACGATAAAAATCTCGGTGAATGCATGTTAAGCGAGAATTAGGTAGCCTAGTTGGCACCTTGCCAGGGTTGAATGACCTACGCGGGACCGTCTCAAACAATATCAGAAACTTTTTAATAATGAATTAGAAGCAACTGTTTTATTTATTTTTTATGTATTCTGAAGTGAGAATGGAAAAGATTTTAAAAGACGAAAAGAAATCTTAGTAGATTTTCCAGCTACACACAGACTTTAAAATGTTTTGTATATTTCTTATAATGTTGAATATATTTACTTTAATTAAATAAAATATAATCAGTGTAATTTTTGAAAATTATATATCATATAATTCGTTTAAAATACGTTAATCTAAATAATAACATTCTTAAAATTTAACACCACTTAGTGGTGATGTTCGGTAATCTCATCACTATTTTTTGGCCTGTTTCGGGTTATGTAGTACTGTAGAGGCGACTAAGCTAATTAATAAACTAAAATTATGGAAGCTGCAAAGTGACAAATTCCTTTAATAATGCCAAGAAACTTATTTGTAGTGTAGATGGGCTGGTTCAATAAAAATTAATTACCTTTATCGATGATTCTGAAAGGACTGCTGCTTAACAACAGAAATGTACAAAAGGTTTTACATTTGTTTAATTTTAATTTTTTTAACGATTATTATTTTATTGTAATTTTTTTTCTTTATTAAATCAGCTTTATCCTGCTTATTCTCTGGCATGAACATATTAAGAGGGACGCAGCGTTCGTCGCGCCGCGTCCTATCGATCCGCGCCGACCACTTCACATCAATTCACGAACCGTTTGAATTTAGATACGGTAAAGTACAACTAAATAAGAAAATCGGAAATACACTCAGCGTCACAAAATCGCACCTCTCTGAGTTTGCGCGAAAAATGGCTGTAATGGCTAGAAACGAATTATATTTATATAAATATTGGTATGTTTGAAATGGGTATTTGAATAGCTTTACATTATTAATAAAAAAATCATGAAATCATTAAAACATTTATTATTATAGAGCGTCAAAAATAAACACTGTCAAATGCTCGTTAGTAAGGACGCTAGTTACACCGTCGATCTGGATGAAATATGGGCCAGTCGTAATTTAGACTTTGCAGTGAACACACGTGAACAAGTAACCCAAGTAAGAACAAGTAAAGATGGACACCAGCTCTGAAGAAGCCGCTCAAGTGATTGCCCTATTGCAGTCGGGGATGCGGCAGTGTGACGTTGCTCGACAGTTGAACCTGTCCCGTTTTTCAGTTCGACGGGTGTTCCAACGTTTTCAGCAGACTGGTGGTTATGTTAGAAAACCGGGATCTGGAAGAAAATGGTGCACATCAGAAAGAGATGACCGTTTCATCGTTACGACATCTTTACGAAACCGTTTTACAAATGCTGTTGAGTTGCAACAACAGCTTCGATCAACTCGGAGAACATCTGTGAGTGTTTCTACGATAAGAAAAAGCTTACACGAAAAAAGTTTAACAGCCCATAGACCTGCTAAACGTCCAAAACTTACTGCACAGCATCGCAGAGATCGCCTAGAGTTTGCTCGCAATCATTATATATTTTCGGTGATGTAATTGCTGTTAGCCGTCTCGGCTTTTACAGCTTCATCGGATACTACGCAATCATTGCGAGTGGACTCTAGAACAGTGGCGGACCGTACACTTCTCTGATGAGACGAGGGTCTGTCTCTTCTGCAATGACAGACGTAGAAGGGTCTACAGAAGACAGGGGGAGAGGTTCACACAACCCTGCTTCGAAGAATTCGTCGAATAGGGGGGTGGCTCGTGTATGTTTTGGGGGGGCATTTCCGTCGGGAAAACGGAACTTGTGTGCGTTTCCCGGACTCGGGGTGGCCGTGGGCAAGGGTCATTAAACTGAAAATGCTGGTCGGTACATTACTGAAATCCTGGAGGAACATGTGGTCCCGTATGCTGGTTATGTCGGTGATGGATTCATGTTAATGCATGATAATGCTCGTTGCCACACCGCGGCTATTGTACGGGATTATTTACAGGAGGTCGATATCCCTGTTATGCCTTGGCCAGCACGAAGTCCAGACCTTAACCCAATAGAACATCTCTGGGATGACCTAAAACGGCGCGTGCGAGCTCGAGATCCAGCTCCAGCCACTCTTCAAGAGCTCCAAGATGCGGTACTTGAAGAGTGGGAACAAATACCCCAAGAGGCTGTTGCGATCCTTGTAAGGTCCATGAAAGATCGCATGGAAGCCGTCATCAAGGCAAGGGGGGGTAACACTAGGTTTTAAGAACTTTTTTGTATTTATTAAGTTTTTTTTTTAAATTATTATTTATTAATTATTTGCAAATTTGTACATACCCTGTCTTTTTCTTTAATTTCTCTTTCGTCTCGTTATAAAAGTAAAATTCAATTAAAATTCCTGAAAGCTAATGAAATTACCTTTCGAATGATACCCTCAAACCACAACATTGCCATTGGCCTGTTGTGTTAAAATAGTATTCAAATTATTTTTTTCGGATGTGCGATTTTTTTGACGCCGAGTGTAAATAACAAATAATATTACTTAAAATCGACATGCTACAATTAAATTTTGTATTATTTAAAGAATTAGATTGGGATAAGAATTGGTCTTGCAGACTTAGCTGTACATACGAGATCCATAAGCTCTTCAATCACACTCTTAGCTTTTTCATGGAAGTAAGATGTGAAATAAAACGTTAAATAGTTAAAAACGTTGCTCTAAAGTATTGGCCAAAAATTTTGTGGGCAGGAAAGAGCCGTGGTTAATCTCCAATGAGCCGAATATTTGTTAGTAACGTCATAAGTAAAAAAGCTCATCTGAAATTACGTCTTTCAATAATATACCGAGCGTGAATTTTCATGTGATTATAATGCCTCAGAAGCATAAATAATGATTTTTTTTAAAGGATGCCCCACATTAGGATTTCTCCTGTGTCGTGGGTTCGTTTTACAGACATAAATTACACATGCACAAACACCTAGACCGGGAACAACTATCTGTAGGCCATACAGTTATTTTTCCCGTGCGGGAATCGAACCCGCGACCCGCGGTGCAGAAGCCAAGAGCTTAGCCACTGCGCCAACCGAGCCGATTATCTTTGAGGCCCATCATAACTTTCATTGTTCTTTTAAAAGAAACTAACTTTACGGATTTTATCGCGTTTAATTTTATTATTTATAACCTGACGTTTCTAGTGCTTTACAGCACCCACGGTTTCGTTGTTCTTTTTGCTATTATTCCGTCTACACTGGGCGCTGTCAGCGGGTTAAGCCGGACATTTGGGTAAAATTGGGTAAAACGGCCGGACATCATTATTTGTGCAAGGATTTTGTCTTTTAAACATTATTATAAACATATTCGTGCCCACCGCCAGATCTAACTTGCTTCAAAACGCCCCCCTATCTCGTGCGATACGATACTTAAGTGTTCTCTCAGGATACTGATATTTTTTTCTTGTCGTCTGTCGAAATTCACAATAGCAGCATACAGATGTATAGAAAACGGAAACCTTAACCATGTCCGGCTGAATATGAACATGGACAAGACGAAGATCATGTCGAAGGACAATACTCGTATTATAACACAACGGTAGTTGTTGGCAATTCTATGCTCAAAATTGCCAACGCGTGTTGCATTTTGTAATTTCTTTGTATATTTTGAGGATTGATGTTTAATATTGATAGTTTATTATGCAGCAAGTGATTGCGAAAGTTACAGTGATTGGAAAATTCAATTTAAGACCAGAATTGTACTTTTCGATTTGTTTCCATCAGTCCAGCAAATCTTTAGTAAACGTCGACTATTATTTTACTGTTGATAGACATTTTGAATTATCTATTGTCGCTCTCGTGACTGACTTGATATTGGCAGAATTCTATTGAAAGAAACCAGAATTAAAAGAAGAAGAAGAGTATGTATATCTACCACGAATTGTTCGACTATGTGTGTAAAACTACAACTAAAAGATAAATCGACAAATCCTTCTTGATTGGTAACGTTCGGGAAAATGCAGAACATCTTTTCATTAGTTATAATTCGAGACCACTAAATTTATTTAGATAGATAGATAGATAGATAAAAGTTTATTTGCATATCACAATACAGTACACGCATAACCAAAATATAAAACACAATTTAAAAAAAAAACTAAGACACAATGAGTAAAATGTAAGAATTAACAAAAAGAAAAATAAAAAAACTATTTATATACATACACATACGCACATCAAAATATAAAACTATCAAGGTATGCCTGCACTGCAGTATGACAAAACAAAAGGGTCTACACTCAGCATGAGCTGAGATCATACGCAGCGCTGATTTTCAGTGCAACCCTCGGTCCATCTTAGACAGGTAGTGTACCTTTACTAATATGAAAATACCTATGCAATATATATACATTTATAGTTACATCCCTACATACTTTTTATTACAAAAACCAAAAAACCAAAAACAAAAAACAAAAAATCAAAAACAAAAAAACGCAAAATGCTATAAAACAGAACATAAACATGCAGTTTTATTTAGTATTTACTTTATTATTATATTTTTTATAATATATATATATAATATACTAAATTTATTTACTTTTAAGTAATAAATTAATACGGGTAGCCAGTAGTGTCATACGGAACATTTTTACAGGTGAAAGGATTCCTATGCAGAATTTCGCTCAGGAAGGTACCATCGCATGGCCAATTATTCTGCCGTGAAGCAGTAGTGTGCAAATATTACACATTTGAACAGGAAACAATTGAACAACAATTGAACAGGAAAGACAAATCTGACCATCGTTCGCAACCTGTTAAAACTTGAGTCGAAGAACTAAATATAGCTTTTGGGGATGGGACAGCTGTGTGGTGTCAAATGAGCTGATCTTAATCAAATACGCCGTGTTTTGTTTTCCTCCAGTATAATTCGATACGAAACTATTTTTTGGCGAACCGGTGTGGACTGCTCTCCATTGTAGACACCATCGTTGCTTCAGCTTATATGAAACTGAATCGAAACGTCAGCTCGTTCTCCATAACATATTATACTATTGTTCTAATGGGCTCCACTTTTATGCACAATATTCATTAAAGTTTTGATATCCGTCTAACCAATATCAAAGTACTCTTTCTTCAACTAGCTTCTTTTTCGAAACTAAAATAAAAAATGAAGGAAGGTAAGTTACTTTGCTAAGATCCGCATGCAAATTATATTCGCCTGATTCTATTAACTATATAAAATAAAAAAGTGTAATGCCAAATTACAAAGTTGAAATATAAATCGGGTGGTGAAATTTAATTATACTTTTGTATTTGCTTATACTTGTATAGGTTATTGAAAAACATCATCATCATTTCAGCCTATCACTAGTCCATTGCTGAACATAGGCCTGCCCCATAGATTGCCAGAAAAGTTTGTAGCTCTCATTTTAGGGAGATATTGCCATAGTTGCCAAGCTTGGTAAGCGGGTTGGCAACCGCAGTTTATTTATTCTGATGCTTCAGGAAGATGCCGCTGTCCATCTTCTAGTTTTAATTTTTCCCTTTGTCGACTTTTACAACACTCTCGAGATTAGATGGGATGGTAGATTCTCTTAAGCCGTCACCACACGGCACAACCATATTTACACATAAAAATATACAAAAAGATGCCAACGGCACCAAAATATACCAGGTATGAACTAAGCTTCTAGTGACACCAATGTTAAATTAAACTTATTTGCAACATGATTGAAACATTCCCTAAATTAATTTTTACAATAAAATCCAAATTAATTCAACCAATTTTTATGATCTTTTAAAAAGGTTTTACTTATAAACAAGTTATTTATTGAGCCGAGAACTTTAGGAGAAGTTTTGAGATTCATTTATATTTCTAAACTGAATTCAAATCTAAAAAGCTCATACAATTTACGAACTTTAAATTAAATAAGCTCCATTTTTCGACTTTCGAATATCTTTGAGCTAATAAGATTATTTCTAATCGTTCCAGTCTGGCCGATATTAAATATTAATGGCCGTTCAAATTTTAATTTTAATAACTACAATTTCTTCTTCGGCCTTAGTGATCCACTGCCGGACATAGGCGTCTTCCAAGAAGTGAGAATTTTCCGTAATCCCGCTTGTCAGGTAAACGCTGCTCCTCACCCGTCTGTGTATTTTCGGCCTGGAATTTTTCAAGGTGATATATCATCACGCTGTAGAAATCCGGTACTTTGACGACAAAACCATGATGTAGTCAAATAACAAATACGAATACAATAAGGTAACAACCAGTTGAAGAACTCGTTAATTGGACAGTGTTTTAAAAATTAGTGGTACGTACGAGATACTGACCCTATGTAATCACGTTCAAAAAGTGAAAAAGTAAACGCGTTTGCTACCATGTCTCTTTTTAGACTCGTCCTGATCTGGGATTGGATTGATCTGGAGTGCATGAGTTCGCCGTTGATTTTTCTAAGTTTAAACTTGATATTGGGCGACGTTCACATATTGTCCTCAAACTTTATGAAAAATTTACTTTACGTCAATATGACTTTACCAATGATATCTAGGCTAACATTGTTACACGCTATGTTTCTATTTACACAGTAACACTAAGATAGGAGAACTGATGTCTGAGTTTACCAACGCCTTATTAGACTAGACGCACCCTTTTACCGATAAATTTGTTATCGATAGCGGCATTGTTTTTTGCAAAGTATAACCTGCGAGTTCATTTGAACACTGCATTCTACGTGCACTATTGTGTATAATAGTTACCTATAATACTTTGATCATGTTATCACTATGTATATACGTATATTAGCATTCTTCATTTTGTCTCTCTTTTTGTTATTTGTTTCGTATTTAGTAGAAGGGTAAGTGTTTTATGAAATCTTTTGCCTTAGTGATAGCCGATAAATGTGCCACTGCTAAGAACATGCCTTCTCCCATTTTTTGGAGAAGATTGCCGGGCTGAAAAGTATCAGCCACGCTACTGTAATGTAAGCCAGCGGATTAATAAGTTTTCGAAATATTTTTGATGTTTCAAACATTGGGTTGTTGACAGTAAAATTTAGAGGTTAATTTTGAGTGCCACGTTTCAATATGTAACGTTTCTGACGCAAAAAGGACGGAAAGAAGTATTTGGCCTTAAACTGGCGTTCTGTGCTATATACGTTGCAGGGCTGGTTTAATTATTATTAATTTATAATAGTTCATATAAAAAGTTATTTTATTCTAAAAACATGCAGATTTACTCACGACGTTTTTGTCCACCACTTGGTAAACTACTTGGTAACCACTTGGTATTCAATATTGTTTTACAAATTATTAATTTACCATCTTAATAGACACATTGACTATTTTCTTAAAGACTTAGTTTTAATTTAGTCATAGGATTTCGCCTTCTTTTAGACCGTGCACAGATTTTTTTATTGTATTAAGTAGAGAAAGGAGGTAAACGATCACCAGATGGTTAGTTCAACGTCTGCTTATAGCAAAAGCTGTATCATCTAGAACATTTCTGAGTCACCCTGAGACATTAGTTCTTAAGTTTCATATGCCTAGAGATTATACTAGCTCACAATGCCCTACAAACCGAAACATAGTAATTACTTTTGAGAAACGAAAATCTTCATTTTTTTTATTTATTAAAATATATTATTTCAGATCGAAACCAGGTCTGCTACGGACAGTAGAAGCATTATTCAATGATAGATCTCAAGTGATTTATCCAGGGGCATGCAAGGTACTTAATGCTACGTCACGACAACTTAAAATATGTAGAAGAGATCCAGGCATACAAATTGTATTATCAAATGCAAAATCTCAAGCCATAGATGCATGTGAACAAAGTTTTCAATACGATAGATGGAACTGTTCATTACTTTTCAATCGTAATATAAAAAAAAGTATTTTTGATAAAATTTACAGAGAGACAGCATTCGTCCACGCTTTAGTTGCTGCTTCACTGACTCATGCTGTGGCCAAAGGTTGTGCGTCAGGAGATTTGTATAGATGTTCATGTTTGAGAAACATAAGAAGGAAAAACACTACGCAATGGAAAGGGGTTGGATGTGGCGATAATTTCAAATATGGAAAAAGGTTAATCAAAAACTTCTTTGATTTGAAGCATACTGACACTGGACAGATAACAGAAATTTTAAAACAGGACATACTAATTGGTATAGACTCTATTGGGGGACATTTAAAAGAAGTTTGTAAATGCCATGGTTTTTCTGGATCTTGCACTACCAAAACTTGTTGGAAAAGACTGAGTCCTTTTAACTCCGCCGTGGGTCATTTAAAAAAACATTATCATCATGCTGTCAGAAAAAAGATCATTAATGCCACGTCAAAACAAGATAGTCCTTTCAAAATTAAAAGAAAATTAGAACTTGAGAAGCATAAATTGTTATACATTCAGCGTACTCCAAATTTGTGTATTAGTACTAAAGGAAGGGTATGTAAGGACAGAAACAATTGTGCTACTTTGTGTTGTAATAGAGGTTTTACTGCTTCTAAGAAGTCAGTGAGCACTAGATGTAGATGCAAGATGGAGAATTGTTGTTACGTCAGTTGTGATACGTGTGTAGAAGAGGTAGAAATGTTTACATGCAAATAATGCAATATTATTATTAATTAGTTTTAATTTTAAAAACGTTTTAGTATAATAGATCACTTGGTTTTGTTGTGTTAAATTGTCCTTATTTTAATAATGAATCATTCGAAATCAATCAAACGCAGAAGTTTTCCAATTGTTAACATTAACGATCTTGTTCATAAAAAACTATAGGACCATTTTGTGCTTTTTATAAGGAGATTATCAAAAGTATTATTCATAAATGCATATTAACGTTATAAAGCGCTTTAAGTATTTAATAAAGTTCTGTAATTATGTCATTATAATGATTTCTTATATTTACGCGAACACTACACATTTAAATGAAACTAAGTTTACGGATTTTATCGCGTTTAATTTTTACTTTTTTACTATTTATAACCCGACGTTTCGAGTGCTTTACAGCACCCATGGTCACGGGAGGACTGAGGTGACAGATGTCCTGATGTCATAGTTAACCTGGGGTACCTTCAGCTTTTAATTATTATTTTTGGGTCCGATCTACGCAGAAAGAGCTAACTGTGTCTTGAAGTCTTGCAGTGGTATGCTTGGTTTTTGATTTAATTTTATTTATTATTGGATCCCAAGCTGGTGGTAATACCCAACCATCTTCCCTATTGAAATTAGGATGTTTTTTGATTTCAATAGCCTCGCGAATCATCCTTGGTAGGAATCGGTGTTCTTTTGCAAGGATCTGTGGTTTATCAAATCTGATGTAATGGTTGGGATGATCCAGAACATGGTCACAGACTGCAGACTTCCTAGAACGACGATGCTTCACGTCAGCTATGTGTTCTTTTACGCGGGTTTTAATTGATCTTTTTGTTTGGCCTATGTAAGAGAGACCACATTCACAATCTAGCTTGTATACTCCTGCGTCCTGTAGAGGGATGTTACACTTGACAGATGGTAAAAACTGACTTATCTTCTTCGGCGGCTTGAAGAATGTTTTATTGGAAGCCCGCTTCAAGATATAGCCAATCTTGTCCGTGACTCCTCTGACATAAGGTAGAACAGCAGGCACACGCTCGACTGTGGCCGGTTTCACTCGGTCACTGCGACGTAGGCGCGGAACCCGAAGCTTGTTGTCGTGCAAAACTTGCTTGACATGTTGAAGCTCGGCGGCTAGGTGTTTCCTGTCACAGATTCCTCGTGCTCTCTGAAACAAGGATTTACCCACGGTAGCTAACTGTGATGGATGATGGTGAGATTCACCGTTTAAATATCTGTTAGTATGGGTCTTTTTTCTATACACAGTGTGACACAAGGTGTTATTAGGATTTCGAATTACTAATACATCTAGAAAAGCTAAAGAGTTATTTGCCTCTAACTCCATTGTAAATTGAATTTTAGAGTTTAGGGAGTTAAGGTGGTTTAGAAATGCATTTACTTTATCTGATGGTAAAATTGTGAAAGTATCATCTACATACCGCTTGTAGAATCTTGGATTTACTGGAGAAGTACGGAGGGCTCTCTCCTCAAAGTCTTCCATGAAGATGTCGGCGACAATGGGAGATACTGGGGAGCCCATCGCCACACCATCTACTTGCTTGTAGTAGTGTTCCTTCCACAATAGATAGCCAGATGTAAGGCAATGTCTTAGTAGTTCTGCATATTCCGCTGGCATGTTGTTCTCAGCTAGCTTCCTAGATACAATTGAGATGCAGTCATCTACTGGTAGGCATGTGAATAGAGACTGGACATCAAAACTGACCATAGTTTCATTGTCAGTCAGGTGTAGGTCTTTAATCTCACTGACACTCCGAAAAATTGAATCTGGACTTTAGTTCGATAATACCATCTTGTGCCAAATCACCGAAGTTGTATGGGTTACCAAAGATACACAAACCAAATGCTCCACTACGTCCAATAGTGAGCCAGATCGATTCACCAACCTACAGATTGGCTCAGCATGTGGCTAAAGTACTCTCACCACTCAGAGGACACACTAGAGCACACACAAAGGATTCATACCATTTTGTCAGTGAGATTAAAGACCTACACCTGACTGACAATGAAACTATGGTCAGTTTTGATGTCCAGTCTCTATTCACATGCCTACCAGTAGATGACTGCATCTCAATTGTATCTAGGAAGCTAGCTGAGAACAACATGCCAGCGGAATATGCAGAACTACTAAGACATTGCCTTACATCTGGCTATCTATTGTGGAAGGAACACTACTACAAGCAAGTAGATGGTGTGGCGATGGGCTCCCCAGTATCTCCCATTGTCGCCGACATCTTCATGGAAGACTTTGAGGAGAGAGCCCTCCGTACTTCTCCAGTAAATCCAAGATTCTACAAGCGGTATGTAGATGATACTTTCACAATTTTACCATCAGATAAAGTAAATGCATTTCTAAACCACCTTAACTCCCTAAACTCTAAAATTCAATTTACAATGGAGTTAGAGGCAAATAACTCTTTAGCTTTTCTAGATGTATTAGTAATTCGAAATCCTAATAACACCTTGTGTCACACTGTGTATAGAAAAAAGACCCATACTAACAGATATTTAAACGGTGAATCTCACCATCATCCATCACAGTTAGCTACCGTGGGTAAATCCTTGTTTCAGAGAGCACGAGGAATCTGTGACAGGAAACACCTAGCCGCCGAGCTTCAACATGTCAAGCAAGTTTTGCACGACAACAAGCTTCGGGTTCCGCGCCTACGTCGCAGTGACCGAGTGAAACCGGCCACAGTCGAGCGTGTGCCTGCTGTTCTACCTTATGTCAGAGGAGTCACGGACAAGATTGGCTATATCTTGAAGCGGGCTTCCATAAAAACATTCTTCAAGCCGCCGAAGAAGATAAGTCAGTTTTTACCATCTGTCAAGTGTAACATCCCTCTACAGGACGCAGGAGTATACAAGCTAGATTGTGAATGTGGTCTCTCTTACATAGGCCAAACAAAAAGATCAATTAAAACCCGCGTAAAAGAACACATAGCTGACGTGAAGCATCGTCGTTCTAGGAAGTCTGCAGTCTGTGACCATGTTCTGGATCATCCCAACCATTACATCAGATTTGATAAACCACAGATCCTTGCAAAAGAACACCGATTCCTACCAAGGATGATTCGCGAGGCTATTGAAATCAAAAAACATCCTAATTTCAATAGGGAAGATGGTTGGGTATTACCACCAGCTTGGGATCCAATAATAAATAAAATTAAATCAAAAACCAAGCATACCACTGCAAGACTTCAAGACACAGTTAGCTCTTTCTGCGTAGATCGGACCCAAAAATAATAATTAAAAGCTGAAGGTACCCCAGGTTAACTATGACATCAGGACATCTGTCACCTCAGTCCTCCCGTGACCATGGGTGCTGTAAAGCACTCGAAACGTCGGGTTATAAATAGTAAAAAAGTAAAAAAAAATTAAACGCGATAAAATCCGTAAACTTAGTTTCATTTAAATATGTCATTATAAACCTGAAATAAAGAAAACATGTCAAATATGAACATATTCACAGACGTTTCATCTGTCTATATACCATATTTGACCAGAACGGCAGTAAACTAAAAGCATGTATTGAAAATTTGGTTAAAACATTGAATGTATTGAAAATTTATGAATGAATAATTTTATTATTTGTTTAATGGGCTTAATGAGCGTTATAGTCATTAAGTGGTAGGAATCGATTATAAGGGATTTTTGTGAGAAAGATCGTAACTAAAATCATTTTAATCACGGTATCATAAATGTTAACTGAGTTTATTTTAGATGTTTTAAAATGAAATATATCACATACTAGTAAATTTTCAAGTTTATGTAAGTGTTCTAAAGAAAAACAATAGAAAAACACTGTGATAAAACAATATATTTGGAGAAGAAATCTTTTGGCATCATTTTATAATTGGCAATAAAAGTTAATATTGACTTGAGGTATTCACTGTATTATTATTCCTAAGCAATTTAACTATGGTGCCTCTTTATTATACACAAACACGAGTGACACATACTTTTAAAGTAGCTATATTGTATTGCTGAAAAATAGTCTATTAGTTATTCAAACTTTACGAACCCAATACGAGTCGATTTTTGACCGTAATTTTTATAAAAGATAACTATATCTGCTATAGATTCGCTTAAACGGATTCGAACTCAGGACCCGCGGCGTAAAAGTCACATACTCGTTCCACTAAGCCACGCGGTCGTCTTTTATCGTTTATATTTGAAGAAACTGCTAGCCGTTTTGAATTTTACAGTTTCAACGACACCAGGTCACACGGGCCGGGGCCGTACATATATCTAAAACATAGAACATAGATACATAACATCGGTCCTATGCATGTGTACATATAGATAGGTTCGGATTTCTTTCAGACTGTCGATTGATCGTATTCGTACGTAATGTACGTTGCGCTCCGTCCTCGACAGCGGCCGCACGATTTCGTAGTTTTGTTGGTCAGAAGCTTATATGCTTTCTGATCGTGTCAATAAACGGATGGCGGTTTTCGTGAAAAGTTAATTCGTTGTAAATCCTGAAATTTTAAGCGAGCGCCTAGCCCCTGAGCTACCACAAGCTAGTACGCAAGTGACCAGGGTTCAATTCCCGGTGCAGGCACCACTAAAATTGAAAAATTGCAATTTTAAGTGCTGATTTACCACATGCTCGGCGGTGGAGGAAAACATCGTCAGGAAACCTGCATGTCTGAGAAATAAAAAAATATTTCGAAAACATGTGCAGTCCGCCAACCCGCATTGGAGCAGCGTGGTGGATTCTTCCTAGCTCCAAAAAACCAAGAGGCCTGTGCTCAGCAGTGGGATATTTATAAGCTGAAACTTTACTTTTTTAAATAATCCTACCTAGTTATAAATACTTTTTTTATGGAAGTTACTGACGAGATGAGCAAATCGTTAACCTAATGGCAAGTGCAACGTCTGTCGGTAACAAGTGCTGTGTCACCGAGAACATTTCTGTGTGTCTTCTTATTGACCTCGTCACCCTGAGACATCGGTTCCTAAGTCCCATATGTCCAGTAATTACAGTAACTGAAAGAGGCCTTCCGAAATTTACTTAGGTATTCTGTGAGAACATATCCGATCCATCGGTTTAAGAGAATTTACCGCTCCATCTCATCCCGTGGGAAATAAAAACCAGTAGATGGGCAGCGGCAACTTTGAATAAAAAAAAACTGCGGCTGCCAACCCGCCTGCCAAGCGTGGCAATTATGGTACAATCCCCCCAAAAGGTTCAACATTGTGGCAATCTATGGGAATCACTGTGGCAGTCTATGTTCAGCAGTGGGTAGGCAGCTAGTGATATGCTGAAATCATGATGATGGTAATAATCGATCGAAGTGACCTATTTATGTGGGACAGCCAGTATTTAACTGCAGCTTGGCTCTGCTGCGTTCAGTAATTTCTGAAAATAAGAAATTACATACATACATAAGATCACGACTGTATCCCATAAGGGGTAGTCAGAGAATGGGCATTCACTGCAAAAACAGATGACTGCCACAATCCACGTTTCACCAAAACAATACAACGCACTTGGTGTGATAGGTGGTGAGCCCATCGCCACCATGCGCTGTTAGGCGCACAGTGCAGTTTAAGTCCTTACTCGCCTTTTATGAGATCCATTGGATGAGATGGAGTGGTAGTACTATCAAGAGTCTACCAAAAAATATTTTTTAGTTACTGGTTAACACTAAAACAGTAGTAGAACGCAAGACCGGTGGAAGGCGTCTACGCATCGCAAGGTAAAAATAATATTGTTTTAAATATTTTGACCTAATTTTGTTCGAAAGTGGTTTGCTACGAATAGGTAACAAGATTTGCTTTTCAGAAAAAGTTATTTCGTGCACCGAAATTTATTACAAATACATTTGAAACGCCGATTTTTTCGAGTGTGTCAAATATGCTACATTGCCAGATACACAGCATTCAACATTTATTTAGATATGTATCAAATTTGCGACATTGCTTGATTTATACACATACGATTATTTTTTATTTTGCTATCACAGGTGCATAATCAGCTTAGTCAGCAGCAGAAAAATAGAGTTCGTCAAGTCGTATGCTTTAATATTTTTTTTTTAACTTCTTTAGAGCTACTCTAACTAGCTAACGTATATAGATACGTAACGAATACGAAATTTTCGCACTGGGAACAATCCAAGGTAACAGGCTGCGAGGAGCGGAAAATAAATTACTGACGGATAATAACCTATACCAAAAAGGCAGGGGGTCTCTTGGTCAAATAGTATGCAACAAAAAAAGATCGTGGTAATAAAAAGTGTTACTGATGCAAGCACATTTGTTTACGCAAATCCTATACAGACTGTGAATCGGTACAAGAAAGAAGAGGACAGGAAAGGGCAAGTGACTTACCCAAATTTAATCAAGGAATATAATACCGTCGGAGTAATATAATAGAGTCGGCGGAGTTCAGTAGCAGAAAAAATCTCGACGGAAACACTTCAGAAACTGGTAGCTGAAAGACCTCCCGAGGCTGTTCGTTATGATAAAATTGCTCATTATCCAACTATAGCATCCATCAGAGGGAGATGTATGTATTGTACAAAAGGGCAGACTTTTTTGACAGAAATGCAAAATTAGGTTATGGCTATTGCCGGAGCGTAATTGTTTTCTGGATTATCATACAAAGAAATAAGAAAAGACAAAATAAGAAATAATCTTCCAATATCAGACTTATATATAGTAATCCATACTAATATTATAAATGCGAAAATAATTCAGTCTGTCTGTCTGTCCGCTGAACCGATTTGGATGAAATTTGTCATGGAGATAGAATTACATCCTGAGGATGGACACAGGCTATCTTTTGGCGCGATAACCGACATCAACGCGGGCGGAGCCGCGCCTATCATCTAGTATGTAGATAATCTGAAGTGATCTCATTTCAGCGATATCTTAGATTTATAAAAAGTAAAGGCTGTCTATATGTCTAATATTGTTGATTTTTTGTGTCCAGAACATAAAAGTTTAACATTTTTATAATTTCAGTTTGTAATCTTACGTTAGAATGTGATATTTAGTTTGGTTTTTGAAAGAAAAAAATAATTTGATGTTATTGGAAACCTGGCGGTGTCACTAATGTGATACACAGATTTTCTAAGGTTGATTGTTGTAAATGTGGCAGTGTGCCTTATGTGATACGCTCAATAGAACCTAATTTAACAAATCGATGTTTTTTTTATTATTTTTTCCGTCACCAATGAACACCTAAGAACACATATAAACTATAATTAATTAAGATTTCCGAAAAAAAAAAAATCTTGCCAAGTGTAGGGTTAACCAGTTATGTTAGATATTTTTTCAACTAAGCTGCATTCACAAAATTGTAACTGCCATCTGTTGGATAATACAGCATACTAAAACAAGTTCTAAACTGTCGAACAACGATGATTTTCTAAGTCATGATAATTTTGGTAAAAACTCAATAGATGGCATGGACTTAAAAGATGTGTAAACAATAGTATCTAACGCTAGTGTTAGTCACTAGATGGCGTCTGAAACAATATTTTCATTCCTTATTAGTTAATTATAATAACTATTAACACATCCATTATAAGTATTATTTTCCTTTTTGAGTGCAAAATATTGTAAATAAAATCTCAGCTCCAAAGTCAATACGCATTACCTTTAACTTCGAATTCCTTATACTCAGTCAAGTTTAATTCGATTTCTCATATTATTTAGCGGCACCGCGCGAATGAAGATGCACCTGCGATAAGATCAACTTAATTCATGTCGAACGCGAAATCTTATACGCGTGGAAAACATCATCGCGAAATACGCTAAATATTTTCTTGCTTAAATTTAATGCTTAAGTGGTTAACAGGTGTGCGTAGCATCATAAACGTTTTTTCGAATTTTAGTAACTGTACATTTCTTTTTAGAACACTGATTATTTCGGAAAAAAGACAATAAATTTGTATTGTATTAATACGAGTAGTGTACAATTCATTAATAATTTCTTAGTACTCGTATTTTGAAAGCTATTAGTTTTACTTTCTTTTGTTTTCTCTAGCGTATTTCCTAAATTTTGTAAACAACTTGTTGGGTTTAAATGCAAGTGTCTTATTCTGTACCTATTTACATTCGTTATTTATGTATGCGCCATACAAAGTACCTATTTTCAGTAAATCACTCTTTTCTATATTATATAACTATTATCACCTTTATCAAGTTAGATTGAAGAGAGGACAGTAATTATCACTTATTAAGTGGCGAGTGCAATAACAGAAGCTTCGCAACTTTAACGTTGTCGTGACCGTTTCTGGGTATATAATCCTTTATATATATTCAGAGAAGTATATTTCTTTTTAATTCTTGAACACCCGATAAATTTCATTTCTAAATCCAACGACCTTTCCAAAACCACTTCATACTACTTTTACATAAATCATAACTTTATTTAATTGGATAGATTGAGTGATTGGATGAAGCAAGCAAAACTTTCACCGGATGGTAAGTGTAATGTCTGTCAATAGCAAATGCTGTAACACCCAGAACATTTCTGTGTGACTCCCCACCGCGCCTATCACACTGAGACATCAGTTCTTAAGTCTCATATGCCTAGTGATTACATTAGCTTCACAGTTCCTTTCAAACAGTACACAGTAATGTTTGCACACTACTGCTTCACGGCAGAGTAACTGGTCCCAGGGTGATACCTTCCTAGACGGATTCCTACATAGGAATCCTACCACCAGTAACCTTCATTGACTCTTTATTGACGATGAATTTAAAATTTCAGTTAGATCCTCCTAAATACTAACAGCCGTGGTAGCCCAGGGGCTAGGCGCTCGCTTTAAATTTCATAGTACGCGAGTGACCTGGGTTCGATTCCCGGTTCCGACACCACTAAAATTGTTAATTGCAATTTTAATTGCTGACTTACCACGTGCTCGGCGGTGAAGGAAAACATCGTGAGGAAACCTGCATGTATGAGAAATTGAAAATATTTCGAAGACATGTTAAGTCCGCCAATCCGCATTGGGCAGCGTGGCGGATTCTTCCTAGCTCCAAAAACCCTCTTAGAAATGAGAGGAGGCCTGTGTTCAGTAGTGGGACATTTATAGGCTGAGACTTTACTTTTTTTACGTTACTCCTAAATACTTACTTCTGAGAAAAATGTAAAGATGATTCAAAAATCAATCTCAACAACACAACGTCTCAAAGTCCACTTTTAATAATAGCACGAAAATTAATGACTATCACGGGCAGAGTGTATTACTAGCCTAAAGATCGGGCTACATTATTATTATGACGCCTATAATTGACCCATAAACCATTAAGGCTCACCACAAAATTGCGGTTTGTTTTCGATGCCAACTCACATAATTACGAGAACGTTATTAATGTAAAAAAGTTAAAAAACGGCAGCGTTGAGATTTATTTATTTATTGACCTCGCCGCGAGAGCGTCCGCTACCAATGTACAAACTCGATACTTGATCGCATCATACTTTTTAATTTTATATTTTCTCTATTTTACTGAAATCATTTCGTAAAAGTTACGTTACGAACGCGATAAAATCCGTAAAAATAGTTTTATTTAAATGTGTAATATTCGCGTAAATAAAGAAAACATTAGATGTACGTTCTTAAAATATATAATGTACAAAAAATTGACTATTTCAAATAAAAAAGCAGTGTTCAAAGAATACATATTATTTATTTTTAAATAAAAGTACCATCGAAAGGGAAAGAAAAAAGATTTTAAGTTTATGATATTTTTAATTTTTTGTTCTTGTACATTTTTATCCTGAGTTTCTATATGCTAGAAAATTAACACGGATCGGATTTTTTCGAGTTACATTAGTAAATATTTCCATGAGCTAGCCGAGACAATGCCAATAAAAATTATGTTATCCCAACCAATTACCGGCTATTAAACAAAGCCTTTTATTGCCTAATGTAATCCTCAAGATCGCTGTTAAATTTAATGCAAGCTTTTTCTTTATTTGTGGTCCGTATTTTTAATTCATTAGGAACATTTTTTCATTATAGCCCTTTAATTGAATTTCGTTTTGAATGAATAATTACTGGTTTGTATTAATAATATACTGTATACTTGAAAACGTAAACGTTTTATCGTTTATCAAATAAATAATATACTATTTACATGTAAGTTTCAATAAAGAGACAAATAAAACTTAAACTCGACTTGTACTTTACAGTTTTGTTACTCGCATCGATAGTTACTGCATTCCTATCATGGGGATAGGAATTATTTAACCTTATGTTATGTTGAAAAAGGAATATCTTATCAACTTGGATGTAATTTACGTGTTTCCTGTATTGTCGATTACCAGAAATTATTACAAAATTTAAAATAAGTGCTTTTGTTGGAAAAAAAAGTAGCGGAATGTTAGATAAGTAGGTCGAAACGTATTCATCACCATTTCAGCCTATCACAAGTCCACTGCTGAACGTAGGTTTCCCCATAGATAGCCACAAAAGTTTGTAGCTCTCATAGACCTCACAGGTCGATTCTCCTAAGCCACTACCACACGGCGATTTTAACTATTATTGCCCGCGAATTTTATAATAACTTGGCAAATAATATTGATGAAATATGAATGAGGTCGTTTATTTCCTTTGCTTTATTCAATCACTAGGACGATAAAAAACACCTTATGTTTAAAGTTTGATTCTATTATCAAATTCACAAACGGCTCGGTTGGCGCAGTTGGCTACAAGTCGCGGGCATGTATCCCGAATGGATAAAGTATTTATATAATATGTGATACCAACAGTGATACCAGTGCGAGGTCTTCGTTTTTTTTTGAAATAAAATAGATACAGAAAAATCACGGTATAATACCTGTCACTCCAAGCTCCGTTTCTTGAAGCCTAATGAGTCACTTTAAAGTTGATTTTTTTATACATTATATCGATATCGATTGCTTTTACTGGTGGTGAATTCCTGCGCAAGAATCTGTCTAGGTAGGTCATTCTGCCGTGAAGCACTAGTGTGCAAACATTATTATGTTTCGGTCTGAACGGCACTGCGAGCTAGTGTAATTACTGGACATGTGGGACTTAAGAACTGATGTACCAGGGTGACGAGCGCAGTGTGCCACAGAAATGTTCTGGGTGATGTTATGGGTAGATGTTGCATTTACGAGTAGGTGAATGGTTTGCCCGTCTCGTCTCTTTCTATTATAAAAGGCTTTTTATCGACTAAACGCTGTCGTAATTCTGTTCAGTATGGTTGGTGTTTATTTTGCAGTGGACTAGTGATACGCTGAAATGATATTTTAGTATTTGATGTCTATTTGATCATTACCATCATCATCTCGTAAACTGTTCACTGCTGGACTGCTGGACATCTTACAATGTACAGAATATGCCATAACTACGCTCTCAGTTCAACAGACGATCGCAGCATCACCGTAGTAGTAGTCACCGTGGTATCGTAGGAGCAGAACGCACACCTTAAATTTGCATAATACGTGAGCAAATGGAGCTTAATCCTTTGTGTCTGTGTGATTTTCCATGTGCTCAGCGTTTGAGAAAAAATAATGAAATGTGAAGCCCACCGGCCAGCTCTGAAACAGCGTAATGGAGAAACCTTCCGACTCCGTAGTGTTTTATAATACTGTTACTGTTCTACGCTGGTATTTTACTGCTACTATTTCAGGTTAAGTAAATTAATATACAAATTTATTTAATTGTACGTTATTTATTTGATGTGATGATCGATTGATTAAAAAGAAATTAATTAGAAGAAAGTAACATTATCAAACAAAACAGGCTAAGCTGCCGATATAAAATATCCAACGGAAATCGGATGTCGGCGCGCATTATTTATGTTTGCTTAAACCGATGAAGATGTCGATATGACGCATGAAGACGTAAAATGCTTTGCTCTTTGTTTTGTACGTCTGTCTGCTGAGCTGAGATCGACTAATTAATTATGTAAAATAATGCGATATTATGCATACGTATCGCATCACACGGATCGGGTCACCCGATCGTGTGCTTATGTTGACATGTGCTTTAAAATTTTAGGGTTCAGTATCTAATAATAACTGAATCAATATTATTGTTTTCTTGCTTGCCTGTTAGTCTGTTATGTTGCTACGTCTGTTGGAATATAATATCATAGTTTTTAAGGTTAAGCATAACGTAGAGCACCACAAATATATTAGTGACCAAATGTAAACTATCAACAACCTGTAAAAAGTAATCCGCTAAACTTAATTAAATCATGCATGTGCATGTGCATTCAGTATAAGTATCTTTTTGTCTGTCTGCCCGTAAGAATTTATGAACATTTTTTCGATAATTTTCCACAGAATCAGTAGCAGAATCTTTGATAAATGACAAATGATTTATAAATGTTGATACCTACTGATTTTCTTTAAAATCCACTTTTATCTAAAATTTCGTGATCAAAGTTAGTACAGCTCGTTAAAAATAATAAAAACATTTACTATTTTATATTAACTAATAGATGCCGTGTGGTGGTCTAATAGAATCTAGCACCATATCTCATCCCGTGGGTGTCGTAAAAGTTGACAGAGGAAAATTGGAAACCGGGACGGATTCCTGGAACGTCTGAAAAAATAAACCTCAGTTGCCAACACGCCCGCCAAGCGTGGCAAAATCTCCCCACAGTGAGAGCAACAATTTTTTGTGGCAATCTATGGGTGAGGCCTATGTTCAGCAGTGGACTAGTGTTAAAAGACTTTAAAGTCTTAAAAATTAAAATAAGTTAACTGTAAAGAACTTGGCACCTGTACCTGGTAATTTTTGACGTTTTTTATTCTTTGGAATGTCTGTTTCGGTTTTTCCCTCGTGAATTAATTTTTTTAACACATTGCCATCTTATTTTTGTTTAAAAATTTAATGTATTAATCTTTGGTCTTATATGCTGCACCTACTACAAGTTCTCACCACAACATTGGGTTGCCTGGTAGAGAATGCCTATAGGCATTCAGCTCCCCTTTGTAACTTTTTTGTTTTGAGGTTTAGAAGTAAATTATATTTTAATTAAAATCCTTTATTTTATTGGATGAAGTGATGAAACGAGCAAAACGTTCACCAGATAGTAAGTGCAACATCTGCCCATAACAAATGCTGTGTCACCGAGAAAAATTCTGTGTGACACTACAATGCGTCCGTCAACCTGAGACATCAATTCTTAAGTCTCATATGCTCAGTGATGAGTAGAAGAGCACCTACCTCTTTCCTACCGAGGCGTCGTAAGAGGCGACAAAGATATTGTACGGACAGCCATTATATGTTCAGAGTAACAGCATAATATGCAATGCTGTCAATATACTGCTTGTGGGAACGCAATGAGGACTAAGAATTTTTGTAATGGTACTAAAATGGCCGCGACGTGGTTCGCCACCCGCCACGTCTCGTTTCCCGTGAGGGCGAAAAGTGGGCTACGTGACAGGACTCAACTTATATGAGAAAAAGGCGCGTCTGTATGTATGTATAAAGTATTTATTATTTCATAATGGAATTGATTATAGTAAATTGATTACTAATTTAGTAGAAACCAAGTAATCATTAGTTACAGTTCTGATCAACACACTTGTTAATTATTGAAAGATTTTTATTTTATTTATTTAGTTATTTAGTCTTTATTGACCATAAAAAAGTAAAGGTACAATAGGCGGGCTTAATGCTATAGCATTCTATACTAGCCCACCTTTGGGATAACAGAAAAAGTCAATGGCCGTAACATACATATTAAACTTAAGAAAAAAAAATGAAAAACATTATCCACATGTACATATCTACATACATAAAATCAATAAACACATACCTACACAAAACACACACACATATACGAGTACATATACCTACATATATATTCACACATACACAAATACATAGCTATGATAATACAATGTGTTAAGAGAGATTATTTAAGGTTTAAATGCTGAGCGTACGTGGTAAAGGATTGGCGTTGAAGGAAAATGTCACAAAATACCCCTAAAATCAATACTGCTGCAGTAGCGGATTATTTTTGCCTCATACAAAATTGAGTGTAGTAATGTTCCATGTTTATTTTTAAATTTTTTACCAATTCACTTATATAATGCTTTGTTGTAACAGTTTAAATTTGATAAAGATATATTTACGCGAATATTAAACATTAATGAAACTGAATTTACGGATGTTATAGTGTTTAATTATAACTATATATAACCCAATGTTTCGAAAGGTTTGCAGCACAGAAGTGTCTCCTCTCGGTATCTGTACCAAAAACTTGGTCAGTGTCTAATATCACTGTCAGTGGGGCATTTATAGGCCATTTCTTAATTTTGGTAATGTGGGTGGCACGTCAGATTTTTACCACTCCTTCTCATTCTTATTGTCTTTCTGTGCTGCAAGCCCAGATAATTCGGGACTCAACAAATTTGTGGATACCTCGAAAAACGCCGGAACTACAATTAACAGACTGTTTTTTTTGTTGGATAAAGGGACGAGACGTTCAAAACGTTTCATCATCATCATCATCATCTCTTCAGCATATCACTAGTCCACTGTTGAACATAGGCCTCCCCCATAAATTGCTCTCATTTTAGGGGAATTTTGCCATAGTTGCCACGCTTGGCAGGCGGGTTGGTAACCGCAGTTAATTTAGGTATTAAGTTTTTATTTTCTCTCTGTCGGCTTTTACGACACCTACTGGATGAGATTGGGTGGTAAATTCTCTTAAGTCGCTACCAGACGGCGTTTACCTGATGGTAAGTGGCGTAATGACGGCGTAAACACTGCTGAGTAGCATCACACTGCGCCCGTCTTCAAGAGACATCAGTTCTTAAGTATCATATGGTCAGTGATTTATTATTTAGCATAGATAATTACTGTATTCAGAACAACTGGGGTGGTACCTACCTCCTACTCCTACCACCGACGTCTAAGTTGCAAGGCGTCTTGAACTACGATGTACTGCACCACGACGTACTTCACTGGTTGTAGGATTCCCGCACAGGAATCGGTCTAGGTAGGTACCACCCCAGGGCCAGTAATTCTGCCGTGAAGCAACAGTGTGCAAACATTACTGTGTTTCGGTTTGAAGGACACTGAGTGCGTATCTAGTCATCACTATGACGTATGAAACTTAAGAACTTATGTCTCAGGGTGACGGGCGCAGTGTGGTGAGGGAAGAGAGACTTACAGACATCAGTAGAAGAATTAAAGGACTTAAGAACGACGTCTCATGGTGATGAGCGTAGTGCGGTGTTACACCGAAATGGACCACCAGGGGAACGACTTGCTTTCGACACTAGCTATTATAAAAAAATGCGGAATAGCAACTGGAACTGATGTAACAAGATATGACCAAATGTTACAGATTCATGTAATTAAATTAAAATGTGATGCCGTTGTGATAAATATTAAAATAACAATAAAATAATACCACCCGCAATTCCTATCAGTAAAATAATAATTGGTATTATCTCTTAGTAGCTCATTTACAAAATGACACAAAGGTGCAGCGCAAACTTTTTTTAATATTTTTTAATATTCAATAGATTTAACCCTAACTTTTGAAACGGTCCTTAAAAGTCCGGCTTAAACTTGTATAAAGCACTGTCAACTACACTCTTAGGATTAGAAAACAAAGCGTCTATTCTTCGTCAGCTATTTAGTGAAATCTGACAAAGGCATAACAGTTGAAATCACAGCTATGGATAATTAAGGGTCTGTATAACCTCACACATTGCTATTTTTTCGGTAGTCGATACTTGTTCGGGCTACCATTGAGTTATTATAGAAAAATCATTGAATCGGAAAATGGTCAAGCATTTACGAATGTCTTCAATGTCGTTTGGAGAGGGTTAAATAAATGAGACTTTGAATGAGATTTATTTTACAACAGAATTTATAATCTTCGTGTTGTTCGCCTGTTAAATATTGCAGGGTGGTAGGATTCCTGTATGTAGTGACCACCCCCCAGGGTCAGTTATTCTGCGGTAAAGAAGAACCAAACATCCAAACATTACTGTGTTTCGGTCTAAAAGGCACTGAAAGCTAGTCTAGTCACTGTGCATAAGAGACTTAAGAACTGATGTCTCAGGCCTCTGCGTAGTGTATGTAGTACACAGAGGCACTCACTCTTACTCTACTCGGAGGTAGGCATTAGTCATATTAATGCAGTGTCATAGACACGGGTACAATCATATTACAATCAGACTCATGTCATGTGGGAGCGTGGCACTTCATCTATCAAGTGTTCTACAGCCACAGTATGTGCGGTGTTACACAGACATTTTCTGGGTCACACAGCATTTGTTATCGGCAGACGTTGCACTTACCACCAGGCGAACGTTTTGCTCGTATCGTCGTTTTGCCAAATAAAAAAAATACATCAGATGTTACATTCGTTCCTGGGGTTTAAAAATTGTATAGAATGTATACTTAAGTATTTTTCTTAAAAGGGAATAAAGAAAATCAAACCGCATTTCATTCTTTTGAAAGCTGACATACGTCGTGGAGACGTACAGCATCCGTCAAATTACTCCAGATTGGCGAACTTCTCATGTCCCCACATATTTTTTTATTTCTGATGCGCTGGTTTCTTCAAAAGGCTTTTCTGAGCACCGATCACGCGGCAAATCAGATCAGCCTTTACCATTTTGTAGTATTGCCATTAAAGATTGAAAAATTTAAGGTGAGATATATCCATATATTTTTTTTGTATTCTTAAGGATCTACTACTAGGAATCCGTCTAGGTATGTACCACCCCAGGGCCAGTTACTCAGCCGTGAAGCAGCAGTGTGCAAACATTACAGTATTTCGGTTTGAAGGGCACTGAGAGCTAGCGTAATCACTTGGCATATGAGACTTAAGAGCTGATGTCTCAGGGTGACGGGCGCAGTGTGGTGTCACATAGTAATTTTCTGATTGACACAGCATTTGTTATGGGCAGACGTTGCACTTACCATCAGGTGAACGTTTTGCTCGTTCCGTCAGTTTTATGAAATAAAAAAAGGACTACATCCAACGAATGCTTTGATAATTAAAGATTTACTTATTTTTAAATTCCTGAAAGACATGTTACTAGAAACCTAAGTCACCTATAGATTTTAGTTTTTACTAAGTGTGAAGAAAAAGATAAAATGCTGCGAACCGAAGGAACTACAATGTTATTAATAACATATAGGTGACTTAGGTTTCTAGTAACATGTCTTTCAGGAATTTAAAAATAAGTAAATCTTTTAAATTACTCCAGAGAGATTAAGATTTTAAAATCGCAAAACAAGCCAGTAAAGTTTTCAACGCAAGCCGGGTGCGTTACAAAGAAGATTATATCATCCCTCACCGAAGCGAATGTTGCCAATTATCTGGATAAGCACTTAACTAAAAAATCTCTACTTACGTACACGCACATCGTGCTCACTTACCTGCCCCTTGAATGGTAAATGTGTCCATTTGATCTTTACACAATAGCGATAGGATCAATAAACGAGAAAATATTTGTTTGTGACAGAAATTACAGTTACGTCTCTCTTTTCGTGGGCTCTAGTGCGTATGATTCGCATCGAACAAAAGAGGTTGCGTTTGGACTTAGATAATCGTGGATTAAAATACATATACTTCGATATTTGCAGGCAGAGACAGTCACAATAGAACATACCACTGACGTCACTGCTTCCAGAAAATGCCATTAAACATATGTTAACAGTAATCTATTTTATGTAAACTAATAAGAACGACATAAGCATGTTTTTAAATTTATACGACATAAAAATAAAAAGCAATTTCTTTATTGCTTAAATATTTATATTTACTCTAAATTAACAAAGGTGATATTCTGAAACATTAAATTTACACAGCTGGTTTTGAAAAGGCAATGAACATCAATTTATAATAATATTTTTTTTAAATACTTTTAAATTACACAAAGATTTTTCCTACGTTTAAGGCCTTTCACGGACATATATTTCACATGTACAAACATTATCTGTAGGCCAGACAAATATTGATCCATCGCGGGAATCGGCGATCTATAGCGCAGAAGCTAATCGGTTTAATATAAAATTATCGCAAAAGAAATAACATTTTTTTATTTAATTCCATTAAATATAATCGCCAAAAAAAAACTTAATTTCATTTCTTGCAAACGCCAGAAATTGTTAGACTCTAGCAGGAGCATTAAAAGTAAACTCAAAGGTTCTGATTATTTAATTAAGAGTGGCCCAAAAGGCCCTCAGTTGAAGCCCGTTGATAATCAGGAATGACGTTCGGCTGGTCCGGTGTAGTTGCGTTAATAATTTTAATCTCTTCATTCGTGCCGAGGGACGGGTTGACTCATCGAAAGTTGATTCTATTAAGCTCATAGTTTGAATGTTCTATGCGCCCGACTGTTATGCGCATCCCACATGTTTCTTAGTGGGTAAATTTCTAAAAGATGTTACAATTCACTGGGAGAACTGTTATAAAATGTTTAGGAATAGTATTTTTTAGAAGCTATCAGGTGTAGCTAGTGAAAAATTTCTAGATTTGAACATGTTTCTATTAATGATTTCTTATATTTACGCGAGTAGTATTCGCTTAAATAACTAACACAATAATAAAATATTATTCAAGAATATGAAATATTAAAAAAAAAAAATTGTTTTGCAAAATTAAACGCGATAAAATCTGTAAAATTAATTTTATTTAAATGTTATTTTAATAAATAAAATAAAATATTATTTACCAATAATATTTGAAGTCAGTGTCACGCAGAACTCCCGTGTGGCCTTATACTTGGCTTATTACTTAAATTTCATATACCCAGTTAACATAGTTTTACAGTGCCCTTAAGAGTTTAAACAGCAATGCTTCTAGGCGCAGTGATGTGATTACGTAATAGAATCTACCAAACCATCGCAATCTATGGATGATGTAAAAGTTGTTAGATTATAATCATTACCAACACGCCAATGACAGACTTAAAATATCTACGCCAGTGACGGCTGAGGCATGTATGTGACCAATCCCCATGCCAAGTAAAACTGCTGGCTGATGGTCATGGACTGAAACCTTCAAGTCGATATTCGACCACGGCGATAATTTCTGTCGGCATTTATCAACTGCGCAGGGTATATTATAGTGCTGCAAGTGTACGTGCCAACACAGAAGCGTACACGCACACTCACTCCTCCTTACCGACTTATCGCCAAAGTAACGCTCATGTAATAAGATCGGAGGTAGGGCAGGATCTACTTTCATAGACATTGTACATCCACAATTAGCAATTGTACAGTTGCCGAGTTTCAAACCCAGGACCCGTGGCGTATTACTCTGACCAATACTTCATTCTTGCTCCGAATTTGTCAACTATATATAACATGTTACTAATGAAGTCATAATTACCAGAATTTGTTTATTATGAATAAACATAATCATATATTTTACAATTTGTTAATAGCTATCAATACTAAAACATCTAAGTAAAATGGTATTAGGCTTTAACTTATGTGCTCAAATTACGTAACACGTTTCAGCACAACTGTCTGCTAAAAGCAAAATCTATTTCTTGCAAGATTAAGCACCATAACGTTGTCAATCGTCGCAAATAATATACAATAACGTTAATGTTTGTTCAATGGTATACTAAACTATAACTTTGTATACATAACGAATGCCTAATATAAATAAAACTCAATTATAAATGGGCACTCGAATTCGTATATTATTTATAGGAATTGAAATACTTACTACTATAAATTGAGAAGTTTGTTTAGAATTTTGTTTTACTGATGACACATTTTGGTAGTTGAGTTAACTTTTAATTGAAAATAAAACAACGCAACGCTTTCATTATTGTGACGCAATAAGTTTATAAAATATTTTACCTAATATGCAGAAATGTTAAGGAAAAATTCCTTAATTTAACTGTAAAAGAAATGACCTTTTTGCCCCACCGCAAAAATACTGAGGCGACAAAATCCGAGGTTCCGCATTACCATTGTATCTCTTAAATAAATTATGGATGACAACATCAATGTTTTATTTAACACATAGCAAAGTTTCGCTTTCAACACATTTCTCTGCGGACTCCCCGTAGAGACTTTACCATTTTAGAATGTATTAAACTGTAAGCTTATAGCGGTTAATATCCGGAGATATAGATCTAAAATTTATGCGATTCGAAGTACAACATAAAAAATGCATGGGAATCATTCTATGGATTATAAGTAAGTGCGGAAGAACTTATCCTTTATAATTTAATTTATATTATTTTGATAGTTATAGATTTAATATTGATTATATTCGTGATTATGATTAAATATTATGATTAGTTTATTTATGATTTAATTTGCTCACATAGTCATACGCTATGCTATAATAAAAGCTTAGCCAAAAGCAATATTTAGAAGAAACCATACGTCCATGTTAAATTCATTCGACTTTACGGGTCTACTGAGAGAGTTAGCTTATGTTCATAGTTTTTACTTAATAACCGTACTTAGGTGAGAGAGGCGACAAGGTGTGCGATAGTGTGGACTTTATCGCTGTTTTCTATAAGATGGCGATGAGACTAAATGTTAGCTTGTACATTATTAATATAAAAAGTAGTACGGACGTTTGCCTTATAAGTCTTGGCGTCAAGTTTAGTGGCGACAGCCGTGACCAACGTCTATGCTATCTAGCTAGCTTCGCCTGAATAAATGCAACAAATATCGAGGTCTAAGATTTATTGTAATAACGAGACGAAAAATATAAAATATTATTCGTAAAAGGGTAACTTTTTATGAACGTATATATCACTTGTACGCAATATAATTTTGATACTCGCTAACTTTTAGCATTTTACACCAAACAGATTTGAGGGTATTTTTTCTTGGTGACATAGATTGGATTGACAGCTTGGACAGGTTTGTATAGAAGTCCCTGTTTGAAGGACTGTTTAAAATATTGTATTGAAAATATTCATTTATGTATTAAGTTCATTACGTTAAGTTTATAAAAAATGCCTAATAATAATAAAGATCAGCGTAAGAGAATCCATCAAAAAATCTCCCCATCCCGTTCCTTAAATGACGAATAGTTAGAAGAAATAGACATATGTCTACGACGGCGGAAAAATCACCACAAACATTAGATCTGGCTAATAGTCATGGTCTATTACTGGACCCGTTCCTTTAGTGACAAATAATTGATACTGGCTGGAATATTTTAGCTCTGGCAATTAACGCCCAGGGAAAGACAACGCTTTCACAGAACACGAAGCATAACGCAGCTACAGTTCGAACAGGATACCTGAAAAAGAAAGATGGAGCATTCTATTAGAGTCGTCTGGGGTAACCGATTAATGACGTGTTTTAGAGCGACACTGAACATTTCCCATCAGATAGTCTGTGTACTTGTTGGTTGATCACGCTTACTTACATAAAACTGTGATCAATAGAAACAGCCTCCACAGTGCGTTTGGAATTGCAATCGTCTGTTAAGAGTGCTAATTACTACAGGATGTAGATTCATTCGAATTTTGGAAGTTGCCTACATCAAGCAGAGCTGCAAGCTGCCTGATGATTGTAACGGCTGTGAAGATGTTCGTCTCCAGACCAAATTTCAAAGTAGCGACTTTTAACGGTTCCTATCTATTACTACGCAAGACACCCGAAAGGTATTGTAGTGGTCATTTAATTTCTTGTGCAGAAGACAATTTTCCAGTACAGTTTAAGAGTAATTTGAATCTAATTAAAGAAAAGCTACACCTAAATAAGAGATTATGTTACAAAGTAGTAAGGAAATAATATTAATGAGAGTAACTAAACAAATTGATCTATATCATAAACTTGACTGGTTGTAGGACTCCGTTGCAGGAATCCGTCTAGGTAGGTACAACCCCAGGTCCAGTTATTCTGCCGTGATATATAATTGCTGTTAGCCTTTTTGGCTTTTACAGCTTCATCGGATACTTATTCTGCCGTGAAGCAGTAGTGTGCAATTCCTGTGTTTCGGTCTGAAGGTCACTGAGAGCTAGTGTCATTAGTGGGCTTTGAAATGTGGTCTCAGGGTGACGGACGAGGTTTTGCCACTCAGATATGTTCTGGGTGGCATAATATTTATTAAGGACAGACGTCGCATTTAACGTCAGCTTAAAGTCTCGCCAATTTCCCCAAAGTGGCAATGATAGTATAGAGCGTAGATTTATTGTAAATAAAATAGACGATAATAAAATAGATATTTTATGTGAGTCGATCACATTAAGTTACGAGAGCAGAGTGAGTAAAAGTGAGGGTTATATAAGACCAATAAGCATGCTAAAGATGCCCTATTTAAAGCGTTTTGCCAATAATTTAACACGTCCCGTCTTTATGTAGAATTTTTACAATCATAGCGACTTTACGAATATTAAAATTTTCAATGTTTTCAAGACTATCTCGTTTCTGCATCGCGTCCGGTATGTTTGTCTATATGTTGTTATGTATGTATGGTATGTTGTTACTCTATGCGCATCCTGACACGTAAGAAAATAGCAGCATAAGGATTATGTTTCATCAGACGTTATGAATTTGTTTATCATAAATATGAATATTAGTATCTTATGTATATAATGCAGTTAAATTTCAATTCAATTAAAAATCAATCGGTTAAAAGTCAATGGGACATAACTACAAAGTATATGAAGTAGTGTCTAAGATAGTAAGGTTTCATCGTAGTAATATTTATTGTCTGGATGCAGCTGGCTCAGGACCCTGTTTTGTGGTAGTCTATAGGGGAGGCCTATGTTCAGCAATGGAGGTGATGGGCTGAAATAATGATGATGACTGGGCTTTTGGGACTTAATAACTTATATCGCAGGGTGACGAACGCGGTGATATTGTAATTGTTATGCATGTGGTGTTTGTGTATTGCACTTATCATTAGGTGAATGAATTGTGCCGTGTGGTGGCGGCTTAAGAGAATCTACCACCCCATCTCATGCCGAGGTTGTCGTAAAAGTCGACAGAGGAAAAATTAAAACCAGAAGATGGGCAGCAGCATCTTTCTGGAACATCTGAATAAATAAACTGCTGTTGAAAACCCGCCTGCCAAGCGTGGCAACAAAATCCCCCCATAATGAGAGCTACAAACTTTTGTGGTAATCTATAAACTGATAGGCCTTCCCCATGGAAGGCCTATGTTCAGCACTGAACTAGTGATAAACTGAAATGATGATGATGATGATGAATGAATTGCTCTTCAATTTAGAAACAAATTGTCTAGTACCTTAATATCATCAAACAATCTAATCTTGTCATTGCGGAATATAAAACTATCTATTAAATTATGTCATTGTCGTTCTACGTACGTATTATTAAAAATATTCTATGATTTGTATCAGATGCAAAACCTTTAATAAAATTAACACCGCGAGAAGTAGATCTTTTAATTAAGGTTTCTCTCACACCCTTCAATTTATTTTTTTCAATTAATAATGTTAAGTACGTACGCGATTACCTCGAAGCGTGGTTGCGTGTTGAAATATGTTCAACGCACCTCACTGAGATTTTTATCTTTGTCGAATGAATGCAAAACAGTTTTCTCTGAATTCTTTGTTATAATAACTATTGGTACTGAGTTATTTTTCGTAGTCAAATCATTGAACATAGCATTTATTTCTTAATTTGTTCCTGGCTTTTATTGACGATTTGAATGTCGATTGTTGATGTTACTATAGTATTTCCGAATTTTTAAATACTACGAGTAACTTTTGATCTTATTATTTTATTAATTTTCCATTGACATAGTTATTAATTGACATTGGATTTGTTTAAGGTGTTTTTTCCTTAACTTGTAAATGGCAGTAGTTATGTTATTCCATTAACAATATTATTAACTTTTTTTTAAATGTAAGAAAAAATTATGATGTTCTTCTGGCCGATTTCGACTACGGCGACAACTTCCGAATATGGTCGAGACCTATCAACTGCGCAGGCGATATTATAGTGCCACAAGTCACTCGTCCCAACCTACCCGCCCCCGATGTAACGTTGATGCGATAAGCTCGGTAGGCTAGGATGCAGTGTCAGAAACACGGGGGTGTGCAAATCACAACACAACCAGACCCGAAAACCAACAATTTGTGTTTTAGCACAAATATTCGCAAAAAAAGGAATCTGTTGATCATTCGAATAAGGTTTAAACCTCTATTCAAACTTTAAGCTAGTGTTTGTCGCTTTCGTTACTGTCCAATGAGATTGAATAATAAATAATGTAATTACACACTTTCACGCCTTTTTCCTATATAAGGGGTAGGCAGAGGCCATACAACTAGCCCACTTTTCGCCCCCCAGGGAATTGAGACATGACAAGTGGAGAACCACGTCGTCGCCATTTTGGTACTAGTAAAAATAATTCTTACTCCTCATCGCATTCCCACGGGCAGTATAGTGGTAACACATCGTGTTATTCTGCACGAATTAATGCTGTGTTAAGAGGCGACAGAGGTATCACAGCTATTCTTTCTTTATTTCTAGAGGTAGATGCTGTTCTTTCTTTTATGTACTAAAACTGTGTTAAATATGTACATATTTGCCCAATGCGGGAAAAATATTGTATGGTAATTGTTTCGGATCATGTTTTTTTTGCGTGTAAAGTTTTTGTATCTCAGTAAAATGCACCCACGGTATGGGAGAAACCTGGTGATGAGCGATAGATAGATGGTAGAAAATATTAATTAAATAATAATAAGTTTATGGTTGCTTTCATCTCTTATTACTTAAAGGTCATGAATCCTATTAGTGATTGATAGTACCAAAATAGCAATGGCCTTTTGTTCTCAATAAAGCTATGTATTACTGTACAGAAATGCTGTCTAGGTACTGTGTGGTGACACATCATTTGTTATCGACAGACGTTGCATTGGCCATCAGGCGAACGTTCTGCTTGTCGCGTCCCTTTCTTCTTTAAAAAAAACATGGTGACATCTTCGACTTGTTAATGTCAGTTCAGGAGGACACAATTTTCAAAGTACAATAAATAATCAGATCGGAGGAAGGGTCAGATGCAGTATCAGGGACACCCGATATGACCGGACCGACTACTTGATTCTAAATTTAGTTATTTGTGTTTCACATGTATTGATGACCGTGATGATGATTGACCGTGTGGTAGCGGCCTAAGAGAATCTACCACCCCATCTCATCCCATGGGTGTCGTAAAAGTCGACAGAGAGAAAATGAAAACCAGGAGATGGGCAGCAGCATCTTGCTGGAACATCTGAATAAATAAACTGCGGTTGCCAACCCGTCTGCCAAGCGTGGCAACTATGGCAAAATCCCCCCAAAACGAGAGCTACAAACTTTTGTAGCAATCTATGGGGGAGGTCTATGTTCAGCAGTGGACTATTGATAGGCTGAAACGACGACGACGATGTATTGAAATGGGTAGGGATTCACAAAAGGGGAATCCATCGGGCGCGGGTTAACTGCTTTTTCGAAACAAAGAAAAACGAGTTTGTTAACTTCGTTAATAAATAAATGAATATTCGACATTCATCATGTAAAAGTTACAGCCAATAAATGTCTCATTTCTGACAGGGTTTTGAAGCCGGAAATATTCCACCACGCTGCTCCAATGCGGGTTGGCAGATTTCACATTTCTTCGAAAAAAATTTTTCTCATACTTGCAGGTTTCGTCGTGATGTTTTCCTTCACCGCTGAGCACGTGGCAAGTCAGCACATAAAATAGGAGAACACCATAAGAGGTGCCCGCACGGGGGATCGAACTCAGGTCCATCGGGTACTATAAATTTAAGAAGAGCGCCCGTCCGATGATGTACCACGGCTCATTCATCATGTACTGAAGATGATTTTAATACAAATTAATTGAGAAATATTAACACATAACCTGCTTAATACTTTGACGACCGCGTGGCCTAGTGGTCAGAGTACCTGACTTCTAAGCCGCGGGTCCTGGGTTCGAATCCCAGCCGAAGCCAACTTTGTGCTAAAACATAAATTGTTGGTTTTCGGGTCTGGTTGTGTTGTGATTGTCCCTGTGTTTCTGACACTGCATCCTAGCCTACCTCCGATCTTATCGCATCAGCGTTACATCGGGCGCGGGAAGGTTGGGACGAGTGAGCGCCTCTGTGTTTGCGCGTACACTTGTGGCACCATAATATCTCCTGCGCAGTTGATGGCTCTCGACAGTAGTCGGCAGTTGTCGCCGTGGTCGAAATCGGCTAGGAGAACATCATCACTTGGACTACATTATTTATCTTATAATTTATTTTTAAATATGCCTCACACGAGGATTTCTTCTGTACGTTTTACAGACATACATTGCATAAGCACAAGATCCAGAACAACTATCATTAGTTGTGAAATTCCAGTGCGGGAATCGAACCGGCCACTCATAACGCAAAAGCCAAATCACCACTGCGCCTACTGAGCCGACTATATAATATCTGCGATCATTGTGGAATGTAAAAACTATTTCATCGATCTCAAACAGCCGTCCGATTTAATTTCATTTGCGAATCGCTCGTGACACTCCGATGCTGATGATAAAGTTTTCATTCGATAAGACTCCGTTTCGTCAGCCGATCGCAATTTAAATATTTTCGCTGCAAACGAGGCTACTTGATCGTTTATCGTTAACCAAGCGATTATATCTTGATTGCTTGAAATAAATATTTAAGAATTTATGCGATATTTCAATGTTTACAAATAATATAAATCATGTGGCAATGTACAATGAATTATTCCTCTTAGTTTTCTATTTAACGGACATAACTGTACGTTGTAATCATATCACATACTCGGCTTAGAACATATTTTTTTTTGATAAAAATTAAAGCAGCAAAACGTTCACCTGATGGTAAGTGCAATGTCTGCCCATAACAAATGCTGTATCACCCAGATCATTTCAGTGTGACACCACACTGCGCCCGTCACCCAGAGAGATCAGTTCTTAAGACTCATATGCCCAGTGATTACGCTAGCTCACAGTGCCCTTAAAACCGAAACACAGTAATGTTTGTACACTACTGCTTCACGGCAGAATAACTGGCCCTTGGGTTGTACCTATCTAGACGGATTCCTGCACAGGAATCCTACCACCAGTAAACTGTGTGACACCATACTGAGACATCAATACTTAAGTCTTATATGCCCAGTAATTACGGCTTAGTAGTACAAGCTCTCAGTGCCCTACAAACCAAAACACAGTAACGTTTGCAGAATAACTGGCGTGGTACCTACCTAGATACGGATTCCTGCATAGGAATCCCACTAGCAGTGATTTGAAGAAATTATCTGTGCTGTCAACTTTTAAAAATGTTTTATGATCAACTTTGTTTGTAAAATGCCATAATATGCTAAAATTTTCGTACAATGCTTAAAAATGCTAACACAATTAAAAACTATTTCTAAAGAATGAACCATTCTTAACCTATTTTTACTTGTTACCATTCAAATAATAATGTAAAAATAAGTCATTTCATGACCCAAACAATATATTGAAGGCCTCGTCTGTATCTTATTGATTAGGTGCCGCTGGTATGTATGTCTATAGCTGAAGGCGACAACGTATATGTCTCGCATGTCCCCCTATTTTACTTTTCATTTCAAATCCTACGCATAAAATTGCATTTAATTTTGGGGTAGACAAACTGACAAACTTATTAGTGAAAATACAAAAAAATATGCAAATATGCTGTAGTTGTTCATGTTAAATCACTCTAAAAAATGCTAAATTGGCAGTACTGGAAATAATGACGCTTGCTTCGATTGCTTTTAAAAATGTGAACTATTTTTTTAACCTTTTATTAAAGCCAGTTCGACCGATTTTCACTTTGTCGTCATCCTCAGCCTGTCATTAGTCCGCTGCTTGACATAGACCTCTTTCAGAAAGGGGGGATTGCCCGTAATCATTACGTTCGTCAGACTGACAACGTATTTTTACGTCGGTGATTAAAGTACATTGATAAGTATATACATAAAAATCATTATTAAAATAGTACCGACAGTTTTATCAGTACCAATTGACAACCGCGTGGTCTAGTGGTTCATCATCATCATCATCATCATTTCAGCCTATCACTAGTCCAGAGCTGTACATAGGCCTCCCCCATAGATTGCCACAAAAGTTTGTAGCTCTCATTTTGGGGGGAATTTTGCCTTAGTTGCCACGCTTGGGTAGGCGTTCTGGGGCGGGTCCTGGGTTCGAATCACAGTCGGAGCCAACATTTGTACATAAACATAAATTGTTGGTTTTCGGGTCCGGTTGTGTTGTGGATGTGAAATGTATGTCTGTAAAACGACCAAATTCTTCTGTGGGGCATAGCTTAAGAAATCCTGTTTTAACAGCTTTTCACCATAGTTTTTTTATTGTATAAAGTGACGAAACGAGCAACACGTTCACCTGATGGTAAGTGCAACGTCCGCCCACAACAAATGCTGTGTCACCCAGAATGTTTCTGTGTCCACACTGCGCCCGTCACCCTGAGAAATCAGTTCTTAAGTCTCAAATGCCCAGTGATTACGCTAGCTCACAGTGCCCTTCAAACCGAAACACAGTAATGCTTGCACACTACTGATTCACGACAGAATAACTGGCCCCGGGGTGGTACGAGTACCTACCTAGACGGATGGCGCCAGAGTCTGTTACAAACCATCCCCCCGACACAACTTCCTGAACTATTGTTCCTAATGGCCCATTCATAAATTCCCCATTTCGACGACCCATTAAACGAATTAGTAGGTACCAATAAAGTATTTCATTCACTCGCAAACTGTTCTCGGGCCGAAACTTCGTTGGTGGGATAAAAATCCCGTAAAGAACCAACTTAACGGCCGTAGGATAACCGTAACAGGTTTTGAAATGCACGCACGCACTTATTTGTGAACACGTACTCTCTTATAATTATATAACTGACTGAAATACAACTGAGCGAGGAATAAAATAATTTATTGATTTTAATTTTTTTATTGAACCAAGTGACGAGACGAGCTAAACGTTCTCTTGGTGGTAAGTGCAACGTCCGCCCATAAAAAATGCTGTCACCCAAAAAAATTGTGAGTGACACCACATTGCGATCGTCACCTTGAGACATCAGTTCTTAAGTCCGACAATGTATCTTACTAAGCCGTGTTTCATCTGGATTGGAATAGTTAATTAATAAACATATTACGTAAATACCGAAATATTTGTGTAATAAGGAAGTATTATTAATGCATCATCATACTCATGGTATTATTACATGAATATGCGTGTGTTATGCCCGGATTATTATCTACCACCAAATGAAAATCAGGGTAAATAATCGTTTACTGTTTTCTCTGAAACGACGTATCAGTCCAGTCATGAGCACCGAAGACACATGTGATGGTCTCCTAGCCGATTTCGGCCACGGCGACAACTGCCGACTACAGACGAGAGCCATCAACTGCGCAGGAGATATTATAGTGCCACAAGTGTACGCGCAAACACAGATGCACTCACTCGTCCAAACCTACCCGCGCCCGATGTAACGCTGATGCGATAAGATCGGAGGTAGGCTAGGATGCAGTGTCAGAAATACGGGGACAATCACAACATAACCAGACCCGAAAACCAACAATTTATGTTTTAGCACAAATGTTGATTCCGGCTGGGATTCGAACCCAGGACCCGCGGCTTAGAAGTCAGGTACTCTGACCACTAGGCCACGCGGCCACCGAAGACACATAAGTGATGGTCAACCGCTGAGACGTTAGAGAACTTAATTGTAAATGCCAATTTTCCCTTTGGAAAATTCCTCCCGTAATATATTTAAACAGTTTAATTTTCACAATAAGCACTGGTAAATAAATTACTAATGTATTGTTTTTATTACTGAAATTACAAAGAACGAAACGAACATCAAAATATTTTAAATATCACCTTATTATTCAAACATAACACCCGTTTTTTAAGTTTGGTACATACTGTTTATCGTAAAGACCCAAGCTTCTCTGCCACCATGAGAGCGCGAAATTTCATAACAACAGGTCTAACATATTAATTTATTTATGTCAAGAAAAGAATGCTCAACACGAAATAAATATGTAACCGACGCCCATTACGTGGAGATACGCCTTAGAACACCTTTTAAGGAACCTTTCGTGCCGGCGCTAGCTCGCACAAAGGCAACAAAGGGAAAAAATAAGAAAAAAATTGCTTTGTCCATAGAAGCTTAAGTGAAAAGAGATTAGCGATTAACATATATAGCACTAGTTGATGCCCGCGACTTCGTCCGCGTGAAAATAAAGGTATTTTAAATAACCAGTGTGACTTATTTGATTTTCCGGGACAAAGTCCGTTTCCAAGGACTCAAGCTATCTCTTTGCGAAATTTTGACAAGATGGGTTTAGCGGTTAAACCGTGAAAAGGTAACAAACAGTCAGAGTTGGAATAGTATGGATATACAAAGTATATACGTCGATAAAATCAATAATTCTATTATTTCTGATTTAATGAAAAATTATTTTGTGTTTCAATCGTGCGTAAGTCTTTTTATATTATCCGAGAATAAAAATCTTTTACTTGCAGTGATGACAATATTCTATAAACATTCATATTACACAGCTATGTATAAAAATAGCAATAATTTGTTGAGACGACGATGCCGTAAAGAGCGACGTTTGTGTAATTCGATTTTACTTCGTTTAATGAATTTTCACGGTTGCTTTATATACAAAATTTACATAATTGATTTACAATATAACAGTTAACGTTATGTATAAATATTGAATATATTTCTTTTGTCTATATTTACAATCTGCGGTATTCTTATAAATTAAACCACACACCATGAAAGCCATGTCGGGTCTTTTAAGAAAATTTGGATGTGCCTGGTGCGAGATTTTTTTACGTATTCACGTGGGAGGTGAGACGTAATTGCCGAAATTCCTAATTTTTGACAATCAATGGACAGGATATCGCTATTATAATGTAACAAAATAACTTGAAATATAGTGTAATATTCACTGAATGACATGGGAAAATGTTTAAGGACCACACTCCTTTTTAAATTTGGAATTCTAACCTGTTTTTTTTTTTCACTAGCTAATGATGATTTATATACACTCGTACATAATAACACACATTAAAAAACTAACTAAAGTAACTACTCGGTTAAAGTAACACAAATAAAACGATAGGGTCCATACTGCCATAGTTATTTGTTAATTTTTGGAAAAGCGTGGTATATTCAAGCTAAGCAAAAGCAAGATTAAACGAATATTTGACATGAATTAATATGTTTAAGATATTACATACTCTGTTTCGGTCTAAAGTGCACTGAAAGTTAGTGTTATTACTGGGCATATGAGACGTGAGAAATGATGTTTCAGGGGGACGGTTGCAGTGTGGTATACAGAAATGTTCTGGGTGGGAGATCAGTCGGACGTTTTGTTCGTCCCGTCACAATCTCCTGTAAAAAAAGAAATGGCAATACGGACATGGCTCGTTTCGTCACCTTATCCAATAAAAAAAGGGAAAACTTCACGAGGAAATATGCGTGTCGTAGAAAAGAAATATTTCGAAGACGTGAACTCCACCCAAATATGAGCAGCATGGCTTTCCGCCCCCATTCATCTTGAATAAATGGGACAGTTTATCAACTGTCATTTTACATTTTTTTTTTAATTTTTAAGCGATGAAAATATGATCATATCGCTATATAGGTTCCTCCTTTGTATTTAAGCTAAACAATTATACCGTGTGGTGTGGTGGCGGCGTATTAGAATCTATTGTGGGTGCCACAGCATCTTCGTGGAACATTCAAATAAATAAATCACAGTTGCCAACCCCACAGCCAAGCGTGGCAGCAATGGCAACAGATCCCCAAAATTAAATCTATGGAGAGAATCAGCGGTGGACTTGGCTGAAATGATAAAGATGATGATGAATAATGAAATCATTATTATGTTCAGTTTAATCCGATTTAATAGTTTTGTAGTTATTACTGTTTATTCTCCAATTTTCACTAACTTACGAAATGTAATATTTTTTTTGTGTGTGTAATATGCAATTCGCCCTGTGGCTTTTACTGCGTCATAGGTAGCGACTCGCGAGCAGAAGGCCCGCGAGTAGCAGAAGGCCCGCGAGTAGCAGAAGGCCCGCGAGTAGCAGAAGGCCCGCGAGTAGCAGAAGGCCCGCGAGTAGCAGAAGGCCCGCGAGTAGCAAAAAGCTCGCGATTGTTACTGCCTGCAAACGATGTATATAGTTAGTTGTTGGTACATATTTATTGTATCTGGCTGCTGCATTTACGAATGCGCTTTTTTGCGTCGTTTTATTTTTTCCCTCTGTCGACTTTTACGACACCCACGTGATGAGATGGGGTGGTAGATTCTCTTAAGCCGCTACCACACGGCTCATAAGAAATGCTGTGTCACAAAGAACATTTCTGTGTGGCACCACACTGCGCCCGTCCCACTGAGACATCAGTTCTTAAGTCTCGAATGCCCAGTGATTACGCTAGCTCACAGAGCTCTTCAAACCGAAACACAGTAATGTTTGCACACTACTACTTCACTGGCAGAATAACTGGCCCTGGGTTGGTTCTTTTGTATTTCAGAATACGTGTCTTAACTTATATTTCTACCAGTTTAATCCGCAACACTACACAACAACCCGAAAACAACTCTAACCCCTTTACACATTCAAGAGTAAATTATCGTAATATCCATTCTTAATTAGATATGGTCTATATCGGAATATTTAATTTCAACTCAATAGATTTTGTAGGCTTTTGAAGATATTGCGACGAGTCAGTGGTAAATCGTATTAACATACTCGTAGATTTAAAACAAGACAGACACTAATTTTTATTTGATATCGGCGCTCTGACGGCCGGGGTAGCTCAGGGGCTAGGCGCTCGCTTTATATTTCATAGTACGCGAGTGACCTTGGTTCGATTCCCGGTGCCGGCACCACTAAAATTGTTGATTGCAATTTTAAGTGCTGATTTACCGTACGAGCTCGGCGGTGAAGGAAAACATCGCGAGGAAACCTGCATTTCTGAGAAATAAAAAATATTTCGAAGACGCGTGAACTCCGCCAACCCGCATTGGAGCATCGCGGCGGATTCTTCACGGCTCCAAAACCCTCTCAGAAATGTGAGGAGGCCTGTGCTCAGCAGTGAGACATTTATAGGCTGTTACTTTACTTTTTTAGACACGAATTTTTTAAAAGGCATCTTATAAAGGTTTACATACTACTTTTTTAAAAAACCATAGACTGGAGGAATATTATTTTTAATACAATACCGTATTAGTTAGTATGATTTAATTGATAACATTAAACTGATTCTTAATTACGTGTAAATGCAGGCGGAGTGATTACAAGTGCTATAGTCAAAGGCTCATTCACTTCCGGTGTAAAATAGTGCCGGACTCACACGTAGGCAATGAAAGCATCGTGGGTGATGATTTAATTTATTTCTCAGTTTGCTTTCCTCTTTCAACACATTTGGATCAGAAAGAGAAAACAATTGGATTGTTATTGGGTGCAAGCAATCGCTCACCTCTTAAGAGTACTTCATTCGTGACGCTTGTAGTGTACTGGAATTTGTAAGTACTTGTTGTGTACAGGTAATGAATGTCGACAAAAATAAGATCATTAAATTTAATAATAAAAGAATATATTAATTTTATGTACTCGTGATAAGATTTCTCTGCAGAAATGTACTATGGTGAGCCCGCGAGGGGAAAGGAGTGATGATATTACGTTGTGCCTCTCTCTCGACCCTCCGCGGCCAAAATGTGTTCGGCGGCTGGGCCATAGACCAGATCCACTGCCAGGGCCGGGAAGGCTGGTGCTTTCGTGTGTAAATTTCCTGGCCCTATGGTTTCCGCACGCACACATAGGGAAGCTGTGTTGGAAGGCGCGCCGTGCGTTCCGATGTGCCTTGCCAGGAAGGAGAGAGGACAGGAGCTGAGGTTTTAGTCGGTGGAAGTCCATCATATCCCGTCCTTGACCATGTGGAGGCAAGTATGCGCTAGGCATTTCACCGTGTAAAAAAAATACCACCGCTGTGCCAGTTAATCTGTCGTCAAGCAGTGATATTCAAACACAACTGCATTTCGGTTTGCAGAGCTCGTACACTCACACACTCACACACTCACACTTGAAAGTGTGAAAACGTCGGCCTTGAGTGTGACTTATTTGTATCGTGTGTGTGTGTAAGATACACATAAGATATACTGATTTGTCCATACGTCCCGCTTTTAGATTGCTTTCCTTGATGCTTTCCGAAAAAAAAAAAAATGTCCCGCTCCAACAATAGAGAAGCGCAACATCAACAAGTGAAGCCAACATTTTCATTCGTATTTAAAAATAAAACTTGATGTATCGAACAAAATTGCTCATCGAAAAAATACAAAATGCCAGCCGACCAGATTGCACAAAATTGGTTCTTATTTTCATTTTGGTCATTAAACATTTCATAACTATATTATAAATGTGTTTTATGTCTAAAAGAATAATAATTTTATGTGTCCCACTCTGAGCGAAAAAATAAATAAGTCACGTTATACTACACAGAAATTTCCAACGCAAAGTTATGGGCAGGCATGGTACTTACCATCAGGTATCTTCTCGTCTCGTCATTTACTTCCATAGAACAGAAGATGCAATGACTAAAGATAAAATACAAATAGAAGAGACTGAATGCTCTAATTGCATCGTCACGCCATCGCACATCTATAATTACTATTGACGTGTAGTTGTTATTAATAGTTCATTTTTTTTTTACTTTCCAAATTCGGCAATGATAGCGCTTTCTGTGGGGTCCAAAGATTAATCGTCGAGAATTTTGCCACTCGACGTTTCTTTAGCTTGCCTGTACCTGAATCGTCAGAGCCGTAATGATCTGTTGAATAAGTTGATCAGATTTTTTTCCTCTATATGATGTATAGAGGAAAAATAAAAATATGCCATAAAAAGTCCATGTGCATTAGCGGACAGGGCATCTATTTGCAGAATCTCGTGGGTCCCGAGCAGTTGGTTTTCGGGTTCCAGACCTATACAAATCCAGAAATATTATAATTTTTCTTTATTTATTCTTCTTCCTATACAGAAAGACCAGGACTCTGTGTTTAATATAACTAATAAAATCCTTAATAAGTTCCTTCTTTTAGACATAAGCTTGGGTTAAGCGACATCTCTCTTTTATAGTAAAAGAAAAAGGATTATCAAAATTACTCCGAAAACTTAAGAAAAAAACGAGCTTCAAGAGATCACCTTCGCAAGCGCCTTCCGAAACCCACAGGGCGAGATGGGATTGCAGATATGCCGCCACTGGTAGGCGAATAGTCTTTGTTATAAATATATATTAAACAAAAAAATGTACATAAATTATTTTAATAGTTAGATTTAAAACAAAGTTACACTAAGTTAGCGTTACAATAAAGCTTAATTATTTTCGACACACTTATTACTTTTTAGATAGATCAAAGTCTAAGCCGAAAAGGCCTTTGCTAATAAATACACCGACAATAATAACGAGGCAAAATAGAAGCAGATGATAATTCTTTGTTTGACCAACAAACTAAATTAAAACACTTGCACCTTCCGAAACATTAACAAAGTGAGAGTTCCAAGAAAAACAACCATCCTTTGGGTCGAAGCAAGCAATCAATATGCGCGAACAAAGGTAATTACCAAACAGATAAGAGACTAGTTTTACGTATCCATTGTACTCGTAAGTCCGACAGAAACAAGTGCCAACTCGAATTCTGTAATTTCTTTAATAGAAATGCGCCACAATAGTAACCCACTGTATAACATTTTATGACTTTCAATTTTACTAGGGTTTATAAAACGTAACGGTGCGATTCCCGTTTGTGCGTTTTTGCCATTTCTTTCTCCTTTCATGGGCATTTTTAAACTTACTTATATTATACTGCAATAAAATTTATACCTTCAGTTTTTTAAACTGAGGGATTTTCCGTTGAAATATTAAGAAACTGTAATATTAGTGTTTCAACAGAAAATAAAATCATGAGGGATGTTATGATGCTAAAATATATATAATATATATACATATATATATATAAAACGGCAAATTATAATCGTAATGACAAACACGGGGCTTAGTGGTCAGAGTATCTGACAATGATTTTAATTGACGATACGATCAGCCATGATTCACCTAACACTGTACACACAGTTAATAGTTTTCGTACAATATCATACCGCGACCGTAGGGAGTGGCGCGCAATAGTCAATAATACCGCGTACAGCCGATACACCCGTGTTCCGTGGTGGTTCACACTACCCAGAGTTACCGATACACAAGTCGACAATCCGAGCGGAGGTCCTCGGACAGTCATTAAAAACATATTTTTACATATGAAAAAATCGATCTAGTGACATACGTCTGACGCGAGAATGACCTGAATGAGATGGGAAAGTTAAGTAGCTCATGTATGTATTGATGCCTGGCCTGTGAGCACAGTATCCGATGAATCTGTAAAAGCCGAAAAGGCTAACAGCAATTACAATCATACACGCTGTCAGACTTTGGATCGAATTGCCAAACAGTATTCGGACCAGCACCAGCAATGCTTACTTTAAGTGCTTGCTCTGGAATCTTGAATTATCGTAGTAGGTTTATTTTCTTTCTACTGTTTGTTATAAATTTCTACTTCTTTTCTTTTACTAAACGTATTTGCTTTCTTTCTTGAATTCGGAAACAAGTCATATTTTACGTATATGTATGTGTGTATATTTGTATGTATGCATGTAAGTATATTTGTATATATGCATGTATGTATATATTATATCTATTTGTTTGTTATTATTATTACATATTACAGGATAGTTTATTTCCTTATGTTTTAGATTTTTATTTTTATTTTTTTTGTTTTATCTTGGCACCCACTACATCTTTTCTGCTCGACCCGGAGGTAGACTGGTAGTGAATGCCTTGTAAAATTAAGTCTGCCTTTTTATACATTTTTTTTATGGGAGAGTTGGTAAACGAGCTAGCGGCTCAGCTGATGATAAGTGATCACAGCCGCCCATGAACATCTACAATACCAGAGGAATAGCAGATGTGTTGCCGGCCTTTGAGAAAGGAATAGGACTCTTTTATTGCATCTATTTTTTGTGTGTGCAAATATAGTTTAAATAAACAAATGATGAGCGGTGCCTTTAATTTGGAAGACAACGGAGGTGGTTATAAAGATCAGTATCGGTAACATTCAGAAAGGCTTTACTTAACGTTCTATTGTTTTATTTAGCACAAAGAAACCGGTGTTCCGATATTGTGCTACAATATTCGAGTCTTGTCAGATTAAGTCTGACGAATTCTTTGTGTCAGTGTTAAAGGTTTATCTCGTTTTATTGTTTTAGGTGAAAAGTTAAGGGTTACCTTGCATTGTGTGTTTTCACTAGAAAAGATAACATTAAGTATGTGCAGTAAGTGTTGTAAAAGATATTGTATAGAGAACATTACAATTTTTTAGAAAATGTTTTACGTAGTAAAAGTGTTTTAAAATGTGTATGGACGTATTGTTTTTACGTGAATGCAAATAAAGCGCGATTTTTAAGTATACTTCTGCAAGTAACTATCTCCTAAAAAAAACTTGTTGTACTTAATGTTACAAGTGTTTTGTAGAGAAAGTGACGAGGCGAGCAAAACCTGCTTGATAGTAAGTGCAACGTCTGCCTATAAGAAACGCTGTGTCACCCAGAACATTTTCATGTGGCACCACGCTGCGCCCGTTTTACACTAAATGTTATTTACACTAATTCTCAGTGTTCTTAAGACCTAAACATAGTAATTTACACACTACTGCTTCACGGCCGAATAACTGATACAACGGTGGTACCTACTTAGACGAATTCCTGCATAGGCATCCTACCACCGAAAATTGTTAGTGTCTGGTTGTGATTTGAGTGTCTCCGTTATTCTGAGACTGCAGCATAGCCTACCTCTGATTTATCGCATGGACGTTAATTCAAGCATAGGTTATGCATACGTTTGAGGTTCTCTGTTTGTAAGTTCACTATTGGCACTATAATATCTCTTGCGTAGTTGATAGCTTCGAAAGTTGTGGTCGTGCATATAAAGACATAGCCGTCTTTATATGCACGACCACTATAGACGTATAATTTAAACATTAATATTTTGGCGTCCGCTCTCACAGTCCTTATCTGTCTAAGAGCTGAAAGTAAGAGATCCACACGCCCAAAAGTGAGATATTGTCACTCCAACTACGAAGCCAATTTATTAAAAAGAAAATATACCATTCAGTCCATCTGGTATTAATGCCAACCGATTTTGTGAGAATTCGATCGATGACTCGATAACTTCTCGATACAATTAAGATTAATTAAAGCACAATAGAATATTGGCGGTAATTTCCATAAGTTTCTTATTCTAATTTAAGGAGCGGGGTTCAATGTTAAATTGTTTTTATAATTTGAGTCCCCTAAATTAGTGTCAAAATTCCTTTTTTACGTGGTCACATGAACAATTAATGCCTACCTAATTTCGGTCCCCATCGCAGATAAAGTTGAAATTTATGCTAATACGAGAATAAGTTGAGTTCAGGGGCTCTCGATTAATGAATTTCGATAATCGGAAATACCGCAAATGTTAGTTTATATCCTTGGGTGGTACTTTGTGAGACGTAGGTAGTCTCTACCTTTGAATTTGAATTGATATTTTCTTATTTAGTGGCGTTAAAAATACGCGGCGAACATGATTAAGCAATGATACATTTTTAGTTTGCTACATTTAGCTATGAAGGAAATCTACTATTATTATCAATATCTGAAGTTAAAATAACACCTTTTAACGAAATAAATATATAATTATAATAATTGGCTGAAAATAAACAAAATATTTTATGAAATCTAATTATATTAAAAAACATCTTGAACTTCTTCTTCGTTGTCATACAAGAACATATGTTGAATTTTTATAAAATATATCTGGAAGTATACTAACTATGGGCAGTAAAAAAAAGTCTCAGCCCATAAATGTCCCACTACTGAGCACAGGCCTCCTCACGCGGGTTGGCGGACTTCACATGTCTTCGAAATATTTTTTATTTCTCAGACATACAGGTTTCCTCACGATGTTTTACCTTCACCGCCGAGCACGTGGTAAGTCAGCACTTAAAATTGCAATTAACAATTTTAGTGGTGCCGGCACCGGGAATCGAACCCAGGTCACTCGCGTACTGTGAAATTTAAAGCGAGCGCCTAGCCTCTGAGCTACCACGGCTCCACGGGCAGTGATTTAAGGTATTGTACGAGTATTTCCTAATGAGAAACATTAAAAAAATTAGTTTCATTAACGAAACAAAAGAGGATAGAAGTCCAAAGGAATGACGTGTATCATCACTTCCTTTGACACTTAACCAATTTTGCAACATTTTAACCCCACCGGTGCTAAGGCGGCTGGCATAATAAATTAAGTGTGGCCGCCGCACGGGCGGGCGTACCGGCGCATCTTAATTATATTAAAATGTGTTCCTTTCCTACGACTCGCGCGATCTGCTGACCAGCTGTGAGGGTTAGTAATCTATTAGATAGCTCTTTTTTATATGCGACGTTGAAATCATGTTTCTTACCGTTTTTAAACTTATTTTATTTAATCTAAGTTTATATTCTGGAATATTATATAAAAACTTATATTAGGACACGATTCACGACAGAAATCGAAGGTATCACCGATCCTTCAGAGAGCCAGTTAATTACAGCTATTTTTTTTTCCGGTTACATATGTATAAAATCGTAATCACTATTTAGTATCAATTTAGTTACATGCTTTGGGAGTAAAATCCGTAGCATTTTTTGTAAACTCTAACAGTAGCTTGCTGGCCAACATCAATGCCTGTTTCCATTTTTGAAATACAAGTATTCCAATCTTAGCGGTTAGGAACATTAATCATTTAGTAAAACATTCATATAATATATACACCACGACGTGCGACTGCCGTAAGAGAGCGGCGCGCAGGCAGTCGACAATCACACCGCGTACACACGATACACCCGTGTACCAGGGCGGTTCTCACCGTCCAGAGTTACCGAAACACAAGTCGACAGTCCGAATGGATGCCCGCAGCCTCTCTCGGACGGTCATTAGACGACTTAAAATCATATTGAGATATTCTAAATCGCGCAAGCACGCAGCGAACGCGGAGTCCGATTTCGAGGTTATTATAGGAGTTTATTTATGTATTTATGTTTGGGTCAAACCAAACCTGGCACGCGGGCCCCTGGCATAGTATCCGACTGAAGCTGTAAAAGCCAAAAAAGGCTAACGGCAATTACATCACCGAAATTATATAATATATAAAACACTTCTTTTTCTTTCAACTTCGGCACGTCTTTCGAAGGATTCAGTATAAACACACACTTCTTAGCAATATTTAGATCTGCATCTTGCAAAACATCGCAAAATAACGTGTTTAGAGTGTACGCAGTGCTGTGTGGTCTGGCCGCGGGCTCGCCGCGCTTGACGGATCAATTACTTTATTGTTGCCCTGTTGCCTTCCCTCGCTGGCTTAGGGTCCCCGGGCCTTTCCCGCCACGTTAGGGTTGTCAACTGTTATAGTATGTATGACTTTGTTTGTTATTATGCCTATGTATTTTGTTTAGCCACTTATCGTGTAGACATTTTATTTTAACTGATGATAAACATAAACTGTATAAACTAGAAAGGAATAAAATTGTTTAGTTTATACATATACATGTAAATTTCTTTGAAACAAAATTCTTTGGGCACTATGATAATTTTTGTGAATTTGAAACCAACAAATATTATCATTGTTTAGAAGTTGACTGTAAGAGTAGTAGTTATAGTGTAAAGAATTTTATGTAGAAATTTGCTTAATGCGTTTATTGTATATATACACTCCACTACATCACACCAAGTTTGTTAATTATCGACTCTTTTATTAATTTAATTATCGTCGTCGGCTTTATTTCCACAAATGGTAATAAACATTATGTAATAAATGGTGGCGATGTATTTGAAACTGTCCGGTATTAAATTGTATTTGATTCTACTTTCTCTAGTTGATATTTTTTTTTCCTCATACGATACATTACGTACGATACGATACGATACGATACGATACATATCATACGATATTTTGTATATAAGAGACGACAACAACCGGATTGTAAGTAGTCGATGGCGCGTTATTGCATCCAATCACATTTTTATGGAAAAAAATGACTAGATGTGCAAATTGCTCACCTGTTGGTAAGTGCAATCTATGGGGAGGCCTTTGTTCAGAAGTGGAGTAATGATAGGCTGAAATTCATCATCATGACAGATTGCCACAAACGTTTGTAGTTGTCATTTTGGGGTGAGTATTGACATAGTTGCTACGCTTGGCAGGCGGGTTGGCAACCACAGTTTATTTATTAAGATTTCATTTTCCCTCTGTCGACTTTTACTGAAACCCATGGGATAAGATGGGGTAGTGATTTTCTTAAGCCACCACCACACGGAATCCACAATAACAAAAAGAATCCACCAAATAATAATTTCTCCCAAGCTTTTTGTAGATAGCCCTACGACTCTGCAGTGATTTCATAAGATGCCTCCAGTTAAATATATGAAAATATTTTGCAGTCCGCAATACGCTCAAACAGCTGTGTTATTACTGGAAATATATATTTGAAAATTCAGTTGCGCTATTTGAAAGAGTCTATCATTTCGTCGTGAAATACCAAATTATGAATACAATATTGCAAACGACTTAATGAAACGATAAGTGCCTATAAATGTCCCACTACTGAGCGCTCCTCTCATTTTTGTGAGGCCTTTGGAGTGGGGAATAGTCTGCCACACTACTTCAATGCAAGTTGGACGCTGACCGCTCGGTAAATCAATTGCAGAACAATTTTAAAGGATCCTGGCACCTGGAATGAACTCTGGTCACTCGCTTATTATGGAATTTTTAAGGCGAGCGCCCGGCCTCTTGGCTGCCATATAATTATTGTTATATCACTTAAATATATTTACTATATAATTATATCCCTGAAATACATTAAAATTTTCCATTCTTAGTGTGGTAGGTTTATCTTAGGTAGATAGGCAGTCCACTGCTGAGCATAGGCTTTACGGAAGTAGGATTGTAATCAGCACGCTTGGCAGCAGAAGGACGTGCCAGTGCAAGACCCCAATCTCGGTAATTTAACTACATTCTCATTAGAGGATATTTAACACATGGAATAATATTTATTTTTATTTTTATGTAATAAAAGTGACGGAACGAGCAAAGCGTTCACCTGATGGTAAGTGCAACATCTGCCCCATAACAAATGCTATGTCACCCAGAACAGTGTGACACCACAATGCGCCCGTCACCCTTGAGACATCAGTTTTTAAGTCTCATATGCCCAGTGATTACGCTAGAAACACAACACAGTAATGTTTGCACACTACTGCCTAACGGCAGAATAACTGGCACTGGGGTGGTACCTACCTAGACGGATTCCTGCATAGGAATTACCTTAAAAGATTTTGAGATACCCTAAAGTCGACTGACATGTTTGTTTAAAGTAAAGTAACAGCCTGTATTGTTCCACTGCTAAGCACATGCCTCCTCTCATTTCTGAGAGGGTTTTGGAGCTGAAAAGATTCCACAACGCGTCTCCTATGCGAGTTGGCGGACTTCACATATCGTTGAAATATTTTTATTTATTTGAAATGCAGGTTTCCTCACGATGTTATCGTTCACCGCTGACTACATGGTAAATCAACACCACATACTGTAGAACAATTTTGGAAGTGCCGACACCGGGGTTCGAACACAGGTTACTCGCGTACTATAAAATTAAAGGCGAGCGCCCGGCCCCTGAGTCAACGCGGCTCATGTTTGTTTATTTCGTTTTATATGTATTACTTATGTAACATACGTTTTGAGAAAAAAATAACTTTAAATTGTGATATTTGCATTTTATCGACTTGCATTGAACAATAAAAACAGCATTTATAAAATTATATAAACAATTAAAAAAATATAAGTATTCTAAATAAGTGTCCTATATCGAATTACCGAAATGAAGTGGCATGTCGCTTATTTTGTATTTATATATTTTTTTATTTTCAAACAAAAACGACGCCACACCGTAGGTTTTCTTTTGTATTGTGGATGCGTTCTACTGATATAAACTTCACATGCACAACACCAAACGAATCATTTGTGTTTTTACACAAACGTTGGCTCAGGCTGGGATTCGAATACAGGATTCGCGGCGTAGAATTCTGGTACTCTGGACCACTAGACCACGCGGTCGCGGTCGTGTATATATCAATTATTAATTTATTTATGCACCTGTAAGTAAAGGAATAAATAGTCTAAGTCTTCAACCTTGACGAGAGGTGTTCATACCAATTACGTTAAAACTAGTTCTTGAAGTTTTTATATCGCGTGTGGCGGAATGAGTTCAAGTTTCGATTTCGTTAGTCATAAATAGATTATTCATTAAATATGTAAAAAAAGACTGGTGAAGAGCGACTTAGGAATAGCGTAAGGTAGGGTTCCGCTGTACAGATGTAAAAATTTGCTAAAATGGTACAATTTTCGTTATAATTATAATCGAAATATTCAGTTACACATATTATTCAAATTTTTAGTTGCATTATTTAAAACGTTACGCATTTCAGGTTTAATTCAATCCTGAATTGTTCGAAAACTAAGCCTAAAATGGAAAATAAACTTCCATTAGACATGGAAACAAAAAATGTATCTCATGTTCATATGTGAACAACACGTAAAAAAATATGTACTTTTAATATTTTATTATCTTAAATTTGAGACCTATGTATATCGAAAGAAAAGACTTTGACTAGAATTAGATAAAAATTTGAAGTATATTACTATATTATTCCAAAGTTTTTATCTTATTGAATCATAAACTTTAGAAGTTATTCCACACTGAAAGAAACAGACATAACGAAACTACACTGGACCGCAAAGAAAAAGGGTCGGTTAGAAAATCTTCAATATCTTCAAAAATACCTAACCTAGATATATGAAATACAGACCTAATTAAAGAATATTTTAATGTGCTCAAAAGAAAATAAAAAAAAAAATTCAAGCTTTTTAATTTTAATAAATGTAAAATAAATAAAAATGCGTAGTTTTTCCAGTATTTTCGTAATCTACACTGATTACAAATTTGCCGTCCCGCATTTTAGTACTTTGTGTTACCTCAGCGAGCTCGCAATACCGCTGTTATGCGATTTGGTATACTTTATACTAGGTTTTTGAGGCGATGCTGCGGAATATTCTGCCATTTCTTCTATTTTACATCTATTAGAGCTTCTTTCGTTTCACGTAGCGTGATTGGCGGCGGATTCCGCTGACGTACACGTCGTCACAGTTCGTCCCATGCATGCATGGAGATTAAGTCGCTGCTGCGTACTGGCCACTCCATGCGTGTGATACCGACTTCTTGAAAATAGGCAAACACTATCTGAGCTGTATGCGGGCGGGCATAGTCTTGCATAAAAACAGCATTTTAGCTCTTGGGAATGGACCAATCTCAATTTCTAGTGGACTAGGGCTAGAGTCATTCAGAATTTCAGTGACATATCTTTCTGTACTTAAAGTTCCATTTTTTATCACGACTAGCTCAGTGCGGCTTTCGGAAGAAATCCCCGGCCTACACGTGAACAGAGCCTCCGCCGGATGCTTCTTTTTCTTCTATACAGGCTTGGTAATAGCGCTCTCCCGGTCTTCTGTACACTTTTTTCCTCCGTCGTGCATGTACATACATTTTCGGTGATGTAATTTCCTGGGTCGTGACTGACCGTATCGTGGTCAGGAAGAGCTGAGACGTCCGTGTCGTTAGTTAGCCCGTTTCGCGAGCGACGTTAGCGTTTCTGTTTGGTCGGTAATTTGCTGCTGTAACTACCAGCGGCTTTGAATGAACCGCGGCTTTTTCGAAAAATCGTGATAATTCTCTGAAGTGTTCAGAGATTAAGGGCATTTCCCAGTCGGTGTTGCGTTGATACCAACTGGCTCCGGTGGCAGTTCGCATGAATCGATTCTGAACGCTCTGTAACTTCTTTAATTGATTGCCCGTCACGTGTGCGAAAGCGACGCAGGCATAGGCCATTACCGGTCTTATGCAAGTCTTATAGAGGGGAAGTTTGTGTCTTCAGCACATTTTGTAGAAGCGCAAGTTTTTTTTTATTGTTTAAAGTGATGAAACAAGCAAAACGTTCACCTGATGGTATGTGCAACGTCTGCCCATAACAAATGACGTGTCACCCTCACTGTGCCCATCACCCTGAGGCATCAGTTCTTAAGTCTCATATGCCCAGTGATTACGCTAGCTCCCAGTGCCCTTCAAACCGAAACACAGTAATGTTTGCACACTACTGCTTCACGGCACCTCCCTAGACGGATTCCTGCATAGGTATCCTACCACCATGGAAACAATAATTAATGGGTATAGACGGCTTGAGATAAAAGCCGCTCTATTGCGTATATTTTTAATGAGTGCAGCGAACGACATGGCTACGTCTAAAGTGACCCCGAGGTATTTGACGCTCTTTTCCCAGGGAATAGGGCGTCAGTACAGGGTGATCATGCCTAGTTGATTGTTGCCGATTGTGTGAATTCGTCTAGCGGGCTTTGGCGTGCCCCTCGAGATGTATATCGCTACACTTTTCTCGGAGTTTACCTCTATTCTCTATTTCCGGAACCATTCGCCTAGGCGATCGGCTGCGGCTTGGAGTTGAATCGTTATGCGGCCCTTGTGCTTGTCGGAATAGTACAGGGCCGTGTCATCTGCGATTGACTTTCGGGTCTATAGCAATATCGCTAGTGTATAGCGAGAAAAGGAGTGGGGAGAGGCAGGAGCCCTGAGCGGGGGGACACCCGCTCGGAGAGGGCGGCTTGAGGAGCGCGTTCCCTCTACCCAGAAGCAAAATAGGCGGTTAGACATGAAGGCTTAGGGCGGTCGTGGAAGTTCTCTAAGATGTGCTCCGTTAAGCGATGCACTTGATGAGTACAGGAGAGTTCGGGGTGAAAGCCGAACTGCTCGTCTGGAAGAATATTATTAGTAAGGACATAGTCTTTTAATCGTCTGAGTATAATTCGCTCATAAATCTTAGCCAACGAGTTGAGGAGACTTATTGGGCGATACATGTTAGGCTTTGGAATGCCTATAACGTCGTCTTCCTTCCAGGCGTCCGGGAAGGAGCAGCTGGAGAGGAGCGCGTTAATAAATAAAACCAACAGACACAATAGCGGCGCAGTTAGAGCTTTCATCACCCTGTTGTTGATGCCGTCGAGGCCAGGGCGCGGATCGGTTTTAAGATTTTTAACTATCTCAGTGACTTCGTCGAGAGTCACTGGAGACTGTGGTTCGCCTACTGGTGGTATTGCAGCCTTAAGTTCGGCTTCCGCGGCCACCTGCTGCAGGTGGTCGGGATCCGCAGGCGCGAGAGACGGAGTGCATAGGCTCTCTAAACTGTCTGCCAGGCATTGGGCTTTTTCGCTGTCGTCGACGGCGAGCGAGTTATCGTTAGATCTAATGAGTGGAGGCATGGGTGAGACCGGCTCTGCTCTGAGAGATTGTGCCAACTGCCAGTAGGCAGTGTGCGTCAGCTCGATTTCTTTAAGCTTAGTGTCCCAGCTGTCTTGTCTATACTCAGATAAGCGCTCTTTAGCATCCCTTTGTAGGAGGCGCAGTCTGAGTCTGTTTGCGTCTGTTCTGTATCTAACGTGCGCTTTAGCGGCGCGGTTATTTTCTCTAATCAGGCGTCGGAGGTCCGCCGGCAGATTACAGCGTCGATCGCTCGACACCGGAACCGTACGGAAGGATTCTACGACGGCTATTTTGAGATGAGTCGTTAGAGAGTTTACTTCTGGCGAGTCGATAGTACTCGGAATTTCGTCTAAGTGCTGAGAGCTCGTAGCCTCGAGTTTGACTCCGAGGGTACCCCAGTCCACAATGGTTTTGGTCCGAGTGACCTCACCATTTGGCTGGCCCAGCTTAAAAACGAACGGACGGTGGTCCGACTCAAGTTCGTGAAGCTTAACTATAGAGTCTATTGCTAAGTTCTCGTCCTTAATTATAGCTACGTCTGCTGATGTAATTGCGTCGGTACTCTGGGTAGTGTTTCGGGAGCTATAACGTTTACATTAAGCCTCTCCGCTAAGTCGTACAGATTATTACCGTTCGTGTTATTAACGTTGGAATTCCAACTGCCTGTGCTTGTTGTTCAAGTCTCCGGCAAGTATATCAGAACGACCTAAATGTAGTAGAGGTATACTGATGCTAGTACAAGCGGCCTGTGGCCAGTCATTGCTAACCAACACGCGGAAGCTTCAATGTTCTATAAGTCTGGAGTATCGAGCGCTAAACTAAAGTTTTTATAGTAAATTAGAGTGCCGCCTTTCGCGGCGCTCCATCATTACGGATGCATTTGTTATTGGCTATCTTGGAATCGCGCATACTAGGTTTTATGAAAGTCTCTCGCACTAGCATAACGTCGATGTCATGATCACGAAGAAAATTCTCGACTTCTACTAACTGCGTCTTAAGACCGTTTGCGTTAAAATACGAGACAGTCAGAGAGCGAGGTTTAATCCTACCTATATTGAAACGTCCAAATCGCGTCGATGACGTTCATGTGCTCTACGGTAGACATGAGTCAGTCTTGAGGAGACTTTGCTTCGCAGATTTTGCGTGCTAAGTTCGTAAGTTCAGCAACATTAATGTTGAGCATGGAGTCACAAATGAAGGAAAAATCTGCGGCGAAGGTTGAAAAGGCCTAAATTTTAGGCGTTGTGATTTGAGGCGTGGACCGTGAAGGCGTTAGTCGCCGATGCAGCGCTCTGGCTTTGACTCGGCCCGGTAGTCACGTCAGAGGAACCGGGTTTCACTGCGACCGGAGCGGGCGCGGGCGTTGTTTAAGTCGCAGGTTTTTGCGCATGTTTCGTTGTCGCTTTCGGAGCGGGAGCCTGGGGCTGCGGAGCCTCGGGCCCTTCTTTCAGGCCGTTCTTTTTAGCTCTCCTTCGCTTCTTACTCTTCAGTGCGCTGACACACCCGCGGTAATTCAGGGTATCTCAGCTCGCAGCAGAGAATGCTGCTAGGGGGTTCTTGCGCTTCCAGCGTACGAGCGCATTCTTCTGTGCCGTGATCCCCGAGGCATTTAACGCAACGAGGGCGGGCGAAGCAATTACAGCCTGAGTGTCCATACTGCTGGCATCGGTGGCACTGGCCAATGATGCCCCTGTTACGGGGTGCTTCTATAGACAGGCCTGAGAGGCCACAGATTGTCTTGACGTTAAAAATTAGCTTACCTTTCGGAGTTAGCTCCAGTATGGCAAGAATCAAGTCGTACGATTTCTTGTTTTGGGGGTAATAATTTCAATGCACATCCAAAACAGGAAGGTTTTGTGATTTTAGGTCACTTAGGATGTGACACGTATCTAGTCTTTCGGAAGTCTACGAATGACTACGCGGAGTCGTCGATCTTTTTCTAATGAGTACCCGTGGAAGCTAATATTCCTATCACGTAAGTGGCTGGTTACTGTCCGGAAATCATTGACGGTGCTTAGGTATACACGGATACCTTGGACTGCCGTCTGTGCCGTCAGGCAAATAACTTTCTGGTTTGTCATCCAGATAGACAAATCGCTCACTGCGCCTTGTCTTGCAACATTATTGGCGGTGGTTTTGGTAGCTTTGAGTCGCGTGCTGCGGGATGCGCGGGCAGCGACTTTTGAATTGGCTTGCGTGTATTCGACACGCCCTTTTTTGCCGGGTTCTGTGAGGTGGACGGCGATGTGGTTTCCGAGTTAGGCTCGGTACACCACTTCGCAGCGCGTTATTTCGCTTTTCTCGCTTTTTTCGTGCCTGGCTTCCTCACAATCCACGTCGGATCCGGAGTCTGAAAGGGCCGTGGGCCCAACAATGGATTGCGATTCCTAGGAAGGAAAGCCCAGGTGCGTTAGTAGCTGTATTATTTGCTAAATTGCACTCATTAACGACGGGTTTATTGCCCGCAGGTGCAGTTGGCTCACACCGTGCCGACTCGATCGGCGCGACGGTTTTATTGCAGGTAATTACGCCGCTTATTTTCTCGCACACAGATGCGGATGAGTCACCGTGCGCAGGTGCAGGTGAGGCGGGCTCTACGATGACGGGCCTTCGGTGTCGAACGTGGCCGTGTGGCTTCTCTGCTGTAACGAGTCGGAAATGAGGCAATTCGATCGGAACTGAGCCCAGATCTGGGGGTGCGCGGCACGCAAAAACTCAATTCGCAAAAACAAAGTCGCCGTTTCGATGGTTGGAGTGGCGGTAGCTTACGTAGGGAGAAATATTTCACCTACAGCCTTACGCTTTAGGTGCGAGAGGGTGTGTACCTGGCTTGTTGTCTAGCGCAACAAGGGGACACAAAATTCAATAGCCGCTTCTGAGGCGACAATGTGTGTGTAATACTCACGGTTTACCAAGCAAAGCTTGCTACTACAGACTGCGGTCCATAACTTATGCGGGCTGTCAACTTGTTTGCGCATAGAGCGCTGTCGGTTGAGTTCTGTTCTGTAACTCTTGACCAGTCATTGAGAGTCCAATTCTAGTGTTCTCTTTTTTTTTATTGTATAAAGTGATGAAACGAGCAAAACGTTCACCTGATGGTAAGTGCAACGTCTGCCCATAACAAATTTCTGTGTGATACCTCACTGTGCCCATCACCCTGAGACATCAGTTCTTGAGTCTCATATGCCCTGTGATAACGCTAGCTCACAGTGCCCTACAAACCGAAACACAGTAATGTTTGCACACAACTGCTTAACGGCAGAATAACTGGCTCTGGGGTGGTACCTACCTAGACGGATTCATGCATCCACCATAACTCAACTGTGAGTTTCTGTGGTGTCTATCTAGTTTTGGGCTATTTGCTGGTATCAATAGCTTTAAATTTGGTTTAGCCAGACGTCGCCTTTCTGTATCCGACTCAGATTTTTTCCTCCAGCTCGTAAATGATGATTCTTTACTTGAACAGCCGTAAGAAAACAATTTCTTAAAATTGTTGATATCATATAGCGATCGTCCCACGCCTTCGTGCACCTTGTGCGGCCTGTTCCTGGTCTTCAAAGATTGGATCCAGTTTCATGGAAACGCTGGAGTACTCGCTGAACTGTAGAAAGAGTCACACCAACAGTTCTCGCTATTTTCGCTGACTGTACCCATCTTTAAGCATTGTCAGGATTCTGGTACATTCTTCAGGGGTTAACGACATGATAACTTCAGAATAATAAAATTTATAAGATAGAAACTCCATATTTATAACTGTTTTATTGCAAAACTAAAACAAACGCGAAATAATTGATTTGAATTTTTTGGGACTAAATTCAAAAACGACCATTATTTTACATTTTCAGTTTTTTAAACAATTATCAAAAATAAATAAAAGGTTTCATATATTATTTTATGTGGCATTAAATATTCTTAAATTTAGTCTTTATTTCATAAAGCTAGGTAGTGTTACTTTTGAATATTTTCTAACCGACCCCTTTTCTTTGCGGTCCAGCGTATAAGGATTCCTTAAATAACAACGGAACCCTAAAAAGTTACTGTTATCTATACTTTAACATTCGTTCTACGGGAACTTAAGAATTTTTATATCTTGTATCTGTTTTATATCTTTTATATATATCTGTGTATACTTACGCTTTTAACCACGTACGACATGGACATTCTATATTCAGTAAACTTAAGAAACTATTACGATGATTTTAATGGATCATCAAAAATAACAACGTGCACGAAAAATAATTATAAATGATATATTCTTTTATTTACAACTACGTAGCTTAGCGGTTAGCGTATCTGTCATTTGATTCGGGGGTCCGCGGATCGCGAATTTCGGATACGGGCAGGTGAAGACGAGTGTGTGCCTTAATGTTTGATGGAACATTAACGACACTTTAATGTGTACCGCGCATACTTTTTATGGAACTAGGGCGACAAATGCGTACATAAGTTCATCTGATGGTACTCGTCATAATGGCCTAAGCTTTGTCGTGTTCCAATTAAAATTTTAATTATTTGTAAAAACATGTGTTACTACAGAGTGCAGCATTGTCGGCGTAACAGTAATAATTGATACAAACATGTCTTGCCTCATGGGAAGGTGTACACATTTGTGTCGGAGAGGATACTCCGATTTAACTAAATTTTGATTCATTACACTAAAATGATGTAGCTTGTCGAAGTTTAAAGTCATATTTAATTAATTTTATGTATAATAAGAAATTTATACGTCAGATTAAAAAATAAAATTTCATATTATGTTACATATTATCAAATAAAATGTCAAACTATTTATTGATAAAATTATATTATTATTTATGTTTTATAATTCATAAATTGTGACACATCATAATAACATTTTTATATGAAATAATGTCTTAGTTATTTTTTAAATAACCTGACATTGATTTTTTACACAACTTGGTAATTTATTGTAAACAATATGCGCCATACAGAACACACTTATAAATATAAGCGTGGTATTTACTCGAGGAACACAGATTAGTTCATAGTTCCGCCGGTTACCAAAACTTGGAATAATCTGAAATAATTCTGCATTAGCTTTTACAGACACTCCCAGCTCAAATATGTATAATGACGGCGGTGTTAATTTTTTTTTATTGGATAAAGATGATGAAACGAGCAAAACGTTCACCTGATGGTAAGTGCAACGTCTGCCCATAACAAATGCTGTGTCGCCCAGAAAATTTCTGTGTGACACCACACTGTGTCCCGTCACTCTGAGACATAAGTTCTTAAGTCTCATATGCCCAGTGATTACGATAGCTCACAGTGCCCTTCAAACCGAAACACAGTAATGTTTGCACACTACTGCTTCACTGGCAGAATAACTGGCCCTGTGGTGGTACCTACCTAGACGGAATCCTGCATAGGAACCCTACCACCAGTAAAAATAGTTTATGTATCTTAAAATAAGGTCCACAGCTGACTGATTGTCTAAGAACAAACATTGATTTGATGCACCGTTTTTGTGCTTTAAAAATAATGTCCATATCTATTGAATCTGCCCAAAGACTATCTTGAAATTGATGCCACCATTCCGTGATAAGTAGTCAGAAGGCCGTCTATGTTTAGAGTAGGAGCGAGTTTTCACAATGCAGTTTTTTAATTGTAATAAAATGACTTGACGAGCAAAACGTTCACCTGAGGGTGAGTGCAATGTCTGCCCATAACAAATGCTGTGTCACCCAGGACTTTTCTGTGTGGCACCACACTGCGCTCGTCTACTTGATACATCGGTTCTTAAGTCTCATACGCATATGCAGATGAGCTAATTTTCATGGTTTCGTGTATCATGGATGCGTTTTTCAGTTATTAATTGCACTTACACAAACACCCAGACCTGGAACAAGTTACTGGAATCTGCAGATGCTATCTGCAGATCATACAATTAAACACTGGACATATGAGATTTAGGAACCGATGTCTCAATGTGACGGGCTCAGTATGGTGTCACTAAAAAGTGTTCTGGGTGATACAGCATTTGTTATAGGCAGACGTTGCACTTACCAGCAGGTGAAGGCTTTACTCGTCTCGTCATTTTAACCAATAAAAAAATTGGGTCTCCGGTTTTCATTAGGCTACATTTCCGTTACTTGTAAGATGATTCTGTGAGATCGTGTTGCTTCCCTAGTCGAGACGCACGGTTATATATTACAGCTAATACCATGTTACCTACGTGTAATATCTTCTGGCTGTCAATCGGAAGATCTCATCGTGATATAAATCCGGCAAAACCACATTTTTAACATTGACTAGTTTTAATTTATAAAATATAAAAGTAAAATTATCTCACTTAACAAGATATTAAGGAAAATAAATATAACACGGCTGCGTAGCCTAGTGGTCACAATGTCAAACTTCAACGTCGGATCGCGTGGGTTCGAATTCCAGCCGGAGCCAACATTTGGGTAAAAACACAAATTGTAGGTTATGACGAAAAAGTTCGTCTGTTTTATAATTATAATATCTTATGCTCAGTTGATAGCTTCCGACAGTATTCGGAAGTTGTCGCTGGTGACGAAACTAGCTCACAGAGAGTTAATTATCATTAATTATAAGAATTTAACAAACTAAAAAAAAATGGAAATAACTCTTAGAAATAAGTTACGGGAAACAAAAGAAATAACTGAAAAGAATACTTAACATTTAAAAAAATATGAAAGTACGTGACGAGAGAGGAAATCGTCTACCTGTTTGTAAGTGCGACGTCTGCTCATAACAAATACTGTATCACCCAGAACATTTCTGTGTAGCACGACACTGCGCTCGTCACCCTGAGACATCAGTTCTTCCATATACGTTAAGTCCCATTGCTTGCGTAAATAACTGGCACCGCGGTGGTAGCCAGACTAGACGGTTTCTGCATAGGAATCCTACCACTAGGAAGAATATAAGAAAAAAATATTATCCTGTATTATTATACTTAATAACTGAATATTAAAGTACCTGTCTCACCCCAGAGCTCATATAAAGATCATAAAAAAGCTGTAAAAAATAAAGTGTTTCCGTGTACCCTTTGCGTGGCAAAAGGAAATAGTTGTACGACAACATGTTAGGGTATGCCATAATTTTAATCTGTTTCTCAATCTTATTAGTACAAAATAAAACGAATATAATAAACGGAAATAAAGAAAGTATACCGAAAGGTGTCCGGCAGAGTAGAATAGCACTTACCTCTTTCCTGTGTCGTAAGAGGCGTCTAACGATCTAGGATATTGTACGAGTACGATCAGTCTTTATTAGTGTCGAATAATATTATAATTTGCAATGCTGCCAGTCACGTCTCGTTTCCCGCGGGAGCGAAAAGTGAGCTGTGAATGTGGTCTCTGTCTACCTCTTATATAAGAAAAGGGATTGACTGTATATGCAATTTAGACTTGTTTAAAGCTCTTATCAATGTCAAAATCTACACCGTTACGAAAAATAAGACGTTCTTAGAGAAGAAGCGGCAATAACCTTTTGGGTCTTTTTATTGCCTTAATATATTTATTTTAAAAGAGGAAGAAAAGTCTGCCCGTAACAAATGCTGTATCTGTTGTTACGTGCAGGTTCCAAAACACAAATACAAATTTTTAGAGAGTAATCTTAGAGAGTTATTGTTTCGAAAATATTTAGGGTTTCTGCGTAAAGTCTGAACTGTAGAAATTAAGGGCTATGCCGATGGACGTGTAAGTGCTTTAGTTTCATTTTGGTCATTATTCAGTTCATAGCAGTCTAAATATTCCTCTTTATTATGTTAATAAGTAGTTCAGAAAATTCATAGTTCTTAATTTTACGTCTTTGTCTTATCTTCTTTGCCCGTTTATTGAGGAATGACTGAATAAAACAGGTCAGCGAGGTATGATGCCGTACGACGTGATCGATTATTTTGCGAGGGTAAAACCGCGCGGCACACCTAGCAATTTATAATGTGTATGACTGAAAAAGTGACAAACAGTTGAGTGCTCAGTGACCTCAATTCACTTATTATTATGATATTGAATGGGAGGCAGAATTAATTTTTTTCCAATTGCGCGGTGAGATGATTAGATGTCATGGTGTTGGACCAAAAGCACCGTTTTAACTCAAATTAAAATTGCAAATCACATATATGTCCATGGTATCTATTTTCTATCATTGCACTGAATTTTCATGTGGTTGGATTTTTCTGGTGGTAGGATTCCTATGCAGGAATCCGTCTAGGTAGGTACCACACCAGGGCCAGTTATTCTGCCGTGAAGCAGTACTGTGCAAACATTACTGTGTTTGGGCTTAAAGGGCACTGTGTGCTAGCGTAATCACTAGGCATATGAGACTTAAGAACTTATGTCTCAGGGTGATGGGCACAATTTGGTGACACACAGATTTTTTCTGAGTGACACAGCATTTGTTATGGGCAGACGTTGCACTTACCATCAGGTGAACGATTTGCTCGTTTCATCACTTTATCTAATAAAAAAAAATGTGTCTCTCAAAAGTATATTTTCTTAATAGTATATTTATAACTTTTAAAAAAAATGTATTTTTCAATTTGATTGAAGAGTACGAAGATTTCGAAATATCGTTCTTAATTTTTTTTACTTCATCTAAACTTACATCCGGGTCAAGTTTTTAAACATTAATCTACCTCATTCTTGATTGCCAGTTAGGTCGTTATACTATTAAAAATAGGAGCGCGTCATAAGTTGTCAAATCTGACGCCCGTTCATTGTGAACTCGATATATTTTTTTTTACTAATAACTCCCGAGTTTTTGTTCCTTACTCTAAATGACTAACCCATGATATTAAAACGCTATTAGTCTAGATGAGCGCACGATATATCATTCGGGGGCGGCGATTTTATCGTTCCTAAATGCGGACAAGAATTTTCGATGTCTCAATTTTTTTCTTTCGGTTTTTGCGAGTCCGAAAACAATGTTGGGCCTGCCATTAACAGGTCAGATGGATGTATTAATGCGAAATGAATTCGACCGCGATGTCTTGTGATTGTTTATGTGAGAGCGATCATCGTCTCACGGTGGGAGATATCTGTCAATGGCTCTTAATAAAGAATCCTCGATACAGAGCTACGAGTACGTTAATATTTCTAACATACATACATAAGATCACGACTGTATCCGATAAGGGGTAGTCAGAAGCTGGACACTCACTGCAAAAACAGATGACTGCTACAATGCACGTTTCACCAAAACAATATAATGCACTTATAGGCGGTGAGCCCATCGCCATCATGCGCTGTTGGGTGCACAGTGCAGTTTAATTCCTTACTCGCCTTTTACGAGATCCATTGGATGAGATGGAGTGATAGTATTCTTTTATCGAGCCGCCACCACACGGCACTAACAACAAATTTTTAACAATAAGCGAATTAACTGCGAAGAGTGAGAAGAAACCAAGTCATATTTTTAGCAACGTTGCGCAGGTAAATTAGCTTTAACCATTAATTATGGTTTAGCGGATTTTTTACATGTGTTACAGACACGTTTTATGAACATACATTGTCCAGTCCAAACTACCGTATCACTTCACTAACGTATTACTTCGCTTAAAAGAATCTACCACCCCATTTCATCCTGTGAGTGTCGTAAAAGACGACAGAGGCAAAATGAAAACCAGAAGATGGGCAGCAGCATCTTCCTGAATAATATTAATAAATAAACTGCGGTTGCAAACCCGCCTGCCAGGCGTGGCAACTATAGCAATATTCCCCTAAAATGCGCGCTACAAACTTTTGTTGCAATCTATGGTGGAGGCCTATGTTCAGCAGTGGACTAGTAATAGTATATACGACCGCGTGGCCTAGTGGTCAGAGTAACTAACTTCTAAGCCGCGGGTCCTGGGTTCGAATCCAAGCCGGAGCCAACATTTGCGCTTAAACACAAATTGTTGATTTTCGGGTCTGGTTGTGTTGTGATTGTCCCCGTCTTTCTGACACTGCATCCTAGCCTACCTCCGATCTTATCGCATCAGCGTTATATCGGGCGCGGGTAGGTTGGGAGGAGTGAGTGTCTCTGTGTTTGCGCGTACACTTGTGGCACTATAATATCTCCTGCGCAGCTATGGCTCTCGACAGTATTCGGAAGTTGTCGCCGTGGTCGAAATCGGCTAGGAGAACATCATCATCAGTAATAGTCCGAAATGATGATGACGATGATGAAACTAAAAATAATTTACCTGAATTTAAGGACTATATTCTTATAATAAAAATATCTAATTTATTTATTAATTTATTCTGTTCGGATACTATTTCTACAGCAACAAATCTCAGCCATGCGTGAAATAACAAACGGATTAAGTAAAGATGACATCGTACATTTTCATGGCCGACTCTCAGGCATCTTTACAGAATATAATACATAAACCTGCCCCGTCATACATAAATCATCAGCTCCCGTATATCAGAAGTGTTGAATTTGGCGTTGCCTTAACAATTCGGAGGGTTACCGGCTACTTATGTAGTTGTCATCCTCATAAAACGATTGTAAGGGGCGGAAGATTCTTTTTTCAATCGATCTCTCACTGGGAGGCGACCACACTGACTCGAAACGTTTCAATGGACGACCGCGCCTATCCGTAAACATAATAAAACTTAATATTTACTCTCACTCTAAGCAATAAAGATACAATGAGCAAGTACTGTAAAATGTTATCCGCTGCTCGCTTTTACTATTTTTATCAATAGAAAATTAACTCTGTTTCTTAAAACGAAAAGACGATTTTTCACTGTAAACCAGAGGGCGTCGCGAGTCGATTCTCGTTGTCCGCTTATAGAACTTATTTGTAAAGTTTCGTATTGTCTTAGAGGAGTGATATTTGCGTTTCGTAACAGCGTAGATAAGCTAGGGATGGGAAAGTGGGAACGATGAGAAATGATTCATCCGAGGCGGCGTTTTTTTTATCATTGTTTATTTTTAGCAGTGAGTTGTTTGTTGTATTTCTTGGTAGTTTAACGCAAATTGGGAAGATAATTATTGTATCTTTACCATTTACTCGACAAGTTTACATGTAAACATAATATTGTACAATAAATACAAAAAAGTACCGTTCTTTACTTCACACACACACATGTCCATAAAGTGCACAATTTACATGCTATAAATCTATATGCTATAAATGTCCCACTGCCGAGCACAAGCTGCCTCTCATTTCTGAGAGGGTTTCGGTTTTCGGGTCGGGGTTGTCGAAAAGTTCGCCACGTCGCTCCAATAATGTGGGTTGGCGGACTCTACATGTCTTCCAAAACTGACGTGGAGGTTTTTTTCCATCACCGCTAAGTACGTGGTAAATCTGCACTTTAAAATTGCTAAACAATTTTAGAGATACCAGGGAGCTCAGGTTAATAGCGTACTATGCGTACAATATATGCGGCGAGAGCCCCTGAGCTACCACGGCTCGGTCAATGTCCCATCACTTCAGCCTATCACTAGTACACTGCTGAACATAGGCGTCCCCCATAGATTGTCACAAGAGTTTGTAGCTCTCATTTTGGGAGGTTATTTGCCATAGTTGCGACGCTTGGCAGGCGGGTTGGTAACCGCAATTTGTTTATTTAGATGTTCCAGGAAGATGCTGCTGCCCTCTTCCTGGTTTTTATTTTCCGTCTGTCGACTTTTACGCCATCCACGGAAAGAAATGGAGTGGTCGATTCTATAAAGCCGCCACACCACACGGCCTTCACGGCCGCCACGGGGTGTCAATGTCTAGCAAATAAAAAATAAATCGAATGCTGAAATACATATACATATAATTTAATACCTCGATATTGAAGCTACAAGGATCTAAGTAAAGATTCTTAAGATAAGTAATGAAAATAATTTCTTTCTAAAGCTAATGCGCAGGCTTCATTATCATTTGTTTTATGATCAATCGAAGAATAACGTCGTGTTACAGAATTCTGTTTTCATAACTTTAATAATCTAAGTAGTTTATAAGAATTTAATAACAAATTATATTACTTATTTAAATGACAGTATAAATCCTCCATAATTTTTTTATCAGACTTGGGACTGACTGTAATGGTAACTGCAATACCAGAAACTACTGTTTACAGTATTACATAAGGACAATTGCATCTCAGAACGAAAAAGTTAAAAGGTAAAGGGCAAGCCAGTTGAGCCTACTTTAGCAACCAGAAAACCTCTCAATCGTAGGTACATATTTGAGGCACAAAAATAATTGATTTATTAAAAATTAAGTTCATTTTTTTTCTTATAGAATTTTTAGTTAGTTTTGATGATGCTTTCAATGCATGCAATGTATGAATTCAACACTTGAAAATACAACAGAGCAGTGAGAAGTCGAATAAATTCCAGAACACAAAAATCATTACTTTGCACGTGTTGAACAGTTTTATTGCTTGAAAAATTGTCGGAACAAAATTTTTAAACACAATTGTTAATTATCGACGGTGTTTAGTGGTGCGTGACAAAATTTGCACCCGGATAATTACTACCAATGTAAAATGTGCCTTATAACTGTAGGATTAAAATTAAAAGTACGGCACAATATTTCTTTAGTCAGTATTTCAATGGTAAGTCCAGTCATAATGACGCTTTTTCACTCTCGCTAGTCAAGATTTTACGCTGCCCTTTATTACTGACTCCCGTTCAGTGAGCATTTTCTTTCTCAAACCGATTCATAATCGATTCCTGTCCTTATTCCTTTGACTTACGAGCCAATGTTAAATTGTTATATGGCCGTTGTAAAATATAATACAATTCAGCGGTGGTAAATATTATTCGGACAGTTACAGTACAATATAGTCCAATTTACGGCATTGAAAAATTCCTAAAAACAAGTTATTTGTTATTTTTATTTACAATAGACAGCTAATAATTCTTTTAAACCTATTTTACAACCACAGGCCCCTCACTAGGATTGCTCCTGTATCGTGAGTGCGTTTTAAAGACACAAAAACAACCCGAAAATCAATAAAAGCACAAATGTTGGCTCCGGCTAAGATTCGAACCGAAGACCCGCGGCGTAGAAATCAGGTACTCGGACCACTAGGCAATGCGGTCATCTTTACCGATTGATGATAGAGAACATAAATATTTTTGTGCTATAAATGTAATATAACATTTTTATTTCTTTTCTCCGTTTCTAATAATTTAAATTATTAGCAATCTCAAATATAACATCCTGAGAATATATTTACAGGGTTCCGTTACATCTGCTCTTTCACTGTCACATTGAGGGTTTCATACACGAATGTTCAATTAACCGCGACGCATCTAGACATCTTTTCATTGTCACATGCCACCCATATGTGGTACGCGACACGCGCGGTTTTTTCTATGACGCCACTTAAGAAGTAACTTAAAGTAGCAAAAAATATAGTAAATCTTAATTCTTAAAATTAGAAGCTATGGAGTGATTTTTACGTAACTTTTTTTTATGTATCCATTTTTTTATTGAATTAAGTGACGAAACGTGCAAAACGTTCACCTGATGGTAAGTGCAACGTCTGCCCATAACAAATGCCGTGTCTCTTAGACAATTTCTGTCTTAGACATCAGTTCTTAAGTGTCATATGCCCAGCGGTTACGCTATCTCTCAGTGCCCTTCAGACCAAAATACAGTAATCTAGGCACACTACTGCTTCAAGGCAGAATAACTGGACCTGGGGTGGTACCTACATATACGGATTCCTGCAGAGAAATCCTACCATCAGTGAACAGTGAAGTTTTTATTACAAATTAAGAAACTACGAGTATAAGTTTAACCAGGGGAGTTATAAAATAACATTTATTTTTATTTTTTGGAGATACGTCTTGTTTCCCCCGCGGGGCCAAAAAGTAGGCTACCTACTCTTTATATGGCAATAAGGCGTGACTGTATGTATGTTTTTTTTATTTTATTGTTTAATATCAGACGCATGCAGCACTTGTATCTTTGGCACTTCTGCTGCCATGATAAATACATCTTACAAATATATCCCTTAACAGAATTCGAACTCGCAACTTTGTCTTTTATAGGGTTACTACCAAATATACATTCGGGCTGTCTAATAACTATATTTATTATATTTAAATATAAGTAAAGAACGCGTAAAACAGTATTTTTTTTCTCAACAAGCCCACAAAGGGCTCGAAATTATTTTAGCAGAAAATACTTAGCATATCTTCTATTTAAGGATCGTAAATCAATCAACTTTTTTTTTCATATTCATATTGATTACTTTATTTCGTTATGTTAAAAAATGATTATGTAATGGTAAACACACTCGTAGCTACTTTAAACATAAAGATCGCATGCGTTGAAATCTTTAATATGCAGCGATATCATTAAAGACGTCGTAGCAATGTTGTTCAATTATTGACGTAATTTGTGAGACCTGTTCCTTTAAATTATCAATATTATATAATTGTGACTGTAATTTTAAAGATAACATCTAATGTTTATTGAATATAATTATGAGAACTTTTATAAAAAGTCATTGAATTATTTTCATATTTACTCTGCGTAAATCGAGAAAAACTGTGTCTGTTGATTTAGCGGCGTATAACTTTTTATTTGGAATAGCTTGATGCCGGAATTTACTTATTGTTAATATGTATCCGCACGAAAATAAATTTAATTGGTAAATAAATTGAGTGCAGTAATTTTTGTAGCAATCATGATTTTAATTATCGAGAGAAGTTTTGAATTTTGTATGTAAATTATATGTAATTAAATATATATAATTAAAATGAAATGCTCAAACAAACAACAATGTGGTTCAACGCGAGTGCCCTGTACCGAAGTTTCAAAGCACGTGGTGCTGCGCAGGTTGCGAGAGGCACGAAGGCTCGCGCGCAGCCATTGGCCGTCGCCGCCCCTCCCATCGCGACGCACGCGCACTCACTCGTAACACAATCTGCAGTCTCATTTATTGACGGACTTATCTTCCAGCCGAATTATTGAAATGCCTTAACTTCATCAATTATGATTTCAATTTATAATAAAACAAAATTTATGTTAATGAATAGACAAATGCACATTATAGGCATAGTAGTAATTTTGTGGCGTTTTACAGTATTTTGAATTAGTTTTAAATTTGCAATATTTTACATGAGAGTACCATATTGTACTTCATTTATTCCTCATAGTTGAATGAGGAATAAATAAACACCAATACGTTATATACAAGTAAGAAAGAAGCGTATTTAAGCTTTGGTTTAATGTTTTCTCTTTTTTTAATTAATAATGTTGGATTAAATAAGCCACATAACAAGTAATCCGTTAGTTATGTTCTAGTTATAACTATAGCATGGGATATTCAGAAAAATCGGACGTTTAATACACTTTATTAAGTTACTAGTATGTTCTAGGAACGATATTTTAAAAAAATGTCCTTACGCTTAATGCAATTTTTTAAATGCTTTAATAGGTTTAAATTGTTTATATTACTGAAATGGATATAAATTCCATCCTATTTAAACATCAATGTATATTAATGAAAATAATAAAAAGATAATCGGATATTTCCTGCGGCGGGAGTCTGTATCATTCATTATTAATATATTATTCTACACATACAGTAACAGCATAGTAAATTATTAGGTTTCAAGGCGAAGTAATATTTTATTATTGTCACAAAGTATGTGACTTTAACTAGTTATAGATACTCCATACAATTACAGCTTTTTAATTGATTGCCTTTGCGTTTTATCCATTTTTCCTACAGTTCTTTGCAAATGATAAATAAATTAAAAAAATAGTTTTACAATAGAATAATTGTAATTTAGCATTATTATATATATGTGGCAATCTATGGGGGAGGCCTATGTTGAACAGTGGACTAATATGCTGAAATTATGAACTATGACGATGATATATTTGTACGTAAGTATATTACTTATTTTAGCAATGACTACTTACGAGTATTACGAATAATACTTATAACATTTAATAAAGCACTAGTCTTTTTTTAATTGTTTAAGTGAATAGGTTAAAAAGTGAGAAAATTATAAGGTAAGATAAGATATCTACCAGTAGCTAAATATTGAGATGAACAATACTCGTAATACTTTGGAATAAGCAATTATCATAATATAACTTTTAATCTATTTCTGTTAGTACTTGACTTGATCACAAGCCCTGGTAATCCAATAACGTCACATTATCTAACCCGGTACAGCCGAATTTCATAACGCCAACCTAATGACCCAAACACGACAAAGATTACACAAAAAAAACAGAAGTGTGAGACCAATCGGGCGGTGAGGCAGGTACGGCCTCCCACCATAGGCGACTCCGCCTCGGGAGTCGAGCCGTCCGCTTGTCAGACGTTACCGTGCTACGACCGACCGCGCTCATGTGAAGGTACGCGGGGTCCGCCCATCGCAGAATGAAGTGTCCGTGGTTGTTTGTGTTTACTGTTCTGTGTATAAGGTGCGAAGCCGCTGGCAACAAGCCTCGGAGAGGACGCGGCAGCATGTGGTGGTAAGTAGTTCTACTTGTCATTTCTGCGTATTAACTGTCTTTGAAATTTTGACTTTAGTTCACGTATATTTAAAATCTATTTTCGAATGACTGCGAACCTCGTTTTCATCATATCAGTTCAGTTCAACGTGGTATTTAAAATATTTTTAAAGTACAATTTATGTTTCCGTTTTTAAATCCCTAATTGGCTTATTTGAGTTTCGTTACAGTCCACTTTTAATTCTTTTACGCTTTTTGAGTTCTGTAGATCGGCTCAATAGTAAATCTGTTAGATAAATGAGTTCCAATTTCGAACAACCTGGAACTAGACACCAATAAACCCTACTAATATACATGCAGGGCCATCACGTCGTGTTTATTATCTGGGTTATATGTATATTCTTTCGTATGCATAAAAACTGAAAACATTCACTTTGCATGTTTAATGTTGTATGCAACATAGTATTCAATGTAGTGTCGAAAGCAGATGTTGTTCAATAATTTTTTTTACAAGACAAATGCGGATAAGTAGCAAATCATTAAAATATGCGTTAGCATACTCGTGTCTTACCGATAATATTATGCTATTATCTGTATCGCTGGAATGCTAAAAGTTAATGCTTGATTTCTCACAAAACTCACATATGTCAAGTTTTTGTTTAATAATTTCTTGGGATTGTAGTAAATCATTTCCATAGATATATTAAGTTCTAAGTTTGGATCAGTATCTACATATATATACTTTATAATCCAGGATATAATCTATATATTAAAACGCGAAGAGAAAACGTTGTACCCCATTTTTATTGCGGGAACGGAGGAATGTGAGAGTTGGCATATTTAAGGTTCATATGGAGTAAGTGTAAAAAGCTAAAAATTATATATAATATGTGTTACAAGTATATTAAATTCGATAAAAAAGTTACGGAACTACGGTCGAATTACAACCACTGGGCGACCACTAGTTTTTAATAATAGGCAGTTAATTAAAGTATCCTCACTGTGTCTTGAAAAAATATGTTGTTAACTTATTAATAGTTTTTAGATCAAAACATTCATATAAGAGTAGCGAATTAAATTACTCTGAACTTACTGTTTCAATATACATATTTCTCTCATACTTTAGAACATCAATAAAATATTTTTTCAAGCTAAATTCTGTACTACACTGAATCTTATTATATAATTATTTTAGAAGCAAGTGTAATACTTGCTTCTACGTTTGTGGTAGACATAAATAATTACACTTTATGTTTACAAAAAACAATTTATTTAACACTAGCTGATGCCCTCGACTCCGTCCGCGTTGATATAGGTTTTTTAAATATACAGTGGGAACTAATTGATTTTCCGGGATAAAAAGTATCCTACTGACATAAGATACTTTTTTATCTCCAGATCGTAAGCTATCTCGGTGCCGAATTTCGTCTAGATCGGTTTAGCGGTTGAGCCCTGAAAAGGAAACAAAGAGACAGAGGGACAGAGAGAGTTATTTATGTATTTATAATATTATTATGGATTACCGAAATTTTTATATTAAATTCAACTGTACGTAATTAATTTGGACATGGTTTACAATATTCCACCAAGAGATTGGAAACTATAATGTTAGGTTTACATTAAAAAAACGCGAAATTGTTATAAGCAAGGTTTTTTTCTTAATGAAGTAAACTAAAATGCCTACTTTCAAGCGTGTATACAGTACACACGTCTCTCGGCTGATGGACGGGAGCATCAACTTTATATTTGCGCTTACTATCACTTGGCTCCTGGTATGCGACCTGCCTAATCCCTATTTTAAAGAGTTCAAGCTCTATTAGACTTATTTCAATTAATACAAATATTGTAATCTATGATATTAAATGTTTTGTATATAACGTTCAATGTAACATATATATGTGTATATTAAAAGAAATATTTTATGAAAATAAAGATATATAGCGGTAAGTATGTAAATTTATGATTTCAATTTAATTTTTTAACATAAACAACAACTAATTAATAGTCAAATTTTACATCAATATAAAATAATAACGACAAAATATATTCAATTGAAAACATACAAACGGGCCTATTAAATCTTAAAAAAAATTTCGAGCAAGTTCTTTCGATGTTCATATATTTCACTCTAATTATGTATCATGTGAGCAAATCGTTAAACTTTTAGTAATTTACTCGCCAATACGTGCTCAAATTTAATTAATGATCGCAATAAAATCATTCGAAGTTTAAACATTAATGCTTCTTGAAAACCCTAATATTTTTTATTAAATTGCTTTAGTAGACGTTTTTTATTTCACTTAATTCTGAGACGAACTTATACTTAAACCTTAATTTATAACTTTCTTAAGTAGTACTACTACTATACTTGCCTCAGTCAAAAATAGTACTTTAAAATCTAATATTAAAGGGAAATTTCAAGCTTGCTCGGACGTAAACGTAGTGACGAAAAACATCAGAAGCAAACCTGCGTATCTGTAATATAAAAATCATTCGAGGACATGTCAACTCTGTGGCGGACTCATCTTGGCTCCAAAACTCTTCTTAACTCTTATGACCCAACCTAATACCTAGCTATACCTAGCTAATACCTAGCTTAAAGTAATATTAAAAAGTCTCCATAAATCAGAGCACCCGTTATTGTGACACATCTACATTGTTATACAAGCGAATGAAATCGCCGAAGCATTCAAGAAAATAAATTTATATAACGCTTCCGATTAAACAGACAACTTTAAGTACTATAACAAACTACTTTAAGTTAACGACTAAGCAGTTATTAACTAAAATTTTGCGTATGTTTAGTCGGAAGAAAGTTAAAGTCTCGATCAATTAACTGCTTAGCTAACTGATTGATCCTTAACTTTAAGGCGGACCTCTGAAATTTTGTCACTTATCAACTGTATGACACTTTCTTCTTCTTCAGTACGTTCACTAGTCGGTTGATAAACATAAGCCTCTCCCAAGAAAGGAGGAATTGCTATAACCACCTCTTAGATGCTCAGCACTTTAGACGCTGCTGTTCGCAACTATTTTGGCATTATTCGACATGTTTATTCCGCTACTTGTCGGAATTCATCAGATTTTTTACTTAGACGACTTTTACGACACCCACGGGTTAAGATGGGGGTGGCAGATTTTCATACCACTCAGGTCATCGTCGTCGTCGTTTCAGCCCATCACAAATCGACTGCTGAACATAGGCCTCCCCCATAGACAGCCACAAAAGTTTGTATTTCTCATTTTGGGGGGTTTTGCCATAGTTGACACGCTTGGCAGGCGGATTGGCAACCGCAGTTTATTTATTCAGATGTTCCATGAAGATGCTACTGCCCATCTCCTGTGTTTCATTTTCCCTCTGTCGACTTTTACGACTACCCACGGGATGAGATGGGGTTGTAGATTCTCTTACGCCGCTCCCATTCTTCTCTTAAGTTAATCAATATATAATAGGTTTTATAAATTGCATATAATTTTTTTATGTAAAGGTCTGGCGCTCGCCTTAAATTGAATAGTAAGCAAGTTTCTGAGGAATAAAAATATTTCAGGGACACGTGAAATCCGCCAAACCTCATTGGAGCGGCGTAGCTCACCGGACTCTTCCCGGCTCCAGAATCCTCTCAGAAATGAGAGGAGACCTGTGCTCAGCAAAAGAACTTTTGTAGCTATCCCACTGCAGAGCACACAGTAACTTTACTCTTTTGCATAAAAAATATTCTAATGACAGCAAAACTTTTTCTTTATTTCAATATTTTGTACTTATATAAGAAAACATAATATAAAACTAAATGAAGCATTCGGTTTTCCAAAGGCTTGAAACAAAAAGTATGTCCCATAAAACAAGTAACGTACCCGTACTTTTATTCATTAATTCGTCTGTATTTAAAAAAAATAACTGATTTATTCCTGATTAATATTTATGACTTGATTCAATTCAAAAATAAAATGTGCAATGTAATATAATCAATTAAAAACGCCTATTGTAACAATTTAATGAAACCAAGAGAAAAAGGCAAAAAGAAGTTATAATTAATACAATATTCAAAGGTCAAGCGATTGTCGGCGGCCGCCGTCGGCACAGACATAGTAAAAGTTGTCATACATATACATATGTTTACTGTAACTACAATTACATTATCAATATATTAATAATTATTCTGTAAAATATTTAATGTTAACAAACCATAATCTTAATTCTTTTTTGGAAAACAATAAGTCCTTCGTTTTTGATTATTTACAAATGTAAAACAATCAACAAGAAGTAACAGTTATTATTAGTTTTATATTTTCCTACATAATTCATTACATATAAAAATGAAAGCGCCTAAGTTTCGATTTCACTTTATGGTGATATTTGGTATATTTAAGTTTTGTCCGGTATGCCTCCTTATTTGTAAATACTCTATATACATTATAGATTCATAATACAATTTTAGCCCGAACCGGACTTTTACTTATCCCGTTACGGAGTGGGTTACTTTTTCTTTTTTTTTAAAATGTAATTGTCACGAACACATGGTTATGAAAACGTGTCAGATAATTTATATTAATAAATAAAACTGCAATAAACAGACCAAGTTTTTTTTAGCGAAATTTATGTAAATGATTTAATTAAATTAATATTAAGGTAAATAATTTAATAGAAAATATAAACATTAAATAAGAAGTAATTAATGTAAAAGTCCTGTCTTAAATATTTATAAGGCTTACTTTTACTTATCACTCAGTATCACAGTGGCTCGTGCTCATTTTTATTAAACAAATAGATTTGTATTTATGTACACAAACAACTTTCATGGCCGTCATGTTATATGTTAAGAATAATACTTACCATTTAAGCTACTTAATTACTTGATTTATAAATATAAAAGTAAAATGACGGATTGCAAACGTAGCACTGACACTTTTACGCCTCCCACTACTTTATGAGAGAGTAATGGAGCTGGAGGTAGACCGCCAGACTAGTTTAATGCGAGTTGACCAACAAAACATCCATATCCATACTTATATTATAAATGCGAAAGTAACTCTCTGCCCCTTTGTTTGTTAGTTACCTTTCGTGGCTGAACCGTTGAAGCGATCTTGATGAAATTCAGCCCAGAGATAGCTTGCATCCTGGAGACGGACATGGGACTTTTTATTCCTGAAAATTAAAGAGTTCCTAAAGTATTTTAAAAAACCTAAATCCACGTGGAAGTTGTCGCGGGCTTTAGTTGGTTCTTTATAAGTTTATAACGCCATATTAAAAATACATAGACTAATTTGCTTTTTGAGGCACATATGCGTATTGTTTTTGAGAGTCATTACAAATCGTCTCGCGCGCAGCTTTATCGACTTCTAACCTCACGAACAATCAAGTAAAATAGACAATAGTAAAACCTACATATCCTTTTGCATGTTGCATTTGCTTCTACCTCAAACTATGAAAAAGCTCTCAACGACGTAGTTAAATGAATGCATGCGGCTCAGACCTATGAACTTTTTGTTCCAATCTATGGGGAAGTCCTTTGTTGATTAACAGATTCGATGATACGATGATGATACGATGTAATGACTCACATATACCGATTTACCCACAACGTTAGTTAAAATTACTAATTTACTATAGTAAAATTATGTATAAAACTAGTGGTGGTCGGCTTAGTTGATGCAGTAGTTAATTCTGCGCTATGGGTCGGGGGTTCGATTTCCGCACGGTATGAATATTGTATGGCCTACTGATAGCTGTTCCAAATCTGAGTATTTATACTTAGGTGCTCAATTTTTTTTGGAAAATCATTCACCATCATAAAAATATTTCTTCTGTGCGAGAGTCGAACCGGCGACCCGTAGTCATCATCATCATTTCAGCCTGTTACTAGTACATTGCTGAACACCGGCCTCCCCAATAGATTGCCACAAAAGTTTGTTGCTCTAATTTTCGGGGGATTTTGCCATATTTCCTTCATGGAAATCTGAATAAATAAACTGCGGTTGCCAACCCGCCTGCCTAGCGTGGCAACTATGGCAAATTCCCCACAAAATGAGAACTACAAACTTTTGTGGCAATCTAAGGGGGGGACTAACGTTCAGCGGTGGACTAGTGATAGGCTGAAATGATGATGACGATGAACAAGTAAAATAACACTTAAACAATTATACTGATATGGGAATCAGGAATAGAACCTAGGCAAACGTGAGATTTAAGCTTCTGGGTTACTAAGCTCCAACTTACCTTTTTGTTATAATATTACCAGTTTCGTTGAATTGAACAATTGGACCGATTTTAAGAAGGCTGCCAATATCTTCAACACTTTTATAGCTACAGATTTTTGTAACAAATCTTACCGTATGTCACGAATAAAAAAAATTGCCACACCTCAGCTAATTCGTATTCATCAGGCGTAGTCCATATTACATTACGTCCGAAATCGCGTGCCGGCGTCACGATAGGATTGATAACAGTCTCCAATATAACATGAACCACGCTTTTGCTTCATACCTCTTCGTTGTCCTCGAAGTTTAAAGTCAGAATTCGAGAGAAGTGGGTACACGAATTATGGTCCGACCAATCCGATATTTTGACGCCTCGTAAGATACCAACAAATTAAATAATAAAGGGTTAATTTGTATGCAAAATACGTGCGATGAGTCAAAGCAAACTTTTAAGGGGAAGCATAATAAATTCTTTGTATCTATATACTCGTTAAAAATAACAGGAATTTAATCTCTTATAATAAACTTGTTTATCGTTCACGGAACTTAAGAATTTTAAATTAATTTTCTAAAAATGGACGGATATAGATATGTGATATTTTAAGAAACTCAGTCGACGGCCGCGTGGTGCAGAGTTAACCACATTTGACTACTAAGGTGCGGGCTCTGTGTTCGAATCCTAGCGGAAGCGTAAGCTGTTACTTAACTAGTTTTTAGATGCGAGCTATTCGCACTAACTAGAAGATGTCGAAATTTAACACACACACACACATTGATCGAGAACGACAAAGAGGACTTTATAGATATAACTTGTAAGGTTACAATAAAGATCGAGTAGTTGGCTTCAATAGTAAATTGATTTTAGGTAGCCCACACAACTTAAATAATTCAAATCTTATACAAAACATGCGGTATTATTTTTAGGCACCGTGTATAAATTATTATGTTAATGCCATACAGATATCATGTCACAATAACGATATCTTCCGAATAACGTCGGAAGCTATCAACTGCGCAGAAGATATTATAGTGCCACCACAAGTGTACGCGCAAACACAGAAGCACTCACTTGTCCTTACTCACCCGCGCCCGATGTAATGCTCATGCGATAAGATCGGAGCCAGACTAAGGGATGCAGTATCAAACACAGGGACAATCGCAATACAACCATGCCCGAAATTCACCAATTTGTGATTTTTGCACGAATGTTGACTGCGGCTGGGCATCGAACCCAGGACCCTCGGCGCAGTAAACAGATGCTCTGACTACAAAGCCACATGGTCGTCAAATTTATCATCATCGTTTTATAACATACTTAAAGATACATATAAATGATGTTATATTTTTTACGAAAAAAAAAAACCGGGCATATTAATCCTTTTTAATATTCATTCATACATGCGTGTCGCAAAAGGCCTTAATGACCTGAATAGCTATAAGTGCCACAAGTCTCCACCAAAGACAATATTTGTTATTTTGACACATTCACACAGGCTTTATCTTTGTGCAAACATCACGTTTACTTGTGAAAGCTATTCACGATTTTTTCCCGGGCATCTCGTGTCTTGTATTTGGTTTCCTACCAAAGTGACAAGTGTAAAGGACTTTACTCATCGACAGACAAACATGGACATCCCTTGCAGTATTCAAATAAAAATATAAACGAAAGGAGTTTTATTTAATTGTAACTATTTCATTGAAAAATAAAAACTTGGGAACTGAATTTAATTATAATACGTACAGCAGCTAAAAATATTTTAACCTTTTTCACTTTTAGTTAAAAGTATGAAATTAATACGCTATTTTTTGTATTACGGCTGTTGCATACAATACTCATGGTAATATAATTTTATAGCAAATCTGCCATGTGTCCCACTCCTTTCGTAAACATTTTTATGCCTTTTCAATAATATACACGAGGTCGTATCATATTTTTTTTAAATAGCGGCATTAAGCCCCAAAACAGCCGCAACCACTATGAATTCTTGAAGGAAATGAGAATTTCCGACGAGCGTGTTCATATTTACGTTACACTTGACTACAAAGAAGGGCAAATAGAAAAGTAATACGATTTCCAGAGCGTTGAGGCACCGCGGTGCGCGTGAGAGTGCACGCAGTTTTATAAACCATATGGTTATATCATGAAACCTTACAGTTCTAAACCGCTGGTTAGAACTAAATGATCGGTTACATCGATTTTTCTCTTAGTATAAAATAGGCGACAGTGTTGACAAAACTGTGAATGTATAATGCCGTTGTTCATTTCTCGGGCGATTGAATATGTATCCTTAAATATACTATGGCGAGGCCGACGTAAACAGGACCGAGATGTCGATCGCTCTTGGCCTATGTTTACTCGCACGGCCCTCGACGATTAATGCGCGACGCAAATATTTATCTAAACGTCTGCGGATTGACATTTCGGTCGTCAATTGTTTGTTGTCTTTACCTTCTCAAATGATGCATTTCATTTCGAGTTGCACCCATTGCCTTAAGTGGCGTTCGGATTATGTTTGTCTCTTTTTTTGTACCTTTCTCAGAGTCTTACTCGTTTTGGTTGACGATCTTGGCATTGTCTTTCGTCGTGGTGACAAAAAGCAATCTTGACGAATGTAAATGATGGCACGACATTATCTTACTAATGTCTTAATAATATAGTGGAAATACAATGGTAGTCAACAGGATTGTAAGCACATTTACTACATTCATTGATTCTTTCAATCATTTCTACCATTGACTATTAAATGACAAGGCCGCATTTACATTTACAGGCATTATTCAGATATTTAAATCTTCAGTCCAAAACTTTTTTTGTTAATGATTGAATACGTACATTCTTAACATTATTCTTAGGATATAGGATATTAAGCTTTGTATGTTGGCTTTAATATAAACGTGATTGTTTAAAAAATTAAGTAATTGAACAATTGATGACCCTCACTCTTGATATGAATATATCGATTGTCGTCATGTGTCAAATGTTGCGAGTATATTACCCCGAAATAATAACTAAATCTAAGTGTGATATTATAAAAGTTAATAAGATTTTTATTTTCTCAGGGGCATAGCAAAGGCAGGAGAGCCAAATAACATTTCTCCGATGTCACCTGGAGTTCTATACATGGACGCCGGGGTTCATTCGACACTGAGGCGGAAGCAACGGCGTCTTGCCAGGGAGAATCCAGGAGTATTAACTGCTGTAGCGAAGGGTGCCAACATGGCTGTTGCGGAGTGCCAACATCAATTTAAATACAGAAGATGGAATTGCACGACAAGAAATTTCTTACGTGGAAAAAATTTATTTGGCAAAATTGTCGACAGAGGTAAGAAACTAATAATATAACACAGTACGCACACATATTTATATTATATTTCAAGTCTTACGTCGAATAAAGATTTATATATTCCAAATACTAAAAGATGACCCCACGAAATTATGCGATAAGTATAATGGAAACTGAATATTAAAATTATTTGTTAGAAGCTTAATTAGGGCCTAACATTGATTTAGGCTGACAATTTAATACCCAAGTCACGTTTATCGCTCCGATAATATATTTAAAAAAGAGGACAATAAAAAATTCAACGTTTAAATTGCGAATTTAAGAACACGCGTCATTCGTTTGTCTCAATTTAAGTATCGCGAAACAAAGATAACAAAACAACAAAAAGAAACATAAGAAGATAAGCCCAAACCCTTTTGCAAAATACTAAAGTAACAGATTATGCCTTTCGTACTTCAGTCATAATCTTTAAAAAATGAAATCGATAACTTGTCACCAAATCTAAATTTCGTTATTCATATAAAAGCAAAGGCAAAATCGGTTTTTTACAATAAAGCCCCTTATCCCGGTTACAAAGAGTAGCTACAAATTAAGTGATATCTTTAGTTGGCAACCCTTTTAAAAGATTTTATCTGTATTCAACCGGAGGGTAGCGCGTCGGGGGCACATAATAAAGGGCTCATCAAGATAAAACATCCCGGATCAATTACATACGACCGAGTGACGTTCGGATTCCCGTTTGTCGATGTCTTTTTTCATTTGAATTTTGAATGAGTTTATTTTTAAAATATCGTCGTAATTGCTTTATAGTAGTTGTAGCTTGAAATTTCGTTCAGTCAATCTAAAATAATGTTTTACAATTAAAGGAAAATTAAAAATTGTTAAATATTTGAAGAATTGTCTCGTCAATTATTTATATCTAACTATAATTATCTTGACACTTTTTAAATTCCTACACAGGTAGTCAGCCTACTAGTGAGTCTGAGATGCAGATCTTAATCCGTATCAATTCCGCTTCGATAGTTTAAAGAGAAAAAGCTAAAACATGTTTTATCCTATTAACACCGGTCCACAATTGCGCCATCGTCGATTCCATTTCATCCATTTCAATAGCATTAGATGTTATCTAAAGATACAAATCGGCAAATAGATCCCCATTAGCTATACAATAAAGGTTAGGCTACAAAATTGAATACACTGTCTCTTTGGCAAAAAGGGAATGTAGGGATACTTATTTTGTGTAACGCTAACATTGCTCAAGATTCGGAACATAATAAGAAAGGCGAGATTAATTCATAAAGCACTCACGAAAATTAAAATGTTTACAACAACTTTGTTTGTCCCATTTTGCTGTTACTAAAATTATTATACGGTGTTTAAGTGACGGAGATAAGACTCAGAGTTGTATGAAACTTTAGTTTAGTAATGAAGGCGTTATATTGTCTGGCCTGCCCTATCTCCGGTGTCCGATTGCGATGCTTTGTACGCGATACACCTTATTATGGTCCCGCGAACATCTGGTTTGTACGTCGCGTATTATTCACCATTATGGCAAAAAGGCCAGTTCGGGCAATCAATTCATAAGCTTAATCTTCATTTTTAATAGGTCGTCAAAATTTAACAGTACCTTATTTTTCCTTCATTAAATATTAAGAAATAAAAAACAACGATTTCATTTTTTACATGCATTAATGGTATAAAGTAGTGAAAATATAAATAATAAATCGTAACACGCAATCTGTATTTGTAATTCATAATACATCGGATGACCTATTTCGTTGACACAATAAAACCAGTACACCGAAATAGATGAGAAATGTATCCATTCAAATCGATAAAACAGAATAACACTAAAAGGCATTTCTTAGATCGAAGTTCAGCTCGCGTTGGAGGGTTATCTTCAAAATTAAGAGCATTCACTCCCGTATCTCGTTCTAATTCAATCTCATTTTTAATTTGGTATGCAAGATATCGGGATTGGTTCATACCGTCTTACCATGCGGTCCGGTTATTGACCCACTCGCTTCTTGCGTTAATGACATGCGCAAACGCTTTCGGTAAACGATGTTTCTATTAACCTGCCCTTCGAAATGTCTTTCCACTATAGGACGTTGAGCACAAATAAAGACAGGCATGAGATACGTAGGTGAAATCGAATTACTAACGACTAAAAATACAAGTAGGTGGGCTTATAAAATTAAAAGCTAAAAAAATCAATAAATAAACAATTAATTTTAATTACCGCTAACTGTAAAATCGAAAGCAAAATAATTGTTTTTATTTAAAAAAAAATATGTCATCATCTATAATGACATCATCTTAAAAAATGTTCCAGAAAAAAATTATCCAAATATTATATTTTTTTGATTATTTTCTACATTTTATCATAGTTTCGTAGTCAAAAGCGCAAGCTAAATTAAGCCGTCGGCTGACAGTGAGTAAGATTCATGAATAAATTGAGATATCAAAAATTTTTGTTTATGGGATAGTCTTCAATAATTAATTCATATGTACGTAAACTTTGAGGTGGGTTCAAAAAATATATTCTCATAGAATATAGTTCCGTTTTAAAAACTGTTGTACTTGCTTTGAATAAAAAAGTAGAATCTATATGAACAGATCAGAACAAAGTGCCTAGAGCAAAATATTTATTTAACCAGCAACAAGCTATAAAAGTCGAGTAACATTTTTCAAAATTAAAAGCCTGATACAGCACATGGAGGCCTCGGACCACCGTCGTAATAATTTCAGTTTGATAAAAAGAGCAAAAGACATATACAGTTTATGCTATATGCTGATGCATTTAGAACATATTGCTTTATTAAGGACAGACAGGGCGGGCGAACGAATATAACAGGTCGGCCGCAAATATCACCGATAAACAATTTTAATACATTGAAATTACGATCATTTGAGAAACCCATAAAAACGGAAAGGCGAACCTGGCATAGCCCATCGCTACTTATTTAAGAAAAAAGACGAAAGATTTAATTTCGTGTCTCCAATGTTCATCGTTATTTAGAGAATTTGAATAGGGCCTCATCGTCGTAATAATTGCTCGTAAATACAACCCCCCCGCAACGGTAAACGAAGAATTAATAATATACACGTCGACACGCCATTGACGCCTTGTAGCGACGTCTTTATCTCATTGTAGTAAACCTCAAGGATCATATTAACACTGACGATGACAACGGTACAATTGCCCGGCTTTTATGCTATGGGTCATTGTTGACCCGAGAATAGAAAAGTATATGGTCTGAATTCCCGCAGCGAGGCCTCCTGCAGTGTAGTTTAGCGATGCGACAGCAAGCGTGCACGCTCCACGGAAGCCACGTTTACACCTATCGCAGTTCTTAATGGCAGGTAACTCGCCAATAAAACGACCTTTCCCAAATATTTCCTGTTTTGAAGGTTTCTTATGTCTGCCTCCGAAATTCCATCGTCGTGGGTGGATAAAACGATCCACATTGAAAATAAAACGGATATAAAATGCCGTCGACGAAATATTTAATGCTCAATTAGATAAGCGTTTTAGGTTCTTGGCGTTTGAATTGTTTTCGAGATATGGACGATTTGTGAATCCAAAATGCTAATATGATAATGGATATCATCGAATACCGTAAATGTGCAGTAATCTTTGCTCGACCATACAAAATTAACGATTGAATTTTGTTTCGAGATAGGTCTCTTAAAACGTAATAATTTTCGGTGTTTTTTTTTTCTGAGAGTTTGAAAACAAATGTCTTTGTGCTTCAAATGAATGGTTTTAGAAGTGGTAGGTGGTAGCAAATGGTAGCTCAGAATGCTTTGTACCATTCACAATGAGTGATATATGACCGACATAATTTTGAATTGTCACAAGAATGCCTTTCGCTCAGAATTCAATGTTAAATTATCACCCATGAGTAGCATAACGAAAATGAATTACTGCACTTTATTACTTCTGTTCACGACGTTCCTTTATATTAAAAATTACGTTTCTATTCAACTGTTTTTGTCTAATTGAAGGAAGTGTGCACTTTTGTATTAAAATACGTAATAAAAATAATGTGCCTATAATTGTAGACTGTGTGACATTAAAAATTGTTTAAAATTTAAAAGTAAATTATTAAAATTTAAATTACAATGATCACATCGCATTCGATGAAGTCGCCTCAATAGGACGGCAGTCAACCAACAAAACGTGTGATTTATGAATGTTTTGAGTAATCATGTCTCATCAAATTTGAATAATACGAGTCGCCATAAATAATAAAGTACAAGCTTTGCGAGGCGCGAAACCATCATAAGTCAATCTTTCAAATTAATCTCACTGAAACATCTCTTCTTGACGACTTAATGCGGACGGGAACATATTTAATTAGTGCATTAATTTTGAATTATTTAATGGCTCGCTTTGTGGGCCCAGGTGTTCGTCAAATGTCAACAGTGATTAAGTTTTATTTTACAGAGCGGTCGGGCAGACACGGGGCACGGTTGGATTTACGAGTTTTTGACTTTTATAAATTCTCAACGCCTCTTCTTAACTGCCAATCCACCGAGATGGAATTATCGCTCGATGCTCGCGTTGTAAACTGACTTTAGGACCATTTATTATTCGCACAGATAATCCACCGACAGCACTTTATTATCAGTTATTATAATAATTTACTTTTATTGGTTCACATTAATTGTATTTGTTTTTATTCGACTCGAGTTTGATGAGCAGAAATTGCTTCATTTTTATTTCTATCACCTAATGATTACTGAGAAAAGATAGTTAATATATTAATATATTTTAGAGTACAGATGTTACATATAGATGGAAGTCAGGAAATCATTTTGTTTGGCCAGTTAATTAGGCCTATAGAATGTATTTACATTTTATTTAATACTGTGACTAATGCGCTGCCTCCGACGGAGCCTCTTTACATCTGTCATAATTTTTCTACGTCGCGATTTATTCGCAAAACGCGACAATCGGCTTTGTTGTCAGAGAAAATCGATGGCCGACCGCAGGAGCAAAATAAATTGTTGAATTATTTATAGTTACTATTAATAATTTAATTTTATTTAGAATTTTATTAGACGGTAACACAATGTTATTGCTTAATTATGTCAAATAATTTAAAGCTAGGCAGTGAATCATCAATTTACCATAACGCCAAAAATCAAAACAATGTCTACAAACTTTACGTTCGTTATAAGTCATATTATAGCTTAATTTTATATCGTCTACACATTCGGCAATGAAACACATCGCGAACTCGGAATTTTTTGCGGATCTATTGCCTACCATCCGATTTTTGTACGGAACACTTTCTTTGAGATCAAGATATTTGAAGGAAAGTAGTTGATTTACTTTCCAAATTCATTATTCAGATTCAACGAAACAATTCTGTTCTACATAGTTTGGAAACCTCTGGTCTACACAATAAAACAGGAAAAATATCTCAGCAGGCTCTCGCTTGCGTCGCATCATAACGTCTCATACTTACTCGCAGCACGTGGTAAGAGCCACCTGGGCGAGACCCTGCACCCCGTTGATCAGGTACTCGTACCCATAGGTTAACTATCCTCGTAACGATCAACAAATCCTCTCGACAGTATTACAACACAAGAAGTGTAAGTCGTAGAGAGATTAGTGAGTAAGGTGTCGAAATCTCCTTCATAATTATGACCCTGTCCAAACAACAACAGCTTTTATTCGTCCGTTAAGACGTCAACAGTAAATAGGATTAGCCGAAAGCTATTATTTTACGAGCGTAATTTACGCGTGCCATATTTAATTGGCCCGCACCTATTTGTTATAGTTAATGCGAGAGAACGTTTCCAAGTCATTACAGAAGATAAATGCTTGACTCTGCGACCGCTCGTATTCGTATCTGTGCCTTGAATTAATTTCGTCTGAGCATTGAATGATGGCGAAATTGACATTAAAATTCCCGGTCGAACATCTCAAGTAATTGCTGAATAAAATACTTTTGTGTAACATCCCAAAGGAAAGCACAAAAAGCAAATTCGAAGCGGACTGCGGCCGATGTGCGCTCACCGTAATTTATATCGGTGCACGATGACAACTCAATAAAAAAATGATTTCATTTGCTTATTGAGTCCTTAATAACGCTGGCACGGACTCGCTACGCTCTTTCCACATATTATTATACATATCAACTAATATAAATTTATTGCTTTATTCTCTACAGTTATTTACTTCCTGAAATTTTATATGACAAATGGACCACCAAAGACGACATTCATCATTTTTAATAGAAATAAATTACAGCTCTTACTTCATTTAATTGTAAGGTAACCGGTGTATAATATAGATAATACATTTATCCTGGTCTACGGTCAGAAATTGTTTAATTGAGATTTGTTATTAAGTAGCTGAAACCTTCAAAACGTTTTTCTTAAGCCTTTAATGAGTCATACTTACGGGTATCATATAAGTTAATTATTTTTTTAACTATGCTGTAAAATAGCAATCTAGAGATAAATTACTTATGAGATAAAATCATTTTGGGAAACGTATCATTAAAAAATGCTCTGTACCATTAACGTTTGTATATAATAAAATCATGTCATTTACTATTCTTTTTCACGAGGATAAAGTCTTATCCGTAAACAAAGTATTATTATTTAATTGAAGCAAGAGGTTGCGTAGTCAAAGACCTTGAATATCGATATTAATTGTTAAAAGTACGCAGGCTATTATATCGATATTAAGAGAGAGAATTCGATGCGCGCGCCGTACCAGTTGTAATGATCAAATTTATAATCTCTCGTGTAGGTAAGAGGCACTTCTTTTATTTTCAATCGTCGAGATATACCCTCTCTCTTTTAATTGTATTTTATGAGTATTTGATTCTAATGCCGAACCATTAATTATTTATAGTATTCGATACGGGACAAGCCCATCGATTTACTCGTATGTGTACGATGGCAGATGAATGAACTCGATTTTATTTTCATATCATTGTTGTGTGAACTGTGTTGACAATATCGTGGAGTTGTAACTCTTCGAAAATGTCAAAACATACGTTTTGTTTGGGATCAATTCTTTTTCCTTTTTTTTTCAAAACGACGCAATTAAAAATAAATAACGAGAATAACGAAAAGAAAAACAATCTGCTAAATACCAATTCAGGGAACGTTAGAGTCCATTGGCTTACTACATTGCAATTTGCTGATGAGCTCGAATGTTTTGAATTCAGAACTTTTTATACCTACAAAGTTAACGATATGAGATTTTTTTGCTCTCGTACCCTAAGCAATAATAAAATTTGATTAAAATATAGGACCCTCACTTGTTGGGATGAATTAATTATAAGAATACCAAACATGCCTATGTGAAAAATGTCATAAAACATGCATTCTTATTATCAAAACAACAATATTAATGTAGGAGGTTGTTTCGTTACATGCCCACGCACACATTCTTCAATTCGCTCTTAACAAAACCTACTTGATATTCTTAATTACATATATTTTTATTACGACATACTTAATTTTGTTATTTATTTATTTTACTGTTAACTTACAAATTTTAATATGTACACAATCTCAAGTATCGATTTTTGTTGTTAGTTTGAGTTACGTTTTGATACGAAGACAACATTTACTGAGCTGAGCACAGGCCACCCCTTATTTCCCAGGTTTTGGAGCCGGGAAGAGTCCGCCGCGCTGCTCCAATGCGGGTTGGCGGACATCTTATGACTTCGAAATATTTTCATTCCCCAGGCATGCAGACTTCCTCACGATGGTTTTACTTCACCGCTGATTACTCGGTTAAACAGTTAAAATAATTATATAGATTACTACTTTTTTTTTTAATAATTATAAACCATGATTTTCTTTTGTCCCAGGATGTCGAGAAACTGCATTCATATATGCTATTACGAGCGCTGGTGTGACCCATGCTGTGTCACGCGCTTGTGCCGAGGGCTCTATAGAGTCCTGCACTTGTGATTACTCTCACTTGGACCGCACACCGCATCGCACCCGCGCTGCTGCTGCGGCTAATGTAAGAGTGTGGAAGTGGGGTGGCTGCAGTGATAACATCGGCTTTGGATTCCGATTTAGTCGAGAATTTGTCGACACGGGAGAACGGGGCAAAACTTTGAGGGAGAAAATGAATCTGCATAATAATGAAGCCGGCAGAGCAGTAAGTTGAGATATAATTATGCTTAGTTTATTCACTAAATAAGACTGCTATTATGATACATAAATCATAATCATACGAAAAAGTAAGCAAATAATAAATCCTGTTTAACCTTTATTATGTCCAATCAAGTCACGTCTGTGACAAAAACCAAGGCAATCTGCGAGTAAAAGTTTCAAAGTAATGATTGGATGCCAGTAAGTGAACCAGTCAACAATTTCTGTCCAATCACTACTTGATCGGGAGCTGCTTATAACCATCCATAAAACAATCGCACTCGAACGATATCGCGACATGTCGTCGCTCCGTGTTTACATTACCATTACGGGTGACGATCGATTGTCAGCCACTTGACATGTCGCTTAAGTCGAAAATTAATTATGCATCAGGCGGCTCAGCCCATCGCGTGGCGACGTGCAACAGGCACCCATTCGTTGCGCTCGCGCATCTCCCTCCCACCGCACACCCACATTTGCATACCCACTGTCCGTTCCTGCCTAAAATTCATCAAAAAGGGTCGTCGGCCTTGAGCCACCCAGATGCATCATTAACTGATGCGTTTAATTCCTGTCACGACAGACGCGCTGGGTGTCCGTGTGATGAATATTCACAACATTCTCTGGATTGTTTAACACATATTTGGACACTAGACTGTACACTACAGCTATCTACATGTGAATGAATAAATACCGCCTGCTTTCTACGAAGCGCCTGCGCTTGGGTCTCGTAAAATATTTACAGTCTCCATCCCCGCGTCATTTATCTACCTTCTAAGAATGATGAATGTCCCTAGAGTATGATTTATGATCTGTCTTCGCACGGTGACGTCCGGCCCACCTCACCACGATTTGTAACAATTTGCTCGATCGTGAGATGCGGTCGACGGAGTGCACTTAATAGATCGTCGATCACCTGTGGACTGTTATTGAAAGAGTTTATAGATATTTGGACATCATTATAGACCTCCTCATATGCCTGAACAAATTAAGTTTAAATTGTTTCTATTATTTTAATTTTTTTTCTCTCTACAGCATGTGCAGTCGGAGATGCGTCAAGAATGCAAGTGCCATGGCATGTCCGGGTCGTGCACAGTAAAGACTTGCTGGATGCGACTGCCGAGTTTTCGTTCCGTGGGTGATGCACTAAAAGACCGATTCGACGGCGCATCGCGAGTCTTAATGAGCAACACTGATCTCGAGACCCCTACGCAGCGAAATGACGCGGCGTCGCACAGAGTACCACGAAGAGACCGATACAGATTCCAGCTTAGACCGCACAACCCCGACCACAAGGCTCCCGGGTCGAGAGACCTCGTGTATTTAGAATCTTCGCCTGGTTTTTGCGAGAAGAATCCGAGGTTGGGAATTCCTGGTACGCACGGGCGTGCATGTAATGAGACTAGTCTTAGCGTCGATGGCTGCGATCTGATGTGCTGCGGCCGCGGTTTTAGGACCGAGACCAAGTTTGTGGTTGAAAGGTGCAACTGTACCTTTCACTGGTGCTGCGAAGTTAAATGTAAAACATGTCGTACGGAAAAAGTGGTCCACACATGTTTATAGATGCTTGAACGCTAATGGTGTGTACACGTATGTGATCAACGAGAGAAACTTCACTAAGTGTCGGACGGTTGGGACTCGGACACGAGAGCGGACCTGTTTATTCGTAAGCAGATAACAAACGATGTGTGTAATCGCGTCACTTTTTCTTCATTCGAAGACTTATGTAAATAGTTCTATGTTACTATTAATTTTTTATATACACTAAGTAATTCATCCGACCTGAAATAAAAGTAAACGGCTACTCGTTTTGTTAATTTATTTGGCTATTAAGTGCGAACATGTGATCTAGGAAGCTTACTTTTGTGGACGCTGTCGTTGGGATACTGATGAGACCAGTTTTACGACAATTTATATCTGGCAAACCTACCTACTTTCATTAACAATAGAAATTGGGCTTATTGGTTTCCTTACGCGGTATGGTAGGTGTAAAAAATATTAATTGTAAATATCGTACTCACATTATCGACTGGTCATCCGAAAAAACGAGTAAAATGAAAAGTAACCTTAGACTACTTTAAATGATATTTATTAATATCATTTCAAAGTTAAACCTTAAATAATAATAAAGATATACGCTATTATGTTACAACAGCTATAATAATATCGGTTTTATAAATACTTTCTGTTTTATCGACGCATGCGTCGGATGCTCGGTCGCAATAACTGTTTTGAGGCTCGGGAGCAAAATTATCTTGTAATTATAACTTTATATTAATTATTGGCCAAGGTAATCGAATCTGTGACTTAACTTCATTAACATAAAGTGACTTCTTGGGTGTTCGTTCGCTAAGGCTACGTTCGGCCCTTATCGGTCAGTAAGTAGCGCCATCGTAAAAGTGTCCCACATTACGAGATAAACGCTCCCGAGAATTTTAATTAAATATTAAGCGAATTAAATAATCAGTATTATACATTCATATAATGCTGTATGTGAGTACCGTCAGATAAATCAAGATAAATTTTAACGTGTACCCGGTAACATACCGTATTATTTTCATAAAACTGTTCCTTAGTTAAAATTATCCATAATGTACAGAAGCATGTTTTATAATGTTGTTTTCCTGATTGTAATATAACCTTCTTATTAGTGTGTACTGCAAACTGTTGACTATAAACTTAATAACTAAAAAACGTTGTCAAATTTTCATAAATTAATTAACTTAATATGTTTCATATTGAAGAAATTTCACGACAATTACTAAAATGTTTAAGCACAGGTTATGAAGTAATTACTACAAGTTTAATTTCGTTGCGCTTAACTTAATATTTCCTGACAATCTATGTCGACAGTTTGCAAAAGAAGCTTTATTAATTATTATAAATGAATATCAAGAAGAATGATATCTCAAATGTGATATAAAAATAGGTTAGTAACTGTTTGGTAGATAGCATTGTCCTACTGAGCATAATTATGTATGATATATATTACGTACTAATTCTCTACCGTATTTTAATAAAATATTTATTTGAAATCGTTTTAATTTAATTGTAATGTTTTACTCTAAATTCAATTTTAGAGTAAATGAATCTTAATTTTAATAACTAAAGAGCCTGATGTTGAAGTATCGGCGTATAACTTCTTTTTTATTTAAAACAGGCAATGTTAATTATTTGTATTCGAATAACATTTTGTTGAACATCGACGCACTCTATGTTCTGAAGTATTAAGTACCACGTCAGAGTTAAAAGACTGAAGCGTTTTTAATTGTAGTTATAATGTCCATGACTGGATTGATAAAGCCATGATTATGTTTCGTAAAGCGAAAGCTATTGTGATAAAAAAAAGTATTTTAATGTATTTTAAACAATTTTTACATTTTTGTTCAATTTCAGTGCCATTTTTAAACAAATCGAAACGTAATCTTTTTTTTATTCCTGACAGTGTTTTAACGAAATACCTTGCCTTTATTATATTGCCACAGGAAAATTAATTATATGCATGTAAATATTGTGTTTCATTCAATATTTTAAGTTATTTATGTGAATTTAGTATTATAATTGTTAATATTAAGTAAACAATACAATTAAAATCAGCTGAACTAATCTGAATCTCAAATACTATTGTTTGTATAGTGAATGTACCTTTTGAAATTATATTTCGTCCAGTGACCGCTTTGGGGTTGACGCATTATTATAATGATATTTGGTTGTACATTAGCAGTATGTATTTATGATTAAAACATTGATTAGTTGTTACTGAAAATACAAAATTGATCAAAAACACTCTTTCTATTTTACACTCTTTAACATACAATTTTATATAAAATTAATCGTTTCGTTAGGCGCAGTGCCTGAGCGATTGGACTTTCGGTGGGGAGGTCTATTTCCGCACGGAACAAATATTCGTATGGCCAACAGTTAGTTGTTCCGGCTCTGCTGTGCATGTGAAATGAATGCCTGTAAAACGCACTCGGGATCTCAGGATTTGTATATATTATTATTGATATAGGCGTCATTTTATTTATAGATATTGTTTTTGACATCAATAATAAAATATATTACATTTTGAAATTTACTTATTATGATCAATAAATTTGTGTAATATATTGGCTCAGGCAATACATTAGTTGCGTTCTTCTCCCCTTAATTAGCGTTACATGTGGTACGGGAAAGTGAAGATTAGGGAGAGTTTACGTATTTGCGCTAATGAGTATGGGTGACTACCCATAGGTGTCCGGCAGAGTTAGAATAGCACCTACATCTTTCCTACCGAGGTGTCGTAAGGTTTAGTATAGACAGCTTTCATTCGTGCATAATAAATAACACGATAATATGCAATGCTGTCACTATACTTCTCGTGGGAACGTAATGGGGAGTAACAAGTTTTTGACTCCTCACACTCTTCACACGTCCAAAATGGAGGCGACGTGGTTGGCCACCCGTCGCGTCTCGTTACCCGCGGGGGTGAAAAGTGGGGTACGTGTGTGATCTCTGTCTACCCGTTATATGGGGAAAAGGCGCGATTGTACGTTTGTATGACTACTGTTCCAAAATTGCCCTGTGTAGATGACTACTTTTGATACTTCGCCTTCGTCAGTCTGTGAAGATACCATCATCTAGTATGGGTATTTCCACAGTCTGTCCAAGGAGGATCTACCGTAATCGCGCCTTAAACAGCTGTCAATATTTCGCCAGGCCAGGGACGTGCGACAGTAAGAACATTTCTGTGGTACACTGCGCTCGTCACCTTGGAACATCAGTTCTAAAGTCTCATTTACCCAGTAATTACACTAGCAATCTTACCATCAGTTTTCTTAGGAGAATTCTGGAATTTACTTAGTAGACTTTTACGAAGCCCAAACACTTAACATTAAGGAACAACAAAAACAGTATAAAATCGTTTTTGTGCTATGTCAAAGAATGTCTGAGAATGTCAAAAAAGACGGGATCCTTTTTGACATTCTCAGTGATAATCTGTGGTACCCCACAGAAATAGTTCATAGTCGGTATCTTTATTGCCCACACAAACAACGGGACATAGATAAAGTGCAATAATAGGTATATTTATCCAAACTGTAAAGTTGATCTGTCAATTTAATTCAAGTCATCTATTGTTTAAATCAAATAAAAAAAAATCATTTGCACTCAGTCATCAGTACCTTCCCATTTTCGAAGCATCGCTTTAGGAATAACATCGTGGGACAGGTTAGATGCTTTATTAGATACGATACAATTACAATACTTCCACCAAAACCTATAATAGGTATTCAAAATTGGAACCTACCATGCATGCCCACACCCTGACTTTTGAATCTTATTAATAAATGCCGTTTAATAAATACAGCCACAAACAGAAGAGTGGTTAAGTTATTTTATCCCGCACTCGCAGGATAATGTTTTTATTTACACACTTTTGAAAACGACTCAGTGTCGTTCATAGGCGAAAAGAAGTCCTTTACAGCTAACTGAATTGATACACCGAGAACTGCCGGCGTAAGAGGATCTACAACTCCATTTCATCCTGTGGGTGACGTACAAGTCGACCAAGAGAAACGACAGAAAAATGTCATGGTCCACGACAGAAGTCATGGTTTACTGGTGGCAGGATCCCTGTTCCGGAATACGTACCACCGCAGGGCCAGTTATTCTGCCGAGAAGCATAAGTGTGCAAACGTCTGGTCTGAATGGCACTGAAATCTAGTGTAATTACTGGGGCATATGATCAAGAACTGACATCTTAAGAGGAAGGGCGCAGTGTTGAAATATGTTCTGGGTGACACAGCATTTGTTATGGGTAGACGTTGCACTGTTGGCTTTTGTGGCAATCTGTGTGGGAGGCCTATGTTCAGCAGTGGATTATGATAGGCTGAAATGATGATGATGATAATGAGACGTTACACTTATGATCAGGTAAACCTTTTGATCGTATCGTCAGTTTCTCCTATGCAAAAAAGAAGGCGGAGAATGAATCATAAATATGGCATACCTAATGCGTTTGGTACTGTGATGTGACAATAACGTCAAATCCACCCTATTCGGAAATGCTTTTGCTGCATATGGTCTCATGATGACAACGATGACATTGGTAAATCCACTAGTTTCTATATGATGATTGGTATCGAAACATCTTAATGTAGTAAAAAGAGTAGTCTTAAATTCTGGCTCCTCGTTAAATGTAGCTTTGTAGCTCTTCCGATCAGTTTTGAGTGTTGTCTTAATTAAAAAAAAAAACTTAGGCACAACCGCCGGAATGAGTGGCCTTACACATAATGTATCACTGAAATGAAATATATGAAAAAAGGGAGACTGATTTTATCGCTCGTTATTGTAAAACGTGCTGAGCCCGCCACTTAGTACTTCAATGTGTGTGACTCTAGAGCTATTTGAGATATTACAATATTACTATGACTTAATTGATGAAAGATCCTGTTTAAATTGTTTTAATTTGATTATTAAGCGAATACAAGTTTATTCGGAAATACGTTGCGGGTATTTTTTTTATTGGATAAAGTGATGAAACGAGCAAAACGTTCACCTGATGGTAAGTGCAACATCTGCCCATAAAAATGCTGTGTCACCCAAAAAATTTCTGTGTGACACCACACATACTGTGGCTGTAGAACACTTGATAGATGAAGTCCCACGCTCCCACATGGCATGAGTCTGATTGTATTGTGATTGTACCCGTGTCTATGACACTGCATTAATATGCCTAATGCCTACCTCCGATCTTATCCTATATATTATTAGGTGCGGGTAGGTTAGAAAGAGTGAGTGCCTCTGTGTTAGCGCGTATATTTGTGAAACTTCAATATCTCCTGCGCAATAGAGACTTCCGGCAGTATTGGGATGTCATCGCCGTGGTGCCGTGTGGTGGCTCGTTAAAAGAATATTACCACTCCATCTCATCCAATGGATTTCGTAAAAGGCGAGTAAGGAATTAAACTGCACTGTGCACCCAACAGCGCATGGTGGCGATGGGCTCACCACCTATCACACCAAGTGCATTATATTGTTTTGGTGAAACGTGGACTGTGGCAGTCATCTGTTTTTGCGGTGAGTGCCCAGTCTCTGACTAATCCAAAATCGGTCAAGATGACATTATCATACTTAAACGATAAAATTGGGTTTAGAAAAAGAACTAACGCAATTACTGCAAATACTACAGCAATTAATAGTGAACCTTTCCCTAAAACAATGAAGCATGTCTCTTTCGACTGAAACAAATTCAATCTTCAGCAAATAGCCTAAAACTCGTCAAATTTAGGCTACGTAGAGTACTAATTGTTTCTGTCTTCGACGACAGCGAAAAAGCCGAATGCCTCGCAGACAGTTTAGAGAGCCAATGCACTCCGTCTCTCGCGCCTGCGGATCCCGACCACCTGCAGCAGGTAGCCGCGGAACTCGAACGCAGGGCTGCAATACCACCAGTGGGCGAACCACTGCCTCCAGTGACTCTCGACGAAGTCACTAAGATAGTCCAAAATCTTAAAAACCGATCCGCGCCTGGCCTCGACGGCATAAACAACAGGGTGATGAAATGTCTAACTACGCCGTTATTATGTCTGTTAGTCAGTATTTTTAACGCGCTCCTCTCCAGCTGCTCCTTCCCGGACGACTGGAAGGAAGCCGACGTTATAGGCATTCCGAAGCCTAATAAGCCTAGGAACATTCCGTCTAATTATCGCCCAATAAGTCTCCTCAACTCGATGGCTAAGATTTATGAGCGAATTATACTCAGTCGATTAAAAGACTATGTCCTTACAAATAATATTCTTCCAGACGAGCAGTTCGGCTTTCGCCCCGAACACTCGTGCACTCATCAAGTGCACCGCTTAACGGAGCACATCTTAGAGAATTTAAACGACCGCCCTAAGCCTGTAGGCACAGGGGCCTTATTTTTCGATGTCGCAAAGGCATTTGACAAAGTCTGGCACGACGGCTTGTATTACAAGTTGTATCACACTAATGTGCCAGACAGACTCGTGAACATCATACGAGCCTTCTTGTCTAACCGCCTATTCCGCTTTCGGGTAGAGGGAACGCGCTCCTCAAGCCGCCCTCTCCGAGCGGGGGTCCCTCAGGGCTCCTGCCTCTCCCCACTCCTTTTCTCGCTATACACTAGCGATATTCCTAAAGACCCGAAAGTCAATCTTGCGCTTTTCGCAGATGACACGGCCTTGTACTATTCCGACAAGCACAAGGGCCGCATAACGATTCAACTCCAAGCCGCAGCCGATCGCCTAGGCGAATGGTTCCGGAAATGGAGAATAGAGGTAAACCCCGAGAAAAGTGTAGCGATATACTTCTCGAGGGGCACACCAAAGCCCGCTAGACGATGTCACCCAATCGGCAACAATCAGCTAGGCACGATCACCCTGTTCGGACGCCCTATTCCCTGGGAAAAGAGCGTCAAATACCTCGGGGTCACTTTAGACGCAGCGATGTCGTTCGCTGCACACATTAAAAACATACGCAATAGAGCGGCTTTTATCTCAAGCCGTCTATACCCATTAACTTGCTCCTCAAGCAAAATGTGCTTAAGACACAAACTTCGCCTCTATAAGACTTGCATAAGGCCCGTAATGGACTATGCTTGCGTCGCTTTCGCTCACGCGACGGGCAATCAATTAAAGAAGTTACAGAGCGTTCAAAATCGATTCTTGCGAACTGCCACCGGAGCCGGTTGGTATCAACGCAATGTAGATCTTCACAGCGACTGTGAAATGCCTTTAATCTCTGAACACACACACACACTCTGAACAACAGAGAATTATCACGGCGGTTTTTCGAAAAAGCCGCGGTTCATTCAAACCCGCTGGTGGTTAAAGCAGCAAATTACCGACCAAACAGAAACGCGACCGAACGCAAACGTCGCCCGCGAAACGTGCTAGACGACACGGACGTCTCAGCTCTTCCTGACCACGATACTGTCAGTCACGATCCAAGCCACACTGTACACACAGTCAATAGCTTTAATATAACACGCACCACGACGCGCGACCGCCGTAGAGAGCGGCGCGCAATTGTCAATAATCACATCGCGTACACAAGATTCACCCGTGTTCCAGGGCGGTTCTCACCGCCCAGAGTTACCGACACACAAGTCGACAGTCCGAATGGACGCGCGCAGCCTCCTTCGGACGGTCAGTAGACGACTTAAAATGTTTAAGATTTTCGAAATCGCGAAAGCACGCAGCGAACGCGACACAGTCCGAACTTCGAGGGTTTTGTAGGAGTTTTTATTTATTTATTTATTTATGTTTGGGTCAAACCAAACCTGGCACACGGGCCCCTGGCCCGCGAGCACAGTATCCGATGAAGCTGTAAAAGCCGAGACGGCTAACAGCAATTACATCACCGAAAATATATTGTTTCTGTAGCACGTACTTAGCGATGTAAATAATGTCAAAAATAGTTTATCTCGACTATGATCAGACCATTAATCTAGAACTATGCACTAATGTTTCGTTGTAGGGCAAAGTGCCGACACTGCATATTTATCTATTGATCGTACTTTTATGGGGAGAGTTATGCATTCACCAAAAGTCGTTTGTTTCCTGTTTCAAATACGATCGTCTGGCTTACACTTCGAACTAAATAAACCTACAAATAGCTTAAAATTAGAGGAAGGTATTCTTAATACCAAAATGAAATATCCGATAATCAATTTACATTGAAGTTTTCATACTAAAATGTATGCATGCGTTTCTAACGCAACGCGAATTGTCCTAAGTTTACCATTTTATTTTATTGCTCACGCAACCATTGAACATGCTTGTGATAGTGCGCAATTTTCTGAAACGGCTTTATTTTCTTAACAAAGATTACAAAATCACACTACAAAAGCGACTCTATTTAAACATGTTAAAGTTTATTTTAAGCTTACTTGAATGTTGAAAGTGAAAAGTCGATCAGTGTTGGTGGTCGGTGGAGCCCTGAGGCTTGTTCCCACGAGTATCGCGCACGTTGGAAAATTTATGGTTATGAACTGAGAAATCTGTCATAAGAGATACGAATGGCGTACCTGAATCTGAAATAGCGTGAATAATTTTTCATAAAGAGGATCTCGCTTTAGAAGGCTTGATACTGTAAAATTTTTCTTAAGAAAAATCACATTGCATTAATCAATCCTGAGGATCGGATTTATGAAACCATTATTTCGTATTAAGAAAAAGTTTTGACTTATTGCACTTACTCAAATACACGCATGTATAGTTAGGCAACGGCAGCCATTTTAAATTTATTCCTTATTAAAGTTGTATTTTAAATCGTATCGTGGTTGAGATATTTTTGCAATAAAATCGACGAGTGTATTTCGATATTTGCACTTACATTTGGACATGCTCGGACGTTTGTTGCAGAAATGTTTTGCTTTTATTTGCTTATTTTTTCTGTGTCCGAAAAACAGTAAGTACTTCCCGATGTACCTTCTTTTTTCTTACTCCTCATTTTCTTTGGAAACTCATGTTTATTTTAATGCTGTATTTCAATGCGTATTCTTAAAACTATAAATAAAACTGTATAATAGGTTTTCTCTTGGATGAAATCATTATTATTTCAAAATACTTCATTGAACGTTATAAAAGGTCTTCTACCGATTTATATAACGCTCAAAAAATGTTACAAAAGCAAGTCGGTACAGAACTTAATTAATTCATAAGCGCATGCTGTGATCATCTGTTATTGGTGGAACAATTACCTCACTGTAAACTTTGTCTCTATATAAACTTGTATGATTGTATCTTGTTGTATTGGTCTTGTAAGGACTTGTAACATAACAATTATGCTGGTCCATTTCATACACAGTAATATCTCCTTGTCGGAAGCCGACATCTACGCAGGCTTTATTCACCACCTTAAAAAATCTTGAACATAGTAAAATTCACTCGTCCTAATCTTTCCATCTCCGATGGACGTTTTGGTTCCAAACTGGGGAAAGATTATAACGCAGTACAGATGACATAGGGATAGTCAAAATATTTTTATTATACTATAGTCATATATTTAAATTAGAGAAGGAACCGCGTGGCCTAGTGGTCAGAGTACCTGACTTCTAAGCCGCGGGTCCTGGGTTCGAATCCCAGCCCGATCCAACATTTGTGCTAAAACATAAATTGTTGGTTTTCGGGTCTGGTTGTGTTGTGATTTTCCCCGTGTTTCTGACACTGCATCCTAGCCTACCTCCGATCTTATCGCATCAGCGTTACATCGGGCGCAGGTAGGTTGGGACGAGTGAGTGCCTCTGTGTTTGCGCGTACACTTGTGGCACTATAATATATCCTGCGCAGTTGATGGCTCCCGACTGTAGTCGTAAGTTGTCGCCGTGGTCGAAATCGGCTAGGAGAACATCATATTAGAGAAACCCATGAAGTCGAATATGAACTTTGATAGAAAGTCAGCGATAAGTAGCAGCTGACGCTGCTGCGTTTCGTATGGATTAATACGGTTTTAGCTACCAGATGTGACAATGCACATTCACTTCGATGAAAATGTATTCCAAATGTGAAAGTGTATATGTGCCACGGTGATCATTTACTATCAAAGCATTATATTGAGCTTATTTGTTAACGTAACTTGCATATAAAAATGAATAAAAATTTCACGTGGTCTTAAATATTATTATTGAGCTCTGAAAATCATGCATGTTGATACTATTTTACCTAACGTAGGCAATCATTATTAAATCAGTACGGTACACTAGACAGTGGTAGTGGTAGTAGTAGTAGATCAGATATATTGTTAGTATAATTAAGGGTAAGGTATTCATTATATGCTAAATTATTGATATTAGAAGTGCGAAAAATGTAAAGGAACGAAAAAAACGAACTACAGAAAATGTCTCCAGCTTTATTTTGTGTCGCATGCAATTGTATTTAGTTATAATTTTAAATATAATACAAGATTTACAGTAGTTGTTGAATTAGTTGCAACTGATATTTTTATTTATATCCCACGGGAACCTGCATCGAATGTAAAAAGTAACAGATAACATGGTCAGATCCATAAGCCTTCTTCCCATGAATGAGCTTTCTTTATTCATACACAGTAGGAAGCTTGACAGCGTATAGACCTTCTAAGCACTTTTGAATTTTTACTTTGTAATTATATTAAAGATATATGCCATTTTGTTTGTTACGTTACTTTATTGAGTCACGGTTTGTGTTTCAGCGATTTCACTTATGTTAGATTGATTTCGGCATACGCCAGTAAACGATCTCCTATAAATTAGTTTTTTTTAATGTGATTCTTTAAAAATAGGTTTTATTACCATTTACCTGCTTTTAAAGTGCGAATTTTGAAGCTGTTTTTTGGTTTGTCCTGTTCAATCACGTTGACGTATAAAACATACTATTGATTAGTTTAAGCTTCCAAATTAAGAAAATTGCCTTAACCCCCCTTTTTTAACTTACTTTCTTATAGAATATCGAATACAAGCAAGTCCTTTAGAAGCCCATAGTTATGGTACAATTGTAAAATATTCACACCCTTACAACAAATTTTCACCTGCAAAATGGTCATCAAACATTGTCAGGGATAAAGAAATTTTTTCTTTGATTTCTGGACTTGGTGAGGCTGAACCAGGGTTTGATCTGACTGAAGATGAAATAATCAAGTTTAAAATCTGGCGGCAAGGAATTATTCCTTACTATATCGATGATTTCTCGTTTGGTAGTGTATCATTTTTTTTATTTAATAGTTTGTTTAATTATTGTCGTCGTTATTAACATTACCCTACTTTATACAATTTATTTTTATCACTACGCTCAGAAGATAGATTAATGATTAAAGACTCACGGCTGATGTCTTCGACAGTGGGAAGGTGGGTCGAAGATGTCAGCCGTGGTCATTGGCCAGTTGTCACAGGCCACAAACTTTAGTTGCAACTTTTTTAATTGAAGTAAGAGCAAATCGTTTACCTGATAGTTTTACCTAATGCCATATGGCAACGTCCCATAACAAATTCTGTGCCATGCAGAACATTTCTGTGTGGCACCACACTGCGCTATTCACCTTGAGATAGCAGTTCTTAAGTCTCATATGCCCAGTGACACTAGCTATAAGTGCCCTTCAAAAATTGTAATAATGTTTACACACTACTTCTTTACGACAGGATAACTAGCATAGCAGTGGTACCTACTTAATCGGATTCCTGATTTCTCATACAAAAGATATCGACTTTTCGATTCGCATTCTTTACAAAACTACATATTTGCATAGATTTCTGGTATCTATACTCAAAGATAAACATCGGAATATAACTTTCCACCAACTTATTACAACTTTATTCCTTTAATCAAAAAATGTCGAATTTGAATCAAGTATGGACGCAATATGCATAGTTCTATAATCACGGTAATAAAAAGTTTTAAAACACAAAAATTCACTGCGCTCTGATAGTTTTCGACATTGCTTTATTTTTTTATTATATTGAATTAAGTGACGAAACGACAAAACGTTCAAACACATGCTGTGTCATCCAGAAAAAGTTCTTAAGTCTCATATGCCCAGTGAGTATACTAGCTCTCAGTGCCTTTCAAAACGAAACTACAGTAATGTTTGCACACTACTGCCTAACAGCCGAATAACTGGCCCTGGGGTCGTACCTGCCTAGACAGATTCCTGCATAGAAATCCTACCACCAGTAAATCTTCTCTTCTGCTGATAAATGTTTTTGCTTACAGATAAAGTACTTCGCGACAGAATCCGCAGCTACCTAGATCTTACAAATCGACTCACTGGACTGAGATTCGATGAGCTGCCAAAACCACCTGTTGATGAAAAAACTAGATGGGTGCTTTTCGTGAACCGTCAAGGTCTGCTTAATTGTGCAGATCATTCTGTTAAAAATTTTACTAATGAAGGTGTACAGGTACAGTTACCATACCTAAGTAAAGATTATGGTCACATAATGGTGAGTCGTGTTAGCTTAGGGACTGGGGACCTCGATTTCGGCACCACTAAAATCATTAATTGCCATTTCAAGTGCTGAGTAATGACTTGCTGAAATGATTTCGTGATAGATATCTTAGCAATATAAAATGTTTCAACGAACTGTGGAATGCGCCAAAATGCACTGAAGCACCGTATCGAATTCTTTCCGTCCGCAAAACCTCCTCAAAAAAGAGGAGACCTATGATCAATAGTGGGGTTATAAAAGGCTGTTCTATTATTTAAGCATTACGCGGAAACAGTGCCTGGGTGTTAACAACCAAAAAAATAAATTCCACAAGATTAATTTCTCTTAAAAATATTTTTATTAATACGAATGGCCCACGCTTGCAATGTCGCGCAAAGTAAATCGACTTTCCAGAGAACACTTATAAAAAAAATATCATACTATATAATCATAACTTCAATCATAAGTATTGCATGAGAAAAAAATCTCGTTTTAAATTAATGCATGAAATGACTGGATTGGTACAGTAGTTTTTTTTGCACTGATTGCTTCATGCCAAAACCAAAAATTAAGTCGCGGGAATGACGTATAAATGTATGTGAGAATATGTAAGAATTTTTCTTAATAGCAAATTTTTTGAACGACTTTATGCGAATTCATCGGAATATAAACACCCATGTAGAATATATATATGTGAGACATAGAAAACAATCGTTGTTTTTCTCTAACTGATGGTTTTAGTGGATTTTTATAGATTGAAATTATGTAGTTGCAATCAATCATTTAGCTCATAATTTTTTCAAGTAATTTTTTATATTTTTAATTATTCACGGTTTTCTTTTTTTCCATCAAGAAGTGACGAAATCAGAATGTCGTTCAGCTGATGGTAAGTGCAACATCTGCCCATACCAAATACCGTGTCACCTAGTATATTTATCCGATACCACACTGCGCTCGTCAGCACGAGACACCAGTTCTTAAGTTTCATATGACCAGTAATTACACTATGTGGCAGTGCCTTTCAGAGCGAAACAGTTGTTTGCACACTACTGTTTGACGGCAGAATAACTGGCACTGCGGGGGTACTTACCTAAACGGATTGCTGTATAGGAAGCCTACCACCAGTAAAATATTCTGATTTATAACATTAAATATAATATATACCTAAAATTTTACCGGTTACTTTCACATGTTTACCGCGGGCTCAGTGGGCAGGCTACCTTCCTGCTAAATCAAGAGCCGAAGTGATCCCAACCGAATCTAAATTTGAACAACACAATGATTATCAATTTTCTATTCTCGTTGGATTGTCATTGTCCCATGTTTCTGGCATTGCATCTGAAACATCCTACGATATTACTCCACAAGTATTACATCAGAGACAGGAAGTTTGTGAATGCATTTGTGTTTGAGCTACCGTTACGGCCACTCTAATATTATCTGCGCACTTGACAAATTTCTGGTTGTTAACCGGAAATTATCGTGTCATCGAAGTAGGCCAGGAAGTTACAACATCATTTTTTTTTATCAAGATTCCACGAAATAGTATCTAAGTCTGCCCATAGTATTCCTCAGTTTACAGTGTTTACATTAAAAAAAAATTAAAAAAATCGTTCCACATAATTTATATCTTTTAAAGTTATTGATTTCTTAGTGCGATTTCATTTTCATGACTTTAGAAAGTAATTCTGGGCTATGACTGCTTAGTAACCGGAGGTGAACTTGCTGAAGCAGTTCTTGCTTTAGTTGGAGTACCCCCCCAACATAACTCTCCAGATCGTAAGCAGTTCATCAAGATTATAGAAAGAAACATAATTCCAGGTACGGTTATATTTGATTTAGTAATTTTCTAATGTTCTCCTAGCCGATATCGACCATGGCGACAACTGCCGACTACTGTCAAGAGCCATCAACTGCGCAGGAGATATTATAGTGCCACTAGTGTACGCGCAAACACAGAGGCACTCACTCGTCCCAACCTACCCGCGCCTAATGTGACGCTGATGCGATAAGATCGGAGGTAGGCTAGGATGCAGTGTCAGAAACACGGGGACAATCACAACACAGCCAGACCCGAAAACTAACAATTTATGTTTTAGCACAAATGTTGGCTCCGGCTGGGATTCGAACCCAGGACCCGCGGCTTAGAAGTCAGGTACTCTGACCGCTAGGCCACGCGGTCGTCGTGTAATTTACTTACTTAATTAGTAATTTATTACAAGTAACTTATTATTAGTTAGCGCGTTTACCGCTAAAAAAAAAACTCTTTGTCATATCCCCTTGCTTTGAGAATACTCTCCTCGTTGCTCGTATCTTAATCTTTGGCGTTGACATATCGAGTGGCGTTCAGTTCGGCGGTCACTGGAAGAGAAGAAAAAATTTGGCGTGCCCCGTAGAGCGTGACAGTGGAATTTGCTGCCGCCAGCGAATTTTACGGATCGATACAACTTAGGGACCTTCAAGTACCTACTCCTTTCTCAAAGGCCGGCAACGCACTCGGAATTCCTCTCGTATTGCAGATGTTCATGGGCGGCGGTGATCACTTACCACCAGGTGAGCCGCGTGTTCATTTGCCCCCTTTCCATTAAAAAAAAATGCTTTTATGTATGTGATTACATAGCGTAGAAGCAGGATTTTTTTAAGAATATGGTAATAAGCACGGCAACTTTTTTTATTTATTACAGAAATCAAATATGGATATTCACATTTGTAATAATATTACGTAAATGGACCTGATGGTAAGTGCAACGTCTGCCCATAACAAATGCTGTGTCACCCAGAAAATTTCTGTGTGACACTACACTGTGCCCATCACCCTGAGACATAGGTTCTTAAGTCGCATATGCCCAGTGATTACGCTAGCTCACAGTGCCCTTTCAAACCGAAACACAGTAATGTTTGCACACTACTGCTTCATGGCAGAATAACTAGCCCTGGGGTGGTACCTACCTAGACGGATTCCTGGATAGGAAAATAAAAATTAAGCATTATTTTATGTAATGAATTCAATGTACAACATGTAGATACTACCGTCATGTGCACAGAAGTAATTTTTTTCTTAATTTACTGACAAATAGTGTTGAAATATCGTATAATAAATGACTGCTTTAGTTGGAATTAACGACGCATCGACGTTTAAAAAGGTTATAAAAGATGGAGTCCGTCTACCCCAGTCACACCAGGTGGCAATTATTCTGCCGTGATGTAGTAGTGTACGAACATTACTGTGTTCAATTCATTATTAAAAAAATAATACTTCTTTTTTGCTGGACATGTGCCGTTCTAAAGAAGGGAGGATTTGTCGTAATCATTGCTTGTACAGTCCGATCGCAATGGCAGTACCAGACGCCTCGCACCCCAGACGCCGATGCCTGTCACTGTTTTACATATTTTTGGTTTGGCATTTTGCGAGATGGTTACTGGTGGTAAGATTCGTATGCAGGAATCCATCTAAGTAGGTACCATCGCAGTGCCAGTTATTCTGCCGTGAAGCCACTGCTTCACGGCAGAACAATATAATCCCCATTTCCAATGAACGGTACAGGATTCTGTTATCCGAACATTTTTCTAACTTCAAAGTAGAGAGACTTCGAATTTTTCTGCTTACCAATATTTAGAAAGATATTTTTTCCTTAAAGAATATACTTTAAATGTTTAATAATCGGAAATTATAATTTATTATTTAGAAACTGACCATCGATGCTTAGGATACGTTTTGCTACATCATTACAGCCCTTACAATTTTACGATTAAACATTAACATACCTTATACGTACATTGTACTAATTCTTTTTTTTTTCAAAAAAAAATAAGAATTTTGAAAAGGCGGTATCAGAAGTAAGTTTGAATTTCAAATGTATAATGTACATATACTGGTAGTTGCTTCATTATTGAAATTAATCTTGCAAATGACCAATTGCACTATAATCGAATCAACTAATTACATTAGATAACCATCAAAAGTTTATTTCGATAACAGCTATTGTCAGCTGTCTTCCAGTAACTATACTATTGACACGCAGAACGTGAAAAGTTTTTGCAATTTCCAATTATAACTCTTGTCTATAGAAAAAAACGTAATTCGTGTATAAATAATGTAAACTTGTATTTTGTCTATTTTATGTCAATTTTAGACATTATACTTTTAAGAAACACGCTTTTAAATTTGTTACAGAGAAAAAACATTTGTTTGTCGCATTGAAAAATGATGAATGGTTATTTCACGGAGTCCCATATGATTTTTTTAGTGCCGGTCACTTCAGTTTTCACAAGTTTACAAAAAATGGGTTCGCTACTTTAGAATTATTGGTAGGTGTTTATATGTAAGTATTGAAACAATGTACACAAACTTTACACATTGTTCACATATCAATTTATTTGCTTCCAGAAACCACTAAATATTTACATTGGAGAAGGGAAGGGATTTAGTTACAATGATATTTGGAAAATTAGAATGCTTTATAACTATATTTCAAGAAAAAAATTTAAATCTACTCGTATAAAGACCTCTGATTGTATTAAACTTTTTGAGCCCGGTGCCAACTTTAGTCATTATGAACCGTTATTAGAAGATACAATTCAACCAAGAAATAAGCCCAATATATACCTAGGACTACCCGACCTGCCAGTGAAGCCTGACAATAAAGAAAATGGCAAACAAAAATCTAACATTAATAAATATTTGAATTCTCTAACGAACAGTGGTGAAAATATTTATAGCGCTGAAACTAAGATGGATTTCAATGAAGAAAATAATGAAAACAAAATGAGTACAGAAGAACTAACAAGAGTTTTAAGTGACGAAAATGCTTCAGGGACGAAAACAAAAAAATATGTTACTGAAGATTTAAATCAATACAAAATGAATGAAAGCAGAAATATTATACTACTAAATAAAGAAGAGGATCCGCTCCATGTTATGTCTGATTATAATTCTTGGGAAATTACGAAAAAAAGCCGCGGACAAAAGTATAAATAGACAACAAGAAATGGCAAATGGATAAAAGGTTAAAAATAAATAAGTTGAAAATATTGGTTTCTCTAATAAAAATCATTTAATAATCTATCACATTACAGACATGTTTGTATGTCTCGTTTTACGTAACACGTTTCACAAATTACTTCGCAGCACCATTTGAACTGACAGTTGCAGTTTTCTGATTCTCTAATAGTAGTTTGTACATAACCTCTTCTGCAGCAGAGTTGGTCACAGCTGTCTGTACCAGCGGAACTAATGTTACACTGGCGCCCCTCTGTACCTAGTGAACCAGTTTTCATATTAGGAGAACAAAAGTCTGGAGATTCTTCAGAGTAAATTATATCTTTTTTACCAGGTCTCTTTAGATTAGGACTCTCTGGCATAAATCCTTCGCCGTTGTTGTTCCAAATTACCTAATGAAAAAAAGGTATACAAATTTAGTACATATACTTTGTACCAAGCGCCGCCTATTTTTAAGATGCAAGTACAAATCGGAGAGCAAATTTCTATGAAACATTTTTATGAAAGTCAGTTAATTTTTAAGCACAGGTGTATTTAATGTTATTATTATAAAATACAATACCTTTGAAGCGCCTTCGAATCTATCGCGCAGTCGATTACTGACTTCTCTAAAAGTTGGCATTCTCCACCAACAAGTGCGAAGAGTACATGAACCTGATAGTCCGTGACATTTGCACTCAACTCTCATGTTATTCTTGATTATCTAAAATTAATAATACATTTGAATTATTTTATACTCAAGCAATTCTTCATATTCTTTTGAAATTTTAAGGTCATTGTATAATAAATGATTAATAAAATATCTTAATACTATTTTCACTATTTTTTGACACTAAAACAGCGCGGCAGACTCACTACTTCAAAAGCAGCAGAGGGATATTTACTCGTATAGGCTGTTATATTAATTTTACTATTTTTACATTCAATATTTTTAAATGTCAATTGTTACTAACCAACCTCCCAGCATTGTGGTTATGAAGTTTTATTAAAGTCTTTATATTATCACTTCGTTTCCTATAGCGGCTGTCCATAAATTCCCTAGACTTCTGAAGACCAAAGCGTATATTGTCGCTACAACCGCCCCATTGCCACCGGTCCGTCTCGACTGGAGAAGGAGGGAGTGGGACCGAAGTAATCCTTCCGCGACGTGGTTTAATCACTTCCTGAAAAATATGATATTAATAAAATGCTTTAGTATCTTCTGTTAATTTACTAATTTGGCTGTATTTTTGAGTAAAACGTATTAAGCTAAAACGGTTTTATTCCGCGGATGTCGTAACAGTCGAAAAAAAAAATGGTATATCTTCCGACAGGTGAAACAAGACATATAACTACTTTCTATACTAACACTACTAAAAATGTCAGATCGATGAGAGACAGCAAACTCTACGATGCCAGGCGTCTGATACTGTGATAGCTAATCCGCCTGCGGGGCTGGGTAATTATGAAGAATCCTTCTTTCTTAGGATATGATAACAATGGCCACGGAAGCCATGCCCAGCAGTGGTTTGTCGTTCGTCGTCCTGCGTGCAGTACGTACGATTCGGGTTTTTTTAAATTTGTTTTTCAATAAGTTTGTTACACAGACAAGTAATAAACTACCTTTTCACAGGAACATTCCAGAAGAGCTCCTGCAGTACAAGCTCGAGTTATAGCATATGTGACACCAGCGGCAGTGATTGCATTCACAAAGCCCGTTTCCCGCGTGTCTGTTGAAAATAAATACCCTCAGAAAAGAAATGTGGTGTAAAAACTAATTACTAACACTGCAGCTCGCTAAGGCTGCAATTGATTCCTTGTTTGATTAATTCTCTTAATTATTTTTACAAAAGCCTAGGGACAAAAATAGTGATGCTCTATTTTACATTATACGGCTACTCAACCAAAACAAGTTTTAAAAAGTTTTATTAACTTTTTCTTAAAATTACCAGAAACCAAACATTACAACAAGGAAAAGGTTTAATTTAGTCATCGTAACGTAAAATTACAAACAAAGTGTTTTGTATTAAAATTAATTAATTACATTCATGTATGTACATCATACGAATGTATATAATGATTGACACGTCGATATATTTAGGCACAACGGGGTTCGCAGGATAAGTTTCCAAAAACTGACTAATATAACCCGATTGTACTGACATAGTTCTTGACAAAATTGTTATTTCCCAACTTTACTGCTAAGTTCATATTTCTACGAGTATGTTGGAATATAAAATTTTGAATTGTGATGAAGATTTATTTTCAGGCGAAGTTAGTTTTGTTGTAGTCGTTCTGATCACGTACAAATTTTCAATTTTCTCGATTTAACGGCATTAAAATTCTGTTGAAAATGCCAATTTCATTAATTTTAATGAGAAATAATGAGTTTTGCGTTGTGCAAAGACTCGTAATGCGACTTACATTAAGTAGCATTTTATGCAATTCTGTGTTAAGAGCTAGAAATCATTCAATATTTTCCACAGCGAGCGTTTGTATGTCATATGCAATTAAACACGTAATAAATACTTCGACTGCGTATTCACTGTGGTCATTGGTACGCTTCAAGGCATAGAAATAAAATGCAAAAGACGACACATAAAGCACCTACACAATGATACAAAGTGAAGCTGTTGACCCAAAAATCAATATTCACACGGCTGTTGTAATAAACATCGATGAGCTTTACGAATCGAAGGTTCCATCCATAAAACATTTAAGCGTGAGACACGGTCGTCTGAATCGTCGAACCTAGCTTTGAATATGGACAAGCAAACAAAAATCAGAGACTAAAGCAGATATCTTATAATCCTTAAAAATACATTTATTCAGATATATGTATACAAACTTACACGCCATTTTATCAAGAATTTAAGAAAAGCGCAGGTTACCAAAGCAGGTACTAGTATTTTCAAAGTTGAATTCAAAAGTGTACTGGGTGTAAGAATCAACATGAAATAGCTGAATTTCTAAGAAAAAGTAAAAATTAAAATGACAATAACAAAGAATCAGATGTTACATATTATAAAATGGGATCGTAAATCAACAATTCTTTTAAGATTAATTATTTTACATATTTGCCTCTATTATTTATTCTACATGTATTTATGTTTTAACAAGCTATAATTCAGCAATAATGTGCGTTGCCCTTCGCGTCAGTAAGTTAAGCTCACGGCACCTGGCTATAACAATTAATGGTGGGTCAACCGATGTTGGATGAATATTCAGACGGCATGAATAATGTGAAAATTGCTGCGCCAGTCATCTACTGAATATGCGCCGGACATCAACTGAATGGAGTCTGTTTTTGTTTAGGTCGATGACTTCATATTGATGGCTTTCAATTATATTACAGGGGATTAGTTTCGTATAAACTTGATTCAGCTCTTCGATAGGCTTGCTTTCTTTGCTTTGATTTACAATCGATTGGCCTGACGGAAAGTTTAGGATTCAGTGTTATTACTTCAATTTATTAGAAAATTATTAATGTTTTAAATATAATAAAAGCTATTAATTGTGTTTTTTATGTTCGGAAATAAGTATAATAACTGTTTAAGGAATTTTCTTCATAGCAGTATACAAATAATATAATCCACTGCTGGACTAAGGGGTCTATTTTAATTCATTCGATTATTGTATTATATATGATAATCCTACTTATTGTAACTACAGTTCCATCGGTGGTTTTGGTAACATTTGTCGCTCTTGGCAATTCATGAAATAGACAGTTAACGAAAATTGTGGAAGTTTGCTCAAATTTTACACGTCCAGTATATAGTGAACTCTCGAAGAAATCAAGTAAAAACGAGATTGGAAACAATATTTCTTTATAGCCTTTTTATGAAATTAATTGTCTCTTTGTAGATAAGTATTATAAATTAGACTTGCTAGAAATCTAAACATAGAAGACATGCGTCTCAGTCTTAGATTAAGCATCATAATACTGAGACATGAGCAAAATATGTAGCAAGATTAGTTTTATTCGTCTTAAATGCATTAAGACATACGAGGAAGGTATATATCAGGATGGTTAGAAAATTGCTAGGAATATATCGAAAATTAGTGAGGTACATGTCGCTAAAACATCGCATGAGTAATATATTAAAAATTAAGCTTAAAACTCTTCTGAAATTCCGAAACGATATACATAACATTCATTACTGGTGATAGAATTCTTATGCAGGAATCCGTCTAGGTAGGTACCATCATGGGGCCAGTTATTCTCCAGTGAAGCAGTTACAAGCTACAACGACTATCTACTGCACCGTATACGCCTTAGATGCTGTTGTCCGCCACCGGTCGGGGTAGTTTTTGGCCAGGCTTTTATCCAGATCGTTATTCTAAAATCTATTAATACTCGTAGCAAGAATTATCCAGGCCTTTCCCTTAGTCGATTCTTACGACAACCACGGAATAGGAAGTGATGGTATATTTTGTTTTACAACCTCCACACGGCATTATTCAAAAATAATTTACTCCGTGTAAAATGTTGAGATCGAACTGTGACAATAACATACTCGTATAAAGCAATGTCATTAGCGGGATCAAACGTCCATAATGTAATGAGTCGATCGTTCGACGTCAATTGTGTCTCGTACGTGGCACGTATCGGACTCGGTCCGGCGGCTGCTATAATTATGCACGCACGCCAATAATTGCGGGCCATTGCTTGCTGTACATGCGATTACTTTACAATGAATTTTATACGATGCACAGGTTTATAGAATCCCGCGTAGTGATACTAATCATCGTCTGCACTCTTCCCGTAGGTGTTTGAGTAACGACTGTTATGTGCTGCGGTCGAAAGTCCTGTAAATTGTTAACACTTTTTTCTATATGTATGTTTGTTCTTTTACCATACATCTAAACTGAGTCTTTGAAAAAGGACGATATTAATATCCAATTATCTACTCTAGTAAACATCAGCGATTACCATATAGCATGCAACCGTGTGCAACGTTGCAGTGTTAGGTCTGAACCCGGTTCGCTTACTGTTAATGTGTTCAGAATCTACAGTATCAAGGACTTATTCATGTTAAGCCTTGGTGAACATGTAACTATTTATAAACTTCAAAACATCTATTATTATTTTAAACAGTCAGAATTGTAAAAAAATGTACAATTCTCAAGTTTTGAAATATTTGTTTAGTTGGTTATTTACATCATTTATTTTTATCTCCTTTTGAAGCTGGATCAAGAGATAGAGAGATATACAAAATATATATAAGTTTCAGTCAGCAAAAACATACTGCACTACTTTTATCATGACAGAGCAATGTTTTAATATATATTATGACATTATATTTATTAAGTCAGTGGATAATTTTCAAGTTATGGTTTCGAAACGAATAATTGTTTGATCACAAACACATGACAAAGGTTAACTTGGTTCGGTGATAGTAGCGAGGCATTCATTAAGTGCAGATTAGATAACCGCGACGCTTACGCAATGCGGTGCAGTTGACAGGAGATCGAATCAGCTGCGCCGATCGATCCCATGCTAATTGGGCCCGTATACTGTGGAGCGACGCCGTATCGTCCTCGCATTCCGCCAGGCCGCCACCCGTCCCAAGAGATACAGTGAAATTTATTGCACAAACAATTTATATAATTGACGTGCGACAAAAAAGCGAGAGTACACACCCATTCGACGTAGAATTCAGCCAGTAATTACAACGCGTCACCGCTTGTCATCCGCGATACACATAGGTATTTTTATCAGACTGTGATTAAATTTTGCAAGACGACGCCAAGGATGCGTCCTCAGTTGGAATTATGAGAGGAATGTCAATTTCGAGATATTTTGCTAGTCGTTTAGGGGTAAAAAAGTGGCGACGCGGAGGAAGCGAGGCGGGGAGGCATGGGAACATGTCCGCCCCGCTTGGATTCTTCGCACGCCTCGCTTTTTCCCCGATGTGCGCTCCGCTGTCGATAGGACAGCGCGGTCGCGACACTCGACCGTCATTATAAATCCGTGGCGATGGCGGTGCGCTCAGAGCAGGGCATTCCACGCGCTCCGCTCGCGTTATGCGCTGTAATTATCACAAAACTCAGCCCCGACTCGCAAATATGTCGTTGGATACGAGGGACATGACGTTCTCATCACCAAACTTTAGATTTTTTAAGCGTCCCGGTCCCGATTCTAAGCCGGCGTGGAGGCACTTCCCACGACGTCCACTGCCGATTATTTTCAGGGGCACATGGCGATCACTTTTTGCTTTCGCTGCCACGAGCGATGGCGGTATGTCGACAATCGTATCCACTGAATAATTCAACGAAATTTTCAATCGATCAATAAAACCGATGGAATCAAATTGATTCACACTTAAAGGTTGTATGGCTTTCCTAATGCGTCGGTGGTTAGGGTTTTTGCAGTGTTCAAATACTTTGGAGTCGTTCCACAGTTCGCACCCAATCAATCACGATAGCACGTGCGAGAAACTCATGAAAATGTTGTTCGAACTTTTCTTGAAATGGGATAATTGAAAGAGGCCTCCCATAAAGGCCTACTTATAGAATAGTAGGTACAACCGTCATACCAGTCAGAAATGTCATTAATAATCCAACTTTGAAGCAACTACGAGTAGAATGGCAGGAGAAAAAACAGTCGTTTTGATACTGGAGAATTGTTTGTTTTTTGATGTGTGACATACGAGTATAACTAAAATATTATATACCCGTAGACAAGAGCAAAAAGGGTAATGAATGATACATTTTTCTTTTATTACAATATAAATGAATAATTCAGATATGAAGAGTATTTACTAACCTTTGGTTTACATTTTTGTTATACGTGAGTTGATGTGGTATTAATAATATACAGCTTATGTGCAATTTACGTAGTCTATTTTTAGTAACTACACCGTGACACGAATACTATCTAGAAAATGATTTAAATTACAAGCTACTTCTAAAATTAGTTCACAAAGAGTGTGTGTTTTGTAAAATTGTGGATAATGAATTCATAATTCTTCAATATTTGGTTAAAAATATATAATTTTTCAAAGATTTTTTTTTACTATCTTTAAATGATATAAGAGATGTGATATAATAATCTTTTCTCTATTACAACAACCAAGGGCTCTCGTTAAAACATTGCCAAATATTTAAAAATTTAGAGAGTATCATAGGCTACATACTACATGGAGCCTATAACAACATTAATCAATTGCAATGCGACATAAATTATTTCGATACAAAACAGAGTGCGAATGGTTCGTGAAGCGTCAAATTGACGCGATAAGGCGGGGTCCGACGTCCGCGAGATCATCTACCGCGGTGCCCATATGTGAAATTGTTAAGGATTTTGCAATTTTAATTTTATTTATAAGGTTACAATTCAAGGCATGAGCGGCGAGAATGGTAGATTAAATAAAACGTTGGTATTTACTTTAATAAAACAACATTCGCTGTTTTTAACATAGAGGTAAATGATACCCAAGTTTTTTGGCCGTTGTCACAAACTTCCTTCTCCTTATTTGAGGTACGCTGTTTCTGTTCAAGTAATTACTTTACAATTAATTCACGGTCTATTTTAACAGACCCGGTACCATGCCGTTAAAAAAGAAAAGTAAAGTTTCAGCCTATAAATGTCCCACTGCTGAGCACAGGCCTTCTCTCATTTCCGAGAGGATTTTGGGGCGAGGAAGAATCCGCCACGCTGCTCCAATGCGGGTTGGTGGACTTCTCATGTCATCGAAATATTTTTTTTTATTTCTCAGACATGCAGGTTTCCTCACAATGTTTTCCTTCACCGCCGAGCACGTGGTAAATCAGTACTTAAAATAACAATTTTAGAGGTGCCGGCACCGGGGATCGAAACCAGGTCACTCGCGTACTATGAAATTTATAGCGAGCGCCTAGCCCCTGAGCTACTACGGCTACCATGCCGTTATATGATATCATATTATATTATCACGAGACAGAGTAAGAGACAACGAGTGTTGTTTCTTATTAGTAACTTGACGATTTTAAAACCAACCATAGAACAGCCTTTTCTATGCATAATAAGTCGACGGCCTTTTTTATGTCACGCTTCAAGTTTCAGACCTTTTCCTATTTTAAAGGGTATTGTATAATCAGTTTCACCCCTGGTTGATAGACTTCAAAATACTTCAAAATAGTGATGATGTTCTCCTGATCGATTTCGACCACGTCGACAACTTCCGAATATTGTCGAGAGCTGTCAACTGCGAAGGAGATATTATAGTGCCACAAGTGTCCCCGCAAACATAGAGGCACTCACTTGTCCAAATCTACCCGCCTGATGTAACGCTAATGCGATAAGATCGGAGGTAGGCGAGGATGCAGGGTCAGAAAGACGGGGACAATCACAACACAACCAGACCCGAAAACCGACAATTTGTGTTTTAACACAAATGTAAGCTCCGGCTGGGATTCGAACCCGTCCTAGAAGCGTAGAAGTCAGGTACTCTGACCACTAGGCCACGCTAGTATTTCTATCATGTATCCACGTCGAAGATATCGTGGTGGCGACGTAAGAAACTTTGCCAACTGCTCTAATCACATGGGTTTCAGTGATATATATTTTCGTTGATGTAGTTGCTGTTAGCCTTCTTGGCTTTTACAGCTTCATCGGATACTGTGCTCGAAGGCCAGGGGCCCGCGTGCCAGGTTTGGTTCGACCCAAACATAAATAAATAAAAACTCCTACAAAAACCTCGAAATTCGGACTGTGTCGCGTTCGCCTGTGTGTCGCGAGATCGCGAAAGCACGCCGCTGCGATCTTAAATCGGTTTCGGTGAATGTGACGAGTCAAGCAGTTTGTTCACCTGGTGAGTGCAACGTCTGTCAATCAAAAATTCTGTGGCACGCACAAAATTTTTGTGTGGTACCATACTGCACTTGTCACCCTTAGACATTAGTTCTTAGATCTCAAATGTTCAGTAATTATACTCCTGCATTGGAATCATACCACCAGTCATCATCATCATCATCATAGAAGTCTATAAGTAGTCCACTGCTGAACATAGGCCTCCCCCATAGATTGCCACAAAAGTTTGTAGCTCTCATTTTGGGGGAATTTTGCCATAGTTGACACGATTGGCAAGCGGGTTGATAACCGCCGTTTTTTTTATTCAGGTGTACCAGGAAGACGCTGCTGCCCATGTCTTGGTTTTTATTATCCCTTTGTCGAATCTTACGACACCCATGGGATGAGATGGGGTGGTCGAAGAATACCAAACCTAAAATATGCAAACCGACAGACAGACATCGGCGTCTGAGGTGCTAGTCGTCTGATACTGCGATCGCGATCGGACTGCCAAGGTACCAAGCGCGATGATTACAATAAATTATTCCATCTTCAGAAAGGCATATGTCCAGCAGTGGACTCTTAACAGACTGAAGAAGATGATGAAGAAAAGAAGAAGTATTTTTTTACTTCAAAATATATTTAAATTGTGCTATTCATCTCGTGCACAAATTATTTCTTACACAGTGGTGTGGGGGAATGTAGTATGGTGCACTCACGTTTACGTACTTGCAAGGTAAGGCGCTCGCCACTGAGCCCAAAATAGCTATTTTAGGCTAAGCGGCGAATTTTTAAAGAGTAGCAACATTATTTGCTAATGTTACACAAATAAGATGCTACAATTTAAGAAAATCTCGTTACTTTAAATACTTTAGAAGTTCTGAGGATCAAAGCTTTAATGTTGTCAAGTTTTCAGTAAATGTTTTGCCGATTCGCTCACTAAGAAGAGAAAGAAACAAACTTAATTTGCCAAGATCTGCTTCCAATTTAAAAATTTGTAAGCAATTGTATATACGATGTTACTTAGTTAGGTTTCTCTCCTTTACTTTAATGGATTTCCGCAAAGTAATGCCGGATTCTATTAACTATCTTAATTTGCTGACGTAAATGCGTATCTTGTTTGGACCACAACACGAATCGGCCGGACGTTCCCGCTAGAAACTGATAAACTGAAACACGCTCCTCCGATATAGATCGCAGTTGCATTCGCTCATCTGAGGCGACTTTAAATTAACCGTTCACGCACTCCCGTTCAGGAATTTTAGATTTTAAACGGAGGCAACGTCATCGCAACACTCGTTTCTTGACTTTTAGTAAATTATGCTGTTTTGTTTCATTTCATTGACATTTAAAGAATAAAGATACGATAGTGAAGCAGTAGTGTGCAAACATTACCGTGTTTTGATCTGAAGGGCACCGAGAGCTATTGTAATTACTGGGAATATGAGTTACTGATGTTTCAGGCCGATGAGCAGTGCGGTGTCATACATAAATGTTTTGCGTGACACAGCATTTGTTATACACAGACATTGAACTTACAATCAGATGAACGTTTTGCTCGTCTCGTCACGTTCTCCTTTAATTTAAGAAAAAGAATCGTTCAAATTAGACTATGCCATAAAAGTCATCGTGAGTTATATCGGCGGTATTCCTATGCAGGTATCCGTCTAGGTAGGCCCTACAAACCGAACTTCCGAGACTTAAGAACTGATGTCTCATGGTGACGGGCGCAGTGTGGTGTCACACAGAAATGTTCTGGGTGACACAGCATTTGTTGTGGGCAGACGTTGCACTTACCATCAGGTGAACGTTCTGCTCGTTCCGTCACTTTTATCAAATTAAAAAAAAATACAGTTTTAAGAGCAGATTTATTACGTATTCGGCTGTCAAGTTAGACGTCGTGAGGAATAGGTATGTTTAAGAAACCAAAAATATTTTGACGGCGGACTGGACTCTCGTTAATGCGACGCGGATTATGGTCAGCAATAATCAGACTGTTGCTTAACTTATAATGTTTAATCGTCATTATTTTTAGCACGCTTTTTATTAGCTTGACCTGTATATATTATGTAACTAACAATGTAATAATAATTTTATTATTACATTGTGAGTTTTAATTAAATTTTCGCACACTTCTAGATGTCCGTATAATTTGTACACGTATTATGGAACGATAGCAATACAATGAATCCCTGACTATGGCACGATAATCTCACCATGATCGTTGCTATTCAAGTGTGTTTTTTTAGTTTTTAAACTTTAATATGAGTATTTCTTACCACTGATTTTTAATTGTAAAATACATTATGCTTTTATCTTTATATTATCCTATTTGTACCTGATAGAAAAAAAAAACAATTTTCGATTGCGAGCAATATGAACCCTGACACAAATCTGAATTCCTCCACGTTACAGCTCCATCCCCATTCCTTATTTCTTGAGTGAATCATGAGATGCAATGTTTCCTTGCCAAGTATCGTGTGTCGCGAGACGTCGTGTGTCATAAACACGTATGTCACAAACGCTACCTACGCCGTTCCTCGGCTGACTCGTAAAGATATCATAACTTGTTACGATTTGGACAAACGGGGTATCTAGAAGATTATTATATCTTAAAATGTATTTTTTAAAATCTGTGTTGAATTCTTGCACTGAAAAATATTGCTTCTGTGAAAATCATAGGTTACTTTTTGTGCATACGTTAGTATGAGCATATGTGTGTAAATGGATATATGTAAGAAAGTATGATGTTTTACGTATGTATATGCGTATCTGTATATATATAATGTGATGGACGGCACCATTATCATTGTAATTAACTTCTCATGTACATATACCTAATTGATTTTTAGAGATTAAACGCATCGAGAATAGTGTAGTGGTTAATGGTTAAGAAGATTGTTTTGTGTAAATAAAATTATGGAGATCTGCCGCTGTGCGCACATCACGAAAAAAATTTTTTTTTAGTTTTACTTCTTTGACACACCGTCATTACCTAAAAAAATAAATCTCTTTTTCGTTCAAATTTTCATTCATACTAACATAAATACGAAAGAAAAACTCTAAAAACTCTCTCTGTCCAGCTTTGGCTAGTTTTTCTATGAAATACGATTTCGGATTGCCACTAAGAACCTCGGAAATAGAATACGAAGGCAATGATTTCGTGTACAGGTGGTTGTAGATGGAACACGTTCACCACTGAGATACCGCAGACATGAGTTTTTTTAATGTAGTAAGTGTCTATTCCAGCACGTGGCTCACTTGACGTTAAGCGCCATCTTGGCTATAACAGTTGCTGTGTCACCCAAAACTTTGAGATGCAAAGTCCTTTGTGACACTGTTCTGCGCTCGTCACCCTCACAACACAGGTCTTCTCTCATTTCTGAGAGATTTGGAGCCGGAAAGAGACCGCCACGCTAATCCAATGCGGGTTGGCGACTTCACATGTCCTCTATTTTTATTCCTCAGACATGTAGGTTTCTTCACGATGTTTTCCTTCACCGCTGAGCACGTGGTAAACGTGTGTTTCTCACTACTAGCAGCAGAATAACTAACATAATTGTGATACCTGTCTAGGACTCCTGTATAGAATTCATCACAGTATACGCAATTTTTAGTTCTTAAAACCGCTATCCACTTATTAAATATTTCATATTCTGTGGATCCTAAATCTATATAAATCTCATCCCGTGGGTGTCGTTAAAGTCGACAGAGGGAAAATTAAAACCAGAACATGGGCAGCAGCATCTTTCTGGAACAACTGAATAAAACTGCGGTGGGATCCGCACTTTATTACCCTTACTCGCCCACCAAGCGTGGCAACTATGGCAAAATCCCTCCAAAATGAGAACTACAAGCTTTGTGGCAGTCTATGGGGGAGGCTAATGTTTAGCAGTCGTATAGTGATAGGCTGAAATGATGATGATGATGAAAATTTGCTTTTGTTTTTGTACAGTATGAACACAAAGTCAAGATATCCAAAACGCTTATTATATTAGTATAGTTTATCTGCACCAATACTTCGAGAACAAATATTAGTACTAGCTGTAAGATTTCTATGCAGGAATCTGTCTAGGTAGGTACATCGCATTATACTGTCAAACAGTAGCGTGCAAAAAGTGTAATTACAGGTGATGTGACACTTAAGCACTCATATCTCAGGATGGTCAAAGAAACAGAACAAAGAAATGTTCTGGATGACGGAACTGGTGTCTGGGTGGACTGTGTTTATAGATATGCAATAAGGTTCTTTCTTTTTTTTACGCGATACCCGTCGCTAAGATTTCTCCCCTAAGGTGTGTAATTATCTAAAGGCCATAAATGTCATGTGCGGGAATCGAAACAGCGTTCTATACCGTTTTACGTAATTGTTATTCAACTGGACGCAGTCACAAATAAAACGTAAAATGTATAACAACTAAGAGTAGGTACACCACCTGCATACATATAAAATGCCTAAAAAATCACTGTATATATTGTTTTTATAAATAGAAATTTTAAACATTTTGGTCACATTTAAAGTATAAGTATAAATTAGGCAATGGTAATTAAAAATGGAAAGTCGGCCCAAAGGTAGTTATAAATTACCATCGCTGAATAAGCGAAGTAGCGCAAAAAGACGAAGGATGACTTCTTTAAACTTGGATCAGTTTAATACGAGGACAATACATCGGGCTGTCAACGCGACCGCAACGGAATGTTTAAGCGAACCAGAACGTTTTATCTCATCTGATTAATTCAAATATTTAGCGCAATAAATACAGTGTTACGGTGGAGGACTATGAAGAATGCATAAAACCAGGGATCGAAAACTAACGTCGTAAGAACTATGAAGAATTTTAAATCACTCGATCAAAAGCAACAAATATAAGTTTTAGATCGTAGATAATCTTCATTAGATAAACTGTCAAAAGTGCTTGAACACACCTATAACTTAATAACCCTTCCAAACATAAGAGGAGACTTGTTCTCTATAGCTGCTTTTTTAGCTTCACAATATATGATTCGAAGTGCCATAATAAAAACCCGTACTTAACGGTAATTATAATTATAGCAATTTAAATGTGTAACATTTAACGTTTGTAAGTATTATGTTTCTAATATCGATTAATTTGTCCTATAATTAATGACTTATGTTAGAGTTACTGAGACTCTGGCATATATTTTAATAATTAAAATGGAAGACCTCTGGTTTTTATTGGACGGCAGCTCAACTCGTAACGTTGTCGCGACCGTCGGTGTGACGGCGGACGACGCATGCGAGCAATTGCGTCAGTGTCATCGTGTCAACGCGAGACCATTGTGGGCTCTTTGGCCGATATATGAGCGTCTCGCTGCTGCCGTACACCTGATTTATCGACGTCCCGGCCCAACTCGGCGACGGGGGACGTGCTGTCGCCGCCCGAATAAAGCGCATTCTCACGCTACCGAACGCACGCGAACGCTCCCGTCCCTTACCCGTATTTAAATGGAACGATCGTTTCTCATTCCATTCCCCCAGATATTTTACGTCGGGTAATACGATACGACACTGTCCGGCTCTTTCTGCAGTTTTCGCGTTCGTTTTTTGCCTCGGCCCGCTATTGTTCACTTGTCAATTTCTTTAGCTAATGCGAGTAAACGTCTCATTATGCGGTGCGGTGCGTCCGCGACGCGCATTGCGTGTTGTGACAGCAACCACCCACCGGAAGAGACCGAGCGTCATTCAGCCGCGCACAAAACGCGAATACTTTATTCAATGTACGTCCGATGGCTAATTTGAATGGATTGTGCCCATTAAATGAGAATAATTAGCTCTTTCAATGTATGTACGTTTGGCTGAAGCATGACAATACGTCTCCGTTATAAGTCATATGGTCAGCATTTGTTTCGCTATATTTTGTTATTTTTTTGACTATAATTTATTTGCTATGAAAAATCTGTATATATCTGTATATATAATAAAACATACTAATTTTTCATACAGAAATCGTTTCTTGGCAAATTCGAAATTATAGCAACAATTCACTGCTACACCGAGCCGTAATCGCATTTACCAAGTTGTCTGACATTGACGAAGCTGAATGCCTTCACCAAGCGACTTCTCAAAGTTTCTTTTAATGCCCAGAGAAAGACCGAGCGAAGTTGCAAAGAACGCGGTTGAATAATTTTCTTAGTCCGTTTTTGGCATAAAAAAGTAATTTATGCCTTTGCTGATCCTGTAATGTAAGTAGGAGTATTTCGCTCGCTTATTGTAACATTGGCAAAGGGGTGACAGTGATAAGTGCGAGACGACGACATCTACCGCGCGGCTGCCACTCGTGACAGACATACGTTCGTCCTATAAAAAAAACTAACTCACAAAACACTGTAGAGAAAGAGAACAAATTATGAGTATCAGTGTACGTTGAAGCAAGACACACTCCAGGAGGAATAATCTTATAGATTTTCTACAGCGATAGTAGCAAGATATCGCCTCCACCAACAATTTTGTGCTTGAGATGTCGATTACTCTTCGCCAGGTTCATGTTTGACTTTCAAATAACTTAGGGGAACCACTGTTTATTCCGGTAAGAGCGAACGAGCTGACGTCCACTATATCGAGCAAAGCTTATAAATATTTAGTTGGGCTTTATTTGGCGATCTGCAAATTATTTGTCAGAGTTCAAAGGCATAAATAAAATGACGATCGATACATGTTTTTTGGATCACAAAGTTTAAATTAATTCTGACGAAGCTTGTTTTTTTATGAAATAGTCGATTTCGTAATAAGCCTAAAGAAATGTGCTTGGCGAAATATTTACTTTATTAAACTTCAAAATATCTTAGTCCTAATCGGACATCATTATACAATGAAACGTGTTAAATTTTTGATATTGAAAAAAAAATTAATTAACTGTAAGAGGAGTTACATTTTGTATGGTATATATTTAAATATATATATATATAAATATTTTTCAGAGCGATTTAGGAAAGCACCGTATTATCCCATAAAACCTAAACTTAAAGCTCGTCCATATCGAATTTCCAGGTCAGTTTGGTTTAAGTAATTTACATAATAAAATACTTATTAAGATGTAGGTATCAAAAACTTAAGTATTATAAGTGGCTGAACCCAAACCAATAATCGATATCAACAAAATAACGACCATTATCCGCATCGAGAGAAGCGAGGCTGGATGGACATTGGCCATAAGAGTGAAAAGATTAGATATAACGAAATGCTCCCCGGAAATTACACTATAATTAAGAACATTTACGTGTTTGGGGCGCCAAATTTATCGCCGAGTTTTTTGTCGATATGAAGCCATTCTTGAGTATTTATGTGAGGATCCCGAGGTATGTGTGAGGTCCAAATGCTGCAGTAGTCGGGTTATCGTGTGGTAATCTTTATGGGCCCCCGGAGACCCCTCGCTGCGACCTGTCGACACTTAATGGCCCGCTGAGATTAGTATAAGGCCTTAGACCCCAATATTTTGGGAGCCCGTGTTTGTGGCTTTGTTTATAGCTTAATTAGGCTGTTTTGTATAAGTGGGAATTGGTACCGGCGTCGAGTCTAGCCCGATAAGGTGTCGAGGTATTTACGATTTGATATCGTAGTGCTGACTTTGATTACGAGGTTTTATGTAGTCGTTTTGTTAAAGTCACGTTTTATGATACTAGACTCACCGATTAATTTCAAAGAACTTACTTTAATTATTTCCTACTGCATTTTTTTGAAATTAGAAACTACAGCCGGTATATTTAATTAACGACAAAAAGATTCTTATAATGTTGAAGTATAAAGATGTTCACATAACTTCATTTTTTTGAATGATTTGCAATCAATTTTTATTTATCATACAGCAACTTAATTATTGACTATGTTATGTTACGCTATTAGTTAAAAAGTATTGAAATAAAAAAAAAATCTTAGCGGTTGTTTTACACAAAAATAAATTACTTATACAAAACTTTATTTTTCCTTTAGCCGCTCTTAACGACATACGTTAAGTTCCTGAACACGGCGCGATATACAACTATTTACAAACGTATTGTTCATACATATCAATATCTCATTCGGCTCTTACGTTTTATTTCATTTAAGTCATTATTACAAGCACTCAGGTTATTGAGGTCTTCGCTTTCTTATTGGTAAATACGAGAACTCATTAAATGAAATATTACTTTAGGCCAGCAATCACTGGACAGTAAGTACGTGTATGATAAGGCCCTTTAAATAAGAATGAAATCCTTTTTTCATTGATAAAGATTTGACACCGAAAAACAACGAAGTTAAGAATGCATCGACTTACTAATGAAGGGGACCAATTAACGATGATTATTTTTTCTCACGACTTGTTGTGATACAGGACGCCACTAGATTATTATAACGAAATTATTTTTGGTTTGCTTTAAGCCAAATGTGCTTTTTTTACAATCAACCTTGTTACTAAAAATAATTGTGGTAAGTCTGGCCGAGCACTCGCACTTAAATTCATTAAAAGCGAGATATCCTAGAATAAAATGAATATAAGTCCTAGCCACAAAGTTGGCGCCACTAAATTGATGAATTGGATTTTTTTTAAATGCTGATTATATCATGTGCATAGCGGTGAAGCAATACATTGTGAAAGAATCTGCAAATTTGGAGAAATATTTCGAAGAAATAAATTCCGCCAACGCAGCAAACTCACCAGTGCTCAAAGGAATAAAATAAAGGACTTTTTTACATTATATTACATAAATACACACCGTCACGCCTTTTTTTCATACAAGAGGTAGGCAGAAACCACTCGTTTTTTCCCTCCGCGGGAAATAAGACGTAACGGTTTGCGAACAATATCGTCGCCATTTTAGTAAGAGTCAAAAATTCTTACTTTCCATTGCGTTCCCACGAGCAGTATAGTAACAGCATTGCATAATATTATGATGTTGTTCAGCACGAATAAAGACTGTCAGTACAATACCTTAGTCGCCTCTTACGACACTTCGGTAGGAAAGAGGTAGGTGCAATTCTTCTCTGCCGGACACCTATCGTCAATGTTTAACTAATATTTGACGTACTTACTATAAAGAACTTAATTATCAGCACTGGTCACTAATTATAAATCGTTATTTATTGGTAAATCGAAGCTGGATAAGACGAAGTTATCTACAAAAATTCTTCAGTGTTTCTAGTCGTTATTCTATAATACGTCATGATTCATTATTATTCACTTGTGCAGCTTACGTCATGGTTAGCTATGTCAGAAATAAATCACAGTAAAATTACGTCGACTGACATTAACAGGGCTATAATTGTGGGAAAATGTTTCAATTATAGGTGAAACTTGTTTTGAAACACCCTGTGATGCGATTTTTTAATGTCACCAAACGATAAAACTCAGGGACTAATTCAGTTCTGTAGTCCGTTGCGGCTGCGCTACCCATTGCTCTCAATTTATAGGCTTTTAACCTAATTTGTTGATCTCCTACTCCTTCACTACGTCTTAGAAGTTGCTGCCTCTTATGCCATCTGTCTGTTCTTGTCTTTAAATTCATATTATTGACAAAGAAGTAAAATTAAAAGCAGTAAATTATCAACCTATTAATGTCCCACTGCTGAGCACAGGTTTTCTCTAATTTCTGGGAGGGATTTGGAACCGGAAAGAGTCCGTCACGCTGCTCCGCATTGGAGCAGCGTGTCGGACTCTTTCCGGGTTAGTGGACTTCAAATGTCATCGAAATATTATTATTCCTAAGACATGCAGATGTACACACGATGTTTTCCTTCATTAGATTGATTATGGAACAACCGGATAAACACACACACACAATAATGGAGGTACAACATATAATGGAGGTACCGGCACCGGGTATCGATCACAGGTCACTCGTGTTCCATGAAGTTTAAGTCCAGCGCCCGGTCTTTGAGCTACCACTAAACTCCAAAAGAAGGATGGTACTCGTAAGGTCTAATGGTGTCTATTTTTTTAATCTGTTTTATAGTAGTTGTAAAAGAAAAACAGAGCAGTTGCATTTTCTTAATTCCATAACCGCACAGGTAAAATTGCATATAGTAATAAATAAAAATGTATTGACAGTTTCCAACTCCGTTCATTCAGATGGAATGGCTTCAGACAATAGGAACTTCACTGTTACCACACCTACTACTAATGGTGTTTCAAAATATAAGAAACATTTGTAACAATAAACTTTAGAGTAGATGGCTTAGAAGTATTGCTAAAATTTACAATTATTGATCTCAGTTAAATTGTTAATGGTTTTTTATTGGTGTTAACGGTTCGGTTTGATCAATGGCTAAGCAATTGGCTTCTGCACTACAGATCCCAGATTCGATTCTCGCACGGAACAAATATTTATATGTCCTACTTATAGTTGGTATTTATCATACTTGTAGTAATTTTAAGTTCTGGGTCCTGGGTTCGAATCCTAGGCGAAGCCAACATTTGTGCTAAAACATAAATTGTTGGTTATCGGGTCTGGTTGTGTTGTGATTTTCCCCGTGTTTCTGACACTGCATCCTAGCCTACCTCCGAGCTTTTCGCATCAGCGTTACATCGGGCGCGGGTAGGTTGGGACGAGTGAGTGCCTATGTGTTTGAGCGTACACTTTTGGCACTATAATATCTCCTGCGCAGTTGATGGCTCTCGACTGCAGTCGGCAGTTGTCGCAGTGGTCGAAATCGGCTAGGACAACATCAATCAATTTTAAGTTCAGCCTTTTTGAAGACTTATTCTACTTCATCCCGAAGTAATAATAATTATAACATGCAGTACAAGTTAAGAAAAAAAGTGTAAGTTAAATTTTAATAATATTTGAATTCAAAATTTATTTTAGAGAAAAGAGTCCAGGATACAGCTTGGTCACACACGTCGTATTCACTGCTGATTCTCTATCCCAACTCGAAATTGTGAACATAACAATTGCTCACTTTAACAGATTTATAAAAATAAAAAAGGAACTTAGATATTAAAAAATAAAACTTTAAACAATGTTAGTACAAACAATAGTAGTATTTATTATATTACTAATTACGGACCGACGGTCCCAGGGTTTGCAGCATCGAAATTAATTTGCGAAATTTGCGGAGGTAAATCATTCCAGTATGTTTAAGCAGCAAATTTAAAATGTACCCAGGTTTGTGCAAGTTTTTTTGTTACTGTATAACTATAATAAGGTTAAGACGAACGTTACCTATGTGGAATATGATACATTACTATCGTTTTAGTTGCCACACTTATAATAACATGTGTAATGTGTATAGAGGTAGGAAAATGTACCATAACTTAAGCTGTTTTAATGATATCATGAATTACGATTTTTAATGCGCTTTTATAAAACTCACTATTTACTTCCGTCCGTTAAATATATTATTTACAGTTAAATATATAAATTATTAATCGATTTCTGGTTGTTATCACACTAATACACATAAACCATTGTGCGTGTGAAATGTAATGTAAAAGGCACTCACAATACAATTGAAATCCCAGCGTGGAGCTTTATTTCTTTTAAAAAAATGCTGACATTTAACATTGTCGTAGAAATTATTCGTCTGATATATTTTCAACGAAAATAAATGACACCAAATTTGTAGCTAAAATCAAAGATAGAAAAAAACTATGTATAGCTATAACTAAAAACTATAAACAGTTTTTAACGTTTATAAATATTTTGTACAAGCAAGCGAAATTTTGACAAATACCATTTAATTTACGCTAATGAATTTGAAATGAATGCACGTCGACAACAAATGGCGACCATTCCTAAGTCGTTAAGTGCTGTTCTATCTATTAAGATATCGACAAAATGTCGATATATCATGACGAATATAACTTTTATAACTTATATAAAATATATTACTATATAACATTATTTCATCTGCACAAACAAAATTTGCTCATTAGTAACTAAATTTTGAAAGAGTGCGAAAAAGTTTAAAATACAATTAAAATACAAAATAAAATGTCCCTTATGATTATGAACTTTTTAATTTTGATGAGAACATGAGAGGGTTGTGCTATGAACCGATGAAGAGGAAAAGCCAGCAGCTTCATTATATGTAGGGTTGCCTGGTAGAGAATGCCACTAGGCATTAAGTCCGGCCACTGTAGCCCTTAGCTTAAGGTGTCAGTAATAAAGAATAAATAAATAAGCGTTTAAGAATTAGGGCAGGCCTTTGTATTGCAGTGGACTATAACGTGAAAAAATTATATTAGAATACTTACAGAATTATACGATTCAATAATATTTTCGTTTCGTTCGTATATTCTTCGTTATTTTGAATGGAGAAACTTTTGATCTTTATTTAACAATTAAACTATCGATATGTTGTTCGAATTTTCGTCACTGTAAACAGCGCATTTAGATAAACGAGCAGTCGAATAAAAATCAACTCTTTTGGGCTAATCGAATTAGGCTCCGATATCCATCTGTGCGATTTAACACGTTTTGGATTCTTTTGTGCATGGACTAATAAACCTGGCAGGTAGCAGACCCATGCCCGCATTTTACAATATCTTAAATGCTGATGAACTCATCGGGCCGATTTCGATAAATCTATTGATTGTTGGGCTTTTGTGTTGATTAATCATAAATAGAATCGCATATTTAATAAATAATTTGAAATTATAAACGCGTGTGACTCTACGCTTTATCGAATAAAGTATGTGTTGTAAAGTCAAATGATTTATAATACATTAACAGTGAAAATTAAGGTTAACCCAGCGGGAGGTGCGATCTGGTAAAATTTAGATCTTCGTCTAAAGGCGTGTTGACAATCTTTACGTAATTTTTTTTTAATAACCAGCTTACCCGAGGCGATTTGTTTGGAAATAAGAAAACTACATATGTAAATTATAACATTATTTAAATAATTCGCTTCTTCAACTAATCCATTATTAAATTAAATGTGTCATTTTAATTAATAAACTTAAATTGTACATTTTCCGTTAATGTAATGGCCCCCAACATTAAGTTATAGTCTGATTTAGTTACGACCAACATGTGAATTTGATTTCATGTAGCCAAAATTAATTAAATAACCAATTACTTAGTTTATCCTATTAACTATTTTTGTAATACGTAAAAAAATAAAAGTAAAAGCCTATAAAAGTCCCACTACTGAGCACAGGCCTCCTCTCATTTCTGAGGGGGTTTTGTAATATGTGACGTCATATAATTATAGTCTACATAAAATACATTTACATGTTTTTTGCATAAAGTGACGAAACGAGCAAAACGTTCACCATAACAAATGCTGTATCATCCAGAGTATTTCTGTGTGACACCAAACTGTGCCAGTCACCCTGAAACATCAGTTCATAAGTCTCCCAGTGATTTCATTAGCTCACGACACTCAGTGCCCTTTAAACGGAAACAGAGTAATGTTTCCACACTACTGTTTACGGCAGAATAACTGACCCTCGGGTGTAACGTACCTAGACGGATTCCTGCACAGGAATCCTACAACCAGTCCTACAAAGCAGAGACAAATGTAAGCTCAGTAACTGCCAAATAACCACTAACCCCGCAAGAGTATTTTCCTCATACTGCGTCTTTGCGTGGTACAGTTCCACCTTCGATTCCTGAACTGATACGCGCACTCCGTCGCTCCAAGTGTCACGCCTTTAGTGATTTCTTTCAACAAACCCGTTTCATTTTTGCAAATTTGGGCCAAACGCCCCCGCGTCCGCCGATTTTTCTTGCAAACCATTCGTGGGTCGAGTATCACTGCGCTGCCGGACACCCTGTAATTAATTAAAAAATAATTAAGCAATTGAATATTTCACAAGACAAGACAAGGGGACGTCCATTATTCATAAGGATTTTCAAAATACGTATTTTTAGTGTAAATACGTTTATCTGGGCTTGATCGCGTTGGATTTATTAAAAAAATAGATTAATCATTTTTATGTAAGACTAGTTAAACTAGTATTTAAGACTACTAAGAAAGTCCAGAGTCACGGTGAGAAAATCGAGGGACGCGATAAATATTATTGTGTAAAATTTTGCCCTATTTTACTAGAGAAACATGTTTTACGAGAGATTGGGTGAGATTCGACTCGACCCCCTCCCCTGCCTAAGCGCCTTACGTAATTAACTGGCGACCCCTAATATGACATAGCAAATAATAATTCTTCGGTACCAATCTAACAAGAAGCTTAATATTTAATATAACTAAATTTTAATAATTAATTAATTTAAAAACCAATCATACCACTGCAAGAGTTCAAGACACAGTAAGCTCATTATTCGTAGATGGGACTAAAAATAATAATTAAAAACTGTAGGTACACCGAGTTAACTATGATCATGGATGGGTACAGCGCTCGAAACGACCGGTTATAAATAGTTAAAATTAAACGCGACAAAATTCGAAAAACGTTTTATTAATTTTAAGATACGATTAAGACGCTGAATAGTATTATATTATACCTATTAGTTTCTTAACGACCGCGTTGCTTAGTGGTTAGAGTACCTGATTTCAACGTTGCAGGTCCGGGGTTCAAATCCTGATCGACATCAACATTTATGCACAAGCACATAATGCTTCCGAGAGTATTCGGAAGTTACCGCTGTAGTCGAAAATTGGCAAGAAGGACATCATTAGTTTCTTGTAACATTTTCATTATCATCATAACCAGCCTGTTAGACACAAGTCTCTTCCATTAAGTTAGGATTTCACGTTATCACAGTGGCAGTAATAGTCACTTTGCGTCATTCATTGATGGTTTCTTCTTGTCATTGGCGATATCATATTCCACCACCTATTAAAAGTACCCTATAGCAAGTACACCTAGTAAGTAGTAACTATAAAAATACTGTCTGATATGTAGGCATCTGTTTCATAGACATACCTCGATTTCTGACTTAAATTTTTCTAATTACAGAAACGGTCGTTAAATTCGACTCACTTACTACAACTAGTGTTGTACTTGAAACTGGTAAATATCGATTTACGATCCGCCACGGCGAGCGGTGAGAGACGAGCGCCAGGTCGCGTTGAGTGATCGATTGTTTATTCGATAAGAGTTCATTGTCAGAGGATCGAGTGCGAAGCTAGTTCGAATAAATTTAGAAGTGTCTGAAGACTTTACTGGGAACTGGGTCTCGTTCGATACTGATAGATTACGTTACGTTCCTTTTTCAGTGAAATATTTAATAATAGATATGTTTGATTATACCGAAGACATTGATTAATTGCATCATATATTGTAAAGTTTAACGCAGTATCCTGATAATTTATGAAAAGACAGGAGATTAGGTAACAAAATTCCCTGTTATTAAAACAAAAGTCTTGACACCAAACTGACTGTTACAGTGTTCTATATAACTACATATTATTTTAATTTTAAAAACAGAGGGACAGAGATAAGAGTTAATTTCTCATTTATAATATTAAATATGGATGAATAATAAATTTTGTTATTATGTTATATTCATAGACTGTGCTAAATTTTGCTTTGTATTGTAATTCAATAATTTTTAGATGTAAATATTACCCACCGACGTACGCATGCACGCAAACACGCACGCGTTCACGTACATGCACGCGCCCGCGCTCACTCGTACAAGAACAACTTTATCTACTTTTCCATTTCTCAGTACCTACATAACCAATGAAAGATTTATATTTTTGATATTGTTTGGTTTTCCATAACTTTGTCGGCCTTCTATACGACACGAGTCCCAAATCGTTACATTACAAAAAAGTTGAATATTTTGAGCGAAAGAACAAAGGAACTATTTACTTGCCACTGCCTTAACTAAACATAATACCAGAAAACGACAAATGTCACTTAGCGGTATGGTCGGCTACTTTACTCGATTACTATTGCGCTGTTATCAATCATCTTTTTTAATGCCTTTTTCGAGGCACCAAATAATAGAAAAAGTTTACGGAGCATTTTTTTTTCTGTTTAGGCGTTTATAATAAAATTTGTAAAAATGCTAATATAAAATTGGCGGATCCTCTTTTTCAGGTAATCTGGTAAAATGGTATAATTATCCTCGTTATCAAAAGCAATTAATCTTCAACATTCATACATGAAGTAAAAAATTTCACCGGTTGTGCAACAACATTTACTTTCCGTCTTGTCAGGCTGATCTACAAAACTTGATTTTTTTTTAAATACTGACATTTACACATTACTCAACTCTTAGGGGGAGAGTTATAAAGTGTATGTTTTATGAACATAAAACACGACATTAATCAAAGTGACACCATATTCGGCAGTTTAACACTATAATGTCACTTAAAAAATTTACCACGCGATCGAAATCAGTAATCGCAGAACTATTTTTTTTATTGTATAAAGTGATGAAACGAGCAAAACGTTCACCTGATGGTAAGTGCAACGTCTGCCCATAACAAATCCTGTGTCACCCAGAACATTTCTGTGTGATACCTCACTGTGCCCATCACCCTGAGACGTTAGTTCTTAAGTCTCATATGCCCAGTGATTACGTTAGCTGACAGTGCCCTTCAAACCGAAACACAGTAATGTTTGCACACTACTGCTTCACGAAAGAATAACTGGCCCTGGGGTGGTACACTGGGCACAGGGCACAGGCACTGCTGCCCATTCCCGATTTATTTTGTTACTTGTCCATCTATAGGCGACGATATTTTTTTTTCATGGCCCTTAGTCGGCTCGGTTGGCGCAGTGGCTTCTGCACCGCGAGTCGCGCGTTCGATTCCCGCACGGGACAAATATTTGTTTGGCCTACAGATAGTGGTTCCGGGTCTGGGTGGTTTGTGCATGTGGAATTTATGTCTGTAAAACGTACCCACGACACAGGAGAAATCCAACTGCGGGGCATCGTATTTAAAAAAAAAAAGAAGTCTAGTCTAATTACTGGGCATATGAGTTTTAAAACTGATGTACCAGGGCAACGATCGCAGTGTGGCACCGAAATGTTCTGGGTGACGTAGAATTTGTTACGGACAAACTTTGCACGTACCATCAGGTCACTTTCTTCCGTAAAAGTCGTATTTTATATGACATCAACGAGATGTTATGAGGTAGCAGATTTTGTTACGTCGCAACTACACTAATAAGCCTAATCTTTCAAAACTATATACTTTAATGTATATAATGTCACATGACTTCATTACTTAATATTAATAATTATGCGTTATTTTTTAAAATAAAAGTCTACTCGGTTAGATGGCAACAACTGGAGCTCCACTTGTGTAAATTTCAGCGTTGAAGTTTACAGAAGAGATGTTTCCGTCAAGTATTCAATTCATGCAAATAACTAGTGATTGGCCTTCGCGGTTTTACTACAACAGTAAAAAGCCGAGTACAACAGTAAAAGTCAAGATGCTCTTAAATTACGACCACAACACGCCTGCGTAGCGCAAGCTGAACGAACGAAATGATTTTATTAACCCCATACACTGGAAATGTTTACTGCAAGGTAATACTTGCGTTTGTTTCGTAATGCATCTTCAGAATCCGAAATACATTTTCTTGATCATTCTACATTTCATGTAAGAAATTATCTTTTCAAATTATTATTATCTTTTTTCGTGAATTTAAGCTTACTTTGTGGCCTTTATCAGTCATTTTATAACAATGTATCAGCGTTTCGTATAATAAACATGATAAATTATAATAAATATGATTTACAGAAAAATCCATAATGTTCTTGCAAGCGTAGAAATTAGAAATCTATACTCTACTAATAATAAAGCTGAAGAGATTGTTTATATTTTAGTTTGAACGCGCTAATCTCGGGAACTACCAGTCGGATTTGAATAATTATTTTTGTATTCTTTATAATTCTTGAGGAAGATATGAGGCTATTTGTGTATTTATCTAACATCACGCTAAAATTAACAACATTGCTCTAACCAGTGTGCAATGTTGGTCCAGAACTTAAACTGCCACTTCCCCTCAGGTATGTTCGCTCGCTAGTCTATAAGCGCACTAGGAACCAACATGTACAAATCCGGGCGAATCACCCAGAGTGCAGACAGGCAAAGACAGCTTTGCCCGTAATCAACAGTCACATCTCCAAGGCGCTACTTCGTCTGAATAAACCCCAAATCAGAACGATCAGTAGTGCTATAACTGGACATGGATCATTTAACAAACATCTGTTTACTTTACGTGTTACAGACAGCCCTCTGTGCAGAGCCTGTATGGAGGCGGACGAAACGGCGGCTCATGTCCTGCTGGACTGCCCTGCGGTCGCCTTATACCGGGTCAAGCATCTCGGCTCGCCGAGATAGCTCCCTGAGGTCGCGGGGAACATTAAGGGCCTGCTGCGATTCCTGAAGGAGCTTGGTTGGCTCGAGTAGTACAATATTCTTGCCTGCACGCAAAATACACCCTAGATCTTTTGTAAATTAAACGTCAGGTAAAACCGCGGGGCACAGCTAGTCTTACGTAAATAAAACGCATATTTTTTTTGTTCGATTTTGACGAAAAATGGTTGAAAACCTATTTTCTCATAACCCAAAGAGAACGGCCATGTGGATACAACGTTTTTTTTTCGATTTAGTGTCAATTCAGCTTTTTCTGAATCGACACAGTTACTGCGATAAATAGGTATGTTACATGATGTATGACCGAAGCCGATGATGAGAACTTAAAGGTGGTAGCGCCCTATAGGGAAAATTTTTGCAACATGAGGAATTTTAATGAAATGATATAAAAGTAACGAGAACATTTTTAATATTTAAAAACATATTTTTTTAACTTTTCTGCAGTCCATGCTTTCGAGCTGATGATGATGTATGACGATATATTGTTACACTCTAAATCTTAACCACGTAAAGTGACTAAGTAATAATTTTTGAGTGGACTTTGGTGCCAGAAAGCTTCACATTTTATATATTTAAACTTTTATCTACTAGCGGTACATATGGCGGCCATGATGCCTAAAGGCATTCTCTCCCAGTCAAACATAGGACAAAGTAGAGAAAAAACGTAATATATTTGCATCACATCGAAATATTTTTATCCCAAGATATGCAGGTTTCTGGACAATCTTCTCTTTCGCCGCTGATCAAGAGGCAAATCAGTACTTTATATTGAAACATTGTTATACGATAACCGAAGATACACAGTTCCATACAAAAATCACTTCAAAAAGCGTCCTCGATTAATCGAAAATAACAAATTCCGATTGAATAAACATAAATTTAATGTTGTGCTCACGCTATAAAGTACCTTGTTTAATGAAATCAACTATCGTTCCACGACGTTTTGACAGTCCTTGCGTTGACACGGCGACGTTATGTTAATCAAAATGAGCGCATTGTGCGCTCTTTTTTGAGAAAGGTTTTGAGTTGCTGACAGGTCATCTAGTGTTTTTTGTATATCAATGAATTGAAAGGATTTTAAAGTATCCGACTTGGGTCAACATTCAGACCGATATTTTGTGTATTCCTTTGCAGAAATCCGTCTATATAGGTATCACCGAAAGGCCAGTTATAATGCTGTAAAGTAGTAGTGTGCAAACAATACTGTATTTTGGCGGGAAGGGCGCTGAGAGGTAGTATAATTACTGAACATATGAAACTTAAGAACTGATGACTGGGGGACGGGCGCAGTGTGGTGCCATACAGAAAAATTGTGAATGATACAGCATCTGTTATCAGCACTTACCATCAAGTGCAAATTATTGCTCGTCTCGTCAATTTTCACTAGAAAAATAGTCATATTCTCTGACCAGCAAGCCAAGTGGTTGTCATCTGTATAGATTTCCTTACAATTACACTAATTGATTAATTTTGTATAATTAATCATTTCAAACATTATCAATCGTTGAAGACATTGGATTTAAGAAACTTACACAAACGTCAAAAAAACAGCATTAGTATACCATTCGATCTAATTTGAAAGTCCCTTACAAAGTCGGTGGTATAAATTGTACGACAGCGCGCAAACCGAATCGAGGCGAATCATCATTACCAGTGCTTACATTAGCTAAATCAATCGGCAGTGGACTGGCATTTCAATGCACCTTCCCTGACACCTGGGGACATGCGTCTTTTGAGGTTTAAGAAGCTTATTTCACAGTTTCTTTAGAGTGTCAGCTTTATTACAACATATTAAATTTTAAAAGTATATTTCATCACAAATGTCATTCCAAGTAAGTAAGCATTTAAATAGTAACTTAGATTTAAGACTATAATAATGTGTTTTATTAATTATATTCAACAAAATTGCGACCTAATTTAATGCATATAATTTACTTTGAATCTTGACTGTTAGACTACAAAGTATAAAATAATGAACCCGATGACTTTAAAGAGGCTGAATCAGAAACTGGCACTAACAAATATAGTAGCACTACTTAGTACGTGTTGGCTAGCTTCGAACTGAGCTGACATTTAATACGAACAGAGGTTAACAACAGTAAAAGAACTGCTAGTTCGTTGTATAGATTTTTAGTCTACTCGTATCCTGATCTGTGATAAAAGTATTGATGCAATTTCGAACTCCATATAACACAGTTGATATAACGTTGATGTTGATGATATGATGTTGACATGTAATACGAAAAACTTACAGTATTACAAAATTAGTTTCAAATACAAAATATTTCAAACCTTCAAATTACTGCAATATTTTGTTTCCATTGTGCATTTGCACGAATACATAATATATTTAAAAAATGAACTTTTCCCTATTCCCAATCCTAAGTCCATTTCCTACCTAATCCTTTTCCCTTCCTCTTCGTAAAGCTAGAGGTTGCCGTGCCAGCCAATGGCTGCGTGGCTTGGGGCGAGTCTAGTAATAAGTGTGCCGATGCACTCTGGGACCGCACGACCCCAGCACAAGGCTAACCTTAACCAAGCATGCAGGGTCGTATTTTGGAGGATAACATCTTACCTTGGTACTCGTGGGAACGCAATGGAGAGCAAGAATAACTCGTACTAAACTGCTTTCTGCTAGAATTAATGAATTTCAAACTGACTTTTAATGTGTAAGCATAAAACTCCTTCCTCTAGTTAAGGTTGAAGGTTGGCCTTACTCGCATCTTCATATTAGGAGTTAATGCTCCACAAGATGCGAGTTGATACCGCTCCTCAAAAACCCAAATGAAGAAACCGAAGTTTTGAGATAACGTAAAAGAAGCATGTTTTGAATAAATGCATCCATAATAAAATAATCATAATAACTAGCGATTTTAATAGGTAGGAGTGCAGCATGATGGATATGAAAATGTGACAATGACGGATTGAATGAAAATGGGGAAAGTCGGCTTGAAGTATGCTTGGAATAGAATCTTGTAGTAACAAATACGTTTGATCATAAAAAGAAACACTTGTATTTATGAGCCTATAGATACTGTAAGAAATCCTGAGAAGTATAACTGATTTTGTTATTGCGGATGAAAGATTAAGAAAAAATAGTACAGGCATTTACACAGACCACTTTCTGGTATTGAGTAGAATAAAAGTTGTTTTTAAGCGATGGCAGCATTGTGTGCATGTAACCTGTTAGTGTACTACAGCGCATAAAAGTTGAAAATTTGCAAGAGAAAGGTGTGAGAGAAGAAATTAAGCTGACCGAGAAGTTTGATACGTTAGATGAGGCATTGAGGTTGAAGAATTATGGAAGCCATTCAAGGAACGAAACGTGGAAGTTGTTGTTGAAGTATGAAAAGTGAGCAATTTTAAGAATGTGCGTGTTTAGAGGTTCAAAGAGTAGTGTTCCAGAAGAAAGCTTTGCTGGACTGCTTGGCTACAAGAGCCAATCCAAGAATGCAAATCAAAGAAGAGGAGGGTGCAAGAAAGGCAGGTTCAAAGGTATGGCAAAAGAAGTTGTGAGAAGATTTTACTGGTGGTAGGAGTCCTATGCAGGAGTCCGTCTAGGTAGCTACCACCTCAGAGCCAATTTTCCGTTATGTAGTAGTGTAGAACATTACTGTATTTCAGTCTTAGGGACACTCAGAGCTAGCTAATCACTGGGCATAGGCATATAAGTGGAAAGATGAGAGATCAGATGAGGTGTCTTCCTACTCCAATGGGAAAGAGGCGAGCCTGTACGTATGTATGTATTAACTATTCCTAACATCTTTGTGAACATCATCATCATCATCATAATTTCAGACTATCATAGTCCACTGCTGAACATAGGCCTCCCCCATAGATTGCCACAAAAGTTTGTAGCACTCATTTTGAGGGATTTTGCCATGAGGATGTTGCCAACCGCAGCTTATTTAGTCAGATATTTCAAAAAGATTTTGCTGCCCATCTCCTGGTTTTCATTTTCCCTCTGTCGACTTTTACGACACCCACGGGATGAGATGGATGGGATCCCTTCATTATAGCTAATATCTCCATTATTTAAATAATGGAGATTCCTTTTCTGATAACAGCTCTGCAATGAGCAAAATATATTTGCAGGAAATGTTGAGTCTGTTAATGTGTACTCCATTACTCTCCAAAAATAAAAAGAGGATATTTGCTAGAAGTGGAACGTATAAAGTCAATACTTTCGCTATAACTAGCATTAATAAATAGCTCTGTCTTGGCGTTAGTTATACCTTATACATTACACAACTATACTTACTATTTAGCAGGATGCTTAATTGCTTACAAGTTAAATAAGTTGCCTAAGTAGATCACATTGGCTAATTTTATGAATTTTTCTACTATTGCAATACCTATGTCAACAAAAATTCATGTCTTGTCTATGTGATGTAAATATGTAAATAACGGTTTATTTTAAGGGCATCATCATCATGTTCAGCTCGAAAGAAGTCCACTGCTGCACAAATGCCTCTCACAATAAGGGAGGATTTTGCGTAATCATCACGCTTAAGAGCAGGATTGACGATCGCAATATGAGATGCTTCGCACCTTAGAAGCTCTTGTTTTTCGGGTCAGGTTTTATTGCTAGTAGTATTACTTGATTTTAGTTATTTTGCATATTACCTACCGGAAATATTCATAACACCTAGGCTGTGGTTTGTTTAGTAAATTAGTAAATTTTACAAAATACCACGATATACGGACATAAGCTCTTTATTCATTCGAAACTGAACTATGACAAAAGTAACAAAAAATGTGGCTGTGAAAGAATAGGACATGTTAAAAGAAATATTCAGTATAAATACAGTAACTTCATGGAGATAATATATAATAATTTACATGCACTAAGCACATGGAAGTTTAGTAGTTTATTCAGAATAAAATGTTTACCATAACAATTATTGTTATATATCGCTATAGCATTCGGAGTGCTGTTATGAAATACGTCTTAGACGAGGTTTAGTTTATTTTGGCTTCAATTTAACTGTTCCTTACTGACAGGAACGTTTCGGTGATCTAAGAAAATACCAGCTTACTGAAAACAATCAAGAAGAAGCTTTGTAAGTTGGCAATAAAGGCGATATTTCTATGGGCATGTTAGTAATGGAATTTTGCCAAACTAGCGACAAACTACTGTCCATCTAGACGAATAAATTAGCTGTGATAAGTTGTATGTCAATTAATTATTCTTCAAAGCACCATCTGGTGTGAAAGTCGGTTAAGCGCGAAAGGAAGCGCCTTAATGATAGACAAGGATATTTTGGAATGATTGCATGCTTCCTTAGATTGTAAATTGATAAATTGGTCTAAAATACATAATAAAAAGTGAATAAAACGCCAAATAAATCTTAACCTTAAAAGTATAACTTATGCATTTACTATTCATACGAGTACTTCGTTTAAATCCACATTCAGACAGTTGTTTTAAAAATAAGGATAATCATGAGCGAACTTAACGAATAATTTTTAATACCCACGAACTTACAGCCTGGGTTAGCTCAAGGGCTACGCGTTCGTTCATAGTACGCGATTTTTCTGGGTTGGATTCCCGGTGCGGGCACCACTAAAATTGCTCAACGGTAAAGAAAAACATCATGAGGAAACCTACAGTCTGAGAAATAAAAAATTATTTTGAGTACATGTGAAGTTTGCAAACCCACATTAGAGCAAAGAGGCGGACTCTTCCCGGCTCCAAAACCCTCTTAGAAATGAGAGAAGTCCTGTGCGCTCAGCAGTAGGATAATTTTTAGGCTACTACTTTACTTTATTACCTATAAATTATAACGCTACAACATTTAAAAACTAAATAGACGATTTAATTACGTAAAAGTAAAGCTCAGAATCATAACATCAGTATCGTCATCATCAGCCTATAAGTATTCCAGAGCTGAACATAATATTTTTCCAAGTAGAAGAAAGTTGCCGTAACCACCACGTTAGGCATCGGATCGGATAACGGTACTGTCTACAATCTTTACGTTTAGCATATTTGTAGTAGTTATTCCGCCATCTGTAGGATATAACAATCTTTTTTATTTCTGAAATCAAAGTTCATTGCTCAAAAATACCACAAAATTTAAGATATCCAATATTTTAAATAATACATTAATTATTGTCCCAAATAGTGCAACCAAACCACTACAGTAGCCATGACCTATGTCAACAATACCTTACACTTGGCACGAGCGCAATTTTAAAGTATATTAGACCAGACCAGTGTATTTAAAGTAGTTACTGATAACTACGGGACACTATTTAATTCTAAAATTAACTGCAAGAACTTTCTATCTTGATTTAAATACAGTGCAAGAATTAAGCCATCTTCTTATTATTTTTCAAAAGCCTCTACGCTGAACATAGACTTCTCCCAGGAGATTGCCACAAAACACGGTCTTGCGCCACCTGGATTCATCGATTTCCTTCAGGTCGTCGCTCCATCTAGTGGGGGATATGAGGTTGCCACACCAGAACCTTTCTTGTTCTACGGTTATCGGTTTTACAAGCTATACCGCCGGCCCATTGCCACTTCAGCTTGCTGGTTCTTAGGGCTACGTCGGTTACTATAGTTCTGCTACTGATATCATCGTTACGTTCTATCTCGTAGAGAAACACCGAGCATATCTCTTTCCATAGCTCGCGGAGCGATTTTGAGAACTTTCAACCTCACTATTTGAGTAACAGTTGGGGGAAGCCCGATTTTTGGGGATTAATGTTTAGCAGTAAATATGAATGACTGAACTATAAATTAAACTGATGATGACTAAAAGGTTAATAAAATGATCTTCCATCCTACAACATCGACTTTTGGTTAATTTAAATACGAGTTAGAATACGGTGCGTTATAGGTAGTAAGTACTTATTATCACTCTGATGGTGAATCTTAACCTTACTACTCGTAAATCTACACGCAAGGCTCACCGCTTTGACCACCCCCTCGAAGCATTACGGCCGAGAGAGCACGTATAGGTACGTTCATCGGGAAGGATCGAGCCTCATTCAGCTAGGGTGACAATGAATGACGCTGTTTGCAGACACCGGGCGAGGCGCTAACGCGCGACTTCGACGCGATTAGCAACTACATGACGACTTAACTGTAAACATCATTACCATTACTCGTTTAGCGTAAAACGCATATTCCCGTTGCTCCGGTTTTCAACGTTGCTGCTACGTGATAAACGCCAATTTAAACGCAGACACATAGTGGCTGGTCACATTTGTCAACATCAGCAATCGTCAGACTAGATCGCTCTGTCACACTGTATGTGAGTAAACACTTTTAAAAGTTTATGTGACGTTGAGCGGTGTTGTCATAAGGTTTTAGTGGTCGCATCATGGATGCTCATGGCGGTTATACCATGTACTCGTGTTTGGTGTGTCGTTTCAAATTGGGTTTAAGTCGTTCGAGGCTCCATTGTTCGTTTTTTTTCGGCTTTCGAAAGCGTTTTAAGATGTGTTACTACCATTAGTAAGCATTGAAATTGATTAGTGGCGTCACGTAACTTTTGCAAGGGCAGCTCCATTTTTTTTTACACTTACAATATATTAAAAAATAACGTTTACGGGTTTTGCTGATATATGTATGTTTGGAACATTTCAGCATACGAGAAACACGTCATAGGACTTCAAGGACATAAGAATCAACATTTATTAAATGAGACTAGAAATATAAATGACGACCGCGTGGCCTAGTGGTCAGAGTACCTGACTTCTAAGCCGCGGGTCCTGGGTTCGAATCCCAGCCGGAGCCAACATTTGTGCTAAAACATAAATTGTTGGTTTTCGGGTCTGGTTGCGTTGTGATTGTCCCCGTGTTTGTGACACTGCATCCTAGCCTACCTCCGATCTTATCGCATCAGCGTTACATCGGGCGCGGGTAGGTTGGGACGAGTGAGTGCCTCTGTGTTTGCGCGTACACTTGTGGCACTATAATATCTCCTGGACTTATAATACAACCTGGAGTTGATGGCTCTCGACAGTAGTCGGCAGTTGTCGCCGTGGTCGAAATCGGCTAGGAGAATATCATCATCAATCTTATGAAAATCCGAATGAATTGGTGCCATAAAACCAATCTTATCCTAATGACAAATATTTAGTTTTTGAGATTAAGAAATATTACCTTCTTGAGCGATTTGTTATCACATGCGATTTTAGCGCCACCAAGATTTGTAACCATAATGGGTGCGAGATGCGATAATTGGTGAAGCTCTACGCACAATGACGCGCTCTGTACACTGAATGTTACAGAGGCAAAGATTAAGCAATACTCAAATATGACATAGAAAAGATCACCTAAATTTTTACCTCATACAAAGAACAAGATGATTATAGATTTTTTTGTTGAAAGCAAGTGACGAGACTAGCAAGTGTTTTCCCTGAAATAAGAAACTCCTGTTAGGCACTTCATTTATGTGCAGAGTAGATAGGTATAAACGTGGTCACCGTAGTGTCTACGTTAATACGTATCTACCTAGTATCTTATAACTGCATTTAAGTCTTTCCGCTAGTATAATATGAACACATTTATTCTTAATCTCAATAAAAGAGTATAAAACTTTACGTAGTTCCTTAATATTTGAAATTGGATGAATTCATCATTACACCAGAGGCTGTAGCCTCTGGTAAGTGGGGCGGTAGATTCTCTTATGCCGTAACCACACGGGAATAAGATTGTTTCTTTGTTAATTCTTGTGGATTATAACAACTATAGCATATGTTAAGGTGACTTATATCTTCTGTAGTGAACTGTAACGAGGTGAAATATTGTTAACAAAGCTTAGCAAAATCGAGATATAGCTTGCAACCTCACGAATACTTTGCCCATTGCCGGGTCTGTGTTACAGCCTGTGTTCTCTAATGCAACGACAGAGTTGGTTAGCGGGGCTCCGCTAAGCGCACCGCAAACATGCGCGGGCGGCCGCCCGTATGCGCGCGACAGGGCATCGCACTACTGACGGTGCTAAATGAACTAGTTCCACTCGCTTGATATGTCGGGAGCATGGTTATTACGACGAAATTTTCGACTTCTCAAAGCATTTAAAATGTATGTCGTTTATCTATTGCATCTACATTGCGCTGTTAATTGAATTAGTCGTCACTTTGCGGAAACCGTTACGGTATAGAGGAAAGATAGAAAGTAAATTTGTAAATATCCGCTTACTAAACTTAATTAAAATTGTAGGTATTACCTAATTTTTAAAGAGTACATTGCGTTCTGTTTATGTACGTACTCTTTTTTCGTCTTATTCTTATCATTAATCTTTCTTTATAAGGCTCTGTTTTGAAACCGATTTAAAAAAACATGCTAATGCGCGGAAGCAAAAACGACATCAGTAGCCCACTTTTCGCCCCCGTAGGAAACTAGACGTGACGGATGGAGAACCAGATCGCCGCCATTTTAGTACGAGTTGAAATTCACACGGCACGACAACCAGTGGCTTGGTGGAGAGGAAGGGGAATTGATTAGGTAGGAAATGGACTTCGGGTAGGCAATGGGAAGTTGGAAAAGGAACCAAAAGGTCTAGGATACTACTATCTCGGTAGGAGTAAGGGGAGCCAGCAGTAGCTTGGGAGGCCGGGATCGCTTATCCAGTACTCTACCGTATTTGCCGGACAAGGCAACTAGGTCAAGTATACCTGGCCGTGAAAATAAATCCATTCAATTATAATGTACTACGTAGTACATTATAAGGCAATGTATAAATTATTCATAAGATTAATGGGGATTATTAGAGGAGTTAAACACTATCTAAAGTATAATCATTGTGTAAGGTGTCATCGTCATATTTTTTTTATAGCAGAGGAGGCAAACGAGCAACAGGTCACCTGATGGTAAGTGATCATCATCATCATTTCACCCCTTCACAAGTCCATTGCTGAAAACAGACTTTTTCCTCAGATTATCCCGTACCACGGTCATGAACCATCCATCGACTTCCTGCAAAGCATCGCAGAGTATTTGTCAGTACCTACGAAGTAGTTATACGAGAACCTCTTTTCTTCAATGGTTATCGGTTCGTTGTGCTTAATGGCGATCCCATTGCCACTTCTGCTTCCTGATTCTTAGGGCTATGTCGGTACCTCTAGTTCTAATACGGATTTCGTTGTTATAAATTCTCACTCGCAGAGAAACGCCGATCATAGAGAGTCCCATAGCTCGCTGGACAACTGTGAAATTATCAAAAAAATCTCAAAGGCTGACGAATCGTCACTGTAATTGAAACTGATATAGCTCGATATTACTAAGAAACCGTGTGGTGGCGGCTTAAGAAAATCTACTACCCCATCATCCCTTGGGTGTCGTAAAAGTCGACAGAGGGAAAATGTTCTACAGTGGACCAGCTATTGACTGAAATGATGATGATGATGATCATGATGACTAGGAAACATTCATTTAAATCTGACCAATTTAAAACCGAAATTCAATGTGTGCGTGGTATGAATCAGATAGATTGATTGTTGCTCGATTTTAGAGCAGAAACGTTACATACATTAGCAAATAATACTCAGGCTTAACCCACTGAACAGAACTGCTCGATGTTGGGTCAGAAACAAAGCTTTGTTAAATTTATCTCGTACAACGACCAGTATTCCAATATTAAACCTCAAAGTGATTTAGGCCACTAGACTTTGGGTAATTCGAATATATCATAATAAAATTTTAAGTAAAGTGCATCCTAAGAAAATAATTTATTTTTCACAGTGCAGTAATAAATACTCGTATAATACTGGTATAATATACATAATATATAATATTAGTGGTAAATTTTCTATGCAGTAGATACCACCTCAGGCCAGGCAATATTACTGTGTTTCGTATTTTTTTGTACATCATAAAACATACAAACATATATATTATTTATATATGTTTACAGGGTCATTCGTAATGTCCTATATATCCCGACTGGCTGGGCTTAGGGACGATGTGTATATGCCCCAAAAATATAATGAGCCTAGTAGCGTGATACCTGTAGGAGATATGTCGACTTAAAGAATTTGCCTAAAACTCATAGGTGACTACCCTATTATACTCGTACAGCTGATCAAACCAATAAAGTCATTAATTTAATGGGCTTGCGCTGCCATCGAAAGAACTAGGAACACTAGCAAGCAAGTACAAGGATAACATGAAGCTTAAGGAAATCTGTTGCGAAGTAAATCGGTTAGTGTGACGCCGTAGTAGGGTAACCTAAATTAAATGGAGAAGAAAACGTATTTTGAATTTGTCTGGTTCAGGGCAACGACTTTCTGAGTTAGGGTCGCGAAAAGTTTTAAAAACAAATAATTTTAAAGTTTTGTTTGGACATTTTTAGTATTCAATTTTAGCATCGCCGTTGTGTTTATCACATTAATGTATCATGGATAGGTGCCGGGATGTTATACCAATTATGAATAAAGTTGTATAGTATTTATTGAAATAAGCTAAAATAACTTCTCATAAGTTCAATTAGTAGCCAACGGATTATACACGGTCATCGTAACAAGAATAAAATGTAGTTTGATTACTTATTATTTTTAACGAGCCAAAAGTAAAAGCTAGAACTATTAGCGAGTATCGAAATGTATCGAGTAATTATGGAATCGATACAAAAAATATAAGAAATTAGCACACACATCGGATAGAAAAGCCGTAATGGTCAATAGCTAAACCTGCTTTAATTGATCGCCTACGCGCTCGTACAGATTACGTGAATGTAATAAAATTTTAATACCCATCTACATTTCAATCTGTCCCACAAATACCAGATTGTTTGGTAACAAATATAAACACGGTTTTATAGCTTAATTACACTGATATCGCTAATAGTGAATGCGACTGTATAAATAATTTTACAATGTCGTTAGTAATGCAAGAGATATAATCTTTTTTTTTTATGGAAAATAACTTAGGTTCTTAACAAGGGCTCAAGCTTCCTTAGTTTTAAATGTGAAATTAATATGCGTTTTATAGTTTTATTAAGCACCCGCCGTCTTGGAACTTGTTTATGAACACCTATAGAACATCAAAATATCAAACACTCGAATTCTTAACCATAACCAAAAAAACCATTCAATTAATTTTCATAGATTATGCTCCAGTGCCGGGCATATCCTCTCTCAAGTTGGGAGGATTTTCCATAAGAACAAAATGTATACTGCTTCCCACTGCTAATATTTATAAAAATTTATAATCGTATGGCTGTTGTACGCCAAAATGGTCTTCGCTCAGCATGATGTGCAGTTGACACTGTAGCTTAAAATAAATTTAATGACATTTAACTTAATACATGTCTTCATTAACATATTTGGTAAAATTCATAGACAAACACAATGACGCGATTTCTCATCAACAAGGTTGGGAACCGACATAAATTCTCAATTAGACGTGAAAAGAGAAATGATACCTGTATTTAAAGTTATCTGTCAAGTTTTTACTGTCGTTAGAAAACCGGAATTTAAGCTTTGTGGCTATCTTCGTCGAGGTACAAAGACAGATATATTGATGCTATTATAATTTGTGTTTGATTTAAAGTCTAGTGTTAATATTGATGTTGTAAATTGGCCATTATGTTAACCAAATTTTAATTATTAAGGAAACTTCATTATTTTTTTAGTAACTCGTTAGAAATACAGATACAGATTAAAAAAAACATATGTCAGGAGTAATAAACCTTTTAACCTATGGATTGATGACATCCAGGCACTTTTGGCGTCAATTCGAAATGTGACGGTAGTGTTTTAATTGCATTTTGTAATTTCTGTGTATATCTTGAGTTTTGATGTTTAATATTGATAGTTTATTATGCAGCAAGTGCTTGTGAAAATGTACAGTGATGGAAAATTAAATTTAAGACCAGAATTGTACTTTTCGTTTTGTCTCCAAGAGTCCAGCAAATCTTCAGTAAAAGCCAACTATCATTTTACTATTGATCGACATTTTGAATTATTTATTGTTACGCCCATGACAGACTTGACATTGGCAGAACTCTAGTTAAAGAGGCCAAAATTAAAAGAACATCCGATAAGAACATCCAGCTGAATTGAAACTACTATGTCACAGTTCTACCCGGTTCACACTTTCTAAGTCGAAATTTTAGATATGAACGTGTTAAAAAGTAGCAAAAGTATGTATAACAGTGTAACAATAGTTTATTTTATATATCTAGCTTACAGAGTAAACAAATAGATACATTTAAATTAAAATCTTTTGGTCAGTTTAGATGCCAATGCGCAGAATGGGAGCTTTACCGCAGAGAATCATGTGCTGCGGGTTCTGGACTTCTGGGTTAGAGTCCACAGCCAGAGGCAACATTTATGCAAAAACACAAATCGTTGGTTTTCGGGTCTCATTGTTTTGTGCATGTGAAACTTATGTCTGTAAAACGCACCCGCGATGCAGGAAAAAGTCCTAGTGTAGAAAAATAATGATATAATACAGAGGAGGGATAAAGTATCAAATAAGTACCTCGGATAGTAGCTTCACGGACATCAAATCACGGCGTAAGACATTTGTACGATTGGTGCTAAATTAAACTATGATATAAAGTAATGACACGAGTTGTCATTTACCTGATGGTAAATGCCACGAACACCCTGAAAAGTTGTGTCACCTTCAACTTTGAATTGCAAAGTCCTGTGTAGTACTGAACTTCGCTCCTCACTTTGAGACGCCAGTTATGTAGTCTAATAACACAGTAATGCTTACCCCGCCGTGTAGCGGCGGCTTAAGAGAAACTACCAACCCATCTCATCCCGAAGGTGTCGTAAAAGTCGACAGAGGGAAGATAAAAACCAGGAGATGGGGAGCAGCATCTTCCTGGAATATCTGAATAAATAAACTGCGGTTGCCAACCCGCCCGCCAAACGTGGCAACTATGACAAAATCCATCCAAAATTAGTTACCAACGTTTGTGGCATTCTATGGGGGAGGCCTATGTTAACTAGTGGACCACTCTAGTGGACTATTGATAGGCTGAAATGATGATGATGACGATGAATTATGCTTGCACAGTGATCAAAATAATTGAATCATTAAGCACAGTCCACGGGAAACATATAAGGAATCGCGAGTTTCAAAGTCAATCAACTCCTCCCCCCTTCCCTTGTCCCTTACATTTAATTTATATTTGCGCTAATTAAAAGAAACTTGTCAGACACGCAATCTAATCGCAGCCACAAATCAATGTTAATATATTTACGAGGTATTTTAATTGCTTTCCTGATACAGATACCCAAATTAATGTAACATTTCAAACAAATTAATTGAATCCCCTCTTAAGTAGCGTAAATAATTTTGTTTGACTTAATCGCTACTTATTTCAAGTTCATTTAAATAATATTAGCATTGTGCATATTAGCGAGTACTGTACAAAAGTCTTCCGCTACTGATATAGACTAATTAAGAAAATATCAATAATAATAGTACGTCTTTTTTTGTAGTTTTACAGACATGAAATATCTTATTCTTGATTTATACTATAGAATCCGCATTATCATAACTTCGCTTCCATTCCAGAATACTATTTCGTTACCGTCATATTCCATTACTCCGTCTGTTTCAGCCACAAATTTTGAATGTTTTTTGAAAGGTTAAAATAAAGGTTAAAGTTTAAATTTTCTTCGCTTTCATTGAATGGTTTAATATTGGATATTGGAGCTATCCGATTAATGGAATATTTTACAATAGTTAAATGTTACGTGTGTATATTTGCTCTAGACTGCTCTCTTTTCGTTCAGAATTGACAATAAACATTTTTCATTAATTTTATAACGCTGTTCATTTTAATGATCCTTAGAAATATAACACTTTTAGGTTATTAATTTTTATATTATTGTTCTTTCTTACATTTTGTAGTTGCCGATAGGTGTCCGACAGAGTAGAATAGCAACTACATTTTTCCTACCGAGTTGTCGTAAGAGGCGAGTTATTTACTCTACGGACAGCTTTCGTGCAGAATAACACCATAATATGCAATGCTGTCACTATACTGCTCCTAGGAACGTCATAGATTGGGGAGTAAGAAATTTTTTACTCGTACCAAAATGGCCGCTACCCATCACGTCCCGTTTCCCGCAAGGACGAAAAGTGGGCCATGATAGTGGCCTCTGCATACCCCTTATATGGCAAAAAAGTGTGACTGAATGTGTCTGTTACATTTCGAACCTGTTTACGAAATGATGAAAGGGCAGCAGATAGCTACTTTAATTCGCACTTCACCCACTTAATTAGTATATGCATGCGCATATCAATAGTTTAGACATTAAAATAAAAACATAGTTAATTATCTAATCGATACTTTGGCTCCAAATGGTGCCGTGGGCGCATGGGACCGGCCACACCTACGTTGTCTGCTGTCATCAACTTTTATGGGCAATGATTTCAATCAAAATCTTGATTGGTAATGATTGAGTTACGTATAATGATATTCGGCTACTAAAAAGATTGAATCAAGGTCAGTTTTTTTAATCGCTAGACCATGCCTCTTAATGAACAAGTGATATTCCGGATTGCTTCTCGAAAATGTGTTCATTGTTTTAATGAAATCAACCCGGTTGGCATTAAACGAGGCATGTGGTTGTAAATGAGAATTAAAACAAAAATCTTTATTTCAGTAACATAACATTTATATGATAGAGATGCTTGACCTTCTGCCTTGTTCAGCAAATACAGTAGAGTACCGGGTAAGCGTCCCCGGCCTCCCGAGCTACTGATGTTTCCTCCTGCTTTTTCTGAGATAGTAGTATCGTACATTTTATAGTTCCATTCTCAACTACTCATTCCCTACCCTATGTCCGTTACTACCTAATCCTTTTCTCTTTCTTTCCGCCAAGGCTTCCGCCGTTCGGTCGGAAGGGCACTGAAGTTTATTTAATTACAGGACATATGAGACTAAAGAACTAAAGTCTCATTTATGGTTTTTCGACTGTGTTTAAGCCTACAAGGAAAGTCCCAAAGACCCTTGTCATTAATGTCAGCTAAGGTAGCTAATGTATGGATCAGGAAACGCAGTACGAGATACCTCGCACCATAGACGTCACCGGTCCCTGTATTTCGGTGTGATATTTTTAGAGACGGTAATTCAAACATCTGCCATAAGGTTTTCCTGACATTTTCCTTAGTCTGCTCTTACGACAATCACGGGATGAGATGGCGTACCAAATTTTCCCACTCCGCCACAGGGCAAAACACTTGTTTCGTTATGTTCTTTTTTAATTTCAAATTTTTTCCATAATTTCTTTTTCAAAGAAGCGATTATACAAATAACTTTGCAAGGAATCTTTTAAATTGTATATGTACGAGTACTGTACTAGAATATTCCAGTAAATTTCTGAAGACATAAGTGTTATCACGTCGGCAAATCATTTCCGTTGCTGTGAACCTTGGATTTTATCTTTAACACTTCTTATCTTTTTGAAAATATACGTGACCGCATTATTTCGTACCAAATTATTCTACTTATTCGTACGATGTTATTTTTCGCACTCACGTCCGTTTGATGATCATTTGCCTTCAGCACGGATAAAGGCATTTAAAGTAAAACTTTTAAATTATGTCAAAACACCGAGGACTTAAATTACCTCATTATGTAGAGCCTAAGATGATCTGAGTAAAATCGTAAAAAAAAACTATTGCAATATTTACCTTCATTATGAGAAAGAAAATGTTCAGGCTCCATAATCATGTGGTGTTGAGATTATTTTAATACCAACGCCGCATAGATCTCAATTAAAATTAATAAAAAAACAATTACGTTGTAAATTATTTAAATTCTGTTAAATAACAAAATCATTAAGTATATATAATGTATATATTTTTTTAGAGTTATACTGCTTTACATTTTAAACATTTCGTATCTGCATGATGAATTAAATGAATTTGTTTGAAAAATCTTAATCTGTTAAAAAAACCGTATGTATAATTTGTATTAACAAATGTGTCTATTCTATATATAGTTTTGTAAACTAGGATTTGCAATAAAAAATATATATATTCGCTAGGATTAAAAGTTTCTTGAGAACCCATGCATGGATTTTCTTTGAAGTAAGTGAAAAGGCGCCGCATCATGCAGCTTAAGAGAATCTTCCACCCCATCCCATCCCGTGGGTGTCGTAAAAGTCGACAGAGGGAAAATAAAAACCAGGCGATGGGCGGCAGCATCTTCCTAAATAACATCTGAATAAATAAACTGCGGTTGCCAATCCGCCTGCCAAGCGTGGTAACTATGGCAATATACCCCCAAAATGAGAGCTACAAACTTTTGTGGCAACTATGGGGGAGACCCATGTCCAGCAGTGGACTAGTTATAGGCTGAAATGATGATGAAGTAACAAGACTAGAAAATCGTTCACCTCATGGTAAGTAGACATGGTTCATGATACGGACAGACGTTGACGTTTGTTACCCGGAACTTTCAAATGTAAAATGGTGGCACAGCACTGCTCATCACTATTAGATTATAGGAGGTATCTCTTATTAAATATCTTATGCCATGCAATTACATAAGCCACAGTGCACTTCAAACCGAAATGCAGTAATGTCTGCACACTACTTGACGGCAGAATAACTGGCACTGCGGTTGTATCCACCTAGACGGGCTCCTTCATAGGAATCCTACCACCAGTGAAAATATTTCCGAATATTTGTTATGAATCCGAATATGTAATATTGTTCCCGTATTTTATTAGCCTTCACAAATTTCACAAATAATGGTTAAGTTATGAAGTGGTCAAAATTAACTCAACAGTTAACAATAAAATTCACAAAAGTGTTAAGGAGTCATTAATGACTGTAATCACTCTTATGTTACGCATCATGTCATCGAAATCAATCCATCATGTGTCAGAAGCAAAGTTGCTAAAATGAGTTATTATTCGACATCAAAAAGGATGTGTACAGTGACATCAGCGAATTTGGCTGTCAGGGCGAAAATTACTTAATTAGCTAATGTGGAAATGAAAGAATTTCTATAAGATAGTCACACATGATAAAGCATCTACAATATAAGAAACGATTAAAACTGTGAAGTAAAGCAGAAATATATAATAATTAAATATCTAGCTATATTTTTATTTGAAATAATGCAACTAAAAATATTGCGCATAATATAGCCTACAATTTAAGTATTTTGTTTTAACTATAGAACTTTTAAAGTAAGCATTTATATTATAGTTAAGTCCCAGTATAACAGGTCGGTCGTTCGCATAAAAATGTCATAATACGCGAGCAACCAGAATTCGAGCTTCGGTGCTGATACAACTAAAATTGATAGTGGCAGTTTTAAGCGCTTATTTACTATGTGATCGGCAATACAGGAAAATATCAACAAGAAGTCTGCACATCTGATAATTAAAAATTAAATAAGCATATATAAAGACCGCCAAGATTTTTTGAATCTGTGTAGCGCATTCTCTTCGGCTTCAAAATCCGATGACAATACCAGCAAATCAAACGTCTGATGGTAAGTGCAACGTCTGCCCATAAATGATGTATCACTGAAACTAATTCCGTGTGGCATCACACGCTCGTCACCCTGAGACATCAGTTTCAAGTAACATGTGACTTAAAACTGATGTAACTACATTAGTAGTAATTACACTATTTATCAGTGCCCTTCAAACCGAAACATAGTAATGTTTGCACACTACTGGCACTGCGGTGACACCTACCTAGACGAATTCTCGAATTTTTCGAGAATTTTCTCGGTTAAATATTTTTTTTATAAAAGCATTGCAATGAACAGTTTTAATTTAAGTTTTGAGTAATAAACTTAATATGTTATCTTTAGAAAGTTAATCGTAAACTCGAGACTGGAACACGTTACGAGTTTCTCCCGGCGTTGTACCCCAAGCTTTACTCGCGGCATCAATTTTTGTTGATCGTACTCGAATCTCCTAATTTAAGTCCGTGCTTGATTAATTGCAAATTAAACTCCCCTCCGCGGTGGTTCGCCAGTCGGTATGACTTTATTGAATTTCATGCCCTGAGATTTATGCCTTGAATCGGGAATTTATTATGATCAGACTCGGGCCGAGGAATGTTGCAAACCGAGCAACATACCGAAATTAAACAAAGGCAAAGCAAGAAAAATCACTTGATGTATGAAAAAACATTAACACATTAACTCTGATCTAGATTACTATGAAAGATAAATAATTTTTTTTTTTTTTACTTTACTACGTGCATATATTTTTTTTAAAGCAATACTAACGTTAAAGGTAACTTATTAGGTACATTTTTTATAATAAAGAAGTCCATAACTAGTTTATTTCTCCTGTATCGTGAGTGCATTTTTACAGACATTTCACATGCACGACACAATCAGACTCGAAAATTAACAATTTTTGTATTTGTACAAATGTTGGCCCCGGTTGGAATCCGAACCCAGGACCCGCGGCGTACTACCACGACGCAGCTCTATAATAGAGCTGAAGAGAGCCAGACACACTGCGATTGACGTGTCAGCGGATTCCTCATGTTTTTTTATTTTAATATACGAGTGATAGATGCCATCACAATTCACTTAATACGCAATCTCTCTAGCCGTTCTTTTTTTCAGCATTTCCCAAGCTCGGAATCTCGGTAATCGCCACGCTTGGCTGGTTAATTGGCGATCACAAAACTAGCCACTTCGCGCCTTAGACGCTGCTATCCGATAAAACCGAAACGCAGGGACATTATAAAATAGATCCTTATATTGAGGACACAGATAATAACTCATCATACTCTGCACTTGCAAACCAACTGGTTACCAAATTTATGATATAATTTCTTTTGAAATTTGTAAATGACATTATGTTATGCATTGAAAAAAAGAAAGACCCCCGAGTTTCTTGCTAGTTCTTCTCGGAGACGTTCTTATTTTCCGAACCCGTGTAGATTTTGGCGTTCATAAGAGCTTTATACAAGCCTAAATTGAAATAAATAAATCGACTTTGACTCTGATTAACACCTTATATCTTAAATAGTACAAGCAACACGTGAAAGAGTAAGAAATAGCCTAAAGATACGTTTTAATTGATGGTTAGCAAAATAGCTATCTGAATATACTTTTTATACAATTCTTGAACTGTATCGTGTCAGCTGTTCAATAAATTTTTCAAATCGAATAAATGAGTTCGCACAAAACAAGAACGTCTTTCGGTTGTTCATTAATTAAATCCTAAATAAAGGCCCACAATGTTCTGCATTTGGCACGTGTAAATAAAGGTAGACTCGAATAAGTCCGTTGAAAATCGCCTTTATTACACTTCCTTGTCATAAATCTCATCTCGTAATTATATCGGCTGCTCCATTATGTATTCTTTTTTTGTCTTTTATAGATCAACCATTTGTTACTTACTGGTTATTGTAACTCGTTTACTTATTGTGAAACGCACCTATGACCAGGTAACGAATTTTACGATTTCATGTCTCATTATAAAAGTAAGTATATGTAGTTTTGGAACATTCATCCAAACCAGAAATTTATTATTTATCTTAAAATACTATATAATCTTTCTCCATAGAAATATTTTTAATTAATGTGCTTGGCCCCTTTGAGCGAAACGAAAATCAATCGATCAATTCAATGAGGTAACGAATAACATTTTTTGCACTTTACGCGTTTTTTTTTATTTTATTGCAAATATGAAAGACTTCTTCCTATTACTAAAATGTACCTATTCTTTAGTTAGAAATTAAGAACTAGACTATTATTTATTATAAACTTGACTAAGACCAAACCGTTGTCTAAAAAAATTACAACTTATTTTTTTTACTGATAACCGGTGTTGTCATTAATATGTGTACTATAACAAAATAATTATAGCTAAATAGATAATAGAACTACTTTCATAACACCTACTTACATTTTGTAGAATTGATTTATATAAAACTCTTTTTACGCAGGATTTCGAAGAACGTTTTATATTTTTTCCATCATTGCAGACAAGGTTTAAGAGTTGCGCATTAGGCCTTTTTATAAAAACCGAAACTTTATAAAAAAGTTTGCAGAAAACGAAAACCTTTGTTAAAGAGAATATACTTCTCGATTGATTCTATTTAATTTTAATGACTGTTGTTTATTATAGAGACCTGTTCAGCGAAATTTGGCTCAGTAAAATGAACATACAGTTTACTTTGGAGCCAAGCCACCTACTGTTAAAGCTCTGTTTCTCCGTATTAATTTGAATACTACTAACTAACCGGGCGAAAATTGATTTACAATTATATCTTTTGATCTATCTAGTAATAAATAATACAATATAAGACAGAAACAAGCTGTGTGTTTATTGTTTAGTCTAGATTGCTTTACTAAATAAAAGAAATAGCATTAAGAAAATAAATCAATCATATTTTTATTATTTATTACATACTCGTAACTTGTTTTTTTTTAATTAGTTAAGATACGCGGCAGATATAAGGATTTCTCTAGATTCTTGAGTGCGTTATAAAGACATAATTCCATATGCACTACACAACCAGACCCGAAAACGAATAATGTGTGTACTTTTACAAAGGTTTATGTTTATGGCTAGGATTCGACCAAGTCCCGCGTCGCAGAAATCAGGAACTCTGACCGCTCGCCGAGTCAGACGAACTTGAATAAAGTTATCAAATTTGTTATAGAGTGAGTAAAAAGTCAAATGTGTACTCTCTGAATAAAAACTAAACAAACGTCAAACGTATAGCTCTCTAATGAATGTGAAAGTAAATAAAAAAGTGACAGCCTATAAATGGCCCACTGCTGTGCACACGCTTCCCCTGATTTTTTTTTTGAAAGCGCTTTAGCGCTGTAAAGAGTCCTCCTCGCTGTTCCAATGCGGTCTGGCGGACTTCACATGTCTTTAAATGATTTCCTCGCGATGTTTCTTCACCGATGAGTACGTACGTACGAGTGGTACGTAATCAACACTTAAAATTACAGAACAATTATATAGAGTTGCGGGCACCGGGTCACTCATTAGGATTCGAACCCAGGACACACAGTGTAGAATTCCGGTTTGCTTCTCTCTTTCAAACATTGTTATTATTAAAAATTTAATTTATAATTCCTTATAAAGGCTGCATCAATTAAATTACTCAGGTACATTTAAACAATATAAATACAAACAAAGAAGTAGAAAAGGACTATAGATTAATTTGTCTTAACCGCCGAGAAAACATTTTGAATATTTGATCAGTATTTTAAAATGTCCATTAGCATGATAATGATGATATCGGTCCACTAACAGATTTGAAAATTTGGTAAGAAAAGGTTACAATAATAATGTTAGTACGTTGTTATTTCCATTTCAATGATAAATAAACTTTCATAAACTACGCTTATTTATTCTTAATTATGTTTACAATACAACCTCAATTATGCTGAAAAATAATTCGTATTTGTATATTTACCAAGAAAGACGAAACGATATGCAATAAAAAGTTAAAAACGAAAGCTCTGTTTTGAACTTTTGTGAAAGTAAAGTATGATATAAAAAAGTTCAAAAAGAAAACTACTACGATACTCTACACAAAATACTCAAGTTTTAGTAAGTTAAATATTCGGAATTCTGTACTGAACAAATTTAGAAATAATACTCACACATTTATGTACAAAAAGTATATAGTAATTAATAACTTAGAAGAACAATCGGTTATATGAGGGCATGGCTTCATTTAGAAGATCTTTACGCATTTCTTAGCTATACATTTTAATCTCATCGGTTTTAACTCACCACCAAGAGTCAGTGATGGGCGCGAGCAGCAGCAAGCATGCGGCAATGACAACCGGACGCATCTCTCGACGGACATCACTGCCCCAGCACCCCACCCCTAACCATGGCCTGTCCTTTAAACCTTACTGTACACATACCAGTCCCATATGGACGCTTAAAATGATTTTTTCTATGGTTTTGTCTCGTAATCAATTTTCGTTTAATTTGTAATGTGTCTCGAAAACAGTACCGAAATTTCGCGGCGTGTTGCGTGAGTGGATCCCTGTCGGCAGGAGCTCCCAGAGCAGACTGACGTTCACCTGTGCGCCCACCCCGGCGCACGCGCAGCGCAAAACAATTTTCGCGCTATTTTGACTAATATTTAACGGATTAGGCTTTGTTATTAGAAATGTAAAGCCTGATACACCAGAGTCAGCCATTACGAGAACTGGTGTGGGCGATTTGATAAATTAACGCTTTCGAGCGATCAACAAATGGGGCCCCTTAATAATCAAGTCTCGGGATATAATTAAATACACGACTTGTTGGTCTTTTAAAGACGCATGTTTGTAATACCAATTTAAAACTGATCGAACTTCTAAATTTTCTTAATTATCTGTCCCGCGGCTATATTTGGCATTTATATCGCAGCCGTGGGTTAAAATTGGTTTAATACAGAATTTTGCATACATAATATCTAAGTTTGTCGATATTATTATGTATTTTGACATGGTCGTACAAGCGAAATTAGGCTTAAATGTGTTTGAATATATTTGTCAGTTGTTTATGACACTCGCAATTCGACGCTTGTAATATCGGCATGCAGGGATATGCATAGTTTCAGTGTTGCAGCTCTATGGCTTTCAATACACCAACACTAATACAAAACAGACACTCACTGATTGGGCGCGAGTGATGGACAGTGAGGCGTACGGAAAACATCTATTATTAGAATACACGTGCGAAACGCTAATTGTGTTAAACTAACAATTGCGTGTACATGCATGCACCTGTCGGAACCGAACCTGTATAACGAACTTGACAAGTCAACTGAATATACGATCAATTATTGGCTTCGATAAAAACTGTTAATGAGTACGTTTTAAACTTTGTAATTAGTAAAACGCTAAATTTGTCGAGGAATAGAATTTGTCGTGGAATTTACTTAGCCAGTATTATTCAAATATTTCACGCATTACTATAAATATTTCATTCTCTATTGAATGATTACAACATTTTCCTCCATCAAAACATTCTTATACTGAACTAGCTCAAGTCCGCGAGGATATACTCGTAGGTTTTTTAAATATCCTAACTATTTGATTTTCCGGCATAAAAAGTATTCTATGTCCGTTTCTAGGATGCAAGCTATCTGTGCTAAATTTCATCAACATCGGTTCAGCGGTTTAACGTAAAAAAGGTACCAAACAGACAGAGGGACAGCGAGAGTTACATTCGCATTTATAACATTAGTATGGATTACCTATTTTAAGAAACTTCTAATATACTCGTAGCAGATTATATGTATTTTATTTAATACAATTAAGTCTTGCGTTGTTATTTTCATTCATTTACATTTAAAATTTGTCCTTTTTATGATAAACTGTTATTACAGCAAAAGTCTTAGTCCCACTGCTGGACATAGGCCTCCTGTTGTTTTTGAGAGGGCACAAAGAGTCCGCCACACTATTGAAGTGTGAGTTCACGGAGTTCACCTAAAAGTTTCAACCTATAAATGTCCCACTACTGAGCACAGGCCTCCTCTCATTTCTAAGAGGGTTTTTTGGAGCTAGGAAGAATCCGCCACGCTGCTCCAATGCGGGTTGGCGGACTTCTCATGTCTTCGAAATATTTTTTAATTTCTCAGACATGCAGGTTTCCTCACGATGTTTTCCTTCACCGCTTCACGTAGTTGACATATTTTTTTCAGACGTGCAAGTTTCCCTACAATATTTTCTTTCGTCTGGATGGACGTGGTAAATAAGCATTTGAAATAGTGACTAACATTTGAAATTGTGCTGGCTACGGAAATCGAACCCAAGTCTCTAGAGTACTAAGAAATTTACGTTTTACAAAAACACTAAGATTTTGTGTCGTGGTTGTGTTTTGCAGACATAAATTTCACATACATAACCAGAAAAACAATAATATGTGTTTTTGCGCAAACGTTGGCTCTTGCTGAGATCCGCGCTCCGAACCCGTGGCGTATAAGTTAGGTACCGATTTTTAGAGAGAGAGAGAGAAAGTTATATCTGTCAGAAAATTTGATTTTTTCGAAACATATTAATTTATTACTAGCGACCCGTCCCGCTTTCGTCCGGATAAAGTTTTTACAGTGCTGTACTTAATAAATTAATTGGGCGCTCGCCAAGAGCTTGCTTTTATACTATATATAGATATATATTAATTACACAAACATACTGTCACTTATTTTTCCCATATAAGGGGTCGACAGAGGCCACTCACGTAGCCCACTTTTCGCCAATTCGAAGATTTATTAGAAGTTACAGGTGGTGAACCAAATCGCCGCCATTTTGGTACGAGTAAAAAAATCTTACTCCCCATTGCGTTCCCACGAGCAGTATAGTGAGAGCATCGCATATTATGGTGTTATTTAGCACGATGTTAATAACAAATTGTAATTTTAAAATTATCAACTTTTAATTAAGATGTAAGCCGGTGTTCCGATCATGCGATAACAAAGTTATAGCTTATTTGTTTTTTTAGTAAAAGGCGATTCCAACACAAGGATTTCTCCTCATCGTGGGTGAGTACTTGCACAATCACCCACACTTGGAACAAAGAGAGACAAAACATTTGCCCCACGCGGGTGTCGAATCCACAGCTCACAGCGCCGAAGCCAATCGACGAGCCTACAAAATTGCAATCATTGCTAACTAGTTAAAATTCAATTTGTCGGCTCGGTTGGCGCCGTGGTTAAGCGGTTGACTTCTGCGCCGCGGGTCGCGGGTTCGATTCTCGCACGGGACATTATTTGTATGACCTACAGATAGTTGTTCCGGGTCTGGGTGTTTGTGCATGTGGAATATAGGTATGTAAAACGCACCCACGACACAGGAGAAATCCTACTGTGGGGCATCGTTTTTAAAGAAAAAAAAAATAATAATCTGCCCTTTACTTGCAATGAATTTTGATAGTTGATTAAAGGACACTTTATCGGCGCTTATGGAGAAATAACCCAGGTGATGGACGCACTAACGCATTAGAGGTCCGACACTTTAAACAATTTTGCGATATTCTACCTCGTTTTCCTCAGTCCCTAGATAATCAGTGCAAGATACCACAGTGTTCAAGGCAAAAACGGAGGTTTTAAGAAGTAAGCGTAATATATTCATACTTTAACCTGTAACTTCTCTCATTTTTTGTAAGCATTGGTCTTTATGACGTACTTATACATACGGGCACATATTGTCTTTCCGGAGTATTAACGCAACTTCACCGAGAGACGATTATTACGTCAGTGTTCTTTAAAACAGAAGTTAGTTTGAAAGTGATATTATTCATGTTATATTAAAAGAATACTACCACTCCATCTCATCCAATGGATCTCGTAAAAGGCGAGTAAGGAATTAAACTGCACTGTGCACCCAACAGCGCATGGTGGCGATGGGCTCACCACCAATCACACCAAGTGCATTATATTGTTTTGGTGAAACGTGGATTATGGCAGTCATCTGCTTTGGCAGTGAGTGCCCAGTCTCTGACTACCCCTTATGGGATACAGTCGTGATCTTATGTATGTATGTATGTATAAGAGTAAATAAAGATATCTGTTTTCCCATGTTTTTATTAACTCCATTTCGCGTACGTCTGTTCAGGTCTAATGTAGTAATTGATTTTAAACAAATTTTCGGAGGAGCTAGAGACTAAGCTTTCAACATATCTTAGAACTGGATTACAATTCATTATGTTTGTTTGTTTGTTCGTCCGTTGGGTACAAATTTTGCTATTGATTATAAACTAATTATTGATTAAAAACTAGTTCTAAAAACATGGTATATAAAAGTTTTTTATTCGATACTTGTTTAAATTTGTTTTGCTTTACGTATATATATATATATATATATATATACGTAAAGAAAAATATATATATATAATAAATAAATAAAAAATATATGTATATATATATATATATATATATATATATATATATATATATATATATATATACTGGGATTCATTTAGTCGTAGCAATTACTTTAAAATTTAATTATGTATTTACTTATCTAGTAAAATATAAACAGATCAGTAGGTTTGACAACCACGTGGCCGAGTGGCCAGAGTACCTGACTACTAAGCCGCAGGTCCTGTCTTTGAAACCCAGCCGGAGATAACGTTTGTCCAAGGAATCAAATTGGTTTGTTTTCGGGTTTGGTTAGGTTGTGATTGAATCCGTCTCTAGCCTACCGACGATTTTATTGCATGAGCGTTACACCGGACACAAAGGAAACCGAGCCACTCGGCGGCTGTCTGTCGTGGAGTCAATATCACTTGTTAATGCCTCGTTTTGAGGTGAAACACGTCTTCTCGACTTCAGTGGTGTGTATTGCCTAGTGGTAGTGTTGTGGTGGTGGAGGGTATCCGGTGGCGGTTCCCGGTGATGGTGTTGGTTTCCTTGTGCACGCTGTTGAGGGAGCGCGGGCGATGCACTTCAAAAATTAGGTAATACACACTAAATGTTGCATGCTGATCTTAGCAAATTGTCTTTCTTTCCTCTATTATAATGGATTTCCGCAAAGTAACGTCTCTATTAACTATGACAAATTACCCAAAAATATAAACCAGTAAAATTAATGTTCCTTTCTCTTTAATAATGAACAAGTTACAAAATACTACTATATGTACTGACATAATTTCAGAAGCTAAATTTTTATTAAATCACATGAGTAACTAATTGTCGGTTAACTCTTATAAAAATCGAAGCATAATATAAATGCTGTTAAAACAATCGTTAAAGTGATAAATGTCTTTTATTGAACTTTTAACGTCAAAGCGATGTTGGTTGTAAACACTCAGTATTTATGGCGCCTCAAATGTGTAGCGAAATCGCTCCCATCGACTAAATTTTTTCAGTCATCGGGCAATTCTTACGAATTTACTTTATTGAATACATTAATACTAGTTTTGATTTTATTAATATTTTTTTATTGATATCGTGGTGAGATGAGCAAAACGTTCACCTGATGGTAAGTGCAACGTCTGCCCATAACAGATGCTGTGTTACTTAGAATATGTCTGTGTAGCACCACACTGCGCCCATCACCCTGTGACATAAGTTCTTAAGTCTCATATGCCCAGTGATTACGCTAGCTCTCAGTGCTCTTCAGACCGAAACACAGTAATGTTTGCACACTACTGCTTCACGGCAGAATAACTGGCCCTGCGGTGGTACCTACCTTGACGGACTCCTGCATAGGATCCTACCAACAGTAAAATAATAATACTTTACAGTTACAATATTTCACTGGTGGTAGGATTCCAACGCAGGAACCCGTCTTAGGTTCCACCGCAGGGCTCGTTATTCTGCCGTGTAGCTGTAGTGTGCAAATATTACTGTGTTGCGATCTGAAGAGCTCTGAGGGCTAGTTAATTACTGGGCATATGAGACTTAAGAACTGATATCTGAGCCCGCCATGCTGCTCTAATACGGGTTGACGGACTGCACATATCTTGGAAATGCTGGAAACTCTGGGATTATTGTTCTAAATGCCATATTACATAATGTCATATTGGTATGCATTATTTGGTAGCCAGCGGGTCTGCAAGTGCAGAAAAAGAATAATATCCAAGCATCCTGCAACAGATCACCACTTAATACCAAGTACAATTCTTGTTTTTTTTTAACAAAACGTTATCTCACACTAGGATAGTACTAGGTTGGAGATATCAATACAACCTAGTACTATTTAAAATGGGAACCGTGGTAGCTCATGGAAAGGGCGCTCTCCTTAAATTTCATAGAACGTGTGTGACCTGAGGCCGATTCCCGGTGAACGAAGTGCTGATTTCCCATATGCTCAGGAAAACATCGTGAGGAAATCTGCATGTCTGAGGATTTTTTTTTCCAAAAACATGTGAAGTCGACCGACTTCTTGGAGCAGCGCGGCATAATCTTCCCGGCTAAAAAACCCTCTTAGAAATGAAAGGAGGCCTGTGCTCAGCAGTGAAATTAGGCTGTTACTTTTACTATCTTAAAGAGTACACAAATATAGTAATAGTACTCTTGTTGAAACTGATTAGACTACATGACAAAATACAGCAAACGGAAAACTACATCGACTAAGCAGAAATGAAGTTTCGAAATATATTTGTTTACACAAAAAAAATACAGTTCTATTTTCAAAGGAATATTCCACATTATACCAACAGCTAGCTTCTTTATGCAACATCAAAGAATGATTTCCACAAAGCAATGTTTGACAAGAATTCGACAAAGGATATTTTCACGCCGTGTTAACGTACGTACGTACGTAACGTACGTATATAACGTACAAGTTTTATTATTTTGACCCGACTCTTTATTTTACAGAGCAGCAAGATTTAGAGACTTCTGGGGTGGTTTTAAATTTTTGATATTGAGCAAAATACAATAATCGACGGCCTCTTTAAATTTTGGGTCTTTTCCCTGATGGGAAGTGCAACGTCTGCCCATAAAGATGCTATGTTCACACTGCATTCGTCACATTGAGACATCAGTTCTAAAGTCCCATATGCCCAGTAAACACACTAGCTATCGGTGCTCTTCAGACCGAAACACAGTAATGTTTTCACATTACTGCTTCACGGCAGAGTTTTAAAGCGAACCGAAATTTAAAGCGAGCGCCCGGTCCTTGAGCTTCACACCCAAAAATTCATTTCAGCCTATCACTAGTCCACTGCTGAACATAGTCTCTCCCACAAATTGCCACAAAAGTAAAAGCAAAAAGCTCTCTTTTAGGGGGATATTGCCATAGTTGCCACGCCTGTCAGGCGAGTTGGTAACGCAGTTTTTTATTCAGATATTCCAGGACAGTGGACTGTGCTGCCCACCTTCTGGTTTAATTTTTTCCTCTCTCGACTTTTATGGCACCCACAAAATGCGACGGAGGTGAAATAATAATATATACTCGTAAATTGCGTAAATATAGACTTTGGTTTCAAACTTAGGACCCTCGACTATTTAAGCAGATACGCACACATCAATCGTTATTTCAGCAGGACAACTGATGATGATGATGTCCTCTTTCTTCCCCCGATATGCTCTTGGGATAAGATAAGAGGTAGGTTAGGATGCAATGCCAAAAACACGGGACAATCAAAAGTAGACGTGGAAATGAACAATTTTTGTTTTTGCATAAATGTTGGCTCACAGCCCCGTACCTTGCCGATACGGCTTGTTGCACAATATATTGCAATACTACATTCGATGGAGCGACAACCGGATTAGTGAGCGACGACCTTATTAACGGTGGAAGGCAGATCCAGTAGGCTCTGAAACACTTTCTTTAAGAAGACTTCATTTTATCTCACTTTCAAAAAAAAGATGACCCTCATTAGAATGTCACCTGCAACGCGACTTCGTTTTCTACAGACATATATTTCACATGCAATTGTGTCGTGCAGACCCGAAAACCGACGATTTCCGTTTTTGCACAAATATTGGCTCCGGCTGGTATTCGAACCCAGGACCCGGATCGTAAGATGATTTAAAAAAACTAAATCGCGTTTATTTTAGTATCTGGCCACCGAACTTCAGCATGTCAAGCAAGTATTGCACGACGGCAAGCTTAGGGTTCTGCGCTCGCAGTGACTGAGTGATACCGGCCATAGTCGAGTGTGTGACTTCAGTCAGCTTTTACCATCTGTCACGTTTTTTTATTGGATAAAGTGAGAAGACAAGCAACACCTGCACCCGATAGTAAGTGCAAACTCTCCCCATAACATACGCCGTGTCATACAGAAAACTTCTGAGCGGCACCACACGACGCCCGCCATCCTGTGACATTAGTTCTTAAGTCGCCTATTCAAAGTGGTTACACTAGCCCCCATTGCCCTTCAGATCGAAACACAGTAATGTTTCCACACTCCTACTTCACAGCAGAATAACTGACCTTCGAATGGTTCCTACCTAGACGGATAACTGAATAGATATCCAACTTAGATGGATTCCTGCATAGGAATCCTACCAACAGTAATATCCCTCTACAACACGCAGGAGTATACAAGCTAGATTGTGAATGTGGTCTCTTTTACATACATGACACTTTCTTTTACATCTATGACAAACATAAATATCAATAAAACCCGCGTTAATGTACATAAAGCTGGCTGGTAAGTCTGCAGTCTGCGATAATGTTCTGGATCATCCCAAACATTACATACGGATTTGATACATCACAAATCCTAACAAAACATCCCTACCGAGGATAATTCGCAAGGCTAATGAAATTAAAAGAAAACATTCTAATTTCAACAGAGAAGATGGTTGGGCGCCTACCACCGGCTTGAGATTCTATTGTTAATAAAACTAAATCAAAAATTAAACTTACCACTGCAAGTCTTTAAAACACAGTAAGCTCTTTCTGCGTAGATCGAACAAAAAAAAAATAAAAGACATGACTTCAGGACGTAAAATATCTCGGTCCTCCCGTGACCATAGGTGGCAGGTGTCAGGCGCTCGAAACGTGAGGTAATAAATAGTTAAACGCGATAAAATCCGTAAAATTTAGTTTTTTTTGAATGTGTAATATTCGCGAAAATATAAGAAATCATTAAAAAAAATAATGATGTTAAGCCTCTATTACCAAGTATTCAGGGAGTATTGATGGAAGATCATACGTAATATACCTTTCTCGAATGTGAGCAAGAAGCGAGTCTTCACACAACACCGACAGCTCTTGTCACGGCAAACTAAATAGCCCACTTGGCCTCTCAGCTCTAGAATGCAAAGGGCTAACACTCACGCGCAAACAAAACGTCTCAAGTGCACTCTCCAGTTAAAACGATTCCGATGTCCGTCTGTACGCTTCAAGTTTTTTGCCTCTTGACCGTAAAGCTAACTAATCGAATGATCGATATACTAAAGTTGCTGCTGCTTGCCTCCTCCGCTTGAAATGTTTTTTCGGGGTTCCTTGTGAATTGATAAATATTTAATTCAAAGCCAGAGTTAATATGGTATTTTTAAACATTGAGAATTAATTTAGTATGTTAAAGTAGAAAGAATATTTGTTAGTTTATGTCAAATTTTTATTATGATTATTAATATTTACTAATACGAGTAGTGTTGAAGATACTCATATATAATAAAGAATAAGATCTCGATTATATTTTTTATCTTTACTTTATCTTACCAATGGGTATAATTTGAGGAAGACGTTCTTCAGTTATCTTTTTAAAACTTATTGCCTTATAATAACGCTTTACCCGACTAAAGACTAGCAGCAAAAAAAAATTAAATGAATTGATTAAATTGCAATCGATTGCTCTGAATCGATCGATTGCACATGATTAAAATTTCATATTAGGCGAGTGACCTGTGTTCGACCCCCGGTGCCGGCACTCCTAAAAACGTGTTGCAGTTTTAAGTGCTAATTTAACACGCGCCGAACGGTAAAGGAAAACACCGTGAGGAACCTTGCATGTCTGAGAAATAAAAATATTTCGAAGACATGCGAAATCCACCAACCATTGGTGCAGCGTGGCAGACTCTTCCCGGCTCAAAGTAACAGCCTGTAAATGTCCCGTTGCTTAGCACAAGCTTGCTCCCGTTTTTAGATGGTTTTGGAGCCGGGTATAGTCTGCCACGCTGTTCCAAGGGAGATTGGCGGACTTCACATGCGCTTAAAATATTTTTATTCCTGAAAGAAGATGCAGGTTTCCTCACGATGATTTTCTTCTTAAAATTGCAAAACAATTTGGGAAGTGCCGACACCGGTCTAACTAAGGTCACTTGCGTAATTTACATAGTATTAGAAGTTGCCAATAAAGCCGTAAGTGTTACCGTTAACTGAGGCACTTACTCGTTCTCACCTTCCCGTAAACGACGACGTTATTTCGTCATCCTTTAATTAAATCGTAACGTTTTATTACTTGTTTTAAAAGAGGCCCTACAATTTAATTTAATTTAGGAACGTTCAACATTGTGAATCGATTTGAATGTGCCATATACGACTACGATGACGAAATATTACGGATTAAAATTGATAATTTAAGGTTATCTTTTATTTGTATAATGAAAATGCACTAATGTATTAAAAAACGCCAACGTATTTTATTTTATTTGACGACCGCATGCCCTAGTGGCCATAGTTCCTGACTTCTACGCTGCGAGTCCTAGCTTCAAATTCCAGCCTATGTGCAAATGTACAAATCATCGGTTTTCGGGCTTGGTTGTGTTATGCAGGTTAAATGTATGCCTGTAGAGAATCTGTTATTTTTAATAGTATTAACTGGGTAGGCACAAATTAAATCCATGGTCACAGATTGTTATCATAAAAAAGCACTAAGGAAGAAATCAATAACTACAGTATAGTAAGAAGCAAGTATCCTAGAATAACTTACCGTGAACTCATGAACTTTAACAGCTTTAACGACAGCACATGCACAAGGAAAATGGCGTAGCCATGTAATGATTGTCATTTTACCGATTGTCGACCACGGCGGCGACAAATTCCGAATATTATCAACTGCCGAGGAGATATTTATCATCATCATTTCAGTCTAGCACTAGTCCACTGTTGAACATACGCCTTCACCTTTGACTGCCACAGAACACGTACGTTTGTAGCTCTAATTATGGGGAATTTTGCCATAGTTGCCACGTTTTTGGGGCTGGTTGGCAACAGCAGTTTATTTATTCAGATGTTTCAGAAAGATGCTGCTGCCCATCTCCTGATTTTCATTTGCCCTGTATCGACTTTTACGACACCCATGGAAGGAGATGGGGTGGTAGATTCTCTTAAGCCGCCACTACACGGCAGAGGAGATTTTATTGCGTTTGAGATATTATCGAGGAGATATTATAGTGCAACGAAAGTATGCGTAAACACAGAAGCATTCAGTCGTCTCTGCTTACCCACGAGCGGTTTAACGCTCTTGCGCTGAGATCGGAGGTAGGCTAGGATCACAAGATCGGAATAAAACAACTTATGTTTTCGTACAAATGTTGGTACTGGTTGAGATTATAACCCAGAACCGACGGAATAGAAGTGAGGTACATTGACCAATAGGCCACATGGTAGCCATTGGCGCAAGTAGAATGACTTTTTATCTGCAAAGAAAAAAAACTTACCTGCAATGTATATAACTTCTTGCTTCTTAGTACGTGTAATCTCGAAAACTACTAGGTAGATTCTAAAAAAAAGCTAAATTATGCCCAACAGATACGGGCTGTATTTATTTCTTAGGAAATTATATGTTTAATAACTTTATACCTCAGACACCTGAGGTATTTAATTTGTTAGTCGTACCTGTAAGTCCCGTTAACACCAAAGGAACGTCCTACTGCAAACCCTGTACCACCTGCCCGCAAAAGGGTGCATAAGTCAACTGCACCATCAGGGACTTTGCACCATCAAGGCTTTCCTGGTGCAAAGCCACTACAGCTCTCCATACAATAATGAATTTTCGCATTATAACACCTGATGCTGATATCAATCTGAGCCATTGCTGAAACCGATTAATTTCGAAAAGCCTAACAATGTTACTATTTTTTTTTAATTATTTATAACGAAAACTGTAACTTAGTAGTATTCGTAAGGTTTTATCTTAACAACACTTAATTAAATTCTGAATTTTTATAACAATTACATAACAATAGCGCTGCATCACTATAGACGGAACCTTAAAATGATATGTTGCTTAAAAATCCCAATTAATGGCGGCCCATTCAACGAAAAATATCTAACAAATCAATTAAAGTAATGCAAAGAATTCATTCACCTTTTAGTGAAGAGAACTAATTTATAACAATCGATACTGGCGTTAGCACATAGGATAAATAAACGAACACGTTTATTTTTATAGTCTAAACTGTGCTTGTGGCTCGATGTTAACCCGGGTTCAATTAAAATATATAGTAAATTTAAAAGAAAATTCTAAAGTTTCTTTTTCAGGTTATGGAAAACAGAAGACTTTCTTTCAACTATTAAAAATTTTAACTAAGCATTAAAATATTGTTAAAAATGGCGTTTTTTAATGGTAGATGTAGAGTCAAACAGTCATTGCGCGAAACACCCGGAAGCAAATTAAAACATGACTATTAAACAAAGCTACTTAAGTTACGGCCAAAGTATTCTCTATGTGGCGAAAGATACAAAACGTAACCTGTAGTCCGAAAAATTGCATAACTATTAATGTATTATTTTAAGTTGAATACATAACTTGTACAAATTGATAAATGGTAGTCGACGTATCGATAACCTTTTTTAAATAAATAACGTACAACTCTTTCGTTATCTCGTCATCGATTAAAACATTTTGATTAGCTTTCAACTTACGAGCAATGTCATAATCTGTGATCAAAACTAAACGACTTAAACGCCATTATGAACTTTAAATGTCCTGTCTTTACGGATCGATTCTGAATTAAGAAATGAAATTTTATACATTAGACGCTTAATATGGTACTAGATAGCTGTAACACAATGAGACGTGATGCCACCCCAGTCAAGTGACTGTGCAGGAATGAGTATCGATAGTGATCTGAGATTTTCATGTCGATACGTCCCGCCACAGCGGACACCCGACAACCCTATTGAAATCGTAAGCTTGACGAAAAATTTAATGAATTGTGACTTATAATGACGCGTGTAGAAAGGATATTGACTGCGGACAGTCTAATGGAAGGACAGTAAAGATGCGATCGCGACCATTTATGTGCTTTTATTTGTTAATTTCTTTTTCGAAGCAGTTTTGATTAGTTATAATTACTCATTAATAAATTTAAAAAAAAAATCTGAAATTCTGCATTAATGTTACTAAAACTTTTTATGTATTTAATGTTTACTTTACATGTACTTGACTTTTAAAACACAGAAGCTACTTTACGTTTTCGCTAATACGTTCGGGACTTCATATCCAATGTACAATAAAGGATGTCGTCATGGTCCAAATCGACCTGGAGTGTATCCTCATCAGCAATACCCATATCATCATTTAATGGGATGGACAAGCGTACGTGCAATAACATAATCCGTTTGGTGACCCATTTAGTGCATTACTGAAGATCAAAGTAGATGTAAGACTTCGCAAAACGTTTTTAAACATAAACAATCTGCCTATTTGAACGAGTGTGTGTCAGCTACTATGACAAGACTTTATTTAGGAGAAGCGGTTGTTAGGAGATATCTTGCTGAATCTCATATACGGATGGATTGCGAGTTTAATATACGCAAGCCAAAACTCCGTGCCAATTTGATTTAGCGTAAGATACCGTATAAATTAATATTTAAACTTTTATTATATATTATAATTTAAAATTTCTATAAGGATACTTTATTTTGGAAATTTAAGACATCGTCTGAAAAATGTATATTTCAACTACGTTTGGTTTACCTGTTACACAGAAAGAGGTTTCGGAAATGATGACAAAGACTCGAGTAATTTTACTTTATGACCTAACATAATGAGAAACGTTTCTTTTTTTTTTGATTGGAATTTGGAGGCACAATCTAGAAATCAACAAACGATTCATATAATACTTACCGTGACGGGAACTATAAATAATCGAAATGACAACGCACCTAGCGTTGACTTCTGTGAGAACTTAGACGAAATACCTCACTACCAGATATTGCGTATTGTGCTATATACAATCGTTATATTGCTACTCTATATTCTGTAAGACTTTTTTTTTCAAAATATCAGATTATTAAATTATTTTATCATTCAAAACTTTTTGAATACTAATATCGAAAAGGTCAATTAACTACTAAATAATTGTAATATCTTAATTAAATTTATTGAAATGACGTGCATAGCCTTAAGAATCGACAAGCTGAAGTGGCAGTAAGGTGGCACAGTTCGTAACCGCTAATGGTAAAGGAAGAATGGCTTTTGATTATTTCTCTATCGGGTCCGGCAAAAAGAAAGCATGAATTACTCGTATATAACTTGATATCGCTTTCAGTAAAACTCTTTTAGCTATAGACTTATCTTATATATCGTATCTTATATAACTTATCTTATGTATCTTATATATCGTGGCTAAAATAATTTTTTTTCCTATAATGAGTTGTAGTATAGTGATAATTATCATCATCATCATTTCAGCCCGTCACAAGTGTCACCCAGAACATTTCTGTGTGACACCACACTGCGCCCGTCACCTTGAGAGATAAGTTCTTAAGTCTCAAATGCCCAGTGATTACGCTAGCTCACAGTGCCCTTCAAACCGTAACACAGTAATGCTTGCACACTACTGCTTCACGGCAGAATAACTGGCCCTGGGGTGGTACCAACCGACCAAAAAACCAATCCAAAGCCTACATTTGTGCAAAAACACAAATAGTTGGTGTTTGAGTCTAGTTATTGTCCTTGTGTCTCTGACACTGCATCTTTGATCTTATCGGATGAGCGTTACTTTGGGCATGGGTACTGTGGGACGATTGAATGCCCCTGTATTTACGCGTACACTTGTGACACTATAATATCACCTGTGCAGTTGATAACTTCCGATAGTAAATCGAAAATCAGGCGGGAAGACATCAATCAATTATAAGTTTGGCACTTGTAGGATGGTTATTCCGGCAACTTTAAGAGGCCACAAGATTTTGCAAGCATTTATTTAGTCGACTCTTACGACAACCATTCGATGAGATTTTCGTAAGTCGTCACCACACGACCTGCTGTCTAATGAGATATTAGTGAAAAACAAAAAAAATGTTTCAAGTTGGAAAACACATAGAAACCAACCTCAGTATCTCTCATCGTATAAAACATCAATTTTTTTGAAAATTTAAAAAAAAGTCGCCGTGGTATAATCCACCCGAAGGACAGCAAACTGTAATTTTGCTTTAACAAACTACGAGTATATACAGAAGCTTTAAATACTTTAAACAACGATCATAAGTATCTTGAGACGTCAGAATGAGTTAGAACCGAAGCAACAAGTGATGAAGAAATGGACGTTTTACTCCACTTACCATTACAATAAACGTGAAACCAAAGTAAATTGTTTTTATGGTTGGCTCGATCGGATTGAATTGTGAAATAATTAGTGCCCCTTTAAAAATACTCATTTACTACGCGTGATAAATATTTACGAGTTATTGTTCGTTGATGTAACGAAAGAATAGTAAGGATTTCTTAAAAACTTAGAATAATGAGTAATACGTTCTAAAATAACTATTAAGAGCAAGCAATCTACGAATAGAATGTCACATTAGGGTTAATCCTTTAAATATTAGGGCCTTCACGAAGAAGTTTCTGCGCAAAAAAGATTTAGGATATAAGCTTAACGATTACAGAGTACAACATACCTATATATGTTACTGTAATAGTCCTAGCTCTTTTCGATGCATGTTTGATAAATTCTGTCATCTATCATCATAGCAATTTTGATTTTGGACACTGCTGCTCCGATCCAGGATCTCGTACTCGGGTTCAACAACGTCCGGAGATTATTCAGCCACGAAGTACGCCTTCTTCCGTGTGATCTATTGTCGTGAATCTTCCCTTGTATCATCAGTTGGAGCACACCTTATTTCTCGATGCGCATTATATGACCCAGATACTGTAGCTAGCGAATTTTGACATGTGTGGTGTTTAGCACCTCTAAATTTTTGTTTACACTCCGCAGAACTCTCCCATTTGATACTCTATCAGACCACGATATTTTCAAGATTATTCTGTACACCCCCTTTTCGAATGCTTGAAGTGCTTGCTCATATTCTGGTACGCCACACAGAAGAACTGAAAACACGTAGCATCCTATCGCATCCTAATAGAGATTTTCAAAATAAGTTGTAGAGGAGGTGGCGTTGTTTAATGAACGCGTTAGGTGCTGGTTCTTTCCGGACTTGATTTCCACGCTGTGATAGCTTTGGTCGTTTACGATACAGCCTAACTACTTGATTTCTTACAACTAGATCAGCAGTTGTAGATCGATACTTACTTTGATTCAGAATTGATTTAAATTGATTTGGTAATTCCCACCACCAAGGTGGCGATTTGATCTAAGCAAAATTATTGCTTACTACTTGCCATATATCAACAATTTTGCCGAGATTTTTGATCATCTCGTAATGTTTTGATAGTCTGAGTTAGGAAATTGCACTCTTTTTAAATAACATTCAATAAATATCTCCTCTGATCGAGGAGGTCTCTGCCGAGAACAGGTATTATCTTATTTTCGAAGAGAAGACACCGGGAAGAATCCGTCGCGCTACTCCAAATAAAGATGGCTGACTTCACAAGTCTTCGAAATATTTTGCAGGTTCTTTCTGTTGGTAAGGGAACGCAACCCTAAGTAGTTCGCATTTTTGCCGCTGTATGTCGCTTCCTCCCTGTTTTTTTCGAAACTGCCTTGTAATAGTTCATGGTGTTTAATAAATTACACGATTAAATGTTCCATACTTGCTTTAATACTCGTAACAATATTCCTACACTTTCGCTATCGAACACGTGTTAATCTTAATTTAAAATTTCAAGAACAATTTCAGAGGTGCCGGCACCGGGATCGAACCCAATTCTCACGCATACTATGAAATTCAAAGCGAACGCCTAGGTCTTGACCTTATTTTGTTATTTTTTTCATTACATTTCATTCTCATTTTTCCTACTGATTACACTAGCTCTCAGTGCCTATCAGACCGAAGGACACACCAATGCTTCTCGGCAGAATAACTGTATGTGAACCTTTGCACACCACTGCTTCTAGGTAGAATAACTGGCCGTGGGGTGGTACCTACCGAGACGGATTCATGTATATGATTCCTGGAGGAAAAAGGACAAATTAATTTTTATTTCCTAAAAAATTTACGAGCTTTTCGTGTCTTTTCACGAACTGCCCCTACACGGGTTTTAAAATGGTTGTTTCTATATCTAGTAAAACTACTAAAGATGTCAAATGGTCAGTACTAGTAATAAATTAATAACAATTTATTACAAATTAAAACTAGTTATAACACTTAATAATGTTTCCTTTTGTATGGTATTTTTAAATCACCTATCCTGGACGACCTACAGTACGAGTTAAAGTCTGGCAATATGCCTAAAGTAATTATAACCTATTCGCTTTAGTGCGGAGATCTAGTATACCTGTTGTACGTCACCGTGAACGCCTCATTAAATATATGGCACAGATATTTAAATTAAAGCATGATGTTTAGTCTGGTACAAGATACATTAAATTTTGTGACACAACAAATTTGTGACAGACATAAAACGATTTTTATGCAATAAAGACTTCTAGAATAAAACGATGCTTATGTATAACAAACGTTTACATTTAACATATTCATATATTAGCACAATAAATTTATACAAAAAGGTCCGATGTAATAAAAATTAATAATGTAGGGAGAATTGACACTGTCGTTCTGGAGTGAAATATTAAAAATAAATATTCTCCTTATTTTTGTATTTATGCTGTTAAAAATCACCTTAAGTATGTTTTAAGTTCGATTTTAAAATATTAACATTGATATTAAAACGACCTATATTCGAAAACTACATAGTATAAGTTGTTTACCCTATTAGCGACAAACGCACTTTCAGTTTGATTCTTGTAAAAGTAAAACATTGTTCATCAATTTCAAAAGTTATTTTCGTTTCATTTTATTATGTGATTTTTGTTATGACAAAAAAATAATACGGTTTTTATTCTTTCCTTCTTTCTTTCTTCATCTGGTATTCTGACGATATATATTTTAATTACACGGGATTTTTATTGAAACTAAACGACGAACACTGACAGCGTTAAGGTATTAATATTAAATATGGACCGCGTGACTCCGTCGAGTTCTAAGTTCGAATACCAGCCGGCGCCGACATTTGTGTAAAAACACAAAATGTTGATTTCCGGGTGTGGTTGTGTTATGATTGTCCATGTGTATGACACTGACATCCTAACCTACCTATTATATATATTTTATCGAATGTGCGTTACATTCGGCACGGGTGCTTTTGTGTTTGCGCATACACTTGTGGCACTCTAATATCTCTTGCACAGTAGACAGCTTCCGACAGTATTCAGAAGTTGTGGCCGCGGTAAAAATCGGCCAGGGGAACATGAAAATAGTATATATAACGTGATAGAGCCATGCTGCACGTAATGAGCCGGTTCAACCGACGAACCGCTCACAAATCGAGAGAATCGAAGTCCCAGTTACTAAAAACGAGGCATTCTAGGCTTCGGTGCCAACAACGTACCTCTTAATGTTTCATCGAGAATGTGTCTTTTCTCCGCACTCACTTTTCCCATTCGGGTGGACGGTGTGCAAATATAAATAATCACCTATTGTCAAGAGAAAAGCTTAATAATCTCATCCGCCATATTCTAACGTTAAAACCAATATACAAGCGCGTTAAAACAACGGTGCTACAAACGCTAACAATAATTTCTAAATAACGTAGCATAATATTTTATTAGTCTCAGTTCGCGGTGAAATGAGTTAGTTAATTAGTTGTGTTTAAACAATGGTGGTTGACCCATTGAGCTGCTTTGCTTTACATGCGGTTAATTAAAATAATTAAATGCGAACATTATTTAATGAGCATCTGAAAAAAAAGGGAATATGGAAATATACAACCTCAGTTTAAAATAGTAGTCACGGAGTGTAGAAACATTATTTGTGTCAGGCACATTCCGAATACGAGTAGAAAATAACAAGCACACATTTCATCACTGAAAAGAAGAAAAATAATGTGTCCGATTTGTCTTTAAATTTCGTTATGATGATATGTCTTCAAAGAGGATTTGACAGAATCGCCACGCTTGGCAGTCGGGTTAGTGATCGCAAAATAGAATATTTTTATTTAATATGTTATAGATGATTACATATCACTTTTATGAATTGATATTAATACTTATTGAACGTAATTTAGTTTTAAATATATAATCAACATCTCATTCCGGTGTCTATTTTAGGTCAGGTCATGTTTCGAAATACTGATTTCGCCATATGTCAGATGCCACAATATTTTCCAGGCATTTGTCGTCCTGAAATGTTTTGAATACTTCGGTGCTTTCATCATTATCATCATTAATCTCTTCGATGTCCTTTTTGGAGGACTATTATAACGTCATGGTGTCTAATATTATATCAATAGAAAAATAATTGGCGACTAAATGGTATGAAATAGAATTGTTTCAAGAGAAGCTGAATTCAATTTTTTTTAATAGTAGAGGGGGCAACGAGAAAATGGCTCACCTGATGTTAAGTGATCACCACCACCCATGAACATCCGCAACACCAGGGGAAACGCAGGTGCGTTGCCGGCATTTGAGAAAAAAATAGACTCTTTTCTTAAACGTCCCTAAATACCAACCATCTATTCAAACAATCCTGCATCTGTTAACATCTTATCAGGAAATTTGCAGGAAGTTCACTTAAAAATCAAAGTCGCTCAGCGAGCTATGGAAGGGCTATGCTTAGACTTTCTTTGCGATATAGTATCCGCTAACGATGTCATAGACCTAAAAATTAGCAAGCTGACGTGGCAATAGGCCGATCATACAGCTCGTAGAACCGCTAAACATCTCAAAACATCAGAGGTTATCTGTAGAAAAAACTACAGATACCTAAATATTAAAAAATGAGGTACAAATAAAACGTTCAACTTAACTTTTTTTAACTTCGTTGTGTTTTAGATATATATTATGAAATTATCATTTAATTCTCGTTCGGAAATAGGTATCGCCCTTATTCGTTAATAAGATGAAAATATCAGAGACGCGGATACATTTATGTATTCCAAGCAATCTTAAAAATCAATAATTTGAGTATTACAGTAATATTAGTCTGATTGTTAGTCTGAATCACGGGATTTTTTGAAGTGAAATTTCTTTAGGCGCGATGAGAGTAAAATTTCAAAGTCGAATTTGAGTGCAACGTAGTCATACAATGTAATCGTGCAACGTAGTCATGCAACGTTTGTATAATTCTTAATTAATATTTATCTATTCATTAATTATTATATACTATTTTTGTTAATTCATGTTTATTTAACTTTCACTTCCGTTACTCTGTTATATGTGGGAAAAGGGCAAATTGTGCAGTGGACTGTGATTGGCTACAATGCGCTAGAATAAAGATGAACATACTTTTTATGGAAAATTTCGTCAAAAGCCACCGAGTAAATTCTTTAAAACAGGTAGCCAGAGTATGACACATACGCAAACAGTTACAAATACGCTTAACAGATGACTAACATATAGAACACTGTTGGAATTCAACTGCGAATTCAGTTAATTTGTTTCATTCCCATGACTCGATGGAATCCTACGTTTGGGAAGATTGGCGCTACGTTCTCATGTCACCTACCGCATTCACACAACATCGGAATGATTGGTATTTAACCATATTCAGCTGATATAGGACAAAAATTAGGTAACTCTTCTCTGTCTGTGTGAAAGGATATTACGAATATTCTTTAAATCTACTAAATCTTTAGCTTAAGAGCGACCGAATGAAAATTGTATCTGACGTTTACCATGTCACAGCTATACTACGAGTAGTTCGTTCTTGAAACACTTTACTCAAATTGGTAAATGGGATACATACGTTTAAGCCATGGTAGCCCAGATGCCGGGCCCTCGCCTTAAATTTCATACGCGAGTGACCTGACTTCGATTCCCGGTGGAGGCACCTCTTAAATAGTTATTTTAAGTTCTGATTTACTACGTGCTAAGTGATGAAGGAGAACATCGCGAGGAGACCTGCATTACTGGAAAAAAAAATTTTTCGAAGACATGTGAAGTCCATCAATCCGCACTGGAGCAGCGTGGCGTCCTTTTCCCGGCCCCAAAACCCTCTCAGAAATGAGAGTAGGCCTTTGCTCAGCAGAAGGATATTTATAGACTGTAACTTTACTAGTCGAATCATAAGTTCTGTCACATCCTTATTTAAATTTTATTTTTTCTGAAGTCTGGCCTGAAATGTTTGAATTTATTTTGAATGAGAAATTTTTCCGCCATCGGAAAGAAAAAAAGAAACTGATTTTGTCCCGTTTAAAACAATAGAGTGGACGCAAATAGTTGACAGAGTCGCGGTTAGGTTCGAGATTAGGTAAGGCTCGAGAGATCGCCAAGTAGGTACTCTTTTTGGATAAAAAATTGTTTAACGTCGAAGAAAGTTACAACAAAGAAAACGATAAAGTGAGCACCCACAACAGTAAAAAAGCGAACAGGCGTATCCCGAGAATCTAGCGTGGGCATTATCATTCATCAATTATGGTATGGCTAGGAGTCTCGTTTTCAGGCCTAACTGAGATGTGAAAACTAGCGCTGTTGTGTATCAAAATACCGTTCTTACAAACACTGTAGGACCTCTTTCTAAAACAATGCTCAAAACTATTTGATATACACTGGATATTCGGTATCGGACAGCAAGCACGCAGAACTGGCATATCACCCACGACTCATTAGGCACGACCAGCCCAGTTCAGACTTAGAAAAAGTCTGCGCTAAGCCGCACCAGAATTTAGAGTCTATCAAAACATCCCTAATTAAAGCAGTGGCTGATGTAGACATGAATATTGTGCATGCTACAGTTGACGACTGGCCTCGAAGGTTGAGGGCCTGTATTCAAAATGAAGGAGGGCATTACGAGTAACTGTAATACAATTTTAAACCACATTTAGCAACTTTTTTATATATATTTTATACAAACAACAAAAGTATCAGCTAAGAAACCTCAGCGCTCTGCCACCTTTCAATCCAGCGAAACTGTGAAAGCCAACTTAAACCACGAGGTGAAAAAACGAATACAACTCGGCTGTGCAGCTTCTGAGGAACTGCTTCTCGTCTCGTCTAGTATGCGACAGAATCTAAAGACAAAAATCTTCTGCGATACGGTTCGATATCCGCAAGGGACAAATATTTGTACGACCAAAAGATAGTTGTTCTGGAACTGTGTTTATGCATGTGAAGTTTATCTCTGAAAACGCACTCACGATTAATGAGAAATCCTAGTGTAGGTAGTGCATCCTAGGCATAATTTAAATTAAAAAAACAATATTAAATAATACATAGATTATAATAATCTCTGGTAATGAGGTGAACACTGGCAAGCTATTTCTTCATCTTTATATTTATTGAACTATTGTACTTTTTTAAATGACATTTTTTTTTTACTTTACTAATATACATCCAATAAAAATAATACATATACACATACTACATAAAATCACGACTGTATCCCATAAGGGGTAGTCAGAGACTGGGCACTCACTGCAAAAACAGATGACTGCCAGAATCCACGTTTCACCAAAACAATATAATGCACTTCGTGTGATAGGTGGTGAGCCCATCGCCACCATGCGCTGTTGGGTGCACAGTGCATTTTAATTCCTTACTCGCCTTTTACGAGATCCATTGTATGAGATGAAGTGGTAGTATTCTTTTAACGAGCCGCCACCACATTAAAAAATAATTCTGTACAAAACAGCTGTACGGATTTCGTTGAAATATGGCACTTCTATTATGACTCTGAATGAGAGTATATTGGAAAGATACATTGATATACAAAAATCCAAGGCACGGTTCTATACAAAAATCACTTCAAAAATCGTCCTCATGATACTCGTATAAATACAAAACATAAATGTTAAGACACAAATTCCATTTAAATAAACACAAATACCTAAAAAGTACCATTTACATTAAATTAAATATAGTCCCACGACGTTTTTAAATGTGCTGCTAATTTGACGCAATAAAATTTGATTTAAGAAATGAGCGCATTGTGCGCTCTTTTTTTGAGGACTTTCTCGAGTAGCTGACTGTGTATCTATTTATAAATTTAAATGGGAAGATACTTATTATTCCGAGCTTATTTTTTTTTTATCTTCGATTAACCTTGAAATATCGTAAGTCAGAACGATAGTTCGGTGTGACATAAATTTCAACATCAACAACAGCAGTCTCTCGACTGTTCGTCCAGTGTTGGACATATGCCTCACCACAGTTAGGGGAGTTAGGGGAATCGCCACGCTTGACAGGCGAATTGGCGATGACAGTACTAGAGACTTCACGCAGCTAAAACGCTGCTTCACGTCGCCAGTCTGAATATTGTTGCTGACATATTTTATCTTGATGGTTATAACGAAATCGATCGAAAATCATTATTTTTTGTATTATCAGATGTATATTATCGTAAAACAATATTTTTTTAAATAATATACCACGACATAAATCTCAAAATACTTCGAATAGACTCTGTACGAAGAGGTTTACAATTAAAAACTGTATTAAAATTGTGTAATGGTACAAAAAGGTACAAAATGTATGCACTGCGCGGGAATCGCACTCGGGTCGCAAGAACGGTAATCGTGCATGATACCACTACAACAGCAGTGATCGGCGAGCTACATCGAAATTTCGACTGATGTATATACAAAAGGATTAGAATAAGTATTAGCAAGCTGAAGTGGCAATGCGCCAGTCATATAGCTCGTAGAACCGATAACCGTTGGGGAAGTAAGGTTCTCGAGTGGCAACCTCGTACCGGCAAACGCGGTGTAGGGAGACCTCCCACCAGATAGAGCGACGACCTGCACGGTTTTGCGGGAAGTCGATAGGATGCAGGTGGCTCTGGATCGTGTTTTGCGGCAATCTATGGGGGCCTATGTTCAGCAGTGGACTTTGATAGGCTGAAATGATGATGATGATAACTAATGAAAGTTGCATTTGAGAGGTGTTAAGTTTTGGTAAGTCTGTATTTAAAGGTTTCGTTTATAAAATAGAATCTTTAGACATATTTGTGTTATGGTAAGCAGTTAATCGTTCCATAGTATTATCGAAGCAAACTCATTATACACCAAAATGCTTTAACATACATATTAAGTATGATTTAATACTTATCAAACATTTTGTTTTACATTTATAACTGTCGCAAGGTTATTATTTTCTTAAACAATACATGAGAATTGTTTATTTCTAAGTAACCTTGCTTTGTCACTCTCTGGATAAAGAAAATCGTAATACACGTGATTTTAATCCTTAATATGCGTAAATTAAAAAGTCCTTAGTAAATATATTTAATTCTTATATCTATGTTCATAATGATTTTAATACTGTAGTAGAAAGTGAAAATCATTTACAAATACATATAGAAGTATATGGAGTCAATTTCAAGTCAGTTTGCCTGTAAAAAATAATCCTACAAAAATTATATAAAATTTTGATTATTCCAAACAAAATTCAGCTCGAATCTTACAAGTAACAAGCCACCTACACCCCGTCGGACTGAAAACGTACCGGACGCTAGATGTAAACACACTGATCCGAAGCGCGCGCAATAAAAACGCTGTAAAATTTTGATGTTCCATTCAACATCTTCCATATCCCTCGCACTCGTTCTAAATAACATCTTCGTCCCTTACACCCGCCTAAGAATGGCTCAGATTATTATCAATGCACTTTACACAAAGCAGAAGTTCCGAAGTGCGTCTGACATTAATGTGATTTTGAAAGTAAATCGTGTAGGTTTAGTGCCTGATAAGTGGCACGTGGATGAGGTGTCAAGTGATAAAATTAATAAATGGGGTAGATCTCGTCGTAGCTAGGTTACTTCTATGAATTTTTCGTCTGCGTTTTACTATTCTCATAAAGATAAGTTAACAAACGAATGGCGGTAATGATATTTTGTATTATCTCTGTTCGCGTCATATAAAACATAAACATTTCATATATTAGGAGATCAAAACCTCTAATAATAAAACTTGTACATGAAAAATTAAAAATATTAAATTTATTTAATATTCTTTAATACCCTAGCTGAGATTCGAATTCACGGCGTAGGAGACGTGTACTCTGACTACTAGGAATATATAAATAACATACAATCTAATATTTTATTATATGCAAAGTGAGAAATTTGTAGCACGAGTGTTGCCATATACTTAAACAATTACTTCGACGCCTGAAAAATTTGCATTCTCACTCCCGTATAAAGCAATTTGCTTATTAAAACCCACCTGTCTTTCACGTTTCGAAAAGCACGCCTTTTAGCGCGAGCTGTAGGTAACGACCCCTAGATGCTTATCGCATTACCAATTTCATCGGAATGCGAGCGGACCGCTCGAATCGATATAATTTTCAACTTAATGGATCGCTAATAGCCCACCCTAATGACGACTAAAATACTGCTAAAACCATTTTAAAGATGAATTAAATTTGTTCCTAAACAAACAATCGAGAATTAAGAGTCATGCTTTGAAATCGCTCTAAGATAATTTACAATGTTACCGAATTGTGCACACAAATTTATAAATTACAGTATGATGAGAATGACTGATGATGGTGATGATAATAAATATGATTTGAATGAAGATTTATAGATTTCAAATATTATTAAAGACACGCTATAGAACACAATTATGTAGCAGTAACAAGGGATGATCATGAAGCCATACATTTCCTGTTCTTGTATCAAAGAGACGTGAATCGACTTTAATCTACTGCTTATATCGCCTGCCAAATATTACCAGACAACAAGAGATCAACGGACAGGAAAATTAACCCAGGGTTGGCGACAGCATATGGGTTAGTCTCTGTTCCGGAAGGCCTCATTAGCTAAAAGAGTGTTTGCCACGATCGGTAAAGAACTAAGGTCTTACAGCATACCAACGTAAATCAAAAGAAGGCTGCCCTGCATTTCATATAGACAGAGACATAATTACAGGCAAACGAGACATTACGTCGTAATCTCCAAGAGTGAAAACGATCCTACATTACGAGTCTTTATCGAAGGTGAGTCGTCTGTGATCCAAAATACCCTCCTACGTACGTACATATGTTGATCAGATCAGTGCATTTTTTTATATCAGTCTGTGCTCAATTGCTAATTTTACTTATATGAAAATGTAGTACAAAAGAATTACAATAGAATGCGCCATTTTATCGCCACGTGAACTTACACAGCTTCAGTGTGAAATCGTGTTAAATTAGTCATCGATGTCATTAAGGCTTAGCCGATTAGTCATTTCACTTAGTTTCTGACATTAATCAATTTCCTTTTAGTTTTATTTAAATTTTGATGCAATTTAATATTTTTTTTTTTTTAATATGTTTTCTCGAGTACACTGATTATTTAAATTCTGGAGCATAGATACCAGACACCAGTAGATACCAGAGTAGCAATGGTTATCTGTTTGGATGTTGCACCAGACTCGTATTTCTCCTGTATCGTGCTTTTACAGAGATAAATAGCAATTAGCCGATAGGTGTCCGGCAGAGTAGAATAGCACCTACCTCTTTCTTACCGAAGAGTCGTAAGATGCGACTAAAGTATTATACGGACGGCCTTTATTCGTGCAGAATAACACCGTAATATGCTGTCACTATGCTGCTCGTGGGAACGTAATGGGGAATAAGAATTTTTTCACTCGAACCAAAATGGACGCGACGGCCACCCGTCATGTTTCCCGCGAGGGCGAAAAGAGGGCTACGTGGGTGGCCTCTGCCTACCCCTTATATAGGAAAAAAGTCGTGACTGTATGTATTTATGTTAATTGCACATACATTAACGCTCGGATCCGGAACGAATATCTGGAGGCCATACAAATAATTGTTTCGTACGTAAAACGAACCCGCGACTGGTAAAGCAGAAACTAAGCTCAACCACCGCGTGAATCGAGGTATCTGCCTATCCCTTAAATAGGAAAAACGCGCGTATGTATGTACAATATTAGAGATAAATAACCCACTTACATTAAAAAAACAGCTCAAAAACTATTATTTTCATTTTAAATAAATGTAAATAAAAAACCTGTCACCACATCTCATCCCGTTCGTGTCATTGCTACTTATGCAAAACGATATTCTTGAAGTAGACCTTAATTCCTTAATGGATGTTAGCGACTGATTGTGATAATTATTATAGACGTTTTGAATATATTAATATAATCTGTTAATGTAGAACATGAATATATAACTAACAGATAAAAAATTGATGCAGTAGAATCATGAAGATAGGAGAAGTATTATTTATTTATCTATATTAAGAATTTGTTTTTTTTGCGATTTCAAAGTCAACTGCGTTACCTTCTAGAGCTAATCAAGTCAGGAAAAAAGCTCGGGAATCAAAAAAATCCTCAAGTCACAACAGAAATTAAATAATCAAAAGAAACGTCAAAGAATACAAAAGCGCGCGTAAAACACCCGAATGACTCAGCCGACTCCCAGCCTAATACAAAAATTAAATAAAATGTATTAACACAGCAAACCCACACCGACAATTACCCAATAATCGTTGTAATACCACCCAAATTAATAGTTACCGCGTCACTTTGGAGTGTTTCTCACGAGCGGATTGACATGATTATTAATATCGGACGTCTCGAAGGAGGAGCGATTGACACATTAATCTACCGAAAACAAACTTTAATTATACTTATGCACGGTAATATAAACTTTATATAGAAATGTATAAAGGTGCTCGAAACGGTAAAGTTAAAGTTTGTGCGAGAGACTGCGATAGTATCAGTGAATCACTCCGTGAGACCTCAAATTTCAAGCGTCACAGGCGTATGAGACAGTGATTTTGACGTGTCATAACTAATTATTTGCGTGTCATTGCCGATATTTTAATTAGACCAGAACGATTAAGATACAAAAAAAACTGAGAATTAAAACGTCAAACGAGTCGAAACCAAAACATCGATCGCCATATTTAAATGAAACAAAATAATTATTTTTGAAATTATAGATAAAGAATTTAAAGAGTATTAGACACAGGCTAATACTGTGTTAGTACCAACTTCTTCTGTTGAAAAAATTGGATATGTATGCAATTTTTTCTCATATTGCTCGATGTTTTGGCCCAATTACACATACATTTGTCACTACTAAGACTGAAGTAGCAATGTGTCAAAAATAATTGCAGGAGGCAGAATGTTCATCCCTTTCGGTTTTATTTTAAATACACAACGTGCTGCGCAGAGTTCTCACGCGTGTTCTAGATGAAAAATCACGAGTTTTCAGCTGTTCAGATAAAATCTTAAAAACGATATTTAATTTTACTAAAATTTTGCGCTTGATCAATATTATTTATTTATTTGAAATGAAATTGAAGTGTTTGTCTGTGTTTTCGCAATAAAGACTTTTTTTAATACCATATGGTTATTTGCAGCCAACAAACGCAGTGTAGAGCGACCCCCCGATAGATGGAACGACGACCTTCACGGTTTTGCTACGTAGCTGGATTCCTTCATAGGAATCCTATCACTAGTAAATGGCAAGAATTAATTGTAAGATTTGCTTACACTAGCACTGCTATGATATTTCTGCATAGAAATCCACTGATTAAATAAAAAAAATTAAAGCTAATAATAAAACACAAAATTTGTGTGGTAATCTATGGGGAGACCGTCTATGGGCTGAAATGATGATGATGAATAAAACACAGGCACTGAATAAGATAAATAATTATAATATTTGTTTAGTAATGTGACTTCTTATATTAACGCGAATAAACATTTAATAATTTTACGGATTCTATAGCGTGTCATTAACATGAGCGAACACATTTTATTTGACCATTTAAAAAATAATATGTAATTATTTATTAACAAATTGGTGTTTTAAACGGCGCCGACACTAAGATTTCTCCTGTATCATAGGTGCATTTTACTGATATAAATTGTTTAGAGCGGGAATCGAACCCACAGATCAGAAGTCAAACGCTAACCGAGCCGACAGTTTTTGTTCACCTAAATTATGAAAAATATATGCATAAGGACATATATAAGCAAAAATCAATTTCCGCATGTATGAAAGATCATCTCTCGACAACGGCTCGACCGATTTGGCTGATTTTTTTGGAAAGTCCACAGGAAAAGTCGGAAATTCGGATGGTATTTTTGTACTAAAATCTCAATAAAAGTGACGTTCAGTTTAACAGTTCAGTGTCACATGTTTTTAGTACTTAATATTTTTTTGCTAAGCGAAGAAGTAAACTAGAATTTCTTAATTAGAAAATTGCACCCGTGCGAAGCCGGAGTGGGTCGCTAGTTAATAATAAAAGTATCATTAAAAAGTATATTCAGAACTTTCTGGTAAAAGTGAGTAGAATCCATAGAATCCACGATTGCGTTGACCTGCAGTTTGTTTTCATTTAAAGATCCTAACGGATTTACATTACTCAAACGTTTGAGTATAATTTACATTTGCATGTGTATTAGGAAAATGATAAGTCTGCAATAAGTAGGTATTTTCGTATCTGTGACGCCACGATAAAGCACCTATTTAAGTCTGTGGAACATGTGCGCGCTAGGGCACAGGCCCCGCCCCGCCCCGCCACGCCTACTTCCCCGAGCCCGCGACCCTGCCCGCATACCGATAAACATTTCCCGCTTTTTCCATTCCAAATTCCGAACTTACAAATTCGAAATTTCTCGACGGGAAACAATTCCGTCCGAAGCGTTCCGTAAAATTATTCAGAGTTTTTAATCTGCGGAGCAACTAAAAAGTAATGTCTTTATGAACAATACATTTACACACATTACAGCTATTTGTTCTGATTGCGGCAATCACTTTAAAATTATAGTTTTGAAAGCTAAGTATCAGTTTGTAAATTCTTTTAAAATTAACGCATTGATTTATGTAAATCATGTAGTTTTATAATAGTTTGATAGTTAAGCTTTTCCAACATAAACAATAAAATATAACAGAACAATGAACTTTACATTAATCGTACGCAGGCACAATAGAGTCAAATCACTACCACAATGGGAGGTAATTAAACTACAATCCAAATATTCTCGTGTCTAGGCGGATATCTCCCCGGTGGTCGCGATATTATTATAATTGTGAAGACTAAATCAGACTGGCATGGTTATAAATTATGTACACATAGTTTATGCCTCCTGGAGGCTTTAGCCAACAGCTGGCTCTTTACCAATCATTGTTGTTTTAGGTAACCTATAAAAATAAAAATTATGCCAGAGTAGATTACAAAAAAGACTTGACTACAATGGAATTACTTTCAGTTGACTTTTATTATTTTTAAACATTTTGATTATTTTAATGGATATTTTATGCTGATGATTTATATTAGCTACGTCATTCAAATGATCCAATATAAAAAAAGCATTTTTTACCGTTGCATTTAATACCATAATTTTGCTGAATGGCTTTAGCATAAGATAATACTATCAAAACGTAATATTACATGATGACAATAACGAAACCACGGAGGTTTCGTATAAGTCGAATAAGGAATTATGAAAAACAGAGGAGAATCTACAGCCTCTTGAACTAATAACACAATACTTCGGTGACGACCGCGTGGCTCAGTGGTCAGAGTACCTGACTTCTAAGCCGCGGGTCCTGGGTTCGAATACCAGCCGGGATTGTCCCCGTGTTCCTGACACTGCATCCTAGCCTTCCTCCGATCTTATCACATCAGCGTTACATCGGGCGCGGGTAGGTTGGGACGAGTGAGTGCCTCTGTGTTTGCGCGTACACTTGTAGCACTATAATATCTCCTGCGCAGTTGATGGCTCTCGATAGTAGTCAGGAAGTTGTCGCCGTGGTCGAAATCGGCTATGAGAACATCATCACTTCGGTTAGCAGCCTGTCAAGCGTAACAAGTTTAGGAATGATGTAGTTAACGTAGTTAGTTTTTTTATTATCAATCAGCCAACAATAAGGTAAACTTCCATAAAAGGTTATCAAATAATAATAAATAAGTTAAAATTATTCTAAAAGCCCGTAACCTGAATAAAGTAGTTTCAATAAGTAATCGTGTATCTCAATTAATCTACGGCAAATGGAATGACTGCGCACCCGCGGTGGCTTTCCCACAGCAACCTCATCGCTCACCGGGCGAACTGACGAAATTAGATCGATTAACATGATAAACCTATCGATTGGACCATCGATGAGTCGATACTATCGATACAATCAATACCACTGACAAATTACGCCGAGCGTCCTGTCCGCGCTCGAATGGACCGATCTAGATCCGCTGGATTGATATAGATACGTTTGGGTTTTGAGCTTTGACGAGTTGGTTTCAGAGTGATTGGTTGTTTGGTTAATGGTTTCTGGATAGATTTTATGAATAATTGTCGAATTCGGTTCGAATTAAATTGAGTAACTTCCAACAAACAGCTTTTTACGTAATACATTGTATGAAAATGCCTCTATTCTGTTCCTTACGTACAAAATTGCGTACTTTATGTTTCTCCAGTTTTTTTTTAAAGTATGTATACATTTCGAACAATACAAATAGGAATGTGAGCAAACGGAAGATGTATGGGATACATAATATCGAAAGTATTAACGCAATAGAAGCTTTCAGTTTACAGGATCGATTGGATACAATGTTAAAGAGCACCATGTGCTTCTGTTACAACACATCCATACAACAAAGCCAATATTTTTTCTATACGAATGAACGACTGACGATACTAGTTGATTTGTTTTACATACATAAATTTCAGATTCTTAACCACGAAAATCGGAACTGTCTGTAGGCCATACAAATATTTGTCTTGTACGAGAATCGAAACTGCCAAAAGCGCCAATCACTTAGCCACTCTGCCAACCGAGTCAACATTTTTTTATATCATGCATAAGTATTAGCTTCGGTATGGATTCCATACTAGGACCCACAACTCAGCAGATATGTACACGGTCATATGAACCACGCGGTCAAGAATTAAGTTAAAAAAGGAGCAGCTTTTATCCATACTTCCATACTATATACTATCCATACTAATATTGTAAATGCGAAAGTCACTCTCTCTCTCTGTCCCTCTATCTGTTTGTTACCTTTTCACGGCTCAACTGCTGAATCGATCTTGACGAAATATGGCACAAAGATAGACGTGGAGACGGATACAGGATATTTTTGTTCAGAAAATAAAATAGTTCTTTCGGGATACTTAAGAAACCTTTATCCACGCGGATGAAGTCGCGGGCATCAGCTAGTAATATTATAAATGCGAAAGTAAATCTCTCTATCCCTTTGTCTGTTTGCTACCTTTTCACGGCTAGACCATTGAACCGATTTTGACGAAATTCGGCACAGAGATAATTTGCATGCTGGAGAATGACAAAGGATACATTTTAAAAAACCTATATCCACGTAGACGTAGTCGCAGGCGTCAGCTAGTATCTTATAAATTTCAGAAGCAGGAAACTATTTTTGAAATCAGTTGCAATACTCTGTCGCTAACACATCCATACTAATATTAAAAATGTGAAAATAACTCTATTTGTCCCTCTGTCTGTTTGTTACATTTACACGGCTGAGCCGTTGAACCGATCTTGACAAAATTTGGCACAAAGATGGCTTGCATCTTGGAGACGGACATAGGATAAATATCCCGTAAAATCAAATAGTTATTATATGTTACAGATATTTTAAAAATAAAACTAAACGCGGACGAAGCCGCGGGCATCAGCTAGTAATTAAATAAAGTACGATAGCAGCGTCTGCGGCATGTGAACAGTGCTCATAAATCACCGACGCGCGGCATTCGCTGACGGCCTGAATACCTCCGTATGATTTTACGGACTCCACACCGAAGACAACGCATTTCGTTGGAATCTAATTAAGTAAACGTACACGCTTCGTTCGAATCAATATTTTTTTTCTAGAAAACAACGTAGCTTACTGTGTTGAAGCGTCATAATTTTCTTTTTACGGAAAGCTAAATTAATTTCTATTTATTAACAATTTATACCATTACTGTAAAAATTATGATACATGATAGTTCGTACCCTACTATATAAAAAATAGATAATTTATCATCAGCATCATAATGTACCACACGTACACACAAATTCACACACACACACACACACACACAAGCATGCACGCACGCACACACACACACACCACACACAATACCACTAAAAATAAAGTAATTCATATGCGAAAGGTTTACTAGTTCGCGCTTCATGCTTGCCGAACTTATATCGGATTATGTAACATTAAGAGTTTAATTATATAAAATGTAACATTTATTATAACATAGTTTGTTACAAACTGTACATAGGTACTTATTACTTATAACATCTCAATTTACATAATTATCCGTGTCATTGGAAGGATGCTGGCACTTATAGCACAGGGATTCCCTTTTTTAAGTGCCAGCAGTTCATTTAGTGATAAATTATTGTATCCAACTATTTAGACTCATAAGTATAGAGTGTAAAAGATTTGTGAAACAAATAAATAAATTTATTATTATTATTATTATTATCATTCCAGCCTATAACCACTGCTGAACATAGGCCTCCCCCATGGATTTACACAAAACTTTGCAGCTCTCATTCTGGAGGATTTAACTATAGTTGCCACGCTTGGCAGGCAGGTTGGCAATCGCAGTTTATCACAGATGTTCGAGAAAGACGCTGATCCTCTCCTGGTTTTTATTTTCCCTACGTCGTCTTTTACGACACCTACGGGATGAGATAGGGTGGTGGATTCTCTTAAGCCACCACCACACTATCATAGAAAGTTAATATAAATAGTTAATTAATGCCTTTTATTATAATTAATTAAAAAAAAGAAAAAATGAATTTCAATAAGTATTATATAAATAATCTATGTTGAATAAAAAATTATTCTATTCTAATCTGTCAGTATATTCCCAATTCATTTTACCGAAGAGTGTCTCTTTGATTCTACGTACGTAGATACGTAATATAAAAAGATATGTTTATTTAAACTTTCGTACATCAGTTACATACAATATACATATAAATGAGCGAACGTCCCCATCAATGCTCTATACAAGAGTACCACGGAAAGTTACTCACCTAAGATGTGACTTAAAAGGATTGAATACTAAAACGCACATTTGTGAATGCATCAAACTCATTAGACATACACATTTCTATTACGAAACATCCTGTAAAAGGTATAAGTAAATTAACAAATAATCAAAGAACTGGCAGCTATAAAAATATAAATGTAAATAGTCGGTTCGTACGGAGCGAAGTTTATGACCGTATTTCAATTATCGTTCGGCTTAGCGAGGAGGTTTTAGAATGCTAATGGAAGGAAATCGATGCGCGAGATACTAAACTAGACTTTATGTTATACTTAACGATAGATGCGGAAATAGGTATTAAGTCAAATTGATTAACTTCGTTACAAATTTTATTTTTATAAGGGTTAACAAACAATAAATACAATATTAATTAATAAATAACAGTTATACACAACTAGACAATACCTACGAAATCGTTCGCTTGGATATAGGTTATTCTTAATATCCTTTGGGAACTATTTCATTTTCCGAGATAATAAGTATTCTATGTCCGTCTCCGTGCTGCAAGCTATCTGTCTGCCAAATTTCGTCCACATCGGTTCAACGTTTGAGCCGTGAAAAGGTACAACAGACAAAGGGACAGAGTGACTTTCGCATTTATAATATTAGTATGGACTGTTGGTTGTTGTGCTAGTAGCACCGACATATTATCAAATAATAACAAAAAACAAGACACAAGGTGGTGTAACTTTTGGTGCAATTTCTAATTTAAATTAGTGTAAATAAAAAAGTCTACATTTATAACAGAAACACTCTAAAGGCTCTTAATTATATCCATTACGGCCTTTTACCACACTCCATGCATATATTCAAAAATATTAATACATTTAAAATGAACATTGTACAGGTTCATTCAGCCTGTATTATATTGTATTAATAATTAATTTAAAAAAAATTGCGGACAGGGTTGCTTGCTTCCAAAATTGTATTTAAAATGGTTGTATCTTCTTAATAAACTTCGATATTTCTGCCTCATATTTTTCTTTATAGTATCTGGATAATCCATGTTAACAGCTTGAGTAGTTTGTTAAATCCTCCAATAACCATGTAAATTAACCCGGACCTAAATTATCCAGATACAGACCATATTCTGGATCATCACAACCATCACATGATATTTAATAGACCACAAACTTTTGCAATAGTACGATTCTTACCAAGGATGATACGCGAGGCTATTAAAATTAAAAAAAACATCCTAATTTCAATAGAGAACATGATTGGGTACTACCGCCGCCAAGGGATGCTATGATTAATAAAATTAAACCAAGCATACCACTGCAAAACTTCAAGACACAGTAAAATCATTCTGAGTAGATCGGACCAAAATAATCATTAAAAGCCGAAGATACCCCGTTTTAAATATGACATCAGGGCGTCAAACATCTGGATCTTTCCGTACCCATTAGGCGCTGTCAGGCGCTCGAAATGTCGGGTGATAAGTAGTAAAATTAAACGCGACAAAATCCGTAAAATTTAGTTTTATTATATGTGTAATATTCGCGTAAATATAAGAAATCATTGAATAATGCTGTTACTTACAAAGGATGCTGCTATAAATTTTCTAGTTTACTGAATGCCTTTGTCGGTTCTTTGGAGACCTGTGATGCGATATTAGACTGTTCTTCTGGAGTTTTTATACTGTTTTTAAAAATATTGCTATAATGAAATATCAAAACTTCTATACGAGCTTTAGATTTCAATATATCGACTATTTTTAACAAAGCGACGTTCGCCTGATGCAGCGACGTATCTGCAAAATACAGAGCTCTCGGTATAGCGAGGGCAGTTTATCAAGATGGCTAAATGCTTGCAATTAGCCCATGTGAAATGTCGCATACACATGCTAACGACGTCCCGCCTCGAGCGTGCGTGCCCGAAGCCCGCACACCATAACACAACTAACAACAGCCAGTCCCTATTAGTGATCTGTGGACTCGGCCACAGAGTATAAACCTTATAGGATTTCATTTAAGCTCGACGTACACAAAGCTTATCACGCATTTTGTTTATAATTCATCTTATACATCTTTTCTTTTGAAAAATTCGAAGTATATAGAAGTAAGTCTTACTTTACTTACGAAAAGTATTTTTGATTCAAGTATCAAAAGTGAAAACTTCGCGATCCCGCTTTTTTCATTTTTATTGCAAATATTTAACGTAAAATTATAATTTAATAATTTTATTGTTTATTCAGTTGTTATTTTTAACGTTATTTGCTTAAACATAGTCCTTACAATATCATTATAATATGCGTGTAGCATTTTTAGTACACGATGCGGCTGGAATATCGAGTTCGACCCTCCGCTGATTTATAGCCCCTGTATATAGCCCCCTAAAATTTTCAAATTGTGCTTGCGTTGTGCGTCCTCTCAACAATCTTTAGTGCAATTAGCGTGGGCTTACGAGAATACTTTGATAGAACGGAGACCGTGTAACTTTTACATTTTAATATTTAAAAAGGGTTACCACTTGAAACATAAATATTGAGCAACAAATGTTTATGGATCTTCTTTCAAAATCAATTGCGATAGTACGAGGAATTCAAACTGCGTCGATCTCGAGACTATTTACTTATATAAAGAATATGTAAACGAGATAATAACAGGTTTAAGTCATCATAGTGTTAGTGACTGTTAGACATATATACAATTATTTCATTTACAATACCCTGAACTGTTTCCGGAACAGAATAGCTATAGAAATATTATAATAATCTTATATTACTAATCTTATACTAGCTATCAAAAACAAAATGCCACAAAATAATGTAAATTAAAATGAATGAAAACAGGTATTTAAGAGAAATTATTTCAGTTCCTACTTGACTAAACATCTATCATCATCTATCATATCAGAAGATAATTTATTAAAAAGCCTGACTGCCTAAAATTTTGGACACGGTTCCGCAATTCTGCAGTTTAGGGCAAGAAGAGATATTTTTGTATTGTCTTTAGTTTATTATTTCTTTTTCTCCGTTACAAATTTGTCCCTATGCATTAAGTATTGGCAGGTAGATGGATGAAGCGAAGTACCAGACACCTCCCACCTGAGAAGCTGCTGCCCGTCACCGGTATGTGTTTTCGGTATAGCATTTTTCAAATGGACGTTCCGTTATTTGAAAAACACTCTAAGGAAGCCATGAGACTTTCCAGGCAATTACCATTTAACTGACTCTAAACGATAACAATGCGATATTGACGCGGTGGAATTACTTATGTGGTGGATTTACTTACGCAGCCACCACATGGCCATTTAATTTACGAGTACTTATAAAAATTAATAATTGCATATTATTCTTTATTAGCCTGTAAAAGTTTACTACTAAACATATCCTCTTAGCGACCTTCCCGAAGTTGGGGACCATTTCCAATAATCCAAACGCTTGGCAGGAGGATTGGCGACCGCAATACCAGACACTTTACATCTTAGACACTAACTAGACTGGCTCTTACGACGCCCACGGGATGAAATGTGGAGGCAGATTCGCCACCACAATTTCGTTTTTATTGGAACGAGGCGATCAAAACATTTACTTGATGGTAACTGCAACGTCTGCCCATGACAAATGCTGTGTCTACCAGAACATATCTGTGAAACACAACACTGCGCCCGTTATGTGGAAACATCAGTTCTTAAGCTTCATATGCTTAGAAATTACACTAGCTCTCAGTGCCATTCAGACCGAAACATAATAATGTTTGTGTTTCGGTCTGTTATTTAGTGAAGCAGTAGCTTTACGGCAGAATAACTGGCCTAGCGGTGGATGCCTACCCAAACGGATTCCTGCATAGAATCCAACCATCAGTAAAATGCACACATAGCTAGTTATACACTATAGTACAATAACTAATTAATAAATACTTATTTGGGAACATGCACCCTGCAGAAGCTTACATGTACATATAAAGACAATACGTACTATACATACTTAATAAACAAATTAAGCGCTGTCCTGTAACATGAAAAAAATGTCTTAGTCACCTTTTATCCTGCACATGTCGTGTGAGGCGACGAAAGGAATTTGCTATTTGCTTAATGCACTGACATTCTTGCAAGTGTTAACGTGGAAAAGTGTTACTAAGTTATTCACACAACTGCATCTTTTTAAAGTCCTGTTCTGTATGTAGTACAGAGAAACAAACTGGTCTACGGCTCAACCAACTAACTAAAAAATAAAAAACTACCGAAAAAGGATAGAACAAAAAATATTAAATCAATCTATTTTCAACTTGTTTAAGAAGGTTGTTTTATGTGATATGGATTAAATTACAATTAAACTTATATTTGCTGCGTAAAAACCTGAGTTCATCCCCGTTGCCGGCACCTCTAAAATTTTATGCAATTTTAATGACTGCTTTACCACGTGCTCAGCGGTGAAAGAAAGTAGCGCGATGAAACCTGCATGTTAAATGAATAAAAATATTTCGAGGACATGAGAAGTCCGCCATCCGAAATGGAGCAACGTGACGGACTCTTCCCAGGTCCAGTCCTCTCAAAATGAGTTGAGTGTTGTGCTGTACTTTACCTTATTTACACGGTTCTGAATTCTCTCAGGTAAATTGAAATCTATTTATCTTCTATCTACATTGTATTGGCAATGCGGAGCTATCAGTGTGGTCTACTAATAAAGAACCTAATTAATGGTAATGACTTACTGTTATGTAATAAAAAAAATAGCGGCAAAACATAATCAATAATGCTCTTTCAAGAAACCGATGTAACAAACAACTTTGTTTGTAGATGATTAATTTATTAATTACTACTAGAAATACTATAACAAAATCGAAACGGCGAGTAAGTATTATAAATAATGTTGATTAAAAACACTAAGCCCTTTTCATTATTCCAAAAAAAAACGCAGTAAGTGAAACTTCTTTGTGCGCGATTGGAGTAAAATTTATAAGGTCTAGTTTAAGTGATTTTCTGTTATTCTTAATTAATATTTATCGATTAATTAATAATTGTTTATATATTTGAGCAGTTATTTTACAGTGAGTAATATTTTGTGCCGTATGGTGGCGGCTTAAGAGAATCTACCACCCCATCTTGTCCCATGGGTGTCGCAAAAGTCGACAGAGGGGAAATGAAAACCAGGAATATGGGCAGCAGCATCTTCCTGGAACACCTGAATAGATTAACTGCGTTGCCAACCCGCCTACCAAGCGTGGCATCTATGGCAACATCCCCCCAAAATTAGAGCCACAAACTAACGTGTTTTGTAGCAATCTATTAGGGAGGCCTATGTTCAGCAGTGGACTAGTGATAGGCTGAAATGGTGATGATGATGATGAATATTTTTGTTAATTCATGTTTATTTATTTTTACATTAATCAAATTTCCAATACGTACGCTCACCGGCACAATTAGCGGAACACAAAAAAAATATTAGTTTTCATAATATTTCAATAAAAGACTGGCCAGTTATGTTACCTTTTTAATCGAACTATAATTTAAAAATGGAACATATGCCGACAGTCATTTTTTTCATCGATTTGTTTCTGTTTCCCGGTAATACTGATTTGTTAGTGGTTTGAGCTCGGTCTGAGGAGAAATTTAAAAGTTTTATAAATTTGGTAAATTCTCAATTGTATTAGTAAAACTTATATGCAGGCATATGGGGGCGGCGCAACTTTCGTAGCTAGTACGGAGTTAGTGATGGTCGATGATAGGAATATGTCTGATGTACCTAACATCACGGATATTTGAGAAGAACACGTTGTGCCATTTGCCACTCAGCTCCACTCGAGCTCAATGAGCTCGCTCAGTCCAGGCATATCTAAACCATGTGGGTATAACAGTTATGCAGTGGCCAGCAAGATCCTCGGATATGAATCCATTAGAGCATGTCTGGGACTTGTTAAAGATAAGTGTTAAATCCAGCATAACACCCCACAACAACCTGAGAGAACTGCAAAACGCATTACTTGAAGAGTGGCAGAGCTTGTCCTAAGATACAATAGATAACATAATTCGCAGCATCCCCAGAAGGATGGAAACGTTAGTTAGAGCACGAGGGGGAAATACACGATTATTAGTCTTTCATTTATTTATTGTTAAAATCTTAGTAATCTTTCATTTACAACATTGTTTGTGTTCCCACAAAATAGAGAAAAAAGTTTTTTTTATTTCGATTATTTTAAATAAAATTTCATTAATTCCGTGTGGTAGCGGCTTAAGAGAATCTACCACCCCATCTCTTCTCGTGGGTATGGTAAAAGTCCACAGAGGGAAAATAAAAACCAGGAGATGGACAGCAGCATCTTCCTGGAACATTTGAATAAATAAACTGCGGTTGCCAACCAGGCGGGTTGCCAAGCGTTACAACTATGGCACAATCCTCCCAAAATGAGAGATACAAACTTTTGCGGCAATCTCTGGGGGAGGCCTATGTTCAGCAATGGACTTGTGATAGGCTGAAACGACGACGACGACGAAGAACTTCTTAAAGTCGATGTTAAAAGATGTTTATCCGTTTGTCACTTCATGTCTGATTATTATTCGTTTTAATATACACGTTAGTATTTATATACTCTGCCTTTTTTTTCACAATTAGCGGAACGTGATGAGTTCGTGATTAGTTCGCGAACGTGGTGAGTTTCACTTCTGTCACGTGTACTGAGTTGTATGCGCTCTTTTTTAATTATTAGTGCTTTATTATATGCTCTTAGAAATATCCACCTACGAGTACTTTGGCTATATAACAGCACCGACTTTAGTATGAGCCGCCGAGAATCGTTGCTGCAATGACCAACCCAGTCACTTCAATAAATCGATTTAATTTCTTTAAATTTAACACATTACAACAACAATGTACCACGTAAAGGAACAATGTCCAATAAAGTTGGTGAAAGCATAAAAGAGTTAACATAAAACACAGACATTTTCCTCGTGTAGTTGGTAATTTCATAATGCTTCTGGCAACCCTGATACACGCCGCAAATGTTTCCCAGCCCACATTGTGGAGACGCGATACGTTCGCGCGGTAATTGATAATAACAGAAAATGATGCATGTCAGTAGCTGCGAGCTATGTGTTGTAAGTAACACAATTGCACACACCGTATATATGATTCATTGTCTTGCCATCATATGGATACGTAAAACTCCCCTGAAGAAATTCAACATTCATTTTAATCACAATAGTAAAATAAATAAGTAACGATAAATTATGATAAAATAACTTTCAAAATACTTTAGTAAATTTTATTTTTTAACTATAAAGATCCGAAGTTCAAATAATAATTTCAATGATATATTTATTTATTTGTGTTTTAACAACAGCAGTGTTAGTTTTCAATAATAATAATGATAATTGAAAATAAATAAAGTTTTTCTTGAATTTTGAAATCTTATAATATGTTAAATAATAAAACATCGTTTCAATGGCCGTGATTATGAAAATGCCATCCATAACAAGACATTATAATCCAATATCCTAACACCCGACCCAAGAGTCTATTTATATGACAAAAAAAGAAGAAAGATGATGAAAAAAAAACGAAGAATGATATTTAAATAAAGAATAATTATGGATTTCTGTCCATGTCCTACTAACATTCTTTGCGTCACTTACATCAGTTGGAACTCTGGTCAAACGTTCACCTAAATAAAGAAACCATTGCCATACATACCACTTATTATTATCTAAAAGAAAAAAACCTAAACCTAAAAACAAATACACATCCTAGAAACAATACGAAGTCTACAAATTTGTTTTTATGTTAACACGGGCCCTTGTAAGATGATTGTTTAAATAAATGTTTATTTATACACAAGCTCTTTTTAAGTTTCACGCTTGTTTTAAGTATATGATTTTCCAACAGCATGTTTTGATTTATTACATACATACATACATACATAAGATCACGACTGTATCCCATCAGGGGTAGTCAGAGACTGGGCACTCACTGCTAAAACAGATGACTGCCACAATCCACGTTTCACCAAAACAATATAATGCACTTGGTGTGATAGGTGGTGAGCCCATCGCCATCATGCGCTGTTGGGTGCACAGTGCAGTTTAATTCCTTACTCGCCTTTTACGAGATCCATTGGATGAGATGGAGTGGTAGTATTCTTTTATCGAGCCGCCACCACACCATTTATTATAAAATCAATAAACTGGCAACTCCATAATAAACGCGGTAACATACACCATCGCATATTTACCGCGGAATGTTTATTCGAACGTAAGTGTTTACCTCCTAATGACAGACAATAAAGCATTCATTATGCCGACAATCGAGCGCACCACCTTTTATCATTAAATGCACTAAATGAGTGGAATTACCCTTTAGTCATTGATGAAATATGTATTATTAAAATACTGTATTTATGGTTTAATATTTCAATACGATGATGCTGCACTCTAATAACGAGCAACATAATTTAGCGACATTATACTTAAACACACATTTTAACAGCTTTGCAATAAATAGCATAATTACTGTCAGGTAATTTTCCGGTTAGTAACAGAAATATGTAACTGCGCTAAGATAAATCGTGGGACCATATGTTTCGGAGATACTCATCGACTCATCATGGTCAGCAGTGCCGCTATGTACTTCATAAAGGGACCAGTTCGAGCTGAAGAATAGGAAAGAAAGAAATATTTTTTTTACAGTTGGTTCATAGTCGTACGGTGTTCACCGTTCAGCCACACAGGTATCCAGATATTCTACTATTGGTAAAGAACAATCCCAACGTAGCTCAGGGGACAAGTCATCTATATCTGTATTCTCCTTCTCTTACTAAAGCACTCTCTCGCAAAAGCAAGCATACACTCGATATGTCAAGCTATTAATCTTTTTAGTTTTTTTAACATAATTATTAGATGGCCTTTTTTTTGCTTTAGCTTTAATTTTTATTTAATGAATAATGTTTCAGTCTTTCGAAGAAGTAGCAAGAAACCCAGCTATTTCTGTTCAAGTTATTCTCTGGATGTACTATATACAACATTGCATATAAAGAAGGTAAACATTACATAGGAGCCGTGGTAGCTTAGGTGCTAGGCGCTCGCTTTAAATTTCATAGAACGCGAGTGACCTGGGTTCGATTCCCGGTGCCGGCAACACTAAAATTGTTAATTGCATTTATAAGTGCTGATTTACCACGTGCTCGGCGGGGAAGGAAAACATAGTGAGGAAACCTGCATGTCAAAGAAAAATTAATATTTCAATAACATGTCCAGTCTGCCAACCCGCATTGAAGCAGCGTGGCTGATTCTTTCTATCTCCAAAACCCTCTCAGAAATGAGAGGTCTGTGCTCAGCAGTGGGACATTTATAGGTTGAAACTTTACTTTACTTTTTATATTATGAAGAACGTGCATATATGTTATATTACAGTATTTATAATCTAAAATGTATTATTCAAAACATGTTATGGATGTTTACAACAGAATATTTGAGTGTCGTATGTCTTTTTTCTAAGAGATACACAATTTTCCACGATTCAAACATCCTCACGATGTTTTCATTTACTGTCGATAAATCAGCACTAAAAAATTGCCACACCAAATATATAAATTGCTAAATTGTTATGAAATTTTGACCGAGCGCTTCATCTCTGAGCTAGCGTGGCTCTTAGAGTCAAAACTGCTGGCGAATTGGCAACAACCGTTCAGAGTCGCTACTTCAAGAGAATCTGCTAAGCATCCCGTGGTGTATTTGTCTTGCTAGACGCTTCTTACAATATGAACCGGACGTAAATGAAGTATATTGTTTTAACAATAAGAAAAAATGAAAGTAATTTCACTTTTTCATTACATTTTTTTTTTTCAAAATAGTTTACCTAGTTTAACATAAAAACTTAAAAAAAAAAACGTTCAAAAACATTTTAATAGTGTAATCTTTGGTTAAAGGTCGTGTTTATAACGCCATAAAGCGCCGTTCTATGGCCACCAGTTTTATAGCCGCGTGCTGGCTCAATGGGCATTTTGTCATGACCATCACTATTAGAATTGTTAAGTCCCGTAAAGTGCTAACAAAACAGACAAGCGTTTTCATGTTATTATCAATCTGTACGTAATTTTCTTACAAGCTTCATGCTACAAGCAATTGATGCTAACTGAACATCTTAACAAACGGTATTAATTTTATGAACGTCTACTAACTCAAAATGAACATACCGTAAGAATAATATTGCATTTATATTAATTATTCAATAATACAATAAAAAAGGAGCGCACTATAAATATATAACTATATATAACTGTACAGTAAATAGGAATGATTAATTAATCGATAAATAATAATTAAGAATAACAGAAACATTTCACGGAAATGCTGACCTGAAATTAGATCTAAAAATAAAACTGTCATTGCGCCCAAAAAAGTTTTACTTCAGAAAGTATATTTGGAACATTACTCGCTGGTAACCTTTTTGTTCAGCTGAAACAGCAGAAATTATTTAAAAAAAAATCAAACTGGCAAAATTAATCTTATTATTTATAATAAAGACGAGTGCTATTACTCAAGTACGGCCGCGTGGCAGTAAGATCAAAGGTGACGACTATGTGCTATTTACATACAAATTCATGACTGCGCATAAATAACTTAGAGGCATCTTGTCTAACAAAAGTCAATAAATTGCGGTGACAAGGGTTTTACGTAATTTTTCCTACAAATTATACGATAAATGTCACCTTAATAGTAGAAAAACTTAGGTCGCCAATCCCATCATTTTGAACGACCACGTAGTTTACTGGGCGGCGTTCTTGACGGCTGATTCGTGATCCTAGTCATCAATTTTTAATGTTACATGGAGTTTGGGGATGTCGAGGCCCCTCTGTAACTAGAAGATGTCGCCGTGGAGGAACTCATCCGGATGACATTATCGTCATCGTCATATTTGGCTGCACCTACAAAGAAACGGTGCTCTTGATAAGCATCGTTTCTTTGTAGTCATGGCGCTTTTATTAAAAAAGAGACATCTCTTGTTTTTCAACCGACGTCAAAGAAGGAGAAGGTTCTCAATTCGGCTGTTAATATATATATTTTAATCTATGTATGTACATATATATATATATGTATATATATATATATATTTATATATATATATATGTATATATATATATATATTTATATATATATATATATATATATATAGAATAGAATATTTTTTTTTAATATATATATATATACCTTGATCAAGTTCTGATGATTGTTTTCATGATAAAACCACGAAACTCTTAAATTCGTATAAGCATCTTCGAAGCTGCTGCGTTTAAGTCGATTTTTTGATTAAATAATTCAATCAAAAAGTTTTTTTTTTCTATTCGCTACATTTGTAGAAAAGTAAAAGTATTGTAGAAAAAAAAAGTATCATCAACCTACTGTTAAATGGGAATGGCAAGCATGTTGTTTTTTTTTCTTTGTATTTTCGTTTGTATTTGACGGAACACGCATGCGATAAGATCGGAGGTAGGATGCAGTGTCAGTGACACAGGAATACTAACAACACGACCAGACTATTAAACCATCAATTTGTGTTTTTGCGCAAATGTTTACTGCGGCTTGGATTCGAACCCAGGACTCGCGGCGTAGAGGTCACTGACCACTAGGTCACTAGGTCATCAAGAGGTCGTCTTTACAAATAGTGCCTGGAGTCTATTTTTAAATAAACTTTATTATTAATTATGTACAATATCAAAACGACGATAGACCCTACATTGTTATTTCTAGAGGTCGATAACATCGATCACAATGATGGAAAGTTGAATTGTAGTTGCGCATGCGACTTAATCGCCCCTCTTGAAGGGTTGCATCCCTTAACGTTATTGTCCATACGAATATTCGAATACGTCCCCTCTTTATGATCATATAATGACTTAATATTTAAAATGTTTCGACAGCGTATTTAGCACGCGTAATTTAAAAAGAAATAACTATTTAATCATATATAATAATTCATTTTTATTTAACATAACCAATCATACCAAAAAAATATTATATTTTATTTGGCAGTGCATCTTTATTAGTGCATCTCAAAAATAAAATTATAGGATTATATATATTTACAGTTATAAATTTTAAATTTTGATATAGATTTGAATAGTAGGTAATCAATATAATACATTAGCGTCGTAATTATAACACGAATGTGCTCTTCATTCCAAATCCACATTAAACTATTTCCCCGCAAAACTATTACTAAACTACTAAAACCGATAACAACGGGATATCGTTTCCCATGCTCGGGAATAAAACGCGTGGGGCGGCATTTTATATAGACAGGGTTTGCGTTCAAAGTGCCACTGTCAAACGAGACCGCTTTGTGTGCACACGGCCGCCTATTCCTCATAAGAGTTAGCTTTGCCGAAATATCGGAGGGAAATAATCGCGTAAACAAGGATAATGAGTGAGTAGGTGGGGCCGCATCGAAAGGCGTCCACACGCCCCTCTAACTTTTTTCCCCGAAGTCTGGGCGGCGCGAAGAGCACGCCTCGCGTCCCACGCGGTCGAACGCACCAACATGCGCGGCCAAACACGGCGTATAAGCATACCGACGGCATCGCGCCGACGGCTTTCCGAATAAACATAAACAAACAAATCGAAGAGTGATGGACACACCGAGATTCGCACTCAAAACGTACGCGACATCGTGCTATACAATACCTCGCGTATCAACAACACCTAAATAAAATCCGCGAACGAATTTTCTATCACATAAGTTATCGCTGCTGATTAATGTTTTGAACATCGTGAAATAGTTTCATATTTCTTTAATTCTAAAACAATACAAAAGAAGAATAGTAGTCAGTTAAAATAATTAAATAGGTCTGTGTTTAAATGAATGAAAAGAAACTGTGCATTCTGTTCACAAGTTAAAGTTTTTGAAAACTAAAACGATGACCATCCGAAACAAGGACTTAGTGTTGCCAACATGAAAAAGCTGAAAGTTTTCATTGGTGAAGAGCGCAGGATGGTTTTAAAGTCTTCGATATTAATAGTTTTTTTGGTGATTCTCCTATCTAATATGGCAAGGTTAGTACACGTTTTATTTTTTAAACTATTATTTCAAGTTGACGATGATACAAGTACAAGCTCAGTACATATTCTCAAGACAATAGTAGTTGTAAATGCATTTAAATTTCGTTCGTATGAGGAGCATCTTTCGGTTTGAAATTGCCTATACGGTTGTTCGACTAATCAAGTCACGAACAATAAGCCAACGAGCATCCAACAAATAGGGGCGTCGCGATGAATACGAAAGGAAAACATCACGACACTAATCATGCAAAACGCGCCTAAGTAGACAACAACAGGCTGAACTAATGAATAATGATATGGTAATGAATAATGAATGATAATGAATGCAAATTTAAAAGGTGACAATCATTTGTCGGCCCACCCAATAGTGCAAAGATTTACGGAGTATGCTAATGTGAGTCGATATGCCACTGCACGTGGCTGCATAATCGGCGGGCTGTTTGCTGTGTGATTGATATTTACTCGGGGCTCACTTCTAACTGGAATAGACCTACCGCATTTAAATAGTCACTTAGCGACTTCAGTTACTAGTAAAACTATCCCAACCTCAAGACACGCTTAATTTAATCGCACCGCGTTCTCTTCTTTTTTACTGCTACTGTAGACTTTTTACTATATCATTTGCTTTGAGATATATATTTTTTTTTATGTTTTAGTAAAAAACGAACAACGTTTTGGTCATTTCGATTAGGATTATAACGATCTTACGTTCAACAACTCGTCAATACGATATACGAGAATATTACAGTACCTAATCTTTCGTAATAATAATTACTTTATTTAATAAAATATAATAATTTAATATTATTATTATTGCGAGTACATGTACTACTGTAGGTATTACCGCAAACGCCGACACTGCCGTCTCTCGTATTCATGTCATGTTGGTACTAGTTCAACGTTTAACTGATAAGACCGGAAAAACTGTGAGATGCAGTGTGACATACGAATTTGCTGGTGGTAGGATTCCTATGCAGGAATCTATCTAGGAAGATACCACCCCAGGGCTAGTTATTCTGCCGTGAAGCAGTAGTGTGCAAACATCACTGTGTTTCGGTCTGAAGGGCACTGAGAGCTAGCGTAATCACTGGGCATATGAGACTTAAAAACTTATGTCTCAGGGTGACGGGCGCATTGTGCACGGAAATATTCTGAGTAACGCAGTATCTGTTGTCCGCACACGTTGCACTTACCATCATGTGAACGTTTTTCTCGTTTTATCACTTTATCCAATAAAAAAAATCCGAAAACTAATTAGTGTGCAACACAAATATTGGCTTCAGCTGATAACGATAATGACTGAATCCAGCACCCACGACTCAGTAGGGAATGACCACTGAGCTGAGCGATCGCAAATCATCATAATATATGTAAATCAAGTTGTTTTAAATGATACCCTCAATCAAATAAAAAAGTTTACGGTATCATTATACAGTTTACATAAGTGAAAAAATTTGTAAGTGATAAAAATGATATTACAGTTTCTTACAAAAGTAACACTTTTTAATTGTCACATAATAAATATTTCGACATCACCTTACAAGTAAGTGTAAAAAAGTGTATCTAATAAATATATGTACGTAAATGTGTAATTAATATAGCTGAAATACTTATAAAATACTTATAAATGAAATTGTGTCACAATATTCCCCACAGAATGAAATTTACAAACTTTGTGGCGATCTATGGGGAGGTCCATGTTCAGCAGTGGACTAGTGATAGGCTGATATGATGATGACGATGATAATAATAATAAATATATGATTTAGCCCGAACGTATCCAGTGTTTATTATAACGTAGATACTTATTGCTCATGCAAGTATTGAATGGCCATGAATATGGCGTATATCATTTAGCTAAATTTAAACGTTAGTTATGCAAATTTTATCTCACATTAATATCTCTTTTGACAACGTCTCAATTCATTTAGTAACACGTTAATCCCAACAACATACTTAAGGTGATATCGTGTTACACCACAGCAATTAAACTTGTATAACATATTCTCATGATGTAAAAGTTTACAAGTAATATTATAAATCATTTTCAAACACGTAATCGATATTATGAATTATTTGCGTAGTTTTAGCTGATACATAGTTTTTTTAGGAATCCTTTGAGTTGTTCTTCAGATTCATAATAAAATATTATTTCGCAAAATGTAAATAAAAAGGTATTATAATGATATAAAGAGGTAATGAGTACGTATATGACATTTCTGTGAACTTTATAGAAACATAGAGGCGTCATTTTATGACCTATCTCAGTATTTAGAAACAGAATTTTCTGTAAGGGTCAGAAGGCGAAAAATCAAAAATGTCTAACTTATAATAATAAGTCTAACCGATAAATCTACTTTATCGTAATATATTTTACAGACTTTCAAGAATTTAGAAGAACAATGATCTTCAAAAATATATAAACGAAATAAATAATCCGTAACTTATTATGTTAATATAATTAACACTATTATTAAGATAAAACTGGACCTGTGATTATCATAAATAATAAAGATAATATATTACTCTAGTCTTTTTTATTATTTCTTTACTCACTTCCTTTTAATAATAAGGACAAAGTAAAAAAGTAAAACCAATAAGTGTTCCACTGACGAGAACAGGCTTCATATCATTTTTGGGAGGGTTAATAAGTTAAAATTCTTAGTTTGTATTCGTAGTTATCACATTTCCTTGTAAAAAAATAAGTTGCACCAAAACTATTTACAAACTAAGACCTCATAAATACATTTAAAATAGTTCGAAAATTTTTTTCATTAAAAAAAATCCGCAATCTTTTAATTAAATTTTGCAAAGTCGTGGAAACGGATGAAAATAAAATCTTTCTTGAATATAGGAACAGTCGTTATGATTTAAAAGTTATTGAAACTTTTCAAATTAAATAAAATATGAAAATGAATGAAGATTCTTTATTTTTCGATGTAAGAAATATACATTTCAATTATATCAAGTAGAGAGCGAAATACGAGTATAACACTGAAATTTGTTAACCTTGACAATATTCGTAAAAGTAACATGGTCAAGTTTTACATTTTTATGTAGTTCGCAGACAGCATACCTGGTAATTGATGTTGTATAGTTTTAAATCCAAATCGTAAATTAAAATAAAACTAGTCTTTTACAGACTTTTTCGCGTTTACTATTTATGATAATGAAATGAAAATTATTTATTCTTCAACGTAAGAAATATAAATTTCGTTTGTCGAACGTCATTTTTTTTACAATATACCACCGTTTCGTCCTTCCACCTTGCACCTTCCACTAAAAAAAAAACCACGCCGAAAAAGTTGCGGGCATCAGTTCTAGTCTCAGTCTAGTTATAAATAAATTTACAAAGAACAGTCTTATAGAAAACCAAAGCACGCTCCATGACAAAGTGTCAATAACAAAAGAGCAAATGCCTTGCAAACTTGACCAGACCAGCCTCCACCAACAGCAGCTGTTCACAAGTATGCCGCATATGGCAGCCATCGCCCTCCTCAACCAAATTCAAGGGAAGTGGACGACCCGCCACACGACGCCACCGCAAGCAGAAGCATTTAAGCGAGCATGACATATTCAAACCTACTGTTTCGAACTAATAAGAATCTGCATTTCATTCTACAGAGTACACCTATAATCCATTATACCATTTACAATTTTTTGTTTATAAAATGTGTGTACATAGTAAATACCTATCCCTACATAAAATACATGTCACGTAGCTGCTTACAAAATAACAGTAACATCATGTGGTACGTTACTTGATGTCTCCCTGCATACTTTCCAAGCTTCCTTATCATTGTAATAATCATTTAAATTATGATATGCTTTAGATCACAGACATTTTTAATGTTTTAAATTGAGTTTCTGTTAAATTCACTATATCTTCCGAAATTTTATAATAAATACGTGTACATCGACACAAAATAATTTTAAACTTTATTAAGTCTTAAATATGGATTATCTAGTTTGTTATTAGTTTAAATTATGTTTATCAGTATTATTGGGGAATAGTATTTTAAATTTACGTACATGCATAACGTTTTCATAAATATACTGGCATGTAAAAGTTAAAATATTAATTTCTTTAAACAGTTCCCTTAGCGAATCACGAGAGCGCATATTATAAATTGCACGAACTGCTCTTTTCTGCAAAGTAAATATTGTATTCACGTCAGCCGCATGTCCCCATAATAAAGTGCCATAAAACATTATGCTGTGAAAATAACTAAAGTAAACTAGTCTTACAGTGTAATTTGTCGGATCTTTCTAGCAGCATACGAAGCCGAACTGACTTTATTAGCTAAATTAACTATATGTGAACCCAACGGAAGGTTACAATCTAATGTGATTCCCAAAAAACCGGTACTATCAATAAACTCCATTTATTTTGCGAAACAATATCATTTTGTACCGTTTTTACATTCGGTAATGCAAATTTAACGCATTTTGTTTTTTTTGGTATTTAGTGCTAAATTGTTTGCATGGAACCAATTCAAAATGACTGACCTGTATGCTTTTTGATTCAATTTTATTAATTATAGGATCTCAAGCTCGCGGTAGAACCCAACCAACTTCTCTATTGAAATTAGGATGTTTCTTTTAAATTTCTATAGCCCCGCGAATCATCCTTGGTAGGAATCGGTGTTATTTTGCAAGGATTTGTGATTTATCACTTTCGTAAATATAAAATCTATCACATAATTCGTCTTATATTATTTATTTAGCAACAGAGCTTTAAATTAAAAAATTGTAGAATTTTTTTATCATTACTAGAAAAGAATATATATATTATTTACTTATTAACGGAAACAGCAAAACAAATGAGGAGCAACCGAACAAATCATATTAATTCCGTCGATATAACTTTTGAGATAAAGGCACAATCTTTAATATTTTAAAGACACACACACACACACAAACATACGAGTACACTTTTTTTCCAAACATTCACACATTTCCAATGTTGTAACGTCACAATTTAATCTCGTAAGACCGTTGGTAGAATAAAAGAGTTGTAGCTGGTGTTAAAGAGACTTCCTGGTCGTATAGATATTCAGATGTCGATAGCGGTGGTTAGGATGTTGAAACTGTCAGTGAGGTGGCCGAGGTCTGTTCTCTGAGGTCATAGTCCCTGTTATTTCTGTAACAGTCAGCCCCTTTGTCGGTCATTATCTGTCTATATATATACATGTACTAATATGAACGATTTCAGTCTTGAATTGAAAACATTAGAATTTTTTTTATAACTTTAACTTTATACCACTGATACTTATTACTAAAATATTTTTATATACTATATGATCTCCGGGTAAGAAACTTGGTCTCTGTCGTCCACGGCACATTTTAATCCACGTAAACTGTTTGTTTTACACATTATGAATCTGGGCATATATTTTGACATCTGCCTGACCTGGAATCCGCAGATTAATGAGGTTAGTCGAAAAATGTTTCCTGCTCTAAGTTGCGGAGACTATGTAATTATGGTGGCGGCTTAAGAGAATCTGCCACCCCCACCCCATCTCATCCCGTTGGTTTCGTAAAAGTTGACAAAAGGGAAAATAAAAACCTGGAGATGGGCAGCAGCATCTTCCTGGAACATCTGAATAAATAAACTGCGGTTGTCAACTCGCCTGCCCAGAGTGGCAACTTTGGCAAAACCACCACAAAATGAGAGCTACAAACTATTGAGGCAATCTGTGGGGGAGGCCGATGTTCAGCAGTGGACTAGTGATAGGCTGAAATGATGGCTACTAAAGTTGTGCTTGCACAGTCACTACTCCTGCCTATACTTGACTATGCTGATATTTGCTACCTTGACATTACAGAAGTACAGCTTAATAAACTTGAGCGAATTCAAAATTTGTGTCTACGATTCGTAATTGGGCTTCGCAAAAATGATCATATGAGTATATCTGAATTTCGTAAACAACTCAAGTGGCTTCCCATCCGACTTCTCAGGAATACTCATATACTTTCTGCTTTGTACTGCGTGCTGTTCAACCCATTTACTCTTCTGTACTTAAAAAATCTTTTTTGCGTATATTGCCCTCTCCCATGATAAATTTCTTCGTTCTTCTGTCAACCTCTCCCTCCGGACTCCTGTGCACTACACTTCTTTCTTTAGTAAATCCTATACTATCACAGTAGTGCACTTGTGGAATTCCTTACCTTTGCACATACGACGTGCTAAGTCCCGTTTTTCCTTCGAAAACCTGGTCAGAGCTCCTTACTTGGATATTTAACCCATGTTTTCACTTATCCGTTTGTTCTTAATCCTTTCTTTACCTTAGTCTGTCGCTTTTTATGAGATGCTATGATATTTTTATCAGATTTTATGTGATTTTAAAATTTATATGGTTTAGTGTACACCACCTTCTTTTTCTGGTTTTTCATTTTGCTGTATCAGTTCTCTGCGCTAAGGTTGTCTGGAAGAAGTTGCTTTCAGTGATAAAACTGCCTTTTGTACCTTAGCTTAAATATAGTACTTAGTCTTTATTTTTGTATTGGTGTACAATAAAGAGTATATTTATTGATTGATTTATTATTAGCTAATGATATCGTCGAAGGCGGTGCCTTGACAGGTTTCATTAAATCCATTCGAGTCCTTAATTTACGCTTAAATAGTAACTCGGCAGGTAAATAACCACTGGTGGAATACAGCTGATTTCGGTAATCAAAGAGATACTTTAATAATTTGAAGTATTGAAGTGGTTAACAAGTTACGTTTCTTACTTCTTTTTACTAGATAGAATACTCTTTTTAATTCCCATTTTTACAACTTTCCGCTTGTCCATTGCTGGCTGGAAGTAAGCTGGTGAAGATACGTGTGAAATGCCATTTAAACCAAAAAATGTCTGTGACTGCTACGAACAGAATACTGTACCGTAATAGCTTACCAACGTGATGGGGCACACCATATGCCGACCTAAACTCATAAAGTTTATCAATAACTGCTACAGTAGTACATCCACCCAATGGTATTAGCGTCTACAGCTACCAAAGAATATATATATATATGTATGTATCCTATAGAACAGGTGTGGTAGATCTATGTCGGTACTACCGCAAGACCAGTTAGCTAGAGCAGTAGTGTGTAAACCATTATAGTGTTTCGGTGTGAAGGACACTGAGAGCTAATCTAATTACTGAGGAAATGAGACTTAAGAAATAATGTCTCAGGGTCACCATGTCACATTAGTTATTACTAATAGTCAACCTGTGTCATTAGTTCTTAATAGGGCGCAGTGTGATGCTACACAGAAACGTTCTGGGTGCCACATCATATGTTATGGGCAGTCATTGCGCTTACCATGAGGTAGACGATTTGCCCGTCTCGTCGCTTTCTTCAATAAAAACAAATTAAATTCTTCGGTAGCGTAAAATGCTTCAAATACAAATTTATGCGTTTGCACAGTAGAGTCATTGACATTTTGTTTTACATTTTTTTAACGCTAACCATTTAGCTGCCCGAACGACTGCGACTGCTGACGAAATCAAATTCCAGAAAGAAGTGCCATTTTACGGGTATGTCAATGAGAATGAAGAACGTCACGACTTTGGACTTGCACCTACTAAAAGAAAACAAAAGTAGCGGTTTTGCCCCTAAAGACTAATTGCCTTTTAATCCCTGATAAATCACCGGTTTCGTCACCATTATCTATTTGATGCTGTTATTCTATAAGAGCCTCTTTACTTGGTCGAGCGCATTCACTACAACGTGGCCTTACCCGCATTAAACATGTTTAAATCAAAAAAGTTGTTAAAATGTAAAATTATTTATAAGCGATTGGTCTTGATGTTCATATCTTAATTTTTCTTACAACGATTTATTACAGGAAAATATCAAAGCTAGACTTTACCATCAAACGATATAAACAAAGATGTGTTCCAATTTACAGCAATCTCGAACGCTAATGGAAGAAGCTTCGAGGCGTGAGATAAGCTAACTTATGGGTATCAACGCGATTAATAAGCAATGACGCTTTAGTTCAAAATGTTTGCGTAATGTACAAAGATTCCGCTTCACTTTTAGAGGACGAAATATTTTATGTCTTTTATAGATAATGTACTTCAGAGATAAAGAGCAAAGAAATCGGTAGATTGGACGTGGTGACAATTGAATATTCTATGCCGGTGTGTTTGTAATGTATGCATTTTCCTACTCAAGCATTAAGTTGAGAAATTTGTAATCAAAAATCTAATGTACTTGTTAAGAACTTATTATTTTCGCGAACGCGAGGCCTAGTGGCCAGCGTACCTGAGTTCGAAAACACAAATTTATGGTTTTCGTTTCTAGTTTTGATTGTTTCTAACACTGACACTGCATCTTAGCCTACCTCCGATCTTATCACTTGAGCGCTACATCAAGCACAGATAGGTAAGGACTAATGAATGGCCCTGTGTTTGAGCGTACAATTGTGGCACTTTAATATCTCCTGCGCGGTTGATAGCTTCCGATAGTACTCGGAAAATGTCGACGTTGTTGATGTCGTTAAATTACAATGCGTGTTCGAAGTAGAATTTATACTATTTATATTTATATATATATATATATATATATATATATATATATATTTATACTGTTATTGTATTTCACATCCGAGTATAATCACATGATCCATAATGTGAACTTCTAATATTATATATAGTAACAAACTGAAGAGCAATACATAAACTTACTTTATATTTATTGTATTGTTAGTCAAGCAGTTAGCATATCAGGTAATAAAACTCTTGAGAGAAAAATTCTAGGTCTTAGCAGTGTCTAGATAATGGGGTCGCGAAGAATTTATTTTCTTGTTAACTTTTTACACAAAACGTAGTCGCATTCTTATCAAGGAAACTAATTGCCTATATTGGTAACATTTTTAAACTTTACACCGTCCCACAAATCAGATGCTGTATCTTGGCCTCTCCATTGTAGATTATAAGCAGAACAAATAGGTATTAAGTACATGTACATATTGTTGGTACACGGAATTTCAATCAGACTCTATACGGTTAATAGGCGAAAGGACATAAATACTACCTGTTACAATAGAATTTATATTCTATAAGCCATTACTTAGAGATGATTGTACAAAAGCATAGCAAGCTGTTACGTCTTTATTGAAATCAGTGTTAGAGAAGAGGAAAGTATTTGCAGAATTGTCGGAACGCAGAGAGAAGCAATGCAAGTAGCTGTAATTTGTATTGAAATAACCTTTCTGAATGAGTATCGTAGCATTTCATCAGCCTGGCCCCGACATCAGATTTATTATTTTTTACTGGCGTGGTCTTAAAGCACAAAATTATTGTTTTTATCTCGTCACGAGGAATTTTCGATGCAATTATATTAAGCTCCGCTTGGATTTTTAATTGGATCACTCGGGGTTTAACGACTTGTTGGAAAAAGCTTTCCGTTCCATCCTTCGCTAATTCTTCAAGTTGGACGACATAGTCGAGCCTCTGTAATGGGTAATATGAATGAAAATTATTATTTATCAAACATGGATATAATTCAGGAACTTGATACCACAAGCAAACACCTAAATACATAATTTTCTCAACCATTCCTAAATTGATTATGTTAATAGTTACAGTTACAGATATGAAAACATTATAACATTATATAACCATTGTTGTAGGTGAGTGAACAACAAAACTAACAATGACGTTAAATTTTCTTTATCATCTTTACTAGCCTTTCTAAATCCACCCCTGAATGCATGTACACATTTCATGAAAGGTTTACCCATAATTAAACTCTAAAAGACACAAAATATTTTTTCTATAACTATGTGCACTTCTTTCTCGCTCTTTTTCAAAACCTTGCCCTAATCAAGGATTTCTCCTGTATTCTGGATGCATTTACAGATATAAATAGCACGTGCTACTGCTTCATACTTGGGCCGGAATCAACTATGGGCAGGCAACAAATATAATTGCGTGATTAATCGAATCCGTGACCAGAAGCGCAGAAGGCGATCGCTCAGCCACTGCGCTTACCGAAACGACAAATGTAGACGTTACAAAACATAAAATAATGATGATGCTATTCTATCGATTAGCGACCACAGCGATAAATTCCGATTACTGTCAGATTCTCTTAACAGTGGATGAGATATTACAGCGCCAAAAGTGTACGCGCAAATACTTAGGCACTCTCTCGTCTTAACATACCCTCGCCCGACAGAACACCCATGCGATAGCATAATCCAATGACAGAGACGAGGTGTCGTGGGACACCCGGTTGGAACTAATTTCCTTTCGCTAGGAACGTATTAAATAACTGAAATTTTGTCATATTTGTTTTGGGTAACTGGCGTCTAGATGGCGTTATTCATATAAAAAGTAGGAATTCTATCTCTATCTACTATCATGTTCTAAGTTGGCATAGCATGCGCCGCACATATATACTGCAGTAATATACCTACGTCTGTAAACACACGTACACACATACAACGAATGCTGTATGAACAACGACAGAAGTGTGTCTAAAAATCAAGTATCTTTCCTTTTAACATGGTGAGACACCACAAATCACATAAAATATATAAGATACTTGTTGCCTTCTGCGCTTACATAAAATTATGTAAGATTATTCAAGAAGGTTGCCAAATATGACCTGACAAAAATTGGAAGCGACCGTTTATGACCAATAAATGAATATGTAGTTCATTATAGGAGAATTGAATTTTTTTAATTTTATTAAACCGGGAATATTAAAAAAATAATTATTTGAAAAAAAAAACATTATGTATGACAATCACTATTAATGTTTTTCTAGTTATTTAATTTCATTTCATCACGTAGTGTCACGGTTACGAATTATTATTTTTATTTAACTTTTTCCAATATTTCGACATTTATTGCTGTGTTACGATATATATATATATATATATATATAGTATATATATATAAGTCGCCCGCAACAATAAAGTATGATATTTCTAATGAACGTTAAAACTTGATAGGCGTGCAAACGTCAAAATCGAATAGAAAATAAAAAAAGGATTGACTACAGGCGGCATAATTATAGTACTTTGCCACAGTATAAATATAAAGCAATTACGTACGTACTAAGGAAATTACGTACAAACGTTCCAAAAAAACGCACTCACACATACGCGCTCTGAAACAATAGTCTAAGCGGACATCGCAGTGCTGTATGCCGTAGGTGCCGCTTAGAGACGAGTGGTTACGTTTTGTTTTTGTGTTCCTTATGTTACGGACAGTCCGCGATCTTTTTAAAAATGCCACGAGGGTATTACGCAGCATACTGCTGCTTGAATTCGTTTTCTTCAAAACCGGAGCATTCATTTCTTAAATTCCCTGCTGATATTGAAAGGTAAGAAATATTGATTGTTAAGTTGCATAAGACTACCTATAATACTTTTCTTTAGTTTACTTTTAATGTAATGAACTGCCAGAAACTTTTTGAATCACAGCAAAAAGTATTCATACAAAGTGACATGAATGTTGATACGAAAAACAATAATAATATTTTTTTCAACATATCATAAATATATTAATATCATGTATTTATCAAATAATCGTGTTTTGTATAAATTAATAATGGTTAAGTTAACGTTTGGTTGTTTTGGCGCTGTTGTCGTGTTTTTTTTTTTGCATGCATTTGAACCTATAAAATAATAATTTAACATTAGTAATTGATAAACGTACGTACGAACTTTCATCGTTATTAAACTTGCAACATAATATTAAAATAATTGTATAAGGTGACGGAGTGGACCGATTTGATTAGTAGAAAGATTTGTAGAGTAGAAGTAAAGTAACAGCCTATAAATGTCCCACTGCTGAGCGGGGAATAGTCCGCCACGCTGCTCCAATGCGGGTTAGCGAACTTTACATTTCCTCGAAATATTTCTATTCCTTGGATTTGCAGGATTCCTCAAGATGTTTTCCTTTTCCTTCACCGCTGAACACGTGGCAAATCAGCACTTAAAATTTTAGAACAATTTTAGAGGTGCTGACACCGGGGATCGAACCCAGGTTACTCGCGTACTGTGAAATTAAAGGCGAGCACCCGGACCCTGAGCGGTTTTTTTATTGCCAAGCAGGTTTCATTGCGATGGTTCTTAGCTATGTTTGATGAAAGTTTGTTCAACAGTTTGAAGATTATCAGCTTTTTCCAAGATGATGTATAGGTATTTCATTCATACAATGTATATTAATCGAATTGAAATTTTGCTTACGTATGTTGTTACGGTTCGTCATGATGGTAAATCGTAAGATACATATGTGTAGTACATCTGTATTCCGTGGTTCATTTGATGCGCAATCAGTATTTTTGATTGATAAGTATAAATTGATGGGTAATAAGATTTTTGATGTCTAGTTAAAAATAAGTCATTTTATAATAACGAAGAATAAATCTTACCTCTTAAAATGTTGATGTTTTTACCTAATTTTATTTGAGATTCGATTATTTGATCATAATAGATAGATAAGAGTGAATAACTGGAAAAGTGCGCTGGAAAACAGCGGTCATTAAACTCAATGTGGCGAAGACCGAGCACATGTCTTGCGGTTGTACGGATTCCGTACCGCTGAGTATAGGAAACGAGCATGCCGTTATGACGGAAAGCGTCAAGTACCTGACATCCGTACTACATCAGTCCGGGGAAGTCGATTACGACATTCGTGCCCGAATTAGCGCAGCGTGGTCCAAATGGCGTCAGTTAACAGGTATTACCTGCGACCAGCGTGTACCTTTGAGACTGAAAGGCCAGATATATAAGACCGTCATTCGACCCGTACTTCTATATGGAAGTGAGACGTGGTCTGTCCTGAAGCGGCATGTCCAGCCGCTACACGTCACCGAAATGAAGATGCTCCGTTGGATGTGTGGTGCAACTCGTTGCGATAGAATACGTAACACCTACATCCGCAGCCATGGTGTACGTGACATTTCTGATAAACTGCAGAAAAGCCGTTTAAGGTGGTACAGGCGCGTACTCCGCAGATCACAGGAGTACGTAGGGAATATGTGTCTGTTTGATGTCGTAAAAAACGACATGACTTCCAACAAAATGACTGAGGAGGATGCTCAAGACCGGACAAAATGAAGCAGATTATGCAGGAAAGCTGACCCTGGCATAGCCGGGATATTAGCTAAGAAGAAGAAGCCAAATAAATGTTTTAATTAATAATTAAAGATAAATTTTCATATATACAAAAAGAAAGAGTGACAACCGTAATACTCGAACGGAGAGTAGGTATTTATCTCAACAAATGGGCCTAGTCTCTATACTGCTTTATATATTTACTGTGACTGAGCTGTACAAAGTATGTACTTTTTGTGTGTACTATAATAATACGTAATGAAAAGTGGCATATATCCCAAAATTAAACTTGAATAATGGCGCCGGTGTCGTATTCAATCCTAACCTCAAAACAAAACAGGCATTATACCGGCATTACCCGGCTTTAAAAGAAAAGATTAGCTAGATATGATAAGCTGCATTATAAACAATCGATCAAACCACAGGTCATTTATGGTCGCGACACTTTACGGTCAGGCCATAGCTTGTATGAAACTGCCCGATCTTCTCTATACTTTACATTTAAACATCATTATCATTTGTATCTCAACAACACATATAAACAACAATGATCAAAATTTATAAAAATTAAACGGAATTTCTCTTTTACAAATAGTTATTTTCGAGCAATAACACATTTAACAATTTATTTCAAAATACCGCCCGAGTTTTATATTAGTCTCGTGCTTAAATTAAATTCAATAATGAATAGCTATGACTGAGATCCCCGGTGATTTAAACTAGGAATATCGATTCAAAAATTTTTCGTTAAGTGAATTACTCACTTACAGCATTTACACTTAGGCACTAAGATGCGAATAATGACACGGTAATGATAAAAATAATGACGGCGGGCGCGTTTCATTGAGATCATTAAACGTTGGTTATAATTCGTCTTCCGACGCACCCTTTAATGATACGCCGGCATTCCACGAGCGTGGGAAGAGGAACAAGATAACTCACACAGTTATGTAAAGAAGGAAAACAGTGTTTAACTTTTGTAACCATTAGTTTTAGTGATCGTTGAAGACATAGGAAAAATGCTATCGTAAATAACTAATCAATTTGAAAACAGAAAACGTTTTTTACTGAGTGATCGATTTGAAATGAAATTAAGAAATTAAAAAAAAACTAAGAAAAGAGAATTTAATATAAATTAAATTTGATGCTACAAACTACATTTAATTTTTTTTTGAAGTGATTTGGAACTTCTATTAATTTTTTATGCAGAATTACAAACTTATTTCTTTTTATCATTGTTGATTTAGATTCGAAGTGTTGATTTCAGAGAATCCACCACCCAATCTGACTTAGTGGGTATCAAAAAGGTAGGCTGGAGATTATGATAATAATTGGTAAGAAACAGATAAGAAGACCAAGTATGTGGACCTGGCTCACGAGGTGACCGACATGTGAGATGGTGTGTCAACTGAAATTATTCCAGTGGTCATTTCTGCGAACGGGTTAATCCCGATTTGACTCTCTGGCGACATCCAAGGCGAATGGGACTCTGTGATGCGCCGCTCCGTGCTCAAAAACAGAAGGCGGTGCTCTCCGATACCGCCCGCGTCGTCCGCCGGTTTCTTTCACTTTCTCCCTAACCCTCGGCCGATTGGTCTCCCCTGCGAGGGCTTCCGTCTGGTTTGGGTTTTATTTACATATTTTATTGCATAGTATAATGATTAAGTATGTCTCTTATTGTATCTAAATTGTTTTATCGTATCTTATGCATTTATATCCCAACCCGACATGAAACTAGAAATACCTCATCATAATTTGTTAAGAAAATTGTATTAGTAAATAAGTCAAGTGACAGCATATAAATGTCCCAATGCTGCAAAGGCATCCTTTCATATTTTTGATTGTAACGATAGCAAAAATAAACATTACAACTGATTAATCGAGGACATGTGAGAACTGAGTAATTGAAATAATAGAAAAAAAAATATAGGAATTATCACGATGTAATGAATACTTACAACCTAAAAAAGATATAGTTATAATAATTACAAATTGCTAACTAACGTAGCGAGAAAAAAAACTTGTATTACATGTTGTGTAACGGAAATATAAAACCTTTTAAGCACAAACAAATACACAGTACAATACATTTACTAATATTAACATCAGTGTATATAATGATTTCTTATATTTGCGCGAATATTACACATTTAATAAAACTAATTTTAAGGTTTTTATCGCGTTTAATTTTTAACTATTTATAACCCGACGTTTCGAGTTCTTTACAGCAGCCATGGTCGCGTATTCCGACCTACGCAAAATGGGCTAACAGTATCTTGAAGTCTTGCCAGTGTGGTATGCTTGGTTTTCGATTTAATTTTATTAATTATAGGCTTAAGAGAATCTACTACCCCATCTCAGCCCGTGGGTGTCGTATAAGTCGACAGAGAGAAAATTAGAACCAGAAGATGGGCAGCAGCATCTTCCTGGAACATCAAAATAAATAAACTGCGGTTGCTAACCCGCCTGCCAAGCGTGGAATCTATGGCAAAAATTCCCCTCAAATGAGGGCTACAAACTTTTGTTGTAATCTATGGGGGAGGCCTATGTTCAGCAGTGGACTAGTGATAGGCTGAAATGGTGGTGGTGGTGGTGGAAGCCGGTGGTAGCACCCAACCATATTCTCTATTGAAATTAGGATGTTTTTTAATTTCAATAGAATCGCGAACAATCCTTGGCAGGAATCGGTGTTATTTTGGAAAGATTTATGGTCTATGAAATCTGATGTAATGTTTGGGATGATCCAGGACATGGTCACATACTGCAGAGTTCTTAGAGCGTTGATGCTTCACGTCAGCTATGTGTTATTTTACGCGGGTTTTATATTTCCTTTTGTTTTTCCTATGTAAGAGAGACTAGATTCACAACCTAGCTTGTATACTCATGCATTTTGTAGAGGGACATTACACTTGACAGATGGTAAAAACGGACTTACCTTCTTCGGCGGCTTGAAAATGTTCTTATGAAACTCCGCTTCAAGATATTGCCAATCTTGTCCGTGACTCCTCTGTATATCAGTGTATATTTATATGACGTTTGATAAAGTTTTTCAGTTTGCGATATTTTATTAATACGACTCTTGCTTCATTGACTAATATGTAAAGTATGGTAAAAGACTTGTTTCCACGAAAAAATATACCGCGCCCTAAAGTACGTGTAGTTTGTAGAGACATATCTGTACATTCACACGCCTAAACCAAAATTAAACATTACACGCAGGAAACAAAACAGGTTAAAGCTTTTGTTTTATCTTTGAACAACTATAATAATAATGATGATTTACTGATTTCTACCACGGCCTCATCTTTGTCATAAAATCAGAAGTAGTCATCTGCGCAGGTTATATTATAGTGGCGAAATAATATCGCAAATAAAGTCGCGCTCAATCGATTTTTTTGCTCGTATCCAATGCAATGCTTGTGCGTTGATGATGAAGAAAGGGTTGATGCAGTCAGAGATACAGGTTGATCACTTAGTAGGCAAATAGTGTCTGGCCACCGCGACACGTAATTATCTTTATACAACTGCAATAAAAGTGGCGAGAGCCCGTTCAGTGTGCCTACTGTGTTCAGTGTTTCAGTGCCAGTTGTTCTGCCGCCTAAGCAATAGTACGTATGCAATAATTTCCGTGTTCTGGTTTGGTCCACGCTGTAGCTATGGAATTTACTAAGCATACGAGAGTAAATATCTGACGTCTCATTTTTTCTTTTAATGAAGAAAGAGAGGAGACGAGCAAAACGTTCACCTGATGATAAGTGCAGCGTCCACCCATAACAATGCCATTCCATCCCATATCACCCATAATATTTATGTGTGGCACCACACTTCGTCCGGCCCGTTACCCTGAGATATTAATCAATTCTTAAGTAATATGCCCAGTGATTACACTAGCTCTCAGTGACCTCCAGACCGAAACATAGGATCGTTTGCACACTACTGCTTCACGGCAGAATTACAGGCTCTGCGGTGGTACCTACCCAGAAGGATTCCTCCATACGAATCCTACCACCAGTCCCATGGTGACGAGCATAGTGTTGTGCCAAACAACGCCTTACAATTCAAAAATCATGTGTAACATTGCAACTGTTACGGACAGGCGTAGCAATTACCATCAGATGAACGACCTTCTGATACATAAATAAAAATAAACTACAACAATACAGTTGTCGGGTTTGAACATATTTTCTTAAGTTCGTTATTTGTAATGACATCAAATTATTAACATGGGATAGTGCTTGTCCTATTTAAATCGATCAATTTATGTCAATATACAAAGACGCAGATGAATCTTCTGTACAAAAGTTTTCTTACGTTGTCTTGAGAACAGAATCAAAATAAAAAGCTTGGAATAATCCCAATCTTGATACTCGGCGTAGTCACGGCATAATCTGATCGGCTACATTTTTCGACGGTAGCTACGTGATGCGACACTTCGTATGTTTCTCATGGACCTATTAAACCATATGGTAAATTATAAAGTTTAGTTTAAATTCCTATATTGTAGGAAACGTAAACTTTGTCTCTGGTTTTATTAAAGGATTCAAATGTAATAACGTTGGTTACAATGTTCGCTACTTTGAATTGCCTTGGTTGTTGTCTAATTTGTATTACTTAATAAAAAAAAAGTACTACGTATTGCTATTTACACCATCCGCATTTTTTGATATACGCAGATGACAAGCTATGGTATTTTAGGTGCCAGGCGTTCGCGTTTCATTAAAAAATATAGCAAATGACGAGACAAACAAAACGTTCACCTGATGGTAAATGCTACGTCAGCCTATAACAAATGCTGTGTCACTCATAAAATTTCTGTGTGGCACCACACTGCGACCGTCAACCTGAGACATCAGTTCTTAAGTCTAATTTATGGCCATAGTACGCAAGTGATCTGAGTTCGATTCTCGGTGCCGGCACCTCTAAAATTGTTCTGCAATTTATGTGCTATTTACCACGTGCTCAATGGTGAAGGAAAACATCGTAATCAAAATTTTTTTTTATTGTATAAAGTGACGAAACGAACAAAACGTTCACCTGATGGTAAGTGCAACGTCCGCCCACTACAAAAGCTGTTTCACCTAGAATATTTCTATGTGACACCACCCACACCCTGAGACATCAGTTCTTAAGTCTCAAATGCCCAGTGATTACGCTAGCTAACAGTGCCCTTCGAACAGAAACACAGTAATGCTTGCACACTACTGCTTCACGGCAGAATAACTGGCCCTGGGGTGGTACCTACCTAGACGGATTCCTGCATAGGAATCCTACCACCAGTTAAACGTCTATTCCTAATAAAAATATATCAAGCACATGTGAAATCCGCCAACCAACTGGAAATATATGCCTATTGTCTAAAATCATTTTTTTAATATCAGATTATTAAATGTCTTAAAACTTGCTAACGTAGAATCGTAACGTGCTAAAAGTTTTAATAAACTAAAACTGAACACTCCACTATCTTAGAATTATACTAGCTGAACCGCCCCAGCTTCTTCTTCTTGTTTTTATTATGTTGAAATATGTGTAGATAAAAACAGCTTCAGCTCGTTTACACGTTTAAGGGTAGATGTTTGTAAAATTCTTTCTTAGTGGATGTCTACTCGTATATTGGGAAAGGAAATTGTATGCAAAATTTCAAGTCAATAGGTCTTGAATTTTCGGAGATATCGTGATGAGTCATTGGTAAACAGATAGTATTATAATAAGTTTAAATATTGAGATAAAAGCCGTAAATTATGTATTTAAATTTAAAAGGCATAATAATTGGAATATGTACAAACATACGTAAATACATCTATTAATAATAACTAGACTTGCGTGTGGTCATTATTAATATTAAAAAAGAATCTTATAACTATTCATATCCGGAATTCATCTCTAAAATTTTCAGGGATAACCTTTCCGCAGACTTATTAATTAAAATCCATATTACCTCATTAGTTCTATCGGTAAATACTTTAAAAATATTTGTTGAAACTCGGGAGCTGTTTAACAAATTGTTTCATTAATAAACAATTTGAAACTCGTGAAGATAGCATCTGCGTTCGGAATAAATTAATTATATTGACATTAATTACACAAGGAGCTCCCAATTAGTGGCAATATTTTTAGTAAACGTGTAAATTATTAACCCAACTAATGGTAAAACTTTAACATATTATGATGCATTCAAATTAATATTAATTTGTAAACTAAAACAACAATATTTTACTAATAATATGAGGACGCGAAAATCGTTAAACAAATATTAACGTGTGATATTTAGCAACACCATGCTATTAACATATTTATCATTATTTAATAAAACTGTATTTATGTACTATTAAAGCAAAACAAGTTATAAATTGCTTGATAACTATTCCTATGCAGGAAACCGTCTAGGTAGGAATCACCTCGTGCCAGTTATTCTGCCGTGAAGCAGTAGTGCGGCAAAAATTACTGGGTTTCGGTCTGAAGGGCACTGAGAGCTAGTGTAGTAACTGGGAATATGAGACTTAAGAACTAATGTCTCAATGTGAAGGGCGCCGTGAGGATCCACGCTGAGCTGTTATGGGTACATTTTTTATGGGTAGACGTTACAGGTGAACGTTTTGCTCGTCTCGTCACTTTATGCAATAAATATATATTAATATGACGAGTAGTGATGAATACTCGTTTTATATTACAGCTCGTAAAATAAATTAAGCCCTACTGGATAACAAATTTAGCAACAAACGAAATTAGAGCATTGAACGTTGAGTGCCTTTAAAATTGTACACCTACTTCAACTTTATTTTTAATTTCTAAATATTTTCTCTTTTTGCGCAGTTCTCGTGACGACACCCTGTCTCCTCATTTAAAACTTAACTCTGCTCTCACGTGTCGACTAGTCGGTGGACTGACCAGAGAACAAAGAGCCGTATGTCATGAAGAACCCGATGCGGCAGCGATTGCTTTCGAGGGTCTGCAAATGGCAGTAAAGGAATGTCAACATCAGTTTCGTTGGCATCGCTGGAACTGCTCCAGCCTCATCAGTAAGAGCACAAATCCTCATGCCAGTGCAATTATGAAAAGAGGTAAGATTTTTTATATTAAATAGCACAATGCCACATTGATCGCCCGATGCGACCGATTATTAAACACAATTAATAACGATTAATAAACAGAACTGTTCCAATAGACCTTATTATGTTCTGAAAAGCAAGAAAAGTGTATTGTTGTATTATTTAATAATAATTGCTAAGAATATACATTATTCAACTAATTAGTTAACTTAAAGACAAATGTGCAGTGTGGTGGCGGCTGAGAATCTACCACCCCATCTCATTCTGTGGGTGTCGTAGAAGTCATCAAAGGGAAAAAATAAAGCCAGCATATGGGCAGCAGCATCTTCCTGGAACATCTGAATAAATAAACTTCGGTTGCCAACCCGACTGCCAAGCGTGGCAACTATGGCAAAATTCCCCCCAAAATTAGTATACAAACTTTTGTGGCACTCTATGGGGGACATAACGTAGGCCATGTTCTGCAGTGGACTAGTGATAGACGGAAATGCTAATGAAGATGATGACAGACACTACCAATAAAATAAAATTTCCATTTTTATTATTTAATTTATATATTTGACGAAACAGGCTGCTGATAAACCTACCATAATGATATTTTATAAAAATGTGTCTTAATAAATCAAATAGTAAGACAGTGTCAGTCACAAAACAATACTTAATGTAGTTAAGTATCATCTCTTAATAAGTAATGAGTAGTAGGATTCCTCTAGGACTGAGATGGGTACTGTACTCCTGTAGTTCCAGTTATTTTGACATCTAGCAGTAGTGTATAAGCATTACTGGTTGCATTCTTTCTGAAGGGCACTGTGAGCTAGTGTAATTACTGGGCATATACGACTGTAGATCTGATGTCTCAGGGTGACAAGCGCAGTGCAGTGTCCACACGATGTGTTCTGGGTGACACAGCATTTCGTCAACGTCTGCCCATTGTGTGCCGACGTTACGCTTGCCTAATCATTATATATTTCTTTACTATTTAAAATCATCTTAAATCTAATCATCCCATAAGGGAGTTTTATTTAATTTACTAGAGCTCCAACGTCAAGTCAAATGTGCCCCGCTATGGCAAAATAGTGGTATTATAATTACGAGTATGAAAATAAAACTTTCAAAATGCCAATAAGCCTGTGTTTTACTCCTCGAAATTCATTTAGCAGACATAGGTAGTAGCGATCAATTTCGACATAATGCCAAAACCGGTTGCACTGAAGTTATTTGAAATGAAAATTTTATTGAAATAAGCGGTCGCGATCAGCCATTACAATCTAAATTTATTACGACGAAAAATTATCCACGCACATTAATATGGCTGGGGACCCTCGCTCTGGTTGCATTATGTATAGTATTTACTGAGCGTCGTTCGTCTTTATGTCTATATCTCCGGGTGTGAAAGGCTTTGTCGCCCTTATTTTTTCCACAATCATCGCACACGTTGACGTGGAAATTTACGAGCATGGAAGATGGGAGACAACAAATAATAAGACAGTCCTTGGTGGCCAGGTGTGGCTCCGCTCCCGCGCCCCGCGATTTCACGCTACGTGTGGGTCCAACCGACCCGCCCCGCGCCCCACCCCCCTTTACCAATTAATATCTTAACTGGTATTGCCTGAATAAAGATTCCATCGCAAGTTTTCTTCATGCTCTGTCGAAACTGCTTTTATTTTTAATCAAATTTAAATAATTTTATTCTAACTTCAAATATAATTATCAATTGATAACCATACTGTGCCCATTGCTAATTTTACAAAAATTACGAATCCAAACATAGATAATCTTATTATGAAGATTATATAGCTTAGTTGTGAAATACTTTAGAAACTGATTTTATTTTAAAAACAACTGACATCATTATAATATAGTTATTATTATAATGTATATATTATAACATATGTATGTATGAAAAATAACTATAACTTCGAAATTAAATATAGGTAATGTTAATATAAAGATCTTATAGATTAGTTGAAAAATATTTAAAGTGTGTGACAATTTACGTTCTTCAAAGTATAGTAAACTATTAGCATTAATAACACTCCGTGACGACACCTTCCGGCCCATCAACGACACGATTCCGTTGAAATTGAAAAATTGTGAAAAAATAGCGTAACTAAACACTTAAACATCTTTCTTAACTTGCCCATTGTTGAAGTCCCGAATTGAAACGCCAAAGAGAGAATGAAGAGAAAAAAAATCCCAAGAACAAATCGAGAGGCTTTTAAATAGGATAATAGTGATCGATGATCGACGAAGAAAGATAATCATTTGGGACCGTTGATTTTTTTTTTGCCGGCTATGTAGATACATCGATGAAAGGATACTGTGGACGGATGGCGTTCTGGATAGATCACGGGATTTGTTCCGCTTCCCCGAGATCCTCCACACGTTGTTAGCGCTCTTGTTGTACGTGATGCTGGCACAATACCGGCACACTGTCAACGATTTAATGACTTTTGTGAAGCTAATGAGACTATTGTCGAGAAATGTTTTCGTCTCGGGCGTTAATAGCCTACGATGGGCCGAGATTAGCTCGAGATCAAATGACGCGACGAGCGTCGGCGGTGTCACGTGAGAGAATGGCGCTCGTCAGGACAGCCAGGGTGGCGAGCGTGCGTTGATATGAATCTGACGTGGCGGTCGCACGTGACGTGAATTCACTGAACGAATATGTCATAAAAAAGTGACATTTATTGGCATTTCATATCAACGACGTGTCCACAGGTGACAAAGCAGCGACGACGGAGTTTGCTCTTGTTGCTGCAAAAAACAGATGGGTTATTATTCTCTCTTATCTGACGGCTTGTCATCGTGGGAATTTGGTTCTTGACGAGGAAAAGACATCTTTATTTTATTTAGACAAAAGAATTTGGGGCTGTAAGGTAAATAAGTAATTACACTAAAATGTAAGAAACCTGACAAAATATTTAAGATTATAGTTTGAAGTGTGACTCTTCGATATCTAATAATAACAACTGTAGAAGGGTCTTAAACAAAAAGAGAACGTGTCAAAATGTCTCAATGCTACGATGAGGCCCGACCTTCTAATGGCCGAGATAACATCATCCTCGGTGCGTTACCGAATCGTGCTGCTTCAGATGCCTCTCAACTGTGAGAAAGAACACACAAAAGGCCCCATAAAAATATGAATTTGTCCAAAGTTCCCAGTTTCGGACGTGACATTGAGTGCCTTTTTTCTCTCACCTCTTTGTTCCCTATCGGATTATGAAGGCCGCTTTTAAGGGTTAATTAAGTCAAGGAGTGTGTTAGTGATGTTGCGGATTTTTTTAAAACAACGTTCAATGGACCAGTCATCGGTTTTTAAGTTTTTATTTGATAATAAATAATTTTAATTTTCATGCTGACAAAACATTCGGCTTTTTTTAACACAAAAGCTAAAAATTAGAAAGCTAGAAGATTTTTCCATATTACTAACACAGAACAACACTTCTCGTAAACGCTTCAGATAATTCACAATTAAGGCAAGTAATAAATTGGGTTTTTTAAAGTTAATACTAAAATAAAACTTAAATAAAAGACAAGTTATGTAGTCTTACTCAAAATGCTCAAAGCAACAAACAATTATTCACTTAGTTTAGTTTAACTTTGTTTAAATAATAGTCATCATCTTTGCTTTAGCATATCCATTATTTTCATAATTCACTGTAGACATTCATATTACGTATATTAGAATGTAAGTATCATTCTGCGTAGTGAATAAATTATTTATTTATTTATAATTCCCGACAATCGTTCACAGTAACACGTGACATTTATATAGTTTAAGGGAAACAGTGAAAAGTGCACTAGTTACTTAAAGGTAAACTCTACATGCGCGCATTTAAAGTACGCTTTTAAACGCCTAGTACTGATTAGAATAATAATACTCTATAGATAAAAAGTAAACGAAATAACAATATCGAATGATCTTCTCTTGGCCGATTTTAGACTACGGCGACAACTACTGTCGGAATTTATTAACTGCGCAGGAGATATTATAGTGCAACAAGTGTACGCACTCGTCCCCATCTACCCGTGTCCGATGTAACGCTCATATATAAAAGAATAAGATGCGATGCTAGGATGCAGTGTCAGAGACACAAGGACAATCGCAACCCAACCTTTGGGTCTGGCTGGAATTCGAACCCAGGACCCGCGGCGTGGTAGTCATGTACTCTAACCACTAGGCCGCGCGGTCGTCAATAACAATATTAGGAAATTAATGAATAAATGCAAAATAGTATTTTTAAGTGTTTAGATCAGTTATGTACTAAAGGTGTTTATAAAAAAAATCCGAATATTATATATATAGTGTATATCAATCAATTGCTGTGTCCATTTATAATTTTTCAATATCTTGCACCGTTATTAGTTCGTCCCTAAGATCGTTTCACTTAACGATGGTCAAAATGGAGTAATAGGATTGGGAGGAATTCGAGACGAAACACTCAAATTGAAGAGGCCTATGAGGAGGCAATTATTTTGTATAAGGTTTTGCTTTTGAAGTGAAAACATCTTTAGAATCGTTGTGATTTGAACTCGACTAAACGTTAAAGCGACACTACAAAGAGACAAACGTATAAATATACCTGCGAGAGAATGAGATAGAATACAGTATGCAGTGTTTCCTATTCCATATTATATATTCCATTTATATTTTCGAATTCGTCCAAATCTTTGATTTCTTCGTAGATTTTGCTGTCATTGGCTCGACAACAAGATCAAAAACAGTAATAACGATTTATTTCAAAGATATATTGATCAAATCCAAACCAAAGCATTTATTTCATATTTTAGTTACCATAAGCCACTCGCGTCATTTGTTGAAATTTAATACTTGCGAGTCTGTATAATATGTAGAATTAAATGTAAAATATTTTTTTCAACTTGGCAACAATATTATAATAAATAAAATCCTAGAATTATGCTACTCCTGATAATCTGAATACGAGTCATTGTCTCGAAGTATAACGCGACGAGCAAAACTTTGCTCTGTGGAACTATCTACCCAGAATATTTCTGAGTGGCACCACGCTGAGCGCGTCTACCTGATACATCCTTTCTAAAGTATCATATGCCCAGTAATTACATTAGCTCTCGGTGCTCTTCAGACCAAAACACAGTAATGTTTGCACATTACTGTTCTACGGCAGAATAACTGGCCCTACGGTGGTATCTAGACGAATCCCTACATAGGAATCCGACCACGGAGGTATATTTAAAAAAAACGATGCCCGCACATTAGGATTTCCCCTGTATCCTAAGTACGTTTTAGCTGTATAAGCTGCCCCGAAAACCGAACATTTGTGTTTTTGCACAAATGATGGCTAGGAATCGAACCCTAGGCCCGTGCGTAGAAGTCACATATTCTGAACACTAGGCCACACGGTCGTTAAAATTTTTTTTTTTACGTGTAGGGTTACGTACGATGTTATTGCGAGTTGAATTTCAATGTGAAAGTTATTTGTGTTCAAGAATTTAAAAATAAAAACACACTACACTACACTACACTGGTATTTCTCCTGTATCGGGGGGCGTTTTACAGACAAATTTCACGTGCACGACACAGCCAGACCCAAAAATCAAAAATGTTGGCAAATGTCGGCTGGAATTCGAACCCAGCACCTGCGACGTAGAAGTCAGGTGCTCTGAATACTAGAACACAGTCGTCATAACTAACGTGATCGTCTTTCACATCAAAAGTGCTTCAATATTGTACAATTAATTTTTGGACCCACATTATAAGCGACTTTGTGTTTGACACGGGCGAGGTCGCGGCCGCCTATCGTCCGGTTTCGGTGATTAGCGATTCGCCACACAGCCGACTCGTGAATTCATACAAGCCTTAATTGGTACAAAACCCTTTCCAGCCGCTGCCGAATTTGTAACTGGTGAACATTTTTAAGTTTTAATTTTTCAAGATCATGTTTTAATAATACCTTACGGAGAGGGAGCAATTAATGTCTAACTTCGATAAGCTTTAGAATTGGATACTTCTTTTCGATACATAACAATGCTCAGACATTAACCTAGTGAGCTTTTGCAGTTTAATACATTCACGGTAAAATTGATGATGATGTGATGTTGATCTAGCCGATTTCGACCACGGCGACAACTTCCGAATACTGTCGAGTGCCATCAAATGCGCAGGAGATATTATAGTCCCAAAAATGTACGCGCAAACAAAGAGGCACTCACTTTTCCCAACCTACCCGCGCCCGATGTAACGCTGATGCGATAAGATCGGAGGTAGGCTAGGATGCAGTGTCAGAAACACGGGGACAATCACAACACAACCAGACCCGAAAACCAACAATTTGTGTTTTAGCACAATTGTTGGCTCCGGCTGGGATTCGAACCCAGGACCCGCGGCGTAGAAGTCAGGTACTCTGACCACTAGGGGGTCGATCATATTAGCGAACTTAATGACTTAATTAAATGCAGGTTTCATCATAAAATTTCTACGCTCGAGTGATAAATATTAAAGAAAGAAGGTAGAAAGATAAATAAAGAAAGAAGAAAGAAAGTTACTATTTAATAAAACTACTTTTACGGATTTTATCGCGTTTAATTTTTAAACTATTTATAACCCGACGTTTCGAGTACCTTACATCACGTACGGTCACGGGGGGGCTGAGGTGAAGTTACTATGTTAAAATCCTATTGTTGGTAGGATTCCCATGCAGAAATCGTTGGTAGGTACCACCCCGGAAACTCCAAAAATACCTTAGTCGCCTCTTACGACACCTCGGCAGGAAAGAGGTAGTTGCTATTCTACTCTGCCAGACACCTATCGGCTAAAGTAAAATGTTATCTTATATAATTAATTATTATATTTTTTCTTATTGGATAAAATTACGAGACGAGCAGAACGTTCACCTGATGGTAAGTGCAGTGTCTGGCCATAATAAATGCTGTGTCACCTAGAACATTTCTTTGTGGCAATATACTTCTTAAGTCTCATATGCCCAGTGATTACACTAGCTCTCAGAGCCTTTCAGACCCAAACAGAGAAAAGTTTGCACACTACTGCTTCAATGCAGAATAACTGGCTTAGGGTGGTACCTACCTTGACGGATTCCTTCATAGGAATCTTACCAGCAATTAAATCTTGTATATGTCCATATATACATGAATGTCTCTCTTAAAGTTATAATTTGGATAGTGACACGAAAAAATAGAAAACAGCATAACTAACCGTTTATTTACATAATACCATAGCAGCACAACAAAATGATACTGTAATGCTTCTATTCGAATTTTATTTCGACGTTGATTTTCCACCATGCCTATGAGTTCGGGAGTAAAGCATTAAAATAGTTTGAAACGAAACAGTTTTGATATTCCCTTATATAGAACAGGATGAACTACTGGGTAAAAAATACACTTTCCAGATAAATGTACTTGTTTAATGCAGACAAATGTTAATTCAACATTTAACAAGGCCATTTAGCAATAACAGAGCTGTTTACGAAGAATTTCATTGCTTAACAAAAAGCTGACGCGAGCTCATTCATTTTGGCACCAAATTTAGCGTCTATCAACCTGAAAGCGAAGCATCTACCGAAAAACCATTTTAAAATCACAACGCACACGATCGTAAATCACTAGGCGATGTGCAAGAGCGCATGCGCAACGACGTAACACGACACGGAAAAAGTCGACCACCGCAGTCCATTGTTTGGAAAAACCTATCAGTATGCGCATTCGATTAAATAAATGTCGCGAACATACATTTTTAAATGAAGAAACGGAGATGAAATAAAACGTTTAAAATGATAATTGAAATTTGTATTTACTTAGCAGCGGCTGTGAATTTTTTTGTCTGCCGGCGCCGTATAACCGTATAAGGTATGAATGTAAATTTGCCAATTTAATATATCTTTCGAGAAATCGAAACGAGGATTACTACGCTTGTGACAGACGAGAATAGTTCACGATGTTAGACCTAGTTACAGCCTGATCAAGTCAATTAACGCCAAAAGCTCGCATTCAGCCAATGATTTTATTATCATCGGTAAGATCAGACGTAAATGCAACTAATTAAATAAAGATGAGCTGAATTTTAGTATCATACCTAACGTTGCAGTAAATACTTTTAAATTATTTATCATAAATTATACGGCTGCAAATTATACAAGGGCATAATTTGACTTGCATACGCCGAGTGTCGTTAATCGGCGTGCTTTTTACTTGACAAGTCGTAGCGAAAATGATCACGTGTCATGCATTATTGAAGCAAACGCGAGTAAAAAGCTATGTTATAAGTGTAAGAGAAGAATTTAAAATCTGTCATGCGTTCAAAATCCAGAGCATTTCTTTGGAAGAAAACGAAAAGAAATTGATTCAATGTAATTCATTAAAATCGATTAGAGAACTCGGCATTAATTCGCAAGTGACAAATACAAGTCCCTATCGAAATTGTTAATTATCTATACAAATAAAGAACATTTGCATTTGTAATAAATAAAAAAGCGCACGATGATTTATGGCGTCCGAAACCACATAAAATGTTGCTGCAGTAATATACTGGTGGTAGGATTCCTATGCAGGAATCCGTCTAGGTAGGTACCACCCCAGGGCCAGTTATTCTGCCGTGAAGCAGTAGTGTGCAAGCATTACTGTGTTTGGGTTTGAAGGGCACTGTGAGCTAGCGTAATCACTGGGCATTTGAGACTTAAGAACTGATGTCTCAGGGTGACGTGCGCAGTGTGGTGTGACACAGAAATATTCTGGGTGACACAGCATTTGTTGTGGGTGGACGTTGCACTTACCATCTGGTGAACGTTTTGCTCGTTTCGTCACTTTATACAATAAAAAAAAATTATGATAATAGTATTATAACTGGCTACGTCAACCTTGTCAATTTTCTTTACAAAATACATAATTCCGTCAGTTTTAACGAAATACACTAAAATATATAAAATACAGATGATGAAGGTGAAGCTGATCTCTTTTGACGTTAAATGTTATAGCAATTTGTACTAGTTGATGATGATGATGATGTCCTAGCCGAATATCGACCACGGCGACAACTACCTACTGACGGAAGTTATCAACGAAGTAACGCTCATTCGATAAGATCGGAGATAGGCTAGGATGCAGTGTCAAAGACACAAGGATAATTACAAAACAACCAGACCCGAAGGCAACAATTTATGTTTTTCACATATGTTGGCTCCGGCTGCGATTCGAACCCAGTACCCCCCGCCTGTTAGTCAAGTAGCTAACTAGCCTAGAAAACGTCATCTGCCCAAGATATATTATAGTGCTGTAAGTATTTCAAGTATCATACTGGTTGTATGATTCCTATTCAGTCAGTCGTGTGCAAATATTAAGGTGTTTCGGTGCTGGCAACTGGCTTGTGAAATTACTAGGCATATAAGACTTAGAAATGTTGTCGCAGGGGACGGGCGCAGTGTGGTGCCACACAGAAATGTTCCGAGTGTCATAGCATTTGTTAAAAGCGTATATATAACTTTCTGCTCGTCTCGTCACTTTTTCCTGTAAAAAAAAATAAAGTACCACCCTATAATTGTCCCACTGAGGCAGCGGTCTTCCCACAACGTCACGTATCCGACTTAAGGGAATATTTGGTAAATTTTATGGCCAAATATTTGTCAAAATAACTCTCACACGATACACAGACGACCACGTGGCCTGGTGGTCAGAATACCAGATTTCTACGCCGACGTTTGTTCGACTCGTTGACGAGTCGACGTCTGCGTGGCCTAGTGTTAAGCGTAACTGACTTCTACTCCGCTGGTCGAGGGTTCGAATGCCAGCCGGAGCCAAAATTTGTGCAAAATATTGTCGGTTTTCGGGTCTGGTTGTGTTCTAAATGTGAAATGTATGTCTGTAAAACACTCCCACGGTACCTACAGGAACAATCCTACTGTGGGGCATCGTTTTTTTTTTAAATATTGTGGTATAAAATTGTTGTAGTTGGGTTCGATTCCCAGCCGATGACGACTTTTGTGCAAAACACAAATTTTTAGGTTTTGGGTCTGGTTGCAAGTATTCATAGTGCAGGAGATTTCTATTGAATGTCATGGTTTAATTATGAATATAAAATATAAATGTTTTGCAAACGTTGCTTTGTTTTTTTGCTGTGTTTCGATCTTTAGGGCACTAAAAGCTGATGTAATCACTGAGCATATGAAACATTGGAACTGGTGTCTCGAGGTAACGGGCGCAGTGTGGTGCCATGCAGAGGTGTTCTGATTGACACAGCAATTGTTATGGGCAGACGTTGAACTTACAATTAGGTGAACTTTTTGCACGTCTCGACACTTTATCCAATGAAAAAAATGTTCTTTATTGTAAACTTTAATATTTATATATTTACTATATACTTAGAACGTTATGCCCATTTTCCTAGTATTGAAAATGCATGGTTATCTGCAAGAGTATATCATATCGAAAGGGAACCATTGTAGGTACTAATCATACTGACGTTTATAAGACTTAAAAAATCACTTACAAAAATTGATTTTTTTCTTACAAAGATGAACAAACTATAAATTAATGTTGTACACCAAACGTATTGTATTAGTTTTTATCTCGTTGAGCAGAAGTAAAGAATTTTAAGATAACTTGATAATTTGCTAACCATATGTGCATTATTATGTATGCAATCTTAAGTCCATGAAATCATACTTTCAACACACGAAATATTGTATTATAAAATTATATTAGAAAATAAATTACATACTGTCATACCTTTTTCCAATATAAAGGGTAGGCGGAAACCACACCTGTAGCCGACTTTTTACCCATACTAAATTACTAATATTATAAATTACTTAATTATTAATATAATAAATGCGAAAATTACTCTCTGTGTCTCTCTGTCTGTTTCTTACCTTTTCACGAAGCGATCGTTGAACTGATATCTGCAACATTCGACACAGAGATAACTGGCATCCTGGAGACGGGCATAGGATACTTTTATCCAGGAAAATCAAATATTTCCCATGGTATTCAAAAAGCCTATATCCTATATCGCGGGCGAAGTCGCGGGTATCAGCTAGTTAACACATAAATGCGTCGGCTCTGTACTACAATCATAAAAAGTACCAGCAAAATGGCATTTCGTACGGGAAGTGACGCGAACTGGAGATAACTGACACTCGCACCATAATAAACTAGCAATACTAAACATGAAAACTCGACATATATACACACATATAACAAAATTAAAAACCACAACAGCTTCGAGTTGGCGCAGTCATGAAAGTGTGTATGCGTACAATTACTATTAACCACCAGTGATTTGTTTTATATATAATATTATATGCGAAAGTAACTCTCTCTTTCCCTCTGTCTGTTACATATAAATAAGCCAAAGGTTGATATTAAGCGGTAATCAGATCCTCGACAGCGACTACGTTAACCTTAAATATTTCTATTGTATTCTCGTTTGTTAAACCAACCTACAAAAAAAAAGTGACACATTTTTCAACGGCTATTATGGGTTTGAAACAAAAGAATTGGGAGAGCTATCCGTGTACACACGTTTTGGCGTAATCCAGTATCTGTTAAACAAGTTTTTACAAGACACGGTTTGGTTGTTTTGGACATTTGGAGGAAACTTTGTACAAGTTTTGTCTTACAGAATATTTACGACCCCGAAAGGAATTACAGCTGTGAACAACTTAACTGTGTATTTAGTGTTTCATTATCTAGCTAATGAGGGACTATCCAGCAAACGTTTATTAATAACTTTTTAAAATAGTAGCACTGTTTGCTTAAAAGTCAAGCTAATCGGGTATTTTATCCAAGGTTGACATCTCGCTTCCCTTATTTGTAAGGCCAACAACTTAAAAAGAGTTAACAAGTGCCCATCACTATGATAATTAATTTATTCAGTTACATTAAGTACCGTTATTAATAGAATGTATTAACAGTTATGATAATGAGTTAAACATAAGTTTTTAAATAGATAAATTAAAGGTATAAAATTAAAAAGATATTTTATTTTAAATGTTTCGTAATTAAACATACACCTAACGTACTATTCATTAATTAATTAAATACTCGTATGTATCTTGCCATTTAGAAATGCTTCGCAAGACGTGTTAGATCAGAATTAAAATTTTATATTTGATAGTTTATCTAAAATCATAGGGTGCCTAAAGAACTCATCTAGTAAATTATTATTTTTATTATTAAGTAATGATTTACTATGTGCACGGCGCTGTAGAAACTAATTGTAAGGAAATATCTATTTTATAAAATTAATACTGACAAACGGGCACACAGGGACACAGTCCACCAGACATAACATAAGCAAACAAACCTACAAACCGCCGTATAAATTTCAGCATAACAGTAAAGCTACTCACTGATCCGGTCACCCATAACTCAGAATCATTGAAATCGATCAACGGAGCGTGCTATAAATCGGGACATATCGATTCTATCGCGTCTCGTATCGACAAATATAAATTTGTCACTGGCTACTCGGAAAAAGCGCGTAGTTCGAGCTGACCTTATAAATAAACAATAACATTGCCCTTCCTATATGGTCACGTACACCGTAACATTAGTCAAGGCTCCACAGACGCTTGTTTATAAGTCACGACATTCCGAAAAGAACAAATTCCAATTGATTTCAACTGCAAGAGACAACATCATTACAGTAAATTTTGCTTATGCTGTCATATCTTATGGAAGCACCAAGAATTTGAATTAATATGTGACAAAAATTCATGAAATTATTATTATTTTTTTGAAAAGTGCTGAAAATATTATGAAAATATGTATTATAGATTCAGTGCATATATAATAAATAGGTCTACTCTGTTTATTAGCATAGGTCATGGCTACACTAATAAACATAGTAGACCTATTTATTTCTGAGAGCTATCTAATTTTATCGCTGAATCATTTGGGATCGCTATTCTGGTGTATGCCTTTGTATTTGAATTGATGTAAGAAATTAAAGAAAAAAAGGAAACATTGAAGGCATGTTAAAAAACTTATTTCTTTTTTTAAAATAACAGTACCGTATTGAAAGAAAACCAAAAATTCATTGAATTGGGTAGACAAATAATTTGTTTATTACGTTAATAATTAAAATATCTATTTGTGTGTAACATAATTTTTGGTAAATATAAGATTAACCGCAATAAATTAAATAGTGGGGGATCATATAATAAATAATCAAAAACCAAGCATACCACTGCAATACTTCAAGACACTGTCAGCTCATTCTGCGTAGATCGGACCAAGAATAATAATTAAAAGTTGAAGGTACCCCGGATCAACTATGGAATCAGGACGTCTGACACCTCAAGCCCACCCTAGGGCTGCCACTAGTAGTAAAGTACTGTACATTATTTCAGGGATAATACTTTATGAGAACAATAAAGTACGTGAAAATACTTTATTTCACATACGATGACTATTGTTAAGATTAATTCGGATCGGCTGAGCGACTGAACTACGAACTGAATACTCGTTTTTGAACATAACCTAACCTAGGTTACGTTAAAATGTCAATATTGGTAACTGCAAAAACTCAATTAGATTAAGGATGATCTTTACGGCGAAACTGCATTGTTAAACAAATTATATTTAATTTGATGAAATACAAGTATATACTATTAGAGGTTGTTTACGCCCTGCACACAAATTACAACAAATAATTAATGCCACAAATCCTATTTTATTATTCAATTCATTTCACTTCTCGCCACTTTACCAGTCATAGATAAGGTATTTTTCTGTGAAGAATATTAAGTGTCGGGACGAAAGAAGCCAACAGTCATCTGAATTTGATTAATTACGAATTATTTATTAGTTTAAACTTAAATATAGATAACAATGAAGCTTTTTAGCAGTTCAAATTATTAGTTTAAAGTAATAAAACTGTGTTTTTAAACAAAATAACTAAAATATATAGGTAATACTTTATTTGGTCATGTAAAAGGTAACCCTAGTCCTTCCGTGACCGTTGATGTTGTAAAGCAGTCGAAACGTCGAGTTATAAATAGTAAAATAAAACGTGATAAAATACGTTAATCCAGTTGTGTTAAATAAACGGTGTAAAAAAAAATCTATCATAAATTATAGTATGTAAATAACCACGACCTATAGCAAGAAATAAAGAATTATATATTACTTAAATATTTTCAAAAAATAGGTCACACTCTACGAAGTACCGACACGAACATTAAATTTTAATTGCTGTCAAAAAAAAACTAAACGTTTTTGCAACTAGTTCAAAAAAAAATTTGTAAATGTCGCCGTCTAGTGGCAGCGTTACAAAATGTGCCACCATCTCATTCGTGAGTGTTGTAAAAATCGAGAAAGGGAATTTCTGAAACAATCTCGTGTCCTCAGAAAATCTATTCGAAACCATCTGAAAAATTCCTAAATTATCCAGTTAGCGGTGACGGCAGCAGCGTTTAAATAGCGAGGTAGTACTGTGAGTATCTATTGCGGTATATAAAAAAATGTCGCAACAATTTGAACATTATTCTATTTTGTTGAAAATACTTGATACAGCTAATTTTGTTACTGGTGGTAGAATTCTTATGCATAAATCCGTCTAGCTAAGCACCACCGCAGAGTCAGTTATTCTGTCATGAATCAGTAGTGTGCTTACGTTACTGTGTTTCACTCTGAAGGGCACTGAGATCTAGTGTAATTACTGAGCATAAGGGATTTAAACTTTTACCGTGAGGTGGCGGCTTAACAGAATCTACCACCCCATCTCATCCCGTGGGTGTCGTAAAAGGCGACAGAGAAAAATAAAAACAAGGAGTTGGGGAGCAGCATCTTCCTGGAACATCTGAATAAATAAATGTGGTTGCCAACCTGCCAAGCGTGGCAACTAAGACAAAATCCCCCCAAAATGAGAGCTACTAACTTTTGTGGCAATCTATGGGGGAGGCCTATGTTCAGCAGTGAACTAGTGATAGGCTGGAAAGATGATGATGATTATGATGATATAAAAATTGATGACTCAGGAGGGCGGGCGCTGTGTGGTGTAACACAGAAATGTTCTGGGTTACACAACATTTGTTAAGGACAGACGTTGCACTTACCATCCGGTGAAAGTTTTGATCGTTTCGTCACTTTCTATTATAAAAAATGTAGTTTTAATTAAAGTCCTCCAAATTAAAAAAAGCTCTAGACCCTTTAAATTATATAACAAAATCTTTATGTGATACATTCACATAAAGATTTTGTTTTATAAAAACATTGCATTTTTAATATACATCGTAACGTGTAAAAAGGCAAAGGTTGTATTAATTCATCTCGAGCAACGATCATTCGCCGAGATAATGGTTGATTTATAATGATTACCATTTTATTATAGATGAATCATACTAAATCATGAGTTCCCTGGTTTTTACCCATCGCGGTTTGATGACCTAGAACCGTGAAAGAAATCAGCTGTTTTCGAAATCAACGCTTTTTCATCCATTACTCACATTTTATGACGCATTTCAAGTCATTGTAATTATCAGTTGGAATTCGGAAACGAATGTCTGATTAAGACATACTCACGAACGGAAAGTAAAATATTCCTCTTTGAATGATGTTACTTTTATTACAAGAAGTTTATCTGAGTTTTTTTATATGTATTGAATACCAAGAATTTCCAAGTGTATAGTTATTGCATAATAAAATAAATAATATAGCTATCTAGATATCCATAACATAAACCACTCCTTTGTACTCGTATAAGATAATGAAACATAGTTTCCATTCTGCTCAACTACAGACTATTCAAATAATGCCTTTTTTGCTCCGAACATGTCCAACACTTGTCCTATAATGTTCTCCTCTGCTAAATTGATACTCGTATAAAACCAGATAAACTTCAACAGAAAGTAAGAAAGGTCAAAAAGGTTGACATTAAGAAATAATATTTATCAGAGGATGTTAAATTCGGTTTTAAATATGAATTAAAATGAGGCAGATATAATTTATGATACGTTAACTTTACTGTAATTAAAACAACAAAACAATTTGAAACGAATATATTTGAACAGGGAATAATTTAACCGCCGTGTGGTAAACGAAAGTGAATTTACCACCCCATCCCATCCCGTGGGTGTCGTAAAAGTCGATAGAGAGAAATTAAAACCAGGAGATGGGCAGCAGCATCTTCCTGAAAACATCTGAATAAAAAAACTGCGGTTGCCAACCCGCCTGCCAAGCGTGGCAACTATTGCAAAATCCCTCCAACATAAGAGCTACAAACTTTTGTGGCATGTCTATGGAGGAGACCTATATTCAGCAGTGAACTAATGCTAGGCTGAAATGATGATGATGATGAGCATTTTTGTCAATTCCTATATCATATTTCAAATATATATGTTTCTCTTCTGTCACGTGGACTGAGTTGCACGCGCTCATTTTTATTATTAAAACTGAATATTTATTATAGACATTTGATTAAAAATGAAGATACAACATGAAAATTTCATTAATCAGAAACATATACTCGTAAACCCTCCTCCCAGTAGGAGAGATCATTGAATCTTGTCTCAGCGCACTACTGTTCTGTTGTATCTGTACTTTGTTCAGCAGTGGACTTGTGATGGGCTGAAACGACGACTCAATTAAAAAAAAAAACAATAAAAAATGATTATGTGTATCTAACCTACAATAATTTTACTCGTACACCTAGTAAAATCTCTCTGTACACCTAACGCATAATATTTTTTAAATATTTTCTAAGATGTACTCTGCATATGCAACAAGTTCAATGTATCTACAGTCATCCTTTGCGTGGATGTGGGTAAGGAATAAAAATGCCATTATTCGAATGAACCGTATCTCCAGTCTCAATTGGCTCGCTTTACACGGGAAGCCACTGTTAATCCGAAAAGATAAGGTACTGCAACCAACCCGGATTAATCACTTGAGAGTTGAATGAATTTATTGCAGTGTTCGAATTAGTAATCCTCAAGCCTTTAAAAGGTGTTGTTTTTTTTATTAATATAACCCCTTAATGAAAGTCATAACGAAGACATAATTATTCGAACAAAATAATAATAAAAATATCTGCTCTCACTTAATTCTAATTTTGTCTAATTTTGTAATTTTTACTATCTACTACCATTTCTTAATGAAACGATAACGGAAAGAAATTCCGCAGGTCTTTTCCAGTCATTTTATTTTTTAAATTTCCGTGTTCGATGTGTAACGGAAATAATAATGAGTAATCAATGTTTAGAAACAGACTAACAGCGATCACCTCAATTCCCAAGAGTTATTATCATCCATGTATCGTTTTATATTCTAATAAACCTTTATCTAAAGTCTCCGTTTAGTAAAAAAAATACCTATGGTTAGGTAGACTTTGTGTTTGTTAATTGGTTCTGAAGTCTTCATATTTATTGTAAATTTGAAGATTATGTTACATCTTCTTCATAATCATTAGCTTCCAGACTGTCTACTGCAAAACATAGCCAGGTTGCGGTCATTTCTCATAATCACCACGAGGCGGTCGCAGTACTAGCCTTGAAACTTAGACGCTGCGACTTATCACCAGTCCAGATAATTTAGACTTGGCATATTCGATATGGTTATTCCGCTATCTTTTGGAAGTCACTGATATCTTTTGAACATTTTCCTCAATTGGTTTTTAATAAATACATCCACGGGATGAAATTTGGTGACAGATTCTCTTACGATGATAGTAATTCCTATGAGTATTCTTGTATTTCAGAAATAATGATATTCATTGTATTGTAGATGTATTTTTCTATTTCACGAAAATTAATGCCTTATATTATTGCTGTAATAATGAATACTAAACAAAACACAACAAAATTCTATAAAGACATTAACCCCATAATTCTTTTTTTAAAATCGACAGATGTCGTGAATCTATATCCAAATAAAAATACAATAACCATTTTGCTTCTTAATTACACTCAATAATTCAATGGAAATAACATACTAAATATCATGAGCACAGTAATTAACGCTCTCTATAAAACCAGGATACGCGAATCGACTGACAGATGGTTCGGATTGTACAGTAGCTTAATTGCCTATTAAAGGGCGATAGCTTTTAAAACCGCTGTAATGCCTCAGAATGTTCCATTCAGGTTAACATACTTAAATAGCAAGAATAGCGCATTATTAACCTAAGGAGATTTAAGACCGAACACTATTAACTAAGCCCCCGGTTACCTTGTCCTAAGTCAAATGCAAATAGCCTTTCACACTATATAAGGTATAAAGATTACATTGTGCGTGGCCAATTGCTTATCTTTGAATCTCAAAAGGTTTCAGCGTTTAATTTATAGCAATAAAATAGATAAATGGAGATCAAAAACGTTCCGCGTTCCTTAGAAACTTATCCATGGAATGTCTTAGTATTCTTATGACTGATATAGAACGATACGGAATCACGCGAATAATATTTGCTGAATTGAGATAACGTACCAGATGGGGATTTATTTATTTATTTATTTTAAACCTTTTTTCTCTCTCTTTACAATAAAAGCATACAAAGGGCGGAATTAATGCCTCTGGGTATTTTATCCCAGTCAACACATGGAGTGGTGACCTTTTAATAAAGTATACCAATAAAAACAAGCGAAAAAAAGCATAAATAACATATAAATAATAAATATATACTGAATTAATAATAAACTCGGTATATCCCAGCATTAATACAGTAAAATAATGTAACACTGATTTTTTAGAGGTAAACAGTAAAAATGTTATATATTCCTAAGGATCCCAATTAGTCATGACAAAAGTGTTAATTAAATGTTGAAAGTCTATACATAGAAGTATTAAGGAGGCCGATGGCTACCAACAGGTACTAAGATTCCTATGCAGGAATCCGTTTAGGTAGGTACCCCGGGCCAGTTATTCTGCCGTGAAGCAGTAGTGTGCAAACATTACTGTGAAGGGCACCGAGAGCTATGAGACTTAAGAACTGATGTCTCAGACACATGAGACTTAGAACTGATGTTTCAGGGCGCAGTGTGGTTTCACACAGAAATGTTTTGGATAACATAGCATTTGTTATGGGCAGACTTTGCACTTACCATCAGTTGAACGTTTTGCCCGTTTCGTCAAACTATCCAATAAAAACTGCAGAACGATTTTTTGCGGAAATATAGAACTTATTCTTCAGTTTTGCTGAACCTCTGCTTAAGCTTGCTTCACAAATAATGTTTTAACTTATTCCGTTTTATGCAACTGTAAATTAAAAACTTTTTTAGCTTACTTACGCGCCTTATTATTGTTGTTTCAAATCGAATAATTCAGAAAAAAAATGCGAAAATTCTCCGATAACAATACTTTCATGTCGTATAGTAGCACAATTATGGTCAATAAATGTTACCTCACCAACCAATTAAAGAAGAAGAATTATTAAGCGCATCATTGCATACACTGGTGTCATATAATTCGATTTAAACTAATCCCCGAAAAAGTTTTAAGGTTTTAAAAGCATTATATGCATAATTTCCGCCGTGGCACGCATTCTAGTGGGTATTAAAAAATTGCGAACGCCGTAATCGCTACGATCGGAAAGGGAATTTGATTTCGCATTACAAGGTTTGGTGGTTTAATGGGTGGTCGAATTCTTATGCAAGAATTCACCTAGATAGATAACGCACCAAGCAGTCGTGTGCCACCGCAACACCACACTGTTTCGGTTTGAAGAGCATTCTTGTAGACGTAGTAAGTGTAATTACAGAGTATATAAGACTTAAGAGCCGATGTCTCATGGTGACGAGCGCAGTGCCCTGCTATACAAAACTTTCCAATGCAAAATTCTGGTTGACACCGAAAATATTAAACAGCATATATATTGTACTGGTGGTAGGATTCCTATACAGGAATCCGTCTAGGTAGGTACCCCACTGAGCCAGTTATTCTACCGTGAAGCAGAAGTGTGCAAACATTACTGTGTTTCGTAGGTAGTTGTGTCTGTAGGGCGCTGAGAGCTAGCGTAATCACTGGGCATATGAGACTTAAGAACTGATGTCTCAGGGTGACGGGCGCAGTGTGGTGTCGCACAGAAATGTTCTGGGTGACATAGGATTTGTTATGGGTAGACATTGCACTTTACATCAGGTGAACGTATTGTTCGTTTCGTCACTCTTTCCAATAAAAAAAGGCATGGGACTTGCCATCAAAGAACGATGTGAATATATTATGTGGGGTTATAGAGTGAGATGTATGATGTGGAAGGGATAGCTAAGTAGGAAATTTTACTTCATAATCATCAACATCCTTTTTTCTGCCCATTATAAGTCCAGTGCTGAACATAGGTCTCTCCCATAGACTGCCATGAAATTTGGTCCTGATGCAACCATCGACTCTCTCAAAGCCGTGCAGTTTTACACTGGCACTACGCAGCGTTTATCGGTACAAGGTTGCCACTTGAGAACCTATCTTCCCCAATGTTTATTGGTTCTACAAGCTGCATGGCTGGCTCATTGCCACTTTAGCTTGCCTATCTTTAGGAACAGGTCGGTTACCCTGGTTCACGTACAAAAAACATCGAACATAGCCCATTGCCTTTGAGCTTCCTCATGGGGCCTACAGTAAGGACGACGTCTCGGTTCGGTTCTCATATGTCAAGAAGCATTCAAGTCGCTTACACCAGGTGATTGGCCAGCTCAACGGAAATTGGGCATAAAGAATAAACCCGAAGTCAGGGACAGGTCGCCAGTATAAAATAAACGAAAATATTTAAGTATTTACTTATGAATCTGTGTATATGTTTCGTATGTTTCATAACTATAACATTTTCTTAATGTATTATTTAGCAATGTCTGTTTCTATAGCTCAAATAATATTTTACAGGTATTCGGGAAGCAGCATTTCTGTACGCCTTAACAGCCGCAGGCGTGGCCCATGCTATAGCACGGGCTTGTGCTCAAGGTCGTCTATTGTCATGCGGTTGCGACCCGCTCGGCTATCGCGTCTCTCACGACCCTAGAGGACGAGCGCGGGCCAACAAATGGGAGTGGAGTGGGTGCTCCCACAACCTGGGCTACGGGGTGGAGTTCTCTAAGAAATTTCTCGATATCAGAGAACAAGTGGATGATCTACAATCAAAGATTAATGAGCATAACAACAACGCTGGAAGATCGGTAAGTAATGGAGTTATTTTTTACTGTCACTAATTTATGCATTGTAATTAACGTTTTTATGACATTTTTCACAATTTAACAAGTGAAGGAAGAAAAGATAATTTGCTAAGATCCGCGTGCAAAATTTAAGATGGTGTGTGTTACCTAGTTTTGAAGAGCACCGATACTCTCCACCACTCCAATACTGCCACTAGACAATACACACCATTGAAGTCGAGAACACGACACCTCGTCGTCGTCGTTTCAGCCTATCAAAAGTCCACTGCTGAACGTAGGCCTCCCCCATAGATAGCCACAATAGTTTGTAGCTCTCATTTTGGAGGGATTTTGCCATAGTTGCCACGCTTGGCAGGCGGGTTGGCAACCGTTTATTTATTCATATATTCCAGGAAGATGCTGCTGCCCATCTCCTGGTGTTCATTTTCCCTCTGTCGGCTTTTACGACACCCACGGGATGTGATGGGGTGGTAGATTTTCTTAGGCCGCCACCACTCGGCTCGACACGACACCTATTTAACCTCAAAACTAGGAACTACAGACAGCCGCTGAGCTGCTCGGTGCTCTGATGGTGGTTTCCGGTGGCGGTATTAGTTTGCTTGTGCACGCTTTTGCGAGAGAGAGGGAGGTGCTCATAAAAAACTAAGTAATACATGATATTTTAAAATTTGCATGCAGATCTTAGTAAATTAACTTTTTATCCATCATGTTAATGGATTTTTGGAAAGTAACGCCTGATTCTAGTAACGGAATTTTAAAAGTATTTTTCTTTATAGTGATATAACGTTATGCTTTCACTTACTCTCACACTTTTTTATCCGATTAGGAGAAATGAAAATGCGGCAAATTTTCGGATAGTCAAAAAAATGTAACTAATTGCTTACCCTGGTTTTGACTCTATTAATCGCCTTTAAACATTTCATTTCATAGACCAGTTATTTAAAGAATAGTTAAAGTAGGAAAATGAATGATGTTCTACATTTTAAGAGTTTAAGCCGAAGTCCCTTATATGATACTATACTTTCCCAAGATAGTCAATAAATATTTGCTCTACTTTACAATTATAAACGAAAAAATTGCAAGAATGCATATTTTCTGATCCCTTTGATCTACCTCACAGAAATAAAGGGGGAATAAAAAAACACTATCAAAAGACACCACTAAGACTTGAATGGCTCTTCAATTGACTTTATTAACGGTGAGCATGCATAATTTCATTTTCATAATTTCAAGGGGTGAATAAGGATTCGCGTCATAGCAAAAGATACAACTTTATTTCTTAAATATTTTTTTATTAACTTGTTCTTCATTATTTTAATAATTTTAATATTGGACATTTGGCGTCAACTTGAAAAGTGATGGTAGTGTTATAATTGAATTTTGTAATTTCTGGGTGGATTTTGAGTTTTGATGTTTAATATTATACTAGTTTATTATGCAGCAAGTGCTTGTGAAAGTGTACAGTGATTGGAAAATTCAATTTGAGACCAGAATTGTACTTTTCGTTTTATCTCCATCAGTCCAGCAAATCTTCATCTATCATTTTACTGTTGATCGAAATTTTTACTTGTCTACTGTCATTCCCGTGACTTTCCATATATCAAAAATTACTCTGTGCCCGTAATATCGCAATAAAAAAAATCTTATGATAGTTAAAACAATCTTCATCCTAAATAATACTCTAAAAATAACAAACCATAAAATTTTATAACCTTAAACATCTCTAACTAAAATAATCACAAAAACATTTCAATGGCTTAATCAGACGTACCAAATTATAGGGGAGCGGCACAGTTGTTTTCCTTGATCATAAAACAATGTGACACGTAGTATACCTCTATTTTGACATAACGACCATTATTATTGCTTAGATTGTAAGCGTCCACTTTAATTTGAAACCTAAAGTAGCGTTAGTCAAAATATGATATCTAATTGATAACAGGTCAGGTTATGCTAGCTATTTTGAAGGTGAAATTATGAAGGTGCCCAAATGTTCCACAGAGGCGTCAGACCAGGAATGCAACACTTATTTAGTTCGAATTGAAGAGCGGTTTGTGGGCGGGGCCCTTTGTAATCACCAATCTGGGTGGTCCGTTTGACCGTTATGGCTCGACATGCCTATAAAATATAATACTATATCGGGTGAAGCTTGCTACGTCACTCCCGGCTTATGTGATCCGGCCGATGTATGTAACTAGATGTTCGAGTATGGCAAATCCTTAATTGAATTTCACAAAAGTTCTGCTGAAATAAATTGGTGTCGGCTTTTATGTATTTCATTTGTATCTGGGTCTTGGCTTATATTCAATTCAGTATATTAAATATCTGTGCCAAATATTCAGCATCAAAAAACTAAATAATTGAAGTTGTAAGTGGAATAAAATATTTCTTTATTTATTTGATTATTCACTTCCCTGTTACTTTTTTTTTTGGAACACTGATTGAATACATTCAGTACAGCCAAGAAAGTTGACGAGGTCATTATTGTTGGAAAACAATTTGTTAAAACTTTTCTATATTTTATAAACATAAATCTCATAGCAAGATTTCATATTTTAATTTCGTAGTAAACGATGTACAATCTCAAGGACAAAGAGTCTTACAATAAATACCTGGTATACAGGCTACCAAGACAGAGTTTCTGTCAAATAAATATGTCAAAACCACTGATTTGTTTTTGTCCAATAAGTATCACTGCAATGACACCGACAAACTAACCGACAGCTAAGCCAAAATACCGGACCTACCGTACGGGATTACTTCTAATAATTTAATAGGCCTCTTCCGTCTAATAATAAACATGTCAGCCTGAAGTTAAATACAACAAAACCAACTTGTTTCTTACTTCTTGTTATATACAATTTCAATCAAAACTCATCTTTAAAGACACGGAGACGAAGACTATAAATATTTGACGTCTATAGCAAAACGATAGCTTAGAATATTATATTAGTATCCGTTACCAAATCTGACATTAAAGCGGCATACCATGTCTGGTTCTTACTTATTAGTGGGATTTACGATTAATACAATTTTATTTACGTCTATACATTTTTTATAATACAAACACGACGTGTAGCTACAAATAATTTAATTTGTAATTCATTTACATTTGTTAATTATATAGTAGCAATCAGACGCTTAATTTACTGCGTACTGGCAGCTAGCAGCGTTTATGGTGAGATAATTGAACTTGCACTTACACCTTTTATATATTTTCAAGAATAAAGAGAAAACGGTATTAATAGTTGTAATAATGCATAAAAAGTTCCTATTACAAATAATTTATTGAATGACTGGCCTCTGAGCGGTCTATTGCTGGGATTAGGCTAATTCTAAATTGGAAGAATTTTACTTCATCTGCTTTGCCTTGCAGACAGGTTTTAATAAATATTTGACTATTAAATACATACCAGGGGTAGGTTACACATGTAGCTCTTTTCGCCCCCGCGTGAAACGTGACGTGACGGGTGGTGAACCACGTCGCCGCCATTTTGGGACGTGTAAAAAAAATTTACTCCGTTCCCACGAGCAGTATAGTGTACATCACTGCACATTATGGTGTTAATCTAGACGAATAAAGGCTGTCCATGCAATACCTCAGTCGCCTCTTACGACACCTCGGTAGGAAAGCGGTAGGCGCTATTCTACTCTGCCGGGCACTCATCGGATTGGACATAATTTTTTTTTTTTATTTTTTTTTATTTTAATAATTTATGTACACACAAACAATAATTACAAAGAAAAAGAATGAATAAATTTAGTACAAAGGCACAGCTTATTTCATTTAGAAATGTCTTCCCGCTGGCCTGACACTGGACAGTTTAAAAGAGATGGAGACTTAGTGTGCACTTAGCAAAATTACATGTCATGACACGTACATTCATACATATACATACATAAATAATAATAAAAAAAACTATATATAAATATATATATTCATGTACATATACTTACATATACATCCATACGTAGATATGCCTATATATACAAAAACATTCTTACAATAAAAATTAAATAAAAATAATTTTAATCAAATATAATTTTATTAAAAGAATGATTCATGATAAATCTAGATATACTCGTATGGTAAAGGCCTATAATTGTCTTATTGCTGACCACTGGACTTTTCTCATTTTTTATATATGCCTCGATTCCGCCACGTTGCGCCAATGCGACTTGTGCAGACTTCATGGATATGATTTTAATATTGATCTAAACTTAGTATTTTTTTCGTAATATAACACATACTTTTACCGATTTTGCATATTAAAAATTCGAGTTTTTAATATGCAAAATCGGTAAAAGTATGTGCCATCGTTAAAAATTAAATACTTCATTGCTCCTTCAAAGTAAAGGGATGACTGTATTTAGTAGTAGTGTTTAGTAGAGTATAAATTATCTATCTATGCTCCGAAATATTCCAAATTACAATAAAATTTATTATAATTAAACGAATGATAAGGTGAATCATTTCTTAAAGGCATAATTACAATAATGGCGATCAATAAGGCTTTATTTTGTAAATAAACAGCATCTGTAATAAAAATCTTTACTAATAACTCCTACAGCTCTAACGATAATTTTAATTCATAATAACATCCAATAATAATAAAATAAATATACTCAATTAGTCAACAACGAGCTTTAATGCAGTAGCGATCGTGAAATATGCGAAATAGCTTTTTAATTCTGACATAACTCACTATTAACACATAGTTTAATTTGACATTTTACGACCTAATGCCTGTGGTCGCAATGAAATATTAAAGCTAATGATCACTCTACAATGTTGCTTTTACGAGGCTATATGTTGTTTACTGTCTCAGATTATCGCTAAAATACGACGCTCTGGTGGAAATATTAAGAACGGATGGAGAGATTCGTAGCAGGTTGGCCCAGGTGTGTATTCAAACGTATAGGGTGAACATCAATTAACGTTACTGAGGGACACTGAGGTCAATAAAACCCAAAATTAATTTTTCTCCAAACAATAAATTTATCTTTGATTGTCATATTCTACTGATATACATCTTTTTTTTTAAATTACACGCACGTAAATACTTACTTTTATATCATTCGTACACGCTATAAACATAAATATTAAAAACAATAATAATAATGTAATTGTTAATTTTGTTCATAACGCTGGTGTCATCATGACACGGTGACTTCCTAAAAATAAGTAAAGATGTGTGGTTTGGTAGCAGCGTAAAAATCCATTGCCGTTTGTGCCGTGGATTTCGTAAAAGGTTAAGGGATGACTAGTACAAAATTCGGTTAACAGCTTTATTTGGTAGTAAGTGACGGACATGCTAGTTATTCACGTGGAGTGCCACGCCTGCCCATAAGAGCATGCAGAGTCATACCGACATTTGAAAGTATACTCCCATGTAGCACTGGACTCCGCCCGTTGCCCTGAGTCATATGTTACTAAGTTTCACATGCACCGTTGGGTCACTAGTTACCTGTAACTGAGTGCCAGTTACAGGTAACTAGTGACCCAATTTCAAAATTCGGCTTTAAGCCGAAGCACGGTAATGCTGGCACACTAAGAATACTTTGGTGATGAAATAACTATTGTATTGTCTACCTATGCAGACCCCTGCATAAAGTGGATACCACCAGTTGAAAGGAATGCCAAGCGTACGAAGTGTACAAAGCGTTAAGAGTTTTCAATTTAATATATTTATTTATTGACATAAATTATACAGGAATCCGTCCAAGTAATCCACGCCACCACAAAGCCATTTATTCTCCCGTGAATCAGTAGTGTGCAAATCTTCCTGTTTCGGTAGTGAAGACCACTGAGAACCAGTGCAATCACTGGGCATATGAGAGGAGACTTAAGAGTTGATGGTTCTGGGTGACGGGCGCTGTGTGTTGCCACACAGAAATATTGTGAGTGACACAGCATTTGTTATGAGCAGACGTTGCACTCAACTTCAGTTTTGCTCGTCTAGTCACTTTATCAAATAAAAAACTGATTAAAACTATTTCAGTTAGTTTAATTATTTCAGTTTCATGTTAGGTATCTGCATCTTCCCCCATGCTTGTGTGTTTTGTTATTGTGAGTATGCTTTCGCGCTAATTTGAGTGTGTGTGTGAGAGAGACTAAGTTGGAGGGATATATTTTGATAAATATCCATGTAAAGTTTATTGCAGGACGTTTTTACCCTTTCGCCAACTAAAAAACTAATATATCATAAAATATATTGTATTTTATAACTGACTTTGGGAATATTATTTTTTAAATATTGATAAATTGATCATTATTTGTCCTGGCAAGTTCACAAAATATAAGGACACTGGTTTAGTTGAAGCAAGTCTTCATATCGAATTTATACAAAAATCAATATAATGAACTAACAACTTCGTTTTTATATTGAAACTACTAAATTAAAGCATTTAATGTTATGCAAATAAAATCAAATAGCAATATCGAGTAACTGACAAAATTCCGCTAGAAGGTGTTAAAAAGGTGTTAATAACTAAATAATCAATAATATGGAATACGTCATTTGAGGATATTAAGGCTATAACTCTTAAATTATTGCCAATAGAGAAATACATTTATACACGATGTTAATGTTAGGGTTAATGCGCATCAAACTGCATCTTTACCCAGTTTAGTGACGTAATAACATAATAACATTTGCTGATAACTAAATGTTATTGCCAATTATTTTAATGTTGTTCTGCAAACAGAACGAGGAAGACTCTCTTCATCATGATAATTCTTATTTTTAAATGAAGGTATATTTAGAATTAGAGGTTACAATGTTAACAGAATATTTTTTCTTCTGTAGTACATAAAGGATGCAAATTATTTTTATGATATATACCAATCATTCCTACGATTACCGTACGATACAGATACGTGGGATACAGAGCCAATGTAAAATAGTGGCGGCAAACATGGTGGTCTCAGACCGCACACTTGACCATTGTTCCGGCGGCGTTCTACCATTTTGTTTTGTAGGCACATAATTAACAGCCGCCCAGTGAGATCTCTGTTAGACACGCTCTCTTGTAATAACCCCCGCGATGATATTTTTATTAATGTCAAAATAAATTCGACCGCCTTCACACTGTTGCGTAACGAATTGTATGGAATGTCATTAACGGTTCCAAATTAAAGTAGACTTTTTAAATGCTACATTTTCTTGTGGATATTCTTACAATGTAGATAAATGCTATTTGCAATAAACATTAAATATAAATTACAGTACCGTGTTATATATTGATGTGACCCAGAATAAAAAAGCGATTTTAAGTATTTATGAAACCAGTAGATTTTTTTAACTTTTCTTGCACATGAAAAGTATTAGATTATGTGAGACATAATAACATTTAAATCCCTAATCCCTTAAAAGTTAATCACATTTTTAATTAAATTATGTTAATACTACGCTGCGGTGTGATGTCAAGCCTCTATCCTCATCGGGACCATAAAAGATCTCCCATCTCGACCCACACAAGAAATTAGGTACCGCATTAGAGTCGAGGTGATAATTACGTTACAAAAAATCGATTCGATGAGTTAATATTCTGTTATGTCCAGATGACTGTCCGATATCGATTTCTATACCAGCTAGCTTTGTTGCTATTTTTTTTTTATTTCGATTACATCAGACCTATTGAAATGATCGTATACAAATAAATTATTACATTCGTAAATTCCATTTGTAGTCATTCTGTATTGGGTACGTATAATGCTTCAACGTGTGCGGTTTAACTAATAGTTAATTTGTACGTTGTATTAGATATGGCCATCATAAACCTATAAGCGTTAGTCAATTCACTGTAATAGTCCGCGAGATTATGCTATGATTCACTGTGGTAGAGTTAAAGGTAATCCACACTCACTGATCGGCAAATTGGATCCAATCGTGTCGAGTTTATTAGACTGAAGAACGTTCAACTGTTAGTAATATTGATATTACTAACATTTGAACTGGATATCAAATTAATATATATTTTAATAGATTCAACAAAGTTTTATGTCAGTATTTTAGCAGCTGTAATCTATCAAAATCAAGATCTTAAAAACATATTCCAGGGATCGCGTTCGGGCAAATGTAGTTAATTTTAAAGAATTACATTTTGAACATAGATCTTCCCCATATACTGGACAGGCAATTGCTTAGTATGTTATGCTAAGGGTACAACCAGATACGGCTGACTAAAGGGTAACAGTTTGCGTAAGGTAGTGCCGCCCATGTCCATTATTCGGTTCTTACAAACCTCCCGTCCCTCATTAGATTCTTCCGCTGCACGTAGAGATGTGCGGGACATTGGCTCTGCCATGTCGGCGCTCGGTTCAAACACGGTCACTTACAGGGGAGGAGGTTGTCCTGCTGTCTGTTCGTACCGTCCCCCGGCTGCCAGGCGGGTGAAACCCCGTTTGAAGAAGCCCCGCTAGCTTACCTTTATCATAGATTTTTCGCCGGAGACGTAATTCTTCAGCGAAGAATTCCGTTTTTCTTTTTGTCCTCCTCGGTACGACTGCGCAAGTCAGCGCCTGGCAGCAGCTGGCAAACACCGCCCAGTGCAGCTGGGCGGTGTTTGCTTCATAGTTAACGCATCTGCACTCTCGAACATGTTCCGCGGCACATGGGCCGCATGATAAATTTGCCCAGATATTGTGCTCTATGTCCCTGAGCACTGTGGCATTCCACTCCCCGCGAGGGGCGCCGATAATGATGCGCAGACAGAGGTTTTTTTGGGTTTGCAGGTTTGTTCGGGTAGTCTTTGCGATGACGTCTCTAAAAATACTCAGTCTCCAGTCGATGGCGACACCCATCTTGGTGCAGTTGATGTCTTCTCCATCAGGTCTAAGTTTTGGTAGCAGGTTTTTGGCCGATCCTAGCGCGATAGTCTGTGTCTTGTCGACATTCACGGACAACCTTCGCGTCTTACAGCATCCACGCGATGATAAAAATGGTAACGGATTTCCTTATGCCGCCACGCCCCAGCACCGGAATCAGTATTTGGGCAAAAACAGAAATGGTTTTTTTTTTTATTTCATAAATGTGACGGAACGAGCAAAACGTTCACCTGATGCTAAGTGTAACGTCTGCCCATAACAAATGCTGTGTCACCCAGAAAATTACTGTGTGACACGACACTGCGTCCGTCACCCTGAGACATCAGTTCTTAAGTCTCATAAGCCCAGTGATTACGCTAGCTCTCAGTGCCCTTCAAACCGAAACACAGTAATGTTTGCACACTACTGCTTCACGGTAGAATAACTGGCCCTGGGGTGGTACCTACCTAGACGGGCCGGTTATGTTGTCCAAAATTAATGTTTGGTAATTGCACTGATGATTAATGGAGAAATTTTTAACACGTCGATTCAATACTTTTGTATGTGCTATAAGCATTAATTATGCTTTCAGAACGAACTAAAAATGCTGATAACTTAAAAGTAAATAGGTGTAAAATTAAATAATTTATATAACATTATAAAGAAAAAGATATATCACCAACAAGTTTGACCAGCGACCAATTTATCTTCATTAAATTAAAATGATTCTTAAAGGTGACCAAATGTCTTCCTAATTATAAGCTTAATTTTGTTTGTTTTACGAATAAATAATTAGGGTTGTTTAGCATAAATGTATATACATAAATATTCTTACTTTGATTTTTATCGCTTTTTTCTTGTATTTATGGCAACTGCTGTGAGCTTACTATCAGCGTTAGTAGTAATTTAGGTACTGGGAGCAGAAAATCTGTCTACATGGGTACCACCGCAGTGCCAGTTATTCTGCAGTGAAGTAGTACTGTTTTTTGTTTTGAAGAGCACCGATACATACATACATACATAAGATCACGACTGTATCCCATAAGGGGTAGTCAGAGACTGGGCCCTCACTGCAAAAACAGATGACTGCCACAATCCACGTTTCACCAAAACAATATAATGCACTTGGTGTGATAGGTGGTGAGCCCATCGCCACCATGCGCTGTTGGGTGCACAGTGCAGTTTAATTCCTTACCCGCCTTTTACGAGATCCATTGGATGAGATGGAGTGGTAGTATTCTTTTAACGAGCCGCCACCACACGGCACAGAGCACTGACAGCCAGTGTAATTACTCGACATATGAGACTTAAGAATTGATGTCTCAGGGTGACGAGCGCAGTGCGTTTGCCGGTACGAGGTCGCCACTCTAGAACCTTTCTTCCCCAATTGTTATCGGTTCTACGGGCTAAATGGCCGGTCCATTGCCACTTCAGCTTACTTATCCTTAGGGCTATGTCAGTTACTTTAATTGCGCTGCGGATATCATCATCATCATTTCAGCCCAACACCAGTCCACTGCTGAACACAGGCCTCCCCCACAGATTGCCACAAAAGTTTGTAGCTCTCATGTTGGGGGAATTTGCCATGGTTGCCACGCTTGGCAGACGGGTTGGCAACCGCAGTTTATTTATTCAAATGTTCCAGGAAGATGCTGCTGCCCAACTTCTGGTTTTAATTTTCCCTCTGTCGACTTTTACGACACCCGCAGGATGAGATGAGGTGGTAGATTCTCTTAAGCCGCTACCACACGGATATCATCTTTACGGATTTTATCACGCAGAGAAACTCCGAGCCTTTCCATAGCTCGCTGAGCAACTCTGAGCTTCCTCAAGCGGCCCGCAGTAAAGGACCACGTCTCTGTTCCGTATGACATCACTGGCAACACACACTGGTTATAAACTTTCCTTTTGAGTCATTTAGGTATACTCGACGAGAACGCTGCCCAGACGAGTTGGATCCGTCGATTGACCTCTTGGTTGCAGTTGGACCTACCTAGTCGGACAATCTGTCTTAGATATACATATTCGTCAACAACTTCGAGCGTAGTGTTCCCAACAACAACCAGTATAGGTGTGACATGGACGTTAGACATGATCTCCGTCTTGTCCATGTTCATCTTAAGACCTACCCGTTGAAAGACACTATTGAGGTCATTGAGCATAGTGCCAAGTTCCTCCAGCGATTCTGCCATCATGACTATGTCGTCGGCAAATCGAGGGTGAGTAAGGTATTCGTCATTGATGTTAATGCGGTATCCTTTCCAGTCCAGTAGCTTGAAGACATCTTCCAATGCAGCGGTGAAGATTTTCGGGGATATAAAATCGCCCAGTCTTACACCTTTCTGCGATTGGATCGGTATCGTACACTGGTTCTTTATTGCCATCGTAGCCTTATTGTACAAACACTGCAGAACTCGATATACCAACCGTCAATTCGGCACCGCTGAAGATACGGTAGCACCGCCCAAGTTTCGACGGAATCAAAGGCTTTTTCATAGTTCACGTACGCCAGACATAGCGGGAGATTGTACTCTTCGGTCTTTTGTACAATCTGGCGAAGGGTATGTATGTGGTATATGGTACTAAAGCCTTTTCTTGTCCTGGAGGCTGGAAGTCGTCGAGTCTGCTTGCGAGACGATTCGTAATGACTCTCGAAAATAGACGCGGCTCAGAAGCGATATCGGTCTATAGTTCTTCAAGAGGGCATTATTGCCCTTCTTGAAGAACAGGACAACCACGCTTCTGCTCCATGCTTCCGGCGAAGCGCCGTCGTGGACGGAATTAAACAGCTTCTGAAGGACTAAAAGTACCGGTTTTCCACCCGCTTTCAGAAGCTCCGCTGTAGTTCTGTCCTCACCCGGCGCTTTGCCATTCCTGAGCTGTTTGAGAGCCATACTAATCTCGCTCAGACTGACATCCGGGATATCATCGGAATAGTGTCGGACGAGTTTGGCTCTTGGGTCGTAACTCTCACTAGGAGGTGGCGCCAACTTCCTCTTGTATTGTAATTGCCAAATTCCTCTTGTATTGTAGATGTTCATGGGCCGCGGTGACAGACAAGTGAGTCGCCTGTTATCCCCCCCCCCCCCCCGCCCCGCTTATAATAATAAATAATAATACCTGATAATCGCAGCATATGTTTTCCATAGGAACTTGCTACAGAATATAGAGAAAAAAGTCAAAAAGTTAACTTGTGACTGCACTAAACCACAGAACAGAAAAATGAGTTCTGTATTTTAATGTACGTGGTTGATAACTATACAAAATTTTTCAATAAAAGTATCGTGTTGATGTACAGATGGCGCCACCTACCTTCTTTAAAGAATGTAAACAACTCCAACCGTCAGCTGTCGTGCATGTTAGTTGAACAGATTGACAACGGATGGCGCTTTCTACAATTAAATTAATCCATTTTTTTAATCTATATTTTAAGACATTCATTTTAAGAAATTATATATATTGATAGATAATAAAAATAAACAAACTTGACTTTTATAAATCGGGAAATAGCCAAAAATCGTATATTTATTAGTAACTTCGAATTTCCTATTAATAATAGAAAAACTGATGTACAGTGGACAACATCGCAAATGACTTTACAAACTTTTTACAAAGAGCTAAGAGAGCAACTTCACAAAGAGACAAATAACCAAATCTCTACATAGAGATTTATTTCGTATTCTTTACTTTGTAAATTATCACAAATTGTTCTCAACAACAAATAATAGACACGACAGGCATAAGGCAACTGATATTCGTTTAATAGCGATTTTATTTTAATAGCAACCTCCAGACAAAGTCACCTCCACATAGTTACGAGATTTATAAGCATCTCACGACACGCAAGATTACACACTAGGAGCTAGTTTTAATTGGACCTTTGTAAATAATTACAGGTTCCGTACAAATGTGTTATTACGTCTTACATTAGCTACCGCGTCGTTGTTTGTTCCTTGATGACATCATGTTTAGTCTGGAGTTCTAAAGAAATGGAAGCGTTAACGCGTCTATCATTAGTTTGAATAATATACAAATCTGTCTACGTCGTAAGTGCTTCAATTCAAAAGCGCAATACGCAATGATGACAGCTTTATAATATATTTCAGTAATAATGTTTCTTAGGAGTTCTTCACTCACAGGTTTAGAGCCCGAAAATATAAAATTATATGTATCTATTTTACAAAATGAAAAACTACAATAATAATTATAAAAAATTATCAATCTTTAAAAATAATATTTGTATACGAAGGAAAAACTATGCAGAGGCATAATTATTTATGAAAACATCAAATCTGGTTGTCATTCTGTTGTAATGTTAAAATCAATGTAAAGTAATATTAATACTAAATTATGTAATTTAATATATTTTTTCATAGATAGAGAATACAACAACTATGTCCTTGACACAGCTGGCCTGATATAAGTGGTTGCTGTTGCCCACTACATCTTCAACAAAGAATTAAGATGACGGCATTATATAATTTATTCTGCATTCGCACTTGATTTGAAGGGCACTGTTACGTGTAGCTTGTGTAATTACTGGACATGTGACCCTTAAAAAGTGATGTCTTGGTGACGAGCGCAGTGTGGTGCCACACAGAATGATTTTTTGGGGACACAGCATTTGTCATGGGCAGACAACACAATAAAAACAATAAAAAACAATAAAAAACGTAACTTACGCTACGTTCTGAGTGTGTTTTACTGATATACATAAATGTCACATACACGAACACGTAAATCCGGAACCACTACCTGTAGGCCATACACGTGACCCATACCGCAGAAATCAATCGCTTAGGCGCTATGGCGACCGAGCCACTGGGCCACTCACCATACGAAACAAATCAGCTTTTTTCAAATTTTTAGTACGCTATTAGCCCGGCAGCTTTAAACAAAGAGACTTACTTTGCTCTCTCTCTCTCTCTCTCTATCTCTCTCTCTCTGTTGTCGATTTGAAAATTGACCTCTAAAAACTTACACACATTACCTCCAAAATGTATAAATAACGAAGAACAACCCAGATTACATTCTTAAAGACATAAATAGATTTAAATATTGTGAGGCTGTAGATTCCAAAAATCATATATGTACGTATCGCCAAATCCCATAAATGGCGCCACCGCTGTACCCATTGTGAGCGGTGGCGTGGTCAGGCAAGTCTTGCGGCCGGTGCTCAAGGGCCCACATTAGCCCGCCGTATTTCACGAGCCGCCCGCCGAGGTGAGAACATAATAAGCGGTTCGAAACCATTTTTAATATTCCAGCTTCATTACGACGTATTACAAACGTCTTGGGTGGCGAATTCTATCGCGAACGCTCTTAATACTACGTTATTAAAGCCGAAAGGGATTGTGGGGCGTTCCGAAACGCCGATTTATTTGAATTTTTGCTCCGACTCAATTTGGGAAATTGTTCCGCCAGCGGCGCTCGCGAAATTAAGACGTCAGAGTGATTGCTCTGAGGCGTTTAATTATGTAAATGTTATGAGCTAGCTGCAGTGGGTGGCGTAATCTCGTAGGTAATTGTGCCAAAGATGCGGTCACGTATGAAGACAATCCAGCTTTGTGATTTTCTTCGCCGACTTTAAAAATGCCAGGCTTTAAGATTAAGATGGTTAAAAGATATTTCAATCGAGACTGTCATCATTTTTGTTACTGAAATGAAAAGCGAATTTAGTTTCTGTTTTATTTTATACTGAGTTTGGTTGGTCTTATAACGACTGCTTTATTTTAGAATTGGTTTTAAATATATGTTTGAATAAAGTTTTAAGAATATTTAATTATTGATTATAGAGTGTATATTCATAGCTGTAATAAATATTATAGCTCATTATACCACTTTAAAGAACAGACATCGTCTCTTATTGAAGGACAATCCGTCAAGGACTGCCCTTCAATACCCTCTACATCGCCGCCTAACCGATCCTCCTCTACTATGGGATCGAATACTTTACATAACTTTGGATAATATTATTTTTAGGCGAACAGGTTTCAGTCTGATGTTTTCCCTCGCAGAGCATATGATAACTTTTTTTGCTTTCAAAACGTTTCTCCCCACTAGGATTTCCTATGGGTGCATTTTACAAATAATTTAGAAATGCCAGGCAAATAGCCAGTCCCAAAACAACTGTGAGTAGGTTATTCAAATATAAGCTGTGTACAAGAAATTAACACGTGATCCGTAGCTCAAAAATCAATCGTTCAACCACCTTGGTGACCAAGCTTCCAATATCTCTCTCAGTTTTGAACCTATAACGATATCCGTATCCGTAATGATGATATCCGCAGCAGAACTAAAGTAACCGACATAGTCCTAAGGATTAGCAAGCTGAAGTGGCAATGGGCCAGTCATATAGCTCGTTGAATCGATAACCGTTGGGGAAGTAAGGTTCTCGAGTGGCAACCTCGTACCGGCAAACGCAGTGGGCGCGCACGATTAGATGGAGCGAAGACTTGCACGGTTTTGCGAGAAGTAAATGGATGCAGGTGGCTCAGGACCGTGTTTTGTGGCAATCTATGGGGTACGCCTATGCTCAACAGTGGACTAAAATAGACTGAAATGATGATGATGATAAACCATAGATTAATACATATTTTTAAGTGATAACATAAAATGGTTATAACAGAAGGAAATTAATCATAAGAACAATAGTTATACCTTGCAAATGGTGTGTTGTTTTATATTTTTATTGGACAACAGAACATATTGCAACGTTTTTTTTTCTTTATAGATACTTTCATCTCACATGGAAGTCCGTTGCAAATGTCACGGACTTTCGGGAAGCTGTCAATTGCGAACGTGTTGGCGCGCGACGCCCGACTTTCGAGCGGTAGCTTCAACTATTAAAAGGCAGTATCGTAAAGTAAGGCGTAATTAACAAATTACTTGTATCCTACATATATTTATTGTATTTATTTATACAATAACAACATAGAACATTAAGCAAATAACATATGTTTCAAACATTATGCTGTTTATACTAAGCCGTGGTTGCTCAAGGGTCGGGCGCTCACCTTAAATTTCATAGTACGCGAGTGACCTGAGTTCGATCCCCGGTACCAGCACCTCTAAAGTTGTTCTGTAAAGGGCTGATTTACCACGTGTTAAACGATGAAAGAAAACATAGTGTTTCGGTTTGAAGTGCACTGACAGCTAGTGTAATTACTGGGCATATGAGAGCTGATGTCTTAAGGTGACGAGGGCATTGTGATGCCACACTGAAATTATAGTCGAACACAGATAAAAAAGCATAATCAGATTGCGACTTTTCGGGTTTGACGATTGTAAATGGAACTTTTCATATAATAAAACTAATTTTACGAATTTTATCGCGCCGAGCACATGGTAAATCAGCATTTTAAAATTGCAATCATGACTTTCGAACTAGGACAAATCGATTTTTTTTTATTAAAATAATATAGAGATTGGAGACTACGCATTTTCGAGTATTTATACGTATTATAATAGGAAAAGCATCACACTCTTCCGTCATCATTCATTCATTCAAATATGCATTATTTACACATATTTGAAAGAATGAATGATGATGACATATTACGATCACGCCTTTCTCCCACATACTCGTAAGAAGTATAGCACACAAGTGGCCGACTTTTCGTCACCGTGGGAAACGAGACGTGACGGGTGGCGAACTACGTCGCCGCCATTTTAGTTCGAATCAAAACAGACTTCTTACTTCTGATTGCTTTCCCACGAGCAGTATAGTGACAGCGTTGCATATTATGGTGTTATTCTGCACGAACAAATACTGCCCGTAGGTACAATACCTTATTCGCCTCTTACAACACCTGCAGGAAAGAGGTACGTGCTATTCTATTCTACCGGATACGTATCGGCAAGTAGTTCAAATATGAACTAGAATAAGCAACCGTTAATAAACATCAAGCATATTTTTATTAGGCGCTGTTAGTGGCTCAAGAAGAGCTCAATAATGGAATGTCAATACTAAGAGGTAGACCACGAGGAAAGAGGCGAAGTCGAGCGAAACCAGCTCCGAAAACAAGTCTACTGTTCTTTGAAAAGTAAGTATAAACACAAACTATATAAACTTCTTTGGGCGCGATGAGAGTAAAATTTCAAGGTCTAGTTTGGTTGCAGCGTTTCCATGCAACATTCCTGTTATTCTTAATTAATATATATCGCTTAAGTGAGTACAGTGAGTAAAATTTTGTTAGCGTATAGTGGCGGTTGAAGAGAATCTACCACCCCATCTCAACCCGTGGGTGACAGTGTCGTAAAAGTCGACAGAAGGAAAATGAAAACCAGGAGATGGGCAGCAGGATATTCCTGTAACATCTGAACAAATAAACTACGGTTGCCAACCCGCCTGCAAAGCGTGGCAACTATGGCAAAATGCCCCCAAAATGAGAGCTACATACTTTTGTGGCAATCTATGTGGGAGGCCTATGTGCAGTGGACTAGTGATAGCCTGAACTGATGATGATGAATATTTCTGTCAATTCCTATATCATATTTGTAATATATACGAGTATGTTTCACTTCTGTCACGTGTACTGAGTTACACGCGCTCTTTTTTATTATTTAAACTGAATATTTATTAAAGACATTTGATTCAAAATGAAGATACATCATGTAAATTTCATTAATCAGAAACATATACTCGTAAACCCTCCTCCCAGTATGAGAGATCAATGAATCTTGTCTCAGAGCGCTAATGCTGAAGTTCGGATTGGCGAAATTCGCGACTGACATAATATTTTATTTTTATTTAAAAAGAACTGTAACTAACACTAGGATTACACCTGTATCGTGATTCCTGAATCCGTACTACAGACATAAATTTTACATGCCCAACACAACCAGAGCCATCACCATAAACCCTTTTACCATTTTAATACTGTCTCATTTTTATTATAATTCTCGGTCTATTTTTTTGCATTAATTATTATTATTATTATTTTGTAAAATTTTCATTATTATTTTGTGGCCATGATTATCTATAATTTAGTAGTCTCATTTTTTTATAATTGACACATAAATTTATTTTGAAAATTGCAAGCCCTAACAGGGTTCATCTTGTAAAATCACATGAAGCAATAAATGATATGACTTTGACTATGACTACCATACTTAAGCAGTATAAAGGCTTGTTTTAAGAATAGATTGGAGACTGCAATACAAGACAGTTCGCACCTTAAACGCTGTTGTCCGTCACGCTCCTATATATTCTAATCTGGTGGTAGGATTCCCATGCGGAAATCCGTCTAGGTAGGTACCACCCCAGGGCCAGTTATTCTGCCGGTAAGCAGTAGTGTGCAAGCTTTACTGTGTTTCGGTTTGAAGGGCACTGTGAGCTAGCGTAATCACTGAGCATTTGAGACTTAAGAACTGATGTCTCCGGGTGACGGGCGCAGTGTGGTGTCACACAGAAATATTCTGGGTGACACAGCATATGTTGTGGGCGGACGTTGCACTTTCCATCAGGTGAACGTTTTGCTCGTTTCGTCACTTTATACAATTAAAAAAAAAAATCTTCTTAAGGTGGTTATTCCGTCTCCTGTCAGAAGTCAATTGCAAGCAAACTAGAAACCGATTTTTCAGGTATTTCACGTACTCGAATCTCAGTAATATTCATGGGAGGAGACAGGTTGCAGATTTTCTTACGTCGCCATGACAAAACATAAATGTACGTTGTACATGCGGAATACTGAATCCAGTAGGTACACTAACTCGTCACTGAACTAGCACACATACATATGCGTGAATAGATTTTCAAAACAATATTGATGCCAACTAATAATTAAAGCACTACCTATTAAGTAACATAACTTTTTTACTTAATAACTAATTAAATACACCGCACAGTGTTTAGCAAAACTTCAATCAAATCTGTTTTTTGTATATAGATCTCCTAGTTTCTGCGAGTCTGATCCAAGAATGGACTCTTCAGGAACATCGGGCCGCATTTGCAGGATCGGACGGACTTCGCGCACCGGCTCCTGCGATCTGCTATGTTGCGGACGTGGTCATGCCCTCATCCGCAGATCTAGCATCAAACCATGCAACTGCACATTTCATTGGTGTTGCAGAGTCGATTGTCAGAAGTGTCATGATGACAAATGGGTTGCTATGTGCAAATGAATTTTTTGTGATAATTTTTGTATAATTAAAAACCACGTACATTTAGACACAACAGTTGTGATATCATGTATTTCATTTGTAATTTAAACATACTATTATAGTCAGTGTCATTATTTCGTATGTTCAGTGCAGTCACAGGTTTGCAGTTGTCTCTTACACTTTTTTCTCTGGTTTTTATTTTTTTGTTGGAGGAAGGGACGCGACGAGCGAAACGTTCACCGGATGTTAAGTGCAGCGTCCGCCCATAGCAATGCTGTGTAACACAGATTGTTTCTGTGTGGCAATACACTCAGTTCGTTCCCTTGAGACATCAGTTCTTAAGTCTTATACGCTCAGTGATTACACTAGCTCTCGGGACACTACACACTACAATCGAAATTCTGCCAGAGACGTGTCAGTCATGTAAATCACACGATGTTGTCTGATCAAATTTTATGCTGCTTTTATTTTCGGATGGCTTTTACACAAAACCATATTTACCTACTTCAAGAGAATGGCGAACCTGAAGATGTACTGTAGAATAGCCAACGATAAACATTTCACTCTCAAAATAAGGTTTAAAAAGATTTACCTAAAAAATCACGATTTCTCTGTTGAAGTCATATAAACATTCCAATAAGTGTTGTGAATTTTATTCCAAGTATTTATTTATTATTGCAATAAGAAGAAACGTTTTTTTTTTTCTTAAATGGAAACTAATTTTTTATATTCTACAAACTTTGTAGATTAGTACTTACAAAAAAGCATTCCACTGTAAAAATACTATCTTATAATATATCTGATAAATATGCCTAATTTTGAACTTCTCAGTTTCATTAATTATAAAAATATACGTATTGTAAATATAGAACGAGCTTAGTTTTAAAATAGATGTTTTGAAGTGCAAAGTAAAATAATTTTCATCTAAAAATAATTAATTCCTATGAGACGATGATCGCTCATTTCTATAAAAAAAAAATTAATAATTATGCATCAATATTACTGTTTTGTGTTCCAACAACAGGGACACTAATTTTATTGCCATAATGAGGCTTAAATATATTTGCTACTTTTCTTTCATTAGTAAACCCTCACATCTTTTGAAAAACTGCTGTGAATTTTATGTGTGACAAAAGCAAATTATAAAAAAACTATAGAAAGATACGAACAGAAGAACGAAATGGTGAAGCCAAACAGGCGATATTGTGATGTCAAACATTAAAAATTCTTTAACAGCAATGAAAACTTATTTCGTTTATACCTAAACTAAAAAATACGCGATGTTTCTTTCTTGGACAGAATTATAGGAGACAAACTAAAATGATATTTTGCTTTATTTCATGTTACAGCTAAAGTCTACACTCAAATACAATTATAACTACGTATAGTAAAATATACTTGATTACCGTAGCAAACCATTGTCCCCTTACCTAAGTTAGTAAAAGCAAGAAATCACAAAGTAATTGAACACAAATGAACAATTAACATTCCTCATGTTTCCTCAAGTATTACTTTGTTCATATGAATAAATAAGTAATCATAGTGTAATATTTAACAGTCAGTATTAATCATATAATTTCGTAGCGTTTAACATATAAGTTTAGTAATAGGTAATTAACTTATGGAATTCAGAATTTGTAAATATGTTATCAATATTTCGACTTCTTGTCTGTATCAATTATTTTTATTAATCGCTATTATTTATTATAGTTTAAGGTTTATTTGTATTGATAAAAATGTGTTAGGAAATAAAATAAGTATTGAAACAGAGTTTCTTTTTTTACTTTAATTAACCGTCTTAAAAAAAGGAGTAAGTACTCAAAACGTCGCAATATTTTTAAGCTTGGTCGAGAGGGCTTTATAATTTAAGTAATTGTAAAAGTTTTTTTAGGTATTATACAATACTAGCGGACCCGACAGACGTTGTCCTGCCCGAACGTTAGCTTGCCTGCTGTTAACAAATTCGGCAAACGATTTTTCGATATTCGAATTATCGATAAACTATGTACTGAGTGGCTTTAGTTATTTTCCTAGAACTCTATCGCAGCAGAATTTGACCCGGTAGTTGGCTACCGGGTCAAATTCTGAATCAAAACCATCCTGGGAACCAGACAAACACACACAAAAAAATTCATCAACATCGGCGACGTTTAGGAGGAGTTCAGTGACATACACACGCACAGAAGAATTATATGTATAAAGATATATTGTATACAATAAAATCGAGGTTAAATTATTACATACAGTCACGCCGTTTTCCCATAAAAGGGATTAAAAAAGGGCAACCGTAGCTCACTCTTCGCTCTCGCGGGAACGAGACGTGGCGAACCACGTCGCCGTCGTTTTGGTACGAGTCAAAAAATTCTTAGTCCCCATTGCATTCCCACGAGCAGTACAGTGACAGCATTACATATTATGATTACATATAATGGTGTAATTGTGGGCGAATAAAGGCTATTCGTACAATACCTTAGTCTCCTCTTACGGTCACCTATCGACTAAGCTAGTAAATAGTACGTTTTCAAGGTGAATGTGATCGGACAGACTAGTATTTTTTTACTTATTTTTTTTTCAAAAATGCGATTTACAACAGGAAAATCTTCTTGAAACCCAGAAGTTCAGAAAATCTACTAACAAACACATATCAACAACAAACGCATGTCTACATATTTTTTTATTTGATTAGACTTACAAACATAAATCACGGTGACATCATCACATCTGATCTCATCAGTCTGTATTCAAGAGCATGTCACAAAATCAACAGAATAATTCATAAATCCTGTACAGTTTGCAATGGGTTCTGCCTACCCAAAACATCATTTACGTGAAGAAATTTATTCAAATTTTTTCATAAATAGATAAACTACTTATACGAAATTAAAAATATAGAAGCGTTCATCCGTTTTCCAGGGTTTTTGACACCAATAATTCAATTTACCAAATTAAACTTCATTAAAGAACCTTATAAAGACCCTACAATATCAAAGATCTCTCAAGTGGGCCTACTTCTCCAGAAGCGACAACTCAATGGGCTTTCGACGCAATTATCCTGTTATTTCCAGTTAATTTGGCCTCTCAGTTCAAGGGCCGCTTTTGTACTGGTCCGATGCACTGTTGATACAATATTATACCTAAACTCGTATGGTGGTCTAAATTGTATACTATACCAGTTACCTTTACACATACGAATTTGATTGTTAAGCTTTTGTTAGTAAAGATGACATTCATATAAATTTCTGCCCGGTTGTGAAATGATGAAATACACAAACCAAATGCTCCTCTACGTCCAATAGTGAGCCAGATCGATCAACAACCTACAGATTGGCACCTCAGCATGTGGCTAAAATACTCTCACCACTCAGAGGACACAAGAGCACACACGAAGGATTCATACCATTTTGTCAGTGAGATTAAAGACCTACACCTGACTGACAATGAAACTATGGTCAGTTTTGATGTCCAGTCTCTATTCACATGCCTACATCGGTATACGACTACATCTGCAATTGTATCTAGGAAACTAGCTGAGAACAACATGCCAGCGGAATATGCAGAACTACTTAGATAGCCAGATGTAAGGCAATGCTTACATCTGGCTATCTATTGTGGAAAGAACAGTACTACAAGCAAGTAGATAGTGTGGCGTGACGGCTATGGTGGGCTCCCCAGTATCTCCTGTTGTCGCCGACACTGTCATGGAAGACTGTGAGGAGAGAGCCCTCCGTACTTCTCGTGTAAATCCAACATTCTACAAGCGGTATGTAGATGATACTTTCACAATTTTACCATCAGATAAAGTAACTGCTTTAATAGACCACCTTAACTCCCTAAACTCCAAAATTTTATTTACAATGTAGTTAGAGGCAAATAACTCTTTAGCTTTTCTAGATGTTTTTGTAATTCGGAATCCTAATAACACCTTAAGGCACACTGTGTACAGAAAAAAGACCCATGCTAACAGATATTTAAACGGTGAATCTCACCACCATCCATCACAGTTAGCTACCGTGGGTAAATTCTTGATTCAGAGAGTACAAGGAATCTGTAACAGGAAGCACCTGGCCGCCGAGCTTCAGCATGTGAAGCAAGTTTTGCAAGACAACATGCTTCGGGTTCCGCGCCTACGTCGCAGTGACCGAGTGACAGCGGCCACAGTCGAGCGTGTACCTGCTGTTCTACCTTATATCAGAGGAGTAACGGACAAAATTGGCTATATCTTGAAGCGGGCTTCCACAAAAACATTGTTCAAGCCTCCGAAGAAGATAAGTCAGTTTTTACCATCTGTTAAGTGTAACATCCCTCTACAAGATGCAGAGGAGGTATACAAGCTAGATTGTGAATGTGGTCTCTCTTACATAGGCCAAACAAAAAGATCGATAAAAAACCCGCGTAAAGAACATATTATAATATATACAAACACAGAAACATATAGATGACGTGAAGCTTCGTCGTTCTAGGAAGTCTGCAGTCTGTGACCATGTTGTGGATCATCCTAACCATTACATCAAATTTGATAAACCACAAATCCTTGCAAAAGAACACCGATTCTTACCAAGGGTGATTCGCGAGGCTATTGAAATTAAAAAACATTCTAATTTCAATAGATATGAAAAGAATAGAAGATGGTTGGGTATTACCACCAGCTTGGGATCCAAATAATAAATTAAATTAAATCAAAAACCAAGCATACCACTGCAAGACTTCACGACACAGTTAGCCCTTTCTGCGTAGATCGGACCAAAAATAATAATTAAAAGCTGAAGGTACCCAGAGTTAACTATGACATCAGGACATCTGTCACCTCAGTCCTCCCGTGATCATGGGTGCTGTAAAGCACTCGAAACTTCGGGTTATAAATAGTAAAATACACGAATACAGTCGAGTTCGCAATAAGTTTAATTAATACCTATAATTCTAGATAATTATTTACGTTAACGTATTTAATGTATAAGAAATAATTTAATTGTGAAATTAATCAATACATAATGATGGCAGCAACGCTGGACATAATCCACTCTAAAACCTCGCGTTTAATAGAAGTGATCTTCACAACTCGCTTACCCCATAGGTAATAAGTGTTGCGACAAGCGTTGTCGGCCCCCTAATGCCAATAAATTTCCGTCCTATTGACTCAAAAGCACAATACAAGTATTAAGGAGATATCATGAAATAGTAGGTTGTATTTACAATTGTCTATTATTGATATAACCAAAGTCTGCAAAACTATGTCCTTGAAATAACCAATACAAACTAAATTTGATATAGAATAGTATCTTCGAGAATGTCGCTTATATATTCAATATAAAGAAATTATAAAAGAATCAATAAACCAAAGTATAATTTTCAACACTAACCTAATAAAATAGCTTGTTAACCTTCCTAGTTTGCGAATGTGAATCCAGCATTTCCAAAAACCTATTTTCTTAATAAAAAAAATAAGTGTAATGTCATTCAAAATTTATAATTATTGAAATTTAGAAATATGAACAAACTTACTGTATAAGCAAATTATTTAACTGCCTATTTTCACTTTTGCTGGAAACTAAGAGGATGAATTCTATCTCGCATAAAACGTAAAGTAAAAATGTGACAAATTTTTATTTGAATATGATCCGTGTGGTAGCGGCTAAAAAGAATCTACCACCCCATCTCATCCCGTGGGTGTCGTAAAAGTCGACAGACGGAAAATAAATACCTGGAAATGAGCAGCAGCATCTTCCTGGAACATCGGAATAAATAAACTGAGTTTGCCATCCCGTCTGCCAAGTGCGACAACTATAGCAAAATCCTCCTTATAGGATAGCTACAAACTATTGTGACAATCTATATAGGAGGCCTATGTTCAGCAGTGGACTAGTGATCGGCTGAAATGATGGTGGTGATGATATTATTTCATTAGGTTGTACATGAAAATACTTAGCCATTTAGGACAGTGGCGTAGCATGGGTGTCTGCCGCCCAGGAAGTAAGCCGAAATGTACCGCCTCCCATTTCCGCATTTGCTACAAAAGTTTGTAGCTCTCATTTTGGAGGAATTGAATTTGAATTTTGGAAATGACTAATATATAATATGATAATGTAAAAAAGTAAAGTTACAGCCTATTAATGTCCCACTGCTGAGCCCAGGCCTCCTGCCATTTCTGAGAGGGTTTTGGAGCCGTGAAAGGGCCGCCACGCTGCTTATTCCTCAGATGGTTTGCAGGTTTACTTACGATGTTTTCCTTCACCGCTGAACCGTGGTAAATCAACACTTTTAATAAAAAATTAAAGGTGCTGGACCCTGAGCTACCACTGCACACTGCTAATATATTATTTAAATTAATTATAGCTTTGAGAAGTTTTTCTCACAACACACATTATTAATAGCCGTTCTGAAGAACATCCTTAGCATAATTGTACGGCCAAGTAATGACATATAATAAACTCGGTGAGCTGGAATCAATCACACCATTTTTATTACCGATTTAATCAACAAAAACTCATTTGCTAAGAAAAATATCGACTGTATTAGTATTTATTAATAAACTCCAAATTATACCACTGCTGAGGACTAACCCAAGCGTGGCAACTGCAGCAAAATCCCCCCAAAACAAGTGTTACAAAGTTTTGTGGTAATGTATGAGGGAAGCCAGTGTTCAGCAGTGCATTAAGGATAGGTTGAAATGATGATGATGATGATGATGAGGACTAAGATAGGCTGAAATGATGATGATGATTAAACATATATTTTTCTCACAACGCCGCTTCTAAGAAGCGACTCTTACGTATAGTTTTTGGATCGAGTAGAATATTAACAGGCTGACGATGATGAAATAAAAAGAAAATAATTCGCAAACCGACATTCTTTAGAAAACCCCTATAATCCCAGAAGCGTTAAGGACGTGTATAGAAAACAAACAGTTGTAGTGTCCATTCACAATTAAAAGCGATACATTTAATGTTAAGAGTACATGTCAGTTTTACGGTACATCTGATTTTCGATGTGGCAAAAGAATAGAATGTGTGCATTGTCCTGTCTACGTATTGATGTTCCGCCTGTTAGAGTTACGCACGCATGATCGAGTAGCTCCTTGTAACGGATCGCTTTTGCGGATTTTCTTTGAAAACCATTCGATTACTGTAATGGAATATGTTATTGCTCAAAACCTTTCGTTACGGTAGTCATGACTACGGTTGTATCTTTACACAAACTATATAAGAAGGATTTTTCTATGGAAGTAACTGACTAAACGAGTAAGACCTTTGCCTTAGGTGAGTGACTTCTGCTCATCACAGTTCAGGTGTCCAGAACTTTCCTTCGGATAGTACCAACATTAGACTTCGTAAGACATCGTTTCTTAAGTCTCATATGCCGTGTAATTTTATATTTTCGTGACCGCGTGGCATATTGGTTAGAGTACCTGACTTCTACGGCGCGGGTCTTGGGTTCGAATCCAAGTCGGGGCCAACATTTGTGTAGTGCATGTAATATATATGTCTGTAAAACATACCTACGGCACAAGAAAAATCCTATTGTGGCGCATAACAAAAATTACACTAGCTTCAAACCGAAATACAATGAAATGAAATATTCCTATGCAGGAATCCTACCACTAGCAGTCTAGGTAGGCACCACCCCAGGGCCAGTTATTCTGCCGTGAAGCAGTATTGTGCAAGCATTACTGTCTTTCGGTTTGAAGGGCACTGTGAGCTAACGCAATCACTGGACATTTGAGACTTAAGAACTGATGTCTCAGGGTGAAGGGCGCAGTGTGGACATAGAAATATTCTGGGTGACACAGCATTTGTTGTGGGCGGACGTTGTACTTACCATCAGGTGAACGCTTTGCTTGTTTCGTTACTATATAAAATAAAAAAAAACTTATCGGTTGTACTGAAATCAAAGAACATAAAATATTAAAAACGCCACACCATTCAATACCTAAGTTAAAGAGTCGCTAATTTGCTAAAAAATGCAATCTATGATACTTAATGTGGTCCAATTAATCGTATTCAAAATTAAACGCCGGTTACCTAAGGCTCGCGACAAGGTCGGAAGGAATTACGCTATAATTCAGTTACGAAGGATCAGCGCTTGTGATCTTAATACGACGAAGCCCTGGCACTTGTGAGGTGTCCCGTCACATCGGCCTCGGCCGCACGAATAGTCGCGTATTTCTCTTTAGTCGCACCGAGGCAGCATACGGTAAGTGATCTAATCTTTATTTATAAATAAAACATTTATTTAGAAATAATAGTTTATACGAGAGAGTGTTACTAAACGAATGTAAGTAACTTTTGAAATAATACCAATACACTCTTCTTTTATTACTATTTTCTTCCAATTTTATTCATTGCTTTTTTTGTAAATTCCTATTAGTCTCTACATTTTGTATTAATACGAATTCTTAAGAAACCAAATATTTTATAAATATATTTTAACAGATCTACATCGACATTGAAAAGAAATTTAATTTTGTATAATAATAAATTATTTTAAATTATATTAATCTGCAAACCTGTAACTGTATAATAAATATGTTTGAGAGCAAATTTATTTCTGAATAAAACTAATTTTGGAAATACGTCACTAATAAGTTAATATAATTTCAGTGCTGTCCCAAAACTTTGACAAACATATGAAGAACGCTTAAAAATGAGGGACGGTTTAAATATAATATCACTGCCGAGTCCAATAGGCAGATACAAGCTCATTAAAAAACTGGGATCTGGAATCTTCGGTGAAGTTTTCAAAGCAACTGACGCACAGGCGGCCGATAAAGCTGTAGCTGTTAAAGTCCAAATCCACTTCGAAGATGATGATGCCCACATTCACGAAGAATATAAAATTTTAAGGGACTTCACTAATCACTCTAACTTAATTGATTTTTACGGTGTATTCTGCGAGAAATCTGAGTCGTTGAGAAAAATATGGTTTATACTTGAAGTAAGATATGAGAAATCAATATAATTTTAATTCACGAACCAGTTGATTTAACTCAAATAATAATAACCTTTTTTTCTAGTTATGTGACTGTGGATCTGTCATCGATATTGTCAGAAAACTGAAAGCGACCGACAGAAAAATGTCTGAAGAACACATCGCTTACATCCTCAAATATACGATCAAGGTAAGTCCATATTCGACTGACTATAAACATGTCGTTCGTCACATACAAACCGAGATGGTTGTTTATAAAACAAAGGGCCTGCCAGTCCACCTTTCAACGGCTGAATCAATTGGTGGGTACTTGGAATGCAAACTCAATTGTTCTCGTATCTGCGTCCCGGCGATTTCTTCTCATTGCGTGACGTCGAATAAAATATTGCCGAGCGAATGTCCACGTACGTTGAAATACTATCTAGGGCCATTACTTAAAATGCAAGCCGCTTTATTCGATGTGATTCGCGACGAAACAGTCGAACTTGTCCGGGTGAATGTCGGAAAGCGCCCGACAACACCATGATGGCCCCCCATCGCGGTGCATCGCTCAATTATCGTAAATAATGCTCGCGCACACAAGATATACGGACCCCTGACGCAGTAGCCAATGATCACTGGGGCCCTATTCAAGCGAGACAGAACCTCCCTTAAAACTGTAGCTATAAGGCCTTAAGTCCTGGATAACAAACTGATATTTTACGCTGCAAAGGAGTTAGATAAATTTCAATGCATATTATCTTTATGCAAACCACTTGACTCACAATGCCATCGGTCCAGTCTTCTCGTTTGGTATATTTCCTATGGATATACGTAGCTATTGATGCTAAATCTCGTGTATTTCGATCGAAGCTTGAATTATGATATAACTTAGTTGAACTCGTAACACGGATTATGAATAGCTACATTATTTCAGCTAGTAAATATATCAATACATAATAAAAATACGGGCATTACTTAAAATTAGTAAATTTACAAAACATGATGTGGTAAGCTTCCTGTTCCTTTTTACGATATAAAATCGGATTTAAATAGTTAGTGAGATCAATAATCAATTAATCCTATGTTCTATATTATAACTAAAGAATAATATATATAACTAAAGAAAATAGGAATACTACTTTAGTTAATAAAGGAACTTTTTTTAATCTATTTCAAATTTGAATGGGTTTTCTAAAACACTACAGGCGTTTTGATAGGCGTCGCATTGTGTGGAGGAAAACTTACTTACACACATTCTCGAATTAAATGCGAACTTTCAACAAATTCAAGAAATTTCAGGAAACTTCAAAAACGGATCACAATAGTAAAAGAAACACAGATTTAATCAATAAAAAAACATCGACTATCGATAGTGATATTGATTCTTATTCATCAGACGCAGAGTGCCGACAGACTGGCCGTGGCAGTTGATAGCCTCGATACACATGCAAAGTAGCTCCCAATACATCTCAGGGGCGTGGGCCATTTGATTGACGCTGACGTCGGTATCGCAAGCCATCGCAGCCAGATCGTTAGTCAGGGCGGTCTGCGATCAAACCCTGCAAACTAAGAAGTCGATACAGCGATTAGTAAAGCACTCGAAACGTCGGGTTATAAATAATAAAATTAAACGCGATAAAATCCGTAAAAATAGTTTCATTTAAAAGTTTTTTTTTTCAATTTAAATTATTAATACAAATTCATTATAATTATAAAATTGGTATTTTACCTGCACCCATTCATAAGTAAGGTACATTGTTTGATTTCATAAAATATAGAACATTTTATATCACAGAAATGGAATAGATATAAAACCAAAATAACTAAAAATAAATGTGTACAAAAATTTAATTGTCTAAATAATAGTTAATTAGACAATTAAATTTTTGTACACATTTCTTCACCCTTTCTCATACTATCGGAAATACCAGAAAAACTTTTAACATGCCGCAGCTAAAGTACTCAGGCCGTTTGCGGACACCGCTAACTTAGATGTTACGCATCGAGTGCTGGTAGTAAGATCGCGAATCCGCCTGACAAACGTAGTGAATACCGCAAGACCTCTCGACTTTGGATACCACTACGTACATATGTACACGTATTGGGATCGATGCATCCTACTACTGTACGTACATGTATATGTAGTGATACTAATGACGGGTAGTCTATTACAGCTATTGATAGGCGTAATCTTGGAACTGTTGATTATGCATTTTGTATCCAATTAATCAATTTAAAGAAATGTAACGTGTGCATTATAAAATATATCGGGTCATCGGAACTATTCGTTGTTCACAGTAATTTGCGCCTTAACTGTATTACTTCCAGCAATCTCCTTAATCAATTTATATTCATCAAATAAAGAAATATCAACCATAAAATATACCTGAGAAAAAATGGTTCAATATTATAGTCGAATTGAGAAAAGTATGTCTTTCTTATACAAAAGCGTACAACTAATAATTATATAATAACGAGAGATTGAAAGTCGAAGAAACCCTAGCGAAAACGGAAACGGTTTTACTGTGAACATTATAATATTAAAGTTATAATGAGATATGTAATCGTGTTAATTTAATTAGTTACACTTTATAATATATATTCTATTGTTTTAGGCCGTGGTTTACCTCCACGAAAACCAAATAATGCACCGAAATATAAGAGGCAGTAACATTTTAATCACCAAAGACGGTGAGGTGAAACTAACTGATTTTGGGTTGTCCTGTAAATTAAACGGTACTGAAAAAACTAGAACAAATATTGGATCGCCAAACTGGATGGCTCCAGAAGTTGTAGTCATTAGTGATGAAGGTTATGATAACAGAATTGATGTTTGGGCATTGGGTATAACGACAATTGAAATGGTCGACGGTAAAGCACCATTTCAGGATATGCATCCTACCAGAATTTTGTTCCAAATTCTAAGAAATCCACCACCTAGTGTATCTAAGCCAGCTATGTCATCCAATGACATAAATGATTTTATAACAGAGTAAGTTCTCAAATCTTATTTAGTTCGGTTATAAGGATGACATCTAATAAAACATGAAATATACTATTTCAGATGTCTTGAAAAGAATCCCGAACATCGGCCATATATGATGGAATTAGAAGAACATCCATTTATACAATTAGTACCAGAAAATGACTACCACGTTCGTTACGATTTTTGAAACTTTGTTATAGACTAAATATTTTGTAGTAAATCGACTGAATTAAAATTTTGTCTAAATCGTCCAATTTATTTCAGTTATCTACGGAGCTTAAAATGCTAGCAGTGGATCTTAATAACGCCCCAACGCCGGAGAACATACCTGAACGAATCATAAAGAATGGACTTTTGATAACCGAAGGTATACATGAAGCAGAAACAATGCAAGTCGAAGACCTCGCAGCTTTAGATAACTTAACCGAAGACAATCTTTTATCAGAATTATATACTAAATTGGCAAAAGGAGCATTTACATCTTTCGTAGGAGATATTCTTTTAATTTTAAACCCTAACATGAGTGCTGATATCTACAATGAAAATGCAAGTATGTTAGTCTTGGTTTTATTTATTTTCTAGTATGTTAATTTTAATATTTTTTTATTTTTTATTTTAGTATCATAAAAAGTATGAGTGCAAGTCGAGATCAGATAATGAACCGCATATTTTTGCGGTTGCTGACAGCGCTTACCAAGACGCTCTTCATCACAACGAACCACAGCACATAGTATTTTCAGGTGAAAGCAAATCAGGAAAGACAACGAATATGATTCACGCACTCTCACATTTAACCTTCTTAGGTGCAATGAAAAATAACACAGCGGAAAGGATTCAAAAAGCTAATGATGTAATTCAGGCTTGCATAAGTGCTGCAACGCCAGTGAATTCAAATTCGACAAGAGGTATTTTACAAGCTCAGGTTACATATGGTAGTTCAGGCAAATTAAGCGGAGCTATATTCTGGCTTTATCAACTTGAGAAATGGCGCGTCTCATCCACTGATATGTAATTATATTCCTATAAAATTTAATAGATTCATTCAAAAAGTTTTGTTTTAAGTTTATTACAGTTAATTCAAATAATATTAATTACTAAAACAATCTATTTTAGGACTCACCCAAATTTTAACCTTCTGTATTATTTTTACGACGCAATGGAAGCTGAAAATAGACTAACAGAGTTATTTTTAGAGAAATACAGAAAACATCGTTATCTGCGAATATTGGAAGAACCTCCTAGGGGTATGAGAGGTGTAAGAGAATCACCAGCAGAAAATGTAACAAAATACAATGAGTTTGTCGAAAATTTGAAAATTCTGGATTGGGAACAGGAAGACATCACCTTTTTAGAAACCGTATTAGCCGCAATACTAGTACTGGGAAATGTAAGGTTTAAAGATAGTAAAAATGGTAACGCCGAAATTGAAAACCCCGAAGAAGCAAAAAAAGTTGCTAAATTATTGTCATTAGAAGAAGTAAAATTTCTTTGGGCTTTACTTAATTATTGTTTGATAGAAAGAGGAACCGCAATTAAAAAAAAACATTCGACTGATGAAGCAAGAGATGCTAGAGACACGTTAGCAAGTGCACTCTACAAAAGATTAATCGATTGGATGATTAATTTGATAAATTCAAAATTATCTTTCATGCGATCTGTGTTGTAAGTAATAATTATAAATAAAATTAAAACCGGAATTTTTGAATTATCTTAATGAATTGATTTGACACTATTTGTTACAGTGGAGATAAATACTCAGTCAGTTTGCTAGACATGTTTGGTTTTGAATGTTATCACCGAAATCGTTTAGAACAACTCATTGTTAATACAACGAATGAACAAATACAATTTTTGTACAATCAAAGAATGTTCGCCTGGGAAATGCAAGAAGAAGAGCAAGAAGATATTCCAGTAGTGTCTCTACATTTTTATGATAATAAAAGTTCTGTTGATCAACTAATGGCTAGACCGACAGGAATATTCTACATTTTAGATGAAGCTAGTCGATCTGGAAGTGGTCAAGAGTTTATAATGAGTATGTATGAAATTTTATTTTAGCTTATTTATTTGTTCAACTCGAGTGCATTACATAAATAATATCTTTTCCTTCTATATGACTGCAACTCTCATTATCATTTCTTTTAAATTTTACTGTTGCGCACCCCTTCGTGCTAGTTTATTGCCTTAGGTGTAAGTTTATATACGTATTCTTTAATTTTTAAATTATTAATAAATTATATACGAAAGCCGTTTGATCGCACACAAAATAAACTTTTTGGGTTGATTTCAAAGTTAAGCTATTTATATAAAAATTCCAAAACAACCGATAGCGCATAATTCTATTATTTTGTAAATTCTCCATTTCTATTTTAGACACAATAAGAACATCAGGCAGAGGTCCTTATGTCAGACTATCTGGGAGTCATGAATTTAGTGTAGCCCATTACACGGGAAAAGTTAACTACGACGCCAGGGAAATGGCTGATAAGAACAAAGATTTCCTTCCACCTGAAATGATTGAAACGATGAGGGCATCCGTCAATGCTACACTTCAGCAGTTGTTCAAGAACAAGTTAACTAAAGCTGGGAATCTTACAATATCTTCATGCCAATCTAAGCCAACCGCTGTTCAATCTAAACCTGAGAAAGAGATGGAAAACATTAAGGCTAGAGTAAGTTTTCTTTTCTTAATGTATGTTAATCAATTAATAAATAAATACAGACTTTAGAAGAATCTTATTTATTATTTACACAATTGTAGTAAATATGATTTGAAACACATTGCACATAAATCTCGGTGGGCATTTCAACAACTCGTTAGTAAGTACGACCATCTCGTTATCACTGACTGTAAACTAGAGAACTGCAGGAAAGGACTTTCTTTTTTCTAAATCTTGACGTGGCTGTGTACCGACAATAAATTTAATGAACATTTAAAAGAAATAAATTGTTTTCAGAAATACAACACAATATCCAGAGGTCATTATTCTCAAAGTCACCGAATGAGAACAGCAGCGGCAACCTACAGGGCAACGAGTTTGGAGATTCTCAAGCAACTCTCGCTAGGGCCAGGCAGCGGAGGCACGCACTATGTTCGATGTGTGAGGGCTGACTTATCTGACAGTCCTCGTGGATTCCAGGCAGAAGTAGTGCGGCAGCAACTCAGAGCGCTCGCAATACTTGATACGGCAAAAGCACGGCAAAGGGGATTTTCTTGTCGTATACCTTTCGCTGAATTTATACGAAGGTAAATATACTGAACTTCTTGCTTTACTAAATATTTTGAAAGTTCGGCGATATCCAATAGTGTCACAAGTATTTGCGAATTTTTTGTCATAAGTTCGTCATAAGTAAGCCTACAGATACTCGAGACCAGAAACAGTTCCTGAAGATCCGATAACAAATAATATGTATTTCGCAAAATCCGTCAAAACCTACGCTGTTAACAAGATTTGGTTATATAACGGAAGATGTTACCTTGGTAAAAATGGTAAGTGAAAGAAAGGGGACAGAATTGTGCACTGATTTCTATGTTTTAAGCATCCGATTCACACACGAGCAGACATTCAATCAGTCATATAGCATATTTGAGCGTATAATGGACATCTTGTGTGAATATTAACAACATCTTACAACCAATTATAAACATTTATTAACAACAGCTTGACAACCGTTAGTATTCAACAACTTACTGCAGTTATAGTCTGTAAATATAATTAAAATTACAATCTACAAGATATTATAAAACTGTACACTGTGAATATTGAGACAGTTGAATGCTATGAATGATATTAAATGAGACAAAAGGACATTCAGTAATGTTCTTCATAAATTTCCTGCACTACATAAAAGTTTAAGTTATTTACCAAAAAAACTGTTTAATAAACACAGATACCGGTTTCTGGCGTTCGATTTTGATGAAAACGTAGAAGAAACAAAGGACAATTGCAGATTACTTTTAATCCGTCTTAAAATGGAGGGCTGGGAATTAGGCAAAACTAAAGTATTCCTCAAGTACTATAATGAAGAATTTTTATCGAGGTAAATATTCTCAATCCGTACTATTCATCATTACTTTTTGCTACTTTAAGCAATAAAAACGCTATTACTTTTCATTAATTTTGTACGTCATTTTGTGTTTCATGAAATAATGTTTAGATTGTTAAACTGTTGACAGCTGTGGATAATCACTGCTACAAAATCGCACAAACTATATTAATATTTGGGTACTTGACAAAACAATTTTTTTTTATTTGAAAAAGTGACAAAAGGAGCGAAACGTTCACCTGATGGTGAGTTCAACGTCTGCCCATAACAAATGCTGTGTCACCCAGAAAATTTCTGCGTGACACTACACTGCGCCCATATCACCCTCAGACATCAATTCTTAACTCTCATAATATGCCCAGTGATTACACTAGCTCTCCCTTCAGACCGAAACAGCAACGTTTGCACACTACTGCTTCACGGCGGAATAACTGGCCCTAGGGCGGTCCCTACGTAGAAGGATTCCTTCGTAGAAATCGTACCAACAGTAAATTCCGATAGTTCAGTTTGCAAGAAGGTAGTCCTACCACCTACTATAATAAATAACTATTAACACTCGGCAAAAAATCTACATACTTTTCATACAGAAAATTACTTTTTTATCGATTTTAAAATAGGCTTCATATTTATTCCTCAGATTATATGAAACACAAGTTAAGAAAATAATAAAAGTGCAGTGTATGATGCGAGCATTCTTAGCCAAAAGGAAAACAAGCCAAAATAAATCTAAGATTATGCATAGTAAGTACTGAGACAGCAACCTCATATATGTATTATAGTATATATATCATCTAGTGCATCGTATAAATATAATGAGAATAATTACCTATAATGTAAACTACAGTTAAAGAACTGAAGAAGCAACAGTCTGCAAACGTATCCGAAGATGAAGCCGCGCTGGTGATCCAAAAAGGTTGGTTTCTTTAAAAATTTCAACAATATTTTCAGTTATATTTTAGCTCAGGTCATACCTCATCTATACAAATAAATAAAGTAATCGAAATTTTTTTGTCCCACACAAAGGTTTCTTCTGTATCGTGGGTACGTTTTACAGACATAAATTTCACATACAAAACACTATCAGACCTCAAAGCCAACGTTTTGTGTTTTCGCACAAATAGTGAGGGCTTGGGCTGGTATTCGAACCCAGGACCCACGGCGTAAAAGTTCGGCGAAGGTACTCTAACTACTAGGCCACGCGGTCGTAATTTCAGTCTGTGAAATTAAGTACTTTTTCTTCAGAATAATTTTCTGTCGTTTCCCTTAGTCCAATTTTACGACTAAGCTATAATAAGCAATGTACATGAGTCCACTAACACAAGGGGAAGCTATTTTGTTCTCTAATTCATTGAGCTCGAAAAGTTTTGTATTAGCACTTTATCGATCACTAAATACATTTTAAGAGCCAAGTCTTATTTTCTAAACTACCACAGCGCATTAACAATGGTCCTGTGTTCTGTTTTCTTTCATTTGAGTCTGTTTTAGTTTGGTTGTACCAATAACTATACACTATAGCTTCATATAAAATATAAAAACCAATTCTTAAGGAATATTTTCTCTGTAAGCAGTACATCTTCTATATATTGAATTCAAAAGGTCTCGTCAATTTGGGCCCTAAGTTTTTCAAACCGTTTTTTCAAAGAAGTTTTTTTTGTATATGTACTTATATACATTAACCGTTTTCAGTATATTATTAAACAGTTTTCTTAAACAAGCTTTTTATTATTATATCACGATCTTTATAGAAATCAGATACATAATCCAGTCTTAAGATGGTTTTTGATTAAGGTGGTAAGTTTTACTCGGACTGAATATCTTAATGGTAGGATTTTAATACAATGCATCCGCCTATATTTCGGTTTAACAGGCACTGTAGCTAGTGAAATTTGTGGGCATGTGAGACTTAATAACTGATGTCTTAGGATCACGAGCGCAGTGCAGTGCAACACAGGACTTTGCAATTCAAAGTTCTGAGTGACTCTGCAACTATTATTGGGCGGGCATGGCACTTACATCAGGTAAACGATTTGGTCGTCTCGTCACTTACTACCACAAAAAAAATGCATCTAGGTAGGTACTACCCCAGGGCCAATTATTCTACCGTGAAGTAGTAGTTTGCAAACATTAGTGTTTCGGTTTGAAGGGCACTGTGAGCTAGCGTAATCACTGGGCATACTATTATGAGAGTTAAGAATTGATGTCTGAGGGTGATATGGGCGCAGTGTAGTGTCACGCAGAAATTTTCTGGGTGACACAGCATTTGTTATGGGCAGATGTTGAACTCACCATCAGGTGAACGTTTCGCTTGTTTCATCACTTTATGCAATAAAAAAATTGTTAACTGCGTTAATTATATCCTCGAAATGAAGATGATCGTGATTTTTCATTGGCTCACAAGTATTATGAAATTTTTCGTCATCACTATTATACGGTAAAATAATGTCCGTCTGTTCGAACATTATTTCGAATAGCTTTTAGGCTCAAAACGACAAAAGCTGCTGAGAGGAAATTAGCACCGTTGTGAATATTTTGTTTTTCAGATTTTTTATATCTCGTTAAGATTATATGTAACTTTACTTAGCTCGAATGTCCTTTTTATATAATTATATGTAACTTCCAAAAAATCTTGAATTCTAAAGTGTATACAAACTAATTAAAAGGAGCTTACTTAGCAAGCTAGTTTAGAATAATGCCAAATACAAAAAATATTTAAAACTATATAACAATAATAAACATGACAAGGTAAATATCCTGAGTAACCAAGGAGAGAAAGTTATTTTGCCCCGCCCTCCCTCAACAGCGAGTCCCTCAAAGAAACTTCTTGTGCACGCTGTTGAGGGAGGGTGCGGTCGGTGCTCTTCAAAACTATATAATACACACCATTTTACATTTTGCATGCGGATCTTAGAAAATTAACTTTCTCTACTATAATGGATTTCCGCAAAGTAACGCCTGATTCTACTAACTAAATCCTCAGTAACATTACCGATTTTTTTCTCCTTCCTTCCATGAATTAGTAACTATTAAACATTTGTGATTGAACATATTTATAATAACATATTTCTACCATTTCAGCATATCGTGGTTATATTGTCCGCAAAGCATACGGGCCCCTTATCAGCAAGACGTCAGATCAAGTCGACGAGCAAACAGCATCATTCCTTAAGAGATTCGCAATGAAATGGAAAAGCCGCTCCATATTTCAAGTTTTATTACAGTACAGAGCAATGCGTTATCAGGATTTGGTACATTTTTCGCAGCAGGTATTAATTATTATATAAATATGTATCGGATACACGGGTGTTGCAAATAAATTCCTTTCCACTTAACCCTGAACTTATTTGGGGCATGTGGATCACAAACCATAAACATAGAAGTTTTTTTTGCCGTGAGCAATTATTTTAAACCATTGAAAAATAAAAATATTTTAAAAATACGTATCATGTAAATTAATGGGACTGGGGCTTTTTCGCTTTTTCTGAATAAAAGTCGAAGCTAATTCTTTATGTAGTAGTTATACATACCTTTTTATTTCTTGATTGCTTTTGACGGCCTCGAGGCCTAGTAGTCAGAGTAACTGACTTCGACGCCGTGGGTCCTGGGTTCAAATCCTAGTCGAAGCCAATATTTCTGTTGAATTGTTGGTTTTTGGGTCTGTATGTGTTGATTGTCTCCGTGTTTCTGACAGTGCACCCTAGCCTACCTCGATCTTATCATCAGCATTACATCGGGCGCGGGCAGGTTGGGACGGGTGAGTGCCTCTGCGCTTGCGAGTACACTTGTGACACTATAATATCTCCTGCGCAGTTGATAGCTCCCAACAATATTCGGCAGTTGTAGTCGAAACCGACCGGGAAGACATCATCATCATTAATTGCATCGTTTAATTTACTTAACTAATGGTAATATTTTCCAGTGGTAATAGTCTCTTGTGGCTGCAGCAATTCGTAATACAAAGCACCCTTGTAATTCCACCAGAGATATAGCAGCTGTTTCACTAGGTGTTCCCCTGGTTGTAAATAAACTTTCTTTCTCGATACATTATTGTAGACATTTAAAAATAACGATGCAGTAGTATTGCTCCTGTGTCGTGCGTGCGTTATACAGACATTTATTTCACATGCAAACTGCACAACTAGACCCGAAAACCAACAATTTGTGTTTTGTACTAACGTTGGCTCCTGCTCGGAAGTCAGGTACGCTTATCACTAGCTTACGCCGTCAGGCAGTTTTGTAACAAGCAAGGTGGGAGTGTTGATGATATACCGTTCTCTACTAAAAAAAAGTTTGATAGTTCGCACGGTCCCTCGATACTGGAAACATCTAAGTGCGTATCCTAATCTATGGATATGGTCGGAAACGGTTGACTGAGCTACGCCTAGTCTTGACCGCTCTGTATATCTCACGGTATCGCTTCCAATAAGTCGCCATCAATTGAGGGACGAGCTTCGAGAAGATTAGACTTAAATCCCCTTTTCTAAACAATCTTTGTCATGTTAGTTCAGATACACTGTCGAGCCCAAAAATCCCACACAAATTTCTACAGGCTGCAGCAGCGTTATTTACCTTTTGGAAACCTCCTTAATTGAACTTTATTGCTGGCACTCATTTTGACACCGCGGCTACTCTTAACAGTAGCGAAACGGTACAAAATAGACCATATATATATAAGCGATATCTACGTTTTCAGATACACATATACAATCAGGCGCTAATCGAAGCACTGGTCAATACAAACGCGTCCGTTCTTTTAGACAAAATTGACCCCAATGCAAAGGAGTCTAATTTTTTGGGATCCGTGCGCCCAACAGTATGGAAGTTGCCTTTCAGAATCGATGAACTACAATTTTACGATACTTCGTCTATGTGCGATCCTAATGTAAAGAGCACGTACGTATATAATCATACATCGAAATAACCTTTTATCCTTTTCCTTATAAACATTTTCTAAACGTAACTTTTCTGAATTAATCATATTACCTATAAACCTAACAGTGACAATGGTTCTGCTTTTTCATATTTTAAATATTCACAGCCCTGTGTATGGTAGGATTAATGTTAAGCAATCTACTATACCATTTGCTATAATATGCCGTACGTTATCCCGCGCTTGTTGTACCCATTAACAGTCTCAAAGTAATCCCGATATCCTGTATGAAAATGAAAGTATTATATTTAAGAGATTAAATTGTAACCCGCTTATGTGTCGTTGTTTGCTTCAAAATAAAAATATTCTATTTTACTTCACAATATGCATGCAATTAACAAAATATTGACTTCTCATTATAGCGACACATTCGCAACCCAAAACGATTCAGACCACGAGCAGTGGGACGAACCTTTGAAGCGTGGGTATTCAACTCAAACTGATCCTTACATGCTGTCGGCGAGCACTCAGACGCTCATAACCATGCCATTCTGCAGAGACCCCATGCAGCCATTGCCAAAGCTACCCTCAGAGGATTCCTTATCAAGCCGACCCACCAATGTTGGCCAAGAAAATTTCGTCGGGACAGGCAGTCGACCAGTTGTTTACAAGAAGAAAACAAACCAATCTCCCCAAGGTTACTATCAACCGCCTACGCCGTGGGCCAGTACTCGAGATGATACCGACGTTCTAGAAGATAGCAGCTCACCAATTCGTAGAACGAACTACAGCCGTAGCATGCATACGTTCGATGTAGATGTTCAGGATCCGATAAAAGAGCTCCAAGCCCTGGCAAAATCTGCAAATGATTTGGACGACCCTCCATATAACTTTCAAGCCATGCTAAAGAAGACACCAAAGAACAGAGCATCTATGAAAAGATATAATGAGCTAGATATGATGGAAAATAAACAAGTAACTCCAAAGTATATCATATCTCCGGACAGATCTGTAGGAGGGGCCCCCGCTTCTAGGTATGAAATGTCTTTGAACACGTCTAAGACCGCGACACCGTATTACATGAATCCAGTTTCTCCAGGGAAAATGACACCTGTCACGGAGAACCGATCAACTAAAGATTTCATAAGAGAGGATTCCAAAGAATATTTCACGTACGACTCTAACAAGACAGATTCCAATACAGATTTACCTAGTCCGAACAAAGGCAACAAATCCGATGTGTCAACCGTTACGGAGATAGCACCCGGAATCACACTGGCAAGGGGCTGTAGCTGATTTGTAAAAGAAAACAATTTTACTGCAAAAATATATTTAATCTCCGCCAGACCACCAGACATACAATTCAAATTTATTATGGTTTACTTATACATTCCTGACAATTTTTAAAGCCATAAGTTACGTGTTAAAGTCATCATAAGATTTCGTTAGTAATAGTTTTCGATATAATTAAGAATATAATTAGTCTCAAAAGAGTTACATTAAATACAAAATGTACCTTAAAGCGAGACATGGCGTAATTTTTTTTTACGAATATGGTACTTAAATATACTTCAGGGATTCATGACATAGAAAAATATATCAATATTCATTCTGCTTACACTAATATTCCTTAATATAAATTGCTTTGGTAACTTATTATTATTTATTTAGTGGTCGAAATTAGTACATTAAGTAGTAGTAAATAGTGTGGTCCTCTAAAAATTATAATGTCATAATAGAAAATGTAGAAAAGTATGATATAATAAAATATAGTATTAATTTGAGACGGTGAAAAAAGGTAGATGTAGACTTTTACTGTTCTTCATCATATGATATGTTTTAAAAAGTTCTTACTTATCATATACATATAGATATTATTCTGTCTCCTAAGACTGGCTTACGAAAATGTAAAAAAATAATGTAGCCAAGAAAAAATGGAGATTAAGTCTTTCAGAAAACATTGATTGTAATTAATCACATTATTAACTTGATCAAGATAACAAAACTATATACTTGGTCATGTTCACTGCATATCACAATCCAGTATGTAATCACAATTATCTGTTACACTTTAGTTCAAAAGATTTCATATTAAATGTTATTGCTTAGAAAGTATTATCCTTCCGACCATCAATAACTTAATTACTAAACACATCCATACAATAATATTTAACTGTCTTATATGAATATGATACATTAAGAAACCATGAAATTCTTCAGAAGCTCTTCAATCTTTGTACACAGATATGTTTCACTTATGAATACGTCAACCGCAGTGCAATAATCCTCTAAATAGCATACAAAATATGAGCATAGTCTTATATTCTAAATTATGTAATCGTACATTTCTTCTTATCCGCTGTTCGGAAATATGAATGTTAATCATAAAATTTGACTTACAATAGTGTCACGCAAAATAATGTTTTTTATTTCTCTTTAACCCCTCTCGAATATTTAATTCGTCACCCGTCAGAATTTACGCCTCAAATAAATACTTCCGAAATATAATATTTAGAATATAGTTTTTTTTTTTCTTACAACTCTATGAATCACATCCTAATTTTATTGCTAAATAATCCTAGAAATAGCGTATAAAAATATCCGTTCATAGAAGCTAATATCTTAAACTCTACGAATTCAGTCAATACTTTAAATGTTATGTAATAGTCAGTTGCAAATAAAAATGTTTAAAAAAATCAATCACTGTCTAACTATGAAAACTTTAGTAGAGTCGTTTGTCTTATACACTATCTTTCACCTATTCACATTCAATTTTAAAGAATTTAATTCTGAAATTCCGAGTTAAGAAAAATTACTTAAACGATTAAAAACATTGTTATTGACAAACTTTTAATAGTTTTCACAGAACATACAATATTTTAATTAAAACTGTCGCTATTAAAAATGATGATGACAAAAGATTACGTAGGACTACAAGACGAAGAAGATTACGTAGGATTTGGACAATGAAGAATAATAATTTTTTTTTTTGCACAAATATTAACTTCAACTGAAATTATAATTCAAAATGACAGTTTGTGTGCAGTAATTAAATCAATACCAAAGACAAAATAACGAAATGTAAAGAGAACCTCTATGGTCAGCATGATACCTAAATATAAATCAAGGTCTCTCAAACAACAAAGTTATCAACTGTACAAAATTTAAATAATAGAAATAATAAACAACTTTTTTTGTCACTCCCATGATTGCTTTAATACATATTTTTTTTAAAAGCAGCCATAAAACAAAGAAGAAATCACTTTTCGAAATTAATGCCGGCACCTCTAAAAATGTTCTGCAATAATATGTGCTGATTTAACACGGGCTAAGCGGTGAAGGAAAACATCGTGAGGAAACCTGTTTGTCTGAGGAATATATTTCGAAGACATACAAAGTCTGACAACCCGCATAGAAAGCCCTCTCAGAAATAGTAGGAGGCTCAACACAAGGGAATCAATACAGCATAACAGGAATAGTAGGATATCTATATGCTATAATTATTTACTTTACTTACAATTAGTGGTTTAATTTTCACCTTAAAAATCTGAGGTTTTCCATGATATTCTCAAGTATAATTATTTTTGATATGTAACTAAAGTATGCAGTAGATGAAAGACAGTGCAATATTATAATTCTGTTTTAGATAAATTCGTTAGAGTTATTATTATGAGTCTTATTCAACTAACCTCGATTCGACTTTGAGCTGAGATCAATACAACACCATGTAATACACTAAGGTAGTAAAATTTAAATGTAGTAAAGCCATTAAACTTAAAAAGAAAAAGAAATTCATTAAAATTATTAAATACAATGCATTATTAAACTGATTACTTATTACTGACCAAAGTAAACACATAATGCCTGCACTGGCCAAATATTGCTCTAAATACTAAATAATTAAAATTAAAAAAAAACACTATATAAAGTTTAATATCATACATAAAGATAGACATCCCGTGACATAAGTTCTGCTTAATGAATACGACCAGAAATCTCACTATAAATATATGAGATAAAAAAAGAGTATAAAATTATAGTAGCAAAAACATACAAGAACACATTGCTTATACAAAAACCCAAGATGCACAGTTCCATACAAATATCACTTTAAAAAGCGCCCTCGATCGATCAAAACAAAAAAATAAATACAAGGATCACAAATTCCGATTAAATAAATACAAATTTATCTTTATGCCTACGACAAGAAGTGGCTTTTTAAATGACATTACTATCGTTACACGACGTTTTTAAATTTGTTGTTGCTGACACGGCTGAAGTGATGCCAATTTTTTTTGAGTCAATGACTATTTATATGGGTTTTTTGTATATCAATGCAAGCAATTATGAATTAAAGATTAAATTTCTAGTTACTGTTATTTTCATTAGATCTAAATAATAAACAGGAGAAATTCATTATAAAAATGTAAATTATTTTTTTAAATCGTAATATCATCATCATCATCGTCATCATCATTTCAGCCTATCACTAGTCCACTGCTGAACATAGACCTCCTCCATAGATCGCAACAAAACACGGTCCTGAGCCAACAGCATCCATCGTCTTCCCCCAAAACCGTACGGTCGTCGCTGCATCTACAGGGGCGCCCTATACTGCGTTTGCAGGTACGAGGTTGCCACTGGAGAACCTTTCTTCCCCAACGGTTATCGGTTCAATGAGCTATATGGCCGGCCCACTGCCACTTCAGCTTGCTAATCCTTAGAGCTATGTCGGTTTACTTTAGTTCTGCTGCGGATATCATCGTTACGGACGATCGTCCATTTTCGACTGAGCCAACAACTTCCGAATACTGGCGGTAATTATCACATGCGCAAGAGCGTAGATGTTAGCTCCGGTAGTGATTCGAACCCAGGTCCCGCTGCATTGTAGCCAGGTACCTTGATGGCTAGGCCATGTGGTTATATGGGCATCCACCAGCCCATTTCGTATTGTGGAAGCGGTAAGATCATCATATATCTGTCGCCTAAGCCGCCTGTCTGTTGTGCAAATGAAAGCAATTGCCCACAGTTAACCTATTGGGGAAGACTAGATGTTTAGCAGAGGACAATAATGGGCTGAGATGGTGATAATAATGAAGTCATACTCTAAAAATATATGTTCCTTAATATCTTGTGATACAATCACCACTGATAAACATCACTTGAAAATACCAATCAAATATTTTGGTTGACTAAAAATCGAACAGTTACAACCTGTACATTAACTCACTGATATATACTATGTATGCAAATATGAAGGCACAATACTTTTAGTGCAACAGTATTTAGAATTTTTTAATTTGCAAGCTTGAATATTTTTAATATAGTGAGTGATTTGTATAATAGGAAAAACCCATTTTTAATTTCATATGTTCAAACAAGTCTTATTCAAATAGACTTTAGTTACAATGGATCATCTGAATATATATATATCATATATAATATACCTACATCACGGAATAGCCATAAAATTTAAGGTATAGTATATATGCAAATCTCACATTAATTACGCCATATCAGCAATAGCTAATAATGGCAGTGCATAAATATTCATAATCATAAAGGAATTATAGCTTCTTTTCACATATGTAAACATGCTTCGTAATACAGTAATGACGCATTCTTCTGTGCGTTAATTTTTGGTTCATGTCTTTGAGTACAATTTTCGTAGAAGAGCTAATTGCAATGATTTTTCTTTTTCAATAACATAATATTTCCCAGGTGAATATGCCAAATAACACATACCCTAATTAATCTTTTCATTTACACTGCTACCATTAACATCCGAAATTCCTACTTGACCCAACAACTGTGTAACGCTCGGCTCATTCAAGGTTAGCACGGCGTGAGCTTCAACCATTACTACCAGAGAATTTCTTGCCTCTTCGTGTGGGACACCATGAGCACGGGTAGCGTGAGAATACCATGCACCAGTAGATGGTAAAACAGACACACACCACTTGCATGATAATCTGTAAAATGAAATGTTAAAAATAATTGTATCAAGTTGTTAGTCTTAACAGATTTCTAAAATCCTCATTCAATATCATCATAAGCACCTCCTACATAAATTTCAACCATTCATTCATTTCAGCCCACCACATATCCAATGTTGAACATAGGCCTCCCACTTTAATTACCAGAAAACACTGGCCCCAGCAGTCATCGACTTCCCGAAAAACCATGGAGGTTGACGAGGTACAGTAATCTCCAATGAAACAACTAGAGCCTCGATAGAGGATATTTTAATAGATTCCAATTTGTAAAAAGAAGATAGAACAAATATGCAAAAATAGAAGATAGCAGCCACTGGTATGCTAAAAACCTTCTTTTGATGAATGCGAATTTGAGATACGTAAATTCGACCTGTAACAAAACATAGGGCCACAAATACATAGCAAATACATCTGCTTTCTATAAATAAATCAGATGTATTTGCTAATCTTTTGGCTTATACTGCAATAGTGCCATATTAGCCAAAAAAACTTTCCGTTTTAACCAATGCAAGTAATTATGGCCAACAGAAGTTCACCACATCTTAACCATAACCATAAAATGATAAGGCCATGATTAGCTCTTGTTTTCAAATTTAATTTATTGTGTAATTTACTATCATGGCTTCAATAGGTATAAAACTGTAAATAGTGACTGGTACAGATATAAATGTAATTAAAAACATAACACATTTTATATTCAGTTATAAAATTACAATTTTTTTTTATTGATGAAAATGATGAGACAAGCAAATTTCTTAAAATAAGTGACCATAACCAATGCTATGTCAGAAAGAATAAGTTTTTGTTATCACTTCACTGCAGTTGTCACCCAGAGACATCAGTTTGTATGTCTCATATGTCCAGTAATTACACACATTACACTCGCTATTTGTGCCTTTCAAACCAATTCATAGTAATGTTTGCACACTATAGTGCCTGCAAAATAATTTTCACTACGATTGTAGATACATTCTAGATGGATTCCTGACATAAGAATATTTCTATCTATAGAAGCATAACTGATATTCTGCATAAAAATACTGTTTGTCTGTGTGTCTAAGTAAATTGCATACCTAATTCATAGATAGTGTGGAAAATGTTTTCAATAAATGTGTTTCTTTTTAATATTTCGCATACATAGTCTATGTTTCCCTTATCACCCTAGCCTATGTACATACGAGGGTGGATTGAAAAGTACTCGGCCTAACCAAGAAAATAAACACATACTAAATCAGTTATATTTTTATTTTTCTACATAATCACCATCAAGTTCAATACACTTTTGCCACCTCCCCTTCCAAGCATTTAGACCGTTAAAAAAAATGATTCTTCCTTAGAGTCAAAATATGCATCTACAGCTGCTTTGACCTCGTCGTTTGTCGAAAATCTTTGACCTCCCAAGTGCTTTATTTAGGTTAGGGAACAGAAAGAAGTCTGATGGTGCCAGATCAGGTGAATACGGCGGATGCGGTAACAGTTCAAAGCCACAGTTGTGAATTCCAGCCATTGACTGTACTGACGTGTGAACACGGGCGTTATCTTGATGAAACAGGACTTTTCTTCTGAGCATTCCTCGACGTTTTTCTTTTATTTCCTCTCGTAAACGACGTAGTAAGGTGCAGTAGTAATCAGAGTTTATAGTCTGACCCTTTTCAAGATAATCAATCATAATCACACCTTTCGAGTCCCAGAATACTGAAGCCATCACCTTATTTGCCGACAAAATCGACTTAGCCTTTTTAGGGGGTGGTGAACCAGGTCTTCTCCACTGTTTTGATTGTTGTTTTGTTTCCGGTGTACAGTAATGAACCCATGTTTCGTCCATAGTAACAAAACGATTCAAAAAATCATCTGCATCGGCTTCAAATAACTCCAAACAGTCGCGTGAAATAGTCAATCGCGTCCTTTTTTGTTCAACTGAAAGCAGTCGCGGAACCCACCTCGCAGACACCTTGTGGAAACCCAACTCGTTGACAATGATGTTTTGAGTTCGTTCATAAGAGATGCCTATAATCTCGGCTATCTCTCTAATTTTTAATCTGCGGTCTCCCATTATTAAATCAAGTAATTTTGTTAATATTTTCGTCAGTAGTTGACGTTGAAGGCCTTCCAGAGCGGGGTTCATCTTTCACACTCTCTCTACCATGCTTAAATTCTGCTATCCATTTTTTGACGGATGAATATGACAGAGCACAATCGCCTAATGTACTGACCATGTCATCATGGATGGCTTTTGATGATAGATTTCTTATGGAGGTACTTAATGACGGCACGCTGCTCGATTTGCTCCATTCGCGGAAATTATGACCGATTACTTTGTTAATAAATTTATAAAATCACAACTAATTATCGCACACTTTTCGAACTTCACACAATGAACTAGTCTGAACTGAACTAAATAATGTGGGTAGATTTGATTTTTAGAATTGAATGGATCTGTGTTAGGCCGAGTACTTTTCAATCCACCCTCGTATATATTTTAGTTTAGGCTCTCAAAGTAAATTGAGTATCTGGATAAAAATATTTTATTTCTTTTAATTACATTAATGTACCAATCACTATTTACATATATGACAAAACTAAATAAGTTTCCAGAATTTTATACCACTAGAAGCCATGATATAATAGTGATTGATAGAGAAATTATTATTCTTATTAATTTAATAACTTCATTTGATTTTGGTATCTTTACTGGGCACAATTAAACTAAAATTATATAGGATTAAAGACTAGCAACATTAACTAAAACCAACAAAATATAGGTATTAACAGCAACTCATCTGTTAAGAAATAGTTAAGTTAATTAATCTGTAGTATCATGTAATCATTAATAATGCTTAACTTACCTATTAGTCATATGCCTAGACTTCACATGTCTTCTCCTATATCCCCAACTGTTGTACACACGCGGGCAAAATGGACAAGGGAATGAGGGATTGGCATAGCATGTCTTATCTGAAATTAAAAAAAAAACATGTGTAACAATCAGTTTCAGTTTGTTTTTCTAAATAAATCAGTTGAAGAATGATTTAAAATCAAATGAGAGATGGCAGAGCGAGAAAATTTTTCATCAGTTCATTGGTGTCATAGAGAAAATTTTCTAAAAAATGTCATGGCCTCACTCAGTTATTGAAATCACAATATCCAATATTTATGACTTAAAATACACAGAATGGAGACTGCAAAGCATTTGAGACTGTGATACTCAGTTTGTCCGTCAAGTATGACTATTACACCATATTACTGGTAGTAGGATTCCAAAGCAGGAATCGGTCTATGTTACCACCGCAGGGCCAGTAATTCTACCAGCCAAGCATAGCAACCATTGCAAAAACCTACCATGACAGTCTATGTGAGAGGTCTATGTTGACTTGTGATGAGTTAAAAAGGTGGTGATGATGATATATTAAACTTCTTATATCTGAATTAAAACTCAATGAGATATCCAAATGGAACAACTGAATAAAATTTAATATCCAAATCTACTTTACTGTTAAATTGGCAGACTCCATAGTTTTAAACTTAACAAATTAAGTTTTTCAAGAAATAAAATTTAATTGCATTACTGGTTGTATGGCTGGGCTAGGAGAGCCGTAGTATCTCAGAGACAAGGAGCTCCCGCTTAAATTCATAATATTTTAGTGTTTCATAGTACGCGAGTGGCCTGGGTTCAATTCCCGGTGCTGGCACCACTAAAATTGTTAATTGCAATTTTAAGTACTCGGCGGTGAAGGAAAATATTGTGACAAAACCTGCATGTCTAAGAAATAAAAAATATTTTGAAGACATGTGCAGTCCGCCAACCCATATTGGAGCAGTGTGGCGGATTCTTGCTAGCTCCAAAATCCTCTCAGAAATGAGAGGAGGCCTGTGCTCAGCAGTGGGACATTTATGGCCTGAAGCTTTACTTTTTTTTACTTTTACTGGTTGTATGCATGAAAAAAATCTGCTATATTATGTATTATGTGTACATCCCAGTGAACATTATCAATTTAAAGATTAATACTGAATAAAAATTATAAAATTAATTTTATTACCTTTGATGCTTTGAACCTCACTTGAAACTGAGTTCAAGCTTTCCGTTGTAATGCTTAAACTCTCCACAATGGTTCCACTTTGCAAGACTGTTTCTACTTCCTTGTCAATTTCAATGCTGTCTTTATCTTCATCAATGGAATCCACACTATTTGCTTTGTCATTAAGACAAGGCTGAGTACTGCTGACCTCATTAATCCATTTCTTTACACTATGGTCACTTAAAACTGTAGAACACACAGATTTTCCTGACAGACTTTCTGGACTCACTGGATATTTCTTCTCTATTGTATCCTCTAGTAATGCAATATCTGTGTCAGTTGTGTTATCCCCCGAATAGTCAGTTAATGGTGAGTCAATTGGTTCAACTTTAGGAACAATGGTCTGAAAAATAATTACATAAATTAAAAACTATATAAGTACTTTATATGTATATTGAAAACATAACATGGCTTTTTCATAATAAACACAACAATTTGTTAAAAAACGAACTCACGGAATTTTTGTAAGAGTCCGAATTGATAACATTTATGGCTGTATCAGACTTGGTAGAAGTATGAGGCTTTTTATGCTTGTTATTATTGTCTTCATTTTCATTTTTTTTACGCTTCTTTGACTGTGCGGACGTAGTGGTTTTCTGTAATTTATATAAAAAAAATTGAATAAGCAGACAAACCCTCACATATATAATATTTATTCATATAAACACAATACTAACGTCCTCTTCCCGTGTTGTTTCATTCCCTGTTGACAAACCGCAAATCCTCAATGTTTCCGCCGTCTTCAAAAGAACTGGCAGAAATTCTTCAGTTACATTTACCTCTCCGTTATACATAAACGTCAAAAGAGTACGTAAAGATGAGGTGTTGATGTCATGGAGCACTATAATTGGATCTTTGTGGGGGTTTTGCTGTAACAAAAAAGTGTGGGCGTAAGACAATGATCATCTGAGTCGTCGTCAGATATGTAAAACATACAATTTTTACCTGAAATATGGTCCTAAACACAGAACTATTCGCGGAAAGAATCACTTTATGAGCCTTAAAACTATGCCCTTCAGAGACCAGCGTGACGTCGGATAAGCCCTCATCTCTAAAAAGTTCTTTAACATTGGACAATATGTTACTTTGATATCCATTCCACTTTAAGCTTATTTCTTGGTTTGCCATATCTAACTTTAAGTAGTCATGCAGGTGGGCTGTTTGATGAAGTAGTCCAACTAAAACAAATAAATTGAAAAGCAAACGCTTCTAATCGTAAAATTTTGATGAAGAAAAACAATATAAAAGTAGCCAGTGAAAAAAAATAATTAATAAACACTGGCCACAGAATATGCATGATTTTATTGTAAACAAATACTACAGAATATGCAATAATCGGTTAATAAAATAATGTTACTAGGTGCATGATTTAATTCCGTTAAGTAAAGCATAATTCTGGTAGGTACCACCCCAGCATTCTTTGATTGGCTCTTGTAGCCAACCAGTCCAGCCAAGCTTTATTCTTCTCGGACATCGCCTTTTGAACCTCTACACACACAGTCTTTAACTTACACCCTTTTCTTATTTTACTTACACCACACACTTCGATAGCAACTTCCAGGATTCCTTGCTTAAACGGTATCCATACTTTTTTCAACTTCACATTCCCCATCTGAAGTATAAAACTGTTTGGTCAATTCACTTACAAATTCTTTTCGTACCCCTTTCTCTGGCAAATTCTCAATATTCATAATAAAGGTTCATGCACATGATGCCGCAATCGCTTCAAAAGCCCTCTTAGTCGGCTTAAACCAGAAAGTGGTCTGTCTGAATTTCTTTCTTTCTCAATCTTTAATGCACAGTCACAAAATCAGATATACTTCTCAGGCTCGCTTCTTCTCACAAGTGTATTTTTTATAGTCAAACATTGTGTTTGTTACCACAAGATTCTACTCCAAACATACCTACTTCAAGCAGACTTTCCCCATTTTCAATCACATCGCCGAACCTTCCTAGCCACACAAAAAAAAATATAATTTTTCATAATATTTAATAAAAGTCTGGTCAGTTATGTTATCTTTTTATTTAGAACTTTAATTTAAAAATGGAAGATAAAGCAACAGTAATTTTTTTCATCGATTTGTTTCTGTGTCCCGGTAATATTGATTTGTTTGGTTCGACCTCGGTCTGAGGAGAAATTTAAAAGTTTTATAAATTCAATAAGTTCTCAATTTTATAAGTAAAAGTTACTTTTTTCTTGTTTGAAATAAACTAAAATGCCCGCTTTAACACCACCAGAGATTATTACGGCAGATGAAATGCGATCTTGCCGCCAGACTGCAGCGATCAATGTCAACGATTCACCGCAATATTCGGCGTTACCGGTTGTCTGATTCTCTTGTGTTATTGACATATGGGGGCGGCTCAGTTATGGTGTGGGGTGGAATAACTTTCGGAGCTCGTACGGAGATAGTGATAGTGGATGGAGGTAATATGACTGCTGATAGATACATCAGGGATTTTTTAGAAAAACACTTTTGTCATTTGCCCCCTATAATGATGACGGCTTTATTCTGTTGCAGGATAGAGCTCGGGCTCATAGTGCTCGCTCAGTCCAAACATATCTAAATCATGTGGGTATAACAGTGATGCAGTGGCCAGCAAGATCCCCGGATATGAATCCTATAGAGCATGTTTGGGACTTGTTAAATAAAAGTGTTAAATCCAGAATACCACCCCCCAACAATCTGAGAGAACTGTAAAATGTATTACTTGAATAGTGGCATAGCTTATCCCAAGATACAGTAGATAACAATTCGCAGCGTGCTCAGAAGGATGGAAACGTTAGTTAGAGCACGAAGCGGAAACACCTGTTATTAGTCTTTCGCGGTCGTCGACCGATGACGACCGCGTGGTCTAGTGGTCAGAGTAGCTGACTTCTACGCCGCGGGTCCTGGGTTCGAATCCCAGCCGGAGCCAACATTTGTGCTAAAACACAAATTGTTGGTTTTCGGGTCTGGTTGTGTTGTGTTTGTCCCCGTATTTATGACACTGCATCCTAGCCTACCTCCGATCTTATCGCATCAGCGTTACATCGGGCGAGGGTAGGTTGGGACGAGTGAGTGCCTCTGTGTTTGCGCGTACACTTGTGGCACTATAATATCTCCTGCGCAGTTGATGGCTCTCGACATTCGGATTCGGAAGTTGTCGCCGTGGTCGAAATCGCCTAGGAGAACATCACATCATCATCATTAGTCTTTCATTTATTTAATGTTAAAATCTTAGTAATCTTTAATTTGCAACATTGTTTGTGTTCCCACAAAATAGAGAAAAAGTGTTTTCTTTAATTTGATTATTTTTAATAAAAAATCATTAAAACTTCTTAAAGTTGATTTTAAAAGATGTTTATCAGTTTGTTACTTCATGTCTGATCAGTGCCCTTCAAACCGGAACACAGAATTGTTTATAAACTACTGCTTCACGGCAGAATAACTGGCCCTGGGGTGGTACCTACCTAGACGAATTCTGTACTATATATCTATAGTCTGCCTTTTTTTGAAGTTCCGCTAATTGTGCCGATGTGTATATGTGTATATAAACAGAGGTGTCATTGTCCAAAATGGTTTCTGCTTTTAATTTTATAATGGTAACAAAATTTATTGTGCGTTTTTATGCTACCTTAAAATTTTTCTTAATTATGTATTAACGTAAGGGCTAATAATATAATAGAAATAACACGCCAGGAGCACACAAACAACAACACTATAAAAATCTCTTTTCGATATCTAGCAACAGATTCGAAGCAAAAATACGGCGGTAATGAATTAGTATACAAAGGCGTTTTGTACTTTTCAATATAAAATCATTATAAGCATGTGTAATAAATTAAAATGACTCTATAAATGTGTAGTATTTTCTGTACGATTACATTGAGTTATGATGTACTACGTACACATAACTCAATGTACGATTATGTGTTTTCGTGTATTCGTAATCGTTTTGTGGCATAATAATATTTATTAATTCCTTCATAACATAGCATCTGAAATTCGCTTATTATTTTACCATGGAATGGATGGCATAGTAAACCATTGATTACAAAAACCCAAGATACACAGTTCGAAACTCAATGTACGATTATGTGTTTTCGTGTATTCGTAATCGTTTTGTGGCATAATAATATTTATTAATTCCTTCATAACATAGCATCTGAAATTCGCTTATTATTTAACCATGGAATGGATGTCATAGTAAACCATTGATTACAAGATTGATCAAGATTCAGTTCGATATTAAATTCACTTCAAAAAGCGTCCTCGATCGATTTAAACATAAAAAAGACAAAGATCACAATCATCATCATCATTTAAGCCTATCATTAGTCCACTGCTGAACATAGGCCTCCCTCATAGATTGCCACAAAAGTTTGTAGCTCTTATTTTTGGGGATTTTGCAATAGTTGCCACGCTTGGCAGGCGGGTTGGCAACCGCAGTTAATTTATTCAGATGTTCCAGAAAGATCCTGTTTTAATTTTCACGACACCCACGCGATGAGATGGGGTGGTAGATTCTCTTAAGCCGCCACCACACGGGAAAGATTTTCCGATTAAAAAAATACACATTTAATCTTTTACCCAAGACATAAAGTAGCTATTTAAATGAAATCAACTATCGTTATCCACGACGTTTTCTCAGTCCTTGCGTTGACACGGCTAACGTAAGGCTAATCGAAATTAACGCATTGTGCGATTTTTTTGTGGACGTTTTTTGAGGAGGAGGGGAGCGGGCGCTGTGTGGTGCCACACAGAAATATTTTGGGTGACACAGCATTTCTATGGGTGCACTTACCATCAGGTGAATGTTTCGCTCGTCTCGTCCCTTACTCAAATAGAAAAAAACACAAAAATTCCTTTTTCTCTAAAGTTTTTATCAGATTACAGTGACCGCCTCGTATCGGTCACTTTTGTAAATAGATGTCGCAGTAACTTCGTGAAAGCGCTCTCCACCAATGTAGTCTTAATTCCTTCATCCCCTTCTAAACTTATTTATCGGATTACAATGAACGCCTTGTACCGGAAACTCTTGTAAATTGAGTCGTGATTTACAACGATCATTCTATGCGTTAACAGTGAACTGTAAATACATAAGGATTCATGTTGAGTTGAAAGCATTAACTGATTGGATTGTACAATAACAAAATATTTAAAGGATGGAAACCATAAACTAGTTAACTTGTTGTTGCTGCGTGTATTTAGAAAACGTTCGTTAAAGTGTGTTTGTTAAAAAAAGTTTTAATATATTGCGAGAAATATTAATCTGTAATAAATAAAACAGTTGTAAGTGGTAAATAACAATCTATATATAATTAATTGTAAGTGGTAAATAACAAATAACTATGACATCAGAAATGGCATTAGGTCACTCACGTAATCCCTTCCTGCGGGCCATCCACAACAACTTCAGTCACGAGAAAATATTACTTCTTCGACTGCGGAAAGTATACCTAAAGAGATATTTATGGAAATGGTGAGAATAATGCATTCTATTAGCGAACGACTTATTATAACCTTAAATTTGCCTTAAATAAAGATTAAGAAGAAGTATTTCTGTGCTCTTATAAATCTAACAGTAACGTGGATCTACGTGAATGCTGCGACCACATTTCGAATGCAGTCACAAAGTATAACAAGCTAAGTGACTACGACGTCCGAATGAAACTGACAAGTTAGAAATCCAATAAAAAAAGAATGTCGAGCGTACAATTTTCGTGAATTACTAGACGGGAACCCGTGCGTTCTGGTCTCTCGCCAAGGCTGTCCAAGGGAATTTCTGTCAGCCATCACTACCATCTCTGCACAGGGGGACGATTCACTGGCCCATGACGCAAAGGAGAAAGCCGATCTTCTGGGCTCTCTTTTTGCGTCCAACTCGACTCTTGACGACAGGGGGAGCTCACCGCCGACCATCGCGCGGTGTGGGTGCTCTATGCCCGACATCAGGTTCTGGCAAAGCTCAGTGCGCAAAGCACTACTCTCCCTAGATATCAACAAGTCGAGTGGGCCTGATGGCATCCCACCTATTGTGCTGAGGATGTGTGCTCCAGAGTTGGCACCGGTTTTAACGCGTTTTTTCCGGTACTCCTACTCTGTAGGCGTCGTCCCGAAGTCATGGAAGACAGCTTTGGTGCACCCGATCCCTAAAAAAGGCGACCGCTCAGATCCGTCCAACTACAGACCGATTGCCATCACCTCCTTGCTCTCCAAAATTATGGAGTCCATTATGAACTGCCAGCTCTTGAGGTACTTAGAGGAGCACCAGCTGATTAGCGACCGCCAGTACGGTTTCCGTCGGGGTCGCTCGGCTGGTGATCTTCTAGTGTACCTCACTCATCGATGGGCGGAGGCAGTCGAGAGTAAGGGGGAGGCCCTGGCAGTTAGCTTGGACATAGCGAAGGCCTTTGATCGGGTCTGGCACAAAGCGCTTCTTTCGAAGCTGCCTTCTTACGGGCTTCCCGAGAAATTTTGTAATTGGGTCACCAGTTTTCTCACAGACCGGAGCATCAAGGTCGTAGTTGACGGTGCATGCTCGGACTCTAAGTCTGTGAATGCTGGTGTCCCACAAGGCTGTGTGCTATCACCAACCCTGTTTCTTCTGCATATCAATGATATGTTGCAAATTAGTAACATTCATTGCTATGCAGATGACAGCACTGGTGATGCCGTATACACCGGCCGTGCTAATATTTCTCGGGAACACGTTGACGAGTACCGGAACAAACTTGTGTCGGAAGTCGAGTTTTTGTTAGACAAAATCTCGAATTGGGGCCGACTAAATCTAGTCCAGTTCAACCCCAAGAAGACACAGGTTTGCGCGTTTACCGCTAAAAAGAAACCCTTCGTCGTATCACCTAATTTTGAGAGCACTCCCCTCGTTGCCGCAGCCAGTATCGGTATTCTTGGCGTCGACATATCGAGTGACGTTCAGTTTCGCGGTCACCTGGAAGGGAAGGCCAAATTGGCTTCCAAAAAGCTTGGCGTCCTCAGTAGAGCGCGACAATACTTCATGCCGACCCAACGCTTGCAACTTTATAAGGCGCAGGTTCGGCCGCACATGGAGTACTGTTCTCATCTCTGGGCGGGGGCGCCCCAGTGTCAGCTACTTCCATTTGACCGCATTCAACGGAGAGCGGCTCGAATCGTCGACGACCATGTTCTATCAGATCGGCTTGATCCACTGGCTTTGCGAAGAGATGTTGCATCCCTTTGCATTTTTTATAAGATCTACCATGGGGAGTGTTCCGAAGAATTGTTCGGATTAATTCCAGCCGCTGATTTTCACCATCGCACATTGCGGCATAGCGCGAAATGTCATCGTCACCACCTTGATGGTTGGCATTCCAGCACAGTGCGTTTTTCGCGCAATTTTCTGCCCCGCACAAGCACCATATGGAATCTGCTGCCGCCAGCGGTTTTTCCGGACCGATACGACTTAGGGACCTTCAAGAAAAGAGCCTATTCCTTCCTCAAAGGCCGGCAACGCATCTGCTATTCCTCTGGTGTTGTAGATGTTCATGGGCGGCGGTGATCACTTACCATCAGGTGAGCCGCTTGCTCGTTTGCCTCCTCTAACATAAAAAAAAAAAAAAAAAAAAAAGACGATAACTTAAGTCGCGTGAGCCATTATCCTTTCTCCAGCCCAATTTTTACTCTCGTGAAAAGGAAATCGTATGTGTGTCGTGTCGTCTACAGTGAACTTATTTTTGAGATGGTTTAGTATTTATGAAAAGAACCTTAAAAGCTTTGGAATAGTAGGGTTTGTTTTCGTTAATACCGGAAAGAGTCTGTAAAGTATCTTGGTAACATAATTAAAAAAGGTGCCTAATTCTTAGGAAATTAGACGCTTTAGTAAAATCCTAACGTCAGACCGTTAGTTAAACCTACTAACGTTAAACACTTTAGGCAATTTATCAGTCTGGCTCTGGCTACTTTGGTAGATTTATTCCAAACTTCGCATGCCCGAGGTTCGAACATTGCTTTTTACAATATTTTAAGATTGGTATATGGAAAAGTCTAAGTCCTAGCCAGTGCACGACGTCGTAGATTTAAAAAGCACCATCACTTGGTGATGAAATTCTATTATTGTAATTCATAGGTACGTACTCGTAGGAGTGATCAAAGTTTTTAACGTGTTACGATACATTTCCCTTAATTTATATTTATATTATTTCCCTTAATTAATAATACGTTACGAGGTGTGTCACCACAACAGATAGCAGTAGCATAGCAAACAGGAGAGAAAGCCAGCTTTTTTCACCTCAAAATAAAAATATCCAAAAAAAATTTTTTAATTGATGAATCAAGAGCAAAATAAAATTATTAATTTCCAGTAGACGATTGTGCATATGCGAGATTAGTGTACATTGTTGTGGAAGATACAAAGCAAGGATTTTCCCATGTGTTTTCGTCACCATGTTTACGTTCTTTAGTAAAGCGATTATATTCTCGTCGATCCCGAAAATCATTCAGCAACTTCCAGCCTATTAATGTCCCTATACCAATCAATATAATCGCCAGTAGAAGGGAACCACCAACTTCTGCAAGAAAAATATATAGTATATAAGTAAGCGAAATCGAGTAGATACTTCATTTTAGTACGCTTCAGAACGGAGATCGGAAATCGTGTTTTATTATTATATACATTATTTTAAACCCGCATGATATCTAAAAAAATAATACAAATTTCGCAGAGAGAATGTAAATAGGTAATTAATTTACAAGATACGCGTTAAACACGCTTTATGAAAAATCATGACTATATAAAAAAATCTTTTTCCAATATTTAAATACAACATTAATTGGAAACAACCTCAAAAATAAAAAGTCGAATTCAACTTATTTTTTTTAACTGAGATAAGGGTCGTTGCTGCGTACGATTTAATGAGACCCCATCTCATGCCGTAGATGTGGCAAGAGTCAACTATGGGAAATGAAAAAAATCATGGATTCCAACAAATAGTAGAATAAACAACTCGAAATTTTTTAGACTGACAATACACATAGTAGCAGCAAAATGTATAGTGCGACGTGTCTATCGGTAAATCCTCTAATCTGGGCAGATACTTGTGCTTAATGGAAGAACTGTTATAGGCGGTAGCATTTCAATTGAATAAAAGCAAATTGTATAATTCAAACTTCCAAACTTCAATATAAGCAAGTAACTCTGTCTGTCTGTCTGTCTGTTTGTTTGGCTGTTTCGGTTTCACGCCTAAACCTAAAGCTGAACCAATTTTCATGAATTTTTCATGAATTGAATGAGATACCATTGAATCTTCTCGAAAAAAATAAAACTTGTAGAGGGCGAAATCGGGGATGACAGTTTGTCTATGGAACCAATAATTTCTTATGTTACTAGCATAAATATGAACTTCAATGTTCATATTTATGCTTTTGGTAAGACATAAATATGAACTTCAATGTTCATATTTATGCTTTTGGTAAGACATAAAGAGTGTTTCAGCGTTTTTGAAAAATCATCTTTCGAGGGTACCGTAAAATAGGTCATGATTTCAATTTTTTTTATCTATATAATTTCGGTGATGTAATTGCTGTTAGCCTTTTTTGGGTTTTACAGCTTCATCGGATACTGTGCTCACGGGCCAGGGGCCCGCGTGCCAGGTTTGGCATTGACCCAAACATAAATACATAAATAAACTCCTACAATAACCTCGAAATTCGGACTGTAGCGTTTGCTGCGTGCTTGCGCGATTTAGAATATCTCTAAAAGGTTTTTAAGTCGCCTAAAGACCGTCCGAGGGAGGCTGCGGGCCTCCATTAGGACTGTCGACTTGTGTGTCGGTAACTCGGGGCGGTGAGAACCGCCCTGCCTTTTTTTTATCTTTGTAGTCTGTAGAGAGTAGTTTACCGCTAGCACAACGATAGTATTAATCAATAATTCAAGTGGATGATCGATCTACTTACAAAAGAGGGCGTATTTGATGAAACTCTATGTTACATGTTTAGCGTAGAATGGCTAAACAAAGACTATTCCACGCCCACCTATTTCTTTGGCTGCTTGAAAAACTATGCGCTAATGATGTCCATCATTTAATTAGTGCCCAATTTCTTAAGCCTGAACGAAAATCCTGCCTTGGACGAAATCGTTAATACCCACATGGTTTTACAGACCCTGCAGCGCATTTAAATACAGTAATGAATGGAAAACGGTCGCTGAACAAAGAGATTTAGCGAGAGCATAGACAGCATACAGTCACAGGCAAAGATGGGATGGGCTTCGTACCGGCGAGGTTCCCTAGAGCAGCCGATTTACTGCAGCTAGAGCTAGAGCAGAGATTTACTGTTAGCAAGTTATCAACCAACCAAATGTTGAAATATGTAACAGCGTCGAATACATAAGAGGCGACTAAGGTATTGTACCAACAGCCTTTATTTGTGCAGAATAACACCATAATATGCAATGCTGTCACTATACTGCTCGTGGGAACGCAATGGGGAGGAAGATTTTTTTTAAACGTACCAAAATAGCGGCGACGTGTTTCGTCAACCATCACGTCTCGTTTCCCGCGAGGGTGACTGGCCTCTTCCTACACCTTATATTGGAAAACGGCGTGACTGTATGAATGTATGTAACCTTTGAACCGATCGATCGTTACGAAATTCGGGACAAAGATAGCTTGCATCTCGGAGAAGGGAATAGGATTTGTAGGAGCTCTTTGATTTTCCGGAATAAAAATTCCCGCGACATTTTTAAAAAACCTAAATCCACGCAGACGTAGCCGCAGACTTCAGCTATTTTTAAATAAATGAATGTCGACTATAAAATCAACGTAAAATACATGCTTATATGAAATAAAACTTACTGTAATAACTTTCTACACAGTCTTTTTCTAACGGTATTAATAATTCGATACCGTACTTTTCCACGTCATATCTATAAATAAAGTGGGTGTAGCACCAAACATTGACTTTGAAGTGACAGGTATGCCAATTTTCATCAGTCGTCTTAAGCAATTGAATCTTCTCGGTTACATTAATGTTTATATGTTCATCACAATCTGAGCAATTGCTATTACCACTATGATGACATAGTGCGCACTTTTCCAGTAGGCGACATTGTCGTCCTTGACAATCGAGACATGGATCAACTCTACAAAAACTATCCTGATTGTTCCTCGCATCCCATGAACCCAAAGGTTGGCAACGGCATTCGCCACAAATGCATTTTCCTCGATCATTGCAGGTCTGAAAGAAAATAGTAACTTATCTTTTTATTGATATTAAAAAGGAATTTTTTGAAGTGACATGTATTTCGACACTTTAGTTGCTATAAATTTATAATGAGCTAGAACCAACATTGTTTTTCGTTATACGACTTTTATTGCGCTTAAAAATAGATATTGATATAAAAAAAACTATCAGAGAATACACATAAAATAAATTGCACTCCGTTAAGAATTTTCAAAAATTAGACAGTAAAAGCACTATTTCTGAAAACATAATTTATTCAATATTATTAATAGATTTAAAATATGATTATTTATGTACAAAATATCATTGTTATCTAGTAGTATTAAAAAAAAAGCAAAGCAAAGCAAAGCACTCCTCTCCCTGGACATCCAAAAGTCGAGTGGGCCCTATGGAATTCCCCCTATTGTGTTGAGGATGTGTGCTCCAGAGTTGGCACCGGTCCTTACGCGTCTTTTTCGGTACTCCTACTCTCTAGGCGTCGTCCCGAAGGCATGGAAGACAGCTTTTGTGCACCCGATCCCCAAGAAAGGCGACCGCTCAGATCCGTCCAACTACAGACCGATCGCCATCACCTCCTTGTTCTCCAAAATAATGGAATCCATTATAAACTGCCAACTCTTGAGGTACTTAGAGGAGCACCAGTTGATTAGTGACTGCCAGTACGGCTTCCGTCGGGGTCGCTCAGCTGGTGATCTTCTAGTGTACCTCACTCATCGATGGGCGGAGGCAGTAGAGAGCAAGGGGGAGGCCCTGGCAGTTAGTTTGGACATAGCGAAAGCCTTTGATCGGGTCTGGCACAAAGCGCTTCTCTCGAAGCTTCCTTCATATGGGCTTCCCGAGAAATTGTGCAATTGGGTCACTAGTTTTCTCACAGACCGGAGCATCAAGGTCTTAGTTGACGGTGCATGCTCGGAATCCAAGTCTGTGAACGCTGGTGTCCCACAAGGCTGTGTGCTATCGCCAACCCTGTTTCTTCTGCATATCAATGATATGTTACAGATTAGTAACATTCATTCCTATGCAGACGACAGTACTGGTGATGCCTTATACACAGGCCGTCCCAATATTTCTCGGGAACACGTCGACGAGCACCGGAACAAACTTGTGTCTGAAGTTGAGATTTTGTTAGACAAAATCTCGGACTGGGGCCGACTAAATTTAGTCGAGTTCAACCCTAACAAGACACAAGTTTGCGCATTTACCGCAAAAAAGAAACTCTTCGTCGTATCACCTGATTTCGAGAGCACTCCCCTTGTTGCCTCAGCCAGTATCGGAATCCTTGGCGTCGACATATCGAGCAACGTTCAATTTCGCGGTCACTTGGAAGGGAAGGCCAAATGCGCCTCCAAGAAGCTTGGCGTGCTCAGTAGAGCGCGACAGTACTTCATGCCGGCCCACCGCTTGCAATTTTATAAAGCGCAGGTTCGGCCGCACATGGAGTACTGTTCTCATCTCTGGGCGGGGGCACCCCAGTGTCAGATCCTTCCATTTGACCGCATTCAACGAAGAGCGGCTCGAATTGTTGACGACCATGTCCTATCTGATCGGCTCGATTCCCTGGCTTTGCGAAGAGATGTTGCATCTCTTTGCATTTTTACAGGATCTACCATGGGGAGTGTTCCGAGTAATTGTTCGGATTAATTCCAGCCGCTGAATTTCACCATCGCACCTTACGGCATAACCTCAAATTCCATCGTCACCACCTTGATGGTTGGCATTCCACCACAGTGCGTTTTTCGCGGAATTTTCTGCCACGCACTTTCACTTTATGGAATGTTCTGCCGTCAGCGGTTTTTCCGGACCGATACGACTTAGGGACCTTCAAGAAAAGAGCCTATTCCTTTCTCAAAGGCCGGCAACGCATCTGCTACTCCTCTGGTATTGTAGGTGTTCATGGGCGGCGGTGATCACTTACCATCACGTGAGCCACCTGCTCTTTTGCCTCCTATTCTATAAAAAAAAATTTGTCATAGTCATCAACGGCTTGTTAATAGTTAGTTAGATGGAAATCGGCCTTTCCCAAAACAGGAGGATATGCCGCTATCGCAAGCATGGCTGGCAGGCGTGGCAATGCCACCGAACAATGCGCAAAATCGAGGATCCGCTGTTTATGTAAAGCCATATAATTGTCTTGGCATTTCCCTTATTCGAATCTTACTTCGCCCAATGTAAGAGACAGAAAAGGCAGATATTATAAAAAAATACAATGATGAGATGTTTCAGAAATGTATGCTTAACTTTAGTAATAATGAAACTCTTACTTTGTTTCCGATAGTACAGAATTTTTCAAGTAGGTTGCAGTCACAAGCCTCTCCAGTCCATCCAGAGTAGCATTTACACTTGCCGTGTATACAGTCTCCATTATTGTGACAGGAACTCTTGCAATCAGCTGAATTATATTGGCAGTATTGTCCCTCAAACCTTAAAACAATAAAAATAATTTTCGTGGACTTGTGATTTTAGTTTATCAAAATAAAAAATTTCATTTACTCGCGACTTTGCCGACCATTTTAATCAGGATACAATTTTCTTTCAAATATTCTATATATTGAAGGAGCAGACTTCATGCACATATATGGTGTTAAATAAGACAATGAAATAATAATTAAATCACGACTATTTATAATATATGCAAAAATATGTATGCGGAAAATGTACACAAATCAATATCCATGTATGTAAAAATGAAGAGTGCTACTTTTCATTGTTGGAAAGTCATGTAAATCCACTTACTACTATAATATAATATAATGGTATGGTACATACTATTTTATTATGGTAGTAATTGTATTATATTACGTCTACTGTCTCTTTTTTCAAAAAAGCTTTAAGCTTTGTTGCGAAATCAATAAGTCCTCTGCTGAACATAGTCCTCCCCTATAGATTGTCAAAACGGTCCTGAGCATTCCTGCAAAACCATGCATGCTCCATGTAGTAGAGGTCTTTCTTCTCAACGGTTATCGGTTCTACGGCCAATATGACTGGCCCATTATTGATTCGGCTTTTTAAAAAAAATCGTGTTTCTAGCAAAATTTTTTCATTGTCATTGAACATAATTCATATTTTTTTCAAAAGTGTACAGCTATCATTTTTACACAACAATTGCAAATGACTCGCTTGGCATGGATAAATTAAATTTTAAAATTTTCGCGTTTCGAACACATTTTAACAAATATGGTAATGACCTCGGCATGCATGCCGAAACGTCGATCAATATAATTAAAATTTATTAGTTACGACTCGATATATAATATGTGTTATAATAAACTAAAGAAAATGGAAGCGTTTCATACGGTGATCTACAAATGCAACTGCCGCAGTGACAAAATCCATTGCCCTTGCACAATTCGGTGCTACCGGGTGATATGCAGGTGGAGTTGTCAAATTCCTTGGTACTGCTAGTAGCAGCACATTGACATTCATCGCCGAATCTGTGTAGCAAACACGAATAATAACTTATTATACTATAAACATATAAACTGTTTAACATAAGTGTCACATGAGAAGAAACTAATAATTATCAATACCTAATTGAAGTGTAACATTTTGCTAAGATCGATAAAATAAAAGTAATATAAAAAACCTCCTGTCCGATTTCTATCCAACGACATCTTACAGTTTACAACAAGAGCTTACGAGTATATTTCGCAGAATATAATCATCATTCATCATCATCATTTCAGCCTACCATAGTCCACTGTTGAACATAGGCCTCCCCCATAGATTGCCACAAAACACGGTCCTGAGCCACCTGCATCCATCGACTTCCTGCAAAACCGTGTAGGTCGTCGCTCCATCTAGTGGGGGGTCGCCCTACACTGCGTTTGCCGGTACGAGGTTGCCACTCGAGAACCTTTCTTCCCCAACGGTTATCGGTTCTCCGAGCTATATGGCCGGCCCATTGCCACTTCAGCTTGCTAATCCTTAGGGCTATGTCGGTTACTCTAGTTCTGCTGCGGATAACATCGTTACGGATTTTATCTCGCAGAGAAACTCCGAGCATAGCCCTTTCCATAGCTCGCTGAGCGATTCTGAGCTTCCTCATGCGGCCTGCAGTGAAGGACCACGTCTCGGTTCCATATGTTATCACTGGCAACACGCACTGGTTGTACACTTTTGTTTTGAGGGATTGCGGTATACTCGACGAGAAGATGTGACGCAGTTTCCCGAACGCTGCCCAGCCGAGTTGGATCCGTCGATTGACCTCTTGGTCGAAGTTGGACCTACCTAGTCGGACAATCTGTCCTAGGTATACATATTCGTCAACAACTTCGATCGTAGTGTTCCCAACAATAACCGGTATAGGTGTGACATGGACGTTAGACATGATCTTCGTCTTGTCCATGTTCATCTTAAGACCTACCCGTTGGGAGACACTATTGAGGTCATTGAGCATAGCGCTAAGGTGCTCCAGCGATTCTGCCATTATGACTATGTCGTCGGCAAATCGAAGGTGAGTGATGTATTCGCCATTGATGTTGATACCGTATCCTTTCCAGTCCAGTAGCTTGAAAACATTTTCCAATGCAGCGGTGAAGAGTTTCGGGGATATTACATCACCCTGTCTTACACCTTTCTGCAATTGGATCGGTTTCGTACTCTGGTTCTGTACTCGGATAGCCATCGTAGCATTGGTATACAAGCACTGCAACGCATCGATATACCGACAGTCAATTCGGCACCGCTGAAGCGACTCTAGCACCGCCCAAATTTCGACGGAATCGAAGGCTTTCTCATAGTCCACATACGCCAGACATAGCGGAAGATTGTACTCTTCGGTCTTTTGTACAATCTGGCGAAGGGTATGTATGTGGTCTATGGTACTATAGCCTTTTCGGAATCCGGCTTGTTCGGGAGGCTGGAAGTCATCAAGTCTGCTTGCGAGACGATTCGTTATGACTCTCGAAAACAGCACGTAGACGCGGCTTAGAAGCGATATCGGTCTATAGTTCTTCAAGAGGGCGTTATCGCCCTTCTTGAAGAACAGGAACCAGAATATAATATAGTGCGAAAATTATTTGTTTCTCAAATTTTCGCTTCTCAGGTACACCGACCGCTAAGTAATACCTGTGGCCCAAAATATGTGTCGTTTCTTCGAATTTGATTGTTTATGTATACAACCAAATTGGAAAAAAATATCTGTGTCAGTCATGTGGTGCTGAAAGTACTTCCCATAACTTTTTAGACTAATTGATGATATCCTCCTGGCCAATGTTCACGGATGTAACTTCCGAATACTGACAGAAGCTAGCAACTGCGCAAGAGATATTATAGTGCTACAAATGTATGCATATAAACACAGAGGTACTCACTGTGTCCTTACCTTCCCGCGCCCGATGTATCTCTGATGTAATAAGATCGGAGGTAGATTATTGGATTCAGTGCCAGAGACACTGGGATGTTGATGACACTGACACTGATCTCTAGTTGAGAGAAAGTTGGCTGCCTTCGAGGCCAAATTATTCCCCGACAAGGCAATCCGACCCCCGTTGAGAACATCTACAACGACCAGTGCGATCAAGCCAACGTCAACGCCGGCGCAGCCGCCAAAGCCCAAAAGCCGCAAGGCGAAAAAGAGAAGAAGGAAGAACTTTTCCCATCCACCTGTGGCAGATCTGCCTCCTGTAACTGCACCAGAGACGCAAGCCTAAAAAACCTGCTACTACGGTTAGTTCATGGGCAGATGTGGCCAAAAGGCCAAAAAACCTTAAAGCAATACAACAAGGGTCAACAACACCAAGAGCGGCAACTCCCCCGGCACCCAAACAGAGGCCGACTAAAATGAAAATAATGCGCGCTCCTACAACCGCAGCAGTCACGGTCACGTTGCCAGAAAGCTCCTCTATTACTTTCGCGAAAGTAATGGAGGAAGCCAAAGCCAAAATCCGCTTAGCGGATATAGGCATTTAGGCGGTCCACCAAAAACGGGCGGTAACCGGAGGCCTCCTGCTGGAGATTGGTGGCCCTGACAGTAGATCGAAGACGGACCAGTTGGCAGCCAAAATGCGCGAGGTCCTCTCAGGTATAAACTTCCGTATCAGTCGCCCGATTAAAACGGGCGAAGTCCGACTGAGGGACCTTGACGACGCTGTCAGTCCTGCGGAAGTGGCAGCAGCAGTTGCTGAAGTAGGTGGCTGTTTGGTGAATGACATCAAAGTGGGAGAAGTCCGCCGAACACCCAGGAGTATGGGGACATGCTGGGTTCGGTGCCCAATCACGGGCGGAAGCTTTCCCGTGGCCCTACCAACATACGCCGAGGGCGGAACACCATGGGGTTTTAATTGGTGCAAGTTTGACATACCCTGTCCTTCCCCCCATGACGGCGGGTAATTCGTTAGGAATTTCCCCATCTAAAAAAAACCGTGTATCTGTATGAAACCTACGGAAAAATTTTGGAGATGGACTCTATGGACTCTAACTTCACAACCACATGGCAACTTGCTGTCATAAAATAAAATGCGTATAACAAATTTCAATACCTGTTCGCATTACACTGACAAATTCCGCATCTATAATTTCCAGATTTATTGCAGCGTATAGAACTATAGTCATTTGTACAATTGCATTCTTTAATAATATCGATTTCTAAAGTTATTTTGTCGCCAATTCCCGTAATCATTATCTCAACCGGAAACGTATTAGTTTCAAAATACTCCAACAATTTAATAGTACCGTTAAATTGTTTTTGTTGTCCAGTTTTTATATCACAAACTTTTTTTTGTTCAGTAACACAATCAGGATTGAATTTGATATCAATATTATTTCGGTGCTTAGTTTTCACTTTCATTTTTATGCTCTTGGTAATTTCCTAAAACAAAACACACTGTTAGGTATACGAATTTTAAATACATACTGATGAATGTTTTAAGCAATTGAAAAGGAATCATGCTATTCCTTTTGAGAAAACTTATAAGCTTTTGACAATCTTATTAAAAATTGTTATTTTGTAATTTTAAAAAATTACTTACCTCGTATATATTTTTAAGAATTAAAGCCATATCTCCACTATCGTAAGTAGTAACCCTCGATTCATGCACAGCACTACTTAATTTTGCGTAAACACTTTGCATATCGTTTTTAACAGCAAATATTATTGTAACACCTTTATCCATTGCTAATTTATTTATCATTCCTACAGAAGGATAATCCATTTCAAGTTCTTTCAGATACACACCATTTTTGGTATAACAATGACCATCAAAAGGCTTAAACATCCCAGCTATTTTCCCATCTCCAGCAGCGTGATAAGGAGCATCCGTCAAAAATGCGATAATTTTTCTAGAATTATTTCGCCATCCAATTTCACTTTTACATAGTAATACTTGTGCCAGAGCATCTAAACCGCCTTCAGGATAGTCAAAATTATCACCTGGAGGTGCGTTGTTAATAGCGTCCCTCAAGGTTATGTAACTTGATGTTAACTTAAGATGGTGTTTAAAAGAATAAGTTAACGAAGAGTTTGTTGCACTGAAACACGCAACATTTTTTATATTTGAAAGGGTATGTGAAATTGCCGTTTAAAATATAACTGCATACTCAAGCGATTCCGCTGGCATGGAAATGTTAAATAAAAAAAATACTGTGAAAGCCAAGAATTATATTATTTATTAGATTATAACGTTCAGAATTATGGATCATATAAAAAGGCGATAAATATCTGAAACTTTCGTATGATACTTATCACTGACTAGCTATGCCCTGCGGTTTCACCCGCTTAAAAAAGCTGACCCCGATCGATGATATACATATATACTTCCCTATTTGAATCGGATTTTGGTGTATTAATTTTTTTGCGCGGAACCTTAATCATTTTTCTATTAAATTATATCTGTTATCAGTCAGTGAAATTCCCGTCAAAATCGGTCCATCCGTTTCGGAGATTACCCGGAACGAAAGAACAGACAGAATGACAAAAATACATCTCGACCCGTACATACTTTTATAAGGATTGAGTAAATCGCTGTTATTTTGTTGTACAAACAGACACTTTAATTTTATTTATTTGTTTAGATGTCTTATGTTGTTTTTTTTTTAAATTCTGACTTCACTAACGAATCCAACTTCGTCGTATTTGCAGAGAATATGACAACCGAATGAAAGAAATCTAAAAGGTTGTGTTGGTTCTTTTTTCGAGATTTCGATTCAATTTTATATTGTTAATATAATAAGTAGGTACTGACAATTATTCCATTAACATTATGCCAATAATTTATTTTTAGGATACTTAACAACCCCAGGCGGGCATGGTGTGTACCATGCAAAGTTTCCTTGGAATACTTGGAAGGTTTTGTAGTGCTTCTGAGGAAAAGGCCTATTTTCAACAGTGGACCTAGAGTGAAGCTAACGAAGATTTTTAAATCTTAGTCATACTGTACACAATTTATAAATTGATGACGTCGCAAATTAACGTAGTGTAAAAAAAAAGGAAAATGAATATATAATTATCTAAAAAGTAAATTAATGTTGATTTCATTTCATTGACTTACTTCACAAATGGTATGGTGTTTTTATCCACAAAAGTCCCCAAACCTAATGATAAGTTACTAGTCATGTTACTAATAGCCGCATATATATTTTTACTTTGTTTCGCAGTTTCTGACTTGATATAGGACATTGATTTGGACGCATCTATAAGAAAATAAATATCAACAGGATAATCTGTAGCTTCCTGGTAAGAAAAGTTGAAGTTAATCGCTTGCCCTGGACGTAGCTTAACTTTGTATTTTTGAGGTTTTATCTGAACGATCTTCCCAAGACTTGCACTGAAAGGTTCATCATCAACAACATCAATAGAGCTTGTAGGATATTTCAAATGATTTAAACACCAATCTTTTGTTTTCGACTCAAATGATCTACACCTTTGACCGCGCTTTAAGCCATCCTGTAAAGAAATAATATTATATATATATATATATATACTGGGTAACACATTATTATGCTTTGCTTTAACTCGCTCTTCACCTATTTTCTTTCAGTTTTAATTTGTTCGCAACGGTAACTTTTGCGTAATTACAATTTAAAACTGAAGCTGCGAGATGGTTGTTGTTTCCAGATACCCTACAAAGGGTATCCTACAAACAAGAAACATATTTTTATTTCTCTGAAATCTTGGAACCTTCCTTGAAATTCATCTGACAGTGCAGTTATATAATTTAAAATTGTCGGTCAATAAATGGTTAAGACGTGTTTTCTGTCGCAAATTTTAGTATTAGGCCACAGCGCATTGATTTTTCGGTACTGCAGCGGCCATAAGCAGTGAACATAAATATGTTTTAGACTATTTCATAATTGTAAATAATTTTACACGCTGCTTCAATTTCAACGCATATTTTTTCGTACTATTTTGGTAGGCCGAAAACGGTATTATACAATTATATTTTTGTTTAAATTTTTACATTTTACATTTTGGGTAATGGTTATCATTATTTATTTGTTACCGTAATTTGGCGGCCGAAAACTAATAGGATTCACATGGACAATAATTGGAAAACAAAAATAATTTGATCCATAATACGTTATGAACATCTCCGAACCACAGCAACAGCCATCGCAGTCACAGCACCAGACGACTTTCGGGACAACGCGTACTTCTTAGTCCCTCAGCCACTGAGGATCATCAACGGCGGGGATCCTCCTCTCAGGCTGACGACTCCTGCGGCATGAACACTGTCTCACCGCATTTCCAGACTACACAACATCGCCGGACGACTGAACATCTCCTCGCTCACTACGACTTCCTGCCTTAGCGGGGAGTGATGTAGTCACATCTATCTCGCCACATTAAAAAATATCTCATACATTCCATAATCGTGCTATGAAAGTTTCTGAGATGCGAACTCTATATACAACATCTAAATATTACTGGTAGGAGGTGACGTCCTCCCCAAATCAGACCACCTGATCTGCCGGGCAGCTACCCTTTTTATTTGGCAACAGCATCCACTAAAGTCGCTTTTGATATTTAAAAAAGTCAAAGAGATACATTCGTAGTTTAAGAAATAAATTATATAAAAAAAATATTGTGTTTGCAGAGAAACGGTAGATATTTTGAACAATTATTACTGTAGCACCTGCTAGGTAACTAGTAATCACAGACTACACAGTATGCGATGAGTTCCCTAAATATACTGTCTTATTTATGGGCACGCGGAACAATGATCGGTGTGACACGTCGCTCCACTTCTTGAAGGCCCGAGACTGCGGGTAGCTGTTTTGATAGCTACCACCCAAACACATATACTACAGTTACGATATCGATATAAATAACTATTAATTAAGTAAATATCCATCCAAAACTATGCGAAAAAATCACGATATTCCTTACGAGAAAATTTATATTCTAATTTTACCACCTTATTAAAATTTGTTAGTTTATCATTTAAAAAATAAAACATTTCCCACGTATATATTTTTAAGAATGAAAGCCATATCTCTACTACGGTAAGTAGTAACCCTCACGGACGGCATTCACGCACGGCATTACTTAATCTTGCGTAAACACTTTGTTCGCATCATTCTTAACAGCAAATATTATTCTAACACCTTTGTCCATCGCTAATTTATTTGTCATTCCTACAGAAGGATAATCCATTACAAGTTCTTTAAGATACATAACATTCTTAGTGTAACAATGATGACCAAAAGGCTTAAACATCCCACCTAACTCCCATCTCCAGCAAATTGTGTGGACACACAAAATTCCACCTGCAAGTGTGGTGCTAATAACGACCCTCAAGGTTTTGTAAATATCGATCCGTAGATAATAATTTGTAAATAAGATGATTTCGATTTTTTTAATACACCTAAGATACTATAAAGTGTAGTATGCGGTTGGCAGCAAAATCTGGTTTTACCTAAACCTTTTTTCCAACGCATTTATGACTATTGTTTTAAAAAGTTTAACGATAAAGCTGGACGATCTTATTTCACTATAGTACAACTGGACTAACTGGACGTTCCTTGATATGTTGACGCCAAGGATTCAGATACTGGCTGAGACAGCAAGGGGAGTGCTCTTGAAATAAGGTGATACGACTAAGGGTTTCTTTTTAGCGGTAAACGCACAAACTTGTGTCTTGATAGCATTGTACTGGACTAAATTTAATCGGCCCCAATCCGAAAGTTTGTCTAAAAAAATCTCAACTTCAGACACAAATTTGTTCCGGTACTCATCGATGTATTCCCGAGAAATATTGGCACGGCCGGTGTATAAGTCATCACCAGTGCTGTCGTCTGCATAACAATGAATTTTTCTAATTTGTAACATATCATTGATATGCAGAAGAAACAGGGTTGGGTATATCACACATCCTTATGGGACACCAGCATTCACAAACTTGGAGTCCGAGCATGCACCATCAACTAGGACCTTGACCTGTGAGAAAACTAGCTACCCAATTGCAAAATTTCTCGGGAAGCCTGCTCTCTAACCGCGCCGCTCACTCGGCGGCTAGCTGTCGTAGTAGAGTCAATATCACTTCCTAAGGCCTCATTTTGAGGCGAAACGCGTATCGTGGTCTCGACTTCAGTGGTGTATATTGTCTGGTGGTAGTGTAGTTGTGGAGGGTATCTGGTGCGCGGTGTTAGTTTGCTTGTGCACGCTACTGTGGGAGGGCGGGCGGTGCTCTTCAAAACTCGGTAATATACACTATTTTATATTTTGCATGCGGATTTCAGCAAATTAACTTTCTTTCTTTCATCACTCGTCATAACATGAACAATTATTATTTTTATTCATGTCTACAGTTTTTAACCTGCCTCTCAATAAAAGAAATAATGAAAATGACGCGATGATGAAGATCACCTACTAAAACTGTAGTTTTGCAAACTCGTTATCTTATGTCACGAAAATTCTAATATGAATTAGTAAAATCGAAATATAAACATACCATTGAACACCACGAGCATCCGTAGGGATTTCTGATGCACTCGTTACATGTTTCATATTTCTCGCAAAAGTCAACAGCTAGTACATTATTAAACATAAATGTAAAAGTAAATAACAAAGTAATTTCGAAATGCATATTTTAAAATATCAAAAAGAGTTAAATATGTACAGATATATTGAATATACTAATAAATATATTTAAGCCAGCGTGATTGAGGAAGGATATATTTATTTGTTTTTATTAAGGTCAATATTAATAAATACAAGTATTATTTGGTTTTATCCTTGAACTTCTTATACGTTTATAGAAATGTAAGAAGTATCTAAAACAATAGCGGGCTATTTAAAAAAAAGAGCTTATTCTCGAGCACAATATCGTTAATTTTCGAGCACCATCCGTTAATTAGTTAATTTATTCCATTCCAATATCAAAAGGCGCGGAAGCATGAACTTCTAGCTGTATTTCTGTAAAGCCGAGGTGGTGTGTCCATGAGAAGAAATAGCTGGCCTTGATGGATAACTTGCGTAAGTTAGTCAACTTGTCCTGCTGGTTTGAAGTTCAAAGAGACCTTAAAAACTCTAGTTTTCATGTTTAACACGATTGTTATATTCCATCCCAGTGCCGATTAAATATTTTTAAATGTAATTATAAGTTCTTCTCTGTATAATTTATCACGTAATCGGCATTTAGCGTTTAATTCTAACATTTCAGATAAACAAATAAAATAATTTGAGGTCCTGTGAAGTTTTTCAATCGTTTGAACCAACATGGACGTTTAACTGTGCTCAATAGACGGACATTTATCCTTTATTTACTCTACCATGTTACTTGCTGTAAGTATTTATTCAGAATCAATCACTCTTTTTCACATAATACCGCATGAAGAATTGTCGGTTTCGGTATTACATTAATAAATAATTTGATAAACACAACTCTTCTCCTCCCCTTAAACACCATCGACGATAAATGTTAGGTACCTATTGCACTATTTTCCGGTATGTGGTTTAATAACGTTGATAAATATATGTACAGTCATTTTGGAATATGTATTTATGTCTTTTTATATTACTTCAATATTATTATCATTGGTAGTTTTCCTATTTTATTAGTTGTCTGTCTGTTCAACCTGAATAACAATGGAAAATTTATTTTGATGAAATTAAAAAAAACTTTGATTTATTATTACCATAATATCTGACATACTAATTCATACAATGGATCTATACCAATAGCCCAGTACAGTTGAACTAGTAGATAATATATTTGCTAATCTGGTTAAAACTTAATTTTGTTGTACTTAATTTTGGGCTTTACTCGATATCTGCACGTGAGACTGCTTGAAAATAATACAGATAAACTATAGAAACAACCTATCAAAGCGCTTTTTTGTCACACTGCATAAAAGGACAAGTAAAAAAGTAATTATAACTATAAATTTTATTGGACAGTTCGCGTAATTATTTACGATTTTTATATCGCTGCGTTTCGTATTCGGAATGTATTTTTTTTTCTTTTTGGATAAAGTGATAAAACGAGTAAAACGTTCTCCTGATGGTTCACGGTCGAATAACTGGCCCTGCTACGGTACACGGATGCGCGCATAGGATTCCTAGCACCAGTAAATACGATACAAATAGAAATATTAAAAATCTTATCTCAATACATTGAAATAGAAAATAGATAGATTCTGTAGTCTTACAAAATCTATTCGTATTTTTTTCAACTCTAAACAAAATTTAAAACAGACAATTACGAAGTATCGACTATGTACTGAAGAAGGATAAATTACATTTATCACTTAATATTTTATACACAACAAGCTTGCCTCTTCTCTGCATATCAGTTTAAAATGATTTCAGTGAGATTTATTTTCTTTTTTATGTTTAATTTTTATACATATTTATGTGATTCCCATTGTCGCAATTTGGTAACGTGTGGAAATTGTATAGGCTATGCATTTGAACAATGTGTTTGGTGTCCCGCTGTGAGTATTCGCAATATTTTATTTTATTGTAAATAGGCCGACAAAGATGATGCCTATTTACCAATGAATTATATAAATCAAATCGATATACGGGTCTGAATGTATTGTGAGATTACCCTGTCTCTGTGTCATCGGACTCACATCTTCTTTACATCGGATATGTGAAAATGAGAAAGTACCTATGTGTTATTACAAATATATGTATTTACGCCACTGCAACATGTAGGTAGTTTTGGACAAGTGAGAGAGTGTGACTCGCAGTTGATAACTTCCGACAGTATACGGTAGTTATCGAAAATCGGCCACAACGAAATCATATCTGTCATCGTTACTATGCTACGGACGCGAAGTCACAGGACGTCAAAACTTTGGATAGAAATATGTTTACTACTCGTATTTACTTTAACGGATTTTAAACTCTAAAAATATTAGTAAACGTCATTGTTAAAGCTATATTTAAATCGGGGGCGAAAAATGGGCTACGGACGTTTTTCTGCCTACCACGTACATGAGAAAAAGGCATGAGTGTATGTATGTATGTATACCATTGTAGAAGTTAACTAAGTTTAATTTCTAATTAACTAGTCTAAACTTGTGGATGACCTGCGTATCATTATATTACTTAATAATTTCGGTTCGTTTCGTAAATCATTCTACATATCTCTTATGTTTGTAATATGCATTTCAGAGTTTTGTGCATTAGTTTTTAAATTCATTGTCGAAACACTTATACCATATGTTTCACATATGGTATAAGTATATACAGGTTTGTAAAGTTTTATTTGACTATATCTAACTGTAACTTTGTATAACATAATAAACTTTGTAGTTCGCATTGCATTTAATAACTGAATTTAGTTAACTCTCATTTGCATTTCATCTTATATGTTTTAGGAGGATCATAAAGAACGACGATGTGAATCGAAAAACTATCATGAAGAAAATAATTCATGGTGCAAAGAAACTGTTTATAATCCAACATTAAGTCACAAAATCTTACACAATGATACATTTAATTCTGATGAAGATAAAGGGAAAGTAGTTCAGTTTTTACCCCAGAAGATGGAAATTTTAGTTCGCCCAGGAATTCCTGTCACATTCAATATGTCATATAAGCCTGCTAAACATTATCCCTTAGATGTTTACTATTTAATGGATTATTCGTACACAATGCGTAATCATAAAAAACAACTTGAAGATCAAGGTTTGGAAATTTTCAGAGAACTGACAAAACTAACAAATAATGTTCAGTTAGGTATAGGAAGCTTTGTGGAGAAGCCTGCTTTACCTTTTGCTGGGTGAGTTTATTAATATATTTCACTTGCACCGCTGCACTGCCCCAGTGTGTCACATTTCGTTAAAATATTTTTATTTCTTTGTCATGTAGTCCTGAGTTTCCTGAGACTGCTGAGCGCATGGTAAATCAGTACTTAAAATTTAGGGTGACAGTAACGAGAATCGAGATGAGTTTGCACGCATAGTACAGAAATTTAAGGCGAGCGCTTGATCATAAGCTACCTCTAATATAATGCTTCATAATGAAATATTGCATGGCGATCAAATAACAAGAGTTCACAAAATATATGTTAATTAAAATAAGCTATTAGTTAAGCTCGATCGATTTATATTGAGATATATTATTTCAATATGTCTATTTATTAATTTCTTTAGTGCGTATAATTTTTTCTACATCAAAATCAAAATTTAAATGCGTTCTTCTTATTCATCAGCCTCATAGACATAGACCTTTCCCGAGTCGGGATGAATTCCCATAATCGCCACGCTTTGCAGTCGGATTGACGATCGCAGTACCAGACACTTCAAACTTTAGACGCTGCTGCCCGTCTCCAGACTAAATAATTCAGGTCCGGCGTACTTGAGATCGTTTTAACACCATCAATTGTAGGGAAGGAGATTTTCAAGGCTCTCCCTTAATCGTTTTTTAAAATATTTAAGGTTTAAAATGGGTCGTTACATATTGTTTAACACAAAATGTGAGTTAATTAAAAACGTTTTATTGCATTTTTCACATAAGTAGTTAAAAATTTATGGATATTGTACGTAATTCACTGCTGTGTAATTTCGAAATTTAAAATTTTTCAGACCAGACGACGTTGCCTTTTCGTTTAAAAACCTTTTATCTTTAACCCGAAATATGACTTTATTTCAAAATATTCTTAATGACAACTTCACGGGTTCTAATCTTGATGACCCCGAAGCCGGCCTTGATGCACTTATGCAAACTATGGTATGCCTAAATGAATTAGGTTGGAGGAAAAATGCAAGACGCATTATAGTCTTGAGCACAGACTCCACATACCATAGCGCTGGTGATGGAAAATTTGTTGGAGCGGTAAAACCGAATGATATGAAATGTCACCTTGAAAACAATAAATATACAGGTTTAGTTCTCGACTATCCGTCTGTAAGTCAAATCAATAAAGTAGCCATCAAACACAACTTTAAAATAATATTTGCTGCAACACCTGACGTGGAAATAGTGTATAAAGGATTGGCTAAGAAAATACGAGGTGCAAAATATGTGCAATTGGATAAAGGTTCTAATTTGGTAACGATAATTAAAAATCAATATCTGGTGAGTTCAACAATACATTTACATACCAGTGTAGCATCACATTCGATCTAAAATACCCTTCGTTTTTTAGTACAGTAAAAATACCATAAGCTCAGCGATCAGTGTACCTGATTACTAGTTCCGATCCGAGAATAACGGTATACACACAAATATGTACACGCGCAAGCACACCCGCAAGCTTATGAGCACATTTTGAAATAATGTAATGACTTCCCTCTTACTTTTCAGGAGCTATTAAGAAGTGTAGACATGAATACAGAAATGCCGGCCCATGTAGAGCTTTCATTGGAGCCTGATTGCCGAATAAAAGGCAATTGTATCGTAAGACATAATGAAGCGATTAACATAAATGCAACACTTAAAGTGAAATTTTGCCCTACCAGTAAAAGTCCATATACAGTGCGGTTAAGCCCTATGGCATTAAATGAACAATTAATGATTTCATTACTGAGTGATTGCGAATGTAACTGCGAAAGAAATATTTCGAAAACTGCTTTTAATTCAGTAAAATGTAGCAACAACGGAATATACCAATGCGGAATTTGTAAATGTAATGAAAACAGGTAAAAAAAACTATTGAATATAGTTAAAATATTGAATTCTTTAATTTATTGAAAACCGAACACAGCATATTGTGTTAAACTAAAACATTTTTTATTATTTATACTGCCTTGTTTTGTGCGATCTATCGGGGTGGCCTATGTTCAGCAGTGATAAGGTGTAAAGCTGTAATTATTATTATGATGATGATGATGATGATACTACGAATATTTGGTTTCTCAAAAAAGCTATGTTTCAAGTTTACAGATTTTTGGTTCAAGAAATCGATAAACTCATCATAAGGAAACTTCGTTTTAACTTCCTTCAGTGTGAATAAATATGTTGAAACGCCCTCAAATATCAAGTATAGAAACGATATATATATATACATAGAGATAGAGAAATAAAAGTCTGGTGCTGTTATAGAGCACCTTATAAACTTTAAAGTAGGAACCAAAATAGCTTAAAATTCAGATTCAACTAATGTTTCACTACAATTGAACCTGAAAAAAGCGGTAAAGTCTAAAGTTTACCACGTAAACTTAAGAGGCAGTTTAGTTAAATGTATTTTAGTTGTATGAATGTTGCATATTTTTGAAAAAAAAGCTTATTCAAAACCTTGTTTAAGCCTTAAAGAATATTTAATCAAAGATTTGTATCAGCTGAGTTTCCATCGATTGCCCCCATGTGCTTGCTGGCCCACCATATCTTTATTTGCCGCTTGACTGTCAGCCAACTGCGATTGTCGCAGGATTTCCCTATTCTATTCGTAGTATGTGGCCAATCCATCTCCATTTTCGTACGGCAATTTCTTTGACAATTGGAGTCTGATGACACTTCTTCAACCACAAATCTTGGTTGGTGATCGTATTTGACCTGCGAATGCGGTATATTGCACCAAGTAATTTCTTAATGACCACTTGAATTTATTGTCAAAGCTTTGATAATTTTCCACGATTCAAAGACATACTACGAAAGAAACGTAACTAGTGAAGGGAGAACTTGATGCTCACTCTCTTTTTATCGGGTAAGAACACTATACCTCCACAACGGCCGAAGCTAAGTCGAAATCCTTCTCAGAACACCTTTGTTAGTTAAGGTACCTCTGAAGTATGTAAAACTTGACAATTATTGAGAAGGGGATTTGTCTGTCCAGAGGTATGCCATCAAAGTATTGCGAGCAAATCCGCATAACGATTGTCTTGCAATATCGAATGTGAAGCGATTCCAGAATACTGGTCAGTAAGCTTACTGTAGGCGATTTAGATTTCTTTGTATTGGCGACTGTATCAATACAGTGTCAGTGTTAGTAAAAAAAATATAAAACATTAAAATTTCAAATCTTTCCAATGTTTTAGGTACGGTGATGATTGTCGATGTGAAGGTACTTCTTCCACTAGTATCGATTTGGATAAATGTAAAATTGAAAAAAATGACACTAATTATTGTAACGGAAGGGGAACATGCAGGTAAATGAATATTTTATAATTAATTATTATCTAAGTGTCAATAGACTAAAACGAATTAAACATATCATTTTCACAATTATTCAATTTTATAGAAAGCATAGAAAAGTAACATAAATAACACACAATAAAATAACATACAATAATTTAATTCAGTTATAAGGTACACTCTCATTGAAATTGATTATGCTCGTACACTACCGATGCAAAGTTTGGAAACATTAAGGTAATTTAAGTAAAAACCACAATTAATGAATATAGATGTGATATATCATTATTAAATCTTAATTAAACCTTGAGTAACAAACAAGTAAATAGATTGATGATAAAATAAAGATTTTAAACAAATTTTTAGTAAATTGATTGATGGATACGTGATGAAGCTAAAGTCAGTGCAAGGAAAAGGAAATTGGATTCTTATAAATATTATTATAAACAACTAACAAACATTGTTAATGTTGCAATCACAAACGAAAAAAGGCTATTTTAAGTATTATATTAGCTCCTGGACAATTAACCCCGTGCTCTTTGGAAACAATAAAAAAGACGATACATTACTTCCTGGGCAATTTAATGACGCGAACACAATAAATAATTATTTTGAACGGGCAGGGAGATTTTAACGTTTCACTTTCCCGGTTTACTTATTACCAAATCTATTATTTTCAAAAAGGTAACTGAAACAGAGGTCAGTAAAACTATAAGTTCTTTACAGTCAAATGCAATACGTTGTGATGTAATTTCTTTACGGAGATGGTAACTTTTGCCGGATGTCGGGCAACATGCATGCATGCATGCATGCGTAAGTGGTAACGCCTATTTCCAAAAAGAGAAATATCAGGTTTCCGAAAGTAGCATAGCACGACAATCGCTTTAATTGAAGTTGTCGATAACATTTTAGACGCAACACTGGAGAATACGTAATACTGGAGAGGGTACTCTTGACCTTGCTTGATTGACACGTGCTTTCGATACCCTGGATGTCTCCCTATTATTGTCAAACAAAGCCATGCTGAAGTTTAGCTGGGCATATGCTGTTTTCGTCATGTTTTAAATATAGTGTGTATAGCTCTTTCAACTTTTACATTTGATTGAGGTTATTTAGGTGGGGATGTTATACATTGGAAATTGCAATTTAATGAAAACTATGTAAATATAATAATTACGAAAATGTTTATTAGTGGATATTACATATATATTAATACACACTCCTGCGTATCGCCGCTCCGGTGATCGCGTGGCAGTGAAAGGGGCACGCCTTCGGTGCGACTGCACGCGATAGTGTATCATCGGGGAAATGTTTATACATTAATTTGAATGAATACAGTTGTAAACGCATTAACATTCTTTGCAGACGAGCTGGACCATTCACTAATGGTTTTTTTATTATACTTACTAGCGGTTTATGATTAGTCTCAATAACAATATCGGATCTACCGTAAATGTAGGAATAAAAACTTTCACATGCAAACACACAGTCATACAATTCTTTCTCGATTTGCGCATACAACTGCTCTGTTCTTGTTAATGATTTCGAAGTGTAACTCACTGGAAAGTTTTTCTGCAATAGAAAGTGACACCCAACCCGTGTTTACTGGCATCCACTGATGTAACTTTAGGCGTGTTTAAATCGAAATATTGCAGCCCCGGTGGATTCGTTAAACATTTTTTTATATTTTGAAAGCATTTTTCAGGTATGGTAAGCTTAGTGCCCTTCAGAGCGAAACGATTTTTCTAGTATCTTAAATAATTATATCTGTATTAGCCTTGATTTTATATAAAAATAATCAATGTATCTAATGAAGGATATAGAAAATTTATTTCGTAATAATGTAAGCTAAGAGTGGATAAATGCGTAATTAATTAAAATAATTATTTTATACATGTTAACAATAAACATGCTGGGTAAATGAATGAATAATTAAAAGAGTTTTTCTTTTCATTATTTATATATTGTTCATTATTTATCTAAAAATCTTAATAAAGGTCTTTTCGTCATAATATACGAGTATGTATTTAAGTGTGTACCTTATAGGTTAATGTATATGGAAGAGACTGGTATCTGAGATACAGGCCTGGCCTAGTTTAGATACCAGAAGTAATAATGTAAGAGTGTATACACTTTTGATATAGCTTTTTTCTTCTTAAGATATAAAATTTGTAATAAAAAAATTTCACAGTTACAGTGGTCGGACTGTGTTACGTTAACATCGATTCATAACATGTTATCTGTAATGGCGATACAAATTTTGTCCTACCAACAACTGTCCTATTACGAGTATATTCTAATATATTCGTCATATTTTTAAAATGTTTGCTATGCACTTTGAGAATTAAATAAATTAAAAAAAAAAGTTAGTCAAAAAATAACTAAGTACAAGAGTAAAATTAACATAGCATTTTCCTGAATTTAAGTTGCGGGAAATGTGTACTTTGCCTGAAAGGATTTTCGGGAGATTACTGTCAGTTCGATGATACTGCTTGTCCAAGCCCTGGCGGTAAGCTCTGTGGCGAAAATGGCATATGTCAGTACGGGAAATGTCAATGTGAGCCTACTAGAACTGGCTTTGGCTGTGAGTGCCCGATTGACAATAACAGTTGTTTTGCACCACACTCTAAAAAGGTATGTTCCGCTTTTATTATTTCAAATCTGAAAGCCATTGTGTTGTACTAAATTCATATCGTCGTCGTCGTTTCAGCCTATCACAAGTCCACTGCTGAACATAGGCCTCCCCCATAGATAGCCACAAAAGTTTGTAGCTCTCTTATAGGAGGGATTTTGCCATAGTTGCCACGCTTGGCAGGCGGGTTGGCAACCGCAGTTTATTTATTCAGATGTTCCAGGTAGATGCTGCTGCCCATCTAGTGGTTTTAATTTCCCTCTGTCGACTTTTACGACACCCACGGGATGTGATGGGGTGGTAGATTCTCTTAGGCCGCTACCACAATTCATATGGTCTTCCAAAATTTTAGCCCAATAATAATGCAATAAGTCATATAAAATACTTCATAAGTTTGGTTATTCACCAGTTAAATTTGTATGCTAATTTCCCCATGGAACAATAACACTCAACAAAAATTAAAGTACCTCGTAGCTTACCTGTAACTTCATGTACTGTTCCATTAGTACGATTGATTGACGAGTAAAACTTATCCATGGGATATTGCGTTTAACTTTATTAATGAACTTGAGGAAAGATCAGATAGACTCGGTACTCGTCTATTACTTACCTTAACTTACATGAAAAGTCGGTGCAGATTAGTGGAAGAATTATAGTCCTCTGTAGAACTCAAGCTAATTGATTACATTATGAATAGGTTTGCTCGGGAAACGGCAAATGCGAATGCGGTGAATGCATCTGTTTGCCAATGGAATCTACGAATCGAACATGTTCTGGACGCTATTGTGACAATTGCGACGAATTTGCTGAAAAACGATGTTTAGAGCTCGAAGATTACGCAGAATGCAATTACATAAACAAAAAAATCCACTGCGATCGATTGTATAATCAGTCTTCTTTGACTGAAGTTAAATTAGTAAATAAATTTGACAATACGCTGCCTGATCAGCAAATGGCAAAATGGTGTAAGAAAGAGTTTAAAAATGGGACCGCCCTTGTGTTTAAATATCTTTATCCACTATCATCACCCAATATATTGCAAGTAATTATTCAAAAGGAACTAGAGCAACCGCTTGAAGTGAATTTACTTAGTAAGTACATATAATTTTTTTCAGAAACAAATGACGGTGTAGTCCGTTATACTACCAGACAATTTTAATTTATGTACTAGCTTATATCCGAAATGCGTTTTTACTTGTTATTGTAATTGGTTTGCAGTAGGTACATATATACACAACCGTGTCCTATGTCACGCTGTACAAAACAATTTTTTTGTTCATTAATATCGTGCAAATGCCAGCAAATTTTCAACTCGATTAGATGAACGATGTGCGAACGCATAAAAGACGAACCATTATCCGAAACGACTCGAGCGCCACCTATTGTAAAATGATTGTTCTAATTCAGATACCTTCACGGGTTAAATTTTCATCGCAATCGGATGAATGATATAGGAACGCATACAGGAGACAATCAATGGAACATTAATTTTTTTATAATATAACATGGTATTAAGAAACGAAACGAGCAAATCTTCCACCTGGTGGTATGTGTCAACCCTGTAAAAGGGCCCCTCCCCTGCCCTTTTACAGTTGCAGTCATGGTCTACTGGTGGTTGGACTTCTATGCAGGAATCCGCCTGCTACAACCACATTGCTAGTTATTCCGCGGAAAGGGAATGAGTAAGAATAATAATATAAAAAATAATATAAAAAAAAACTTTTACAGTTGCAGTCAATAGTTGCCAATGCCACACCGAACTGTATTGCAAACTCCTCTATGGCAATGCTCTGCGTTCGTCACCTTGACACATCGGTTGTTGAGTCTAGTATGGCCAGTCATTTCACTGGCTACATTGCTCTTTAAACAATAATTCATACACATTCCCTATCCGCGGGATTCCTGCATAGAAGTCCCGTGATTTTCCCTTATTTCTTATACTGAATCCGAACCATCTCTTAAGTGTGACATAGGACACGGGTGACCGCGTATCCTAGTGGTAAGAGTACCTGATTCTACGCTAAAGGTCCTGGGTTCGAATCTCAGCCGAAACCAACAATTGTGCTATAACACAATTTGTTGTTTCGCGGGTCTGGTTGTGTTGTGGTTGTCCCTGTGTTTCTAATATTGCATTATAGCCTTCTCGCATCTTATCGCATGAGCGATTCATCGGGCGCGAGTAGGTTGGGACGAGTTAGTTCCTCTGTGTTCGCACGTCCACTTGTGTTACTATAATATCTCTTGCTGTAATATAGCTTCCGACAGTATTCGGAAGTTGATCGTAAATCGACCAGGAGGACATCATCAGGACACGGGAAAACTAGGCCAAGTGAATGCCGTGGTGATTGCATTTTACAATTGTGACGCTTTACTATGTTTCTTTTTTCGTGGGAAAATCTACATACATAGATAACCCTCCGCCAGGGGCGCAACGAAGAGGTTATGCAAGCCTCCTAAAAGCTAAAACTCCACGGTGTTCTCGAGATGACTGTTAGCAGGCCCCTCCCTGTTAAGGGGCTAGAGCTGAACTCTAGCTGAACATCTATTGCAAAAAGTTTTATTTTTAATCTTAAAACTCTTAATTCTGCTTAAATTGCTGTACATGAAAACTAAAAATCCTAGCACAATATTAACTAAAAATTATATGGAATCAGGAGGACTGGTAAAGGAATACATTTTCATAAGGGACAAGAAAAATAGATATTTTTTCTAAATATATGTATATGATGCAAGCGTTTCATATAATACGCTTTTCTATTGTGGTTACATGAAAATGGGTTGTTTTTTTTCAGTTGCTGTAGGTGTTCCTTTCGGCGTCTTAATATTTATCGGGCTGCTGACAATTATTGTTTGGAAGATATTAGTGGACATACACGACGCAAGAGAATATCGTAATTTTGCAGACAAATCTGCCGCAGCTGGATTCACAGTCCCTGTAATCACTAACCCTTGTTATCGCGATCCCACTGTAAATATTAATAACCCTGTCTTTAATAGACACTCGCAATAAATTGTACTAAACTACAATGTAAGTTTTCTTTCTGTTATAATTTATTTTATTTCTGTAAAAATTATCTTACTCATACCTACAAAATAGAATGAGAAATAAACACTTCAGAAAAAATAAAGAGATAAGTAGCTCAGTTTTAGTTGTAATGTTTGGCATTTCGTATATTTGCATCAAAACCTTTGCGATTGCTTTTCTCTGCGTTTGCGACCTGTTGAGTCCTTTGACACAGAATGAATATAGATGACTCGGGACTGTGCTTTGTGGCAATCAATAGGGAAGCCCAAGATGTTCAACAGTGGACTGGAGATTGGGTGGACATAACATTTATAACGTTTACTGACGTAAATATGAATTCTATTTATTTAAAAATCTCCGATATAATCACATGACTTTATTTAACAAAATACATTCTTAAATTTATTATTTAACGCACATTATCTATAAAACATATAAATATAAATTATATAAAAAACACAAACAGAAAGTCGGAAATTTTAAATTTGGTAATAAAACACAGCATATTTTTTTTTAAATATCAGTCATATTACGCTTAACCTTCTCTGGATGTAAATATGATTAATGATACTTTCGTTATCGTTGTACTTTTAAATAATTTGGAATAAAAAAGTTTTTGAATTCATTAATGCATTACTTTTTTTGTAATCTTATATTGGGACGGACGGTAGAACGACGTAGGCGTGTGGGTCGTTCGTCGTATAGCATTTTCTTTTCCCGACGGTCCACGCTTTCAAATTTTGTTGGGACTGCCTGCTGTAAATTGCTAAATATTAAAGGCGAGACAGTACAAACACATGCTGGCGACACTCTTATGAGCCCGTTATGGCGGCTATCTGATTATTTCTGATCTGAAATCTCGCGAAAGACGAAAGTAATGGTTTTTGAAAGAGAAGAAACTATGTCGGTGCAGAGTTCTGTTTGAAGGAGAAAGAGTGGAATAAGTGAAATAGTTTGTATAAAGTAGTAAAGTAACAGCCTATAAATGTCCCACTGCTGATCACAGGCCTCCTCTCATTTCTGAGAGGGTTTTGGAGCTGGGAATAGTGCTCCAATGCGGGTTGGCGGACTTCACATGTCCTTGAAATATTTCTATTCCTCGGACATGCAAGTTTCCTCACGATGTTTCCTTCACCGCTAAACACGTGGTAAATCAGCACTTAAAATTGTAGAACAATTATAGAGGTGCTGGCACCGGGGATCGGATCCAGGTTACTCGCGTACTATGAAATTAAAGGCGAACACCCGGCCCCTGAGCTACCACGGCTGTATAGTTTGTATATTTGGGTTAAAAAAAATTCGAGAGACGGAAAGTACGACTGTGTTATTGAACAAAGAGCGTTGGTAGGAAATAAATTATATAGGGCCCTGCATAACATTATGAATATAAAAAGGCACGACTGACTGTTCATAGAGGAGTACTGGTCCCCACGCTTATGTACGGTAGTGAATGTTGGGTCTTTTTTTTTTATATACGTTTTGCTCGTTTCGTCGCTGTGGATACAGCGTAAAACGTTCACCTGATGTAAAGTGCGACTTCTACTCATAAAAAATGCTATGCCACCCAGAACATTTCTGTGTGACACTACACTGCGCCCGTCACCTTGAGACATCAGTTCTCAAGACGGATTCCTGCATAGGATTCCTACCACCAGAAGTATGAAAATGCAGAAGAAGCATGAAAATAAGATCAATGCTGTCGAAATGAAAAGTTTGAGAAGTATAGCTGGAGTAACTCTGATGGACAAAGTGAGAAACGGCGTGATAAGGGAACGTTGCGGTGTGGTAGAAGATGTAGTGACTAAGATAGAGAAAGGGATGCTTAGATAGTTTGAACACGCAGAGATGATGGATGAAAGAAGATTGACGAAACAGATTTATGAGAGAGTGTGAAGGGGCAAGCCGGTACGGGTCGACGTAGGCTAAAGTATTACGATCAGATCGAAATCGTTTTAAAAGAAAGGCCACATCAAAAGTACCCGCAACCGACGAGCTTGTATAAAAACACTAATGAAAGTAGAGGAAGCTAAAGATGTGTGTGAGGTTCGTAGCAAGTGGAAAGATGTGGTCTCTGCCTACCCCTATGGGAAAGAGGCGTGACTCTATGTATAAAATCTGGCCTAGTGGTTCGAATTCCAGCCGAAGCCAACATTTGTGCAACAATACAAATTGTTGCTACTCGGGTCTGCTTGTGACCCCGTGTCTCTGACACTGCATCCTAGTCTACATCGGATCTTTTTTTTTTGATGAAACGACCAAAACGTCATCTGATGGTAAGTGTAACGTCTGCCAATAGCAAATGCTGTGTCACCCAGAACATTTCTGTATGACACCCCACGGCGCCCATCACTCTGAGACATCAGTTCTTTAATCTCATATGCCCAGTGAGTACACTAGCTCACAGTGCCGTTCAAACCGAAAAACAGTAATATTTGTACACTGCTTCTTCACTGCAGAGTAACTGGCCGTTACATGCGCGGGTAGATTAAGAACGAATGAGTGCTTCTTCGTTTGCACATACACTATAATATCTCCTGCGCAGTTTATAGCTTCCGACAGTAGTCGAAAGTTGCAACCGTATTCGAAAATCGGCAAGGAGGAAACTTTTTCCATGCGGACAAATGCTTTTTAGCATTAAAGGCAGCATTACCACCATTGTCTTTAAATATAGATAAAATTTAAATGGGGTGAGATAATTAAACACATGCCCTGCCGCTGTCTCTGCCAACCCGGTGAGGTAACTCGGTGCACGACAAACCAGATGCCAGGTCACCAGCTGAAAGTCTCTCGTCAATTCCTTGATTGCACACAGCTATGCAGTCATCCCTGCAAATCGAAATAAAGCATTATGAATACGAGTATCCCTCAGTCCGTATGAACGCATTGAACTTGAGAACTAGTAAAACTATTGAATTACATAATTTTTACACAGGTTATAGTAAAAAAGCCTGGCAAATTAAATCAAATATTTATTCTCTGACGTAAGAAATTCGGATTTCGTTTGTCAAATGTCTCTTTTCAATGTTCTTTAAGAATTAAAATGATATATAAAAAAATATTACATGAGGTATTAGTATTTAGAAACAGCCTGGCTGCCATCACCCTTTATTATATATGGTACCAACTTTCTGGTGGTAAGATTTGTGTTCGCCGTGTGGTGGCCGGCTTAAGAGAATCTACAACCCCATCGCATCCAGCGGGTGACGTAAAAGTCGACAGAGAGAGAATAAAAACCAGAAGACGGGCGGCAGCATCTGGCAGCAGCTGGAACACCTGAATAAATAAACTGCGTTTGCCAACCAGCCTGCCAAGCGTGGCAACTATGGTAAAATCCCCCCAAAATTAGAACTACAAACTTTTGTGGCAATCTAAGGGGGAGACCTATGTTCAGCAGTGGACTAGTGATAGGATGAAATGATGAAGATTTTTGTGCAGGAATCCGTCTTGGTAGGTACCAGGTGTTTAATCATGTTTGTTTCATCGGTTCCGAAGTTATAAACTTTTTTTTTAATAATATTTTATGGAAGGCCATCTACGGTACAGTAACAGCCTATAAATCTCCGACAGCTGTTCACAGGCCCATATTTCTTCGAAATATTTATAACTAACTGATCCCCGCGACTTCGTCCGGTTGGATTTAAGTTTTTGAAAATTCCCATGGGAACTATGTGATTTTCCGGGATACAAAGTACCCTATGCCCCTCTCCAGGATGCAAGCTATGTCTTTGCCAAATTTCGTCAAGATCGGTTTAGCGACTGAACCGTGAAAAGGTAACAAACAGACAGAGGGACAGAGAAGTTACTTCCGCATTTATAATATTAGTATGGATTTCAGCCGTTCACCGCCATGCACGAGGTAAATCGGCACTTAATATTGCAATTAACAATTTTAGTGGCAATTCCGGCACCGGGAATCGAACAGTCACTCGCGTACTTTTCAGTTTATTGGATTATTGGAAAAATTTTCAAGGACCGTATTAGAAAAACCTATTGTTAGTTAACTATCGGACTTACATTTTCCACGTAAAGTAACTACTGAAATAAAAAAAAAATGTTGATTGTTATGGTTGATTAATTAATATTATATTATATTTAAACTTCAGTTAGATTTCTTTTTAGGCTGTCTAAACCAATTCAGAAGTCCTAGCGAACGATGTCGCAGGTAAAGCTAGTTAACATATAAAAACGCTTAAAACCAATGTGTTTTTAACTGTGGAAAGTAATTTTAATTTTAACATATGGCTATAACAGGGGTATAAATTACTGGTGGCAAGATTTCTATGCAGGATTACGTCTAGGGAGGTACCACCACAGGACATTGCAAACATTACTGTGTTTCGGTCTGAAGGGCACTGAGAGCTAGTGTAATTACAGGAGCATCAAAGACTTAAGACCCGATGTCTCAAGGGAACTGGCGCAGTGTGGTATAACACAAATATGTTCTGGGTGACACAGCATTTGTTGGGCAGACGTTGTACTTACCAACAAGAGAACATTTTGTTCCGCTCGTCACATTCACCTATAAAAAAATAACGAGTTGAAATGTTATTGTCACTATGAAAGAAAAACTGAGTTTCCACTATTAGTCATTTTTATGAATACGTACGTCATATCTTTCTCGGCAACAGTGGGCTGAAACAGGGGCAGAACAAAACGCGTTGTTCGCCGACTACTACTGACCCCGGCGTCAGCCTCCGAGTCACGACACACTGCATCGCGGACCTCTTGCAAGCGTCGCCTCTCTTCCTCCACCTTGCGATCTAACTCAGCAACTATACAACCATTACATGACATAATATAAGATAGCCAGGATTATCATGCCGATAGGTGTCCGGCAGAGTAGAATAGCACCCATCTCTTTCCTACCGAGGTGTCATAAGAGGCAACTAAGGTATTGCACAGAAGCCTTTATTCGTGCCATTCTACGCAGTATATGCAATGCTGTCACCATGCTACTGCAATTAAATTAAAAAAATTATGACTCGTAACAAAATGGCTGCGATGTGGTACGTCTCGTTTGCCGCGCGGGCGAAAAGTGGGATGTGGTCTCTGCCTCCCCTTTTATGAAAATAAAAAAAAACACTCGGGTTCAAAGGCACCATCACATATTCAAAGGAAATACAGAGCTATAGACTTTGAGCCAGGTTTTCCGTATAGTGGCGGCTTAAGAGAATCAACCACCGTATCTCATCCGTGGATATCGTAAAAGTCGTGAGAGAAACATTAAAACCAGAAAGGTGGGCAGCAGCATCTTCCTGGAACATCTGAATAAATAAACTGCGTTTGCCAGCCCGCCTGCAAAATCCCGCCAAAATGAGAGCTACAAACTTTTGTTGTGGCAATCTATGGGGATGGCCTATGCTCAGCAGTAGACCAGAAATAAGCTGAAATGACGATGATGATGATGATACCGTGTAGTGCCCGTGAAATCTGCCAACACGTCCTGAATCCGTAAGTGTCGCCAGTGTGGACTGAGGGAAAACCTTCAAAATCTCTTAGCTTTCAACAGGCAGCTTACTCAATAATCACGATATTGCCAAGCCGAAAATTCAATTAAGGCTGCATAATCTAAGCTGTAAGACGTCTGGTACTGCGATTACTAATTCACAAATGGCAAATCTTCCTTACTAATCCATAGTGCTATGTCGGTTACTCTAGTTCTGCTGCGGATATCTTCGTTACGGATTTTATCTCACAGAGAAAATCCGAGCAAAGACCTCTCTATAGCACACTGCGTTTACGTGGCTTACGAGGCCACGCAGTGTAGGGCGACTCCCAGATGGGGTGATGTAGAATTCCTATTCAGGAATCATTCTAGGTAGGTACCACAGCGGTTCCAGTTATTCTGCCGTGAATTAGTAGTGTGTAAACTTTACTGTGTTTCTGTTTGAAGGACACTGATAGCTAGTGTAATTATAAAGCATATGTAACTTAAGAAATAATGTGCTGATTGCTGAGGGAGATGACCTTTTGTTTTGGGCAGATCAGTTAAACGATTTGCTCGTCTCGTCACTGCTTTCCATAAAAAGAAATTAATAACTTCGAATCCTTTACGATTTCTTGATACATACTATGTTTTTGCGCTTGCCGCTGTTTTTTCATAAGTTCGATTTCTAAAGAGTCTATCCTTTTGTGAAGAGCGTCTTCTTTACGCAGTATAATTTTCCACGTTCTACATACTTTAAAATGTAGAAAAGTGAGCTCTTGAGCATCTAATGCCTGAATAAAATGTAGAAAAAATTACTTTTTATGTAAGTCATCAAATGACAACAATGGCTTGAACTTAGAATTTAATTTTAAACTTATTCTGTTAATTTTATCGGTAAGTTCAATACCTTGGGGGGACATTATAGGACTTCAGAATTAAATCATAAATTAACCTAGACTTTCAAAACATGAATTACGCTTAATTTTACTAATAAAAAGTTTACATATTTTGTGAATTTGTGTGTTTTCAATTTTGTATTCACCGTCAGAGAAAACCATCCTGGAAAACTCGAAGTTAACAAAAGGAGATGTATGTATACGTTAATTAATTTCAGGCGCACGCTTTACTAGATGAATTGCGTATTATTAATAAACAGCAAATGAAAAGTTTTAAATGTTACAAAATTTCAATAAATTTCTATATAAGACAATAAGCAAAAACATACATACATATAAATCACAAAAGCAATGTTATAGCTAGTATAACGATGCATTTGTGATGTAGATACAGCAATTGCTATATAAAAAACACTGGTTGTGTATAAAATATAAAAAACGATTTTTCATGCGGTTAAAGAAACCAAAAATACTGATAAAAACAGCAAATGGACTGTAAGTTTTATTGAAAATGCGGGAGATTAAGCAGAGTGCAAAAATTTTATAGCAAAAGATTCTGTGGAAAAATACCCCACAAAAGTAATAATGAAAGAAAACAATACTCATCGATGTCCGCAAATCCCCGGCACTATAACTTACGAGGTACCCCACTGAGAAGGCACCTCTTAAATGCTTAGTAAACACAATAAACAATACAACAAATTTTTAATATACCGATGCGGCAATTGCGTGTAGTCGTTTTAAGTTTTTTATCATACCTTTTTTAGAGACCGATTCAATACCGACCCAGAGAGCATGCATATACATCAGGCATCGTTGCTTGATGGTAGGATTCCTATGCAGGAATCCGTCTAGGAAGGTACCACTCCAGGCCAGTTATTCAGCCGTGAAGGTACAAACATTATTATGTTTCGGTCTTAAGGGCTTTGAGATTTGGCGGATGATATTGCTAAGGAAAAGGGTAGCTACCCACCAGATCGGGTGGTCTGATCTGGGGAGGACGTCTCCTCCAACTAGTAATATTTAGATGTTGTATATATAGTTCGCATCGCAGAAAACTTTCATATCGTGATTATGGACGTATGGGAATATTTCTTGAGCTTCTCATGTGGCGACATAGATGTCGCTACAGAGAGCTAGTGGAATCACTGGGCACATGAGACTTATTGATGTGTCTGGGTGATGGGCGCAGTATTTGTTATAGGCAGACATTGCACTTACCATCACGTTCTGCTCGTCTCTTCTTTTTATCCAATAAAAAAAATCATACATACACAGAGCACTTCTACAGTAATTTTTAGTTGGCCTAAACAGATACTCTTGTACCTTAACTACTCGTACATGTCTACAATGTCTATGAAATATTAAATACAATATATTTGTAAACATATAAAACCTTATTTATTGAAATTTAGATATTTTTTTTCTCTTATCTGCTCTCATTAGACATGAATCTATTGTATATATATATACGAGTATATATATATATATAAATATATATATATTTTTCATATACTAAATATTTTTCTACAAAAGGTGGCTTTTTCGCTTAACGGTTATCTCTCCCAGGATCCTTCTTTTCTTTCATTTACCGCCGAGCACATGAAAATCAGCAGTTAAAATTGAAACAAAATAGTTGTGCCAGCACCGGGAGAGAGACCCAGGTCACTCGCGTACTATAAAATGTAAAGCAAACGCCTAAGCAACTACTGCTCTGTGTCTGCATCTTCATTATGTATTGCGCAAATATTGGCTTCGGAACTCAAGTATTTTTAAAAAGGTATCTCTTACCCAGTTATTGTTTATTATCCAAAATATTATACTTAATAAAAATCTCACAGTTACGTATTGTCTTCACCTTTGTTCTTACCTCAACACTACCGGTTAATATTTTATTTGCTATGTATTTTAAGTACGCATTTTCAGCCATTTTTCGTTGTTCAACATCCACTTGTTCGAATATGTTGCGAATTGTATCCGAAAGGTTGACATCCAGGGAACAGGTGCATGGACCATGTGTCTTAATCTTTGGCTTAACATTGAACTCTTCTACAGTGGTTTTAGTAAGTGTTTTAATATCAAAGCGGCACTTATTATTCATATTGCGTTTCTTTATTTCAGGAGTAGTAACTTTTCTTGGTTCCTAGCAATTAAAAATAATATACTATATCCGCCACTACATTTCACCACGCCATAAATTGAACGTCAGAGTTAATGGTAGAAACATTTATGTTACCTCAGTATTAAGGTAGACAATGGTGTATCTTTGAAGTCCAAGGTCCAATACCAATGTACCTTGGAGCTATACTAAACTCAACGTTCATAAACAAAGAACGCTTGCGCGAACATACATAAAAAATATATAAACTATATTTATATAGAGAACTTTTATGATATCGCCACTTCTGCCCAAGACACTGCTAAGTAGTTTCTGTCGACAAATGGCAGTATTATCCCCTATCTCATAATCGTTAAGGAGTGCTGTGGCTTTTATCATCAGCTCAGCAGCATGAAATGGTGACTCCCAGACGCAAACACTTGAATAATTTATGAAAACTTAACAAACACGCACATACGCCTTTAATTTTTAAGGATTTCTCTCGATTTCACTGACATTTCACCATCAGACCCTGACATGGAGAAAATGGGATCACCTCAGGAGTGAACTCTTTTAAACAAAAAATATTTTTTTTAAATTGATATACAATTGACGGAAATATCGGTGAATATACATAAAAAAAATACATACAGACGCACATAATATGACCTCCTTCTTTTTTGAAGTCGGTTAAGGAGACTGCAATTTAAGTTAATTTGTTATAATTTATAGGTAGGTTTTAATTAATAATTTTAAATATTAATATGTTAAATATTTAGACTTTGGAAAGGAATTCATCATAATTATCATTCAGCCCCTCACAAGTCCGATCCAACGAAACAAGGTTCTGAGCCACCTGCATTCATCGACTTCCCGCCGAAAGATATGTTATTTTTTATTTGTCACTCAATCTACGAGGCCATACATCCATAAATATCTAAATACCTTTTTCAAATACCAATGCGTTCATTAATTTTAACGCAACACTGTCATTTTAATTTTATTTTAGTAAGTTATGATAAAGAAAAAAAAATATTCGTGTATATTTACGACCCGTGGGTGTCATAAGAATCGACTGAGGAAAATTCTTGGAAAATCTCAGCTTCCGCCTGGAGGCTCAATAGCTATCGCGTAAATTACCCGACCGAAAATACAAAGACGGGTAATGGGCAGCGGCGTTTAGGATACAACGCATCTGGTACTGCGACCACAAATCCGCCTGCCCGGTGATTTCGGCAATATTTCTCTACTTGGTAGGGCCTTAAAAATAATAACATGTCTGTAAATGTAGTTACCTCAGTCAATTCGGATAATAATTTAGCTTTTAAAATCTTATTTTCGTTTTCTAATTTGTCCACTTTTCGCATAGCATCTATACTCATAGTTCTTAAATTGTCTGTTTCATTTTCATGAACTTTTAGTATGTCCTGCACTGTTTCCTCGTGAAGATTTTGTAGGCTTTGAACGCCTAAATTGTGTTCATTAATTACATTTTTTATGTTATTATCATATTGCGACTTGATTGCTCGAATTTTCTCGTTATAATCTCTGTCAATATTTTCTAGTGTTTTTGTCAGAAATTTTACCTTTTCCTTATAGTTGTCAAAATTTTCACTTTTAACCATTACAGCCGCATCAACAGATTTTATTTTAAATTTCTCAGTAATTTTTATCGAATTTTTATTTGGCACAGATTTTGATTCTTTTGATAAACTATTTACAAAGACGAGGTTTTGGGTAAAAATAGATGATTCGTTAAGTATTTCATCGGTATAGCTTTCCCGTACAGGTACCATAGTTTTATAGTTTGTAACACTTTCATTATTTTGATTCTTAGTTTTTTCTACTTTGGTCTTTGTTACCAAAGAATTATTGTCAATGCCATTATTTTCTTTTCTGTCATTATATAACTGAGAAATATATTTGATATTATCTTGCCAATTCGAGTATTTTTCACTACTATATTTCTTACTGTTATTTGATACAGCATAATTTTGTTCAGATAGTTTATATACACTGGCATCATCTTGTCTTAGTTTATCATCCTCCATAGAAGAAAGTAAAGAGTTGAATGAACGCGAGTACTGATTATCAGAAATTTTATTACTAATTATCTCATTTTTGTGTTCTAAATTATTGATTTTATTTTTTTTATCACTTAGATTCATTAACAATGATGTTTCACTAAATGAGAGTGGGAAGAAGGATAAATTCCTATCCGCCTTTTTGAGTGTGAATAAATTATTATTATTTTGGTGTGATAAAGGAATATGTACGCTATCAACCTTTTTTCGTTGTTCTTCATAATTAGGAACCATTGTATCAGTTGCGCCTTTTTTTGTGTTTTGTTCTTCTTTATAAATATTATTCTTTGTCGTCTCCAATCTATCTTCTCTTAACTGTGGATATTTGGATTCATTGAAACTGTCACTTTTGTTGACATTTCCTGTGTTATTTTTAGTTTTATTTATACTTTCAATTTTCCGGTAGGTGGCGAAAACATTTTTTTCGTCACTAACAATAGTTGACGACAAACTGAATTTATCATTTTTATCAATATCAATGTACATCAAGTTTTCGTTTTCTTTACCAACGAAAGCAAACGCAGCCATTGTTGCAGTATTGGCATGGCTTTGATAATTTGATTGAGTTGAACTGATGACTTTGGATGTAGAATGTAAGTCTTGTAATTGAGTCACATTGTTTATTTGCAGGCAAGATTCTTTACGCGTTAATCGTGTTGTTGGTAAACTTAGATTATGAGGGACGGTGCACAAATTGTCACTTACTAAAGATGATTCACCGTTTTCATAACCAAACATATCGTCATCACTGATACAAGAAACTGAGTACTGTTCCATTCCACTAAGACCAAGCCTTTTAATTCTATATGGTAAGTAAACGTTTTTAACGAAATCAAAACTAGGTTCTAAATTTGCTGCCAAAATTTGGACGTCATTAACAGAGGGTGAATGTTTGTTCAATAGCAAATCATTTTTTTTGTAATCAGTGTTGTCAATTTCGTACGTATATGTCAATTTGTCAAATGTGTTGTTTGATTCATATAAAGAATTTTCTTGGTTATCACATTGCTTCCTCTTTTCCGTTTGTGAAGAAGTATCAGTACAGTTATTTTGAAAATTAGTCTGAACTTCAAAATCCATAACACTTTTATTTTTTAATGTCTGTGCAATATTTTCTAGGACTGCAATATCTTTAGATTTTTCTGCCAACTCGACTTTAGTTTTTTCAATAATACTATTATTTTTCTCCCTTTCTTTATTCGCAATTTCCAATTTTCCTTCCAAGTCACATATTTTTGCTAATTCATTCGTGTATAAGTCTTGAAGTGATCGAAGTTTTTCTTCTAATCTTGACACGTAATTCTGCGTTGATTGATTTATTTTGTCAATAATAAGCTTTTGATTTAACAATTCTGCTTCTAAATCATTAATAACATCTTTATCTTTCAAAATTTGTATTTCTAATTTTTCCTTAATAAGATTTAATTGTTTTTGAATATTAATTTTATCTTTTATGGCTTCTTCCTTTTCTTTTAATATTTTCTGCTTTTCTTTTTCAACGATTTTTTTAGCTTCGTTGGCTTTACTTAATACTAACTGACACGAATTATTCCTAGCATCAATATAATTACCAATTTTTTCTAATGATGCCAAAATACTTTCAACACCACAGTTATCTGGCAATAAATCGCTATCACCTTCACATCTTATTTCGAGTTGTTTAATATCTGTCACAATTATTTCTTTTTCATTGAGTAAGCGTATTACTTCTAAGGCATATTTATCTTTTTTCTCGGCTGACATATCTTTTTCAATTTTAGTGGCTGATAAATGTTCTCCCAGTTTAAAATTATCATCCTTTAACTTCCCTAATTCAATTCTCATGTTATGGGTTGCTTTAGAATCTAAAAATTGCGATAAGGTCGCAATAAGTTTAAAACAAATATATATTAAACTATTTTATCATCTTATCTAAGTGTGAAAAAGCGTATTAAACTTAACCAAATTGTATTTCAGGAAAAAAAGCAGCTCTATAGCTGTCGTGAAAACTGAATTATGAAAAAAAATATTACGATGGGCTTCCACTTGCTTCAACGATTCATGAATTTCGTTTTTACTCTGATTGATTTCTTCACCAAACTCGATCATGGCAGCTAAATTCGCGTGCAACCTTTGCACTTCGTCCCCTAATTCATTAACTTGATTTTCTAAAATCGAAATTTTAATATCTCGGGCAGATATACCTTCACTAAGATTAGCTATTATTTGATCCTAAAACAAATCATCAACGGTGTAATATGAATAAAAAAATACCATTCATTAGTAATTGATATTAAAATATTTTAATAATTCAATAATATTCTAATGTTGTTATATTCAAATTGTTTTTGGTTTACCGATTCCTCTAATTTATCCAATAAATTTTGAGTCCGTTTTTGGTTAGAATCACTCTCTTCTTTCAGTCTAGCAACTTCTTTCTTTAAATATACATAAAAGTTGGAAGACGATTCCGATTTCAACTGTCGATAAAAAGAAAAGGAAATATTACCGAATACATATTATGTTTTTTTAATAACTTAAAATAAAATTATTAATTAATATGCTTAACCTCATTTCTCGTATTTATCAAAGAATTTTCTATGCCATTATTATATGTCATAAGATTGTAAGTTTCCTGTTGCAAATCTTTATTTTCCACTTCTAAACGCTTCAAAAGGGTCGATTGTAACTGTAAATCACTTTCAAGTTTTTCTTTTTCAATTTTTAGAAAATTATAATTTGATTTTATGGCAATGAGCTGATTTTCTAAAACTTCATATGATTTCATTTTATCTTTGAGTAAACTATTTTCTTTTTGTATTGTACACACATTTCTTGTAATAGTTATGTTTTCACTTTCTAGTGAACCTATTTTATTTTGAGCTATTAGTTCTTGTTCTTGTAGACTGTTAATTTGAATTGATAATTTATAGTTTTCATCATTTTTTATTTTTATGTCGCTACGTAAATTACTAAGTTCATCTTTTAGCAAAGATAGTTGATGAAGAACATTATCTTTTTCGTTCATTAAATTAGCGTAAGCTTCATTGAGGTCGCAATTTTTTTCTTCTAACATTTTATTTTTTTCAGAAATTAAATGAAATTGTTCATTTTCCTGTTTTAGTTTATCAAATATGTTTAACAGATTCTGAATCTCATGATTTTTGTACGATAAATCATTAAGCAAAGTGTTTTTTTCTTCCAGAAGCGTATCATTGTGATGTTTCAATTTTGTTAAACCTTCTTTAACTTTTTCATTTTCATCTAACTGAATAATAAAACATTGCCTTTCATCTTTTAAAACTTGTATCAAATGATTCGCTTCCATCAGGTCGTCTTCTTTTTTCTGTAATGCATTCAGAAGATTTTCTTTGTCTCCTAGAAGCAGCTGATGTGATTCTTTCAATGTATTAAGCTTTTCCGCTAAAATATCAATTTGTTTTAATTTATTTTCTAATATTTGACTTTCCTTTTCCATTAATTCTAAATGTTGAAAACGTTCATTACTCCGACGTAATAACGTTTTTATACTATTTGAGTTAACTGTACGAAATCTATCAATTTCATTCAAGAGAAGTGAGTTTGTATTGCTTTGGTTATCAAAATTGGATTCCACATTGTTTTCAATAGTAGCCGTTTTGAGTATTTCGTTTACTTTATTATTACATGTGGCTTGCTCGCTGACTGTTATTACTTTTTCTTGGCTTAAAACATCAGAATCAGACATTTCACCAAGTAATATTTCACTTTCCCGTCGAGCTTGTTTTAAATAACTCAGAGCAACCTGTTTTTCATTTTCTAGTACCTTTATTTTATTATCATATTTTTTTTGTGTTTCATCTAACTTATGAAGAAAGTCGCTATTTAGCTGTGTTTTTCTTTCTACTTCGCCAACTAGTTTATTAATTTCCAACGATTTGTTAGTCACAACTTTCATTAAATTGTCTATCGCATTAGACTTTTCTTCAACTTCATTAACAAGATTTTTATTATCAATAATTAACTTTTTTAATTCATCTTGCGTTTCTTCCGTTAATTTTTCTAAATAATCATTACGCTGAATAGTTTTTTCACATATAACTGAAACATGAATAATCGAACAAAATTAATTTGTTTTGAAATTTGTTCTTCGCGCACCTGGAATCCATTTACGTAAATTTTATATATATTAAAAAGTTGATCTAGGGGAAAGAGGACGTTAGTCGTTACAGATCACCTTCAAAACACAGAACACGCAAACTGTGTTTGAATGCATCGTATAGTTTTACGGCATCATGTAATAAAAGGTCGAGTCTCCAGAATTGGACAAAGTAATTTCACCTTCACATTGAGTAATTTCTTTGGATTGTAGATTTGCAAATTAAATATAAAATTTATTGCAATTACTATTAGAAATCCAGCTAAGAAGGTACCACTGCAGTGCCTGTTATTATGCGGTCACTACTGTTTGAAAATTGTATTTATATAGTGTATTTCATGGTTTACATTACCGTGTTTCGGTTTATAAGGCACTGATAGCTAGTGTAATTACTGACATATGAAACTTAATAACTGATATGTAAAGGCGACGAGCGCAATGTGATGTCGGGTCGGTTGGCACAGTGGCTAACTTGGCTTCTGCGCCGCGGGTCGCGGGTTCGATTCCCGCACAGAACTAATATTTGTATAGCCTACGTATAATTTTTCCGGGCCTGGCTGTTTGTGCATGAGAAATTTATGTCTGTGAATCGCACCCACGAGAAATCTTACGGTAGGCCTTTTTAAAAAAAATGGCAGAGACCACATCCGTAGCCCAATTTTCACCCCCCTGGAAAACGAGACGTGGATGGTGACAAATCACGTCGCCGAAAAGAACAAAAGAAAGTTATTGTTGCTGTTACTGGTATTTTTTTCTTGTATCAGCTTCATATGTAATGTACCCATGATTTTTATTCATTTACAATCATAAAAGGAGCTGTTATTGAAAATAAGACACTGAGAAACTCCTGTTTGTCTAATTAGGGATCTAAAAATGTTGGTTAGGGGTGTAAATATAGGTTGCTTTAAAAATAGAAAGATTCTCGATTTACACGCCCTTGTTTTGACAAACCATCTCCCTTGACGACCACGTGGTTCAACAAACATGTCGTAAATTTGAAAATAGAATTTAGTTGCAAAACGTTTTAACTTTTACATGCACATCTAAATCTGAATTAAGCTTTATCTACAAATATCAGTGAAATATCACGAATAAAACGTAAATATAGTTATTAAGGGCATTAAATATAAAATGTGATACCAATAAGTTGACTTTTGCTTTAGCTACAAGACTTTTATTTTATAACATATATGTCGCCGTGAGAGCACTCTCAACCGACGTGGTCAATTCCTTCATCACCATTTAAATATTTCTATCACATAAGAATTCCTTTGTAATTAAATTATTTAACAGTTTACAATAACCGCCTTGTATTGGCCACTTTTGTTAAGAGGTGTCGCTGAGAAAGCGCACCTTACCAACGTAATCTTAACTACTTCGTCGCCTTTTAAATTATTTTATCACACGAGTATTATTTATTTGTAAATCTTTCATTTTGTTAAAAGTTAAAAGTTTTTGTTTAAAGGGCTTGTATCGGCCACTTGAGGTTTCGCTGTGAAAGCGCCCCGTGAACAACGTAATCTTAATTCCTCCGTCACCTTGTCAAATTATTTTGTCACACCAGCTTTTGGTTATCGAAATTTATGGGGTGCCCTATATCGCTAACTTTTATAAATCTATCGTCAGACACACTTCATTCTATGCGTTACCAGTGAACTGTTGTGAATTATGTTAAGATTGATATTGAGTGGTGGGGAGGATTTTTGGCTGCTTGGCCTGTACAATAGTAATATAAAAAAGGGTGTTAACGACAACCTAGTTAACTTGTGTTTTTAGCGCTTGCCAGTGACGGTTGTGTATTTGGCAAGCGTTTGTTAAGCTACTACGCTAACTACTTTAAATAAATTGTAAAATATTGTGAGTAATATAAATCTGTAATAAATAAATCATTTGTAAGTGATATATCAAGGCGTTTCTTTGCAATGGATCAAGAGAAGGACAGTACAACTGAACTCTTGTCAAATGGGGACAGTAGTACTGCTCCCCCAAAAATAACCCTGGGTCTTCCGCTTCGACATCAGAAGTGGGATCGCACACGCAATCCCATCCTGCCGGACATCCACAACAACTTGAACCACGTGAGATTATTACATCTTCGGTTGCGGAAAGTGTACCAAAACAGTTCTTTATGGAAATGGTAAGAAAAATCCATTCTATTAGCGAGCGATTTATCACACAGCCTCAAGAAAAGATTAAGATAACCGAATTGTTCCTATCGTCTTATGAATTTTATGAACCCAACAGTAACATGTGTACGTAACGGGTGTACGTGAATGGTGCGACAACATTTTGATTACAGTCGCAAATTATAACTAAGTGACTATGACGCCCAAATTAATTTATTTTAGCTTTAATGAAAATTTTTAGTTTGTCAAAATGTAGAGCTAAAATATGGGACGAATGAGAAATAAATAATGTTAACTACTTTGATCCTGTGCACCGTTATTTCCAAGACGTGCTTTCATGTTTCGTGAGCACATGACTCACCAAGGGATGTATTAGAGTATTTGTGAAGGAGTGGATGCTATGGAAACGATTTACTATGCAGTGGAAGCGACGATCGGAACAATAATTGATTAGCGCCTTAGAATAAAACTTATGCATGCTAGAGCCACTTCAGTACCAGAACTTTTATCTGTAGTTTTCTTTTCGTCTCTACCGTTTAAATCAATCTACTTCTTATAATGCTAGTCAGCCACCGTTAAAAAGATCACTCGTTTATCGTCCATTCGATTGGGCAGTAAAATAACCCCATTTCGTATTTTTTGTAAAAAAGCTGGCCATTCCATTAATAATTATCGTAATAAGGTCAAGGAGAACTATATTCCGAGAGATATCAACAGTTACTCAACAGTTACCTTGTAAGTTTACCTCCTTGTAAGTTTTGCTTAAAGCCAGATATAAGTTCATGTTAGCTATAAACGTTTGAAAACTACTTCTCCTAATACCTCAAATCATCAGATTGCTAAACGTGTTAATAGTACTGCAGATAGGTAATATTCGATGATAGAGCAGAACGTTGTGTTATTCCCGAATGGATCTCTGGACTATTACCGGGGCGTATGTACTACACGTCATGTGTTTTAATTATGTGTCTGTATTCACGTAGAATGACAATTTTATTTTAGCTAACAACCGATGTTCTCATTGTCAACAATTTATAAAAAAAGGCCTGTCTGAGCGTCTTAGTAACCACTCGTAGTGCAAAACTTATTTTATAATTGCGAATCATGCATTTACAGGATAAAAATCTCTTATTCGACAACATCGATCATGATCTTAATAATGAGTCGCAAATCGGAAAACTATTAATTTTGCTTAGACTTGATTATTCGTGGTTGTGCAAATCTTGAATTACTACTGTCAAATTCGAATTCCAATTAAAAACAAAATAAGAATGTCGAGCGTACAGTGAATTATTAATTACACGAATAGTGAATTATTGAACAATAACATAAGTCACGAGAGCCAGTCTCCTTTCTCTAGCAAAATTTTTATTTAAAAAAAAAACATTGCTTACTACAGGGAACAAATTTCAGGGATGATTTAGTATTTATGTAAATAATCTCAATAGCTTAAAAAAAAAACACTTATAAGCTTTCTTTCCGTTAGTATCGACATATGCCTCTCTTTTTTTAAAGTGTCCGAAGAATATCTTGGTAACATAGTAAAAAAAGAGAAAGGTAAAACTGAACCCTAGGAAAGTAGACGCTTTTGTAAAGTGCCCGGCATCTTCTAACGTTAAGCAGTTTAGGCAATTTAACAGTATGGCTGGCTACTTTCTTTGATTAATTCCAAACTTTGCACGTGTCATGATTCGTCTTTACGAACTAGCTAAGACTGGTACTAAGTGGCAATGCACTCGTATACAAGAAGAAGCGCGCAATAAAGACATTCAATAACTGATTTCCTCTCTGATACTAATGATGAACTATAGAGCTTTTCCAACTGATCGATGGACAACAGCATGTAACGGCTTACTTGAGCACGCGTACGAATGACGCAGATAGCAGATACCTCTCTTACAAAAGCTTCGAAACATACACAAGAGCTTTCACCGAGAGTATAAAAATGGTGGGTGGTCCTTACAAAACTATGATTTGGAAATAGAGCTCCGAAAGGGTGACCGCATACAGCACGCAGGCTTTTAGCCACAATGTAGAGACTTGTACAGTAATTATCATGACCGGAGATTTAAAGGGATAGGACAAGGTTGTGTTAGCTCGCTGCGCATAAATTTGGCACTATTAGAAGGATTTCGTTTTGAAGACGAACTTTTGAAGCAAACACGGCAAGCTGCAGTTACAGTTAATCGGTACTTAATATTTATCGAACTGAAAGCTTTTCAATGGAGTTGACGAATACCTACAATTCAAGCCTTAAACATCCTATTTACAAAAATAACTTGAAAATGGAGACATGTTGCCTTGATAGAATGAATACCATCCATTGCCAGATTGCCGATAACTGTGTTATGTGTTAACAAAAACATTTCGGGTTCTATAAAAGCATAGCGGCGTTCAATAGAAAAAAAAAATCCTTTTATTATAGTTCACTTAACGAGAACAGGAGTATGTGATAGTTGCAATAGATGCTTGCACAAAATACGTTTTATCGCACCAAGCTAACAAAAAAAAAAAGGAATCGCAGCACCCTTACATCACTGAAATTGCGAATAAGTTAATTTATTGGTACTTTAAAACTTTAGCAGTCCCTACGCCTTAAAGATCCATACTATAGACTCTGGCGTAAGCAGAACCAACAAAGAAGCTTAAAGGGTAATGTGAACTCCCAAAATGCACTAGTAGATTGTAGATTACTAAGAAAACTGCACTTACGTAATAAAGAGTTGTTAAACCGTCAACTGGCATACTGCGCTAGGCAAGACTTCGACTCGCATTTGATTGCACAATACATCAAACGACTGATGTCGCTCCACCTACACTACAAAATGCCAACACTGTGTTTTGTGTTTTTGAGGCATTACAAGAATGACCGATGCGCAGGATGATCGAGGCGGTAGTTAAAGATATCAAAGGTTTGAATATTAAAAAAAAAAATATATTCCGATTTCATGGAGCTGAATTCATTATAATTTAAAATAATCCTAGAAACCAAACTTTTTAGTTATAGATTCGGTGTACCTCTATAGATTTACAGACTATTCAATAATGATCGTGAAGAGATCGTCTATACAACAAGTTATTCAAGACTAGCTGCTAGCACAGCCGCAGAGCATCACAGCTTGGTGAACAGGTAGCCGTGTCGCCGGGAGATATCCGCACCACTGATGCTGCACCGAACGAAGGCGACTGGTGACTCATCCGCCAGGCGACTTGCAGTCCATGGCGACTTGCAGTCCTGGGCGACTTGCAGTCGTGGGCGACTTGCAGTCATGGGCGACTTGCAGTATTGCAGTCAACGGACTACAGCGACTGCTATTTCGAAGATAGCGGTCCTTGACTTTCAATCACAGCTGATGACTACTTTTAAAACGGTGAGGAGTATTCAACTTATTCGATCCACGAAACCTAAAATTTATCCCAAAAATTATTTATAACATTTAAAGGCCGTGGAGGCCCACATTAATACATAAAGTATTCATATGTATCACAACAAACACTACAAGCCGTGGAGGCAATAATTAATACTCTCATGTTATCCTGCTGGGCCACGGCGTACAAGACCGCCCAGAACCCGGTTCCCTATTTCCCGTCAAATTAAGAGACTTCGTGCCTGCCACGGAGCAATGGTCCTAAACTCCTTTTACCTTGTTCTCCCTCAAATCAAAGACTTTGTGTCTACCACAGAGCGGTGTTCTTGATCCCATCCTTGCTATCCCGTCAAATCAAAGCCTTTGTGTCTATCACAGAGCATTACCGTCACGTGAGAATGACACTTAAACATTACAAAAGTACATGTGTATTTATTCCTAATTTACGTACAAACTACAAAATACTATTAACTACTAACGAGTCTTCTATAAAAGTCAAACCTATAACTTTGAAAGTTAATATGGTCACTAAACGTGGTCAATATCTACAATAAAAACTATAAAAGTCAAAGCTACAACTTTCAACTTAATATGGTCACTAAACGTGGTCAATATCTACAAAAACACAAATGTATTTTCTTCAGGCAACGACAATCAAGACAATGAAGAACGGCAGGTGCAGAGCGCGCACCGCCGATCAGAATGGCCGTGTCGCCGTGAGAGCACTCTCAACCGACGTGGTCAATTCCTTCATCACCATTTAAATATTTCTATCACATAAGAATTCCTTTGTAATTAAATTATTTAACAGTTTACAATAACCGCCTTGTATTGGCCACTTTTGTTAAGAGGTGTCGCTGAGAAAGCGCACCTTACCAACGTAATCTTAACTACTTCGTCGCCTTTTAAATTATTTTATCACACGAGTATTATTTATTTGTAAATCTTTCATTTTGTTAAAAGTTAAAAGTTTTTGTTTAAAGGGCTTGTATCGGCCACTTGAGGTTTCGCTGTGAAAGCGCCCCGTGAACAACGTAATCTTAATTCCTCCGTCACCTTGTCAAATTATTTTGTCACACCAGCTTTTGGTTATCGAAATTTATGGGGTGCCCTATATCGCTAACTTTTATAAATCTATCGTCAGACACACTTCATTCTATGCGTTACCAGTGAACTGTTGTGAATTATGTTAAGATTGATATTGAGTGGTGGGGAGGATTTTTGGCTGCTTGGCCTGTACAATAGTAATATAAAAAAGGGTGTTAACGACAACCTAGTTAACTTGTGTTTTTAGCGCTTGCCAGTGACGGTTGTGTATTTGGCAAGCGTTTGTTAAGCTACTACGCTAACTACTTTAAATAAATTGTAAAATATTGTGAGTAATATAAATCTGTAATAAATAAATCATTTGTAAGTGATATATCAAGGCGTTTCTTTGCAATGGATCAAGAGAAGGACAGTACAACTGAACTCTTGTCAAATGGGGACAGTAGTACTGCTCCCCCAAAAATAACCCTGGGTCTTCCGCTTCGACATATATATATATGCTTACCTTTCCAGTCCTCGATTTCCAATTTTAAGTTATTGATAATTACTAACTTCTCTTGGTACTCTTTTTGGAGTTGTTCTTTTTCATTGTCTTTGTAGAATAACGTATCTTTGAGATTTTTTATTTGTTCTTTCTGCGATTCTATTTCATCAACTAATGGCACTGTTATCATCTCATTTCCCTAAAATATTAATAATTATATTTATTTTTTTAAATATTAAAATATTGTTATGCAGTTTAGCTTGAGGCGTTATACTAACGTTCTCATTATTTCGACCTAAAAACTCGTTAATTTTAAATGTTAAACTTTCTATTTGTTGGTCTTGACACATCATTTTACATTCACTTTCTTTTAATCTACAAATTAAGGCATGTTTTTCCTTTTCGCGAATGACAGAGGCTTCATTAAGTTTTTTCTCCAGAGCAATATTTTCACTTCTCAGTTGTTCAACTGTAACACATTTCACATCGTTTATTTCTGTTTGAGCTTTTAACTCAGTTTCTAAATTTAATGTTTCATCAGTCAACACCAAATATTTCTCTTTTAAAGCGTCAAGGTCTTCTGATCTTTTCTTGTAATATTCTTTTTCATTCCACAAATTATTATACGATCTTAATTGATTACGTAAATTATCATACTCTTTTTCTAACTCTTCATACTTCCGACATTTTATTGATAAACAATTTTTTTCATATTTTAAATCATCGTAACAAGTTAAAAGATCTTTATAACTAGACTGTAAGTTCTTTAATCGATTGAGATTTTCTTCATCTATACAAAAATTACTATAAGGAATAAAGTCTTCGTCTGCGGAACTCCCTTCGACTTTATCACCTTCGGTTTTATTTAGTATTTCTTCCATCTCGTCGTTTTCCATAATATCCGCCACAAGTTTAGCTCGTTTACTATCGAGACTTGGTTTAAAAGTTTCTTTAGATGTCAAAGCAAATGCTGTTTCTACTTGAGAAATTATTTCGACATGATAACAAGAACAATCATTCGAACAGGGAGCAATAAGCGCACAACAGAATTTTTCCAGTACTTTTAATTTATAGAAAATTTTTACTTTTATATCGACGTTCCGTGTGTCTTTGCCAGAAGTCTGAAAAGATTCAAAAATCTACGTAATGTGGCGTTATAACTTTGATTAAAATATAATAATACAGTGTATATACCAAAAGATCCAGATATTGTTTGTATTTTTCATTTTGACATAAGACACCAAATATTTTCTCTAAGGCTGTATAAATGTGAGCATATATACAATATGGCTCACAAACATCATTCTCCATTACCTAAAAATAATATTCTGATTAAGCGTGACATAAAATATGTAACTTTTTTGATCTAGCATCAAAAAATTACGGTTATAACAGTGTGTTCATGACAACTAAGTATTCTTGCGAAAGGACAAGAATAACTAAACAAAGAAAATATCACATAACGGCAACTATTTAAAACATATTTAGTAGTAAAGATAATGTGTAAATGACTTTTTTTTTATATAAAGTGTAAATTATTTAAATAAACACGCTTACTGCAATTGTATTACGCATTGCATTCAATTTAGCATCTTTAGTTATAATTACTTCTTGCATTTCGTCAATTCTTGAATCATAGGCGGCTGAAACGTTAATGACGGTTAACTAAGATCAAGATTATACTGATTTTGATTTAAATACATTTTGTTACCTTACCAGTACTTGCATCACAAGGACAGGATAATCCCACAGTCGGATTGCTTTTCGTATCGTTATTCATTATTGATAACTTCTCTAAAGACCACTGTAAAATGTGATATCGACAATATCAGATACAAAATGATCATTATAAAAAAATCAGGGCTTATGATACATATGCTCTTAAATAGGTAAAACATGCTCAAAAACAAGAAACAAATAGTTTTAGTAGTGATAGCATTACTACGCAGAATCTGCCCAGGGAGGTACCAACGCAGTGCCAGTTATTCTGCCATCATACAATAGTAACTACAGATTACTGAGTTTCGGTCTGAAAGGCACTGATAGCTAATGTGATGATAAGAGCTTATGAAACATAACAACTAACGTCTCAGAGAAAAAAGCGCTGCGTGGTGCCAAACACACAGACTGACAAAGCATTTGTTATGGGCAGCCGTAATACGTACTGTCACACCAGGTGAATGATCTATCTTCAATTTGTTCCATAGTTAATATAGTAAAAAAACTGGCTTTGACAGAAATTAAAACTAACTCTTGCACTATAGTGATAAATTTCCTTAATTGATATTAAATATTTATAGTTAATAGAATCAGGCGTTACTTTGCGGAAATCCATTATAGTAATGGAGAGAAAGGTAATTTGCTAAGATCCGCATGCAAAATGTACAATGGTGTGTATTACCTGGTTTTGAAGAGCACCGCCCGCCCAGTGGCCTAGTTTTTGTAATTTTTTAATTGCCTAGTGGTAGTGTTGTAGTGGTGGAGGGTATCTGGTGGCGGCTCCCGGTCGCGGTAATGCTTTTCTTGTGCACGCTGTTGAGGGAGGGCGGGCGGTGCTCTTCAAAACCAGGTAATACACACCATTTTACATTTTGCATGCGGACCTAGCAAATTAACATTCTCTCCTTTACTATTAAATATTTATTAAATATTATTAAATCACTTTTTTGTATAAGAGAAAGTGACAAAAAGAGCAAAACATTCACCTTATGGTAAGTACAATGGCAGACGTTGCATAACAAACTCTGTGTTAACCAGAACATTCTGTGTGGCATTTCCTTCCCCCTGAGACCCTAGTTGTTAAGCCTCATATGACCAGTAATTACACTAGCTTTTGGTGCCCTTTAGACCGAAACGCAGCAACGTTTGCTCATGACTTCTTTACGGCAGAATAACAAAAAAAGTACTTCAGTTGTACCTATAGCGACATCTATGTCGCCACAGGAGAAGCTCAAGAAATATTCGCATACGTCCATAATCGCGCTATGAAAGTTTTCTGAGGTGCGAACTATATATACAACATCTAAATATTACTAGTAGGAGGAGAAGTCCTCCCCAGATCAGACCAACCGATCTGGCGGGTAGCTACCCTTTTCCTTGGCAATATCATATGCCAAATACCTACCTAGATACCTTCATAGGAATAATAAGTTAAACGTGTCTCAGTGTTATATGTTTGGTATGTCCAATTTATGTATTTTCATAAGAATTATCGCTTATCACTTTATCGATTTATAAAGAATAATATGTCATTTAATACCTCAGTTCCTCTTGATGTGTCCATCTGAAATAAATAACAACAAAGATAACTTAAGCTATATTATCTATTTTGGTTTGGTTTATTATAAGTTAAATATTTTGAAAAGATTTATCATCGGATTCTGTCTGTAAATTATTTTAAAATCAATTTCACAGTTTTAGCATGGCAAGCTTAAGGTTTGACTACTAAAATAGTCATAATAGATAAAGCATATTATACAGTTTAAGATCTAGTAAAAGTCATATAAAAGCGAAAAGTTCTGAACTATGTTATTGTGATGCAGCCGAAGTCACACAAGGAAGTGGTTACTTAAAATGTTTAAGTGACCGGTTAATGTGCAAATTGACTGATGATGTCCTCCTGGCCTGCCCCTCCTCCTGGCGTCCACGGCGGTAACTACTAAATATTATAAGAAGTTATCAACTGCGCAAGAGATAATAAAGTGCCACAAGTGCTCGCGCAAACACAGGGGCACTCGTCCAAACCTACCCCACTTTTATAAAGTGACAAAACGAGCAAAACGTTCACATAATGGTAAGTGCAACGTCTACCCATAACAAATGTGACACCACACTGCGCTCGTCACTCAGAGACATCAGTCCTTAAAGTCTTATATGCTTAGTGATTACGCTAACTCTCAGTGCCCTTCGAACCGAAACACAGTAATGTTTGCCCACTACTACTTCACGGCTGAATAACTGGCACTGGGGTGGTACCTACCTAGACGGATTCCTGCATAGAAATCCTACCACCAGTAAAAATTATCATATTTTCAGATTTTATATATTATCATTTAATTTAAAATTACAGGTGTTTCTATGGCTTTGTGCCCATGGTCACGGCTGACTACCTTCACCTTTTAAACTAGCGGCACGCTATCATAGCCGTTTAACATTTGTCCGCTCATGAAGTTTTGTGTAAATTTTCAACGTTTGAAGGAACAATTGTTGTACTTTATTGTCAAAATTGCCATGGAGTATATTAAGAGCAAAATAATTATTTCTTTTGGTTTCGGTTTGGTAAATTATTTATATTATTATGTAAAGTATACATGTCTAAGTTATGCGCGATAGAATTTGAAATTTTTACCAAAATATAATATAATGGTAATACTTAGTTAAAGATTCTTCATAGACTGAGGCAACATCCATTACTCGACAACAGACGTCTATAAAAGTAATTATATTGAAAGCTTAATTTATACTTAATAGTGTATTTCGTACATCAAAGTCCTTAAGTCGTGTAACCTGGAAATTAAATAGATTTTAACATTTATGATACAAAAAGTTATATTGGACTATTCCTTAAACTAGAGGTAACAAGAATAAATACCTCATCTCCTCTTGACTTTCCAGTCTGCAACACAAATAATTACTTTGATTATTTAAATAAATAAATATAAAAATAGACTTAAGTTATATTGGACCGCACCTCAAAAGCTTCCGAGTCGATACCCTTAAAACAAATATAAGAAGATCAGTACTTTTGATAATGACTAATAAATATGGAAAAATATTGCATTGTACCTCCGTGAATCCTGACAGATCTAAATCCAAACACTGTAAGAAATAAAGTTCATCTTTAACAAACTCAAGATATTTAGTATTTGTACTTCTGAATTGATTTCCTTACCAATTCATTAAGTTCTTTATTAGCGGCTTTTATGGCAGCATGCTGAAACAAATTGTATTCTTAATTACGACTACAATAACAACAACAGTTATTAAACGAAGAAGAAATTAAAAATTTAATTTACTAACGGCATTAACTATCTCGTTTTTTTGATCGGATGTTAGGTCCAATTGGTCATACGCTTCCAACAACTGTTCAAATTCTTCAATCTTGCACTTCAAACGATTAATCTCAGCATTTTTAGCTCCCATCAATGTATTTACTATAACGTCAGTAGGTATATACTTTGGTCGACAAGTCTCATTATTCCGTTTTATAATTTCGATTAAATGGTCGCTTTTGTCTGAACAAAAATGCGACCACGCCCTTGCATCTGTGCATGAGGCATATGCTTTAAGTTTTCCTTCATTTCTTGCAGGTAAATCCAAGATATCGTATTCGTTAAATACACGTTCTCTTTTGGTTATGAACGACATGGCTTATTGTTGTATGTTAAATCTTTTAAATGTATAATCAATTAATCATTAAAATTCTAGTCCTTATTTTCGTTTTCCATTTTATTTGTGATGACAAAATTTTAGTAATTTATTAAAATTGTATAATTAACAGCTAAACAGAAATCCGGAATATTAAATATTTTAAGCTGTCATTCAATTGCTACTGAATGCTGTCTTGAAATCGAATGTCAGCTTTTAAAAATATTTTCATTGACGCAAATATCAGCAACCAGTCATAAACTATAAATAAAAATTGTAATGCAGTCGAAACAAAAAAAATATACATTCATGCATACAGTCACGCCTCTTTGCCATTGAGGTAGGTAGTGACTACATCTTTCCGCTTCCCACGATCCTGAAATACATCTTTCGCGTCTTTTACTTTCATGAGCGTTTTCATACAAGCTCGTCGGTTGGGCGACTTTTGAAGTGACCTCTGAAGTCTCGTCGTTGATCGTCGATCGTGATACATTCGCCTACGTCGACCCTTGCCAGACCGTCGACCTGCCCGTTCACACTCGCCAAACCATCTAAGCATCCCTTTCTTTATCTTTAACACTACGAGTACATCTTCTACCACACCGCAATGTTTCCTTTTCACGCTGTTCCGCACTTTATCCATCAAAGTCACTTCACAAACTTCTCATTTCCATAGCGTTAATCTTAATTTCATGTTTCTTCTGCCAGATCCAACATTCACTACCATACATAACTATGGGGACCAGTACTCCTCTATGTACAGCCAGTCGTGCCTTTTTCGACGTTCTGACTACGCATAAAGTTTTTAGTTACTGTGTTTCGGTCTGAGGGGCACTGAGAGCTAGCATAATCACTGGGCATATGAGTTAACTTAAGAACTTATGTTTCAGGGTGAGGGGTCAGTGTGGTGCTACACAGAAATATTCTGAGTAACACAGCATCTGTTATGGGCAAACGTTGCACTTACCATCAGGTGAACGTTTTGCTCGTCTCGACACTTTATCAAATAAAAAAAAGTACCACGCAGCAGTTAAAAAACATTATTTGGATTACAAAATTCTGTGTGATTATTTATGTCATGTCGGGCACAGGATCAGAAACATCACTTATTAAGTCAATTTTGTCCAATAACTGCACTGGCTAAAGTGCTTGCGTTAAATTTCTACTAAACAAGAAATTTTATACCTCTGAAGGAATAATATTTTACTGACGTCATTCTACATGCGAGGGAGCGCAATGGGGAGCAAGAAATTATCCCTACCATAAAGGGCGGCAACGTGATTCGCCTCGTTCCCCAAGGGGCTAAAAGTGGGATACGGATGTGCTCGCTGCCTAACCCAATGGGAAAATGGTTTGAATATATGTCGTGATGTCATGACAACGCAACATTTCTTATGTGCACGACCTCAAATATCTCTAGGAACGTTTAATTTTTCCACATTGCGGGTAGCCGCTCTTGCTCCCACATCAGCCGTAAATATTCGAACATTTTATACGGAGACAAACAATATTAAATAGACGATAGTGCCCTCCTAACCGAAACTTTGTAAAGCTGAATACACTGCTTGGCATCAGAAAAGCTGGTATGGCGGCGTTTATAGCAAATAGTTAGCTGGACGAACTCTTGCATTGGTGAAAAGTATAACTTAAATCGTAAAACTTTGTCTCACTACGATCCAGAAAATTGTTTTTACTTATTTTAGCCACCGTTCAATAAGTATACATCTCAGAAAATACGTAGCTATTGCATTCTATAGTTCCCAAAACATTAAAGTACTCGTATTTCAAAGTATTTTAAAATATTGTTACATGCATATTTCACATAATGACGTTGTTTATTAAAAAAATAAAGCTTAAATAAATGCAATAATTAAAAAAGTTTAGGGACGCTTCAACAAACGTCATTTTGTAGTCGGTCAGTTTTTAGATATCAAAATTGTATGTCATGAAGCTCTAATGGAGAAAATATTAATAAATACAGTATCAGCTTTTCTATTTCAATGAATTACATAGATCAAAGAAAAATCATCTTATTATCTCGTGACGAAGGGAAGATAAAATCTTATGATTCTTGTTTTGATTTAAGGGCATGGAGTCATGATATCAGTGTTCGTGATCGTTACCTAAGAGAATGGATAAAGTGCAATATGCCTAGCTATTTGTTTCCTCTTCCTGTTCTGAACAACTTATTAAAATCCATAAATTGCAGACACTTTGGAGTAAGTGTAACCTACTTATTTAATTATAAGATCCTCTAGTCGCATTTATTCTTCAAAACAACCCATTTTACACAGCTAAATCCTCGGTGCCATCCAGAATGCAAGTCCAAGAAGCTCCTGGAAAATATTTGTGCATCATGTCAAGCGATGAAGGAGTGTTTGAAAAATAATGAAAATTTGGAAACATTTTTCGATGAAGTACGTACGTCTATTGCCGTCTGTGTAGTTTCGAGAGAACAGTACACTCTACTTGGATTCGATTATTGAAAAACTGTTCACAAGGTTAGGTATAATATTATGTTTTATTCTACTCTTTTAGGAAGAATTAGAAACAGGTCACTGGCCGTGCGATAAATGTTTAAGTGCTCTGAAGAGTATAAGAATGTTTTGGAAAATAATATTAGACAAAATTTTCAAAATAACGATTCCAAATACAGAAGTGATTTCTAAAGAACATCATAGCTCAAGAAATGGTATTGATAATGTAGCTAAAGTCTGGCAAAAAGAAATATTAGAAGAGGCTACATTTGTGAAAAAATTAATTCCACCAATAACGAACAACAGATTTTTATGTAAACAAATTGAGTCCGCAAAAAGCGATACTGATACATCTAATTTACAATATGATAAAAAACAATCTGACATGAATTTTAAATCGAATAGTAGTAAATGCGTGTGTAACTGTAAACTAGCTAAAAACAAAACCAGCGAATATACGACAACAAGTATTGTAAAATTATTTAATACAGGATGTGATCCTTTCAATGACAGTTATAATGATAAACTCAAATCGTACAGAAATTATCTCAAAAACTTACAAGATGAATTTCGAATACAAGCGAATAAAGTAGAAAAGTTGACGAGGGAAAATGTTTCGCTCAAATATAAACTAAGAGAGTTGTGTAAAAAATATTCTCGAAAATCATTTCACAGTCAAGAAATTTTAAGCCCTGTCTGTAATGTAAATCATGTTCTAAGACCTTTTGAAACAAGCTCCGAAGAAAACATTAGAAGTGATCTAACTAAAGACACTAATTCTGAAGTAATTATTACTGTAAAAAACTGCAAAAATGAGGTAAAGCGTAACTCTTAAAAGAAAACTTTTATTTTCTTGATTTTTTCCGAGTAATCAATATATTTTTATAGAATTTCAAACATGTATGCATGTTAAAACTTGTTCATAAAACGAATGCGCCAATGGAAGATTTTACTGTAAAAAAACATGGTAGTTCCGAGAAACAGGATCCTATCGATTTGCTAACCAACGGTAACAAAACAAAAACGTTAGCTAGAATATAAAATTACAGAACCAAACTTGACTAACATTTAACTATAATTTATTATAATTTTAGTACAAAAAACATTTGGAAATATAGTCCGAAAAGAATTGAGTATAGCTAATACAAAACGCAGTCACGGGACTCGGAAAGATATAAGTGCTACTTTTGCAAAAAATGCGCATAATTTTTTTCAATCAACTTCGTCTTGCTCTTCTATGTCATCGTGTTGATCAAAACATTCTGAGATAAATTGTGTAAGTAATTTTCATATCCGTTTAATATTATTACCTCAATCGATTTTACAAAAATATTTTTATTTAGGTGGAGAGTTGTGACGTCATTAGTGAAAGTGCTTAGAAGTGTTAAAGTGTGTTATTCATATACAATTGTTAAAATAAAAATAATATAGTATATAAAGTGTTACTTTTAATTCAAGAACTGGGACATGATATTTAACAAGCGATCATAAATAAGTTTTTTGGCGTCATTGGCGAAAACAAAATCTAAGTGATTGAATTTCTTAAGTGGCACTCGGAATTTTCCTACGACAACTGGCAGCTTTATCATCAGTTTGTCCACATCGTTTGGTGTAGATAACCAGTCATTGTCAGAATAATGAAGAAAAATTGGTGTTGTAATGGCACTTAAGTTATACTCCGGTGGACTTCCACTTCCATAAATCCACCTGTTTTTAAGCCATCCATGGTTGAAATGAAGAAATTTGTCAGAGTTATATAACTGACCAAAATGAATTATTTGCCTTGTCGATGCACCGGCAGGCGTATGGCCAAGAACAACGGGCAACATGGTCTGCGAAGTAACGCAAAAATTCCATTAAAATATATTTATTTACATGAGACATTTACAGATTAAAGTTTTTTTTTATTACGATCGAGCATAACGATCACCTGATAGTAAGTCCAATGTCTGACCATGACAAATGCAGTGTCACCGAGAATATTTCGGTGTCTTTCTATTTCTGGCTATACCGCGCTTGTTACTCTGAGACATCCGTTCTTAAGTCTCATTTGCAATGTAATTAATTACATTATCTTTTCGTGTTCGTCAGACGGAAAGTTTGTTACACACCACTGCTGGACGGCAGATTAATGAGCACTGCGGTGGTCGCCAAATAGACGGATTCCTGCATAGGAAGTCTACTACCAGTAACCTAGTTGCCTTATTTAGTTGTTCTGCAAATGCAGCTTGTTTGTATGTAGCGTGTATTTAACAATTTTTTTTATTGGATTGTGATGAAAAGGGTAAGACGTTCACCTGATATTAAATGCAACGTCTGCCCATAACAATTGCTGTGTCACTCAAAAAACTCCCGTTTGACACAATACTGTGCCCACCCAGGGACATCGGTTCTTAAATCTCATATGCCCAGTAATTACACTAGCTCTCAGTGCCCTTCAGACCGAAACAGTAATGTTTGCACACTGCTTTTCGGCATAATAAATGGCCATGCAGTGGTACCTACCTAGATGGATTCCCGCATATGAATCCTTTTATTTATTTAAGTGTTTTTTTTTGTAAACAAAAACAATTATGGAGTACAATAACTTACATTATTTAGTTGTTCATCGTTAAACCCACATATAAGAAACAACAGGTTTTTGCATACAACTTGGGTAGCGGCCTCTTCTATGCACAGCAATTCTCCAGCTAGTTCGTTCACTATACCATTAGGTAAGAATTCATTAGCACCTAATAATCTCATAACACGCTGGAATAAAACATGTTCACAAAATTTAACAAAATTCGATGATTTAGCGAGTTTTATTCTACGGGCATTATAATATTCGTACTTATTAACTTAACTATTAACTTAACGTATTATATTAACGTAACTTAACTATTATAGAAATTAAAGTAAAGTAAACTCCAAACAAAGGTTTCGAAATCATAATCGCTTACCGCACCTAAAATATTAGTTTGTGTGTGCTATTACAAAAACAATTATAAATTAGATGTACGCATCTATATTTTCGGTGATGTGATCGCTGTTAGCCTTTTGGCTTTTACAGCTTCATCGGATGCTGTGCTCGCGGGCCCGGGGCCCGCGTGCCAGGTTTGGTTTGACCCAAAACATATATACATAAATATTAACTCCTACTAAACATCTAAGTTCGGACCGTTGCGTTCGCTAGCGTGCTTGCGCTACAGTGAATATCTCCATAAATTTATTATATGAAGTCATCTAATGACCGTCCGAGGGAGACTGCGGGCCTCCGTTCGGACTGTCGACTTGTGTGTCGGAAACTCTGGGCGGTGAGAACCGCCCTGGAACACGGGTGTATCTGGTGTACGCGGTGTTATGAACGATAGCTGCGCGCCGCTCTCTACGGCGGTCGCGCGACGTTGTGCGTGTGATGTTGAAACTATTAACTGTGTGTACAGTGTTGTTCGGATCGTGGCTGACCGTATCGTGGTCAGGGAGTGCTGAGACGTCCGTGTCGTCTAGCACATTTCGCGGTCGACGTTTGCGTTCGGTCGCGTTTTTATTACATCGATAATTAGCTGCTTTAACCACCAGCGGGTTTGGATGAACCGCGGCTTTTTCGAAAAACCGCCGTGATACTTCTCTGAAGTGTTCAGAGAGTACGGGCATTTCACAGTCGCTGTGAAGGTCGACATTGCGTTGGTACCAGCCGGCTCCGGTGGCACTTCGCAAGAATCTGTTTTGCACCGTCTGCAATTTCTTTATATGATTGCCCGTCGCGTGTGCGAACGCGACGCATGCATAGGACATTACGGGTCTAATGCATGTCTTGTAGAGGCGAAGTTTGTGTCTTAAGCACATTTTGCTTGAAGAGCAAGTTAACGGATATAGACGGCTTGCGATAAAAGCCGCCCTGTTACGCACGTTCTTAATGTGAGCAGCGAACGACATCGCTGCGTCTAACGTGACCCCGAGGTATTTGACGCTCTTTTCCCAGGGAATAGGGCGTCCGAACAGGGTGATCGAGCCTAGCTGATTGTTGCCGATTGTGTGGTAACGTCTAGCTGGCTTAGGCGTGCCCCTCGAGAAGTATATTGCTACACTTTTCTCGGGGTTAACCTCTATTCTCCATTTCCGGAACCATTCGCCTAGGCGATCGGCTGCGGCTTGGAGCTGAATCGTTATGCGGATGTACGCATTGATGCTTCCCTTAGACTGGATTCTTACAAGGCTAAATTCAACTGCCTGCAAAAAACTTCAAGGACCTCTTTTTTTATAGGAGAAAGTGACGAGACGAGCAAAACGTTCACCTTATGGTAAGTGCAGTTTCTGCCCTTAACAAATGCGGTGTCACCCAGAATATTTCTGTGTGGCCTCACACTGCGCCCGTCCCCTAAAAACATCAGTTCTTAAGTTTCATATGCCCAGTGATTATATTAGCTTTCAGTGCCCTTCAGATCGAAACAAAATAATGATTACACACTACTGATTAACGACAGAATAACTGGCCATGCAGTGGTACCTACCTACCTAGACGGATTCCTTCATAGAAATCTTTCCACCAGTAGCTTCTCTCAAGTTAGTAGAATTTCTCGTCATCGCCCCGCTGGCAGGCGAATTGGCGATCGCAGCACAAGACACTTACCAGAATAATTTAAGTCTGGCATAATTGCGATATTTAGCCGCCGTCAATCGGAGACTATCAGATTGTTCTAGCATATCTCTTAATCGACTTTTACGAAATCCACGGGATGAAACAGACAGGCAGATTCACTAACGGTACCACCTCAAAACTAGATACTAATGGAACGAAATAGATATGGGTACGTTTCTGTACATGGCAGAGTTTACTGCAGGATACTACGGCTGTAGTATGTAAAGGGATCGGCTTGATCGAGGAAAGATAACACATGCTGAAAACCATCGTAAAAAACCTTAACGTTCATGTGTTTTATATGTCTAGTGTCGACCACCTTATTATTGGAATCGAGACTAATTATCTTGAAGGATAAATCGAATACATTTTTATTCATCACGTCTAATTATGTTAACATGTTACGATTTATTTAATTAAACTTAAAAAAAATAGTTTTACTTACTTCTAAAGAATTAGTGAAAGGAGCAATAGCTTTTATAAGAGGGCTTCTTATATTTGATATAAAAGCAATTGGTGCAAGTGCGTGCATCGCTTTTATTTTCTCATTATATTCTGGCCTTGTAGATGTCATTACCCAAAAAGCTGTTGTTCCCTGAGAGAAGCCAATGTAGTCAATTTTAGAAACGCCTGTTTCCTTTATAGCGTAATCAATCATGGCGGGCAAATCGTAATAACCAATCTCATGCCAACTGAAACGCCAAAAGGCAGAACGTGTTGGCTTTATAGAAACGTGATTGCGAGAATACGTGTTACCCCTAGCGTTTCCCATCCAAACATCATAGCCAGCATCTGCTAGAATGTATGCTGAGAAATTAAAAAAAATATATGTTACGTAACTTAAATACACTAACAACAATGTTTTCATATTTTAATAAGAAACTGTAAGTAAATATTTGTTGGAAATGTCATTGTAATAAGGCAATAAATAAACTCTTTTGTGAAACGAGTAGTGATGAACGTGAACAAGAAATAGAAACATGTAAAATATAAAAAAAACGTAATCGTAAAAATATATAATCGCGCGCAAAACAGCGCGGTTTGATAGCGGTTTACAAAAGTAGACTTAATGTTCTCAGTAATAGTAAAGTAATATACCTATAAATATTCAACTGCTGAGCACAAGCCTGCTCTCATTTCTAAAAAGATTTTGGAGCCGAAAATAGCTGCTCCCGCGATGCTCCAATACGTGGTGGACTTCAAATGTCTTCGACATATTTTTTTTATTCCTCAGACATGCAGGTTCATCGCTATGTTTTCCTTCACCGCCGACCACGTAGTAAATCAGCATTTAAAATTTCATAACAATTATTAGAGGTGCCGGCACCGGGGATCGAACTCAGGTGACCCGCGTTGTTTAAGGACCGCCGGGCCCTTAAACAACCACCGCTCAGCTCAATGATGACTAATAACAAAATAATCTGTGGACTGTACTTTATAATACACAGCACCGGAAACAATTTCCGGAAGTACTGGAAGACGTTGCCAACGTTAAAAATGGGCAATTAGATCATAGTTATAATTAAATCATCTTACCAAGACCTTTTCCTGGTCTCATAAGCACCCATTCTGCAGACGACGAAAGTAAACCATGCTGAAGAAATACTACAGGCTTCTGACCTGTACTGGTTTTATTTCGTCCATGCGGCACTCTGTGCATTTCCAAAATGTATTTGTCTTCTGTGTACACTTTATGTATCTCACACGGATAGCCATATTTACGTATTAGTGTAAACTGTAAATAGAAAAAAAATATTATCGACTATTATTAATTATTAAATTACATTGATTCCTTGCAACTCCTTACAAAACATACGTAATTACCTAGTTTTTAAATTGTTCGTTCTATGAATAATAATTAATTTGAAAATCTTTCCTTGTATCGCTACGAGTGGTGCTTACCGCATACTTATATTATACATTTACACAGTCCCGCTTTTTTCCCATATAAAGGGGTAGGCAGAGACCACATACGTATCCCACTTTTCGCCCCCGTGGGAAACGAGACGTGACAGGTGGCGAACCACATCACCGCAATTTTGGTAAGAGTAAAAAAAATCGTAACCATATTAAATATTAACTGTGGCCCGTGTAGTCACGGGAATTTAGGTTTTTTTTTTAATACCGTGGGGACTGTCTGGTTTTCCAGAATAAAAAGTATCCTATGTCCGTCGCCAAGATGCAAGCTATCAATGATGCAAGATAAGCAACGGTTGAGCCTTGAAAAGAAACTGACAGAAGTACAACAGAAGAACAGAGTAACAAATAGAGTTACTTTCGTATTTATAATATTAGTATGGACAACAGCCGCGAGATCACTACCTTAAATATACCAATTCTAAAATACACCAAACAGTCTAAAGTAAGACCTGACGCGTGGGTTCGAATCCCAGCCGCCGCCGATCTTTGTGCAAAAACACAAATTATTAATTTTTAGGTCAGGTTTTTTTGTCCATGTGAAATTTAGGTTCGTAGCACGCTGTCACAATACATAAGAAATCCTAGTATTAAACATCATTTTCTTTGAATGATAAAAAGAAAAAGAAAATGTACGTGGTGACTAGAAAGAGGATCGCCACACCGCAAAGCATTTTTTTTTTTTATTATTATTGCAGTAAGGTACGAGATGAGCAAAACGTTCACCTGATGTTAAAATTTCTGCCCATAACAAATGCTGTGTCATCCAGAATATTTCTGTGTAGCATCACACTGCGCCCGTCCCCCGAGACGTCAGTTCTTAAGTCTCATATGCCCAGTGATTACGCTAGCTCTCAGTGCCCTTTAAACCGAAACACAGTAATGTTTGCAAACTACTACTTCACGGCAAAATAACTGGGCCTGCGGTGGTACCTACCTTGACGGATTTATAATAAAATGTGGCCTAGTGGTAAGAGTACCTAACTAACTAAAATTGTGCAAAAACACAAACAGTTAGTTTTAGGGTACGATTGTGTTATGATTGTCTCTGTATCTCTGACACTACACACGTAGATAAGCTGATCTTAGGTAAGGACGAGTGAGAGAGAGCACAAAGAGTGCTTACAACTACACCTGAGACATTGTAAAATCTTCTGCGAAGTAGATAGCTCCCTGTATGCCAGGGCCAGTTATTGTACCATGAAGTATGCAAAAATTACTGTGATTCGGTCTGAAGGACACAGAGATAGTGCACTGGACGTACAAGATTTAAAAACTGATGTGTCAGTGTTGTGGTGTCACACAGATATGCTTTGGGTGACACAGCGTTTGTTGTGGGAAGACGTTGCACTTACCATCAGGTGAAAGTTTTTCTCGTTTCATCTTTCACTTTGTCCAATAAGTACAAGTATTTTAAATTTTATGAGATAAATTGCTACTTACTGTATCTAAAAAAGCATCCTCGATAATACTTCGATCCATTTCACCGTTTCCTGATCCGAAATCGCTCGCGTAAATACATATCGAGAGTAGCAATATCAAAAATTGGTACCAAATTTGTTTTGTGTAAAGCAACATGTAGAATGAAATTATGAAGTGTGTATTAACGGTCAACTCTTTGTTCAGTGGATTACAGATAACTGAACAAATGTATTTCATAAAAGATAGATTATTGATTTTGATAAGACATTTCGAGAGTGTAAGTAAACTGTTAGTTATACTCGTATTTTATCTGCCTGTAATATTAAAAAATGGATTATCACAACTGACCTAGAAATTATATTCATTGTGTTTCTTTTGTTATAGATAAGGGCTGGTACTTAACATATTTTTTATTTTTTATTTACTAAAGTGACGAAACGAGCAAAATGTTCACCTGATGGTAAGTGTAACGCCTGCCCATAACAAATGCTGTCTCACAAAGAACATTTCTGTGTGACATAACACTTCAGACCGAAACACAGTAATGTTTGCACACTACTGCTTACTACCAGAATAACTGGCCTGGGATGGTACCTACCTAGACGTATTACTACATAGGAATCCTAGTTGTGTATTTTTTTCAACAGGGCAATAAGTAGACTTTATTATACAACGAGAATCACATATACACTTTTAGTTTCCGCAATCGTTTAATATATTTATCTAGACAACTAGGCTTACTCGTATTTCAGTTTATAATGTGCTTTTAAATAAGTTCCGTCTAAATGTTGATAAGCAAAGTCAGGGTAATAACTTACATATGTTTTGAAAATGTCTTAAGCACAGGCCTCCTCGCATTTCTGCGAGGGTTTTGGAGCCGGGAAGAGTCCGCCACGCTGCTCCAATGTGACTTCACATGTCATGCAATATTTATTATTTTTCAGAAATGCAGGTTCCCTTAGGATGTTTTCCTACATCATTATCAATTCGGCCCACAACTAGTCCACTGCTGAACATAGGCCTCCCCAATAGATTGCCACAATAGTCTGCATCACTCAATTTATGAGGAATTAGCCATAGATGCCACGCTTGGCAGGCGGGTTGGCAACCGCAGTTTATTTATTCAGATGTTCCAGGAATATTCTGCTGCCCCTCTCCTGGTTTTAATTTCCCTCTGTCGAATTTTACGACACCCACGGGATGGGATGGGGTGGTAGATTCTCTTAGGCTCAAGAAATTATTTTATTTTACATCAAAATAGATGTGAAAAAAAATGTTAATTATCAAAACTATAAAAAAATGTTTTAAACTATTAATAAAATCGTCCTTGCGTCGACATATTATATTTATCTTTACTAATAACCGTAATTGCGAAATAGTTCTATCTCCGGGTAAGTTTTCAAGGTGTAATGAAAAGATTAGATATAGTCCATAAAAAAAACTACTAAAATCAGCAGATTTTTTTAAAACATTTAACAGCTTTACTGGGATTATCCCCGTTTCATTGGTGTGTTTTCACAAACACCTAAATCATTATCTATGGGCCTAACAACTATATGTTTCGTGCGGGAATCAATCCTCCGATGCGTAGCTTATAAGAAGTCGGATTTTTTCTATACGTTTTTTTTTATTATTTGATAAAGTGTCGAGACTTCATGCCGGCCCACCGCTTGCAACTTTATAAGGCGCAGGTTCGGCAGCACATGGAGTACTGTTCTCATCTCTGGGCGGGGGCACCCCAGTGTCAGCTCCTTCCATTTGACCGCATTCAGCGAAGAGCGGCTCGAATTGTCGACGACCATATCCTATCTGATCGGCTTGATCCCCTGGCTTTGCGAAGAGATGTTGCATCTCTTTGCATTTTTTACAAGATCTACCATGGGGAGTGTTCCGAGGAATTGTTCGGATTAATTCCAGCCGCTGAATTTCACCATCGCACCTTACGGCATAACCTCAAATTCCATCGTCACCACCTTGATGGTTGGCATTCCACCACAGTGCGTTTTTCGCGGAATTTTCTGCCACGCACTTGCACTTTATGGAATGTTCTGCCGTCAGCGGTTTTTCCGGACCGATACGACTTAGGGACCTTCAAGAAAAGAGCCTATTCCTTTCTCAAAGGCCGGCAACGCATCTGCTATTCCTCTGGTATTGTAGGTGTTCATGGGCGGCGGTGATCACTTACCATCACGTGAGCCACCTGCTCGTTTGCCTCCTATTCTATAAAAAAAAAATAAAAAAAAAAAAGAAAAGTGCAACGTTTGCCCATAACAGATGCTGTGTTACTAAGAATATTTCTGTGTAGCACCACACTGGGCTCGCCCGTCACCTTGAGACATAAGTTCTTAAGTCTCATATGCCCAGTGATTACGCTAGCTTTCAGTGAGACCCCTATCCTTCAGACCGAAACACAGTAGTGTTTGCACACTACTGCTTCACGGAAGAATAACTGGCCCTGGGGTGGTACCTACCTAGACGGATACCTGCATAGGAATCATACCACCAGTAAAAACCGTGTTTTTATTTCGGTACAAGAAGAAGTAAGATGGATAAAATAGCTCGTTGCAACATATTTTTTATTATCGTTTTCCTACAACTGAGTGTACAACTCATGTTGCGGAAAATGTGGTGTTATTTATTAATAATAAGAACGTTGTTAAGGTGAAACGCTTATTATTTGACAATGTTGACATTTTCGGCTACTAAACCCTGTAGTCAACAGTAGAACAAAACGCCTCTCTCTAGTTTGTAGTATTAAAGCAAATTAAATGGGCTGGATAATTTAAGTCTGAGATATTATTATTAAGCCTACGGCACACAGTTTTTGGCATCTCTTTGTCGACTTTTACGACATCCACACAGAGTGGAATATTCCCTTACGCCGCATTTTATGATGATAAAATATTTATTTACTATTTATATCCATTTTAACTTAATAAGAACGAGCATAATAAGTGAAATTACTGCATTGTATGCGAATAGATTTATATGATTACCCAAAAAACTCAAAAGCCATAAGCAGTATGCACAGATGTGACACTATTTATTACCTACATATATAGTTTCCCGAATGTTTCCAAATGGGGCTGGCAGAGACCACATCAGTAGCCCACTTTTCGCCCCCTCGGGAAACGAGACGTGACGAGCTGCGAACCAAGTCACCATTGTGGTAAGATTTAAATTTATTCCCTTTTGCGTTTCCACGAGTAGCTAGGGAAGATACTCGTTACTCCACCCAAACAGAGCCCTGCATGTTTGGGTAAGGCTAGCCTTATTCCGGGGTCGTCAGGTCGCCCCTAGCCACGCAGGCATCGCCACGGCAACAACTGGCTTGGCGGAGTCCTTCTCCGGGAAAAGGATTAGGTAGGAAATGGATATCCGTTATGTCTACGGAAATTAGGAAAATAACTATAGGGTATAAGATACTGCTATCGGGGAAGGAGCAGGAGGAGACATTATTTATTAAGGTTAACCCACGGGATGAGATGGGGTGGTAGATTCTCTTAAGCCGCAACTACACGGCCACCACACTATCTATAGATATATAAAACAAAGTCGTGTTCGTGACACCATTTATAACTCAAGAATTGCTGAATCGATTTTTATGATGTTGAATTTGTTGGATTTGTCTCCGACCTAAATAGCAGAATAACTATTAAAACATCGAAAAATAAATCACGAAAACAAAATTATGAAGAGAATAATTATTTTCATAAATTCGACACCTCGGTAGAAAAGAGGTAGGTGCTATTCTTGCACTCACGCTTGGCTGGCGGGTTGGAAAATTTCCATGTTTATGTCGAAACATAAGCTACTGAGTACATATCAGTCAGGGTTTCGTCCCGGTCACAGCACTGCTACTGCTTTAATCAAAGTCACTGATGACATTAGACAGGGTATGGAACATAGAAAGATTACAGTGGTAGTGCTAGTTGATTTTTCGAAAGCTTATAACACAGTTGATCACGATATTCTCCTTTCCATCCTGCCCCATCTTAATTTCGCACCTGCTGTCTTAGAATGGTTTTCATCTTATCTTCGCGGGCGTCAGCAATCTGTTCACCTGGGACAAAAATCCTCAGCTTGGGCTGATGTTAAAACTGGCGTGCCGCAAGGCGGTATACTATCTCCTATTATCTTCTCTGTTTTTATAAACTTGATCACCTCCATAATTGACTGCCTATACCATCTGTATGCTGATGACCTACAGCTGTATGTGCAATGTGATATTGTTGATGTTCATAACGGGATTAATAACTTAAATAAGAATTTAAACGCCCTTAAAGATTGGTCATCTTGTTATGGAGTGACTGTCAATCCTTTAAAATGCCAAGCTATGCTAGTGGGTAGTCCGAAGATGTTGGCTTACCTTCTATACAATATAACAATATTCTTATTCCATTTAGTAAGTCTGTAAAAGATCATGGTCTTATCATTGACACCCTTAACTGAAAATTTCAGGTTACTGAAATCAGTCGGAAAGTCACTGCCTCCTTACGTTCTTTGTATCGATTAAAACATTTTCTTCCCATTAAATCTAAGCTCATGCTTGTCCATACGCTAATACTACCCATTATTGATTATGCAGATGTGTGTTATTCAGACCTATCCCAAGATCTTCTTAACAAGCTGGAGCGTCTGCTCAACAACTGCATTAGATTTATTTTTGATCTGCGAAAGTGACCATGTATCTCAACATCGATCTCAGCAGAATTGGCTTTCTGTTCGACAAAGGCGCAATTCTAAAATTTTGCTGGTTCTTTTTTCCATCTTAAATGATCCATTTTCGCCGTCTTATCTCAAAGATAAATTTCAGTATCTCTTCTCATCACATGATAGTGTGGCGCACCACCTGCAAATAACACTAAAAGAAATAATTAATAAACACAATTAAATAACATGTTAATACACACAAACACAATTTCAATTCACACAAATACACTCAACACATATTATAATTTACATTTTTATTATTTATTAATATTATATAAAAGTTCACTTACCTATCTCTTCACGAGAAGTATCCCGTGGTGCGCCGGAGCATAGCAACAGGCGAGCTGTACACCAGTAACGCGTCAACATCCCTACGTTACACCTGTGTCGCTCGCTAACAGTAATTGCCTTCGTAAAATCGTGTCGAACTTATTATGTGTTAGATTTTATTAGCTAATTTATAAACAATTGTGTGTCTGTAATAAACAGAATCGTCAAATTGGTTACGGAACTTTTATTTACGGTTAAAGGACCTTAATTATATATATAGGTGTGAATAATCAAGCAGAACATACCTATATACTGGTGACCCCGACTACGCAAAGAAGATCTAAAGGTACCAATTACGTTTACATAAACTTATTTACTTTAACCTTAAAGAGATGTCAAGGGCACGAGAAACTAATCCAACTAAGGATACGGCCCCGACCAAAAAGGACGAAACTGAAAATTTGCAACCAGTTATGGAATTATTTCGTGTCGGTGTTAAAGTGCCACCATTTTGGCCGGATCGCCCCGCATTATGGTTTGCCCAACTAGAGGGCCAATTCGTGTTGTCAGGGATAAATTCGGACACCACGAAATTTTATTTTGCATGCAGCAATTTAGAACACCAATATGCGGTTGAGGTGGGTGACATAATTGAAAATCCACCCAAGGAGAACAAATACGAAACCCTTAAGGGAGAACTGATCCGCAGACTTTCGGCACCTCGTGAGGAGGAAATAAAACAGTTCCTTAGCAGCGAAGAGATGGGCAGCAGAAAACCGTCACAGTTTTTACGGCATCTTCAGCATCTTGCTGGGCGGAATATCCCGGAAGAATTTGTTCGCACGACATGGTATAACAGGCTACCACTAAACATACAGCCGATTATTGCGTCACATTCCGACATGCCTATTGACAAATTGGCCGAACTAGCTGATAAGATTTTAGCAGTAGCAGCACCAACACCCCAAATCTCAGAGGTAGCCCCTTCTACATCAGGCTCTGTAAATCAAACTTGGATAGCAATGGAGGCCATGGCGAAACAAATATCTGAGCTCACTAAACAAGTAGCAGCATTGAGCGCCAGACAATCTCGTCCACAGGGGAGACGTTTTTATGGAAGAAGGTCACGATCTCGTTCCAAATCTCAAAACAGGAATGGTCTGTGCTACTACCACAATAAATTCGGAAGCAATGCATATAAATGCACAAAGCCATGTAGTTTCCAGCAGGGAAATGTCAACGGCAGTCACTAGTGGCGGATAAGGACTGCCTTAATGAGTGCAACGGCCGCCTCTTTATCGTAGAACGGAAAACGAAGATGGAATTTCTTGTCGACACCGGTTCCGACCTCTGCGTTTTTCCAAAGACCGCGACCGCAGGGCACCGCACGAAAACAAAATTCGAGTTATTTGCGGCAAACAACACCACTATACCAACTTACGGTTACATTCACCTTCATCTAGATTTCGGCCTGCGAAGGGACTTGAACTGGAGGTTTGTCGTGGCTGATGTGACGAAACCAATAATTGGAGTAGATTTCTTGAGCCACTACAAATTACTAGTAGACTGTCGACACCATCGCCTCATAGACGGACTTACAAGCCTTTCTGTCTCCATAGCCCACCGAAACAACCTTAAAGAAGAAATCGTCACTATTAAAGCAGTGTATGGGAACTCCCCATACCACACCTTGCTAAAACAATATCCGGAGATAACAAGACCAGCCGGTGCTCCCATTGAACCAAAACACAATACAAAGCACCATATCCGCACAACTCCCGGACCACCTGTAAATGCACGTCCACGCCGTTTAGCTCCTGATCGTCTAAACATTGCAAAGAAGGAATTTGAGGAAATGTTATTTAATGGAACAGCGCGCAGATCGGAAAGTCCATGGTCGTCCCCGCTACACCTAGCGCGAAAGAAAGATGATGGTTGGCGTCCTTGTGGCGACTATCGAGCTCTTAACGCGAGAACAATTCCTGACCGTTACCCAATCCGGCACATCAATGACTTTGCTTACCAGCTGGCGGGAGCAAAAATATTTTCAAAAGTGGATTTAATTAAGGCTTATAACCAAATTCCCGTTGAGAAGAACGACATACCCAAAACAGCCATCACCACGCCGTTTGGTCTGTATGAGTTCCCATTCATGAACTTTGGGTTAAGGAACGCAGCTCAAACGTTTCAAAGGTTCATCGACGAGGTTACACAGGGCATGGACTACGTATACGGATATTTAGATGACATTCTTGTGTTTTCAAAAACAAAAAAAGAACACCTATGTCACCTACAGGAACTGTTCGACAGATTGAAGAAATATGGTATTCTTATCAATACCTCTAAGTGCATCTTCGGAGTGCCAGAGATCACATTCCTCGGTTATCACGTATCAGCCGAGGGCACAAAACCGCTTCTGGAAAAGGTGGACGCCATAAAGAAACTAGACCCACCTACAACTGCAAAGCAACTTAGAAGATTCCTAGGGATGGTGAACTATTACCGAAGATTCATACCTCACGCCGCAGAACTCCAAAGTCCTTTAAACGACGCACTCGTTGGGAATATTAAAGGAGCTACACCCATAAATTTGACGGACAACATGTTAACTGCCTTCCATAGATGTAAAGAAAGTCTTTCTCAAGCTACACTTCTGTCGCACCCTGACGTGAATGCAGAACTAGCATTGTTTACGGACGCATCTGATGAAGCAATAGGGGCAGTTTTACAGCAAAAGAAGGAAAACGCGTGGCAACCTTTAGGATTCTTCTCTCGCAAACTGTTACCACCACAAAAAAAATACAGCCCGTACGATAGGGAACTACTTGCCATATACGAGGGAATAAAACACTTCAAATATATGCTTGAAGCCAGAAATTTTATTGTGTACACTGATCACAAACCCATCACGTACGCATTCACCACAAAAAGAGACAAATGTTCACCACGGCAATTCCGGTACTTAGATTATATTTCACAGTACACAACTGAAATAAGACATATACCTGGAAAGGAAAACGTTGTCGCCGATACCCTTTCAAGAATTGAAGTGGTAACGCAATCAGTAGATTTTGAAGAACTTGCACGAGATCAGGAAAACGATTCTGAACTGCAAGTCTTGCTTAAAAAAGAAACTGCGCTGAAACTAAAGAAATTGCCAAATAACAATCTTTACTGTGATTTTTCAACCGAACAAATCCGACCCTACATAACACCTAAATTTCGCAAACAGGTGTTCCAGAAAATGCATGAATTAAGTCACCCAGGCGGCGCAGCAACTGTAAAACTCATTACAAAAAGATTTGTTTGGCCTGGAATAAGACGAGATTGCAAAAATTGGACGAAACAATGCACAGATTGCCAGAAATCAAAAATTACCCGTCACACTTCTTCTCCTCTGTCTACCTTCCCTATTCCGTCACAACGATTCTCCCAAGTCCACGTCGACTTAATTGGCCCTTTGCCTTATTCGAATGGTTTCAGGTACTGTTTGACTGCGATCGACCGCTTCACACGCTGGCCCGAGGTTTACCCCTTGTCAGACATAACTGCTGAGTCTTGTGCAAAGGCTTTCGTTTCTGGCTGGGTGTCACGCTACGGGTGCCCAGAAGCAATTACAACGGACAGAGGTCAGCAATTCCAATCGCATCTTTTCCAAAGCATCGCGAAACTTATTGGGTCGGAACACCGCCCTACCACCTCATACCATCCGCAATGCAATGGAATGGTGGAAAGGCTACACCGCCAACTGAAAGCAGCCATCTCTTGCTACAACACATCACAGTGGACGGAGGCACTACCACTAGTTCTTCTGGGCATGCGTGCAGCTTGGAAGGAAGACCTCAACGCATCGTCAGCTGAACTCGTCTATGGTGAGCCAATCAGACTTCCAGGTGAATTCTTAGTGCCATCATCAGAACTTACCTTAGATCCAACGCACTATGTCGAACGCCTTCGTAAACATATCAAAGACATAGCTCCAGTACCAGCTTCAAATCACAACAAAAATAAACCATTTTACTTACCAAAAGATATCTGGACTTCCAAATATGTATTCCTTCGTCGTGGCCCAGAGAAGCGACCGCTACAATCGCCGTACACGGGTCCGTACAAAGTCCTGGAACAAAGCCCGAAAACATTTAAAATAGAAGTGCAAGGTAAAGAAACTACTGTAACAATAGACAGAATTAAACCGGCTTACCTGGCGGCAGATGACAGCTGCAGCGATGGACGGAACCAGACTCCAGTGAGGACCGTAGAACCAGGATCACAACCCCCTGTACCATGGTCAACAGAGAAAAAGACGAGAAGCGGAAGAACGGTCCATTTTCCAGACTACTATCGACCGTAAACCGGTCTCGGTAGGGGAGTGATGTGGCGCACCACCTGCAAATAACACTAAAAGAAATAATTAATAAACACAATTAAATAACATGTTAATACACACAAACACAATTTCAATTCACACAAATACACTCAACACATATTATAATTTACATTTTTATTATTTATTAATATTATATAAAAGTTCACTTACCTATCTCTTCACGAGAAGTATCCCGTGGTGCGCCGGAGCATAGCAACAGGCGAGCTGTACACCAGTAACGCGTCAACATCCCTACGTTACACCTGTGTCGCTCGCTAACAGTAATTGCCTTCGTAAAATCGTGTCGAACTTATTATGTGTTAGATTTTATTAGCTAATTTATAAACAATTGTGTGTCTGTAATAAACAGAATCGTCAAATTGGTTACGGAACTTTTATTTACGGTTAAAGGACCTTAATTATATATATAGGTGTGAATAATCAAGCAGAACATACCTATAATAGGGTTCTTCGTTCTTCCTCCAATAATAAGATTTGTATTCTCACACATTACACCGGGTTCTATAGTAACTCCTTCACTGTTCAGGCTGCGCTTCTCTGAACCTCCTTGCCCGATGACATCAGGAAAGCTTCTAATAAATACTCCTTCAAAAAATTTGTTCGTGATTATTTATTAAAGAATCATTACATGTTAAATTCTTACTTGTCTGTCCCCGATTTAATTTTGCATTGTTTTGTGTATAGTATATGTGTTTATATATATACGTATATATTTGTTTGTGTATTTATATATATATATATATATATGTGTATGTATATGTATGTTTCTATTTACATATATGTAAATGTTATTAGATATTTATATATATAATTACTATAATATTATTTTATTTTATATTTTTCGTCTTTTATTGTTACACCTTCATCAAAATCTCACCACTACATGGGTTGACTGGGAGAAAATGCCTAAAGGCATTAAGTCCGCCCTTTGTATCCTTTCTTTGTAAGGGAACAATAAAGATTAATAAATAATAAGAAAAAGAAGCCTCGATGCACAATTTAAAATATATTGTATTATTTTTTATTAACTAATTATACAGACTAGTTACAGTGCGAAAGGAATACCAAGACTATGATATTCCTTTCGTATTCCATTAAGTCCTAATAACATAATTTTTACTACACATAACTATTACTATTAACAAATTATGACCTAAATCGCATACCTATAATCACCTTAAATTCTTAAGCAGGAATCCATCTAGGTACCTCCGTAGTGGCAGTTATTCTGATATTAAATAGAGATGTGCAAACACTACTACACGCTACTACTTATAGACTACTGCTTACATTAACGGCGACCAACTTCTATTTATACGAATAATGTACTTCGAAAACTACGTAACTTGGCCTTAAATAAATTCAATTTATTCAAAATTTGTCCTCTATTGATGTTTTCAAATTAAAGTTTGCAAGTGTTGTTACAGTTTTTAATATGTGTACTAAAACAGTTTTATTTATCACCTTAAATATTTTTTTGTGTAATGTTTTTACATTGGATCCATGTGAAAATCACAAGACTTGTAATAAGTGCATCAGGGATTCTAACAACTGCGCCTGGTGTGCAAAGGTCAAATTTATTTATTTTATTTTGCCATTGACTCTATTATTAACCTAAAAATATGTGTAGTAGTGATCGTAAGATGATCCTTCATCTCATTTTATTTCGTGAGGGGTATTCCTAAATAGTATAAATAAAGCAGAAGATGGACAGCAGAATCCTTTTGTGCGTCCATTACGGCCATTACAAGTGTGCGACCTACCTTGTATTTAATCTATGGCGAAAGTTTATATTCGGAAATGACTGGAAGTGAATTCTCTTATTTATTGTTTCTTGTATAACCGAATATAAAATTTAAAGTAACAGCCTATAAAAGTACCACTGCTGCGGGTTTTGAAGCCGCTTAGAATCCGCCAAACCTATCTATTATGGGGACGGACTTTGATATAATATATTAAAAATACTTATCATGAATTGGGAATTACACAAAAAACGTGCATGCTATAAAAACGTTTTTCATTGTCTTAAATGAAAATATAGATATATACTGTATTTGTTTACAAAAAATATTGTATGCCTTGTGTTGACTGTTATGTTGAATATATTAAAAAAATACTATAGTGTACGCTTTTATGTTATGTAACCAGAAAATATTGGACCATAAGATTAGTGTAATTAAATGATGTTTCTTTAGTGATCAAAATTTACACGATTTCTTTTTATAGAATAATCCGATGACAAAATTAAAGGCATTCAATTTTTTTATTTATTTTTACATTCGTTGTTTTCAGGACGATTGGAAAGAGTTCCGATGTAAGTCAATTTACGCCGAAAATTGGTGCGAAAATCACACAATTAATCCAAAAAGTTCGATAAAAAAAATTGATGACAGAGCTTTTAGTTCGGATTTGGGCAAGGCTGTGCAAATTAGACCACAACAATACAAAGTTCAGCTTAGAATTGGACAGCAAATAAATTTTAATTTTTCTTACGAAGCTGCTAAAGATTATCCTGTAGATATATACTTCTTAATTGACGCTTCTGTGTCAATGAAGAACATAAAATCTAATACAGCAAATCAAAGTGAACGTATTTATTTAACAATAAGTAACCTGACTAATAACGTGTTCTTGGGTCTGGGTACCTTTGTCGATAAGAATGCAATGCCATTTACCTCGTAAGTACATTTAACACCATCTAATACATTGTCATTGTCACATAATTTATAATAAGTCTAAGGTTTTTTGTATATTTTCCAGATTAGTAAACAGCGAATTAACATATTCGTTTAAACACAGACTGAGTTTAACTAAAAGCTATGAAACTTTCAAGAAAGTCCTTAATGACGCCCCATTAGGTTCTAACTATGACGAACCCGAAGGAGGTTTAGATGCCCTGGCACAAGTAATGGTGTGCAAGGAAGAAATAGGATGGAGAAAACAGTCTAGAAAAATTGTTGTTTTACTTACGGATGGTTCATTACATGGTGCTGGAGATGGAAAATTAGCGGGTATTGTAAGACCTTACGACGGCAAATGCTATACAAAAAAAGGAATTTATTTAAATGAAGTATCCATGGATTATCCATCTGTTAGTATGATAAACAAATTAGCCTGCGATGAACAAATAATAATAGTGTTCGCGGTAAAAAACAGGATGCAAAGCTTTTACACAAAACTGAGCAACGCTGTACGTAATTCATGGAGCACTACGTACGATAGTGCCGATATGGCTATGATTTTAAAAGATATTTACGAGGTAAATACGTATTTATTGTAGTGACATATTTAACGAAATAAGTCTTGTCAGCTGTATCCCTTTCACATAGAAATACATTAAGCAAAGTTTCTCGTTTGAGCTACATCTTTTAAACATCATGAATACGAAACTCTTATAAGTAAAAAAAGCTGTAAAACTTATGTATATTAAAAATATGATTGAAATAAAAGTGAAAAGAAAACTTGGAATTCATAAAAATATTACACACTGTTAGATAACTGTTCTGTATATAAACATAACATAAAAAATCATATTTTAATCGTTAAATATTAACTAAGAATAACAGAAATGTTGCACGAAAACGTCGCGCTGAAATTCGACCTTGAAATATTATTCTCATTTCTCACCCCAAGAAGTTTTACATCCAAAAGGTTTATATTCACTATTGTGTGAACGTAAAGAAATATTAGTTTTTCATTAGGGAACGTTGCAATTTCGTTTGCGTTTTTTCTTGATGTTTCATGGGCAAATATTATGGTAGCATTCAATTTTGCGAAAGACAGTATGTATTGAAACTCAGATGATAATCTCAAATGGTAAAGTTAGATGTTTTATATTGTGTTCGTACTTTGTACCTGTCATGGACCCGACTGAAGAAGATAATAGAGACAATCTCATTTTAGAATGTATACAATAACAGTGCAGTGTAGTAATTTTGAGAAGTCATAGTAAAATGTATTTTTTGTATTTCATTTACCTAAGCACCATCGTATCTCGGCCTATATGTAGTTTATCGTACTTCTTAGCCGATGTCGGCTACTGCATACTAATATCTACCAGTTACGAGCAGATACCGCCGTAAGCTCAAGGGTACTCTCTGGTCCCCTCTTTTACTGTAGGTAAATTGGATGAAATCAGAACGTAATTTCGGCAATATGGGAATAGACAATGCATAATTCCGCGAAAATCATTATTCGCTGCCTCGTACATTTTTTCTGCTGCTCTTAAGTTTAGACTTCCTTTATGTATGACATTTCATATACTTTGATGTTACAGAGGCTTGTACACTGGTTGGTCTTTATGGGCTTTTAGAAAATGCTAAACGTGGTCCCAAAAATATCACCCCCTTTCATATTTGAAATTATTTGTAAAGTATTAATTTTGAGGTTTTACTTAGCTTGAAGAAACCTATATTAAATATATTTAAATATATATATATATATATATATATATATATATATATATATATATATATATATATATTGGGACTTCTGAGCAAAAAAACGCGACTAGTAGTTTTTGCAGTCCTCTCTTGATGGACCTAACACTAACTAAAGAATTCAAGATACAGAAACAAGTCGAAATCTGAAGTTGCAAGGCCAGAGCTATGTTGCGGATATATTAACGCCTCCCAGCCAAACTCTCTTAATTTTTGCTGAGTGGCTGAAGATGTGTGTGTTCTAGCGTTGTCGAGACTTTGCCTTTCCCCTAACATCCTTTCTGTTGATCAATTCCGGCCGCTTTCTCTCAACTTCTTGCTTTATTCTCATCATAGCGATCCGAATCGATGGTTCGGCCCGGTGGTAAAAGCTCGTAATGAAAAACGCCCTTCGAATCCAACCATACACACAGCATCACCTTATTGCGAGTTAACCCGGGTTTTGGCAAAGTCTGTGATCCACTTTTAACACCAGTTACCAATCTCTTAAATACGGTTCTGTTTCATTACGTCACAATAAAGAATCGCAATTGTGTACACGGTTCATTAGGTTACTTTCTGTGAGCTCGTGTGGCACCCAAATATCGAGCTTTTTTGTGTACCCATTTTTTTCAAATGGGTCAAAAATGTTTTGTGGTCAATTCCCAGTTTTTCAGCTACGTCGTAACTACTGATATGCCGATCTTGCTCCACTTTTTCAAAAATAGCGTCCATTTTATCCGTAGCAGGGCGACCAGAGCGAGGTACATCTTTGACATCAAAACTCCCGGAAAACTTGAACTTGAAAACGCTTAAACCAACTGTGTGCTACTCTTACTAACACTGCAAAAAGTTTTTCGCGGCTTGCGTTGCTATTTTTCTTTTTTTGTAATAAAATTTTAAAATGTATTAAATTTCTTCATTACATTCACTCATTTTGACAGATAGAATAACAAATGAAAAGTAGCCGAAAACAACATTGTACTAATTTATTTCTTTTTTTAAAATGTAACCTTTTTAATGACATCAAAACCAGCCAGATACAAATAGTGCACTCAAAGAGATTTTATTACAAGTTTATACATACTATATGCGAAAAGACTTTTTCCCCCGACCTGATATATACGTACATCAGGGTAGGCAGCGGCCACTCATGTAGCCCACTTATATATTATATGTACATATAAATTTAGAAATATTTTATTCATTTTTTTCTGTTTTCCAGGAAATTACCCAAACTATAAAATTAGATGTAAGATCTAAGTATCGAAAAAGAATTAAATTATCGTTTACTCCAGACTGTCATAGAAAAAGCAACGATAAATGTACAATTTTAAAAGGACAACGTACTGAATTTGTAGGAACAATAAAATTATTACACTATATAGAGGCCGATAATTTTTTGGTTGATGTTCTTATTGGAGGTATTAAAGAAAATTTGACTCTCAATGTAGACGTTATAAACAAATGCGATTGTGAATCTGAGACCAATTCTACAAAATGTAATAATTTCGGTAATCGAAGATGTGGTGTCTGTGAATGTAATCCAGACAGGTAAGAAATAATTGCTACACTCAAACAAAGTTTCCTTTTTATATTAACAGCAGTGATGAACTGTCACATTATTAACAAATTGTTAACTTGGTAGTAAATAGTCACTGGACACCTACTTCCTACTAAATTATTAATGAAGAATAGAGATGAAGGTCATTCCTGAATGATATGAAATGACAAACACATTGCTCCCCACTATAATTTCTCCTGCATTGCGAGTGCGTTTTTCAGACATAAACTTCACACGCACACCACAACCAGTTGCGAACACCAATTATTTGTCATTTTGCACAAAAGCGTTAGCTCCGACTGGGATTCGAACTTGGGACCCGAGGCGTAGAAGTCAGGTACTCTGACCCCTAGGCCATACGGTCATCAAATTAGTTAATTGGATCTATATATTCTATCTTACCGTGTGGTAGCGCGGCTTAAGAGAATCTACCGCCCCATCTCATCCCGTGAGTGTTGTAAAACTTGACAGAGGGAAAATGAAAACGAGGAGATGAGCAGCAGCATCTTCCTGGAACATCTGAATAAATAAACTGCGGTTGCCAACCCGTCTGCCAAGCGTGGCAACTACGGCGAAATCCCCCCAAAATGAGAGCTACAGCTTTTATGGCAATCGATGGGGGAGGCCTATGTTCTGGAGTGGACTAGTGAAAGGCTGATGTGATGATGATATATTCTATCTAGGTCTAGGAAACACAGAAGCATTACGCTACTACACTACTGTGATATTCTGTGACAGCATGGTCCCGCCCCGGTAGAGCCGAGCCACTTGAGTACTACATCAAATACCCCACTGCAGCGTGACTCTACCACCATTAAATGAGTTAATTTCCTTTTGTTTTCTTTTTCTAAAAAAAAAGTGTCTTACAATAGGATATCTCCTGTGTGATAAGTGCGTTTTATAGACATAAATTACATATGCACAAACACCTAGGTGTTTGCGCACCCGGAACACCTATCCCTAGACCATACAAATATTTGTCACGTGCGGGAATCGAACCCGCGACCAGTGGTGCAAAAGCCAAGGGCGTCACCATTGCGCCAACCGAACCGAGCTTGTAGAACTATAAGATTTCAACATACAATAGGAAAATTGAGAACAAATTGTATAAAATCCTTTTTTTAAGATATGGTGAGAATTGCGAGTGCACGGCCACAAGCAGCACAAGTGCAAGTGACAATAGTTCTTGCATAGCTCCAGGCGACACCGAAGTTTGCAGTGGCCAGGGGTTCTGCCATTGTGGCAGTTGTAACTGCAGGGAACGGTACGTAATCTGTAAATTTGGTAAAATATAATTAAATGGTAAAATATATATAACTTACGCATAAGTTAAAATAAGCTAACTTTAAAGCAAAGGATAACGTTTTTTTAATAATTACATTACATTATATTACAAAATGATTAATTACGTTTGGTCTGTTTTAAGTATTTTTTTTCAAATCATGCAACTATTTTAATTCCACTTAACAGTTTTCTGTAGAATGGTTTTAAGGTTTTTCGAAAAAGCCGCGGTTCATTCAAACCCGCTGGTGGTTAAAGCAGCAAATTACCGACCAAACAGAAACGCGACCGAACGCAAACGTCGCCCACGAAACGTGCTAGACGACACGGACGTCTCAGCTCTACCTGACCACGATACTGTCAGTAAAGATCCAGGCCACACTGTACACACAGTCAATAGCTTTAATATAACACGCACCACGACGCGCGACCGCCGTAGAGAGCGGCGCGCAATAGTTAATAATCACACCGCGTACACACGATTCACCCGTGTTCCAGGGCGGTTCTCACCGCCCAGAGTTACCGACACACAAGTCGACAGTCCGAATGGACACGCGCAGCCACCTTCGGACGGTCATTATACGACTTAAAATATTTAAGATTTTCGAAATCGCGAAAGCACGCAGCGAACGCGACACAGTCCGAACTTCGAGGTTTTTGTAGGAGTTTTTATTTATTTATTTATTTATGTTTGGGTCAAACCAAACCTAGCACGCGGGCCCCTGGCCCGCGAGCGCAGTATCCGATGAAGCTGTAAAAGCCGAGAAGGCTAACAGCAATTACATCACCGAAAATATATATCACCGAAAATATATATCATAATTTCTGAGGTTAAATTTTATTTAGCAACTACTTGTAACTTTCCTTACACAAACGATAGATGGCGTTACTTGTCTTAAAAATAATTTCACTCGATTTTTGTAATTGTTTAGCTCCATCTAGCAAGATATCGTAAAACACTTAAAAAAGAGTAGAATTTAAATTTTAATTTCGAACGGCGTTTAAAAAAATTATTCCTATATCCAGTAAACAGTAGTTAGTGATCGCAGTACTAGACACCTCGCACCATAGACGTTGCTGCCCTATAAATAAAAAGTGTTTTCTATGTGAATTTTTTTGTGTGCTTTTATCCGCCATCTATCGGAATCGCCGAGATTCTTTAAGCTTTTCACTTATGTAGTTGACTCTTACTACACTGACTCACTAAATTTATGTACCTAACACCACTATACAAAAATGGCATCTAAAAATTTTAAAATATACATTGACACTGAGTAAGCTTGGCGTACTTATTCGTCATCAAAAAAATATCTTTTTTTTTAATTTGATATTTGATAAAAGTGACGGAACGAGCAAAACGTACACCTGATGGTAAGTGCAACGTCTGCCCATAACAAATGCTGTGACACCCAGAACAGTGTGACACCACAATGCGCCCGTCATCCTGAGACATCCATTTTCATTGCATTATTACTATTATTACAGATATGTCATTGTAATATTAAACAAAAGTGTGGTTTTCATATTGTGAACATGTTTTTTTAATTAAAGATGTCATTGCGTAGATACACAATATTTACCTAATTTACAAACCCGGAGTTATGAAATGTATTTCTTCAAACTTATCACTACAAATAACTTTTGTACTTATCTTCGATTTTTTCTTTCAATAAACTATGATTAATTAAACATTACAACGATGCCCGTTCCGTATCCGTAGGTACAACGGTCGCTACTGTGAATGCAATCAGGATAACTGTACATTAGACGCTAGTGGCGCAACCTGCAATGGCCACGGGAACTGCGCCTGTGGAGTTTGCACATGCACATCTACGGATTGGTACGGCGCTGCGTGCGAATGTTTTAAGCCTAAGACGCCGTGTATTTTAGATGGCAAAGTGAGTATTATTTTTTTAATCTTACTTATTACCCTTAGTATGTACCTGCTATAAAATATTTAGCTACAAACAACAGAAAACAAGTAGTACCACAACATATAAAGTTACCAAATACTGCAACATATATGATTATTACGTAATAGGCGTTAATTAAATAATATTCGAATTAGTATATTATTTAGATATTATTAAATAAAACTATAGAAACCTGACCCGCCTGGGGTAACCTAAGGTAGGATACCTATAGGTAAGAACCAAAGAGATTTTAAGTCACGTTACCAACAGGTTCCATAAAATATAGATAGATGTTATTTTCTTAAATTGTGTTGTTACATTAACTTCAAATAGATGGCGTAGATAAGTAAGCGCATTACTTTTAAAACATTTAATTTTAGACGTGTAAAAGAAAACCCTAACAATTCTTCGTATAAAATTATCTCAGGCTTACTTTTGTCTTTGTTTTCTGTATATTTTCGGTGACATAACCGTTTTTCAAAATTTCAGCTGCAGCAGTCTCAAACTCTTTAACATACATACATACATAAATGGCCTAGTGGTCAGAGTACCTGACTACTAAGCCGCGGGTCCTGGGTTCGAATCCCTGCCGGAGCCAACATTTGTGCTAAAACATAAATTGTTGGTTTTCGGGTCTGGTTGTGTTGTGATTGTCCCCGTGTTTCTGACACGGCATCCTAGCCTACCTCCGATCTTATCGCATCAGCGTTACATCGGGCGCGGGTAGGTTGGGACGAGTGAGTGCCTCTGTGTTTGCGCGTACACTCGTGGCACTATAATATCTCCTGCGCAGTTGATGGCTCTCGACAGTAGTGGGCAGTTGTCGTCGTGGACGAAATCGGCTAGGAGAACATCACATCATCATACATAAATATAGCAATAAGGATTAACAAGCTGAAGTGGAAAGTGATGATACATAAATAAGCGATTGTAGATACTTTCATAATATCGTGATTCGTGTCGTCTTTAATTTTTACTAGCTTTGATATAACTTACTTTCTTCATGTCTTTCCAGTTTAAATCTTGTCAATCAATTTTGACCTAGTGTCCGATATCCGGTTGGGCTAAAATTTGGCATACCTATGTGTAATTTGGTAACAACGCAATAATATGGTGTCATGCTATTCCACCTGTATAGACCTATATAGGCTAAATGTTGCACTCAGCGATTGACTAAAGCACAGTCTACTTTCACTTGATATTGTCTGTGGTATTTTATATGTAATATATATATATATATATATATATATATATACCATAGCCCTGAGGACTGAGGAAGTATCTGGACAGTTGTTTTGATAGTTATAGAGATAATGTACAATAATTACGAGTATGTACCTTTACAAATTAACTTTATTTATGTACAATCGATGTAACACGTTATTCTAATGAAATACTTTCAACTTGGAACAACCTATAAACCTAAATAATCCTGGTTGTACGAGTGACGTATTAAGTTTTACGGTAATTTTACTTTTATGGTAAATGATTAATGATCAAGATCTGCTGTGAATCGGCCTAACTATTCAATTAATTAACAATTTTCAGTTGTGTAACAACCGCGGCGAATGTGATTGCGGCGCTTGCACATGCGAACCAATAGCCCAATGGGACGCTAGATGGTACCAAGACAAATTCTGCAGAATCACACCCTGCCCCGACTGCCACAGACGCCAATGCAGTAAACTCGAGGACTGTGCAAGGTGTCATCATTCTGGCAATACTAACTGCTCGAATTGTGATAAAACAATCAGAGTTCATATCACGAAAACACTAAGTGATTTCAACGCAACTGATACACAATGGAACGTTTGTTATTTTGAGACGAAAGGTGTTTGCCATTCGCAATACACGTATAGATATGACGATAATAACTACAGCATTGAAATGAACGTGCAGACTGATATAAATTGCGCCCAGAGTTATTACAGTAAGTATGAACTGAATATTTCTGTCAAAAAATTGGAAAAGTGACGAGACGAGCAAATCTTTCATCATTTTAGTCTATCGCTTGTGCACTGCTGAACATAGGCCTTCCCCTTCCCCTTCGAGCTCCAAACTTTTGTGGCTATCTATAGCCACAAAAGTTTGGAGCTCTCATATTGGAGGGATTTTGCCATAATATATACTAATATGCAGTGGAATTGTGATAGGCTGAAATGACGACGACGAGTTTTAGTATATAGTTGCCACGCTTGGCAGGCGAGTTGGTAACCGCAGTTTATTTATTCAGATGTTCCAAGAAGATGCTGCTGCCCATCTCCTGGTTTTTATTTTCCCTCGGTCGACTTTTACGACACCTACGGGATGAGATTTTAGGTTCTCTTAAGCCGCTACCACACGTTAATACGTTCACCATTTAGAAAATGTTGTGTCACTAGAACATTTTTGTGTGGCACCACACTGCGATCATCAACCTGATACTTCAGGTCATATGCCCAGTAATTTAACTAGCTATCCGTGTACTTCTGACAGAAACACTTTACACTGCGGTGATACCTTCCTATACGAATTACTACATAGGAATACACCCAATGGCTGATAATATTTCACTGCAGAAAGCATTATTTAGAATTAATCCTAACAAAGTTAATGTATTCATGATTGATGCGTTTTACAATGCTTTTTACGCATATGCGTTAATTTTTTTGAATTTACAATTACATTGGCGTCTAATAGGTCAGATTATGTTCCTATCTATAAACAGAATGTCAAATGTCTACCACATTCTTGGCTTATTAAGACAAGCACAAGACGAAACACCGCTATTGCATTCTTTTAATAAAGTCATGCTCGTAACAACTGATATAAAAAATGGCGCATAATGCGTTCATAACTTAATTAGAATTTCTTTAAGTCAAATTAGCTACAAATTTAAAATAATTTGAAATAATAATTGGTTTAATTTAAAAAGCTACTTTATGTCGTAGACATCAGATTTTATTACAGCGTTTATTAAATCGGACTTTGTGATCTTCGTCTTTTTTTACTGTTTTGATCGACCGAGGCCCCTTTTTCAAGTGATTTTTGTATAAAACGGAGTAATCTTGGGTTTTTGTCAATGCTTGCAACCAATTTATTTTGTTTTCAGTGTTCGGTGGCATTTTCTTGGTGGTGCTAATTTTAGTCGGAGTTGCGACATTAGTCGCATGGAAACTCCTGACGGACGCCCGAGACCGTCGCGAATATGAACTCTTCCAGGAGCGTAAGGAAGATATATCGGAAACGCGAAGAAATCCTTACTACAGGCCGTCTACGATGACGTTCTCAAACCCAACTTTCAGAAAAAGCTCCATAAAGCAATTTAAGTGAATAAAGTTTTATTTTGTTTTATAAAATATTCACCATGACGTGTCGAAGGTAGTACAATGCGCGATATATTTAGTTTCTTCCAAAAGTCAACATCGCCAAACCTTCTGTTAATTATTTATGTCCATTAAATAATTTGATTTTAAAAATGTTTATAGAATTTATTTCGATCTCAAAAACTAACCGATTAAAAGAAAGTCGAAATCCGAAATAGATTTCTTCAGACCAGAGAAGTGTTATCTGTACTTTGAATTGAGAATGATATCTGTCCGAATAATCGCAGAAAAGATTGGCATTTCGTGTAAAAGCAAGAAAACAAGTTTCTGCAGCTGTAAAAAGTTGTTTACTGTCCGCTGACCAAAAAAGGACACGTATTTGCCAAAAAAACAAAAATAACTATTAGTCATAAAAATAGATTGGGGTTGCCTAAAACACATAAACAGTGTGCGATAGAGTCACACATTCGAAATTGAATTGGACATGTCTAGATTTTGAAATAAGAATTTAGCAAAATCATAAAGTTGACGATAATTAATAAAGTTTTAGAATAACAATGTGTTTCTTAACAATTGAATAACAAATTTTTGAATAACACGTTTTTATCTTATAACTTAATTCTTATCTCTGCCTTCTTACGTTAAAATTCCAAAAGAAAGCATCGAAACTAAATAAGACACGATTGAACTAGGGAGGTTCAAAAATCTGTTAGTCCTTCTTTACCTATAACATTACTCGTAATAAGTAAATTTTTAGCTGTCTCTGAAAACTATTTCTACAACAGACTCACAATAATCCCTGCATAAAATAATTAGCAATAACTGACATTTCCACCACAAAATGTAAGATATATTTTCAGTTTCTTAATAAGTAAAACAGTATACTGTTCTCAGTGACAAGCGTATATGACCCCTTAGTTGTTAATTCTGCGTTCGAATCCCAGCTAAAGCCATAATTTGTACAACACAAATATTTATTGATTTTCGGGTAATTGTTAATATCTTGTGTCTATGTCACGGCGACACACACACATCCTTACCTACGATGTAGATCAGAGGGCAATACTCATGTCTAGAATCTATCCGATACTTAAGGCGCTATATTATATCACATGTTGCATTGGTGACAACAGTTATAAGTATGTTATTAACCAAAACAATATGATCGTTGAGGTCGAAATCGGCCAGAATGACATCACTATTATTTGGCTTTGCGTGTACAGCGATTCTTCTATGTCTGTTGCTCTAACCATATCGTATTATAGCGTATTATTGGCTTGAGAAAATCTACCACCCCATCTCACCCCGTGGGTGTCGTAAAAGTCGACAGAGGGAAAATAAAACCCAAGAGATGGGCAGCAGCATCTTCCAGGAAGATCTAAATAAATAAACTTCAGTTGACAACCCTGTCAAGTGTGACAGCTTTGGCAAAATCCTCCCAAAATGGGAGGTACAAATGTTTGTAGCAATGTGTGGGGGCCTATGTTCAGCAATAGAGTTGTGATAGGCTGAAATGATAATGAAACGTGACATTAGCTTTGGGATATTGAAAAAGAGGCAGAGAGTCAATGTTTACAAAAATATTATCAATGCAAATAATGTTACAAATGTTACAAATGTAACTATTTAATTCGGTTGGCAATGGTTGGGCGATCGGCTTGTGCGGTACGCTAAAGAAGCAGCAAAAGGCTTGTGGCAATACTACAATGGCTCGCACACTGAGGCAAAGTTTGTAATCTACGTTTTCTACAGCTTACATTTCGGAATGTGTGAACAGGAACTTCATTGTTTGATTTCTCTATTCCCTTTCTTCTGTTGATGTTTTATGTGTGAAAACTTTATAATGTGAAGAATCAGTCCTCAAAAATTGTTTTGATTTTCCTTTCAGTCATTTTAATAAAAACCTCATAAACTGATAAAAAAAACACAAAAAAATACACTCATAACCGACAGCTTCGTTCTTCGGAGACTTTGACTCTCTCTATTCCACTTCACCGCTCTGGTTTCTCTTCATCATCATTTGCTGTCCAAGCTGCTCGACTTTGGAATGCGCTACCTGAAAATCTAAGACTACCCTCTATCGAATGCGCATTCAAAGGAAAAGTTTTAGCTCATTTTTTAAATTATACAGATTTACCAAAACAATGATCATCATCATCATCGTTAGGATATATTATTCTACTTTACAATAATATTTATTATTTATATGTGTAGGAATATGTATATTATATTTTATGTGTTGTATACGTGTAGGTATATTAAGTGAGTATTATACGATGCTTTTTGTAACCGCCTTCGTCGTTAACTCACTACCGAAAGGTTGACTGGCAGAGAATGCTTTTAGCATTAAGTCCGCCTTTTGTTCTTTCACTATAAGTACAGTTCAATGAAGAATAAATAAATAAATAAATCTGTAGTCTTCCGCATATGCTAAGTGTTGCCATATATGCATATTGACGAACGTGTCAAGATATTTTTATTCTTTAAATCTCAGGCTATGAATATCAGGGTCCCGTTCGCTTTTTGTAATCACAATATATGTAATTGTAGAAACATCCAGCAAATAAATTCAAAAGAAAGATATTTTTCGGTGTTTTTTCTTTTTTTTAGCCTTTCATGAAAGAGACAACGCATCATCTTAGCAAGGCGTTGCATGTATAATCAATGCAATTTCCTTACAGAGAGCTCTTCCATAGTCAAATGCTTTCTCATAGTCCACAAGAGCGAGACAGATTGGATATTTATTGTTTAGTAGTTTGAATAATCTGCCTATCTGGTGAATATGGACTATGGATTCTTACCCCTGTGGCTGAAAATACTGTAGTCAATACGCGATTACCCTCGAGAACAACTAGCAGAAGTAATTCGGAATGGATGTAATAATTTCCTATAATAATAAACTACAATATACTCATATTTCACGTCTAAGATGTTCTCCTGTTATATTAGATGGATATAAAGATTTTTTGCAGCTTTTTAAGCGCAACTGTGTCTTTAAGCTTTCTGTTTGTGAATTGTGTATTGTGATAACGTTTCGTCTAGAAACCCTCCTTCTACGGTACAACTGACTGCAGGAATAATAAAATAAAAATCGATTTAGATCGACTCTGTCACATGATTTCGTAATTGTCGATCCCTCATAGATATTTTCAGTATATAGTGTATAGATACACATGGTTTTCGCACTGTCAATTTCATGTTAAAAGTACTAATAACACTACTGTAATGGACCCATGCGGTGTTTCCAAAAACGTAACAAATGTAATTTTTTTCTTATACCTTAATTTACATCTTTATTCGTTTTTTTAATATACTTAGTACAACATTAACTTGTAATACAACATTAACAGTGTAAATAATCAATTATAAAATATATAAATCATATATAAAAGATCAATCCTTATATTGACATAACTCGTACTAAATGTACTAATATGGTTTAAGTTAAAATGCTGATAATTGCATATTAAGACCGCATAACAAAATATATTTTCCAACACACCGTTGATTAATACTGACATATCTCGTCTACCTATATCCTTACTTTATCATATTTATTTGATATTACCGTGTGGTGGCGGCTCGTTAAAAGAATACTACCACTCCATCTCATCCAATGGATCTCGTAAAAGGCGAGTAAGGAATTAAACTTGCACTGTGCACCCAACAGCGCATGGTGGCGATGGGCTCACCACCTATCACACCAAGTGCATTATATTGTTTTGGTGAAACGTGGATTGTGGCAGCCATCTGTTTTTGCAGTGAGTGCCCAGTCTCTGACTACCCCTTATGGGATACAGTCGTGATCTTATGTATGTATGTATGTATTTATTTGTAACCCGCAGTACAACTACTATTCTAGTAGTGTCTATTAAGACTGACAGTTGTTCGACAATCTGAATCTGAAATTCCATTCTATCACAAAATATTTTGTTTTCAAGTTGAGAATGAAACTGGAAGTGAACAACTACCATTGTTCTTTAACTTGTTTTGGAAGAATACAAGAAGGATTTTTTTTTTTTTTTTTGTTTGTTTATACTTTGTTAGAAAATATTTTTGTAGTTATTTTTTTATATTTTATAACTATTATCTTTATTTTGTCTGTTAAAGACTAGAAGCTTTGCTTTGTTTTTCTGAAACAAGTACAAAGTCGCACTTATGTTGTTAAACGAAAGATGGCGCTATTCTTATTTCAATAGCACATCGCTGTTGTAACTTTAATAATTCTACCTATAAAAAGTAATTGTGGTATTTAATACTATATGTACTTATTATACGTTATTACTTTTTTTTATATGTCATAAAAATAACTTAAAACTTAATGTACATTTAATGTAAAAATAATACCGTGAATTACATAAAACACGATAGTAAAGTTTATTTTCCGCTTCGTATAAATTCAGACAGACTCATTGGAAACATGAGGGTCCGTTTCTACTCAGTACGACAGTTCTCGGAATAGAAGCTGTGCTAACTTCTGTCCCACGTATCTATACAATAATACTGCCAGGCTGAGTTTATTGTTGAGATTCTCGGACGCTACGGCGTCCAACACTGTTGTCATTATAGGGCGTCTCTAGGCTTTAAAGAGCCTGTTTGGACGCTCTTGACATAAGGATAGTGGCTGAAACATTGCCATCTGAAACTCGAACCGCCTCGTTCTTCGTTAAATTAGGATTGCTGCAAACTGAATAAGTTTACAATTGCACCTGCGACGTTGGACTTGGCAGGTTTATAGACGGTCCAACTGGCTGAAACGATCGGCCTTTGGATTAAAGGGCGCGGGAGGACAGCCGATGGACCCCGCAAAAGTGTGCAAACGCAAAAACGATTCTTCGAATCCAGAGGGCGAATAACCTTCAACCCCACTGTAGTAGATACCTTGACTCTCTTTTTGTAATTGTGAAAAAATATTTCAAGTAGTGATATTTTTTAGGTCACGTGAAGGAGAATTAAACCATTTATTTATTTCATTAATTCAATTACACAGGTTTTATTGTAACATGTTGTAACTTATTTGACACATACTTTCCTCAATGTTTTTTTTTTATTTAATTTGGCAAAAACAGTCATTTAAGTGGAACACGATACATATACTTTTAACTCAATATTATTTGAAATTATAAATTACTAGTTTAAATTAAATTTATGTTGCACTCTAGCATAGTACTTAGTTAAAATGATTTTAGTCTACTATTATTACGGGGTACGTAAAACCCTAAACTGCAAAACTTACTACTGAAATCGCAGCGGAAATTAAAAGGCTCTATAAACAAAGTGACAAAGAACAAGAAAGAACAAAGGAATTGCATCTCTACTTTTAACAAGAGATTTTCAGGAATGGCTCCTATGCCTAAAAAAATCTTTATTGTTTCCATGCGTAACAAAAAAACAGGAAATATGAGTAATAATATACTGAAGTAGAACTAACTAAAATTATTTAAAGAGCTCTATTGTGCAAGCACTAAATTATTTCCGTCCACGCCGATGTTACTTTCTTCTAAAAACATTTTCATAATTTTTTAAATTTTATAATAATTTTTATAAAATTTATAATAAAATTCCGCCGTCTATATTAGCACAGAGACTGGGCACACGCTTCAAAATACATAGTAGGTACCGTTACTATTAAACTTAATATTAGTATTTTTAATGTCTAATTTACTTAAACAGCCATGAAGGAAACGACGTGAGAAAACGACTACGACTACATAAACTCCACCAACTCGCATTGGAATAGCATACGGACTCTTTCACGCTCTAGAACTCTCTCTCAAATGAGACCTGTGCTCAACAATGGACACATTTAGGCTGTTATTTTATGTATATTATAAGTTGTGCTAATACATCTGTATGCTTCAACCAGTATCCGGTTTGCGTCACAAGCATTAAACATACCTTATGTCCAATAAGTTGTTTAATTCTGAGCAAATTGTTAAGATAATTAAATCTTATTACATTTGAGAGCTGCTGATCACTATCTTAAAGCGCTGGCTGATCATTATCTATAAATAAAACTTTATGTAAAATAAAACATATGTCAACTTTAAGAAAGCTATGTACTGGTGCCGTTTTCATTACTGGTGTGGTGTACAGTCCGCACTGGAGCAGAATGGCGCAGTGTTGGCTCCAAAAATCATCTTTAAAAAAATGAGAAGAGACTTGTTTCTAGCAGGGAGACATTTATAACATGCATGTTTCTTTTTTACTTACCTAAGTCAACTTACAACCTAAAACGTGTTATATCTAACGTGACCAAACGTCCAGTTCTGAACGGGACTGTCCCTTTTTTTCGAAGTCCGTCCCGGCGTCCCCGAGGAAAGCTTCAGAACGCTAAATTGTCCCGTTTTGTGGCAACTGCCTGAATTTTGTGTTGAAACTAATATAGAATGTCACAAAATGTTGGAATATAACAAAGCAGGTGGCATGAGAATGTACAGCGAATAAGGAATATTTTTGAAGTATTGAAAAATGCTCCTAAGAACTGAAATTTTTTTGAAGATTCAACATCAGAATTATAGCTTAATTTTTTGCACGCTCAGTCGGCATCTTATCATCAAGCCGTGTTGAAAACCGATTGTTTCAGCAATGGAAGCTGCTAAAGTAATAAATCAACTTAAAGACAGTTTGGCTCAAAAACACACTAATTAGTTTCTTCAATGTACATTATGTGTATATTGAAGAAACTAATTAGTTAAGTAAAAGTTAAGTAAGTTTAAGTGAAATTGAAAGATGGCAAAAAAGAAAAAAAATTGAATATTGACGAAGAGTTTGTGAAAAATACGGCTACAGAATTTTATAAAACAGGTTACGTTTACGACGGAATCAGAGATGTTTTATTGGGCAGATTTAACAAAAGTACCTATGTGGGAAGAAGTTCAAAAGTTTTAGTTGTATTCATTGAAAAAAGGGATGCATTGATTGCAATGAAGATACGGAAGTATTTGTCGAATTTTCACTAATTTCTCACGTAATTACTTCGCAAATAATAAATTGTTTCTACGAAAAATCACCAGGAATTATTCAAACTCTTGCACAACAGCAATTTTAATCATGCTAACTATTGCGTTGTAATTAAATATTTTCTATAGCTGTCTGGCAAAAACTCGCTAGTGGAACGAGTTTTTTCTTTAATAAACAAACTGTGAAAGACTGAAATTACTGAAAGGTTTCGGTCCTAAAGGAGATGTTGATTACTTTAATATTATTTAAAACGTCACTATGTTTATTGATATCTGAAACTATATTGATATTGTTCTTCGGACAAATATGAAATTTTCTTATATAGAGCGAATATTTTCATTGCTGTCCGTTTATATCAATAGTACCCCAAAATGTATCTCAAAGCTTGTGCCGTTTTCAACAAATAAATAAATGGTCACGTTAGTTATACATCCATTTAGAAAATGTTGTGTCGCTAGAACTTTTCTTGACACCACATTGCGCTCGTTACCCTGAGACATCAGTTCTTAAGTCAATATACATATATGCCATGTAATTCACTATTAGTGCCGGCAGAATAAAGGGCCCTGCGGTGGTACCTACCTAGACAGATTGTTGCATAGCAATCCTACCACCAGTAAGAAGGTAAGTTAAAGTAAACATCCAGACTAAAAGAAGTAGGATCAATTAATGAACACTATTATTGATGATATAATGATGAATGATTATTGCGAAAAGGCAAGAAACATCGACTCTTAGAAAAATCGTTGCCTCTATTTTTTGCCCACACGAGGCCTTAGTTCGATTATCCTGGGGTATTTCCAAAGGAAAAACTTCTTTTGTAAATACCCAAATCATTAATTGCAACTTAGTGGGTCATGTTGATCGATTCACTGCATTTTTCCAGAAATAATAAATAATATCGAATTTTACTATAATATTCCTGCACCAAGTCACGTGAACTTGTTTTTGTGCAGTCAATGACCCACATAAGGAGCCCAACGCAACGCGCACAAAGTTTCCTCGTTGTAAAATATCTCTGCGTTCTTATCGTTTGATGACTACCACTAGCTCTTTGCCAACCGTGTTGTTGAGTCCCTCAGTGAAGTCAGAAGAGCATAGAATATTTCATGTAACATAGGTATTTCAGAAAATGTCGATTTTATTTTTGTTAAATAAGACAGATCATCGAATACGAAGTAATTGTTTAATGAATAAATGCACATGTGTTATTTAATCAAATGAAATTGCAAAATAATCAACAAAATAAAAAAAAATCATTATATTATGCGAAGTTTGCTAAATCAAAAATTTACATTAACTATTCATTTGCAAATCTCCCACCCCTTCTCATTCTGTGGATGTCGTAAAAGTCGACAGAGGGAAAATTAAAACCAGAAGATGGGCAGCAGCATCCTCCTGCAACATGTAAATAAATAAACCAACCCGCCTGACAAGCGTGGCAACTATGGCAAACTCCTCCCAAAATGAAATCTACAAACTTTTGTGGCAATCTATGGGGGAGGCCTATGTTCAGCAGTGGACTAGTAATAGGTTGAAATGATGCTGGTGACTCATTCGCGTAAATATTAGCAATCACTAATGTTCAAATGTTAAAATTATTTAATAAATGTTAAAATAAGTTAGTAAAATTCGTTCTGTTTCATATATTTTTTATATATTAAATCATTTCTTCTAATGTGGCGCGCGACTACAAGTCAACGGTAGGCTGAAAATCAGCACTGTTTGATGACAGTACGCGCTGAGCCTGATCTCCTTTTGCTATCTAGTTTTGTATTGCCGTGGTAGCTCAGAGGCTAGGCGCTCGCTTTAAATTTCTTAGTATGCGAGTGACCTGGGTTCGAGCCCCGGTGCCGGCCGGCACCACTAAAATTGTTAATTGCAATTTTAAGTGCTGATTTACCACGTGCTCGGCGGTGAAGGAAAACATCGTGAGGAAACCTGCATGTCTGAGAAATAAAAAATATTTCCTAGACATGTGAAGTCCGCCAACCCGCATTGGAGCAGCGTGGCGGATTCTTCCCAGCTCCAAAACCCTCTCAGAAATGAGAGGAGGCCTGTGCTCAGCAGTGGGACATTTATAGGCTGAAACTTTACTTTTTTTGTATTTCTTGTGTTGTAAATAGGTGTTAATCTTAAGCCTTCTGTTATTTTATACTCTGTATACCTGTTTAGTTTGTTTATTATAAAGCAATAAATGAATTTTTATTATTATTATTAAGATATGGTTAACTCAATGTACCTATATATTATGACAAAAATATTATGAGTAATCCATATTTTGCTACTTGCTAAACAGAATATAAAAAATATATATATATCAATAGTCTTAGTTGTTAGAAACTCTCATCTAAAATGTGATTTCCGCGAATTTTCCACCGAACTCGTGATGATTCATCGTGAGCCATCTGATCAAGTGGAGCGAGTGGGGTCGTCTACGTCGTCTACAGTCTGTGCTGAGACGTGTGTCCGTTCGCGCGTAATTTGTATTTCGAAAGTTCGAACTGTCCGAATGTCGAGTCGCGATTTATTTTGTAATTAAAAACTGCTAACGATTATTATAATAAACATTTAGTGAAATAACTTTTTATAATCGTGTTTCTAATATTATTTTCAAAAATGTCTTCCAATTCATGGTTTATTGTGTGTGCGGTTTTAATAACTGTAAAAATCGTTTTGGGTAATGATTGTTCGAGTCTCATGAACTTGGAATCTTGCGACGAGTGCATCCGATGCGGTGGACAATGGTGTAGCGATCCGAATACTGTAAGTATCTCATAGTCTAGTCTTTTTATTTGAAAAAAGAACAAAGAATAAACGTTTAAGTCAGTAGTGGGTAGAAATCATTTTAGCAAACAGAATTGCTAAAATTAAATAGCTTTCTGTGGTTTTTTTTTAACTCGAATTGAGCCTTTTCAACACTAAGCTATTGTTAAATTCTGATAAAAAAATTATTAACCTAATTACTGTTTTGTACATAATGTTGTAATTCACCCAAACGATAATTTGATGTTATTTGAATTGACTTTTCCTATTATACTGATTGTTTTAAGAGCAAATATAATTCAGAACCATAAAACGATTCCATAAAACTAAAATTTAATATTAATTGATTCACATAATTATGAAAATAAAATGGGGGGTAAAGAGAATAATTATTTAATTTTTGGTGCACAATACACCAATTAAAACCGTTTCGAATGAAAGTGAACAAAAATGAACGAATACGTAAAGAATGTCATCAAAGAAAAAAGAAGAGACCGGACCATGAACGGAAGGAAACAATTGAGCCAATGTATTTGATAAACGCTACTCAAGTGTGGATCTATTTTTGATACCGTCGCGACCATCAATATTCACTTTACAATATTTTATTTCACTGAAACTAAGTTGTAAAAACGCCATAAGAGACACGCTTTCCAATAAGAGCAAATCTGAATAGCATTACTCTAGCAGAACAAACAGATTTCATCAATAATTTGTAATAATACTATCTGTTGCTCGCGTCTTCATCCGCGTGGACATAGGTTTTTTTTAAATATCCCGAGGGATGTCATGCGACTGTTTAATTTTCCGGAATAAAGTATCCTATGCCCGTTCCCAGGATGCAAGATATCTCTATGCCAAATTTCGTCTAGTTCGGTTCGGCGGATAAGCCGCGAAAAGGTAACAAACAGACAGAAGGACAGAGAGAGTTACTTTCGCATTTATATTATTAGTATGGATTCATCACAAATAAAGAACACCCAATTGGTACTGATTAGTTATACACACTTCTTGGACAAACTCTACTTGAATAAACTCTACTTGCAATGACAACACAAGGTTGGCTTAACATTTGGAATGTACGATTTACACAGTTATATAATAATTATGTTATTTAAAAAATTTCTGTCCTAACTTGTTCCAACTTTTCAATCTACTGATAATTAGATAAAGTACTCTATATATTTCTATATATCAAATATTTCTACGGACATATGAAGTACTATATATATGTCCGTAGAAAGATTTGATGTCTACTTGGTGTCCTAACCGATTACGACTACGGCCATGAACCCACGACCAACTAGACAGGTACACTAATCAGTAAGCAACGCCATAGCAAGAAATATGTTATTGGATTAGGAATGTTTATTTAATAATAACTACTTTTAATCTTTAATTATTAGAGTCGTATTTTTATGTGAGGATGACCACCGTGTTGTCAACCCTGAGGACAAAGACTCAATACCTCATTGCTAGGTTTTATTTATTTAACAGAAGTATGTGATGGGACGTGCAAGTCAACGCCTCGCGGCATGCCTCAGGCATCTCGCGGCAAGCTCCTGCCGCCTGCCGGAAAATCCCTGCTGTCTCACAGCCAGCCCCTGTCATACTAAAACATGCCCCTGCTGCCTCACAGAAAGCCTCCGCTTAGCAACCTCCTGCTGCCTATCTGTCCTAACGCCGGCCGAGGCAACGCTACACCTACATTCAGGCGAAAGATAAATGGCCGCAAGTTTCATCGGCCTTGTCCAACAATATCTAATTCAACGCTTTCTCCACTACGGACGGCATCAAGCTCAAGCTTAAAACGTCGGACGTCCATTGCAAGGTAATCAGTTACTTGCAATCAATCGGTGTGCAGCCACATTCTAGCAGAAGAACTTCAACTTAGGGTGGACCTCTCTTAAGAAATCCCTGTCGAGAATGTCAAAGCCGACCTGCTCGCGCTAAACCTCCCCATCCTCTCCCCACTCCTTTCTAGTAAGGCACCCTGGAACACTCGGATCAGGTTCCTCTTAGCTTCACCGTGGGTGACCAAGCCACGACAGGTCCTGCAACCCAATGCCATAAATGCCCACTATATGGCCATTCCTCAAGGAATTGTTACACCCCAGCTAGGTGCGTAAAGTGCCTAGGCGATCACGCTGCCCTCAACTCTCCAAGATCAAGGGACAGAACTCTTCTAGCCACCCGTCCTAAATTATCTGTAATACAGAGGGCCATACGTCCAACTCCAGCTGCCCCAAAGCACCAAAACCCAGAAGACCCGCGGCCAGACAAGTCTGCTCCCACAACCGTGAACGAAAAAAACGTGCAAGTCGTTTATTTAATGGCGAGTCCCACGCCTGCCCATGATATTATGGTTTACTCAATTGTCACTGGAAAACTCTGTGAAGGACCATTCGTCATGCAGATCAGTTTTAAGGTTTCATATGCCCTGTAATTAAATTATTTTGTATAGGTGACGTTTTTGCTGTTAACCTTTTTGGCTTTTACAGCTTCATCGGACAACTGAGGTCGCAGGCCACACTAGAAAAAAATTCAGGTTGCGGGTTTCCTACCACGATATCTTTCCCTAAACTGCCTTTCACTAAACATAATTTCTATTGGATCCGAAAGAAGGCCGTAGAAGTTGCATCCAAAACTTCGTATGTCGACCCAACCAATACATAAAAAAATTTAATATTATCATCATACAATTACGTTTCTCTCGAGCTTCACTAGCGTCACGTGAGAAAGTTCGTCTTTTTATTATTTCGAATATAAGTCTATCGACATCTATTGACCGTCCGACGGAGGGCTCGTACCTCCATTCGGGGTGTCGACTTGTTGTATCGGTAACTCTGGGCGGTGGGAACCGTCCTGCAATGTAATTACACTAGCTGCGGTGCCATTGAAAGCGAAATATCACTGATATTTACCTCTTTCCTACCGAGGTTTCGTAAGAGGCGACCAAGGTATTTATTGTACGGACAGCCTTTATTCGTGCAGAATAATAGAAGTAATATTATACTGGTGGTAGGATTCCTATGCAGGAATCCGTCTAGGTAGGTACCACCCCAGGGACAGTTATTCTGCCGTGAAGCAGTAGTGTGCAAGCATTACTGTATTTCGGTTTGAAGAGCATTGAGAGCTAGCGTAATCACTGGGCATTTGAGAAGAACTGATGAACTACTAAACAACTGATGTCTCAGGGTGACGGGCGCACTGTGGCGTCACACAGAAATATTCTGGGTGACACAGCATTTGTTGTGGGCGAACGTTGCACTTACCATCAGGTGAACGTTTTGCTCGTTTCGTCACTTTATACAATAAAAAAAATCAAAAAAAAAAAAGAATAACACCATAACATGCAATGGTGTCACTGTGCTACTGCTCGTGTGAATGCAATGGGGAGTTAGAATTTTTTGACTCGTAACAAAATGGCGGCGACGTGGTTCGCCACCCGTCACGTCTCGTTTCCCGCGAGGGCCCAAAGTGGGCTGCGTGAGTGGCCTCTGCCTACCACTTATATTGGAAAAGGGCGTGACTATATGACGTAAAATATTCTATGATTGCATTATTTTTTTCAAACCATGACCGGTTCTTGTAACAGAAATATAAAATCCACATCAAGTTCGGCTTGAACCGGTCTTCCAGTTACTTTAAAATGCATCACCAGAAGCAAATAAAAATTGAAAAATAAAAATTATCAACCTAAATAAGGTCAAATTACAAAATAAACATTCCAGATTGTTTATTTGAGGACTTATTTTGATCGCTGTATTACATGGTCATATCATCATGTGATATTCTAATTTTATGTCATAGGTGCCGATAACAGTTTCTTAAAAATCGGTAAGCTTAAATCATGCGACGACATGAGTTAAATCAGAATTGGGGCAGCGTTTCGGTCTCTTTCTGGCTTCTAAAAATCTAAAATGTAAGCTTGTAAAAAATTGTCGAATGTCAACATTTTGGTATAGAACCCACAAATTGTATTCCGAACTGTTTCATTTGTATGACCTCTCAGTTATACCAATCAGGTCATGAACAATTCTATGCTAATATTTTAGCAGTACAACCTTACGGCATCGTGTAGAATCATTTTCATAACAGTTCACGTACACAAAAAGCAACATTATAACTAATTGCCATGGTAATTGCTTTGTTAGAATTTTAACGCATTATTTCAATTATTCCCGCTAATAAACTGGAATTATGATGTAGAGTAGCACGAAACGTATCAATAACTAGCAGAGCCTTTCATTGTACAACTTTCTGTATACTTGTAAAAAAAATTGGCTACACTCTTCAACATAAAAATTGCGGCAATTAATAATAACCCGAGTTTTTTACTCTATGTCGGCACCCCTAAATTTTTTTATAACAATTTTAAGTGCTGATTTAACACGTACTTGGGAGGTGGACAAAGTAATTGTGAACCTGAATATTTAATAAATAAACAATACTTAAGGCCATGGTGACGGCTTAAGAGAATCTACCACCCCATCCCCATCCCTCATCCAGAAAATGGGCAGAACTATCCTCCTGGAACATCTAAATAAATAAACTAAGGTTGTCAACCCGCTTGCCGAAATGAGAGCTATGAACTTGTGGCAATCTATGGGGGAGGCCTATCTTCAGCATTGGACTAGTGATAAGCTTAAATGATTATGATCATGATGACTTCGTGGACATGTCAAGTAGGCTATCGGCTCTTTAACATTTTTTATTTTATTTTTTTAAGTGAAAGTGATGAGACGAACAATTCGTTTCTCTGTGCACAGTCTGTGTGTGCCATGTGCACAGTCTGCCCATAAAAAATACTGTGTCACCCAGAACATTTCTGTGTGGAAGTTATATTGCTAATGTCATTACGTTAAGTAATGTACGTAATAGATAAGTTATCAGACAATGATAACGTAACCTGTAAATGGATTATTATAGCTCAGGCTCTAGTTTTTGGAATGGCTATAAATATTGTCAACAAATGAGCTAAAAACAAAAAAAGATGAATAAAAAACATCGTTATACAAGTCATTAGTTGATAACATAGTGAACGGAGAACAACCACTAGTTTTAAATATCAGTAAAACAGTTTCAACTGGTGGATTTACGCTACAGACAAGTAGGATACTGCAAGGATTAAAATTCATAATTACCATTAAGCAGTAGTGTGCAAATATTTCGATGTTTCTGTTTGAAAAGCACTGAGAGCTAGTGTAATTAATGGGCATATTACACTTAAGAACTGATATCTCAGGAGGAAGGGCGCTGTGTGGTGCACAGAAATGTTTTGGGTATACAGCATTTGCTATAGGTGGACGTTGTACTTTCCGTTCAGGTGAACGTTTTGCGCTTCACGTCTCTTTATCCAATAAAAAAATTGTATTTAAACTAATCAAACACAAAAATCGGGTCGACCCGAAAATACAGCGCTCCTTTAGGAAATCAGCGTAAAATAGTATCTATTTTTTTATTACGATGACGCATGTAAGACGATATCACAAGATTTGTGACCTTTAGTAGCTACGAAGCATTCTATCTTAGTCCTTAGGAGTGACAATGGGTGACAACGCCCTTTCATCGGAACACTTTGAGAAAGAATGGCTGATCGATTGGCTTCCGAGCTGTGGATCGCGGGTTCGATTGTCGCACGGTACATACATTTGTGCGGTAATTAAGGATACATAATTTCTCAAGATAGTTTTCCGGATCAGTTCTGGTACATGAGAAATGTGTCTGTAAAATGCACCCACGACGGGTGGGAATTTGAGTGTCATTGAAATTAGCACTATTTATGTTCTCGTACCTGATGTAACTAACGTTGAACGATGAACACGAAGAATTTGTTTTATTGAGAATCAACTCCAGGATCCGAGAGCAGGCACGCAGCTACACGCACACACGCATTTATACCATTTACAAAAAAAATATCGTGAGTAAGTTAAACACGAGTTACCGTTCATTGTTAAAACGTGAATGATTTATATTAAAACAAAATATTTATCATTGTGTTTTATAATCACTTTGTTTCATACAAGTGAGTGATTAACACAAAGGAGTTAAGCTATAATAAATATTCAATGACATAATGAAATCTGTAATTGCTTTGTAAACCAATCTACGTATTTATTCGTGCAATTCCTTATATATACTGTCTCGTTACTCCTCTTCCAAACAGCGCAAGCTTGTGAAGGCAGTTCTTTTTTTAACTTTATCGACATTTTTTCTATATGTTACATAGAAAATATATGTATCAACATTTTGTGGGACGCTTTCTTTATTTAGATGACTCTGCACAATCAGTTGAGTGGTCCCAATAGCGATCGATAGGCGAATTTCCTGTACAACCCTAATATCTAATATCCGCACTTAGCCGAAATACGCTTCAATGGAAAACAAAGGATAAAAGAAAACTGTACGTACCCGTGAATCATTACCATTGAGTGTAAATTCATTGGAACACCGCCATGTTTGTATATTATGTGTAAATTTCCTTTTCGCATTTGTATTCTTGTCATATGTACTGCAGATGTTATTCTGTACAGTTTATCTTATCACATTTGTCACGTAAAAAAATTAAAAGACAATGAATGTCACATTCAATATAATGTTTTTAGTGTAAATAGACGTAAAAACGTCACTTGAGACAGATGTTGGCCAATACTCATGAAGGTTACGCATTCAAGCATACGTTACCAGCTCAGTACCTTAAACAGTTATACGAGTACTCGTACTCGTATAACCTAACGTCGCAAACAATTATTTGGGTAAGGACAACGAGTCTGAAGAGAAGTTTTTTCTCTAGTTAAAGAAGCGGCTGGCTTTCTACTAAATTCGTTTTTAATCATTTGCCTTCTTTTCAAAATGAATGGTTATACACTTTGATAATAGACGAAGCACACATATCAATTCCACGACACGTTAGGTTAAATGCTATATATATGTAATAGCTGTAACCAAGGTCTGAGACGGGCAGCAGCATCTTCGTGGCAGCGTTATATGCAGGAATCCGTCTAGGCAGGTACCAGCCCAGGGCCAGTTATTCTGCCGGTAAGCAGTAGTGTGCAAGTAGTGTACAAGTAGTGTGTACTGCGTATCCGTTTGAAGGGCACTGAGAGCTAGCGTAATCACTGGGCATATGAGACTTGAGAACTGATGTCTCAGGGTGTCGAGCGTAGTGTAGTGTCACACAGAAATGTTCTGGGTGACGCAGCATTTGTTATGGGCAAACGTTGCACTTACCATCGGGTGAACGTTTTGCTCGTCTCGTTTCTTTTTCCAATAAAAAAAAACATCTCAATAAATAAACTGCGGTAGCCAACCCGCGTGCCAAGCGTGGCAACTATGACAAAATCCTCCAAAGTGAGAGGTACAAACTATTGTGGCAATCCGCGGGAGGCCTATGTTTAGCAGTGGACTAGTGATAGGCTAAAATAATGATGAAGATGATGGATGACCTATTCATTTAGGTTACCCAAATCAAACGGTAATCTGATACCAACTAATCAACTACCTATATATGTCCTTCATCCACTTAAGCCTTAAAAAGAATAACCTCTTCGTTGGGGTAAATCAAAGTTTTTTATGAAACAGGGTACCAAATGGGTAAAATATTGAAAGAAATTTTAAATATTGTATCTATTGTAACTACAATCAAAAAAATAAACGATTTTGCACAAATTGAAGAATTGCAAAAAATTTATGAAGAATCATAACAATAATTCATCATAACGGTAAATGCCTTTTGAAGATTTAATTCGAAGAATTGTAATTGTAATACGAAGTACATAATGGTTATAAGGTATCGTCGTGGTCGCCCCCTGATTTCATTTTAGAATGCGAAAAGTTTGACTTGTAGGTATTCGTGTCAAAATTGTCATTCTTATGAAAAAGTTATCTAAAGAAAGACATCTAAATTTAAACCTCTTCCCAATAAACCCTTATAGGTTCACCGGAGCATTCCTTGGCTGTAACAACTTGATTACTTAATCCTTATTGATTTTTACTGAAAAAAAAAACTCAATAACTTTTAAAATATACACTCAGCGTCACAAAAATCGCACCTCTCTGAGTTTGCGCGAAAATGGCTGTAATGGCTAGAAACGAATTATATTTATATAAATATTGGTATGTTTGAAATGGGTATTTGAATAGCTTTACATTATTAATAAAAATCATGAAATCATTTAAACATTTATCATTATAGAGCATCAAAAATAAACACTGTCAAATGCTCGTTAGTAAGGACGCTAGTTACACCACCTAAAAAGGGTATAAAAGGGTCGATCTGGATGAAATATGGGCCAGTCGTAATTTAGACTTTGCAGTGAACACACGTGAACAAGTAACCCAATTAAGAACAAGTAAAGATGGACACCAGCTCTGAAGAAGCCGCTCAAGTGATTGCCCTATTGCAGTCGGGGATGCGGCAGTGTGACGTTGCTCGACAGTTGAACCTGTCCCGTTTTTCAGTTCGACGGGTGTTCCAACGTTTTCAGCAGACTGGTGGTTATGTTAGAAAACCGGGATCTGGAAGAAAACGGTGCACATCAGAAAGAGATGACCGTTTCATCGTTACGACATCTTTACGAAACCGTTTTACAAATGCTGTTGAGTTGCAACAACAGCTTCGATCAACTCGGAGAACATCTGTGAGTGTTTCTACGATAAGAAGAAGGTTACACGAAAAGAGTTTAACAGCCCATAGACCTGCTAAAGGTCCAAACTTCTTACTGCACAGCATCGCAGAGATCCCCTAGAGTTTGCTCGCAATCATTGCGAGTGGACTCTAGAACAGTGGTAGACGAGGATCTGTCTCTTCTGCAATGACAGACGTAGAAGGGTCTACAGAAGACAGGGGGAGAGGTTCACACAACCCTGCTTCGAAGAATCCGTCGAATACGGGGGTGGCTCGTGTATGTTTTGGGGCGGCATTTCCGTCGACGGGAAAACGGAACTTGTGTGCGTTTCCCGGACTCGGGGTGGCCGTGGGCAAGGGTCATTAAATGCTGGTCGGTACATTACTGAAATCCTGGAGGAACATGTGGTCCCGTATGCTGGTTATGTCGGTGATGGATTCATGATAATGCATGATAATGCTCGTTGCCACACCGCGGCTATTGTACGGGATTATTTACAGGAGGCCGATATCCCTGTTATGCTTTGGCCAGCACGAAGTCCAGACCTTAACCCAATAGAACATCTCTGGGATGACCTAAAACGGCGCGTGCGAGCTCGAGATCCAGCTCCAGTCACTCTTCAATAGCTCCAAGATGCGGTACTTGAAGAGTGGGAACAAATACCCCAAGAGGCTGTTGCGATCCTTGTAAGGTCCATGAAAGATCGCATGGAAGCCGTTATCAAGGCAAGGGGGGGTAACACTAGGTTATATACTATTACGTTTTTTTTTAAATTATTAATTTGCAAATTTGTACATACTCGTACGTCTTTTTCTTTAATTTCTCTTTCGTCTCGTTATAAAAGTAAAATTCAATTAAAATTCCTGAAAGCTAATGAAATTACCTTTCGAATGATGCCCTCAAACCACAACATTGCCATTGGCCTGTTGTGTAAAATATAGTATTTAAATGATTTTTTTCGGATGTGCGATTTTTTTGACGCCGAGTGTAGTAATATTGGAAAACAAAATGACTTCACTCATTATTTACCATTATCAAAGAAAATGCACAAAGCTAGAAAATTGGAAACTTAGAATCCCTTGTATTATTGTGCTGGATTTAATAAATAACAAGTAATCAAATACGAAGTATTTATAAGTAATATTGGTTTTGTAATGAAAAAAATACTTAAAAGAAGGTTATTAGCTGGCTATTAAAAACCTTCCACTCTATACTTGGTACGCTTTAAAGACAAATTCAGGCCAAGTATAAAGTTGAGGACAGCGTTGGTCCGCAACGGCAACTGCACTCTTAAGATCATTTTAATTGCCATCGAATGGTCTTTGTTGAGATTTCAAACGAAATTAATATTGGCTTTAACGTATAAAATTAGTGACCATGCCAGATATTGTACCTTTCTTTTATTGTATTCGTTTATACGTAATTTTTTGTTTAATAATAATATTTTCATAAAGCAAATATTCTTAAAATGCCATTTTTTTAGAGAATAGATTTGATAGCTCCTGCATGTGTAACTTCCATTCCATTCCATTTCCAGTCTAACGTACTTATACTAACCTAACGTACTTATCTTTGGGCCTCAAAACATCTTTAAAAAATCTGGATAAAAAAAAACTAAAAATTAACTCCTACTTTAATATTTTAATTGATTTTATCCATTGATTTTATACATTTAACAAAAATGTTATACATTTAAACGAAATTATTTTACATCATTATTGACATGCCAAAAATATTCTGGCATATCTTCTGAATAAATTTGGCATGTTAAAGTCAATGGAAACTCCATTCGTTGCTCATAAATAGATAAATTATAAAAATATAAATTATTTCCTTCTTCCCAATGACTATATAATACGCAAATATAAACGGAAGCGGGAAAATTGGTGACGTAGTGAGTAGTGTATTACGAGTATCTACGCTTAATGAGTAAATATCAACATAAGACAAATAACAATTCAAAATTCCATTGTTTTAATGACATTCAAACTATTAAATTTATGAACAGGAAATATCGATCAAAAAGGAGTTGTCTTTTAGTAGTTATTAATTTAAATTATACAATAATATACCACTGACTGGTGGTAGGATTCCTATGCAGGAACCCTTAAGCAGTGTAGTTAATACACTAGAACTAGAGCGTTCATTCTAGCTTCTGTTTCTGAACTTTTGTGATTATATTTCCTAGTTTCTGTGACTAATAAGTAATCATAAAAAGTCAACTGAGATATTGCAACCCCATGTTGTACATATAACAATATGACTCATTGACGTAAAATATGGTTATTTTGCGTTTTGACCCTTTATGGGGTTCTGTCGGTTTCTAAAAGGTGTCCCGTCCCTCTTTTAAACGATTAAAAAATGTGGGGAGTTCTTGATTAGACTATACTTTGTTATACATATACCTCACGTGACTGTTTTAGCTTTCCAAAGAATGATGTACATCATTTTTACATTAAAAGATTTTTCGACCCCTAGTTTTAACTAATATTAATTGCATTATTATTACATTACTTTCATAACAGGCCGTGTGGCTTAAGAGAATCTATCACCCCATCTCATACCGTGGGTGTCGTAAAAGTTGACAGACGGAAAATAAAAGCCAGTAGGTGGGCAGCAGCATCTTTCTGGAACATCTGAATAAGGAAGCTGCTGTTGCCAACCCGCCTGCCTAGCGTGGCTACTAGGGCAAAATGCCCCCAAAACTATAGCTAAAAAACTTGTAGGAATCTATGTTTTAGGCCTATGTTCAGCAGTGGGCTGAAATGAATAAATGAAACAAACATAACTCTCATTACAACAACATATTTATTTTTCGAGATATTTTAAAATAGAATAAAGTTAAAAAGTTTGTTTTTAAATAAGAAAGAAATAAAGAAAATGGTAAATATAAAAATGCATATTTTAGTTTTAACCTGCCACAGCTACCCTTTTTTATTGTAAAAAAAACAGGATGTATTGCCTCATGTTATAAACCTGTCACTAATATTCCTTTAACGATAGGATAATGATTACCAACTCGCATGTGGGGCATGGATGTGGTCCGGTGTGGTACAGTGGACTCTACTTGAATCCTGCTGAAAATCAAAGCTGTTATTTATGGTATACTCAATTTATTGAGCTGTGGTGGCTCAAATAGCCGTGGACGCTCAGCCGGGCCTAGCCCTAAATTTAATAGTACGCGAGTGACTAAGCGAATGAGTACGCAGTGGTACCTACCTAGGTGGATTGCTGTATAAGAACCCGACCACCAGTACAAAAAATACTACCCAATCAATAAAAAAACATCATTATTTCTTTAACTTACAAAATACATGATACTTTATTTAAGTTATTTCTTATATTTACGCGAATTTTTAATAAAACTAAATTTACGGATTTTGTAGCGTTTAATTTGTAACTATTTATAACCCGACGTTTCAAGCGCTTTACAGCACCCATGGTCACGGACAGAGGTGACAGACAGTCGTCCTGATGTCATAGTTAATCCCTCGAGCCATTCTTCCTTCAGCTTTAATTATTATTTTCGGTCCGATTTAGGAATTGAGCTTACTGTGCCTTGAAGTCTTGCAGTGGTATGCTTTGTTTTGATTTAATTGTATTAATAATAGGATCCCAAGCCGCTGGTAGTACCCAATAATCTTCTCTGTTGAAATAAGGATGTTTTTTTTAAATTTCAATAGCATATCACCTTTGGTCTTTTTGGTCGGTGTTATTTTGCAAGGATTTGTTGCCTATCAAATCTGACGTAATGTTTAGTATGATCCAGCATACAGTCACAGTCTGTAGACTTCCTGTCAGCTATATAGGAGTCTGCAGTCTTTGATTATGTTCTGGATCATCCCAACCACTGCAACAGTAAAATTAGTTTCATTTAAAAAACTAAAATTTTGATTGTACAAGACGTAATATTGGTACGTTTTTGTGTAAAGTAATGCATCAATACGGCGTAAAGTTAAATGTGATCCCACGCATACGAACTTGCAATTAAAACCATAACACGTTCACGGCATGTGCGGTTAAGTATAAACGCACAAACATCCGTACAATCACACCATTACCAAGAATTTATAAATATAACTCGTTGACCCATATGTACAGTCGTCCGAACATTAAAATGTTGCACAATTTTTTTTCCACCGTTCTGTGTAATGGGCATCGTAAAATGTATAAACTTGATGAGACTCTTGCCACTTTAATCAATCACTGTTTAAATGATACCTTCTCATAACCGTATAGCCCGCATGTAATGACATACCGCATATCAGATGACAAGTACCCATACGACATTAGCTCGTATTGTTTACTCTATAAAAGTCATAATTGCATTTATCACTTTGTCGAAATTACTTTTGCGAGTTTCAACAAATACACGTCTTCACTTAATTATCTTCACGCGCGAATTTTTAAATTAGTGTTTTTTAACACTTTTGAATTTCAGCATCTCAGTTTGGAAATGCTTGTATAATAGTTAAGTGTATGGTTGTTTTATAATTAAATAATAATGTAAATTTTTTCTACAATGTGACTTATGTTACTGACCATGCTTTGGCAAACTCTCTTCATGACTTTTGAGTAGATTTAAAGTACAGTATAGACTACTGCTAATAGTATCATTTCTGTTACAAGCTGATCCCACCCTAAATATACAAATACATTACCACCAGACAGTCCGAAAACCAACAATTTGTTTTTAGCACAGATGCTAGCTCCAGTATGGATTCGAAACCTGAACCCGCGACCTATAAATCTGTTATTCAGTTAGTCCGACAGTTTTTACAGTTTTGTCGGAAGAGGACCGCGAGTAATTATATACTCGTACATGTGCGTAGTCCCCCTAAGGACTATGACGGTATGCGCTATTATCAGTTTTTGGGTATCGAGTTCTTCAAAGCATCTATTTCTATATTTTTGTCACTACATCTTCTACCTCGCCGCAACGTTCCACTATCAAGCTGTTCCGCACTTTGTCTATATAAGTCCCTCCAGCTGTACTTCTCAACAATACGAATCTTACTGTTGCTTGCTTCATGCTTCTTCAGCCATACCCAACAATCAATACATTAGTGTAATGGAGTAATGGTCCCCATTACTCCTCTATGTACAGCCAATCGAGCCTCTTTAGATATGTTCTGGATTTAAGTAAATTTATGGCAAAGATTTATAAAACACAGATACGCGCTTATTTTGTTTTAAGATTTATGTTCAGTGATACTTATAATTTCATTGATTACACGTTACTGTAATTATTGTGAGTCAGAATGTGTGTAATATTTCGTTTCAACATTTTTGTTGGCATTTTCGCATCCTTGCCTTTCGATAAATTATATACCTATCATATAAAAGTGTTATTATTTATTGAGAAACCACAGCTGGTACTGCAAAATAATGCGGTGCTGCTATGACTGAATCTTTCCAAATAAATTGTAACTACAGTAAATGATTTACAAGTCAGTGTATCTAAGTCTAAATTAATAAAATAAATCCTTGATATCGTTAATGTGAACGATATATTTTAAGGAGAATTGAAGAAACTTTAATTCCGTTTATGTCCTCACGAATAGAGTTGTCTATTCGTGAGGAAGCCAAAGAAATAGGCGCGTTCAACCGAATTATCAGAGGTATACAAAATGTAAACCGATACCGACTCTATGCAATTCATTCGGTGTGGCTTCTTCAAGCTAAGTGACTAAATGTGATTTTTTTTTCATAACATTACTTAACACCGGACTTAATCTAATGTGTGTCTAATGCACTGTGACACTTACCGAACTCCTTTTTGAATAAAACAAAGCTCTTGTTTTTGTCTGTATCTTCACACTCTAAGCCAGCGATTCCCAACCTGTGATACGCGTACCCCTGGGGGTACGCGGGGTCCCATTGGGGGTACGTGAAAATTATATTGGTAATGGCGGAAATACTGAGAAGTGAAACCGTTAACTTATATAAACATTATTATAATTTATTACGTCTACAATACGTAGTTTAAAATGAGCTGTATAACTAATAACTTACTAAGGTGCTAGACAAGTTCATAGTCGAACATCTCTAGCACCTTTTTCCCAGGTTAAGATTGACAATAGATAGACCTTAAGAAAAACGCGACACATTTTTAGGAGTAGGTATGGTGTTATCAGGGGAGTCATAAATGAAAAGTTTTATTAAGGAGTATAGGAACGAAAAAAAGGTTGGGAAGCACTGCTCTAAACAATGAAGCGCCAATTCCCCAATGAATATAAATCGCAGGGTACCGACTGCGATACTAGATGTCGCAGGATCGAGTCCGCTATTCAACTATTATCGTGAACCACATGCTAGCACAAGCTTCGTTGGAGTAGTTCATAAGAATATTAGTAATGTTAATAGCATTGCTAGTATTCTTTAAAAATAAACATTGAACAGGAAGTTATTAACACGTGTGGTGGCGGCTTAAGAGAATCTACCACCCCGACTTATCCCGTGGGTGTCGTAGAAGCTGTCAACCACGGCTGTCATCTTAATAGTCTTAATAAAAAAAAAAAAAATTAATTATTTTACCTTCTTCTTTAACGCTTTTTCCGGTTACTGTCAGAAGTTGTTAGTTAGGTAGAAAATTTATGAATGAGTTATCTACATAATTTAGGCTTCGACAGACCCACGACGTATTAGTTTGTTGATACACCGACCATGAAGCTCTACAGTATTTTATTACCCCAGACACTAAAAGTCTATAAATATCATATAAAATAAATTTTATTTTAACGTTTACTTATGTTTGTTTTATCAAAAACCAGGTTCTAACTGTGTATGTTTTCATCTTGAACAAAAAACCGGCTCGGAATGATCACGAACGATAACGCTGACCAATATGCAATGGTCTGGCCGTGACTTGAAATTCTACTACGCAATTATGCTCACTTGATTAGACTCCATCGTTATAATAGCGTAAAAAAACATCTAGACATAAATTTGTAAGTAAATTACTAATGTACCTTGAAACTGAACCTAAACCGATACATTTTAGAGTATTCATTGCATTAACGCTAAAAATATTTAATTGAAATAATTACGGTTGTCCTAACTCAAGTGTGATACTTTTTGAACATCGAATTTAAATTGACATCAGACACGTCTAAATTGTAATAGCAGAATCAATCTCTTATCGCTTAAATCGTCAGTTAAAAAGCATTTAAAAGGTAGAGAAAACGTAAATTTATCTCAAACTCTACCTTTTAAAAAGCTATTTTTACACTCATGTACAATATAACAAATCGTAAATATCAATATTAATAATGACCAATTTAAAGCTGTTTTAATAATACGAGTATTACAAACTCGCTGTGCCCCGCGGTTTCACCCGTGTAAAATAAGATCCGATCCGATTACGTGATTATATTACAAATATTTAAATTCATATTGAACCCCTCAAGATATCGAAAGGGAACATACACGAAAATTTAAATTAAAGTTCCTATTTTTATACCTAAAATTTTCAGTGAATCCGTGTAGCCGTTTCGGAGCTTATTCGAAACAAACTTACAGACAGATAAAAATTCTCATTCAGTCATTTATGTATGCTATATATATACTAGGCATCGCATAAACAGCAGTTTTCACTTAAATTTTGGCATTTATTTTGACATCAAAGACGGACACTTCAATTTTATAAAAAGGATAGATTCTATTTTATTAGAAACTTTTACCCACACTTAGTGCGTGCTTCCTTCTGTATCGTGGGTGCGTTTTACAAACATAAATTCAACTCATATGGACAACAATTTTTTCATGGAGGAAAGTGACGAACCAAGCATACTGTGCTACTGCTTGACGGAAGAATAACTGCCACTTCCGTGGCAGCTACCTAGTCGGTTTTTTATTTATTTAATCAAAGTGACGGAACGAGCAAAATGTTCACCTGATGGTAAGTGCAACGTCTGCCCATAGCAAATGCTGTGTCACCCAGAACAGTGTGACACCACAATGCGCCCGTCACCCTGAGACATCAGTTCTTAAGTCTCATATGCCCAGTGATTACGCTAGCTCTCAGTGCCCTTTAAACGGAAACACAGTAATGTTTGCACACTACTGCTTTACGGCAGAATAACTGGCCCTGGGGTGGTACCTACCTAGACGGATTCCTGCAAAGGAATCCTACCACCAGTAAAGTTCCTGCAGAAGAATCCTACCAGCAGTATAGCAGTATTTATTCCCTGCGGGAATCGATCCAGTGTGGAAAAAAAAATTGTTTTATTCGTCACCTTGGACACACATCATAGCACAGTGACATTTTTCGTTGGCTTCGAAGAGCCGGCATAAACTATATTCGAAGTAGTAAATGCAAACACTGGCATGGATTTACTGACTTGTCCTGACCTTGTTTTATTTAGTGTCGCTACAATCAGAGAAAGGTTCGAATGTGGTGTCAAAGACGCAGTGACATTTAAAATACAACCAAGACCTGAAAACCAATAATTGCAAATTTTACAGACGTTTATTTTTCGATTTATTTAATTGTCCGTTCTTTATTTTACGCCGCAATTTGCAAGGCTTTTTCCTTTTTTTTATGAAAAGGTAGATAATGCTCTAGTGATTAAATCTTGAATAATAGAAAAAATATTTTATCGATATTGGTGTGTAAAACATGAACGACTTTTATCATTATTTTCTCAATCGATTCGATTAAAACTTTCCATTAGATGCAAGTAATATTTTAAAACTCGAATGGTGCTGTCAAATTATTAATAAATACGTGTTGGAGAATCTTAAGAGTAAATCAGGTTTCGAGAGAGATGATCGAAGTTACGAAATCATTTTTAAAATTTCTTGAAACCGACCAAATATGCTTTTCAATTAGAATAAAATATTCTAATGATTTGTAGTATTTGTTACGTTTATGAAATATAGTATACATAAATAATTATTTTAATTGATTAACGTTTTCACACATTGCCTTTTAAGTGATTGGATTGAATTAATATAAGGTGAACGTACGACTAATTGATTTTTTTAGTAAATAATTTACACAATAAATTACTTTAATTATTAATTTGTGTATTTTCAATGAAAATCGCTTATATACCTTGTCTTTAGACAAGAATTTTGAAAATGTTGTACACTTAAGCACCGTCATTACAGTTAAGTTCTCATACAAGATTTTTTGTTAATATTTCATGAATAGCATGATAATTTTAAAAATAACAATGACCTCAGAACTCAAGAATCAGTTGCATATCAATCAATGCAATTAAAGCCTCAACCGCTCTACTTACCCATTAACATTATTTAACACCTCGGTATATGTTAAACATCGTACTATAAAGTTTACGTAGCCTTACGCAACGGTTACCTTTAAAAAAACGAAAGGTACAAAGGGCGCGTTGTTTCGTCGCCTCGCCGCCGCAGACTCGATTCTCTCGTAATCAGCGGTACGCCGCCTTCCCTGGACTTAGCCAATCTTTTTATTACCGTTATTTCATTGAGAAGACTTTAAAAAAATTAAATAATCGTCTTAACTAGTAGAAAATAAACTCCACTGACGTGCATACACATATTTACAAGTTGGTACGATTAATTGCTTTCTTTATAATTCCATCGAAGCTACAATTGTTCAAATTTTAAACCTTGACGTAGTAATTAAAACACTGTATAGCTTTTGACATGAAAAATGTATATTGCGTATCATCATCAACATCTCAGCCTATCACCAGTCCACTGCTGAACATAAGCCTCCCCCATATAACTACCACTAAAGTTTGTCGCTCTCTATTTGGAGGGATTTTGCCGTAGTTGCCACGCTTGGAAGGCGGGTTGGCAACCGCAGTTTAATTATTCAGATGTTCTAGGAAGATCCTGCTGCCCATCTCCTGATTTTCATTTTCCCTCTGTCGACAGAGGTCACTCGGTCGACTTTTACGACACCCACGGGATGAAATGGGGTGGTGGATTCTCTTAAGCCGCTAACACACTTTAGTCCATAATTTAAGAAAGGCCAAGTAATATAAAATAATAACACACAAAATTATATTGTAACATTATATTCTTATAAGAAAGACAAATGTTGGAGTGTCAACAAACCTACAGTTTTTTTAAGTTTTTTTTTTATTGCATAAAGTGATGAAACGAGCAAAACGTTCACCTGATGGTAAGTGCAACGTCTGCCCATAACAAATGCTGTGCCACCCAGAAAATTTCTATGTGACAACATTTCATTACATTTCTATGTGAAAACCGAAACACAGTAATGTTTGCACACTACTGCTTCACGGTAGAATAACTGGCCCTGGGGTGGTACCTACCTAGACGGACTCCTGCATAGGAATCCTACCACCAGTTTTAATGCTTTACTGCTGAAAGCGACTATACATCAAAATGTGTATACATTATAAATTTTAAATTAAGTGTACAATAAAATTTGTCTTTCTTATATATCTTGTTGTAAGACTCCATTAATCAAGCAAATCCTAAAACTTATACGAACACACTACTCCGCCTACGTTGAGTCGGCGTTCCCTTGGCTGTCACATGGCAACAAATAAAACTAAGGAGCTGCAAATGGAATACTCTAAAAATTGCTTGGATGACCGCCAAGCTTACAAACTTTTCTGCAATGTTATTTTCACCGGCGACGACATTATTGTCCATTGAATTCAGTCACCCTACACATAGAGCAATGAACTCGTGAACTTATTACTATTTTCAATTCGTAATCGTGTGAGAGGTAGATATTGCATTTTATTAAATGTGGGACAGTCATTTGAACTCATGAGCCCATTTAAACTAAATGTACGTTGCATAAAATTACTGATAATTTTCACATTCTTTTACCATTAACGAGACTAATGTAGTATTTTTTCTGTTCTGCGATAGTAAATGCGTAGATTCTTTGCAATTCACTCTTTAGCAAAGTTTTCCACAACAAAGTTATTTTATTCCCACTTTGGAATCTTTTTATTATTCTTTATAAAATGTCATATTTGCATTTCATTTATCTATGTTTTTGTTTATGGTGAAAAAAAAGGAAAATAACTGCCTATAAATGTCCCACTGCTGAGCACAGGCCTCCTCTCATTTCTGAGAGGGTTTTGGAGCCGGGAATAGTCCGCCACGCTGCTCCAATGCGGGTTGGCGGACTTCACATGTCCTCGAAATATTTCTATTCCTCGGACATGCAGGTTTCCTCACGATGTTTTCCTTCACCGCTAAGCACGTGGTAAATCAGCACTTAAAATTGTAGAACAATTTTAGAGGTGCTGGCACCGGGGATCGAACCCAGGTTACTCGCTTCCTATCAAATTAACGGCGAGCACCAGGCCCCTTAGCTACCACGTTATGGTTGTTTATCGTATATTAGAGAAACGATTACAACAACCGTGTCTATTAATTTTCCGAGAAAATTCTCGCAATACTCTGCGATCTATTAAAGTTGTGCTCCTAAGATTAAAGTAGTTAAAACTTAATATTTAAGGTAATATAAATAATAGAAACTTCTTTTGAGATATTTTTTTGCAATTTAATACCTTAGGATACTATAGATTACTTTCGAATCTACATGAATATATAGATTTGAATGGATGAGTTATTATAGATTTTGTACTACAGTAAAATAAAAACCACTTTGGCTTTACGAAAAAGTAATAAAACATCCTGTAAAATAACGAAGCCCATAAGGTCTATTTTATAACTCTGGTAGGTTTCGTGATCGGTTTTATTTGGTTGAAGCTCATTCATTGGTTAAAGGGATCAAATGAAATCGACCACGAAACTAACCAAAGTTACACAGTAGACACCCTGAACGGAACAGAATACAGTATCAGTGGGCTTTGCAATAGGAAATTGTCGTTCTCTTTTCCTGTTTTTAACAAACTGTATACCTGAGTAGGCAGTCTCAAAACTTACCCAACCACGAGATTGCGGACATGAGTAACTGGTACAATTTTGTGCGTGGGATTAATACTAATCCAGCGTAATAAGTAATTACGTACGTGATTGAATCATATTTACGTGCTTGTCTCCGTTTAATTCTATAGAACAATTGGAATGACGAATAATAAATTTTATAATATATGCAAGCAACTTATATTCAGTTTGTTTTTTATGTATATAAGCTGTTAACTAAATTAATTTCTCAAATATGACGTGATTCATCATCATCATCATCATTCGATTTCAAAATCATGGTAATATGATGAAAATGTAAAACGGCGAACCCGTACAAAAGATCACTTGCACTAGACAGTCTTTTTATTTTCATCATCATGTCATGGGTCACTGTAACGCCTAATATAAAGCAGAGTATTTTAGACGAAAAGTGTTTGCGCGCAAGAATGCATACTTTCTGGGTCCACTTTTTTAAAAAATGGCTGCAGAAGATATCATACTCAAACACAGCACAAGCGTTTTTGATGTCGTGTCCAATGTCAAAAAACACTTTAAGTCACAAGTTCGAGTGTCAACAGTAAAAGTGGGCTGTCAACCGTAGAATCATCCATAGACAAATCTAGTTAACTACAAATGGTTAGCTCGATTTGTCTAGCTTTCCCCGAAGATGATTTTTGCAATACCCACGCGACCAGATGGAATTATAGATCTTTTATGCCACCACCACTCAAATTCTGCCGAAAGTTAATTAACCCGCTAATACAAACATCTCAATGCGATAGCACTACCAATTACTATATTTATTTAAAAAATATTGTAAAAGTAAATTAAGTGAATATAATAAAAATAATAATTCGTAACTGCATTATACTATGACATAAATTGAAACGTACAGTAGAAATGAAGTGCGTTTAAAATATTTTATGGCTTTTTTAAATAAATTTATTTACTTATTATTTCAGCTACAATTAAAAAATACAGCTATATTTTTACATAGTATACATTGACAGTCCCTTTCATTATTTGCTCAAGTCGTATTTAGCCATCCTTCTTAATTATCTATAATATTCTATATATATATATATATTAAAACACCGACTAATGACTCAAAAAGTATGATATTACCAAGTAACATATTATGCGGGTGATCTCATTATTTTCAGACAATGAAAAGGTTGCTTGCTATTATGTTTAAAAATAATCATTATAAAATACTAGCTGATGCCCGCGACATTTTTTAAATATCCCTTGGGAACTCTGCTTTTCTGAGATAAAAATATTCTATGTCCGTCATCAGGATGTAAGCTATCTCTGTGCCGAATTTCGTCAAGATCGGTTCAGCGGTTGAGACCTGAGAGACAGAGAGAGTTACTTTCGCATTTATAACATTAGTATGGATTGCTTTCGCCTTCATTCTAAAGACTAACGACAATTGTAATAAATGTAATAAAACCAAAACATGAAATCCAAATATGATGTTACGTAAATGCTTCCTAAGCTTTTCAATGTCATTATTAACCTTACAATTATTGTCTACGTGAGAAAAGTTTATGTTGTTGCTTTTTATATTTCTCCAGAAATATCTGCACAGTTAAGATTTGATGATTGCTTAAACTGTTTAGAAATATAACTAAAATTAAGGCATCTTTTTGGGAAATAGAATTCCTAATTCCCAAAGTGCAAATTACGCACTAGAAAATAGTAATGTTTTCATTGTACAAAACTGTGGTCGACTTTTATAGTATAAATGTATATTAATGCGTTTTGAACATATAGTCCAGAAGGTAAAGATACGACAGATTTAACTTATGCAAAATACCACCAACTATTCCTGTCGATGTTTTCAATTATTGTAAAATTATAACAACAAAAATATCTCACGATAACCCATACTGCTCCAACAGGAGTACAAAATATAATACAGCGCTTTTACTTATTTTAAAACTGGTTACTGTATGTAAGTGGATGTTGTCGTAACAGGGAGACTTCTATGCAGTGAGTTATGCCTACGTACCACCCACACTGCATCCCAGCGTTCTCACTCCCAATCTTGTGAAACATTCATCTCGAAACACCATTGTTGTCTTTATCGTTCTCCGTGAGCTAGACAGAAACAGTTGAAAGTTTCGATGTTGAATCGATAAAATTTCTCAACGATCTCGCAGTGCAGGGCTGGGAGAGTATAATCAACCGCTTTGCTATTATTACTACAACCCACACTGTATTATTCTTGCAAACCTCTGTCAAGGGTTTAATGCCCTTTTTATACTTCCATACCTAGTCTTTGTTTTTTTATATTAAACACTTTACAGGGTCATAATAATACCCAGGAATTGTTATTTTTTATTATTATACTTTATTATATATTAATAATAATTATTATTTATTTATTTCTTCTCACAGTATAGTCATAACTATGAACATTTTATAAAAGTATTAAAAATACGAATACTGTGAGAGACTGGTGCCTAAACGAGGCTATGCGCCTGTATGTCAGGACACCAGGTCTCCGCCCCTAGTTAGTCATTACAATACTTTAAATGTTTATATGTTGTGCTTTAACTCTATCTTAAGATTATGTAAGGTTGTGTTAGTATAATTTAATTGTGTGTGTATGTGTTTGGGGGTGTGTGTGTGTGGTAAATAATATGATTATTTGCAAAGTCGATTTTGCTCCAATTTTAATATGAGTAAGAAAAATTACTAACTAACCTTAACTTTAAGATTATTCCTTCAGTAGTTTCATTAAAACTCATGCAGAATATGTTGTCTGGAGTCTATTTGTACATATTATAATTTGCATATATCTATGTGTATTAGCTTTTACATGTTTGTAATGATATCTAACATTTGCTTAGTAGTAAACTTAAATAATGCAGACGATTGTCATCTATCTCCGTTACGAGCTAGCAAGCGATAGTCGGCGCCACACTTATCAAATTATATAGTTTCTTGCATTTAGATCAAGAAAGAAATAATCGTCGCAGTTCAGTTTTTTTTTTAATTATTTCATTAATGGTTAAAAACGAGCACATACTAAAGATGATAAGTTGTTATTACGGTTTGTATGTTACTCGATAAATAATTAAGCGATGCCACCCCTTTGGTCTACGTTGGAATGTCTTTTTATTACAAGCTTTTATTTAACTTGCTTTCTCCGTATGTTTTTCCGGTTCAAATCTTGTGAGTAAAATTTTACCAACTTTCGGATGTTGGATTAAGCTAAAATTTGGCATACCTATGTAGCCTCGATAACACTGTAACAATATGTTGCCATTGAGCTGGTGTGATGATGGTGCCTTAAGTTGGCCATTGGAACTCCTCAACTACGCAATATAGCTCCGTCATGTTTGGTGTCGCTGAATTTGTTTTGACAAGTACTACAGCCCTAGCAACATTTGAACTCCTTAGCTGGACATAGACCTCACGAATAATTTTAAAAACATATGATTTTTGTTAATGATCGTAATCGAACAAAAAAAATCAAAGAGATGTCATTGTGATTTTGCAACCATCTTACTGTGGTAAACTACATCACTAAAGAATTTCAAGATACTCTAAAACCTACCACGTTCCCTGTTATTGTTTTAAATCAAAAAATCTCAAAAAAATATTTGATCGTACTAAAAATTTATAGCAAACGACCAAGGAACATTTTCCAAACGTTAATTGGACCGGCACCTCCAACATTTTTATTGTAAAGTTTCCTTGTAGTGCTAATTTACCAAGTGCGGCGGTAAAGGAAAACGTCGTGACGAAGCCTGCATTTCCGAGAAATAAAAAATGTTCAGCAGCGGGACATTACAAGGTATACTTTTTTAATCAGCATCAGGGCAAGAGATGAAACGTTGACTGTAATGTCAGATTCAAGAAGCTCAGGAATGAGAAACCTACTACGGAAGAGGATTTCATTGTCCCACGGTAGAGCAATGACAAAATATTTAAAATTCCTAGCATACTCGTAGGCATGCGTGTGGATAATAACGCAATCACAATAAAGTTATAATTAAATAAGCCGAGTGTATTCTATAATAATCATAAAAACGAATGTCATTCATTATGTGCATATGTATTTATGTTTATTTCATATTCATATTTTTTTACCTATATAATCTATATGGATAATTTATTTATGTTATTGTAAACGTTACCCTATATATTAATATATAACACATTCTCTATCAGTCAACCAGAACGGTTTCTACTGATAGAGAATGACAAGGCATTAAGTTCGCTCGTTATTATCTTGAACCCTCAGAAAAGAGAGGAGATCTGTACTCAGCAGTGGGACATTTCTAGATCCATACTTTAAATTATCTTTCGTGAAATGTTAAGCAATAAAGATTAAATAAATAAATAACACAAGGCACGACAACAAAACAGGAAACACTAGACAAAATGTATGACGGAAATAGTATATCGTCAACTTGAACCACACTTATTCCATTCCATTTCAGATCCAGTTCCATTTTATTACTTATTTATTTTAACATAGGTTTTGTGATATATGATGTATTAATCAGAGTAAATACTTATTTATATTAATCATCGTTTATGAAAATAATATATAAATAAAATGAAATTGTAAAAACAAACACCTGACCTCACGTCGCCGGTCTTGATTCGAATTCGAGCCAGAGCAAATATTTGAGGAAAAGGCACAAATTATTATTTTCGGGTTTGGTTGGTTGTGTTTGATTATTTCCCATCCTCGTCTACCTCCGATCTTATCGCACGAGCATTAAATTGGGTAGAACACAAAATACATAAAGAAAAAAAATAACAATGACTTCGTTTTGACTTAGATCCAAAACTGTAAGATACTGTAATAGACGCAACCACAATTCTGCTTTACGATAAGTATAAGAAAAGTTTAAATAATTATTGTTAAATTTTATAATTTCTTGATATGACGATGACAATGATAGGTCAAGGGCGACGCGGTCGCCTTAATTTTCATAGTACGCGAATGACCGGTGTTCGATGGTGCCGACACCTCTAAAATTGTTCTACAAATTTAAGTGCTGATTTATCACGTGCTCAGAGGTAAAAAAACATACTGAGGAAACCTCTATGTCTGAGAAATAAAATTATTTCGACGACATTTGAAGTCGAACCCGCATTGGAGCAGCGTGGCGGACTCTTCCGGGCTCCAACACCTTTTCCGAAATAAGAGGAGGCCTGTGCTCAGCGGTAGGCTGTTACTTTACTTTTACTTTATGACGAAGGCAAACGGTTTTAACTACACTGTCGAAGACTTTGTCGTCTTCGTAAAAATTCCAAACCAAGTTTTGCGTGTATATATTATTTTTTTTGAAATGTCTTCTTATTTTTGCTTAAAATGTATCGACCGAACGACTTAATTTTACTGTTGATGATTGAATCATTGTCACGCGTCCTTTTTAAACCCGCAATCTTTATACAACAATGCACATTAATGACTAACAAGCCACGCGAATAAATTACCAACGCCATGCATCGACGTGTTACTTCCACAACACAGTTTTTAACGCTGTCTATTTCATTGCCATTTTGTTCACCTTTTTACATACATACATACATAAGATCACGACTGTATCCCATAAGGGGTAGTCAGAGACTGGGCACTCACTGCAAAAACAGATGACTGCCACAATTCACGTTTCACCAAAACAATATAATGCACTTGGTATGATAGGTGGTGAGCCCATCGCCACCATGCGCTGTTGGGTGCACAGTGCAGTTTAGTTCCTTACTCGCCTTTTACGAGATCCATTGGATGAGATGGAGTGGTAGTATTCTTTTAACGAGCCGCCACCACACGGCTGCTTCACCTTTTTCCTTAAATTAATTCGTTCTTCATCTCTATATGACGCCCAAATTTGATATAGACCAATTAAAAATCAAATATATATACTTCAAACCCACTGAAGATATTCACTTCATTTCTTTATAGTATAATTAAATATCTTGGTGTTATAATTCTTTTACACACATGAGCATCATAAAGATGAGTTCAATAACCTTTAAAAGTATTGATGGATGGGCTTGCACTGACTAGTGCCTACTTTTTTTGTTTACGACACAATTAAACACAATTCAAATCTGTATTCTATTCACTGTCCGTGCAGCTACATAAGGTAAAATTTTCATAGATTTTTTTTTATAAAATCCTTCAGCCTAGTTACGGTTTTGTTTAGACTATAACAACTGAAATCAGATCAACGTCCTTAAGAATACTTAGCGTACATTAACCATGGGATGATTGCAACAGTTTTTAAAAGAACCCTGAATCCAAAAAACTACACTAGGATTTCCCTTGTATCGGGATTGCATTTTACAGACAAATTTCACATGCACCACCACCCATATCCGTAACTTCTAGGTCATACAAATATTTGTCCCATGTGGGAATCGAACCGGCGACCCAGAACTAAGATGCCCATCGCTTAGCGAACCGAGCCGAACCCTTTTAAATACAATATGGAATGAAATGGGAAAAGTAAAATTTCTACTAAACAATTATTCGATATCATAAATAGATATACTAAATTGTAACTTGTTTAAGCTCGAACTGAACTAGAAGCTAACACACGGACGTAAGATCATCAAATAATGAAAATATTGTTACGTTACTAACAAATTTAAAGTTACTCAAGACACTTGAGAAAATGATAACAATGAACAGACACTGAATGAACAGACCGTCTGGTAGCGGCCTAAGAGAATCTACCACCCCATCTCATCCCGTGGGTATCGTAAAAGTCGACTGAGGGAAAATAAAAACCAGGAGAAGGGCAGCAGCATCGTCTTGGAACATCTGAATAAATAAACTGCGGTTGCCAACCCGCCTGCCAAGTGTGGCAACTACGGCAAAATCCCTCCGAATTGGGAGCTACAAACTATTGCGGCACTCTATGGGTGAGGCTTATGTTCAGCAGTGGTATAGGCAAGACAGGTATAGGCTGAAATGATGAACAGACACTTCAACAGGAACGGTACTATTATTAAAATGATTATCCTTTGTAAATATTGAGAAGTCAAAGAGAAGAATCAAAGAATAAAATTATGGCCAGTTTTTTTTAACTTACATTGACAGCAAAATTATACATAGGTACAATTTGCCTGTTACAAGTACTTTAATTGAGGTTATCTTAACTGTCGTAGGTACAGTTTCGCACGATTGTGGACTTACGAGTAGCATTGAGATGACTGGACATAGTTTGCATCGACTACTGCATTAAGCAAGTTTCCCACTTTAGTCTTTAGTTAACGCCTCGCCTGGCGCCAAGAGTGATAATTTGCACGAGATTAGAATAAATAACAAATATGCCATGATAACAACATGGTTGTACTTACTTATTACGCGCACTATTTTGCATAGTCTAATTTAACTTTATAAATAAATATCGAAATTGCATAGAATAATTCCGAGGAATAGAAATATTTCGAGGACATGTGAAGTCCGCCAACCCGCATTGGAGCAGCGTGGCGGACGATTTCCCGCTCTAACACATCTCAGAAATGAGAGGAGGCCTGTGCTCAGCAATGGGACATTTAGAGGCTGTTACTTTTATGCATAGAATTATTTCTTGGCATGTGGTAAATTAAATTAATTCTTTCTCTAAGTTCGAGAACTACCACTAGAGAGAGGTATTAGTAGTAGTCTACTTTTAGCTGAAAATCTCAGAATTATTAGCCTTATGTGCCGCGGTGGTGATGGCTTAAGAGAACCTACCACCCCATCTCAACACGTGGCTGTCGTAAAAGCTGACAGAGGGAAAATGAAAACCAGAATGCTGATGGGCAGCAGCATCTTCTTGGAACATCAGAATAAATAAACTGCGGTTTCCAACCCGCCTGCCAAGCGTAGCAACTATGGCAAAATCCCCTAAAATGAGAGCTACAAACTTTTGTGGCAATCTATGAGAGGGCCTATGCTCAGCAGTGGACTAGTGATAGGCTGAATTGATGATGAATCTTTTGTATTTCGACGTGTAACTTGAATGTCGTCTCTTCATAATAATATATAAAATTAGAGATAGTTATTTATGGATACCGGTTTTCTGCTGTTCAGTCATATAAGTTACAATACTAATCAACTACTCTATATTTGTCATTAATTTTCTGGTTTTATTCTCCACCTCTACCTACTAGTAGTTTATATAATTATATGCCCAAGATCAGAAATGTGGCGCCGAACCATAAATAGCATATCTACTTTGATTTCTAAGACATTACTACATGCTTGAACCACATGTTGCGTACTGAGAGGATATATATATATATAGATTCCATGCTATATACAGGGTCATTCGTAATGTCCTATACATCCCGGCAGGCTGGGCTTAGGGACGATGTATACATGCCCCAAAAAATATGATGAGCCTCGTAGCGTAGATACCTGTAGGAGATATGTCGACATAAAGAATTTGCTTTAAACTCATAGGTGACTACCCTGTTATACAACTGATCGAGGCAGTGAACTCATAAATTTAATTGGGCGTTTTTCCATTGAGCTGCCATCTAAAAAACTAGACCAGAAAATGAGTGTCCGAAATTGATTAGTAGGTCTTTATAATATTTTCAACTAAATACAAAAGTGTTTAGTCTTTCAATAGTCCACTGCTGAACATAACAAAAATTTGTAGCTCACATTTTTACTAGGGAGATTTTGCATAAGTTGCCACGCTTGGCAGGCGGATTGGCAACAGCAGTGTATTTATTCATATCTTAAAGGAAGACGCTGCTGCCCTTCGCCTGGTTTTAATTTTCCCTCTGTCGACTTTTACGACACCCATGAAATGAGATGGGGTGGTAGATTCTCTTAAGCCGCCACCACATGGGAACCCAGCCATACGGAAACCCCATCACACAGGAAATTATAATATAATAAATAAAATAATTTTGTTTCAGAACACTCGATGCCTCGATTCCCCTTACGACAGCTGGTGCCCTAGTCACCGTGAGGAACTTATTGAGATCAGTGAACGGAAAGAGCCCGGAACACCCGACAGGCCCACTTACATGGAAAGGACCGTAAAAGTGGGATACCAAAACATAATCAACTATGCAGATGTTGAGCCAAAGGTAAATCCAATATACTGTACCGTACGACGCAATGTATTTTTATGCTTATATACCTCGTCAAATACGACACGACTTAGATGTAACAAAACATAAATTTACTTAAGAAAATTTACATCATTTTATTGGGATTTATTATAGTCTAAACCAAATGATATTAATTTATACACAGAAGCTTAAAATTTCGATAAAAATTGAACATAAAATAATTTAACCATGTGATCAGTATTTGAACAAACTGAAGGTTTATTATAATCTATTACAAGATTGTGTCTATTACAAACATAAATAACTCGTTTACTTAAACCATTTGACTGTTTACTTATATCAAAATTTACTAAAATCCTATCAAAACTGTTCCAATATACATCAAATATATGGTTTCAAATTTCAAATAGTACTTACATTAAAAATGGTAAAATTGAACATTAAATAAGCAAAAAAACAAAGTCGTGTAATGATTTAAAGAAAACTTGTAAGACTATTAAAATATTGATTTATTTAATACTAGCTAGTAATATAATTACACTAGCTCTCAGTGTACTTCAGACCGAAACACAGTAATATTTGCACACTCAGTAGTATACACAGCAGTCTTTACAGCTGGCCCAGCGGTGATACCTACCTAGACGGATTCCTGCATAGCAATCCTAACACCAGTAATAATTATACACTTATATGTAATTGTCATGTGTATAATTTAATAATACACAACAATTAGATATAACAATCTCGCCTTTTTTATTTAATAACAGCAATTAAGTTAAAAAAATAAACTGATATTATTTACGTAACGATAATTATCTATTGTTATCACGTGTATCTTTCACATAATCGTACCATAAACGCTGAATCTCCATCATGCTTTATTTTTATTTCTCAAGACTGTTCCATAGACATTCACACACCGACCTCAAATTGTAAAATAATTACAATGATTGTGATGAATAATGACATCCAAATTATAATGTTAAATATATCCGCATACTTAGCAAACAATACCTAATTATAAGAATACAATGCATAGCAGTTTACAATGTGATATAATTTTGATTGTTGTTTACTACTAACCATTTAATATTCCTCAGGTCAGAATAGTCAATACGACACAAAACCGTAATTTCTACGTAAAAACGGGTAGATATGCCAAGAAAAATTGGTACGTAGAGGCCTCGCCTGAAAAAGAATTTTGCTTAGAGAAAAGTAAGACACTAGAGGGAGTTTATGTGGAAATAGATGTTGGGGATGTTAAAGAAATTGTTCAATACCACGTCCCATGTGCCTGTCCCTGCAGCGAGCGCGCGGAAGTGTTCTCAAGGAAATGCAATGGAAGAGGCACATACGCCTGTGGCGTTTGCTCCTGCCCAAGCGGATGGTATGTCGTACAATTCACTCATATCTTATTACACTTCTGTATATAAAGACTATAATTCCGATCGTATGACTGTACATAACTCAATTGCACTCATCAACAAAACACGCTTTGTTCGACTCATCTCTGTAAAGTTAATTATAGAGCTTGAGAGCCCTACTTTCATCTTAATGGTTGGCTCATTAAAATGCTGCTCATTATACATATGATTAAAACTGTTGCTAAAGTAACTTGGTGGTGTATTTTAAATCAAGGTGACCTAGAAGAGTTTGATATTCTGTTGGAATGGTTATGGAATTTGATCGTACATCTAACATCGTCGGTACCACTTCTTTTTTTATTATTATTGATTCTTTATGTACACTATGTTATTAACATTAAATCTAATTATAAGTAATTAATGTACAAAGGCGATTAATACAACTTACAATAAGTCATTGCAGACAATTTTCTAAACTAGTTAAGTCCGACATATTTGAGATTTATTCCGCCATCTGTTGGAAGCCAAATATTTTTTTTGGTATTTTTCTAAGTTGTATTTTACGACATCCATAAGATAAAAAAGGTAAATTATATTCACTGAAAGAGTCTAATAAGATAATATCAGTTTTTCGATCAACCCACCGTACTTCGAGGTTAAAGGTTTAAAAGCAATCTCGCTTGTTTTTTAATTAAATCAATTTTATACCATACCGAAGCTGTTAATGCGACATGTTGCATAAACGCTTTTGAATTTTAACTGATAAATATTCCATAGAAAGTTTCAACAGAATTCAAAATAAACTATTGCATGGAAACATTCGAGTATGCAAATGCACAGACAGTTGTAGCGAAGTCTTTAAAATGTAGGACCTTTAGTAAAGATTATCAGGCCTTTAGGCAAGCGATATTGGCAATGTGACAAAAGGAAATCCGTCACAATTTATTAATATGTTAATCTGTTCTTCATTAGAATACATCTATATTGTTTTATCAAGAAGAGATGACATACATAGATTATAAACATTACTGTATTTCTGTCTAAAGAGCACTGATAGCTAACGGCATTACTGGGCATACGAGACTTAAGAGCTGATGTCTCAGGGTGACAGGCACAGTGTGATGCCACACAGCATTGTTCTGGTGAACGCTTTGCTCGTATCGTCACCTAATACAAAAAAATTGTACAATATTATTTTTACACATCTTAATATTGTAATAAATTTAATGTTTGACACACATTCTTAATATTGTAATAAATTTTCTTGATTATCGATTATTCTTCTAATGTTTTGATTATTTATTACCAGGGCTGGAAAATTCTGCGAAAAGAAAGAATGCGAAGGCATCCGAGGCGATCTCCAGTGCACTAATCCGGCAAGAAATGATGTGAGTATTACATTTCAATTTTGTTGTTCGATGAACTAAGTTACTGTTTTATTATAATTATCATATTTTTAAAGATTCATCCTTTTTTTTATAGTTTCTAGATTTACATGATTAATTTGGTCGACACTAGCAACGTCGAGAGCACGTTCCGTTATGAATAAAAACTAGATATCACTTTTAGATTTAGTATAATATTAAGATTCGAGATTGTTAGGCAAAATTGATATTACTGGCTTACCCTCTTTATATTGTAACGGCGTATTGATCCTGTTCTCAACCTCGTTATGGAATCTCGGGTTGTATATGCACAATTTGTTAACCTGGGGGACACAGGTCACCCATATAAACCTGAGAGTCACTGCTACCTTACAATCCCTCTACCGTCTGAGGAACTTTCTTAATTTTCAGACCAAGCTTATGCTTGTATAATCACTTGTTGTACCCATTATTGATTATGCCGATGCATGTTATCCAGATTTGAACCCAGTCCTGCTTAATAAGCTAGAGCGCCTTCTCAATAACTGTATCCGGTTTGTCTTCGGTCTTCGCAAGTACGACCATATTTTGAATATAGGTCTCGCCTTAAATGGGTCACTGTCAAACAGAGGCGCAACTCTAGAATTCTCTCTATTCTCTACTCCATCTTAAATGATTCCACTTCTCCTACTTATCTTCAGGACAAATTTTAATACATTTCTTAAACTCATGAAAGAGTTCTACGTTCCGCTTCAAATTATAAGATTACAATTCCTCTACACTTCACCAAATTCGTTGGTAACTCATTTATCGTTCAGGCTGCACTGCTCTGGAACTTCTTGCCCGATGACATTATAAAAGCTCAAAATAAGATCTGCTTTAAGAGGTTTGTACAGGAGCATTATTTTAAAGATTGCATATACAATTGTTTGTGAATTCTTTTTTACAAATTTATGTTGAACCATTACGTGTATTTCTGTATATGTATGTCTGTATGTATGTTAGTTTATATGTATGTGCGTATTTGTGTATCATTGTATATTTATCATAATTATATTTTGCTATGTGTTTATTTAATATGTATTTTAAGTAATATTTATTTTTAAGTAATATAATTTGTAAGAAATATTTATTTTTATATTGTATTCTATATTTATTAGTAACTTTTAACTATTTAGTTTATTTGAATTTTACATCTGCCACTATGTTTCACCACGCCCAGGGTTGACTGGCAATCAATGCCAACTGGCATTAAGTCCGCCCATTGTATCCTTTCAGGGTAAAACAATAAAGTTTAAATAAATAAAATAAATAAATTTTTCGTGTACCAGCAATTAAAACAATCAAGCGTGATGTTCTCTTAATCCATTCCATTACTTGGAACATCCATAGACGGCTATATTAGGTCGCCGTCATTGTGTTATCGAGACATGCATAATTTATTATTAATCAAAACCTTATTTTATTTGTGATGAAGTTAATCGAATTCCTTGACTTAGAACAAATGACTGCACTAGCTCATTCATTTTATAGCCGTCTATAAACCTGGTATAGAGTGACTTTCTTAAGGTTAACTTACCACTGCGAAAACAGCATTTATAAATGTTATTTTTAGAAATTTTGGTAAAATTTTAAGTAAAATTCTATTTGTTGAGATATGCCGTGTGGTGGCGGCCCGTTAAAAGAATACTACCACTCCATCTCATCCAATGGATCTCGTAAAAGGCGAGTAAGGAATTAAACTGCACTGTGCACCCAACAGCGCATGGCGGCGATGGGCTCACCACCTATCACACCAAGTGCATTATATTGTTTTGGTGAAACGTGGATTGTGGCAGTCATCTGTTTTAGCAGTGAGTGCCCAGTCTTTGACTACCCCTTATGGGATACAGTCTTGATCTTATGTATGTATGTATTCTTGTCAAAGCCAAAAATAATCACACATTCCGTGGGTGTCGTAAAAGTCGACAAAGGGAAAATAAAAACCAGGAGATGGGCAGCAGCATCCTCCTGGAACATCTCAATAAATACAAACCCGCCTGCCAAGCGTGGCAACAATGGCAAAATCCTCCCAAAATGAGAGCGACAGGCGTTTGCGGCAATCTATGGGGGAAGCCTATGTTCAACAGTGGACCAGTAATCCGCGTTTTAGCAGCGGAATTCTTCCCGGCTCTAAAATCCCCTCAGGATTACATTTATTGGCTGTTATTTTTACGTGGTATTTTATTCATCGCAGATGGAATGCTCAGGCAACGGTTACTGCGGACCTTGCGAGACCTGCGAATGCTACACCGACCGACCGGGCTCGAAATACTTCGATAAGGACTATTATTGCTCAGACATTTGCATGACCACCAGCGACTGCGATGAATGCCTGAGCAACCCCGCGCTCGGTCACTGCGGCGAATGTCATTTCCCTCTCATCAAGATGCAGTATAACGAGACTCTCATGGCAGAGAGGGATAACTTGAACAGGAGCGTGTGGGTTACTTGCAATGGGACCGTCGACGAATGTCATGTGGAGTACGCCGCTATGAAGGACGAGAACGATGACGTATACGTTATGGTGATAAAGCTGTGCGATCATAGCACTGGCGCGTCTATCGCTGGTGGTGTAAACGGTAAGTTTCTTTTACTCAGTTATTTCATTACGTAGCATTTTCGCAGCAAGCTTAAGTATGACGTTATAACTTAAAGCAATTTTTTTAATAACGATACACCCTAAACGCAACAATTTGTGTTTTGGTATAAATGTTAACCCCAGCTAGGATTCGAAACCAGGACCCGCAGCGTAGAAGTCATTTACTCTGGTAACTAGGCCAAGCGATCGTCTAAAGCTGAAGGGATATCAAGAGTGCACACAAATAGGTATGGTTCGCTCTACATGCACGTCAAATCTCTACAATGGCAGAGTCACACCGCATCCTGTCTTCCACTTTACTGTGTCTTATCTACATATTAATACGTGAAGAGAAAACTTTGTTCCCCTTTCTAAATATATTGCGCGCACGGAGGAGTGAGCTTCGGCACAGTTAAAGTTTATATGAAGAAGGAGTGCAGAAAGCCAAACTTTATCTATAATATGTGTTACAAATACATTACTACCAAGGATGATTCGCGAGGCTATTGAAATTAAAAAAGCATTCTAATTTCAATAGAGAAGATGGTTGGGTATAACCACCCGCTTGGGATCCTATAATTAACAAAATGAAATCGAAAACCAAGCGTACCACTGCAACACTTTTTTTTTATTGTGTTAAGTGACAAAACGAGCACAACGTTCACCTGATGGTAAGTGCAGCGTCCGCCCACAACAAATGCTGTGTCACCCAGAATATTTCTGTGTGATACCACACTGCGCCCGTCACCCTGAGACATCAGTTCTTAAGTCTCAAATGCCCAGTGATTACGCTAGCTCACAGTGCCCTTCAAACCGAAACACAGTAATGCTTGCACACTACTGCTTCACGGTAGAATAACTGGCCCTGGGGTCGTACCTACCTAGACGGATTCCTTCAAGACACTGTAAGCTCACTAACTCACTAAGCTCACTTCGAGACACTAATGTTGCAAAGATCGGACCAATTTTTTTTTTAATAAAGGCTGAAGGTACCCCGGACTAACTATGACATCGGGACATCTGTCACCTTAGTCCTCCCGTGACCATAGGTGCTGTAAAGTACTCGAAAAGTCGGGTTATAAATATTTTAAAAATTAAACGCGATAAAATTCGTAAAAGTAGTTTTATTAAATGTGTAATATTCGCGTAAATATAAGAAATCATTAAATACATTAAATTAAATTAAATTAATTACTGAATTACGGTCGAATTTCGACCAATGGGCGACCACTAATAATCATTATCACTTCGTTACGTACTTAGTACAAAGTAATGTCACGCCTAACTATGAAAATCTATCCTACTGCGCGGCAAAAGAGCGTAATGAAAGCAATCTTAACTTAACTCTGTAAAAGTAGGTTTACGAGACTATCAAAGACAACGTGTTCAGAGTACGTAAATACTGCGCTGCGAGTCCTGAGTTCAAAGCCCAGCCGGATCCAACATATATAAGGCTCTCTGACACTGCATCCTAGCCTTCCACATTCCTTAGCTGGGTGTGTTAGGACGAGAAAATGCCTCTATTTGTGCGTACATTTATGCGTGCATTTGTGGGCACTAGTATATTTCCTGCGCAGTTGATGGCGTCCGATAGTATTCGAAAGTTGTCGAAAATCTTCCAGGAGGACATGGAAACCATGTATAATTTCGGGAGTTACAAACTTCTCAAAAACTTCTTCATACTGTTTACTCAAGTTCTTGAACAACAAATATGGCATTCGAGTTTATACAGGTGTAACTTATAACGTCGCCGTCGCCGCATTTCGTAAATACGTGGACGACAGTTGCATTTCGTCTATTTGTTTGTCCCTGTCGGTCCTATGAAAATAATTTCTCGTCTCTCTCTAACTTATTGGTATAGTCGTTTGGGATGACAACATAATTATCTTGCTTGTGTACACAACTATTTTGTTAGAGCGTTCGGTGTCTGCTTGCCGTTTCCGATATCATAACAACAATATATCGTTATCCCCTGGGTCAATGTGCAGTAACTCCGAAGGTCTGATACTAGCCTTTCTGTAGATAAGGGTATATTGTTCTTCATACCATGGCTCACGGTTGCATTTATAATTCTCTCAGGATTTTTTTTTAAAAGCCATTCCCCACAATTGGATTTTCTACTGTATTGTGTGTGCGTTTTAAATTCAAATTTCACATGTTTGTGTTTTTGCACAAATGTTTGCTCCGGTTGGGAGGCGAAACAAGGACCCGCAGCGTTGAAGTCAGGTACGCTAAAAGTTTCAGCCTATAAATGTCCCACTGCTGAGCACAGGCCTGCTCACATTTCTGAGAGGGTGGTTTTGGAGCTAGGAAGAATCCGCCACGCTGCTCCAATGCGGGTTGGCGGACTGCACATGTCTTCGAAATATTTGTTATTTCTCAGACATACCGGTTTCCTCTTGATGTTTTCCTTCACCGCCAAGAACGTGGTAAATCAGCACTTAAAATTGCAATTAACAATTTTAGTGATGCCGGCACCGGGAATCGAACCCAGGTCACTCGCGTACTATGAAATTTATAGCGAGCGCCTAGTGCCAACGTGGTCGTCAACGACGATACGTTTTACAAAAATCTCCCTACTTGGAAGGATTTGCCATGTTCGCCACGCTTGGGATGCATTGGCATTGCAATCACAGCACCAGACACTTCACACCATAGACGCTGCTGTCTGACATCCCCCTATCAAAAGGGGGCCATGAAATTTTCCTGGCACTTACCCTTAGTCGAGTTTGAGGTCAGTGGCGTAAATTAACATTTTTACAATGGTTAACAATGTTTACGTTACGTTTAGTTGTATACATACATACATTTTATACAAACATACGTTGTCACGTCTTTTTCCCATATAAAGGGGTAGGCAGAGGCCACACAATAGCCAACTTTTCGCTTAAGTGATAAACGAGACGTGACGGGTGGCGAACCACGTCGCCGCCGTTTCGGTACGAGTCAAAAAAATATTTACTCCCTATTGGGTTTAATACGTAACGTAAACTTTGTTTAAGTTACAAGAATTATAGCTTTTGTTGTTTTTAACAACACGCAATAACAGCTGCGGAATTCTTTTAGACAAACAAACCTGTAGAATGTGGGGTATTGGCTTGAAACCTGTTATTACTTTATTATTTCATGAGCATATTGACGAATTCGACGATAAAAAATATTACTTAGCGTATAGGAAGGTGAAGACCATTCTGTGTCTTTGTTTGTGGTATTTTTGGCTACACTACTTGAGGGATTATTATAAGTTCTTCTAGTTGTATAACTGGAAGACTAACAGCAAAAATCATTAAGAGGTGGATTATTTTTTACTGGTGGTAGGATTCCTCTAGAATCCGTCTAGGTAGGTACCACCCCAGGATCAGTTATTCTGCCGTGAAGCAGTAGTGTGCGAACATTACTGTGTTTCGGTTTGAAGGGCACTGTGAGCTAGCGTAATCACAGGGCATATGAGACTTAAGAACTGATATCTCAGGGTCATGGGCACAGTGAGGTGTCACACGGAAATGGTCTGGGTGACACAGCATTTGTTATGGGCAGACGTTGCTCTTACTACCGGGTGAACGTTTTGCTCGTTTCATCACTTTATACAATAAAAAAAATCTTTTCTCGTCTTGTTTCCGAAAATCATAAGTGTAGGAGACAATTCCCTGCTTTTCTATTTGTTTGTTTGTGAATATTTTTTTTTTGTTTATTTATACATTTGACAGACAAAGGCTTGTTTCGATAAAACAATTTAAGATCTGATAATTGTTTAATTTGCCCTTAAAATCATTTTATTTAAGTCTTTTTTACCATAATATTTTATTATGTTCTATAGGAATTTTACTTCTGAGATATTCCACAAAGACACATGAAAAGTCTACAACATTTATATAGATCGACAGATTATGCCATGTTGCATATAAATAAAAGAAAAATAAAGTAAACATGAAACTGTATAGTCTTCTTCCAGACAACCTTTGAATGGATGGGATTGCAAGAGAGCAAAATCGTGTGGTTTTGTGATACGAAAACAAAATATAAAGATATATTAATAGTAAAAATTGAAGAAACAGTCTATGTAGTATACAATATGAGCACAGGCCTCCTTTCATTTCTGAGAGGGTTGTCTTTGAGGGTTTCAGAAAAGGTCTATGCTCAGCAGTGGGACATTTATATGCTGTTACTTTACTTTTTACTTTAATAGTAGAGTTCGCAACAGAAGTTTATAGCCAAGGTGCATTTTCCGGCAGTGACGATACCCGTGGTGCTGACGGTGCTGCTGTTGGCGGCGGCGGCCGCGGCCACAGCCGGCTACCTGGTGTGGAAGAACCGGCCGCCGCCGCTGCCTCTGGCCGACACGCAGTACCAGAACATCGGCGCCGAGGACTGCGTCGGCTCCAACCCGCTCTACATACCGCCCACCTCCTACTACAACAACCCTACCTACGGCAAGAATTAGTGAAGTGAGTCATTTTTGTTATTTATTAATCGTCACTGTTAGTAGGATTCCTATGCAGGAATCCGTCTAGGTAGATACCGCCGCAGTGTCAGTTATTCTGCCGTGAGGCATTACTGTGTTTCGGTCACGGTTGTGACCTGAATTGCATCCCCGGTGCCAGCACATATATAATTTTTCTGCAATTTTAAGTGCTGATTTAGCACGTGCTCAGCGGTAAAGGAGGCCTTTGCTTTTTTATTACTTTTTATGGAAGTAAGCGACGTAACGGGGAAGTCCGACCGGATAATAATTGCCTCGAGTGCCTGCAACAGTTGCAATATCAGAGGCGGATTTGACACCATGGCGGCCCTGCAAAACACGAAAAATTTAATGGAGTATAAGAATTAAATTAAATTGAAAAACAACGAAAGTCTGTAAATGATAAAATTATCTCAATCAGCGTCATTAGATACTGATGCTTACCATTTTGATTTATGAGTTACAATGAATGACAATAAAAATGAAGGTAAGTAAGTAAATTTACTAAGATCCGCATGCAAAATTTAAAAGGTGTATATTACCTAGTTTTTGAAAAGCATCGCCCACAGTAGCGTGCACTAGCAAACTAACATCACCACCGGGAACCGCCTCCTTTCCTCCCAGAGTTTTTATGTGTAACCTGTGTAAAATTCATGTTCACACTTAATTAGTTCTCGAGTTCAGTTCGTTTGTACAGACAGACAAAAAGACAGATAGACAGACGAAAAGGTACTTCTATTTTATATATATATTTATGTGATGAATGTTGGTTTTTATGGATCGTATAAACAATTGCAGAAGTGACCACCTTTGGAAAAGTTGCGTCTTAGCGCCTCTTGGGTAGATCGATCAATGATTGGGGTGCGTGAAGCCAAATAATTATTCGATAGACTGTTGGTCCGTTTTGTTATCTTACTTGCATAAAATCGTTACATACGTCAAGAAAGGAACGCCAGAGGCTGAGCCGTCCTGCGTTTTAACAGCCTTGCGCTTTTATTGCGGTCAATTCATAACGAAATCGCAGAACCATTCACTAGCAGTTACCGAGCTGCCGGGCTACGTGACTGGCATGGTTCAATCGACGTATACACCTATAAATATATATGTATGTCAATGTATTAGTTTCGTATAGAACTCGATGTTTTGGCTCTCCGCGTGCTTCGTTATGATAACAACATTCGGTAACTGATGTCACTCATTTGTTATTGTAACATCATACATTTATATTGTGTTAATGCTTATTGCAGTAACGAATAATATGCGAAGTGTTAATTATTATTTATTTATTATTTATTTATTTATTTATTTATTTATTATTTATTTATTTATTTATTTACAGACAAATAATTACAAATAAATATCAAAGTAGGTACACAAGTTGCTAATTACAAGCCTTTGCATATTAATATGCACTTTTAAACAATTTTTTTATAAAAATAAAATAATAATAATTAAGGTTAATATATAAGTAAGGTAAATTAAAATAAATAGTAAACATAACATTAGAAGCTCACAGTCAGCTTTATTGGTCTCTGCCATCTTTAAAAACTCTTTATTCATAAGTCTCCATACTGCCTTAGAGCTAGTACAGAATAAGTCGATTTCCAGTTGCAGTGAAAGTTTATTAAAAGATATTGCACTACGCAGGGAGCCGTGGTAGCTCAGGGGCTAGGCGCTCGCTTTAAATTTCATAGTACGCGAGTGACCTGGGTTCGATCCCCGGTGCCGGCACCACTAAAATTGTTAATTGCAATTTTAAGTGCTGATTTACCACGTGCTCGGCGGTGAAGGAAAACATCGTGAGGAAACCTGCATGTCTGAGGAATAAAAAATATTTCGAAGACATGTGAAGTCCGCCAACCCGCATTGGAGCAGCGTGGCGGATTCTTCCTAGCTCCAAAACCCTCTCAGAAATGAGAGGAGGCCTGTGCTCAGTAGTGGGACATTTATAGGCTGAAACTTTACTTTTAACTTTACTACAGGGAGAAAGCATTTCGTCTATAATTAGTATTAACAAATGGTATAGCTAATAAAGGCCGTTGCCTGAATCCAATTTGATTGGTACGAAGCATAACATTAGTAAGAAGATTAGGACAGTCCACAGATCCATTAGCGATGTTAATTAAAAAACTGATATCATTAACATCGCGCCTGTACTCTAATGGCAAGAAATGATATCGCTTGCAGCGATCAAAATAATCGGATGAACATTGATGTGCTTTAAAATCTAAGTACCGTAGGAATTTTCCTTGTATATTCTCAATACGAGAAATATAAACTTGGTACTGGGGATTCCATAATTGAGATGCATATTCGAGATGGCTACGCACGTACGAACAGTATAAAATCTTAATGGTTTTTAAAGATTTAAAGCAGGCTGAAGTTCTTATAATAAAGCCAAGCGCTTTGGATGCCTTTTTAACAATATAGTTAATATGTTGGTCGAATAGTAATTTGCTGTCATGGAATACACCTAAATCTTTAATGCTAATCACTTTATTAATACTTTGATTAATTAATTTATATTCGAACTCAATGCAAGATCTTTGTCGGGTAAAAGTAATAGAGGAACATTTAGAGATATTAAGTTGCAATTTGTTACCTATACAGTAAGCTACAAATCTATCAAGGTCATCTTGAAGTTGTTCAGAGTCAGATAAGCTACGTATTATTTTAAGTATTTTCATATCATCGGCGTATAGTAATATTTGGGAATTTCTAAAACATAATTGGATGTCGGCAATAATTAAAATAAATAAGAGGGGGCCAAGAAGCGAGCCTTGAGGCACACCAGATGGGATTAAGCACCAGCCAGATGTATAACCATGCAGCACCACGGCCTGAGTTCGATTTTCTATGTAGGAACAGAACCAACGATATAAGTCGCCATGTATCCCAGCTGCCCACAACTTCTGCAAGAGCAGTCGATGATTAATTCGATCAAAGCATTTACTAAAATCGGTGTAAATTACATCCACCTGAGCATGCTGCTCCATCCCCTTTGAAATAATTTCGTTTGCTATGATAAGGTTGGAAGTGGTTGACCACTTACGAATGAAACCGTGTTGTTCATAACTTAAGCTATTTTGCACTGCTGCGTAAACCTCGTTATAAACAATCCGTTCAAGTATTTTGGAAAAAAGACATAGTTTCGAAATGGGACGATAATTTTCGACGTTGGAAGTATCTCCATTTTTTAAGACGGGTGACACAAAAGCAGACTTCCAAATCTTTGGAACTATTCCCTCTTGTTAGTGATCGCTTAAAGAGTAAGGTAATCGGAACAACTAGACTGTTGGCACAGATCACTATAAATATAGGTGGTATTAAATCAGGGCCACTGGATTTGGTGAGGTCAAGGGTTTTTAGTAGGTGTAAAACACGCTCGGTAGATTGTTCAACGGTGCTGATAAAACTTGTGAAACCACAGGTAGTATCAGAGAGCACGTTTGTATTTGAGTGTTCTGTGTCGGGGTCTTCGAAGGTGGTGAATTAGCTGATTTCCATACTGTTATCCGCAGAAGTGTCATGATATCTCACAACATTAGGAAATGTGGAAATATTTTTCTTGCTTTTAACGTAGGACCAAAACATTTTTGGGTTATTTATGATTGAAAATTCTATATTGTCAATGTAGGAGGTAAATAGTCTTGTTCTAGGCTGATAGCGCTACTTCGTAATAAGGAGAAAGACTGATAGTCTGATATATTACCATATGTCTTGTACTTGCGATGATACTTGTATTTTTCTTTAAGGACTACTAAAGCTCTGAATTATACCACAGAGGATGTGATGAACGACGGATTGTCTTTTTGGGAATAAATTGGTCTCTTAGTTCATACAACTTGTTATAAAAAAGTGCAACTGCTTCATCTAATGTCTTTGTATCTAAAAACGTATCCCAGTTAACTAGGTCAAGTGCTGTTTTAATAGCTTCGTAGTCACCTTTGTGTAATAGGTGTTTAGAGTTGTTTGTTTTTTCTACATTTAATATTTTACAAGAATTATATTATTACTTCGCTTTCTGCTTAAAACGTTCAGACTAATTACGGAAACTTAATTGATGACAGTAACTATTCTTTTTTTATTATTTAAAAAAGGACAATAGGATATGTTAAAATAAGCATGCACAAACACCCAGCCCGGAACAATCTGTCCCCTTTTTAATTTGTAATGTTCGGAGATAGAAGCCGCACTCACAGCGAAGTCCTATCGCACTGCGTCAACCGCATTGAACTATCTAGTATTAAAGGTGGCTGTGACTAAACTTTTATCTTTATGTCTAAAATGCCTCTAATATTAAATACATGAATACACGAATGGTACATGAAAGTATCAAAGTCAAACCATTTTATAGTTACAAGAAAGATTGATAGAATTTCTATATAATTAAGTCTCTGGCTGAACAAAAACATACGTAGTGGGTATGGTTTTGTTAAAAGTTACGTTTGCTTAAAGTTTAAATTTGAAGAAATGAAAAATGCTTATTCACATTGATGAAAACTAACAGTATTATCATTGATCTACAAAAAACCTTTTTTTAGGAAGTTTTTGAGTCTCTGACTCTGTATCTACACAGTTTACACAGTAAGAGACTCAAAAACGTCCTCAAAAAAGGTCATTTTTATTAGCGTCACGTCAGCCGTGAAAAAATATTGTGGAACAATAGTTAATTTCATTAAAAAGTTTCTTTTTTTCGTTTGTATTTATTTAATCGGAATTAGTGAATTTTATTTTTATTGGATCGAGGACGCGATAACTCGATGAAACGAAAAATCGAAACTAAAAAGAGACAAACATATACATGATGATTTAGCCTGCGAGAGAATGAGATAGAGTAGGTACTGTGTTTCCTATTACATTTTTATTTTCGAATTCGTCCAAATCTTCGATTTCTTCGTAGATTTTGCTCTCATTAACTCGACAACAAGAACAGAAACTGAAATTGATGCTGTTTTCATACTTTAGTCACCACTCGTGTTATTTGTTGAAATTGAAAACTTGTAGAATAAAATAATTTTTAAACTTGGTTACAATATGTTGTTCTCCTAGCCATCAACTGCGCAGGAGATATTATAGTGCCACAAGTGTACGCGCAAACACAGAGGCACTCACTCGTCCTTCACGCGCCCTATGTAACGCTGATGCGATAATATCGGAGGTAGGCTAGGATGCAGTGTCAGAAACACGGGGACAAACACAACACAACCAGACCCGAAAACCAACAATTTATGTTTTAGCACAATTGTTGGCTCCGGCTGGGATTCGAACCTAGGACCCGCAGCTTAGAAGTTAGGTACTCTGACCACTAGGCCACGCGGTCGTCAAGGTAACAATATAGTAATAAATAAACCCTACAATTATCCTTCTCCTGATACTCTGCATTCGTTTCATTCTCTCGAAGTTTAGTTTTCTCAAGTTTCACTTCTACCGCGTGGGAACTGCACACATGTATTTTTTGTACATTTTAAATTGAATTTAACAACATTTTAAATTTCGACTACACTTATCCCGTTTTTATTTGCAACTATGTTGCTAAAGCGGTAGCATTTGCTCGCTATGATCTTTTATATTTTAATAAATTTGATGTAAGGGAATAGTTCAACTTGAAACGGTAAATTCAAAACTATAATTTGCAATACAAAGCGGTCGACCGCAAACATCGCCGACTGCAATAATGTGTATAATAAAGAATTTCTGGCGCGTAAATTCGCGATTAATTTACAGGAAAACAATCGGCAGCGTTTGATCATGAAGCATTTCAATCTCAATAAATAAATAAAAAATTAAACACATAATTTTACATCAACAACAACAGTGCCGTGTGGTGGCGGCTTAAGAGGATCCACCACCCCGCCGCATGGGTGTCGTAAAAGTCGACACGAAGGAAAATAAAACCAGGAGATGGGTGCGGATGCCAAACTGCCTGCCGAGCGTGGCAACTATGGCAAAATCCCTCCAAAATGAGACCTACAACTTTTGTGGCAATCTATGGGGGAGGCCTGTGTTCAGCAGTGGACAAGGGCTGAAATGATGATGATGAACAGTATGATCGACAGTATTAAGAAACTTATTTGTCCCTGGATACCTCATTTGCTGACCGCACGCGAAATAACAGGCAAGTGAAAATTGTTTCTGCGAAATTCAGAAGCGCTTTGAAAATAGGACCCCGATATGTTACCGAAATTTTTACTGGCAACGAAACTTAGATCGAATCAATCAATATAATCCGCAAAGTTAGAAACCTTCGTTGGTGTAGTTATGGGTATGGACAGCTACTTACAAGGGAGGTTAGACTAGTTACATACGTTAGAGACAATAGAAGAGTATCAACTTGAATGGGAATGTCATTTATGATCGCCCTGTAAACTTATCTGATGTTAATTAGTATCAGTAACATTTCAGAGTTTGAAAACATATCAATCTATACTATTTAGAGTATGAAATTATATAATCATTGAAATTTATATTTATAATAAGATACCAAATTATATGGTAACCTACAAAGGGATAAGAAATACTAGCACTAGTATTAGGAATCTTAATTTAAATAGTTTTCAAATAAATATAAGATACGTGATGTAAAACCCGCAGACAAGTGCATAAAAAAGTTAAACAAAGAATTTTGTGTTGCAATAAAATAAATGATCTTTGTTACAGATATTTAATAATATATACTATTCTATATGCAATCGTTAATTTTAAATTAATACCCTACCTTCGCTTCGTAAGCTTGTAAATCACTATGAGACAAACGCCCACAATATTGCACTGAGATATATACACAAACGGCATTGCCTAACTCACGCTATGCAAATGATTACTTTCTCTAGGAAGCAATGTTTCTCAAAATCTTTCAATGCAAATACGGGAGTCAACTTTATATCTGGACCTAAATTATTATACAAGCGTACAGAGCTTATCGGTAGTAATGAAGTATGACGTGATGCTGCATTCCATATTCAGAGTTTAATTGATTTATAATGTGTGATAAATTATACGTATTAATCATTTAATAATGTAATTTTAATCATAGCTTATGTTGTTATTACATGTGTACTAGTTTCTGCACTAGAAAATAAAAAATGCATAAAAAATAATACAATATGATATTACGGAGTTTGTTTTAATCGACTCTTAAATGTCACTAGTTAAGAATATAATCTGTTCCTTTTTCATTAAAATCGTATCTAAAAATTATAGCAAAACACTGAATAATTATAAAGTTAATTAGGCCTACTAAACGTGTCATAAAATTCCGCTATGGGATACTTCAACATGGTTATGTTGTCGTCCTAATCAAATTGTATATCTACGAGTACATAGGTGAATCATCTGTGAATTTGTATATATTTGGCTGCAAACTTCTGTCGTAAATGAGTAATCTCTTTGGAACAGGGCTATAAACCTTCTATATTTTTTTTGAATATGACCATTAGCTTACAGTCTTAGCCTCACGTTTTATTAAATTTATCTTCAAATTGACCATGAAAAAGTCATATCAGAGTACATATTTGTTCACAACATACGAAATAGGTACTCGTAAAATGGGTTTAAAGTTCTTTAATTTTCTCATACAAATATACAATTTTCTTAAAGAGAAAATACATTTTTCAATTTAATATGTTTTTTTTTTCAGAGTTCAGAAGACAATGTGGTAGGATACATCTATTTATTTAAGTATGTTTTTTAAGCGTAACATAAGGTTTTTGTTGAATATTCTAAGAGTGTCACTATCTTTAATATCATTTGGGAGGTTGTTAAATAGTTGTGCTCCTTCGTACAGTATGCTGCGTTTGGCATACGTTGTTTTATGGACAGTAAAGTTCTATTTAGTTTTTATTGCGTAAATTGTGTTTTTTTCTTTTTTTTATTTAGAGTGACGTGATATGAATGAAGTCAATTTAGAAATCCAAATCAACACTCGCAAATGACAGTAATCTACAACATAATTTATATGAAAACAGAACGTTGTGTAAAGGTCAAATTAAAACAAGCGACGTAATTTAATTTAAAAAGGTCCATAAGGCCAACAATGATTTCATTAGCGTTCGATTTTTTATTGACGATACAGACAAATAGCTCACAAGGACATTTTAATTATTCATATCCGTGAGATCGAAAAAAGACAAACAACGGCTGTCGTACGACGGTACGGGAACGTCAGCATAAAAATATTTACCGGCGTCATGTAGAGGTCGATGCACGCCGTGAAAAGTTGACCTTATCTCTCTTAGGTGATTATAGCAAGCATTTCACCACCACGCGATAAATTGTAAATCAGAAAATAATGTAATTTTACCACATCAGCTGGTGGTAGGATTTCTAAGCAGGAATCCGTCTAGGTAGGTACCACCCCAGTGCCAGTTATTTTGTCGTGAAGCAGTAGTGTGCAAACATTACTGTGTTTCGTTTTGAAGGGCACTGAGAGCTAGCGTAATCACTGGGTAAATGAAACTTAAGAACTTATGTCTCAGGGTGACGAGCGCAGTGTATGGGTAGATTGTACTTACCATCAGGTGAACGTTTTGCTCGTTTCGTCACTTTATAAAATAAAAAAAAAGTTATTCGTCTAATCTTACAAAAAACATATTGCTTTAAGTTTCCCATGACTCATACATATATATAAAATAGAAGTTTTTGTCTGTCCGGACGAACGGATTTTACTCAAGAACTATTAATTTTACACAGGTTATAGATAATAACTCCGGACCCAACTAAGTAATGTCGTGTTAGTCACACCAATTCCGAAGTTATTAACACTTCGATAATATTCCACGGAACACTATATATGATTTTACTGGTGGTATGATTCCTATGCAGGAATCCGTCTAGGTAGGTACCACCCCAGGGCCAGTTATTCTGCCGTGAAGCAGTAGTGTGCAAGCATTACTGTGTTTCGGTTTGAAGGGCACTGTGAGCAAGCGTAATCACTGGGCATTTGAGACTTAAGAATTTATGTCTCAGAGTGACGGGCGCAGTGTGGTGTCGCACAGAAATGTTCTGGGTGACACAGCATTTATTGTGGGCGGACGTTGCACTTACCATCAGGTGAACGTTTTGCTCGTTTCGTCACTTCATACAATAAAAAAAAATGATACAATAGTAGAACACTTGACTATTGAAAACTTTGTCCCGCGTACAAACTCGTCGGTACAGATAGTAAATAAATATGCTGTTATAGGATTTATGGATAGAATTTTTTTATCAATTTATGTAATTTCTTTTTTATATATTATTATAACCAAACCAATTCAAATGATTGCAGCTTAAACTGTGGTATTGTCTTCATCTACATCTGTGAGATATTTATTCTCGCCTTTATCCAGACCGGTTTCGCGTTAATTCATTTGATAGCTATATTTCATTCACAGCGAATAAAAAAAACTATATCCTTATGTATTTCAATGTAGCGAATTACCGGAATGTGGGATATTTGTATCATATTAACGCAGACAATGACGTTCGTTGTTTACATCGTTCGATAAAGGCTAGCATACATACAATTGCACGATTGACGCATTTCTTCATCATCCCGAACAAAAGCAACAAACTACTAACGGATTCTACAAACCAATTAATCAAAAGAGTATTTCAAAGAAAATATTATAAAGTTAATTTAGCATTGTGTTAACCATCTTTACCTGCACTAATGCACACTTTAAAATATTCATATATTAATTAAAGACTTTGCAAATTAAGTAGTCGAAATTTTTCAATTAGTATATCATATGGAGTATAATTATAAATCGCTAGTTACACATAATAGCAGTTTTTTTAATTTCTAAAAAAGGCTCATCTAAAAATATTTTCTAAAAACTTGCGAAATTGTCCACTGATCAATTTTAAACAATGTTTTGATAAAACTGAACTGCCTCGAAAAATATTGCACTCGTTGACAAATCGAGTGACGTTCAGTTTCGCAGTTACTTGGAAGGGAAGGCCAAATTGGCTTCCATAAAGCTTGACGTGCTCATTAGAGCGGGACAGTACTTCATGCCGGTCCACCGTTTGCAACTTTACAAGGCGCAGGTTTGATCTCACATGGAGTACTGTCCTCATCTTTGGGCCCCCACCCCAGTGCCAGCTCCTTCCTTTTGACGGTATTCAACGGGGAGCGGCTCGAATCGTCGACGACCATGTTCTTTCCGATCGGCTTGATACACTGGTCCTGCGAAGAGATGTTGCATCTCTTTGCATTTTTACAGAATTTTCTAAGGGGTGTGTTCCGAGGAATTGTTCGGAATAATTCCAGCCGCTGGTTTTCACCATCGCACTTTGCGGCAGAACACAATCGTCACCACCTGGATGGTTGGCATTCCACCACACCACACAATGCGTTTTTCGCGGAATTTTCTGCCACGCACGACCACTTTATGGATTCGGCTGCCGCCGGCGGTTTTTCCGGACCGATACCACTAAGGGATCTTCAAGAAAAGAGCCTATTCCTTCCTCAAAAGCCGGCAACGCACCCACGATTCCTCTGGTATTGCGGTTGTTAATGGGCGGTGGGGATCACTTACCATCAGGTGAGCCACTTGCTCGTCTGCCCTCTCTCCTATAAAAAAGTTCCTACAACCGAAAAGTTCTATCATTGCTTAAAATTAAGGCGCGTAAATCATATTTGCGGCAGACGATATTATAACATATTTGTAAAAGTACCCCATTAATCAACTTCAGAATACTTATCACCTATAAAACAACTTTCTAGTCTCTGGCAGTATTTATCTATGCGTAACATTGTAACGGTATTTCATACGTAGCTGTAACTTAAGTGAAGCATCTTGTTTAATTACAAATATGATAACTAAAAGTGAAGTAATAAGTTAAAAATCTCATATTGATATTACTTATAGTTTCTTTATTTTTCACAAACAGCATTATGATTAATAAGTCAATTCTACTTTAAATTTCTCGCAAAATACGCTCTAGACGTGTAGTTGCGGAAACAGGCCCGTTGCAATCTACTTTAAATTTCAACTTAGACATTATTATAGAAAGTATTTTTTAATAAAAATATGAATGCAATAGATTTTATACATAAAACTACCACTTAAGTAGGTATTGAACGTTTTATTGTTTACGTATAAATTATATTTTCCAAGCTACCTCATAATTTATATCTTATCTAGTACAAATCAAAAGTACCTCTAAATGTCTACAGACATTAATATTTTACAGCGTCAATAAGCAATAAGTCATAAATCAGAACTTTTATTGTATAAATAAATTAGAAAATCAACTGGTAATAAACACGATTTGACTTTCAATCACCGTGCCATTGCGTAAACGAACAAAACACATGGGACGTTTTCATTATCAATTCGAGCAAAACGGCAAAGTTCATTTCATGTTGCTTAATGAAATGTCAAGGATAGAAATTATCCATACGTCCGTTCGTGGAACAGTACGCACCTAAATTACCTATCATACACCGCGCAGTATATGTGATGTGGGAGAAACATTCAACGTAGAGCACTGCCGTGTCATCTCATAAGTGTTTTTTGTTAAGATAAAACACTCATTAAGGTCAATACCCGCTATGTGAACGAAGTTCGTATTGGAATAGAACTCCACTTAAGGCTTCACGTTTCGGACTTAAGTTGACATATACTGATATGTAAAAATACTTTATGCATTAAGCGCACTTTATACGTAAATTTCAAGGCGTCATATTATGTAATAAGTCATGTGATTAGAACAAATCCTCTTACTGACTTATTTAATGTGAATAATTTACAAACGAAACTTTAGTAATTTATTACATTACACATGATTGGTTGCGCGGTACGGCATGGTACCTCGCTTACCTGAGCTTAACAGTCCGGCCATGCTCGGTGTTCAGTTCATAGCGGACGGCTTCGTAAGGATATAGCCATAGAATAAAGCCTTTTTTATGAGCCATTTCTGAGCCTATTCGAGACAAACTTTCAAACTGACAGACAGACAGTAATTCTAGGAACGGTCATTTATGATTACACATCGTATAAATAGCAGTTTTCACTTAAATTGAGGTCCTTAATCTAAAATTACAGACAGACACTTCAATTTTATTATTGGTAATAATAAGACAATTTACATTATGTATATTTAGATAGATGGAATAGTATAGCTCGAGAGCAAGGCAATCAGTCGCTTTTGATTCTATGGAACGCGAGAAACCCGGGGTCTATCCCCGTTGCCAGTGTCATTAAAATTATGAATTCCAATTTTAAATGAGGATTCACCATTTCGAGGATATGTGTACTGGCACTTCCTGCCTTCAAAACCTTTTTTCAGAACGTTTTTTAAAATTGTTACTTTGCATTTAACTTTTATTATCATCAAGTTAATTACTTTCTTTGTAAAAAAATAATATTATTACCTCAATTCTATTTAATGTCAAATAAAAGAAATAACAATAAAAAAGTCGTTTCCATATTATTTTATTTTTATTTTATTTTATTTTAGTTTCATGGAAAACCAACAGCTAAATGAAGTAACATAGAAACTTATAAAATAGGAAAACTGCTAGCCAATTACAGGTTTTCGCTTATAAAAATAGTATAACAAAAAGAAAAGAAAACAGTTATTACTTAAGTTAAAACACGAACGTCTTACTAAATTAACTTAATATCTTTAGTTTATACATACTATAGTAGTACATTTTTAGTTTAGCTAAATACAAAGAACACAAAAAGAAATTAAACCAGGCGATATCTATGCAAAAAATGTCGATGATATTTGTCGCTTCACAGAGGCAATATTACAGTTAAAGATGTCAAAATCTACATCTCTTAAGACTATTCAAATTACTGCTTGCCCTACACAAAAAACTATTTTGTCTATAATTAGTCATTGTAGCAGGAACTGAGATAGGACAATAGTGACGTAACGATTTTTGGGGAACTTTAATATAAATTTTTCTTAGTAAATCCGGACAATCAATTTTATTATTTATAATGCTTAGTAGAAATGGAATGTCCGCAATTTCACGCCGTTTGTAGAGTGGTAAAAGATGATGATTTTTACACGCGTCTAGATAGTAAGTGGAAACATAAGGAGTATTTAATTTATAATATCAAAATTTAATAAATTTCATTTGAATGCGTTCAATTCTATCTATATAAATTTGATATCTGGGATTCCATATTTGATATGCGTATTCTAACTGGCTTCTGACTAAAGCACAATACAAAATCTTAAATGTTTTTTGACGTGAAAAACAAGCAGTGCTGCGAAATAGTAAGCCCAGGGATTTGCTATTATGTCACGATTTGTAGAACGATTGACGTTACTTCTTCTTTCAATAAAAATGTTACATTTGAAAATATAACCATAAATATTGTGTCACACAAATCGCCGATAGCTGTCCGGCAGAGTAGAATAGGAACTACCTCTTTCCTACCAAGGTGTCGTAAGAGGCAACAAAAGTATCCGGACAGAAAAAAGTGTCCGGACAGAGAAAAGTGTCCGGACAGACTTTGTTCGTGCAGAATAACACAATAATATGCAATGCTGTCACTATACTGCTCGTGGGAAAACAATTTTTTAACGCTTACTAAAAAGGCCACGACGTGGTTCCGTTCCTCTCGTATTCAACGGAGCCGAAAAGTCAGCTACGTGTGTAGTCTCTGCCTACACCTTATATGGAAAAAGGCGGGACTGTATGTATGCTGTAACTATTGGAAAAAACTGTACAATCGTTTATGAGCATACTGTAAACGTATAGTACTATATTTCATATAACGCTGTATAAACAACGGTACAGAAAATTAATTACACTTACGCTTTGTACATGCGCTAGAAATATTTCCATCAATTTAAATAAATCAATAAATTTACGACAATGCGGTTTCGATTTAATTGCGAATCAATAAACTAATAAGGAAAAATACACTTACTTAAAAATACACAGTAAACTTATTAAACGCGGCGCCAAATATGCTGAAACAATGCTGAAGTAATTAAAATTACTAAGCGTCGTAACTGCAAGTCAAGAAAGCAGTAATAATCTTTCGCCACATTAATAAATTTTAATCTTTACATATAAAATCATCTTACTTTTTTATAATGATTTCTTATATATACGCGAACACTACACATTTAAATGAAACTAATTTTACGGATTTTATCGCGTTTAATTTTGCTTTTAAAAACCCGACGTTTTGAGTGCTTTACAGCCTAATTAATTACTGCATAATTAATAAAATTAAATCAAAAAACAAAGCATACCACTGCAAGACTTCAAGATACAGTTAGCTCTTTCTGCGTAGATCGGACTAAAAATAATAAATAAAAAGCTGACGGTACTCCGGGTTAACTATGACATCAGGACATCTGTCCTCCCACCACCTCACCTCAGTCCTCCCGTGACCATGGGTGCTGTAAAGCACTCGAAACGACGGGTTATAAAAAGTAAAATTAAACGCGATAAAATCCGTAAAATTAGTTTCATTTACTTTTTTTAACTAATTATACGACTACGATTACGGAGTTATAATTAAGTTGTCAATTTGATTTAGCTGTATACGTTAAATCTCATCCAATGGATCTCGTAAAAGGCGAGTAGGGAATTAAACTGCACTGTGCACCCAACAGCGCATGGTGGCGGTGAGCTCACCACCTATCACACCAAGAGCATTATATTGTTTTGGTGAAACGTGGATTGTGGCAGTCATCTGTTTTTGCAGTGAGTGCCCATTCTCTGACTACCCCTTATGGGCTACAGTCGTGATCTTATGTATGTATGTATGTAAAATATTTTTCTATTTCAACAGTAATAAGGTGGCCGGGGTGACCGGCAACGCTCCCGCCATTTCTCTGATATTGCGGATATTAAGGGGCGGTGGTGGTGACTGACCATCTGGTAAGCCGTTTGGTCGTTTGCCCCCTCTTCTTTAAAACAAAACCAGCACGTCGGTGTCGTGAGAGTCGACTGAGGGAAATGCTTGCAAAATCGGAAAAACTACCTCAAAAAATGTCAGACGTAAATACATGGCGCAGTGTCCGGCAGCAGTGTCTGTACTTCGATCAGCAATCCGCCTGCCGAGCGTGGTAATTCATCATCATTTCAGCCTATCACTAGTCCACTGCTGAACATAGGCCTCCTCCATAGATTGCCACAAAACATTTCAGTTTGTAGCTCTCATTTTGGCGGGAATTTTGCGATTACGATTTCCAAGTTCTCCCTTTTTAGGAGATGCCTATGTCCAACAGTGAAGTATTAACAGGCGAGAGAAGAAAAACGTTTCAATTTGCGTTGGTATTACATGAAAAAGTTTTAACATAAATTTGTGTGCTACAGCTTTTGCACTAGGTTTTCTGTCGCGGAGCGGAGTGCAACCATTATTATATGTTTAAATAAAACTATTTTTTACGGATTTTATCGCGTTTAATTTATAACTATTTTTAACCCGACGTTTCGGGCGCTTTACAGCACCCATGGTCACGGGGGGACTGAGGTGACAGTTGTCTCGATGTCATAATTAACCCGGAGTACCTTCAGCTTTTAATTATTATTTTTTTAGTCCGATCTACGCAGAAAGAGCTTACTGTGTCTTGAAGCCTTGCAGTGGTATGCTTGGTTTTTGATTTAATTTTATTAATAATAGGATCTCAAGCCGGTGGTAATACCCAACCATCTTCCCTATTGAAATTAGGATGTTTTTTAATTTCAATAGCCTCGCGAATCATCCTTGGTAGGAATCGATGTTCTTTTGCAAGGATTTGTGGTCTATCAAATCTGATGTAATGGTTGGGATGATCCAGAACATGGTCACAGACTGCAGACTTCCTAGAGCGTTGGTGCTTCACATCAGCTGTATGTTCTTTAACGCGGGTTTTTATGGATCTTTTAGTTTGCCCTATGTAATTTTTGTTCTTGAGTCTCAAATGCTCAGTGATTACGGTGTTATTTTTATTATTGTGTTTCGGTCTGAAGGGCACTGAGAGCTAGTCTAATTACTGGGCATATGAGACTTAAGGACAGATGTCTCAGGGTGACGATCGCTGTGTGATGTCATACAGAAATGTTCTGGGTGACACAACAATTGTTAAGGGCAGACGTTAACGACTTGGTCGTCTCGTCACTTCTACCATAAAAATATTACTTACAGCTGTATCTGCTGTACTGCGTTAAATATACAAAGTATATTACTATAAAATTCATTTAACCGAATTGTTTTTTCTTTGTTAACAAAATTACTCACAGCTATAGGAATGGATGAACTTATGTTTTTAGCTAAGAAAATAACCGTGGTGAGGTCAGTGTGCTAAATATTTTAATTCCAATAATTATAAACCTCAAAACCGCAACACTGTTTCAAAGTATCACAGGAAAAGGCTAATGAAGGAGCTTACGAACCGTCCATTTCTTGACAAACAATGGTTGAATAATATTTTTTTAAAAATATCGCATAAAATATGCATCGGTTGTAGTTTACAATACATTCATTTACAAATATTGAATACTAGCTGTGCCCCACGGTTTTGCCCGCCGTTTAATTTAAAAGAAACCGCTCTAAGGATCATAGTGTGATGTTATATAGCCGATAAATGGGCTATCCATCACTAAAATAATTTTTCAATTCGAACCAGTACTTATTGACATTAGCGCGTAACCAAACAAACTCTTCAGCTTTATAATAATATATAGATTGGATTCGGCTTCAATTAGAACTCAGCCACCATGAACGCTGTAACTGAGCCACGTGTCTATACGTGACTGAGACTGTGTGTGTAGTTGAGATGTTATCTTCCACTTACAACATGAAACCACCGCCCGAAAATATTAGAGTACTGTAAGTGACAGACCAGACAGGCTTCCTTCCATAAGTCGCCTATCGTCGAACAACTTTCAACTTATTGATACAATCAGGGCCACGATACACTCTCGGAAATACGGGTCAGTCGCTATACATCCATAACAAAAAAAATGCTCGGATACAAAAAAAAATATGACTCAAATATTGCCATCGCTTGATTGATGTTTGTCCAACTGCATCGCATAAACAGCCGACCGCTAACCTTCAAAAACTTTAAATTACATTTTATCGACTACTGCTGAGATAGGCTTCCTTAAAGTGTTTTCTATTGATTTTGTTAACCTTTCATCATTCATGTCATCGACCTGAAAATGTGTCGTGTGATGCTTAAATATACACCAGTAACATATTGGATGATACAACTGATGACACGATCTCATCGAAAACGAATATTGCGTAATATGCGCAAAGATTACAAAAATAACCACGGATATTTTTTTATTAATTATTTCCATTTCAATAGCTATTCGATGGTATGTGTTTGATTAAATTCTATGGATTTAATCAAACAGCATAGAATATGTAGATGTACATCTTAAACCGGGTCATTGTCTTGGCTGTGTGCGTTCATTCCTTCTTGAGTCATAAAACGTCCTTCCAATAAGATTTGCTTTACAAATCAAAGTTCACTATCGTTGTATACATACAGTATGTGCGTTTAAATATTTTACACAACTGTATTGTTACTGTTACCATTACATAAAGATGTAATATATATTTAGTGCAGAGTGAGATAGTACGTATCACTGCAACGTTAACCTAATTCTGCGATTCGAGAGAGTTACATACATGTATGTTACATATATTTTACATATATTCTTTGTGATAATTTAAGCTTTAAATCGATCAAAATAAATCATGTTAATTGTATTTCCTAATCAATTTGGTTTACTTTGTATTTAAAATCATTGTTATTCGGTCTAAATGAGTGCATTGATGTGAAACTAACTTGCTCATCATTTCTTGCAACTCCGTGCAACTGCCGTGTAATTGTTAAGGCAAACAATTCTGAATGAACGTTCTCGGAAATCGAACGTTGGATTTCGATAAACCATCGGATTATTAATGAAGACATGTATTTTCTCGAAAGTGCGTCACGTTCGTTTAAGATATTAATTTCTAATATCTACTTTACTGCCACTTATACCCAGGTTGTATTTGGCTCAGCGGCATCTTCCTGGAACATCAGAATAAATAAACTGCGGTTGCCAACACGCCTGCCAAGCGTAGCATCTATGGCCAAATTCCCCCCAAAATGAGATCTACAAACTTTTGTAGCAATCTAATGGAGCGGCCTATGTTCAGCAGTGGACTAGTGATAGGCTGAAATGATGATGATGGCAATTAGGAAATAAATATATTTTTTATTACAAAAGGACACAAAATGCATATGGTATGTAGTATAAGTCATTACACGGTAATGAATTTAATATTACACAAAAATTCGAATTCATATAAAACCTCAAAGAGCATTGCGAACTACGAATAATAATATACAATAATATAACGTATAAACGATTACATACTCGTATTTGATCAAACTGTTTGAGTCATCCATCGAAGTGCCGGTGTGGTATTCGAAAGCTATTTGTTAAGACGTGACTAACAAAAAAAGATGGCGGTGGAACATGTTCATGATGATGCAGCTGTTAGCACTGGGCACATATATCACTAATATCAGGTTTTTTTCTCTTTATATCGACTGATTATTTACCACCTGCTCAGTTTTGGATTTTTTAGTCTTTGAAAAAGAATCCAAAATATTGTAATTCTATTCTGTTCTTAAAAATTTGACCAATATTTATCACCCGTGAAAGCTAAGTATTTTAATTAATAAAAGCAGTCTGGTAAAAAATATTTACAACAAAGCAGACATTAATAGCAGCAAAACTATCATTAAGCGATACCACAGACTACTAGGATGATACAGACAATAAAAATGTAAGTGATGCACTTCCGACCGAACCGACTATGATCACGTTGACAACTCTACCATACAATTATGATGTCGAAGGATCAAGCCCGCAATTCGACTATTGTTGTAAACCATTTCTGGTAAACAGAAATATTAGTGATGTTTAATAGCATTGCTAGTATCCTTTTAAAAAAATCAAGGATATTAATAGATACTCTCAGATCCAGTCACGTTTTAACAATAATTAGCCTACTGCACATTACTTTGGCACAGTAGGGCAATGTCTAAATGTAAAGTAACAGTCTATAAGTACCCTACTGCTGATCACAGGCCGCCTCTCATTTTTGAGAGGGCTTCGGAGCTGGCAAAGGTTCGCCACGGGGCTCCAATGCGACCTCAAAATATTCTTATTCCACAGACGTGCAGGTTTTCTCACGAAGTTTTCCTTCACCGCTGATTATGTCTTAAGTCAACGCTTAAAATTGCATACATTGAAATTTAAGACGAGCGCAGGTGAGCAACCACAGCCAATGTCTTCTTTTGTTTTTCCCTTACTTTTAACTATGACGTCAAACGTATTCATGTAAAGAGACAATCAAAACACTTCAATATATACGTAAATTGTTCTTGAGGTTTTCCTCGATTGTCAACAAATAATAGAAAATATAAACCGCCCCATATTGTCTTAGCATTTGCCACTTTACAAAAGAAGAAATGAATAGTTCTATAACAATCTCTTTTCAATTTTTGTTGGTTTTACTGCTGATTATTTTTTTTTTTCTACTTAAAAGGCAGTTGCGAATGTCGTCTATCACACACAGTAAATAGTAACAAAGTTTCGGCGGGTTAAATAAACACGTATCATTTACGCGTGCACTGGCCTACGCCAGTCCAGATAAGAGGTCACGACTCCGCAGGATGTCTTGTCCACATATAAAGGATTCGTTTGTCCATTTGTCTTGAACCGTACATGCGAATGCATTACCAACAAAGTAAAGAGGGTACCCAGTGTATATTACATACTCGTTTATGAATATTATTTTAACAAAAGATAATATGGATGACATTGTGTAGTAAATATTGATATAAAATAGAGTTGGTTGGTACTTAATGATAGTGTTCCTTAGAATGAGTTTGTTGGTTGTTGTTATCGGTGGTAAACATTTTACGATTCGAAGCATAAAATGTCAAATCGGTATTCATTACATCCTTCATTATCTTATAACTAATTGTACGTATTAAAAAATACGAGGTGATTTTTCCATTAAAAATATAACTACAAATGATTATAACAAATGCATAAAAACATATTGTAACAATAATGGACTCAATTTTTTTGTTTTTTTTTTAAAAAAAAAACGCAATGGCCCGCACTAGGGTTTCTTCTGTATTGTGGATGCGTCTGGTAGTGTCGTTTACTTATAGACATAAATTTCAGCAATTTTTTTATATTTTTTTATTGCATAAAGTGATGAAACGAGCAAAACGTTCACCTGATGGTGAGTGCAACGTCTGCCCATGACAAATGCTGTGTCACCCAGAAAATTTCTGAGTAACACTACATTGTGCCCATCACCCTGAGACATAGGTTCTTAAGTCTCATATGCCCAGTGATTACGCTAGCTCACAGTGCCCTTCAAACCGAAACACAGTAATGTTTCCCACTACCGCTTCAGAATAACTGGTCCTAGGGTGGTACCTACCTAGACGGGTTTATACAAATGTTGACTCCGGCTGAGATTCGAACTCAGGACTCGCGGCGTATTAGTCAGACACTAACCACTAGACTATAAAAACTAAATATTGAAGGTAACTGTAACTAATAAGGGAATTTGATGTCTTAGATCGATTCAATTACACTTAATTCAACTCCTTTATAAATACCTACATCCCGTTGTGATGCCTGGCGAGACACTAATTGGGTTTTAATCGAATTTTAATCATCCAATTTGTATTGCCAGACTTGTCAAAACGAGGAAGGCGTAGTAAACGATTTCAACATTCAGTATTTGAAGTCTTCAAATCTTCTGTCTTATAATGCTAATCAATTCGTCACTTCAATAAGCAGATATATAAATGGTGATATTCATTCGAAATAAAATTTGTGACCGTAAATGTCGCTGAGTCAGCCTCCTGCGTCACAAAAATCCAGCGTGACTCAGGCAGACGATCTCTCCTCTCACATTTAACGTGTTGATTTTTTTTTGTTCGCAGAATATAAAATAATGGGACCTAAGAAAACGAAAAAGAACCAGCGGATAATCGTTTATAGTCAGATTTTCGTCCAGTACTCGCTGACGTATCCCATTCCAACGCTGCCTGTGATCAACACCACATGATGAAGAAATTGCACACGTCCGGTGTTCGAGTCGCAAATTGTAACTATATTTTACATGTTATAGACACTGCTAGGTATTAGGGTGTTTATGTAATACCTCTGTGATATTTAAGATGATTAAGTAATGTAAGGTCGAATGATTCACGCTATGGTACGCTACTTGTTTTCTTTGATTAGTAATCTCGAATAGTATACATACTAAGCTAGATGTCAAAAGAGCGATGACGCACAGTAGTATTGTAACCTTAACTCATATATGTAAGAAAAAATATGTTTTTTAATTTTATATCCTGCTTTTGTAGTGTACCAACGTATGTCATTTAAGTAATTGTTAATCAAAACAACCAACAGGTAAATCCACAGCATTTGGTAATCTAGAAGTAGAAAATGAAAAACCGCTGATCTCTTTTCAATTATAATAAATAATTATTTTACAAACACAATGTTGATTTATGACTAGTTTCATTAAAAATATGGCTCTTGCAGTCCACCGTTAATAAAAGTCGGGGACCGTCTATATTGCATTGAGTTTTACAACCAAATGAAGCTGCGTAATTTAAAGCGGGAAATTAATTCAAAACCTAGATATATGATCTTGCTTTCACTGCGCTCAAATGTAATAAACGTTAGTTAAATAGTCTATCAGCTTATTACTATTATAACTATAAAACTTAATTAGAAATCGATTTCAGCTTATTTTATGGTTAACCTGCATTAAGTGAATCCATAAGATGTTCATAATAGATAGATCTGATATTTAAAATAGGATATAGGACTGATTTCACAATGAGAATGTACCGATTTATAACGATGACTAAGTTGTGAGAAAGCAACTCTTAGAAAGTAGATGTTGCAGTGATTTTTGTACGAAAGCGCGTGTAAATATTTTTTTGCCCGTGGGCGGTATTGTGCGACTCCGCGTTCCGAATCAACGGAACTTAGTGACTAACGGGTTTTTAGTGGTTTTCTGACACAACATTCAAACAGTATAGGTATAATTTCAATATAGACATAAATCAATTTAAACTAAACAACTTACGTCGTTCGCATACTTGTTTAGACGTAAATTGTAAAAAATGAGGATTCCTTAGAGCTATATCCATTCCATCGTTATTGTTAATTACTGGCTGTAATTTTGATGTTTAATATTTTTTTTTCACAAATGCGAAAATTGCTTTATCTGTTTTGTTTACGGATTCGCTCAATTATTTCAGCAGCAAGTAAAATTTAAAAGTTCCTACATCAACTAACTATAAAAATATATAATTAATTCATTTAAATTATTTGGGCGACATAAGTCGATTAGCGTAACTGAACCAAATAAAATTTTGAAGGATTGTACAGAAGTATTTTCCTCTAACAAAATACAGAAACTAAACAATTATACATTTACGTTTAGTTACAATAATTGTTCACAAAAAAAATCGAGAAATTAATTCATTACAACTTGTTTAGAATCATATTCACACATATTCAATTATGCTGTTTGGTATGTGTTCATTGATTTGTATATGATAAGGCATTCGAATCCATATATTTAATTAGTTTCATTTAAAATACGAAAGAATTAAATTAAGTTTAGTAGGCTATGATTGCATTGTACTTGATAATGTTATATTGTGTAAATATATTTAATGTTCTCATTATTACTTATTCACGACACTTAAGCGTATGACCGACAGATTCGTAAGGTTTTTTTTTAATTATTCTTACAAACTATATCTTTTCTTATAATATAAGAAACATTAATTGTCTTATTTGTTAAATTGTTTACTAATTTCAATGTAACCATTAATTATATGTCGGTAAATGATCGTCAATCGTTAGGAACATTGAACGGATTAAGTCTGAATAAAACAGATAATTATATATTTTTAATTACTAATTTTCGACTTTAATCATTAGCATCACACTATTTATTTAATTTTATTTAATTGTGTAAATGTTAGCCGTGTGGTAGCGGCTTAAAAGATTCTACCATCCCATCTCATCCCGTGGGTGTCTTAATAGTCGACAGAGGCAAAATTAAAGCCAGGAGATGGGCAGCAGCATCTTCCTGGAATATCTGAACAAATCAACTGCGGTTGCAGACCCGCCTGCCAAGCGTGGCAACTATGGCAAAATTCCTTCAAAATGAGAGCTGCAAACTTTGTGGTAATCTATGGGGAAGGCCTATGTTCAGCATTGGACTAGTGCTAGGCTGAGGTGATAATGATGATGTGTAAATGTTTATTCCTTTGTGTAACAGTAGCCACTAACAATGAGTCTCTTAATCATCTCGTAAGTAAGTAAAAAAAATGTTTTATATATTTTGTAAATTTGTATTAAACCATGTGTAATTATAACCTAGTCAATAAAACTGAAAAGTATCTAAGTAGTCTGATTAAGCCTCCTTCATTTAAACTCATACTGTTAGTATGATTTTTACCATGTATTAAACGTATTTTCGAGACGAGTAGAATCCGCCTCCCTACTCCATTGCGGACTGGCGAAATTCATCAAATTTATTTTTGTTTTTTTAGAAAAGAGGTGATAGCAAGTTAATACTGACAGCATAAGAGAAATATCTCGAGAGGTTTTTCAAACTTAATTTGATTAATCATTTTTGTTTAAAACTAGTTAAACCCCCTCAATTTAAAGGATGTAGTACGTAAACTACATCCCTTAAATTGAGGGGGCTACTGTGTGTTCATATTTTAGTAGTGAAACATGTTAACTTAACACAGTTATCTCGAAACTATAGTTTCTTGTACTACTACTGTAGTAAAATTACGGTATATTTTCCTAGACCCCCCCCCCCTCCTCTCCTTCAAGAGATTGGGTGAAATTCGGCTAGACCCCCTAAGCCTCCAACCTAAACGCCTCACGTAACTACGTACTATATTCAAAAAAAAAAATATTTTCATTACTCAATATATTAACTGCAATTTAATACTTCAAAAACTGTCAAATAAAGACAGTAAGTAAACCCATCGCCCCCTAGTCGTCTTGTGAGTGTATAAATCGACTTCTTGTTGCATAATAAACTATCAATATTAAACATTAAACAGAAATTACAAAATTCTATAAAAACACTAAGGCCACTTTACCAGTTGGTGCCAAATGTCCCAAAGTCGACATACGTAATATTAAAAACTCTCAGTCTGGCAGAATGACCATCTCGAATAAACCTCTTACCTACAATACCTTCTCATATTCAAGACCAGTGACAGCCAGTAGACGTCGGGTACTTCAACTCACAATGGGAGCAATTCCAACTTCCGAGAGGCCTATGCAAAGCAGCAGTACACTACTAGTGATGAAATGATTATATTTAAGATTACAGGAAAATAACAACTACGTACATATGACTATACAATTTAATATATATACAAAAGAGTCATTGCTGCGGCAAAGTCTGAGCACATTGGCAGAATTGGTGAGAAACTACTTCGTCTTCTTTCCGGAACACGTGAGTTCTGGTCCCTCGCCAAGGCTGTCCAAGGGAATTTCTGTCAGCCATCACTACCATCTCTGCACAGGGAGGACAACTCGCTGGCCCATGACGCAAAGGAGATAGCTGATCTTCTAGGTTCTCTTTTTGCGTCCAACTCGACTCTCGATGTCAGGGGGAACTCACCGCCGACCATCCCGTGCAGTGAGTGCTCTATGCCGGACATCCGGTTTTTTCAGAGCTCTGTGCGCAAAGCACTCCTCTCCCTGGACATCCAAAAGTCGAGTGGGCCCGATGGAATTCCCCCTATTGTGTTGAGGATGTGTGCTCCAGAGTTGGCACCGGCCCTTACGCGTCTTTTCCGGTACTCCTACTCTCTAGGCGTCGTCCCGAAGGCATGGAAGACAGCTTTTGTGCACCCGATCCCTAAGAAAGGCGACCGCTCAGATCCGTTCAACTACAGACCGATCGCCATCACCTCCTTGTTCTCCAAAATAATGGAATCCATTATAAACTGCCAGCTCTTGAGGTACTTAGAGGAGCACCAGTTGATTAGTGACCGCCAGTACGGCTTCCGTCGGGGTCGCTCGGCTGGTGATCTTCTAGTGTACCTCATTCATCGATGGGCGGAGGCAGTAGAGAGCAAGGGCCTCCCCCTTGCTGCTTGGGCCTGCCCCTGGCAGTTAGTTTGGACATAGCGAAAGCCTTTGATCGGGTCTGGCACAAAGCGCTTCTCTCGAAGCTTCCTTCATATGGGCTTCCCGAGAAATTTTGCAATTGGGTCACTAGTTTTCTCACAGACCGGAGCATCAAGGTCTTAGTTGACGGTGCATGCTCGGAATCCTAGTCTGTGAACGCTGGTGTCCCACAAGGCTGTGTGCTATCGCCAACCCTGTTTCTTCTGCATATCAATGATATGTTACAGATTAGTAACATTCATTGCTCTGCAGATGACTGTACTGGTGATGACTTATACACAGGCCGTCCCAATTTTTCTCGGGAACACGTCGACGAGCACCGATTTTGTTAGACAAAATCTCGGACTGGGGCCGACTAAATTTAGTCGAGTTCAACCCTAACAAGACACAAGTTTGCGCGTTTACCGCAAAAAAGAAACCCTTCGTCGTATCAACTCATTTCGAGAGCACTCCCCTTGTTGCCTCAGCCAGTATCGGAATCCTTGGCGTCGACATATCGATCAACGTTCAATTTCGCGGTCACTTGGAAGGGAAGGCCAAATTAGCCTCCAAGAAGCTTGGCGTGCTCAGTAGAGCGCGACAGTACTTCATGCCGGCCCACCGCTTGCAACTTTATAAGGCGCAGGTTCGGCCGCACATGGAGTACTGTTCTCATCTCTGGGCGGGGGCACCCCAGTGTCAGCTCCTTCCATTTGACCGCATTCAACGAAGAGCGGCTCGAATTGTCGACGACCATGTCCTATCTGATCGGCTTGATCCCCTGGCTTTGCGAAGAGATGTTGGATCTCTTTGCATTTTTTCAGAATCTACCATGGGGAGTGTTACGAGGAATTGTTCGGATTAATTTCAGCCGCTGAATTTCACCATCGCACCTTACGGCATAACCTCAAATTCCATCGTCACCACCTTGATGGTTGGCATTCCACCACAGTGCGTTTTTCGCGGAATTTTCTGCCACGCACTTGCACTTTATGGAATGTTCTGCCGTCAGCGGTTTTTCCGGACCGATACGACTTAGGGACCTTCAAGAAAAGAGCCTATTCCTTTCTCAAAGGCCGGCAACGCATCTGCTATTCCTCTGGTATTGTAGGTGTTCATGGGCGGCGGTGATCACTTACCATCACGTGAGCTACCTGCTCGTTTGCCTCCTATTCTATAAAAAAATAAAAACAAAATATATATATATTTTAAAGCAAATACTACTTTCCTCATTATGCTTTTTTAACTGTTGCTTTATTTTTACAATTATTTTTATTTAAAAAAAAACTATACCCCACGACACAGGAGATGTTCCTGTGTCGTGAGTGCGTCTTACAGACAAATTTCACATGCATAACACACCCAGACTCGACAAACAGTTTGTGTTTTGGCACAAATATTGGTTCCGGCTGATTATATTAAGATATCATACTTGTATGTAGCTGTTTTAACCATTCCATATAAAGTACAAGTATTGGTGAGAACAATAAGATAATGTAATAATTATTACATTAAAATAAAAAGAAGAAGTGATACAAGTGGTGCTGTAAATAAAACGAGGAGATCCAAAATTAAATAACTTCTTTTATTTCAGAGTCAAATTTGTTTTCTACATAAACGTGTTAGAATGACGGACGCCGTAGCATTAATTGACCATCAGACTAATGATACGCGCCGAAAGTTGTTACATCACGTTGGTGCATGAGTGGAGGGCCGGTGAATTTATTCTTTGCACGTGTTACTTCGCGTGTCACAACTAAAACATTCCTCGAATGTATGCGGACGACCGCATCCCCTTGATACTTTTGCCTTCATTTAGAAGTATCGCGAAATGATACCTTCGCGCCGAAACGCGTCATTGAAGTGAAGCACGAAATAACATGTACCTACGCTGAGAACTACAACCGGTTGCAATACCGACTTCTCTTCATATAATTACAATAATATAGATTTAAATTTATTAACTATGCAATACGATCACAAATACCCATGAACCGAACGACGCGATCCTGAACATTCTGCAAAATTCGAAGGTAACAACTACGAACCGCTATCGAGCAGATGGGAGTGTGCTTGAGAACTTACTCCGTAAAGCAATGCAATTTTACAGTCAAGATCCCAATCTCTTGCTAAACGTGTCTCAACTACATTCCAATGCCACAAACATCTAATTTTAATCAATAATCAACAATTGTCGCCACCTCTAACACTACACGCTCTTATTACCATATAATACCCATCAAGTGGAAAAATAATTTTTAATTCTCCATCGAAATCAACGTAACATCTCCCATGCATAATCCGCATGGCAAAACAAAAAAAAAATACAAGGCAAACGCGACGCATTTCGGGAGCGGAACCCACCTAGGTCTTGGGTGGTAGCTTAGGGCTGTGGCAGAGATTGAAAAAGGTTTTTCTAAATTTCAGAGATGAAAATTACTTTTACGAAGCGAATGCGAATATTTGAGGTTATTTTTCTTCACTTACCACCCCTAGCTCCGCCCAGGGCCTTACTTATCAACTACGCATCAGAGGCATTTAGTGAACTCGCCTACCTTAGGTTAAGAGTAGAAATTCTGAGAACTATAAACTAGTCGTTATAAACAATATGGGTTCCACTCCGAGCCGCGCGGAGTTAGGTAATTGTAAAGACATAACTACTCTCCGTACGCTTATAAGAACACTTCATAAAACAGCTTTCTTTATATTATACTACACAATTTACACATTTATATAATAGGTTTACATTTTTACACAGCATTAATAATTGTTTTGTAGTCTTCATAATTATATACTCTATATACTCCCAATTGCTAAATATTGTCGCATATTAAGCATGTTTTTTTTTTGTTTATTTATATGGACACCGAATGGTCGTTGGTGCCAGAATACTTTTTAATTCACAAAATACTACAGATAATATTTTCTCTTCCCGTGTTATCAAACATTGTTAAGATTACGTTTTAATTTGCAACAATGCATCTATATTATTGTTTAAGAACATATTAGTCACAGTTTCATTCCAAACCGACAAGCAACCGAATGCAATACTAAAAACTAAGTTTCAAAACTAAACTATTCAAATTTACAACAATTCTTTACGATTGGACACTGTTCTCGACTGTTAATATCGGTAACAAGTATAAGTTCAAATTCAATAAAACAAATATTCTATAAATGCCGACAATATTGTCTTTTGTCTGGAATGACACTAAAGAAACGCTACAAGTTTCGTTCATCAATTTCTAAAACGTATAAATATATTAGAATTTCAATGATCGACAAACAACAAATCAATCACGAGTTCAAATTAGAAAATAGAAACTGTGTTAGTAATGAAATCATTTTAGAAAAATTATGGCAAAATATTGGCGAAGTACAGCAAATCAGCTCTCCACGAATATTTAAGTTAAGAATGATCCAATACCGTTGCAAACTAGCGAGTATACAACAATACAACGCTGGCAAATTATACTAAAGGTGACCAAATACGCGGTAAAAGTAACCGGTCGCTTTACAAACATTGTGAGGAGTACAAAATTAACATAATAGAACTGCAATAAAACTAAACAGGGCAAACATTATCTTAAGAGACATTAATGTAACTCTTAGACTTTAAAAGTCTATTGTCAATGTTTTCGGCCTACTTGGAACTTGTACTACTGGGGTACGTACGAAAAAATATTACAATCGGTTATAGTAACCATCGATTTAGAATCGGAAGCAATTATTGATATCCTCCTCGCCGATTTTCGACCCTGGTGACAATTTCCTGAAGCGATTAAATATTATAGTGCCGCAAGTGTACTTGCCAACACGCCTGCCAAGAGTTGCAAGTATGGCAAAATCCACCAAAATTAGAAAACTTTTATTGCAACCAATGCTCAGCAGTGGACTATTGATGGATTGCAATGATGATGAAGTACAGTCGCAAACCCATTGGAACACTCATGCAAAACTACGCACGTCCGACATAACACACATGCTGTGTGATCGGAAGCAGGCTAGGATGCAGTGTCAGAGACACAGGGACAATCACAACACAACCAGAACCAAATATATTTTGTTTTTGCACAAAAGTTGGCTTCGGCTGGGATTTGAACCCTGGACCCGCGGCAACATGATACTCTGATCAGTAGACCAGTATTATTAGTCAGAAGCATTAATTTTTTTTCTGTAATTATATTATCTACCAACAGCTAATAATATTACAGTAAAAAACCAATAATATATTTTTTTAATGTGATAACCAACGGAACATTGGAATTTAATCACCTAAGTAGACACATTGAGAAGTATATACAAATTTATATCAATTGGGTTCTTTTTATTATTTACTTCACTTGTCTCTAAATAATACATGTTCCAAGTGCCAAATATTTAACACTATTGTCACTTTATGGAAACAAAGTGATATTTACATAAATAATGCACAAAATATAAAATATTATAAGACATAACCATCTTAAGTATTCATTACGTAATATTTTATTACACTATGGCATTGCAACTTTGTGACTCGAACGCAGCGACATACGGCGATTCTCAGACTGATTTTTACTCTATATATCTGCTAAACATATTAAACTTCATTCATTAAAATCAAATACAAATTTAATGGATACATAAACTATCTAGAATAGGATATACACAAAAAATTAGATACAGTCATTGTTTGAATATTAAAAAACGAACGCATAGTGACAAGTGAAGGAATATTTTAATATTGTCAATGCCCACAAATAATTTGTATTGCATACTGAAATATTATATTAATCATTGAATAATATTTTCATGCATTATGTCGTTGCAATAATGAATAATATATGTCTCTATTAATGAAAAGTGCATAATTTAATTTCATACGTCATACTGAAAACAAAAACATAAGATTTTCTAAGCTCGAGAAATAGAAGTATATTGTGAATAATTAAATAACTAACTTTTGAAATGCTTATAATCTGTTTTCAATAGTAATTTTTAAGCTGTAAGTGGCAATTTTGTACGATTCTACTAATTTTGTGAAAGGATAAGAATCCTCCACCGAGACAGTACCCAGGAATGCTTTTAATACTATGGATTGAAAATAATTTAAAGTAAACGTAAATGCATGTGGCAGAAATATTGAAAATAGAATGTCATAATAAAAATAAGACTTAATAAATAAAAATGTTGAACAAGAGCAGAAGCAAGTGATATGGACCGTGTGTTGGCGGCTTAAGAGAATCTGGCAATCTATCCACCATAGATAGGCCTATGTTCAGCAGTGGACTAATGATGATAATCATCATAGATGTTGAAAAACGATATATTGTTAGACAGCTCTGAGCAGCAAAATAAGGCATTACTTGAAATTTATAACAAAATTCCATAGGAAGTAAGTGTGATTCAAAAAAAAATATTGTCCTTCGGCGTTCGTATATTCCTACCGATAGAAATATATGTAAGAAGAGTTTTTTTACAGCTGTTTCCTTATAGTATTGTATCCATGCAAAGTTTTATTTTTGTCTGTAGTTTGTGATATATCTATTGGATAGGTCTGTCTGGAACTCAGTCTAAGCGTGTTGTTCCGCCGCAGCCGCGTAGAAGAAGCGAGCACAGTGGAGCCCCATTTGATCAACGATATTTCTGCATCCGGGTTGGTTATGGGTCCCTGGTAGAAAATAAAGCAAATTGTGACGTAGTAATAAGTTACAGCACGGATTAGCAAGCTGAAGTGGCAGTGGGCCGGCCATATAGCTCGACCGTACCGATAACCTTTGGTGAAGAAAGGTTCTCGAGTGGCAACCTCGTACCGGCAAACGCAGAAATCTCCCACTCTACTCATATATCAACCCATGGGTGTCGCAAAAAAGTAAAAGTAACAGCCTATAATTGTTCCACTGCTGAGCACAGGCCTCCTCTCATTTTTTAGTGGGTTTTGGAGCCGGGAAGAATCCGCCACGCTGCCACAATGCGGATTGGCTGACTTCACATGTGCTCGAACTATTGTTTTATTCCTCAGACATGTAGGTTTCCTCACGATGTTTTCCTTCACAGCTGAGCAGGCGGAAATCAGCACTTAACAATTTTAGAGGTGCCGACCCCGGGGATCGAACTCAGTTCACTCGCGTAGTATGAAATATAAGGTGAGCGTCCCGGCCTCTGAGCTACCACGGCGCTCGGTGTCGTAAGTCAAATAAAAATGCCAGAAAAACCTCATGAAATAATTGTAGAAATAATATTAAAATTAATATTTTAATCAGTAATTATTTTTAATTATTTAAATTTTTCTTTATATCCTCTTAGTTGCCAGTTATATAAGCTGTTAATGTTGTGTCCATCTTTAATTAGGAATACAATTTAACTATGTACTTGTATAATGTCACTATTTTAAGTTACATTGTAACTCCTGTTGAAAGTACTTTTATAAATAAATAACCATAAGAATCCAGACCAATACGAAGCATAGTCTAAGGTGTGAAATGTCTGGTACTGCAATCTTCAAGCCTGGCGTGGCGATTACGGCAAATCTTCCCAATTTGTAAGGCCAATGTTCAGAATTGAACTGTAAAAAGGCGTATTGGTGATGATGGTGATGATGAAAGTTAATATGAATTTTGTATTTTATAACATACATATACACAGTTACGCCTTTTTCCCATATAAGGCGTACACAGAGACTACACACGCAGTTAACTTTTCGCTCCCGTGGGAAACGAGATGTGACGAGTGGCGAACCACGTCGCACTATTTTGGTATGAGTCAAAAAATTCTTACTCCCCGTTGCGTTCCCACGAATATAGTGACAGTATTACATATCAGTTATGTTACTATGCACGAATCAAGGCTTTCCGTAGAATACCTTAGTCTCCTCTTACGACGACACCTCGGTAGAAAAGGGATAGACTGTTCTACTCTGCCGGACACCAATCGCCTAACATACGCCTCTATATTAAGTGGAGCTATGAATTGTGGTTATTATTTTGATGATTATTTGTTAAACTGGAGTAAAACCTTTTATAAATATGATCTCTCAGTTTTAGGTTGTGGTTCTACACAAAGTCACATCAAATAAACAAATATTCCAGAAATTGAAAGCATAGAATACGATTGACTGTTCTGTATATTTATTTATATTAATAAATAAATGAACATACCTACGTCATCCACTGCTGGGAAGTATTGTGTGTAGGCGTCGAAGGCTGGTGCGATTGTGTTGCCACCCTCTGCACTACCTGTAAAAAATATATAATTAAAAAATGACTCCAAAACGAAAGCTACAAAATTTTGTGGCATCTACGGGGGAGGCCTATATTCATCAGTGGACTAGTGATAGGCTGAAATGATTTCGACGATGAGTGTTGTTGTGGTGGTACACATCTGTTGGCGTTATTTGTTTGCCTGTGTACTCTATTGGGATGGAAGCACCTGCTCACACTCCTTTCCCAAAGGCCGGCAACGCCCCCGGAATTCCTCAGGTATTGCGGATGTTCATGGGCGTCGGTGATCACATACAATCAGATGAGGCGCTTGCTCGTTTGCCCCCCCCCCCCCCCTCTCCTGTATAAAAACACGTGCCTGCTGCACGAAGGCGCGCGTGAGGTGCGGCGCGCTGCGCTCGGCCAGCTCGAAGGCGCGCCGCACTTCCTCGATGGCGGCCGCGCTGCCCGGCCCGTGCTTGCGGCTCAGCTGCGAAACAAAGTATTTTCTTAATATTTCTTATTCTTATTTCTTTACAAACAAAATCTTTTTCATTGAACAAGACGTATTAAAAAAAAATTAACGGCCGATAATGTCCCACTGCTGAGTATTTCTGAGAGGGTTTTGGAGTGTTCGCCACGCTACTCGAGTGCAGGTGGACTTCACGTGTCCTCGGAATATTTATTATTACTCATTACACATGTAAATTTCTTCATGATGTTTTTCTTCACCGTCGGTAAATCAGCACTTAAAGTTGCCGGCACTCGCGTACTATGAAATTTGAAGCTTTTGCCTAGCTTCTGTGGCCTGCCCACGGCTGTCATCATTATTAACATGTTTAGAATATATTCCAAATATGAAGCTTTATAGGTTTACATTTTGAGATATTTTTTTGTCTTCAGCAATGTTATAAATTATTTACAGAAAAGACACATACATCGTCTTTACAAAAACATATGAGGGAATGGTGTATAAGGTGAGTTGCTATTAATTTTAATCTATAAATATACTCTGACGACCGCGTTGCCTAGTGGGACCAGTAAATGAATTCTACAAGTTCGTATCACAGCCGGAACCAACGCTCGAATAAAAACACAAATTGTTGATTCAGGTCTGGTTGTATTGTGAGGTTATATTGTGATTGCCCTGTGTCGCTGCATTCTAGCCTACCTCCGATCTCATCGCATGAACGTAACATCGGGCACGGTAAGGTTATAATAACCGACTGTCTTGCTTGCACATGCACTCGTGGCACTATAATATCTCCGGGGCCTCCCACATTATTCGAAAGTTTTTACCGTGGTCGAAATTCAGGCAGAAAGACACCATTTCTATATCCGAAGTCTGTAGCCCGGTACATCGTGAGAGGGGTGAAATGCATGAACCTTAGGGTACTCCTAGTTGGAAAGAGAGGTCTAACAGAGCCTGACTACCAAAATTCCAAACGTTTAGATCTTTATATTTAAGATAATAACAGCGATGTGTCGAGATCTACCAGGCATTTTTCTTGGTGTACTTTTTAGTCACGGAAAAAATATAGGTTTCCAAACTCATTTCTTAATAATTACTTTAATGCAAGTGGCAATACCTCATTCAGTAGCGGATAAATGAGTTGCTGCAGATACGCGTGCCGCCTCACTTTGTTCTCCTCGTTGTTTGCTCCTCTGTGGTCCAGAGGAGAAGCCTGGAATAAAATGTAGGATTGTATTAAAATATATTCGTTACAAGTTCTACACGAATCAAATTATTGACCTTAAATAAATTATTGAGAATTATTTTAATTGTTTACTAAAACGATAAGTTTTAGTATTTTGATAGAAATTTCGAGTGTATAAAACCTGGGAGGTGTCATTCTATTAATATAACAAAATGTTAATGACTGATTGATTTACAAAACCTTCGATACGAAAACCATTGTTACGGTTTCTACTTTGCAGCTAATTCCTCCAGGTTTGTTTTCTTTTCAAGATACATATAATAAATAGAAATGTCAGAAGAATCAAATTTTACACTATGATTGTTAAAAGGTTTTGATTTCATCCATTCAATTCGAGTAAACTATGTTTTTTTTAAGGTTTATTTGTTATTGTGGTTCTAAACAACGTAATTTATTGTTACGGAAAGTATATTGGTACTAATGACACCAATTTTCGAAAAGATATCAATTAAATCGACTTTTGAGTAATGTTATTTTTCTATTTTACCAACTGAAGTGTCCACTTAAGTTGGTAATATGCCGAGATTAAAAAACTTCGAAGTATTGTATCTAACAAGTAGTCACACATATATTTTTCACACTTGCAGATGTAAACTATACTTCTGGGAGTACGTCTTTTCTAGAAAAACGTGTGAACATTACAAAATTAATAAACACATACTATTTGAACTTACGGTCTTGTTATTGACTACGCTGTCGCGATTGGACGCCTGATGTTCCTGTCGCTCTTTCCTCTCTTCTCTATCCCCCCTATCTCTTTCTCTTTCTTTCGTGTTTCTTTGTTCCATGGGCGTTTGCACAATTGGTGACTGTCGGGGCTAAAACGTACATTAGGTATGTTAAAATGTAAACATTTTTCATAGTAACTAAGAGAACTATAATATTTAAATATATTTTTGTCCTCTTGGTACATTTCGACCACAACGCCATATTCCCAGCTAAAATGTATGCAAGAGTTGAATTTATGGAGAGCCGAAAGTGATGAATGATTTATGTGTAGCTTGAAGTTTGTCTATGACTGTTATCTGCAGGGCTGCCAAATAAGTTTTGATTTCTGTTTAATCATTCAACATAATGATAACATAATATGCTTTAATATTAGCAAAACGTGCGATCGACTTGTGTCTATCGGTCTGGGCAGTAAGCACCAACTCCTCACTCGCCATATGCATATAATTGAAGAAGTGGGTGGCTTGGGACCATCATAAGCCTGTCTTCTCATCAGTCTCGTCATAAGGCTTCTGTATTTTCGATCTGTTATTTGTAGAGAGAGTGATTTCGCTATCTGTCGTAAACCAAGAAAAGCATTTTCCTTTGCATCTCTTATGTACCCAATGGGATGAGATAGTGTAGCCGTATAATCTTACGCCTTTACTACTCGGTATCGTGGTTATGATAATCATGTAAGATATTCAGTAGTAAACACTACAAAGTGTAAGCCCTTCGAATTTTAGTGGTAACAAGTTTTAAAAAAAATCATCACATATTTTTTTATTGTAGTAGGTATAGAAGGGCTTCCCCTTCTACCACGACAAACAATGTAATGTGATTCCGAAGAATTTCGGTCATATCGTTTACCCAATATGGATTATAAAAATCCTAAATTGATCCCATATATTATGGACTGTTAAGAGACTACACGTGCCTTCCCCCACCTATGCCAATGTACCTATCCCAATTTGTATTTAAGGAAGTGAATATTTTTAATAAAAGTGGTAACAGTGTTTATAACGATCCGGTCGTTTCAATTCGAGCCTATTCGCCCAACATCACAACATGCTTTTATTTGGGAGGCCATGTGCAGCAGTGGACATCCAATGCTAAGGCTATATTCAACATAACGGAGCTACCTTGCTTGGTTGATGAGTTTTAATGAAGTAACATACGTTTACACTATTTCAGCTCAATCAGTCAAGATAACTAATTTAATGTTAAGTTGAATAATTTGATTTATGTTTACATAACAACCGGTGAAGTTAAAATCACACGCGGCAGAAGTGTAACCTTTACAAAACTAAACTTCGCGAGAATGAGACGAATGCAGAGCATACGGAGTAGGATAATTGAAGGGTTCATTTATTATAATATTGTTACCAATTTTAGAAATTAATTTAACATTTTTTTTTACATATTAAACAAATTCTAAGTTTTCAATTTCAACAAACGACACGAGTGGCTTAAGGTAACGTAAGTATCAAATAAATGCTTTGGTTTGGATTTGATCAATATATCTATGAAATACAGCGTCAATTACTAATCAGTGCAAAATCTACGAAGTAATCTAAGATAAAAAGATTAGTAATGGACGAATTCGAAAATATAAATATAATAGGATACACCGATGACACGCACAGCATATATTCTATCTCATTCTCTCGTAGGCTAAAAAAATAAAAATAATAAAGTAAATCCTGCTGATGTATATATTTGTCTCTCTTTCGTTTCGAATCGCGATTCTAAGTGATGTACTGACCGGTTGCTTCTCGGGCGTGTTGTTGTTCAGAGCAGCGGGCTTGACGTGCACGTCGCTGACGATGGTGTCGTCCTTGCGAACGTTGATCGAGCCGTTCTGCTTCAGCACTGAAGGCGACGTAGGCGATGGGAGTGCTACAATGACGAATATATATTTAAAATACTATTAGAATGCAGATGATAGAATAAAAAACAATAATTCTAACTTTTACAAAAAAATCTAAACACTTTAAGAAATTCCTTTGAGATATAATGACTAATGTGTATGGGACGTGGTAACTGATCACAGTTCAACCAAGTGCTGGAATGCCGCCGCGTTGCTGGAATATTCGTATAGTTTATTAATATTGCTTTTATATAGTTCGTTATGTGTGATGTTTTTTGCTTTGGTTTTTGATTTAACATAAAATTATTCATCAAAAAAAATGTGAGAACGCTGTCTCTTCCCGATCAAGAACATGTTTGACCGATTTGTCAAGCCAGTAGTAGAACGTAGTATGCAGGTACGTAATAGGAACGTAAACTGTAGCGAGCATGTGTAATATATGGAATGGTAGCAAGTCTTCACTGCGTAAGACTAACTAATGCACGCAAAAACTAATTTTACTGTGAACTTTTTATCAATTTGGAATCTCTGCTTAGCCCAGTTAAAATATTTCTCTGGTCAGTAATGATGACAAAATTAAGAATAATGACGAAAATCAAATAATTAGCTAACCCGTGCGAATATTTCGTACAGTTTCGTGATCATGAACAGATGGCGCCATCTACCTTCTTCAAAGAATGTAAAAAACTCCAACCTGACAGCTGTCGTGCATGTTAGTTATACAGATTGTCAACAGATGGCGCTTTCGCGCGAGAAGGCATAAATATTAGTTTTAAGACAAGTACTTATTTTTCGTCATTAGAGGGAAAAATAGTCTTCAAAATGGCGTATCAAACATTTATTTTGATACAGTATTATGGGCTATATTTGATACCGACAAAAAAGCACCATTACCATTGAGAAATAATATAGCGGCCAACCGCGTCACCTCTACCTGGAATAAAATGTGAGATGTACACGTGTAAAGCAAACTCACCGATGTCCTCGCGGCGTTCTCTGTCCCGCTCTGGCTCGCGGTCGCGGTCGCGGTCGCGCTCGCGCTCTCGCTCTCGCTCTCGCTCTCGCTCTCGCTCACGCTCGCGCACGTCGCGCCGCTCGCCGCCGGCCAGCAGAGCGCGAGCGCCGGCGCCGCCGCGGACCGTCATGATCCACGGCTCGTCCGCCTCGTTGTCGCCTCGACTGCATTCCTCCCTGACGGACAATGTACGTGCATTTATTGTAAACAGTCATTTTGATTCATCGTAAGCTTATTAAGCTTTTAATGAAGTATACAACGATTGTTAAAGTCCCTACGAAATAACCAGACTGGCGCGCCGAAGGTTTCGTAATATTTTTCGAAAACTATAAATGCCTTAACAACTTTTAGTTTTATTAGTACATTTTCTTTTTACTTGTGTAAGAAAGTGACATGACGAGAAAATCGTGCACTTGTTGACAAGTGCAACGCCTGCGTGATATGCTCTGTATTTACGCTAGTGCCTTTCAAACCAAGTGGTCAGCGTTCCTGAGTTCAACACGCGGGTCCTGAGTTTGAGTCCCAGCCGGATCCGACATTTGTGCAAAAACACAAATTGTTGGTTTTCTTGTCTGGTTGTCTAGTGCGTGTGAAATTTATGTCTATAAAATGCAACTACGACACAGGAGAAATCCCACCGTATGACTTCATTTTTTTTTAAAGAAAATGAAAGAGAAAAGAAATTGCAATGCGGTGGTACCCACTTATTAGGATTCCTGCATGTAGCATAGAAGGCTACCATGCAGGACTTCGGAAATAAATAGAGTGTAGAATGTTTTCCACACATTTTTGGGCAGAAATCACAAAGAATGCAGCTTAAAATTCCACAAAAATTTAAAAGAATCCCCTTGCAAAGGATACACCAGGGGTACTCAAACTTGAACTGCTGGCGATCTACATCAATATTGTTAGACTACGATCGATACTCTCAGAAGCTGCATGTATGTGTGATGCAGGATTGTAGTCTAAGTAGAGTGTATCGTGGCATAGATATTACATTTATGTATATATGTATAACCTCCCCATAGACTGTATAAAAATCTACAAGAAACGGAACCCAAGCAATTTAAATTAGGCTTCTTTCGCATTCAAGTGCATCTTTCAACTTAAGTCTTACCTGACACACCACTAAAACTATAGTAAAGTAAAATGTTATAAAAAAATGGTATAAAAGTGATGAAACGACAATATCCATCATGTCATCACCTGTTCTAATATCCCTACGAATTCCAAACACCCAAATAATCAAACAGAAAAAAAAACATCTACTCACGAATCCGAATTTTCCGATTCTGTTTCGCTTTCCTCACTGCGCTGCGCTTTCCACTTCTTATACCTATCTATAAGGTCCATTAGATATGAATTCTTTTTTGCCTTCCTGATAAATTGGAACTTTAGTAACTCCTTCGCTGTCGGCCTCTGAAATATAGAATAGTACAAATATAGTATTTTTTTATAGCAGTCGGGAACGAAACGAGCAAAACATTCACCTGATGGTAAGTGCAACATCTGCCCATAACAAATGTTCGTGGGTGCCACATTGAAAATCTGCGCACGTCAATCTGAGACCTCAGTTCTTAAGTCTCATATGACCTGTGATTACACTAGCTCTTCAAACCGAAACAGTAATGTTTGCACACTACTGCTTCACGGCAGAATAACTAGCCCTGCGGTGATACATACTTAAACGGATTCTCGCATAGGAATCCTACCACCTGTAGATTTTTTTTATTTAACACCCTTGCAAATATAGCAATTGATTTAAAGGTTTTATTGTGTAAGGATTAAAATAATATGCAATCAGATCAATACACTTAATCACTAACACTATTAAAAATAAAATAAACTCGAGAATTTTTTTGATAAGATTTTTAATATAATAGAACGTCATCTTTCTGTACCTAATGTAACAGTTAAGGTTATAAGAACAGAAGGGTCAGTTGTACTTTCAGAGAAACGGGATAATCGCAATAACTTCGGCCGATACTGGGATTAGAACTTAAATACGATCGCCGTCGTTTCAGCCTATCACAAGTCCACTCATACGTCATACTAGAGGGATTTTGCCATAGTTGCCACGCTTGGCAGGCGGGTTGACAACAGCAGTTTATTTATTCAAATGTTCTAGGAAGATGCTGCTGCCCATCTCCTGGTTTTAATTTCCCTCTGTCGACTTTTACGACACCCACCGGATAGGATAGGGTGGTATATTCTCTTAGGCCGCTACCACACGTACACATATTATACCTTAATTCATGACCGATTTACAAACAAAATTTCTGTATATTATGCAGTAATCATTTTACTCGCTACGTATATGTGTATATACCCGAAGCTGATTTGTATATACACAAATATTAATTAGCTTAGGCTCAGATTCGAAACCGGGACTTTCGACAACGGCAAGTTAGAAACACATAAACAACTTTGAAAAATAAATTTACTCTATGTAAATTACGTACGAACTAACAACCGTTTGTGATATCAGCGTCTGAGCTGAGCCCGTACAAAGCCTGTGACAGGTTTGTTGACCCGACCTAAGACCCCCTATCCCCGTCCTCTCACGGAATGTTTGTATAGCAGAGAGTACTAAACACCTTTTCTAAAGTGGACGATTTTAAACCTTTTACGGTAAAATACGATTTCATTTTAATACAAAGTTTGTTTAGTGTTGTATTATTGTTTACCTGCTTTAATTCTCTGCGTTTCGACTGTGACTCTATTTTTGTTGAATGCAATTGACACTGCTCTTAAGACAAATAGGTTTTTTCTATCTTAACAAAGTCGTATCCTTTTTTTTATTAAAAAGGTCCTATAAAGTAAAGATTTTCAGACAAAAACACTAAAAAAAAAATTTATGTTCGTTTCTTTTCCAGTTAGTATAGCTCGAGAGTGGACTCGATATCGTTAATAATACTGGGTGTTTTTTCCCTTCAGAAAAAGCGAATCAGGGATCAAAGGAACAAGTTTACGGGTTCTTACGTTTTCAGGGTCCTTATTCAAACACGCCTCAACGAACTCTTTGAAGGGCTTCGAGTAGTTTCCTGTGAGTTGCGGTGGGTTGTTCTTGGGTATGAGGAACAGTACTCGCATCGGATGCAACTCGGAGTTGGGCGGCTCGCCCTTGGCTAGCTCTATCGCCGTAATGCCCAGGGACCAGATGTCGGCCTTGCTGTCGTAACACGACTGCTTTATGACCTCCGGCGCCATCCAGAACGGCGTGCCGACGAATGTGTTACGTTTGCTCGTCGTATTTGTGAGCTGTCCCGCTACACCTGCAATAGAAAATGTTATGTTTTAGAGTTTACTAGCGGTTCTCCGCGTTTTCCCACCCACCGTTCAATTTAAAAGAAATCGCTCTAAGGCTCGTAGAGTGATTTTATATAGCCTATAGCCTTCCTCGATAAATGGGATAGTAAACACTAAAATATTTTTTTTAATTCGAACAAGTTATTCCTTAGATTAGCCAAACAAACTCTTCAGTTTTATAATATTATATAGCATATATAGTACTAGCTGATGCCCGCGACTTCGTCCACTTGTATATTTTTTTAAGGAATTATTTTATTTTTCGGGATAAAAAGTATCCTATGTCCGTCTCCAGGATGCAAGCTACTCGTATCTCTGTGCTAAATTATGTCATCGGTTCATCGGTTTAGCGGTTGAGTCGTGAAAAGGTAACAAACAGTCAGAGGGTCAGAGAGAGTTACTTTCGCATTTGTAATATTAGTATGGATAGTATGGATAGATTAACCGATTTCAAAAAAGGAGAACGTTCCCAAATGTTTCTATTTTTTAAGTATGTTCAGGCATAACTTTTTTGTTTATGAACTGATTTTAATGATTCTTTTTTTTATTAGAAAAAGGATATCGTAAGGGTCCCATATAATTTGGCCAAGTTCTGATAATGGGATCCATGACAAAATCATGAAAAAAACTTAATAAATAAACTAACTAACACAAAACTTTTGGCATAAGCATGTTTGGAGCAGCTGCTTTGAAGTCGGCTTTTTGATTTAATAATTATTAAATTTTTAGTACCTTTTGTGAGCGCAATACAAAAACACTCAACTAAAGTCAACCCGCAGACGTTTGTAATATATTAACGACTGCGAGGCTTAGTAGTCGAAGTGGGCTCGAATCCAAGGCATAGGAATTATTTGTATGAGTAACTAATTATGATTATCGTTGTATGTATTATAACACGGAGACGCCATATTCGTGACTCTGCATACGATCCTTCCTTATCGCATAAGCGCTATCGGGCATAGCAAGGTGAGAACGAATTAGTGCATTTGTTATTTGTTTGGCGATAACTTCCAAATGCTTTAGGAACCTATCAACTACGCACAAGACATTATAGTGCCGGAAGTGTGCGCGCAAACCTGTGCTAGCCCTCATTTGTTCCAATTTACTTGTACCCGATGTAACGCTCAAGCGATACGATAAAATGTAGGTTAGGATACAGTGTGACAGACACGGGGACAACACAACCAGACCCGAAAACCAACAATTTGTGTTTTTGCTCAAATGTTAGCTCCGGCTGGGATTCGTGCCCAGAACCCGCGGCGTAACAGTCACTCAGTAACAGTACTCTGTCCACTAGGCCACGCGATCGTCAAAGAATGTATAAAGACGTTACACCAAGCCATTGGTACTTATCGAATCCATGTATATAAATAAAAAGTCAAATGGACACGCCCTCAACCACAAAATAATAAAGTTTGTAATGAGAGCTGCCGAGAGGTGCTGTTATTATTATCATCATTATCATCATTACAGCCTATCACTAGTCCACTGCTGAACATAGGCGTCTCCCGTAAATTGCAACAAAAGATTGTAGCTCACATTTTGACATTTTGGATGATTTTGGCATAGTTGCCATGCTGCTAGGCAGGAAAATGCTGCTTGCCCATCTCCTGGTTTTTGTTTTCCCTCTTTCGACTTTTACGCCACCCACGGGATGAGATGGGGTTGTAGATTTATATACCACCGAACTGTTATATACGTTTAATTAAATTAATTGAGTCGGAAAGTGGAGTAACATCTTTTGCCGTTAAATCCGACTAATCCGGCCGATAATTAAACACACAATGTTCAAACATCAGTCCACAACGCTAAAAACAAAATTACAAAAAAGTCTAAAAGCACAAATCATAATGGTTTAGGATACGGCCTGTATAACTTAACAAGTTCTAATCCACCATTGGTCTATTGTTGGCGTCAACCATCTGGAATCATAAGCGTTTTAGCTTAGTTGGCTTTGACAGAAATTATTATAATGTCAAAAGCATTACAAATTTTATAAAAAAAACACATGTAAAAAATTGCATTCGTCTATTTATTATAATGTTACGTTATTGCCTTGACCTCTTACTTCCTCTTAAAAACTCGAACTTAAAAATTGTCGATTGTTGAGTGCACTCTGATGTTATAATATTCGCGAAGGAATAAAATTGTTTCTTAGAAATATGACTGTTTATAAAATACGCCCCAAAAAGCAATTTGGCACATAGTTCATTCCCTTTATGTGGCATCCTGCTCCAACGCGCGAGCGACCATATATCGTGCGCCCGATCCTTTTAACACAAGATAATAAAATAACTTTGCTCGGAAAATCTCTGCCAACATTTTACAAAGTTTCCAAAAGGAACATTTAATGTTGCCTCCAGTACTCAAGACGCGTTCTGGTAGACGAAATCTAACACTGCTTCTTGGCGTCAGGCCAGCGTCTCTTCTAAGCATTCGTGTTACTTATGTTAGGTCATAAAATTGATTAAGGTCTATTGAAGATTAAGTCATAAGAAAATGTTAGTTCTACCCCCCATATTAACTACAAAAGACATAAAAAGAAGGATATATTGCCGAAACACGTGAAAAGGTCGACATTTTACGGTAATGGCGCTTTCGTGTATATTAGGTGTAAATCGCCCGTTGTAAAATTTAGTAGGCTTTCACGCACAAAACCTCGATTATACATAATATTAAAGTTGAGGGACTTTAAAGAACCGAAATGTTATTATAAAGGTTATTTAGCCTAGCCACAGCAATTATTAATATATAAATATTTAAATTATTTAATTAATGTGTATTTTTGTTTTGCATCTGCGGAATGTTAACATAGTCAAAGTTGAAATAATTAAATAGAAAGCTGATAATCTCAACATTTACACATAGTAATGTTTGTAACATTATCGGAAATGTATAATGGGCCATCCGCCACGCATCAACGAATTCGAAGCGGCAGAGGAGCGGTCCCATCAATGGCATCTATTCGAAAGTCACGTCACTAACGGGGTGGAGAAAATCTCTATCGGTGACAAACTTATTACACCGAGAACAAACGTTATTGTCTATGCTTCATATGTAATAGCATTGTTCTTATAAAATTAAACAGACTAGCTAACATTAAACAGACGAACTAATATTTGTATCTACCTATATATAACACTCATAAAACTATTTCATAACTTTAAGTTATTATATTAGAAATAATTTTGGCGAAAAAATTTAACACTTCTTTTCAGTTTCTCGGTTATGATAAATTTACTGATACTTGGCCGTCGACTGTAATTACAGTATTATTTTTGACGAAATACATAATGTCATGTCGAGTCAAGTATATAACATAATGTCATGTTTGCAACCAATCATACATAATAAAACAAAAGATATCTACCACAATTCTCTGTCTCAATGACGCGACAGTTCTGTCACAATAAAAGTATGAAATAATTACAGTAAATACTCTATCTTTTGAAAAGTTATCCTTACCAAAATCGGCGAGTTTGACATCGCCCATTTCGCTGAGCAGCACGTTGGCCGCCTTGATGTCCCTATGCAACTTCCTCTCCGAGTGCAGGTAGTCGAGACCGCGCAGAACTTCGCGCAGGATCACGGCGATATGCATCTCCTCGAAGCTTCCCGCCTTCATCAGGTCCAGCGCGGAGCCGCCGCCAAGATATTCCATTATGATCCATAGTTTTGTTCCCTGGAAATTAGACAGGAGAACGTTAGCAATAATAGTTTTACTTTAAACCATTGTAAAAAAAATCTACATTTATTAAAAATATTGCGTATAATAGCAACTGATCAAGATTTTTTTATATGAGAAAGTTTCGAGACGAGCAAACATAAGAAATGCAGTGTCGCCAAGAAAATTCCTATGTGGCACCGTACTGCGCTCATCCTCCTGAAAGATCAGTCCTTAAGTCTCATATGGTCAGTAATTACATTAGCTCTCAGTGCCTATCAGACCGAAAAACAGTAATGTTTGCACACTACTCCTCCACGGCAGAATAAGCGAACCAATTCACATTAATATCAATAACAGGAAATATATTGAAAATACAGGAAGTCAATTACAAGACAACATAACCAATGCGGGCGATAGTGGAAATAAATAATATTTAATGAAATACATTTGTAACGCGTTTTAATTTAGGTAGATAATTTTGTAACCATTAAATGGAAAGCTAAAAATAATAATATTAAGACCAAAATAAAATATTCCTGAAATAAGGGACATCGCTACTTTCTGATTTTCGTTACCAAAATCGAGGAAAAACACTCGCTCCAAAAATGGCATCTGGTTGGTACCATGTTACTTTTTTTTAAAAGTTAAGGAAGTTCATCAGTCATTTCCGTTTCAGATGAAAACAATAAGAAAAAATTATTTCAATATGAAATAGGAAACCAATTGATAAAATTCTGAACACGATAAAAAACCCGGTCTCCATACGTCAATTTTTTCAAGAGTTATCGTGACCACATCCCTAAAAAAATTCTCAAAGTAGCAATATTAGATGATTTTTCAAAATATTTTCATTGAATTAATTTAATTAAAGTTTTTTTCTTGATATGAGTCTATTCAAATTAGCACAAAAGTGCAATATAATTGTGACGGCGACCGCCGAATCGCTTGACCTTGACATGTCGGGTATAAAGTATTATCTACGTGTCAAATCGTGAAAAATCAACAATATCGATGAAGAGTTATAAAATACCTACGACACAAGCACAAGTTACGTATAACTTAAATTAAACATTATTTTATCGTGTTCAAGAAAGCTTCAGAAATAAAATAACTTGTATCATTCAAGTTCTCACTGCAAGGTTAGTGAGTAAATACGCAATCAAGCGTGTTGCGTCATAGCGTGCTTTTTAAATGTCAAACAACAATTCTTCTGATGCAAGCTCTACAAAAGACATGCGCTGTTGTTTCTATAAAGTGACACCGTGATCTAATATTCATAACATATAATCTCATAAGGTTATATTAATCGTATTTCTAACATTTCACAAAGCAAAAAAGTTACAGCCTATAAATGTCCCACTGCTGAGAACAGGCCTCCTCTCATTTCTGAGGGGGTATTTGGAACCGGGAAGAGTTCGCCATGCTGCTCTTATGCGCGTTGACGAACTTCTCATGTCGTCGAAATTTTTTTATTCCCCAGACATGTAGGTTTCCTCACGATGTTTTTCTTCACTGAATAGCAAGTAATAAATCAGCACTTAAAACTGCAAAACAGTTTTTGAGGTGCCGGCGCACCGGGGTTCAAACTCGGTTTACTCGCGTAATAGATTTAAGGCGAGCCGGTCCATGAGCTGCCATGGCTCTTAAAAAGCAAACATTTACTGAATTATGGTACGATGACAATGTCGTTGAAAACAATCCATAACCTGAATCGTGTTTACTACTACTCCTTTTTCGTTTAGCTACTCGAACTCGGTAAAATCAATATAATTTATAATATAAAGTAAATCATATACCGAAGTAAACATAAGATATACAGTCGTAGCAACAACACAATCAGTAATGCAACCCGGAAGACGACAATGGGAGCAGCGGAGCACATATCCGGCGCGAACCGTTCACGCTTCATCAGGTAACATTACGTACTTACGTACATACGAGTACCATATTCGTACTAGATATATACATTTCAATTGAATATGGTATATAAAGTCTACAGTTGTTAAAGGCAACCTTGAATTCAAACATGCATAAACAATAGAGTAGACGTTGGTTCTTAACCACTAGAAACTTACTTATGATAAAGCGGCAACAGCGACATGGTTTTGGGGTACGGACTACGAAACATGATGTCATTGGATCGGGCCCGCCATTCGACTATGGTCGTGGACGGTCCCCTAGCACAAGTTTTTAAGCTTAGTTGCAGTTGTTAATAGGAATATTAGTAATTTTAACAGCATTGCTAGTATTCTTTAAAAAAATATCTTTTATTGAAGTGTACATCCTTGTGGTTCGATGACCGTAAAATTTTAAAGTCACATCTGTGTGCAACCAAAAGGCGTTTCAGCCGTGTGGTAGCGGCTTAAGAGAATCTACTACCCCATCTCGTCCCGTGGGTGTAGTAAAAGTCGACAGAGGGAAAATTGAAACCAAGAGACGGGAAGCAGCGTCTTCCTGGAACATCTAATAAAAAAACTGCGGTTGCCAAACCGCCTGCCAAGCGTGGCACCTATGGTAATATCGTGCCAAATTAAGAGCTATAAACGTTTGTGGCAATCCATGGGGGAGGCCTATGTTAAGCAGTGGACTAGCGATATGCTGAAATGATGATGATGATGATGAAAAGGCGTTTCTTAATTTATTAGACAAACTCCATCAGCGGCTACAGTATTATGTTAACTTATTGCTAATAATATACGCAATGGAAGATTACGTATACGCATTAGAAGACTTGCTTGTGTAATTTACAATAAATGTAACAGTCGCTTCCTAGCCAGGCATGACCTGGTGACCTGGGACCGATTCTCAGCGCCGGCGACATTAAATTTATCAATTGAAACTTAAAGTGCCGAATTAATTTGCCGAAGTAGGAAATCATTGTTAACCTGCTTTACTGAGGAATCAAAAATATTTTAAAGACATGTTAAGTCCACCAACCCTCACTCAGCTTACTGCCAGACGGTTTGAGCCCTTTACAGCACCCATACTCACGGGGGAATGAGGTGTTTAAAAATTAAAAATTGTAATATTTAGTTTCCTAAAATGTGTAATATTCGTGTAAATATAATAAATCATTATATGCTTGACTATACTAATATTCGGAATTAATTATAACAAGTTAAATTTAGTTTATCAACATGTACAACATTTTGCTAAAACCTAAACTCTTTAATATATTCACATAACATTCTTATGAAGTAATTAACAACTACGAAGTTAAACAAACGCACAGAAAATGCCATGCATATATAATTATGTACCTACACTAAACTTAAAAAACCATTGTCTTTTAACACATACATTTGTACGGAACAAAGCCGAAAATTATGCATGAACGAACCAATGAACGCCTTTCATAAAATAGAAATTAATTAAGGTCAAGAAACGTCAAGTACTGTCCCGGATATGGTAATTTAGTATTTTTACGTCCCCTGAAGCACGCAAAATGTATTGTGTCTGCTTAACATACAGCTATAGCTTAGGTTCTTTAAATTACATTCATTTATTACTTATAAAGTACGTTCTTAGTATGTAAAAAACCATATTAAATAATTTATGGTAAAAACGTTGTTTGAATTATATTTTAAAAGTTTGAAAATACGATCAATTTATAAATGCTCGAAACTTATCATGCGTGATAAGTTTTTGACTTCACATAAAATATTTCACGTTTGAAATGGAAGTAAACAGAAACCCTCTTCAAACTTATGGTTCTCATCACTTTCTTCAAGACAGCTTCTACGAAATTTGCGTTACAACTCTGGAGCTTATATACCTAAAATAGACATTCAAAAGTAAGAATGAGGCGAGGTTTGTTAATTTAAGAACAAAACGAAGGTATAAAATAATCGCCATCATTTTGAATAAAGTACTAAATTTGCAAATTGGCCGTAAAAGAAAAATGTATACCATATATTAATTGCCAAATTAAGAAAAGGTTAAGATTGAAGGCATCCGATGGCGGTTCCCGGTGACGGTATTACTTTGCTTGTTCTTTTTTTTTATTGTAGAAAGTGACAAAACGAGCAAAACGTTCACCCGATGGTAAGTGCAACGTCGGCTCACAACAAATGCTGTGTCACCCAGAACATTTCTGTGTGACACGACACTGCGCCCGTCACCTTGAGACATCAGTTCTTAAGTCTCAAATACCCAGTAATTACGCTAGCTCACAGTGCCCTTCAAACCGAAACACTGTAATGCTTGCACACTACTGCTTCACGGCAGAATAACTGGGGTGGGTGGTACCTACCTAGACGTAATTATTTTTATTAATGTATATATAATTAGCAATAAATATATTGATTAGCAATTTAGAATAGCAAATTAACTTTTTTCTCTCCTTTACTTTAATTGATTTTTGCAAAGAACCGTCCTATACTGTAACCTCTCAAACTTTTCATAGTGTGAGGAAGTGTGGCGCCTCTATTACGTAGACACTAAATGTACTACACTATAAATTCGAAAATGTAAAATACATTCACAAGATAGGAGAAATCCTACTGTGTGGCAACATTTTATTATTATAAATTTAGTTATAAATTGAAAAATGCCCTACTTACTTTCAACTTACTTACTCTTACAGTGAAATTTTCTCTGATGGTAGGATTCCTATGCGGGAATCCGTCTAGGTAAGTACCATCCCAGGGCCAGTTATTCTGCCGTGAAGCAGTAATGTGAAACATTACTGTGTTTCGGTTTCAAGGGCACTGAGAGCTAGCGTAATCACTGGGCATATGAGACTTAGGAACTGATGTCTCAGGGTGACGGGCGCAGTGTGGTGAAATGTTCTGGGTAACACGAAAATTGTTATGGGCAGACGTTGCACTTACCATCAGGCGAACGTTCTGCTCGTTCCGCCACTTTTATCAAATAAAAAATAGGTCTAAATTGATATAATTATTTTCTTTAAATACTCATCACTCATTAAGTTAAAACGACAACGTTATTGTATTATTTCGCAACCGTTTCTTTTGAAATGCTTCATAGACTAAAATTAAATTCTTTAAATTAATTACTTTATAAGGAAACAAATATAATATTATGTAATTTTAAAGAGTCGTAGAACGCAAGATGTCCAGCGAGACATTTTTAAAACATAAATGACTTCTGGTGGAAATTGACGATTTCCTGATGGTCGAAACTGAAAATGAAAACTTATATAAAACAGTAAAATGGTATCAATGACTTTTTGCAAGTCCTGCTCAATCATTTTAGCGCCTTGTCTGCCCTCAACCTCACCTCATGAACAATCAAAAAAATTATCACAATATAAAATTTATTATACCAGAGTACCGCATTAATAATTATATTATTACATTTGAGTATATCCTCCCCAAAAATTAAAGATTAAATAGAGATTCTGTTGAAAAGTAAACGTTGAATAACGTAAGGATACGTAAAGGACGTTTTCTTCGTTAATATTTCATGCTATGTATCCTTCTCTTCTAAAGGCTTATCTGCACTCGTTTCGAGTCTGCCTTACGTAGGTTTTTGTTACCATGACAACGAACTGGCGTCGGTCGTTGGCCTCGCCATCGCGCCGACACCAAAGTAAAACAAAAATGTATAACTATTAATTCCTCATAGGGAATTTCCAAGGAAAGTTTAACTGAGCAAACGTGTTACAGACCTCGAATTGAAATCGAGCCTTAATAATACTAGCACTATGTAAAATTATATTTTAAATGAAATTCTTCTTAATGTGGGATGTTTCTTAGACACGTTCTAGGATGGGAACCCGCAATTAACGTCTAGGATTATGAATTTTAGAGACATTTACATATATAAAAACAACTAAATTTTGGACTGGGAATTGTTACCTTCATAATAAAATAGACGTATTCCTGTATTATCTATAGCGCATAAAGTCTACAGATAGCATAAGTTTATTACAGAAAATTGGCACGAACAGATGATTCAGGACCCTTATTTCATTCTCTCTTAAGTAACACACTACATATATCGCGTATATATCATATTACTCTACTATATAGTTAAAGTAATAAAAAATATTTACACGAGAGTAATCCTAAAAATCAATAATATCAATGCCGTTAATTGGTATATGCAAATTCGTATCCAATGACAATTCGTATCAATCAAATGTGTAAAATAGAACAATACATTTATTACTTCAAAAGGCATTTATTGCTTTACATTTAGGACCCGACCGTTACCATAACAACGCGTCTAGAACTCGGAACGGGCGCCGAGTAACTTCCTCCTCGCCTCGATAATTTCCTGGACTATTGGACGCCGCTATTCGCCTGTAAACAACTATGAAACCAATTTAAGTTCGTAAGGACTATGTATCATCTACAATAGCCGGGGAGAAACGTGAGTAAAGCCATTATGGAGGCCGTGTTTAAAAATACACCGAAGAAATCCCAACGTAGGCGGGTAATATAACAACGAAACTAATGTATTACATTCTTTTCCTGTGTAAAAGTAATATGCATATATATATATATATATATATATATATATATATATATATATATGCCTGTATTGTATTTTGCTATTGTAACTAAAAATAAATTCACTTTTTGAACATAATGTAAGTATTCCGGAGTGGAGACACAGAATAATATAATTTCAAATTCAGAATAAAACAGTAATAATCAGTTTTGTGACGAAATACGACTGCGACCAGAACTCACCTTGTGTTCCAAAGGAAAACAGAAAATCTCGTAAAACCGGAATTACTTTTAACCAAATTCTCCTAATACACAATTTAACAAAAGAAACAGACTTCGTTCGATGCCGTCTTTGTTTCCAAAGCAGTATCAATTTAAACCAAATGACACAAAGCTACGAACTTTTGTGGCAATCTATGGGGGAGGCCTATGTTCTGCAGTGGACTAGTAATAGGCTGATATGATGATGATGATGATGATGATGATGATGATGACAGAAATAAATGAAAATATACAATGCTCAAAAACGCTCAATTATATATATATACATTTTACCTAAACGACTACGGCTGTGTCGTTCAGCGGTGAGTATAGTGTATTTTTAAGAGGTAATTTTGGGTACGAACCTATCCGAAAGCAATACCATGGGTCGGGATGTAGGTATTGTGATTATCCCGGTATTTTTGATACTGTATACACTTCATCTTATTAAGAGAGTAAGGTGCATACGTAGGTTACGAGGAAGCACTAACATCTAAAACATCGTAGTTATATCGCACAGATGACTTCTGATCATTAACCGGAATACGCAGTAATTGGCATTGTAATTGGCCAAGAGGACATCATTAGATTAAACAATAGTAAATGAAACTATCCTGATCCACTTGAATATTAAAACATCTGTTTTCTACAGTGCATTTTAACCTATATACTACATTATAAATATTATATATATAACCAGAGCAAGATACAGTGGTACAGATAATCGACTTACACTGCCGGCCGTCCATACTGCACGAGCTTTCATCAATTAATGGTCATAATTCAATTTCAGAATAGCATTTCCAACTCAGTATTTCATACGTGTAGTAAGAGCATTTTCATAAGACGCATTCTATGCATTTCTGTTGAGCTATTTGAAAAAAAAACCGGCGTTTAACATGAGTAAGTCATTACGGTAAATTATTTATACATCTCTCCTTTTGACATTAAGAGGCTGCATTGGTCCGTGATGCGTAGGACGCATTCTAACATTTCAGAATATTAACTAACACAAATAGGGCAGATGTTTCAAGTAAACCTCTGGAGATTACCAACGCAAACTAAGTAACAAGTTAGGCATCATATCTAAGCACAAAGTTATGGAATGGTCGTGGAAAATCCGGAACATCTTTCCATTAGCAGCGTTGAAATATGAGCATTAACATTATTAATAAGTTAATAGTATGTTTTATTATTATTATATATATTTTTTTATTTGAAAACCAAAAAACAAGAATATACTAATACTAATATTATTTTAATCATTACAAACTATAGATTATATAGATAAATTAACATAATATACAAATCTACGGCATATAACAATGGATCATGTTTCATAATATGACAAAGTATATAATTTCTGTGTAAAGAGTTGTAAATATTTTCTTTACAATATTTACTTCTAAAAGATTTCCATCGTAACGATAAAATGAGTTATGGGTATAGTACCCGGCAACAGTGCAAGAATTGAAGCTGGGTATAGGGCGCAGGCAACACATTTCTGTGTGTGTTATGCTACTTGAAACAAAGAAAGAAATACTCCCCGATAATAACCAAATAAATTATTCATACAATGTCCGCATCTATCACAACCGTGTCAGATATGACAGTAGAAATAATAATCTTCAAAAGGAGCTTTTCCTTGTAGCATATTCTTACGTTGAAAGCAAAGTGTTCTATTTCATATTCTCTTCTTACATGCGACCGGGTGTTGATAATGTGAATTAGACTGTTTTTCCACTAATGTAATGGGCAACTGGATAATTTGTTGAACAGACAGAGCGACGAGAAGAACTATCTTAAACCGTAAAATATTGGGATCCGACCTCAAAATATCGTATAATTTAGTCACCTCATTTGTTGTCAAACGGAACAAGATTAATTATTTAATTTATTAATATTATTATTTTTGAACAAAAACAAAATATTACTTATCTAATAACACAGTATTTGCTAAAGATTTTATTTACTGTTACTCTATACAAACTATAAAAAAGTTGTTTCAGAAGTTATGCTTCCGGTTCCGGTTTGATGTACAGACACCTTTACAAAGTAACTTAGCAAAAGCCGTATATCAGAGAGGTATAAAAGCGATGTATCATCATCTCGTAAAATCCCCCTAAGGACCCTCTACGGTGTCGCATCGTAAGGTGAAAACTGCAAATGGCTCTAGACATACAGGAGGACGCAATAAAATCTTTAATGGTGTACTCCAATTTTAGTATTGAACTGAGCGAAGGTTTATTTTTTGTAAGAGCCTGAAAATAAATGTAGTTCCTGTTTTTTCTCCATCACAAGAACCACACTACGAAACGAGAGAAGATTACAAATTAAAAGGTAAACGCCTTTTTGTGTTCCTTTAGTTGTAAATTAAATAATTGTCATGTCATTTTATTTATTTCAATTCCGTACTATCTTTGAACTTACATTTCAGTTTCCCTTTTTTGAGGATATTGCGCGCACGGAGGAGTGTGAGTTAAAGCATAAAGCTTATATGTATTATATATCTTATATACCTTAAAATTGTATATAATATGAATTACAATTACATTAAATTCAATAAAAAAAGTCAATGAATTACGCTCGCATTTCGACCATTGGGAGACCACTAGTGTATATAAATGTAAGTGTTCGCTTAGGTGACATCATCTGACGGACTCGCAAGGTCTATTTAGAAAAACCCATAGTGCAAATATCGTCGATAGATCAATTAATCTTTAAACAAAAGTATGTATGTATCTAAGTGATACGCATTCGCCATTGTATTACACTATATTTCAATTTCACGACCGCGTGTACCTGACTTCTACACTATGGGTTCTATGGTTCACCTTGGTTCGAATCTCGGCCGGAGCCAACATTTGTGCAAAAACAAGTTTGTTTTCGGGTCTAGTCGCTGTGATTGTCCCCAAGTTTGCATCGTAACGTATCTCCGATCTTATCGCATGAGCATCGGGCGCGTGAATATAAGAACGTTTGAGTTCGTTGTGTTTGTGTGTGCACTGAGAGCTAGTGTAATTACTGGGCATATGAAACATAACAACTGATGTCGCAGGGTGACCAGCGCAGTGTGGTGCCACACAGCACTGTTCAGAGTGACACAGCATTTTTACGGGCAGTCGTTGCACTTGCGTGCAACAGGTCATCGTTTCTCGTTACAGGTTATCGTTTTGCATGTCTCGTCATTATCCAAAAAAAAAATTCTAAAGGTAACTAGTACAAGCGATTACCGTTGGAGATACGTTCTAGTAGTAGGCAACCTCATACCGACAAACAGTTTAGGACAAGCCCCTTGATTGAGATTGAGTGATGTCCTTCCTCAGTGCGCGGGAAATAAATGGTAAAGTTGACTCAGGAACGTTAAGAAATGTAGTTCTAAGCTTCCATCCGAAGTGGTTAACACACTGTTTTGTAGCTCTAGAAGCACCTTGAAATAATAGTACATTTTCCGAAAATGATGGAGACAGAATAAATTTGAGAAAAGTTAACTTATCACAATCCATGCAGATAAAAAAAGTCTTATCTTTATAACTGTAAAGACCGTAAGTAACGACGCAATCACAAATTTAAATTTGGAACGCTCGTTTTACGTAGGCTTAAGATTTCGTGAAACAAATGAGTGTGGCGCGAGTGACATTACGCAGTATACGAGTGGCTTTACGATTTAGGTGCTACTTCATATATGTGCAATCAATTATTCAGGCCAACCCCGTGGGGGATAAATTGGGAAAGCTTTGTAACGTGGCTGCAGTTAAAGTCATGTAATTAACAGCTTAACGATCCATGTTTTGATTCTTACTTTAGTCATTACACGTTCAGCTTTAGACGTAAATTCGAAATACTTTATCACTCCTACAATTTTATCGCTGTGGAAACGAAACCGCCATCGGAAATGTTAAATTGTGCGACACGTATTTGTAATTATGATAAGATTTTCAACTGCTGACGACCGCGTGACATAGTGGTTTGATTACCGGACTCCCCCGCCGGTCCCGGGTTCGAATCCTAGCAGGAGCCAACATTTGTACAAAAACACAAAATTGTTGGTTTTCGGGTCTGGTTGTGTTGTGATTGTCCTTGTGTCTCTGACACTGCACCTTAGCCTACTAATCTAAAAGTCTAATCGCATGAGCGTTACATCTGGCGCGGGAAATTGGGACGAGTGGGAGCCCATGAGTATGCGCGTACTCGTACGTGGCACTATAATATCTCCTGGGTAGATGCTAAGTTCTGACTGCATTCGGTAGTCGTTACAATGGGCGAAAATCGGCCAGGAGGAGATCACACTCGATTTCAATTACACCAGTAGAAAAGTGGAAGTGCAGAAGTCTAGAAGTCAAATACTCTGTCGTATTTGACTTCTAGACTTCTGCACTTCCACACTACACGCGAAAATCGGCCAGGAGGACATCATCACGATTTTCAACATGAAATTCAAAAAAGATTCAATTATTATTAAGTTATTTGCGAACAACATTTTTTTTCTGTTCTGTTCCGTAACATGCACTTTTTAAACATGAATTTTGAAGGATATTTTTAAATGCGTAGATAGTTTTCAACATTGGGCACATTTGTCTATTTGTACATATAATGTCCCTCTTAGAACAAATAACGATTAAAGAAATTATAAGGCAAATAAACTTAGAAATAATGACAGACACGCAAGTAGATGCGTTGTCAAAATAAAACTTTAACTCTCATAAGTTACACTGATCCACGAGTCATTATAATTGATTAATACTTTTTGAGTAACTATTTTCATCATTAAGGAACACAGATATGATACTTATACTTAATAAAAATTATGACAGTACAAATGGATGGTACAAACGGCCAACGTTTTACGTTGGTCGATAACTTCTCACAGACCCCTGGGGAGAGGTGAAACATAAGCCATAGCTTATCGGTATTAAGGACTAAATTATTAACGTTACCGAAACATTTTTTTAAATAATGATATTCTTCGAAGCCGCTAGGAACCAGGGTGAATTACAATAATATGCGGCAGTGTGTAAAATATTTTTTTTTCTGTTATCTTTTCCCATATTTACAACCTGTTTCCCATATTTACAAAGCTGTGTGCCCGCGGCTTCGCCCGCGTGGAATTCAGTTTGTGACTACATTCAAATAATTAATATACATATTTTTTACACTCTTCTAAGCTAATATTTTTTTTAATAAAACATTTTGTTTACCTGGGAGCCTTTTTTGTGGTTTTTTTAATGTTTTTTTTTTAATTATTTATTTCACTCCTTTATATTTTGTAATTTCTGTTGTTATCTGTGGTAGACATATATAAGTTTATGAGTGGCTTAAAGCTTCTCTGTACACAACGTTTGACGTCGTGTTATTTTTTGGTAGCATAATGTACTATATCTCTGGAGGTCCATGTATGATAAAGCAACTTAGTTGGCCATGGGAAAAACACTCTGATCGTAGGTCGATTCCAACCATAAAGAAGATTTGTTCCTGGTTAGATGTTTTCACGGCAGCCGTTTGAAAGGTCGGTCCGTGGAAATCATTGGAATCCCGGGATGTTAACACCAAAAATAAATCGCTGTCCTTGATGAAATATTTTAATTTATACTGCATTAATTTTTTTATTAGATGCCCGCATTGGAGCTGCGTGGCGGACTATTCCCCGCTCCAAAACCCTCTGAGAAATAAGAGGAGGCCTGAGCTCAGCAGTGGGACATTTATAGTATGTTACTTTTTTTCTTTTTATGCCCATCAGTGGTCCAAATTCGACCATAATTCATATTTTTTTTTAAGTTCCAGCAACATTATTAAATTTTATGGAGACATGTCGACATTGTCATAATGAACACAAATTATGAATGTTTTACTTTATTCAATTTGATTTATTTGTACGACTAATTATACATCCGATAGGTGTCCGGCAGAGTAGAATAGCACCTACCTCTTTCATACCGAGGTGTCGTAAGAGGCGACTAATGAACTGTACGAACAGCCTTTATTCATGCAGAATAACATCATTATATGCAATGCTGTCACTGTACTACTCGTGGGAACGCAATGGGAAGTAAAATTTTTGACTCGTACCAAAATGGTGGCGAAGTGGGTCGCCATCCGTCACGTCTCGTTTCTAACGGGAGAAAAAAGTGGGCTGTCGCGTCTGCCTACTCCTTATACGCGAAAAAGGCGTGTCTGTATGTACGAGTATGTTATATATATATATATATATATATATATATATATATATATATAAATGATAGCTTCCTTGCTTCTTCTCCATACAAACTTTAACTATGCCTAATCTCACATTCCTTCGTGCGCGCAATATGCTTAGAAGAGTGTACAAAGTTTTCTCTTCACGTATCATAATCATTTTCGCCTATCACTAGTCCACTGCTCAAAAAAAGGCGTCCCCCATAGATTTCTACAAGTTTGTAGCTCTCAGTTTTGGTCGGTAACCGCAGATACTCCTGGAAGACGCTGCTACCCATCTCCTGGTTTTATTTTCCCTTCGTCGACTTTTACGAGACCGACGGGATGAGATGGAATGGCAGATTCTCTTAAGCCGTCACCATACGGCACTATTAATATATGAATAAATGTTTTAGGAACACATACGGGACAAAAGATATTCATGATTTTAAGCGACAAGTAGGCAAATATTCAGTAGGACGCGCATTTTATTTTGTTTTTGCAAAAACACGATCGTAAAATCTAAACAACTCTTCCAAACAGTGTTGTGTAAAAGGCAATTTTTATCTACATGAAATTTCCCAGACGATAAGCAAATTTAATTAACTCTAACTCTTTATTATATTAGTGTACAAGTGTAGGCGGAAACATCACAGATTAATAACTGTCAAAAGCACAAAATATAGGTATATATTACTTGAAGCTATATTTAACCAATTTAATTATTACCTATAACCTATAGTTCCGGTAGTAATCATGAACTTGATTTAAATGTTGTAGTCAAAGGCCGATGACGCGCCGAAGGAACTAGTCTCCCTTATGACTGACTTGGATTGAGGACTCCTTTGGTCCTAGCCAAAATGATAATCTTAAAACGTTTCTATACTGACTCCCGACTTTATATAAATCCTGAGATCAACCAAAATCACAAAACAAACTTTAAAACTGAACGTGGATATATGTCTACCGCTGCCGTGGTGTTATTGATTCTGAGACTGGATACATCCTTGATGTCCTCGTGTATCTAACACTACTTCCGCACTAACCTACAAGCGAATTGCATAAGTTTTTCAAATAAAACGCATAGGCAAGAACTAGTAATTACCTGTGTTCGCGTGGAATTATCTGATCTGGCTTTTACAATAAATACATCCTGTACAGTTGATACCATTTAGGAGTTACCGGGAGAGTTATCGCTGTGTCGAAATCGGTACATCGAATCTATGCAAACAAAATCAAGAGAACAGCTTGTATTCAATATAGTGCTGTGCAAATAGAATATTTCCACTGTGAGAAATTTGATTCCAATTTCATTGGCAACAGTTGATTGAAATCACCAAGAATTGGCGAACTGCATTAGGGACTTTTCCACGTGATTCGGATTTTACCTCGCGTCCGACATACACAGGCGGACTGCGAAAAAATGAAAACGGACTAACTCAGTTATGATCTCAAATCAGAGCTCCCCTGTTACTTTTCATTCAGTTATTCTTTTACAAACTGATACCGATGTTCTTATTGTCCACATATGACGTATGACACGTATGATTATTTCACAATAAATAACGTACTTATTTTTTTTTCTTTATATAACATAAAATGTATCTGTAACTGGTATTTTTAAAGTAAAAGTGGTAGGACCATTGCCGTCATTTATAATAGTGAAATGTGACATATTCAAACTTCCCCTTCCCGCTTAGGCTAAAAACTAAAGCCTTATACTTGTAGTCACATGTAGCTGGCCTCACACTTCTGTTGTATGCTCTCCTTGTGCTGTCTTATAATATGCCTCATAAAGCACCGCAAAACGTAGTTCGTTGCGTTCCTGACTATATTTTGCCGAGTTAAAAACAACTACATAGTTAACAAAATAACACAACCTTGAAAAAAAATAACAATATCATTATTATAAGCATTTTGTTAGTGTGCCAGCAAAAAAGGTAAACTTTGAAAACGTTAAGATATAGGGACAGAATCTGATGTCCTGCTGGCCTGTTTCGAACGCGGCGACAACTTTCGAGTACTATCAAAATAATAAATATCGATAGCGCGGGAGATAATATAGTGGCGCAAAAACTAAAGCAACAATATCCTTTATTGACTAATGAAACAACACACTGCGTATTTGTAAACCCCTAACCTGGTTGCAACCACAGCTTTTTGTATTCCGTCTGATAAGCCCTTTAAACTAAAAATAATCAATATTATACTTTCTTAATACAATTTTATACTAATTTATTATTAATAATAGACTGTGATCCGAAAATAAAAGTGAAAAAATTGCCTCTCCACAACTTCGTAAAATTAAAAACCATTTTAAGACCTCGTTAGTTGCTACGTTTGAGACGAGTGGTGCCATTTCCTCAACTAAATTAAATTAAGTAAGCCTTTCAGCGAGCCGTGGAGTGACAATTCAGTTTAGGAACACAAAATTAGATTTTTCAAGAATTCACGTAAATTTTTAATTTATTCTTCGATTTTTTTTTTGTTGCGGACTTCAAATACAATGTACTATAAAGGAAAATTATATACATTTCAAGAGTCCCAATTTACCCCGAAGAGATTTCTCTTGGGAAATAGGGTAGGTAATGCTAATCGCATCAGAACGGGACAGCAGGCATGCTACGTTCGCAGGGTTCAGTCACGGAGATATCGACAGAATGTAAATGCTTCAGTAATTTCATTGGGGGTTCAGAAAGGGCTCAGCTGAGTCGTGCCCGAGACGCTGCTGTCTGGGTTTAGCGTTGGGATGCATGCGATTAGACAAACTGCTTAAAAATATACTGCACACTAGTAAATGTCTCAAACATTATAAAATAATCATATTCACTAGACTACTATTATCTTTACGATATTAAATCAAAAAGAATAAAAATTAACAATTAACGTTTATTTTACTTACATAAAATATAACGTGATTACAGACGTTGCAAAAGGTTAATTTTAAGGTTGCAGTTAACAATCAATGTGAATGTTATTAATTTGGTAAATTATTAAAACAGCTTTTATTTCAGACATAACAAAGATTCTTATTCTTCGAATTTGATTCGTTCTTCAAATTTATGGACTTAAAAAAGGGAATTTCGCAAGTAATTGAATTTCGTAAATAATTAAGCTGAGCATTTGCATTTCAGTTTAGTCCGAGGCATTAACAATTCATGAGGCGGTAATTATTAGCGATGCAAATGCGAGCGTCTGTAGCAATACAACAAAGCTAAATATCCTTGACCCAACGCCGGCCGGCACGTGCACTTTTACTATTTCGAGCTTCTATAACTTGTAATGCGTTTGTACAGAAAGTTAAACTAGCGATGAAATCTATATTAAACTAGCGACCCGCCCTGACTTCGCGCGGGTGCAATTTACAAATGAAGAAAATGAGAAGTGCACTTAGCAAAAAAACATTCAAGTACAGAAAACATGTGACAGCATTACTGACAAACTTATTTTCGAACGTCATTTTTTATTGAGATTTTATTACGAAAACACCATACAAATTTCCGACTTTTCCGGCAGATTTTACAAAAAAAATCTTTCATACAAACCTTGCCCTGACAATTACGAACACAACAAAAAAAAAATCAGCCATATCGGACGAGCCGTTCTGTGAATCAAAATGTTTAAAAACTATTTAGCGATAATAATATTTGAAAGCCCTAGCGACACTGAATTCTGTATCGTTTAAAAATACATTGCTGGAAAATAAATAAATTATTTATTTATTTATTTAACCTTTAATGCACTAGTGGTACATATGGCGGACTTAATAATCAATGAAGACGGTCAATAAGAAAGCGTTACATTATACAAATCCCAATTTGATGACGCCTACATTATAAATTAGTGAAAACACATCAGAAAATAAACTTTAATATACAGCTTTTATGCACTGCATTGTTGAGCTGTCTGCCATATACACATCAGTTGATCACTTGAGCCAAATCCGCGTATTTGAGACACAATAGAAAAACTCCCACGCGTCAACAGTTGTATTATGCGTCGCTGTTACGGGTTCGTTATTACACTACAGAGTAGCGGTGATGTTAAGTGCCCATTATTTCAACGAATAGCTGCTTACGTGACGAAACGTCTTAGTTTCTAATGATAATACCGTTACATAATTAATAATATTTACAATTATTGCATACAAAAAACACTTTTGAAAGGTGAATTAGTTTAATTCGTGTATTCGCAATATTTGAAGTTACGTACACTTCCATACTACTCTCATCCCGTAGGTGTCGTAAGAGTCTGCTAATGGACGGCTTGGAAAATCTTTTGGCTTCCGACAGATGGCAAAATAACCATTTCGAAAAGCACAAGGAGTCATACACGGACCGGTGACCGGTACTACCATCGTCATTGGCCACACGTGGGCATCAGTGGGCTAATACGACAAATCTCCCCAAGTTTTGAATAGCCTATGTCCAGCAATGGACTCCTTCCACATTGCACTCCTTCTCCATATAAACTTTAACAATGCCAAATCTTACATTTGTACATGCGTGCAATGTGCTTAAAAAGGGAGTACAACGTTTTCTCTTCACGTAATAATATTTAGAAAAGTAAATTGTACGGATCCACAGTAGCTCAGAAACCGGACGCTCTCCTTAAATTTTATGAAGCGCGAGTGACAAATTTAAAATTTGTTTGTTGTAATTTTAAAATTGTTCTTTAATTTTAAGTACTGATTTACCACGTGCTATGCTGCGAAGGAAAACCCGCATTGGAGCAGCGTGACAGACCCGTCTCCAAAAGCCTCTCAGAAATGAGAGGAGGATTGTGCTCAGCAGTGAGACATTTATAGGGTGTTATTTTACTTTTATCGTACGAATCAGATTTATAAGTCCTCTCTCCGTAGTCAGAGTTCAAAATAGTCTAGAATAAGAAATAACAAAAGAAGGTATAAACTTACTCTTAAGTAAAATTTGTATCCAACCAAAAAGTAATTGTTAACTTATTATTCCTTATTATAATTTTTACCCCTAATCAATTCTGAACTACTCTTAATTACATATGAGCGTGCACTGTTACCTATCAAAACAGTTTTTCAATGCATATTTCCATTTAAGTAGCAGAAACTCCTTCATATTATATAAGCAAAAAGTCGATTAAGAACGTTAAATCCCGTAACCATTTCAAACGCTGCTGTCACTAAACAAGACGTCATTAATATAAAGGGCTCACTGTAAAGCTACGTTATCCCCAACAGACGAGAGATTAATGAGATTAAGTGTAGCAATGGTAGATTTGAAATCAGGTCACATTACCATAAATCCTTTAACAAAAGAGCAACCAAATTGGCAAATAATTAGTTATTTATAAATGAAAATACTACAGGAAATAGCAAGAATTTTAAGAAAAAGCCTACTGTTTTCTATAACAAATTGAAACTTTAATAGGTACCTAAATTCTTGTGATGAAGGTGAACAAATCCATCGCTAAAGCAACGGCAGCACCAATGATGAAGTCGTTAATCTTTACCCTCAAGTCCGAGATCCTTGAGGAATTGCGGAACCTGAATGGATGTAATCAACGCTTGTGAATACACTTATAATCCGTCATTATCATAATTTCAGCCTATCACTAGTCCACTGCTGAACATAGACCTCCCACATAGATTGCCACATAAGTTTGTAGCTCTCATTTTGGGGTGATTTTGCCTTGTGTTTTGGGTTGTGTATGCTTGGCAGGCCGGTTGGAAACCGCAGTTTATTTATTCAGATGTTCCAGGAAGATGCTGCTGCCCTCTGATTTTAATTTACCCTCGATCGACTTTTACGACATCCACAAGATAAGATGTGGTGGTAGATTCTCTTAAGCCGTGGGCCATATAGTTACTAGATCCAATTTCTATTGAGTCGCGGCCATTGCTTTAATCACATAAATATCAGTCTCAAAAATATATTTAAACGGCTAAATACAATATCACAACTGTCAACATGCTACGATAGATGTTGCCTACGTTACAGAAATGAAGAGCCTGTTAACTAAGTGACGAACTGTATTTAGGTTGGCCAAAACTAGAAAGTATTTTCTTAGTAGATCTACACAATTTTATAACAAATTCCTAAAAGTGAGACGCAAAAAACTGACATAGAATTCAACAAACTGGTCAGGAAGACATTTTAAGAAAAAGCGTGTTATAAAATAGATCATTACATAAAGGATTATAAAATAGATCATTAAATAACTCTTAATCTGCCCTTGCCAATCCCCTGGCTACCAAATATTTGATATTGTAATTAAATAATTTCATTTTATACATGAACATTATGTAATAATAATTATATTTAAAAAAGAAAGTTTCTTGGCGGTTCTTCTCTGAGGTCTTATTTTTTGAACCGGTATAGATTTTGTACATTCATAAGAGCTTTATATATACGCCTAAACTGAGTAAAGAAATTTTGACTTTGACCGTATGGCCTAGTGGTCAGAGTTGACTTCTACACCGCAGGTCCTGGGATCGAATACCAGCTGATTCCCAACATTTGTTTGGTTTTCGGGTCCGATATTGTTGCACATGAGATATTTGTGTATGTAAAACATACTCACGATACTAAAAAAATTCGAAAGTAGCATCATTTTTTTTTTGCAAAAATTACAAACTTCCAGCTAGTTAGAAAGTTAAAATATAGAACAGTATTACAAAAAAAAGAAAACCCATCTATGCGAATAAATACTATCGGCAGAATCATGTGCAGTGTATAGATAGTATACGTCCCATATAAAAAATCCCACGCGTGATGCCTCACGGGAAATTAGTTACGCAATCTATTGTTCCTTTCTAACAACGAACCACTTGAGACCTTGGTAAGCCTTGCGGGCAATCACTTCCGAAAAGTATCTATAATAGTTACACCAAGACAAACCTGGATAAAAAGTGTTCACTTGTCCTAAAGTTAAATATTTTTGTAAGTGAAACTTCTTAGGCGGCGATTCGATAATTGGACTAAAATTGGGATTGAAATTTAGGCACATTTCGTTACATAAGAGAGAAAGAGAGCTATATCTAATACACTGTTTTAAATTTAGGTTCATTTATTTTAATTTTTATCAAATTTCTAACATATAAGTTTCACTTCGGTCACGTGTACTGAGTTGCACGAGTGCTTTTTTAATATTCTCAACGCCCCAATATGTCAGGCCAGAGGAGTACAATAATAAAGTTTATACAACGTATCATCGCCGAGTCCTGTAAAAGTTTGTCGTATCGCAATACCACACGCCTCGTACCTTAGACGAAGCTTTAGACGCCTCATGAGTATTTGCGATGGATATTCCAACATACATCGGATGCCCCAATGTTTCTCTGGCATTTAATTTTAATAGTTGCTAAGCGGAACAGTTTACTGTCATGCCACACTCGTGCAGATGCGAGCTGTTTCATTTGTTCGCTCAGATCTATAGTGTTTCCCGTTGGTACTTCGGGCGGATATAGCGTGCGACTGCGATATAACGTACCAAGGTGACTTTAGTTCGATCTGTTACCAACGAGTCGTTTTTGGTAACAGTGTTGTTTTATTATAGCCTATATGATATAATCTATAATTAAATAATATAGGCTGTAAAAATTTAACGATTTCAATTTTAAAATGGGCACCGCAACAACCAAAACACGAAACCGAGAGAGAATATGATACAACGTGTATGTATGGTAAAACCAGAGTACCAAACATCATTTTTAGAATAAACAAAAAATCAAAGTAAGATAATCCGTCTGCGTCATGAAGCGACTGAAACAATAATTTAAGTGGGGGCGATGGGCAGCTTGTATCTTGAGCGCAGAACATCTTCCTAGGATTGACGACGTAATGCAGTTCAATAGAGTTGGGTGATGAACGTAGTCATGATACTGTAATAAATATATATTTATCGGATATATGATTAAAACTAATGGCGTCACTTTTTTTTAGTTCAAATAGGTCGGCTAAAGTCGTTAAAAAGGAAGTTAAGAACTAAAAGCGAATACGACACTTTGTATTCTCATAACAAGGAAGCATTCACGACAGTTTTTGCAAGGAAATTATTTTATTAATGGAAGTGACGAAACGACCAAATTATTCACCTGATGGAATAAAAGAAAACAGTCGGTCCATAACAATTGATGCGTCATCCAGAACATTTCTACGTGACGCCACACTTCGCTAGTCACAATGAGGTATTGGCTTTAAGGTTTCATACTGTGTTTACTGGTGGTAATAGTTCCTGTACAGGAATCCGTCTAGGTAGGTTCCACCCCAGGGCCAGTTATTCTGCCGTGAAGTAGTAGTGTGAAAACATAACTGTGTTTCGTTTTGAAGGTTACTGTGAGCTAGTGTAAGCACTGGGCATGTGAGACTTATGAACTGATGTCTCACTGCGCCCAGTGTTGTGTCACACAGAAATGTTCTGGATGACACAGCATTTGCTATGGGCAGACCTTGCACTTACAATCAGGTGAACGTTTTGCTCGTTTCATCACTTTTCCAATAAAAAAATATATATGCCCTGTAATTACACTTACAGATTGACGTCAAAATAACTGGCACTACGGTGGTATTTATTTATTTAAACTTTATTTGCGCAAAAGTTTACAAAAAGACGGACTTAATGCCTAGAGGCATTCTCTACCAGTCTTCCTTTGGGTTGAGCAGAGAGCATGTTAAGGGTGCTTGGTGCTAAGGTTTAAAATAATTTAAGAAAAAAATTATAAACAATTAAGTGAAAGGAAACAATGGTATCTACCTAAATTTAATGATATCTACCTAAACGGATTTCTGCACCCTACCGCCAATGTGTTTGACAAAAATCACGCACTTGTAACTGTATTTAAAACATTTATATTTACGGAAACCGGCAATAGAATATTGCTTTCATACATAATTTAACATAAGTTGGTTCACTGAATCATGTACATACATAAACTACAAGTTGCCCGCTTTGAACCCAAACTTATTGAGTCTGTAATTCTAAACAATGAGAGGTAATTGACACAGAATCCTTGTCGTGTCCAATCCTATCAGCGACACGCTCGCCTTTGAGATAATTTAACACAGGTGTAAATGACACGTTGTCCAGATACAATAAACTGACGTTAACGACCTACGAGCTATTAATAATCGAGTACCCTACTCTAGAGAACTGATAACAGTTAAAACTAGAAGAATTGGATAGAAGACAGAACATACAAAATTATGACATAACGATACGAACTGTCTGTTGAATACTATTTATAATATATAATCATTAATAAAGGCTAACATTGCGCAACGGAAAATAAATAGAATATTTTAATCATTACATTTTACTTTAAATATTAATCAGTACGCACTAGACCTAAACACCTACGTTAAATGTACACAATATGCTGACCTACATTCATTATATTTATCCACAACACCCTTTTAAAAATGAAGACTGTTACGTGAACCATAAAGAATAAAACATTAAACGATATTACAAGAATAACGAGCATAATCCTCGCAGGATTTTCTCGAGCCGGCGCCGGCCTAAAAGACAATATCTCCGCGGGCGTTTTCACAAGAAAGTATAATGGAAGATATCAAAATCAGCACGAGCCCAATAAAGAAAAGAGGAAAAAAGGAGACATTGTTAAGATGACCTGTTATTATGTTTTTTTTTGTAATAAGCCGATAAAATTAAAAGAGCATATTCTCCGTGAAAGATCCATTGTTTCGAAATGGCTCATTATCTCATCTTTTCCAGTTATAATTTAGATTTAGTATATATTACTTGCTAATATTTTTATTTAAAATGTTCATAACAGTTAAATAATTAAAAGTAGCTTTACAATAATAAGATATTAACCAAAAACACATTAAGATAACTCAAACTTGTATTCTTTTGCGTGCAGCTATGGGCTGGCACGAAGTCGTAGAAAAATGGTGAAAGGAAGTTGCTCACGTGTCTCGTCAACTTGTATCTCCTAAAAATTGGTATATGAACGTTTCATTTCCAGAACCAGTGGCGCAAACGCAATACTCCTATAAATTTTCTTCTATTCTGTCACCGGCAGAAGATTTACAACGCAATATTGTAAGCAACGTGATCGTTTATTTAACCTTTGTATATCATCTCCAATTCACAGGTCAGACATCAGAATTGGTTTTTGAAATCAAGCCAGTGTCACTACACAAGTAATACGTGACAATAAAACACATGTTTTATCAGTTTTTAAATTATCTAACCGCGTTTACCTCTGCAAGACAGAATCCGTAACGATGTTATCTGCAGCAGAACTAGAGTAACTGATATAGCCCTAAGCATCAGCAAGCTGTAGTGGCAATGGGCCAAGTGGTATATGGGTATATAGCTCGTAGAACTGATAACCGTTGTGGAAGAAAGGTCTCAAGTTGCAACTGGTACTTACGAAGTCTTCGTAAGAAGTTCGGGAAGTCGATGGATGCTGGCAATCTATGGGGGAGGCCTATGTTCAGCAGTGGACTTTTGATGGTGAAATGATGATGATGAACCGTGTTAATACATAACATCCAGCGACGACGACTTTAAATTCCAATAAACTCATAAGATTTAACCTAGGACTGTAATATGCAAGCGCGTGTTTTATTGTTTTCATAAAATAACATATAACCCTCTATCAAATTTCATCAGCGTAATGGAAGTTAAATTTGAAGCAAGACTAAACATTGCCTAATGAATTCGAAAGCAAAGAAAGCGCCGCAAAATAGGCACATTCCACCGGAGTGGCGACCGGGGACCGTTCGGGGAACATCCGGCGCAGGGAGACGTAAGTCATTTGAGAGCGCCCGCTGCACTCCACAGCCTTCGGGCGAGGCAACGAGATGAATGAACGCGACAAAACCAACCGTGCATTAACCCACGAATGCTTACAGCGATATGGTGCAGCACTGTTTAAATAAAAGGTTCCTTATTTGGCGCAAATGTTTTGTACAAATCTGCCAATAAACAAATGTCGTTTGAAGATCTTTGTTACTAATATGTAGTGTGTATATCTAAAACGTACGTATTGTCTATTTTAGTTAAGTTAAATATGAATACGTAACTATATTATCAATTAAGTTCATAACACTTTAATAAACTAAAAATAATATTTCCATTAAATGTATGTATTATTCCAGAGTAAATTGACATAAAAAAAATATTTCCCACCATAATAACTCCTAAAAAAATTGCGTAAGCAGCTGTTCTTTCGATAATTTAACACCTTAAACATCGACCACTTCATATCAATAAATATCAATTTACGTTAACAAAAATAACGTGGAAAAGAAATGTATTTATCACTTTGAATAAGTTTTATTTTAAATTGAATGTTACTTGTTTTCATGCATATTTGTAAATTGAAGTAATTTGCCAATTAAAATGGAGTACAGGAAACGAGATAACTCAAGAACAATCTTCGGACACAAGACCAGTTACCAAAAAATGTAAAGCTGCGACTATTGACAAATATTCCTTCTCGAGTTACTTAAAATTCATATTCTCTAAGTCTTTAGTATTATAACGTTAATCATTAGTCAGTCAGAAATTTATCTTTCCTTTGCTTAATATGCATATCTCATCTCTTTAATATTATTCATACTTTAGTATTTACAACCATAACATATACACGAACAAGAGAGTTAGTAAAAGATCTACTATCTACTTGTAAAAGTAACTGTCTATTGCGTAAAACAATATTAAATTTATCAACGTTATGTATGTAAATATACGAAGTTTGCTCAAGTGGCCCCGGACAAGAATGTGTTGCGTAACAAACCTTGAAATGGTCTCTGATGGCTGGAAATATTTGATTCACTCACCTGTAACAAAAAACGATAAATTGTTGTGAAATCATAAATTATCAACGAGAACGTGCGAATAACTTTAATAGACAATTTGTATATTACATGAGAAACACATCACATAATTCCAGTAAATAAAAGTATGAATCTGCAATGATTGTATCTGCAAATGTTTCTGGAATTTATGAATTTACCGCTTTTTTCTTTTTGTTAAAACTTCAATTCAATACTTCGTGAGTATAAAAGTTCGGACCTAACATGAAATTTACTGATTTCATAAATATAAGTAAAACCTTAAACTAAGTTAAGTTTGTTTCATCGTAACATCTTGAAAGGTTCCGATTCAATTTAATCTATAGTTACATAAATATTAGAACGTACTGTGAACAAACTCACCGCTTGTTTATATATAGATATTTAATGTGTCAGTGTTTAAGTTATATGATTTACGAAACCCGTCAAATTGACGGGTTTCGTTAATCTAGTGTTAAGATTATAAATATTAGTATATATTATAAATCATTATATATAAAAAATATAAGATTATAAATATTAGTATTTAGTTTATTTTGGGATGTTTATTAACTTTGAAATACATAGGATAAAAAAATCCATTAAAAGCCATTAAAAAGCTCTTCGACCCAGTTACGTTTAATAACAGAAGGAACAGTTCACAACAGGATTGATGAGCCTGAGTTAGACGAAACTGGTTTTAGTTAGGTTACTATTGGTAGCCGTGGTAGCTCAGGGAATAGGCGCTCGCTTTAAATTTCATGGTACGCGAGTAACCAGGGTTCGATTCCCGGTGCCGTCACCACTATAATTGTTAATTGTAATTTTAAGTGCTGATTTACCACGACGGTGAGGGAAAACATCGTGAGGAAACCTGCATGTCTGAGAAATTAAAAAAATATTTCGAAGATATGTGCAGTCCGCCAAGCCGCATTGGAGCAGCGTGGCGGATTCTTCCTAGCTCCAAAACCCTCTCGGAAATAAGAGGAGGCTTGTGCTCAGCAGTGAGACATTTATAGGCTGAAACTTTTTAACTAATATTATAGATTATCAAGCTATACACATATTTTTTTATTGGATTAAGTGGCGAAATGAGCAAAACGTTCGCCTGGTGATGCATGGTGCATGGTGATAAGTGCAACATCTGCCCATAACAAAAGCAAATGAAGGGAAAAGTGATGTGTGTAAATGCTAGTGGAACATTTTGTAGTAACTTTTACAATTATATCAACTATCACCGTAACAGTCATAAATTCTACAGATGCCTTATAATTATATAATATTTAGTGAAAATGTCTGAATTACAAATATTGTTGTATCTACGCTTGAACTTTTTTTAAGAAACGAGATATTATTTATGAACTTAGTAAACTGACGAATGATTCCCAAACATTTTTATTTTTTGTAAGTCAACCGACAGGCAGTTAGGATAGTCTATCTGTACATTTATAATGGAAAGAGGATAGACACCTACAGGTTGTGATATCCTCAGTTACAAGGTAACGGTTGTTCATCTAGAAAGAACCGCCGAAATACGACTTCAAATCTTATACTTTTAATTTTAATATATGCAGCTTACAAATTGTAAACATAACTATACAAGTAAAAAAAAGTATTAAGAATTTTCCGCCAGAACTTACCGTTACCTATTTCAATTAAAATTAAAAATTCGGATCAAATGTTGCTATTACAAATGTTATTTCGGTTGAGGTATTTTACACATCAGGTAATGAATAGGACCATATGTTGCGTCAATAACATCAAGTTTACACTTAACTAATCATCAATGTTTGTAATGACCTCTTAGTGGCCTCTAATGACGTACCGCCGATAATGAACAGATGTCGTCTAATTGCGACACCAAGCCGTCAGACCTAATGACCAAATACGTAGTGCGTCGTGTTTGAATCCGTGCCAAGTGTGGATATAACAATGAAACCAATTTTCCGCTTTACTTGCTGCACGGCCCGTGTGCAGTTTTTGCTCGGCGGCGCGTGCTTGGTCGAGGGCAATCTAGGCAAATCCTATCCATTGTGCGCGGTGACAATAGTACCGGTGCTAATTCAAGGACGGGCCTGCCTTTGTCCAGTGATGTTTGCGTTGCGATGTTCCCGACACGTATGTAGGTAATGACTTTTTAAACCATCGGTTTAAACTTTCTGACAGCTATGTTTGTTTAGACGTACTTATGGGATAAGACATGTAAACATTAGTTTTTTTTCTGAAATATCCTTTATAAAGTACATATTGTAAAGTACATATTTATCTTTCCCATTTATGCCAATTTCTTAAAAGTACAACGCTACAGTTCTCGGAATTCTCGAGCACGCTTGGCTATTGGTTGTGGTAAAAAATATCTCTATACATAATATGTGTGAAAATAAAGTATTTAAGTATCATAATAATAAATGATGTTTAACAATTTTATTGTTTGTACATTGATTAGGGTTTGGTAAATAATGCAATTAATTATTCACTCAACAGTACTAGTTATGTTTGCATCATTTACAGCGCTTCCAAAACCAGTTTTGTTAAACTTTTTTTAAAATACGCCAAGGTTTTGGTATGAAAAACACATATTATAATATATATAAATAACATTTTAGTACTTATATATATTCCTAAATATCTCCGCTTTATTGGAACATTTAATAGATTGATATTTGTTTTTTTTGTCTTTTTATTTTGAAATTAATGATATTATAAATTTGTTTGTTTTATGTATTCGCTCAAACCGGATAGTATAGGATTCATAATACTATGTAATAATATTATGTGTGGTATGAAGATTGATGAACCTACTTTGTGGTCATTATCTTTCTAATAGAAATTTGATATGGTGGGCCGAAACACGGCGAAAGTACCGTAACAAAGAGGTATTACTTTGCTAAATTAGGTTTCAATTGATACGTTATACACGTTAATTCAATTATAATTCATCTTTATTGGGTTCCATCCAGTTTTTTTTTGCTTGGCAAACATTTTTTGAAGGCAAGATAGTTTGCCCTATCACCGTTTTTTTTTGTGACCTTAACAAGCGTTTCTCCCGAACCAGAAGTGGGAGGAATTACTCTGTGAACTGTATTTCAGGGTTAGCGGAAATAAATATTGGGAAATAGGAAACAGGCTACCTAGACTTTACTGATGGATCTGATGCGGAAAACAAGATTACATTATAAATTACGGAAAACAGACTTAGGTGGCTGAAAACAGAAACAGATCTATGAGGCGAGTGTGATAAACAAGTCGGTAATGTTCGACGAAGGCGAACGTATCACAGATCGATATCATTTTAAAGAAAGGCTACGTGTCAGGATCGTAGTAAGTGGAAAGATGTGGTCTCTGCCTACTCCAATAGGAACTCGTGTATGTACAGAGGCCTCCCTTGAGTCGAAATAATAGTTAATAGAATCAGGCGTTACTTTGCTTTTAACTTCTTTCCTTTACTATAATTAGTAAAGGAAAGAAAGTTAATTTGCTAAGATCCGCATGCAAAATGTAAAATAGTGTGTATTACCTACTTTTGAAGAGCACCGCCCGCCCTCCCACAACAGCGTGCACAAGAATACCAATACCGCCACCGGGAGCGGCCACCAGATACCCTCCACCACTACAAAACTACCACTAGGCAACACGTGTCGTGTTCTCACACGACACGTGTTTCACCTCAAAACGAGGCATTAGCAAGTGACCAGGGCGGTTCTCACCGCCCAGAGTTACCGACACACCAGTCGACAGTCCGAATGGAAACCCGCAGCCTCCCACGGACGGTCATTAGACGACTTAAAAACCTTTTAGAGATATTCTAAATCGCGCAAGCACGCAGCGAGCGCGACAGTCCGAATTTCGAGGTTATTGTAGGAGTTTATTTATGTATTTATGTTTGGGTCAAACCAAACCTGGCCCGTGAGCACAGTATCCGATGAAGCTGTAAAAGCCAAAAAAAGGCTAACAGCAATTACATCACCGAAATTATATATCAAGTGATATTGACTCTACGACTGTCAACCGGTCATCTCGGCGGTCGAAATAATAGATTAATCAATAATTAACGAACGTCACAAAATAGGTTACCATATGCGGCTCTTTTGAAACTAGAAAACCATTTCTATGTTTGTTACTATTATCGAAATCTTTTTATCGATAAACCAACACTTTTTCGATTTTATTGAATTATTAACTAGTAGTTATTATGCAGCGTAATTGATAAGAACACATTTATCAAATAAAAATGTATTCGATATAATACTGATTTTGCTAACCGCGTAAAACTACTAAGTTTGACGTGACGACAACTTCCGAATATTGTTGGAAAGCTGTCAATTGTGGAGTAAATATTATAGTACCAAAAATCTACGCACAAGCACAGAGGCACTAGTCGCCCAAACCTACTCGCGCCCGTGGTAACGCTCATGCGATAAGATCGGAGGTAGGTAGGGCCAGGGAGCAGTGTTAAAGACAAGGGGACAATCAAAAAAACAATCAGACCCGAAAACAAATAATTTATGTTGTGCACAAATGGAGCCGTGTGGTGGCGGCTCGTTAAAAGAATCCAAGTAAGAATCCAAATACGACATCCAAGGGACGATATGCGTTGGCAGATTCCCTTACGTTGCTATCACACGGCAATATGACGACCGCTAGACTTCGTAGTCAGAGTAGTCAGATCATGTGTTCGGATCCCATTCCGAGCCAACGCTTGTGCCACAACACAAATTGTTGGGCGTCGGCTCTGGTTTTCATGTGATTATGGAAATATATTCCTGTTGACGCATCGTTTTTTTTTAAATGTTAATGTTAAACAATAATAAAATATTTGTTGTATGACATTTCATAAACGTCAATCATATTTTATAAAAATCAAAGGCGGAAAGTCGCTAAATGTTAGAACTGTGATATGAAATGAGGTTGCCATATTATATGCCTTCATTAAGAGACCGCAATATAAAACATTTCATTTGAAGCAAAAAGCTGCGAGCAACGCGAGATAAAAGGCCGAGATGCTGTTTGTAATAATTACGTTGAAGTCGAAGAAACTAGAACATTTTATGTCATTGGAGAAGCGAAAATATTCTGAATATTTTGTTTAACGCAAACCAATATTTATTGAATTTAATAAAAGAAACTGTTTAGCATTCATGGTTTAAAAGTTATTTTACATTAAATGCAACACCACAACACAGCCAGACACGAAAACCATCAAATAGTGTTTTGCACTGATGTGGCACCCGGACCTAGAGGTACTCTGATCATTAGACCAGGCAGAATGAAGAGGTCAGTGTCGCATCGCGCTTTGAGAAAAAAAACAGGCAACCAACATAAGATTAATATTAATACTTTAGTCAAAAAAAAAAGTGGGTGCTTAGAGTGCAGTATTCCGAAACCATTACAATCAACCGACCAGACCTAGAATAAAAATATACACCCTAACGTTATTAATAAATAATTTTATAACAAGTAAAAAATAATTGTTTAATACCTATCTACTCTAAAGTTACGACAAAGCTCTAGAAAAATGCAACGTTTTCTGAATTTAATTGGTTTCCACTAAAACTGTAGGACATTAATTTAACCGCCGTCGACAGGTAGAAGAAGCATTAAACTCGTTCATTTGGTTACATTGTTTTTCGAAGCTGCTACAAGTTTATACTCGTAGGTCGCGATGATACCTCTTCCCTAATCCCTGTGAAAATTTATTCATCCACATGCCCCCTTATTTTAGATGTCTATTTTTTTCCTGCCCGCCTGTTTAAAAAAAGTAATAACAACATTAAAATAAAAAAGCAACAGCCTGTATATTTCATACTAAGAGGTTCTAAGAGGTTTTTGGGACCGGGAAGAGTCCGCCGTGCTGCTCTAATGCGGGTTGGCGGACTTCACATTATGTTCTCGAATTTTCCTTTATTTCTCAGACATGGAGGTCCTATCACGATGTTTTCTTTCAGCGCTGTGCACATGATAAAATAAAACTTAAAATGTGTTAGAAATGTTCTGCGTTACACAGCATTTGTACTGGTAGTAGGTGAACCTTAATATTAATATTCCTACCAATCGTACTAAATATTGAACTGATAGTTCCCTATGATAGTAATTATTAATTAGAAACCCTTAATTCATGATCATATCTTTTGATAAAAATCTAAAACTACCACAGCCTTCCTTTACATTTCCCAATAATTTCGCATAAAAATCTAAGAGACACTAGTTTCAGAGCTCAAGTACAGCATGAACAGTAAATCAATAGGGCACTCAACACCGCTATCACGGCGCGATAACGATAATGCCGGATAATATTAGCATTTAGCTCCGCTGATATGACAAAGATAGTGCATGCGGGCTCGCCTGATGCGTCACCCGAATCGATCAGCGCAGGCATAAATATAACTCCAGTGGGTACGCGAGAGACTTATCGTGGAATAGAAAGGTGGCATTGTTTCCAGCCCACACGCCGTCCGCCGGTATCTGCAGGGAGGTTGCAATCGCGCTCACGTGGTCTGACAATGAGTAGACCGGATGAGTAATTAAATAACTTACGCAATTACCGTACTTTCGACTTTGTAATAATTATTAGTATTTAAGGAACTAACAAATTAATATTCTACTTTATTCTTTTTTGTATTATTGTATATCGTGACAAAAGGAGCAAAACGTTCACCTGATGGTAAGTGCGACGTCGGTCCATAACAAATGCTGTGTTATCCAAAACAATTTTGTATGCTACCCCACTGCGCCCAGTGATTACACTAGCTCTCAGTGCCTTCACTTCTTTCAAACCGAGACAGTAATGTTTGCGTACTACTGCTTCACGGTAGAATAACTAGCTTTGAGGTAGTAACTACGCAGACGTATTCCTGCATAGGAATCCTACCACCAGTCATTATTTTATCTCAATGTATTCTAGAACTTAGGTATTTATTTACATTATAAATAATAAACCCTCGCAATATTCTCTAATAGAAAAAAAAATTAGGATAAGATAAACATTAAAAGTGTCGGTTAAGGTTGTACGGCGCGTATTACGCTAGATGAAGCGTACATAAGACGGAAATACTTTGACACATTGTTCGCCATTATTCAGAGTCCGCTTTATTATGGCCAATATGAAACCACTCATGATGCTAAAAGCCACATTTGTTCGCAGAGACACTCACTCTTCCTGACCTACCAGCGCCCGATGCGTCGCCCATGCGACTAGATCGGAGATAAGATTATAGAAGGCAATGTCAGAGACACGGCGACATCCACCACACAGCCAGACACGAAAACCATCAATTCGTGTTTTGTACTAATGTGACACTCGAACCTAGGGCCCGCCGGACCAGCTGTAGTGAGGTACTCTGATCATTAGACCAGCCAGAATGAAGAGGTCAGTGTTGGTAGCGGACCCAGGAAATTTCCAAGATAACGCTATAGAGAAAAAACTAGGCAACCAACATAAGATTCATATTAATACTTTAGTCAAAAATAAACCTAGTCCCAGTATTCCGAAAACATAACACCATTATATAGTAATAATTAGTACTAAAACTGTATAAAATTCATTTTTTTATGAAATTACACAGCACGGGAAACTTAAACCTTATTTGTGCATTTGCATAAGAAATTCTTTCTGTTTCGCTGCAACATAAAGCAATCGTTAGTGCTGCACGACAATAGGTACGTAAACCATAGGGCGTGAACCTCTGACTAATGACTGAGTACGGTAGATAATGTGACCGGTCTAAACACATTTTAGGCTTAGCATTGTTGATTCATAAACTAATTACTTTATTATATATTATACTACATTAAACTATTTCATATAAAACAGTGATATGAACCACACGTCCATATACCATATTATACCGATATACATATCACTTCGTCGTTTCTCTGATGCTGTCAGCTGTCAACAAAGTTATGAATACAAACATACATAGATACAGTCATACTGCGCTCCCGCTAGAAACGAGACGTAACGGGTAGCAAACCACGTCGCCGCTGTTTTGGTACAAGTGAAAAAAAAACTCTGACTCTCCGTTGCGTTCCCACGAGCATAATACTCGTAGTAACAGCATTGCATGTTGTGGTGTTAATCTACACAAATAAAGGATGTCCGTACAAAAGCTTAGTCGCCTCTTACGACACGTAAGTAGGGACTAGGTAGGTGCTATTCTTACTTATATACTCTACATATTATGCAACATACAGCCTTAGCCAAAAGTGCTCGTATCAGGCACCCCTATAAAAACAAAGACAATTAAAAAAAAAATTAAAAAAAATTGCAAATATTAAAATGTAAAGAATACATAACCTATTTCTATAGGTCATAAAACACCTGGTGAGCAAAATCCTAAACACTGTATGTTGTAAAAAAATAAAACAGAAATATTATATTAGTCTTCAGTTGCCATTCATAGCGTAAAGATCTCGTTTTTGATTTAGTGGTGAAATTGTCATTATCTTTTTTCGAAAATGCCTAATAAAGGTGAACTGTGTCACGAAAAATGAATCGAAATTCAGTTGTTACATGAACAAGGAGAGTCTCGAGTAGAGATTGCCAAACTTGTGAAATGTTCACGGTGCGCAGAGCAATCTGTTATTAAACTGTTTGTGGCGACTGCCACGCAAATAAAATGCGGACGGGCAGAAAACGCGTGACTATCCGCGAGTCTCTGAAGGACCGCAAAAAAAGTTCGTCTGAGCATGCTGCTGTTCCGTCCGAAGAAATTGGAAAGTCTGTTAGTACTTGAACGGCTAGAAGAAGACTTGTTGACGCAGGTTTAAAGGGATGTTAAGCAAGAAAGAAGCCTTATGTCTCTGAAAATAACAAAAATAATCGCTTGGAATAGGCTCTACAATACCAACATGTCCGATGAGTCACACTTTGAGGTAAGCTTTTATACTAATTCATAAAAAGAATAAAACTGATCACTGTTATTTTAGTCTACTTCCTTAAAAATACATGTACATCTTTAAACTTGTCTTTTTTCAAAGGTATTCGGAACAGCGGGTGTAACCTTCGTGACGCGGCGTGTCGGCGAGTAAAGTCCTCCAGATTGTGTGGTGCCCACTGTTAAACACGAGGGAGATAGCATGATGATCTGTGGCGGCATGTCTGCCGATGGTGTCGGCGAAAAGTTCATTTGCGAAGGCCGTATGAATAGTTCAAAGTACATAAATGTGCTTGAAACTACGTTATTGCCTTCATTTACACGCATTTTCGGCGACATTAATTTGGATATGATATCCAATTTTATGCTTGGACGTCCAATTCCAACAAGACAATACTCTTTGTCAGAAATCAGTGACCACAATGCGGTGGTTTAAAGACAACAACATTAACTTGTTAGAATGGCCGGCGCAGTCCCCGGATCTTAACCCTATCGAGTATCTATGGGGTAATCTGAAGTACAAGGTCTGTGAGCACAGCTTTACATCGAAAATAGCTTTAAAAAATGCTTTTATTCAAGAATGGGATACCATAACTACAACCGAATATGCAAGGCTTATAAGCAGCATGCCACAAAGAATCACTGCCGTGATCAAAACAAAGGGTGGCCCTACTAAATATTAGTAAATTTTGTAATATTATGTTAATATAATAATTTAAACACAATTAGTTTCATTTTTCACCTTAAAATACGAAAAAATCAATAAATTATAGGGTTCCTAATACTGTAACTGTGTACTGCCAAGGCTGTACATATATTTCGGTTATGGCCCAGACAAGGTCTGCATCCGATATACAAAGACAAAGGCGAAATTTTCTGGTTGTTAACGAGATACCTTTATCATCATTACCATTATACTTATCAAATCGAATATGCTCATATTCTCTCCTACTAGAGCTCAAGGTTTACCGATCACTGGCATATTTTTTATGTTTATAAGAAAGCTGTTTTGTAAATAACCGATCAATAAATTATTAATGACAGAATGAGCGAAACATTGGAAACGCGAAGTTCTGGTATGTTTCATTCGGCTCCTAATCTGTTTACTTTAGTGGTCATTGTCGAACTTCATCAATCATGCTGTCACTCGTTTTGTAGGTAGGAAAACCGGTTTTCTTCCAATGGCAACTATTACATGTCGAGATCTGTTAGACAAGGATAAATTCTTTGTATCATGATTAACTAAATGCATACTATGGATGTGCGTGTTTACAACAGAAATGTACAATTTCTTTCAAATACTTTAATTGTTTTAAATTACCGTATGTCATATAACCTTTCATATGTGTCATATAACATTTTTATAACTACCTCTTGTAACAACCACATATTTTAGTTTTATGTCAATGAAACAGAGTTGATGAAGCGTTTCCATCATCCTCTATGCACCACTACAGGGCCCCAATTCTGCTATTTTATAACAAAAACGATTATGAAGACATACCATTATCATTCTATTGGGATTGTTGCTATTTTCCTATTCTGCTAAATTTTTAATCGCGTGACAATGACATGATAATGGCATCTTTTTACAATGCAGGAATCTAACCAGTTACGTCATTAAAATTGTAAATTATAAATACTATGACGTTGCACATGATTTTTAGACAAATAATATACAAATAATAAAAAGAGAATACGAAATGTAACCACGGTTTCACAATCGTTTTACAATGATCGCCATTGTCATAGCCAAGGCGATAATTGAAAACCTATATGTTAGTAGAGTGCCGCAACTGTCATACTGCAACGATATCATTATCATTTTGAATCGATGGGTTTCGTAAAATTGGGGCCCAGGACAAACGCCTATGTTGGGATGATTTGCCTTAACGCCACGAATGCCATGCAGATTATGGATCGCAGCACCAAAAAAACCAGGCACGGTAGAAGATGCTATCGGTCAGCGGCGGGACTTTTACCCAATGAAAGATAACGTTGATATGTTCTAGATTGCAACGGGCCGGTTTCCGCAACTCCACGTCTAGCGCGTATTTTGCGTGACGTTGATATGTTGTTTCAAACTACAAAATAATCGTTGGAAATCCAAAGTCCCAACCCACCCACTATACGGTAATGATTTTCTGCGGCATGCTATGGGTAAGGGTGACGAAGCGGCAATCCCGCGGGCATTTCGGCTGCGGTCGAATACCACACGTATACCCGATGAGGTGCGAACGGATATACCTACACGACGAAGAGGAATTCTGTCCCCTATGGCCTTGTACTTCTCAATTTTACAAGTAATGTCCTTGGTAACAAACTTTGGTAACAAGTAAGAAAAGAAAATTAGATTGCAAAAAAAAAACATTGTCAACTTACTCAAAAGCATTTAGAAATTAAGAAAAAAATATATAAATAAGCCATGCAGCTAAAGAAAAAGTACAACAGAATATAGTCCATTCAAATTAATAAATACTGTTCGTTAATCTTATCGTACATTCGCATGTTTTTCTTGCCATATTATTGACTGAGGAAAATATGGTTGGATGGATAGAGACTAGGTATACATACATACATAAGATCACGACTGTATCCCATAAGGGGCAGTCAGAGACTGGACGTTCACTGCAAAAACAGATGACTGCCACAATCCACGTTTCACCAGAACAATATAATGCACTTGGGTGTAATAGCTGGCGAGCTCATCGCCATCATGCGCTGTTGAGTGCAGCAGTGCATTTTAATTCCTTACTCGCCTTTTACGAGATCCATTGGATGAGATGGAGTGGTAGTATTCTTTTATCGAGCCGCCACCACACGGGCATAGTCATATGTACGTAGTTGTTATTTCCCTGTAATCTTAAATATAATCATTTCATCACTAGTAGTGTACTGCTGTTTTGCATAGGCCTCTCGGAAGTTGGAATTGCTCCCATTGTGAGTTGCAGTACCCGACGTCTACTGGCTGTCACTGGTCTTGAATATGAGAAGGTATTGTAGGTAACCCAGTTTCTTTCCTGCACGATATCTGTCTCTTTCGTACTATGTGGAAAATGTCAATGTTTGCAAGCCCAAGGAATCACTTATTATACAGCAAAATTATTATTGTTTTATTGAAAATTAAGTTATAAGCATTGGCTTCATATTTTAACTATTTAATAAACAGAAATTTTAACATTTAAATCTACCGAAATAATTTTACTTTGTGTAAGTTCCCCTCTTTCATATACCTTATTATTACAACACTATAAACTACTATTAAGTGGCAGTGTACATCACAAACACTGGCTATCTTGTCTGAGTCAGGCTGCCCGCCCGCGTCGCAATATCCAGGTTAAACGTACGGGCCGTGTTGCAATCGCCAGCACTCGATGCGCAACGGTGTCAATCGATGCGGGTGCAACAGTTAGGAACGCCACGAGATAGCCTACCGACAAGACCCACTCGACGCCTGACCGAGCACGATAACAAACAATTGCTTTGTCGACAAATCGAAAATAATATAAATAATACAAAACATTACATCAGTTACTTGTGTATTTTCTGAGGACTCATTATAATAGTCATAAATACAGGAACAAAAAATATTTATTTTTATATTATCAATCATTAATCATAACATTTATGAATTGTTAATACAATCGCAATAATTTAGCACGTTACGAAACTATCTAATTTTATATAGTTAGTTTCTGTTGTACTTAACTATAGTAAGTTTAAAGAAACGCTGTTATGTATAAAGTAATTACACTGTAAGTACGAAACCCACTTTGTTGGCTGCAATTTATGTGACATTGGAAAATCAAAAAAAAAGTAAAGTAAAGTAAAGTTTCAGCCTATAAATGTCCCACTGCTGAGCACAGGCCTCCTCTCATTTCTGAGAGGGTTTTTGGAGCTAGGAAGAATCCGCCACGCTGCTCCAATGCGGGTTGGCGGACTTCACATGTCTTCGAAATATTTTTTATTTCTGAGACATGCAGGTTTCCTCACGATGTTTTCCTTCACCGCCGAGCACGTGGTAAATCAGCACTTAAAATTGCAATTAACAATTTTAGTGGTGCCGGCACCGGGAATCGAACCCAGGTCACTCGCGTACTATGAAATTTAAAGCGAGCGCCTAGCCCCTGAGCTACCACGGCTCTGGAAAATCAATAAATAACATAATTAAAACTAAAATGACATCATCATCATCAAGTCACAATCACAAGTCCATTGCTGTCCTGAAATTGAGGAGACGTACAGCAGCATCTTACTAGACTATCAAAATGAATAAACTGCGGTTTGCAAAAAAACCAAATAACTAAATCAAAAATAATTTTATCAAGAAACATAAAATAAATAAATATTTATTAACGAAATGCTGTTTACAAACACTAGAAAAACTACCAATTTTCGTCTAATCTAACGCAATTATGATTGCGATCGGCTTTTTCTGTTGTATCTTCTGCTGTATCTGTACGATTGGATGTTTCCTGAAACATCAAATCGTATGTTCGAAACAAATGAAAGTTGCAGGCTTTTTTAAGTTGAAGTTCTTATAAACCAGTTAATAAGTTACGATCGCTAAAATAATTTTTGATTCAATATATTTTGAATCGCTTACGTGGTATACACTGCGCGAACAAAACTATATTTTTTAAATAAATGTAACATTTTGTGTGCCGAATTTTTAAACAGTTAGTAGGTAATAGCCATGACATTTACTTTAGTACTGTAATATATATGTAAATATTCAAAACAAAATATACCATCAATTATGTATATAAAAATAATTTGGTGAAAAGAAGCTGATGACAAGAAAAAACAAACAAAAATTTGAAAACAATCAGAACAAAATAATAGTTATTCTGAGAATTGTTACGACCAATAAGACGTAAAATTATATTATATTAATAAAATAAATGTCAATTAATAATAAATAATTGTATCGTACCAGGAAATATAAATTATGTTATTATATAGCTAATAATATGATTAATAACATAATAAGTATTTTTTTAATTGCTAAAACAATAAATGTCAGTAATAACTAAATCAACATTCTAAATACGTTCCACGATAAAGTACAAGACTTCTCTCACGGCAAGAGGTTTTGGAGCGTGCTCCGCGTCACGTTGTGCGAGTTGGTGAACTACACATGCCCCGAATGTTATACTTCCTAGCATGTTTTCTTATTAAGTTAAAACACGGGCAAAATTATGCCCCGAGTTTTAATCACATTTCATATTTCTTCTAAGAATATTTGAATATTCTGGTATAAAGTAGATGGCAAACTTAACCGAAAAGTTATTTTGAAACAAAATTATTAGAGATGGAGACATTTGACAAACAGCTTGATATTATTTCAGTAGCATTTCAATTATGCGCACTTGTTGATACGGTACAGAATAACTAGAAATATCTAAATTTAAAATATTCAAACATGCGTCTAAATTCGTCAACAATGAAATGACCAAAGCGGGTTTAAATTAACAAATCGTATAAGTTCGGCAATAAATTTTCCGCCGAGACTAGTCGACGACTCGTCTAATGTACGATTAGCTAAATCAATACGGTTTTAATCTATGATCGAAGATTCTACAGTCTTACTTAGATTACGCCATTCATTTACATAAAATAAATGTTATGTCACATGGAAAATTCTCAAATGACATCACAACGATGTTTTATAGTAAGATCACTATGCGTAAGTGGGCGACAGAAAATAAGCACATTTTATTAGGAAACACATTAGTGCTCAATTTGTTTTCTAAAGGCTCTTCTTACATTAGAAACATTTAATGTAATAGGAAAATATAAAAACATTGGCAAGCTACCAAATACTTACATAACTTTTTCTACATAACCTTTATTATTTATTTCATAAGGAACTCTTATTAAGGACTATGTTATAAAATGCAGTGTTATTTAAATATATTTAACAACAAATTGTAAAAACGTTTATTATTCTGTAAAGAATTTCGAGTATTTTGTATAGAAAGAATAGATATTGGTTATTTAAACTGTAGAAATTAGGGGATATGTGGAAGTACGTGTTACGCGCATCTTTATTTAATTTGATCTTTGTTATTTTAATTCATGACTGTTTAAATATTTCTCTTAATGTCTTCTTAATCTGAATAAGTGGTTTAGAAAATGCATAGTTCTTCTTTTTATGCTTTTGCCTTATCTTTAACAAAGCTGGAAAGTTTTATGTTTGAAAGCGCTAATCTTAGCAAATACTAGTCCGGTTTGAAAAATTATTTTCGCTTTTTATAGCCCATTTGTTCAAAAGGGTTATACGCTATAAAACTTTATGCTACGGCTTTAACGCATGCTGAGAACAGAACGTTACCGAGAAGGGCCGAATAGTGAATGCTCAGGTTAACGAGATATCGTGCCGTACAGCGTGATCATTTGGTCGGCTTATTTTTCGCGGGTAGGCGTATATGGATATTTGTACAAGAAAATTTAGTAGCATGATTTACTATTAAAGCTACTGTTATAGATAAGGAACTTTTTGATTAATTATTAAGTGACTGGAATATACTATATCAGTAAATATATTTGTAAGTAAAAAGAAATACCATTTAAGGATCAATAGAAAAGCTTTAAGCAAATAGATTACCGCCGTCACTAACTTTTTCATTATTTTTTTTATAAAAAGAAGACAGTGTTTATTCGTTTGAAAATTTGAGCTCAAAGAGTTATAGTCCACATTGAATTTCATAATTTAACAATATGTTTCGTAATGCGAAATGAAGTGGAACGTTGCTATTAACTATACAGACGTTTTGAATAAATTTTATTTAGTTAATCAACAATCGATAGCTATTCGGATCGTTTTACTGCCAATACGTAGTTGGCCAGAAACGGAAAACGTGAGTTTGCCGAGAGGAAATTAAATCTCATTGATCATGTAATCACTTCAGTTTCTCTTCGCCGTGTGCTGAACGTCGACTAAAATTAATAGTATCTCGACTGTCTTCCTAATCCAGTGTTAGTGTTGCTTCTATCTAGTAGAGCATTACTATTCTATGTAACGGCACACCGCAATATCGCATGCATAGGCAATCTGTAGTTTCTAATTTCTGTTGATAACTAGATGGCTAATATAAACATTCCGCGGAATGGAATATTCTCTAACATAATTTTTTATCGTGCTGCTTTGCAACGATTATTTATCGCAAAAGAGCTTTAACAATAGAGAAAAATAAATTACAAAAAAGGTCAAGAAATGTCGCGGCAGAAGTCATTGTTCCGACAACAGAGTGATTCATTGAAACCACAAAAAGTTTTCCCCGAACCCATACAGTGAGTAAATAGTAACATAACAATATTTTTTTTTTTATTTATTTTGCTAACAATCTGATATTTATAATTGATCACGAAAGTTTCTAATGTCCAATAATTATTGTAACAGAACGATAAGAAGAGTAAATAATGGAAACAAAGCACACAAGCAACTTAACTTAAGAATTTGTAGCAGGCCAGGTTAGGCCAACTTACAATATATATCTACCCAAACTGAGGTAAAGTTACTGGTGGTAGGATTCCTATGCAGGAATCCGTCTAGGTAGGTACCACCCTAGGGTCAGTTATTCTGCCGTGAAGCTGACACTACTGTGTGCAAACATTACTGTGTTTCGGTTTGAAGGGCACTGTGAGCTAGCGTAATCACTGGGCATATGAGACTTGAGAACTTATGTCTTATGTCTCAGGGTGATGGACACAGTGTGGTGTCACACAGAAATTTTCTGGGTCACACAGCATTTGTTATGGGCAGACGTTGCACTTACCATCAGGTGAAACGTGAACGTTTCATCACTTTATCCAATATTTTTTTTTTGACAACAAATACCTTTCAATGGGTAATAGATAACTTTAAGTTTAACTAACACGATTATAAAAAGTATGTTTCTTAATATGTTATTGTTCAGCCCAAGGAGCTATAAGTCCGCAGTTTGGGACAGGTGCAGGCTATCGCTAACAACTAAAGTCATCGACAACCGGGACAACTTCATCGAATACAGTCTAATCCCAACCCTTTTTACCCGCGAGTTCAAAAGTATGATCGTACGATTTCTAACTTCCAATTTATAAATGCAATGCAACCACACGGTTCCGTTGCTCGATTTCTCCTTTTTTCTATTTAAATCGCGAACGCTCAATAATAGTTTTCATAATCCACGTTCTTAAACTATGGAGCAGCGATGAATCCTGACACACGAATTAAAACCGAAGCTAGCGGATTAAGAGTCCGGCAAGTGCGTGCGGTGGCGGGGATGATATTCAAGATGTAAGAGTGGGTGAGCAGTGTAGCGGTGACAGGAAGCGTGTGTAACTCTTCACTACATGTGTAGCCGGGCACTGGTGTGACGTGTTACCTTGCCTCCCCATTGTCTGTCACCCACAGAACGCTCGCGTACGAACTTGCCTGACTATAGTTAGCCCCCGTGAGTAACGTGACGTGTCTGGTGGCGACGTCGCCATTTTGGTAAGAGTCAAAAAAATTCTTACTCCATTGCATTCCCACGAGCAGTATAGTGACAGCATTAATAATAATAATAATATAATAAAAAAGGCTGTCCGTACAATACCTTAGTCGACTCTTACGACACCTCGGTATGAAAGAGGTAGGTGCTATTCTATTCTGCCCTACTATCGGACAAATTTCAGTATCTTATTATAGTAACTAAAGATTATTATATTATTATTATCAACAGTGTAACCACATTAGGCATATATCATATTTAACATACAACGTTTGTGTGTTCCTAACAATCGCAATGAACCAGTGCAGCTAGCAACAATTAACCGAAGCACGGGTGCGCGGACGCATGCAGGCTGCCGCGGCGGGCGTAACGCATGCAAATCGCTTATTGGCCCCGCAATCAGATCGAGACGCGGCCGGTCAACCGCGACCCTCGGTCATCGACCCGCTGCAAAACAACTGCAAACGCTTCGGACCTCATGAAATTATTGGAGGCGGGCCAGTGTTAACTTTCTCTGCATTAGAGATCAACTCGGTACCACAATTCACACGACGCGCGCTACAATTGATATTTTACGACATTTCTATAACTTGAAGTCAGGGATCAAGTGAAACACATTGAATAGTTTACATACCAAAACCATTAAATAGTTACATAAGGTACCATTGAGCAAAATATTGGAAAATCTCAGTATATGAAGGACTTAGTTTTCAGAATAAAAGCAGCCTTTTAATTAAAATGGTGAGTGCCTAGATTTTGGAGAGCATCACCCTCCTCGCCGCAAAAACGATAAGCAAACATCTGATATCAACGAGAATTACCACGAAATTTCATACTGATTAGCGTTCTAATTAAATTCTGTTTGCATATTAGAAAATAAAGTTAGATTATGTCTCGTAAGCTTCCACCTTATTAAGATGATATTCTTATTTATTTTTTTATTTATTTAAACTTTATTATACACCTTAATTAAAAGGATAACAATCAGTGGACTTAATGTCTATTGGCATTCTCTCCCAATCAACCCGTGGGCGTGGTGAAAGTTGTGAAGTGTGCAATATGAAAAAAATGTGAAAATTATATACATAAACATACAAATAAATAAATACATACATGCATATATATATATATATATATATATATATATATATATATATATATATATTAACATACACACATATTCATACATACTTGATGTCTTTAGATAATATTCCCGCACCAACCTTTGTTTGGGCAAGGTGTTCCAGAGAAGTATATATTCTTCTGGTTGATTTCGACCACGTCGATAAAGTTCGAAAACCGCCGAACATCTACTAGGCAGAATATATTACAGTGCTACAAAACAACCAATCCCGTAAACAAAAAAATTGTGTTATTACACAAATGCCAGCGAAGCGACGGTTCGCTTCGAACCAAGTACTCTGTCTTCAAGTCAAGTACTCTGACCACTAAGCCAAATGGTCTGGCGTTAACTGTTATGAATTTATAACTAACAAAATGCTGCAGATAAATGATAATCCAAATTACTATCAAGTAATTCACAATATAAAAAAAAAAAGTAAAGTTTCAGCCTATAAATGTCCCACTACTGAGCACAGGCCTCCTCTCATTTCTGAGAGGGTTTTGGAGCTAGGAAGAATCCGCCACGCTGCTCCAATGCGGGTTGGCGGACTTTCACAATATAAAATATGAATATGTCTATCTTGTGAAATATAATCATTCGGACACTTTAATTGTCATACTTTTTTAAATTCATACGTCAGGGTGAAATGTAGCAGACCACATAGCTTCATGCTTATTCTAACACGGTCTTGTTTTCGTTTTCCAAATTCATTACAAAGAAAGTAAATGATTCAAGCGAAAATTAATTACAAACTAAGTACTCTGAATGCCGCGATCTTAACGAGAACCGATATATAAATTACCCACTGTCGCGAGCAGATGTCTGCAGTTTACAACTACACGGTTAAACCTCGCTCAGCGTTGAGTAAAGCACCATATCAAACATGGGGAATTAACAAGTTGACACTTACCGACCTTGACCGTTGAATAGTAACAAGTTTCAAAATAGATAACAAACTTTGGAAGTCGGTCATCAGTTACTTGCTTAGTGTGTCAAATTACACTTATATTTAATTGCCAGAAGCTGCTACGAACCTATATTATACATAAAAAATTATATATACTCCTTGAAAATAAAAATTATTTATTCTTCAACGCTAGGAATATAAATTTTGTTTGTTAAACGACATTTGTTTTACATTCTATCATCGTTTTGTAATGAGGTTCCTCTGACGGAAAAGTAGCAGGCGAAAGAAACTCCGTACGTATCGTCTTTTTTTATCTTAGTCGAAAATACATAAACAAATAAATTTGAAATGTGGGTGCGAAACGATGTGGGAAACGAGTCCACGACGTCTTCCCTTTAAAAACGTCTTCTCTTTAAAGGGTTGAGGAGGGCAATGGCATATGCGTCGTACTTGTGAACAGGTGCTGTTAGTGGAGGCTGGTCTGCTCAAGGTGGAAATTAACTTATATATTTATTATTGAATCTTGTGTTAAATTTTAACATGGAGCGTGCTTTGCTTTTCTTTGAGACCAATATTTGTAATTTTTATAACGTATTTTTGACTCCGTCAGAGGAGCCTCATTACGAAACAGTGGAAGATTGCAAAAAATGACTAACGTTTGACTAACGAAATTTTTATTTCTTACGTCGTAAAATAAAGAATACTTAATGAATAATTATAATAATTAATTTCATTTCACAGCACAAAAGCCGATTGCTAAGTCACTCTAAATCTCACTTGATGGTGAACATGTGAGTTGGCAGCCTTAGAGAAAGGAGTAGGCTCTTTTCTTAGGCGAGGGGCCTAAAAAATACGACGTATTTAAATGCAAGAGTTTCGAATATTTGTAACTATAAACTATATTTGAATAAGCAAATTACACTTTTAACGGTAAGATGTCGTTGGATCGAAATCGGTACAGGAGAAATCTAAGTGTAGGTCATCCTATTTTTTTTTAAGAAAAGAAGAAGAAATTATGCAAGGGAAGAAACGCATTTACACAAATGAGACAGTAAAATATAATTATCAATGAGAGGTCGTTTCTTCTACTGTTAGACTACTAATTATACCTTTTTCGGTTACATTGTGCTTAAATTACAAAGTATTTGGTTATAATCTAAATCAATCATTACTTAATTCTAGACAATCATAACATACACAAAAAACAAAACAAAGAAACCGTGAGACAATGTTAGCTACTTTCAACTACTTTTGGACAGTCAAGTGGTCCTTATGTATAAATAAGTTCTTTCCACATCAACAAACATCTGCTTCCAAGAAATAGGAGCAAGGTAATTAGTTACCTACTTTAAGCCGGCCACACACGTTACGATACATGCGCAAGTATGACTTGCAAAGTATATAGTAATTTGTGTGGGAAGAATTTGCACAAATTTATAGGCTTGTACAAGTATAAAAAATAGTTTCAAATTTCGATTCCGAGACTTGTCAAGACAAGTTTAAGTGTGTGGCATGTTGCTTCCGAGGTTTCAGTAGTGTTATCCTGCTCGTACGCACGCACGGAGAAATTGGAAGGTTTTTTTTAACAAGACTAGCAATGCTAATCACATTACTAATATTCCTATTAACCACTCCAACTAAGCTTAAAAGCTTGTGCTAGAAGACGGTTTACGACAATGGTCGAATGGCGGGCTCATTGGGTTAATAGGGAAACATAAATACATAAATACAGAAACGAACCATCTATTTGACAAATAAATAAAAGAGTATAACAACAGAGATTGGCCGTATGGTGACGGTATAAGAGAATCTACCACCCCATCACATCCCGTGGGTGTCGTAAAAGTCGACAAAGCGAGAACTAAAACCAAAAGATTAGCAGCAGTATCTTTCTGGAACATCTGAATAAATAAACTGCGGTTGCCAACCTGCCTGCCAAGCGTAGCAACTATAGCAAAATACCCCCAAAATAGGAGGTACTTACTTTTGTGGCAATCTGGGCATGTCTATGTTCAGCAGCGGCCTAGTGATGGGCTGAAATGATGATAATGAACACAGGGATAAGAAAATAACCGAACACAAAACAAAATTAATCGAAAAATAAAAAAAAAACAGAACCAGACAACACAACATTTAAGCGTACTTGAGCCGTCGGTGGCCACTAGGGTGGTGATGTATACTTGAGTAAGTCTTTACCTGCGCATGTATATCGTAACGCTGACTTTATACAGTCACAACGATTGTATCGCACCTGCTCTATTTATTTTGACATTTAAATGCCGCGTGCGTAATTAAAACTAATCGTCCGTATATAGAATACCGTACATAGTGGTCGTCGTCCCTAAACCTAGTTTATACAATTGAAATAGGATCACCTACCATAATAAAAGTGGTTATCTCTTTTTTTTAGGAAAAAGTGACGAGACGACCAATACGTTCACCTGGTGGTAAGTGCAACTTCTGCCCGTAACGAATACCATGCCACTCAGAACATTTCTGTGTGAAACTCAGAGCACCTGACAATCAGAGACACCAGTTCTTAAGTCTCCTATGCCCAGTATAAAGTCGAGTCAATAATAGTCATAATTATTACCAGTTGGAGATATTCCTGAAACTAAATCTAAAGCCTTATCCGACAGCTGTCCACTAAGATAATACATCGTTTCAGCGTTAGACAACTTCATATTGTTATGCACTGTGTGGTTATAACACTAGCACTCAGTGCCTTTAAGACCGAAACACGGTTATGTTTGCAGACTACTGCTTCACGGCAGAATAACTGACCCTGTGATGGTACCTAGAACAGTCACCACAACTTAATTTTAAATACGATATAATACTTTTTATAGCCTTCTAGCCCGACCACGGCGACAAAAATTGTTAATTGTGTACGACAATTTAGTATCGTAAATATTGGAGGTGCAAGAAAACATTCCACTGCCATCCTGTGGGTGTCGTAATAGTGGACTGTGGGATGACTGACGAAAATGTATGAAAAACGTCAAGGTGATAGATAGGTGGCGGAACCTGCGTTTCGAAAAATGCCTAACCGAAATTACTGAAACTGATAAATACTGTGTTTCGGTTTGAAGGATACTGATAGCTAGTTCATTTGGGCATATGATACTTAAGAACTCATGTTTCAGAGTAACGAGCGCACACAGAAATTTTTTATAGGCAGACGTTGCACATGCCACCAAGTGAAGGATTTGCTCGTTTTGTCACTTCCTTCCATAAAAAAATAAGTTACCTTAAATCGAAGCTTTAAAATGCAGTTGTTTAAGGATGTGATACATGAAGATGTATAAAAAATTACGGATTTTTTAAAATATTATGTCTCATATTTTTTTCACTAAGTTACACTAACTATTTAATATTTCAAAATAATATATATGAGATAAATTGCCAACGTGCCACTTAATAAACGAGACACTTGATCCTCACGTCTTGTCCGCAGCAATAACAGACCCCATACGCAGCCGGCGATGTGGGATGGGACAATGGATCATTTCCGCAAGTTGACGCTTCATTATCGCCTATAAGCCCGACCCTTTTAGTCTAACACCGGGCCTAATATCAATGAGCCTTTGAGACATGCTAGCGCATGTCACAGAAATAAAATATTCAATATCGTAGGATATTGCTGACGTCCACATCAGCCCGTACAGACCACTGCTTGATTTGCCTTTGCCTCCATCTCCCTAAAACTTAGGGTTTGACGTCATCGCCATGAGTGGTACGTGTTAGTCTCGCGACGTAGATGCTGGTCGTGCTCACGGGTACGGGTATTTTAGCTGCACTTTAATAATATTTATGTATATGTGTATACCTTACACTTCTATCTACTTTCACTATCATTTTAATGGTTGCTATGATAATAACCTCCTATAAGAGTTAATCTATGGCCAGGGCGTTAGTTCTAGTGACTGAATGATTTTGTTAGGAAATTACTCCATGTACTCCATATACACCAACATCACTCACTCCATTACACCACCTCATACACCACAAATCACTCCATATACACTACCACAGTATTAGTTATTCTGTCGTGAAGCAGTAGTGTGCAAAAGGTTTGGGGTTTCTGTTTGAAGAGCACTGATAGCCAGTGCAATTACTGGGCATAAGATACTTAAGAACTCAGTCTCAGGGTGACGAGCTGCAGTGTGGTACCACACAGAAATGTTCTAGGTGACATTTGTAATGGGCGGACGTTGCACTTACCATCAGGTAAACGATTTGCTCGTCTCGTCAATTTCTTCCATAAAAAAAAAGTTACTTCAAAAAGCCATTTAAGAAGTCCAGTTAAAAGTGGCAACAACCAATAAAAGCCTTATACATCCACGAGAACGCGGAGGAGTACGCCGTCAGTCGAGTTGGATGTTTTTTACTGTGCCTTCGTCAAGTCAAACAAAGAGGCGGAACAAAGCGGAGAGAGCGGCCTTTGTACGGATACGTCGAGTGCGACGACACTTAACTCTGTCATCGGCAACGACGTAGCCACTGGAACGACGCTCGGAGTTCTTCTGTACGACTAAATGATTATAGCATCGTCCAACTTAACGAATTATAAAACAATCTCAAATAAAGTTGTATTTTATATATTAATCACACATTTCCTATCAGCGATTAATACGTCGTAATAATTTCAATATTTTTTTTATAAGTCGAGCTTTATTAAGATCAAAACCAAAATTTGAAGTTGACTGTTTCATATTATAAACGTTTTAAGGAAATCGCATAACATAAAACGACGGTCGGCTTGTGCATCGACGGACAAACACGGGTCGTGTTCGTTAATGGCGAAGTTTTATTGGCTTGGCCTAATTGCCTCCTGTCCCGCATTAACGACGTTTTCGTGTCGACCCAGATAGACGTGCACCGTAACTAAATTTCCAAACTTTTCCACTCGATGTTACAAATCGGAAGCCAATCTCGTATACAAGTTTGATTCCTTAACATCTATTCTTTAATACTTTTTTTTTTTAAACCGAAGCCATACTTTAGGATTTCTCCTGTAAACGTGAATGCGTTTCACAGACATAATTTTCAAAGGCACAAAACAATCAGACCCGAAAACCAAATATTTGTGTTTTTTTGCACAAATGTTGACTCCGGCTGAAATTCGAACACGGACTTACGGCGTAAAACGTCACTCACGCCATTAGTGTATTAATTCAATCCAATATCATCGATCGATGCGAGAGTCGAAGAAGATTACGATCGAAAGCCATTATTTGCTACCATAAACTATCAACGTCCAAAGCAAGCAATGAAGCATAATTAATAAGGTAAGCCTGAAGACCGCGGCAGAATAGTGAGAAAACTATCTTCCATTTCCGGACGAACGAACGCCCTCCGCCTTTCAATCACCTGCCCAAAGAGCCCGAGTAAACGAAAACGAAATAAGCAGTGAATATTTTCCAACATTTACGTCATAGAGCCGTCGGTAGCTCAGGGGCACAAGTTTCATAGTACGCGAGTATCCTGGGCTCGATTCCCGCTGCCGGCACCACTACAATTTTAAGTGCCACGTGCTCGGCGGTGAAGTAAAACATCGTCAGGAAAACTGCGTATGTCTAAGAAATAAAAAATATTTTCAAGAACATGTGAAGTCTGCCAACACGCACTAAAGCAGCGTGGATCTTCCCGGCTCCAAAACCCTCTCAGAAGCGATTGGAGGCCTGTGCTCAGCAGTGGGACATTTATAGGCTGTTACTTTTTTTACTTTTACCACATGGAAACTGCCACTGGTTTTTGTCTACAGAAGAACGTTAAACGTAAATAAAAATCTATAAATATTAGATGTGCCTCGGGCGGATTGCGCTGTGACGGTCGTGAGGTAATACATACAAGTTACATTTGTAGCTGTAAAAACTAGTATCCGCAACAGGTGGGATTACATCGACTTGTGCCATTACAACGCTGAGCGCAAATCCGGTTCTCTCCCCGCGTGGATCTAATGCAACATTATAACCGGCCGACATTTCTTTCGATATTTTTTACAACCTACATTCGAAATCCAATAAAATCACACATTTAACACATTGGTGACGTGCGTCTGTCAAATGTGGACCATCGTGACAGCTTTTGCTTAACAAGCAGAAGTGGGCAACTGCAGGAAATACAATGCTTTAAGTATTATGGGTACCGATGTACTTACACCACAGTGTACCTTGCCACATCCACAGTGAAATGCCCATGCGTGAAGCTTGGAAATAGTGCCGAAAACCAAAAAAACATTTATATTTTGCCACATCGGCTGGAATTCGAACGTATGACTCACAATTCAGTTGCGGTAACCGCTATTCAGGCAGTAATCAAAGTAAATAATTAATATTCACTTTGTAAGAAAACAGGACACAGTCATTGGTTTTGGATACTTTCCTCCCGAGTATGATCATGAAAAAAATATTAGCAGTAGCAAGGTCGCAGAAGGATGTCGACCCGGACCGGTGTACACAACGCTATACACCCAAGAAGCCGATGACCTTAGGCGCAACAATGGCTATGTGTTAATTGACCATAACCATTATAAACCAACAATAGTAACACTATAAATTATACCCTCGGCACAGTTGAATTTCGAACTTATTCAATTAAACGCAATGACGACGGTGACCTCTGTCCCTAATGAATAAGACTGAATGATCGTAAAAATCTTGTGCTCTCTGCACAAGGGATATGGACATGTAATCTAACGTCGACATAATTGAATCGCTTCCAGCGAGCGCCAGTTAGTTATAATAGATCGGATGTTAGAGAAAAAAACAAGACGTTTTCGATATAACGGGTTCCAGTTTTACATCTTACTTCTCAATGTAATTCTTTCGAAAAGATTATTACACTGAGCGCTGTGTTAAAATGGATTTTATTGCTAAGTTCACGGATAAAACTTGCTTGAGCACAAATTTAACGGTAAAGTATATTCTAATGAATATTTGAATTCCTCCATTATATAACAGAATTTCATAGAAATCGTGAATATCAATTTCACTATGTTATTTTCATATCAATATACGAATAACACATCCAAGGTCATAAGAAAAAATTGATGGTTACACATAATTTCATGCTGAAATAGAGGCGCAATAAAGCCTTAAAGTTGCTGTGATGAGGTTTAGTATTCAATTGGGCCAGTCTTTAACTCGTCGGAGTCCGGAATTAGCGACCGTAGCGTTTAAGTTATTAAGGAAGCCCCTAGCTACGCTCCATAACGAGATTAGCCGCAACAGCATTCTACCGACGATAGAATCTGATTTAAGCCGGTAATATTCAGATATTCAAGAAGTTCTCGTTGCTTACATCATTGTAAAAGAGGAATAAATACTTGCACCATGCCTAGATTAGTGTGCCGATAAGGCTTCGGTGAAGCCGCAGGCGTTTAATCGAAAAGCAAGAATCATTGAGTGTGCGATTGAGTTACACGCAAACGACCACTTTCTCGACCTTTATGTTCATATCAAAATTGACGCCTCCGGATCTGCCATAAAGCGCATGAACACAGTCTCGATAAAGTACGCATTAGAAGAATAATATATGAATACATAAGTATATGTAAATTAGCTACAGCAATTTTCTCGTGAAAGACAATGTTCTGGAATATGTCGAAAATATAAACATATTCGTCACCTTTTATGGAATGTGTAAGGGAATATAAATGAGAGATATTTTTCTTCAAATCCCAGAGTTGTGTGTTTTAAAATGTACGCTGAACTTTGATATGCCCTCGAAAAGCAAAACTTTCTTTAAAGGCCTAAGGCTGATCGTAGACATATTATCGTTAAGACGATAGATGTTGGCGTTATAAGTTCGTCCAATAATTTTACTCGCCGCCTCAAGGTTTGCCAGTCATAAATGTTCAAAAGATCACGGAACGCCCTATGTAAAGAGAATACAGCACTCTACAAAATAACAGTGTCGCTAGTCTTAGCAGTTTGTTATCAGATAAAAGCTATGTTTTTAGGAAATTCATGTAATAAACATAAATAAATTTAACAAAAGAAAGCGATTTCGTTACAAATTAATTATTTTAAGTAATTTCCCTTTTTTTTCTCAGGGTACAAATAATTGACATAATCATTATAGAAACAACTGTAACATACTGATAAATCTTAATTGTATCGTTACTAGCATGCTTTATCATTTATTAGAGCGTGTCGTACTTTGTAAATCTAAACACCGTAATATAGAAATCAGACCACGAGTGTTATATGATATCCTGAGATCACTTAGAACCTATTTAGTCAAGTTCGACCGCTAACAAAAAAAATAGTTATAAGTATAGATTTTTATAGTTTAACAGGCTTTTCAAACAGTCGTTCTATCAATATTCAATTAATCGTTTTTCTGCTTTAGAGAAATAAAGCAACAATACAACCAAATAACCAGTTAGTTTTGGTGATTGGCTAACACCCAGTTACTGAAACAAATACACAAGTAAATTTTACAATGTATAACATAATATGTATGTATAATGTATAACATTTTACTGGTGGTAGGATTCCTATGCAGGAATCCGTCTAGGTAGGTACCACCCCAAGGCCAGTTGTTCTGCCGTGAAAAAGTAGTGTGCAAACATTACTGTGTTTCGGTATGAAGGGCACTGAGAATTAAGAACCTATGTCTCAGAGTGGCGGGCGCAGTGTGGTGCTACACAGAAATATTCTGAGTAACACAGCTTCTGTTATGGGCAAACGTTGCACTTACCATCAGGTGAACGTTTTGCTCGTCTCGACACTTTATCAAATCTAAAAAATAAAAAATATTGTAAATTTTTGTATCGAAATATAAAACCTTAATCAGACTGTTATAAAGCCAAAGAATCAATATTTCATTTATTTTAACAATAATGTGCCACAATCGCGCTCCCTTTTCATGTAAGTTAGTCTGTTCTTTAACTATAATTTAGTTTGGCTTTAGCTTTCCCATAGATCCCTAGTTCGGAGGGTAGCGAACGAGCCAGACAGGCTCAGGTCGTTAGCATTTACTTAACTAAGTCCAGCCCGTATCTGAATGTAATGCTGGGATTACACAGCGGCGCCTTCAAGAATTATGATGTTGTTGCACTTAATAATTATAAAGTAGCTACAAATTTACGGGAATTCTATAGATGCAGGTGGCTGATGATGATTATCATCTTTTCACCTTACCAATAAGGAATTAAACCACCTACAAATTATGTATTCATATTTAATTAAGGTTAAAGCGTTGCCAAAAACAATTAAAAGGCCTTTATGTAAAATACATTTTTTTAAACTTCCTACATTAATATTTTTTAATAAAATGATGATGATTATCATATAGAATTAAAGAACATGCAACAGCCCAAACACTATTTTAACACTGAAGTTCGCGTCTTAGAATTGTATGTAAAAGTAATTAATTAAAATATCTTTATAAGTGAAAATTTATAAAGTCATCTGCGCAATTTTTGGCAGGACATTCTCATAAAATGAATTATCCCTGACAACCAACATTAATTAAACCATCCATTTGCATCGCTTCAGATTAAAAGCACCATTAATCATAGGAAAACGCTTATAGCCGTCTGCAGGACGTCGTAGAATCAAAACGAGATTGGATAAGATGCGAACCATCAAGAGTTACTGTCAATCAGCCTGTCAGAAACTTTGAAAATATAAATGTTGGAAATTAATTCTCATCTTTATGAAATTGTAAAATAACTAAATAACGACATAAAATTATTAAACATATATATTTCTTTTTTGATAAAGTTATGATACGAGCAAAACGTTCACCTGATGGTAAGTGCAACGTTTACCCATAGCAAATATGGATTCAGAACATTTCTGTGTGACACTGCACTGCGCCCATCAACCCTGAAACGTAAGTTGTCAAGTCTCATATGCCCAGTGATTACACTAGATCGCAGTGCCCTTCAAATCGTAACAAAGTAATGTTTGCACTCTACTATATTTATATTATTGTTTTAATTATTTATACCTTCGAATAGAATTAAAACAATTATAGCAAGCAAATTAATGTAGGCTTCTTATGCAGGAATGTCTAGGTAAGTGCCACTCCAGGGCCAGATATTCAGCCGTGAAGCAGCAGTGTGCAAACATTGCTGTGTTTCGGTTTGAAGGCCAGTGAGAGCTAGTGTAATCACTTGGCATTTAAGATTTAAGAACTGATTTCTCCGGGTGACGGGCGCAGTACCGTGCCCTACACAATTGTTCTGGGTGACATAGCATTTGTTATGGGCAGACGTTGCACTTACCATCAGGTTAACGTTTTGCTCGTTTCGTCACTTTATACAATAATAAATAATTTATTAAACTGCGAACACTATACCAATAAATAAAAGAGTTTAAGATTGTATACATTATTAACGATGATATATAATGGCCAGCATTAAAATAAAATTAGCATAAAATACTTATTAAAATGCGAAATATGTACAGATTTCGCTGTTAGTATTTTTGCAGACTTTTATTATTTCTTATAAATAATGCAATATCAACAAACTGATGTTATTACAATAGTTCCGTTTATAATTCGTCACTAAAAAATTACGGCTACGCAAGCTTTACCGTTGTTTTTTCTCATTTCATAGTTTGTACTTAGCAGTTTACGGTTGATGTAGTTTGCAGGAAACATGTTTGCGGGAGAACGATTCGATGGTTTAAAAGAGGAAAACGTTGCTCTACAGAGTTTTATACAAATCCCTAGCGAATTAATGTTACCATAACATTTTCCATTTTTATTTTATTTTATACACACTATCTATCTATACTACTACTATCTATCTACTCTACAAAATACTTTAGGTGTTATTAATATAAAATAAAATTTAATTTAAAATTTGTGGACATAATTATTAACTACAATTTATAATAACATAAATTCATAACCATATTTTTAAGCTCGCAAAACTTAAATCCACGGCATACAACTTACATTAATATTCCAATTCAATTCCAAGTTAAATATTGATACTTAAGTTTAAGTCGTAAGTAATAAGTGAAGCGTAAAGTGTCGTAAGCGTAAACCGGTGATGAATATCTGAAGCTTAATTGTAAATCATTCATCGTAAGCCTGTGGAAACCCTGTAACCAATCCTGTAATTTAAGATGGAGTTATACCTCGAGCGTGGTGGTTTGTTCTTCAAGACCTAAGGACTATAGACCACACCTATCCTTCGACAAATTGTGCAGATGACCGAGGAGCACAATCTGCCGTTATGACTGTCATATTTGAGCTATTAGAGAGCCTTCAATTCAGTAGATATTTGAGCGGACGAGCGAGCTGTGGAAAGAGCTTTGGTCAGTGATTCTCTGCTGTAAAATTCGCAAAGACGGAAACCTCAGTTCGCACTCGATATAAACCATAAAATCTGCAATCTAAAATTTCAATGGGCCGGCCACATAACTCAGAGTTACGGTTGGGGAAGAATTGTTCTAGATGGAGCACCAACTGGTCTAAATGTGCCGGGGTGTAGGTGGCTCAGGACTGTGTTTTTTCCTACTGTGTGTGTTTGTGACTATCTATGGGGGAGGCCTAGGTTCACCAGTGGACTTGTAATGGGCTGTAATGACAAATGATGACGATAAATTATAAAAATAATTGAAAATACTATCGTTCATTATACTGGTGGCAGGATTCCTATGCAGGAATCCGTCTAGGTAGGCACCACCCCAAGGCCAGTTATTCTGCCGTGAAGCAGTAGTGTGCAGACATTACTGTGTTTTGGTTTGAAGGGCACTGAGAGCTAGCGTAATCACTGGGCATGTGAGACTTAAGAACTCATATCTCAGAGTGACGGGCGCAATGTGGTGTCACACAGAAATGTTCTGGGTGAGACAGCATTTGTTATGGGATGGACGGACGTTGCACTTACCATCAGGTGAAATGTTTCGCTCGTTTCGTCACTTTATCAAATAAAAAAAAAAAATTATCCATCACAATCAAATAATCTGAAGCTGTCAAACTAAATACTTCAATACTTTGCGATACTCGTAGCTCAGCGTTTAACAACAAACTCGACCGCATAAATCAATAATAACGATAACTTGAAACTTCATAACAGTGCTGTCGGACGCAGATTCCAATAAAGCGAATCGTAAACTTTCGGAACTTGACCTTCCAAGTTCGGTGACGGGCCGCACCCTGTACCCCCGCTTTCTCCCACGCCCGACCCGCATTGCAGTGAAACGAAGCATCAAAATAGAACCGAACCCTACCAACAACAAACAGAAAATTTCATACGATGTCTAACCATAAATGATCGTTTTAAGTATTGTTGTCTGTCTGTCTGTCTGAAAGTTTGTCTCGAATAGGCTTTAAAACGGTTCAACGGATTTCAATTAATATTTTATGGATTAAAACAGGAATGATAACTTAAAATTTTGTGTATGTTACATTTTAATTTCTCGAAACAAGGTTCAAAAGGTATAAATATAAGTTTGTTGTAATACTTAATGCTATGGCCTTAAGGAACTGCACGCTGTGAACCGAACATTACCGAGAAGGGCCGAACTGTTAATGCTGAGGTACCCTGAAGTACGACGCAATCTCGTGGTCGTATTATTTTAAACAAGTGAAACTGAGGGGCACAGCTAGTTAAAAATATATGAGGAAATTCATTTATACAAAGTCCTATACAATTCTTACCGCGGCGAAAGAATAAAATAACATAACCCATCGCATCATTTTGCAGTCTACTTACTACTAAAATAATTTAACATTTTTGTGTTAGGCATTATCAACATTAGTGTAACAACATCTGAATTAAGCCGAAATGCATAGCAAAGCAAATAAGTAAATTTAAACCTAGATCTCGTTAATATACTTCGACTTTCACAGAACGTGCAGAATGTCAATGCTCCCAGCAATAAAATAAAACGGAATGGCGGCATTGCCCCTAAATATCGTGGAGACAACAGAAGCTAATGTAGACGAATACCCGTAGTGAGACAATTGTCTATTTAGCGTCGGTGCTCCAAGGGCTACCTTTTCTGTAATGGAATCGTGAAAATTCTGAATAGGGTAGGCCAGGCCTTGACACTACACGGTGTAGAGGTCAAGGTAGCCTTAACACGTTTATAGCTATTAACCTTGCGAACTTTATAGTCATCGTACGCATTAACGTTCCTTTAATCGTAAAAATAAAAATCCGAACGAAGTATGCGTAAAAGAGCGGTTTCGCTTTGATGTCAAAACCTATAAAAAGTTCGGTACTCTGTCAATTCGAACTTGCGGCTAACAAAAGCTTTCTCGTCTTTTCATCGTTGAGCAAGATAAATAAGTTTGAAATACTTTAAATGTACAACTACAGCCGTGGTAGATCAGGGCATAGGCGTTCGCTTTAAATTTCATAGTACGCGAGTTACGTAATAATGAAAAAAGAATAATAATATTTAAAGACGAATTAAGATAATTTAATAAAGTAATAACGTCGATACGTGTATGTATGTTGTAACAAATATGTGTAAACATAGATTTCATAAAATAATTTACCCTACTCAATTACATTCTAACAGTATATATGAGCGGACATAAAAATTAACATCTAATTTTCGCAAAATTTGTAATAGAAACAAAATAGAAAATATTTTTTCGATGTATTTTCGATAGCTATTTTATTTACATAATAGTTGACAATAAGTTCTTTATTTCATAGAGATCAACTAATTCAATTCAACCCCCAGCAACTTTACATTTTCCCCGAGGCCAAACGCTCTCTGAGTCATCAGCGTCCTTCACCTCTCTCGGTCATCCCGGACAGCCGCGTTTGAAATTTTACCTGCTTAAATTTAACTAGAGCAACCAGATTATTAGCACAACACCGGACAATCGGGATTTTCCTCGCATAAAACAATAAAAAATCAAAAAGGGTTAATGTAATATCGCCAACATAATTTCAATGTAATAATCACTATAGCCCGTTAAAAATCAACTGCTTGAAGAAAAGGGCGTTCCCACGGTGACGTAATAATAATAGCTGACAGGCTTGACAGATTTGATTCAAGTGGGGTTTGCAGCTCATTAAATGACATGACACGAGAAAGGATGGATTATTTTACACCGTTCACACAAAATTTACATATACGTAATAATAGTTAACATATATCGATTACGACGATGATAGTCTATAATTGTTCAGTGGTCATAATATGCTAAAAAAGGACGTTGCTCAGATCCCATACAAAGTTCGCCCAAGAACCAACAGTCATAAGACATTGGGTTCAAAATAACATTTTACAAGAATTTATTTATTACCTAAAACCTAGGTATGTAATGTAGAGTTAATTACTCTGTATCATTAAAATTTCATCATTAATATTAAAAATAGGAAGGTTTACGTTAGGTAAGGTTTCGGTTCGGAGGGCACTGTGAGGTAGCGTAAGCACTGGGCATTTGAGACTTAAGAACTGATGTGCCAGGGTGACCGGTCGCAGTGTGGTGTCACACAGAAATATTCTGGGTGACACAGCATTTGTTGTGGGCGGACGTTGTACTTACCATCAGGTGGACGTTTTGTTCGTTTCGTCACTTTACACAATTAAAAAAAAATTAAATCTTCAATTAATATGTTTGTTGCAAAAAACGTACCTTAACCTCAACTACCATAAAGACAAGTTAATTAACATTAAAATTTCTCGAAATATTAAGCTAGTGTCCGAATTTCTACGCAAACATGGCAACATTACAGCTTGCGCAGATCGCTGTTTATTCTCGTCACATTTAAATCCATTCATAATGTTGACGTCAACGCTAAACGAGATCCTTCAATTAAGAAATGTTTTAATTTTTACAGAATCAATAGAAAAAGAAAGATACTGTATTCCATTTCCATAATAACATATAAAACAAAATCTCGGTTATAGAACGAAATATGAGTACAAAATAAATATTATTTTCTAATTAAAACTATTCAACAATTATATCCGTAAATATTACGGATAATGTATAAAATCGCGAATTATTATTTTAAAAAGTACACGCTTTACTTTTTTTTTTTCAAATATATACAATTTCGTTACTGTTAAAAAACTAGAAAAATAATAATAATTTAGAAAATTCTGAGATTCACGATGAAAAAGCTTGGTCAAGGTCTAAAATGTGTCCTAATTTATATGAAAAACTTAAGTAAATTAAACACAGATATCATTTCGAGCAGACAGACAGACAAGATACATCTCTTTATTTATTTGTATCATGTCATACTGCACTTTGTTATTAGTCACTTGTTTAATAGTAACGAAATTGAGGCCATATTTTTACAGGTATACATTTTTACCGGTATAAAAGAATGAGAAATTTTTATTAAAAAACCCCTTAGTTCACTTTGCAAAGGCTAAAACGCTGCAAAAACTATTCAAAGGCGTTGTGGACATTGATATGCCGGGGCGAAGTTTCATGGTCGCTCACATATAGGGTTACCACACCACCATTTACTTGACCAAATAAAGTATATTTGCTGATATAGACAGAAAGAAAAGTACAATGTATCGAAATAATGTATTGTAATTATAATAATTAAACTAATTAATTGTGTGTAGTATTCGCTTAATATAAGAAATAATTATGTAAAATAATTAGTTTATTATTTTGGATAAAAATATTTATTATTGCTTTTAGCAATCTTTTTTGAATTCTACATTTAAATTAGATAAGTAAATAAAGAATTAGTTTTTTTATCAAATTCAGAGACCGTTTGTTTTTTTTCTTGATTTTGTTTGTGTTGTCCTGCCACTTAATATCAGCCTATGTCAAATAAATTATTTTCACGAACTTTATTGTTCCCATAAAGTATACAATTGCCCGAAATAACGTACCACACTTTATTATAATGTACGGGTGGCAAACCTATTCTAATATCATTGACTTGTGCCCCCTCCGCATTGTTCGTGCGTCACTCAGTACTAAAAGGTTTCAAACGTTCGTTAAGGTAAATAATTAGGCGACTCTTCAAGCACATTCATATTTAATTGACTTTATAAAATCTCCGTTAGCAACAACTTAAATAAAAAATGTAGCGATATTACGATGTACAAAGCTAGAATCAAATATTTTTTATCACTCTTATATCTTGTCCTGAAATACTATATTGTATTTGGAAGAATATATAGAATCTAAATGGTTTTTATATAGTATATATAAATGATAATAATCGAACATTTTTTTTACTAGCCTTTTGTTGTGCAGCTGGCATGTTGCTGGCTGGCATTGAACAATTTTTCCAACAATTTTTAATCGCTTTTATACGAAAATACAAGATATATTAAACTATTGTCGAATCCAATAATAATATACATTTGAAATAATTAAACACCATAATAATGATGGTATGATTCCTATGCAGAAATCCGTCTAGGTAGGTACCATCCCAGGGCCAGTTATTCCGCCGTGAAAGCAGTAGTGTGCCAACATTGCTGTGTTTCGGTTTGAAGGGCACTGAGAGCCAGTGTAATCACTGGGTATATGGGACTTAAAAACTTATGTGTCAGGGTGACAGGCGCAGTGTGGCCACTACACAGAAATAATCTGAGTACTACGCAATGTTATGGGCAGACGTTGCATCAGGTGAACGTTTTGCTCGTCTCATCACTTTATGAAGTAAAAAAACGGCGAATTCCAAATCCTTTAGGAAGTTATCAACTCCAGCTCAGCCGGTGTAACAAACACAATGAAAAATGGTCTAAGCTGGTTCCAGAGTTATATATACATAATGTGACCTATCTAAAATTCACGTCAATAGTTTTAGTAGTTTAGATTTAAATTGTATCGTACAAATAGACAGAAAGACAAAATTAGTACTTCTATTTTATATATAGGTACAAAAATTGTTTAACCTGTCTAATTGAGCTAAAAGACGTGTTCAGGGATGCAACGTTCAGTTTGGCGGGACATGCGAATAAAATCGTAGGTCAGGTAGAATTTATGAGTAAATTTGAGCTTTACTAATTCAAAGCAAACGCCACAATAGTAAACGAGCGTTGTGTAACATGTGGTCAGCTTACAAAGGCGGGTGCTCTTCTCTTTCAGAACTCGCACGAGTATCAACACCTTTCATATGCGTGTTTGGAGTTTATGCAAATTTAGACCGATTAGTTGAGCGGATTGACCATCTACAACCGTGGGAAATCGCAAGTGACAAAATGTGCTCCACGTATGTATCTGTGATTGCAAACAAACTTGGAACTTTTAAAAGATGGATTAAATTAGAAAAAGAAAAACAGGAGACGCTTTAAATGAAAAAGAGCGCGTGTAAGGACATACGTGTACTGACACGTGCGTGAAGTGAAAATCAGACTGATCGCTTCAGAAACGTTGCACGAAAACGTTGCACTCAAGTTCAAACTTCAAATTTTACTTTCATCGAGCCCAAAGAACTTTTACTTCAAAACTAGCGGAATCAAATTGTAACAAATGATAGATCAAGACGTCACGAGACACATTCAAACCATTCAAAGCAAATCATTTTTATTGTGTTTTGTATTATATTGTATAGTATAGCTTCAAGTGGTCGCTAGTTTACATTGCATCGTATTTTGCAAGCTACGCATAACAACAACATTCGAAAGTGTGTCAAGATTGCAATAGCGACGCGAAGCAGTCGAGGCTCACAAAGCAAGAAATGCAACACATAAAAATCATTGCGCTGTATGGTTCTTCCTTGTTGGAAATGACAAGGGAAGAGTGGAGCTATTAGTTATATATATTATGCAGTGCACTTTTGAAAATGTAGTACTGAAGGCTTGTGTGCATTGAACTTCTTGCGTTATTTTTGTAAGCACGTTAAAAAGGTCTGACAATATAAATCTTAATTTATATTAATCATTACAAATTTATTAATCAAACTGGGTTAATCCATGAAAAATTCAAAAGACCAGCTGGAACAGCTACCTTAAAATCTTTCAGTTATTACAATAAAAAAGGCCCAATTATTATTATTTTCTCAAAAGAGGAATCCGTTTCAATAAAACAAATAATCTACGTATTGCATGAATAAAGGCGGCTATTAAGCAATAAAACGAGACCCAGTTAAAAGAACAATAAAAATGCAAATATCGATCAAAACGCTGAGCGAGGGGATGGCTTTATTGTTCTATCTGCAAACGGGATACTACCCGATTCCACTCGTGCTTTTGACGGAAATCGTACGTCACACGGTTTTATTTCGTTTAATTATTGATAAAGCCAAAGCAAAATAACAAAAATACAATATTTTTATAATGTATGTTTTAAAAACACCGTAAAAATTATTGTATAGTCTATTATATATATTATATATAGTATACTAATATTGCTCTAAAATTATTGTTGGGCGGTATAAAAAGTTCAAATCAATTCAGTAGATTCATTAAAAACAACTTTCATTACTCATCGAAACGTATCTTAAAGTTTTAAAATTATGAATATTTAAAAAAAAAACAGTTATAATACTACGTGATAGACAGTAATTAATAAACAAGTTTATTAATAATGCATACACTTTAAGTAGCTAATAAACAATATCCAATTAATTGAATAATCGGATACACGATAATCAATAAACCTATTGTTCTTCAATCCATTTAAGGCAACACCCACACTAGCGTCAGGTGAGAATAGTGTGGCACTGGTGATTAATTGAATGTCCTTCCAATCTCTGTACAGACTTCGTCCAATCATGAATCAGTCAAACAACGGATACCTTTGTGAAACTGCGTCCCAGATTTCATGAGAGTTCATACGCTTCTGACTATAATAAACCAGTATTTATGTCTGCTTCTGACCTTACTTCTTCGTGACGACAAAGTTGTTAGTGCGCCATGGTAGTGCACGAACGCATGACGTGTTCGGGTTAATGTTCTTTCAACGTGATGGAAGTAACCGTTTAAGGCAATCACTAATAACAAACGACACAAATATACCATAGGTACCAAAAAAGGTTTCTATTATATATTTATATGGTTTTATTTCGTACGCTTCTCATTCAAACTTCAGATGCCTAGATCTACTAATGTCAATCATGGCACAGTAATAATAGGAACAGCAACAATTTCACTAAATTGTTGGCAATAACAATCAAGCTGTTTTATTATGTTGACACTTTCGATATTCCGACTCGGTTGCCGGCAATAATATTGCGAAATGCCGACACAATGCGGTACGTCACGTAGCGATGGGGTGTTGGCAATAATACCATGCAATTTAGAAACGGAGGGAAAAAATTAGCTGAAGCAATATTAAAATACCCACATACTCCTTAATCTGAATGTTGATCCGCGTATTGAGCATTATGTACATTACGTATGCTACTCTCTTCAAAAACGATTCGGCGAAAGACAGCCGCAACGCCAGTTACTCAGACAATGATTGATGCCTCCTGCTATAGGCAAGCCCAATGGGAAATACTTAATGTAATGCAGACATTGACTGTCAGTATATTTGAGTAATGAACATGTGATATGAAGAACACACTTTGAGAAGTTCTAAGTTGGTATATTTTAGAATACATAAAATTTACATATTAGTTCATTGTACTGCGGTCGGCAACCCGCCTGTTTTAAATGGCAACTATGCAATTACCCCCGGTTTGTGTAATCTACGGGGGACGTTTATTTACCGCAGTGGGCAATAGCGGTCTGAAACGATTAAGTATGAGGTTATACATTATGTCAGATCGAATTGTAATATACGCTGAGCCAAAAATTAAGAAGGTTCAGTCCTTTCTTTTTATACCTTATTGCGTCTACTCCACCGCTAGTGCACCTACTTTGTTAACATTTATTTAGTATCCTCTACGTACATACGCGTATAATAACGCTTAAATGCTTACCTTTAAGTATGATCCGTAATATTTTGTAACGTACGGGCTGTCACACTGTGACAGCACCATAATCTCTTGTTGAATGTCCTCAATTTCATCTTCAGCTTCTTCGAGGTCGATGATCTTGATGGCAACAACCTGTTGCGTCCTGTTGTCGACGCCTTTAAATACCTCGCCGAAGGAGCCCTTGCCGATCTTCTCTTGTTTCGTGAAGATCAGCTCGGGGTCGACCTTCTGCAAAGGAAAATTATAATGTAAACGACATGCTTAGCAATATATATTAACTTAGTTAATAATATATGAACTTAGTCAAAACAGTTTTCAGGCAATAATGCACAAAGTAAAAGGCTACACTGAAAATGACTGAATCCATGTATTAGCCGTGTATTGGCGGCCTAAGATAATCTATCTCATCCCGTGGGTGTCTTAAAAGTCGACAGAGAAAGAATGAAAACCAGGAGATGGGGTCTTCCTGGAACATCTGAATAAATAAACTGCGGTTGCCAACCCACCTGCCAAGCGTGGCAACTATGGCAAAATCCCTCCAAAATGAGAGCTACAAACTATTGTGGCTATCTATGGGGGAGGCCTATGTTCAGCATTGGAATTGTGGAGGTTGAAACGATGATGTATTAACACTTAAATGAATTTAACTCATAAATGATTTCAATCTTTCGTAATACTAATACTAACTGCTGATAAATATATTTTTGTGCCTATCCATCTAGATTGGGTAATGAAATAACTTGAATTCTTAATTCTACTAGGACAACTAAAGTCCACTAGTACAAAGAACTATCAAAATAAGTCATAAAAAGTTAGTTAGCGTTTTAGATATTGATATTGTTGTTGCAGGTATATATAAAACTGTTAAAAACAAGCATACTTCATACATATTCATCTCATTTTTCGTAGGACAATGGACGTATTGTTAATTGTTGTACAAAATACGACTAAAAACACGAAAATATTTTAAGATAAGGCCGCTTTATAGTAATTCGACCTTAATGCGATGATTGATCACTGTCAAGTAGGGCTACTGCTCCATCTAAAATTTTATAAACTAGCTTGACCCGTGCGAATTTATTTCGCACAGTATCGTGATCAGGAACAGGTGGCGCCATCTACCTTCTTTAAATAATTTAAATAACTCCAACCGACAGCTGTAGCGCGTGTTAGCTGAACAGATTGTCAACAGATGGCGTTTTCTACAATTAATTAATACAACCATTTTAGTAATTTTTTTTAACAAAAACATTCTTTTTAGAACACATTTTTTGTCATTAGAGGGAAAATAAATCATCATAACTGGCGTATCAAACATTATTTTTATACAGTATTAAGGGAGATATTTCCTACCGACAAAAACACCCTTGAGAAATAATATATAAAAGCCAAGTTTATGCTTGTTGATTAACCACTAATCAAAGATTCAGTTTCGTCCCCAGAGATGTGCTTCACTGTATTGAACAGCATTAACGACAACAATAAACAGCTTGTTTTTCTTCGACACACAGACACTCTACACCTTAAAGAGAACCGACGCAGGAAACATTCGATCCTTTAAATAAAACTGGCAATAACCTTTGTCGATATTTTTTACCCACACATTTAAAATATATTATTGAACATAAAAATCCAATTCAATATGGACCTAATCACACTGTAACGGAGTCCATTTTAAAAGCTATAAAACCTAAATAAAGACAGATCTGCAATTTACGTGGATGGCACAACCCTAGTCACTGATAATTACGGCATTAAATATTCACATGTTATCACGTAAGCGAACTGAGTAAGGTGGATTTTTCGCAAAGGTATAAAATCTCCTCCGTTATAAAATTTTGCGATGTAAGCTGTCAACATCGCGTGCTTCAATGGCATTACGTGAAACGAAAATAGCCAGATGGATTGTGCACGAAAATTGTTAGAGCAATCAGGCAGTACATTACCTTTTGTGATTAGCGTTTTATAATGGTAAGTTACGTGTGAATCATGATATAATTCTCTTGATATGTTTTGTATAATGCATAGCATTTCTTTTTTTAATATGCAATATAATATCGATATCCTTATTTTGCTAATATTTAGTAACGCAGATGATATCTTAGAATATAATGAGTGTTGGAAGACCAAATGTCGTACATTTTATTTTTGTCCTACTTAGGTACGCTCATTAATAAGTTATGAAAATTACTGAAAATATTTCAAAAGCTCCGTTATTTTTTTTTTCCAATACTATGCGCTTCTGATAGTACGATCCTGAATCCACCTAATGTTTAAATACTTTAGGGAACAAGAATTTGCTTTCCAAATTAAATTACAGATTTTTTCTAAGCTTGGAAAAATGTGAAAAAGAACCGATTTAAATATTGCTACGATTACCGCCAATCGTAATAGAATTCGATAAATAAAATAGGATTCGTATTTTACAATAGCACAAAATCATGTATAGATAGATTGAAATGATAAGATAGATTATTACTAGTAATTTTAGATGGATATGAATAAGTTACTAACACATTTTACTTATTTGATAACGAAAATATCTGTACAATATCATCTTTATCATAAAACGTTTAATGTTCAACTTCAAAGGAAAGCTTCCAACAATTTATTCTATCTTATTTTGTTTTTCTAGGATACTATTTTTGATATTATAAATGTTATACATGGTCCGTCTTTTGCTGGCAGCGTTAATGTCCCCTAAAGGTTGGTTTTTATACACCTGTTACATTAATTATACATATGATAAAAAACACCAGATGCGTTCTACTACCCACGACCTTCACAAGCTGAAACTGAACAATAAACTTAACTTATAATATCAATATACACTTCCAGTAATACATATATACATAGAGTCACGCCTCTTTCCCATAGGGGTAGGCAGAGACCACATCTTGCCACTTGCTACGATCCTGAGACACATCTTTAGCTTCCTCGACTTTCATTAGTTTTTTTATTTACTTACCAAAACCAACAGCGTAACATATGGTTATATAAAACAATAAACAATAATAGTAAAGCCAATTAAAGGTTTCTATTTATACTATATTTATATAAAATAGGATATTTTACTTCAAAAATGATATACTGTTATTATTACACAATATCAAGCAACCAGATACACCACATAAACATAATTTTTAAAAAACAATAAAATTACATTATTAGTAATTACATATTGACTATAGTTTAAGATCAATCCATACTAACCCTAGTGCTATAAATAGACGTGAATATTTCATTTGTTTTCGTTTCTGAAAAATATATACATTATAACAATAATAAATAAATATATATACACAATATTATCACATGGATAAAACAACATATAAGAACATACTTTATTTTAATGATTTTCTTTTGTATAATTCAAATAATATTAAAATTTTTAAAGAAGTGTTATATGTGTGCGCAAGACGTGTTGTGATGCTATAGCGTGCGTAGTTTGTAGTGCTTGGGGGCGTATAACAAAGGTTCTCATACAAGCTCGTCGGTTGCGGGTACTTTTGACATGACCTTTCCTTAAATTATTTCGATCTGATCGTAATACGTTCGTCTACGTCGACCCTTACCGGCTTGCCCATTCGCACTCGTCTCATAAATCTGTTTCGTCAATCTTTTTTCATCCATCCGCCAGTAATAACCACGCGGTTTAAGCATATATATAGTACTAGCTGATGCCCGTGACTTCCTCCGCGTGGATATTTTTTTTAAAATATGGCTTGGAAACTATTCGATTTTCCGGGATAAAAAGTATCCTATGTCCGTCCCCAGGATGCAAGCTATCTCTGTGTCTAATTTTGTTAAGATCGGTTCAGCGGTTGAACCGTGAAAAGGTAACAAACAGACAGAGAGACAGAGAGAGTTATTTTTGCAATTATAATATTAGTATGGATTAATGACTCTCAAATTTAAATCAAATTAAAATTTTACACAACTGATTAATTTTAGTTACATTTAAACTTCGCTCGTTTTATATTTATTTTACAAAGTGTTTTCTTTTATTTACGCGAATATTACACATTTAAATAAAACCAGCACCCATGGTTGCTGTAAATCGTCCGAAACGTCGGGTAAAAATAGTTCAAAATTAAACGCGATAAAATCCGTAAAAAAGTAGTTTTATTTAAATATTTTACAAAGGCATGTGTTATTCCTATAATTAACAAAAAAGGCGTTTCTCCAAGTGACAACAATCGCAAATACAGACAAAACAATAAAAACAAACGAGAGGCGCATATTGCCCAATTAGAAACTGTTAGCACATAATGCTTAGTGAAAAAAATTTAATAAAACATTAAAAAATTAAAACTATTCGACCAAGTTTAGTATAACTACGAGTATATTTAGACGCCTGGACATGGCCTCTAAATATACTCAAGGCTTGGCCAAAATTGCTAATTGTATTATAAAGTCGTTTAAAAGTTGCAAAAAAAATCCGTACGCAGGGTGGATAAAAACGATACCTCACCTCACATTCGAAGTTCTGCGGCTGATTAATGGGCAGTATACTTTCTGCGTGATGGCCATAAGTTTTCTTCTACATATAAATCAGTAATTAAAAGACAGAATAACACATTTAACAAAACAGAATAACATTCTGGAAAATTAGTACCACATGTATATTTTAAACTTCTATTTTTTGTTTCAAAATAAAGAAATGGGTAAGTATTAAATAGTAACTTTGATAAAAAAAAAATAACAGTCCAAGTTAAAGTTACGAGTATCGTTTTCTTTGGTTATAGAAGTAGTAGGTAATTTTTCATAAATTCTAGTAGTATTTTATGTCAATAACCTTTTTGAATTTCCGATCACAAAAGACAATTTGACGATCAACAGATCCTTAAGAATGACCTGACAAAAACTGGGCAAAAAGTCGTCGAATTATATTTGACATTGTCGTAAGAGTATGTATGAGATGCATTCGAACGTTGTGCTACGTGATATTTTTTCGTAAACGCGTGCGCGTATTTTGAAAACGACTATCAGCGCTCGAGGCGTGAAACATCGCACGCTGTGTCATTCAAATTTACGAAACTCTGTTGTAGAATTGTTTAGTGGTTTGTCAACGCTTTTATGGAAATGATCACTATTGATCGTCGCTGGAAGGCGGAGAATGTATCGGAATACGTAAACTGGTTTAAATGGAGATCGGCAAACAAATTTAGTGGTATTACAAGGTTTAGCGCCGCTAGTAAAAATATTTTTACGATACTAAACGATAATCGGTTTTTTTCCTTATATACATTGAAATATATGATTGGTATGTAGGCAACATTGTTACAAACTACGGGTAAACTCTTAATATAATCTGAAATAAAATTATAGTGAAATTTATAACATTTTTCGTAATTACAACTCCGTACATTAGACGTTACGTTATTATTACTTTTTCACTGCACCATAAAATAGTCAAGACGGAGTATTAATTCAAATTTAATGACATTTTAATAGGCCTTTATAAATTGATGAGTCACTGCTACTCAAATGCATAAAACTTCTGTTAACCCCCACAAATTTATACTGCTGATTTATTCGAAATTAAAGTCACGGTCACAGTTGCTATTGATGTACAAAAAATAATAGATATTTTTTAAAATTTAAGTAAACGATTCAATCTTTTAAATCAAATGATAACAAAGTTTTATGTATAAATCGATCATCTGACTTTAGATAAAATTATTTAATTTAATTAACAAACTCAATCATCTGTGTTCCACATATCTTTATTTTTATAGGAATACAAAAAAAAGTTACGTTGTGAAATTAGGGAAAAGCAATCATAGTTTTTGCAGTTGTTGGATTTTTATCTAGGCTGTAGCGGCTGCACGCGACAAAAGCGGGACGTGACTGGACTACCAAATAGGTAATCAGATCGCATATTGAGATATAAATCGCTCGCTAGAATTTACTGAAAATTAAAGGTATTACATTCTACTGTAACACATTGAATACGATAATTGATACATACAGACCTATAGTAACGCGTTATTCCCATTTAAGGGGTACACATGTAGGTCAATTTTCGACACCGCGGGAAACGAGACGTGACGGGTGGCAAACGTCGTTGCCGCCATTTTGGTATGAGTCAAAATCTAACTATCCGTTGCGTTCCTACGAGCAGTGTAATAACAGTAACCTTAGTAGCCCCTTACGACACTTCGGTAGGAAAGAGGTAGGTGCTATTCCACACTGCCGGACACCTAAAGACATCTAATAAATGATAATCCAAATAAATGACTATGGCACTAATTCATCGTAAAATCCCTTTCTTACCTTGACCAGAGAGCCAAAAAACTATTATTAATTTCCATAAGTAACAACAAAAATCTAGGGAGTCGTGAAAATGATGACAGATTTTATGGCTAATTGCGTACCGTATTTAAGCGATATTGAATTACGGCGACCAATTTTGCAAACAAGGATATTTAAAAAGCCGATTTCGGCTCACGACGTAGAGGCCAACTTATTTTTACTCCAGATACCTTCACGCTTTTAATTATGTCAGCATACAAGGCAAAGAAAAAAATAAGGACATTCGCACGATATGACTAACCGGTCTACAGTGTACAACAGTACATATCATAATAATAACAACTACAATAAAACACACCCATTTTTTCAGAAAAACATTCATGCCTAATACGACAGATTGATTGATATGAAGTTATTAAAATTAAATTTATTCTTTCGTGCTTTATTTTAGATTATACATATTTTTTGTAACGTGTCAACTACAGATAATAAATATAACAAAAAAAAATCTATGTTAAATGACAATAACAGGTCATTTTATACTACAGAGTTTATAATATTGTCTCTGGCCACTGGACAGTTAACCAACCGTTATTTTTGCGATGTAAGAAAAAACTTTAATAACTTTCAGGAATAATTTTTGAGTGGCCATGTCATTGATTGCATGGGTCTATTTCCACACAAAAAAAATATCCCTAGTTATATATACTACAGATAGTTATTTTATACTACAGAGTTTATAATATTGTCTCTTGCCTCTGGACAGTTGACCAACCGTTATTTTTGCGATGTAAGAAAAAACTTTAATAACTTTTAGGAATAATTTTTGAGTGGCCATGTCATTGATTGCATGGGCCTATTTCCACACAAAAAAATTATCCCTAGTTTTTTTACGGGATAAAGTGACGAGACGAGCAAAACGTTCACTTGATGGCAAGTGCATAGTGCAACATAATAAATACTGTGTCACCCAGAACTTTTCTGTGTGGCACCACACTAAGATATTAGTTCTCATATGCCCAGTAATTACAATAGCTCTCAGTGCCGTTCAAACCGAAACAAAGTAATGTACTGCGTACTGCGTCATAGCAGAATAACTGCCCTTGCGGTGGATGGATTCCTACCTAGAGGAATTTCTGCATAGAAACCCTATCATCTATTTGTGGGATGTTTTTTTTAATAAAAATTTAACTTGTTATAATTACTACATATCTTACGTCAATCTATTCGTATATTGGTGGAGCCAATCGAGAGCTAAATAACGTCTGTTACACGCAAAAGCGAATCTTTCTCGACTCTATACGGATCGGCATATGGCTCTCACAGAAAACCAGTGTAAAGTAGTAGGAGGAGATTTCATTAATGGCAATGAGTCAATCCCAGTGGTGGGGTGAGATCACATCTTCACTTTTAATTTCATTTGGGTCAAATGTAGGTACAGTGACCACTTACCATTAGGTGTTGATTTATCTAAAGTACATAAGTAAAATTACTTCATCCAAATATTTATCATAATGATTCAAATCCAATTGTGATAATTTTAAATACGGTGCTCATAAAGGAAATTTCAGTCTTCAGTGTCAAAAGCATGTCCTCATGTTTTTATCAATTACTTCTATATATATATATATATATAAGATCATCACTCACGAAAACGACCTGACCGATTTGGCTAATTGTTTTGTTGTGTTCGTAATTGTCAGGACAAGATTATTTTTTTTCAGTTTTCGTTTAGTTTCACATTTCTAGAGATACATGTTACAAAATAATCATACTTGAATGTTTTTTTGCTGAGCGCACTTCTCGATTTTCTTAAAAAACTGCACCATGCGAAGCCTGCGCGGATCGCTAGTAGATAAACAATATCCTATTAAAGACATTGTAATACCATAGTGTAATGAATTTGTAACGGTATGACGTATTCTTAATGCGTGTAACTTTAATCATAGTAAAGTACATAATAGGTAGCAAAATATTATGTTGCTGTTATTTTTATTTATTTTTTTATTTTTATTCTGATAAAAAAAAACTAAAATCTAGTCATTTTAAAGATCGCACAAAATATATACTACATAACAAAGTTCCAATCTAATTATCCCCTTACACCAAACTTAATTTCAAAGGGCATCCTGATAAACTCAATTAAATTAATGTAACCATAGAAACTTTTCCATTAACACCATAAGAAACCACTCTAAAGCGTTCAGATTTATTTGGAAAGTTTTGTCAGCTGACAAAAACGTTCCTTAATAATGTAACCGAAACAAAGATAATAAATTCGGTTTTCGTTTCAAAATTCCTAAAGAAGATTACGTATATTATTGTAGCTTACTTAAAATACCTATAACAATGTTAATTTTGAAATAATTATATGTTTCAAAAAGAACATAGATTTCAATTTAATAACTATGGCATATAATGAATACGAAAGGCATCTAGCAGTTTACTATCTAACGATAAAATCAATTTTAATTACAATAAAGAGGAACATCAGAAACAAATTATCAATCAAATAAGATGCTTAAAATAAAATGTAATAACTATATGATTATTCAACACGGTGACGTCAGTTTATGGATAAAAACAAATTAAAGCAATTTCGAACATGGTTACAAAGACATTATTTTTAAAATTGAATGGCAAATTAAAAAGCAGCCACGGGGTACAATCGAATATTCTGTCAAAATCGTACCGTGCTGATATTGTGCTTTGAAATACGTAAACCAAATTATTCCTACATCTAACCAATGGAACCTGTTATTTAATTTATATAAGTACAATTTATTTAAGTTACACATAAATTACTACAACGAATCTTTTTAGTGACTTTTGAGAATTTTACTCACATTTTACACACGATCAACGTAACTTTTGGACGCAGGCCTTCTTTTATTTGAGAGAGGATTCTGGAGAGGTATAACTCTGCCACGCTAATAATTCGGGTTAACTTTACATGTCATCGATATATTTTCTATATTTAAAATTGCAATTAACTATCTACGCCCGGTTCCTTAACTAAGAAAACGAGACGTTTTTCTTACGATCCGTTAAATAAACTAAGAATTGTAAGTCAAAACCGTTACTATAACTAACGGACGTCAGTAGCTGGTAGATAACGTGAAAAAGTTTAAAGCCTCATTACGCGTAGCAAGGAAACGAATAGTAACTGTTACTAATAATAGAAATAATATAGGTACCGGCCATGTCGGCGTATAGGTCGATACCGGGGATCAAACCCTTGCAAACTTGCATACTATCAGGGCTGGACAGTAATCTTATTACATGTCATTGAAATACAAATACATAATTGGTATTTTCAATACCTGACGCTGAGGTATTTTGTAATTTATATTATGTATTTTAAATAAAAATGGATAAAATACCGTATTTCGTATTTTACATTTCAAATACACGACTTTTAAATATTTTGTATTTCGCAATTTAGATACATGTGAAAAAGTGGTTTGTAATTTAATTAAAGCAAAGCATGTATTTTGCCTAGCACAGCATACTGTTCAAACCGGCGAAGCTGTGAAAGCCTTCGGGCCAACAGTGACCATCAGTCCTAAACTATATCATTGAATACGAGCGCATAGCCCGAGAGAGTAATTCAAATCTTTAAGTATGATAGCCAATCACCATAACAACGGTTTTTAAATCTAGTATGCCCTATTATTACCCCGGTGGTAGGATTCCTTTGCAAGAATCCGCCCAGGTAGGTACCAACCCAGGGGCCAGTTATTCTGCTGTAAAACACACCATTATTGTCACCACATCTACGGTATAATAATTGTATCAATACAATCTAGATAAGGCATATTTTAACATATAGATACGCGTCGTATTAGTCGATTAGATAATACACTGCTTAAGATATGAAGTTATTACAATATTTCCTACCATCTATTGTTTATTGGCAGAGACGAAACTTCGAATAACTTCGAAAGAACTAAATTTATCACGGCGATATTACAATAATTGACGGCCGCGTGGCCTAGTAATCAGAATGCCCCGTCTTCTACTTCGCCGGTCATAGGACCTCAGAATGGCTGGGATCTGAACATAGGTTCAGATCCCAGCCATTTGTGAAAAACACCAATTGTTGGTTTACGGGTCTGGTTGTGTTCAGTATGTGAATTTTTTGTTTGTAAAACGCAACCACAATACAGGAGAAATCCTGCATCGTTTTTTAAAAAGAAGAAGAATTTAATAACCAGCGTTAAATAAATACAAACAGAATGTATGCTGATCTTAATAATAGGAAATTACAGTAAGCAGACCAATAATATATGGTATTTGCGGTACAAGTTTTAGGTCGTGTCACGCACACTACGTCGATGTTCACGTAGCGTGAACGCAACGACCTCAGATACTGCATTAGCTATTCATTACATTCTGCCCTATAAAGAAAACTGCCTCGCTTAAAAGGATTATCGGAATGCACTCAACTATACGCGTTTTTCAACTCAGCCTTCGTATTACGTAAATAAGTAAACATGAGACATTCCTAGAGAATAGTATCTGTTTAAGTTTGTGAATTGTTGACTTATTTTTTTAAAGATGTGTATTGTTAGTATATAGCGGCATACATTAGCAAATTACATCTTAAAAAAGTCATAGTTCAAATTACAGCATATAGCATACATAATATATAACGGTCGCCTTATCGCTCCCCCGTGGCTGCGTAGCGGCAAAAATTAACTATAGCTCTATCACACCGCGTCCGCTCGTTCACTGGAAATGTGTTTGCGCGATTTCATACTAGAAGAGCGGGGAATCATCGATTTATGTACACTCTTTGTCTATGAGTTATGTTAACAATAAATAAAAAATTTGATCGGAAAGTAACATAAAAATTATCTTGCTCATTTGAAATGCGTCCCATAGACCGAAAATTACGGTTAGTCTCATTTAATTACGATGTAATTTCCGACTGGTAGATTAGGTGGATTTTTTAATTGGATACAGTGACGAAACGAGGAAAACGTTCACCTGATGTAAAGTGCAACTTCTACCCATAACAAATGCTATGTCACCCAGAACATTTATGTGTGACACTACACTGCGCCCGTCACCCTGATACATCAGTCCTTAAGTCTCATATACCCAGTGATTACGCTAGCTCACAGTGCCCTTCAAACCGAAACAGTAATGATTGCACACTATTGCTTCACGGCAGAATAACTGGCCCTGCGGTGGTACCTACCTAGACGGATTCCTGCATAGGAATCCTATCACAAGTTGACTTTTATGACCTTTACTGAAAAAGATGTGATGATGGATCTTACGTCATATCCATACGACTATGTTGCATTTACATACATGGTTAACGAGTTATTTACACATTATTAATGCTGGACTAAACAATCAGTTTGGTGCTGGAATCCGTACTACTACCATAAAGTTATTGCCGTCAACCAGCAGTGTGCAAACATTACTGTCTTTCGGTCTAAAGGGCACTGTTCAGCTAGTGTAATAACGGGGCATACAAGACTTAGAACTGATGTCTGTGATAATTAGCTCGACTTATCGCTATCTATCGTATCCTTCTTATCATAAAAAAAATAGCTAATTGTATGTGGACGGACGGACAATGGAAGGGACGTGGCGCTTTGTTTTCTAGTTCTTGGTTATAATAATGCGTTTCGGATATCGATAATACAATTAGTTTGTAGAAATATATATCAATTTAATATATATCAATTTAAATTATACTATAACCTAGCCGCATACCGTTAAAATCTATTAATGATTCAACATAACATTTTGCTCCGTTGTCAACCGCTTTTGTAAAGCACTTATTGTTTAATAAGAATAATAAACACAATATGAAATATAGCCAATGGTATACATTGTCTGCTTAAGTAATTATATATTTATATCTAAGTATACATATACATACATATAAATACATAAGATATTAGTAGTAAGCAAACAGATAAAAAGTACAAGCTGCGAACGCGGCTATTAGTATAATCCTTGCAAAAGAAAGGCGTTTAAAAGCCGTGCGCTCACATTCGCCACGCGTTGCGCGACACGGGGAAATAAACGCCGTCGCACCAAATCGCGGCCTTTACGCACATTGCAACAGCATACGAAACTTATTTATGGTCCTATTGAATGTCAAAGATTATGGTGGCAGTCGTCTTACCTTAATGAAGACTATTTAAGGAACTTTTCCAGAGATAGTAAAAAAATCGAAGATCCAATCCTAATTTTATTAAAAAATTCATCGTTTTCATATGAATAATGTTGTAATTGAATTGTGTTTCCTACACGGTAAAATAAGCATTATATTTAATGCTTATAACACTCAATTTAAAAATCATCAAAATTCCTATTCCGGAAACTAAATTCTAACAATAAATAGCACGCAATTAGGTAATTGTAACACATAATTGTTAACATTAAGACTGACATACTTTTTCTTATACTTACATAAGCAGCATTTCTGCTGTGAGACGGCCGTGACGGTGCGGGACGCGCGGGTTGTGGTGGCACCTTTAATTGCCTACGATCGAATGAGGACGCGTGACTCCCAGACCAACCCCAGCGGCCCGGCCCGTTGGTACCGTGAGGTAAGGAGTATGAGGACTGCGGTCTCAAATGTCTCACACTAGGACCGGATAATATAGGGCCAGCCGGACCACGTTGGGGTCCAGCACCATTCGCCCCTTGCACATAATGATAATGAGGGGGATTTGACACCGCAGCACCCCACATACTATAAAAGCACTTTTACGACAATCGCTTGCACAACACTACACACTGCACATCACCTCATCGCACCGACAACGATCGCACTACTAACGCAATTCGACATTCCATAGGTTTCACAAACAACCTTATCGACTAAATAGTGATAATTAAGCTATCATTTCCTTTTATTATATACAGCGATAAAACGCGGACCGTGCTACCAATCTACAGCAAGCGTTTCGAACAACTGTTCACGATGGAACAATCGCTTCGAAACAAACACTTGGAAAGCAAGCATCGCCGGATGCTTATGAGACGTGCAAAGAATTAACTTATATTTGATGGACAATTGTTTCAACTTAAAAGGTCGCTAATGAACTTGGAGTGATTTTGACGACTACGCGGTTAACTTTATAACAAAATTACGGTCACTGAAGCCGCATAAAAGGTAAACGGTACGTTTCGAAAACCACAAACGGTGACAATAGCGGAACAAAACGTACGTCACGTGAAATACAATAGTGAACAAAGAGACGAATTGTTTTGTAGGCGAGCACTATGAAAAGTTTACATCACTGAATATCAGTATCCAATGGTAACTTAGAGCGCAGCTTGATGGTTCCAGTCGACCGAGCGCCACAAGAGAAATCGGTCCCGACACGTCTAATCCATCGTGATGGACGGCGTGTGAGTTTGAACGCACTTGAGTGTATACTGGTTGCGTGCTGGCAGCGGTTCCACGCAACGGACCGTTCCACACCGGCCGTCCTGGCAATTGCATTATGATTTTTCGCAAGGGCGCGCGGGGGCGGGGACGGCGCGCGGGCGGAGAGCAGCGGCAGTGGAGCGTGCAGCAACTGCTTTGCGGCCGCAGCGCGGCGAAACTTGTGCACAGTGCACCAACACGGATACATACATGCACATGCCCCGTAAGTCAACACCAACCGAATCACAGCTAGTGATATCGCCTACTAATTACGTAAATAACAGCAGTGACAATCGCTTATCGTATAACGGAAATGGCGGATTAGATTTACGTCATGTAGAGTCAATAACATTCAACATAAAACAATTTTATAAAACACATATATAAAATTTAAAACTTCTTTTCAACACGCGTATCGACAACGCTATCTCTTTCGGTATCGCTATCTCTTACTTATTGTCTGACCTAAAGTTAAATGATGAAGCCGAATCGAACCCGAAGTTTGACAAAATAAACTCGTACCGCGGAGCGGCAAAGGTCTGTCTATGAACACACAACAAGTATCATTAGTATTCCGTGTGTGGTGCACAGTGGTGGTAGCGGTCCCGAAGAGTCACCGCCCGAGCAACCGTGAGCCGAATACCAACCTTTGTGGACTGCATGCATTCCATGATTCTACGGCTGAACTACGCGTCGCCATAACCGTACGACATTGGGCAACGCGACCGACATACATTATTTGGTTTACGGTCCGTTAGATTCTTTTATCGGGCCTGTGCTACTATTCAGAAGCGAATAAGAAAGCAAAAAAATGAATTACGTTATAGAAATTTATTCTTAGCAACAAACGGTAGCAGCTCGCCGAATCGAAGCATCCAAAATTATCGCAACAGGTGTGTCAAGCTGTCAAGCCTGTGTTAATTCCATCTGTTAAAGAATTTAGTTCGGTATGCACATTGGACTTCACCCGGCATTCTACTTAATAGCCACGTTAAAAACTACAAATACAACTAACTAAATTATATATCCACGTTGAACGAAAAATAATTTTAATTGGATATACCACCTGTTTTGTATTTAAATGAAATACTTTATCGCACGAATTATCGATTCATTTTCGAATGTTGTGTAATGTTGCTTATTTTTTACAATCAACTGTTGGCAGTTATAAAGGCATCCCAACCGACTACCGGCAATGCCTACGCGTGACTAAAACTGACTACGCACTGAGACCTATGGGCGTATGAACACTGAATGGGGATAGGCTTTATTGCATGATGTATAATCAATGTATATCTAATAATCGTAAATTTATTAAACAGTCTAAACATACATTCATACAATAACGCCTTTTCCCCATATAAGAGACTAGCTGTGTGTGTCCCGCGAATTCACCCGCCGTGTAATTTAAAAGAAATCGCTCTAAGGGTCACAGCGTGATGTCATATAGCCTTCCTCGATAAATGGGATAATGGGCAACACTAAAATAATTTTTCAATTGGAACTAGTAGTTCCTGAGATTAGCGCGTTCAACCAATCAAAGTCTACAGCATTATAATATTAGTAAGTATAGATAGGCAGAGGACAACACATAACCCACTTTTCGCCCTCACGGGACGACGTGACAGTCTAAACAAAAATATCAAAGCTGTGTACTATCCCGAAAAAGGAGGATGGGATTGTTGTTATCAATAAACAGTACGTTGTTTTCAAAATAACGTAATGAGTGATATATCTACTTCTCATTGTTCGTAAAGTTAAAATAAAGCAAACAACAATATGCGTTGAGAACAAAGGTTTGTGTTCAAACACGGAATAATTCAAAATAATTCCGAGTCGAACAATAAGCGTAAACAAATGAGAGAAACTAAAACATGGCTACCGTATATGACACGTAACGCCATTAAACAAATCGCAGTCCAGTTAACATCAATTTAGAGCGCTTGGTGTTAGGAAATAATTATATAATTTAATTTAAAAATATCATATTCTCATAACAGATAATATAACTACATGTTTAACAAAATACTGGCAAATACCGCATTAACTATATTCGGTAATATTTCACTGTAGCTACATTACCTCTCATTTATACGAGTAATATAGCGAAATAAAATTTACTTATGGACAGTAATACTAAAAATAAAACGAATACTGGTATTTCTGACAGTGAAAACGATAAGTATTGCAGTCGGACATCAGTTAGCACCTGAGCTCCGCTACGAAGTTGCGAACGTTCCAAACATCCCATTTGCGTCACATCGGAAACGCATTAAGCGAACGCGACGACGCCATAAGAGCGCAATATCCGACTGGCACAGCGCCGTGTACCAGTCCTACAATACGATATTCAGTATTACTCGTATATTGAGTAATGGCTCAGTGAAAAGTGGTTTTGCCTTGAATACATTAAATATATCATAAATTAAGCTTAGGCATGGACCGCAGCGCGTCCCACCGTCAGGCACGTACGCGGCGAACGTTGACCTACTCTCAACTATACTGTACTAAATATATTTTGGGCACTAAGTTTAATTAGAGGCGTGTGGTGGCGGCGCCTGGGTGACGTTCTAACGACTGAGGGAAATGCCAAGAAAATCTCACTACCCCCGACTATTCGCAGAGTACCTAACCTTCATAAATATGCCGGACTTAATTATGCAGGCTGGTGACGGGCAACAACGTCTAACATGCGGAGTGCCTCGCACTGTCCTCGCCAATTCGCCAGCCAAGCGAAGCCCTTACGGCACATCACTCAACTTAGGAGTGGTAGAAGTCAAGTACAGTTTATTAAAATAACACGTTTAGTCAGTCTAGAAAATATAAATACAACAGATTCGCCATTTGTCTAGTCTATAATAAAATCAAGAAGTATTTTTTTTATTATAAAATAGACAACGACTCAGAAACTATTGGCATATTAATAGTTTAAAATATATTAGTTAAATCAAAGAATCTAAAATATGCTTAAATTCCAGCACATAAATAATAAAAACTTATTTATAGTGTACTAGCTGAACCGCCCTGCCCGGCTTCGCACTAAAGTTTTTGTTATGTCTGTATTAAGAAAAAACAGTACCAGCCCGTTCAAACATTTAGGAGTAAATGTTCGTAAAATCCGTTCTTAGCCAAATTTTAAGTCAATAGATATTGTGGTTTGGAAGATATCGGGATGAGCCAATGGTAAATCGCTTTCATATATATATAGGTAAATCATCATCATTTCAGCCTATCTCAGTCCACTGTTGAACATAGGCCTCCCCCATAGATTGCCACATCCTGATATGGTCCTGAGCCACCTGCATCCATCGAGTTCCCGCAAAATCACGCTCCATCAAGTGGGGGGGCGCCCTACACTGCGTTTGCCCATACGAGGTTGCCGCTCTAGAATCTTTCTTCCCCAACGGTTATCTGTTCTAGGTAGATCTTGGAACAGAAAATAAGCTAAGATCTTGCTGTAATGGTGGTGTAAAAACTCGCATTTATAGTATAAAAATTTCAATAATAGCTAAAGCTAAGCTAGCTTTTTTAAAAAAAACTCTAGATTATATTATACTCGTAATAGGCTTGTTAGACTAATGTGTAATGTTCAATTTAATGGTAGTGTGTGAAACTTTAAGACTTATTAACGTCAATTGGGATCGAGTCACAGACGGATAGAAATCGCAATAGGCATTTATCAACTGTGTTATATTAAAATCCACTATCATAATTTGCTACCACCTTATTTGAAATATATAAAAGCGCGACAGCATGCAATACGCAGGTGTATTTTTTGACTATTTTATGACTAAATTTTAACAGTATTTCGGTATATTCAGTCCAGATCTACGAGTACTACAATGATATATTTTAAAAGATGTAAATATATCATCTTCGCTTCTTAAAAAGATGATCGAACGCCAAATACACAGGCATTACGGTCGCTTTTGAAAAACATATCAGAGGTATTAGAATTCTTAACGCGTCCGAAACCTTAGAAATACGTTAAAGCTAATGCCCTACGGTGTGGGGCCTACACTGTTACTCTAAGCTTAACTGTGTTAGCTGCTTAATATTACGAGATAGTCAGGACTTTATATATTAATTTCAAATACTCCCACATTTTAAATTAATGAAATTGGATTTAATATGATAAAATATAGGAACTCTGTTCTAGCACAAGCGTGAAATACTAAACAAGACCTCGTTATACAGTTTGTATTCCCCACCGGTAGTTCTCTGCGGCGCAGTCAGGAAGGTTTAATATTATAGTGATTTATAGAGCGATGGATACTGTTTATTTCGCCACATGATTTGTAGCCAACATTTACATATTATTTACTGGCATGTCAACGTTTGTGGAGGTTGCTTACGAAAGTAGAGGATCACTTATGATAAAACGTCTCCACCCAATTTACTTGATTAATACTACAAAATATTTTACCTAGGAAAAGCCAAAAATGGAAGTCTCATGGTGTTCCCAAAATTATACTCAATTTGCAATAAACTCAATATTTGTCACAGATAATTGAACCGAACTCCCAAGTTTCTCTGATATTTACAATCCGCAATAGACCAACCAAAAGTCACCGATATAACGCAAATTTTGGCAGTCGCGTCAGTCAGGCTCATCGCTCATAGAACCTAACACTCTTGAGAAAAAAAGGAAGCCTATGTTAATCAGTAAGCTTGCGATGGGCTGTAAGGATGATGAATTTAAGTGTAATAATGTTACATACAACTACAGAAACGCATCTTGCATAAGTTGGCAAATTTGCAGATTGCAAATTAGAAAATATTACGTCGGCGCGAATTCCGATAAAATGTTCACATTCCAATAGCGTCCTTGTTAAGACCACTCGATTATTCGATGGGAACGGTCTATTCAAACGAATGCAGCGACGGCGATGGTCCGAAAAGAGCTATTTCCAAGTGGAGCGCGACGAGGCGGAGGTAAAGGAAATCGAAGGTGGCACGGAACGAGCCAAGCTATACTCTCTCTACGTCTGAATATTTGCTTCCAATTAGATAAAATGGAATTACGGCAGCAAAGAAAAAAAATAGTGAAACATTGTCAACGAGTTTTAAAATATCTCTTGTCTATTTAAAAAAAAGAGAGCTAGTGTAATCACTGGGCATATGTGACTAAGGAACTGATGTCTCAGGGAGACGGGCGCAGTGTTGTGCCACATAGAAACATTCTGGGTGACACAGCATCTGTTATAGGTAAAAATATTGTTTTCGGCTGGAATTATATTCTAGGGATGTACGATTCAGATGGCAGGTATGCTGACCACGCGGTTGTTCAGCAAATAATTGCGTATTAGTAATTCAAGTTACTCATTACAAATTACTTACGAATTTTTTTAGAACTGTTGCGACAGTCAGTTTTTGAAGACGTTTTACTCCCATAACAAAATCATTTCAATAATGTTTCAAAATATTACTTCTGATAAATGCTATTGTGTACACTGATTTATCTTTTAAGTATCGCTGGTTAAAAATTTAAAATATCATTACACGATCTGATTTCGTTCTGATAGTGGCATCGCAATGATTTTCCTTCGAACACTGTAAAATGACGACTATTGAAAAGCATTGCGTTTACGACTACGCCACTATGATATTTTTTCCGCAGAGGATAATTTCTGGTAAAAACGGTCGCTGGATATACGTTTCAATTCTGCCACGTGTACTTGTTATCAGATTTTTTTAATTCAAAATCAGAAATTTAAGAAAGGAAGAATATAATTAGTAATTATCAGTTCATGTATTTGGCTCAGAAGTGATATTAAACCCTCGGTCCACTCGCCTGGCTAATTTATAACTTCTCCTGTCACCACATTTTGTACAAACTACTATAACAAGAGATCAAGACAATGGACATATATGCCAAACTGTCACGAAACATGGAAGAATTGGCATCCAATTTTTCGTCAAGAATGAATAACTTTGAAGCAAATATACAGAAAGTATCTACCAGCGAATGTGATAAAGGCACCTTAGCTAAGGAGTTTAATGACTTTAAATGTCTAATTTGGAAAACACTTACTATGATTAAATCACAAATGGAACTCCTCTTCTTGGGTCTTGACAGACATGAAAATGCTTCACGTAGAAAGGTACTACTATTTCATGGTATCTCCGAAAAGCATGGTGATGATGAACAGTCCATTCTCAATGTATTATCTAACCACTTTAAGCTACCACATATCACCAAAGAAGATTTTTCAGCCTGCCATCGATTGGGTGCAAATACTAGCAAGACACGTCCTATTCTTGTTCGCTTTGTGCATTATAAGAATCGCTGTTTAGTGTGGAAAAATAAAACTGCTCTCAAGAATACCGGCATTACAATCTCCGAGTTCCTTACAAAAACCAGACATGATGTATTCATTGCAGCTCGCAAACATTTTGGTATTACTCAATGCTGGACGTCAGAAGGAAAAATTATAATACTATTGCCAGATAAATCACGTCGTAAAATAGAACTCATGTCTGAGTTACAGCAACTACTTTCTCAGTTTCCTGCGGTTGTATCAAGTGAGGAAAAAGGTAAAACTTCAGTAACAGGAAAGGTGTCGGTTAAGTCCACAAGATCGAGCGTTCACGCTAAGAAGATAACAAAATGAGGTGAATTAATCTCTGTTATAGGGAACTTTCATTCTATTTCATTTCATGTTTTGTTTGTAATCAGATTTACTGTTCAACTTCTACCGTCTAATATCTTAGCAATTTACATTATACGTCAATGTTTGTTTACTTGTGGCCGTCAGTTTCAAACTGTTTGACAGTGACAGATTGTAAAATGCGTTCCGATATTTCTGGTAACTACTGTTATTTTTTTTTTTTTTTAGAATGGATTTTTAGTTTTTTAGTAATTGCTATTAATTTTATTTTTTTTATTTTTATATAGAAACCTTATAGTCTTTTAATTCTACAAATATAAGCTGTTTTTGTACTAATATAGGAACTGTTAGTGGTTTAGTTTTTGTCAATAATTTTCTCAAAAATGAATAGTTTGTTTTAATCTCAAAAGCAATCCGGCGAGTGCTGAGGGTATGCCATTGATTATTATTTGTATATATATTATTATTTTTTTATTTATTTTTTGTTTGTATTCTTTATTAATTATATTTTATTTTGTGTAGTGTATCTATATTTAATCTTATTATGCTAAACACGTTTGATGACAATTTTTTTTCTTGTTCATCTTGCTCTTCCGATACTGATTATGGTAGCGCTTGCAGTGATGATTCCATTCTTCTACGTGACCAACTACAAACAAAATTATCTCCCTTTAAAAATTTTCTTAATGTTGTCCATATTAATGCGCAGAGTATACCGGCTCATTACACAGATATGCTATCCAGCTTTGATTATAAGGTTGTTGATGCTGTACTTATATCAGAAACATTTCTTAAACCTCCTCTTACATCCACACAATATGCACTACCGGGATATAAGCTCATACGTAATGACAGGACTGGTAAAGGTGGAGGCGGAGTTGCAATTTATCTACGTGCCGATTTACCTTATAAGATAATAGATCAAACGCCTTCTGAATACTCAAGATCTGCCGAGAGTCTCTTTATTGAAATCATATTTCACCATTCAGCTCTGTTATTAGGTGTCTATTACAGTCCTTCCTGCCATATCGACTTCTTTTCCTCCCTTGAATGTAAATTGGAATCACTGTGTATTAATTATGACCATACGGTTATTCTTGGTGACTTCAATACATGTCTCATTAAAAATGATACAAGGTGTAAGAAATTCCTCTCTCTTATTTCCTCAGTCAATATCACTGCTCTACCTCTATATGCTACACACCATGCTCCCAATCATTCTCCTTCTCTTCTTGACCTTATACTTGTTTCTGATAGCACTAACGTTGTTACACACGGACAAATATCCTCATCATTTTCCTATCACGATCTCATTTATTTGTCCTACAAAATTCGCACCCCGAGACGTAAATCTAAATATCTTTTTCTGCGCAGTTTTAAGAGTATTGATATTAATTGGTTAAAGGATGATGCTCGTAATATCGATTGGGCCCCTGTCCTTAGCTGCACTGATGTGGATGATAAGGTTTCCCGCTTTAACTCCACTTTAATTAGTCTTTTTAATACTCATGCTCCTCTGAAACGCGTCAAGGTCAAGCATTTACCGGCACCTTGGCTGACACAGGCCATTAAAGAAGTTATGGCGAAGCGTGATAAAGCAAAGCGGTTGTTTAAAAAACGTCCGACGGAAGACAATCTTGCCCGTTATAAAATCCTTAGAAATCGCTGCAGTAGAATGTGTAGGGATGCTAAGAGACGCCATATCAATAATTTTATTGGTAGCTGTAACTCAACCCAAATATGGAAGTTTCTACATACCCTCGGCATTGGTAAATCTACTAATGAATCCTCAACTAATATTAATGTAAATGCATTAAATAAGTATTTTTCACAACCTCCTGTCATTCTGGAAGACACTACTAAGCAATCCACATTAAATTATCTGTCTAGCTTACCAATGCCAGAGTGCACTCCCTTTTCATTCACTGAGGTTACTGCATGTGATGTTAAGAGAGCTATATTGTCAATTTCCTCCAAAGCCATAGGTGATGATGAGCTTTCTTTGCAGATGTTTATTTTAATTGTAGATGAACTTGCACCGATAATCACACATATTTTTAACCTCTCATTGGTAACAAGTTCGTTTCCCTCGGCTTGGAAAAAAGCCCATGTTATACCTCTTCCTAAAATTTCTAATCCCACATCTGTGTCGCAATTTCGACCTATTTCAATTTTACCAGTCCTCTCTAAAGCCCTCGAAAGTATTGTGCATAAACAATTATCGTCCTTTTTATCCTTTCATAATTTACTAAGTCCTTATCAGTCTGGTTTTCGTCGAAGTCACAGTACTGTGACAGCTTTAATGAAGGTATCTGAAGACATTCGCCATGCTATTGATAATAAGCTACTCACCGTATTGGTTTTATTGGACTTTAGCAGTGCTTTCAATTCAGTCGACTTTGACATTCTCATAGGCACTCTATCCTCTCTTAACATATCTCCATCAGCAACCGAATGGTTCAGCTCTTACTTGAGAGGTCGCTCGCAGTGTGTCCGCTATGATGAGGTTTTATCTGAGTGGTGTGACATTACTGCGGGCGTCCCTCAGGGAGGCGTTCTCTCTCCTCTTCTCTTTTCAGTATTTATTAATGCTATTACTCGAGTTATAACTTCTCCCTACCATCTCTACGCAGACGATTTACAAATTTATGAACACTTCAACCTTGATAAATGCAATATAGCCATTGAAAGCATTAATGAAAATCTGGCTAGAATAAGTGACTGGTCTAAGTCTTTTGGCCTAACGGTAAACCCTAAAAAGTCGCAAGCCTTAATCATTGGTAGCAGATATATTTTTAATCTCTTAGATTTTAACAACTTGTCACCTGTGATCTATGAGACTGTTTCTATACCATATACCAACACAGTGAAAAACTTGGGACTACACTTAGATAACACAATGTCATGGTCGCCACATATAAACGAGATAAGCAAAAAAATGTTATACTCATTTCAATCTCTTAAACGACTCCAAAAATTTTTGCCCTTTGATACCAAGTTAATGTTGGTACAAACTTTGCTCATTCCTCACCTCGATTATGCAGATGTTTGTTTTCTTGATGCTTCAGAGGAGCTTTGCAATAAATTAGAGCGTCTTCAAAATTTATGCATACGTTTCATATATGGCTTACGGAAATTTGATCATGTCTCTGAATTTCGTGCTGAGTTGAAATGGCTTTCAATACGTCGCCGACGGGATTTGCATGTTCTTTGTATGCTGTACAATATTCTATATAATCCTTCCTATCCTTTTTATCTTCGTGAACGTTTCGAGTTCCTTATTCCCAGAGGTAAGCCCTGTCGATCAACAACTTCGCTCCTATTGAAGATTCCTCAACATAGTACAAAAAGTTATGGTAGCTCGTTCACTGTGTATGCAGCCAAATTGTGGAATTCACTTCCACATGAAATGCGTGCAAGTAATTCGATAGGAATTTTTAAAAACAGTGTTTTTAACTACTTTCTCACTGCATAGCGTTAGATTTATTCAATCATTTTAATATTTATTAAAATAGGGTCTCTTTGTATACTTGTTTAGCATGCTTGTATGTATATTTAATATGTAAGTATATTAGTATATGTATGTATATATGTATGTGTCTGTTTAGGTATGTACCAAATATATGTATATATGTCATCAATTATAAGTTATATATATTTATTGTTAAGTTCAAAGACTTTTACTTTTTTTTTTTCTTTTTTTTGTCTGTTGGTTCTTCGTACACTTTTACCCGCACACATCAGCTATCCTCTTCACTCCAAGGTTTGCTGGAAGAAAACTCTTTTAGAGTTAAGCTCGCCTTTGTACATTAATTATTTATAATTAGATTTAATGTTAATAACATAGTGTACATAAAGAATAAATAAATAAAAGGAAGAGAATGAAAACTTTAAATATCGAAATTATAGTTCGAAAAATTTTTGTTATTTAATTTTATTTTATTGTATAAAGTCACCGGAACCTCTTTAAATAACATCGGCAAACTAAATGTACTTATATAAGAGCTTTGTCATTTTATTCAGGGATAAGCACAGTATCAGGTGAACGATTTGCTCGTTTCGTCACTTTATTAAATAAATAAAAAACAGTAAAAACATAAAATAAAACTGATGACTAAAACATCAAACTGCGTCCAGTGTTTTTATAGTTTGATGAAAAGAAAACGTTACACAAAGGTTCTTAACAAACTAACAGTATAATATAGTAAAAGAGCTCTGCGAAACAGGGAAACAGAACGATGAATGTAAATTGACAAATTATATTTTGTGAAACTATTACAACGGCAATACCGCATGTTGTAGAATGGACTTACATTTGGAAAGTGCCCGCGGCTAACTCGGGCAGTCACGCAACATAGAATTGTCGATTACAACGAACGTGATCTGAATTGCCTATAACCGAGGTGCTAACAGTTAAAGGACCAATTACAATACACATGCTGCACCCTTAAGTATTAATTAGAAGATCTATAGATTTGGTTCGATAAAAATTAAATCGGTGAGTTTCATTTAATTGCAAAAGCCACAATTTGATAGTTTAAATTAATAAAATATCTCATTGAGATTCCTAAGAGTAAATCAATATTTCAGTGACTGTTAAATGACGTTTAATTACGGCGTCAGATATACATCACTAAAAAATAAAAATAAAATGTTTATATCGTTTTTATTGGATAAATTGATGAAACGATCATAACGTTCACCTGATGATAAATGCAACGTCTGCCCATCGCAAATGCTGTATCACCCAGAACATTTCTGTGTGACACCACACTGAGACATCAGTGCATAAGTCTCATATGCCCAGTGATTACATTTGCTCAAACATCAACAACGAAACACAGTAATTTTTGCACACTACTGCTTCACGGCAGAATAACTGACCCTGGGGTGGTACCTACCTAGACGGATTCCTGCATAGGAATCCTACCACCGGTATATGAGTTACAAATAGTTAAAAAATCATTATTTTTTGCGTTAAACAGATATTTGTTGGAGTCTCCTTTTAAGTATACAGCCTGTGCCAGTAGATCATCTCTAATTTACAGTCTTAGGTAATCTTACGTTAATTCTACGTACTTTTGTGGCAACCTATGGGGGAGGTCTATGTTCAGCCGTGGACTAGTGATAGGTTGAAATGAATAATTAAAAGAAAATGTAAATCGAGGACAAGAAAAATACGTGCGACTTTGACTACAACTGATTTTACATTATTTCGTTTCGTATTATCTTGTTTTTATTTTAACTAATTTAACAAAAAATAGCTAAAGTATATTCTTTAAACGTGGTGCGACGTTTAAGCTCTAGGCTTAAATTTCACTAACGTCCATCTCAAATAGAATGGTGGCACTTAAAATAATTCATAGTCTTTTACTTGTGATTCGTTTACACTTGCACTATAATACGAGTATCTCTTGCGCAGTTGATAGCTCCCGACAATGTTCGGAATTTGTCGCCGTGGTCGAAATCGTCAGCAGATTTTTTTTGACTAAAAATATTTTTTAAATATGACGTCTTGATATCTGCACTTAAGCGTGCCTAGATCAATATAATGTAAAAGCACAATGATACCCAACTCATATTTTCGTAACTATGGATAAAAGGATATTCTACGTCACGGTCAAGTGATAACCAAGTGAATTCAGGACGGAGGCGAGCAAACATACACTTATTACGTTACCAGCTAACGTAGTGGCGGAACGTGTTTATCGTTCAAGGCGTGTACTTTGTTTTACGTAACTATTTCTTTAAGAGTTTCTTAAGACATTTGCACTACTCACTTGATAAACAGAGAATTTGCGTCAAGGTCGTGTTCACTGCGGGATTACCAAGAGCTTAAGCGGTATATTATTATGGGCTGAAATTTCGACTATGTATATGAGAAATAGTAAACTAGGGAATCTCCAATTAATTTATTACCTTAATTCTCTCTTACGCCGGCAACGAGACGAGATGGGGAAAGTGATTCTCTTACATCGCAAATAAGACTCCACCGACAAGTGTTAGTTTAATAAAATAACTTACTATATAGATTAAACGTTGACATTCGCGAGATGTATTGATAATCTACTTACACATGTTTGTCCACAATAACATCGCATCTTACGATAAGCAAGTAAAGAAAGTATTCCGCTGTTTTTTAAGTGAAGGAAGTATCCTTTGACGCTATGCGAGTAAAAGTTCGTATTTGAGTGCAACTTTTTTGTTATTCTTAATAAATATGTATCGATTAATGAATAATTGTTTATATACTGAACAGTTATTTTACAATGATAAATATTTTTGTTAATTCATGTTTATTTATTTTAATTTCAATAAAAATGCTTATATATAAGTAAGTTACACTTCTGTCACGTTTACTGAGTTGCACGCGCTCATTTTTTACATCTTACAACTAGTGCGTTTCATAATTCAATTTACTTCACGAAATTATTATATTCTTAATCTAAACTTGTATGGCTTAATTTACCTTATGTACTAGTTAATCCAATCAATTAAGTAATTCAATTAGTCCTACCGCCTGTCGGCTACATACACCACTGAGTCGTGAGTACAAATACCCGTGTAAGTTTATTAAGCAAATAAATTATTGAATGTCGAATTTAGGTTTATTGTAAGTGCTCCATCTTTCCGTTGCTGAAAAGAACCTCTTTGGATAAAAACCTTAGCAGACTTTAAATCGGATACGATAATATTGTAACACGTGATTAGTCAGTTACGTGCCATAGTCTGTACTTACGAGTATTAATATTTCAGTAAGTAAACAGAAGCCGTACTTAAAATCAGCCTAAAGGTTTCATCATGACCTTCTTCCTTTAAAAAATACTTACAATGCAAATAATATTACAACTATTCCTGTTAACCATTCCAACTAAGCTTACAAGCTTGTGCTAGAAGGTGGCTCATGCGAAAGTAACTCTCTGTTCCTGTGTTTGTTACCTTTACACAGTATAACCGCTATACTGACAAAATTTGATGAAAGAGGGTAGGTGCTACTATTTTATACTGCCGGATATCAATCGGCTATTATCGAACTAAACGAAATAAATAATATCACAATGAATCGAGATTGTATACAACTTTGTAGGAACGTTCACATAAATAAAAGATTAACGTTGAAATCCAGTCTAATGCGTGTTATAGACTCAAAGCTTCGCGTGTCTGATACATCTGCTTAAAATCTGAAAGGGCAGGGACGGATGTACACGCAAACCAATTAATGCAGCGATCGTTACAAAGGCAAGAAATCAATTACCAGCTGAAATAGAACACTAGCAAGACAAAAATAACAATGATGTAACAGATACAGGAAATTGATTTGCAGTGGTGAACGAATTGAACAGGCCTTACAAATATTTGCATCATGCGGGAATCGATCCCGCGAGCGAAAGCGCAGAAGCCAATCGTTTAGCCATTGCGCCAACCGCACCGACGTCGCAATTTATTAAAATTGCCATTTATAGTAAGTTTATATAAAAATGCCGTATGGTGGCGGCTCTTTAAAAGAATACTACCACTCCATCTCATCCAATGGATCTCGTAAAAGGCGAGTAAGGAATTAAACTGCACTGTGCACCCAACAGCGCATGGTGGCGATGGGCTCACCACCTATCACACCAAGTGCATTATATTGTTTTGGTGAAACGTGGATTGTGGCAGTAATCTGCTTTTGCAGTGAGTGCCCAGTCTCTGACTACCCCTTATGGGATACAGTCGTGATCTTATGTATGTATGTATATAAAAATCGTAATACGTTTTTTTGATATTCCCCGCTATGACATTTTAATGTAAATACAATGTATAGTAAATTTCATAACGTTCTTGTTCCTCCTCTTTTAATTCAGGCCTATCTCAATAGAATTCTGCCAATGACAAATAGTACAAAATTTCGATCAACAGTAAAATGACAACTGACTTTCACTGAAGATTCGAAGGACAGACGGAAAAAAAAACGAAGAGTACAATTCTGGTCTTAAATAGAATTTTCCAATCACTATACACTTTCACAGGCACTTGCTGCATAATAAACTATTATTATTAAACATCAAAACACAAAATATATACAGAAATTACAAAATTCAATAAAAACACTAAAGTCACTTTTCTTCACAAAGGTCTATAAAATTGTTATTGACTTCGCAAATACAATACGAGAGTTTACTACTTTTATCCTGTCGATACATTATCGATTAACTTCACCTTAAATGTAAACATCCGAAATGTTGAACGAGACAGGGTGTCCATTGATTGGTGATTTTTCTAACCTCCTTCTCTCTGGTGAGGTGTGACACTTGAGATTTGGCTCGACAAATCTCAAGTGAGGTTTTTCAAAATGCGTATTTTTAGTGTTACTTGTCTTGACTGCATTGGATTTATTAAAAAAAAATTACTTTATTTAAGACTTGTTAAACTAGTAATTAAGATTACTAAGAACGTCTAGAATCAGTGAGAAAATCATCCATTAAATCGAGGGGTTTACTGTGCTTCTTTGTGGCGTTCGCATAACTGCGATAAACATTATTGTGTAAGATTTACCTATATTTTTGTGTAGAAACAGGTTTTATTTAACCGAGTTCTCTCGCAAGTATATTTTCTAGCGGAAAAGAAATTACTTGATATTTGACGAGAACCAACAACGTGAGATTGGGTCACATTTGGCTTGACCCTCTTCCCCGCCCAAAAGCCTCACGTAAACGCCCAATGTATGTTTTAACAGTGACTTGTATTAATAATTCTCACCTTAACCAATCTCAAATTTAGCAAATACAGAAAATAATTGTGAAAACCGAAAACAAGGTAATACGCGGTTTGTGGTTTAAAAACCAGTTGACTATTCATAATGTTTATAATTGCAAATTAATGTGCGCTGATGCTCGTGTATAGAATATTCAAGGCAGACAGAATTCCTTTCATACTCGTATCTTGATTATACCGTTCCTTGACATTAGCTTTATTACATTGTAAAAATAGTAATTTGTGATAATTTGTTGTTATCTCTGAAAAACCACGTGGTTCAGTGCTCGACGTTCGTAGTCGTAGCGTGATAGGTCACTGACGATATAGTTTCTAGTAAATAAACTCGAATGAAACAAATTCTAGAGCGCATCGCATGACATACAACTAAAATTTGTAAGATAACATTTTCTTGGTATTTATTTGCGAGGAAGAGACATACCCGTTTTTATTTCAATATTATTCAAAGACTTGTGAAGTCTGACAAGTCGTGGCTTCTAATTATACAACCTTCAATAGTGGCGGTAGGCTATCATCATAAACAGGACTACTAAATACTGACAGAGCCTGACATTTGTAGCTCTTATATGAGTTACTAGCTGACCTATGCGATGCGTGCGATGATTTCGCATGCTTTGAACATGAACAGATGGCGCCATCTTCCTTCTTTAAAGAATGTAAACAACTCCTACCGACAACAGTCGTGCATGCTAGTTAAACAGTCAGCAGAACAGTACTTTCTACATTAAACAAATTAATTAAAATTTCAATTATTTTTTTAATGTTTAAAACATTTACTTGTTTTTCGTCATTAGAGGGAAAAATAGTATTTTAAATGGCGTATCAAACATTAATTTTGGTACAGTAACGTGACAGGTGGAGAACCACGTCGCCATTTTGGTACGAGTCAAACATTTTTTACTCTCCATTGCGTTCCCATAAGCACTATAGTGACCGTGTTGCATATTATGGTGTCATGCTGCACGAATAAAGGCTATCTGTACAATACCTTAGTCGCCTCTTACGTTACTTCGGTAGCAAAGAGGTAGGTGCTATTCTAATCTGCCGGTATCTGCAACGTCTGCTCATAAAAAACGCTGTCACCCAGTACATTTTAGTGGGGCACTACACTGCGCTCGTCATCCTTATCATCAGTTCTTAAGTCCCATATGCCCCATAATTACACTAGCTCACAGTGCCCTTCAGACCGATACAGTTATGTTTCCATACTACTGCATCACGGCAGAATAATTTGCCCTGTGGTGCAAAGGAACCAGTAAAAGTCGACAAATGTCTCTAAAATCTTGTGGCCTCTGAAATATGCTAGATCTAATATACCCAGACCGGTGACGGAAGATCAGCATCCAATGGTTAATATGACATTTATCCTTTATCGGGCTGTGGATTATATTTGAAAAATAAGTCGTCTGGTATTGCTATCACCAATCCAATGGCCTAACGTGGTAATAATTCATCCTCGCTCAACTTCCGCAGCTTGAAATAAGCCTTATCAATGCACGAACTCTATATAAAACTGTAGACTATTTAGAGGTTTGATAATAACTATAATAATTATATTAAACGTCGTCGTGCGACGTCTTTTGCTGCTGTCGGTGCTGTAAAAGATATTTTTTTGATTTATATATGTAATAGGTCTTCTGTGTGAGCTGATTTGACAACTGAAATGCGTATATTCCGCCTAACACACCATTAATGGCAAATGTGATATTTCATAAAATTTTATGTCCCAGTCGACACCCGCGTCATGCTATAATCATTTAACCTTTTCCTGAAAATTCCGAATGCAATCTCCGTATACTTCTTAATCAAATCTTATAAAATTCCTCGAAAGTTTACTTTTCAAAACATGGACCTGGTCTTTTAAGGCCAACGTTTTACTTAAGTTGGTCACGAAGTATGTCACGGAATGCTAACAGTGATGACGTTACCACCACTCGTCATTGCAACATTCAAAGCGTGTGTTAACGTTGAATTTTTCAGCCTAGATTACCATGATAAATGGCTCTGGTAATATTTAGGCATCGTTAGGCTTCTTAACATTTTGTAAAATCACCTTTCTATCTCGTTGAAGAGAATTTAGTTTTACAAGAATTTGGTCGTCGAATTTTGACCACAGAAACAAAATCACGATTTGTATATTTTTTTTTATTTCATAAGATGACGGAACGAGCAAAACGTTCACCTGATGGTAAGTGCGACGTCTGCCCATAACAAATGCTGTGTCACCCAGAAAATTTCTGCGTCACCCTGAGACGTCAGTTCTTAAGTCTCATATGCCCAGTGATTACGCTAGCTCACAGTGCCCTTAAGACCGAAACACAGTAATGTTTGCACACTACTGCTTCACGGCAGAATAACTGGCCCTGGAGTGGTACCTACCTAGACGGATTCCTGCATTGGAATCCTACCACCAGTAATGTTTGACCTACAAACCCATAATATGCATATAAATAAGTATTTAATACTTCGAAACGTGAGGTAACAACAATACTGAATACGCCACAAAAATTCAATATGTAATTGTTTGTAGGCGAAGCTATTTTCTATTGCCTAAGCGGCAAGTTATTAATATTGATGGGCCGACCTCGACTGCTGCATGAATATTTAAGACTCTCGTCAAAATTTGTGCCCCGCCTGGGTAACTGGTGTTTCTCGGACAGGTCACTCAATGGACCACTTTATACGTTTGTGTTAAAAAACCGTAATATCAATGAACTTATAGAACTTTCCATACATAAATAGTGTATTAGAATACAAATAACGGGCGTTCAACATAACTAGTTAGTATATAATACAAAAAGCCAATGTTGAACGACTAAAGTGTGAATCAAAAACATCAAAAATAAAATTATGAATAAATTTAAAATGTTTTTAATTACACATGAAAGTTGTTTGGGAACTCCTTCACAGTTTGGGCGGCACTTCTTTGGAACTCCTTGCCCGATGACATCAGGAAAGCGTCTAATATACTCGTTTAAGAAGTTGGTTCGTGATTATTTAGTAAAGAATCATGAGAAGATAAAATGTTAGTAGTTGGTCACCGTTACTAGTGTGCCTTAATTTTGTATGTATTTTATATGTATATATGTTTGTAATATATATATTATATATATATATATATATATTAGTGTATTTATATTATACTTATTTATGTTACTTAGATTTTTCCGCTTGTCTTTATTGGTACATCTAATCGAAATCTCAACACTCCATAAGTTGACGTTGAGAAAATGCTAAAAGTCACTAAAGTCCGCCCTTTGTATCCTTTTATTGTAAAAATAAATAAATTTTAAAATAAATAATTAAGCATAATGTCGTTTCTACAATTTCTATATTTAAACAATCAACCTGAATAAAGTATTTTAAAACCGGATCATAAGAGTAATAAAGAGGCACTTTTATTGCTTTCAAATTTTTATGTTACACAAAGTATTTAACGGTAATTAAAGTAATTTCTAATATCAACCTATATGAAGCTAACGGAGTTAACGATTAATACGTGGCTTTCGAAACATCGGCACGCATTCTTTCACGCGTGTTTATTTATCAAACATTTTCCACAGGCGCTGAAACGTATGTCAAAATAAAAATGTTTAGTTTCACGAATGCAACTTTACAAAAATATTTTCACGTTTTTTTAAAGGGGGTCACTTTTTGTTACTCCTCGTATATTCGTCGTTCCACTTATCGTAGTTACAGCAAAAGTGAATGTGATTAAGTAACAAACGGATTGTGGCATATGAAATTCGGCAAGAAATGAGAACTACGTATAATTATTATGCAATAACTTATAAGACGTAATTTACATTCAGACTTAGTTAATAGCATTTTATACGAAAACGGAAAAGGACAGCTATCAGTCAGATTCCGTTTTCATATAGCTTATCTAAGCGTGAGGTGAAATCCACACTGTCTAATTCATACACTTTGACGAAATAAACCAATCAATACGAATATGAAGGTGCTGCGATTATACGACCGTGGTTAGCGTACCTGACTTCTTCGCCTGGGTTCGAATCAGACAACCGGAGCCAACATTTGTGCGGAACACAAAAGTTTTCGGGTCTGGTTCGCACCCACGATACAGGAGAAATCTTACTGTAGGGCATAGCCAATTAAAAAAAATATCGCGCTATAGATGAATAAATTGTATAGCTCAGTTCAGTTCAGTTCAGTCATCCACTCTATACAGAAGTAGATAAAGCAATTGAAATAAATGAATGCAAGTTTGTGTCTGCAATTTGATGCAGAGTGGCCAATTCGTTATCCATACTAATATTGTAACATAAGTAACTCACTCGGTTCCTCTGTTTGTTACCTTTTAACGGTTCAGGCGCTGAAGCGATCACAACGAAATTTGGCACAGTGATAGCTTGCATCCTGGAGACGGACATAGGATACTTTCACCCAGAAATATCACATAGTTTCCTCGGGATATTTAAAAAACCTTTATTCACGGAAGAAGTCCCGGGCATCATCTAGTATAACATAAAATTCTAGTATAATAATAAATAAAACCATAAGTAGCTATTATCAAACGCAAACAGACTGTTAATTGAAGGTGACCATGTAGAATTGTAGAACATACTTCTATTAGACGTTAATAGTAAAAACTGTTTATTCCCACGTCAATGGGGAGGGACCCTAGCAGCTATATTTATCCAGTGATGCTATAATACAGGTGGCCTTGTTGAATATAATCAGCAAGTAGGGCAAAAGGGGCGCCCGTAACCCGCTGTGGCGTCGACTTGCACCACACATCGCGAGGATCGAACCGACGGAACGGTAACAATCGGTACATTACCCCCCTTTCACCCATCGCCCCAATCCGATAGTTCACAAGGATCACGAACGGACGAGGTCGTAGGTGAATTATAGAATAGCTGTACCAATAAGCAGAATAACGAGTTTTTACTGAACACGTTATATCTATTTTGCAAACAATTACTTACAAGTATAATAAGTTACTGACATAGTTTAACAGGCAATTTTCCAGAGGTTACTAAAGTAAGTCTTTAAAAAAAGTATCTATCTATACAAATAAATAAAATAAAAGTGTCTGTTTGTAATAACAAAATAACTGCTTTTCACTCAATGCTTATGAAAGTATATACGATACATATAAGAAAAAAACATTATTTAAATTTTGGTCTGTCTGTTCTGTCTGTCTGTTTGTTCTGGCTGATCTTAGAAACGTCTGGACCGATTTTGACGGGACTTTCACTGGCAGACAGCTGATATTATAGCAGGTAGCTTAGCCTATTCTAATTTATTTTTAAATATGTGTAATATACAGTCTGGACCAAAAAATATTATATATATGACATGTAAATATTATACGTATAACATTTAATGTTAAATACATGAAACAATTTTAGTCACTAGTAAACTCTTTTATGTTTTCGAAATATTCTTTAAAAATCGTGTAGAAGAGGACAAAATCATAGATATTTGTTTCAAGCGAGGTTCAAAAAACCCGCTTGCCTAGTGGAAACTAGGGTAAAATCGCCCCAAAATAAAAGCTACAAACTTGTGTCGCAATCCATGATGATGAGGATCAAAGAAAATGTCTTACACGGTTTATTATTAAGAAAAAGTTTAACAAAGACCGGAATGTCTGGCAGAAGCAGGTGTTTACGATGAACGACAAATAAGAAAACGTTACTACTAACGTCTTGGATAGTATCCAACTCGTAGAGTTGGCGTTACATTGCCTATAGTCAGTCTTTTTTACCAAATTTGAATTCCAGCTACGATAAATATATGTTACACTTTCTTGTAACTCCGAATGGAATGTTTTGTACCGATGAGTAAATCTCCCATGTAAGCAAGCTATTCCGAACTGTAGGGCCCTAGAAATTTAATTTTGTGACAAGTCCGGGTCGATGACTGCGCGAATAGGTAACAGATTTGCCCGAATCGACACGATGACTGACGAGAACATTCTATAAACTTTTTATGAACCAATTTCATGCTGAAGGTGACTCCACTACCGCGCTGATTAAAAGTGATTTTTTTAAATAAGCGCGATCTACTTGACCAAGTCAATTGTATCAAATACGTTTTATTTGGTACTAGCTAATACCCGCGACGTCGTCCGCGTGGATGTAGGTTTTAAAATGTCCCGTGATAACTATTTCATTTAACGGGATAAAATCCGTAAATATAAAAATCATAAAATGTATAAACTATTTAACTCTACTCAGAATTGGTTCCAATTAATTTTCAGAGTAATAGATGTTGGATCAGAATGGCGAACATTTAGTAACGAAAAATCTGGCGTAGATCCATCTCGTGTAGGTGGTCCAGAAAATCCTCTGTTATCTGGAGGCGATCTTTCCACTATCATAGGCCCTGGCCGTGGTGATGCTTCTTTTGATAGTTTTGGAATTCCTAGGTCCGCCCCCACGTAGCAAGCTATCTCTGTGCCAAATTTCGTCAAGATCGGTTCAGCGGTTGAACCGTGAAAAGGTAACAAACATACAATGGGACATAGAGAGTTACTTTCGCATTTATAATATTAGTATTATGTAGGATTAAGTATAATATAAGGATTACTTCTATTTATTCTTAAAAGAAATCAAGCTGTGTGGTACCTTTGTGCTGTCAGCTATATTTCAAATTTTATTATTCACGTGGCTCAAATACAGTTGAGTTCAATATAAACATTAAGTACTTGATATAACGACACAGAAAAAAGTTTAAAACGAATGAAGTTAGGCAATTGTTTCGTAAGCAAGTATTGTAAATATTGATTTGCTGTTGGACTGGTTCTAAAATTTACATTACGTGGAATGCTTGCTAGAGTTCTCAGTAATAAAATACTTGGATGTTGACAATTTTTTAATGGAAAAACTTACCGTACAATAACGTAAACAGGGAATATCTTTTTTTTTGTAAGTAATTTTATCCGAATAACGTCAGCTTGACACTGCTTAAATAACAGGCTCCCGTACACTAACACACGGGTACAATAGAATGCCCTCCAAGGAAACCACTGCCTATATAGATAAGAAATACAGTGCAAACGCCACTATATTTACCTACCTACCAACTGTACTTCACTATATAGAAAATATTCCGTAGCTTACAATCACCCACATCCTCGAGGAGTAGTACAACACATAGTTGCTGGTATTAACAAGAATGAGGAGGGGCTGGTTATGTAACAAAGTTATGGATTTGGAATTTTTGCGAGTGGGGGTAAGTGTGTGTGTGTGCACGAACATTACGGCACTATAATATTATTACTTATTGTATTTACTCTTGTTAAACAAAAAATCATTTTAATTATAGTCTTTTATGCTACACCTATCACCAGTTCTCACCACACCATGGGTTGGCTGGTAGAGAATGCCTAAAGGCATTAAGTTCGTCCTTTGTTATCCTTTTATTCAAAGGTTTAGCAATGAAAATTAAATAGATAGTATAACCTATGACAGCATTCTGTAGAAAACGGGAGCCGCCGCCGTTGTCCAAACCTTCTCTTGGCAATTTTCACTTGTGATTTCTCCACAATAAAGGGGAAAAGGAGCAAGGAAGTAGGAATTTTTCTCGTCAGAAATAAATCACAGTGAAAATACTACTAACCATATTCATTTTAACGTTTGGCGTTTCTAAAAGACCATTAATGTGTAAAAACGAAAGAGGCGTAAAAAATTCTCAAACGTTCCGTGAAAAATAGCCGCAAATTAGATTGAGTTTTTTAAATTGCTGGAAGCAGATTAAGGTTTTTAATAATTTTAATAGTTATTGGCTACGAGTAACTTTCGATTGTAGGTGGTACCTACCGTAGAAGTTTATAGTGTTACGTTTTTACATTAGGTGTTAAAAAAGAATTATTGGAGGAAGTGATGAGAAGAACAAAACGATGGTAAGTGTGACGTCTGCTCACAGCAAATGCTGTGTCACCCAGAACATTTCCGTGTGGCACCACACTGCGCTCGTCACTATGAGACGTTAGTTCTTAAGTCACATATGCCCCGTAATTACACTAGCTCTCAGTGTCCTTCAGACCGCAACACAGTAAAGTTTGCACAACGCTTTACGGCAGAATAACTGGCTCTGAGGTGGTCCCCACCTAGACGGATTCGTGCATAGGAATCCTACCATCAGTAAGTAACAAGAGACTGCCTGAAAAAGATAGACAAACCAACAACGGTCGTTGTGATTTTTTCCAATGTTTAAGGTACACGCATGAGGTATCCATTGTATACCGGTTTCGTGTTTTGGCTAAGGCACCAAAAATGTAAATACAGTCTCACGCAACGGTGCAAGGCGCCAGCTACCATGCACGTCTCTCTCTTTCCGAGTGCGGAATAACAATTGAATCGTGGGAAAATTTAGATAAATGCCACAATTATGAAACAGCTACCACCAATCGCGATCTAAATCTTTCATTACACGAAAACACGGCTTTCCTCAAAAATATTAATGCAAAGAGAAAACCTTTTTGTGGAAAATTAAAGAACCTATTTTTTTAGACAGATATGTTCTTATCTGGTTGTGCTATTGAACCTGGTCTTTTCGTAACTAATATTATTTTTTATTTACGATGTATTTTTTTGTATTGTTATTCTACTTTAAAAATCAAACTTTACAAACACAATTTTTATTTGAACAGACTTCTAATGGGTACAACAAATCATTTGGAATTGCTTTTTGAGTGCAACAAAACAGACCCGTGCGAATCGCTAACGGTTGTTGCGTCACAAGACGCGACTTCGATGTGATTCATATAGCTCCAACATGGAAAATTAAAACGACCAGATAACATTCTCACTATCTGAAATAGATGATTTGACGTACTTTTAAACATATAAGCAATATACTGTGAATATATGTACATCAAAAATGTTTACTTAAATTTATGAGAAATCATGTTTATTTTTCTCAGGCCTGTATAAAGGTACTATTGACTAATCTATACTAAAATAAAAAAAATAAAATATTTTAACAGACAATCGCTAGAGAGGATATACTGTTAGTAATTTCTTTAAATTTACATTATTTACAATTTACTACATATACAGTTAACATAGGAATTTCTTATATATATGTGAATATCATATAATAATTATAACTAATTTTGCAAAAAAAATAACTTTAGTTTAGGTAAGTTAAATAACAAAGATCATTAAGTATTTGAGTCAAAATAATTTTAATAAATTAGACAAAATAAATTACACTAGTTTCTGGCTTAAATATACATTGAACAAGCAAGGATCATTAGGATTATTAGTTAGTCACAAACTTGGTATTTTCAAATATAAGGACAGTATTAACCTGGTATATGACATGTCTGGTGGCGGATTAAAAGAATCTACCACCCCATCTTATTCTGTGGATGTCATAAAAGTTGACAGAGGGAAAATTAAAACCAGAAGATGGGCAGCAGCATCTTCCTGGAACATCAGAATAAATATACTGCGGTTGCCAACCATCCTACAAAGTGTGGCAACTATGGCAAAATCCCCCAAAATGAGAGCTACACTCTTTTAGGGCAATCTATGAGGGATGCCTATGTTCAGCAGTGGACTAGTGATAGGCTTAAATGATGATGATGATGATATGGTACCAGATCCTAAAAAATTACATGTGTACAAGGGTGTTGGTGTGGCAGACAGGTGCCTCCAGTTAGTGATTTATGGCAATCTATAGGAGAAATTGTGATAATGTTTAGTTTTGAATTTTCTCATTCATCTTTTTTCTATATAAGATAAAAATGTAATAATGTATGGTAGTTGTGTGATGGCATAGGTGATACACCTATCAGCAGATCTTCCATGGATGTCATTTTAGTTGATCAAGAGAACAAATACATCAAAGGATAAACTGCAGTTGTCATATCTTCAGACAAACATGGCAACAAGGGAATATGAAATAATATTTATCAACCAAAGGTGTTATTATTATGCGAGTTTTAGTATTAATATAGCAATCAAACTTACTAAACAGTTGTACGGTAGAGAGTTACCATTGAAAAATATAATTCCAATGACAGATTTGTTTTTATGTATGTGATCAATATAATTAAAAACAAATCAGTAAAAAAAACACAGTTTCATAATAACTTATTAAATATATTATTATATAATTATCTAATAAGACTTTTTTACAAAAAGAATTGTTAATATTTATTAACATTTTAGTTTACATGTGTACATTCTAAAAATCGTTAAATTACTAAAACAACATCCAATGCCTTTACCTTCTACTACATTGACACATATTGGTTCAGTATTTTTTATACTTAACATGTTATGTGAATGTACATAATGTACTTATTTTTTATAAAACCTATATACATAATTAATTATAAAAAAAAATCTTCAAATTACATTGAAATTATTTTCCTTTTTCAATCATTTTTTGAGAATTTATTAAGAGTGATATGTAAGAAGCAAAATATTCATAACAAAGATTATTTTATTGTTTGCAATGTATTTAGACCAGATTTTTATTAACTTAAAAAGGGGATAGTACATTCTACATAGTACATAGAACAGAAATGCAAATACTTGAGCATTTAGATTTTTTTTTTCTTATCTTATATGTGATATCACAAACAGTCACAAAGTAATCAGTTAACAGAAATATGATATGTTCTTTAAGGAATTTTGCTTTGATAAAAGAATCAAAAAAATCGTACATCTAATTAGAATGGTAAATTAGAAATAAGAACTTATTACTTGAAGTGTAAAAGTAGATAGAACGTCAAGAACTTTTGCACGAAGTTCCAATTAACACTTTATTTACAATATCGTCTGTAGTCCTAACAAGAACAACTTCAAGGAGTGATAATGAAATAAGAGTTGTAATATCAAAGGCCTTAAATTGGTTTTCAATAAGTTTTACTAAATTTGTACTGGTTTCGTATGACACGTATTGAAGTTACTTTGCTACTCTGCGACTATGATGGGAAAAAGGAAAACTTAAACCGTTACCACAAAGATAACCACGGATACACTCACCTCACTGAAGGCCATCACTCCGGCCGGAGCTCAGTCCCGATCCGAACCTTTTAATTTACTTTATCACGGTCTATCAAAACAAATAGTTCAAGCTTTTGTTTTCCAACATTGAAAACAGTCTCGACATCTAACATCCCCACGACACAAATACATCTGAACTCAGTAACTTCACTCACTGCGCAGGAACCCAATTTTAATTATAAAACGAAAACACCTGACCGAATCACAAATCACTGAAAAAAACCAACATTCCTCAGGTGGGACAAATTCACATCTAAGTCAAATTATAATCAAATTGTAATGTAAAATATTTGCAACACTACATTATTTTTTTATATTTTTACAACTTATTAATTTTGTTAAAAAGGAGTCGAAAAATCTCATCTAATGTATGTTGAACTAACACGGAACCAACTATTAAACGGAGATGAACTCGCCATCTTGCTTTCATGTCATAATCAGAAATGGCAACATACAGATGTTATTTTCTGTCAACTAAAGTCAGGATGGACAACATTGCAGTTTATTAAGCTGAAGTTGGTTTTATGAAATTCCTATTCACGTAATTTTTTCGTTGATATAATTCAAACAATATTTTTTTGTCTTAAATATAACGGTAATATTTCTATATAGTGACACTATATATTCAATAAGAACTATCTATTCCAAAGTTAATAAAAATTGACGAAATTAAAAATTTATCATTAACTTTTAATAAATCCTAAGCTATCGTTTTTTCATAATAACCATTAAAACTTGGGAAAGACTAAAAAGTATTTAATATTCCTAAAAATTCATATATAGTTTTAACAAAAAAAGGTTCAACGACATACCGTGCTGCCATCTAGTTTTTCAGGACAACAATTACAATATTATGTTATCCAAAGAGTTACGCTAGTAAAAGTAGTAGTAAGAGGTAGGCTAGTATTTAATTATAAATATATATTTAACATATAGGGTCAAAGAAAAATCTTATCGTATGTTAAGCGATGAAGTAAATCAAATATTGTATGGTATGCTTATTGTATGTGAAGGTTAAACTTTAAAAAAAGTAAGTAGGTATAACGTGAAACAGATTATTCGAATAATATTATAACATAATCATTTAAATTCAATTAAGAGAAATCAATGTATTAGTTTGTAACCGCTTCTGTTACTTTTTGATTTAACTGTTTTTATATCATAAAATCAAACAAAACTGGTGCTGTTTGCTATATCTTTTACTGGCGATCCGCCCCGGCTTCGCAAGGGTAGATAGATATTAGAAAGATAAATTAGTTACTTTATTTGGACAAATAGAACAACCACAATTCCTTACGCTAACATTTTTTGTAGCGACTATTCTCTTCGGCGGCTCTGCAGCTGGTGAATTACGATTACTTTATTTTACCAAAATAATGTTTTATGTATGAGAACTTATGCCATGAAATACAGAGACACCGCGGCCGCTGTATTTTTTAAAGAACGTTTAACAGTTTTAAATAAAAGAAAATATAAAATTAAAATTACAATTCACTATTCAATTCTTTCTAGTTTACAAAAAATAATATGAGTGGGTAAGTAATTATTAGATCATAGTCTATTCGCGAGTAGCGCGGGCGAGCGTAGGGCTGTTGGCTCACACCGCGGCATTTTTGTTACTTTTAGCATTTTGTACCTGTCTTAACTTCTAAACGATAGGTCCGATTCGAATAATTTAAAGAGGACTTTACTGTATGTACATAATCAACCTTGACTATGAAACTTTTTTGTAGGATAAGGATTAATATCATGACAAGGATGTCATCATCTTTCGATTCTACCCGTGTTTTGATAGACTAATTTGAATAAACAGCGGTTATTGTGCCTTAACTATAATAGTTAAACATATAGCCTCGCGAGATTTTTTGTGAGTAATGATGAGTACTATGAAAATGTAGTACTTACATTATTTTCTTTATCATTCATTGTTTGGCGTGCGCTGCAAGCACGCCAAATAATGACACATTAAAGTCATTTAATCAGTAAATTTTTGATACCTTGAGTTACATCATAGAAATATTTGTAGGAATCTCGTATTTTTTTTAAATTAAATACAACTCATGTTAGTCGGTGATAATGTAGTTCTATATAGATTTTTGAGATAAATCATTACAACCAATTGATAATTTACGCATTTCATTTCAAAAACATTTTTTCTATAATCACGATAAGGTCTTCAAATCTTAAAACGGAATATAGGGGTGTTAATAAGAAATACCTACTTCAGTATGGTTGAGTTAAGTAAATCAAAAGGACAAATAGAACGGAAGAAAAAAGTATTTATTGGCATATAACAATACATACCTATGTCTATTGATATATATAAAGTACTAGATAGGCAATAACCGCGCAAACACCTTCCCACTTAACATCTGGTCACAGCCAACCTTAGTTGCATACGTTAATTTAGTGGCCGATGTGTCGCCGGCTGGGTCACAGGTAATTTTAGAACTCAAATAATGGATAAAGGTGAGGTTTTATTAATGAAGCATTTTCTATGCCTATTTTAAATTTATTGATTATGTTTTATCCTAATTAAAAAAGTAACATTTCAGTGATATTTTTATTTATTTCAATTAATTTTTTTTGTGTAGTTCTCAAATAATACATACTCCACACGTCTCTATTCTCAGGGTCCTGAGTTTTGTGTTGCATAAAGCTATGACCAACGCTAACACAAATGTATAAAAATATATATTTCAATAACTCAGATTCATAGATTGAATTTGATGTGAAAGAAATAAAAAACGAAATCCATCAAAAATAAATAATATTGGAAAAATACCATCATGGTAGGCAGCACCAGGCTTATCACTGCAAACAATATCACCGTCTCTATCAAATCGACACCAAGCCGCCGTGCTAGCTAATAGTTAAAAGAGATAAACATATGATTACTTCAAAATCTTTACTAGTTTCAAAGCTACATCGTCGCGATTGAATATTGGTTACGCATTTTTAGGCGCATTAGTATGAGGTTTACTACTCTATTTGTTTACCTCAATGTCAACGTCAATAAATCATAAATTAACCTTATGGTGGTTTTTCTAAGTAATTCACACATTATGTCACACTGGCGAGTGGCGACTTACCTTCTCGTAGTTGAGTAGTTGCAATAACTCAGTCATAGCCTAATCATCACAAAACCTTCTCATAATTAAATTTTAGCTCAAGCGGTTTAGTGTTGTACCATCCCTAATTACCCATCTCCTATTGGGCTAGGAGATGGGTAAATCTGCGAGAAGACTAATATTTCTTCAAAAATAATATTTATATATGTATTTTCTCAATTTTACCTAGATAATCGCTTCTCAACGGTTGCTTGTTCTTCTGACAAAAATATGTTTATTAGTCTTTGATTTTAGATCAATAATTTGTTGTCAAATTTAACGTTTCATGACACTGAATTTTGTTAGAATAAATTTATAGTTTCGTATTTCGTGCTATTTAATTTACCTTCACTATTGTGTTCTTTTTAAATTAGTTTACTGATTACCGACCTGGTTGTAGGGGTAAGACTCATTTGGATTTATTAATTTCCGTGTAACAGTGCGCATTTTTCGAAGGACACAGCGTATGACGCAATTCATGCCTACAGTGTCAGGCGGAGATGCGCACGGTACTACGCTGGTGGTCGGGGACCCACTATGTAGGTTAAAATGTAAAGTAGGTTAATGCACTGGTTTAAGTTTAGACATTCAGTTCATATACAACCGGTGAACCGCAAACACGACTCCATGAAATAAGCAGTTAAAAATGACTTTTGAACCAGGAACTTTTTACAGGGATTTGAAAGTATAACCGCTCATGGCTGTAACGATGGAATTAGAGGAAAGTACATCAGACTCAAAGCTTCATAAGGACAGCATCAGCAAGAAAGAGTTGCGGCCATTAAGCGCCGTGTCGTATTCAAGGTCCGAACATGGACCCGGTATGTATTACGGTCATGTAGAAACCCTTCTACAATACATTTACATTAATTGTAAGTCATATATATCTCGAGTCCTTTAACATATACTTAACACAAAGTTTTTGAATTAATGACGCTATCTTCACAGAATGAAGCTATATATATAACAGATATATATATATAGCTTCATGCATTAGCTATTTAGGACTATATTTAGAAGAGGACAGAGGAAATCTGAACTAGAAAAACACCTAGAAAGTAAATTAAAATATTTTACAAATTGCTATCACACTCGTGGGTTTACTTTACTAAACACGTTAATGTACATTATGTCATTTACTGTACAACGATTAAAACAGAAACTACATCGTCGATTGATCAACTGAAGCAGTTCAAGAGCTGGGTTAGCAACGAGCGGTGGAATGAGCTGAAAAAGATAGCAGACACAGCTATGAAAGAGCGCAAGGTGTTTATGATAAAGGGAGGCGGATTTCCGGCTGTTCGTCGAGCGCTGTTGGAACGTGGCTGGATAGAAAAATATGAATCGCATAAGGTGATCACAAAACTGATTGCCTTAATTAAAAATTATCATCTTGAAGTATAGAAGGTTCAGTGATTTTTTTTAAATGAGCTCTCTCCGTAGAAATAATATAGACTCAGGTGACAACATTCTTCAAAAATTTACGAGCATTACAAAGTTCCTACAGACCTTTTTTTCTGTATTAAAAACTGATTTAAATATGAATGTGCTAGTTGTCGTTTGTAGCAAAGGTAGATAAAGACCTTGCTTGGCAATTCCTAAATCCAATGAAGCTATAAAAGCCGTAATAGAACAAACTTATTTAAATATATAGTTATCTAGCTGATTCCCGCGACTTCGTCCGGTTGGTTTTTTTAATATCCCGTGGGAACTATATGATTTTCCGGGAAATACAAGTACCAAACAAACAGACAGAGAGGCAGAAAGAGTTACTTTCGCATTGATAATATTAGTATGGATATGTAAAATAGTAGTAAATATTCATTTAGGCTTGTATTTTACTCAGTACAATAACATTAAGTAGTATGTGTTATTCATGGATGTATATTCATCATCATCATCATCATCATTCATGTGTCTTAATGTATAACTTTAAATTTATTCTTTTTTATGAATTTGGTTTTAAACTTTTTTTTGAAGGTACGTCATCCGCCTACGAGTGTTGATCCGAAGAAAGTTAGTGGCAAAGAACTGACCAAAGTGGAAAGGATGATACTATACAAATTTATGGAGCACCACTCGGTCGACTTTCTCTGGACCACCAAAAGGGATAAATATGACTGGTTGCTGAGCAATAAGGAGGTTATTATTAGCAGGTAGGAAACAAGTTATACTATATTTAGAACCAGTCTTTCTTGACTTAGACATTTTTATTATTTTATGCTTAGTAGCAGTTACAGAAATGTGTATTAAAAGTTTTAAGAATTGCACACGATTAAGAACTACATTTATACAACCCACATTATTATGTACAAGAATATTTCGAAATTCAACAGATTTAGCAGATCCATATTTACAACAAAAGAAGGATTAACCACATCGCTCTCACAAATGCATTGGTACACCGAACCAGGTACAGCGTTGACAAATTTCCCACGCTGCTATAACATTCATAACTCCGATAACTTGGAAGAGTTCGTTGAGGATTTTCGAGTAACGGCCTGCATTAGCATCGTGAAATGGTTCTGTAGTGCAGTGAAAACTAATGGCGGACAGGAAGTGATTGCAAGTCATGGAAAAGTACCGTTTAGCGCTATTGAGTTCGCCATTAATCGAATGAACGAATACGTGACATTCAACTCCCACAAAGATATTGATGATATGGAGGACCAAGTTCAAAACATATGGGAACACGAATGGGACCAATTCCTTACGCATCATTATCTCTTAGTACACGAAAAGTCAAAATTTTTGGAAGATAGCGCTGTAAATATTAGGTAAGGTTCCTTTTTATTTTTTAGCAAACGTATGCATGTAACATGGAAGATAAGACTTTTTCACAATTTTATTAATGTTATGACTTTTTACGATTTCTTCAGTCTCAAGCAGCGTGGCGGATTCTTCCTAGCTCCAAAACCCTCTCAGAAATGAGAGGAGGCCTGTGCTCAGCAGTGTGACATTTATAGGCTGAAACTTTACTTTTTTAAACAAACAAAATTCTGATTACTTTTGATTTAATTTTTTAAAACATCTACAATTTTACAATTTTTACTTTTTTAAACAAACAAAATTCTAATTACTTTTGATTTAATTTTTTAAAACATCTACAATTTTAATAATATTTCAGGCTGTTAGAAAAAAAGGCAATAAAAGTTTTGGCTGCAATGACAAAGTTTTGGCCACAAATAGACATAGACGGAGTTTTGAACATTTGGATCGTAAAACCGGGTAACAAGTGTCGCGGAAAAGGCATTCAACTCATGAATAATATTAAGGATATCATAGGACTCATTAATATACCTGCCCAAAAGAATAGATATGTTGTACAAAAATATATCGGTACATAAAACCAAAAGTAAAGCATTTTCTTCTCCAATATATATTATGTTCAAAATTTCAAACTATTTCTTTCACAGAAAACCCACTAGTAATATACGATACGAAATTTGATATACGACAGTGGTTCCTTATCACTAATTGCCAACCACTGACTATCTGGATATATAAGTATGCATATAGCAATGTTTATATTCGTTTTAATGAAAAAAATTCATTATTTAAAATTTATAACATATACTATTTTTACAGAGACAGCTACCTAAGGTTCAGTTCACAAATATTCAGTTTGTCAAATTACCACGAGTCAGTACATCTAACTAACAACGCAGTCCAAACTAAGTATAAGAATACCGGTGACAGGGATAAAGCTTTACCCGATGAAAATATGTGGGACTGTCATACTTTCAAAGCGTACCTTAGGTATACCAATAAATAGTACAATTAAACGCGACACAATCCGTAAATTTAGTTTTATTAAATGTGAAGTATTCGCGTAAATATAAGAAAACAATACCCTTAGGTAAAGATAATAAAAACAAATGAGAAATAGGGCTAAGGTTATGTAAAGTAGAATTAAATAAAAATATTCAAAGGCATCACCTTAGCAGTGAGCCAACAAACCTCTCTTGGGATGGGAGGAAGCCTTAGTTATTGCTGTAGCTGTAAAGCTAATATTCATCATCATGATCATCATCATTTCCATTGCTGAATATAGACTCTCTATAGTTGCATCAAAACACGGTCCTAAGTCACCAGTATACATCGACTTCCCGCAAAACCGTCCAAGTCATCACTTCGACTAGTAGGAGCTCTCCCTAAACTGTTTACATTGCTGTATTATAATTAACGAGGCGTTGACATTTTTTTTAATTTCCTGAAATATTTTGAAGACAGGTAGGAAAATATGAATTATGGGACTCGAAGATATATCCTGGTATTAAACAGTGTCTAATCGGAGCTATGTTAGCCAGTCAAGAATCTATGGATAAGAGACAGAACAGCTTCGAACTGTACGGAGCAGATTTCATGTTGACTGAGGATTTTACACCTTGGCTGATTGAAATAAACTCTAGTCCTGATTTAGCGCCTACGACTTCTGTCACAGCACGTTTGTGCCCTCAATGTCTTGAAGACGTAATTAAAGGTATGCATGACTTTGACGTTTTTTTTTTGTTAATATAATAATAATAAATAATATATTTTTTCGCTTTCAGTTGTGCTCGATCGGCGTCATAATCTAGATGCTGATACCGGAACTTTCGAGTTAGCCTACAAGCAGATAATTCCAAAAGCCCCTGCGTATCTTGGCCTTTCATTGTGCATTAATGGTAAACGCCTTCTAAAGAAACTAAAGGAGCGTAAACAAGACCATAGAACCATAACTCCTTTGGCACCTCGCGCACACTCCGGTGACGCCATCGAAGATCCCCTGCAGGCAGTACCTTCTGAATACAACGGACCAATTATTACGGACTTCCTTTCATGGTTAAATCCATACGATACCTTACCAACCAATAAAGATGGCATTTTGTTAGGCCCCAAGGAATCATTTTCGGTACGCCAAGCAGTAACTGTAGTCAAAACAAATAATGCCATAAAGTCCGTTTCTAAAAAACGTAAAACTTCCGCGCTCTCTTCTAGGACTCGAGGAAGACGCGAAAGAAATCCAGAATCTAAACGACGTGTGGTGCGCCATTCGTGCTGCCGAACCGAGGAGAACCAAACAACCAAACATATCGGAAACTATAGAACAGAATCTGCCGAGGAAAACGGACAAGCCAAAGATGGATATGTCGGTTGGTAACAAACGTTGCTACATTGACCCCGTGGAATGGGAGCGGGAAACAGCTAGTATTCTCCGTTCCACAATTTCCGTTCAAAATAAAAACTCTACACGAACTGAAAACGTCATCCCCATGCGACAGACTAAATCAAGTTTAGTTGGAAGTAACCATAAGAATTTATTACAGCCACTAAGTTCACGAAGTTTTATAAACGATTCAAATTCTTTAAAAAAATTGAGCGCCGTTGGTAGGAACATTTGTAAGCTCCAAGACGAGAACAGAGCTAAACAGAAATTGAATACTTTTTCTAAAAGTTGTACATCAATATATGAACCTTATAGAGTTGTTATAATGCCATTAAATAATGAGAATCCTAATATATTATTCAAAAGAAAAACCGCTTTATAAATATTTTGAACCATTGTATTACCAGTAAGAATTTGTTATATTTTACTATTGTTGAAACTAAATTCGATTTCTACTTTTTATGTATCTTCTTGTTAAGCATAAATTAAAAAAAATATGTCATGTGTTGAAAATTTAAATATTTTGACGAACATTTAATACTACAAAATATCGTGTTTTATTTGATTACTAGAATAGTGTTTAAAAAATTATTATTTCATGTTTATTTTAAAGCTATGTCTAAGGTAGCTGCAAAAATAAATTAGTGAAACGTGATTATATCCTCTTTGTTTATATAGGTACATTAAACTGTCAAACAGCAATATACATAGATGCAATATAATAACAACGTCATTTAGAACAACAACATGTCAGTTAAACTTTCTGTAATTTCGTAAAACTTAAAGTAATAAGTATGATATAGTCAGTTAATTATTTTGTTTATGAATGTCAAATTGTAACAAAGTTCAACCAAAACTATACATTGTGTTTTCCGAAATACTGTTTGAAAGGAGAGTTGCCACCAAGTTACTACAATCAAAACATAAACGATTTAATTAAGCTTATGTTTCGATGGAAATAGATTTGACAGAAACACATTTTTAAAAGAAAATGGAACATCACAATTAAATTATTCAAAGCAATATTCATTTAACAAAAACATGCCAGAATGGAAAAAACTAAACGACCAAACAAGGTAAATCATACTTTTAATTTTTTTTGTTAACATGTATATTTGGCACCATCCTAACATAAAATCAAATGATGTCCATGTAGCGAATACCTATGTCGAGTTGTGGGGAACCATAAGTGATTAAATTGGAACATTGGCGCGATGGTCAAGTATGAAAGCCTAGCTGGACTTTAAAACTTATACTGGAAGTAATAAACAGATTACAAATAGCTACGATAAACTTGTTTGTATTCAATGTTCACTAATTATTTTTTTCACTAAATAATTTCCTGCAGCTTAGACTTATTTTTCATTTTTTTTTAAAGTTATTAATAAATAGTGTCCATGTCCACCTTCGACAAATTTAAGAAGGCTAATCGCATCACAATAATAAGAACTTTATTATTTTAATATATTCTTTTGAGATACTGTCGGAAAATTTGAGGTAACGTGGAACTTAACCACTAACTAATAATAATGATATTTTTATGTAACTGCCTGCAACAGTACTAATATAGTATACTACATTAGTATACTACTTACTATTGTTAGTATACTCTACACCTACATCACAAATAAAACAACAATGCCTTATCAGCTCTGAAGACGATGATGAAATGACGTATCCAGTATTTTGATCTTCAGTTCTCTTTCTACTTTAAGCTGATTACTCTGTGAGAACGTTCTTCTCCTGTCGAGCCAACTGATTTAATACATACATACATAGAGTCACGCCTTTTTCCCATAGGGGTAGGCAGAGACCTCATCGTTCCACTTGCTACGATCCTGACACACATCTTTAGCTTCCTCTATGTTCATTAGTGTTTTCATACATGCTCGTCGGTTGCGAGTACTTTTGACGTGGCCTTTTCTTAAAATGATTTCGATCTGATCGTAATACGTTCGCCTATGTCGACCCTTACCGGCTTGCCAATTTACACTCGTCATTCGTCAATCTACTTTCAACCATCCTCTCTACGTGTCCAAACCATCTAAGCATCCCCTTCTCTATCTTTGTCAGTACATGGTCTACCACACCGCAACGTTCCCTGTTTCTATCACGCTGTTTCTCACTTGCTACATTAAATATCTTACTGTTGCTACGAGTAATAAGCAGTTGCTTTTATAGTTATATGCCATAATTCTTTTTGAACGTTTGCAGTAGTTCGACAGAAGGGTGCGATGAAGGTTTAGTAAAAAATTATCCATTAACCGCCGTATTTTTAGATGTCACATTAAGCCGTTATGTTAGATCATGTCAGTCCTCAAAGTATTGTAACAGGTTGATTAGTGGTGCCAGTACCAGTCTTCGCGAAGCTTTGACTTTGCTCACCGTAGTCGTTCAATTGTTTTAGGTTTGGCGTATCTGAAATGGAAATCCCCCCTTTTTTATAGGAGAAACTGACGATCTAAGCAAGTTCACCTCATGGTAGTGTAATGTCTGCTCAAAACAAATGCTGTGTCACCCAGAATATTTCTGTGTGGCACCGCACTGCGCTCGTCTCCCTGAGACATCTGTTCTTAAGTCTTGTATACCCAGTAATTTCATTAGCTCAAAGGGCCCTTTGGGCCTATACATAGTAATGTCTGCAGAATAACTGGCCCTGCGGTAGTACTTACTTAGACGGATTCTCGAATAGGAATCCTTCCACCAATAAAAATCCTCCTAATCGACTCGAATCTTGTTTAAACGATTTTTTTTTAAATATTTTTTCAGAAGAAAAACGTTACTACCCATAACAAAGGCGTGGTAAAAAGGTTACATTCCCCCTTTAATAGATTTACAAGACATACATCACCTACCAAAAACAATGTTAAAGCAGTATTAAGCACGTACAAAAGTACATATCGTTCTTCCGGACTTTCTCCAAAAGAAAAAAGTTATATTATATCATGTTGCCAAAGCCGATCTTCTCGATATTTAAAATTAAAAGAACTAGCAGCTAAAGCAAAAAGAGAAAATAAAATATTTTCAATATACGGCTCTTGCAGTGCTGTTCGTAAAGCTTTATTGCAAAGGGGTTGGGTAGAAAAAATTCTACCCAACCGAATGAATCTTGCTAAAATACACAACGGAACAATTTCCAGTAAATCTGAAATATACGGCGAGTTGGAGAGATTACTGCTCTCGAATTTAGTAGAAAAATGTCATCCCAATTTCGTTTGGCGAGATAGGCTTGATACTTATGATACCACTATAGACATGAAAAAGGAATGCAACACTCTTGTTAACAAACTTAAAACCGACGCTTTGTGGACATCAAAACAGGGACTGTGCACGTCTATGAAAATAAACTACTGGTTTTATATTGAAGATGTGGCTGAAGTAAATAGCCCTAGAACATACAACAGCTCGGATAATAGTGAAATAGAAGAATTTGTTACAGACTATAGAGTAACTGCGTGTACCAGTATTTTAAAATGGATGCTTTCTATGCTAGCAAATAAAAGGCCAGTGTTCACTGATCGCGGAACTATATCATTGAATGTAATAAAATTCGCGTTAAACAGATGTAAGGAATATGTTCTTAGTAAACAAAATAAGGATATCGACCAACCAATAAAAAATGTAAGTACAGCACAATGGAATGCATTTTTAAAAAAGTACTATCGTTTAAAAACAAAAGAAGTTTTTGAGGTCGCCAAAGACTACAAACTGCCTCTCTATTTGAAGTATGCGCAGTTTTTGTTGCACGAGATTCAAAAATATCGCCCGCAAATGAGATGCGAAGGTTATCATAACATTTGGATCATAAAACCAGGTCACTGCTCAAGAGGGAGAGGAATAAGAATGGCCTCTAAATTAGATGTCATCACAAACTTGTTGAATAAGGCCAATTCGAAATATGTGGTACAGAAATATATTGGTAAGTAAATAAGTATAATATATTAGACATACAATATACTTATTGAACACAGAAACCAGGGAACCTCTAAAGTCTTTTTCAGTGTAATCATCCCTTTCCTTAATTCGTCGTTGGATTCGTCGGTTAACCCGTTAGTCGAAACTGAACTTAATATCCAAAGAATTTGTCCTATGTATATCACCTTCGCTTACCCCATTTCTGCAACAGGATCGGTTTTGTATCACTAGTCCACTGCTAACATAGGCCTTCCCCATAGAGCTAATAAAGTTCGTTGCTCTCATTTTGGGGGATTTTGCCATAGTTGCCATGCTTGGCAGGCGGGTTGGCAACCGCAGTGTATTTATTCAGATGTTGCAGGATGCTGCCCATCTCCAGGCTTTTATTTTTCCTCTGTCGACTTTAACGACACCCACGGGATGAGATGGGGTGGTAGATTAACTTAAACTGCCACCACAGAGCATAAAAAAACAGTAGCGTCCTCCAAATATTGAATAATGCAAGATTTTTCATACGCACCAGATATTATGCAACTGTTGTCTATATACTCGTAATTTGTTGTATGTAATAATAAGTGTATGAGTGTGGTTTGTATAGCTCGCAAAACTGATAACCGTTGGGGAAAAAGGGGATACCGTTACTTCCACAAATTAGTGGTTTTTGAGGCGACGGTCCATAGAATAAGCATTATTCTTATTTCAGAAAAACCATTACTAATTCACCAAACGAAATTTGACATAAGGCAATATTATCTTGTCACCAATACATATCCTCTAGTTATATGGATGTACAGGGACTGCTATTTGAAATTTAGCTCACAGAGATACAACCTCGAAAACTATCACGAATCCATTCACCTGACGAACAATGCCGTACAAAGGAAATACAATAATTACGCCGGTCGGCATTCAGAGTTACCAGAGAACAACATGTGGGAATTGAATACGTACAAAAACTATTTAAACAAAATCGGGGGAGACAAAATATGGGAGCACATTATATATTCAGGTATGAAGAAGTCAATAGTCGGGATTATGCTTAGTTGCCAAGACTCTTTGCCCATTTGCAAGAACCGTTTCGAGCTTTACGGATGCGACTTTATACTAGACGAAGAGTACACACCGTGGTTAATTGAAATAAATTCATGCCCAGATCTTAACAAGACCACAGATGTTACTGCAACGATCTGTCCAGCAGTTGTTGATGACATTATTAAAGGTAAATTGAATTTTACGTGTTTTTTTTTTGTAAAGATGCTTCGACATACGTTTAATATATACTAAGCTATAAAGATGTTGTATATTCTTAAATGTTATTTTCAATAATTATAACACATAAAACTATTATTAGTTTTTAAGGCAACTATTATTTTTTACGAATTGTGAAATTAATTATGGAAAATCACGGTTGTTACAGTCACAGGTCACAGTTGTTGTCCTCCTGGCCGATTATCGACCACGGTGATAACTTTCGTATAATGTAGAAAGTTATAAATCGCGCATGTGAGATTATAATACCACAAAGTGTAAGCGCCAGATGTAATTGCAATAAAATCAAAAGTAGACTAGAATGTAGTGACACGGGGACGTTTACAACACAAATACATGAGAAAACCAACAATTTGTGTTTTTGCGTGTGCACAAAAAATGGATTCGAACCCAGAACCCGCAGCTTAGAAGCCAAGTACTCTGACCACTAAGCTACACGGTCGTCACAACTAAATAGTCAAATTCATTGTTTCAACTTTTTGTAGCCTAATACTAGCCGAATATTACTCATGGTTTGTATTTATTAATGCTGCTGCCCTATCTTTGGTTTACTCATATGTAAATGAAGGCCTCGTTAGGACACTCACAAACAGGGATGTGACGGATACATAGTTACGAGTAAATAGTCTTCAGATATTAATTAACGGCATATGTAAATCTATTATTAAATAACTGAAACTGATCTGAGATCTTATATGATAGTCCTCCCAGCCTCCCACTGTAAAAGTCAAAGAGAAAAGTGACAGCACAGACCTCCACTAATTTTTGAGAGAGTTTTTGGAACCGGTAACAGTGTGGTGGACTTCACCTGACGTGATTGGTGATTTCTCAGACATACACGTTTCCTTGTTTTCTTTCAATACAAACATAAAAGTTGAGTATCCGTCAGTACTTAAATTACTACCATTTTATGGTGCTCGCACCAGTGAACCCAGGATATTCGAGTTCGATGAAATTTTAGGAGAACGCCCGACCCTTGAGCTGCCCGGCTCACGGCTCTCCTTCCTCCCACCGCCCTACGATAAATAATAATGACCTCTTGGATAGGGTATGAGGTCGACCAAGATAACCAGGTTCAGCTGGTTTTGATAAATTTACATTAGCCCCATGGGAAATATATCGAGACACGGTTCCTAGTACTCATGATCGCGGGGCCCAGTGGACAGAGTTTTTGACTACTATGCTACGGCTCGTTGGTTCGACCCCCAGTAGTATCCGATGAAGCTGTAAAAGCCAAAAAGGCTAACGGCAATTACATCACCGAAATTATATATCGACCCCCAGTCGGTAGCTGTCACTGTGGTGGAAATGTAGCCAGGAAGAGATCAGATGAATGCCCACGAATAATATTTTGAGGTCTATCGAAAGTCTTAAGAGAAAAGTTAAAGAAAATTTAAACTTAATTTAGAAATAATTTGACCATATGCCTATTAACGATTAGTTGTCGCTAGTTAGATGTGTAAAGAACTACCGTAACGCACAAAATCACGAAATAGCAACAAACAACAGCTTTCATAGATGTACTAGGCACTGAAATGTGACTACTTAATATTTTTCTAATTTAGTTGTTATAGATTACACGACTGATCAAAACAAGTCTACGGGAAACTTTGAGTGTATCTATCGGCAGTCGATGATTGTTCCACGATTTAACGGCACTGCAGATTTGGTTGTACGAGGAATATCATTACCTAATAATTATTTCTACAAAGGCAACATGTCAATAAGCCAATATAACGAATATGCTGATTTAAGTGACGGAAGCGACATTGAAACAGAACTTAAGAAATCAAAATTATTTTACAGCGAAGAAACAATAATAAATGAATTCGTTTCATGATCCAGAAACAGGATCGTGCCAGTGCCACAGTGTTAAATGAATTCGGACAAAAAACAGGATAAATATCTCGATATCACTATAAAAGTTAAAAGAAATAAATGCTCGAATCAAACTAACAGTGTTTCAAGTTTAACAGATATATTCACTACCAAAAAAAATTTAAACTATTTTCTGCTAAAACAGGTTTTTAAAAAGCACGTTAAAAAGCAATATACCTTAAGAAATGGTCAGTAAACAGTTAGCTGATTGGTACAAAAAATTGTAAACATTATTTAAGTAAATAAACCTACTCTTCGCTGTATCGCCAAGTGCATATAGGCAATGTGACGAGATAGGTATTGACTAATTTCATATAGGAACACACTATTGTATTACATGACATATGATAAATATATGTGGCGATTATTGTTGGTTATCATGCACATAAAAGACCGTAAAAATACTGTAAATACATCCAATACAAATGCAAAGATTGTATAATTTCTTTTATAAGAAAAATAATTATTTTACGTTAATTTACTACGGAATACTGTACAGTTTTGAAGTATTTCACGTATTTAATAACGTGACGACGTATTTAAGGGCGACGTGGTTCGCCATGCGTCACGTCTCGTTTCCCGCAAGGGCGGAAAGTGGGCTACGGATGTGGTCTCTGTCTACCCATTATATGAGGAAAAAGGGGAAAAAGGCGTGATTGTATGTATGTAACACAAAACAGATAAAACAAGTTGTTGTTCTTGTTTCTTGTTCTGTGGTATGTAATGTGTAATCAATGGATTATTACATAAGTTTACCTTAAATATTCTTTCCTAAAATTATGAGTTACATATATTAGATATATTCATTTTAGATTTTATTTTTTAAACAAACTTTGGTGTATACATTTTAAGTCGGATGTCGGGGCAAAATCGGCGGTTTTGCCAGTCGTGTGGCCCTGTGAAGTGTGAATTTGTATTTCAAGAAGTAAAAAACTATTTGCTATATTTCATAAATTCTTATATAATACCAAAGTACAGTGATACTTGATAATTCAATTGTTTTAATAAGACTAATAAAGTACTTATAGAGAATATGATTAACGTATTATTAAAATTTACAGTTACTATTTTTTAAATTTTTTAAAGATTTACTATGTCGTTTTTAAAATTATAATTTGATAGGTGAGTGGGGGGAAGTCCGAATGGATTTTGAAATAGTTGGAATGATGTTCTAAATATATTTTTTCCTCGGTGCTTGAAAATGATTTCATACATGTTCATTGATTCTTATTGATTACAAAAAAGACATAATTTAAGCTAATTTTTTCGTTGTATTCAGTAAAACGGCTTTTATTGTGGGAGTATTTAAAAAAAGCTGAATATTTTGAATTGTCAGGGAAATATCGGATGTCGGTAGGGAAAGATAAAATGGCTTCCATTAACTTTAGACGCATGAATCATAATTAATTTTAAATTTATCTTACCCTGTTAAAATATTCTAGAAATTCTTACAATAACGGTAGAATTTGTTTTAAGCATTCCGGTCATGCCCCTTGTAAAATTGAAAGACGTTATATTTCTAAAACCCTTTTAAACCTTTGATACATAAGCATGTGCCGCATCTTTGTTTTTAGTCAAGAATTCAGAAAAATTTGTTTTTTCAATCAAATAGTTCTCTATTTTTCTTTCCGATATCTTTTCAGGTGTATTTTATGGTTCTTCATCATAATCGGTGGTCTTGCCTATTTTATTGTTGCTACGAGATACCAAATGAAATAAAATATACATATAGAAATCGGTTTACTAAAATCATGGGTATGCTCGGCGAAACATACATACATACAAACAACGACTTCGAATTTTTTTCAGCATGTTAAATATTTTGTGTATAATAATTTGGCTTAAATAAATGCAAACAGTCTATTTACTTCCACTCAGTATATAACAAATGAAAAAAAGAGTAACTGGCACTTTGAGAACAAGTGGTTTTTAGTATGGAATATTAAACAGAGGAAAGATCGGACAGATTCCTTTCCGGACTCACAAGATCGAAAACAGAAACTGTAGGTAATAAAACGTGTTCAATTCACAGAAAACTTCGAAAACACGCTAAGCTGCACAAATAAGGAATCAAAATTTAAAACGCTTAACTGGTTTGATAGTTATAGGCCACGGTTTTCGATCAATTGACGAAAAATCACTTGTTTCACGGATACTCTTGTGATACAAAAACGTACAAAAGCTGCAAGCGATAGAAGTCAACTAAAACGCGGGATGGGTTAAATGCCGTTTTCGGGAATGATAGTACACTTTGAGGCGGGCGGTGCTCTTAAAAAAACTAGGTAATATACACCATTTTATATTTTGCATGCAGATCTTTGCAAATTAACTTACTTTCCTTCATTAAAATGTAGGGTTTTCATGCCCGTTATAGCCCACTGTTCTAATGGGTACGTACAACTTATAGTTGATTTTGAATGTAATTTTATTTTTCCTGAACTACGTTGGCCTTGAAAGGAGGGCAATGTGTTTAACCATATGTCAGGTCATATTGGTTATCAAAGTGTACGTCTGGTGAATATAATTTCGGTGATGTAATTGCTGTTAGCCTTTTTGGCTTTTACAGCTTCATCGGATACTAAACTCCATCGGATACTTCGTCTGGTGATGGTTGCTTTTTAACCCATAGATATGGGTACCATATCTCTCCTGGCAATTCCTTATGTTCCGTCACAAAGTAATGCTATTACTCTTAAATATATAATTTCAGTGATGTAATTGCTGTTAGCCTTTTTGGCTTTTACAGCTTCATCAGACACTGTGCTCACGGGCCAGAGGCCCGCGTGCCAGGTTTGGTTTGACCCAAGCATACATACATACTTAAATAAACTCCTACAAAAAACCTCGAAATTGAGACTGTGTCGCGTTCGCTGCGTGCTTGTGCGATTTCGAATATCTCAAATGATTTTAAATCGTCTAATGATCGTCCGAGGGAGGCTGCGGGCCTCCATTCGGACTGTCGACTTGTGTGTCGGTAACTCTGGGCGGTGAGAACCGCCCTGGAACACGGGTGTGTCGTGTGTACGCGGTGTTATCCCTCCTATTGCTATACTCCTTCTACGTACGTTATAGTGATTTTAAATTTTTATATTTAATCTGTGGAATGGTTATTTCCTCGGTATATTATGTATTATCTATGATTATTACATTCTCACTATAGTGCAATATCTATGGATTATTTGTGAGGTCAGTGAGGCTGTTTTTGCGTATAACAATTTTCCATAATTTTTAACACATAATTAGAAATTACTCAATTACTTAACATGGGTAGATCAAGATCGAGAAGTAAATCACCTAGGCGACATCATAAAAGCAGTAAACACTCTCGAAAGAAAAGTCGATCTAAGGATCGTTCTTCATCTAGGAGTAGAAATTCAAAACATGTTGAAAAATCAAAAGAACGGAGCTCCAAATCAAGGTATCTATTTCTGATAATAAAACTAATGTATATAATATATAATTTACTGGTAATAATTATGAAGATAGGGTTATTTTTGAAAACTACTAACAGTGTTAACTTTTAGAAAACGTTCACGTTCGGCGTCGTCTTCAAGCACCAGTGATGCTTCATATGATGGCAGCAGAAGAAAGAAGTCAAAAGGTCGCAGCAAAATGGATGAAGTTGATCGGCTAGCAGAAATGGAAAGACAAAGGCGTGTTAGAGAAGCGGAGCAAAAGGTATTTGTACCTATATGAAAAGAAATATATTTTTCTTTTTTATCATTTAAGGCATTTTAGTGATTAACTTTGTCCTAAAGCAGGAAAACTAATTCACCTAAAAAAGAGTGTAGTGCAACTCAGTACATGTGAAAGAAGTTAAGTGAAACATATATTTCAGAAAATTGATTAAAATAAAAATAAATAAACATGAATTAGCAAAATTATTACCCACCGTAAAATAACTGCTCATTATATAAACAAATATAATATATTCGATAAATATTAATTAAGAACAACAGAAAACATTACATGTAAATGCTGCAAATTTGACTTCTCATTTCTACTACTCTACTCTCTTTTACTACTAGTAAAGGTAGATGAAATTGAAAAGAATCATGAACCTTGTTCAAAGTAAATATTGCTATTTAATGAGTACAATTTAATATGACAATAACAATATGGAAAACCATAATTGACATAAGCAACAACAATTTCTAGAGGTCCGGGAGGTAGCCATTGCATTTTAGGTAGTGTTTTATGCTGATCAATTGCTATCTTTTTCAATAGATCTCAAATGACTATTGAGTGACCCGAGCATCAGCTGATGCACCCTGCTGTTTGGTTGTGGGATTGGAAAATTGCAGAAGTGGTAAAAAAAACATAGAAAGCCCATCAACTGATACAGTAAAGATACAGATTATTCGAGCAATGCACAGGGCCCTCCCTGAAAGATACTGACATATAGATAGCTGACATAGATAGCTGACAGAACTCCCCTGCCCGCACCCAGCTAACTGATGGTTTTCACAAACATAACTATTAAACTATCATATTGTCAAATTTCAACCGGCATGGTGACAATTGAATGGTAATCTCAAAAAAGTACATAACAATATTGTATGAAAACTTTTTTTGTTTTTTTCTCTTTTCATTTTATACTGTCTGATTCTGAATTACATTCAAGTAAGTAACTTTACAGCCACTATCACAACACCACCTACCAGGGTCGTATTTTGTAATTTTCTTTTGATGATAATTGATAATTGATGATTCTCATCATGATGAGTGGATTGATTCTCACTAATGCGAAGTGTAATTGCATTACTGCTTCGATGTGAAAGATTCGATCTTCTAGCTCATGGCATTGTAAATTACACTGGAAAATTGTTCACACAATTCAAAATGACATAATGAAGCAATTATCAATCACAAATTTGGTAACCTCACAAAGTAAACATCTTCGAAGGCACTTTGACTTACAAATGCAATATCGGTCAAAAACTGAATGAAAATTGGTGAAAATACGGAAAAAAGCAACAGAACATGCATGTTGTGCTTACAAAATAATATAAGCTTAGTTTCTGTCATGTATCACATGGCGTTGTATACGAAAAATGTATGGGAAAATCAATTTTCTTCATTTTTTTGTGATTATTTTCGATTTTTGAAAAGTTATTCTGCTTAATCTCCTGCAAACATCATAAAAATCGGTCCTTCCGTACTTTCCGGTGTAACTAACCCGACATTGTTTTCTATGTAAAGATATATGAATGAAATGCAATATAAACTCATTGTTAACAAGTGTTTTTGGAGTACAGAAAGAAGTATGTAGGTGCATAAATCTGTTAGACAAGGAAAAAAACATTTAAAAAAACACAGTCAAATATTTACATAAAATCAAATGTGGGACAGATTAGCATTCCAAAATTTTGTTAGTATCATATTGTTATAATATAAATATGATATTGTAGATGTGATGATAGCCATATATCATGTATATATTATATATCATGATAGATAATATCACCCAATATCATAGTGATGTGTATTAATACAAAATATCATGATATTGCATTGTATTGATACTAGAAAATATTGACACATTGATATCATGCACTGATATCCTGCATTTAGTGTTCAGTTGTCCTCTGGCACTGGTACAAGGAAGATAAAAGTCCCCAGTATTGTCCTCACTATTTTTGCGACTATGAGAACACTTTCCTAGCACACCCCTGACAGCTATGGCCTATTAGGGTAGAGCTGTGGGTTACCACAAGAGCGCACATAAGAACTTGTGCCCTATTTTAATGTAAAGACCCTCCCACCTCCCAGATGACCTGAACATATAGAGAGAGTAACGGGTCCATTGACCACACGCAGCCAGATAGTGCGACCTCTGCTTTTCCATCCTTACGCTTATCGGAAAAACATGAGAAACGGCCAGTTATATCACCATAGCAGAGCTACTTACGCTCTGCTATGGCAAACATTAAAAAACTTAAAAAGCCTAAAATCCATAGATTGTCAAATATTGTATGCATTTTATATAACAAAGGCACAACCGATAACCCAGTTAACTTATGCTCAATAAATTTCCATATTATAATAATAGGTACTTTTGAATTACATAAAGTCAAACCTATAAAATCAATAGGTTTTTATTACCTTAATTTTTGAAATAACAAGTATAAAAACAAATAGTATTTAATGTTTCATCTCCCAATCTCCATTTAGAACTTCATATATTTATTTCAAACTTGTGTCCCGAACTTCTGTTAAGATTCTTTGCTTCTAGTCATATATAAACAAAGCCAAGTATTTCTTTGATATACAGCCATTCCCTTTTTTAATATATTATTGAAACCTTTCTCTTTTCGCAATGTCTCTGTTCCCTTTACTTTTACTACTGTACTGCAGTTACAGTACCTTTCCTGATGTTAATGTTTTTGCCAAGTATTAAGATAATATTTATTTTTAAATATCATTTTTAGAAACAAAAATAAAGTTAATCCCTACAACTTACTATGTTTTATTTCTGAAAATTTATTGTATATAGATTTAGTAATTTAAATTGTACCATTTACACCGATAGGGGGAGTAAATACATTTATTTTAATTATTTACATTGATGATACAGGTAGTTGAAGAAGAAGCAGCCAAAAGAATAGAGTTGCTAGTTAAGAAGCGAGTAGAAGAAGAATTAGAAAAACGCAAGGATGAAATTGAACAAGAAGTGGCCAAAAGAGTGGAAGAAGCTAAACGCAAGATGGAAACAGAAATGATGCAAGAGCTTGAACGACAACGAGAACAACAACGGCGCGAGGAACTCGCCAGACAGGTAACTCAATCTTTCGTCTATCAGCCAAGTGTAAAATCAACCAATTGAGCTGATTTTACACATGGCCAAGCTCACCCTGTGAGAACACAGTGTTTTCACAGCTAATGAACACAATTTGTACATTGCAATGTTTTAAGAAATACCGACATGAAGTACAAAAGTAACTAATTAAAGTATTATTTCGATCATATCTGTTAAAGGTCCAGTCAGGTGTAGTTCGAGTGCTTACAAGAATTATTTTCTTGAACTCTATTGTCACATTGATTAATTTGACATCTCCATTAATCCACATGCATGTCATTTGCACCTTCGAGGCAGACTTCTTTTTGTTTTATACTGCCTTAATGTAAGAATGCCAAATAAGGCTCCCGGCTAGTATTTTAAAATTGTTCACTTGACTGTCCTTGGCAGTCACGTAGTGTATAAGTCAGGTCAGAAGACTGATCAAGACCAGAAGCCGTAAGAATTTTTCGGAGTTGCTGCTTGAGGATCCTGTCGTGAACACTGAAGGTATTTTTTGAATCTATTTTTTGTATAACAACATTTTATGTTTCAAAATACATAAATATAATTTCATGGTACATAAATTATGCACAAAAACAACGTGCCTAAAAATATATATTTACACTTAACTGTAATATTCACATTTAGGAATATGACACATATACGGTTTCATTAACAATTCACAAATAAATCTTTCTGAATTCACCTATAGCGATGCGCGGTTATCCGTATCACCGACATATTTACGGGTGTATTGTACAAATCGTATACTCGGCCACAATATTTCTAATTCAATACACATAAGTAAAAATCAACTTTATTGTTACATTTCATTATGTTATTTTCTCTGTTTTATTGCAACTAGGTATTTGTGAATTTGAATTAACATGATTTTTTTATTATACAGGAGGAAGAAGCTCGTAAAAGGAAAGAGCTGGAGGAAATCATGGCTGAAAATAACAGAAAGATTGAAGAGGCGCAACGAAAGTTGGTGAGTTTCACAGAAAACTAATTTGAATAAAGAATAAAGTGTCCTTGTTATTTGTAACAACTGGTTTAGGTATATCTGTGTAATTAAAATAATGATAACATGCAAATTGGCTATCAAAATATATTTAAAATTATTTGTAAAATTTAACTTTTTTAGGCGGAAGAGAGGTTAGCAATGATTGAAGAACAAAGAAAAATGGATGAAGAAAGACAGAAGTTGAAAAAAGAGCAAGAGAAGAGAGTAAAAGAGGAACAAAAGAAAATTCTAGGCAAAAATAACTCAAGACCTAAGTTATCTTTTTCTCTAAAACCTGTTTCATGAGTATTTATTGTTTGGATACAATTATGAAAGTGATCCAGGCACGCGAAACTATTTTTAATTTTTGTATTTATATGAAGAAATATACACCAATGTCAAGCGAGTAAATAATGAAATTAAACAAATACATTTTCATAAATTCTAAATCCAATTATAAAATGTTTATAGTGTTTTAGTGATCTTTCGCCTTTAATATTTTGCATTGCTAGTGTATTTAAACTGTAATCCCTAAATATAACCTCTTTTAATTTGCTCATATTACGGTATGCTATATATAACTATTTAAACTTTCAAGTTTAGTAGCAAAACTTTTTAATCATCTAATAACATTGATAGAATGTAAATATTAGAAGGGTGGAAAATAGGTCATTCTATGTGTTTTAGTAATAAGTAAAAACATTGTTAAAGCATTTTTGTGACTATTAATTGTGACAAAGGATATGTGGCTTCTATTATAAGGTGCATGAATGATTCAGGTAGACATGTTATGTACAAGTGTTTAATGTTTATAATGTATGAAAAATATGCAAAGCTTAACGTATTTTGTAAATTGGAAGACAAATCCGGCTCGGAGGACCATTGGTAGGGTCCTTGCGATGTATTAAAATAAAAATACTTAGTGGTCTGTAAAATAACTTTGTATTCTCGCCTCGTAAATAAAAAAACACAAATGAATAATCGATAGGCAACCGGCGACGATGGGTCAAAGCTAGTGTAACCGTCCGATCGTCGCTGCCTCGCAATGACGTCAGAGGTCCCGCCGCCGGCGCGTCTCTCCTCCAACACGTAGGTCACATGTTGGAAGAGAGACGTGCGGAAGACGCTGCGTCACCAACAATTCTCTTTGAGTAACTGTAGTGACTGACTGATAGATTATAGAAACAAAAAGTAAATAATATTAACTTTATACGGAAACTTTATAGCATTACCAGTTCAAATAACCTAAGAGTTGAATGATAAAACCTTCCTACTTAAAAAAGTGTAGTGTAAACACTAACTAAATTTCAAATATACGTAACGAGAGACGTGTAACCCGCTTTGGGACATGTTATTGCATAATTGAAGTAGCAAATTATTTCCGTCAAAACATAATGTAATGTGTATATTTTAGTTTACACTGCCACCTGAGGTAGATGATGATTATTCCTATTGTACTATTTAGATAAATTACGTCGCCTTTTTACTTAACAGGTATACTTTGCAGAGTTCATGTGTCTGGGATAGCATCCTTTAGTTATAATTACCAACTACAGTTTACTATATGAAATTGCTTGAGCCTGCTAGGAATATTTTTTAAAAAGGTTCCGTTGCCTGTATGCAGAAAAGAAACGAAGAATTGTTGAAGCTGGATATTCTGTTCCGACTTTAATCGATCATTTACAAATTAATTGGTACAAAACGACTAGGAACTGTCAATAAGTCATCCACCACTTAGTCGATTTGTATTCTTACTATTCAAACTCCAGCTTGTGCATATACTAACATTGATACACGTTCCCCGAAGAAACATTGTTGTGAATAGTGCATGTGTAAATGAAAAATGAATATGTTGAATAATGTTGCATGTTTTTTTAATTTTGTAGAAATATTGTTCCCCTTCTGGCAATGAGTGAGTGTGAGAGGTTTTTTTATTGGAATTATATTAATTATATAAACTGGCAATGAGAGAGTGTGAGAGAATTTTTTTGGAATTATAATAACTTTAGAATCTGCAATTAACCACTAAGACTACAGACTACTACTACTAAGACACTAGACTAAGAAATGTTTCTGCTGTTAAAACATCCACAGGTAATAACACTAACCATTAGGTCAGGCAACGGATTATGTAATTTCTAGAAAGCTACTTCCCAAGTAGTTGCGGTACTGCTACAACCGTAGCAATGAATTGTCTTCTGTGTTTAAAAAGATCAAATTGTGTCCACTCTTCATATTATGTCATTTATCTGATCTAAAAATCTTGTCAAAATCGGTATTTTATTGTAATCATACAAAAGTAGAACTAGGTGTAACTTTAATAACTTTTATATATTGTATTATATTTATTCAAATTCAGAGAGCCGTGGTGCCTCAGGGGCCGGACACCCGTCTTCAATGTTAAAGTAGTCAAGTGACACGGGTTCAATCCTCGCTACCGGCGCCTCTAAAATCATTAATTGCAATTTTTTTAATGCCGATTTACATTCTACGTGCTCAATGGCAAACGATATCATTGCGCGGAAACCTGCATTTATAATTAAAAATATTATTTCGGGGATATGTGAAGTTTACCAACCAGCATTGGCGTAGCGTTACAGACTGTCCGCCTCTAAAGCCGTCTCAAAAATGAGAGGAGGCCTTTACTTCACAGTGGGACATTTATAGGACTTAACTTTTTTATTCAAATTTGAGTGGCGCCTTTGAGAGAGCACTGCGATGGATAGCTCTATGTGTCACCGCTCAATAACAATGGTCACACAAGTTAGTGTATCTTGCACTAGATGACATTTACCTGAAAATTAAACAAAATAAATGCAGTAATTATTTCCGTCTTTTATCTTATTTTAATTTTCTGTTCATTTTACTAATTTGAAATATATAATATAGATACATACATGTTTCGGAAAATGCTAGAACAGTGACTAAACCAACTTTATATTGGGTATATTGGAGATTAATGTACCTAACCTAAGCCTACTTAGGTATACCCAAGTTTTCTCACAATTCTATGATTCTCCTGACATATACACTGTGTTAGGTAAATATAATAAAACTTCTGATTTATTATTTAAGACAACAGTGGTAAACTTTTTGCCATTGTCAAAGTAGCATATTCTAAAAATATATAATATGCAATCTTCAAATAAGCAGCAAGGCTTCACTATCGATCGACGGTACATAGTTCGCTTTTCATCATCATCATCATCATGATGACGTAGTTCGCTTATACTCAACTAAAATATATGGAGCAGCTGATTTTTTTCTTTCGATTTCAGTGTTTGTTTAAATTGCACGTATACGTTACCGCTTGTTATTATATACTAAACACCTTGGTATATGTTCTAGTTACTAAGACCTGTCAATACATTTTATAAAATGCGCTAGATAGATTTGCACATTAGGATAAAAATATACATGGCCGCATTAGAAGGTTTGGAGCCACGCGGGCCCCGGGCCCGCGAGCACAGTATCCGATGAAGCTGTAAAAGCCGAGAAGGCTAACAGCAATTACATCACCGAAAATATATAAGGTTTGGAGAACTAGGGGCAATGAAAAGGTGTTAACCTCGAACAATTTTAGAAATCGCAGGAATATAAATATTTTTTTCAGGGTTATATGCTTTAAATGATTAAATTGTGATTTTCGAATGCATTTTTTTGTTTTATCAAATTTTTAATGAGAAAACAAAACAAAGCTCAGTTTTGTGGAGGCCTCTCGCTTGTGGAAATCCCATAGCATAAGCTCATGTTGCCATCTCCTAAATCCGGCCCTGAAAAATAAAGTAGATAGTAGACGAGCATTGAGTGCTATATGATCAAGTGAATGCGGAACATAAACGCAACGCGCAAGACGAACATGTGTCGCATATTACAATCAGTTGTCACGTGTACTTACGTTAAGCAAACGCTATTTTGTCCATCTAAGTGTATCGTTAACAGAGAATTACTATTGTCTAAGAATCGGTACCTAATGCAATACTTAAACATAATATTCCTTCAGATTTATTGCAGCTGTTTTTATATCACATGTAGCTTTCTTGTTCCGGTATAGCTATAGTACTGGAAGTCATCCTTTTGAATTAATGTACTATATTGTATTTATATTCTTCCAATAAAATGTAAGTATGATATGTTTATATTCTTTAATATGGGACCTAAAATCGCCTATTTTGTTTCCTTGTATTCCAGTCTTAAAAATTATTTGGATTTTCTATAGTAGTGCAATATCTGGTAATAATTCATATTGATATTGTATAGGTTAGGTTTCTGGTGATAGAATTCCTATGCAGGAATCCGTCTAGGTCTAGTAGATACCACCCCAGGGCCAGTTACTCTGCCGTGAAGCAGTAATGTGCAAGCATTACTGTTTCGGTTTGAAGGGCACTGATTTTGTAACATTTTTGAAGACTTATGATTCTGCTAAATTTTAATGAAAAGGTTGAGTTAACATTCTGCTTAATTCAAAATAATAGGGAACTACACTAACTATAAAACTATTTGTCATGAAAGTTTCAATATATACAGCAGTCGGCGTGAGACAATCTTCTACCCCATCTCGTCCCGTCGGTTTCGACAGGTCGACAGAGGGAAAATAATACCAAGAGATGGGCAGATGCTGCTGCATCTGCTAATTTGCAGCATTTGCCGTAGTTGCCATACTTGACAACAAAATATTACGGCGGGGCAGGGGATGCAAAAAATCTCCGGAATAGGAGATCTTGCTACCACCAACGACAACTGGCCCTGACAACATTCAACGCACGCACGCTGAGGACCGTCGAGAAAATCTTGGAGCTGGAATAGGAAGCGAGCACGTTACGCTGGGATATTATAAAATGATCTGAAGAAAAACTAAAATATCTTGAATCCGGTAACTTAATGATGAAATAGGTAGTATTCGCGTAAATAAAAGAATTATTTACGCGAATACTACCCATTTTAATAAAACTAAATATAAATACAAATATAAATAGTACAAAATTAAACTCGATAAAATCCGTTAACTTGTTCGACCATCTGTCCCAAGAAGGTGTTTGCTTTATCGTCCACAAGTCTCGCATCTCGGAGTGTGTACACTAGGGTTCGTACCATAAACACAGAATAACCAAACGGTATTTGCTGAAGGTCATACAGGTATACCCATTTACCTCTGCACATTCTGATGATGATGAGGTGGAGGTAATGTATAAGGAGCAGTAATGCATATTAAGAGCCAAACATTCCTCCAAAACTGACTACATGATGTTGATGATAGACTAACGCAAGACTAGTCATGACATGACAACGAATGGTAATCTCGCTTTGCTCCTCACGGAGCACGGAGAGACAGTTTCGTGACTCTGGGCCCCCTGACTGTAGCAGTCTTCGCCGTTTGTTAATACAAACGGGCCCTTGGGGGTCCGGTTTTAAGGCCGGAATGGTTGTGGGCCATTTGAATGGCCGGGTAATGAGGCTTCGCTTTTTCACACCGCCCTCTGCGCGGTACTTGCCAGCCGGGTGAGACTTCTTGCGGAGAAGGCCAGCGAACAGGCGGCGACTTAGGCTTCGTCGTTGTTAAGGAGGTCCCTAGGGACCCCTAAGGCGTCTGGAGGTCGCGCATGGAGAGGCGCTATGCCTCTTTTGTGAGGCATATCGGAGTCGTCTGCTCTCTAGAACAGTTCCTGGCGAGCCGACCGATGAATTCCTCGAGACTCGATCTCGAGGTCTCGATGGCGCGCTGACTATGGATCGCAGACACAGGTTTTGCTGGGCTTGCAGGGTTTTCCTGCTTCCAGCCTCTGTGATTGCGTACCACGCCGGCGCGGCCTAGTAGCTGGTAGTGGGGCAATTTGGAATAGGGCAACGGAACCGAGTCAGCGAATGGTAAGAGGCCCATTGAACCTGAATGTAAAGCCGGAGTGGTCGCGTCTGGTGAAGTCCACGCTCCGTCCATTTCGTGCCCTTATCCAAAACTCCGAAAGCTTCCAGCTCACATTGCATAATCTCTTTTTGTGCCTAGATAATTGCGTTACAGTGGACGACATGAACGACAGTGGACGACATGAACGACACTGGACGACATGAACGACAGTGGACGACATGACGACAGTGGACGACATGAACGACAGTGGTCAACATATTTACAACTGAACAGACCGAGCTCCCAACGTATGCGGCGAGACCTACGCAACTTCAATGCAACTCGTATTAAGGAAGCGATAGAGCGAAACCAATACTCCAGGGTCTTTGCCAGGGATCTGTTCGGAAAGAGCCAACTAAGTTGAAGACCGAGAGCGGTGTCGTCATTTCCGTTGGACCAGAGATTTTGAGCGAGATCGAGAGATTTTATGGACAGCTGTACACATAGTCGTTGGTGGAGATTAGTATGGCTCTAAAAGGCTTAGGAATGGCAAAGTGCCGGGTGTGGATGGAACTACTTCTGAAAGCGGGTGGAAAACTGCGAAAAATGCGTGGAAGTCCTGTTCTTAAAATAGGGCGATAACACCCTCTTGAAGAACTATAGACCGGTACCGCTTCTGAGCCGTCTACGTGCTGATTTCGAGAGTTATGACGAATCGTCTCGCAAGGCACAGTTGACGACTTCCAACCTCCCGAACAAGCCTGATTTTTAAAAGGCTTTAGTACCAGAGACCAAATACCCTTCGCCAGATTGTACAAAAGACTGATGAGTACAATCTCATGGCGTGCTATGTCTGGCGTATATGGACTATGAGAATGCGGAATTGATTGTCAGTATATCGATGTGTTGCAGTGCTTATATACCAATGCTACGATGGCTATCCGAATATAGAACCAGAGTACGAAACCGATCCAATTTCAGAAGGGTGTTAGACAGGGCGATGTAATTTTCCCGAAACTCTTCACTTCTGCAAGCTACTCTCACATTTTTCAATGTCATCAAGCTACTGGACTGGAAAGGATACGGTATTTACATCAATAGCGAATACATCACACACCTTCGATTTGCCGACGACATAGTCGTAATGGCAGAATCGCTTGAGGACCTTAGCGCGATGCTGAATGACCTCAATAGTAGAAGTAGTAGAAATGTTGTTTTTAGCTATTTTTAGTTGGTTTTTCTTTTTGTAAAAATGAGTGAATGTAATGAAGAAATTTGATACATTTTAAAATTTTATTACAAAAAAGCAATAAATTTGCGACCTTTATGGACCGGACCTAATTCAATGTCAGTAAGAGTAGCACAAAGTTGGTTTCAGCGATAACAACCCAAATCATGTCAAAGATGCACCTCGCTCTGATCGCCCAGTCGTTCCAGTTACAACATAAAAGTCACGACGAAAAATAACCGTAACATCACTTTCATCACGGCCTCCGTTTAGTCGTTCGTCGGTCCATAATTTTATGACGTTATTTTTGTCGATCCCGCTGTCAGGGATGATTAGAATACCAACTTTACAAAATATTATTGTTTTTTAATCAAAGTTTTAATTGTTGCGTAAATGTAATGTTTAAAAATATACTATATTTTTAGGTTATATTTATATTATTCATTAAAATAATTTCAGGAGAGACAGAAAATTTCAGTGCAACGTTTCTGTTATTCTTTATTAATATTTATAGATTAATTAATAATTGTTTATATACTTAGCAGTTATTTTACAGTTAGTAATATTTTTGTTCATTTATGTTTATTCATACATAAATATAATTTCGAATATATATTAATTTCACTTCTGTCGATAACGGAGTTTTTTTTTATAATACGAATATATTAAAATTGTATCTAGATAAACCAACCACAAATACATAGTTCTATCATATACTGCCAATTTCTTGTTAACTACTTTCGTTACGTTTCGTTTCTTTCATGTTATCTATATCTATCTATACTAGTATTAAAGCCGAAGAGTTTGTTTGTTTTTTATCATCAAATGCAAAAAAAAAACATTTTTGCATTTGATAGTCCAATTCTGGAGGAAGATTATAGGCTAACATAACGCTACGCGATTTCTTTTAAATTAAACGGCGGGTGAAGTCAGAGTACTGCTAGTTTAATATAAAAGTATTTCACGTTCGCTCATTCTCATATTTCTTACGATTAACATCTGCAAGAATGAAGCAGAGTGCTCTGTTTCCGTATATTAAAATGTACTCTGAGGTGCTCTGAAATCACACCGATCATCGTCATCCCGAGTAAGACCGAATGGAACACTGTATGTGACTAAGGAATGGAACCTATAGTAACAAAGTGATCTAAGAACGTCGTTCCTTTAGGTCAGGTCACTGTGATGTTTCAGAATGCAAGATCACTGTGACTTTTTGACGGTGATGTTATTTATCACCCACATCTAAAGAATTTAGAAAGCTAGATGCCATTGATACTAATGTATTCCTCTCTATAAAACCAACCAAATGAGCCCAAACTCGGGGGGTTTACTAAAAAACATTGTCGAGTTCCACTTCAGGATGCGTCATCAGACCATCGTTACCATTTGTTAGATATTGGAATCGTTTAAACAAACCAAATGAGCCCGAACTCGAGAGGTTCTCTAGAAAGCAAATTTGGTCTCGAATTGAATTTTCCAATCACTGAACATTTTAACGAGTACTTGCTGCATAATAAACCTATCAATATTAAATATCAAAACTCAAAATATACACAGAAATTACAACATTGAAATAAAAACACTACTGCCACGTTCGTGTCGGTTTTATAAATTAAATAATTGCGATTGCGAGGGAGAAAATTTCTTCCAGAAATTAACTTAAAAAAAATGTTCAAAATTGTTTTGATAGAATCGATTTTGTCAAAAACCTTATGAAATATTTCACATTAAAAATGCAGCTAAATCTCCATTTCCTCAATGGTGGGAACAAGCTTGTATAGAAGGATTAAAGAAACTACAATTAGCTTTCGACTGATTTCTTTTCTTTACTCCTCAAAATAACTCTCTAGTCGTCAAAATTTAAACTTAAAAACATTTTTAGATTTGGACATCGCTGTACTGCTTTACATTTATTCAAAATGAAAGACTCTCCGTTAGCCTTGTAGCCGAGAAATTGGTGACACCACCCGCTTTTTATTTCATTGTTCTTATTTCAACTGTCTCCTCTTGATTTCCTTCCTTAGAGAATGTAAAACTACTCTTCCCTATAATTTGGTATCTATCCTGTCCTTAACCAACAAAATATACATTAGAGCTGTTAATAAATTTATTGCATATATTCTATATATTTCGCTATAGTTTATTTAATTACTAGGTTCTATATTATATTTCTTATTAAAATTAACTATTTTAAATCTATGTATATATTGTCCATTTCCCTTATAACCTGCCAATCATATTCGCGACCCTAGAGGAAAAAAAAACACTTTTGATTAATTACCCGAAATTGGCAAAAATGGCTCGATTGATCAAAAAAGAAAAGCAGAACTCTATGTCTATCATAGATATGTGTATACGTAGTACGTCTGAGTCTGTGGATGTGTAAGTTTGACTTGTAGTCGTGGAAGTCGATGATAAATTATAATTTTTATCTCGAAACTATTTATTGTATTATAAATGGATAAATGTAAAATATTTGTATAATAAGTTTGTTTATTAGTGAATGTAACTATAGAAATAATGGCCGACTTGATTAATGGTCTCCTTTTATCGATTTTATCGGAAAAATGCTACGATGAGTATTTTCTGAATTTGAACTTTTTTGATGGTAAGTTATTATGACTGATATTTGTTATAAAAAATATTTTGCATTATTATTTCATATTATTTTTTATTTTAGTTCCATGTTTCAAAAGCACTTTGAGCAAAGGACTTGGAATTGGTATAATTGCTGGGTCAATATTGGTAAAAGTACCACAAATTTTGAAAATACTTAGCAGTAAAAGTGCTGAAGGTATCAATATTTATGGAGTTTATTTGGAATTGTTTGCCATCACTGCTAATTTTGCGTACAGTTATGTAATGAATTTTCCTTTTAGGTAAGTGGGGTTTACACAAAATAATTCATTTTCTAATATAATTTAGTTGAATTTTGTTAAATTAATATGTTTTTGCAGTGCGTGGGGTGAAGGAACATTTCTTGCTGTCCAAACCGCCATCATAGCAGCCCTTGTACTACATTATGGAGGAAGTTCGACAAAGGCAGCATTATTTTTAGCTCTTTACACTGGGCTTGTTTCAACACTTGTTACAGGATATACACCCAAAGATGTATTATGGTCTATGCAAGCATTGAATGTTCCTATAATTGTTATTGCAAAGGTAAACTTATACAAGTTTCATTATGTATTATATTTTGTGGAATATTAAAGAGGCCAGGCTGCTTGCTTTAAATTCTATAGTATGCAAGTGGCCTGTGTTCAATCCTTAGCGACAAGCCCTCAGTCATTAATTGCAGTTTATAGTGCTGATTTACAACTTGTTTGGAAGTGACAGAATACTTTGTCTGAAAATGCATTTTAAATGCATTCTTAGGAAATAAAAAATATTTCAGTGCCATTTCAAGTCATTTAACCCACTGTAGTATATAAAAAGTATATACCACAGTGGTATACAGTTTTTGTCTCCAAAAACCTCTTAAAAATGAGAAGAGCCTTTTGCCCAGCTGTGAAACATTAATAGGATGTTATTCCACTAAACATATAACTGTATAAGACATGCTAATATTTGGCAGATAAAAAGTTTTTTTTAATATATTTTTTTTCAGGCTATTCAAGTAATTACAAACTATAGAAATGGAAGTACAGGCCAATTATCTGCTGTCACTTGTTTGCTGCTGTTTGGAGGAAGCATTGCTAGAATATTTACTTCAATACAAGAGACTGGAGATTTCATAATTATTCTTACATACTGTGTATCTACTGCTGCAAATGCAGCTTTGGTCTTGCAGTTGTTTTGGTATTGGAATGTTGATAAGTCTACCAAGAACAAGAATAAGAAAAAAAAGAAGCGGGCATAATATTCTTTTTATGGAGTTAGTTTTGGAAATAAAGGGTTGGGTAATTTATTAATAAGTTTAACAGATGCACTATTGATCAATTTTAGACATGTTTTTACTTTTTTTGCCAAGCTATAATCTGCAATTACGTATTAGTTGGTCCTCTTAATTTGTTATATGAGGACAAGTGTAAGAAAATAAATAGGAGGAACAGACTGATAAAAATTGTGTTATAATAAATAGCATGTACATGATTTCCTTTTTTTACAAAAGATAAAATAAATGAACATGTTAAAAAGGTGTTATGATTACTATTTATCCATGTTTTTACCCTTTTATAATGTACATATAATCCCAGAGTCCCACTTTATTCACTTTATTACTAAAAAAAAACATTTCATCGTAATTAACATAATATCCTGTGAGCAAACCAAACTTTTGAAATACACTCGGCGTCAAAAAAATCGCACATCCGAAAAAAATAATTTAAATACTATTTTAACACAACAGGCCAATGGCAATGTTGTGGTTTGAGGGTATCATTCGAAAGGTAATTTCATTAGCTTTCAGGAATTTTAATTGAATTTTACTTTTATAACGAGACGAAGGAGAAACTAAAGAAAAAGACAGGGTATGTACAAATTTGCAAATTAATAATTTAAAAAAAAACTTAATAAATACAAAAAAAGTTCTTAAAACCTAGTGTTACCCCCCCTTGCCTTGATAACGGCTTCCATGCGATCTTTCATGGACCTTACAAGGATCGCAACAGCCTCTTGGGGTATTTGTTCCCACTCTTCAAGTACCGCATCTTGGAGCTCTTGAAGAGTGGCTGAAGCTGGATCTCGAGCTCGCACGCGCCGTTTTAGGTCATCCCAGAGATGTTCTATTGGGTTAAGGTCTGGACTTCGTGCTGGCCAATGCATAACAGGGATATCGACCTCCTGTAAATAATCCCGTACAATAGCCGCGGTGTGGCAACGAGCATTATCATGCATTAACATGAATCCATCACCGACATAACCAGCATACGGGACCACATGTTCCTCCAGGATTTCAGTATTGTACCGACCAGCATTTAATGACCCTTGCCCACGGCCACCCCGAGTCCGGGAAACGCACACAAGTTCCGTTTTCCCGTCGACGGAAATGCCGCCCCAAAACATACACGAGCCACCCCCGTATTCGACGGATTCTTCGAAGCAGGGTTGTGTGAACCTCTCCCCCTGTCTTCTGTAGACCCTTTACGTCTGTCATTGCAGAAGAGACAGACCCTCGTCTCATCAGAGAAGAGTACGGTCCGCCACTGTTCTAGAGTCCACTCGCAATGATTGCGAGCAAACTCTAGGCGATCTCTGCGATGCTGTGCAGTAAGTTTTGGACCTTTAGCAGGTCTATGGGCTGTTAAACTCTTTTCGTGTAACCTTCTTCTTATCGTAGAAACACTCACAGATGTTCTCCGAGTTGATCGAAGCTGTTGTTGCAACTCAACAGCATTTGTAAAACGGTTTCGTAAAGATGTCGTAACGATGAAACGGTCATCTCTTTCTGATGTGCACCGTTTTCTTCCAGATCCCGGTTTTCTAATATAACCACCAGTCTGCTGAAAACGTTAGAACACCCGTCGAACTGAAAAACGGGACAGGTTCAACTGTCGAGCAACGTCACACTGCCGCATCCCCGACTGCAATAGGGCAATCACTTGAGCGGCTTCTTCAGAGCTGGTGTCCATCTTTACTTGTTCTTACTTGGGTTACTTGTTCACGTGTGTTCACTGCAAAGTTTTAATTACGAGTGGCCCATATTTCATCCAGATCGACCCTTTTATACCCTTTTTAGGTGGTGTAACTAGCGTCCTTACTAACGAGCATTTGACAGCGTTTATTTTTGACGGCTCTATAATGATAAATGTTTTAATGATTTCATGATTTTTTTATTAATAATGTAAAGCTATTCAAATACCCATTTCAAACATACCAATATTTATATAAATATAATTCGTTTCTAGCCATTACAGCCATTTTTCGCGCATACTCAGAGAGGTGCGATTTTTGTGACGCCGAGTGTACTTTTTAAAATAATTATTTTAATATAAATGATCCATCATCATTTAGACCTATCACTAGTCCACTTCTGAACATATGCCTTCCCCCTTAGATTGTCACAAAAGTATGCAGCTCTCATTTTGGGGGGATTTTGACATATTTGCCACACTTGGCAGGTTGGCAACTGCAGTTTTTTTATTCAGATGATTCCCAAAGATTCAGTGTTCTTGTTTTAATTTTCCCTCTGTTGACTTTTACGACACCCACGAGATGATATCGAGTAGTAGATTCTCTTAAGCAGCCTCCAAACAGTAAATAATTAGGCACTTAAAACAATAAGAATAAAACAAGAAATACCCAGAATAATAAATAGACCAACCAAAAGACAGTGGTTCAGTTATTAATTTCTTATATAAGTAACATCCATATTTAGATGAATTTTTCGGCATAATTATAACATACATACAGTCACGCCTCTTTCCCATAGGGAAATCCTGACACACATCTTTAGTTTCTTCTACTTTCATTAGCGTTTTCACACGCTCGTCGGTTGCGGGTACTTTTAACGTGACCTTTCCTCAAAAGTTCACCGATCTGATTGTGATACGTACTCCTAGGTCGACCCTTACCGGCTTTTCTATTCACACTTGCCTCATAAATCTGTTTCGTCAATCTCCTTTCATTCATCCTCTCTACGTGTCCAACCCATCTAAGAATGCCTTTCTCTATCTTTTTCACTACATCTTCAACCACACCGCAACGGTCCCTTATCACTCCAGCTATACTTCTCAAACTTCTTATTTCCACAGCGTTAATCCTACTTTCATGCTTCTTCTGCCAGACCCGGCATTCAGTGTGGGGACCAGAACTCCCCTATGTACAGCCAGTCGTGCCTTTTTAGATACGTTCTGGCTACACATAAAGTTATGCAGAGCCCCATTCACTTGATTTCCTGCCAATACTCTTCTCTCAATATCCACAGTCATACTTTCCGTCTCTCGTAAATTTAGAACCCAGGTACACAAACTCTTTCCCTTGTTCCACTCTTTCTCCTTCAATCAGAACTTTGCAATCCGACATACTTTCTTCTCTTTCAAAAACCATTACTTTCGTCTTATCTACATTAATTTTCATTCCTTTGCTTTGTAGAGCACCATGCATAATAATAACCATCGCCTGCAACTACTCCTCCGATGACGCTAATATAACCTGATCATCGGCGTACAGGAGGTTTGACGGTCAAATCATTCATTCTTAATCCAAACACACTCTCTTTCAAATCTTTTAAGCAATTGTCTATGAATAGGTTAAGCAGCCATGGCGAAGCCACACATCCCTGTCTAACACCTTTTTCGATGTTAAACCAGTCTGTGTAAGCCCCGTTTACCCTGACAAGACAGTTTAGAGAGCCAATGCATTCCGTCTCTCGCGCCTGCGGATCCCGACCACCTGCAGCAGGTGGCCGCGGAACTCGAACGCAGGGCTGCAATACCACCAGTGGGCGAACCACTGCCTCCAGTGACTCTCAATGAAGTCACTAAGATAGTCAACAATCTTAAAAACCGATCCGCGCCCGGCCTCAACGGCATAAACAACAGGGTGATGAAATGTCTAACTACGCCGTTATTGTGTCTGTTAGTCAGTATTTTTAACGCGCTCCTCTCCAGCTGCTCTTTCCCGGACGACTGGAAGGAAGCCGACGTTATAGGCATTCCGAAGCCTAATAAGCCTAGGAACATTCCGTCTAATTATCGCCCAATAAGTCTCCTCAACTCGATGGCTAAGATTTATGAGCGAATTATACTCAGTCGATTAAAAGACTATACTATATATCCTTACTAATAATATTCTTCCAGACGAGCAGTTCGGCTTTCGCCCCGAACACTCGTGTACTCATCAAGTGCACCGCTTAACGGAGCACATTTTAGAGAATTAAAACGACCGCCCTAAGCCTGTAGGCACAGGGGCCTTATTTTTCGATGTCGCAAAGGCATTTGACAAAGTCTGGCACGACGGCTTGTATTACAAGTTGTATCACACTAAAGTGCCAGACAGACTCGTGAACATCATACGAGTACGAGCCTTCTTGTCTAACCGCCTATTTCGCTTCCGGGTAGAGGGAACGCGCTCCCAAGCCGCCCTCTCCGAGCGGGTGTCCCTCAGGGCTCCTGCCTCTCCCCACTCCTGTTCTCGCTATACACTAGCTTTAGGGATCTAAAGACCCGAAAGTAAATCTTGCGCTTTTCGCAGATGACACGGCCCTGTACTATTCCGACAAGCACAAGGGCCGCATAACGATTCAACTCCAAGCCGCAGCCGATCGCCTAGGCGAATGGTTCCGGAAATGGAGAATAGAGGTAAACCCCGAGAAAAGTGTAGCGATATACTTCTCAAGGGGGACACCAAAGCCCTCTAGACGATGTCACCCAATCGGCAACAATCAGCTAGGCACGATCACCCTGTTCGGACGCCCTATTCCCTGGGAAAAGAGCGTCAAATACCTCGGGGTCACTTTAGACGCAGCGATGTCGTTCGCTGCACACATTAAAAACATACGCAATAGAGCGGCTTTTATCTCAAGCCGTCTATACCCATTAACTTGCTCCTCAAGCAAAATGTGCTTAAGACACAAACTTCGCCTCTATAGACTTGCATAAGACCCGTAATGGACTATGCTTGCGTCGCTTTCGCTCACGCGACGGGCAATCAATTAAAGAAGTTACAGAGCGTTCAAAATCGATTCTTGCGAACTGCCACCGGAGCCGGTTGGTATCAACGCAATGTAGATCTTCACAGCGACTGTGAAATGCCCTTAATCTCTGAACACTTCAGAGAAATATCACGGCGGTTTTTCTAAAAAGCCGCGGTTCATTCAAACCCGCTGGTGGTTAAAGCAGCAAATTACCGACCAAACAGAAACGCGACCGAACGCAAACGTCGCCCGCGAAACGTACTAGACGACACGGACGTCTCAGCTCTTCCTGACCACGATACTGTCAGTCACGATCCAGGCCACACTGTACACACAGTCAATAGCTTTAATATAACACGCACCACGACACGCGACCGCCGTAGAAAGCGGCGCGCAATAGTCAATAATCACACCGCGTACACAAGATTCACCCGTGTTCCAGGGCGGTTCTCATCGCCCAGAGTTACCGACACACAAGTCGACAGTCCGAAGGGACGCGCGCAGCCTCCTTCGGACGGTCAATAGACGACTTAAAATATTTAAGATTTTCGAAATCGCGAAAGCACGCAGCGAACGCGACACAGTCCGAACTTCGAGGTTTTTGTAGTTTTTATTTATTTATTTATGTTTGGGTCAAACCAAACCTGGCACGCGGGCCCCTGGCCCGCGAGCACAGTATCCGATGAAGCTGTAAAAGCCGAGAAGGCTAACAGCAATTACATCACCGAAAATACGAGGGTGGATTGAAAAGTACTCGGCCTAACACAGATCCATTCAATTCTAAAAATCAAATCTACCCACATTATTTAGTTCAGTTCAGACTAGTTTATTGTGTGAAGTTCGAAACGTGTGCGATAATTAGTTGTGATTTTATAAATTTATTAACAAAGTAATCGGTCATAATTTCCGCGAATGGAGCAAATCGAGCAGCGTGCTCGTCCCTAACTAGGGTTTCCGATCTCGGTTCGATTTAATCGAAGGTTGATTTTTTTAAATCGTTTTTTTTGTGAAACAAATCATCATTTCAATTTTACTGACCAGTATACTTAGATACTTATATGAACAACTGGAGTCGTTAAACCTTTTAGTATTCTTTAAGTCTGGAAAATAGTCATGAGAAATTGAAAATTTTAATTACTGTCAATCCCTAAAAATCATGGGCTTCATTAAATGAGCAAATTACGAGTTGTACAAAAACACCTCCTAGTTTTGAGATAGATCTTTCGTCATCGATTTTTGTCTGCGAAACGATTAGAATCAATTCATGACATTGATCTTTTTATCAAAGATGAAGTTGAATATCAATCGCGTTTAGCTTTAACTGCGTTCACTTGATCTTGATGAAATGCAAACTGTAACATTTAACTCAGTTAAACGCTTAAACGTATTCGTGTAACCTCAGGCGACTTCCGATTTCGGTTATTTCATTTTACTCGTTCGCTTCACTTAAGGAATCCTTAAGGAAAACAAAATGCAGCTGGTTAAATTGGTAAGACGAAAACCAAGATCAGATGAACTCAATTGAGTAAAACATAGTTTTGCTTGGCTTCACTTGAAAGAAAACCGCGTCGAGTTAAGACGTGCTGTTCTATGGTATTTTTGTATTTATATGTATGAGGATGAGTTGTTCACAGGAACAAACACTTTTATTTCTAGAATTGTTTCAAGGTATGCCTATAATATGTGACTCGAAACTCCTCGAAAAATACCTTCCCATACAGGGATGCAAAAACAAAAACAATTATTTTTATGAATTTAGATTTTTTGTTATAAAAAAGTGTATATTTTTATATTTATAATTGTTATCGTTAACAAATTCATAATTCCGGGTTAACGCGGGCGAGAACGTAGATTTTTTTTATATGATAAAGTGTCGGGACGAGCAAAACGTTCACCAGATGGTAAGTGCAACGTTTGCCTATAACAGATGCTGTGTTACTCAGAATATTTCTGTGTAGCACCACACTGCGTCCTTTAGTTCTTAAGTCTCATCAACCGTGGTTAATCTCGCGTTGCTCCTCACGGAGCACGGAGAGACAGTTTCGGGGCTCTGGGCCCCCTGACTGTAGTTTTCAACGCCGTTTGCAACTACAAACGGGTCTCTGGAGTCCGGTTTTAAGGCCGGAGTGGTATTTCGGCCATTTGGGTGGCCGGGTAGTGTGGTTTCTTCTTTCTTGAGGCTTCGCTTTTTCACGCCGCCCTCTGCGCGGTACTAGCCAGCCGGGTGGGACCCCTTGCGGGGGGGCCCAGCTAACAGGCGGCGACTTAGGCTTCACTGCTGTATTAGGAGGTCCCTAGGGACCCCTTATGGTGTCTGGAGGGAGCGCATGAAGGGGCGCTATGCCCTTTATGTGCGGTCTTAAGTCTCATATGCCCGTCCTTTTGAGGCCTCCTCTCATTTCTGAGGGTTTTTGGAGCTAGGATAAATCGGCCACACTGCTTCTGTGCGGGTTGGCGCACAGGACGTGTTCGATTTTTTTTAATCTCTGACTTGCAGGTTTCCTCACGATGTCTTCCTTCACCGCCGAGCACGTGGTAAATCAGCACTTAAAATTGCAATTAACAATTTTAGTGGTGCCGGCACAGGGAATCGGACCCAAGACGTCGGTGGTAGGATTGCTATGCAGGAATCAGTCTAGGTATGTACCACCCCAGGGCCAGTTATTCTACCGTGAAGCAGTAGTGTGCAAACATTACTGTTTCGGTTTGAAGGGCTAAAATAGACTAGATAAAACGCAACCACGAAGAAATTCATAGTGTGGCATCGTTTTTATGGAAAACAAGAATTTATGAAAAGATTTAAGGAAAATAAAAATACCCCAAACAGATTTTTTACCAATTTATTGTTAATGATCACTTATCAAACACACCAATAAACATCAGTGACAGTATTTGTAATTTAGTCATTTTTTTTTTCAGTGGAATGATTGCTACAACATACTACCCTAATTGAATGAAACTAAATATAATTATGAAACCATAAATGTAATCAAATTATAAGATTTATGGCAAAAGAATGCAGTTTCGGTACAAACAAATTAAAGACGGGAAAATTGCAAAATAATAGTTAATAGGAAATGTTACTTTTGTAACTGTAATATTTACATTAAAAATTAATACAATGTTTAAAGGGAACTTATAATATACCTTTAAGCACCTTAAAATACATTTAGTTATATCTAATGCTTGCAACGGATAAAGTGTGACAAGTCGTGGGGTAAAAGCGAAATTTCCGTGTAATTTATTCTTTGGGTGCTTCTTCAGCGGGCTTTTCTTCGACGTGGTTTCTTTCAGGTTCGTTGCCGTCCGCCCACTTTCCGTCGTACTCCTTCCTGTCCACGTATCTTTCCTCCTCGTACTCTCCTTCGCTGCGGTGGCTGTTGCGTTCGGAATAACGAGAGTAGCTGTAATAACGACTTACTGAGCATATCGCAAAAGACTAATTACTGTATTTCTTATGAGCACGGAGAGCTTCCCCAATGAAGCATCAGTAATATGATGTTATGTTGATGCTAAATATAAAAATGCTGATGTTATATTATAACCACCTCAAATATTTCACTCCTGATTTTCGCAGACTCGTAACAGGCTGCTTAGGTTCAGGGTGTCTGGAATTATTATAGCCAAGTGATACTTCCAAGTGTGGGAGCTTATGTTCAGAAGTGGACTTTTAAAAATTAGATACGTATTAAGTGAAAAAATAGTTACTACAAATATTTCTAGTTGCAGTTCCAGATGTGTATGTTAAGCCTAAGAGATTTAGTTTGTGATTTCCTAGGAAATAGTATTGCTTAACAATGGCACTTCCATCATCCGTCCATCTTCACTCTAAATAGAACATGTAACAATTTCATCTTAAGAACGGAAATTTAATTGAAAACCTGATTCATAATTTGGACATATTTAAACAAATTTATGACATTCTAAAAGTCACGTTATACGGTATAATAAGAAATATACATTTGTTTAGATGGTACAAACCTGTCCCTGTCTTTATCACGTCTTTCTGGGCTGTAAGATCTGGAGCGGCGAGTTCTGTCTGGACTTCTTGAACGAGAGTAACGTCCACCTCTCCTGTCGCGGAAATCACGGAAGCCGCCTCTGTGTATAAGTAACCATTATAGTATGGGTAGCAATTTTTTTACACTAATAAACTATTTTTTTTACTAATAGCACTAAAGTGCATGCCATATGGTGATATTTTTTTTCAGATGGTTAGAAAGCAGTTAAAGAATTCTTTTTGTGTCAGTATTTTGTGGCTTGTGGTGGCGGCGTAAGTGTATCTATCTACCATTCCATCTCATCCCGTGGGTGTCGTAAAAGTCGACAGAGGGAAAATGAAAACCAGGAGATGGGCAGCAGCATCTTCCTGGAAAATCTGAATAAATAAACTGAGGTTGCAAACCTGCCTGTCAATCGTGGCAACTATGGCAAAATCCCCCAAATGAGAGCTGCAAACATTTGTGGCAATCTATGGGCGGGGCCTATGTTCAGCAGTAGACTAGTAATAGACTTATATGATGATGAAAATGACTATAAATCGCGTGGTCAACAGCGGTTGAAGGTGGCGAAGTCGATATTTTGAATTAATTTAGTGACTATTGAATCTGATGCAAAGACAGCTCAGGGTGTATTAGTTTGAAAAACGGGCGTGAGGCACAACGAGAGTTGTACTTCTTTGTATATATGATGGACGTCACGCAGTGCGGAGACGCGGTGTAGAGGCATATTAATAACGTAACAACTTTTGTATGCCGCGCGATTCAGGATTTTTGTATCCTCTTCACTATAGGTTGTCAGCCGATGTCCGCCTGAGTAGAATAAGGTGTTATATGGACAGTCTTTATTTGTGCAGAACAACACCATAATATGCAATGTTGTCACTACACTGCTCGTGGGAACACAATGGGTCTTATTCCCCATTTTTTGATTCGTAACAAAATAGCGGCGACGTCGTTCACCACCCGTTTCTCGCGGGATCGAAAAGTGGGCTAAGGGTGTGGTTTCTGCTCACCCCTTATATTTAGTAGGCATTATAAATATTTTCTCCGTGCGGGAATCGAACCTAACCTCCGGGTCACACACAGTTTAGATCAGTGCATACCTGAAGGGTCGTCCCCTGCCGCCGCCGCCTCTCCTGGGGCGGAAGGGGCGGCCGCCGCGCGAGCGGTTGTCCCGCCACTCGGGCTGGAAGCGGCGGCCGTCGTCCCGCCGGAAGTCGCCGCCGCCCCGGCCGCGGCCGCGGTTGTTGCCGTTGTACGTGTGGAAGCGCGGCCGGTAGTACGTGCCGCGCTCGAAACCGCCGCGCCCGCGCCAGTTGCCCCGACGGTTGAAGCGTCGGAATCTACAATTTTTTTTACAAAAAAATAGAATTTGTCTAGTAGTAAATAGAATCTGCTGTAAATTGTGATTCACTTCAATGTTTCCTTAAGACTTCACCTCTTAAGTAAACACCTGCCTTTACAGCAGGCAGCATGCTTTGTCATATTTTAAAGGCGAGAAGAGACAGGAGAAAAATATGTTAAAGCTGTCTGACACAATGAATGTATGTTTTTGTTATAGATATGTTTACATTTTTAAAACTCCTTTATAATAAATATACTGTTACTAGTAAGATTAGAAAGTTAATGATAAGTAAGTATATTAGAAGGTTGTATAGCAAGCTTATTATTACAATTATTTATAATACATTTATTGAAATAGTAACAAGAACTGATATCAACAATGCATTCCTGAAAACACTGAACAAATATTCATAAATAGAAGTAAAAACTTTGTAATTTGTATAAAACTGCTTTGATTAATAAAACAAAACTATTTTTGTAAATTTTAACTTGTATATTTTATGAAGCATATAATTAGTTAAAATAACAAAGCTGAATGCAATATGTATTATTATAGTACTAAAGTAAAGAATTATAAGAAGATAAGAATGATTTGGTTTTGAAGAGTGATGAACAAGCTCACAGTCCACCCCCGTGTGGCCTTACCATCTAGCCCCATCGCAAACACAAACACACTACAAGCGTCACGATGCAGGCACTCCACATTACCTGAGTAATGAGTGAGCTTATATTATATATAAAATACATACCTGTCTCTAGAGACGGAGCGTGAGCGTGACCGGCTCCTTGAGTAGTAGGAGCGGCTCGCGTCTGAGCGCGAGCGGGAGCGGGGCGAGGCGGAGCGCCGGCGGCGGGAAGCCGGCGAGCCGCTGCCGCTCGACGCCGAGCGCGACCGCGAGCCCGAGCGGGAGCGGTACTTGCGCGGTCGCGACCTAGCGGCATGTGTTACTCTGTTATATCGAGTTAGAAGCGGTTTGAACCAACGACATTATTATACACAGACACGTCATATTCCCAGAAGACAACCAAAGAAAGAGTTCCGAACGCAGCGACAACATAATACAGATTCATGATCAAGCACTGTTTATCCTTGTCACTCTCGTTATGAACGGAGTAAGGTTGTCTCTTCCCTTGCGATAGTTGACGCTTTTTCTTTGCTATTTCTCTTTTATATTATAATATCATTGATTTAAACTTGCATATTAAGCATTATTGCGACTAGACTTATACACGTGTGATTTTGTAATGTTTTAAAAATAATTAATGATGTTATTATTGTAGTTAATTCACCCACATTTTGTTAACCGATTTCATTAAGGGGAAAAGGATTTATATTTATTTTAGATATTTTTAATGATTATTTTTTTATTAGAAACAGGGTTACGTAAGCGTAGTCCCATATAATTTTTTTATTTTATTTTATTGGATAGTGTTGATAACAGCAAAACGTTCACCTGACGGTAAGTGCAACGTCGCGCCCATAACAAATGCTGTGTCACTCAGAAAATTTCTGTGTGTCACCACACTGTGACTATCACCCTGAGACATAAGTTCTTCAGTCTCATATGCCCAGTGATTACGCTAGCTCTCAGTGCCCTTCAAACCGAAACACTGTAATGTTTGCACATTACTGCTTCACGGCAGAATAACTTTCCCTGGGGTCCAACCTAGACGGATTCTGCATAGGAATCCTACCACCAGTCATTCGGTCATCATGAAAAAGTAAAAACAAATATATTATATAATAAATATAATAGAAATTCTCATAACCTTGTTTGGAACTGCTGTAAAATGCTGCTAAAATCGGTTTTTTTGATTAAATAATTATATATGCAATGAATATGCGGACGACAATGAGATTTTATGTTTTGCAGTTAAATTGCCACATTTTTACCAGAAATTTGATGTTGAATTGAAATAGATAAAATAACAGAATGAACAAACCTGCTCCTAGATCTTTTAGGTGACCGTCGATCTTCATCGGAGGAATTGGAGGAGTGTCTGCGCGGCGAGGGCGGCGAGCGCGGCCGGCGGCCCGACGGCGAGGGCGGCTTGATGCGCGTCACGAACTGTTCCGGCCGGCCGTCGCCGACCGACACCGGAGTTTCGCCCTCCTGCGCCAATCGGAATGAACCGAATTTGTCAAGGACTATATTGCCTTTGCGCACCTGTGAATATAAATGAAAATAACAAATTTGGACTAGTTTTTTTTTAAAGCGAAAAAAAATACTTTTGTACCGCGACACCCTAAACTCAAACCCAAAATGTCGAAACAGAAATTCAGCCGTCGAATTCAACTTAAGTTCGCCATGGTGTGTCTCGGCACTTAGTCATAAGTATTGTTTTCCACCTTATTGTGTCCCAAAAAAAAAAAACCAAAACAACATGAAGTAAAGATCTTCTACTTGTGGTAGGATTTCTATGTAGGAATCCGTCTAGGTAGATATCACCGCAGGGCCAGTTATTCTGCCGTGAAGTAGTAGTGTGCAAACATTATTTTATTTTAGTCTGAAGGGCACTCAGAACTATGGTAATTACTGGGCATATGAGACTTAACTGATGTCTCGTGGTGACAGGCGCAGTTTGGTGAAATGTGTCTGACATGGTCTGGGTGTGACTGATACAACATATATATAGAAATGACACAGCATTTGCTAATTGAAAGACTTACACTTACTTGGCTGCACTTACCATCAGGTGAACGTTTTGGTCGGCTAGTCAGGTTCACCAATAAAAAAAAATGCTATGCCATTTTTCCAGTTCCCACAAGCAGTATAGTGACAGAATTGCCTATTATGATGTTATTTTGAAGGAGTAAAGGCTTTCCGTACAATGGCATAGTCGCTTCTTACACCTCGGCTTTTTTTTATTGGATAAAGTGATGAAACGAGCAAAACATTCACCTGATGGTAAGTGCAACGTCCGCCCATAACAAATGCTGTGTCACCCAGAACATTTCTGTGTGTGTGACACCACACTGCGCCCATCACCTTGAGACATAAGTTCTTAAGTCTCATATGCCCAGTGGTTACGCTAGCTCAGTGCCGTTCAAACCGAAACACCGCAATGCTTGCACACCACTGCTTCGCGGCAGAATAACTGGCACTGGGGTGGTACTTACCTAGACGGATTCCTGCATAGGAATCCTACCACCAGTCAAGTCGGAAATAGCTAGGCGCTATCCAGCTCTGCCGGACACCTGTCGGCAGAAGTATCGTATGGGTGTATATATAAGTGGCGCATTGCGCGTGTACTGACGGCAGGGGCGCTGCGTACCGGCGGGTGTGGGTGCTGGTGGTGCTGGTGCGGGTGGTGCGCGGGCTCGGTGCCGGGCGGGTCGGGCTCGCGCGACTTGCCGGGCGGCGGCGCGCTGGGCAGCGGCGGCGGCTCCTTCATCGCCATGGCGCGACGCACCGACACGTTCTTGTCGCCACTCGTCGGCGACGGCTGTTTTTACAAGCTTTCATTGTACATACATACATAAGATCACGACTGTATCCCATAAGGGGTAGTCAGAGACTGGGCACTCACTGCAAAAGCAGATGACTGCCACAATCCACGTTTCACCAAAACAATATAATGCACTTTGTGTGATAGGTGGTGAGCCCATCGCCACCATGCGCTATTGGGTGCACAGTGCAGTTTAATACCTTACTCGCCTTTTACGAGATCCATTGGATGAGATGGATTTGTAGTATTCTTTTAACGAGCCGCCACCACACGGCTTTCATTATAACTTGCAATTGGTTTGTATGGGTCTGTCTTTATCTGTTTAAGTCGAAATTTGCAACAGAATTTTAAAGCAGTTCTCGTAGCCTGAATAGGCTGAAATTTCGTCATCATGCCTCCCCATAGAGTGCCAAAAAAGTTTGTAGCGCTGTCATTTTGGGGGGATTTTGTCATAGCTCCCACACTTGGCAACCGCAGTTTATTTATTCAGATATATCTGGAAGATGCTGCTGACCATCTCTTGATTCTCATTTCCCTTTGTCGACTTTTACGACACCGACTATTCCGTATGAAATGGGATGGCAGATTCTATTAAGCCGCCACCACACGCCAAAATTTTGGTATTCATGCATGTAAACTTGATTATGGTGAGCTGGATCTGCTGCTGCTTCCAAGACCATCTGCAGACCACCCAACTTCTCATTAGCTTAGGCTCGTTAGATGTGTGTAATGTTATGTGTGACAAGTATATAGCTATAGGCCCCAGAAATAAAAGCTTGTAATAAATTTATGATTTTTGTTTAAAACTCTTATTTCAAGTAGTTAGTCTTAGAAACTAGACGTTCACTGTTCCGAAACCTTAATTTGATCCGAATTTTTTGGAACACTTCTGTTAGTACAAATGTTTTATTTGAAGCTCGATCATTTCATCCATTAGTGTCACTGCATCACCTATCTAACTGACTCTAACGTTCGTGTTCTATGAACTAAATGCAAGCAGTTTATTTTTTGAGATTGAGTCATTAATCCTAATATGTTCTGACATGGTGTCCCAATCTCGCTAAAGACACACTTTTACCACCTTTTATCCTCCTGTACTTTATAATGAACAATAGCTAGGCTACCCTTATTTTCTGGGATGGAGTTGTACTCCACGCACAGATAACCCAGTGAGGGATTCACATTTCCGCAAAATATTCATTTCGAAAATATGCAATATTTCTTACAACGTTTTCCTTCACAGCCGAGTGTGTGGTAAATCTGCACTTAATTTTTTATTAACGATTTTAGTGGAAGGTCACGAATTCGAGTTGCTTGCGTATTATATGCCTTATATTTAAGGCGGATCGTGTGCCAGGTTTTATAAGCAGAGTGACACAAAAACAGCGAAATTTGTAATAGTAACAATAAATTGCGTAATTTTTTATATTTATTACAATTGTTATTGAATAAAACAGGATTATTAAAAATAATTCTCACTTTAGTTTGCTCTTGGGAATCCTCAGAGCTGTCTTCAAATGCGTAGCGTTCTTTATAACCCTTTTGTGTTGGCGTGTCCTTCTTCTTGACCCTACTGAAAAAATTAGACTTTGTATATTGCTGACAAATAGGAAAAAAAGTTAAAAGCAGTCTTTTTTATACAGTACTTTAACGATATAGCTAATTATAATAAACTAAATGCTAAAATTTCGCGAAAGAACACAATTTAAAAAAAATCTCAAAATAGAATTAACTTTACAAACATCTTAGTGTCACATTAGGATTACGAACAGTTTATATTTTTTTTAATTATTTAAACTGTTAGTTACGTTGTGAGTGCATATTTATAAATTAAAAACAAAGTTTAGCTAACAAAAAATAACACACTTGTGATGTTAAGGTAACTTTAGTATGTAATAAAAAACATGGTAAGTAAACGAAAAATACTAACGCATCTTTGACAGCATTCATGGACATTTTCCATTTGGGTTTTTCGAGGGGAGGTGGCGGCGCCTGGTCGATAGGGCTAATGGATCCGCGGCCGTCACGTTTGCCCAACACTTCCTTTTCTACCATCACATGGTAGGCGTTTAGTTTCGATTCCAATTCTTCTAAGCCGGGCATGTCATCTAACAACCTGATAATAATATTTTGATATTATTATATTTTTAAACTACGCCAATTTGTTATTTGAATAAGGTAGTATGTATTTTTTGTTCACTATTACCATTTCTTATTGTAATTAATTGATAATATAAACACAAGTGTACTACATCATAAACAATTACATGGATTTTAGCCAATTCTAATGAGATTTCATTTAAATTGGTTGCTTATAGTGATAAATTGTAATTATATCAAGTACCTTTTATCACTGTGTTTTCTTTCGTACTCCCCATCAGAACTGAGGTCCCTCTTAGATTTTCCTTTCAATTCCTTCCTGTAATTTTCATTATTTAATGACAAGCTACCCATAAAAGAAACATTCAAGAATTTTAGTATAGGTTGAAACTAATCATTCTAATTCAATTAATCGAAACTGAATGTCTTGTAATACATGTGTCCTTAACAAATAACTATGGCTTAACAATACAACTATAATGTGATAATTTATAACTAATAAACATTGAAAATTATTCGCATTAAATGGTTCAATATTTTTTTATTTATTATTAATTTACGTTTTCTTTTTTTCGTTTATATGAAATTCTACTTTACCAGTCAACATCTTCATTTCATAAACTATGTTTGACAATAATTCTAGTAGTCATTAACATATCCAGATTTTAAATAATGTACCTGATAGCATCTCTAAGTTTCTTATCTCCTATACTGTCTAAGTCACGAAGGTTGTAATCGGAGTTATTGGCCGCAGAGCGCGCTATCTTCGCTTTTCTCTTATCTTCTCGTTCCTGTTCTTTTCGCTTCCTCTTAGACTCCTTTTTCTTTTTCCTAATAAATAAAGTAGATATTTTAAAATCGGGAATACAACGTTTAAATAATATGCATAACCCCCACTACCATTTTTTAATAAATAAAAAAAATTAAACCTTTTTGACGTGATTTTTGTGATATAATAACATTTTTTTTTATTACTCGTAATTGCAAAATTACGAGTAATAAAAAAAAATGTTTTGACATGTAAAATAGCTCCATGAGTTTCTGGCCATGAAAGCTGTCATACTAACTTATCCTTTTTCTTCTTCTTTTTCTTATCATGATCGGCGCCGGGTTGCGGCTGCTGGCCAAGTTCTTGCATCTTGCGATTGCGTTTGTACTGGGCGGTCTCCTCAAGGAAGTTACGCACTTTGTCTTCATAGTCGGAGTCCTCTTTCGTCATTTCCAGGAACTTGCGCACCTAAGTTAGCAACACATAACATTCATTATTTTAGCATCAATATCTTTTAAGCCGTCAGTGGTTAGGTTTGATTTGTGATCGCAGTACCAGATGCCTTGTATTGTAGACACAGCTGTCAGTCACAAGTCTGGGTATTTACTAAGAGTTTCATCACGGGAATCTCGTTCTCGAAAATTTTTTGGTATTCGCAAGACTCAGGACTGATGTTTTCATTGGCGGGAATATCGACACTTTTGAGATTTAAGTCACTTAATTAAACGGTGTTAAAAAATCTACTAATCCCATTTTTTCCGTTTTTTTCGAGACTGGTCACAATTTTTTTTTTTGAGATTGAAAGCCTTTGTATTTTCAGCATATTAGAGATGGTTAACCTTTCGTATCTTGGAACGCTAAAAGTGAGGTACTGTCAGAGCGTAAAACTGCGAGAATCACGTCCTTCATGTGTCGAATACTTTTTTGACCTGAATTGTTTGGACAAAATCGAGTCATAATTTTTCATTTACTAATTCAGATACTTTGCTATTGCACGACTTATTTAAAAGTGTAAAAGCTACTTACAAATATTATTAAAATTCATTTAATACATAAAGTATTTCATACTTTTAACAATACTTACATATAATAATACAAAAAAAAAATACAAATTTTATGTAACTTTAACTAAAGTGGTATCTACTAAAACCCAGAATTGATATATCACTTAACACCATATCGTAACGTAATGGCGACCCTGACCAGGCTTTTTATCCACCCTCCCCTCCCCCTTTCCAAGTGATGCTACTGACTTAGTTCCCAACAGGTTAATACTAAAAAAAATGTGAACAAAATTTGAACCACTTCTCAAGATTCACCATCCTGTCCTAAGCAATAATACCACTCATTCAGTGTTAGACATGATTTAAGTTATTAGTTACATATACTCACTTTCAATTCATAATCTATGTCAGCTTGGGACCGTATTGGTGCATTATTTGTTTCTTCTATTGGCGGTGGTGGTGGTTGGTAGCCGTAGGGATGGTTGAACTGAGAGTTATGCGTGCGGGAAGCGGAGTCAGCGTCACCCAAACTGGCCATGCGTTTGCTGAGTGGCGATAGAGAGCGCTGCCTTTTACTGTTTGACTGAGAACGCCGTTTCTTCTTACGGTTGGGTCCCTCTGAATCTTAACAAAATATTGATATTACTGTGATGAAATAAAAATGTATTAATTTATCAAATCCTTGGAAGAAATTAGCTCTGTTTTTTTTTTCAGAAACCAGGGTAATTTTGCCTCGGCGGGATATTACTATTGGTAAAATGAAGTTGCCGACTGTGCGAGATTAAAAAAAATGCCTCATACTATGACTTTTCCTGTATTGTGGGTGCGTTTTACATAAATAAATAGCACATGCACAAACAGCCAGATTCAGAACAAATATCTGTAGTCCAAAGAAATATATATATATATATATATTAGTGCTATACAATGACATCTAATTCAGGAACCTTTAATTTGTGTGTGCTGAGTGCACAGCAAAACTGGTACAATAAATGCGGAGTCACACTGTTTTTATATGACAATGGGTAAGTATTGTATATAGTCATGATCCTTATCTGAAATGTTAAATTTCTTAAAGTTTTATTTCAATAATAAAATAATTACTATTAAATTATATAAGGAAAGCGATCAAATATATAAGTTATATAAAATGTCCAGTTTGTTATAATTATTTTAATATATAAAAAAAATTAAGAATTTATAGATAAATAAAAAGATGCAAAAGCAAAGTTATAAAGTTATATAGTTAATAGAATCAGGAAAGCTTGTGCACGCTACCGAGGGAGGGCGGGCAGTGCTCAATATAAAAATGGTGTATATTTTGCATGCGGATCTTTGCAAATTAACTTACTTTCCTTCATAAATACATTACGTAAATAAAAAAATTATAATCATTCAGTTTTAAAACTCCCTTACCACTTGTTTCAGATGACGATGACGACGATTCTGATGATGAACTTGAACTAGAAGAATCACTTGATGATGATGAAGAGCTGCTGGACCTCTTTTTCTTTCCTTTACCACGCTTCTTCTTTTTCTTCTTATCTTTCTTCTCTGTCAGATTTAATAACTGCTTAAGAGTTTCTTTCATCTCAAATGATTTTGCCCCTGTTAAGCCAGGCAACAGCAGCTCTGCAGGTTCTATCAAAGGTTTGGTAGTAGATGTTTTGCTCTTAAGGAAATCCAAAGAATTTTGGGCTTCTTCGTGAAATGGTATGATAGCTAAACAGTCTTCATAAGCTTTTTGTGCCTCTGTTATTTTATTTTCGTCTTCATAGCTCCGGCCCAAAGCTACCAAAGTCTCTCCTAAATATTTTCGAGCATTAGCATGATTTGGATTTAATTTCAATGATGTTTCAAAATCTTCTATAGCTTTTTTGAATGTTCCACTGTTCGCATACAATGCTCCTCTTGCAACAAGTCCTTCTACATTTCTGGGATCAATACTCAGTGCTTTATTGAGGCACTGGAATGCTTCTGAATGTCTCCCAGCTTTGAAATGTTCTATACCTTCGGCTACAGAACGGAATGCCCACTTGCTTGCTTGAGCTTGCCGAAGTTCATCTGCATATTCCGCTGTCGAGAATCCTCCCCTGTTTGAAAGAAGTGATTTTAAACTCCTATTTGATCAGAAGTCATTTATTAACTTACTAAAAATAATTATAAAACAAATATTACCTTAGAGATGCAAAATTTGTACAATGCATATTGGCAATTCCGAGAAGTTCAGAGAGATATTGGATGCAGTTAGGGTTATTGAAGCCTGGGCTCTTCTCTAAAATAGCTTCATAACTTTCTCCCTTCATATCCAATGTTTTCCTGTTAGAAAGATTTACAAATTAGTGAACTGAACTTTTAACAAAAACTTGTCTTTCCTTTGTTATATTACGAAGTCATTCCAATGATACTTGAAAACGAAAAAGAAATGGTTAAATTGACTTTATTTTCAAGATTATAATCCTATCAAAACTGTCAGCGTAATGTCACACGAACATAATCCTCACCTGTTCCCATGAAGCTGTTCTAAAAATTTTAGTTTACTGGTATTTTATTCTTTCACACACAAATAGAACATCATAGATTAGGTGATGCCGCCTCAAGATGTGACATTAATATTACCAAAATCAGTCTCAGCTACAGTCACAACATAATACAGAAGGTGTGACAAACGGGTCTTGGGAATCGTTGCTAAACCTAGAAAAAAACACCCTAAAATAATGACAGGCAGTGTTCCTTTATGGCCCATCAAAAAGCCATCTCCAGAACAACTATGCCAACAGCAACAACACCTTGCTCCGCTACATTTGCTCTCTTGGGAAGCCTGGCATCAGCTAAATAGATAAGTGCCGTTGACTAGTCCATTTTATTAGAAATAAATAACTCCGACATCCAATAAATGTTCATTATATTAAAGTCCAATCAATTGTTTGAGATAATTGCTGGAATATTAAATATTAACTTTAATATAGAATAACAAGACTTCCATTCACAGAATCAGAATGCAGTAGTGAACCCTAAAGTAATGTACTGACCTTTTCCATTAGTAAAACAATGTGTACTCCTATTTACTTTATATCAGCATAAAATCCTTGAAATAATAAAATGTAAAGTCTTCAAAATACAGCTTACTATTTACTTTCTTCAAATATCCATCTAGATAATGTTTCAACTGTCAATTTATAGCAATGTTTATCATCATGCATATTATTTTGTATAACTTGGGTGAGCAGTGTAAATTTGTACTGAAATGTGATCAGAAACCAGTGAAACATACATTCACAAAATATATAAATTCTCTTGAGTTTTTCAACTATGTGGTAACAATTCTGACAACAGACAGCAGTGTATGAAATCACAGATCAACAAACTCTTCCAATGTTCTACAAAAGCAGAGGTATTATTACATTTTTGAAGGGGCCATCCATTCAACCAATCCATTTTGATGTGTCCTTATAAAGCTATAATTCTTCAATCATTTCAGGCGATTGATTTGGAGGTAGTTTTGAAAATTCTTGGCCCAGTCATCATCTTCACTTCATGTTGGTTTAATTTGGTTAAATCTTTGTTTATGTAAACTTGATACCACTGATTTCATAGATCCAAAATCTTCATAAAATAAAATGAACATACAAAATCTACACACAAAATGTGTTAAAAAATAGAATTGACAATTCTGTAAGTGTGGAAATAATTTTTTTTAATACACAAACACTAAATTAGTACATACTTGTAAATTAGAGGAAAGTCATCAGTGCTGAGGAGTCCAAGGGGCGGCTTTGGCGACGGGTCATCAGGGCCCCGTGTAACTCCCTTCATGCCGCACACCATTTTGTCGGTATCTGGGATTACTTCAATAACTTCACAGCACACAGTGTCATTCATCAGGTAGTTTCTTGAGACATTTTTCTTGTCGACTGCTGGTATGATATTTGCAACAGGTAGGAAAGCCTGGCAAATAAAAACAAAAATTAAATTTTTTAAATATTATATAGAACTTATAAAGGCACATATAAACTAGGAAGCAAAAAAAAGGATTTTTTGTTGTTGTCAAATATTCAATGTAATTATAATCATATGTGCCTCTTGTGCTTTGGTTACACATATTAGACAAAGCTATGAAATTTAATAGTAGTATAAAAAAGAAGACTCCAAAAGATCACATTAAATCACATGCATTAGTTGTGCCAGTACACATTATAAAAAGAGTCAATAGTGATCATTTGCATAAAAACACTCATTCTGCAAATTTGTCGATTAGGTACACCTTCATTTATACAAGAAAATAGATACCAAGACGGAATAAACTGTTCAAGTTATTGCATATATCATAGGAATTGTGAGGCTAGTGTGTCCATCAATGGATCTAGGTGAAAACTTGCTTCTACACAGCGCAACAACCAATTTTTGAAGAAGAGTTCAGTGAGATATGCAAAATATGACACATTAAAGCATGGACAAAAGCAACTCCATGAAGATTGCAATATCTCTGAGTGAACAGTAAGGCTGCACACAGAACCCACCTTAGTGTTGTTTGGGGTTTTATAGCGTCATTTGTCTAATCTAAGGGCTTATGACCTAGACAGGAAAAAAAAGGAGACTACTATCCTCATGCTTTTGGGCGATTGCTTTGAATTATTTTATACATAAATACATAGTCACACCTCTTTCCCATTTGGAAGGCAGATACCACATCTTTCCACTTCCCATGATCCCGACACACATCTTTCACTTTTTCTACTTTCATGTGTGCTTTCAGACAAGCATGATGGTTATGGGAACATTCCAAGTGGGTGTTCCTTAAAACATATGTCTTCAAACTGATCATGATATTTTCGCCAATGTCGACACTTTCCGACTTCCCATTCATGCTCGCCTATAAAAACTATTTCGTTAATCTTCTTTCATCCATCCTCTCTATGTGTCAAAACCATCTAAGCATCTTTTTATCTATCTTTTCCATTACATGTTCTACCACACTGCAACCTTCCCTTATCATACTGTTCCTAAATTTGTCCATCAGTCATTCTAGCTATACTTCTCAAACTTTTTATTTCCTCTGCATTAATCTGACTTTCTGCTTCTTCTGCCAGACCCAACATACACTACCATACATAAGTGTGGGATCCAGACCAGTCTAGTCATTAGTCTTTGGTGCTTCTTATGTCGGGAATGGCACTTAAAACAGCTAAATATACATCAGATAAATGTAAATTAATTCTAAAATGTGCAGTGGCAGTGACAACAAATGAAATAATTAAATAAAACATTAGTCTTAGGTTAGTAGTTACAATGTTATTTGTTAATTTTATTGAAATGGAACTTTTACACAGTGATAATTTTAAATATAAAATGTAAATTGGCTACGGCTCATCCCTACAAGTTTCCTCAGTTAGTCACAGCCACATCCATTAGATAATCACAAGTAATTGGCATTGTGTCATTAGACAATTATAATAATCATCATCAAGACAATTATAATACATCTCGGAAAACTAATAACACATTGGTTGCACAGATATTTTCTTTGCAGGGATTCAACAGTTTTGGGAAGAGTCAGTGTCAATTGTTCTCATGGGTGTCATGGTAACAAACTAATATAAGCCTTGAAAATAAATAAGTCGCTATTATACTTTCAAATAATCAACATATTTTCGTTTATGTCGTAGGTAATTAATTTGTAATTAGTTTGACAAAAAGCACAAAATACTGTTTTCAGAGTTATACAAAATTTATATATTTTCGAATAATTTGATATTTTCTTAAACTGTTATAGGCCAATTTTCAAAATTATTCACATAGTATATACATAAGTAGATGAAATAGTGTTTGTTTCATAACAAAATGATAAATTGTGTAATACCTTGACATTGATATCTGCAACAAATCTGGAAGTAGGCCCTGAAGTACATAACACCTTGAGCATCATTCCCGATTGAGTTCTGTTGATGACAGCTCCAATAATAAGTTCCCCAGTCTTGACATTCTAAAAATAGAGGCTATTCATAGTAAAAGAATCCTGCAAATATATTCTAAGAACAATTGTAATACTTAAGCTATTTAAAAAAAAGGAGGTTTTATATTTTATATTATATTTTTGTACTTTTATAATTTTTTTCTTGTAAAATTACCTGATGTTTCTAAATGCTACTGTATTAATTATTACAAACAAATATACCATATTTCAAATGTAAAAGTATGTTTGTGTGTGAATGTCACAGAAAATATTTAAGCATTTTTTATGAAAGTTCTTATATTCAGTTAAGTGTTTTTCATTGTAAAGGATTGTCAATTTTAGTTTAATAATTTTATGGATATTGACTTTAGTCATTTCATTAGTTTATTAATTGGAACAACTATTAAAAGCTTCCCTAGGCTACAAAAATTCAAAATACAAATTCACTTACTTCAAAGAAATGCCTCAGTCTTGCTGATTTATCGACATTTAAGAATGTTTCAAATGGAGGCATCAAAGCATACATATCTGAAACAATAATATATTGTGTTCATTCATGAATAAACAAAATGGTTATGTTAATCTTAATTATACATTTTGATTAGTAAGATAATTAATGCACGTCACATTGAAATGCTACTTTGCATTAAGGTCATACCTGAGTTTTACATAGACAATATATTACTTTTACTCCATACAGAATAAACTGGGCACGAATTATAGATCCTTTTAATTTATCGGAAATATTTGAAATTTAAAGTTTTTTTTACAAATTTTACTTACTGTCCTCCGGCGTAGTTGTATCGATTCCTAAGCTGGATGACGACGGGGTGTCCTCCATAATCGATGTGTCAAATAATGCGTTTGCCTCTTTAGCAATGAACTGATGGAGCTTCAGACGTTTGCCACGATCTTGGAATGTAAGGTGCTTGTGTCTCGATTGATACACGGCAAAATCCAAAGCACCCACGCCAATTTTCGGTAAATCATCTTCCCCTCGTTCAGCCTCCCACGTTTTTTGCAACTGTTGCCCATGGTAGTTAATGGATTGCGCCACTAAGGACGCATCCAAGGTGGTCTCCATGTTATACTGCTAATCAGAAATGATAATATTAAATAAAAACGTATTTTCATTAGGTGTATTGGATCATTGATAACCTAACTATAACGACGCCATTTTGTTCAGTTATTGGTTAGCCTTAGCGGTCTTAAAACAAAATAGGCTATATTCAATGTGGGGTGAAAAGCAAAATATATACAACTTACCCTTTATTTCAATTTTTTGCTTTAAGTTGACAATTTTATAATTTGTCTTGCATCTGACATATTATTTTTGAATAAAATGTACAGTAACACACCAATGGACTAGAAACAAAACGAAGACATGGTGTAGCAGCAGTATTGCCACCTCCTATAAGATTATTTATCACTGTAGGCCAGTGTTTCAACTTACAATTTTGGTTTTACCCTAGTTTCTTAACAAATTATTCCTAAATACCCTAATAAGTCTCTGAAATTCCTAAATTTAGGTCGCAAAGTAATAATAAATAACAATATGTCATTTCGCGTATTTAAATAAATAAAATATTTACTAAACATTCAAAGATTTATGTCGATATTGTAGCGCGATGCAGAATGAAAACCAATTCTCATTTTTCAAATATCCATCATACTTTAAACTGACAATTTTATTAAAGTTTCACTAAAATAACTCATGGTAACTAATATTTAAATGTTTTCAACACTAACGATTTTTGGTATGTCCCACCCAGAAAGTGCTATAATTAAGCCGCAATTCTGAATGTTTGAAAATGATAACACTGAATTATTTTGGTATAGCAAAACTATAAAAAATAGTTTTTGCTACATTTCGTAAGATAGATTGGACGAACGTAACGTAAATATGGCGGAGAAAAAATATATTTAAAATAACCTTTTAAATGTGATACCTTCGGATAATTCAGATTTGTGACAACAGTGTAACGTTAATTATTGTCGTACTTTTTTATATAACAAATTTGTCATTAAATGGTCGTTCTCCGTAATTTAAAAAAAGTAGTCTTATAAATTTTAGAGTGAGTGTTGTTTTGTACGCAATACCTGACAGTTACAATATTGTGAGCTGTTGTTAATAATATTGTTATTATTTTATCAGTTTTAGTTGTTACTGAAACGGGTAATACAATAATCTGAATTAAGATGTACGAAAATAATATTTCAAATAATATTGGTAACTGAATGTGACGTTAGTTTTGGGACAAAATTGAAACTAAAGAGGTGAGCTTACATGATACAATTTTTAATTTTTTTTGAATTTTTTTTAATGTATTAGGGTTAACTAACAGTTAACATAATATTTATTTATAAATAATAGTTGTACACAATTATCAGTTATTGTGCTACCAGCACCGTAAACCGCAAATTATTCAGCAAAAAAATAAAGGTGGTGCAACATATTTTTTATAGTATTACAATTGTAAATACTAAGGTCTAGATTATAACAAATAATAAAGTTATAATAAATAAAGTGTAAACTCATAAAAAAAAGTAAAGTTTCAGCCTATAAATGTCCCACTGCTGAGCACAGGCCTCCTCGCATTTCTGAGAGGGTTTTGGAGCTAAGAAGAATCCGCCACGCTGCTCCAATGCGGGTTGGCGGACTTCACATGTCCTCGAAATATTTTTTAATTTCTCAGATATGCATATTTTCCTTCACCGCCGAGCACGTGGTAAATCAGCACTTAAAATTGTAGAACAATTTTAGTGGTACTGGCACCGGGATCGAACCCGGGTTACTCGCTTACTATGAAATTAAAAGCGAGCACCAGGCCCCTTAGCTACCACGGCTCTCTAAACTAAACTAAACTAAACTCACAACTAACAATAAATTCTAAATGCACTTAATTATCTCTGTTACTGCCTTTTCAAACAGTCCAATCACCAAAAACATTATCTTGATACAGTTGAAATGTGTATTGTACGAGTTCATCAGCTTATACATCGGAGACTGTTTGCTGGCATTAGTGCGACATAGTGGAGTTGCAAAAAATTGACTTGCATTACGACAATGTGCTCTTATGGGTAATTTATATCTTAATTTATTATTAATTGAAGTACTATTTTATCCAACATGACACAAGTCTAAAGCATCATTACTTCCAGTTGTAGACATCAATATTAAAGATTTGGCAGATTATATTTTTCTAAAAGTTGATCATACGACATGCGACTAAGAAATAATTTAAAATGAATACATAGTAAAAACTTTTTTGTACAGATTCAATAGCGTCTGAATATCTTTTATAAAAAGGGTTCCACACGGCCACAGAATATTTAAGTTGAGATCGAATTAAAGAGTTATACATATGAATGAACGTAGAAGGTCGGGTCTATTTTGGAGCAGTACGTGTTACAAAACCGCACCTATCTTATATGCATTTCTTATAATTTTATCAATATGTATAAGTGCAATTTACTGTCAAGTGTGCCTCTTAAGTCTCTAATGGATTGTACAACATCGAGTTGAGTATTACACACAGTATGAGTATGAGTATTACATACAGTTTATACCTATAAGAACTATGGACCCTTTAACCTAAATAAAAGTAATTGATTTACTTTTATTTAGGTTAAATCCTAATTTATTTCTTTCATTACAGTACTCAGAGAGACGGTCCAGATCTTGCTGTGATCATTAGTATTATCTACAGTATGATAAACTTTGAGATCGTAAGCATACAATAGAAAGTTACAAAACTTAAAACATTTGTGAATATCGTTCATATATAGTATAAACAACAATGGTCCTAAAATGGAGCCTTGGGGTATACCAGAGCTGACAGGAACAGGAAGAGATTCATAATCATTTATGATAACTTTTTGTGTACGGTTATAAATATAAGACTTAAACCATCGCCATAAGTTTCCCCGGATACCATTATAGGCAAGTTTTTCGAGAAGCATTTTTTGATCCTCTCTATCAAATGCCTTTCCAAAGTCAGTATAAACGCTGACAGTTTGTTTATTTAGATCTAATCTTTCAAACTGATACGTGGTGTAAATTATTAAATTTGTGCTTGTAGACCGGCGTTTTACAAATCCATGTTGGTGTTCAATAATAATTGAATGAACTGAAGGATATATAACATTATGAACCAATCTTTCAAATCATATCGACAGTGCGGCTAAGATAGATATCGGGCGATAGTTTTTGACGTCATTCGTCATTCATTTAAATGGTGTGAAATTTTATTTCACCGGGTGTGATATTACCCGTTTCTCTGGAGGTTTTTAAATCAACGATTAAAATAATTTTCACTTAAAACATTGTACTTTTAAATATCGGACATTTAATTTATATTTATTTTATCAGAAAGGAAGGCTAAAATAGCCTTCCTTTCGTTTACGTAGCTATTTGGAAATATTTTAATATTTATAAGAGTATTAGTAAGAATATATATATACAAGTTTATGAGAGTAAGAGAATTTTGTTGATTTTAATAACACCAAAAAGCCTCTTAAATAAATATCGATAATTCTGATTGTTAATATAAACTATTTCTCGCAGTTATTCTGTTAATATTTAAAAGTGTGTGACACTGATATTTCTAAGAATAACAAATATGATTGATTGATATTTTTACTGCGAAAAAAATGATTAGATTAGTTGGCTAAGCTGTAAGCTTTTAATTACTATGTTTAACAGACCTAACAATATTTTTTCTGTTGTTTTTGTAACTGTCCCACAGAAATAGAAGACGAACATAATTTTGATAAGGTCAATGCTTCAGACACAATCATTTATAATATTTAATAATTTAAGCTGAGGAAATTGTTAATTTACAATAATTAGTATGACAATGAATTCTTTTTTTTTTAAAAAAGGTAAAGTCGTGTATTACTACATTGGCTTCTTTTAAAACAGCTGAATGCCTGACTAAAATAATTTTCTGTTACCTTTTGTTAAAAATATTTAAAAATAGCTTTAATCAAATAAGAGTCTTTAATAGTTTGCATAGGACGTATGTTTTAAAACTGTCGCCAAACTGACAACCATTTATTGCAATGTCAGCTGCGATTGTAATTTACTCGCAAATCTATTTAATTTTTTTTCAAATAACTTCAAATCTTATAAATTTAACAATTTTCTTTTATTCTGAAACCAAAAATATATTAGGTAAAAAATAAAACTAAATTTTTGTAAGTACACTTTTTTTTGAAAATGTTGTACTATAACTGTTATCTTAAGTTCATACTTTACTCCAAATTTCCCTAAATCATTCACAAAATAAAAGACCTCCCAAACATTTATACAAGTCGTTTTGCCATAAAAAGGGCGAAATATCTGAAAGTGGAAACACTGGTAGGTGCTGCGAGTTGAGACCCAAACCAAAGTTCTTGGTTTAGATGTTGCCCAAAGCGTGTCCTATAAATAAAAAAAATGATATGGTTCTCTTTTTAACAAATAACACTTTTATTTATGTTGGTATCATTATTTCATTTGTTATTCAAATCTAATTAAGGTATAAAAAGTGTATAACAGTGTCATATATTAAAATAATTTTTAGAAATAAGTAGACATAACCTACGTAATAAAAATAAGGGACGAAACTTTGTAAGGGATTTGCGTCATTTTTAAAGTTATAAATGTCGAAAATGGTATCTAGGCTTTCTTTTATAAATAAAAGTCAGATTTGTCAGCGTTTTCAGAAATTCATCCTTTATGGGGGTAAAATAAGGAACGAAATACTTACTTATTTTACCCCCATAAAGGATGAAATACTTTGTATGAGAACTTTGTATGAGTACTACGCATGGCGATGACACGACGTGACAGAGCGTCCAGGAAATACAAGCATGACAGGTGCAGCTATAACTGGTCTTTGCATAAATTTGCTAGTAATCGCTGCAATCGAATGGTAAGGTCAGCGAAACGTTGCTACTTCTTTGACAATATCTCCAACTCTTCAGTTCTAAAATCTTCTCCTTCTCCAAGTTTTTAAAATCTTTAGGAATAGTTAAGCACTCTGCATTCTACAATACTATCTCTTTCCCTCTTAATGAACTGAACTCTCATTTTTCAGCGTGTTCTATAATTTCCTCAGCTATTAAGTCTCAAACAATTTCAGAAATTACTACCTTGGCCAAACCTCAACATGAGGACTTCTCATTTTCTCTTGTCTCAGTTGAAGATGTTCGTAAACCAATGTTTCCATAAAATTTAAAGCTGGGCTGTGAAAATGTGAGTCGTGCCTCTTCAGTGTCTCAACACTTTCTTCCTGTCATTACTCACATATTCAATTCTTCTCTGTTGTCAGGGGGCTTTTCCATCATCATAGCGTAAAGCTTACATAATTCCAATTCCTAAAACTTCCAATCCCTCTCAACTTAACAACTACAGACCAATTTTTATGTTACCCTTTTCATCGAAACTTTTTGAAACTGTAGTTCACCAACAACTGTCGGTTTTTAATAATAATAATAATTAGTTTCTTATTTCAATCAGGTTTCCGCCCTGAATACAACATCACCATTGCACTATTTATTTATGTTATGTATTCGCATCGTATCGATACTAGATGTACCTTCTATTGTAAGAAACAAATCTATATATTAATACGTCAGGAGAAAACTTTGTACCCCTTTTCAAGCGTATTGCGCGCACGAAGTGTGATATTTAGCATAATTAATTTATATGGAGGAGTGCAGAAAGCTAAAATTTATATTTAATATGTGTTACAAATACATTAATAAAACAAAACTCTCAAAGTTACAGAGGACATTCGTGAGGGCTTGGAGCATAAAATGATTTTACTAATGCTTTAACATGGTTGACCACGATATCCTCTTAGCCATGCTTGATAACTTTACATTTTCTCGTACTACTACTGGTGTGTACTCTTGTCATGCAAGGCTTAACTAGTTTAATACCGCGTTAACTTTCACTGCACTACGTTTCATTTGACTTTTTAATTACAGTACGAATAGAGATTTTATCAATATATAACATATACATCTACTTTTATATTTTAGTAATTTCCATTAGCATACTTCACTTCGACCTAATATCGTTAACTTCAGGTCATTTGTTTTGCTACATTAGCAACATTTCGGTAATTTTTGGAACCCTTATTATGTGCTTTTTGTCGGACACTTTTTCGAAAATGATTCTATGTGGGTCGTTGTTTCTTACCTCTGTACTTCATACTGTCAACTAACAGTGGCGGATTAAGAATTCCGGAGGCCCTAAGCATAGAAGCCGTGTAGGCCCTGTGTTGCTTGGATTTGCAAAGTAGAAACTGAAAAAATAAAAATTTTCGATATATTGTAGGCTGATCTTGCTGCTTCCATTTTTTTTGCTGATATATTGGACTTTAAATTAAAAAAGACAACGATGGCAACGAATAATCACGCAATAAATTGAAGGACAGTTATAATAACTCCAATAAATTCTCTACAAGAATCTTTGAATTGAAAAACATATATTTTTTTCTTCGTTCACATTTATTTGAAAAAACTGAATTATTTTTAAATTTCAATGAAATTCTAATGCACCTGTAAGACAGGGTTGATCCATCGAACCGTTTTACTGTTCCAAACTTTCAAAGTTCTGAAAAGAATTAAAGGAACACGTTTAAGGCTCGTCCGTAATCTGACCGTGAAACATCCACGCGGTATGCTTTGGGTTACGCAAATGTCGGCGGTTCAGTAATAAAGATTAAAACGAGCAACTTTTTGAGAGAAAAAAATATCAAATCATTTTGCTAATTTTTTTTTAAAAGGATCCTTTTTAGTACAAGGATTAAAAATAAGCAAATTGAAGCTGGATAAACACCCTGACCTTTATACTGATAAGTCAGTAATTGTTTTTAGAATGGAATCACTATTAGCACGAAGGCTTTCACAGCTTCACTAGATTTTAGCTTCGTCCGGGGACAACACGGAAAAAAATAATCTTCTTATGATTGTGTGACAACAGTAGCTCACAAAATCATTTTGCTTAAAACTAGAAACTTGAAGTTTCAAAACTTTTTTTCAACTCAATAAGACCATTTTTAGAACCGTAGAACCGATAACTGTTGGGGAAGAATGGGGAAGGTTCTAGAGTGGCAACCTCGTACCAGCAAACGCAGTGTAGGGCGCCCCCCACTCGATGGAGCGAGGACCTGTACGATTTTGCGGGAAGTAGATGGATCTAAGTTATGGCCTAAGTAGATGGAAGGAGGCCTATGTTCAACAGTGGACTAAGATAGGCTGAAATGATGAAGACCACTTTTCACTGAGACTACAACCTTTCAATTTTTTTTGTTCCTTTAATTATTTACCGTAGTGTAATGGTGGTTTGGTTTACAACAGGTCATTTAAAACTTAACCCTTAATGCCTTATTAATGGTTAAGTTTTTAAGTTTACGGGATTTTCATACAATAAAATTACGTTTTTTGTTCATTTGTTTCTTCATTAGATCATACAAAATATAGAATGAAAAGAAAATTTAGAAATCTAAGTCTTGTGAGTGTGTTCAGCGCGTACCAAGTTACCAGTGTCATTTGTTTATTCCTAGAATGAGTTACAATTCAACTCATTCCACAAAAGTCTAGTGCCAAAAATCAGGGTAATATTTGCCGGTGCCCTAATAGAGGTTAAAGTATTTTTTCTTGCCTTATTTAGAGCGAAGTATAGCTCCATCAATTCATATTAAAGCTAAAGAATTAAGCTAGTCTTGGCTAATATTTGTTCTTTGTGGATTTTTTAATCTATTCAGTTGCTTGTTATGCTTAGACGTTAATCCGCCACTGTTAACTAATCACAGTGGTTATGCTTGACATTGTATTATAGGGGGAATTGCATTATAGGGGGCTTGATATTGTATTATTTTAGAGGGGGCAAACGAGCAAGAGGCTTATTTGATGATAAGTGATCAGCCCATGAAAATATGTATATATACTTATATACTAAAAATGTTTGATACTGGGAATTAGCTACCAAATCGAGTTATTTTTGCTAATGTCTAGTAATAATTTACTTATAAGAAAAACTTCGTTTCGATCGACAGTAAAATTATAGTTGACTATTAGTAAGTATTTGCTTATGGAGACAAAACCAAAAGCACAATTTTGGTCTTAAATTGAATTTAACAATCACACTATATTTTCACGAGCACTGGCAGCATAATAAAATATCAATATTTGACATCAAAACTCAAAATATACACAGATATTACAAAAGTCAATAAGAACACATCCGCCTCTTTTCGAGTTGGCGCCAAAAGTCTATAAATAACAGTTACTAAATGAGTGTTGGCGGAACTTTGATAATAATCTAAAAAGATCCGATAAGTGTTAAAAAGATTTTAAACATTTTTATAAGTACAATTTATCAATAGTGAATTAAAAAAAAATTATATCATAGTAAGTTGGTAGGGGGTTTATTTTCTTCGATAATACTTCAGATATCCCAAATTTAGGATCTAGTGGCGGCAGGTTAAAAACAATGAAGAGATTCCTACCGCCAAGGTACCAACTTCGATTTCCATCATGAGGCTAAACCTAAAGGCTAATAAATCTGCCAGAACTAATTCCGATTATGTTTTCTGTCCCAGCTTAACGATCTACACAAAAAAGCAGCTAGAGTAGAACTTAAAATAAATGTGCAAAAAATGAATTAAATACGAATTGGGGCTATATTGGTTGAGAGGTAGTACAGTAGCCTGCGTTGGAACATAAAATACCAAAATTAGTACAAAAACATGACGCTTCAACTTTTGTTTTTCATCTACTGTTTCTTTCGCTAAAGTTAGACTAGGCCTTGTGTGTAGGAAATGTCACACAATTCCCGTAAAACTATAAATGCATCGTCGCAAGGGGGGCTGTTTGCTAAATCAGTTCCACTGTGCAAAAAGATCAGAACTACATCCCACAGCAAGAGCGGATACCCTTGGCAAATGCGAGAATGAACGACTAAAGCAAAAATGACGACGGACTAAACGGAGCGAAAAAGGTTTGCTTTCCCTGGAGTGAAATTAAACAAGCACCCTTGGACATACCGAGATAGAGAAGCGTTCATTCCAGGCACCCTTGGACTCTGCTCCGTTGGAAGGAATCATTAGATACCAAAAGAGGCAACACAGGCGCGGATTCATCTGAAAATCACAAATATTTGGAAAACAGTAAAACAGCTTAAGAAATATAATTATAGTTGTCGCATACATGTGATATATAGGGCACAGCACGTGTTGTTCAGAAAATGAAAGCGCAGAAGATATCCATGGATTACTAGTGCAGGATTCAGAGCAGCCGTCACACAATTGAATTGTTTCCCTTAAAAGCTAATTTTACAATAAGATGTTTGATGATGTTGTTCTTTGTTTGAATTTTGGCAAGGCCTTCAATCAGGGTCGATATAGAGACACTATATAAAATATTAAATTTATCCTAATATGTATAATAAGCTAGTTAAAATGACCAAGATGTTACTAGTGAGGTTGAGAGTAAGATACGAAAGAAATCAGTTGGAGAGCTGAAGAAGTAAATCGGGGTAGTAACTGACCTTAAATATGCATACGCTTTTATATATTGTTACAGACTATAATATGTGGTCCAATAAGTTTTATTGATCGAAGGCTTTGTACAACTTAACGGCCAAATAAGGCGGGTGATTGGATACGCCGACAATTTGGCTTTGCTGGGAGAAAAAGACAGGCAGACAGAGAAAAGGGAATTACAGAAGGCAACAATGTAACTATTTTAAGAGGCAAGAAAGAATGGTATCAAAAAAGGTATTATAAAATAAATTACTTGATGTTTCGTACAGTAAAGTAGTAAATTAATAGTCTAAAACAATCTGTAACTTTCATTCGTTACCCGTTAAAATGTAATGGATCTACACTATGTAATGTTAGTAAAATAAGTTTATCTAATACAATGAGATAAAAAAAAGAAAATGGGCTAGTACAGTGTGGGAATTTGTTTCTTATTACTCATTAAATTTATCATTAAGTTTTCAATTAATCTTTTATACAATAACTTATGCGAGAAAGTATCAGAAATGTTTACAGCCTCACATCAAATGGATGAATATACGACGCTTTAAAAAAAAAAGTAAAGTTTCAGCCTATAAATGTCCCACTACTGAGCATAGGCCTCCTCTCATTTCTGAGAGGGTTTTGGAGCTAGGAAGAATCCGCCACGCTGCTCCAATGCGGGTTGGCGGACTTCACATGTCTTCGAAATATTTTTTATTCCTCAGACATGCAGGTTTCCTCACGATGTTTTCCTTCACCGCCGAGCACGTGGTAAATCAGCACTTAAAATTGCAATTAACAATTTTAGTGGTGCCGGCACCGGGAATCGAACCCAGGTCACTCGCGTACTATGAAATTTAAAGCGAGTGCCTAGCCCCTGAGCTACCACGGCTCACCGAAAACTAAATATATTCGTTGCAAAAACCTTTTGACCACGGTTTAATTAGAAAACTAAATACGAGTATTAGTAGAAAACTATCCTGTTAATATTTAGTTTCCTAATTTACGATATCCGAGCTTTTCAGTGTCAATCTCTTTAAATAGTGGTATGTCGAACACGACGAATTTGATCATACAGAGCATTAATCGTCAGTTGTCGATCAGATCGCAGTTTTAAATGCAGTTTGGAATTATTCACTGATTGCTTTCACCAAAAATCAATCGACTAGTTATAACTGAAACAAAACAACGACTTTAGTGGATTTGTAAACAATTAATGCATGCTGCATTCGGACAGCTTCGTTTAAACCTGCCAACATTTAAATATAAGAAAAAGGCCGTTACATTTTCAATACTCCTCGTTAGCTACGAGGGGTATTGAAAATGTATGTATGGTGTATAAATGTTCAATATGTATTCGAAGGTGGTAAAACGTAGGTAATCTTAGAATACCGCCGTATCATCAATACATTTACAGTGCTCGGGAGGAATCTCAGGATGCTATTGGCGTATTCTGTGCTTTATCTAAAGTATTTCATTGCGTAGATCAAAAAACTTTGCTTTGTAAACTAAAATATTATGGTTTAGAAGAGCAAGGTCTTCTTTTGATGGATTGTTATCTTAATAGGATACAAACGGTTAAGATTAATGGTTCTAACTCAGTAGGAAGAAGTAGAATAGATCCTTGTGGTATACCCATTTTTACTTGAGAGTAAAAATGGGTGTACCACAAGGATCTATTCTGGGCCTAGTTTTGTTCCTAGTCTATATAAATGTCCAGAATCTTACAAATATAGTATTGTTTTAAGATGATACATCAGTGATATTTAAGGTCAATCGAAAAAATGATAACCTCAATGAAGTAAATAGTGCTCTGAATAATATTTTAGATTGGTTCCATGCAAACAATTTAGCTCTAAATACCCAAAAAACAAAATGCGTTAAATTTGCATTACCTAATGTTATAACCGTACAAAATAATATCGTTTTCCAAAAGGATAAATTAGAGTTTGCCGATAGTACCGTATTTTTGGACTTGGACTTACTTCAGTAGGGTCCACATAATATAGATACCTTAGCTAATAAACGGATATAGCTACTGCAAGATAAGTTTACTTTGGCTATTTTCACAGCTTGATGTCTTTTGGTATTTTATTATGGGGACATGCTGCTGACGTGAATACTTTTTACTTTGCAGAAAATATCAGTCCGCGCAATCTATAATAGGCGCTCTCGTGATCTGAATAAAAAAACTCTCTCGGGAACTGTTTAAAAAAATTAATACTTTATCTTTTACGTGCCAATATACAAATGAAAACGTTTTTAAATCACTATTTCCGAAGAATAGTGACAATCATAATTTAATATGAAGAAATAATAATAAACTTGATAATACAAAATTTAGACTGAATAAAGTAAAATTCCAGAAAATATAGTAAATGTAACAGAGACTTAATTTAAAACTTATATTAAAAAAAAGTCTGTCCTCCAAAGCTTATTATAATTTGAATGATTATTTCAATGATAAGGATGAATGGAAAGTGTGAAAGTGTGACTTGAATGTCTCCGTGAATGGATATCCAGGGAGACATTCAAGTAATGTATAACACAATGTGATTGTTATTTTGTGGGCTGCTATGTAATATGTATTTTTAGGTTTTGTAATTGTAAAATGTATATTGTCTTGTGGAACACTAAAGTGCGCTCTGTAAAAAAAAAAGAGAATAATTTAAGTAATGCTAATTTGTTTGGTAGACTTGAGTATGTCATGCTCGCTTTAAGGTCTCTCCTTGCGGCAGCGTCGTGTGACGGGTCGTCCATTTACCTTTGAAATGGTTGCGGAGGGCGATGGCTGCCACATGCGTAATACTTGTGAACAGGTGCTGTTGGTGGAGGCTGTTTTGCTCGAGTTGCAATTGCAATGCATTTATTAATTTGTTACTAAATCTTTTATAACATTTTGTCATGGAGTGTGCTTTGGTTTTCTATGAGACTGTTCTTTGTATATTTATTTATAATGTTCTTTTGACAAAGATAAAAAAAAATAACAGCGACTTATGCAACGGACATATGGCGTTACTCAATACAAGCTACTTCGTGTTAACGTATATGTGTAACATATACGTATATGTAAATAAATTTTTGGATTAAAAGTGCAATATTCAACTAAAGTTCTCAGTTTTATTGGATAAACTGACGAGACGGTTAAAACGTTCTCCTGATGTTAAGTGCGATGTCAGCCAAGAACATTCCTGTGGGGTATAACACTGCGCCCGTCACCTTGAGACATCATAAGCCCCGTGATTACACTAGCTCTCAGTGCCTTTCAGACCGAAACACTGTAATGTTTGCACACTACTGCTTTACGGCAGAATAATTCGTCTAGGTAGGTAACTCCTGGGGTGGTACAAGAGGAAGAGTCAAGCTTCCTCAAAACAAACGGTGTGTACTTCCACACCTACGCCCTATCAGAAGAGCGTCTTCTTCGGGTGGTTCTACAAAACCTCCAAAAAAAAAATCCTCGTCGAGGAGGTCAAAGCTGACCTGCTCGCTCAAAACCTCCCGATCCTGTCCGTGCACCAGATGTACAGCAGCCGCACTGAGGCGCCATACAACATGGTGCTCATCGCCGTTGAGCGTTCCCCAGCCGGAAAGCAGATTTTTAATCTAAAAACGTGCTGCAACCTCTCGCGGCTAACAGTAGAACCCCCGTTCAAAAACGGCCCTCCCTCACAAAGCCATAAATGTCAGCTTTATGGCCATTCTTTACGTAATTGCTACGTACGAGCAAGGTGCGTAAAATGCCTAGGCGATCACGCCACCTCAGACTGACCAAAGGACAAAACCCTGTTAGTAGATTTCGGCCCACCCTCCTGCGTTCTCTGTAACGCAGAGGGCCACACGGTCAACTACCTCGTCTGCCTTAAGGCGCAAAAATCCAAACGATCCGCGTTCAAACAAGCACCCGCGCCTAGAACCCCTTTTCAGAGAATCATCCCGAGCTCCGTATGGAAAAAACTCCCGACCCCCACGTCCATGAGAAACTCTGCTTCGCCGAACACACCGAACACCGCCGTCGCGAGTTGACCTGTCGACGAGAGCGACTTAGGTCTCGTCTGTCGCTTCGCCGCCATCTTCAATGGAGACGACGTTTCCGCCCTTGCAAAGGGACTCAGAGATACCAATCATAAACCTGAGGACAGGATCGCCGTAACTATGCGGTACCAACATGTAGTCTCGGCTAAAGTTAATTTTCAAGACTAATCTCTCACACTCTTACACACACACACACACATACACAATCAAATTTAACACACAAATGTGTCGCATACAAAATCATTCGCGATACCGCCCCTCAGACTGGTTTTCCTTATAATTATGAAGCGTCGTTGGAGTTTCTTGCAACATTTCTTCTCCAGCTTCTACGCATTTCGAATTGGTGGTAACCTAGATGTTTAAAATCGTCGTCCCGATAGAAGTAATTGATCGAGTAGGCCTTCTCGGATGCTATCGAGTTAGCTTAATTACGTGGACAGGGTAACAGTCCAAGCCGACGTCCCCTCTCGGGGGCCCTTGCACTTGTTACCCATTATAAAGGTCTCGGTTATGCGCCCTCAGCGCTCGGCCACCTTTCAATCCGGCGAAGCTGTGAAAGACTTCGGGCTAACAGTAATCATCAGTTATAAAAAAATGATCTGAGTGACATTAGTATGGCTCTCAAACAGTTTAAGAATGGTAAAGCGCCGGGCGAGGACGGAATTACAGCGGAGCTTCTGTAAGCGGGTGGAAAACCGTTACTAGTGGTCCTTCAGGAGCTGTGAAGCTGCATGATGAAATTAATCATTCGGGTTGGAGCTACGCCGTAAGCGTAGAATAGAAGCATTCCTGTTCTTCAAGAAGGGTTATAATGTCTTGAAGAACTATAGACCGATATTGCTTCTGAGCTACGTGCCGTTTTCGAGAGTCGTTGCGAATCGTATCGCAAGCAGACTTGACAACTTCCAGCCCCACGAACAAGCCGGATTCCGAAGAGGCTTTAGTAGACAGATTGTACAGAAGACTATATCTGGCGTATGTGGACCATGAGAAAGCCTTCGATTCCTTCGCAATTTGAACGGTGCTACATGTCGGTATATCGATGTATTGCAGTTCTTGTACAGTAAAGCTGCGATGGCTACCCGAGTACAGAACCAGAGTACGAAACCGATCCAATTGCAGAAAGGTGTAAGACAGGGCGACGTAATATCCTCGAAACTCTTCAACGCTGCATTGGAAGATGTCTTCAAGCTACTCTCACATTTTCTCGTCGAGTATACCTCAATGTTTTAAAACAAAAGTATGCAATCAGTGCGCGTTTCTAGTGATCGTACGGATCTGAGACGTGGTCCTTCACAGCAGGCCGCATGAGGAAGCTAACGCTCGCTTAGCAAGCTATGGAAAGGCTGTACTTCGAATTTCTCTGCGAGATAAAATCCGTAACGATGTTAACCGCAACAGAACTAGAGTGACCGACATATTCCTAAGGATTAGCAAGCTGAAGTGGCCGACCACGTAGCTCGTAGAACCGATGACCGTTTTGCGGGAAGTCGATGGATGCAGGTGGCTCTGAACCGTGTTTTGTGACAATCTATCGGAAAAGTATATGTTCAACAGCGGACTAGGATAGGCTGTTAATGATGATGATTATTATTAAATTGTATTAGAATGTAAAATGTAAGCATATCCCTAAATCAGACCTCGTATCTGAAATAAATTATTTTAAAGATTATTAGTAAAAATAAATAAGATTTTCATTTCTTTAATTTTTTATAGTCCTAGCTCTAACGTTTAAAATAAGAAAGAAAAATGTACAAACTTATTCGGAAACAGCTAGGAAAACTAGCGTTTCTGGCTGTATAAAAGTATAAAACTTATCCAAATGCGGCCCTGACTTTTGCATGAGTGTAAGTAATTTTTGTTTGTTGTAAAATTGCCACGCATTTCTGATCGATATGTTTAGTCTACTTCTCTTATGTCTGTAGGCGTATGTAACCGTTTGTTTATTGGTAACTCTTTAAAAAACTTGAGTAGTTTATTTACATCCTGATAATCACATAGTGATAAGATAAAACACAACGTGAAACATCTATTTACATATTTAATTACGAAATACAAAACTACAAATACAGAAAATGTGGATAAAGTTCTTGACAACCCTCTGATTTTGTAGAAATGGCGGCAGCTAATGCTATAAGCGACATTTTATATTTCAGTAACACATATTAAATATCTTTGGATCAGCATTTATTTTCTCTGTGGTCTGATTCGAACAGGATCAGTTTTCTAAAAGGACTAGTTATATAAAACATATTTTTGCTGTTCTGATTTCATAAATACGAGTATATGTCAACAACTAAATGAAGACAATATTACCAGCGATCCCTGTCCTTAAAGGTACAGATTATTTCGACTGCAAAAAGGATTCGCGAGTGCATCTCAAAGAACGAAGGAGATGCTTGTTAGATAATAAAAAGCAATAGTAATTAACACAGAGGTTAGAGTTATGTTTAAACGAAATATAGACGCTGTTTTAGGTAGTACGAAAGGAAATAATGAGAAACGTGAAAAGTAATTAATAATATCAAACATGAGTTGGCACATGATCTCAAAATTTGAGATAAGTAATAGAGCGACTTGCATATCACATGCAATAACAATCTATGATAGCTTGGGGCCTAGGTAGAATAATATGTGATTGATTTTGGATTGACAGATTTTCTATAAAAAAAAACTATAAAACTTAAGCTGCGAAGTGGACGCCCGTCAAACGTCATAAATTGTGTAAAAATCCAAAAATTAGTGGTCGTCGAGTACAGAGTGTATAGAGTACAGGAAACTAGTAATATCAGTGAATGCAATATTTCTGTCTATACCGTTGGGAATGTATTGCATAATGCCGATTTTCACGATATGCCAATAATATTGGGTGAAAGAAATAATAGAAAAAAATATTAGATTTTGCAAAAAAAAAATTAACGAGACAAATAAATTTTGGCGAAGTGTTATTTTCGCTGATGAGTCTAAATATAATATTTTCAAATCCGACGAACAGTATAAAGTATGGGGAAAACCTAATATAAATTTAATAATGAAAATTTAGTGCCGACTGTAAAGCATGGTGGTGGTTCAGTTTTGGTTTGGGGTTGCATGACTGCTATTGGAGTTGGGAAACTTGCATTTATTGATGGAATTTTGAATCATAAATCCTATATTAATATCCTAAAAGAGAATCTCACTTAGGTGCAACAGAAATGGGTTTTAATAATTATTGGATATTTTTACAAGATAACGATCCAAAGCACACAGCATGGAATACATGTGGATTCCTTTTTAACACTTCGAAATACCCTGAAGTACCTCCTCAATCACCCGATATAAATGTTTTAGAGCATGTGTGGAATTATCTTGAGAAAAGAATACGAACTAGTCAAATTTCGTGTCATAAAAATCGTGCTTCGAGAGGAGTGGTCTCTGATACTCGTACCATCTTATCACACTTGTAAATTAGTTGATTCTATGCGACGGAGACAACAAGCTATTATCAATTCCAAATACGAACTACTATTTTCGGAGACATTTCACCACTAGTTTATTAAATGTACGAATACTTTTTATTTGTGATTTCGCATATATTGTGCGTAAATATTTTTTTCTTTCTCCATAAAGTGCTGTAACGTTGAAGTATTTAATACTATTATTCCTTTTCGTAAATATAAACAAGGAAGTCCAGCAAAAAAGTTTTTTTTCTCATATGAGAAAAATATATAATATATAAAATATATAAAAAATATATAATCATAAGGAAAAAAGGTTTGATGTTGTATCTTCTGGGATGCTAAACCCGACACGACAGACAGGTAGGTACGCTGAATATTGAGCCAAGTAGTTGTGAACGTATCCATTGACATTACGATGTCATTAACAACACTATGCTCATTGCAGCACTCAGCACTTTCTTTTCTTTTCTGATAAGTGCTCAATAAGTAAAACCAGTTGAAAAGGTTAAGAACTGTATCCGAACATGACTACACCCTCAATTCAAATTTCATTTGTATATAATTTTCTCCATATTTTATTATAAGTAACATTAGGTAGTGGTGGAAAGATTCCTATGCACAAATCCGTCTAGTAGGTACCATCGCAGTGCCAGTTATTGTGTCGTCAAGAAGTTGTGTGCAAACATTACTGTTTCGATCTGAAGTGCACTGATATGTAGTGTAGTTACTGGGCCTAAGAGTAACTCTCTCTGTCCTTCTGTCTGTTTGTTTCATTTTCACGGTTCTACCGCTCACCCGATCTTAAAGAAAATTGGCACTGAGATAGCTTACATACCAGAGACGGACATAGGACTTTTTATCCCGGAAATCGAAATAATTCCTACGGGATATTCAACAAATCCATTTCTACGCGAACGATGTCGCGGGCATCAGCTGGTATGAATAATAAAACTTAGATTATATAATTCAGTGAGTTATTAAACATTTATATATATATATATATATATATATATATATATATATATAACATATTTAATGCTCTGATGACAATTCCTAACAACTTTAACTTTTTATAAAGCGTTAATATTTTTCGAAAATTACGATATGAGACTAAGTTTCTATAATATAGACGGAGGTTAGAAAACATTGGATAACGTGTAGATATTTCCACCATATCTTGCATACTTCAAAGCGGTCATAAAGCGTCATTGGGAAGGTCTCACTTCAATAGAAGAGGCGAATACAAAAGACGAAAAGAGGGCTAGGTAATGGCAGACACAATGGAAATACTGTTTGGACTAGGAGGCGGCCCGCCCTCCGCACAATGGTGGACCGCGAAACTTATTTTATTCCTCAACACTTATTTATTTTCAGTACCCACCTACCGACTTCTTTTTAACTTTTCCACATGAATGTACTCAGCTATTTTATTTTCGTCTCTTTCTAGTAAAGTCGAATTGTATCAGAAAATAAAATAAGTACAGAGGGCGATTTTTTTTCTGCGTTGTAATGATTTTTTATTATTCAATAATTCATCTTACGAAAATTGTATATTGTAATCGATTAATGTACGATCTATTATGACTAATAAACATCAAAGTATAATTATGTATTGTCTGAGATTTACGCGTAAGGATAATATCCTTTAATACATAAGGTTAATAAATTATATACCTCTTCAAATAGTACGCTACGCACAATGCAGTAAGTACTACACGTCTACGCTTTTTACCATGATAAATAATTTATACGAAAACAAAAAAGATATAATTTTCCATATTTAAAATAAACGCTTGATAATATTGTAAGGTATAATTTAAACATCAAAAATTTTCGTTAATTTAACCATAATTTTGACACTCTATACAAAGTGTTAGTTGTTTGAAATACTTTTGGAAAACAAACTAATGCTCTATTGCATTCGCTTAAGTCTCTTAATTGCTTGTCGTTTTTCGTGAATACGAAAGTAAATTGGTTATGTTTGTATATGCAAGATGTATTGTGTGGGATCACACAATACGCCGCGCGGCTTTGTGTCTTCCATTCGCGCCATTGTCATCGGACATATTACCCAACGTTTCCACATTGTATCAGCTTTTGCTGTCTCTGGGTTCTTCCTTGGATGAGGCAAGTATCTTATTTGATATGGAGCTAACCTTATGGTGTCTATTTTCGGTTGCATATTGTTTCATGCAGAAATTAATAACTTATTGTTTTTTTTATTTACCCGAATATTACACATTTAAATAAAACTTCTTTTTACGGATTTTATCGCGTTTAATTTAGAACTATTTTTAACCCGACGTTTCGGGCGCTTTACAGCACCCATACTAATAGGTATTTAAATGGTGAATCTCACCACCATCCTTCACAGTTAGCTACCGTGGGTAAATCTTTGTTTCAGAGAGCACAAGGGATCTGTGACAGTAAACACCTGGCCGCCGAGCTTCAGCATGTCAAGCAAGTTTTGCAAGACAACAAGCTTCGGGTTCCGCGCCTTCGTCGCAGTGACCGAGTGAAGCCGGCCACAGTCGAGCGTGTACCTGCTGTTCTTCCATATGTCAGAGGAGTCACGAACAAGATTGGCTATATCTTGAAGCGAGCTTCTATAAGAACATTTTTCAAGCCGCCGAAGAAGATAAGTCAGTTTTTACCATCTGTCAAGTGTAACATCCCTACACAAGTAGTCCGTAGATGATTATTTTTGATTGTTTTTGGGAAGCTAATTAGGAGTACGGTACGGTACATGCGCCGGACTTAAAGCTTTCGTAACGTATGATGTAAAAATTTTCGCCGGTTTAATTTCTATGCGTTTTAATTTCATTATTTTTCAATAAGAATAATAAAAAAAATCTAGACAAGCTATCAGTTATTTTGATATACATAGTTACAGTGGTAATCAAGAATCGTTTTAATTTAGTACTTAAAACTACTGCTTCCAACATAAATCTTAAAAGAAGTCATGCTGATAAAATAAGCTTATTTATTTATCTAGCTTATCTGTTTATAATGTGGTTTTGATTCTGAAACTTTAATAATGTTAACTAACATAATTTTGAAAGTAATCTCTATTTATACATCTAGGTATTCATTTGTTGTGTCGAAAACAACCATATCTGACATAGATAGCCCTTGCATTTGTTAAAAAACATAGAGAGTTTAGTGCATCAAAGAGTACGACAAAGGGTGATGCTTGACGATGCGTGGTGCGCAAGGATTCGGCGCGGATGACAAGTCGTATGCTTCGCGCTGACTCGCAGTCTACCAGTGCCTCCCATTCGGCGCGTTCGCATAGCTGTACGGTGAACACTGTATGTCTTACACTGATTGAACTTTTTCGACTCTACAATATTTTCCCGCCAAAAGTTCCTATTGGCCATTTTTTGTTATAATTAATGCTAACATTTATTATTGTGATTTTTGTGTAACATTATTATTCTGTGCAGTGATAATGTGGATTTTAAGTGATATGTGCTACTTATTTCATTTTTGGAAATTTGGATTTCAATCATTTCCTGCTCAATTTTTTTGGTAAGTACCATACTTACGTTACGTTATACGTGTTTTTAATTAGATGAAATAAAACTATACTAAACAAAGCTGATAATATACTGATAATGCAATCAATCTAATAAATTATAGATTGCTTTGGATTTTATTTTCACATCTAATTAACATCCTGCATGTAAAATATACGATTAAGATAATTAATGTTGACAGTATTTGTAATAAGTCTCGATGTTGAATTTTAAAGGATATTTTTGTCACATAAATATAAACTCCAATAAGATGTCCTAGCTTATGAGAATCTATTGCAGTGGATAGAATGATTGATGAATGATGTGTTAAGAATGTTAGAAAACATATCTTTTTATTTGTTTATACATTTTAATATTAAAAAAAACTTTGTGTAACAGCGGAAACCGGAACAATATAGTTCAATTTATTTAATCAACTGATTACGCGTGATTTCAGGAATAAATCCGATAATCACGGATAACAGCAAACAAAGGCGATCGCGATCATCGATTGATGCGATAAAGTTGCAAACAGCAAAATAATGGCGGACTCGCGGAATTAACGTTCCTATTGTGTTAGTACAATAATCCGGTATCTAGGCCAGCCTCAGTGCTGCAGACGAACCTTTTGTCTTTCATGTTCGCCGTTAATAATGACGGGCGCCGAAACAGCCGCACACAATGCCGCGAAATGTGCGCGTTTTCATTTGCAAGACAAAACGCGCTTTGTTGTGTGTCCGCTCAATACGAAATTTATTGCGGGTGGACCGAGAGCCGTATTGACATCCCGCTAACGAACGGCCAAACGCCGTAAATGCATTTTGATCGGGATAATCATAAACGCGGAGCACCACGACGTATCGCGAGGCGAATTTAAAATAATAAAACTTTGAAGATTTCGTCATATTACGCTTAAATCAAATTATAGCAAATTAAAAAACTTTATTTATAACCTTGTTCATATAAATCCTTTTAAGTTTATCTAAAACGCTTCTTTCGTGTATTAATACAAAACACCGATACAAGCATTTTTTCTATGCATCCTAATTTCGCTTCAAATGCGTTTGATTTTTTATGTAAACGCTTTCATAGATAAGCCTGATGATAATAAAAAAAACTGGAAGTTAGTCGGGTGCTTAGCGTAGTTTTTGTTTCTTGAAATGAAACGAATATGAAACTTGACTAATGTTGAAATTGCTAGATTAGTTTATTTTAGTAATTTTCATGGCATAATGTCTTATGGTATTTTGCCTTGGGGAAATGCGACTGCCGTAGAAGTGATTTTTATTATGCAAAAAGCGTGTCTTAGGGATAAATTTAAAGAAATTAATGTTTTAAACCTTGGCCTCTCAATTCGATATTTTTTTTTATTTGATAAAAGTGACGGAACGATCAAAACGTTCATCTGATGGTGAGTGCAACGTCTGCCCATAACAAATGCTATGTCACTTAGAACATTTCTGTGTGACACCACACTGCGCCCGTCACTCTGAGACATCAGTTCTTAAGTCTCATATGCCCAGTGATTACGCTAGCTCTCAGTGCCCTTCAAACCGAAACACAGTAATGCTTGCACACTACTACTTCACGGCAGAATAACTGGCCCTGGGGTGGTACCTACCTAGACGGATTCCTATATAGGACTCCTACCACCACTAAGGATATGAAAACGTTATGTATGTAAAAAACAGTGATGTTCATAATGTTAATACCAGGAACGAGCACAAATTAAAAAGACCAGTTACTCGACTTCACAGAGTCAGTAACTCTTTCATCGTTTTTAGAAAGTGCACAAGGTCTTTCGATCAAAAAGTTTAATCTATTTATTAAACAAATACTTTTTAAGAGGGGTTGTTATAATATTAAAAAAAACATGGATGATGATAACCTCTGGTAATGTTGTGATCGCCAAGCTATTTCTACATCTTTGTAAAGTGACAGTTATTCTGCAATCAAGCATTAGTGTTTAAACATTACCTTGTTTCGATTTAGGTGATTGTAGATTGTAGATTGCAACGGGCCGGTTTCCGCAACTCCACGTCTAGCGCGTATTTTGCGTGTGGGCAGGAATATTCTACTACTCGAGCCAACCAAGCTCCTCCTTCTAGGTGATACAGGATTAGTTATGGGCAGTCGTTGCACTTACCCTCAGTTATCTATCAACTGTTTATTCGTATGTCACCCTAACATACATAAGAAAAAGGTCCTGGACTTAAGTGAATTCTATATAGACCACGAGTACAAAGATTGTCATACTTCAAACTAATATAATAAAGAGGAAAGGTTTGTTTATTTGTTTGTTTGTCTGTCGTCTGCCTTTATAACTCCTGGTATTTAAAAATACTCATAATTATATAACGATTGATTCGTTTTGTTGTACAATACTGTAATACTGACGAATTGTACGTATATGTATATGTTCTCAACCAACTCAAAGCTTATTTTTTTTTTAAACACCAGAATATATTAGACTATTTATTACACTTCGTTCAATTGTTCTGGACCTAGCCTTTACGCTGAAAGACATAAAAATATTTAGAAAGATGAAGATAAGAGAAACCACGAATCATAGTATCAAATGCTTTCATATAAGAATTAACTATCGAAGTATGAGTAGTAATTATTTCAATATGATAATAACAAAAAATTTGTGTATCATTCAAAGTATATTGTACCATTCAAGTAAAATTAAAATTTTTAACAGTCCATCACTACAAATAAATCTCAATATATTCTTTCTACATAGTACTGAATATGATTATTCTGTCTTTAAAACAGCTTAAGCAGGACTTAGAATATAATCTAATAGATTAGTAATTTTGATCCGATCTACGCAAAATGACCGAACATGTATTAGGTATCACGTGGCTACAAAGTGCCCAAAACTTACAACAAATTAAATACTATTAGATCCGTAGATTTAGTTATAATCATAGTATAGTATTCGCGTAAATATAACTTTATTACACTACAGTACCAAACCTCATCTATAATTTTTTAAATAATACTGTTAAAGACAATCATAATATTAATATGTAAAAATCCTTCACCGTACGGCATAAAGTAATATCTTGAAATATACGAATTCGTGATTTCGATCAAGATAGTGAAATGTGAAAAAGCCGCAGTAACTGGAAATGAAATGGAAACCTCAAAGGCTTCGCTTTTAGTTGGCCTAAGACAAGTTACGTTAAAAAAAGAAAACGTGAAGGAAGTACTTATATTTTTTTACATTGATATGGATTTTAAACATTATACAAATGAAAAATTCCAATTACACAAATGGAATACTGATTATGGATATGGTAGGCGTAATAAACAGAAATATAAAGAAAAACTTTTTCCAACATAATTTTCACGAAATAGTAAAAAATCTTATACGAAATAAATTATACTAATTAAAATCTTAGCAAAAACGAAATCTAATTCGTAATCAGTCAAAAAGTGTCAACACAACTTCATACTCCTGATGTATGCATTGTGCCGTTGTATCGATTTTATTTTCGAGTACTATCCAACACATAGCGGTATGAGTGCGATATAATTGAAGAACTGAGGAGTAATTATAAACCCAAATATAAACTTAGACCTGCATGCATAAAAGTTACTCTCGAGACTTCGAGAGGTCGTGACGCCACAAAAGCTTCGTAATTGGCCCGTTCTTTTTCTACTTCCCCGAAGCATTCAGAGCCAATGAAACGTGCGCATTTAAATGACGTTCCACAGCTTTGTGGGGTCACACTAAAGTTGTTCGTGAAACCGCCAGTGAGTATACGACTTTTGTGTAACCCCGCGATGGAGGGACTACTAAAAAGAACCTTCTCTTTACTTGTTAAGGACTCATTAGTCATGCTTATTTGAAAATGTAATAGTGCGGTCTAACTGTAATAAGTTACGTCTAATGTATGGAGTTAGAATTATTCGACGTGTGCTCAGACTACATTGGATATGTATTATTTTGAATATATCCTTGAACCTACTCTTTTACTGAATAATCGTAGAAGTAATTTACGATACGAGATGTAAGCCTGATAGTAAGTGCAATGTCTGCCCGGTTGCGGTGTCACTCAGAAACACGTGCGTAACAACTCACTGCATTCGTCACCACGACATATCGGCTCTTAAGTCTTATATGCACTGTAATTATTAGCTTCATTGCCCTTCGAACCGAAACACAGCGAATCTTAGAACCAGTGTCAGGACTTTATACGAAGGCTCCAAAACATTTCCAAAAATCATATTAGACTTTACCTCATAGATGTGCAGCATTATACGAAATTTTACTAAGAACATGTTTTTCTTCTAGATAAACATCGATCATGACGAGTGAGTTCATTTGAAGCACATGCACATGACCGAAGAACATCTACATGACATTTTTGCGAAATAATGTTTTTTTTTTTTAAATTACAAACCGTCGCCGGAAATGTAAGAGTTTGTCATATCTGGTGACTGCCGTGTAGCTACGGCAGACACCAATGTAAGAGGTATGATATATTCTGTACGGTTTATGTAACATTTGACTGAAATATGTTACAGGTCAAAATAGCCTAGTACATGAACTGTACTATCTGAAATATGATATGGAAATGAACATCAAATGGAAGCTCGGTGGCCAGATGTTTACTGTCACAGAACCCTCGTGCTCTCTGAAACAAAGCGAGCTTCGGCATGTCAAGTAAGTTTTGCACGACAACAACCTTCGGGTCCCGCATCTACGTCACAGGAACCGAGTGAAACCGGACACAGTCGAGCGTGTCCTGCTTTTCTACCATTTGCCAGAGAAGTCACGGACAAGATTTGCTATATCTTGAAACTGGTTTCGATAAGAACATTTTTCAAGTCACCGACGAAGATAAGTCAGTTTTTAGCATCTGTCAAGTGTAATGTCCCTCTACAAGATGCAGAAGTATACAAGCTAGATTGTATATGTGGTTTCCTTACATAGGGCAAACAAACGCATCTATTAAAACCCGCGTAAAAGAACACATAGCTTATGTGAGGCATCGACGCTCTGGGAAGTCTTCAGTTTGTGACCATGTTTTGGATGACTAATCTTAATATAGCACGAATCCTTTCAAAAGAACATCCATTCCTGCCAAGGAAGTTTCGCGAGCCTACTGAAATTAAAAAACACACTAATCGCAATAGAGAACATTGTTGGGTACTTCTACATGGCGATCCCATAATTTACAAAATTAATACAAAAACCAAGCATACCACTGCAAGACTTCATGACACTGTAAGCTCATTTTTCGTAGATCGGAATAACAATAATAATAAAAAAGGTAAAGGTGCCCAGGATTAACTATGCCATCAGGACGTCTGACAACTGAGGTCACGGGGTACACGGGGGGACCATTGGTGCTGTTAAGCGCTCGACACTGTCGGTTTATAAATATTTAAAAATTAAATGCGATAAAAAGCGTAAAATTAGTTTTAATAACTGTATAATATTCGCGACAATATAAGAAATCATTGACAATCCTTGACTGTAGATTATTATTACTGTTGACGAAAAATCCTGATTGTATTGTGTATAAGGATCTTGGGGATCTTGTACAAGAGGTATCCACTACAACTTTAGGATTTAATTATTAATCCGAATGTCTATCTAACAATAATGAAACCAGACCTGGTCAATCGTTATTCATTACTGCTGCTGCATGAAAACGCTTGGAGGTTGTCACGACACGGTTGTTGCGATGATGAACTTGCAGAAACCATGACATAAGTGTCCAATAAAACTGATGACTTTACCATCCAACTTATCCGCTTGAACCTGCTAATACATACATACATACATACCGTCACGCCTTTTTCCCATATAAGGCAGTAGGCAGAGGCCACTCACTTTTCGCCCTTCGCGGAAACTAGGCGTGACGGGTGGCGAACCACGTTGCCGCAATTTTGGTACCAGTCAAAAAACTTTCATTCCCCATTGCGTTCCCACGAGTAGTACAGCATTGCATAATATGGTGTTATTCTGCACGAATAAAGGCTGCCCGTACAATACCTTAAGAGGAAAGAGGTAGGTGCTATTCTCCTTAGCCGGGCATCAATCGGCCTAACCTGCTAATGTTTAAAATATTTTTCTTTCTCAAAAATTCTCAATAACGTAGAGAAAATACCTTTAAAGAATTGACTGTTTCCCCTCAACAAGATTTCTATACCAGAGAAATGAAAAAATAAAATACTATCGAAATGGCAAGGCTGTATAAATAATATGGGACAGTATTATGACCAAATACTATGAATACCTATAGGTACCAAACCTATTTTAATGCTTATGAATTGATTTTACACCACGGCAGTGTCAGTTATTCTTTTGTCAAGCAATTCTTGTGCAAGCACCACTTTTAGTTTGGAGGGCACTGAAGCTTGTGTAATTACAAGGCACAGAAGACTTAAGAACTGACGTCAGCATGTGTGTGGTGTTTACTGCGTTTTCTGTAATAGGCAGACAACAATTTGTTTTATTTGGCATTTTTAGGGCATTTAAGGGCGGATTTCACCGTTGAAACTAAACGCGATCAGTTCAAGAGAAACGAAGGTTAAGCGTTTAACTGAGTTCAATGCTACAGTTTGCATTTTATCAACATTAAATGAACGCAGTCAATGCTAAACGCTGTTCAAATTCTGAGCTCCCAATTTTCGACGTTCAGCTCTTTATACGCGTTTAGAGAGCTATCATTGTCAATTGCATAACTATGTGAACACAAAAATTATTTTTAATTCGTATTACTTATTTATTGTTTGCATACCTATGTAATCTATGCTTAAAAACAGGTTGTTTGATGTCGCAAAATACGAAATAAATCGTCTTTTTGTTTTAGATTGTGACGATATTTCATGTTAAACTTCGTTTTACAAAACGCGATCAAAATGGATTCGGTGAAATCGGTTAGTCGAAAACCAAGATCAAATAATACATTTGAACTCAGTTAAGCAAAACGCGGTTTTATTTTCTTTTTTTTTTTTTTTTTCTTTTTTAAAAAACGAAGCCCCACACTAGGATTTTCTCCTGTATCGTGGGTGAGTTTTAACAACCATTTCAGTTCAAACATACATTTCACATGCACAACACAACCAGACCCGAAAAGCAACAATTTGTGTTTTTGCACAAATGTTACCTCCGGCTGGGAATCGAACCCAGGACCGGTGGCGCAGAAGTCAGGTACGCTAACCACTACGCCACGCGGTCGACAAATTTATTAAACTTGGTTTTATTAAACTTGGTTTCCAAACCAATCGGTGAAATCGGGTCTAAGTAGCATAAGTACATAAAACATTCAACATATAATAATAAGGCTATGTTGCATTTGAGTAGTAAACAAAACTATTGATAGATGGATATTTATAAAACAAGTTAAGTAAAGATTTTTTTTCTATTTTCTTAAAATACAATATTTCATCGTGCCGTTTCCCAACACGCACCACAAAACATAGTTATGTAACTACACATCCCTTCTTTCTGCTATTGAATCGACGTCAGCCCCCTACCCATTCATTCTTTTCAGCTTTGTAGAAACGTTCTGATTTTTTTTTGTAATACTGTCGACTAAAATATCGCTTTTGGAAAAAAAATTGTGACTGGAATATTGGGTTTAAGAATCATTATATACTATGTTACAATAAGAACTACATATATTCCCTGTAGTATGTAGTGTCGGCGATAGGTGTCTGGCAAAGTAGAATAGCACCTACCTCTTTCCTACCGAGGTGTCGTAAGAGGCGACTAAGGTATTGTACGGACAGCCTTTATTCGTGCAGAAAAATACCTTAATATGCAATGCTGTCAATATACTGCACGTGGGAACGCAATGGGAAGGAAGAAACCATCCGTCACGTCTCGTTTCCTGCGGGGACGAGAGTGGGCTACGGATGTAGTTTCTGCCCACCCCTTATTTGGAGAAAAGTCGTGAATGTTTGTGTGTGTATATGTAGTATGTAGATATTGCGGCAGTAAAACATTAAAAAATATTACGTTTACCAATTTCATATTTTTTTTAAATCGAAACGATTTTAAATTACGCGGCTTTCTGACTACAAACGACGTAAACTTTTACGTTTTTTACAGCCCAGTAACTCAATTTCGCGATTACATTGTCGAACGTATCGATAATATACATAAAAGTAGAGTATTAAAGTAAACAATGGTTAGGCTCCTACTTGGAGAGGGGGTGTAGGGGGTCTGGACGATCGGTATTTGGTGCTCGCATTGTCGTCGAATAACTTTTGTCCCTATTGTGTTGCTGAAAGTAGAGCCACAAAGACTCTACGGCGTGGAACATAAACCGAAATTCATCAGAGAGTTGATTGTTCGTCTCCTAATGATGTTTGAAGTTACGTTTTTTGTATAGGTTTGGAGTAACAATGTGAGGTAAGCCTATTCAAGGTTAAGCTTTACAAACACGCTATCTATATAATAAGTTCTTCATATGTAAACACGCAGCATGTTTTCTAATTTCTGGTATATGTTGACCTCTTTACAGTGAGATAATAATAATATGCATGTGTGGGTAATGCCGTGTCGTGGCGGCTTATGACAATCTGCAATCCTATCTCATCCCGTGGGTGTCGTAAAAGTCCAAAATGAGAGCTACAAACTTGTGGCAATCTATGGAGGAGATCTACGTTCAGCAGTGGACTAGTGATAGGCTGAAATGTGTGGGTAAATTATTGTGTGGGTGTGTGTATTGGTGCTGATTAAAATTAGATATCAATTTAATTTTTTTAGCGCTTCAGAAAACACAAACATATCGAGCCTTTGATATCTTTTTGATTATAAAACGATGCCCGACTCTAGGAGTTCTCCTGTGTCTTATGTGCGTTTTACAGACATACATTTAACATGTCCAATACAACCGATCCGAATCCAACAATTTGTGTTTTTGCACAAATGTTAGCTCCAGGAGGACCTGCGGCTTAGAAGCCAGGTACTATAACCACTAGGAGACGCTGCCGTCAGCGTCGGTTCGAAGTAATTTTTTTTAACCATTTTTTAGAATATTATAATCAGTTTCAATTCTTGTAAATGTGATCTGCAATAAAAAAAATTGATCACACGAGTTCCGAATACAATTTTGCATTGTTGTTACAGCTAATTTATGCAAACCAAATGTAATAAAACGAATAGTTGCTTTAATTTTGAGAGCAAAGCTTCCGAAATTTATTTTTTATTTTTTTATTGTATTAAGTGACGAAACGAGAAAAACGTTCACCTGATGGTAAGTGCAACGTCCGCCCACAACAAATGCTGTGTCACCCAGAATATTTCTGTGTGACACCACACTGCGCCCTTCACCCTGAGACATAAGTTCTTAAGTCTCAAATGCCCAGTGATTACGCTAGCTCACAGTGCCCTTCAAACCGAAACACAGTAATGCTCGCACACTACTGCTTCACGGCAGAATTCTACAAACATTCATTAAAAAAATATTCTACAAACTATAAAAAAAGGTAGTAATAAGATGAAGTAGTTACAAGTTTCAAACTGTTACAACATTTGAGAGCTGAAAATCGATGATAAATGAATTACAATTACTTTTAAACTTAGCTTATTACCAACTTATAATACTTGCCAGTGGTCTTGCGGAATCAACTATCGTCCTAAATTTCTAGCCGTCTGGGAAAGCTCAAAGTCGTTAAACCTTAAATTTAATACTATGCGAGTTATCTCACTTCGATCCCCGGTGCCGGCAGCTCTAAAATTGTTATGCAGTTTTAAGTAATGATTTATCATATGCTCGGCGGTGTAACCTTCATGTCTGAAAAATAAAAATATTCCGAAGTCAACCCGCATAGAAGCAGCGTGGTGGACACTTCTCGGCTTCAAAACCCACTCAGAAATGAGAAGAGGCCTGCGCTCAGCCGAAGAAGAAGCCGAGGTAGCTCAGGGGCCTGGTGCTCGCCTTTAATTTCATAGTAAGCGAGTAACCTGGGTTCGATCCCCGGTGCCAGCACCTCTAAAATTGTTCTACAATTTTAAGTGCTGATTTACCACGTGCTTAGCGGTGAAGGAAAACATCGTGAGGAAACCTGCATGTCCGAGGAATAGAAATATTTCGAAGACATGTGAAGTCCGCCAACCCGCATTGGAGCAGCGTGGCGGATTCTTCCTAGCTCCTAAACCCTCTCAGAAATGAGAGGAGGCCTGTGCTCAGCAGTGGGACATTTATAGGCTGAAACTTTACTTTTTTTTTACTGCGCTCAGCAGTAGGACATTTTTATATTTGGTGTTATGAACATAATATACAGATGTAATAATTATGGCATAGGAAAGAATTGAATTGAATTTTTTTTTCAATATAGATCATTTACATAATGCTCATTGGACGTCATTTTTTTAAGCTACACTGGTTCTCAAAGAAATACCTCTGTCCTGGGAAGAACCACCAAGAAACCCAGCGGTATTTTTTTTCAGTCATTTTAAAAATAATATACAATTAAAGCAGTATTATAAAAATGTAGAAATAGCTTGGCAGCGATCACCACATTTCCAGGGGATATCATCATCCATGTAAAAAAGTAAAGTAAAGTTTCAGGCTATAAATGTCCCACTGCTGAGCACAGACCTCTCATTTCTGAGAGGGTTTTGGAGCTAGGAAGAATTCGCCACGCTTCTCCAATGCCGAGCACGTGGTAAATCAGCACTTAAAATTGCAATTAACAATTTTAGTGGTGCCGGCACCGGGAATCGAACCCAGGCCACTCGCGTACTATGAAATTTAAAGCGAGCGCCTAGCCCCTGAGCTACCACGGCCATCCGTGTATTCCTTAATATTATAATAACCCTTCTTCAAAAGTCTGTTTAATAAATAGTTTGAAATTTTTGATTGACAGACTTTGTGCACTTTCTGGGATTTTGTTGTAAAAACGAATACATTTCCCCATGAAAGAGTTATTGACTCTGTGAAGTTGAGTAACTGGCATTATTAATTTGTGCTTGTTCCTGGTATTTACATTATGAACATCACTTTTTTTATTAAAGTGATTAATATTCTTATGTACATACATAACGTTTTCATAAATATATTGAGAGGTCAAGGTTAAGAAATAAATTTCTTTAATAGTAATCTATCTTATAAAGAATCAAAGAAACGAAATCAGAATACGTATTCGTACACTTTTTTAATTGTGTGCATTTTTTTCTAATTTTAAGCAGCACGTTAAAATAATAATCAAGAAACTAATGCGACATTTGTCAATTCTCTTTATTTCTAAATGTTGACCTAAAATTTGAAAGAATTAGGTAAGATTTTACTTGAAATTTACAGGCGCGTATGTCGAACTGGGGCTTCACCGATTTCTTAACCCGCTTCTTTTAGCTTGACCTGTACGTAAATGTAATAATAAAATGTTCCAAATAAATTTTAACACTCTTCCAGATATCCAAATGATTGGTAATTTTGAAAATGCATTATGGATGATTGTGATTTGTATTCTCACCAAGATCATGTGATCATTGCTGTTCAAGCATGTTTGTGCTGTGATTGTACTCGTTTTTCTTACATCTTAACCTGTCTCCGATCTTAGCACATGAGCGTTACATCGGGCATGGCAACGTTAGAGTGAGTATGTGCCTCTGTGGTAGTGCTAACCATTCTGACACTATAACATCTCTTGCGTAGTTTAGTTTCCGACAATATTGGGAAGTAATCAATGTTGTCAGAAATCCGCCAGAAGGACATCATTAATTTGAATTAAAATTCTGACGTGTTTTTATAAATTATTTTTCCCTTTATTGATTTTAACAATACTGAGATCTACATCTCAAGCGACTACATATGGTGCTTTATAAATACGAGTATATTTCAATTACTCATCACTCGATGTTTCATCTTTCATCATCATCCAGGAGTCCCTTATTAGGGTTTCGTAGTAAAAACTGAACCCCTATAATTTCGTCCTGTCTGTGTGTCCGTATGTATAGCCATTTTACTTGCACTATATAGACTATATAGACGACTACTATATTGGCACTATATAGACGAAATTTTGAAGAAAGATGTTTATAAAAGGGTAGTAAAATATAAAAGAAAATATAGGGGTGGCACCCTATATCTTTAATTGAACAAAAAAATCAGTGCACTTAAGCGTGTAAGGTATCGTTAGATAAGTCTTATAAAATGACACAAAAGTTTAAAACTATTTTATTTAAGCCAATAATAGTTGGTGAGATATTCGGTTCTTAAGTTGTAAAAAGTGTGTCCCCGTCCTCTTTAACTTTTTAAGTATGCGGAGGAAAATTCTAAAATTATTTAGGAGGTACAACCTCGAAATTACTTTCAACGAAAATTGGTTTGAATAAAATATATCATGCACTTTTTGAAATATAGGATATTTTCGGAAACACGCTATTCCCCTTGTGCTTGTGCCTTCAACTGGACATGGCTCAGGGGTCGGGCGCTCTTCTTAAATTTCATAGTACGCTAGTGGCCTTACATCGATCCCCGGGCTGGCACCTTTAAAATGTTCTGCAATTTTAAGTTCTGATTTAACACGTGCTCAGCGGCGAAGGAAAGCATCGTGAGAAAATGAGTTATATTAATATTTCGAGGACATGAGAAGTCCGCCAATACGCATTGGAGGAGCGAGGCCGACTCTTCCCGGCTTCAAAACCCTCTTTGAAATGAGAGGAGGCCTGTGCTCCGTAGTGGGCATTTGTCATCATCATCCTATCACGAGTCAGTTTTAAGTGCTGAGTGCTTACCACGTGTGAGTTTTTCTAAGACATGTGAAGTCCGCCAACCCGCATTGGAGCAGTGTGATTGAGCTACTGGCTGTAATCATCATTTCGGCGTATCACTAGTCTGCTGAACAAAGGCCTCCCCCATGGGCCTCTCTCTTATTTTGGGGAGATTTTGCCATAGTTTACACGCTTGGATGGCGGATTGGAAACCGCAGTTTATTTATTCAGATGTGCCAGGAAGATGCTGCTGCCCATCTCCTGTTTTCAGTTACCCTCTGTCGACATTTACAACACCCACGGGATGAGATGGGGTGGTAGATTCTCTTTAGCCGCTACCACACGGGGCATTTATAGGAGGATATATAGTTTTTAACCGACTTCATTATAAAAAGAGGATATTCGATGTTCGTCTGTATGTATTTTTTGCATAACTTTTGTGTGTAATCAGTAACAGATTTAGGCTTAGTCCCACGAGGCCCTGGCCTAGGGCGGCAATGTTCAAATGACGCATAAAGATTAATACTGATTGCCTTCGGTCGTTGTTATGTTAAAAGATGTTTCAATTCAAGAGCAGAATGATTTTGTATTACTATTATAACTGATATTGTGTAGAACTATTAAGTATGCAATCCTAAAATTACTAAACTGTATTGATAATGCTATGACTTCAATGCAATGGGCATAAGGTGCGTTATGGGATTGCGCCTAGGGCGCCATCTAATTAAAATCCGCTGATTATTTCAAGTGCAAGTTTTTTTTCCGCTTGTCTTTATTACTATACCTTATCAAAATCTCACCAGTCGATGTCGCCTAAAGGCATTATAGCATAATATATATATAAGGCCCTTTGTATCCTTTTTTGTAAAGAAACAATAAAGGTTTAAAATAAATAAATAAAAGACACATACATTATTTTATTATTTTCTTGAGAAACTTTTAAAAAATAAAATTAAATCTGAAATACCAAATTAAGTGTTGTAAAAATTAACGCTTCAAAAATTTATTAGTCAATCGGCAATAATGCCCTAAAATAATTTCGCTGATTTGCGTGCGTACTTTTTATGCGTGCCAACGCATCAGTATCCAGTCCTTTTAATTTTGTTTCCATAACTGAAGACGACACTAAAAGTTCAGTTCAAGCTATTTCTTCTACCGCAATAGGAAATGATGGCATTTGCTCTAAACTGATTATAAATATTTTACCATCACTTATATCCATTCTCACACATATTTTTAATTTCTCTCTATCCTCCTGTTGTTTTCCGTGGTCATGGAAATTGGCACATATTATACCTCTCCCTAAGGTTTCCAACCCTTCTTCTCCATCTAAATTTCGACCTATTTTAATTTTACCATTTCTTTCAAAAGTTCTTGAACACATTGTTTTCAAACAATTCTCTTTGTTCCTTAACTACAACAATATCTTAAGTCCTTATCAATCTGGTTTTCGCTCCGGCCACAGTACAACTGTACTTTTAAAGGTTACTGATGATATTCGATGGAGTATGGATAAAAAATATTTAACAGTACTTGTGTTACTGGACTTCAGTAGTGCTTTTAATTCTATCGATTTTGATATACTTCTTCGAACTCTCCAATCTATTAATGTATCATCTCTCACCTTACCTTGGTTTGATTCTTATCTCCGTGGTCGATCACAGTGTGTACGTTCCGATAACTCTTACTCTGATTGGTGCGATCTTATTGCGGGTGTACCTCAAGGAGGCGTGCTATCTCCGTTGCTTTTTACTATCTTCATTAACTCTATCACTAAGGTAATTTCCTCAAATTTCCATCTTTATGCAGACGATTTGCAGATTTACCGACATTTTCCTGCGTCTGAAGCTATTTCAGCAATAAATACAATAAATGGCGATTTAGAAAGAATCAATGAGTGGTCCAGATCGTATGGCTTAACAGTAAACCCGAATAAATCACAAGCAATTATTATTGGCAGCAATTTCACTCGAAGCTTAATTGATTTCTCAACTTTACCATCTCTGCAGATTAATGACATCACTATTCCTTATTATGACACTGTCAAAAACTTGGGTATTCTCATTGAATGCAAATTATCTTGGAGCGAACAAATAACTGCAATTGGCAAGAAAATTCTTTTGCTTTCCATTCTTTAAAATGTCTTCAAGGTTTCTTGCCCTTGCAGATTAAGATTTCTTTAGTTCAGACCCTAATTTTGCCGATCTTGGATTATGCTGATGTCTGCTACTTGGATGCTACAGAGGAGCAATTAAATAAACTTGAGCGCTTGCAAAACTTATGCATCCGATACATCTTCGGTCTAAAAAAGTTTGACCATGTTTCGTTTTACCGAAAGCAGCTCAGTTGGCTCCCGATCCGTCTTCGCAGGAACAGTAAGATTCTTTGCCTTCTTTTCAATATTATATATAATCCCACACACCCGCCTTATCTGCGTGATCGATTCTCTTTTGTCCATTCCCCTAATGCGATCTGCAGATCTCATCTGAAATCCCTGTTAAAGTTCCCAGTCTATAGAAGCGTCCTCTACTCCAATTCCTTCTCTGTACAAGCAGGAAGACTGTGGAATTCGCTCCCCTTTACAATTCGTGAGGCTAAAACAGTGTCATTATTTAAAAAACGAGTTATAGAGCACTACCTCTCCCTTTTGCCACTTTAGTGTATATACATACGTACATATACATATGTATGAGTATGTATGTATGTATGTAAGTATGTATGTATGTATATAAATATGTGATTATGTCAGTGTGTGTGTATAAGTATATATATTTTGTGATTTTATAATATTCTTTTTTTTCCAAAGTGCACATCGAGTCTGCTTCTCCAGTAACAGGCCTGCTGGAAGTAATTTCATCATGAAATAAGCAGTGCCTTTGTACTAATTTACTATCTTTGTAATTTCTACTGAAATTTTTATGTGTACATAAACAGTAAAATAAATTACACCCTCTTAGTATAGAAAACAAATACAGTAATATGTAGTTTTGAATAAAATCGAAATACGTTTCTAATTCTTCAAAATACTTCCTTAATTACTTATACATTTATGAGGCTTCTCCTGTTAATTAAATAAGATAGATTGGCGTAATTTTGTCTATGAACCGTTACTTAGGTATTAAGTTTATATTTTAAGTTTAATAAATTTTAGATTGCAAATTGAAATACATACTCCATTGAAATACAGATCCATACCAATAAAACTATAATCGAGTTAATATTTTAGTCCTTCGTAATTAACTTTATATGGTTTCAACATTTTTATATGAACATTGATGATACTAATGTCAGGATCGTAGCAAGTGGAAAGATGTGGTCTCTTCCTACCCCTATGGAAAAGAGGCGTGACTCTATGTATATATGTATGTATATTTAAAGATCATTCAAGCATTAAAATAATTACTATCACGGTAATTTACGTGTGTATGTAGGATTAATTACATAATATGCTAACAAATAGTCTTTTTGTAATAGAAAGAACTAACGACCTGGCCTAGTGTTCAGGCCACGCGGTCGACCTGATTTCTACGCCACGGCCGGTAAAAAAGTAAGAGCCTATAAATGTCCGACTGTATGAGCGATTACTTAATATGATAACAAATAGTCTTTTTGTTATAGAAAGAACTGACGAACGCGTGGCCCAGTGCTCAGGCCACGCGGTCGACATGACTTCTATGCCGCGGCCGGTGAAATAAAGTAACAGCCTATAAAAGACCCACTGCTAAGCATTACTAAGAAGGTTTACAGCTGGCTCCCATGTGGGGGCTCATCCCGTGGGTGTCGTAAAAGTCGACAGCGAGGAAATTAAAACCAGGAGATGGGCAGCCGCATCTTCCTGGAACAGCAAATAAACTGAGGTTGCCAACCCGCCTGCCAAGCGTGGCAACTATGCCAATATTCCCCCAAAATGAGAGCTACAAAGTTTTGTGGCAATCTATGGGGGAGGCCTATATTCTGTAGTGGACTAGTCATATGCCGATATGATGATGATAATGATGATTACAGCCCGTAGCCGCCACACTGCTCCAATGCGGGTTGGAGGACTACATATGTCTAAGAAAAACGCGCACTTGGTAAATCAGCACTTAAATTGCAGATATATTTTAGAGTTGCCGGGACCAGGGATCGAACTCCGGTTACTCGCGTACTTAGAAATATAAGGCAAGCGCCCGACCCTGAGCTACCGCGGGCGGTACTGGGTATGAATCCCACCAGGAGCAAACAAATTATTGTCAATCAAATTTATGACTGTAACACACACGCGTTACTGGGCATCGCTTTTTTAAAACAGAAAAAAGAAGTAAAATTGAACATACAATTTTTATAATAAATAATCAGTTGTATTTGTTACAAAAAAATGAAGTATTATTCGTTCTTAAGAAAAGTGGTGCCAATTTCTTTATAATTTAGCTAACTTAAAACCTAAAGCAATGAATACCGAGTTGGAAAACGGCCAAAGAGTATTTTTTATCGATTGGTTAAACAATGGCCAAGCGATGTGACACAATAGTTTTGAATGGCACGCGATGGTAGATTAGGCATGGTAACACCCCACTGCTCCCTGAAGAACTGAGGCGCGCAGATTTCGTATAATCAAAGGCAGCTCGTATCTATTCTATTGTAAGCTACATCAAAGTTTTATAAGAGGGGTCTTATATTTTGTGTGTTTGTAACAGCGTTTGGTCATATAATTATTTTATATAAAATCGTTCTTTTAGCTCGTAAAATAAAATATATACACCTAATACGTATGTGAAATAAATACAGGAGACCACCTTTAATTTTTTAAAACACATTTAAACTACAATTTTATGTCAGGAAATTAATGTAAATTGATCTCGCATACGTACATTTGTAAAGCGGCATTGCACATAATTTCTTAGGAAATAAAACCCCAAAATTATTTTGTCTGACATTCTTATCTACAAACTATTCAATATTTATCATCTAATAAGTAGACGACTTACATATACATTTTTATTTTATACATAGACATAATGATGTTCAGAGGATAGCCGTCGTCGTATGCCACCTTGCCCTGAGGATCGCTTACTACTGTTATAATGTATTGTAATACTATAATATATATTTTATATAAATAACCCTTAGGATAAGGTGGAATACGACCACGACTATCCTCTGAACATCACAACATATGTAAGTTGTCTACTTATTAGATGATAAATACTGAATAGTTTGTAGATAAGAATGTTAGACGAGAATATTTTTTTGTTTCATACTGTTTCATAGTTAGCGTTGAATTTCAAAGAAGTCGAAGTTTTAGTTTTTACACTTGTTTTTTTATTTTTGTCTGGAAATTTTCAGACATCAAGAATCTGATACTACACAATAATTTTATGATTATGGCTTTGGTGCCGTCGCTAGAATTATCGGCTAATGATAGGTAAAATACCTCAATACTTAATATCAGATGCTATCCACTAATATTCTCGTAACTAGATGTTCCCCGTGTAAAAAAAGCAGACCATATGATCGCGCCATATGGAATGGTACCTCGCTGACCTGAGCATTCACAGTTCGGCTCTTCTCTGTAATATTCGGTTCTCAGCTTGTAGCTCCTCAAGGCTGTTGTATACACTCTTATGGCTTTTTCAATAAACGGGCTATCCAATGTAAAAATAATTTTTAAAATCGCATTAGTACTTCCTGAGATTAGCGCACTTAAACATACAAACTCCCCGGCCGACTTTATTATAAACCGGCTTTATTATAGTATTAAAATTGTTCTACCTGTACAATTAGTAAGCCATCAAAAATTTACGACAACTAATGTCATACTTATTTTTACATAAATATCTTTTATAAAAGAAAGAAAGAAAGAAAGAAACACTTTTTTAAACACTTTATCCCTATTGTAATTACAAAGATTAAGATGAGAAACTTTATATATTATTAGTCCATATAACAATGAAAGAATGTTTTTTTAAGTTTTATTTAAACTGTATCTACTAGCTGATTTAAACAAAAAGTTAAATCTTTTTATAATTAAATCTTTTAACTTTTTTAAACCACTATAAATATACCTAGTATAAGCCTATGAGTTCTGCCACAAACACTTCATTCAATGAATTGTACGATTCTTTTTGTTTGTATAAAATAGATGTGAAAACAAAAGTAGCTAAATATAGTTTAAAATTTTACTAAAGTTATTCGATATGCCCTTCTTGATTTTGAATACAGGCCCACAACCTCCGTGGCCAGTCGTCGACCGCAGCACTCACAATGTTCATGTTTATATCAGCCACGGCCTTAATAAGGGAGGCTTCGAGAGACTCCTGGTGAGGTTTAGCGAAAGCTTTCTCCTCTGAATGTTGCCATATTTTGAGTGCTTGCTCAAATTTTTTGAGAAAGATATTCCACGACATTTGTAAGAACAGTATTTTGATACACAACTAATGGATGGGACAATGCCCACGCTGGATTTTCAGGATACGCTTGCTCGCTTGATCACTGTTGTGGGCATACACTTTATCCTTTTGTTTGATGTAATTTTCTTGGTCGTTAAAAAAAATTCATCTGAAAAAAGGAATTCGCGGTATTTTTTTCCCGCCTTAATTTTTTTTGTCGATAAGTTCGGAGTCTCAGGTCTTTTTTTAGTACTTTTTTGTGCGTAGATCTGCTGGACTCTAACTGAAGTGCAAACATTTTTGCTTGCGGACAGGATTTGGCCCGCACTGCTTAAATGACCGCTTTTACGGTCTTTGAAGGTCGAATCTTCACTTAATCTTTTGATAGTACGATATACTCGGAGCTCAGCGTTATTTCCAAATTCTGCTGAAAATTGGTGTCTTCCTTTTGCGTCCACTGCATTATTTTTAAATGGAACCAAAAAAATTCTTTTTTATTTTAAGATGGCGCAAAAGTTCCTTTTTCAAAATCTATTTAAACGTTACTGGTCGGTATTCGAAGTTCAAATTAAATAAGAATGTGACAGAACTTATGACCCGACTAATTAGATATTAATCGTTTAGTAATTCTTCAATATTTTATGGAGGACTTTACATTGATATATTATATTTATATAACTCATTATTCTTACATGAAAATCGTTTACATAACATATATTTGCAAATCAATACAATAATGGCATTACTAAACTCCATACGATATTTGGGATTCCTAAAAGCCCCCCAAACAAATAGAGTAAACAAAATCGGGAGAAACAGCAAATCGCGACCGGTTTAAGTGAGTTCAAATACGAAAAAAGGAAAAGTTGATGGCAGGAGCTATTGTGACTAGAAACCACTGCGCCACATGCTGGAACGGGGGAACGACGAATTACTTATTGCTTCACGGATAATGAATTTTCTTTACTGGAAGAGTAAATTTTTCGTATGATAAAATCTGCACTTCATATTCAGTGCAGTATATAAGGTGCAGTTTTTGTAAATTAATATGCAAAAATAATATACATACTTAACTTATATATTATATTCGCTTCTCAAACTTTAATAACAAATACACGAACCAAGCCAAGAACACGCGTTCGAACGAACATTAGTTTTTAACGTTATTATGACCTGTTTAAAAACTACTAGATAATTTCAAAAATGTTATGAATTTGCTCTGTAATAAATTAATTATTTGTAAACATTTGGCGTTGTTAGATTTAATGGAATGAATAACGATGTTATGCATTCCATTAAACCGAACAACAATTTTAAGCAAAAGTACTAAAAGTAGAGTAGACGTATACATCAGTTCAAGTTTCATTTTTTTAGTTAGCTCATGCCTTTTTTTTGATAACTTAATTCATATTTTAATAATAATAATGTCTTGACAAGAAGGTAAGGATATTTTAATAAGTTATTCAGTGTTTAGCAGCAAAATATGAGTACGTTGTGTGTGACACGTGAGTACGTTGCTTACACTAAAGAAATTAAAGCTAAAGTCTTTATATTAGGGATAAACCGAGATTCGTGAGATATCAACGGGTAATGTCAATATACCCTATCGCCGTCACCATTTGGAAAAAACATTTATCAGGATTTTTAAGTAAGTACAGATGTAACTCCTCTCCTATTTCGACTGGGTCAAGTTTTTACGCAATATTCTTAAATACTAGAGCTTCCCAGAATAAATCTCCAATAGGTTTTCTCCATAAAAAAATTACAGTCTTTAAGTTATGTAAGAGGCATTCGACCAGACAAAGCCACTTCCAAAACCCATCACTAAACCATTTTCGCATTGCTCAAACAGATTTTTTTAAATATCATTCGTTTTACTATGAATACTAAACATACTATAAACATTACTAACATTTCTGTTAACCACTCCAACTAAAGCCTAAAAGCTTTTAGTAAAGATTCTTAACTACAGTCGAATGTCTAGCTCGATCCTGCGCCATCATATTTCGCAATCCGTACCTTTAACAATTAGGCTATTGGCGGTTCAGATTGGGTTCTGAGACGTTCCAGTACTCTCGAGTGAAAGTTTTGAAATATATTTAATGTACAGATATAGCTTTGGTAATACAGGGACGCTGACTCGTCTTTCTTTGCCAACGTGACACAACGTCCATGCGATGCGATTGTAGGAAGGGTCACGGACACGAGTATTTCATTATAGTCGTATTAGATTTTTGCTAACAAGGAACATCTCTGACACGCACTCCCACATCGGAAAACTAATTTGACCTTAGAACATTTGGGTCTGGATTTCGGTCCGAGACCTTTCACGAAGCCACGTTTTAGCGTTCTAATTACAACATCCACTTTGTGTTACTATATCATATTTGTCGACAATGGCATCCTTTATGTAGCAAACAATCGTGTTGCTGATGAATTTCGGTCTATGTCTGCGTTATGTCTTTGTGTTCGGGCGTCCCTCTACTGGACAATACAATGGAACAAAAGTTGTTCAATAGCGGCGCAGCACCTAATGCCCCGGTCCCTCCCCTCCATTGTTTCGGGTAATGTTCGACTTTTATGGATATTTTCAATGGATCGCTATAATCTGGAGAATGAAGTTGAGAACTCTTGCCCATTAATCGCTATGACTGTTCCGAGTAGATCATATTATGTAACAATATTCATCAATTTATTTAACGAAAATAAGGAACAATAAAATCATTCCTTAAAATTTTAAAGTAAAGGCTAAGTTTGTTTCTTAATATGATTTATTTTAAAAATTAAACAGGGCGATAATTATATCAACTTGATGACATTATTGAGATAATTGTAAGGAGTTTTGACTAGAAAAATATTTTTTAGAAAAGTAAGGTCTCTTCTAATACCGGAGAAAACAAAATTTACGGAATATCCTAAGCTTCCCTGCGTAGCATACTTTTTATTTTCTAATTGGTATTAATGGCCGCTTCTTTCTTTAGATTTTTTCATATTTGTTTTGTTTAGACCCAATATATATTATTTATGTGTATGCGTAAGGTATAATGCAAAATAGTTTATTTAAATAATATTAAAATTGAAACATGGCGACAATTATATCAACTTATATGTAGGAAGGCTTCTGTGTTAACATATAAGAATGACCTGTACTTATCTAGGACTTAAGCCTCCCCAGTAATATTTATTTTAAGCCAAGCGCCAGTAGCAGTCATGCTAACATTATAAAGCAGCCGTGCCGATTTAACATCACGTACAGTGTACATTTTTCGCGTTCCTCGTCGAAGTTTCCCATCCATGTTACCGGATTCCATTTTCCGACTTTAAAAACATAAACTTTTTAGAAGATTTTTAATAAAATCTTTTGGGTTGGTTATGATAGAGACTTATGTACGTATGGCTTCGAAAGTTGACCGTCGCTGAACGCAGAATTCGATTGATTATATTATACTCGTAGTTACGGCGCTCTCGGCGGTTCAGATATCACATAATGCAGTTTGCCGATGTTGAAAGCAACCGCCACACTTCCCCCGATCGGATTTTCCATGATAATCGTGACAAAAGAACTTTGTGGCGGACTCGCACGTACTATTGCGAGTTACGACGCATACGCCCGCCGTTCTATTCACATCGACACGAACGGATAGGTACTTATCGATAGAATATCGTGCTCATTCGATTATTAAACAAAGATGATTCGGATGTATAGGACAGGTACAAACATGCTGATGGTAATATTAACATATTACTGTGTATATTATTTTAATGAAAACAATGAAATTTATAGCATGAAAAGTAATGAAAATTTTCTGGTTATATACAAGAACATTACGTTATTAACACACCTGATTCCTTTCGTTGAAGTCCTACTTGCTGATGATACTCTTAAGTTATCTTATGACACAATAATTTATGCCATGCAGCATGCGAGCCAGAAGAATATAATGTTAATTAAATAAGAAAACAGCACGATTGGCGCAGCGGTTCAGCGATGTTGCGAGTTGGTTCTGCGCTAATGTTCGCAAATTTGAATCTCTAATGGAACAAAATTTGGATTGCTTAGAGATGATTCTTCCGGGTTTTGGAATACGGACGGAGAGAAATGCTAGTGTCGGTTTTTATAAAAAAAAATTAAATACTTAAGTAATGAACATTATTATATTATGTTTTTTATTTATTTATTCGTTCATTTGTGTGAATATTGGTAACATTTGTAATTAATGAAAACAAAGACAAAGTTTTCTATCCTTTCGAAATAAATTGGAAAAAGAGTATTTTATTTGATTAAGGAACCCATACATCAGTTTATTTGGATTTTGAATAAGGCAGAGAAAAAAAACTGTAATGACTTAAAGTTTCTGGAATATGTTTTCATGGCTTCTTTCGGAGTTACGGATAAGAAGTTAACGTTTTTTTTAATGTTAAATGTATTATATTTGCGGTTATAATGTTATAAGCGTGTGGTTTTGTGCTTAAAATACATGTATTTTCTTAAAAAATATACCTATTAATAAAAGAATGGCAGGAATTTGCTCACTTATTCTGCCTATGCAAATACCTCTATGTAGATAGTGTAATCATATATTGGTATATGAGACTAAAAAATGATGTCTCATGGTGAAGGAGCTACACAGCACTATCTAATACAAACTTCTAGGCTGCAATTTTGGGCTGGGATACTGTGGTCGATCTGATAATTCAAAAATTAAACACATCGCGTTACATTCCGGAACGGGCAGGACAACGTATGTAATGTAAATATGTAACTTTTTCCCCTTATGAATTTGGTAGTCTGTAAAATGTTTTAAGACTCTTACTATCTGAGCTCTCTTTCATACAAATTTGATGTGACTTAAGTGTGACAGCTTTCAATTTTTAATTATTAAATTCTTAATTAGGTCGAAGGCTTATTTATCCGATATGTGTCTTAAATTTTGTTGTATATTCCTAGTCAAATTTGTTTCTTTTCATTTTTATTACTTATGTGCTCATTTTACCACAGTGTGTGGTAGGGGCTCAAGAGAATCTACCACCCCATCTCATCCCGTGGGAGACGGAAAGCAGCATTTTCTTGGAACAGCTCAATAAATAATCTGTGGTTGCCAACCCGCCTGCTAAGCGTGGCAACTATGGCAAAGTCCTCTAAAATGAGAGCTACAAACTTTTGGGGCAATCTATAAGGGAGACCTTAGTTCAGCAGTGGTAAATTTTCTGATGCCGAACTTACATCTTTCTCTTTGAAGTTATTTAATCAAATCTTATAATTTTTAGTAGTAGTGAACATCTAACGGTTAAGAGATGTTCAGCGTCGTCCCACTCAATATCACATTACCCTGCGATTATATATTGTAATAATCGGCTTTTATAGACAAAAATCGAGAAGCGGCGTTTTCTTATCAACTTGTGTGCGTAAAGCTACCGTGAAAAACCGGTCAAGTGCGTAGCGGGTCACACGCAGTGTAAGGTTCCGTAGTTGCCCGTCACAATATTCGGTTTTTGTTTATTATGAATGTTACAAAATTGAGTTCTACAAAATAAAGTCTAAAAACGATCTCACATAGGGCGATGGTAACTGAGGAAAGAGTTAGAATCCAGGTTGAAATCCAGCGTCACCAGGTAGAGGCAAGCGGTTGTAACAAAAATTGATAACCAGCGTCACGTATTAATTTAAACACTGCAGTATTGTCGTTACTGAGAGAGATTTTAACGAAGACGAGACGAGACGAGGAGAAGTTAAAATCTCCAAATATTTATGCAATGGATGTTATGCGATAACAAATTTCTTACAAAACCTACTGCAACACTGTTGGGGCATCTGCATGATCTTTTACATGGTTCATAAACCTATATTTACTAGCTGTGTTAGACAATTAACAACCTCATCTAAGTAATTTTCAATGAAATTTATACGACTCCAAGTACATTTTATAAATACATCGACTATTACTCGTTAACTTGTAATGCCAACTTAGCTATGATAGTCTTCCTTTTAATTTCGTTATATATACTACTATATCCAAAAGCAACCATTTAACTTGTAGGGGGAGGGGGGACACTTGACACTAACAAAAACTAGCACTTTAAAGCTTATAATTCGAAAACGGATCCCTGAAAAAATGGTGTTCACACACCTGCAATATTTTTGAAAGTACTGTCCAACGACACCCCACACCTTGAGATAGTCGAGAAATAAAATCCGTCCCTACTATACGCGTAGGGGAGGATCCCTAAAATTTTTTTTATGGTTCCCCCCATATGGTTAATATGTATACCCATGTTACAGCTAAGTCACAGACGGACAGACGGACATGGCGAAACTATAAGGGTTCCTTGTTGAATACGGAACCCTAAAAATAGAACGATAATTCACACGTGGTACCATACAGTTGGCGTGTAATTCAAGTTTTAATCGTTATACGTAAATAAACGTTAAAAATTTTGACTAAACGTGTTCAAAAATGGTTGGAAGTTTAATTAATTGTCCTGAATATTATGAAATATTCCTCAATTGTTTGGTTACAAAGTTATGAAATGCCCAAATTGAAAATCGGACGCGTTCAAACAACATTTAAATAGAAGGTATGCCTTGTCTGTTTAATTGAATGTAGATATCAGGCGCACCTTCTTATGTCTTATGATACTTATCGCTTTTTATTATCAAACGCATTCAGTCTGGTCTAAAGAAGGGTAATCGGTCAAGAACAATGACTTTAATGGGGCTAGAGGTCTCCATGTTTTATTATGAGGTTAGGTTAAGTTAGATAGAAATACCTCTCCATGCCTTCGAAAAGTGTAACTTTGAAGGAGAAGATAGTTTTGTTTGGGTATTGTATTTCGGGAATTTTTACTGCGATTTCTGCCTAGTAGTGTGTTGAAACACAAATGCTTTGCATTGCTGTTGCTATTTCATACGAACATGAAATGAAAAGAAAAATATTCGAATGTAGGAACTGGAAAAAGATTATTATATCTTGACTGTTCGATAGTAAACAGTCGATGACTGCAGTCAATAATGCCCAGACCTGCAGTTTTCGGAAGCGACAGTGCTCCCAAAAGAATATTGTTCTCTTACATGATCTTGTTTACATTTTATTTGCATGTTAGCACTTTTTAGGCGCTCGCTTTAAAATTTCATAGTACGCGAGTGACCTGGGTTCGATTCCCGGTGCAGGCACCACTAAAGTTGTTAATTGCAATTTTAAGTGCTAGCGTACCACGTGCTCGGCGGTAAAGGAAAACATCGTGAGGAAACCTGCACGTCTGAGAAATATAAAATATTTCGAAGACATGTGCAGTCCGCCCACCCGCATTGGAGCAGCGTAGCGGATTCTTCCTAGCTCCAAAACCCTCTCAGAAATGAGAGGAGGCCTGTGCTCAGCAGTGGGACATTCATAGGCTGAAACTTTACTTTTTTTTACCTTCTTATATCATATTAGGGGCTTTTTATATTTTTTATATATCATATGGCCCAGTTCAATGTTTTGGAGAGTTTTAAACATACATATATACATCGTGTCACGCCTCTTTTTAATTGATTTAGGCAGAGATCATCATCTTTCCATTTGCTACGATTCTGACATATCCTTCACATCGTCTACTTTCATGTGTACACGCTCGTCAGTTGCGGGTACTTTTGACATGGCCTCTCCTGAGAACGTCTTCGAACTAATCGTAAATTTCGGTTCGCCTACGTCGACCCTTACCTGTTTGCCCATTCACATTCACGCTTCATAAATCAGTTTCGTCAATTTTCTTTCATCCATCCTCTCTACGTATTCAAAACATATAAGCATCCCTTTATCTAACTTGGTCACTTCATCTTCTACCACACTTTGTCCACCAGTCACATTATCTATAATTCTCTAACTTTTCTTTTCCACTGCAGTAATCCTACTTTCATGCTTCTTCTACCAGACCCAACATTCACTACCATAAGCGTGGGGACCAGTACTCCTCTACGTACTGATGGTCGTGCCTTTTTAGATACGTTCTGGCTACATATAAAGTTATGCAGTACCCCTTAAACTTCATTTCCTGCCAACACTTTTGCACCTATGGAGGAATCCGTCTGGGTAGGTACCACCCCAGGGCCAGTTATTCTGCCGTGAAGCAGTAGTGTGCAAACGTTACTATGTTTCGGTTTGAAGGGCAATGAGAGCTAGCGTAATCACTGGGCATATGAGACTTAAGAACTAATGTCTCAGGGTGACAGACACAGAAATGTTCTGGGTGAAAAAGCATTTGTTATGAGCAGACGTTGCACTTACCATCAGGTGTTCCGTCAAAGTTTTGCTCGTTCCGTCACTTTTTTCAAATAAAAAAAAAATCGTAGTCGTACTTTCCGTCTCTAGTAAACTTTGAACTCATGTAGTCAATTTAATTTTTTTCACTCTTTCTACTTCAATCAGGCCTCTGCAATCCGTCATACTTCTCTTTCAAAAACCATTACTTTATTATCATGATTCATTTTACCATGCACTTATGAACTGGAAGCATAATATTAGCCTTCGCCTACAACTCCTTCGACGATATACACATCGTCTTAAAGGAAACCTGATCATCAGCATATCATTCTTAATTCAAACACATTGTATTTCAAAACTCTTAAGCAATTGTATTACCCTGACACCCTTATACTCGTTGAGTGATTTCAGTGTATGTATCAAGCTGCCGTTCAGCCCATACAGAGACAATGTTGACCACAATTCATTACCATTTCAGCCCATGACAAGTCGATCGTTGAACATAAATTGCCACATAGCACGGCTTGAGCCACTTGCATACGTCCACTTTATGGCGCTCGCTGGTCGCCTCGTAAGCCTTTCTTTTTCAATAGTTATCTGTTCCACGAGCTATATGGCTGGCCTATTGCCACTTGCGTGGGTACTTACGTCAATACAATGAATAAACATTTCGCAGTAAATAGAAAAGGTCACTAAAGTCGAAATCATCACGAGGACGTCTTCATTATCAGGCTTGCGGTTCTAAAAATATTTCGGTATTCACTTTTCATATGTTATTAAAATAAATAGATTTGTACGGCAAAATATCGCTAACTACCTAAAACATCAAGTTTTCATCGTATTCAAATAGTCCAAAAATTCAAATAAAACAACTGAAAACATTTTATTCTTAGGATACTCAGTAAATTTTAGTTGTAGTAACTTTTTAGTCTTTTAAAAAAAAGAATGTCCCACATTACGGTTTCCACTGTATTATACTGTTCTGTTCGTTATAGAGTCATACATTGCACCTGCACAAACACCTAATATTAATATATATAATAACACAAACACCTAATAATATAACTAATGATTAGATACACATGATACTTAGACATAGGCCATATAAATATTTGTACCGTACTGGTACTGGTGCGCAACAGCCAGTCAATGCGCCAAACGAGACGACAGTCTATCACAATATATATTCTATTAAAGATACAGCAATGAATGAAACTATTCCTACATTCGAAAATTCATATCAGCGTTGTCTCATTCAAAAGAGCCCCGTACAAAGTTGCGGCCTTCAGATATAAAGGGCCCGCACATTACAGAGTAGTTAAAGTGACCGCGAGTGAATACGATCGCTGGAGCGGCATGATTGCAGCGAGGCTCCCCATTGTCATACCGAAATATATTAAACATTAGGAGGAAACTGCGACACGGCAGCTGGAGTTTTCCACTGAGGTCCTTGCTTTTTAATGTATAAAGTAAAATGAATTATTCGAATCTGTACCATTTTATTAATCAAGGTTTTACGTTTTTTGAGGGAATATGACAATCTAAGAATAAAATGATAGTTAAAACATTTATCTGTATTCCTATTTCTGTTATTTTTGTTTGTTCATTTTTAATATATTTTCGGGTTCCGTAACGAAAAAACGAACACTTACATGCTTACGAACAAAACGCTTACCTAATGGACCCAATGGTAAGTGCAAGGTCTGCCCATAAAATACCGCTACATCACTCTGAGCAATTCTGTGTAGCACTAGCCCTTAGTGCCCTTCTGACCGTAATGTTTGTACACCATTTCTACGCGACAGAATAACTGGCCCTGCGGTGGTATTTTCCTAGACGGATTGCTACAAAGAATTCTACCACCTGTTTATCAACCCCTTAGAAGTATTAAGTTGACATCAATTCGTAGCATGAACGAAGAAATAAAATTAATAAATCCTCGTGTACCAAAAATGTTAAGGTTTCTTTGCTTCCCTTCTTTTCCTTTACTTAAAATATTTTCATTTCATTTCTTAATATATAGTCCTCAGATTTAGATACTTAATGAACATATAGTTCTTTCTTTATAATGCGTAGTATTTGTTGGTGTTTGTTTATATGATATGTAATGTTTTTTTTCAAAAGTTATTCTATTATATACACAAGAAATCAAAATAAAAACAAATCTTACAAGAAAATTATACGTAGCAGCAGCTTTCTAGAAAAGCCCGAAATAATTGAGAAATGACGAGACTAAATGATAAAACTTTTGCGCTTTACATACTCGTATGTCATGTTTATGAGGGAGAGGAACGGGAAGCTCTAATACCATTAACCTTACATTGTTAAGTCTTTTTTGTGAAAACTGAACAAATTAACTTTGTAATCGTTTTTGTTTAAGCAGTCTTCCGTTTCTTTTAATAATAGAAGGTTATTAATATAAATACACAATACTTGTAAATATCTCTCAAAATTATTAATCGAAAACAGTATATTTTTATAAATTTTGTACCATGGCATTGAGAGCTAGTGTAATCACGGGGCATATGAGACTTAAGAAATGATGTTTCAGGGTGACGCGAGCAGTGTGGTGTCACACAGAAATGATCTAGGTGACACATCATCTGTTATGGGCATACGTTGCCCTTACCATCGGGTAATTTTGGTGAGGACGCTCGTCTCGTCTCTTCATCCCATAAAAAAAAACGATGTGCGGAATTTAATGCCTTGTGGCTTTGTCTGTCAGCCAACCCTGGAAGATGACGAAAGACGTTGACAGGTGCAAACTTTGTAATATTAAAAACTAGCTTTAAACATTTCGAAAGTGATTTTAGTAACACGTGATGCGAATAAATACTAAGAAAACTTAGTTAACAATTTGTAGAAAGTAATTGCATTCTTAAATCAACGGTAGCTTATGGGTTGGTAGCAGGTGATACTGGAAGCTTTTATGCAGAGCGCAATGTAAACACTCGATATGTCGCACGTGTGACGGAGGGGGATAAATTGAAGCAAATATCAAGCACGTGCATTGTCACAAACATCATCAAATGCAACAAATCAAATTTGCTATATTATGCCAAGTGGAAATGAGATACTGTTGATTAACTATTTTATAGCTCTTTGTCAGCAATTATTAATATTTCGCGTATACAGGTATTAATAGTTCGTGTTCGCTCCAGTAGAAAATTGCAGACGTAAATTTGATCTATAAACTTTTACTTTATTCGTTCGTGAAAATGTTTCTGGGTGTATCTCACTGTCTGTCTTAAAAAAAGCAAAATACCACTGATTTAAAAACTAAACTGCAATGAGGAATTGTTTTGTATTAAAATTTTCCTTGGCACTTATAATTCCTGTATAGTTTAAGAATGATTGTTCATAGTTTTTTTAGAGCTATATTTATGACCGAGAATTGCATAATAATGAGAATGAAGTCCATAAAATTAAACGTTACTCAGATAAATGACTATAAAAGCTGTTTTCTGACTAAAAAAACAACTTTGTTACAATTGCACTTAATTAGCACTACCTTATTATTATATGGAAACAATTATCATGTAATTCTATTAATTAAACAAGATTGCCTCCTAAACGTAGAAAACCAATCAGAAAATTTAATTAATGTAAATCATAATGATTTCTTATATTTACGCGAACACTACACATTTAAATGAAACTAATTTTACGGATTTTATTGCTTTTAATTTTACTACTTATAATCGGACGTTTCGAGTACTTTACAACACCCATGGGAGGACTGAGGTGACACATGTCCTGATGTCATAGTTAACCCGGAGTACCTTCAGCTTTTAATTATTATTTTTGGTCCGATCTACGCAGAAAGAGCTAACAGTATCTTGAAGTCTTGCAAATGTATGCTTGGTTTTTGATTTAATTTTGTTAATTATAACCCAACCATCTCCTCTATTAAAATTAGGATGTTTTTTTAATTTCAATAGCCTTACGAATCATCCTGGGTAGGACTCGGTGTTCTTTTGCGAGGATTTATGGTTTATCAAATCGGTTGTAATGGTTGGAATGATCCAGAACATAGTCACAGACTGCAGACTTCCTGGAGCGACGATGCCTCACATTAGCTATTTGTTCTTTTACGCGGGTTTTTACTGATCTTTTTGTTTGCTCTGTTTTCCAATTTTCCCCTTAAGTTGTACTAGTGGCAATAAGGCCAATAACCCCCATTGTCACCATAATTTCAGCCCATCACATGTCCACTGCTGAACATAGGCCTCCCCTATATATTATTATTACAAAACATGGTCCACAATCACCTGCATCGAATTTTTACAAAACCGTGCAAATAGTCGCTCCATCTAGTAGTGAGTCGCTCTACGCGTTTGCCGGTACAAAGTTCACTCCAGAACCTATCATTATCAACGTTACGGATTCTATCTCGCTGAGAAACGACGAAAATACAATTTTTAGCCATAGCTCAATGAGTGACTTGAGCTTTTTCATGCGGCTTGCAGTCAAAGACCACGTCTCGGTTTTCTTATGTCATCACTAGTTAGATTTTTGTTTTAGCATTGCTTACGGACGTTTTTGCAATTCGATTACTCTACATTAATTGAAAAAATTATAAAATAAGAGTTAATAGTTATGTCTATAACGATTACTTATCTATATCTATGATAACAAACATTTGAGCCGTTTTTGTGTAGGCATTTTAGTACATTTGTAGATATTCTGAAAGAATTCGGAGTTTGGAAGCGCCAGATTAATTAGAATTGAAAGGCATTAGGCAGACATAATGTTTCACAGATTTGCAGCAGAATTTTGTTATGATAATGAACTAAAAATCTATCAAAGCAAAAAGCATTTCTTACATATATTTTTTATGGGAGAAAGTGACGAGATTAGGCTGTTGGTAAGTGCAACATCCGCCCGTAACGAATTCTGTGTCACTAAAATTGTTTCTTACGTTGTTACTATCTTATTGCTGTATTAGTATTAGTGCACCTATGTATGCAGTAATACTAATACGGCAATTAATATTATTCTGCGCAGATGAAATGCGCAATTTCTGTTTGTTATCTGAAAGATTTCCTCAGAGTCGGTCAAACTTTTCAATTATATCCGCGCATTTCTTCAGAAAATGTTAATATATCTTAATATTAAAGGAGAGAAAGTTAATTTCCTAAGATCCGCATGCAAAAATGTAAAATGGTGTGTATTACCTAGTTTTGAAGAGCACCACCCGCCCTTCCTCAACAGCGTGCACAAGAAAACCAATACCGCCACCGGGAGCTCGGCTATACGATCTCTACCTCGGCGGTTGACTGTCGTAGAGTCAATATCACTTGATAATGCCCCGTTTTGTGGTGAAACACGAGTCGTCTTCTCGTCTTCAGCGGTGTATCTGGTGGCGACTCCCGGTGGCGATATTGGTTTTCTTGTGCACGCTGTTGAGGGAGCTCTTCAAAACTAGGTAATACACACCATGTTACATTTTTGCATGCGGATGTTAGCAAATTAACTTTCTCTCCTTTACTATAATGGATTTCCGCAAAGTAACGCCTGATTCCATTAACAATATCTTAATGTATTTTCCAGTAGTAAAAACGAGTAAATCGGACCACTCAAAATCTACATAACATTCAGTGTATTTATTATTCATTCAGATTATATGAAATAGTAATGTTATTTAATTAGATTACGCATCGTCGACGCCGTAGCCCGCGGTCTATTGTGCCAAGGACAATGACTGCTAATTCCTGATCCATGTAACGTCGTACATTGTTCCCATGTTGACAGATTTTCCTATTATCAGAACGAGCAATGTTCCCACTTGTTGTGCGTCAGTTATTTCATTTTACGCTTTATTGTATATCGAATACGTGTATGTTAATTTTGTAACGTATTCTAATTTATTTCATATATTATTTGTAGTCAAAACCTTAGTATAGTCCCTCCGAGGAGAAACTAATCTTGTCTGGGATTAACTAACGTTTTGGTCCAAGTTCAAAACTAAGTTTTATTGGCTAGTTTTTAGTCAATCCTAAGAGGAAACAAGCATTAGTCTAACAAAACAAAAATCCAATTTGACTCTGATCGCTGCCCCAATGGTTTCCGCAGCACTCGTTTGGGTCGCTCCTCACACCTGAGTACGGTAAGTTTCTGGTCGGACTAGGTAAATGTCCGAAATAGATTATATTTTAAGGTTGGACACTCCAAGAATTGACTATTAACTCTTCATTCAAAAACTATACTTCGGGGTTGGACCAAAAGCATTAGTCAAGTCTAGGAAAGACTAGTTCCCCTGCGTAGAGTTCTTATATTAGGTTTTGACTACGAAATATGTATGTACATATACATGGAATTGATTTCATTATTATTTTGAATTGATTTGCTTTGAGCTACAAGTGAATTTAAATATAGAAGCCCAATTATATATATAACTGGATAACCTTCCGCTAATCGCATCGTTAAGGTCATACCATTAGATAAAGGAAGATGAAAAAGAGCAAGCGCTTGTTACGCAATTCGCGGGATCTAACAGTTACCGAATGATGATGTGACTGTGTTTCGGTCTAAAAAGCACTAAGAGCTAGTGTAATTACTGTGCAAATGAAACTTAAGAATTGATGTCTTAGGGTGACGGGTGTAATGTGATGCCACACTGAAATGTTCTGGGGGACACAGCATTTGTTATAGGCAGATGTTGCACTTACTATCAGGTGAACGATTTGCTCGTCTCGTCTCTTTCTCCGATAAAAAACACAGTATTTACTTTTATCACTGTAATTATCTGTAATGAAATGCGATTTCTGTTCAAGTTACATGAGATCAAAACTTAACGCTGTAAACTAAGCACATTGATGTTTTGCTTCAGTACATTTTGCTTACAATTAATATTGCCTTTTTTAAATAGTGCGGTTCCACAATTTTTGTTTCGTGGTTTTTTGAATTTCTGTCATTGGGATTTGATTAAATGACAATAATAATAATACGTTTACTTGTTTGTCAGTCACAACCTGTTTACGAGTCAATCTCGCCAACATACAGTAAATTATTAGCTAACCCTTATCTCCCGATCGCCGATCATCCCTCACGGGTCATTTCAGCACAAATTCTTGTATAGCGCTACGTATATATGTTTCCGTAGTACATTAATCACACTTCCTGCACAGTTTTGTTGCGCGAATCGATATTTAACACATCATTCAATTAATATTGTTCTTTTTAGGTTAGCCGATAGCTGTTCAGCAGAGTAGAATAGCACCTACCTCTTTCCTACCGAGGTGTCGTAAGAGGCGACTAAGTTGTTACTAATTGTACGGACAGGCTTTGTTCGTGCAGAATAACATAATATTATGCAATGCTGTCACTAGATACAGCTCGTGGGAACGCAATGGGTGGTAAGAATTTTTTTAATCGTACCAAAATGGCGGCGACTTGGTTAGCCACCCTTCACGCATCGTTTCTCGCGAGGGCGAAAAGTGGGCGACATGAGTCAGGTATGTATTTATGTAATTAAAAATGAAATTAAAGATGCTTTCTGTTGATAAAGTAATACATTACTTATTCAACTGTAATTATAAACATTCCAGTACATAACACCCTTAAAAAATGAAGGAAACTAAGTTAATTTGCTAAGAGCCGCATGGAAAATATAAAATGGTGTACATTACCTAGTTTTTGAAGAACACCGTCCGTTCTCTCTCAGTAGCATGCACAAGCAAACTGACACCACCACCAGAAACCGCTACCAGATACCCTCCACCACTGCAATACTACCACTAGGTAATATGGTGCATATTACCTGAAGTCGAGATGTGTTTCGCCCCAAAACGAGGCATTATCAAGTGTTGTAGACTCTACGACAGGCAGCCGCCGACTCGGCTGAAAGTTTTTATACTCGAGTAGATTAAATCGCTGTGTAAGTACCAATTGATTTTGAAACTAAACGTAGTAAACTGCGCTCATATATTTTGTTATGTTGCGTTATGTGTCAATTTGTTTTTTTTTTATTAATTTTAAGTCAAATTATCCATCTGTCTGCCTTCCGTTCAGTTGACTTCTTATTGTTAACCTCTCGAAAAGTAGAATAGCTAAAAAAAGTATGATTTTCTAAATAAAATTCCAAATTTAATTACATACCTATTTGAATAAAAATGTTGTTACAGTAAAACAAATCACCAAAGAGTCATAATATTGCGGCGTCACATGATTGTAATAAAAATTAAAAAAAAAAAACAGAAGTAATAATATGAAATGTCTAAACATATGTAATAAATTACGAGATTTTATCGGGCTATACAATGTTGTCTGAAATTGTGATCCATCACGATTGAATAACATCGCATTGAATAGTTGGTGGGTGGCTTTCGTTTCGCAGCCGTCGACGCTTGGTCTCTGAAAACACCCTACGACGCCCCAATAGGCCCAACACAACCTATACGTACAGGGACATCAAGAAGGTCAGATTAAACTGGTGATGTCAGACCATTGTTATTTCGTCGAATTCGAGTGCGAATTGTCACAGGCAGTGGTGTAGGACGATTTTATCAATTGCTTATTATTCAAGTTCTAACAAATAGACGATGACTCATTTACATAGCTGCGTACCGTTGACAGTGGAATATTAAAAGGATTTCGTTAATTACATTGTCATTCAACTTTTATGAAATAAATTATTTCCTCATTAAAAAATTAAATTACCAACTGAATAATGGTAGAAAACTTTAAACCTGTCCAAAAATCTGAACAAAATATGGTCTGAGGAAAATATATTTTTTTACTAGAAAACTGGTGACTGTGCCGCTTTACGGTATTGTTTAACTTACATACATACATACATGCAATCACGCCTTTTTCCATTCCATCTAAGGTGTAGGCAGAGACTACAGCCGTAGTACACTTTCAGCCTCCGCGGGAAACGAGACGTGTCGGGTGACGAACCACGTCTCCGCCATTTTGGTACGAGTCAAAAAAAACCTACTCCCCATTGCGTTCCCACGAACATTATAGTGACAGCATAGCATATTGTGGTATTATTTTTCACGAATAAAGGCTGTCCGTAGAATACCATAGTCGCCACTTACGACACCTCGATAGGAAATAGGTTTGAAATATCCGATGAAGCTGTAAAAGCCGAGAAGGCTAACAGCAATTACAACATTTGAAAAACATTTTGTTATTGTATATTTCAATACGAAAATAAAATATAAAATTGTTTTACTTATAACACATTCTACACCGCAATTAAACAAGGAAGTAATACTGCTCCACTGAACATTGTCGTCTTATTAAGGCTAATTAAGTATAAATTATTCATAATAACTCTTCATCTTCTAAGCAATTATTTAAAGTATATTATTTTCATTCGATTAAGGCGTTTGACTGAGCACACTAGTAGCAGATATCGAACGAGCCCATTGTTGGAGGTGACAACTAAAAGCATTGTGCCAAGCAGTACAATCGCGCCATTACCGACTCCATTGTGACAATGTTAACATATCGTTATCTTGATCAAGCGCCATCTTTTGTACGGCGATGGAAACTTTTGTGTAAGTATTTTGACTTTAAATTTGTATTAGACTGTTCTCTAACCACATTCAGAAAAAATATTTTCAACAATTGACCTCACTATAAATAGCTGCTCTGCATTTTCAAATCAATACAAAAAATAAGAAGTATTTATCCCTCCCTTAAGGCTGGCTAGGAATTGCCATACCATGACGCTTGGTTGGCGGATTCGCATTTGGCAGCTTAGACGTTACTAGTTGACTGGTCTGTGTATTTTCGGTTTTTTATTTTTCGAGATCGTTATTCCATCGTTGCTTATGGAAGCTTAATTTTATTTTGGAATGCGCTTCGGTTGTGTTAGTCTATTCTTTGTAAATTTACTAATGATGCTTTTGTTAAAGATAAAAAAAAATACTAAAACAGGGGTATATTTCGCATTCTTCTTCGTCATAGGAAATTAAAAATTCTCATTACGAAACGGCGATAGATAGTTCAAAAGAATACGATGGACAATTTATATTTCTTACGATGAAAAAAAAAGAATTTTCATTCATTTAATGTCAATTTCACTTGTAAGGAACCATGAAATTTTTAGGCATTTCTTTTAGTGGGTATCCTGCTGACGGATAAGACAATTTATGACTGAAGCACGAAGCAGCAGATGGTATAAGTTAAATTATATGGTTAAGTAAAACCATTTAGTTATCGAAGAAACTGAAACTATAGAGAAAAAACGAACAAGGAAGAATAATCTGTTTATAATATTTTGATTTATCTATTTGGTGACAACATTATATGTTTTAATCATTATTGCCACAACTAGCTTCTTTTATAAATCTTATTATTTGATATAAGATCAGTGTTTGTTATTATTATTTGGATATTAAGTACATTAAATTTATGATTTAATGTTTTTAAAATATCTTATGTATAGGGATTTTTAAAGTCATACTTACATTTATTTATTTTGCTTTTACATATTTTTAAGACAACGATTGTAACTAAATAAAAAATTAGAAACAGTATGTAATTACACTTTATTCGTGTTATAATCAATTTCGTCAATACTATCCACGTAGCTGTCCGTAGAGCGCCTACGAAATGTCTACGAAGTGTTTCAGATGTCGTTGAATTAGTCGTCTCAGCACATACTTATAATCAAAGCACAAGTATTTAGTAAAACAGAAAGTTGATAGCTTGACCAACACCTATTATTAGAGGTTGTGTAGGGGAATGACGTCGCGACATTGCCTAAGGTAAGCGGGCGCTGACCAGCCGTCTATTGTTCCGCGTCCATTACAATGACTGGTTAATGAGATCAGATCCATCCTTATACTGAACAAAAGATTCGCCCCCACCCATCCCCTTTATTTTATTAATTAATTCATTACAATAGAACCAAACCTGGGCTTCGGGGAACTATCTTTTGTTAGCGACTGATAGTGACTTGCCAACACCGATCTACTGGGCTTGTTGATGCAACGATAAAGAGGGTGGTATGGAACGAAAGTGAAATATAGTGTTAGTTAAAAAGATTCAAGATTTAAATTAGTTTTAAAACTTAAAGTATAGAAAGAAATAATTCAAGTCACTATTCTAGCTAAAATGTACTTCAGACACATCTTAAAAAAAATATCATTCTGGTCTATGAACAAATAATTAAAGAAATCTTTAATGTTTTGTCTATAAAACAGATTTCATAGGTTCCGTTCGTTATAAGGGCCCGGCTCCACGCTCTATTTTATTTGGAACGAAAGTGAAATATAATGTTACTTAAAAGATTCAAGTTTTAAATTTGTTTTAAAACTTAGAGTTTAGAGGAAATAATTCAATTCACTATTCTAGCTAAAATGTACTTCAGACACAATTTAAAAAAAAGTGTGTTTCTGGTCTATGAACAAATAATTAAAGATTTCTGTAAAAGCTTTCTATAGAACAGATTTCATCGGCTCCGTCCGTTTTAAGGGCCCGGCTCCACGCTCAATTTTACTTGCACAAATGCAAGTCTTGCGGTGCAGCTGGTTTTTATGGCGAGGCTCAGTAAAATGTCTCGCGCGACAGTTTTTTAAAAAGAAGAAATCTCAAAGTTTTGACAAAGTTGTCACAGTCACAGTTGTCCCAATCGACCTAGAGGACATCATTGGGCCAAGACAAGTTTCAACTTGTCTATTTCCTACTAATATAGGGGGTACACAATGATATGATCATCAGGTTGAAAATTCAAAAACAAAAAAGAAATTTCATAAAAAATATGTCTTGCCATGCCTTCTATTACCTTTAAAAAATTTTACATTTTTGGGTGTAAGTAATTTCAATTGCCATTAATGTGAGATTTTTAAGAATGTGTAATGTTTGTAACATCTCTTAAACAGTTATGAAACAAAATTTAATCATTGTAGGTACATTTAAGTACAATGAGGTTTTCTCCGCTAAAATAGGAACCCGCTTTTAGCATATGAATAAAGTGGACAAAGAACCCCTTCTGCGCACTCCAAAATTTTATTAATCGTTCTTAGAGAAAGGGGTGGGTTGAATGGTAGCGAATTTCTTTTTAATTTATGCGATGGCATGTTAGAGATATACAAATAAATTTTGACTTTTAAATAGTTATTTTTTTTTAAGAAGTCAAGCGCTTGGGATAACATAATCATAAGTTGTTACAGATATTAAAAGTACCACATAGCAACACAATAGTAACCGAAATATACTTCAGGTTCCTTCATATTTAATTATTTATAAATATGTTTAAAAATTCTCATTCATATTAACGAGTCTTGATACAAATATAATTAAACGATATAATAGGTGCCAGTATTTACCATAATAATCAACAAAAGTTTATGTAAATATTGCTCTTTGTTTAATATAATGTTACATCAATGCCATGTTTCAAGCTTTGAAATATAATACATTATGCATTATTTATTTTCGTTAATTCTAATTAGCCGCAAAAAAAATATATATTCACGCATAACTTTTCGTCTTAGGATAAATGCCAATTTATTGTGTAACCTTATTTCATAATTTTGGGATTTCTTTGATTAATAACTTTTGAAAATTAAATAGTCCTAAAATTATTTAGCATTACTATATAATACGATAATGCGATTTCTGTAACAGTTTTTCAATCGATATTGAAAATGGTGAAAATTCATAATTTAATTGTATTATATTTTGTGTATATCCACATATTCGGTATTTTGGATGATTATTTTTTATTTAGAAAGTTATACCCATAGCTACTCTGTGTAATATGAATATGGTCAAGATCTGATAAAACACTTCGGACATTGAATTTTTTTACATTTTAGTCCTTCAAAAACCTGTTTTCAGCTACAAGTTTTTTTTGCACGGCTCATAATGTAAATGCGTTAGACGTGCTCTATTATCGCTACACAATTTTTCTCTATTTCGTTTACTTCTAATCTCTGTTACTCTCATCAGTACGTGTAATGTTCCATTATTTAATTTAATCCGATGATGATTGTGGAGCGGTTTAAGTTTGACTATTGTTTCAATTGACGGATGATATCGTCTGGTCGATTTACGACTACGACGACAACTAGCGAATACAGTCGCAAATAATCAACTGCGTGCTCGAAGTAACGCACAAATGTTGGCTCCGGCTCGGATTTGAACCCGGGACCTAGGTAGCGTGATAGTCAGGTACTCTAACCTCTAGGCTATTAAATATAAAAATAATGATAATGTACAAAGGGTAGGTGACAGGAACAGTGTTATGCCACACAGAAATATTCGAGGTGGCAGAGTATCTGTTATGGGCAGACGTTGCACTTGCAATCATCAGGTCAACGTTTTTCCCGTCTTGTCACTTAATCCAATTCCAAAAAACATTAAATTCATTTCCTTGGCCCCTAGCAAGCATTTAGTGAAAGAAAAAAGGTCACATATTGGTATTCAGTTTTAAATTCCTTTAATTCATTTAATTAACTACCGAAAATAAAAAAGGTGTGAAGGAGGGCTAAACAGTTTTTGAATATATTTATAAAATCTTAAGCGTGATATGTCGCTACATAATATATTATTTATCGAAATTCTGTAAATAATATGCCGAAACAAAAGTATATAAATTTCAGTAATAAAGTGAATCGAAGCTACGGAATTCAAATTTAATATGAAAATGTAACGGTGAAAGATTGAATTTCGATGCGTCGGTACGAGTCTATGAGATTTGCCCCGCAGCCGCGGCCGCCCTATTCAAGGGCATCCGACCGAGAAGGATGCAGCTAGTCCGAATGTGAACTAGCCGTCGCTTATTATAATAGTATGCATCTCATTTCCACAAAAAACACATAATGCAAGTAATTTATGACGACTTTTTTCCAAAAGCATTTTAAGATATTACGACGTGATGAAGAGTTAATTAAAGCGTATTTAAGGAGTGTAAAAATTATTTATTTTCGTTTATGACATAGTGCAAGCTTTGATATAATCGGGATAAAGGCCAAGGGAAGGAGTAAACTAAGCGTTATGTAAGGTTAGAGAAAATGAATCTGCGCATTTTATATGAAAACTCAAGTCATTTTTTTCAAAGTTTATTTACATTCAATTACAGTACAACAATAGATAGTATATATATGCCATTTTGTTCGATCAATTTTTGTCATCTTGGAGGTAGTGATATAATCCCGTTGCTGTAGTACAAGTAGTTTTGGCAGTCTTTAAACGAATTGTTATACATTAACCGCTGAACAATTTTGCCTTTTTAATGACTGCGCATACACCAAGAAAAGACGATATATTCACAGTATTTACTTAAAATAATGGAAATAACGGTTTTATTAAAAAAAAAATGTTCGCTAAGCATAATAGTAGAATAGTAATGGTCTTACTCAAGACCCCGCAGAAATCATAAAGCGAGAGATCAAACGCGCGGCGAACGATGGACTATAATGAAATTATGTTTTCCACATCGAAGGGAAATAAGAACCCTTATCTTTGCACATGTATGTATTATATAATTGCTAGTAAAACTTATTTTGCTAAGCACAGGCCTCCTCTCATTTCCGAGAGGATTTTTGGAGCTGGGAAGAATCCGCCACTCTGCTCCAATGCGGGTAGGCGGACTTCACTTGTCTTCTAAATATTTTTTATTTCTCTGACATGCAAGTTTCCTCACGATGTTTTCCTTCACCGCCGAGCATTCGAGGAATCGAACCCAGGTCACTCGCATACTATGAAATTTAAAGCGAGCGCCTAGCCCCTGAGCTGCCACGCCTCTATGTAATTGTAAAAGTAAATATTCAACAGTGATGTGTGATCCTTATTCGGAACTGAAAATATTTTGCTTTGTTTCTAAATAATGCTTGCTCTAATTTTTTTTAGTTTAACGAATGTCACTGACCATATAACGTGGCAATGTAGCTAGTTTTATAGGAACGTTTGAGCGGAGAACGACTCGGAGTGGCCTTTTCGAATTAATATTTTTAAAATAATATGTATTTTATAGCTGTTGTAGTTTATTAAGTATTCTTATATCTACTTAGTTTATTAATTTATTTTAGGTTTAATTAAATAAATAAAATTTGTAATCCTCGAAATCCAGTAACTTTTTTACCACCCTTATGATTGTGGGTTCCTCGGAACCCTAAAAACATAAATAAACCTATTTTTAAAGAAAACAAAAAAAGGATAAATTGATTATGCCTTAAGTTAATAGACGTAAGCAAGTTAAAATCCACCGTAATGAGAGTCGATACTTTTGGTCGTTCGTTTTAATACGTTTTTGTTCAACATATTTGACATAACGTTTTTGATGCATCAAAAACTAACTACAAATAATACATATGGGTACTTTATTCTAAGATTTAAGAAAAAATTAAGTACTTTTTCCCATATATTATTCCCATATACATTGCGAACACAAATTTGATAAACATTCCATTGCCGTTTCTTCTTTTAAAAACTTCAGTAATATGAATTTATGTATAAAAATTACATATTATGATTTTGAGATATGACCCAGTGAGCGCGTCCAGGAGTCAGACGATATAGCGCGCCCGCTCACACCGCAAGGCCGTGATAGCATGTCAAGTTCGTAGCTGCCACCACGTACATATTTCGCTAAAGCGCCGCTACAGTAACAATAATGGCTCAGTCCCTATTGTTTGGGCCCGTGGCACATTACGCTTTTGTCTCTGCCCTCTCCCGTTCCTCACAATGCGGCCAGGAAACAAGTGAGCCTTTATTTCGCCTCTTTTTGTCTCGGAGTATCGCTGCTTATTGTCTTCATTCGATTGTTCGGAGCTCTTCAGAGGGCACATTGTTGTGGACTCCGTTGTTAGTGCTGAGCTTGCGGATGTGCAATGTTCTAAGTGTCGTTTGAATTTTCATACGAATTGTTATACATGCGTCTTCTCTACAATTTCTTTTTAACTTTCATTGTCTTATACGGAATTGTAGAAATATTTATAAGGCCTTAGATAATAAAACTACATTAATAATACTAATATATAATTAGATAATGTGAAGATTTCAAAGATATATATTGTAAAAGTAATATATTTACGTCTGCCTTGAGTTTGTCAGAGATAAATGCTACAATATTTCACCGCTTGCAATAACTTCTTAATGTTGACGGTACTACTGCTATCTCCACGCGTCTTTATCTGCGAATGATACAAGGTACAGCAGTGTCTCCTCTAGTTAGCATTGTTCGGGCGGCTCTATTGTATAGGTGTCTTTGTTCAGGCACGCCCCGTTTTTTCCTTTTCACTTTCGAAGCGATGCGATGTAGAGCCTGAAAAACTAAGTGTTACAAGAGTTGTCCGTTGTATTATACAAGTAATTATCTCTTATTTCAGTTATAATCTCAACGAAAGGAAAATGCTTATTATTATTTGGAACTTCGAATTAAATAATATAAAGAAAGAGTTTCTGGAAAACTACACAGTGCAACCACAGAATGTTAAATACTCCACTGTGAGAATTGTTAAATATTCACTAGCGTCGAGTGCTCTTTACAAAATCGCCCCCACTGCGTGTCCCTTTCCACGAAGCGCCATTCATATTTCCCGCGTTTTCCATACACAATATTGCGACTTTGTGAGGCTGCACGCTTCTCAAGTCTCCAAATAGTCCATTGACGAGCGCCGAGCAAACTCGCTATAGCGAATTAACACTATTCATGAGAAGTTTTGAAAGAGGACTGCTCTCATACAATTTGGTGGCATTCATAAAGATTCACTCCTTAGCCGGCTCGCTGAATAGCTTTATGGAAAATGTTCTATATTTTAGTTGGAGCGCAAACGAAGATCTAATTTTAAAGTATAATCTTTTTCTACTATTTCAGTTTTAGAATACAATCTCATATTTGATTTTTGACTTTGCTGCCTATCTAAAAGAGCTATTTTTTCGGGCACAGTGTGGTGACACACAGAATTCTTCTGGGTGGCACGGCATTTGTTTGGGGCGGACGTTGCACTTACCATCAGGTGAACGTTTTGCTCGTCTCGTCACCTAATACTATATAAAAAAAATCAGAAGCTTAATAGCGATCTGGTTAATAACTGTTAAATCCAATCGCTTCCATCTAACCGCCACGAACCCACTTTATATAAATAATAACATAGTTACTTGAGGTATACGGTCTTTATTTATAACACCAAATTACTGGGCCATTAGCTAACCCTCGACTAGATGAGGCAAGGAACAATTACCGCGGCGACAATAGTGCGCTTGCATTGTAAGGCTATCGTTCTAGAAACAGTTGTTCCAGGCGCCACTGAAAGAATACTCAGCGGAGCGGACGGTGGAACAAAAGGTGGCCCAATTGTGTTACCAGCCAGCCACTTTTTGTTCACCGCCAAATAGGAAAATAAGTACAATAGAAAAATGACATTATTACACGTCAATAAAAAAGTGTAACACGCACGACCTGCGTACAATGGTATTGCTTTTATTTTTGTATCAAACTGTTTATGAGTTTTCTTTAGCACTATACGGAAAATTACAAAATGATTTTTATGATGTTTGATCAATACATAATCTATGTACAGTTTGCAGTTAAAACTTTTTTCAAAAGTTACAACATAATGATTACTTATTTCGTGATATGTATCAATTTACGCATATTTTATCAGGTCCTTCAAAAACGCTGACATAGAAATAGGTAACAAAAGGCTATGGGGATGTAAGCAACCGGACTTTCAAGGAATCTATCGGTCGGTTACTGAATAGTGTTAATTTACTTCTGAATTGGCACAACTCCCGAGTGTGAGACTTCAATAGGAGATTCGGTCGACATAACAGATGCGAAATTGTATATGGAAAATGTGAAAAACATAAATGGAGGCTGCGAAAAGCGACTCGAAAGGAGGGTGATTTTCTAAAGGCTTCAACTGTTTTCAATGTGCTACTGTTTAACATTGCTCATTGAGCGATATTTTCTGTTTCCTTTAGAAAATACATACCCTCTTTACCACATTCAGAGAATTTGTAAAAGAAAAACTTTTACCGTCTTTCTTTTCTAAATGTTTGCTAATTATTGATTAATTTTGTGTAAAATGTAAATAAAAGTTTACTAGTACAGTATCAGCTAAAAACATGCGTTTAAAATTTCGTAGTCTGTTAATAATGAACTCATGTAGTCTGTCGGTGCACCAATAGTTCTTCAATTATGAACCCACTAGTATGCAATTGGAGGTGTAGATCAAAGAGTTGGTGTAGATATTCATTTTAAGAAAAAAGTCATAACATTACTTTTTAATGTGTCATCTTCTAATATAAAGATTTTTATAGACTGCACTCGAGTAAGTTAAATAAAAAATTATAAACGAAAGTAAGAAAGTAACACCATACTCTACAGCTTCCATTACTTTGAAAATAAAATGTTATATTTAAAAACCAGCCAGTTTACGAAACCGATAGTGGTCCGACACAACACCGTGTTCCATAACATCTTGCAGGCCGCACAGTTGTAACTCCGTAGCGAGTTTTTATCACAAAATGTTCGAAATAATAATCATTGGTACCTCCCAGAATGAGCCACCAAAATAGGAAATAGGTCTAACACTATAGAAATTACATGGGGATAGAATACATAATTAATTAATTTGACATGTACTCGTGTACGTGTAATCGCGTACGGCTGTACCAACCCATTCAGAATGAATAATGTGTTAGGATAGTCCTTACTGAGTAAACTGAAGATTATTCTGTGTTGTAAGTTTTAACATATCATTACACGGTGATTACTCATACTACAAATGTATCAAAACTTCAAATGTATGCAACGATAGTCACATTTTATGACTGTTAGCCCTAAGGCTTTCACAGCTTCCCCGGATTGAAAGGTGGCAGAGCACTGATGGCGCTTAGTCGAAACCTTTATTTAAGGATGTCCAGCGCAAGGGTCCCCGAGAGGAGACCACTGCTTGGACCGTCATCCTGTGCGCGAGAGTAACTGACTCGAGGGTGACCAAGAGGAACGGCCTCGGCTCGGTCATTTACTTCATTCGGGTAGGCAATAACATTATCATTATCGGGATGAACTAAATTTACCACCAATTCGAAAAGATTTTTCGCTGGAGAAGAAATGGCGCAAGAAACTTCAGTCACGCTTCTATTTATGATACTATTGCTAGGAGAAAACCGGCCTGAGATGCGGCGGTATCGCGAATAAGTTTCTCTGATACGCCCTCGCCGACGGCGGGGCGGTATAGTTGTGATTGTGTTGTGTGTGTGTGTGTGTGTGTGTGTGTGTTTGTCGTGTTGAGTAGAGCGCTTAGGCCCGCCGTGTGGTCGCATCGTCAGGGTCCTTGAGGACGGCCTCGGTCTCGTTTTCCGCGAGTCGAGTTTTGGTGTAACGCGAGGGGGTTGTATGTGGCGGCACTTACAACCATGGTGTGCGTGGCGAGTCGAAGAATCGGCGAGAGGCCAACTTTAGATATTGATAGGAAGCCCGAAATCGATGTGAAGATTTACATTACGCAGGTACCACAGTGCTCCCGTGGCGCAAAGCAAAATGAATCAATTTTGTAATATCTGAAGTTGGAGAATATGACCTGGGGAAGCATGCGCAAATACGTGGTTTGCGTATGTCATAATTGGCTGAATACGGGCTTTATATAGTGTAATTTTGTAGATAGGGACATTTTACTACTCCTTTAATCTCCTTACTCTGTTAAGGTGTGAACCGAAGGTGAGTCTCGAGTCTAATAGGATTTAGGTGTCCTATTAGACTCGAGACTTCTTTTTCCAGGGGATTGGATGATCAAATAACTCTACGGTAACGAGATGTAGCTTTACAGACCGCGAAAAGTACATGGCTGCATTTTTGGTTGACCTCGATCCTCCTTTTCGAAACCAGTTTCCGAGGTTCGGGCTGCGGATTGAATGCGCTTAGAGACAGTGTCTAGTTACGTCCAGACCCATAGAGGCATGAAGAGGGCGAGTTTGACACCGCTGCTGTGCGGTTTGTCGTTAGTGCTAGTTCACCACGTTGAAGAAGAGCGCTCCGGTATGAAGCCCGTGTATGAAACAAGATTGAATGAGCTCCGTTATGCGGTGCACCTGCTGGGTACATGAGTGTTTGGCACGGAATCCCAACTGCTCGTAAATGGAAATCCCACGAGTCTGCATGAAGTCTTTTAAGCGGGCGAGAAGCATACACGTTCGTATATCTTGCCTAGAACCTTGAGGAGGCTAATAGGCCGATATGCGTCTGGATCGGACGGGGATAGTCACATGTTTATAAAAATGGTGGGTGCTCTTTTGAGCTAATGAGCAATTCATTATAGTATAGATAGCAATCGAGCTTATAGTTCAGATATTAAGAGAGGCGTATAATGAGTTTCTCTCTGACGTTTTGTTACTGTCATGAAATATCGATGTATGTATACTATATTTTATAATCGATTAATTTTGATACCTTAAAGTTTCAGCCTATAAATGTCCCACTACTGAGCACAGGCCTCCTCTCATTTCTGAGAGGGTTTTGGAGCTAGGAAGAATCCCGCCACGCTGCTTCAATGCGGGTTGGCGGACTTCACATGTCATCGAAATATTTTTAATTTCTCAGACATGCAGGTTTCCTCTGGATGTTTTCCTTCACCGCCGAGCACGTGGTAAGTCAGCACTTAAAATTGCAATTAACAATTTTAGTGGTGCCGGCACTGGGAATCGAACCCAGGTCACTCGCGTACTATGAAATTAAAAGCGAGCGCCTAGCCCCTGAGCTACCACGGCTCTTTTTTGATACCTTATCAATATATTTATATTTGTGCAGGTCGAATAAGACTTTTTTATTTAGCGTTAAACAACTAAAACCGCATTGTTTATATATTGTCAAATTCTAAAGAGAGTGGACTTTATAAGATCGTTCCTGATCTTGACGCCTGTATTTTTTTTATTGTATATAGTGACCAAACGAGAAAAGCGTTCACCAGATGGTAACGTAATGTCTGCCCGTAACAAATGCTGTGTCAACCAGTCGCAAAACCTTATATAGACGATTTTTAAGTAAACTTAACCTGAAAATCGATTACGGCAAATGTGTATTGTGTATAGTATAAGGTTTATAGTATACCTGGTAGGTTCGTTAAATCCTTAGCGTAGTTTATTAACTTTGATTTTGAGTTATTTAATTTAAATAGAAAATACGTAGACGATAAATAAATCTACATTCGAAATTAATATTCTTTCTTCAAATTACATGATTTTAATATTCTACTTATACGCTGTACACTACTTATTGGAATAACGATACAAATGTAATTTCTCCCTTTTAAACACAAATGTATTTTAGACTTCACTAAGACTATCTACATAAATATCTAAGCAATCATTTTTGTATAATTTAGTCTCAAGCTGTTAAGAACACATTGTTTTGTGTGTGTACACACTTATTGTGAAGGGACAATTTATTCGTTGTTGTCTCAGTTAAATAGTTTGCTTTTCGGGTGTTCGACAAGAGCAGTAAAATGAAGTACCTACTACCTACTTTCGTAATTAGGGACACACTACCTTATTCTAATATTTTTTGTCGTTAAATCATTGAAATTGCAAAAGTTTAAAAATAACGTATATCCTAGGAAAAGTGACGTTATTGCAAAACACTAACATTACATGAGAAGCAAATTTGTGTTTCCTTTAAAGAAATTTATAGTTTGTTTATGTTGTTTCATGATGAATTGAACATTGAACATGTTATGTTTAACTTTTACGGAATTTATCGCGTTTAATTTTAAACTATTTATACCCCGACGTTCTTCTTCTTCTTTTTTCTTAATGGCGGTATTGTTGTAGTCGCCAATGACATGTATAGTTTGTACTGCCAGTTTCAGAGTTCAGCTGGCAAAATAAAAGAATTTAATTTTAGAGAATGTGATACACTCAGCGTCACAAAAATCGCACCTCTCTGAGTTTGCGCGAAAAATGGCTGTAATGGCTAGAAACTAATTATATTTATTTAAATATTGGTATGTATGAAATGGGTATTTGAATAGCTTTACATCGTTAATAAAAAAATCATGAAATCATTAAAATCATTTGCAAATTTGTACATACCCTGTCTTTTTCTTTAATTTCTCTTTCGTCTCGTTATAAAAGTAAAATTCAATTAAAATTCCTGAAAGCTAATTAAATTACCTTTCGAATGATACCCTCAAACCACAACATTGCCATTGGCCTGTTGTGTTAAAATAGTATTTAAATGATTTTTTTCGGATGTGCGATTTTTTGGACGCCGAGTGTAGTTCAAGTTTTTTTTTGTGATTCTGGTAATACCTTTAGAATGGCACCTAAATAAAGCAGATTTAATTTTGAGAATTATCGGAAATTTATGTTTACTATGGAATTGGTTGGACAGAATTGCTAACAAACAGCTTTTGGAATCAGTAAGAACGACAGTTTTGTTAAGGTTATGTGATTCCACATACAACAAGGCTTCGTGAATTGCTGTGGCCTCACCTGTATAAATAGAACACAATGGGGCATTTGAAATTTAAAATTATTTTAAACCTGGGAATCCAAACTGCTGAAACAGTACAGCTTACATCCGAATTTTTCGATGCATCACTAAATATTAAAAGCCAATCCTTTCAGGTTTTATCTAATGTCGCTTTCAGTTTTAAGTCTGCAAAGGGAGAATCTTTCCTAATGCCAATGTCTTTCCTAATTCTACAAGAAGATGTAATTTAGGGATGAGGCATCTAAGTTGGCAAGCCTTGAAGAAGAATCTGTCTGAAAGATACTGCCTTCTTAAGTTGAGAGGAGGATCAACACACTCCACTTGAAGAGCACTGATTGGAGAGGATAGCACCTGTGATGATACGAAGACATTTAGAAAACCCGACGTTTCGAGTACTTTACAGCACCCATGGCCATGGGGGGCCTGAGGTGACAGATGTCCCGATGTCTTAGTTATCCTGGGTACCTTCAGCTTTTTAATTATTATTTTTGGTCCGATCTACGCAGAATGAGCTTACAGTGTCTTTAAGTCTTGCGGTGGTAAGTTAGGTTTTTGATTTAATTTTGTTAATTATAGGATCCCAAGCCGGTGGTAATACCCAACCATCTTCTCTATGAAATTAGGATTTTTTTTTATTTCAATAGCGTCGCGAATCATACTGGGTAGGAATTGGTGTTCTTTTTCAAGGTAAAAATTATCTAAATATTTATTGTTTCTGTCATCTCTGAACCATTTTTAAATAACTGAAAGTGCATTTAAAAAACTCAAATCAGATTGGGCATATCTTGGCAAATTCACCCCCGATTTTGGGTAAAGTAGGCCTCTGCCTGCCCCTTTATATGGGAAAAAGACGAGATTATGTATATATGTATGTATGTATATAATGAGTTAAGATCTATTAGCCCTTAAGATTCGTGGATTATAACATATTTTGAAATTTAGTGCCAATCCCGATCGTGGCTACAAAGTTCTTAACACATTTAAAAATATGCCTATTATCAATATTCCAATATTTATCTATGCCTTTTGTTTTTCTTAGTTTTTGTATTCTTGAAAATATCTTCGGTCCTAACTATGTTCACTAGTTTTTGTCGTCGATGTATAATTTTATGTTGTTTTATTACAGAAACGTAAATAAGTATTCTATTGTAACCAAAAACCAGCACGCAGATTTGTTCTGTCACTGTTGACTGTTGTTTGCAGAATAATGACAGGAAACTGGTTGCGACCCTGATACAGCTTTGCCCTCTGCTGGTAGCGGCATTTTGTATTTATTCCTCCACTTAGGAAAAAGTATTTTTGGTATTTTTTTGAACTAATACGATTTTAAATGAGTTGGAGATTAAAAATAAGAATAAAAAGACAGTCTAGCTACTAGGGCCTTATTCCTTTTATCGATATCGATGTGAGCAATATGAATATATAATTTAGATTTTTTAACTTATGAGTTTTTTAAAACAGTGATCGAATTAATGAAGTTGAGACTGATAACATTCGGAACTATTTATTACAAAAGCAACAAGCGCTGCGATATTGTTGTACAAAACCTATACTTTTTAAGAATTACTATTTTAATATTATCCCAATTATTTACAATTAGAAAACTGAATTGCTTTTTTTTTTGATTTATAATAATAATACAAAATATATGATATGTTTTTTTTAATTAATAGGATGCCACCTAATGGGGAGGGACTAGCTTAGTAAAAGCCTATTTACTCTTCTCTTGGAGACAGTTACATAATCATCATACGAAAACACTAAATTACATTATTACTGTTTGTACTCAGATAATAATAGTCTTTATTAACAATCAATTAAGTAACATGATATTTTTCTAATTAGTACAACATTGACTATAATTGATGGCAATAACTTAATGTTGATTAATATATTTATTTCTGTATTTGACAATGGTAATTATTGCTTGTTTAATGTTAGAGGAGGTATGAATGACAAACTTGAAGAAGTATGCAAGATGATGAGAGAAAGACGTATTGATGTTCTTTGTGTGAATGAGACCAAGCGGAAAGAATGTGACACCACCACGCATAGGCCCTACACAGCCTTTTGGTCGGGAGTTCCGGAAATCTAGAATGAAATAATGTGTGACTGACATTAAATATGTGAGCCCGAGACACCTCTAGGTGAGGTTGAAGGTTATATATATTGGCAGTTTATGCTCCACAAGATGCGAGTTGGAAACGCTCCTCAAAAGTCGAAATTAAGAGACAGGACTATTGGGATAGCGTGAAAGATCTTATGAACAAATGCAATCAAAATGACAAGACGATAATACTAGGCGATTTTAATAGGTAGGAGGGAGTGAAACGTGATGAATATGTACGCTTAGATATATTTTTTTTTTATGTAAGAGGTGGCAAACGTGCAAGCGGTTCAGCCGATGGTAAGTGATCACCGCCGCCCATGAACATCTACAATACCAGAGGAATAGCAGATGCGTTGCCGGCCTTTGAGAAAGGAATAGGCTCTTTTCTTGAAGGTCCCTTATCGGTCCGGAAAAACCGCTGGCGGCAGCAGATTCCATAAGGTGCTTGTGCGGGGCAGAAAATTGCGCGAAAAACGCACTGTGCTGGAATGCCAACCATCGAGGTGGTGACGATGGAATTTCGCGCTGTGCCGCAATGTGCGATAGTGAAAATCAGCGGCTGGAAATAATCCGAACAATTCTTCGGAACACGTAGATCTATCGTAGTAACATCGTAGATCCTATAAAAAATGCAAAGGGATGCAACATCTCTTCGCAAAGCCAGTGGATCAAGCCGATCAGATAGAACATGGTCGTCGACGATTCGAGCCGCTCTCCGTTGGATGCGGTCAAATGGAAGTAGCTGACACTGGGGCGCCCCCGCCCAGAGATGAGAACAGTACTCCATGTGCGGCCGAACCTGCGCCTTATAAATGCCGGCATGAAGTACTGTAGCGCTCTACAGAGGACGCCAAGCTTTTTGGAAGCCAATTTAGCCTTCTCTTCCAGGTGACTGCGAAACTGAACGTCACTCGATATGTCGACGCCAAGAATACCGATACTGGCTGAGGCAACGAGGGGAGTGCTAATACCGATACTGGCTGAGGCAACGAGGGGTACGTCTGCTTGAAGTATGTTTGGAGTGGAATCTTGTGGAAACAAACACAATGTGTTACCATATATCTACTTGTGTACTAGAGAAGAGGGGAAGATTTTGTGATTGTGGAAGAAATACTGAGAAAGAAAGTGCTAAACACTCGAGCATAGCGCGGTGTCAACATTCACACAGACCACTTTCTGATGTTAAGCCGACTAAGCGATGGCGGCACCTTGTGCATGAATCTACTAGTGCACTAGAACGCATCAAATTTGAGAATTTGCTAGAAAAATGGATGAGAGAAGAATTTGTAAGTAAACTGACTAAGCAGTTTGATACTTTAGATGAGGAATGTGAGGTTGAAAAAGTATGAAAGCCGTTTAAGCACGGAATCGTGGAAGATGCTATTGAAGTGGTGCAAGTAAAAGCAGTGAAGGGTATAATTTGAAGACTGTGTGTGTAGAGGTTCAAAAGGCAGTGTCCGAGAAGAAGAAAGCTTGGCTGAACTGGTTGGCTACGAGAGCCAATCAAAGAATGCAAAAAGCAGCAAATTAGGATGTAAACAAGGCAATAAATGAGTATAAAAGGTTAAAAGGTGTGGCAAAACAGGTTGTGAGAAAAAGAAAGAGAATGATAGAGGTGAATTTATTACGAAGTTATCTGACGACTTTCGGAACAAAATTAAGTTCTTCTGGAATTCCATGAGAACAGCCAGAGGTAAAAAATACGACCTCGCAACTGGACAAAATCAGACAGAAACCAGGATGGAAGTATTGTGAGAGGAGAGGAATGCATTCTAAAAAGATGGGAGGAATATTTGGAAAGCTTATTTGAGAAAGAGGATATACAAGCACAGGCCCCATCCGGGCATATTAATAAAGGTATCGATGAAAGAGATATTAGTATGGAAGAGATTGTGGAAATGAAAAGTAGTATGAAATTGGGCAAAGCTGCTGGGTATGATAGAATTACGGTCGAGATGCTGACAGCTGGCCAGGGCGTGGCAACTACTGACTAGTACTGTACCGCCTTTTTAACCTTTGCTACAGGAGCGGCAACGTACCCGTAGACTGGTGTAAGGCTGTCATCGTACCGCTTTACACAGGGAAAGGGTCCTAGCAAGACTGCAAAAACTACCGAGGCATTAGCTTGCTCAGTAAAGTCCACAAACTGTATGCAAAGGTTTTGATTAAGAGAGTGATGAATGAAAGTGAAGAGAAGAGATATGGGATGTACTAGCGGGATTCAGGAGAGGTATGGGATTCATGGATCGGGTCTTTTCCTTATGAAGCAATGCCGAAAAATTCTTGGCTCAAAATCAAAAGGTCTGAATTGTGGTCGGCATTGCTTATGTATGGGGTGAACGGTAGCTTGATACGAGCACTAAAATCACTATGTGAGGATTCCAGTGCTAGTGTTAGGGTAAACGGGGCTTACATAGACTGGTTTAACATCGAAAAAAGTATTATTAGACAGGGATGTATGACGTTGCCGTGGCTGTTTAACCTATTCTTATACAATTGCTTAAAATATTTGATTATGCTATCTCACAGTGCCCTTCAAACCGAAACACAGTAATGTTTGCACACCACGGTTTCACGGCAGAATTGGTCGGTCCTGGGGTGACACCTACCTAGACGGACTCCTGCATAGGAATCCTACCACCAGTAAATCTTTTGGTATTTTAGAGTTTTTCTTGACGTTTCAAGCGAAGATTCTTTGACGGCGCAATACGCGGTCACAGTCACTAGCTTTTTATTGCTGGTAGACTTCCTATGCAGGATTTCGTCTAGGTAGATACAACCGCAGGACCAGTTATTCTACCGTGAAGCATTACTGTGCATATGGGACTTAAGGACTGATGTCTTAGGGGGACAGGTGCAGTGCGGTACCAAAAAGAAATGTTGTGGATGACACAGCATTTGTTATGGACAGACGTTGCATTTCCTATCAGGTGAACGTTTTGCTCATCTCGTCACTTTCTCCTATAAAAAAGAGCATAAAAAGTAAAACATCTGTCAAAAAACTGACATTACAAACTGTCGAAACGTCTTTAACACAGGGTTGCCTTAAAGATATATATTGTACTTACATGTATTTTGGTGTTTTAGTATGTTAAATAAACCTATTTATAATGGATGAAAAGGAAATCGAAATTTCAGAGCATAAAATAAAAGTTTTTGGGCCATAATTCTTGATTGTACCAAATGCCTTTGTATGTGAGATCGACGATTATTCGACGTCCTTGTACGGAGGGGCCTGCTTCACAAACTTTGGGCTTGAACCTGAAATGTATAGTGACAGTGATCTCTTTGGCGGTGATAATTGTAGCACAAATTTTGCTCTTCTACTTTTACTTCTGGAAAAGTGACAGAACTTCAATATACTAATGATCACACGATATGTGTTTATAAAATATGTATTCATTGTTTCACTTTTTTTTTGTACTTAGTGATGTGATTTGGTTGATTAAACTGACAGACTAAAGAAATGGTAAATATTTAACTAACTTTAAAATAGTTAATGACTTTTGAAAAGAAATATAAGGTGCGTTGAGCTTATATCATGTGGTGGCAGCGGACCTCATCCCATTTCCCCTTAAGGTGTCGTATAATAAGAAATAAACCAAAGAGCGAGCATCATAATTTTGTAGATACCATTACATTTCGGTTACCGACCCGACTTTAAACTATGGCATCTTTGGTATATACGTTCCATAGTGGACGTAGATATAGTTCGACTTATTTTTAATGTAGTCATGATGGTGAAGGCTGCAATTGAAAAACAAGCAGTATCACCTACAAATTACATAAATGATATTAATTTCTCTAAACGATAAGTGCGTAGTACTTAACTAAATGAAAATATAACAATTCATTTTAGCGGTCGGTAAACGAGCAGACTGTTCACCAAATTAATTATTGATTTATATATTTAATTTAAAAAAGTCTCTAGGCTTGAATGACTGCGTTTACTCTTCCCTCGTTTCTATTTACCTCTGGTATTCTTCTGAATCCTGGGTGCGTTTACTCATCGCTAATCTCTTTTTACTGAAGTTCTGAATTTTACAATCGAACTTTGGATAAGGATAAGCATAAAGAGTTGTTATGCATAAGTATTCTTTTCATACTTGCATGTTTTCTTTTAGATATGGCAGCCAAAACATAAAACCTGTTATTCATCTAATCGTCGACGTAAGTCATGCTGTATAAATTAAATGTCTGTGTATAATATGCCGTGTGATAGCAGCTTAAAAGAATCTACCACCCCATCTCATCCCGTGGATGTCGTAAAAGTCGACCGAGGGAAATTAAATACCAGGAGATGGGCAGCAGCATCTTTCTGGAACGTCTGAATAAATAAACTGCGGTTGCCAACTCGCCCGCCAAGCGCGGCAACTATGACAAAAACCCCCAAAAAGAGTGCAACTTAATTTTGTGGCAATCTTTGGGGGAGGCCTATGTTCAGCAGTGGACTGTGAACATATGATAGGCTGAAATGATGATGATGATGATGATCAATATTAAAATTACCAGCTATAATACTGGAAAGCCGTAAAAATATTTCGCCAGCATTAATAAACTTCATTAATTTCGAACGTGGATTGAATGAGTATCAACAACGGTTTTGAATGTAGCACTGATGAGTGGCGGATATGAGGATACGCAACCGCTGCCACCCACATGAATTGCGAATCTCAATAGGCGCGAAAGGAAATGAGGGGGTAATCACCACCCCCGCGTCTTCAATTTCACCCTATTCAATGTATTATCAGTTGATTCTAACATTAGATTGTATCGAAACTTTCAATAGGATTCGACTTTTAAATTTATTCTGAATACCATTAAGCACTGCAAATTACCAAGTATATTTTTACATGATGATGATATGTTGCTGTCCGATTTCGATGATATTTTCCAGTTCAGGTTTACAGTCCATCCTGGTTGTCATCAATTAGTATCGGTATGAGTCTCATCTCATCTTACTACTGGAATAAAACTGAAGAGTTTTTTTTTTTAACATCCCGCGCGGAATTCTAAGCCGTGAGCAATCCAATCGTTCAGCCACTGCGCAAACGGAACCGCCATTGGTACGTTTATACGCTGTTACAACATTGATACAATTTTAATATTGTTTTTAAAATAAGATCAACGAAATGTTGAACATGTGTGAAAATTATATTCGATCGCCTTTGACTGTCGATCAAAACTAAAGCTTTCGATTTTAAAAGTAAGTAGAGTACGTAACTTATACAAAAAACATGCAATAACTAAAAGGCTAAATGTACAACAGAAATTTTTTAACCCAATTTTTTAATCGCTTCTTTACACGTGGACGAAAGGAAGGGCAGCTGTTGGATTGTTTTAAATTCCGCAATGTCAAAAGAAAGAGATTTATTTGAGCAACTATGAAGCAATAACTCGGGAGAAAATAAGTTTCTCGCTCTGTTACGGGACATTTATACACGTGCTGATGAATCTTCTTCTTCTTTTCAGCCTATCACTAGTCCACTGCTGAACATAGGCCTCCCCCATAGATTGCCACAAAAGTTTGTAGCTCTCATTTTGGGAGGGATTTGCCATAGTTGCCACGCTTGGCAGGCGGGTTGGCAACCGCAGTTTATTTTTTTCAGATGTTCCAGAATGATGCTGCTGCCCATCTTTTGGTTTTCATTTTCCCTCTGTCGACTTTTACGACACCCACGGGATGAGATGGGGTGGTAGATTCTCTTAAGCCGCCACCACACGGCTGCTGATGAATGCTTTCGTTGAATCACAAATTGTTGAAATATTTACCGATGGGCACAAATTGTGTAAGAAAGTAAAATAATCATCCACAATAATTATGCATATATTTACTGGTGGTAGGATTCCTATGCAGGAATCCCTCTAGGTACGTCCGCTGGGCCGTTTATTCTGCCGTTAAACAGTAGTGTGCTAATATTACTGTGTTTCGGTCTGAAGAGCACTGAGCTCTCGTGTAATTACTGGGCATATGAGACATAAGGACTGACGTCTCAATATTATGTCCGCCAGATTACCTAGTTGGTAGTGACGTTGGCTTAACGCTGAGGGTCGTGGGTGATAATCTCGTAAAGTGCAAAAATTTATATGATGAATATGAAGATTTTATTCCTGGGTCACGGATCTCCCTTTCTATCTATATATATATATATATATATATATATATATATATATATATATATATATATATATATATATATATATATATATATATATATATATATATATATATATATATATATATATATATATATATATGATATCACCATATTATGCCCAACATATAGGAAATTATAGTTATAAAGTGGATGATTTGTGTGAGAATGCTATATTTGGCTTTGTTGGTGTAATGGCTAAGCAATTAGCTTTTGCGCTATGGGTCGCGGGTGCGATTCCCGCATGGAACAAATATTTGTATGGCCTACAGACAATTGTCACCGTGTTTGTCCGTGTAAAAATGTATGTCTGTAAAATGCAAGTACGATACAAGAGAGAAATCCTAGAGTGGGACTTTGTCTTGGTAAGTGCAACGTCTGCCCGTAACAAATGGTGTGTCACCGAAACACAGTAATGTTTGCATGCTACTGCTTCACGGCAGAATAACTGGTCCTGCGATGGTATCTACCTAGAAGGATTCCTGCATAGGAAGCCTACCACCAGTGATCTGTAATCTGTAATTAAAATTACATGCTATATTTCTAGACATAGATCAATATTAACTATTAACATATTTTTTTTATGAAAATTAAAATTATATTTTGTTAATGAACCTTCAAATAAATAAACAAAATTCGAGGGGTAAAAAAAATGGGTGTGGCGTGTTAGACCTGATATACAGAAAGAATTTGAAGACAGAGCTGTCATCATTTAAAAATTATAGATACTCTATTCAAAGAGTTTATCGTTTGTATTATAAAATTTCTTAGAGACATTAATCGTTTAAATTATCCAACAAAAGATTCAAAATCGCGTCTTTACTTCGTTGTAGAGAACGACGGTCTGTGGAAATTGTAATTTCTTTGATTCCCTACCATTGTGGAACTGATAAAAGCGACACTTTTCGCTCCCATCTGAATGAATACACCCATTATACCGACACAAAAGTGGATATTCCAAACAAAAACATCATTGCCGTCATAATAGAACCGTATAAAAACATTTCAGACTACAGAATCTAGCGAAATTATTTTGCTTTAAAATAGTAACAAGTTTTAATTTGCAAATTTTTTGCCGTGAATTAAAAATAGCTGTACTTTTAAATGAAATATACTAATACATATGCTTAGGAAAATGGTTTTAAACATCGACTCTAAGAGCGGTGCTAGCTTAGGGGCCGAGTTCCCTCCTCAAATTTCGCAACAAGCACGTGATCTGAATTCGATCCCAGATGCCGGGACCGCTAAAATTGTTAATTGCCTTTTTGAAGTTATTTAGAACAATTTTAAATGCTGATTTACTTTTTATGCCACATGCTCGGCAGTCTGGCAGACATCTTGAAGAGTCGCATTTCTGCGAAATAATCAAATATGTGAAGTCTGCCAACCCGCACTTGAAGAGCTTGACGTGACGGACTGTTTCCGACTCTAAAATCCGCACAAAAATGAGAGCAGAACATTATATATCAGAAATTTGTTCCAAATTCCAAATTTTCATATTAAAAAAAATTATACAACGATAAATATTAAATAAAATAACAGAAACGTTGCACGATAACGTTGCTCTGTAATACCACTTTTAAATTTAACTCTTATAGCGCCCAAAGAAGTTTAATTTAAAAAATATGGTAGTTTATTTATATATTCTTTCAAAAATGTGTACTTAAACCAGTACCTACGTGATTTTATTAGTTACTAGATAATGCCCGCTACTTCGTCCACGTGCATATTGGTTTTTTAAATATCACGTGATAATTTACCGGGATTAAAATTATTTTATATCCGTCTCATAGATGCACGCTTCTGTGCCAAACTTCGTCAATATCAGTTCAGCGGTTAAAGCGTGAAAAGGTAACAAACAGACATAGGGACCGAGAGAGTTACGTTCGCATTTATAATATTACGAGTACTATGGATTTATTATTAAAAAAAATGCGTCTTTACATGCGTCTTTATATGATAGACTCGTGCTAATTAACCGCACGAAAATGGGAAAGCAGCGGGGTAGACTAAAAATAATTTAAAATAAGTCAGAATATAGTAGTATTTTCCTACTATATATTTTCCAACAGTATATACAGTATTTACAGCCCAAGACATAGTAGGATACTGTATTATATTAGGAGATGTAGGATACCAACCCAATTATTCCAGTTATTCTGCCGTGAAGCAATAGTGTGCAAACATTACTATGTTTCGGTTTGAAAGGCACTGCTAGCGTAATCACTGGGCAAATGAGACTTAAGAACTGTCTTAGGGTGTCTTAGGGTGACGGGCGCAGTGTGGTGTCACACAGAAATATTCTAGGTGACACACCATTTGTTATGGGCAGACGTTGCACTTACCATCAGGTGAACGTTTTGCTCGTTTCGTCACATTATCAAATAAAAAAAAAGATTTGGCACCCTAGAGGAGATATATGACTCGTATTAAACTGGCAGCAACGTGGATCGCGTGCGTGGGTAAAAATTGAGCTACGGATGAGGTATCTGCCTACCTCTTATATGGGAAAAAGGCGTGATTGTATGTATCTACTATCTTTCATCGACTGTTAAGGTGTCGTCCTATTCGGCGGGGATTTTGTTATCTAAACTTATATTATAAAGAGGATAGATTTGATTTTGAACTCAAAAACTACTGAACCGATTTTAAAAATGCTTTAACCTATATACAACTACATTATCACCGACTAACATGAGTTGTATTTAATTTAACAAAAAATCGAGATTCCTACAAAAATTGCTAGGGTGTTAACTTAAGGTATCAAAAATTTACTCATTGAAGTCATTATTTGGAGTGCGCTGCAAAACCTGTTAATGATAAAGAAAAAAATGTACTACATTTTCAAAGTACTTCATCATTACTCACAAAAAAGTCGGCGAGGCTATATGTCTAAATATATATATATATATATATAGTTAAGTCATAATAACCGCTTTTTGTTCACATTAGTCTTTCAAAACAAGGGAAGAATCGAAAGATGATGACATCCGTATCATGATATTAATCATTATCTTACAAAATAGTTTCAAAGTCAAGGTTGATTATGTACATGTAAAGTCCTCTTTAAATTATTGGAATCGGACCTATCGTTTAGAAGTTACGACAGGTATAAAAATACTAAAAGTAAGAAAAATGCCGCTGTGTGAGCGAACAGCCCTACGCCCGCGCTACTCTCGAATAGACCATGATCTTACTCATTTTATTTTTTGTAAATTAGAAACAATTGAATAGTGGTTTGTAATTTTAATTACATATTTTCTTTTATTTAAAACTTTTAAAACGCTCTTTAAAAAATACAGCGGCCGCGGTGTCTCTGTATGTCATGGCCTTTGTTCCCATAAATAAAACATTATATTGGTAGAACGTAATCTTATCTAACCAGCTGCAGAGCCGCCGATGAGAATAGTCGCTACAAAAAATGTTAGCGTAAGGAATTGTGGTTGTTCTATTTGTCCAAATAAAGTACTAATTTGTCTTTCTAATATCTATCTACTCGTGCGAAGCCGGGGCCGATGGGCGCTAGTCATCCATAAAATAGTATAAACACTCTAAAATATTCATTGAAGTCTAGGCGCTAGCAGTCGCCGGTTTTCCCCGCCCCAGAGTTACCGACACACAAGTCGACAGTCCTAATGGAGGCCCGCAGCCTCCCTCGGACGGTCATTAGACGACTTAAAACTATTTTGGAGATATTCAAAGTCGCGCAAGCACGCAGCGAACGCGACAGTCCGAATTTCGAGGTTTTTGTAGGAGTATTATTTATGTATTTTTGTTTGGGTCATACCAAACCTGGCACGCGGGCCCCTGGCCCGTGAGCACATATCCGATGAAGCTGTAAAAGCCAAAAAAGCTAACAGCAATTACATCACCGAAATTAATCTTTATATCTATTCCCGCATGTAAGAAATATTTTTGTACGTTTAACAGATAGTTGTTCGGGTCTTAGTGTTTGTGCATATCCAATGTATGTCTCTAAAATGCGCTCACGGTACAGGAGAAATCCTTCTTTGGTGCTTGGCTTGGTTCTTTAAATTAATAAAAAGATAAGATTTTATGTCCCAGATGTAAGGGTTTCAGAATGTACCTGCTTTACTCTTTGAGTCAAGTATTGTGTTGTGACTACACTCGGCGTCAAAAAAATCGCACATCCGAAAAAAATAATGTAAATACTATTTTAACACAACAGGCCAATGGCAATGTTGTGGTTTGAGGGTATCATTCGAAAGGTAATTTCATTAGCTTTCAGGAAGTTTAATTGAATTTTACTTTTATAACGAGACGAAAGAGAAATTAAAGAAAAAGACAGGGTAGGTACAAATTTGCAAATTAATAATTTAAAAAAAAAACTTACTAAATACAAAAAAAGTTCTTAAAACCTAGTGTTACCCCCCTTGCCTTGATAACGGCTTCCATGCGATCTTTCATGGACCTTACAAGGATCGCAACAGCCTCTTGGGGTATTTGTTCCCACTCTTTAAGTACCGCATCTTGGAGCTCTTGAAGAGTGGCTGGATCTCGAGCTCGCACGCGCCGTTTTAGGTCATCCCAGAGATGTTCTATTGGGTTAAGGTCTGGACTTCGTGCTGGCCAATGCATAACAGGGATATCGACCTCCTGTAAATAATCCCGTACAATAGCCGCGGTGTGGCAACGAGCATTATCATGCATTAACATGAATCCATCACCGACATAACCAGCATACGGGACCACATGTTCCTCCAGGATTTCAGTAATGTACCGACCAGCATTTAATGACCCTTGCCCACGGCCACCCCGAGTCCGGGAAACGCACACAAGTTCCGTTTTCCCGTCGACGGAAATGCCGCCCCAAAACATACACGAGCCACCCCCGTATTCGACGGATTCTTCGAAGCAGGGTTGTGTGAACCTCTCCCCCTGTCTTCTGTAGACCCTTTACGTCTGTCATTGCAGAAGAGACAGACCCTCGTCTCATCAGAGAAGAGTACGGTCCGCCACTGTTCTAGAGTCCACTCGCAATGATTGCGAGCAAACTCTAGGCGATCTCTGCGATGCTGTGCAGTAAGTTTTGGACCTTTAGCAGGTCTATGGGCTGTCTTAAACTCTTTTCGTGTAACCTTCTTCTTATCTTAGAAACACTCACAGATGTTCTCCGAGTTGATCGAAGCTGTTGTTGCAACTCAACAGCATTTGTAAAACGGTTTTGTAAAGATGTCGTAACGATGAAACGGTGGTGTCACTGCAAAGTGTAAATTACGACTGGCCCATATTTTTTTTTTTTTTTTTTTTTTTTTTTTTTTTTTTTTTTTTTTTTTTTTTTTTTTTTTTTTTTTTTTTTTTTTTTTTTTTTTTTGTGTGTGTGTATGCAATTAGCCTCAAGGCCCGCGAGTGAGAAATGGCCCATATTTCATCCACATCGACCCGATTTATACCCTTTTTAGGTGGTGTAACTAGCGTCCTCACTAACGAGCATTTGACAGTGTTTATTTTTGACGCTCTATAATGATAAATGTTTTAATGATTTCATGATTTTTTTATTAATAATGTAAAGCTATTCAAACACCCATTTCAAACATACCAATATTTATATAAATATAATTCTTTTCTAGCCATTACAGCCATTTTTCGTGCAAACTCAAGAGAGGTGCGATTTTTGTGACGCTGAGTGTATTACTATTATTTCCAGACAAAATGGACATTAAGTATTCACAACATTTATTGGCATACTTATGCTTAATTAAATACTAGATATTCGAAAATTAAAATATATTTAATGAAGAAAAGTAAGTTACTTTGCTAAGATCCGCATGCAAAATATAAAAAAATGACGGCCGCCGAGTATGTGTGTGTGTGTGTGTGTAGTCTGTCGTAGAGTCTATTACGCTTGATAATGCCTCGTTTTGGGCCGAAACACGTGTCGTGTTCTCGACTTCAGTGGTGTATATTATCTAGTGGTAGTATTGTAGTGGTTGGTGGAGGGTACCTGGTGGCGGTGTTAGTTTGCTTGTGCACGCTACTGAGAGAGGGTGGGCGGTGCACTTCAAAAAACTAGGTAATATACACCATTTTTATATTTTTTTATATTTTGCATGCGGATCTTAGCAAAGTAACTTACTTTTCTTCATTATAATGGATTTCCGCAAAGTAACGCCTGATTCTATTAACTAAAATATATTTATTATAAGCACTGGCGGGTTGGCGGACTTCACATGCCCACGAAATATTTCTATTCCTCAGACATGCAGGTTTCCTCACGATGTTTTCCTTCACCGCTAAGCACGTGGTAAATCAGCACTTAAAATTGTAGAACAATATTAGAGGTGCCGGCACCGGGGATCGAACCCAGGTTACTCGCTTACTATGAAATTAAAGGCGAGCACCAGGCCTCTGAGCTACCACGGCTCTCTTATTTTTTGAGAACGAATATGAATTCGTTTTTATACCCAAAAAATTATTAATTTATTTCTTTCCTTGGGTCCAAAAATAACAAATAAAGGCGTCATTTGTCTTGTTACCATATACATTTGTAGTGAAAGATAAAACGCATGAAATATCGCAATTTACTAGCGCCATCTATCTGCTATAATGTGAATAAAACTTTCTTCCGCCTTCAACGCATAGATGGCGTTGTTTTACAAAATAACGCTGAGACACGTAGCTGGCTTTGAATTGTCGTAGTTTTTCTTTATTCCGTGAGATGGCATATAGGAGAAGCATAATAAAGAGCATCCATTTTGTTTATTTATTATGGTATCTCTTGACTGTTCTATTATCGTCATTATCATTTTAAATGAGGTTAAAGATCTAATTGTTATGATGCAATGCCATTTAAGGTAACATACGTTGGATAACAGTAATTTCCAAAAAGGGAATAGAATAGCCTAGTGGGCAATAATTTACTTTCTCTGCTACATATAAAATGAGAGTTGGCTAATGTCTTTACTAGTCTTTCCTATAGGGTTTACAATGTTGTATAGCTATAAGTGATGCAATAAATTCGTAATACTACTTAATTATATGCAAATAATTGAATTGCCGTGTGGTAGCGGCTTAAGAGAATCTACCACCCCATTTCATCATCATTCCGCATCTTCCTGGAACATGTGAATAAATAAACTGCGGTTGCCAACCCGCCTGCCAAGCGTGGCAACTGGGCAAATGGGCGGTTTTAAATATGCCGCACAGTGGATTTGGATTTGTACCGTAGAATAATACCTCGTTGGTATTAATTGGGTTTCCGGCTCTCCAGATAACATTACTCACTATATGAAACGCAATTTGTGAAATGAGTCTATTTCGCAAAGAATATTTAGTTTGAGTGCTATTTTTAAGCTCTTTAAAATATAAATTGGATTTGTGTATTGTCCGTAGTGTAGTGAGAACCTTTTCTCCCCTAAGGTTATCGGTTGTACGACCTACGAGGCGGCTACTAACATCTTCAGCTTGCTCATTCTTATTGCTACTTTGTCAGTTACCCACCCTATTACTGCTGCGGATCTTGTCGTAACGGATTCTATCTCTTGTTGTAACAAAAAGAGAAAAACATAATTTTAAAATTATTAGTTTTGTAAAACTTTACGCGACCTTAACTATGAAAGTCGTGGCCCCTAAACAGGCAAATTTAAAATACATTTTTTTCTCATTTAATTTATGTTACCCTACTACGGCGCCAAACCAACAGATTTCCTTACGCTCATATTATCCTAGTACTAGCGAGTTCTTTCGATGGCAGCTCAATGGACGAACGCCCAATTAAGTTTGAGTTCATTGCCTCGATCAACTGTATAAGTTTTTTAACCTATCTATATATATCCCTTATTATGAATGTTATAAAATTATAGTTTTTAATGTGAATCTACCAGAAGACTTCAATAGAACAAAGAGAGAATATCAGACATAGGTATCAAGACTTTTCTTACTCAATAAGACCGATACTGTAATCACCTAACTTGATTCTTGCTTTATTTTATTTATGACTATCCGGTACTTTCCTTTAATTATAGTTTTCTTTTTTGTAGACGGGTTAGTTTTTTAAACTTTCTTTTATGAAGATTGCTACATATTTAAAATTTGTAATCAAGAAATTAATGTTAACAAGCTACAACTTGTAACAATTGTCCCATTATAACAATTAAGAATATACCGTTAATTCATATTATAATATTTTGAGCACAACAGGACTCTTCGACGCGGAGTAAAATTATGAATTTAAATTTAATATATATTTCGCCGTGTGGTGGCGGCTTAAGAGAATCCACCACCCCATCTTATCCTGTGGGTGTCGTAAAAGTCGAGAGGGAAAATGAAAACTAGCAGATGGGCAGCAGCAATTTCCTGTAACATCTGAATAAATAAACTGCGGTTACCAACCCGCCTGCCAAGTGTGTCAACTATGGCAAAATCCCCTAAAAAAAGAGCTACAAAATTTTGTGGCAATCTATGGAGAGGCATGTTGAGCAGTGGACTAGTGATAGGCTGAAATGGTGGTGATATAATATCAATATCTAATCTACATTTTATTGTTGGCACTGTGCCTGAAACGAAATGTCTACGCCACGGAACGTGACTGGCTGTGTTAAAAAATATCAAACGCAGATCGAACTAAAAAACACAGCTTTATTTTCGCTCTTGCACATTATTGTGTTGTTTACAGAATGATGTAGAAATTGAGTCACGTGCGTGTGAGCGCTATTTATACTCATAGGAGTATGGTACATAAACATCTCCTACAATGTTAATAATAGAAAATAGTTCGGTTGGATACGATGCATAAATTAAGATTACACAAAAAATAAATAAAAATATGTACATATAAAAATATTTTATTAAAAACATTTTGGTAACATTTAATAAGAACACTTAGGTAAAAATAAATCGACCTCAAAATTATTTCAAAAGAACAGCCTGGACTGGAAGTTCACGGAGGAAGCCGGAACAGCAAAAACTAAAATAAATAAAAACAATGATAACACTCTAGGCAGACGTGTCTAATTGACAACCAGAATTAAGGCATCGCAAGAACAATTATTTAAGTACGATAAAATACCTACGGCTATTATTATAATTACAACAAAAACGCCTATTCTATCGTTCAGTTGTGTACGCGGCGGGCGGGCGACCCTGCACGCAAGTCTCTTGGCAGGGAACTTACATCGAGTATTATTGCCACCTAACATTATTTCACTTCACTCACGAGACATTTTGCTTGCCACTACGCCGTAAATATACACTACTAAATACTAAAACATCCCAATTATACGAAGCTATGTTAAAATTTTACCTAACTAATAATAATATTAACATCTTCGGCTAATTTTGATACTAGAATGATATAACATCATTTCATATTGTACTCTTAACATTATACTGGATTAAATTAAAAAAGTGAGGAATTAAACATACATAATATTGCAAGCGTTACTGAGATTGTGCACATTACGTGAATTCATTACAAGTAACATATGAGAACTTAAGTGTTAAGGAAGAAATGATTGCTTACACTGAAGTCAACAAGGATGGAGTGAGCCTGACTCCTTGGAGCCAAGCTCTTACAAACAGCTATATTTAAAGGAACAGTCAAAGATTATATTACGAGCATTGGCACTTTCAATATTAAATCTTAATTACACACTCGAAATAGCACTGCATATCAATAACCAACTTAAAAACTAAATTCAGATCAGTCATTTATGATATCACATCAAAATAAACAGGGAAATACATAATATGTGATTATCGATTGGATATACTATACAATATATATATTCTTTTCAAAAGAGGTATTAATTTTCTTAAGGGTTATTAAAATATTGAGCTCAGCACCGCGCGCGGCGCACTATATCACCATAATACGAGAACAACATTGAACCAATAAGTTTTGGTACTTGGAGTTTGTCTCCGAGTTAATTCTATTTCGCTAAACCTACATAATGCTTATCAGATATAAGTAATACACGCTGGGCTCGCGCCCGCTTCCACTGATGCGGCAGGCCGTAGCAACTTCGGCGGTCACGACGCCTAGGCAAAAAACCCTTCATCCCTATACAATTTTCATTATAAAAATACTGTCATTTGACTACAGTTCATTGAGAAAAAATATTTATCATTAATATGAATGAACAATAGATATAATACAACAGATAATTGGTTTAATATCATGTATAATGATTTGACTAAACAAAATAAAATGCATAAAATTGAAATGATTAAAACATTATAAAATCACTTAGACACTTAATAATTGGAAGGTACTAAATTGTTTATGTCGGAAAAAATTCATTAAATAAATAGCACAACAACCAATATATTTGGCAATGTGGATTAAATTAAACATTAACAATTACTATCCTTTGCTGCTAACTTAAACACAAAACTGGAATGCAAATATTGCATCGCACCTCGGCCTCTCTGGTTCGCACAGGCTGAGGCGGCCGACGATCGGCCGCGGTCACAGGGGCCCAACAGGGACTCAGACTAAAATTAAGGACATGTTCACAAGAGCTTTCTAATAAAACTGTGCGTATCGCTCCAAATACTTTCTTTTGAACTACATTCGATCGAAGCTTTGTCATATATTAAAGGTAAAAACTAAAAATAATCTGAATGCAACAATGGATTTAAAATAAACATAACAACCATTTTGTGAGTATGTGTGACTGAGGATATAGCACTGTGTATGCAAGGACACTAATGATTTAACAATTGATCAGTTGTAGCAAGTCCCCTTAATAAGACAATGATAATTGATTGTTGTAATGTATTAATCGTAGTTGCATTCTGAGATCCACACTATATGTTTTCAGTCATGACCCACTGAAACACTACAATAAATATATAAATAATTTTTGTAAAAACCTTCATCTAATTTTATGAGTTAAATGTTATATTCATAGCCCAGTATATTGATCGCAGACATGAAATAAAATATTTGCGGTGACTAAGTCCTTGATAAGACTATATTTGAAGGAGAATTTTAGAAATTATTATTTATAGAACTCAAAAAAATCAAAGCATAGGGTGTTGGTCCCTTCCGAATGCCTGCCATACCTTAAGCAAAGTCTATATCAATACAAGGAAATTTTTGAAATCTGCATACTGTATTGTCACTTATCAACATTTTTTTTTATAAAAATAACTTTGTGGGAAATATGTCAACATTATTGTGTACAAATACTCCAGTTTCAATTTAAAGCTGATCACAACATAGCAGAACTAAAGTTGCACAAAAGGACAGTATCAATCATTATTATAGTTACTATGTTACATGTTACTTACAGATAATTGAAGAGACTCACTCTATTAAATATCTTGACTAAATTAAGAGACCACGGATAGTATGTTTTGAATATGCATGCACATAGAGATATTGCCAGTCTGTTAACAACACTTACTATAATTTCACTAGAAGCCCAGCATCTGGGCACATCAATGACTCAAATGTTTTAAAACAATCTGTAACAACTACTAATACCTTAGAATATCTAATCACTGCAATAATTTGTGATGATATGCACTGATAACCCATTTTGACTATGTTCTATATGGGTTTGTCATATAAATTAAATGAATTGTTGAAGCTTTTCATAGAATGATAGGAATTTGATTTTTAGGTAATGTATATCAAGATCATATTCTCTAGTTTATGTCATCACTATTTATATATTATGTAATGCTCGGACGGTAAATCCAACAATCGTCATAATTAGACCTTAAAATTAACCTATATTGTGGCTGTAAATTCGTGCCATCTCGTCAAAATTGTAACTTATTATAACATCCGAGAAGCAGCCTTTTGGTTTAAACAATGATGATCCTATTGATTAATGACTGTGGAATATATCAAAATCATTATATCTAGAGCCTAAAGATAATTATAAAACAATATTTAAATATTAACTATTACTTGCAATGGTGGGAAATATTAACTCATTATGATCATATAAGTAAGTTCATAATTTAAATATTGCTTTAAACTTATTCGGGCACAAAATCCAATGATTGATGTAATCAACCAATTGTATTTTATACTAATCCGTATAAATTGTGTAGATCAACAATTTATAGATAATATAATATGAATATTAAAACAAATAGATTCTTTGGATAACAAATCATTAACAATTCTAAAAGGAACTAAGTGTAGCATAATATATTAATATGTTGATTTTTAGTTTTTAAAATAATTATTGTTATTATATAAATGGAAGAGTAGTTTCAAGTAAATTTAATCCAGTCATTTAGGAAGGAAAATGCCAAATTGTAGTTGGACTGTAGTTTTATGGCATTGTTTATATATTATATTAATTAAGCCTAACTGTATCACACAATCAAATAAGTTAAAACAAAAACGAAGGTAATTTTTATCGTCATACATTTTACTGAATTTTTACTAAAATTGCCTTGTTTAAATTAAGATCACAGTATTAAGTCACGTTCAAATATAACACTACGAAATATGTGGGATGATAACCACATAAATATTCCACAGTCATCTGTAGAACTGGGCCACAGCAGTGGGGCACCCTGACAGAATAATATTAGTAAAATGTCAATAAATCAACAACTTAGTTGCAAGAGAAGGAACTGCAATGATTTGGTCAAATTATTAGTATAATTTTAATTAAACTATATCTTAAATGTAAGGCAATTACGACTAAGTGAAATACAAAAAATTCATGATTAGGAAGGAGTTTTATCTTATCATTTTAAAAGCAAAACGATAAGTCGTCATTAAGTGAACAGAAGTTGTTGATTTAGTCAATGGGTATGGCAAGTTGACATTCTGGAGATAGAAGCCATTATCCACCCTGATGTGTCCCAGTCATACCCATACAACATTCGTTTGTTCAGAGTTTACATTGACAAATTGTCACGTCAATCTGTGGCAGCAACAACCCATGTGAAACCGCATAAACGGCAAGTGTCTTTTACGTACTGTGTGCGTGTTCCAAATGGCCCCAATCGGTGATACTGCGAGCGGTTGGCGAAGAATAGTGCAGGGTTATTCGGTGGCAGCACCGTAGCACGGTAGTTCCATCGACCATCAGTGAGATTAGCCATCAGATTGAGAATATCACGTTCCTCATATTTGACTTTGACATCATCAACCCTATTTTCTTTTGGACGCGGCTGAGGTTGCACAAATGGTTCGAATATTTTCTGGAATAATAAAAGATAAACGATATCCAATAATAATAGATAACCGATTCGGAAACAACATTAACAGTTGTGGTTCGAAAAAACAAATTGCTTTATTTTTATCTACCTACGGTTTTACACTACAACATGTATATTTATAGATATAAATTCAAAGATAATCTTCGTAATAACTACAATGTCATTAAAATACATTGTTTTCATTAATTGTTGTTCATTTAATTTAGATACAATTATGAAATTTCAGTGTTAACCTATGATCTGCAAAATATTTCCATCATCAAATGTCATCTGTACACAATATTGTTAGCGTAAGACATTCGCCATTACAGAATATTATGAAAATAGCGAGGTCAAGGCCAAGACGAATGCAAACAAAATAATGCCAATTTAAGGATTATGCTTACCTTCTCAGTTGTTTGAGGACTAGAGGGTAAAGAGTCGCTGTTCACCGACTCCGATTTGAGCGAGCCGAGCGAACCGATACCGCTAGATTCACTGGAGACAGACGGACTCGGGCTTGCCTGGGATTGAGACAGACCCGCTATGTCTATGAACGAGCTGAACGAATTAAAATTCTCTGTTTCCAAGCCAGTTAGAGGTAGTGCAACACTCAAAGCCATTTCTGTAAGCCGAAAATAACAAATGTATTGTAATTACACGTGCATAAACGCCAATGCGTGTGAAGAATTATTAGCTGTGTTGACAGTATCCAACGCGCCAAATTATTCCAGTCGTAACACACACTTATTACATTGCTCACGCCTTTAACTGCAATATGAATTACAAATTTCTAGATTACACTGTATTATAATAACTGAAATAAATAATTACCGAAAAGCGTAATCTTCAAAAAGTAGGTACAAGCCTCAACGTCGATGAAAGAGATCGAACATTTATGAAGTGAAGTTAGCTACATTAGTTCGAGTTTGCGTGTGCGTGATGTTTTCTAGCGGCAAGCGGAAATGGTTTAGTTTCGGGGACGGTCGGTAAAACAGTCTATTACGCAGTAAACAAAGAATAGTTTTAAAAAAATCTTTGCAATATTGTCTGATGTACTTAGTAAAGATAATGTAATTATTCTACTATACTATTATACCTTGAATTAGTTTTCTAGATAAAAAGCAAGTGGTTAAAATTGTTTTAATTCTGTCTGTGGTGCCCTCTATCAAATTTGTTAGGGATGGAGCGTCTGTAGAAACTGAAGCCTTATTTTGACCATAGGTGGCACCACTAGGCGTTGTCTATAGCCCTTACTTTGCATCGTGGTTGTTGCCGTAAAATATAGGTGGCGCTGTAGTAGATTTGTGTCTGAATAAGAGGAATTGCGAATGCGTTGCTAGTTTTTGAGAACTTTTGTACATTTCTTTATTTGTTGCACTTTTTTCATTTTAATTAAAATAAAATTTTGTAATAAATACGTTTCAATATTATCTTTCATTTTTAAAATCTAACTTAAAATGTAGGTAATGTTTATTAATCAAGTATTCTATTCAGTATTATATCGAAACCTCTATAATTTTTATAGATGGTAGCTGAATCTACAATAAGACATATCACTTGAAAACTGATTGAGTAGATAGAAAAAAAAGAGGATTACAAATGCTTAGTGATATTGTTATTAAGATGTATTTTTGTTACCATATGCTTGCTGAGTCTTGAACCTCAGGTTCCAGTATACGAGGATCAGCCTTAGTATTGTACAGTATTTGCGTAGTGCACGAATGATGTTATGGCCAGAAGAGCATTATCATAATGTACCAAAAAATGATTCCGAGAAGTATGTAATAGTAAGTATGGAATTTTTCTTTATGCTTTTGTTTAGCATGTGAAGAGTCTTTTCCCTAAGAGGAATTGCCGTTATCGCCACGCTTGTTTAGCGGATCAGTAGGTACTAGATCCTTCTGCAGTCGCGCAGGATCGGGCACATATCGGAGGTTAAGATATTTTTTTCTGGCATTTCCCTTAACTAACTTATACGACGTCCTCGTGGACGGCAGAAACTCTAATGCCGCCACTGCATGGTATTTCCCCAAATTAAGCTTTCTAAATGATGTTGGACTTTTTCTACTAATTCCCGAATTTCACTTAAATCCCCATATAAGCCGTGTGGTAGCAGCGCAAGAAAATCTATAACCTCATCGTATCTTGTGGGTGGCGATTAAAAGAACGCCAGAATATTCTTGAGCCGTCGTAGCTGAGCGGCCGGGCGCTCGTCTTTTTTTTCATAGAACGCTAGTGACCTTCGAACCCCGACCCCGAAACAATTAAAATTGTAAAATACAATTATAAGTGTTCATTTATCACATCCACAAGTCCTAACGATGTTTTCCTGTGAAAACATTTACCATCACGTGGGCCACCTGCTCGTTTGCCCCCTATTCTATAAAAAAAAGATTTACCACGTGCGTAGCGGTGAAGGAAAACATCGTGAGGAAACCTGCATGTCCGAGGAATAGAAATATTTCGAGAACATGTGTTGTCCGCCTAGCTCCAAAACCCTCTCAGAAATGAGAGGAGTTCTGTGCTCAGCAGTGGGACATTTATAGGCTGAAACTTTACTTTTATTACTTATATACCCTTAGAACGAGTCCCTTTCTATTCTAGTCTCTTATTCCCTATAGGGGACTAAAATAGAAAGTGCCTTGTTAATTAAGTTTTTAAATTTTTAAACATGTAACCCTTAAAAGTAAAGGCTAAACGGCTGAGAATATCTTAGAAGGGGGTTTGAACTGGGAAAAGTCCGCCACGCATATTAATTTTAGAGGCGCTGGCATCGGTTCCGCTTACATTTAGGTTCCACAAATAATGTAGTTTTTTTTAAATAAAGCTATGCCCCACACTAGGCTTTGTCCTGAATCGAGTGGGTACGTTTTACAGATATAAAACGCTTAACTACGCCTTCTGATCCGTTAAATGTTTTTTTCATCAGATCAGGAAGGAAAATAATTTCCGACCTTAGGGCACCTGAGTTACGTATCGACTAGCTAACCCCTGAGAACATTTCACACAGTATCGTGATCATGAACAAATGGCGCCTTCTACCTTCTGTAAAGAATTTAAATAACTCCAACTGACAGCAGTCATGCATGTCAGTTTAACTGCTTGTTAATAGATGGCGCTTTCTACCATTTAAATTTAATAATTCAATCTTTTTAATCATTTTTTAAAGAAAACATTAACTATTATATATTAACATTATGACATATACTTATTTTTCGTCATTAGAGAGAAAAATAATCTTCAAATGGCGTATCAAACATTAATTTTGAAACAATATTAAGGGAGATATTTCATGCCGAAAAAAAACATCATAAGAAATAATATAGTCACCTATGTTTTTTTTTAATCGGTCGATTGTGTTTTCGGATTGATTAATGCATTAATATAGTTACTGTGTATTAGTTATAAGTATCAAGAACTCTATCTATTGATTAGATAGCTATACTGTCAACGTCCGAGTTGAGTTTGAGTTTCTAATGCAGCTTAACTTGCAGCTAACGCAAGATAACTAAGAAACAGCTAGTGCTATCAGTTTAGTGGTCCGGGGCGATATTGCCCACTGCAGTTTCTCACGAGTTGGTTCGACGATACTGTAAAGAGCTGCAGAAAATATGGCAGCAACGTAACCAAGTTTGGTCAATCGTTCGGAGGTATAAAGAGAATTGTAAGGGGGAAAATCACCATGAATGAATAGATATTCATAGTAAAAATATTCTCCTGTGCCAGTTTTAATACTTTAAGAGCTGTAGCTGGAGATTCTCTAACTTTCGAAATGTGTAAGATTTAAAAAAATAAGCAACGTGAACGTTTGATTCTGGAAAAACAGTTATTAGAGCATTTGAAGAATTCATTGATGTAAGAGTAGCATGTCCACAACATTTGTAAGAGTAGCATCAATCAACTGCTCGTAAAGTGGCAAAAGTGTTTAGATAATATGTATCAATGTTTCGACTAACAATTTTTTTTATAAAATATAAAAAACTAAAACAAATATAGTTTCACATATTCCACGAACATGAGAACTTCTGGTTGTTAACCGAAATTGGCCATCATCATCATTGGCCTTCTCAACACCATCGTATCATCACGATTGCACTGTAACGTAGGTGTACATTTTGATTGTTATGCGTGTAGCGCTTTAGCAATCCCGTTCAACAATTCTTAACATTATACAGTAGCTGTAAAAAAAGCAACTCAGGATTTCTTTGAATTTCTCCTGCTCCATTTGAGCTCGACGTCTTCAAGAGATGACGTCAACAGTGCAGGCAATATTACAGTGCGTAAGCATTTGCGCAAACATAGTCACTCACTCGATCTCGCCTTCCCTATTGCAGTGTATTGCCTGTGTTATCGGTGGAAGATTCGAAAGCAGTGCTAACAACACAGGTTACTCAAAAGTCACCTAGACCCTAGAATTTGTGTTTGTCACTAATCTTGAACCAGCTGGTAAACACACCGATAAATTACCGATTTACGCGGTAGTTATTTATATATATTAAAAGTGATTTACCGCTGACTCATAACGATATCTCCGAAACTAGAATACCTAATGACTGGAAATTTGGCATACGTATTCCCCGACGTAGACACCCACTAAGAAAGGATTTTATGAACATTTTCACTTAAATGTATAAACGGTTTGGTCTTGGTCTTCTTTATACAGTACATACATAACAATAACTTTCACCGAAAGATGTCGCGGGTCAGCAAGTTACCTAGAGCGCAGAATTGTTAAAAACCTGCAATCATGGTCATAAAAGGCTTGTCTACGTAGCGTATCAAATGTAAAAACTTGTATCGCTTTTGCATAACACCCAGATTAGGTAGACAAGTCTACGTTATTTTGTGACTCAGAATTATCTGTGTTACAATTATTTGTATGTTTTTTCTCTTTAATAATAATTCCTGAATTGGATCGGGGTTTTTTAATGTTGCTACAATTTTGATGATTATTTTTAGTGTGATTTAGTCGTATGTTTCATTGTTACAAGTTTTTACTCTAAACACTCAAATGTTATAAAATTGTTATGACGCAGTTAAAAGATAAAAAAATCGTGCAGTATTTTAATAATACAGTTTAATGTAAAGTGCCATATTTTATGAAGTAAATTTATTTAATTTCTATAGGCGACAGTTCGAGCATTAGCAACGATATCCTGAAAGCTTAGTCCATGTCGTCGTCCGTCCGTACCTATGTGACCGCTTCGAATCGCATCCACATAATTTGTAAATCTTATATTGCCACTTAGAGCGTCCGTTCAATAAAATAATAATAGTAAACATCCGTGCAAATGGCCGGCGGGCGGCGCCCGAGCGGCGGGGCGAGGAGACACAGGGACGGAGGGGGAGGAGGGAGCGCTTATCGATTCGCGCCCGCGCGACACACTGTATCTATCCTCTCATCGATGCCCGCTCGCCGGCCTCACAAAGAAAGAGATAGGTTTCGCCGACTTTGATCCTTTTGTTTTTGGGCAGCGTCCGGCGATGCGGGCGGGGGCTGAAAAATGTGAAGGGGCGCTGATTGGCCGCGTCGGGCCCGCCCCGCGCCCGCCCGCAGCCTCCGCGAAAGCCTCCAGGCGCGCTCAGTTCAAGGGCGGTTGCGACGCCGTGCGCCGACTTGTTTGGGTTACCTTCTATTTATAAACTTAACGAGGGAACAATTACCTCAATTGGGAGCCGATTACGACGATCAATGAGCAGATTATGCGCAGCCTTAATGACTAAATTATGCCAAGTTCATATTTTTATGTAAGAAAACATTTTTGATGTTTCGATATAGGTACAAGTCACGAGCTAATGGCGTTTTAAAGAAAAAGAACGTTATCTCACAATATTTTTTTTGTTCACTTAAACATAATCTAACATATACATCCATAATATACATGATATTACGGTCTCTGAAATTAAATGAAGTCGTATAAAAGTGGTTGCAAATAATCATAATTTTTAACAATATTATAATGAAGACTTATAAATGAGTTTTTCTATTCTACTCTATGATGTTCTCTTTGCTAAATTCAACAATGCCGACATTTTCTTCTGAACCAACAAAAGTTTACATAGGTGGTTGCATGGTTATTACAGAGCCGTAAGTCTAAGTGTAACAAGGTCAAGCGAGCGTCTCTACACAAGCTGACCTTATTGCAGGAAGGGTACATGCAGTACCAGAAAGAAGTGGACAGTTCTGATGAATGCAGATCAGATAACTAATAATTTTTGTGTCGTACTATTAATTACGTGAGTAAAGGACTCAAAGTAGAAACTCTTTGCCATGTGGTAGCGGCTTAAGAGAATCTACCACCCCATCTCGTCCCGTGGGTGTCGTAAAAGTCGACAGAGAGAAAATTAAAAGCAGAAGATGGGCAGCAGCATCTTCTTGGAACATTATAATAAATAAACTGCGGTTGCCAACCCGCCTGCCAAGCGTGGCAACTATGGCAAAATCCCCCCCAAAATGAGAGCTGCAAACTTTTGTTGCACTCTATGGGGGAGGTCTATGTTCAGCAGTGGACTAATGGTAGGCTGAAATGGAAGGACTCAAATCCTGGACCCACAAAAGTAGGTACGCTAATAACTGTGGACAGATAGTGATAATAACATAACCTCATATGGTAAAGCCCCGTTACAGATGTATTTTGGCTGTAGCAGATAAATAACACGGCTTGACTGGGATAGTACCACGAGCATACAGAAAATTAAGCGTTTCGCGTAGTGAGTGCTTTGAATCAGAGATCGATTACTGGCAAAATTTAATATTTTTTCTTAGCTCATAAGGTTGAGAACACATCCACATCTCGATTGTTAATTTTTAGATGACGATGTCTCCCTGGGCGGTTTTTGCCCACAGCGACCACTTCCGAATACTGTCGAATGCTATCAACTGCGCAGGAGATATTATAGTGCAAAAGAGTTATAGCAAACTTAGAGGCACACCAGTCCTAACCTACCCGCAAACGATTTCACTCTCACGTGATAACAACGGAGGTAAATTTTTCGATGAACTTCTAGGAGACGTATCGTTTACAAAGCTTCAGGTCTTATTGTTTACCACCTTTAGTTATTTCAAAAAAATTAAAAGTATCTTACATGATTGTAAAAAAAAACAAGTGACAATAAAAATATCACCCATTCTTTATTAATTATGAGTATCGGTTGCGTGCTACCAAATCGTTACGAAACGATAAAGTTTGAGAAGCGCTTAGTATGCCCCAGTATAAATACACGCACGATTTAAGCTTCACCGTACGAAAACAGTTACAACGGTGTTAGAGGTCGCTTGTTCGTGCAGTTACATACCGCATACCTCTAAATAGTAAATCCATTTGTTGTGTTGAATCGAGTCCAGATTACAGTACAACACAGTAATAGTTTTTGGAATTATTTAATAAACAGTTTATATTTTAAATAAAAAAACTTACATACATACATACATACATACATAACATCACGACTGTAAACCATAAGGGGTAGTCAGAGACTGGGCGCTCACTGCAAAAACAGATGACTGCTACAATCCACGATTCACCAAAACAATATAATGCACTCGGTGTGATAGGTGGTGAGCCCATCGCCACCATGCGCTGTTGGGTGCACAGTGCAGTTTAATTCCTTACTCGCCTTTTACGAGATCTATTGGATGAGATGGAGTGGTAGTATTCTTTAAACGAGCCGCCACCACACGGCTTACTTAAGTATGATAATCATCATCATCATTTCAGTCTATCGTAGTCCACTGTCGAACGTAGGCCTCCTTCATAGAAAAATAAATATGATAATACGTTTTTGTTAATTTATTCAAATATTAATCGATTACATCACAGTTTATTTTTGTGATCGTTAAAGAATATTAGTAAAAATTACACTTTGTAATATTACCAATGAAGTTGTATTTATGCATTGCCAAAATAGATTCAATGTCATTTATGATATAGTATATATAGCCGGCAAAGGAAAAATGAAAGTCAGGAGATGGGCAGCAGCATCTTTCTGGAACATCTGAATAAACTGCAGTTGCCAACCCGCACGCCCAAGAGTGGCCACTATGGCAAAATTCCCCTAAAATGAGAGCTACAAACCTTTGTGGCAATCTATGGGGAAGGCCTATGTTCAGCAGTGGAAAAGTGATAGTCTGTAATGATGATGATGATGATGATATAGTATTTGAGACATTTCAAAACGTGCCTAGTAGTGATTAATCTAAGACGTATTTTTAATTGTACTTTATTTTTATTTAAAGTCGGTTTCAGTATTTCAAAAATTACTCTTTAAGTAAAACTACTCGTTTATTTAGATGTAATAACGAAAATAAATAAGTTGTAACTTTTAAAAATCAAAGGTTTAGAGAAAATTTTGATTTAGTGGGCGAAATATTATCAATGGTTAATATAATGTAATCGTTACAATTAAGCTTTATTTATTACATACGAATTTACAGTATTACATACATATATTACTTTAATAAATAGTGAGTTAAATCTGATCAAAATTAATAAATTAATTGTGTATAATTTTATAAATAAATTAACATTTTATTTAATATTCCAAAATATTCAAAGCCTCCTTCAAATGGAGGAGGCTTTAACATAGATCCCATTTACGTAAAAGCCTCCTCCAAAGTATACTATTCCTCTGTGTTCCTTTGCTAAACCAATTTTCCAGCAGTCGCTCTACCTCAGGATGATGGAGATCCCCGTGGCCTCATTTCATTTTATTATTTTTTTTGTCCACCTGTTGTTTTTTATTGGATAGAATGTCGAAACAAACAAAACAACGAATCAGTTATAACAACAAAGTTATATTTGTTTTATTGTGTATGTCAGTATTTCTCATTAATCTACATACATATGGTCACTTTTTTCCATATAAGGGGTAGGCATAGAACAAAACCGTAGCCCACTTTTCGCCCTCATGGAAAACGAGACGTGACAGGTGGCGAACCACGCCTCCGCCAATTTGGTACTAATCAAATAATTCTGGCTCTAACAATGTCGCCACATGAGAAGCTCGAGAAATATCTCATACAATTGCATAATCGCGCTATTAAAAGTTTCTGAGATGGAGGTCGATGGAGGAGGAGACGTCTTCCCCAGATCAGACCATCCGATGTGGCGGGTAGCCACTCTTTTCACCTGCACCTGCATCTGAAAAACTGGTGATCCCGACGTGATCTCAACATGCAGTCAAATTCTCCCGACGTGGTATGAACATCCGCACCCCCATCGGAGTCACAACACTAGACTGCTGTCGGCATAACGTGTGTGCTTCCTAGTCTCTCAGCCACTTAGGAAGTGGTTGAGAAGCTCAAGAATTATCTCATACAATTCCATAATCACGCTATGAAAAGTTTCTGAGATGCGAACTATAAATACAACATTTAAATATTACCAGAAAGGAGGGACGTCCTCCCCAAATCAGACCACCCGATCGGGCAGAGGTTGGCTACCCTTTTCCTTGGCAATATCATCTGCCAAAGAAAACAAAGTAAAAGCATTTAAAATGTTATTAAACGCATACAGCATATTTTCTTCTAATACTAGTAAACAATCAATTACTTTCATAGTGAAAAATTAAACTGATATAACAAGCCTATGAAAAATAGAGTTGATATTTCTGAGTGTACATATGTGTGTATATAAAATCTGGTTTTTGTGTAGCTTGGTAAGTTCTTGTCCTTTTCTTTACTTCTACATCTTTATAATTTATTAGACTTAATAATTTTTAAAACCAGTTCAATAATGACGATGACATATTTTTGAGAAAATTCGCTACGGCAACATCTTTTAGTTACTATCAGTTGTCGCACGCGCAAGATACATCATAATATTTTACTCTCGATGCTTATCTAAATACGGATGCCCTAATTAGTTTTTTCCTTCTCGTATCCTTCCAGGAACTGCAAGCCACGAAATCTATTGAAATTGTGAAAACAACAAGGTTAACAAAGAAACTAAAGGGAATATCGCATAAGCTTCAACACGAACTAGGGGAAGTTTAATAGATTAGTACTGAGGCTGAAAATCCACCCAACTTGGAAGATGTCCGCGTCTTGCAGTGGACTGTACAGAGGACTGATGATGAAGAGACTAAAATTGATGTTATCAATATAACAGAGCAACATAGCAACCCTTAAGTCTTGTTGCCTTTACTAATACATTTATAAGGTAATATTTATTGCTTTTAGCTACACAAAAACTTCAAACGGGGAAAGAAATTCTAAAACTGGTTTCTAGTGTATAGATCATTAGAACTATTAAAGCATGTTGAAAACCGACCCAGTTTTATACATACGTGTCGCGAAAAGGAACGTCACTCAAATCAATCACGGTCAGGAATCCAAAAGCACGTCTATAATATCGCATTCACACCACTCATTAATAAATCTACCTTATGCTCCAGTGTTACAGCTGTCGATGACTGCAAAGTGAAATTAAATGACGGCTTCATGTCAACGTGTCGCAGACTCAATTGGTTCGCGTTCATTTTACCTGTCAACTTGCGAAGACGCCATTTTCACCGGCACGGAGTGATAGACGCGTCACGTCGTTTGTTGTGAAAGTCATTGGATATGGACTGTTATTGATTTTGAATGAAAGTCACTCATCTAATCTTGCCTTTCAACTCGCGTGAACTACGCACTTTTTAATATTAAATATGTTTAAATGTATGTAAAATGATTTGGACGAGCCGATCTAATACATAATTTGTGTCCTGAGGTTATGATTTTTTCATAAAATAAAGCACTTCTGTATCGCGTATCGACAAAATAACTATTCCAAATATGTCAAATTTAAATGTAACAGACTTGTCGAGCTCCGTCGTCTAAAGTGTACCGTGAAATATTGTGTAGTATATTAGTGATCGCCATCTCAATTCCCTCCAATTATGTAGAAGCCCATGTCCAACAGTGGACTGTAAGTATATAGGTCAAAGATAATGAGCAAGAGTTGTTTTTTATTTGTAATTCGATGTGAGCAGTGTCTATAGACAGGCTTGGAATTAATTTACGAAAAACAATAACAAAGAGGGCGCGTGCAACTTAGTACACGCGGCATATGAAATCAAACATGAATAAATAAAATTATTACTCACTGTAAAATAATTAACAATTACGAGTATTATAATTACGAATAAAACCCCAAACCCTGTAGTATTCGCTGAAATATAAAATAATCATTATATCTACTAAGTCTTATATCTAATTATATCTACTTTTTTTTATTTAGAGCTTAACTTCGATCCCACCTGATGGTATATGGCATTGTGATCCACATTCTAATCGAACGGAAAGATGTATGCAGGCAAATTATTCCAGTTCTTTGCTATACGTAGTATTAAAGACGAAGCTAAACGCTTCGACCAAATGTTGTACGAGTACCTAGTACTCGTATATCCACAGCAAAAGTATGGAAACCCGCCCGATGACGGAACGATGAAATTATGGAATTATACCGTGTAATTCCCGCGCTATCTTCAAAATTTAGCCTGTAGAACACTGAGAGCCATTTATTATTTTACATAACCCATGATTGTGCTACTACACCGTTGTGCCAAATTTCAAGTTACTAGTTCAAGTTAGCCTACTGTACCACGTATAAAACTTTTGTGACTAACATTTTTATTACAGATAACCAAATATTTTTCCTGAAATTGGTCAAGGTCACAAAAGTTCAATGAATTTTTTTAATGTTTTTTTATTTTATTTATAGGAGAATGTGACGAGACAAGCAAAATGATCAAATCTCAAGTTTTGATCTTGTTCTCAAGTTTGATCAAATTGAAATTCACCCTATTGGTAAGTGCAACGTCTACCCATAACAAATGCTTTATCACCCAGAATATTTTTGTGTGGCAACACACAGCGCCCGTTATCCTGAGACATCACTCCTTAAGTCTCATTTATGCTTAATAGTTTCACTTATTCTCGATGTCCCTTCCAACCGACTGATAGTAATGTTTGCACATTACTGCTTCACGGCAGAAGAACTGGCCCAGCGGTGGTACTTACCGAGACGGATTTCTGCACAGGTATCTTACCAACAGTGGTGAAGGGAAATGCTTGCCCTTATTAGGACACTAACTGTATTCGAAAAACAATAGTGCAAGTATTTTAAAAGTATTTTAGTTATTGTAGTATAAGAGTTACCGTGTAAGTCACAGTTACTTTTAATTTAAAACATTCTTCTTCTGACTGATACGTTTAGAAAACCTATAGACAAAATAAATATAGTTAACATCTACTCATTAGCCACGCGTCATAACACATGTAGGTAAGCACGAACTCCGCGCTAAACGACAAAATATTTAAATACGTTTCCAGGATACATCCGCGGCTATCTTCAGATAAAACGCTCCAATTCACATGCGTGAGCCGCGTGATGGATGAGCCCGACGATCAGACCCTTGCCGCCCTCTTCCCCCCTTTGAAATTTGCCTTCCCCACCCCCCTCGTGTCCGACAACGGCTTGCCCGGCCTAAGTCCTGTAGGTGATCCATTACACTGGCATTTTTGCGTAATCCCCGTTTATAAATATGAAATTGAAGGAAGACCTAGTGATGCTTAATCGACTCGAGGTCGGGGTCAGAGCGCCCCTATGCGAAGAATAATGTATGGCGTTATAAAAATAGGAGGTGAAAAACTTACGCAATGAATTAAGAATTATTCAAAGTTGAAATTCATATAACTAGCGATATATATGAACATAACGCAAACAAACACGTAAGCGTTTTCTGCAATCAAAGTCACTACGCTAATGCAAATCATAATAATTGTAATGAATACCTTGCGTTGGGTACCCTGATTATAGACGGGGTAGGTTCTGATTATAGATAATTATAGTTGGGGGAGGAACGTCATCCGTGATGAGCGATTTGGGTATTATTTGCGCTTTATTTGGGTATTTATTGCGCTTGAGTGACGAAGCAGATATTATGCGCGGTTATAATACGGCGTGTCCCTTGAGGGCTTTCACCCTTCGACATTGTATCGCGAGGCGGACATTGATTTCGTAATATGTTGATTTCTAAAATCATAATAATCTAAACCTCGCAATGTTTTTAATTTGTGAGTATTGCGTTTTACTTTTAAAAAAGAGTCTTTTTATACTTTTTTACTTTTTGTTTAACCAATTTTCACTTTATTACCTATATTTGATATTAAGAAAAATATAACTACTTCTTCTTCTATCTATCTATATAAATAAAAATAAATAGTGGCATGTATGATAAATCATCACTTGAGAACGGCTCGACCGATTTCGCTGATTTTTTTTTGTTGTGTTCGTAATTGTCAGGAAATTGTATGAAAGAAAATATTTAGGAAATCCAGAAAAGTCGAACATTTGGATGGTACTTTTGTATTAAAATATGAATAAAAAAGTGACATTTAGTTTGACAGTTCTGCTTTTACATGTTTTCAGTACTTAAGATTTTTTTGCTAAGTGCACTTCTCATTTTATTCGTTAGTAAATTATACAAATCTTGCTATATTAACGTGTTGCTAAACACAAATGGAAACTACACATTACAACGAAATATATAAACCGTATAAACAAAATATCGGTTATCATCTGGTTACGTATATTAGTATAGTGAATGGAATCAGGTGTTACTTTGCGGAGATCCATTATAATAAAAGCAAATAAGATAATTTGCTTAGTTTCGCATGCAAAATAGTGTTTCACCTCAAAACGAGGCATTATAAAGTGTTATTGACTCTACGACAGACAATCGCCGAGCTGTATGTCGTAAACTAGGTAATATACAATATTCTATATTTCGCATGCGGATCTTAGAAAATTAACTGTTGGGAGGCGTGACTGTATGTATGTATTGAGAGCTTCCGACAGTATTCGGAAATTGTCGCCGTCTGATTAATATAATGTACAATAAAATTTTCTATAAATGCTGTTTTTAGGTAGGTATGATAGTACGCACTTAATGTTTTATTTTCGACTAGGTGGCCCGGCAGGCGTTAGTCTGCTCTTTCCGGTACGTAACGCGATGACTTTGATTTCTGAATTACATTGGATGCAGCTTAAGCAGGTAATTTATAATGCTTAAGAGAAACTACCACCCGAATCTCATCTCGTGGGTGTCGTAAAAGTCGACAGAGGAAAATATAAAACCAGAAGATGAGCAGCAGCATTTTCCATAGAATAAACTGCGGTTGCCAACCAGCTTGCCAAGCGTGGCAAAATTCCCCTAAAATTAGAGCTACAAACTTTTGTGGCAATCTCTATAGATTGCCACTAGTCCACTGTTGAACATAGGCCTCCCCTATGGGAGGCCTATGTTCAACAGTGGACTAGTGATAGGCTGAAATGATGATGATGAAATGTTGATTAATGATCCGTCACACGTCACCAGCACCACCCCTCGGGTCCAGATTTTGTAATTGTCTTTTTTTGCATTAAAGCAACCATATAAGTTCCAAGATAGTCTATAAATATAGAATTTGTCTGTGAACTATATACCTACATAAAGATTAATCTCATATAAGGCCAAGTACGAAACTTTTACAGACTAGAAAGCCGAATACAGAGATTATTAAGATTACGTCAATTTGAGTTCGTGCAATATACAACAAAATTGTATAATATTAGTACTTTATTTGCATCGCGCAAGTATTATACATATGTTATTAATCTCGTCCTTATATCATATATGGTTCACTTTCATTTGGAGCTAAAGAGCTGAGCAAACTTGATGGAAATTGTATATTGCTTAAATAAAAGAAATAATATCTAAAGAAAAGTGTGTTTGAAAAATTCTGTTAAGGCTTTGTTAAAGTTGGAAAATGCAGACAACAGAAGATATAATTACCTATTCTCTAATTATATATATATATTTTATCTCAATATCGCGCGGTGAAAATAACACAAATCTACGCCCTTTTTCAGAGAATTAAATCGACGCCTTGTCGATAATAATCACACAATAGATTAATATACCATACTCAGTAACATACTCGTAACTAGCTGGTGCCCGCGACTTCGTCCTTCTGGATATAGGTTTTTAAAACATCCCGTGGGAACTATTTCATTTTTCGGGATAAAAAGTATCCTATGTCCGGTTCCAGGATGCAAGCTATCTATGTGCCGAATTTCTTCAAGATCGGTATAGCGGTTGAATCGTGAAAAGATAACAAACAGACAGAGGGACAGAGAGACTTACTTTCGCATTTATAATATTAGTATGGATATACTTATGATGTTTGTTTAGTGACCGTTCTAAACCGACCGTGTTACAGTTACCTAGGGGCGATGTATTATATTCATTAGCTGCAAGCCGGAGGCCGGGATGCGGCGGGCGCGGGTTTTAGTGCACTGATGTGATGATAAGCGCTTGTTTGGGGTTACCTCAGTTCTTTCGGCGGATTTTAATGCCAATTAGAGTAGACAATATCGTACGGTTGAAAGGATTGAGACCTTTATTAGTGTCGGATATTGTTATGGGATCACTCGGATGGAAATTGTGCGGTGGAAACGTATGCTGATTAGGTTGGTAATAATACTCGTAATATTACAACCACCTAGGGTTTTGATACGTTGCGACTGAATGGGCGGTTTCGTTGTTATTATTTGTAATTAATACTGAAATGTAATGTATACCTACGTGTTTAGTGTTATTAGTGCGTTTGGTATTTGTATTACTAAATTTAAAATATGAATTTATGCTTGCGTACCTAAGTACGACGGATACAACTCGGCTGGGCAGCGGTCGGGAAACTGCGTCACATCTTCTCGTCGAGTATTCCTCAATGTCTCAAAACGAAAGTTCACAACCAGTGCGTGTTGCCAGTGATGACATACGGAACAGAGACGTGGTCCTTCACTGCGGGCCGCATGAGGAAGCTCAGAGTCGCTCAGCGAGCTATAGAAATGGGCTATGCTCGGAGTTTCTCTGCGTGATAAAATCCGTAACGATGATATCTGCAGCAGAACTAAAGTAACCGATATAGCCCTAAGGATTAGCAAGCTGAAGTGGTAATGGGCGCCATATAGCTCGTAGAACCGATAACCGTTGGGGAAGAAACGTTCTCGAGTGGCAATCTCGTACCGGCAAACGCAGTGTAGGACGTCCCCACACTAGATGGAGCGACTGTGGATGACCTGCACAGTTTTGCGGAAGTCGATGGATGCAAGTGGGTCCGGACCGAGTTTTGTGGCAATCTATGGGGGAGGCCTATGTTGATCAGTGGACTAAAATAGGCTGAAATGATGATGATGGCCTAAGTACGTACTTACTACTATCGCAGTTTTTACTTAGTTAATACGATTGAAAGGTTAGTAATTTTTATCGATTTTTTTAATTGTATTTACACAACTTTACCACCATACAACCATAATATATTTTAACCAACGGGTATATGCCATTTATTTATCTCATTTCATGGGTGTCTAAAAGTCGACAGATGGTAAATGAAAAACAAGACATTGGCAGCTGCATCTTACTGGAATGTCCGCCAGCCCGCTTGCCAGGCGAGGGAACTATGGTAAAATCCCCCAAAATGAGAGCTACAAACTTTTGTGGCAATCTATGGGGGAGGCCTATGTTCAGCAGCGGACTAGTGATAGGCTGCTATGATTGTGATGATGATGATGACTAAATTTTTTAACTATTTACTGAAAAAAGACGAACAAAAATACTTGAAAATATAAAAAAGTACATCAATACGTTTTCATCCATACGATCATTAACTAATATAATATTTTGTTAATGGAAATAAATGTCGAGACCAGAAAATCGTTTACCTGATGGTACTCGTACGTGCAATATGCAGTACCTGCCTGCTGTGTTACCCATAACATATCTCTGTGGGCACCACACTGCGCTCGTCACCCCAACATCAGTTCTCAAGACCCATATGCCCAGCAATTACATTAACTAACAGTGACAGTGACTTCAGACCGAAACATAGTAATGTTTGCATACTACTGCTTGGCTAAATAACTAGCACTCCGTAGCACATTGCGTAACTTAGAAATTGTTTTGATAAATATTTCGTTATATAAATTCTGTTTGTTATGGCGTAGTGACATCAAACGAATAAAATTCGGTTCGAAAAAAACGAATAAAAACATAGGATCGGTTCGCTAAGTTTTTTTCTTGATTTTCCTTAAATTATTACAAATGGGTGGTTGTATTATGTATGTATAATACATATAGTCAGGAGACGTGACGTGTGGCGAACCACGTCGCCGCCATTTTGGTAACAGTCAAAAGAATTCTTACTTCCCGTTGGGTTCTCATTAGCAGTATAGTGACAGCATTGCATATTATGACGTTGTTCTGAACGAATAAAGGCTGTCCGCACAATACCTTAGCCGCCTCTTACGACACCTCGGTAGAAAAGAGGTAGGTGGTATTCTACTCTGCCGGACACCTATCGGTTGTATTATACCAAGTGATTACCATACTTTTTGTGTTATTTATATACGTATTTTCTGTATTATACTCGTATATGTTTGTTTTGTGTGTTTTACATACTTTGTATGTTATTCACCTTCAGTAAATCTTTAGTCCAAACATAGAAAACATAAACTAAAAGGCAAAATTCACACCACCACCATGATTATCATCATTGCTGTCCAAGAGAGACATTTTTAAGTTAAATATACTTTAATTTTTGGGTTTTGTACCTTTTGTATAGTAAAGAGTTATTTTCAAATAAGTAAAAATATCCATAAACATTTTAAATTAGTTCGGATCAAATGTACGCAATCATCAAATGATCGGCTAAACGTTTTCTTTACTGCAGACACGAGTATGTTCATCATTGATTGGCGTATTAGCGTGATTAGATCAAGGAAGCGATTAGTGTTTGCACAAATTAGCGTTATTAGAGACGATAATAGTTCTAGATCAATTAAGGGTCGCTGTTACTACGATTAAACTTAACGATACCATTGTTTAATTTACTCTTAAATATTTAATAAATGATATAATATAAGTTTTACAATCAAAATTTTTAGTCAATATTAATGCATTCAAGTCCATGATTGTGCAAATTTGGTCATCTACACAGATTTATTTATTTGAGAATGTGACAAGATAAGCGAAATCGTCATCTGATGGTAAGTGCAAGGTTTGCCTAAAACAAATGCCGTGACACCCAGAAAATTTCTGCGTTGGACCACATAGCGCCTGTCATCCTGACATTACGCTAGCTCTCAGTGCCGACTTATGCGCTGCAGCATAACTGCGGTGGTACCTAACTAGACGGATTACGGCATAGGAATCCTACCACCAGTAAAATACGATACGCGTACATTACGGTAAACACAGAAGCATATTCACTACTTCACTCGTCTTATGAAAACTGAACACTGAATCCAAACAAGCACGTCGACCGCTGAAATATTTGTTCCTTAAACCAATAAGCATACATGTCCCTAGGACTATTATAATTGCATGTTGTAGGTCGATAAAACAATAGTTGTAAGCGGTTAAAAAAATTACGAGTAGAATATACGTTAAACTACAATTGGCTTAAATGGACGTCTTATGTTGAACATAGCCAGAAAATTGGTACGCTTAATATTTTTAAAAGGCATGTGAATTCGGTCTGTGCGTAGGTGGGCAACGTGGCAAACTATGATACAATCCTATTTTGTACTGACAGGGAATTCTCCACAAAGAGGGACTGGTTTTTGTCCAATTTACAGATTTTTTCACAATAGTCAAATTAGGGTAGCAGTTGTGATTCTCTTGAATAGTAGTATTAATATAGTAGTGTTAACTAAGAATTAAAAACACTTACTCTTAACTGCAATTTCAAAAGCATTACAACCATTTATTAAATGATATAAGTAGCAGTACAGGAAATAATGAATATGCAAACATATTTAGTATCGTAATGATTTCTTATAGTTCCTTAAAATTACTTTTAATTAAATATTTATTCTCGATTTATAAGTATATTTTATTTTCAAGTTATAGATTTTATTGTAATATAAATATATGCACGTATTAGTTTAAACATAAAATACACTTTTTAAGTTTAAACTGGTCCATAAGGTTTATACTATTACTGGTGGTAGGATTCCTATGCAGGAATCCGTCTAGGTAGGTACCACCCCAGGGCCAGTTATTTTGCCGTGAAGCAGTAGTGTGCAAGCATTACTGTGTTTCGGTTTGAAGGGCACTGTGAGCTAGCGTAATCACTGAGCACAGCATTTGTTGTAGGCGGACGTTGCACTTTCCATCAGGTGAACGTTTTGCTCGTTTCGTCACTTTATACAATAAAAAAAAATACGCGTAGAGTCCACTGCTGATATACATATTATATGGCTGAAACATATAAATGGCGATAGCGATAAAAAAAAGTATAATAAACATTGTAATACAAGAATTATTACAGTGTGTAGAGTCCTTGTTTTTTTTAAATAATGGACAACTAGTAACAAAGGTATTTGTTTAATCGACAATAAAGTTTATTTACGTGTTAGTTAATCACGGGTGTTGCTTCGATCATTTCTTTCGGTAGTCGGGACACACATCGATGTATTAAGCTGACGTTTGTGATGGATCGCCCGCGGATTCCCAATAATATCTCCACCACGTTTCTTGTTTTTTAAGCTACGCCCCTACAATAACAAGTGTGTTTTTCTCACGATTCGCTTATAATTACATTAGCCATACTTCGTGAATTTAAACGAGGACGTCTGAATATAATCGTAGTTAACTTTTTATTTTATTTTATTTTTGTATTGCGAATATTTTATTGATGCTGACAAATACACAGCTGAAAGAGAAGTTTACTAGAAGTAAGTACTTAAGTCATGTAATAGCAATCTGTGACTATTATGGGCTAAATAATTATGAAGATATCATCCCTAGTAATACTATAATATGAACAAACAAATTGAATTACTAATATCATATAGCTTTAAGGCTATCACAGTATTGCATAATATTTTAAACAAAAATCTTAGCAGTTTAGTGGAACAGTTTTTACTGGTTTATCAACAGTGGTTTCAATATAACACTAGAATAAAAAAACTACGCTAATTGCACAACTACTAACAGACAAACACATTATGCTCAATAGTATTCCTAATTTACTGAAAAAAAGTTAGACCTATAATTTTGTATCGCATGATTATGGTAGATCCAGCGTAAAGGTTTTTTTTCTTTCTCAAATAAACGCTTTGCCTGGCATAAATCAATACATATACATAGAGTCACGCCTCTTTCCCATAGGGGTAGGCAGAGACCACATCTTTCCACTTGCTACGATCCTGACACACATCTTTAGCTTCCTCTACTTTCATTAGTGTTTTCATACAAGCTCGTCGGTTGCGGGTACTTTTGACGTGGCCTTTCCTCAAAACGATTTCGATCTGATCGTAATACGTTCGCCTACGTCGACCCTTACCGGCTTGCCCATTCACACTCGCCTCATAAATCTGTTTAGTCAATCTTCTTTCATCCATCCTCTCTACGTGTCCAAACCATCTAAGCATCCCTTTCTCTATCTTTGTCACTACATCTTCTACCACACCGCAACGTTCTCTTATCACGTTGTTTCTTAGTTTGTCCATCAAAGTCACTCCAGCTATACTTCTCAAACTTTTCATTTCAACAGCATTAATCTTATTTTCATGCTTCTTCTGCCAGACCCAACATTCACTACCGTACATAAGTGTGGGGACCAGTACTCCTCTATGTACAGCCAGTCGTCCCTTTTTAGAAACATTCTGGCTGCACATAAAGTTATGCAGAGCCCCATATAATTTATTTCCTGCCAATGCTCTTCGTTCAATATCACAGTCGTACTTTCCGTCTCTCGAAAATTTTGAACCCAAATATACAAACTCTTTCACTTGTTCCACTCTTTCTCCTTCAATCAGAACTTTGCAATCCGACATACTTTCTTCTCTTTCAAAAACCATTACTTTCGTCTTATCTACATTAATTTTCATTCCTTTGCTTTGTAGAGCATCATTCATAATATTAACCATCGCCTGCAACTCCTCCTCCGATGATGCTAATATAACCTGATCATCGGCGTATAGGAGGCATTTGACGGTCAGATCATTCATTCTTAATCCAAATGCACTCTCTTTAAGATCTTTCAAGCAATTGTCTATAAATAGGTTAAACAGCCACGGTGAAGCCACACATCCCTGTCTAACACCTTTTTCGATGTTAAACCAGTCTGTGTACGCCCCGTTTACCCTGACACAAGCACTGGAATCCTTGTACAGTGATTTCAGTGCTTGTATCAATCTGCCGTTCACCCCATATATAGACAATGTCGACCACAGTTCATTCCTCACCACTCTGTCATAAGCCTTTTCCAAGTCTACAAATGCGCAATAGACCTTTTGACTTTGAGCCAAGAATTTTTCGGCTATGCTTCGTAAGGAAAAGACCTGATTCATGCATCCCATTCCTCTCCTGAATCCCGCTTGTACATCCCATATCTTCTCTTCAGTATCATTCATCACTCTCTTAATCAACACCTTTGCATACAGTTTGCCAACAATGCTGAGCAAGCTAATGCCTCGGTAGTTTTTGCAGTCTTGCTGCGACCCTTTTCCTTTGTAAAGTGGTACAATGACGGCCTTGCACCAGTCTCCTGGTACGACGCCGTTCCTCCAGCAAAGGTTAAAAAGGCGGTACAGCTGACTAGCTACCACGCCCTGTCCAGCTTTCAGCATCTCTACTGTAATTCTGTCATATCCTGCAGCCTTGCCTAATTTCATACTATTCAACGCTTCCACGATCTCTTCCATGCTTATATCACTTTCTTTGCAATCTTCATTCATGTCCCCGAATGGGGCCTGTACTTGCATAATTCCTTTCTCAAATAAGTTTTCAAAATATTCCTTCCATCTCTTTAGGATGCATTCCTCTCCTTTCACAATACTTCCATCCTGGTTTCTGATTTTGTCCAATTGCGAGGTTGTATTTTTACCTCTGGTCGTTCTTATGGACTTCCAGAAAAACTTTATGTTGTGTTGGAAGTCATCAGATAACCTCCTATCAAATTCATCTCTATCATTCTCTTTCTTTCTTCTCACGACCTCTTTTGCCACGACCTTTAACCTATTATACTCATTCCTTGCCTTGCTTACATCTTCATTCGTTGCCTGCCATAAATCAAATAAGACTAAAATCCTCAAGAATTTGAATGCATGGTATTCTTAGTTATAAAACAGTTTGCGAGATTAATTGCCATATTCCGTGTTAGATAAGTATTAATGGTAACTATCAAGGGGACGCTACCGCGTGCTCTACACCCTTCTATAATTATGGAATCTCGTTTATTGTAAGATAAAGTACGATCATGAATTATAGGATTAATTATCACCGCATTGCGTAGTACCACACCGGCAATATGAATCTAATCCAATTTAAATATTTAATTTGAAACGCTTTTAGACAAAACACTTTTTACGATTGCTGTCTTCTGCGGTTGACAACCATGTGCAGCAACGGTAGCATATAATGTTGTGTTGTACGTCTCTTTAGCGTCGTGGATACTAGATTTATTCAATGTCAGGCGAAGTCAATATTTGTGCAATATAAAGGTTATTGATTTTTGAACCATGTGACTGTCCTTATGGTTGTGATCGGATCTCAAAGTATAAATTAAGAGAACGCGTCGACGAGGGATTGTCTTTGTGAAAGCGGGGACACTTGTACTGTAATATACTAGAGCAGTCGACATCTTCTGGTTTCAACCAGACTACGTGATAGTCAAAATCGGCGAAGAGGACATCATAAGCTTGTTAAATGATTTTCGCGATTTGAAAACGTCCATTATTGCCAACGAAAGAAGAATTTATCGAGTTTCGTTTCTTTCACAAACAATTTTGATTATTAATCTTGTTTTTCATAACCCGTTGAATATAATAATGGCTACTTTCATCATCAATGCTTATGTAATAGTAGAAGGTCACCATGGAATAACAATCATTCTAACTAAAATAATGTTTGTATTATATATTTAGAAATGATTTTTTAGTTCATTTACAAATGATTTATTCTGTTCAAAGGAACACTATGTAAACATATTGATATCCTATAATTCTTCATTGCAACAGAAACAAACTCAAACAAATGTAGAGGCATTTATGGAATCTTTAGATTGTTTATTCATATTTCATTCAATAATAGTTAATTGAATCAGGTGTAACTTGGGCAGAAACAAAATTAGCTAAGTTCCGCATGTAAAATTAACAAGTATGGCATCAAAAAAACTTTAACATACCGTCTTTTTAAAACGCGCTAAAAGAATAAAGTTGATTAATAATCAGTTGCAATATTTGTACAAAACAGGCAAACAAACAGATATAAAGATAAAAAAGCGAGTTGTTAACGAAATCTAAGCTATGTTCAAAGTTTCAAAGCTTTAGCTCCTCGGGAAGTTAGTTTAAAAACTATTACTAAATTTCACCCGAACATACATACACGAAAGCAAGTTAATAAAAAAGTTATAACGAAAAGTGGACTACGTGAGTGATCTCTGCCTACCCCTTATATCGGAATAAGGCGTGATAAAGTCCTTTACATTAAATCTGAAAGACTTTTTATACAAATTAGTTATTCAACGGAATTCAAACGGAATTTAACTTCTTCCTAACCAGATTTTTGCAGTCTATTGCTGGATGTAGAAATTCCCTAGAATATGCCAGCAAAAGTTAGCATTTCATTGAAATTCTGCCCTTACTCATCGCGCTGGGGAAGTGGGTGGGTTTAGGATTTATCCTAGGAAGGATTATAGAGCGCAGCGATATCCTCGCGCTAGTAATGCTACTTCCCATGACTAGTATGTGGGATTTGGGTTTTTTTATGTATCTTCCACGATCCGTCAGTTGCCAGAACCTCGTTTGTTAGCGTATCCCGGTTTTCTTTTTAAATAATGATTTTATTTCAATAACGTTGTACAGAGTAACGAGATAGAGTTTTATCACCACGCAAGTTAAACGAAGATTCTAACGATTTTCTTATTTACTTAACATTGAGTAATTTAATGATAATTAAGTATCTCCTTAGTAAAATTTAATATAGCAAATCCAAACCAAAAAGGAGCTTGAGTAAACCGTCGAAATGATCTTTTTGAAAAAAAAAAAATTTCAAAGCTAAATGTAAAAAGAAATTCCGCGAAATTTTTTTTGAATCAAATCTAAAATGACTAGTAATTATTATGATAACGTCAATATGACAAAACAAACAAGAAGACCGACAAAAATCGTACTTCAAATTCACAAAATATATTTTTAAAATAATAATTAGGAATATTAAAACTAATGTTATTAATGTAATCTTTTAAAATTACGATTCATCTAAGTCTGTTTAGTTAATAAATTTTTGTTAGTGATAAACTCGCATGGAGTTCGTTAGATTGCATACGCGCCTACACCTATTCTTAAGAAAATTTCTGTAGTAGAAACATCCGTGCGAAAGAATAACTACGAAAGTATGTCTCATTGACTGGATCTCCGATTCTCTTTATTCCCTTAGTTCCGTATGATACTCCAGTAAATTTATGATGCTAGTTAACACAAGTATTCATCATTTCAGCCTATCACTAGTGCACTGATGAACATAGGCCTCCCCCACATATTGCCAAAAGTTTGTAGCTCTCATTTTGGAGGGATTTTGCCATAGTTGCCACCCTTGACAGGCGGATTGGCAAGCGCAGTTTATTTATTCTGATGTTCCAGGAAGATACTGCTGCCCATCTTCTTGATTTAATTTTCCCTCTATCAAAATCGGCAGAAATGTCGTGTCCGGGAAAATGGCGGCGACGTGGTTCGCCACACGTCACGTCTCGTTTTCCACGAGGGCGAAAAGTCGGCCACGTGAGTGGCCTCTGCCTACCCCTTATATGGGAAAAAGGTGTGACTGTATGTATGTATGTAAGTATGTCGACTTTTACGACATCCACGGGATGAGATGGGGTGGTAGTTTCTCTTGGGCCGCTACCACACGGAAGTATTATGTAAGTGCATATATAGTATACTCTCTATATGAATACCATGAAAAGTTAAAATTTCTCAATTAATTAATAAATATGTAATTTTTATCTTAATAGACGAATTTCAAAGCAGAATTACATAAAAATGCGATGTAGCATTTGGAACGAAACAAATATTTAAAAATGTTTCATGATTTTGACATTAGTGTCAGTCGTTTATCTTACTTACGTACACATGTAAGTTATTTTAATTTATTTTTTAGAATTTAATGTAATATTAAAATTGTTTGAATTGTAATTTATTTCAATCAGCGACATTATGCACTCAGCCGGACAGTCGCAATCAGAAAAATTAAAGTGCTCGTCTTTCCGCACGAAAGTCCAATCCATTGTTTCATTGTGCCCCAGTGATATTGTTTATGCGAGCGTCGCAGTCGCAATTCCCGGCGGAGTAGTCGCCATCGCGACGCTGTCCGCGGGCGAGACATTTCACGAGCGGCTGCCCGCCTGACCTTTCGCCACCAGGGACCATGCAAAATGCCATCGCGTTTTCATTTTTTTCCTAACCGCCCGCTCACTCGACAACACTCGATTAATTTTTCACGGTACGCTTGTCAAAATGTGATTTAATATGGCACGCGAGGGTTGACTTGTGACCGCTTTGACGTGTGATGCGTGCAGTCGCGCTTGGCGACCGGACCGCACCGAAATCTGTGAGGGTTATAGAGTCAGAAAACTTACTGAAACTAAAGGATCGTTCACGCGTTGAGATTCGGTCTGGCAAGTGTAGTGTTTGGTTGTTGATGTTGATACATTTGATTCGTGTTACTTTCTATTTGAATTAACAGTACCAAGTCTGTCTTAAGCATATAATACAATTACATAGAAATAATTATGTTTAAAAAGATTTAAAAATAGCTGTGAGTTTAGGTATGAAGAATAAGCAGGATCCCTAGTTTATCTGTCTATGATAAATATTTTTTTGAAATAAGTAATGATTTGCAAGTCATATTAATATAATTTATATATCCACACTACCTAAGAGAATCTACCACCCCATCCCATCCCGTGGGTGTCGTAAAAGTCGACAGAGGGAAATTAAAAACAGGAGATGGGCAGCAGCATCTTCCTGGAACATCTGAATAAATAAACTGCAGTTGCCAACCCGCCTGCAATGCATGGCAACTATGACAAAATCCCTCCGATTATAGAGCTACAAACTTTTGTAGCTATATATGTTCAGCAGTGGACTTGAGATAGGCTGAAACGACGACGACCTGATGGTGCTTACGTTTGCTCGTAACAGATGCAATGACAACCAGAAGTTTGAATAGCAAAGATCTGTGTGGTGTGGCGCTTGTCACCCAGCCCTCCACATCTTATATGCCCAAAAATTTCACTGAATTCAATGTCCTATAAACCAAAAACAGTAATACTAGCACACTACTAACTAGCACTGTAGTCGCGCTACAGTACTACAAAAGTTTAACCGAAACCGAAACTTAGTGTTATTGCATGGTGGCAGAATAGCTGGTACTGCGTTTGTGCCTAGGTGAACTTTCCAGTATGAGTCCTACCAGTAAAACATACAATTCTTCTATAATTTTTGTTAGGTTTTTCTTAATTTTTATTCTCATTCTCGTTTTAATGTATGAAAGTGTTTTTTATGGAAGATAGTGACGAGACGAGCGAATCGTTCACTTTTGCATTTGTTATTAGCAACAACGTTTGCTCTTAACGATTGCTTACCGAAAAGTTCTGCGTTGCACTACACTGCGCCCGTCATACACTATGCCCCACCATAAGACTTTAGTTCTTTAGACTCATATGCCCTGTAATTACAATACTGCTTAAAGGCAAAATAACTGGCACTGTGGTCGTACCTATCTAGACGGTTTCTTGCATAGGAATCCTAACATCAATGTAGTCTGAAAGTAATTTGTTTTAAATAAATCAAGTACAACCAAAAAATAGACGCATTTTCTTAGTTGATAATGAAATTAAAGGTGTTAGGATTTCTTTCTGGTATTTGTTATTTCTAATCAGATTTCTTTCATGTTTTTCTTTTCGGAACATAATACTTGTAACAATCGATATTAACTTGCATTGCTAAATTCTGTGAGCGATGTTACAAGTGTCGGTATCAATAACGGCCAAAAATAGGAACCGCAATTTCCAATTTGCCGCGTCACTCCGGATTCCAATAGGAAGCGGGGATAAATGGAGTCACATTCCAATATGTCACCGAGCGGGGTCCGACCATTTCGCTTTTCGGCATTTGGCATTCGGCATTCGAGATTCGCGGTTACGGATATTCGGGCCGCTCGTACATTCATAGGATATTGGCGCCAACGTGCATTCCTCACCTACCCTCTAATGAGATTCTAAAGGTCTATTCACGTATAACTATTGTGTTAATACAAGTACTTTTATTAAGTAGGTTATGCTTTAAGGGGATTAGTGTAATTAATCATAAAAAGAGGTTCTTTTTAATTTGGTTATTTTGGATAATACTTACAGTAAACATTATTTTAATCTGTGTTAGGTTCAAAAAAGCTACTTCTGCAGCTTTACTTTCTATTTCTTTTACATCATAATTTAATTTATCTCATTCTATTATAACTATAGATAGCGTATTTCTATTACTGATGTTTGAGGGTAACGAGCGCAGTTCAGTTTCACATAGGTTTTTGCAATTTAGAATTTTGGTGACATTACATCTGTAATAAGCAGGCGTGACACCCACACTTACACACTTATCATCAGAAGAATGACTTGCTAGCATCTTCAGTTAGTTCAAGTTCACTTCGCTACAGTTGGGGAGTGTTCGGCACAGTTGCCGCAGTGGTTAAGCACAGGCATCTGCTATGGATATCTGAACACTTTCTGTTCTAGAATGAGCTCAAAAGTAACCAAGTTCAGGCTTACGTAATTAATGATAAACAAAAAATAAAATGAGAAACTAAAATAAGTAAATAGTTTGGCCTTTACTTAAGGTTATTATCATAGTGCTTAGTGTTAATTCACGTAATTTTTACATAACAAAGGATCTAAAGTACACGAGTCGAAAAAATATCGGTATGACTGTAATAGTTAATGTCAGTCAAATTGTTTTACCGTTCGCCTCCATTTCGATGTTGCATTGAATTTGATGACGGTTTGTTTTCATGTGTGGTGAAAAAAGAGACCAATGACTATATCATGAGTTGATAGGGAGAAAGAGAGTGAGAGTGATAAAGACAATCAAATACCAGTTAAATAAGAGATATACATAATACGCGTATATAGAAAAAAGGTGAAAGGCCTAGCAGAGCTTTTCAGAAAGACATTAGGCAATCTGCACACGGACGGCATGCGCGTCACGTTAGTCGTTATTGCCTGTACAGCGCCGCCTTTGCCCGTTCTGATTTGAAATATTTTCACGAAACCACTCATACGTAGCTCGCAAACACGCGCCCTGTAAGACGGAATAGGTAATTTTGATATTTGATATAATAATAGAGGTTTTCATATTTTGTTAAAAGTAACGCAGCCAGTAATGATTTGCTATCCAATGTGTTTCTTACATAAAATACTAGCTAGAGCTCGCGAATACTTCCTCGTGGAATTAGTTTATTTTTAATAAACTCTTTGATTTTCCGTAATAAAAAGTATCCTATCCTGTCTCCAGGATGCAAGCCATCTCTGTGACAAATTTGGTCATGAACGGTTTAACGGTTGAGCCGCGAAAAGGTAACAAATAGACAGGTAACAAAGGGACAGAGAGATTTACTATCGCATTTGTAATATTGAGTGTCTATAAGGATGATAAGTTCAGTATTATTTCTAGTGCCTGTTATATAGTTCATCTTGATCATAGTTAAATCTTAGTGGTATGTTAATTCTTGATGATCTTCTAATATATATATATTTATAATATATTATAAAATATAAAAGACGATGCCCATACACTAAAATGTCTCTTGTATTGTGAGTGCGTTTGAAATTAATCTCACGTGCGCAGCGCAACTCAACCCGAAAATCAACAATTTTTCTTTTTGCACTAATGTTGGAGAAATCGAACTCAGGACTTGCGGCGTAGGAGCCAGGTACTCTAACTGATACCACGCGGTCGTCGGTATATGCTTTTGTTGTAAACACGTCTTTAAATTTCAGATAATGAAATACTTTACCAAATTATCACTTATCCACGTCAGTTTCCTCGTACTGTTATGGTTTCTGAATGGTTATAATTGACGATGACAATGACTTTTTCTGATTAGAATAGTTAGATTGTTATTGGTTTCGGTCAAGATTTGAACTCGGAGCCGTGGCGATTGTTGTCATATCTATTGCATTAATATTTATTGCATGTTAACTGCCTAATACAGAACTAAGAGCGTAACGTATGTGAAGTCTGCCAGCCCGCATTGGAGCAGCGTGCAGATTTTTGCTGGTTCCAAATCCCTCTCAGAAATTAGATGAGGCCTGTTCTCAGTAGTGGAACATTTATCAGCTCGATATTATCCCCTCAACTACCACGGAGTATTTTTTAACGAGGTTCTCATAACAAATTTCCGTCTAGATCTAAAGTATTAAATTCAATCGTTCGTCGCATGGCTATGACTCGCGGATCCACGGTATGGAAGCCTCTCACGTGGCGAGAGGGTAATCGTTTTGTAGTGGCGCGTTTGCACCTCATTGTGTGATCCGAGGCAATCGCGGCCGCGCAGGTTCCTCGCGTGCCTACTCTAATGCGTTATGTCGCAGTCACGGGTTACCACATGTTGTATTTTCACCGGGAAATTCTTATCTGCATTTTCGGTTCTGATATACGACCATTAAAAAGAGATTATGAATCTATAATTGAACCTTAGTTTTGTATTCTAACTTCTATTCTTTATGCGAGTGTCCTAAGACCGAATTTGGCATAGCAGGGGTACTAGTAATGCTGCAGTAGTTACATTATCATATCCTTTTAAGCTGCTTATTGCATAGATATCTTCCTAAGCTGGCATATAATACGATGTTTGAGTTTGTAGTAACAGGGGCTTCAGATTTAAAGATATTAGATTATTAAACAAATTTAATGAAGCCTGTTGACGACGTGGATGAATGTCCAAAAAACGTTTTAATAAATTTGGTTAAAAACATTAATAAATGTTATCTTATTAAAAGTAACGAAACCCCAATATGATGGTAGTATAGTCTACATAGAACAGTATTCCGAAAGAAAAAGTAAATTAATAATTTAATATCTAAAATAACACAAGTTTAATCCAATATAACTGCGTTTATTCACAAATGCGCTTAAGAGAATCCGGCGTTTAAAAACGCTGAAACTTAAAACCGTTGTAGTAACTACATAGATAAATCCGTCTATAGTAAAGTAAATAGTGTGCATAGATAGATATTAGCACAAGGAAAGCAAATATAATAGTTTCTTATAAAAATTCGTAAAAGTAGAAATTACCTTATATAAGAAAATCAAAAAGTAAGGAAAGTAGTTATAATGTGGCTTTTAAGAAAGCCATTATGAAGCCCCGTGTGGAGTTAAATGTATTCAAAGTATAGTCGACCAGACTACGTGCTATATTTTTTAAATTTTTATTTTTATACACCAAATTTTTGTTTGTTCGACTATAATAAACAATAATTAAGAAGCAAATACTTAATCACCTTCATCATCATTTCAGCCTATCACTAGTCCACTGCTGAACAGAGGCTTCCCCCGTAAAAGTAAAGTTTCAGCCTATAAATGTCCCACTGCTGAGCACAGGCCTCCTCTCATTTCTGAGAGGGTTTTGGAGCTAGGAAGAATCCGCCACGCTGCTCCAATGCGGGTTGGCGGACTTCAAATGTCCTCGAAATGTTTCTATTCCTCGGACATGCAGGTTTCCTCACGATGTTTACCTTCACAGCTAAGCACGTGGTAAATCAGCACTTAAAATTGTAGAAGAATTTTAGAGGTGCTAGCACCGGGGATCGAACCCAGGTTACTCGCTTACTATGAAATTAAAGGCGAGCACATGGCCACAAAAGTAAGTAGCTCTCATTTTGGGAGGAATTTGCCATAGTTGCCACTTTCGGTAGGCGCGTTGGCAACCGGAGTTTATTTAATCAGATATTCCAGATTTCCTGCTGCTCATCTTCTGGTTTTTATTTTCCCTTTGTCGACTTTTACGACACCCACGGGATGAGATGTGGTGGTAGATTCTCTTAAGCCACTACCGGGAACTGTCATCAGATGCCCTCTACCTACCACTACAATACTACGACAGACAGTCGTCGCAGTAGTCTGTCGTAGTCTATAACGCTTGATAATGCCTCAACGTCGTGTCGTGTTCTCGACTTCAGTGGTGTATATTACCTAGTGATAGTATTGTAGTGGTTGGTGAAGGGTATCTGGAGGCGGTTCCTGATGGCGGTGTTAATTTGCTTGTGCACGCTAGGGCGTGCGGTGCTCTTCAAAACATTAGGTAATATACACCATTTTATATTTTGCATGCGGATCTTAGCAAATTAACTTACTTTCCATCATCGTAGTAATTTAATATTTTAATAAACGTTATAAGCACTATAATTAGGTTTCGACCAAAAGTTAAGTGTATAATATATGCGATATCCGGAATCTTTTAAAACTGTTTTGGTAACCCTGATGTCACGTCTAACAAGCACTTGAAGCAATCGTAATACCTTTCACGTTATTACAAACCCGATTTTTATGGAGCATGTTAAGCAGTCGTGTTCTGAATAGAATTTCGTGACATACGAATGGAGAGTTATTTTCGTTTAATAAAAGAAATGTGGTATATCACATTTGTACGATTTAAATTCCATTAAATCACCGAATAAGAGTATTTTTAAAAATATTTGCACAGATATTATAAGCTGTGTGTCGGCAGGCGCATAATTGTCCCCATGGATATTGTAAATACCACAAAACGCAAATGCCACAAAATTGGTGGCCTCTGCCAGATGGCGGAATCTAAAATATGCTAGACAGGTAAGCGTCTGGCATTACTATCGCTAATCTGTCTGCCGAATGTGGAGATTACAGCTTTTTATTTTATTTATTTTATCTTTATTGATTACATTTACAGTAAAGTGCCCAAAGGCGTACTTCATGCTTAAAGCATTCTAACCCAGGGCTGAGAGTAAACACTAAAAGGCCGGCAAGGCATCCGCAATTCCTCTGAGAATGCGAATGTTAATGGGCGACGGTTATCGCTTACGATTAGGTGAGCCGTTGGCCCGTTTGCCCTCTCTTCTGTAAAGGAAAAGCGAAGGCTGTTCCCCAAATACCACAGAAATGACATAAAATGTAAAATACAGACAGTTCACGCCTTTTTCCCCACTCACGGAGCCACTTCTCGCCCTCACGGGGAACGAGACGTGACGGGTTGCGAACCACGTCGCCGCCATTTTAGTACGAGTCTAATAATTCTTACTCCGCATTCCCACGAGCAGTATAGTGACAGAATTGTTATACTGCACGGCTGTCCGTACAATACCTTAGTCCCCTCTTAAGACAACTCGGTAGGTAAGAAGTAGGTGCTATTCTATTCTGCCGGACATCTATCGGCTAAAAATGTATAATACACTTAACTATATATATTTAAAAGTGTACATTATGTTTGTACATATTTATAGTTCAGTGTATTACAACAATACTAACTACAAACATATATTTAAATGATTATAAATATGGTATGTATGTAATACAGTATTCTATTATAAAACGAAATCAGAATATAGCTGTGACGATGATGATAATTATTATTTTTCAAACTACAACTTTTGTAATTAATGGAGTGTTGCCTTAGCTTGGGTGTTTATACGACGAAGTAGAGTAGTTTGTTTACTGCTTATAACTCAGTTCATATGGATTATACAGAAGTGTGTTTATAAAAATTTAAAAGTATTCTGTAAGTATTTGAAAAATGGTTACTGATTTTTATTGGTGGTAGATTCCGTTGGAATCCGTCTAGATGCAGGTACCACTGCAGGGCCTGTTATTCTGTCTGGAAGCATTAGTTTGCAAATATCACTGTGTTTCGGTCCTAAGGGCACTGAAAACTGGCGTATGAGACTTGAGAACAGATGTGGATGAGGGGGTATGTGCAGCGGGTGCCACACAGAAATGTTATGGATGACACGGCATTTGTTATTATGGGCATGGACATTTTCTACTAAATACTGTACGTAAGGGTGCAACCACATGGTTTACTTCTAATAGAGGTCATAAACACATGAATTAATGCTCGATGAAGAATCATGGTATTAAACCCCAAAAGACTATGGCAAAATGTTTCGTCACCAGTTATAGAATCTTAGGTTTTTGTAACTAAACGCATATGGAAGTGTGGTATATCCCCGGTAGAGCCTTCCTATTAAAATGCTACTACACAATCTAGCGTGCGAATTTAAAACTAAATTTTTAAACGCAGGATAAAAACTCCTCCAGCTGCCAAGGCGGCGGGTAGTCCATAGATTGGCTCGAAATACCTAGAGAACTGTCATCATTTTAGAAAAAAAAAATACGATTAAAATCTTGCGCAAGCCGACAGAGGGTTTTTGTGGCGACAGATGTGCGCGTGCGCGTTACTCACCTGTCCCACGTGGCCAAGAATAATGGCAGTCACAAAGGAGCCTTAATATGCTATTGTTGTCATCGTACCGTGCTTTAATTTCCCTAGACATCGAATCGCCAATTTTAATCTTCAAGACAATATTGATACAGCAAGAAAAATGCATGTCACCATATTTCTGAAGAAGAAGAAGAATTGTCTGCTATGATATATATTTTACAGAGTAATCATTAATACTAACAATTTCACTTTATTTTGTTTGTGATGGTATGGCTTGTCTAGCTAGCCAATTCTAAATTGATTTCAACGAAAAAAAATAAGAATTATACCAATTTCGAAGGATTGACATCGATCAAAGCAGAACTAAACTGTGGTGGTGGATACTAAAATAACAAAGAATAAATAAATTAGTCCGATTTACTTTCTTTAGGACTGTTATTCAAATTGGAGTAATGTAATTTTTAATTTAAAGTAACTTTACGGATTTCATCGCGTTTAATTTTGACTATTTATAACCCGACGTTTCGAGCGCTTTACAGCACCCATGGTCACGGGTAGACTGAGGTGACAGATGCTTCACATCAGCTCGACACTAGAAAAGCTGCTTTGGAAATCCTCTCCCTTTAGCATTTTTAGAATCCGCTCCCTTTAGCTCCCTTTAGAAAGTCTGTAGTTTGCGACTCTGTGTTCTGAATCATCTCAACCATAACATTAGATTTGAAAAACTATAAATTCTTGCAAAAGAACACCGATTCCTCCCAAGGATGATTGAAATTGAAAAAAAAAACATCCTAATTTTAATAGGGAAGATGGTTGGGTACCACCACCGGCTTGGGATCCTATTATTAACAAAATTTAATCAAAAACCAAGCATGCCACTGTAAGAATTCAAGACACAGTAAGCTCTTTCTGCGTAGATCCGACCAAAAATAATAATTAAAAGTTGAAGGTACCTTGAGTTATCTATGACATCAGGACATCAGTCACCTCAGTCCTATAACCGAAAGAAGACTGAATTAATCCCTGAGATTCCTCGAAATTTGTAACTTTTTTATTTTCATGTAAATGCATGCATTGGATACAAATTAAGTGAAAATACAAGCAAAAATCAATCGGACGTTTTTGTTTCAAAATTTAAGCTCTTAGGTATATCTAAGAGTATGCCGTTTAGTCTTGACAAGCCTTGAAAGCAAGGGCCTAAATAATACTATAATCGAATACCAGAGTAAAATCAGACTGACTAAAATCTTTGTCAACATGTAAAATCGCGTTGATCATTGTGTGTGATAGGAGATGACTAAGGAAAATGATAAACCAGCCTCTGAGCTTTCATCCACATGAGCTTATAAGTTTTTTTTTATTGTATAAAGTGACAAAACGAGCAAAACGTTCACCTGATGGCAAGTGCAACGTCCGCCCACAACAAATGCTGAACCCAGAATATTTCTGTGTGACACCACATTGCGTCCGTCACCCTGAGACATCAGTCCCAAATGCCCAGTGATTAAGCTAGCTCACAGTGCCCTTCAAACCGAAACACAGTAATGCTTACACGCTACTGCTTCACGGCAGAATAACTGGCCCTTGGGTGGTACCTACCTAGACGGATTCCTGCATAGGAATCCTACCACCAGGCGAAGGCTGTCCATGGACTAGGGTTATAGTAGTTACTATTAACGTATACGATGAAGAATGAAGAAGAGATATAGCACTGTCTATTTTTTTGTTCGTCAGTTTTATAATGAAAGATTGTTCTTTTGGACATTAAGTAAATTAGTAATCTATGGATTAATTATTGCTAAGTTTTGCTGTAATCAAGAAATAACTATGCTTGTAATTGCAACCGGATATGATTTCTTTTGGTGATAGATCAACAAAAACTATAAGAAAAAGAGTCCAATCCAGAAAACTAAGTCCAGTTTTGAAATTTTTATAATCTCAGGGATTAAATTCACAAGTTGCATTCTCATTATTCTTATTATTAATATTGGATTTGATGATATTAATAACACCAGTCTTTCATTCCGATTTCTGATAAAATTATTTTAAATTTTAAGGCATTCAATAAATAAAAATTTCCCAAACCCATAAAATTACCAAAGTAGTAAAATTACCCAAAACCATTAATGCCCGAATTTCATTCATAGAGCACGCACATGTAAAAAATTAAGCATATTCGTTTCCATTCGTTTACCTGCTTGTAAAGTGACCGGGTCCTAATGATTTATTACGTAAGAGTATTTTGTTATTTTAACGCAACTTTAACAAAAGACGAGTTATGGTGCATTTACTTGTCATAGGTGGTCAATTTTAAATCTCCAATAGTGTTATTGATTATTACTTTACAGTTGTGTTTAAATATGCATTTTTAGGATAAGTCATACTTTGTGCTTGATATGACAAGGTGGACTGAATAATACTCGTAAGAATGCAGATACAAAAATACAGCGTCAGATCCTCTCAGATCTACATTTTCAATCTTCTTAACTTTATGCAATTCGGAGCAGGAACCAAGTATTTTAGAAACTAAATGTATGATGACGAAATTTACAGAAACAATATGTGAAATTGAGGAGACCAAAGTTTATTGGCTCAGTATCATTGTAAGTATGCACCATTGCATTAAAAATTAATACGTATGCTAGCGTGTACGGGGCTCCCTTTCTTACTCCCGCCTACCTGGCGGCTCCTCGCAAGCGTCGTGAGCGCACTACGCAGAAATGCACAATAGATGTCGATTTTTTTTAACGATCCGACTTTAAGCGCACTTTTTCGGCACAAATTCCAAAAGCACACCTGGTCGGAAACGGGCCCCGGGGGTCCGTGCACTGATTGATAGAGGTCTCGGGATTTTCGCATTACAATACCAGAAAAATCTGCGCTCTGTTCGATCCGTCCGAAGTCGGCGTCGTCGAGTCTATAAAACAATCAATGATACAGTTTTGTGAATGGAACGTGAAACAATGATTGCTTTGTGAATGCCTGCTGGTGGGTGGGCATAACGTATGGTGAATTATTGAACGTCTCAGCTGGACAATTGAACGTTTGCAAGTGTTGCTGGTCCTCGTTAAATCAAATTGCAGTTGCTTTCACGTCTAAGTTTGGTTATGTGTTAATTTTACATACATACATACATAAGATCACGACTGTATATAAGGGGTAGTCAGAGACTGGGCGCTCACTGCAAAAACAGATCACCGCCACAATCCACGTTTCACCAAAACAATATAATGCACTTGATGTGATAGGTGGTGAGCCCATCGCCACCATGCGCTGTTGGGTGCACAGTGCAGTTTAATTCCTTACTCGCCTTTTACGTGATCCATTGGATGAGATGGAGTGGTAATATTCTTTTAACGAGCCGCCACCACAAGGCTAATTTTATGAGGTATATTACCATTATTCCAGCATGCCACTAGTGTACTGTTGAACATAGGCCTAAAAGAAGTTTATAAATCACGATCCCCATTTCGGCATCTTCATCATTCAACATATCGAGGTTGGCTCAAGCTTTTCTAAAATTAAAAATTAAGTGGATATTTTCAAGTCAAAATAATCCCTGTTAAGTCAGGCTGATACATAATCGCAATACCACGCGGGTACCTTAACCTGGCACATTTTCCGTGTAAATAAGCTGAATATTGACTATAAACTACTGCAATATACCGATTTTAATTTGTACTATTTAGTTTGTAAATCTTTGTCGTTTCTAGTGTAAAAATAATTTCATTGAGCAGAAATTCGAATGAGTCGCTTTAATCATTATTTGATTAGTTCTTGATTAGATCTTCTCTTCTGTTTTTCCAGCCACTGCTAATAGATTATAAATTACAACTGTTTTCTTATACTCGGTAATTAAGTCAAAGCTTATTATACAAATATGAGAAATTAATTTGATTTATACTGAATGAATTGATTTTTTCGGTCGAATTTTACTACTGTCGCGGGACTTGACGCGGCGCGTGTCCGCCATAGGGCAATCTTATGGTAACAAAGATGTTACAGCTTTTAAGAAGACTGCTTACTGCTTTATACATTAAGCCAAGTTTAACCATCATTAAATCCATCGCAGGATACAGCATAATATTCGGAGTTCTACGTACGCTCCAAAACATTAATTTGATCGATCTCATTACGAGTATGCAGATGTGTAAAGATTAGATCCCACAAAATAAAGCCGAGTCCCGCAGGAGTGATTGCCGGCATCTACTGCCACTGCCTACCTCGGTAACTGAGCAGATTTTAATCTCAGATAAGTGGAATGTGCTGAGAACAGTTTACATAAATTTTAAAGTTAACACTTTGTTGAAAGCTAACATGTTCGATTATGAATAGCAATTTTAAGGACGTTGTTGTATTACGAGATCCTCGTCGATATTTTTCAACATTTCATGTGTTGATATCGTAAAGATTTATGAATGTGAAGATCGGTAGTAGCATGTTTATAGCAAGGAATAGTACCATCGATTATTGTATTGCAAAAGCTTTCAAGTTATTGTTAACATCTTAGCGTCTGGCATCTTTCATACAGAAGAAGAGTCGACGAAATAAAAATTACAGAATAATTTTCTTAATGATTTATTCTTAAGCAATTTAAATATGCAGACGTGACTCGTGCGTATTCCGTTGTGTGTTTATGTAGTTTTAGTTTTAATCATGTTGATTTATTGTTAGTTACTTTGTGTAAGTTACTAACATCAAAAGCTCTTGATTTTATTCTATTATTTTCAGTTTAATACCATAAAAAATATCAAATTCTTCTTGTTTTATTGTTCTCCGAACAATCTTGAGCATTCAATTAAAACACACAATCATAATTAATGTTAATGTAAGTATTATTTTAATAGTTTTATTCTTAATTAATAACAAAAAATCCTATGTAGGTTATAAGATTCATAACACAAGTTCTAGCCACCCTAAAAATGGAGTGAAAAGAGACGTAGACGAGAAGAAATAATGAAATATCTTCATCCAACCCTTCTAATTAATAGCCATCACTGTCTGCTCCACTCTCGAGGGCTGACAACGTTTTCAAGTTTTTTAATATGCTTCCTCACCTCCGTAAAACAGAAAGGATAATTGCTTTTTTCCTCTGCTAAGTTTCAAGTCCTCCCCGGGCGCCAATCTCGCTACAATTAGGAAAGTTTGCGATGTTTTACTGTTGAGGAGGATTCTGATGTAAACTTCGAGAAATATAAACCCTTGAAGTTAAACACGGGAATACGCGTGATTTAAGCTGTACTTTTTTATCGAGGCAGGCGGCTTGAGAACCGGTATTATAATGGATTGCATTGACAGGCACTTATCGGCTTATCCAGGTCTTAATAACTGCCTTATTCTGTTGCGAAATCCATGGAACGACTTGTGCTGGATGGATTTTCGTATGCCGCTATCACATGGCACATAATTATTATTTTATATTTATTCATTTTATTCCTAGAACTCTTAGGAGCACTTCGCACAGCAGAATAAAAATGAATTGGAGGACGCAATAGAGATTTTATTTGAGACCTCCAATTTTTTTACTTTCCATCTGTCGCGAATCTGAAACAGCTATTGCCACGATTATTTTTATACGTTCATATATAGTCGAAGGATAGGATATGACTTATGACCCTATTTCTGAGCTTAAGGAAGAATGTTTCAGTGAGAACAATACAAACGAGTAGTTAATTACGAGTATATTGAGATGTATTTTTATAAACATTCAAAAGAAATTGAATTTATAACTTATCTGATAAGAAGATTGAATTTGCTGCATTTTAAGGAGTTTGGTTATATTAGGTTCGATATTACTTAAAAAAACCGTAAGTCGCTGAGTTCAGCATGGAGCCTATTTCTCTTTTTACTTACCAACGTTGCTACAGCACTAATCCCGGGTACAGTTGCGAAATCGGCTACTGTAGTAAAATTTACTTGGTAGCGATTGTTAAATTTAATTTTTAATTCCTCATTTGTCGTCAGTTCTATTAACTGGGATGATCCTCTTGTGTTGACATTTGAAAAAGCATTTAAAACCTTTATTTTTAAGTGGCCTAAGAAGCCTTTGTGAAGCCTGTCATAGCCGGTGCGAGGGGACCTTAAGGATGACCTTAGTAACTGACAAAATATTTTTTAAAGAAACTTCCTTTTCGTCACAAAACGTTTGCAGTGTATTAAATATCGTTCCTCCATTTGTATTTGTTTACAAATTTGTAGCAAACAATAGTTCTTGATATATTTTCTCATCTTTGATGAACCTCACGTATGACAATACTCTACAATGCTCCATTGGTTTGTAAAGTGGACTCATGAAGCCAAATTGAAAATCTACAGATCATCTGTAGATGCACAATGATTCTTCAATGTTTTCAGCTATCTCATCAATTCGTCTGTACAGAACTATTCACCACAGGAATTATTCGGATAATATCTGCAGCTGGTTTATAGAGCACAGTGGTTATTATTTATTTTACGGCTGGTAAAATTAAATCTTTGCCAATATAATGTTTATAATACAAAGTCTCTTTCTTAACACATTGTATTATCTTAGCTATGTATTTGTGCATTTGTGAATATATATGTAGGTATATGTATTTGTGTGTGTGTTTTATGTATGTGTTTATTGATTTTATGTATGTAGATATGTGTATGTGGATAATGTTTATGTTATATATCTTTGTCATCTTTTAGTACCACCAATGAGTTTTTCTGCTATCCCAAAGGTTGGCTAGTATAGAATGCATATAGCATTATGCCCGCCTATTGTACCTTTACTTTTATGGTCAATAAAGATTAAGTAAATAAATTTGGTTTACCTGTTGCAAATATCAGATATTGGATGAAGCTTGAAGTCCGTCATCGTCTTGCTTAAAAAAGGATGAAAAAAAGTTTTTAAATATTTGGCTGAATATCGTAACTACTTCTCTTGAATGTCTTGAAAATAGTTCACGTCTTTGTCTTTCTTCTTGCCGTGTGGTGGCGGCTTAAGAGAATCTACCACACCATCTCATCCCGTGGGTGTCGTAAAAGTCGACAGAAGGTAAATAATGACAAGGAGATGGGCAGCAGCATCTTCCTGGAACATCTGAATAAATAAACTGCGGTTGCCAACCCGCTTGCCAGGCGTGGCAACTATGGCAAAATCCTCCAAAATGAGAGCGACAAACTTTTCTGCCAATCTATCCTGTGTTTAGCAGTGGACTAGTCATGGGTTGAAATGAATGATGATGATGATGATTTGTCTTTCTTATTCAGGTGTATTTTAATAAAGTAATCTTGAATCCTAGAAGGTTTCATTGCTGTATTTGAAAATGCTTTTTGACAAATAATTTAATTGAATTTTCGCACACGTGTTAAAATTATGACAGTACATAAAATAACAAAAATCAACCAATATTAAAGTTTACTTTATTTTAGTTCGTAATTAGCGTGTTTTTTGTTTTTTTGAGACTATATTTTTTTAATCTGCCCACGCCCGCCACGTGTTTAATCTCGCCCCCGCCCCCCTGAAAGTCTCAAACGCCCATAAGGGGGTGTTATCGCCCACGTTGAGAACCTATGTGCTCATAAGTTGTTTAAAAAGCTTCATACCATTGAGGGACCGCGCGGCCTAGTGGACAGAGTATCTATCTGTAGACTTCTAAGTCTAATTGAGGACTAAATTTGAAACAGAAGAAAATTAAAAATGTAACATTAAAATATTAGTAAACTTCTGGTGTGTTTGAAATAAAAACATCTATTAATTATTTTTCACTATTTTTTATACAAAAATATAAAAAAAAGTAAAGTAACAGTCTATAAATATCCCACCGCTGAGCACAGGCACAAAACCTCTTATTTCTGAGAGGGTTTAGAGCCGGGAAGGGTCCGCCATGCTGCTCCAATGCGGACTTCAATATCGTCAAAATATTTATATTCCTTAGATAAGGAAATTTAAACATACATTATTCTCAAAATCCGAATTTCTTTTTTTAATTTAGACTTGTTTAAAACTCTTACGAACGTCAAAACAAAACGGAAACGGTTCGAAAAATAAAGCCTAAGACAACAACCGGCAAGAAACTCTGGGGTCCTTATTTTTTCCTTCATTATGTAATTACATAATTTATAATTATTGTTCATACTTATAAATTATATAATTACATAATGAAGGGACATAATAAGATAATGAATACTGTTTTAGGTAAATTTTACATGGTTACGTGAAAAAGGTATTATACACATATATTATTTTATCTCATAAGGTCTACTTTTGCATAAACAATTTTAGTAATAACAGCTTGTAGTGGATCAACGAGATAATATAAAAAAAACGTAAGACATGGACAATCCTTTGCTCTGAAAATTGAATAGTTGGATTAGGCGAAGTACTGGGGCTGAGTTAGGGTTGCTCCTGGGACGACCTCCGAAATTGTTTGTAGGTTTAGGTTTCATATGATTTTTCTTTATAAAGAAGTTGTAGCAAAACCTAACAACTTCTATAGTAATATATATTTTTTTTGTTAATATACAGTGCATAGTAACGCAAGTATATACAAAAGAAAATATCTGTTTTGATTTTGATTACCAAAACCCCCGTGTTATTTAGTGACTTATTTTTAGATTTAGATACTTATTTTTCATTATTAGAGTCAACACTATTGTGAGTTACCTGTTAAAAATATATTCATACATAATTAATTTTTAATATTAGGTCTGTCTGTATTAGTTGTATATCACAGCCCTGGATATGAGTTCAGGTACATATATTGTTGGACGCTCAGAAGCTGATTACGCGTACTATTGTGTCGCAGCCAAAGGACACAATTAAGTATTAGGCTCGGTTTATGGCTAGGTTCGATCTAGTGTATATCGGATTTAACTGAAGAGGCTCGGCGAGGTATGTATTTTAATAATTTAACTTTACATACACGATACATATTTGAATATATTATATACTAGCGATCTGCCCCGGCTTTGCACGAGTAGATAGATATAAGAAAGATAAATTAGTACTTTATTTGGACAAATAGAACAACAACAATCCTTTCACAAACATTTTTTTAGCGACTATGCTCATCGGCGGCCCGCAGCTGGTCAGGTAAGATTAAGTTACCAAAATCTTGTTTTATTTATGGGAACATAAGCCATGAAAGTGTAGTGGCTCAGAGCTTCCTTGTTAACAATATTTGATGTCGTGTTAGCAAAATAAAAAGACCGCTCTCAACCGCTGCGCAAAGGGAGTTGCGCATCTCGACGATGCCCGACTCGCATAAAACCGGGCTCCGCGGCCTTCGAGACCGCGGCCGCTGTATTTATTATAGAGCGTTTCAAAGTTATAAATTAATAAAATATATACATAATTAAAATTACAAACCACTATTCAATTGTTTCTAGTTTACAAAAAATAAAATGAGTAGGTAGCCAATTAATGGAACTTAGTCTAATCGTACGTAGCGCGGGCGAGCGTATGACTGGTCGCTCACATCGCAGCATTTTTCTTACTTTCATCATTTTTATACCCGTCGTAACTTCTAAACGATAGGTCCGATTCGAATAATTTAAAGAGGAATTAACATGTACATAATCAACCTTGACCTAAAACTATTTAGTAATTTAAGGATCAATATTATGATACGAATCTCACCATCTTTCGATTCTACCCGTGTTTTGATTGACTAATTTGAACAATAAGTGGTTATTGTGACTTAACTATAATATTTAGACATATAGCCTCCCGGACTTTATTGTGAGTAATGATGAGTAGGTACTATGAAAATGTATATTATTTTATTTATCATCAATAGTTTTTGCAGCACGCCAAAAAATGACTTTTATCATCATAGCAATTTTCGTAGGTATCTCAGTATTTTATTAAATTAAATATAACCTATGTTAAACGTTGATAATGTAGCTGTATATAGGTAAAAGAATTTTTAAAATCGTTTCAGTAGTTTTTGTGTTTATTTATTACAACCAAACATACTAAAAATCAAATCTTATCTCTTTATAATATTTATTATTATATTATATTTTATATATATATTTTATACGTATTTATTTTTAATTTTTGCTCTTTATTACTACGCCCTTAAATATATGGTAACAATAGGCATATTTGAACCGTGGAAGCTCAGGGCCGGGCGCCTACCTTAAACTGTGTATTGTACGCGAATAACCTGAGATAAATCCCTGGTTTTGGCACCTCTTATAGACATTAAATTAAATACATATAATGTGCATACAATATTGTAACCATTCTTTAAGTCTAAAAATCATTCCTATCATCAATGATCGCTTAGTTTTGAAAAGTGATCACGAACTAATCTCTTTAAAGGCCATTTGTTTGAGGATTTTCTTATCTCCAGGCAGGGGATTCGAGAAAGTGCAGCCGGAATAGCAAAGGAGTTACAGCTGAACCCAGTAAAAAACGACGGAATGCTTATTATTAGTTGAGAGGCGTAGAACTCTTTCACGAATTAATTGAAGATCTCGAAATTTATCTTTAATATATGAATGAGAAGTCGAAAAAGGCAGAATCTTAGAATTGCGCTTTTGTTTGATAGTAAGTAATTTCAGGTAATTACGATAGACAGAAATATAGTGATACGAACCTGATACAGTTTAGAGCTTACTAAGAAGATGTTCAAGTTTGTGTAATACACATCTGCATAATCAATAATAGGTAAAATAGGTGTCTGTCTGCACGATCATAATCTTTGTCTCGATAGGAAGAACTGTGGAACATAGGCGTCAGTGATGTGTACACCCCAATTCAATGATTGCCCCTTAGATTTTTTACCTGGCTAGAAAACGGTTTCAAAATTCCATTGTAATAGAATCAAGATAGATTTAATAAATTAGTCTTAGATAGTATTCTCGAACTGCCCAAATTCATTACTTGACATTTTGTTGGATTGAAAGAAACATAACGATTTTACCAATCACTTCAGCTTTAAAGGTTTTTTTTTTAATTTTCCAATGTCATTTAGGAGTTCCTCAAAACTAGAATGCATATAAATTTATATGTATGCAAAGGGTGCACATACATATATAATAGCAATGCACATAAATATAAAAATGTATAAAATTATTATTCTGTAATTTACTTTAAAACGTACATAATATTAATTATATTATAGGAAAACAAACATTTAAAAATTATGATGATTTAAACTTTCTATTAGTATTACACAACTTAATTTAACATATTAAGGCAGTGTAAATAGTACAGGTTAGTAACAGAACGGCACAAAATTGTGGTAGAATATGTAATAGGTGTTTTAAAATATTGTTTAATTTCCACGAATACAATACAAAAACTTGACTAAAAGTGCATATTAAATTACTAGATATTCTAAAACAAGAGACTTTATTGCACTCAATTGATGAACACTTCTTTGTATTTAAAAAAAAATACGGAAAATCGGATCTCTGTATTTCCATTCCGACACAACAGTTAGTCCATCCCTTTCAATAGACAAATCTGTTACTTCACATTTTTGTATGCAACCGCTTTAGCTTAATAGTTTTAGTGTCGATTAAATTCTATTCTATTCTATTCTAAAATATAATGTAAAGACTATTTGGTATATCGCATAAAATAGAAATGACCTAAGTTTGCATTTGCAGATGAACAATAAGGGGTAGTCGTCGTATACAAAACTTGGCAAAACTCGCTAAGTAATTGCAGACTAGTTAACAAGTGCGGTGGCATTGCACGCCACTTAAGTGGTAAATTCGAGGAAGCTGTCATCTGAACACAACTCGTTGCAATCGCTGAAGTGGTCTGCTAACGAACACGCGTGTCAAAGCGAAACACTTCATTAGGTGAGCGACGCTCTTCGCCCGCCCGCCGCTCCGCTCCGGCCCCCGCTCTCGGCCCCGCGCCCGCTTCACCCTCTGCTCCTTACTCCAACCTCTATTTAGTGGGCGTCTTACCGACTTCGCTGCGCTAATTAGACGACGCCGACTCTCCTCTCATTAGTGGCGAAATTATGCAGTTTGCTGGAATTCGGGTTAAATGTGAGGTCGAGGAGTCGAGTTCTGAGAAAAATGTAAAATATTCTGTACTATCTGTGCGACGACACTTCATATTAATCAAGAAAGTTTCTTTTCAGTCGATTATATTATAGAAAGATGTTTTAAAATTTCTAGCATGAATAAAATTAGTAGTGATAGGTAAAAAGATTATAACATTCTTAGATAATTTTAAGGTGGCAGGTAAGTTTAAGGTTATACCGATAGGCAGAGTAGCACCAGCGGCTAAGGTACGGACAGCCTTTCTTCCTGCAGAATAACTCTATAATAGGCAATGCTGTTCCTATACTCCTCGTGGGAACGCAATGGGGAGTAAGAATTTTTTGACTCGTATCAAAATGGACGGCGACGTGGTTCGCCATCCGGCACGAACCGATGCTATAAAAAAAGTAAAGTTTCAGCCTATAAATGTCCCACTGCTGAGCACAGGCCTCCTCTCATTTCTGAGTGGGTTTTGGAGCTAGGAAGAATCTACCACGCTGCTTCAATGCGAGTTGTCGGACTTCACATGTCCTCGTAATATTTCTATTCCTCGGACATGCAGGTTTCCTCACGATGTTTTGCTTCACCGCTAAGCACGTGGTAAATCAGCACTTAAAATTGAAGAACAATTTTAGAGGTGCTGGCACCGGGGTTCGAACCCAGGTTACTCGCTTACTATGAAATTAAAGGCGAGCACTAGGCCCCTGAGCTACCACGGCTCAACCCGTTTCATGCGAGAACGAAAAGTGGGCTAAGTGAGTGGTCTCAGCCTACCCCTTATATGGGTAAAAGGCATGACTGTATGTGTATAATATGAATGATTATTTTTTTATCAAATTTGAATCATAAATAAACATAGAGAAGTGGCTAATTAAAGTACCGGAACCAAAAAAATGTGTTGAGAAAAGTGAACGATAAAATTCCCTTCTCATTTAGGTAAGCGGGCGAAAACCGGTATATTTGTAAGTAGGGAAACGTCCTCTCGGGCAAACAACGTTTATCTACAGCACATTGGGTTAATGAATGGGGGAGGAAGAATGAGAAGTAGGCATTATTTTAATTAGAAAAATTGCTGGTAAAATTCACTCGGGGGCTCGGGAGCGTGTAAATGGAGTGTATGTAAGCTACAGGCTACCGACACACAAGTATCGCTACATAAAAGAACAAGGCACGTAACGAAAAAAAAAAGATTTTGCATTTTGAGACCATTCATCGCATTTTCGTATGTTCGGTGTTTATTACCTTAAAGAAATATGAAACAATTCATTAAACTCGATATACCATTTACCGCACTCCGGACCTTTGACCTGAAAATACAAAGGGGAATTGTAACAATAAAGCATAAATCGTTAGCGGGTATTTCGCGCTACTGTAACCTGTCCATTAGGTAATAAATAAACATAACAGAATGAAGAATTTGGCTGTGTTAACGTCGATCCACCCAATTTTTAACAAAGCGAATTGCAAGGTAGCGAGCGAAAAAACGCCGCATCATAGTTAAATCATTTACGAAATATTGACAACAATAAATTATTGCCCTACGGCGAGGACTTTAAAAAATTCGGTTATTAATATTTGTTTTCTTTGTCCTGAACCACGTGTCCCCACACCTGAACTCTGCGAATGACGCTGCCGAAAAAAAATTGCAAAAAATATCGGAGGCTAGGCGAAAAAGAGCAGAGGCGCAAACAGACAACAGCCAGTTTGAATGATTGCTTCCCTGGAAGAGCGGCAAGTCCATTTTTCACAAGTGCCATTCACCGCTTTCATGTTACGTAGGTACTGTGTATATTATGTATATTTTTATTTATCGTACCACCTCACCCCCTGCGCGGCCCTCAGCCAAATTGATATTCGCCGAATGGGAATTTACGGCGTCCAATTCCTCACTGTTTTATTCATTTAGTGATTTCTCGATGGTAAACACGCAGGTAGATGTGTTTAATTTGGAAATGAATGTTTATTGCCGCGTTTCCGTTTTGTTTTCAATTATGTTGCTTCACTATTTGTTGTAGGAGAGTTTACGTATTTTTAGTATGTTACAAGTTTATTTAATTTTAATATATATCATCACAACTTCTCCCTATTAATTTTTTTATTGGCACTGAAATGTAACTTAAAGTAGATCAATTGTATAATTAAATCGATAGTGCGATCTGGAAGTCAAAATAAGTTTGAAATGTTTCAGTGGTAGTCTATTTATAAGAATATAATTGCTGCCTGCATTAATCGCCATTCATGCCTCCCTGCCAATGTCATTTTTGAAAGGGTTTTGAATATTGGTTTCTACTTAAAATTTGTTAACTACAATTTTAAGTGAAAACCAATTAAAAAAAAATCACCATTAGCACCTTACCATTTGGTTAGCTTAGTTTTTGACTAACTAAGACTACACAGTTACAGTAATATACAGTTTCTAAACATCATCATCATTACAGTCCCCGTAAAATTGATATAACTAGATTTTCTCAATAGAATTGTTATATTTTCACGTGATAGTATCATGCCGCAGATATTGTCTAAAGCACATAAATAGGTCGACTCGACGGGGTAAACGCTCTCTCAGAATACCAGTGTGAAGTAGCTTCTAGCATAATGATGTTGCCCTTCGTTACTTAGTTACCCAGTTACTTGCATTTCGTTATTGCTCGCATGAGTTTTGACACTTAAACTTTGATTCTTTGTCTAGAGCCGCCACGACTATTTATCATCAGTTGCAAAAGTTCGAGATAGGAAGGCGAAATGGTCAGCGCATTATAGTTTTCTTTAAAAGATTCTACCTTCTGTCCTGGTCTGGTTTACATATTCAATTAAGTCGTTCTACGTCCACTGGATAAGAAAGTAGGATAGATTATTTTTCAATTGTTTAGTTCAGAAAATTTACCCGTACCTACGTCTATATAATACCAATAAATTTTTAATTACTAATAGTTTGTATGGAAAATTGTTATATCGAAATATAAAAATGATAGAAAAAAGTAATAAAAATGCCAAATTTATAGCTCTGGAATATAATGTCACTCAGCTAGGCAGTTAATCGATTTAGCATAATCGCCGTAACTCCCACTGATACAGCCCGATGTCTAATGACGTAAAAAGTACGTCCCCACTGAACAACGTTCGGTCCAGGCCATATATAGATTAGACAGAAAAGAGAAACAGAATGACCTTTTTTTTGTCTAAAATATTTTGGTTTGGTGGAAATAGTTGGATTATTAGTGTTGAGAAATATATGAGCTCTGCATGTTAATATCATTTTTCTGCGACTAACTGTAACATCATCTTATCCGGTATATTATCAATCTATTTTTATAAAGTGATCCTCAGTCTTAAATGTCATACAACCCTTGCATTGCAACAACTTAAAGAAATCTAGGTACTCTAATATAGTTGTAGTTCATGTGGATTCATATATAGAAAAAATAGCGTAGCTGTGTACTCACAGATGTTTTAGGCTCTTAAGTAAAAACAGTTATGAGATTGATTACTTCATCACGTTTGTATGCAAACCAGGGGTCACGAAAGCACGTCGTCATTGGATGGCAATTTGAATGCGGCCGCTTAGCCGTGTGACGGCCGCTATGACTGATGAGGGAAGGGTGAAGATATCATGATCACAGCTTGTCATCGGCTCTGTATATAATTTTACATGTCGCCTTAGTGGAGATGCGGTGTCATAGCTAGGTATAAATTTTTGCTGTCTACGTGTTGTAAATATTAGTACAAATAAAGGGTTTCGCTTGTTTTCTCCGACCTGGGCCCAATCTTAAGTTTATGCGTTATGATAGCACAGCGTGTGAGAGGTTACATTTGATTTGATTGTAATGTGCTTAGATTGGCTTTCGTTTCTACTCTGTGACCCAGATGTCGCCTGTTATGCATATACTTAAATTATTTTATTTTACTTTCATTCTAATTTAAAAGATATTAAATAGGCGGTCCATACTCAAATTTCGAACATGACACAAAATCTTACAACACTACAAAACAAAATTGCTTAAACTACCTAAACCTAGAACACAATATGGTATTAAAACTATTAAGTATGAAGGTGCACGATTCTATGACAAACTGCCAGTTATGATTTCGAGTTGTTACGCGATAATGAAATTTAAAACGTTATTAAAAAGTATACTGCTGCAGAATTCCGGCTCCAGCAATTTGCGTTTTAACACAAATGTTGGCTCCGGCTGGGATTCGAACCCAAGACCCGCGGCGTAGAAGTCTGGTAATCTGACCACTAGGTCACGCGTTATATTGTATAATTTTTCAACTCCTCACCTACATACTAGTCTCAATTGTTCGTATCACCTGTATGCAGATGATCTTCAGATCTACGTGCAATCTGATATCTATACTCTACATAACGCGATTAATAATATTAATAACAATCTTAAGTCCATATACGATTGGTCATTACGCTTTGGAAGTACTGTAAATACCACAAAATGCCAAGCTATGCTCTCCAAGCTGCCTCAAGTCTGCCTGCCGTGCATTACAACGATAACATAATACCGTTCTCTAACTCGGTGAAAAACCTGGGGCTGTATATCGATACGACTATGGACTGGAGGAAACACGTCACTGAAGTCTCCCGGAAAGTGACCGGGGCATTATGCTCACTCTACCACCTTAAAAACTTTCTGCCCGTTAAGACTAAGGTCATGCTTGTGCAGTCACTCATACTTCCATTTATTGACTATGCAGATGTGTGTTACACAAACTTGAACAAAGATCTTCTTTATAAGCTAGAGCGCCTTCTAAACAATTGTATCAGGTATATTTTCGGCCTTCGAAAGTATGACCATATCCCTGAATATCGTTCTCGCCTTATATGGCTTCCTATTCAATAAAGGCGTAACTCTAGAATTCTCCTTGTTCTCTTCACTATTTTAAACAATCCTTTCACTCCGTCATATGTTAAGGATAAATTCCAGTATATTTATTTAACTCATAGGGTTCTTCGTTCCTCATCTAATCATAAGATTTCGTCGGTAACTCTTTTACTGTTCAGGCTACACTGCTCTGGAACAGCCTGCCCATAGATATTAGAAAAGTATCCAACAAAAATACTTTTAAAAGGTTGCTGCGGGAATATTACCTGAAGGCATCCGTTGATACTTAATTTGTATACGTCTTCCTTGATCATTGCATTTTTAAGTATATGTAACGTATGTAGAAGTATGTATGAATATGTGTGTATGTTTATTTTGAATATATATATATATATATATATATATATATATATATGTGTGTATTTATGTTTTTGTATGTTTATGTATACCATATTATTATATTTTATTTATTTTTTCTTCATTTATTGTTAATTTTATTTACTTCGGCTGGTTATTTATGGTATTTTTCACATATTTTTTTTATATTGCACCCTTCACAACTTTCTCCACGCCCACGGGTTGACTGGTACAGAATGCCAATAGGCATTAAGTCCGCCCATTAATAAATAAAATAAAATACTACATATGTAATACTTAAATTTGGATATCTAATGTTGATGTTTATATAATTATATACACTTAATTCCCTAGACAGGTCAACACATGTACATTTTCACACATATACACACATACACTAAACATCCTACTCAAAGGACTGACGTTAGGTCATAAGGACTTAATAAAACTAATTTTACGGATTTTGTCGCGTTTCATTTTAAACTATTTATAACACGAAGTTTCGAGTCCTTTACAACACCCATGGTCACGAAGGGACTGAGGTGACGGATGTCCCGATGTCATAGTTAATCCGGGTACTTTCAGCTTTTAATTATTATTGTTGGTCAGATCTACTGTGTGTATGTATATGTGATTATTCATAGACAGTTATATGCGACCGGGCATCGATATGTAGGTCACCTCGTCACCCCTGAGGATTATCATGGAATGCCACCTTGGCAGTAATTGAGTCTCCTAATTCAGTTCTCGTTACTCTCCAAATGACTTTACGCTCATATTGTATGGCAGCGTGTTTTCTTAACGGTCTACCTGACCCTACCATACTAAATTTAATAACCATGAGATCGATAGATTCCTTATAGAAAATTTCCCTATTTTTACGATACGTACTAGATAGGATTCACCTCTTGTGTTGTCATATAAATATAAGTAATAGCCTACATTTGTTCCACTTCTGAACACAGGCCTCTTATCATTTTTAAGAGGGTATTGAATCTCCAATGTAGATAGGGTAATAACTCGAGTACATGTGTTGTCTCCGAATTATTTTTAGTTTCCTCACGATGTTGTCTTTTGCCGAACATTTGGTAAAACAGCACCGATTCTTAGCATATTTGCTCAAGTAACTTAAAGTGTTAAAGAACATGTCATCAAAGATATGCAGACATGTTTTTAACACCAAAAACAACATGTCCACATGTCCTAATAATGAGACGAAAATATGAGACAAAAACAATGCATATCCTAATAATGAGACGAAAATATGAACTCCTTATATTTTTTCCAAATCAGAGTTCCAAATCCGAGTTTCGAGAATTACGTTTCACATGTAAATTTAAGAGTGCATCCCAAAAATATTCAATCAACCGTGAAAAATCACCGACCACGTCCAAGTCGCAATTGTCGCAAAGATTGGCCTCAAATATACGGCACGGGGTGAATTTGGAGGCTTACCGTTGCATCGGCAATGAGTCGTAGCGTTCGGGCGTCGACAATCGGGCAGAGGCTGTTTGCGGCGACGCCAATTCCCATTCATTCACGGGCCATTGGCGGCGTTGGCGTCGCCTGTTGGCCCGCCTGACGCCCGGTTAATGTATTCCTTACGTAATTCGAATTTAGAACTGGGTTGTTCTACATCCACAAATAACGTGATGATTTGTATAATTGGTTCTGCATTTGATTACCTTCTGGTTTTAAGTCTTTGGTTTTTTTCCTCAATCATTAAGTTCTAAGCAGTCGACGATTGGACGAAGGCTTCTCTAAAATTTGGAGGATTTATCATAATCGTCACTTAGCTTACATGAGGTTCATACCATAAAAGATGTGTTACCTGTAATCGGTCTGGGTATTATGTTAGGTCTGTTGTATTTAAGGTCACAATTAAATTAGTTTAAGGGTGTGCTAATCAATTAACCTACTGATATAGTGCTTCTACTGTTCGAGTTAAAAACCGGCAATGGCGGAGTAAGATTAGAAGAATTTTGATTTCTCAGGTTGATGACCACGTGGCGGCCTAGCTCTACGGTATAATTTGTGAAAAAAACTGAAAATTGTTTATTTTCTAGTTTCATTAACGTCGTATTCATTCCTTCGATGTTATCGAATGAGCGTTGCATAGGGCGCGGGTAAGTAAGAACGAGAGTGTCTTATGGTTTACGCGTACATTTGTGGCACTATAATATATCCTGCGTAGTTGACACCTTCCAACATTATTCGAAAGATGTCGTCGTTGAAAATCGGTCAGGACGACATCATCCTGAGGATACACTAGAGTACTAATAACTACGAAAGTCAAAGACCTTGGTTCATAGAAGTTCGTAGTCGTTTTAGACTGTTAGAAATATTTAGAGCACGCTACCCTGGCACTTGGTGTTTTCTAGAGCGATGGAGATCGAATGGAAAAATGTTATTGTGGTATATTAATTTGCTGTCCCTAGAAGTATATAATAAAAATTATTTTAATAGATTTTATCGCGTTTAATTTTGAACTATATGTACACAATCGGAGGACACAGATGTCCTGACTGTGTCTTGAAGTGTTGCAGTGGTATGCCTGGATTTAATTTTATGAATTATAGTTTTTTCTTCAATATTTTAGAAGCTGTAGGTAAGGAGAGGCGAAATGGTCAATTTTCATCTATTTTCTTTTCATCATCATCATCATAATTTCAGCCTGTCACTAGTCTACTGCAGAAAATAGGCCTCCTCCATAGATTGCCACAAATGCTCTGATTTAGGGGGGAATTTTGCCATAATTGCCACGCTTGGCAGGCTGGTTGGCAATCGCAGTTTATTTATTCAGATGTTCCAAGAAGATGCTGTTGCCTATCTATATATCCTGACACCCACGGTAGAAGATGGGGTGGTAGATTCTCTTAAGCCGCTACCACACGGCTAAAATTATTAAAAAAAATACGTTACACGTCCAACACGGACGTGTAACGTGTATGGTTTACAGACCTACATACACATGTGTACCAAAATTCAACTTAATTGGACGAGTAGATTCAGAGCAAATTGACTGTGACAGATGGACAGAAGACACACGAGTGATCCTATAAGGGTTTCATTCGGAGGTACGGAACCCTAAAAAAGAAAAAAAAGCCTTAGAGTGGATTTGTAAAAGGAGGGGCCGCGGTGCCTTAGTATATAGCTAATACATATATAGCTAAACTAATAGCTTCTGCGAAAAATAGCTTACTGATTTGGCGCGACTATAAAATATGCCGTCTATGCAAATGATTAAACTTTTCCAATTAATTAATAACAAGCTTTTATTTAACTTCGACTGTTAGTATGTGTTGTTCAAATTTTTCAACTCAATTTTAAGCCAGTTTCAATTGACCCATTGAGCTGAATGTTGGCATAACTATATAGCTTCGGTGACTATGACAAATGGTAAGTGACAATAATATACCATTAGTAATATACCATAAGTGACAGTAATTGAAACCCCATTTCTGTGCTGCTAGTGCAACTGTTCTTTAAGTAGTGTTTTATTCTAGTTAAAAAATGCTTCCGGACAATTTTTTAAGTAGAATAAAATTTACCGGTTGTAGGATTCCTATGCACGAATCCGTCTAAGTAGGTACCATCCCAGGACCAGTTATTTTCCCGTAAAGCAGTACTGTGCAAACATTACTGTGTTCTGTTTTTAAGATCACTGAGAGCTAGTGTAATAACTGGGCATATATGACTTAAAGAGAATTTTTATATTATGAAACATTGTTTGATTTAAGTGAAATTTACTGTACAATGGTAGTTGAACGTAACATCCGATAGGAAGCGATTTCCTCCTACACCGTTTGCGCTATTATTTAACTAAATATTATTACAGCCCGCAACATTTTCGTGGAAATAAATTAAAAACGCAACAACAAGCTTGTAACGAGCGTTGAACAAAGCCGTCCAATAAATCAAGGCGGGCAGGTGAGGCGGGAGAGTGCTGTTTGTGCATTAAGAAGGCCCCGTTTCCCGGCGGCCTTTCTTGGCCCTTTCTTCAGGTTTTAAAAAGGAGTCGACGCCCGATATTTTCGCGTAGTCATCGGCATCACATAAATATTGGAAATGGGGCGGCCCCTTTCTTGTCTCGGTCGAATAATTAATGCGGCATCGTTTCGTTGTCGCTTGTTTTGTTGCCAAAAACGATCGTTGACGGCGAAGAAATTGGCTAGCTCGGGATGGGCGCCTTTATTGTTTTAAGGGAACAATTTTTTATTGTATTTATATCATACTACTTATATTACCTATATTATAAATGTAATGCCTATTAACGAATATATTCCTGTGATTATATGTGAGGTAAATGGTGGTAATTTTTTTACTAGCAATTATTGTTTTTTTTTAATGTTATTCCTTTACCAAAGAAGAGCCAAGGAAATTTCACAGGTATTCATTTTTGACACTTTTTAAATCAGATAAATGCGGATCTATTGACTATATACATATCTCAGTATAGATCTTAGCTTATTTTAATTACCATCAACAGAGCTACAATTCCAGAATTTTTCTTATACTTTTCTGTATGTAAATGATTCATCTTTGCCTTTTCATTTCAAGGACAAGTATCGGTATCCCTCTTTTTCTCATGAATCGATCTTCCTTTGTAGAATACATTAAACAATTACATTAAAATAATTACAATGATAACGGTATAATCATTCGCTATCATTAAATAAATATAAATATGTATTTGTAGTACGTATATTAGTGTACATGTAAGTATTTTATACATTAACAAGTATTTATTTTAAGTATATGTTAGATATATCACTATACTTTACGTAGCTAGTTTAGGATCTAAGAGTATGCTTGTGGTTCTGTCGTCCATTATGTAAATTGCTGCACCTATCACAAATGCTCACTATGAGTTAACTGTCTATTATGCCTATAAGTATTAAATCCACCATTTGTTTAAGCTTTTTACCTTTTCTATTAATTAAAACCAGAGTAAAGAAATAAAAAACATCACATTAAATTTTTGCAAATATAATATGTAATACTTAGAAACAGCTTACCAGCGATCACCTCATTTGCGGGGATTACCTATTTATTATCATCTACATATTTTATTTTAATTCTTTTCATAATGTTTTTGGTTAATAAATTTTATCTATTCGTAGGAGAATCTCGTGAATGTATTCGAATTTTGTTGTATGTATAATGCGTTACCTACTCTATGCCGTCGAGTAAGTGGCATTACAAGCTTCTGTTTGTTTCTAATACTTACGTTATTAACGCCATTGCTTCCTTAAAGGTATTTATGTTCTTATGTATCATACATAACATTTTCATATACTTACTCTGAGTGGGAGGCCAAAATTATATAAACTACTCGAGAACTAAGCTATTAATAGCTCTAATGGCTTTCTTTTGCAATACGTAAATACCAGACTTCCTATTTTTCTTACAATATATGCAGCTAAGTCTGCTTGCTAGTGTAGTTTTAACTCTAACAATAATCTAATAGTGAATTCTTCTCATTCTCTGCTAAGCTTTAGCTTAGCATCAAGAATTATTCCATGAAATGTGGAGGTCTTTACATGGCTTAACTCTTTCCAATTTAACAAGTACATAAATGTTTAACATTTACTATTGTGAATGTTTTACATTTAGTTTTATTGACATTAAAACGAAATTATTAACTTTAAACAAAATCGATTTATTGTCATTATGATCATGATTAGCCCGATATAGGTCTATCTATGGAAATAGGTTTTCTGTGTAGTTACTACGCTTGACAGGCGGTTAGTGTGATAAAAATTTGTGTTTTTGTTAATGATGGCTGCTCCGGCTGGGATTCGAATTCAGGACCCGCACTTTCAGTTACTCTGGCCACAGCAGTCGTCAAGTCTCTAGTCCCGGTTGGATAATTGTGGTCTGGCATATATAAATTCGCGATCTGATCCGACTATTAAGTCTATCATCCCGTAATAGTCGAATTGACGAATTCTCTGATGATGCTACCATATGACATATTCATACGGTTAAATTTTTTGTTAATGAATACGATTTAAATTATTATTAATTACAGTTTCAAAACAATTGTTTTCACATTAAATATCGTAGGTGAAATGATGACATTTTTAAGAAGGTTTTGTATCCCAGAAAAGACCGCTACGCAGCGTCAATGAGGGGCGGTCTTCGAAATATTTTTATTCCTCAGACATGCAGATTTTCTCAGGAAGTTTTCCTTTACCGGTGAACACGTGGTAAAATAGCACTTAAAATTTCAGAACAATTTTAGATGCACCGGGGATCGCGACCAGGTCACTCGCATACTATGAAATTTATTGTGTATTTTTTTAATTTAATCAAATTTATAATATATTGTAATTTTCACATCTGTTACACTGTATGAAATTCTGTAACTGAATTTTGGAAACAATATTTTTTATTTTTTTATTATATTCATTTTTGATAGCCGGTGTTAAAACTATAAGCTATCTCAATTTGGAGTTAATCGTTTTTTAAATTTAGTTAGAAATTTATACATAAATATTAAACGAAATCTGCTAAAACTTATAACAAACTGAGAGTTGATGTTGGTGGCCGAGCGGCGTATCTGAACATGAAACTAACATTATAAATAAGTAGACGCCAGATAGAGCAAAGTTTGCTTGATGAAACTCGCCCGTTAGGGAATTTACACTTTTATGTAGTAATATATATTGTTTCTGTTTAAGTGACATATTATAGTTTACGATCTAACAGGCATTTGAATTAGTGTTTTACATATAAAATTGATGACATTGATTAAAATTTTCAATAATAGTCAGTTATTGATCAATGTTGACTTTCTTAAAATATCTCTGCCGTTAGATATTTTATGAAAGTGTACATTGTTCAAATGAATTTACTTGGGTTTAAAGGCTCAAACGGCGCTTAGCTTATCAGTGGCAGTGATGAAATGGAACCGTCGAAAACAAAAAAAAACTAGCACAAAAATATCTCTTCTTGTTTAACAAAAAATGAGCTTATCTCACACACGCAATTTGCGTCGGCAATTTTCGTCGCTTCCTCTCATTACCCCGCTGTGATATATTTGCGTGTTTATTACTGCAATTACTTAGAGTAAATCTCACGTCCTTCCTTGCTTCATCCCCGCGCACCCCCTGCCTCGGGAGGGTCGCGCCCTCTACCGCCATTTTACCCTCCTTCCGGCCAGCCCTGCCCTTAAGTCTTATGTACCTCGTAAGTTTCTTAGCGGACTTGGTAACCGGATTCAAATTGGGGCGAATTTAGTAGCAATTAATTATAAAGCCGAGGAAAGACTCGTTGGTTTTCCAAGTACCGACCTTGGTTTTAATGATTAATAAATACAAAATCTGTTTTCTATTATGATGTTTGTTTTTTAACCTTAATTGCTACTCGCAGTAAGAACTGAAAGTAGTCATGTTTGGTATACCTTTCCTTACACAGCTTTTAAAGTTTTGCAAGAGTTAGGAGTCAGAATAGATGTGGTTTTTGGTCAAGTAGTACAGTATAAAATTATGCTTATATTTACTTTTTATAGTTTTTGTACAACAGAACCAAACCAAGTAGCAGTTTAAAAGGTTTAATTTTTTAAGTACAATCATTACATAGCTTTTAGTGCAATATTAAACCGGCATATAGCGCTATGTAAGCCAGTACCCTCGGCAGTCGACTTGGCTGTAATTAATTAACGAGCTTAGTTTAAAAGCAGGGCCGTAAGACTTGGCTCGGGTGGGGATCCTCCCCCTAAAGTCGCGGGGGCATTCTTCGCGCCAAGAAACAGGAGGGGGTCCAAGAAGAAATTCGGGGGAAAGTTTATCATATTTAGGCGCAAAATGGCGAATCCAGCGCTCGGATGCCGCCGAGAGATTAATATCAGAGTTTAACTCGCTGCGATGAATTTTGTTGTGAATAATGCTGATGTAACTTAACAATTTTTAAGCGTGAGTATGCTGAATGCTAACGGAAAGAAGTGTCATGTCTAAACAGACACGACTCGTAAGAAAGATCTTTGCATACACAATATTTGTCAAATTAGGTTTATTGTGTTTTTACTCACGATAACAGAGATATATATTTTCGTTAATTCCCTTAATATGTATGTTAAAATTGTAAAGCATTCTAAAATATAAAAAAAAATATAAATAAATTTATTTTTGGCAAGTTTTTTTTTCTTTTTCACATATAATCCTTAAAAGAAAATGTTACAAAATTTTAGCAATGAACTTGTATTGATTTGTCAAGACATGCTTTTATTCAAAATGTTATAAAGTATTTGTATATTTCCAAAAATCATTGGACTTTATTGCCTTTTGGCAGTAAGGAAATTAGTTGCTTGATTGTTTTTGTAATGGTGATTTAATTGAATGAAGGTTTTTTGCACAATTCTTAACAGTTTTATTTATAGACATGTAACATTCTTTGTTAGTGTAGGTTAAAAGCCGACATTTCTCTTTTATTTAAATACGGGATTTTAATTAAATTTAATGGCATCATCTCAAAACCTAACATTTTGGTTTATTAACGAAGTAATTACGATAACACGTTAAAAATGTGTTTTTAATATCACAAATTATAAAAATCTTCTTAATACGTCTTATTTAAATAAACGTAGCATTTTTCTTACCTCTTCATAGTTCCGTAGTCTACAGTACATACCTATACCTCATTAAATCATCTTAACTAACTTCAACTCAGTAAGTACCTTCAGATACTTTAACGTACCGTCTTTAAGTATGTGACGTCTTAGCTTACTATCACGTCATGCTGTTTTCAGTCTTTCACAAATGTAAGGATCTTTATGTGTGAGAAGGGAAGTAAGAAAATTTGACGAAGTGCGACGTACTAAACACGTGTACAGTTCTTAATTAAAATTTTATGCTAACGCTGAAATGTAATGATATTCGTTTCATAATGAAAAACAAATACAGACAGTTTTCTATATATATAAAAAATTTGTGATAGGTAAAATACAGCTTCTATTGTTCTTCTTTTTAATCAGTGTGTTAATAGTCCACTGTTGGACATAGGCTTTCCCCGAGAAGGGTGTACTTCTCTTAATAACCACGTTGGCAGACGGATTGGTGGTCGCAGTACCAGGGGGAAATGTTTGCACGCTACTGCTTCACGGCAGAATAACTGACCCTGGGGTGGTATCTACCTAGACGGATACCTGCATATTACTTAAAAAAATCATAGAAGACCCCCATTCGTCTCGCATCTTCGACGCTGCCGCCCGTCACTGGTTTAGTCCTTTGGATTTGATAGTTTTAGATATTTTATTCACGCAGAGTAGATTAACACCTACCTCTTTCATACCGAGGTGTCATGAGAGGTGACTTAATGTACGGACAGTCTTTATTCGTGCAGAATAATACCATAATACGCAATACTGTCTCTATACTGCTCGTGGGAATGCAATGTGGAGTAAGAATGTTTTGACTCGTACCAAAATGGCGGCGACGTGGTTCGCTATCCATCACATCTCGATTCCCGGGGGGCGAAGAGTGGTCTACGGGAGTAGTCGCTGCCTACCCCTTCTTTGGGAAAAAGGCGTGACTGTATGTATGTATTGTGTTTGTAAATAATGTAGTTTATTATAAAAAATTATAAATAAACTTTAACGTACAAAATAAAATTAAATACTGAATCCTTTAAAGATACGGGGTTTATATATATATATTTAGGGGTTTCATAAGTTACGGGTCTTATATGTTTATTTTATAATAACAACACAGCAGTTGTGAAACATGAGTGTTCTTACATATAATTACCTCGTCGATAGCAGTCCCCGGTTTAATGCGCAGCCGGTAGCGTTTGGTGCAGGAATGTTTTCAGCTCGTACAACGATCAGGAACACATTAAATGTAACGCACACCTTGTACCGTTAAAATAAAAGCGACTTTCCCTTGTTACTGCCATACTTGATTTGCAGCAGGCTTCTCGTGGTAGGTGAGTAGTACACGAGTTACACGCGTCACATCGACACCTCGTCACGGGACTCGTGGCCCTTGCTTTGTGTGGTTACAGCTTTATTAAGTGAGCCGTTTGTAATATTAGATGTGTAAAAGACTTATTAAGTGTGACTTAAAAGAGTTTTTTGTCTGCATTAATATAACATTTAATATAATCTTTCAGTGATTTCATTTATAATAATAGCAGTTTTAATCCAAGGTCTAATCTTGGAGTCGATATTTATGCTATGTAAAAGTTTTTGGTTTTCTGATCTCGATGTATTGTAAATGTACATCAGGTGAAAAAATGTATCATTATTAAGTTAAATACCTAATTGAGAGCTTAATCTACTAACAAACTATTGTACAATTCGGCAGTAGTATAACATTATGTAATAACATTATTAAGTAAACAAATAAAATAAATGACTTCATCTGCATCCGAACGTTCCGATCGCACTGCTAAAGCTTTCTTCCATTTTACGTACTCTATAATGAATAATAGTATCGCAAGAATTATTAAGTCCATTTATAAATTTACATAAAATTATCTAGGTTACTAAAATATAATTCATACATAGTACTTACTCAACTGTACTATGGCGTAGCAGTTCTACGACATACTACGTCGTCGTAGTAACGCCGGCGGGCGTCTACGGTTAAAATATGAAATATCTAGAGAGATTACAACACCGTGCCCTCGGGCGCGAGGCAGCGCCTACGCCGTGTTATTTTATTTTGCGCTCTCTTGAACGTAAATCGCATTAGTATTTTGTTTTTATACCGGTTTACGAGTTGTTAGGTTTTGTTTTATAGAGCTAAGGGCTCTATAAACGTTTGTAAATAGGTATGAAAAATAAAAAGAAAAATGTGATCTAATATTTCTCGTCATATATTTTACTTAAGCTAAAATGTTAATTTACTAAATAATATTTTTATTCATATAGGATTTTCTATAAAGTCTATAAAGTCTTTCTATGTTTATCCTTATGTGTCGAGTGTCGAGAAAAGCAAGCCGTTTACCTAATGATATGGGCCACACCTGCCAATACCGTCGGAGCTCCCAGAACTATACAATGGAAAGATCGGTGTAGCTCCGCAGTGCGCTCGTAACCATGAGACATTGGTTCTTTAGTCTTATATGCGCTTGTAAATATTTAATATATATTATTAAAAAATTGAGGCGTGCGCCCGGCTCCTGAGCTACCACGACTTTACCCTTGATAATAATCATGAAATATTTCTTTTCCAGTAATCTTTATGTCATCATCATCACCCTATGAAACATAGCAACGTTTTGTTGCTATCTGCCACTAATATTTTACAAAAGCGTGGTACCTACTCGGCCTAGCTATTTATTTAGCTACAGCGTATATCTCTACTACGTTTTACGGTGTATGATAATCCTCTTGGCCGTTTTGCGACCGCGGCGACAAATCTCGATTACTGTTCGAAGCTATCAGCCGCGCAGGAGATATTATAGTGCCACAGGTTTACCCACCAACACAGAGATACTCACTCGTTTAGATTATTGGTAGCTGAAGAGGCAATATCAGAGTTACGTGGAAAATCAGACGGTGATTCGGAAACTGGGCTGGGAGTCGAACCCAGCAGCCGCGGCTTAAAAGTCAACGGCAATGTGGTCATCGTACGGTATATTCGATTTTATTGGATAACGTGACGAGACGAGCAAAATGTTGACCTGATGGTAAGTGCAACGTGCGCCCATAACAAAGTGTGCAACACACTGCGCCAGTCACCCTGAGACATTAGTTCTTAAGTCTTACAATCCCAGCGATTACATTAGCTGTCAGTGCCTTTCAGACTGAAACACAGTAATTTTTGCTTCACGGCAGAATAGCTGGCCCTGCGGTGGTGCCTACCTAGACGGATTCCTACCACCAGTAATGTATATATATGTAAAAAATGAATTGAAATGAAATGAAACACCATTTTTCCTTAACGGTGTTAAAATACCATTGCATAAATGCCGCGCTGTCGGAAACGAGGCTATAGGAATTAAAATACATGTAAAATCATAGATTATAAATTGAGAAAAACATTTAAATTAAAAATATATAAAAAAAAATTAAACTTTACCATGTAACATAAAAAATTTCAATATGACATCAATTTCAAGCATTTCTTTTACACGGTTGTCCTATATTCCATTTAGTATTTTTTACTTTCTGTATTACATTACGTATTAAATTCTGTTACAAACTTCTCAGTTTTGTGTCACGTATTTCAAAGAGATCTAACAACAAAATGATGTGAAAGTTTCTCGTAAATTATTCATAAGTGAACACGGCTCTACTTTTTCACTCCGCTAAGTTGGAATTACGATTTGAATAATAATAATTATCGCGAACGTCGGCTTAATGACACGTCACGTAAGTTTAAATGAAACGGTCTTTCGTCTACGAAGTTCGTTCAGAGGAAATTATGAGTTGGGGCGAAGAATGGATTTAAGTCAGAGCTCCGCGCGAATTTAAGGGTTCCGTTCGAGGTGTATTTGTATGGAATGTTCACTTAATTCGAGATTAGATAAGTTTGTTTTTGTTGTTTATATGAAATTCTGTGTGAGATTATGATATATAAATATGTTTAATATTTTGTACTCAGTATGTTTTTAGAAAAACTAATATTCTTTCGTAGACTTTAGTATAATTATCCTAATATATTCCAGATCATGATATGTTTCCTTGAGAATATTTTGGGACTATTACGTGTTTAACAATTTTATCAGTAAATACGGTCGTCGAAGTACTTACTAAAATTACTTTATATATGTCCATCCTTCTCTTGCGCGATTTCGATCATGACGATTAATTACTATAAGACTTTATCTGCATAGAATATGTTACGGATTAATACTCACACACGGGACAGTGGCACTCACTTAACCTTGCTATATCCGTTGTTGCGCTAATGTGATACGATATTCTTAACTTGCTCTCCTAACCTAACCTAACACTGTTCATAAAAAGCCCTTTGTCCTGGAAAGAACCAAAAAGAAACGTCGTGGATTTTTCCAATCGAATCCTGGACCCACGACTAAGCAGAAGGGTGCGCTGATCACAGCACTACGCGATTGTCATTTACATAAAATAATTCATTAAACTGAAATAATTTAATAACTTTACAATAATTGCGTTCTGCATCGCTCGCAACGTAGTATCGCACGCGCGCCGTTTCCGTTGCGTGTCGGACGTATAGTCCGGGTCCCGGACGGGGACGGACGGAGACCGGACGCCGGCTCAGGAAACCTATTACGCCCAAATGAATTCCCCGCCGTTTCCGGGCCACGACAAATCCACCCGCCGCGCCCGCTCGCCCACACCCAAGGCCCTTCTTGACTGCAGGGTTGCTTCTTACGAAATTTCTTGACTTAATAAATATTATTGCACCTAATTTATAATCCCAATGACACTATTTTAAAGAAAGCACACAATACTTTTCAAATCATGTACGGATTTTTATAAATTTACCTTAATTCATTATTGTTGCTATTCAAGGTTATGTTATGGCAGTATAAAGTTTCAGATACTGAGTTCTACTAATTAGATATTGTGTTAATTAAGAAAAATTAAGTAATAGTTAACTTCTCTTTTACTGGTGGTAGGACTCCTATGCAGGAATCCGTCTAGGTAGGGTACCACCTCAGGCCAGTTATTCTGCCGTGAAGCAGGTGTGTGTGTGTTTCGGTTTGAAGGGCACTGTGAGCTAGTGTAATCACTGGGCATATGAGACTTAAGAAGCCGATGTCTCAGGGTGATGGGGACAAAGGGGTGTCACACAGAAATGTTCTGGGTGATACAGCATTTGCTATGGGCAGACGTTACACTTACCATCAGGTGAACGTTTTGCTTCTTTCATCACTTTGTTTGATTTATTCATCACTTGGTACTTGTACATTTAATTTTTGACCTGTATTTAAGCATAATGGTTTCTTATATTAACGCGATTACTACACATTTAAATAAAACTATTTTTACGGATTTTATCGCGTTTAATTGAAACTAATCCGGCGTTTCGAGCGCTTTACAGCACTCACGTTACAGCGGTCACGGGAGGACTGAGGTGACAGATGCCCTTACGTCATAGTTACCCAGGGTAACTTCAGCATTTAATTATTATTTTTAGTCCGATCTACGCAGAAATAGTTAACTATGTCTTAAAGCCTTGCAGTGCTATGCATGGTTTTTGATTTAATTTTATTAATAATAGGACCCCAAGCCGGTGGTAGTCCCAACCATCTCCCCTATTGAAATTAGAATGTTTTTATTTCAATAGCCACGCGGAATCATCCTTGGTAGGAAACGATGTTCTTTTGCAAGGATTTGTGGTTTATCAAAGCATCGACGCTCTAGGAAGTCTGCAGTTTGTGACCATGTTCTGGATCACCCCAACAATTACATCAGATTTGATAAACCACAAATCCTTGCAAAAGAACACCGTTTCCTACCGAGAATGACTCGGGAGGCTATCGAAATAAAAAATATCCTAATTTCAATAGGGAAGATGGTTAGGTACTACAACCGGCTTGGGGTCCTATTATTAATAAAATTAAATCAAAAACCGAGCATAGCACTGCAAGGCTTTAAGACACAGTAAACTATTTCTGCGTAGATCGGACTAAAAATAATAATTAAAAGCTGAAGGTACCGAGGGTTAACTATGACATCAGGACATCTGTCACCTCAGTCTCCCGAGACCATGGGTGCTGTAAAGCACTCGAAACGTCGGGTTATAAACAGTTTAAAATAAACGAGATAAAATGCGTAAAAATAGTTTTATTTAGACGTATATAATCATATCTATATATAAAGTAAAAGTACCTTTTTGTCTATCTATACGAACGGATTTATCTTAGAACCTTCTAAAGCTATTGACATGAATTTTACACAGATTATAGATAATAACTCTGGGACTATGTTTCATCGTGTTTGTTTCACTGGTTCCAAATTTATGAATATTTTTTTGATAATATTCCTCAGAATCGAATTCTTGATATAATTATGTTAAGTCTTTACGTAGATTTTTAGATAGCCTGTTTTAACAGATCTAAAAGCATTCGTGTCAAGATGTCGCGGGTACAGCTGTTATAAAATAATACTGTATTTTTTATTTGAGAACTAGCTAAAATTTAACCTAAATTCTACCTAATGTAGAGTGGTGTCTAGAACGGTGTCATTCGCTTGACAATGGTTTTCTTATGTGAGGGTAACAAATGGGCATAAAGTTCATATTATATATGGTAAGTGGTCACTAGCCGAAAATATCTTCGCCAATCCTCAACAAACAATTAAGATACTCGTATGTTTAAGACTAAGATAAAATGATGATGGTGTGATTTCTTGGCCGATTTTCGAGGAACGCAGCAACTTTCGAATATTGTCGGAAGCTATCAACTGCGCAAATGATATTATAATGCCACAAGTGTATGCGCAAACACTCCTCTCCTTTATCGTGGGTACGTTTATATTCATAAATTTCACATGCACAACACAACGCGATCCGAAAACCAACAACTTGTTATTTTTTCACAAATATTAGGTCCGGCTGGGTTTCGAACCCATGACCCGCAGCGTAGAATTTTAGAATATAAGATCTTCAGATTCCACACACAGATTGCCACGATGAGACACCTACACGCATCGACTTGCCGAAAAATCGTGCAGGTGGTCACTCCATCGATGCCACTCGAGAAACTTTCTTTACCAATAGTTACCGGTTCTACTAGCTATATGGCTGATACATTGCGACTTTTATTTGCTGATCCTTAGGGCTATGACGGTTACTCTAGTTCTGCTGCGGACCTATGACCCGCAGTATAGAATTCAGTTACTATGACCACTAGGCCTCGCAGTGATCAAGATATAATATACCTTGTTTATATTAATTAGATCTTCGGTTCTTTGAACGAAAATTGCAGCCAGTGTTATGATACTACTTCTCTACTACTCTCGTTCCGATATGATGCCTGAGAAACTGTAGCCAGTATTGGCTGTGATGACGTCCTCCTTCACGTATTCGTCAACGGCGAACCTTGTTAGCTCCGGAACATACATACATACAGTCACGCCTTTTCCCCATATAGGGGCAGAGGCCACTCATGTAGCCCACTTTTTCGCCTCGCGGAAAACGAGACGTGATGGGTGGCGAACCACGTCGCCGCCATTTTGGTACGAGTCGAAAAATTCTTACTGTACTGAGCAGTATAGTGGACAGTATTGCATATTATGGTGTTATTTTGCATGAATAAAGGCTGTTTGTGCAATACCTTACTCACCTCACTGCGGTAAGAATTTTTTTAATTAAAGAAAGTGACGAGACGAGCAAATCGTTCACCTGATGGTAAGTGCGTCCACCCACAGCAATGCTGTGTCACCCCGAAAATTTCTGTGTGGCATCATCTCATATGCCCAGTGATTACATCTTCAAACTGAAACACAGTAATGTTTGCACACTACTGCTTCACGGCAGAGTAACTGGTCCTGGGGGGGTACCTACCTAAAAATCCAATTATAAGCAGCGATATATTCAAGTTTAGTACTTAGGTTGTTACCTGGAATGGAACCAACAAATTGGTTAGGTTAGGTTAGTGTCAATGGGCAAGAGTTACCACTTAGGTACTATTTAGTGAGCTGTGTGCTCATTTGGCAGTCTCATTATTACCATTGTAGCTCATCACTAGTCCACTGCTGAATATAAGCCAGATTGCCACAAAACACGCACCCTGCATCTATCGACTTCCCTCAAAGCCGTGCAGGTGTTAGCTCCATCTAGTGGAAATCATTTTACAATGCGTCTGCAAACTTTTCGTCAGTACTCATAGGCAAGAATGCTATATTATTAACCCATGCCCTTTTGATATAATCTGATGTAATATTAACTTTAGTCCCTAATTCTGTACAATTAAACTGGTGTACATACTACATTCACCACAAACTAAAATTTTGCGTCTTCATCTCATTGTAAAATTTTAAAGACAGATTTTGTCAAATTTAAGTGGCATCCCTATTGCCTGCCCTCGGATTTGACGAAGCGGAATTTTAATGAAATTTCTAGAAATCATTTTCTCATCTTTTGTCGTACACACATTACTTGTGTCGTACCGATTTATTGCTGAAATGTTTATCCAGCTTTACCAAATTGAGTTCATTACTAAAATTATCTTTTACAAAAAAAGGAGAATGGCTAATTTAAAGTTTGTGCCCAACCAAATGTTTTTATAGTTTAACTATTATATTTAATCGTTTGTTAAGATCATACGTATTATGTTTCTCGTTTATTATACGAGAAAGAGGCGTACGACGCATGTACATATGTATTGTATTGTGTGGAATAGTTGACATAGTTAAAAGAAAACAAAATAATAACATTCTAAAATTAGCTACAAGTTACACAATTAAATAAAACTATTTTTTTAATTTGAATAAATAGTTCAAATTAAACGCGATAAAATCCGTAAAAAATGGGTTTTAATTAAATGTGTAGTATTCGCGTAAATATAAGAAATCATTATAAAAGTTACAGTTATGTTTTGATTTATATTTATAGTATTGCCAAAACTTTATAGTTTTATAATTATAAAAAAATCTGGAAGAACTAACGAATGCTATTATTTGTCACCATAATGAAGCTATGAGTCGATACGGGAATGTCAGTGTACGGAGGAGGACTGTGACGTGCCGCGTGACGTCACACCATTGTCACAGCGCCCGTCAGCGTTAACAAATCAAAAGCGTTTCCCTTTCGCCGGCCGTCGCATCAATCTTGCCGATATGATTTATTGACCGGTACTGCTAAAATATGGCGGCACTCTCATTAACCGAACCCAACAGGTAAAAACGTCAATCGTTGGACATTTTATTATTGTAAAGGTTCTTAGCTGATTGAAACTGCTTTTTTAAAACATTTTATTTACATTTACCTTTTCTCACGGCTTCGCTTGCTGCGTATACATAGCGTTTCTTTTTATTGCTTGTAATTAGCATTATTATACTGTAGTAGAGCAATATTAATCAATGGATTAATTAGGTTAGTCTGATTATATTTCGACTTAAAAAAAGGTAAGGTAAGGTTGCCGATAGGTGTCCGGCAGAGCAGAATAGCACCTACCTCTTTCGTGGAAGACAACACTATAATAAGCAAAACTGTCACTATACTGTCCGTGGGAACTAAATAGGGAGTAACATTTTTTTTGACTCGTACCAAAATGGCGGCGACGTGGATCACCCGTCACGCCTAATTTCCCACTGGGGCGAAAATTATATATATATTTTCGGTGATGTAATTGCTGTTAGCCTTCTCTGCTTGTACAGCTTCATCGGATACTGTGCTCGCGGGCCAGGGGCCCGCGTGCCAGATTTGGTTTAACCCAAACATAAATAAATAAATAAAAACTCCTGCAAAAACCTCGAAGTTTCGAAGTAGAAGTCGCGATTTCGAAAATCTTAAATATTTTAAGTCGTCTAATGACCGTCCGAATGAGGCTGGGCGAAAATTAGGATAAGGGGTAGCCTCTGCCTACCCCTTATTTGGGAAATAGGCGGGACTGTATGTAAATATTAAGATGAACCACAAAATATACCTATGTTTAAGTATTTAAATTAATATAATTTATATCAATAAAATCATTACAGACTTTTCTAAATTCTACATTTATTCAAAACAAGTAATATTTGTAGCTTTCCAACCAATATTTTCTATTTTAAACACAATAATACAATGTATTCAATGGCGTGTGTTAATAGAAAGATTTCAAACACAAGCTACTAAGCGATTTCCATAAGCGTACTCAGCAACGACAGGTGACAGAAAAATAAATAGCTCTAATATTTCCGAGAGTAAATCGACAATTTGTAATTTGTTTTCTATAACTAAGTGAAAATATCAAATGAGTGGATACGGCGTGCTGCGATTGGATCGAACCTTTTCATGCGGGCAAATTGGTTTTCTTTTTTGGCTCCCGTTGCCTCGACTGACGAGGTGCTGACTATTTTTTCCCCCCGGTTGTATTTCTTTTCACGTAGCTCTCTCGTTTTATGGGTCATGCGACTATGTGCGACTATTTTTAATGGACGTGTCGAGTTTTCATTTTCTCCCAGTGATAAATTGACTCCCCGCTCGGGATGGATGATCCACACGAAGCAGTTCTGGTTCTCTTCGATTTTGATTACATTTCTTTTGATGCTCATTCGTTTCCGTTTAAATAAGTTACGCTGTCACATGTTCTATTTCTAATGTAAACAACTTTAATAAGGAAAACCTATTGTTTTATTTGCAGAAATAATTTTTTGATATTTTTAAGAAGTGACTACACTGCTTATTATCATCATCCTTTGAATGGTTCATTGCTGGACAACGATCAGTCTCGAGTTTGATGGTATTTATTACGCTTAAAGTAACATATTTACTTATTTTTCATAATAGCATGTGCTCTAACGCTGCTTATCTTACGGCTATCACCGTATATTTAAAAGGCATTTTAAGTTTAAACGTTAAGCTCAAATTTAAGTGCAATATAATCTTAACTGAAACATTGAAAAAGGAATATCTCTTCGTGTTAGAGCAAACATTTACATATTACACACACGTCACGATTTTTTCCCTTAATTTATATGCAGTCCGACGTAGTTGTCATCCGTATGCGCCGGCGCTTCCTTCCGATTTATTAGTTTAGAGCGAAGTGATTGGACGCTTCGAACCACTCGCTACAGCAACGTGACCTGACTAACGAAGGGTGGCTGGGATGGGCGAGCTCGTAACGCTATCAGCCCCCATTGAATGTTACCGTTTAGTTTTATTCGACTGAAATAAAAACTTTAGGAGCTAAATGCATTTAAATAATATAAATTAGTGAATCAAAAACAGAACAAAATTACTGTGACCCATTTGGCCAAAAATTTTGCCAAGAACAATTGTTAACATTTTACATTTAACGATTTAGTTAGTGGTCAGAGTACCTGATTTCAGTGCCGCAGGTCCTGGGTTCAAATCGCACCCAGGACCATTATTTGTGTTAAACGAATTGTTGTTGATTTTCGGGACTGGTTGTGTTGTGCATATGAAATTAAATGACAGCTGACATGAATGATTTTTTTAATTGATTTTATTACGCTTATGATTCTATTACGGTATAAAGTTTATATACGGTTAAGGTGTTACTGCTTTTTAACGGAATTATCTATACCTTAACATTATGCAACTTTATGAAAGTTATTTAAAAAATAACGTTTTAAGTAGCTTATAAATTGCGTTTAGTATATACAATATTTTAAGGTGTAATTTCGATGTCGATTACCCATTACTCTAAAGTGGTCTAAATCTTCTTTTATGTGAAAAGCAGCAGTCGGTTATATTTAAAAAAATGTATAGTCACCGTCTATAATGTTCCATTATAATGCACGGGCCTCCTATTTTACTTGAGGTGGCATTGGTGCAGGAAAGAGACCGGCGCGCTGCTCCAGTATGTGTTGGCGAGGTTTCTTCATGTTGACTTCGTTCACCCTCGAGCCAATGATTTAATACTTATAACTGCAATGAAAATGTAGTGGTACCGGCAATGGGGATTAAAACCCTGGCCACTCGCGTTCTGTGAAGCTTAAGAGGCGCCTCCGGTCCCAACCATCACGTCTTAGATATAATTTGCTTAAATTTTAATAATAATCAATAATTATTTTATTTAACAACTACTGAAATTTTCGTTGCCCACACTACTTCCTAGCGATAATTCTCAAATAATCTATTTAACCTTTAATAAAGTATTTATACAACAATAAAAATCCATCTATCTATTTTCATACAATGAAGTAAAATATGTACATAAAAAAGAAATTCTACGAATCAAGATATCTAATAAGGACGATATTATAGATAAAGTACGAGAGATGTCTTACCCGATACCAATTGTTAGAGACGCTCGCTATCTCAAGTATCGTGTCCTGCAAATTGATAAGATCAAGTACTTGAGGGAAGGAAGGGTCGCATTACGAGCCCCGCTGCTTTATGCCACCATTAGACGTAGTCGCATCCGGCTCCACGATTTGTAAGTCGTTTGTACAACTGTCTTGAGTCAGCCTACAGCTTGCAAACTTTGCAGTGTTATGGCAAATTTATGTCAGGTATTAATAATTTACGTTAGTTGAAGCTTGGCAAGTCTGTTACTAGAGTTCCGCCCCTGTTAGATGTTCGACTTCGGAACATGGTGGTGACGGTTTCTTCGCTCCGATTAAATATTTATTCGAGTTTCAAGAGTAATTCAATGCGAAGTTGTCAACGTAACTTCTCAGTCTGTGTTTTGAAGGAAGCCTTTGTGTTGCGCGAATAATTAACGAGAAATATAGTCGTCCAATGCAGATTTTGAAATGTTACACGTTTATGTACAGTTTATGTACACGTTTAAATGTTGAGACATATGATGAAGTTTATTGGCGAGTTTCTTCAATAACTTTATTTCTCTTTATGAAATAATACAGCAGTGCTTAATATATCTTAGTAATATTAGAAATATCTTTTAGATAAAAATGTGTGTGCATTTATATCATTAAATTAATTGTCAAAGAAAAATATATAATACATTTAATTTAAAAAATTGTATTTATAGATTTATTTTTAAAAAAATTATATATGATCAGGATCATTAAATACGCTTATTCTAAACTTATTCTTTCTATTAAAACCTGCATTAAAATTCATGCACGAGTAGTATAAAAAGCGAACTCTCAATGGTATGTCTTCTAAAGGTACAAGGGATAAATCTCGCCCGAGTAGAGCGGAGGGTTATTAGCTAAATAAATTTGCTCACCCAATATGCTCGGTAACTCGATTTAATGGCGATAGAATTGATTCATTCAATTATAAGGAATTTTTAGTGCCCTAGCGAGCGGGGATAACTTTGTTTTAGGGGTGCACGCTATAGACGTAGCAGGGGATAGTTTTCTCACGAAACATACTTCCCTTATATTGATTTATAATCTTCTCTCATTTGTTTGTACATTAAGCGTAACTGTCACATTAATTTTTGGGGCTCCTGCATTGATTAAAATGTATATTTTTATATATTTCGCTTTACTTAATATGTAATACAAATTGGTATTATTGATATGTATAATACATATTGGTTATTTGCTATGTCATTATCATTTTGTGTGTTATAGAATCCTAAAATCCAAAATAAGTGACATAACGTAAAGGTCTCGTAACTCGCAGAATCGATAACCGTTGGAAGAAAAAGGTTCTCGAGTGGCAGCTTCGTACCGGTAAGCGCAGTGTATGACGGCCCCGCACTATATGATGCGACGACCTAACAAAGTGTATGGAAAGTCATAGTGACGTATCACGTGGCTCGTGCCGATCTTTTAAGATAGGTTATCAGAGAGGCCGACGTTCGGAAGTAAATTTACAATAGGCTGCAATTATAAGGGTGTAGATGTTGTTTTTTTTAATGTTCGCACACACGCCACACTGGTTCGTTCGTCTCGTCACTTTATCCAATAATAAATAAGGCCAAAATTTAAAAAAAAATCCATCCATATCACCTTGATTTCATCGCATTCCACCACTGTGCGCTTTTTAAGGAATTTTCCGCCACGTAAAACCACTTTGTGGAATGCGCAGCCACATGGCGCATCGCGTAGTCAGCGGTTTTTCTGTATTGTTACTTAGGGACCTTCAGTACATAATAAAACACCTGATGTTCTCCTGGCAGATATTCAACAATTGGCGGCAACTACCGGTACTCTAACCACTAGGCTACGCGGTCGTCAAAAAGTCTACGCTTTTCTCAGAGACCGGCAACGCATTGTCAATTCCTCTGGTACTGCGGATGTCCTTTGTCGGCGTTGATCACTTACCATCAGGTGAGGTGCTTGCTCGTTTGTCCCTGTTCTATTATAAAAATATATATATCAAATCATTATCCTACCACTGTTCCACTTTTTAGCACTAGCCTTATCTCATTTTGAAGAGGATAGAAGGCGGAATAGGAGACTGCTGCGCTCCTTTAGTGTAGTTTGGTCGATTTCTCATGTTGTCCAAACACTGTTGTATTTTTTAGACTAAATAAATACGATGACTAGGTTAAATACGATGTTTTACTTAACAAAAATTAACAATTTTAGTTAATCAACCCTGGTCAAAAGCGTATTATGAATTAAAGGACGAGGTCCCGTGTAAGGCGAATTTTGTTATACAAATCTAAGATATTTTTACGACTGCGAATTAAAAATAACTTGGATTTGTGGAAGAAAAAGTACTCTATGTAACAATCATTAAAACTGCTATTCGTACAAGATGCTTATTAAATGTGTTGCTATAAAATAAGATATTAATATTCGCTTTACACCTAGGTGTATGGGTTACACATCACGCGTCCTAAATTTGACACGAATTTATGTGTAGACGTCACCGTCCGTGGCCATTAGTGCTGCTAATGCTCCCATTACCGGGTGTGGGAGGGGGTGGCCTCCCTGCGGCATCTGCCGCTTGTTTTAGGTAATTTATGGGCTGCGTCAACAAGGCCCAACCACCCGGGAAAGGTGAGTGTGAGTAGCTATGTATTATGCAAGTTACCGTACAATATATGCGTAGTAGTTAGAAAATAATGTAACGTTATAAAGACTTGAAAGGTAAGCGGTTATGTAATCGAACTCTTAAATCATATTAACTATTAGCAATATGAAGTTTTTATTGTGTTAGAATAAAAACTTCATATTGGCGTACAATAACTGGCGATGTTTTATATACCAGATTAAGTATACAGATTAAGTAACAGTTTTTCAAAGTTAGAAGCAAAAAATTAGAAATGTACCTTACATTTCCGGTGTTATTTGAATAATACCCTACGGTTTGATGAATTAATTATGTGCTACTAATCTAGTATCACTATACTAATACGGATCGCGGGCAATGCGCTTACAAGCTAATAAGTTTATACAACATTCATGATACATATATTTTACATGATATTATCGAGTCGATAATGTCCAAGCGAGGTTCAGAAATTAGCTTGGATGTTCGTTTCGTGTTGATTAATCTAGGTGGTAGGAAACTCACTAGATACGAGAGTATATCTAGTGTAGGCGGTATGAATGGTAGCGTGAAATCTACTACGCGAGATGTATTGACTGTTTTGCCAAATGTGTGTGGAATGTTAGCATTGTTTGGTTGACCGAGGATGTCAAGACATCCGAGTCGCAAAGAATATTACGGATCGATGAGTTTCGACCGCTTTATATTTGGTCGGCAGTCGTTCGCGTTACAATTTTTCAGTTCTACAGGCGGGTTGCAACTTTCTAAAAAAAAGTACGTATCTTAAGTGTTCAGAGATTAACGGTTTGTAATTACTGTGGGGATCTATTTTGCGGTGAAGCCAACGTGCTCCGGTTTCTTTGCGCAGAATATTTATGATTTTTGGAGCCGCACAATTTGTTGTTTACGATTATTTCGATAAGTCCTGATTTCCACATAAGAAGAGAATAATTTTACTCTTTTCGCGGATTACTCTAGTCTATAATTTCTGGAATCACTCGCCTAGATAATTGACGCCGTATTGAAAAGACTCTTGTTTTGAGAGGGTGTACAGAGGAGAACGTAACTTGTATTCGGTAGCGATTTGTTGAGGATACTGGTATAGAATGCTACACATTTTGAGATTCTACAGCTTATACTCGTATGTAAATCCGTTGTGTCTGACTTTATCAAATGATTTCGCGATATCGAAAAAGAGGGGCCGATATCTACAGAACCATATTGTTGATGTTGACTAGTTGGTATAGTGACGGTGCAATTAATGTCCTGATTGGCATTTTGGGTGATAATGTAGACATACATTTAGTTTCTGTGTCCTTCTGCAGGTAGAGGCTTTCCACATGGACGAGTTCAAGAGTGCATGGATTCTCTGAGGTATTTGCAAGGCTTATGGATTTTTCAGTGTCGTTTAAAGCAGGAGTGGTTTCGTAAGACCTAGTTTAGTGAGGCATGGCAAGGATCTACGTAGCTTGTCTCTGTCTAGACTTCAGTTGTCTATGATTTTTGAATCTATTGTATCGGATTTTGCAGCTTTCGTGCGCTCAAGTTGCGGCGGATTTTTGTTCAAATCAGGCGTCGGAGGTCCGCCGATAGGTCCATTGACGCTGATACCGTCCTTGTGGATTCTTCGACGGATGTTTTGAAATTAACTAATAGAGGGTCGATTGTCCATTGAGCTACAGTGGATAGTGTTGTAAAGAGTAGGGTAGGAGTCAAACCTCGAACTTGATCTGTAAGCTTCTAAAATTATCAATTCTTTGACCTCATAATAAAATTTTCATTTACATTATTATCTTAAAGCTGCACAGTCAAGGTCACTTAAGTGAACCTTAGTGGTCAGTGACCTTGACTTCAGTTGTCTATGAACAACAAAGTCACTGACTTTAGTGGACCTTGACTGTTTTTAATCAAGTTGAATCGTTTCGAGACAAGAAATAAATTTTCGGTTATGCTTGAATTTCTACTGCTCATACACCAGGAGGAGTCATTACCTCACTGTGTCGCGTACATAACTATAATGTAAATCCCGCGCAGAAGACAACTTTTAGTAGAAAGCCGAAGACGTAATAGTGGCCAAATGGCCAGGAAAGGAGGACATTATCATCGGTAACTTGATTTTTTATTACCTATTATTTATAAATTATTTTGTTAATATATATTATTAGAAAATAAGAAGTTTTATTAACCGTCATATTTTGCAACAATCGATTCAGGACCTTTTGCTATTATTTTCGAGAAGTATTAATCTGCTGTCGAATAAGTTTCATAATCATGTTGTAGGTTTTGTGTCCAGGCGTTTATCACAAAAAAAGACAACTATCGGTGTTGTCCAGAACCGAAGGGCCGCACTAAGATAGTTTTATTTTTCAATTGCAATTGTTAACGGCATAATCACGAGGTATCGTGTACATTCGCAGCGGGCAAGACTAATCCAGATTTATATGAACAGGGCCGGATTAAGGTGGCGTGAATTACACATTTATAGGCCATAAAGAGTGATCCGTTGGCGTGCAAGTACCTATCTTGGATGGATGTAGTTATGATTTGCTTTTGCAGAGCTCAAATATACAGGTTGATGAGAGCAAAAGTGTGGGTGTTTTTCTTTATTTTTATCACACTGTATTGTTGCAAGGTTCTTTACACATTGAAAGGATGGTAGTGTTAAATTAGTATGTGTAATACAACTTGATTTGGATCTAGTTTGCCGACTTCTTTGCCGCGGGTTCTGGGGTCGAATCCCAGCTAGACCCAACAATTTGTGCAAATACACAAATCGATTCTTTTCGGGTCTGGTTGTTTTGTGCAAGTGAAATTATGTCTGCAAAACGTAATCACCATACAGAAGAGATTCTAGTGTTAGGCATTGTTGTAAAAAAACTTTATTATTTAAGTACAATATGGCCTAATGATTTCTTATATTTACGCGAACTCTACACATTTAAATGAAACTAATTTTACGGATTTTATCGCGTTTTATTGTTTACTATTTATTACCCGACGTTTCGAGTGCTTTACAGCACCCATGGTCACGGGAGGACTGAGGTGACAGATGTCCTGATGTCATAGTTAACCCTCCCCGGGTCCCCACCTTCAGCTTTTAATTATTATTTTTGGTCCGATCTACGCAGAAAGAGCTAACTGTGTCTGTTATATATATATATATATATTATATATATATATATATATATATACCACGACCAAAGTCGACGGTTGGATTAGTCCTCATCAAAAAATTGGGGATTTGTCGTAATCGTAATAAAAAATCATGCACGACTTTGAATTAACAAGGCATTCCAGACATATTGGGCAGAAAGTAATACGGCAATATTAAGAAACTACTCCTACACTACTACACTTTCTGAACCTCGCTTGGACATTATCGACTCGATAATATCATGTAAAATATATGTATCATGAATGTTGTATAAACTTATTAGCTTGTAAGCGCATTGCCCGCGATCCGTATTAGTATAGTGATACTAGATTAGTAGCACATAATTAATTCATCAAACCGTAGGGTATTATTCAAATAACACCGGAAATGTAAGGTACATTTCTAATTTTTTGCTTCTAACTTTGAAAAACTGTTACTTAATCTGTATACTTAATCTGGTATATAAAACATCGCCAGTTATTGTACGCCAATATGAAGTTTTTATTCTAACACAATAAAAACTTCATATTGCTAATAGTTAATATGATTTAAGAGTTCGATTACATAACCGCTTACCTTTCAAGTCTTTATAACGTTACATTATTTTCTAACTACTACGCATATATTGTACGGTAACTTGCATAATACATAGCTACTCACACCCAGCCGGCCGGCACCACTAAAATTGTTATGCAATTTGAAGTGCTGATATACCACGTGCTATTCGCTGAAGAAAAATATTGTGAGGGAACCTGCATGATCCTCGGATTGGAGAATCGTTGCGGACTCTTCCCAGCTCCAAAATCCTCTCAGAAATGAGAGAAAGTCTTTGCTCAGCAGTTATACTTTACATTTTTTACTATGTCACTAAATCTTAGATGTTTTGAGTTTTAGATTATATACAAGAGATCACCCTGTATACTTGAATGTCGGTAGTTAGCCGTGGCGTGCATGCGTCTTGTTGTGCGCGAGTTATGGCGAACGCCTACACAGCGTGAGAGTGCAGTGCAGCGAGCACCTCACTGCGCCAGCGCTGTTCCCCTCCCAACCCTTACACCACTGATGAATTGCCTATTCAATCAAGTTGTTACATTTCAGGTGATATTTTATGTTACATTTAGTAACGAAATAGAAAATACTTTTTTTTTAAATTATTTACTCCTTATACATTCGGCAATGATCAAATGTAGTAACTTCTGCCAAGAATTCCGATTTTTATTGCAATTCGCAATATAAAATATTTACTAGAGTATGCTGTCAAGTGAGAGTCTGCTTCATGAATTTAAGTTTTTTAAACAAGTTGCCCCAGACGGATAGTGCTACTGAGGTGGCGGGAACATGTTTATGTGCTCGTAAACCTTTCTGGATCGCCGCGAGTCTCGGCTGAATTTACAGCTTTTCGCGAATAGTGATAGTAAAAAAAAGAATACAAAATAATTATTGATGGAAAAAGTTAAAAAATTCAAAAAATTCATAACATACAAATCTATCAATAATTTTGCTATGGAGCTCTTAAAATACTTAAATAACTATTTAAAACTACAGATACTCTTGAAACTCGGTCACTTAGTGTATTTTGTAAGTTACGTATTCGTTAGTAAAGTGTAAGTAACACAAGATAATTTTATAAACGTGATCAACTTAATCTTGTTTCCATATCGGACATCCGTGGGAGGGGGCCAAGTAGCACAGATCTTAAAGCGAAAAGGAAAAATAAAGAAGTAAAAATGACAAGACGTTATTTGCATCCCGCTAATGGCCGCCGTCGCCGTAATGCGGGGGTAGATGAACAAATATTGCTTTATCCAGTCGCACAATTTATTCTTACTCGGCTTTATTCGCCATTCCAACGACAGAAGTCGGGAGGGAAGTCGAAAAACGGTGCCATTTGGATTTTTTAAGTGATTCGCAAATCATTCCGCTTAATCGAATGAACTTATTTGTTCGTCGACGTTTCCTGTTTTTTTGTTATTTTTCATTTGTTGGGAGTCTTTAATGTGTAATTCAGCTTTTTTTCTATGAAGTTGAAAAGGAAGTAGTAGTAAGAAAAGGAAGGTAGAACTTTTTTTGTACATGGTAAAGGCAACAGATGAAAACACATTCCACTTAATGGTAAGTGGTCACTGAGATCCATTAACAGTTACATGAAGGAACAAGATGTATATGCGATATCACCCCTCATGATTCCTTTAGAATGTTTTCTTGCTAGTAACGGAATATGTACGCATAGGTTCATCCATATATTATGCGAAGGTAACTCTCTGTCCCTCTGTTTGTTACCATTTCACGGTTCAACCACCGAACCATTCTTAATGAAATTTGGCAGAGAGATAGCTTCTATTCTGGAGACGGAATACGGCATACTTTGTGCCGGAAAATCAAATAGTTCCTACGAGATATTTAAAAAAACATTCCTACATTCAAGCGGACGAAGTCGCGAGCCTCTTCTAATAATATACACAGATTATGAAAAGGCATAACAGGTTTGTTGAAATCGGCGTGGCTTAATGGTCAAAGTATCCAGCCGGAATTCGAATTCCAGTCGAAGCTCCAACATTTATGCAAAACACAAATGGCGGGTATTCGGATATGGTTGTATTGTGATTGTCTCCGTGTCTCTGAAAACTGCATCCCAGTCTACTTCCGATCTTATCGTATGAGTGGCATAGGTCGGTTAGGATAACTGAGTGCCGCTGTGCACATCTCCTGTAGAGTTAGTGGCCGTGGGTCGTGGTGGTAAATTGGCCAGGACGACATCATCAATTATTTGTTACTATAAACTTGTGCTGTCAAGATTAAAATTGCTCTATAATGAAAGGACAGAACAGTAAAAAACAAAATTTAATTACCATTGCCTAAAATAAAATCAGTGTAATCAAAGGTCTACTATGGACGTGAGTACCGATATAAATAGAAAGGAAAGAAAACAGTTATTGGTACAGCAAAGAGACACCACACACAAAATATAAACACATACTAATAAAAAAATAGAAAAAGTATGCTAAAACATAAAGTCAATTAAAAAAAGTAAGCGCTTAAAAGAAAACATAAACAAAATAAAAGTGCAATGTACGTGTCTCATGGCTGAACCAAATAGCCAAATAACCAGATCAGCTTAAATGTCAGTCCCATAAGACTGACGCTGATTTTATCTGGTAATAGTGGTATTTTGTATGGAAGTGACGAAATGAGTAATTCGTTCACTATAAAGTTTCTCTTGCACTGCCACCACACGGCTAATATTCATCATCATTTCAGCCTATTTTAGTCCACTGTTGAACATAGGCCTCCCCCATAGATTGCCACAAAACTTGTTCCTGAGCTACCTACATCCATCGAATTCCCGCAAAACCGTGCAAGTCCGTGTGGTAGCGGCCTAAGAGAATCTACCACCCCATCTCATCCCGTGGGTGTCGTAAAAGTCGACAGGGGGAAAATGAAAACCAGGAGATGGGCAGCAGCATCTTGCTGGAACATCTGAATAAATAAACTGCGGTTGCCAACCCGTCTGCCAAGCGTGGCAACTATGGCAAAATCCCCCAAAACGAGAGCTACAAACTTTTGTGGCAATCTATGAGGGAGGCCTATGTTCAGCAGTGGACTATTGATAGGCTGAAACGACGACGACGACGACGACGTGCAAGTCGTCGCTCCATCTAGTGGGGAGTCGCCCTACACTGCGACTAATATTATTGTTACAAAATACTAACTGATTTTTTTGAAGTGTAGTACGAGTATGATAGACTTTTCGTAAAGTGTAGGCATATACATTATACACACATAAAGTAGGCAATCCTGGAGACCTGGAAAGAAAATAAAAGTAAAGCTCTTTTGAGAGTATCTGACCGTCTGTCTTAGAGGGCAAAGACTAAGCAGCCATTACGCTAATTATTGATTCTTCAGTTATCGGTAATCTAAAGTTCTCGTCGTATTAAGCAGGAGGACATATCCGTATTGAATTAAAATATTCCAAAGATATAAAAAAACCATAAATCAATAATGTCTTTTATATCTCTGTAGTTGCAATCTATGATTTATACGTAAGTATACGTGTAAGTTGAAATTTCAGTGTGAAAAAACAATGTTCACGACGAATTTTATTTTAAATGGGAGCGAGGTCACGAAAATGTCCTTATCTAAATAGCGTGACCGAGCAATACCCGCTCCTCACCTGCTGACTTTATGCGTTTCCTGCGAAGGCATCGCATCGCATACAAAGATGTCAACCCTCGTCTTAGACCACCACTGTCGTAAAAATTTCATGCGGAAATAAGTTGCATATTCCGTAGCGGTGATAAGATTCAGTTTTTTCGGAATCATACGAAAAAATGCAAATTAAAATAACTCTCAAATCCCAACTCAACCGTGTCGGAGCTTAATCCGCGAAGTGACAACGGCATTCTGACGAGGCGCCGGAGCTGGGAATTATTAAAACGAACGCCAACTTTTTCACTAAGCCCCGTCGCAAAGCCGTTTCAATTGCGCTGCGCTGAAGATAATTCCGACTGACGTCATCTTTTTTTCGAATTCTCGACTCGGCTGCGTTTCTCTGTGCAGCAATTATAACATTTCCACCGACTAGGAAAACAGAAACACGTGAGAGGGAGAGCGCGTCGAATCGCACCGTTCGTAATTTAAATTTAGATGGAAATTTAATGATGCATTCACAAAGGGCGCTCGTAAAGTCGGTTGCGAGATATTTTTTACGAGGATCTCGTGAACTATTGCGCGCTTAACGACTCTGAAGCAAGATCGCCCTCCGCTTTAATGAGCGCCCGATAAACGTGTTAACTGCCGCGACCTTATTTTTATGCCGATGTAAAACTGGTGAAAAACGGATTCATTACAGTGTGCGGCCGACATTATTTCACATGATTTAGAACAAACATTGTAAGATAAATTTGTTTGAGGTAAAGAGTGGTCTTTATATGAGTAGCTAAGTACGGAGGTCGGCAAGGCGAGGTGAGGTAGACTTGGTCATGTTTAATATATGAGGGTAGGCGACGCAGCGTTGGTAAACACGGCCCAACCTTCGCTCCTGTTGGCCACTGTTTGCTCACCGTTCTAGTCTCAAGAGAAAATATGTTTGCTTTGCATACGTAGGCAACTGCAGCATGCTTTAAGCCCGTATATGCCTGTTTTCTTTGACATATTTTTTTTTTTTGAGATATTCCACAAAGATGCAGGCCGAGAAAACTAATATTGCTTTAACATATCACAGGTTATGTTCACTTGATATTATGGTTTTCATTTATTTAATATTAACATTAAATTTCTGTTATCATGAACGGTTTACTGTGTATACATTAGCTTACGAATCATCGCTATCTCTATACTGATGATGATTTGAAACTCTCCTAAACACATTTTTATTCATGTCAAAATTGGCTAAAAGGTGTTACATTCACGTTCTATCTAGACTGGCTGTTGTTTTATGTGTTATAGATCCACATATTCAAGAATATGTTGCAGAGTATTTGATCAAGTATGACTATGCACTTAATATTAGCTTCTTAACAAATAACTTTAATTTTTGTTAACGTTTTAATATCAATAGTAAAATGATTTTGCTACGGTATTCAATAAAGTGGTTAGTCGTTAAAATTTCGCGATCGATATTAGAAATCATAACCGATGTTTGTTGAAGTGCTGAGCTCCCGAGGCTATAATCCTCTCGGCCGCCGTACAACTCCACTTAACAAACGTATAAATAATATTCAAGGCGAGGGAACATATTCGAGGGTACGCTTACGAGGGTAGTTTGACGGCGTAACGAATCGAAAAACCAAATCATCGAGTAGCACCCCTACAGTACACCGCTACATGATAGTTTTAGCGAACGCTGTGGAGTTTCTATTAGTACTAAAATATTTATTATATACAAAAAAATTAAAAGCATAAAATTAATAAACATTCATTAAAATGTTACAGTTTCCTATAGCGAGCATTTTAAACTTTGTTAAGTGATTCTAATAAACAATATTATGTGTTTTAGTTTATAGAGGCAAATATCGTACAGTCAGTAGAATATAAGCATGCATTACAAAAGATAGTTAATGAATCTGCTTGAAATATTATCTTAATTATTTAAATATTTTTTGAAGTGTTACTAGTCCTATAGGTATTTCATAAAAGAAATTCATACTAATATCATTTATTACGGAAAGTATGTTTGGGTCTTGGCTTCTTTATAATATGGCTATAAGTAAAGAAATTACACATTCAGTTTATTTATGTATTAGATATAATACTTAATGTTATTTAAATATGTTTGGGGTTAAGTATTTATTTAAATAATATTTATAGTAACAACGATTACTCTATGTTTGTTTTTAGGTTTGAATTCTTAGGGCTGCCCTTAGCGGTCTGTTGAGAGTGCTCATCGCAGTTTTTTATATATTTTAATTTTCAATTCATATCGGGCGCTAATGGCGGGGCCGCAGCCCTGCGTGCCGAATCGCGTTGAACCAAATGTATTCATGGAGTAATAAAACTTAATGTAGCGAGTGAACTAATATTGTCTTACTCAATATTTAATTTGTAAATTTCAATTTGGGCAACTTTTGCGATTCATAAATTTTAATTTAATCGTAAAATGTTACAGCAACTATTCAGTTTTACACGTATATTTGATGTAAAGAAATATTTTTGAATGCTTTATTTGATACTGATCGAATCTTTTATTGTAATCGATTTCGATTACAGCGATATCTTCCGGATGCTATTAAAACATTTTGGTCTATTAGGATACATTATGGTAATGTACTACCGCGAGCTTTTATTTTGCTTCTAACTTGCTTTCTTCGTATGTCTTTCCGGTTCAAATCTTGTAAGTAAATTTTGACCTACTTTCGGATGTTCGATTGAGCTATAATTTGGCATACCTATGTGGCTTCGGTGCCAATTCAATAAAATTCTACCATAGAGCTGGTCTGATGATGGAGTCGTAAGTAGTCCATAGGACCTTTTCAACTAAGCAAGATAGTTCCGTCATGTTTGGGTTTTGACAAGTGCTATAGCGCTAGCAACATTTGAAGTCGACAGCTGGACATAGCCTCACAAATAAAACCTAGTAATAAAAAAATATTTTTCTTTTAATTGTATTACTTACTGTTCATTTAAACATTTAAGCGATGTGATAAGAACAAGTACAATGTCTTCAAAAAATTTGCGAAAATATTGTTGCTTAGATTCAAATTCAAGACGTATAATTAATTAAGAAACTAATTCCAGCAGAGGGGTGACTCTATTGTAGGGAATAGTCATAAACTACTATTGTTTTTTCATATTTCGGTCCGAATTAGTTTTAGTCCGTTGTCATATACCCATAATAAGTATCAGTAAAAGACCAAGTATTAGTAGGATTAGGAGGAGTATTGGTAGGATTCTTATGCAGGAATCCGTCTAAGTAGGTACCACAGTAAGGCCAGTTATTCTGCCGTGAAGTAGTAGTGTGCAAACATTACTGTAGTACGGTTTGATGGGCATTGAGAATTGGTGTAATCACTGGGCATATGACATGTTCAGAACTGATGTTTCAGGGTGAAAAGCGCAGTGTGGTGCCACACAGTAATGTTTTGAGTGACACAGATTTTGTTATGGGTAGACGTTGCTCCTACCATCAGGTGAACGTTTTGCAGCCACGCTTGGCAGCCATATTGAAAATGACTATCAGCTTTTGGAATGGCAATCAGTCCATATATTGTATTAAATATACCACATATTTTATTTTGGCAAAATTGTCATTCTGTTTTGTGATTAAATAAATAAATAAATACCAGACGGAGTAATCGCTCCTTCTCCTCACCTGTTTGGTTATTTAAGTTGTGGCTTATTAGGGATGGTTTTTCTTCCATCTGTAGAGGCAAGCAGAATTTACTTTACTTTTACGAAATAAGAGAAAATAAGTTTTTTATAGTTGATTTTGCTAACTTTTTGTTTCGTTTGTCGATGAAACAATTAGATTGATAATGAAAAGTAGGTATATGTTTATAAGGCATTTTGTGGGATTTACTAGATATAATGGCTACAAATCTCTGTGGCATTTTAATTTATCTTTCCATATTAGCCTTATAGCAACCGACTCCTTGTTGATTAGATATTAAAAGTGATTCCATAAAAAATATTTGAAATAAGTTGCAATTTATACACAGCGGCAGAAATAAAGTTAATATAACAGTGAAACAATATTTAAAACATAGGCATATCCACCGGTTAGGCTATCTGTGATTTACAATGGTATCGTTCAAATCAGTTTTCGACATGGCAAACTCATTTCGTGTGTGTACCGAACGATATCTGTCTGATACTGTTTCAAAGAGCTCTAAGCCGTCACCCCACACGCTGTACAAACAGTGGCAAAGTCAAATCAGCGCCAAGTTAATCCGTTTAGGTGCGCGAACCCACTTGATTAAGTTTAATTTATTTTAAAAATCAGCGCGAGCGCGCCGCCTCCGGCGTACCGTCCCTTCGAAATACATTATTCAGTGTTTTAGAATAATTTTCAAATTCGATTACATAGGGCCGACCCTCGGTAAGTGGGTGGGCCGGGCGCAGTGCGGGCGGCGTATTTAGCCAACACGGGGGTCCGCCGCGTGCGATTCTGATTTGAATATGCCCCGCACGTGGCCTCCCGCGCCCCCGGGACCGCTCCGATCATATTTCAAACGTCACCGGCGATGTCTCACTCAGATACTATCGGCCGATAAACGAGATACAGGCAAGGGTGGAAATAGTTCGCCGACGCTGGTGTGTTGGCAATTTTTTACACCACGATTATCGCTTGCAGTTGACATCTAGATATTACTTTCAGCTGTCTCTGTTTTAGTAGCGTTGCGAAGCTGCAAGAGTCTTTAAGTTTATTGGCGTAATACTTTTCCGATAGTTATAGAAATGTTTGAAAGAGTTCATGGGACAGATAGGAAAACCATATAGGTAGAAGAATTTTGTGAGGCATTCGTTTCCTTTTTCCTGAATTTTTATTATTATTTTAACAATGCACTATTTGACGGGAATAGGAATTTATGTGAAATTAACAAATCATATACTTTTATGGGATTTTACAGAAATGTGTTTAAAAAAATTAATAGAACAACTACTATATTACTATATGGAATAAAAATTCACATGCGAGTAACGCATAATCGGTGGGAGTGCGGGAGCGTGCGCAGACGCAGGTCACGTGGCGGCGGGAGGACGGCGTGCGCCGCCACCGGCACTCCATTACCGCGACATCAGCGCTTCTGTGCGAATGTACCAAAATATTCTCAAAGATTGTAGCATGCAGACATGTCATTATACTTTATTAAAATACTTATATAAAAAAAAAACAAATAAACCACTACTTTTAGTGTTCAACTTTATACAACAAAAAAAATTGTATTGGTTCTGCAATTATTGATAAGTTATCTAGATAATACAATTGTTGAATTCCGTTATTTAAGGTCATAACAGTATTAGCTTACTTATTATTTCAGCCTTTCACTAGTCCGCTGCTGAACATAGGCCTCCCGATAGATAAAAATTGCGACAAAAGTTTGTGGTTCTCATATTGGAGGGATTTTGCCATAGTTGCATGGCAGGCGGGTTGGCAACCGCAGTTTATTTATTTAGATAATCCAGGAAGACCCTGGTGCCCATCTCTTGATTTTCATTTTCTTTCTGCCGACTTTTACGAAACACACGGTATGAGATGGGGTGGTAGATTCTCTTAAGCTGGTAAATTTCTCTTTAATTAACAAAATTTAACAAATACACAACAGTATAAATTTATATCAATGTGATTCCTTGTATGCTTCTTATTTTTTCAATACTAATCGCAGAAATTATGAATATCTATGAAATAATGTCTGATAAAGCTTTGATTAATATCAATTCATTACATAAATAGCACAAATAAGACAGTAAGAATTTGTTACAGCGCAGATAAATTAATTAAACATAAGAGGATATCTCTAAATTTATTTAGTCTATGATAGTCAAGGCAGTATTGATGGGATTGGAATAATACGGTACTAGTTAATCGCTGCGTAATCCGCTACTTGTATCACAAAATCGAGATATGGCGAAATTAATTTCAGTCACATGCCGCTGTAATTGAAATGACGACTTAGTGTAATCGATGTAAGAACTAAATTTAAAAGCTTGTGTTTTTAGATGGTTTTAGTTTAAAAAGTTTAAGCTTTACTTTACAACAAAAATGTCCTTGGGTTTAATTTTATTGAACTGTATACTTTTTACGAATATGTTTGAACACGTCCAAATTTTGGTCAAGTTACGATGATGGTAACCCATGGGAAAATGATCAAACTTTTAAATTTGGTTAAGCATGTTTGGAAATGCTGCGTAGATGCCGGTTTTTCGGTTAAATAATTACTTTTTGTCTTTACTTTATGCGAGTAGCTTATCTAACTACTAAAATAATATGTTTGATCCCGCTAATCCCCAGAAATCCTAATTCGATTAAGGAAATTCGCTTTGCATTATATAGCCCGTTTATTGAAAAAAGTTTAAAGCTATAAAATTTATAAAAATAGTGAGAAAGGTCGAACCGATCATGCTCAGATCATTGAGATGCCGTCCATGTGGTTGGCCTATTTTACCTCCGAACATAATTGCTACGACCTTGACTTATATTATTTAATATTTAACTTTTGTTAAGTAAATAATAGCAGGTCTAAAAGACACCTAATTATAAGTGCAACGTGACAGTTTCATTTCACTGTCCACTCAGTTTAATGCTTAAACCAACACAATAAATGATAACTAAATAATATAACTAAAACTAGAACTATGTGAATAAAAAGGTTACATAACAACTAAAATAAAAGCAGTGTTTTGTTGATAGCCATTTAAAACAAACCACAAATTCTTACGTAATAAAAAATAAAAATAAAAATGACCCGGCCTTTAAGTGTTTGCTTTCGGACATTTTACACATTTTTTAGATATAATGAAATGAAAATAATGAAGACAAATCAAAAATGCTAAGAAATTCAATAACCGTTCGCAATTCTTTGATTGTCACCCCATCACACAGAATTTTTCGCCAAATGTAATTTGCGTTTCATACCTTATGGTATAAGACTATGGAACGATATGAGGAAGGTTCATTTTTGAACGAACATCACGAATCCAATGTCAAGTGTGTTTTGTCGTACGTCGTACCTACAAGTTCCGAGATTGAGTGCGGGACACCGCGCAGTGAGGGTTCGATTATTACTCGAGTCTCGATCTTGATACAGCACTCGATGCATCGCGGGGAGCTGCATTACACCGAGTAGTACTGTGGGATTGGGTGACTTTCTATTCGATTTGTTGATGGATCAATCGGTTCGATAAGATATTAAGATTTCTTTTTAAAGTAGATTTTAAATTAACTATTTGGTTTAATTAAAAGTGTGGTAGCGGCTTTAGGCAATCTACCACCCCATATCATCCCGTAGGTGTCGTAAAAGTCGACAGAGAGAAAACTTAAAGCAGAAGATGGGCAGCAGCATCTTTCTGGAACATCAGAATAAATAAACTGCGGTTGCCAACCCGCCTGCCAAGCGTGGTAACTATGGCAAAATTCCCCCACAAAAGAGAGATGATGATAATGAAAACATTTTAAATATTCATTGAAATTATTTTAATTATATTGCGTCTATTTTTGAAGTTAAGTTCAATACAATATCACTCCACCGCTTTAATACTTTTCTTCTCTGTTTTGATTCTACTTTGATGAATTACCTACCTCAAAGAATCACATCTTAATATATACATAAGGTCACGCCACATGTATCAAAGATCGTCACCTGAGAACGGTCAGCTTGACCAATTTGTCTAATTTACTGTTTAATTACATGTTTTCAGTACTTAATAATTTTTTCCTTAACGCACTTTTCATTTGCTTCATTTGAAAATTGCACCAATAAGAAGCCGGGGCGGGTCGCTAGTTTATAATTAATATAAAAACCAAAAGAGTAATTCATCATGTGTAAGAAGAAAATTTACCGTCCCGTCAGTTCGCCTGAGAATTGTGTAATCGGTTACTCATTCCTAATTGCAGCGATTAAATTAAAAATGTGGTATATATAGATGTATGATAATTATAATAAAAGTAATAGTTTTCTTCATTTTCTGTCCAATAAATAAATCTCTATACTAGTCTGTCAATCAGTCTAAGGACTTCATCCCTTAACCCTGTGGTCCGCAAAGCCGAATTTCTGTGTTGCGCCATATGTTGCATGGAATGTATTATTTTATTATATTTTTGTTTACTATCAGTCGAGACGAGTGTTTAAGCCGACATTTATGATATTCTCCTGTGGTTTGCAGTAGAGGGGCGAAGTTGCGTTGATGCGCTATTGTTTCATTCTTCACCCTTGTTGTGTCAAGTTGATTTAACGCGTAAGTTATTTTATAAAACGTCTGCAGAATATATATGAAGATACGAGTATGTATAAAACACAACAGATATTATAACGAATTCGCCCTCAAAGTACGAATAAGAATCGTGTCGATTCTAGAAATCAATTTTTATGGCTGCATGTATTTCTTTCAGAAATTTGCGTCTTACCGTTTCAAATGCTCGATGCAATATTTTAAATCGCTTTCCATTGTCGATTTTACTACGGATGAAAATACTCTTAAGTGCAGCTGCCGTTCTCCAATGATCCGTGCTTGGTGCTATATTATTTCCATCGGTACAAAGTGCGACCCATCAAATCAAGTCGCTACCCGATCTGAAGCCCTTGTTCACAAAAATTAAAACAAAATCAACATAGTCGATACAGATAGGAGTACTATTGCAATGGTTGTAGGCAGATTTTTTGCAAGAAAAAATGTGTATTCTGTAGTTATTTTCACATACTTACATCGACCAATATTTTTGAGTATTCTACGCTCTTGTATGTACGTTCAGAAGACTCCGAAGCTTAATATATTTTGGAAATTTTACAACTCTTCATGATTAGAAACACATTCTAAAAATGTTTTTTTGAAACATTCTTTTGATGAGACAGTGTAACTACGCTGTTCAGTTCTCAGAGTCGATCAAAATTTTATCAATCATAATCAATAAAAATAAAAAAATTAAACAGAGAAATAATTATTTGTACATTTTACCTAGAAGAATAACTGTAGTCAAAATTCCGTTATTTTGTATTAATATATCCACATCACATCACATTATTATTAAAAATATTAACACTTTCACCGTTTTCCTAAATTTGTTCATAACATATATTTTTCAGAAATAATAATTAATGATATTGCCAATAGCCAATAAAATGTCAATGTAATAAAAAATACTGGAACTGTCACAAAGCAAATATTTATTCATAGTACTGATTGATACGGTCATGTGTTTGAGAAGCCCGGCGGGGTACCAAGGGGTTTATGGTACCAACGTCGACTCCCCATAAGCCCGCCTAGTTTCGCCACAGATTGGGGTACGAGATTTCAATTCAATTGCACAGTGGTGACAACACCATGGACCTATTAAATTCACATGATTAAATTTTACTGAATTTATTATGAGTAAAATGTGAAATTCAGTTTCAATTTATTATTAAAATTTTAGCTTTGTATCGCTAGCTATTTTTTAACAACTAAGACTAATAACTTTTTTCTCTTACTTCTGTCTATAATACACAGGCTTATGTGTCCTTAATTAACACTTTCGAGGTACTTTATATCTGGTAATATGACTGTACTAAGAATTTATGAACGAAATTATGAATATTTAAGAAAAGTTGTCTTAATTTGTCAAAGAGTAATCGAACCCAGTTCACAGAAAAAAATTTCTTCATTAAATATATGTATAGCACAAATTAAGGTTTTAGTTTGAACAATCCAATGTGAATTAATAATATAAATTTGACATTAATTTATTATTCTGTAATTATTAATTTCATTTGATTGCCTTAAAAATTCGGTGTGCAGAGCAGTATGGGTTACCAGGGGTAGAGCTGCGGAGGGTCTTTACAGATGGAAGTGATAGATAATGGGACATGTCGCGATGGGGTACGTTAATAGATGAAGCCTTATTTGAATATTGTCCCCGATTGGCGGGGGGTAGACAAAATTAAATCGCTAGGTGCCTACTGTGCAGGTATGGTGTGCAATATTGTGATTTGCCCATCTGTACAGGGTATTGTTCTAACTTTTATATATATATATTTTGATATATATCGTAATTTTGTACAGTTCAGTTCAGTATTAAAGATTTTATTGATTAAAAAAACTTAACCATAATAAAGATTTCTAACGGTACTATCAAAGAGTTTTAAGTCTTAATATTTGTTTATTGAATAAAATAGAATAGTAACGAATGTTTATATATTTAGGAAATACATTGAACAACCTTTTGTATTTATTAATGATTCGCTGTCACACTACCACTGCATGCACGACGAAGTTGTTGATGGTCCTCATACCGAGACCAGCTTTAGCGCGTAGAGTGAAAAATGAGCGGCTCGCGGCGATAGCGACCGCGCTGCCGCCCGTTTAATGAACTAGAACTGCGATAGCGCGCCCGTGTGCACGCGCCTTTACTTCGGGAATGACGATCTTATTTCAACTAGACAAAGTATTTATTATTACTAGTGGTCGCCCAGTGGTCAAAATTCGACTGTAATTCGTAAAATGTTAAAGTTTGATCGTTATTGAGGTTTCAGTAATGATTTGTTGGCAACATGTTAAAATTCTATGGCGACAATCTCTACTTTGTGCGATTGTATGATCACAGACTATTATGCGATTGACATTATCAGTATGAACGTAAATAATGAATGTTTACTTTGTGTTAAAATTAATGTATTCGTAACACATATTGTATATACATTTTAGCATTCCTTATTCTCTGTACAAACTTTAACTATGCCAAATCTCACACTCATTCGGGCGCGCAATATGCTTAAAACTGGGTACAAAGTTTTCTCTTCACGTATTAATATATACATAATATATGTTTACAATTTTGACTCATGTTTTTTGACTGCCGCGATCACTTCTGAATACTGTCGGAAGCTATTAACTGCGCAGGAGTTATTACAATGCCTCACGTGTACGCACAAACACAGAGGCACACTCGGCTAAACTTACCCACGCTCAATGTAACGCTGTCTTTAACATCTAGATTAAAATATTATACATTAACAAAAAAAACTTATGTCTTAGCTTCATTATTACTATACCTATAGACAAAAGTGCTTCATTATTACTATTATATTTATTCGTATTACGATACTCATGAATTTCTAAATAAAATAAATATCACGCGGGCAAAGTCCCGGTCTATCACAAATTTAATAATATTACTATTTATTTTATTTTAATTTTGTAAAATTGTTAGTTATATTTTTTCATGTCTGTGAAATATTTGACTCCTTATATGTCCCACTTCGGATCTCTTACTGCATTCGTTGTATTTGCATAAGAATTCCTCAAGTTAAAAATACAGGGGAGCTTGAATGGACACGCAAGGACAGCGCAGTCCGGTATTCATTCGCTAAGTGAGCTCCTAAAAACTGCTTTGACAAAGATTGTGTTCTGCTAAGTAGTCAATTCAGGATTCGAAAAGGTAAACTTTTGTGAACACACGTGCACTAATTTTGTTGAAAAGAGTTGAAATTGAGTTTACAACTCTATTTCTCTGGATGACTTTTTCATTATATATGTGAATGAATAACTAATAAGGGTAATAATAGACTAATAATGTTTTGTTCATACCTAAATCAAATATTTAGTACAAAACTACGCCTTTATATAAGGGCATAATTTTTTTATATAATATATAAGGGATTGGCAAAGGTCACACACGTAGCTCACTATTCGTTACCCGCGGGAGCGAAATGTGGGCTACATGAAGTAAAATAATCCTCTAAAGTTTTACTTCATATGGCCCACATTTTTATATTTTTATATATATAATCAATCTAGAAGCAAAGCGCTTTTTTCTACTGTATATATATAGTAGCAAAAAGCGCATTGCTTCTATATATATATTATGAGAAGTAATAATGACTGAGTTTATAGCAATAAACATTTTAGCTGTTGCTATGACTTGTATCGAACGTAAGAATTGCTTAACTACTGTGTAAATCGAGTCGGGATGCATATTTGTATGCTTCTATGTTTGTTTGATGATGAATTAACGGCACAATTATATAAAGTCAAAAACCATTAAGCTATAAGCCATTAAGCTAAGTAAGTCATTGAAAATATTTCGCACATTGCGTCTCAACCAAACCCAAATACGCTATGTTAAGATTTCAAATATATATATATGTTTTTAAAAGCATAAAGTGACGAGACGAACGAAACTTTCACCTGATGGTAAGTGCAACGGTCTACCCATACCTCTGTGGCACCCAGAATATTTCTGTGTGGCACCACACTGTGCCCGTCACCCTAAGACATCAGTTCTTAAGTCTCATATGCCCTTTGATTACACTAGCTCTCAATGACCTTCAGATCGAACCACAGTAATATTTGCATACATTTACTAATATTTCAAAATCACACGTAAATGATTAATTGATTTTGTCTAGTGGACATCTAAACGGAAGGATGAACAATTAATTTCTTTTTCAATTCCTGCGTACCCAATATATAGAAAGGCGACACATGGAAGGGTGTGCAATGGTGCATTGGCTCGGTCATAGAGCTCAGTGATGTGTTGAGTGACGCTTCATCACGTGCCGATGAACATTAGCCTTTAGGCTTACATTATCTTTATTTTTATTAGCTAGCGCAGTTTTTTACTTGACGTAAAATGTCAATTTGTAACGTAATATCCATTTTTGTCTATAGTATTAAAATGTAGTTGGTTTTCATAAAATCGTATTACTCTATCACTGAATAATTTTTATACTGAAATTGCAATGATTCTACTGGTGAAGTGCCAGTAGCTCTGCCGTCAAGTAGTGGTGGGTAATTGTCACCGCGATTCGGTTTAAAGGGTGAATCTACTAAAATTACAGGACATAACATAACATTTAAGAACCGATATCGTATAGTGACGAGCTTAGTGCGATGCTACAAAGAACGTTACTATGGAAAGCTCATGAGTGACACCGCAAACTTTATGGGTAGGCGTAGCTCGTCTCGTCACTTACTTCCCATAAAAAAATATGTTTTTTTGAAGTAGTAACAGATGCTGCGTCTCCCAGAATATTTCTGTGTGGCACCAAACTGCGCCCGTCATCCTGAAACATCAGTTCTTAAGTCTCAAATGCCCAGTGATTGCTCTTAGTACCCTTCCGACCAAAACACAGTAATTGTCGCACACTACTGCTTCACGGCAGAATAATCGGCCCTGCACAAAAATGTACTTAATTTTTTTGTAATGTGTATGTGAAATAGATATTCATATTCATATTAAAATCATCTGGGTGGACCAATACCGACGACAAAAAATATTTGTGTAATTTTAGCTGAAATGCAAATGTTTAATTATAAAAAATATGCTCACAGAACCATATTTTAAATCAAAAAATGCTAATGCTAAAAATGTTAAATAGCGATCGATTGAATATTTAAGTCGATTCAAATTATGTACACAGATTTGTAACAACTTTTTATAACAAACGTGATAATTTATCCAAACAAACTTTTTGCTACCAGCTTCGTCACTTCGTATACTATTTTACTCCACAGGGAAGTGAGAGAATATCGGATTCTTCCATAACGCTGTACGACTAATTAGAGTAATTAATTATCCAATTAATACGAAACGTAATTTCATTTTGTGACCGATCCAAATAATAAAATCTAATCACGTTAGAAATTATCCATTAGACGAGTAACATTCTGCGAGGAAAATTCGGGAGTTTTTCCTCATTGCTCGGCACTTGATTAACTCTCGTCGATCGTTATTATTTCCCCGGCCTCGTTCGGCCGCGGGGGATTTGTATAATCCTGATTGGGTACGTATTGCGATTCGATGGAGTGTACCGGCACACGTGTCGTATATTATATAGCTTTTACGACACAAGACAGTGGTCACTCATAATAAAATTTACAATCTAATTTATTAAAACAGACTAAAGTCATACGTATTTAAACATGGATTGACCTGAAGCCTTACTGTGAAACGACGATGAAGTCCAAGATGTCCTGCATTATGAAGACTAATATGACGACTTTAGAAGTGACTTAATACTTATTATTACTTAATAAGACAGCGAAATTACTAGCTTGTCGGAGGATTTTCCGATTTAGGTATCGGAATTTGGTAAATAGATAAAATCAACAATTAGAATTTATATGTAAGGTTGATAAGGAGTACAGGTGACTTGGTCTATGTTATGGTAAATGGCCACTGTCGCCCACAGACAACATAGATATTGTTATTATTGAGGCCTTAAATATGCAGAAATCCTCATTGTCAAGATTGTATATTCAGAACTAGCGTTTCACGCACGCTTACGAATCTCAGCTGCGATATGCTGCTACTTTACACAAGTATTCGTGGTGGAAGGTTATTCTATCAACTGTCAGACTCACGGGATGTAACTCAGTGACAGTTTTTATTGTGCTGTTTGTTTTATGGTTACTCTTCTACTTTATTTTAGTATTTTTTTTGAAACTGCTTATATTTAATTGGAAGGCTTGGCTCGCTAGCGTTTATCTTAATAAAGTCTACAGTAATGCCTAGATCGAATTAAAAATTCGCCCAGCAAAAGGGAATTAAAGTTGGCTACCAACATTCCGGCCAGCCCGGGTCGGCGACTGGGGGACGCCGATAACGTTACAATAGGAATTTACCGTTCGCACCGACTGCCCGCGCTGTTTAACCTAATTAGCACTCAGTTCCTTCAAGAATAAGGGCTATAATTACGTTTTAAGTTATGTACAACTGAGTACTTAATACTTGGATGGAATTATCAGTTTATGTTTACTTTAAGGTATTTTTTAAACATAATTAGTATTAGTACGCATGAAGTAATTGGTTCCCCCATGAGCTAAAATATTTGTTGTAAATTTGCATAAATTGATCTATCCAATAAGTACTATCTATATTCCTTTTCATGGAGAAGAAAGTAATTTTAGAAATAGATATTTTTTAAATAAGCAGTGAAACAGCCCTCTTCAGTATTATCCTGCTGAGTAGCGGATAACATTGCTGTGCGGTACATATTTTAATGACACATCAGAACATTGGAATAATAGATTGGCTTATTTAAACGGCGCTGCTCCGGTGCCAATTCTAAATTAATAGGGGTAAAAGTACCTTGTTGGGTAAAAGTGGTCTTTTAATAGAAGTGAAGTGAAGTGCGTAAAATGCGTTTCCTACAGTCACTGTGTAATTCTAGACATATATATTTAAGACCGTCGTATGCAACTGATATACGTTGTGGAGATAGGCATATAGACAACCCTTCTTCTGCCCATTCAAGTGCGACAGAATCCATTTATTTTTCATTGTGATGGTCGCGACAGTTACTTGTTTTTCTTCTTTGGAATTATGGCAGTTAAAGGATTTCTTTAAATGCTTTTATTTATTTTTCTATTTTATGAATTTGCCAGTGACTATCTTTCACCATGTTGATTACTTTTAAAACGTAAAACGCAGTTAGGTTCCGTGAATACATAAGCAAAACGTAGATACTGTTCGCATGTCGATTCCGTTTACAATCTGTTGCGATATAGGATAAAAGTGAACTACTAGTTCCGGATTAATAAATATCATGACGAATTTCCAACCAAGGCGACGAGTTCCGACTACTATTGGAAGTTATCAACTGCGCGGGAGAAACTATAATAACACAAGTGTACGCGCAAACTCAGTACCTTACTCATGATAACAATACCCTTGCCCGATGTAACGATGTTGAGGTAAGATCAGAGGTAGGCTAGGATGCAGTGTTAGAGACACGAGGATAATCACAACAACGATACTAGAAAACCAACAACCGAAACAACAACAACAAATGTTGGCATCGGACAAATGTTGGGATTCGAACTCAGGACTCGCGGCGCAGTGCTTTCCAATAGGCCTTGTGGTCAGAGTATATATCATGTATAAAGTAATAAATATCATATTATAGTATCATTGTCATAATTAGTACTAAATGTACTAAATGATCATAGTCCACTACTAAATGTAGACCTCTTTCAAGTAGGGTAGAGTCACTGTAGTCGTCACGCTTGGTAGGCCGATTAGCAAACGTAGTGGTAGACAATATTAGTATTAGATAATTCGCCTCTTAAATACTGCTACCCGTCACCAATCTGTGTATTTCGCTCTGATATGGTGATCTGTCGGGAGCTGTAACATTTACCAGGCACTACCCTTACGACACCCGCAGACAGGTAGCAGATTTTCTTAGTAATTTTATAGCCATGTAATGCAGTAACTTTATTTGATAACTGTGATAAAATGTACAACAATTAGAGACAAAAACATGAGGTTATGTTGATGCACGGAAAAACATGTTTAATGAATCATCTAAAAAATTTTCAACGTCGATGTCGATTAGAGGGCATGACCTTATGACTTTAAGTTTCGTAGGTTGTATTTATTAATTTAATTTTTATTGTTACACCTCATACTATAGGTAACAAAGAGCAAACTTAATGCCAACCAGCATTTTTTACCAGCCAACTCAAGGTGTGGTGAGTTGTTGTGGTAGGTACCGCAATTAAGATGTACCTACCACAAGTAGGTACCTAATTGTGGTAGGCTAGGCAACATCTCGTATTTCAAAATCACCCAAAATGAGACCTACAATTTATTTTGGCAATCTATGGGGAGTTCTATGTTCAGCAGTGCACTAGTGATAGGCTTAAATGATGACGATGATGATAACATACAATTCGTAGTTACATGTATATACATATACACACACGTAAATAAACACATACATTAAGGAATCGGCAAGATATAATACAATACTACCTTTCTGTTTATAGCACATCAGCGGAAAGGCTCGTTCCAAACAGAAAAATATGCCGTATTAACGTAGTTCATGCATTAAAATGAGGAAAACCTAAAAGATCTTTCTAAAATTAATTAGTCGATATAGGATTGATAAATTACCAAAGATATTATCGAATTTTGATATACAAAAACAGAAAGAGAAATTAATTAATCGTCAAGTGCCCCCCGGCGACCAGTAAAATGTTTTCTCATTAACGTCTCCACTAAGATTATTTCGCCATAAGCCCCCACCGTATTACTAATCACCGCTTCAAACACTCGGCGGAGGCCCCTTGCGGCCGACGAGCACACTAACCCACCCTCTGTGGCCGAATTGAAAATGTATAGCTTCACACACGGGAACGCCGATATCAAAGGCTGGTAGATATAAACAAACCAAGACATATAAATTTGGATCGCGAATCGCGATAACCCATCGATGTGTGAATCGTTACATTACAATCCAATTTGCTCGCTCGCCATAATTTAGAAATCATTTAATACATGACTTATTAGCTCTACACAAGATATGTACTTTTGAGAGATAATTAAGCGTTAGTATTAGCATTCCAGACTTACTGACATCTCTTTGATTAGTGATGATCTCGAGTAGTGGATGTAAATCCATCGTTAGATATGATATCTCGTCGCCTTGTAAATTATTTCAATTTTTACTCGATTCATCGACGTCAGCAAAAACAGCACCGAATGCTAGTTGATGCCATCAATTAACTTCAAGGTGTATGTCCAGTTTTCCAAGTCTTGTTGAAAGGATTCACAACCCACAAAAACTTGGCGTAGTATTGGTCTAAGCCAGGTACATCAGGGGATATACCTTTAGATGGTAATCAAAATTTAGGAAGCTTAAAAATATTTATGATCACATACACACTCACATTTCTTGTGAGACTCAACGTAGTATTCTTATATTACTGATTATGTTGGATGTGTGCCTGGTCCAACTTCATTCTAGTTTGAAGAACAAACTTGCCAAAAGACAATTGTTTTTTTCGGTTTCACATCGTCACTTCCAGAGTTTGTAAACTTGTCAATGAAGAATCTGTGCTCACATGGAATTAGTAATTGATGTCACGCTCCTCACCTAATTGGATTTTGTAATTCTTATGAGTCAATCCGGTTTATTGAGCTTTGATTTTCGTCAAAATGGTTTTTAAAGAAATGAAAACGTTGTTTAGTTTTTTTTATTGCATAGATTGACGAAACGTGCAAAACGTTCATCTGATGTAAAGTGCAACGTCTACCCATAACAAATGCCAGGTCACCCAGAAAATTTCTGTGTGACACTACACTGCGCCCGTCACCCTGAGCCATTAGTTCTTAAGTCTCATATGCCCAGTTATGACGCCAGCTCACAGTGCCCTTCAAACCGAAATACAGTAATGTTTGCACACAACTGCTTCACGGCAGAATAACTGGCCCTGAGGTGGTACCTACCTAGACGGATTCCTGCAAAGGAGTCCTACCACTGTGAATGCTATTTTATGACAATTTTCAGAAAACTCTACCTTAAAATAATCTTACTAAATAGTTATTATGAGCATTCATTAATTCCTCAATGCAATTAATGGGAATAAAGATTTGTTACTGCCAAAGTTTTGCAACGGTTACAAAAAGCTAATTATCGTGGAAATAAGCCATATGCCAATAATTATTACCTTTTTTTGTCAGTTTGTATGTAAAAACCACACGTACTCGTATGTAAGATGTTACGATTGCGCATGGGATCTGTAGAGGTTTAAGATATTTTGTCCAATGGCAGCCAACTGCGCTTTCTGTCGTAGTGCAGCGACGGCAGTATCGACATGACTTCCTTACTGCAGTGGCAAAAGAGGCTAATTTCTACAAAATATTGAAGCATTTTAGAAACAGGTGCCAATATGTTTTATGTACATACATTTATATTATAACAAAGCGGTATAGGAGATCCTTGTACGAACTATTAATTTATGCAGTCCCAGGATAACCTTCCCTTAAGGGCTCCTTATTTGCATGGGTCATATTAATGTACTGACACTCATACACAGTCCAGCTGATGGTATCCGTGGCCTAAAGACATCTATATCAACCCATGACGAAGTATTGAAATGTAGTTGGCGTGAAATTCTCGGGAAATGCCTTATTGCAATTTTAGTTTCTCACCATACGAAAAAAAACAGTCTCATATTACCGCCCGGGTATTTTATTAGACCGTGGGTCTTTCCCTTACTTTAATATATTAAATAGACCCATTATGGTGAGATTAAAAAGTTAGTATTACCATGGGTGTTACATATTGCTATTTACTAAATAGCAACAAAAGAAAGTCTCATTTCAACCCCTAGTGCCGTAAATTCAACTAAGGGCTGGAAAATCACAATTGGCCTCAGATTGATGGCGGAAAAACCATTTCTATTGTGCTAGATCTTAATTGTCCCGACCGGTGACAGGCAGCTGCGTCTAAGATGAGAAATGTCTGCGTACTGCGTTCAGCGATCGCCAATCCGCTTGCAAAGCGATTACCGCAAATTTGTGGAACGAGTTGCCTAGACATAGGTCCAGCAGAGTCTGTTGAAGAACGAGTGAATGAGTGAAGAGAGATTTTTCCTGAATCTATGTGCAAATTTTAAATATAAACTGCACTTCACCTATTTAAAACTTTTGACATGTGTTTGTGTTATAAACAGTAAAACAATTTGTGAATAATATCTCTATTTCATTTATTGAAATTATTAATTTCGTGAGAATTTTCGTTTTTCATCAACCTCAATGACTTTTTGTCCATACGCTTTGTTATTAGTCGTAGTTCTTTATCAAAATACCGAGGGATCGCGTAGCCTAGTCGACAGATTATCTAATTTCTATGCTGCGGGTCTTGGGGCTGGAGACAACATTTGTGCAAAAACGCAACCTCTTTTTTTGCGGTTCTGCGGGGCTATTACTGAAGTGAAGTCACAAAGTGAAGATCACTTATAAAAGTGTATATATATTCAGATAATTGTTTTCATACTGGTTATTGTTTACGAAAACGACGATTGTTTTTCATATGACGTCTTTTTTGTTAATAACAGCCATTATGTAGACAGTTATATGACAGATACTCGGTCTACACTTTTATAAGTGATCTTCACTTTGAATATGCAATAGTCCCGCTGGTGTGTTGTGATCTCTTGTCGCCGACTTTGCATCATTACCTACCTCCGATCTTTAGCATGAGTGTTCTAGCGGATGCGGGTAGGTTAAGACGAGTGAGCGTATTCATGTTTGCGCGTACGCTTGTGTCACTATAATATCACCTACGTTGATAGCTCCGACAATATTTGGTGGATGTTGTCGCCGCAAAGGCGACCATAAATTCACCAAATTAGGCATTTATATAACAAAAAGTATATACATATTTTGTAACTACATCACTTATCTGTTTGGACTTGTTATAAATAAGCATAATTAAAAAAAAGTAACGTTACTGGTTTACTAGTTATACAAAATAAATAGACTATTACTAGTGACTTAATAATGTTTTAACGATTTCATTAATTTCACTTCAGGAAATTTATGTCCTGATGTTTTTTTTATCTTTATTCGTTTCGCAAAGCGAGCTAACTGAATTACACGAACTATTTGCAATCGAAACTACGTACAAGACGTTTTCAATAAAAGTGAACGGGGGCGCTTGGAAACATTTTCTTTCGTTTGTTTCCTTTCATATTATCGTGAAAGGGGATGAGGCAGGTCCGACTGAATGTACGAGCTTCGCATTTAAAAGCGATATAAAAAAAAAACTTGGGCCTTTATTTCGCAGGATGACCTAAGTGGCCAGTCGGACCGTACAAAAACCCCTCTTCGACTTACCTGTATTTTTCCACTTATTTATCCAGCGTTTTTTACATTCGCAGTGTTTGTTAGTACTGCTTGCTTTGTCTGTTCGGGAAGATCCTGTTTTTTAACGAGTACTTAGAGTCTAATTAAAAGGAAAGCTCCGCACGGACAGTCGAGACCTTTTGATGCCCGCTGTTATTACTTTTCGTGTATGAATTTAATTTGCTTGGATGGAGTTTGAAGTGGTAAGCGCTCTTTTATCTCTTTTTCATTTTCAACTTTATAGGAGATTTTGCGATATTTGCTTGAAATTTATTGTTCGGATAAAAGCACCTCTTTATTAAACAGGGTATCAATACATATAATTTATACCCTTACCTATTTTTAAATATTTCGGAGACTAAAATTCTGAAAAGTAAAAGCAATATGTAGCACATTCCACTATTTGAGTTCATCGTTGTTAGTTTGTTTACTTACTGTCTCACGGCTGAGCACAGTCCTTATACCGTTTTTTAAATTAGTTTTGGAACTGGGAAGAGACCGCCAACTGCTTAATTGAAGGTTAGACTTCATATGTCCTCGAAAGATTTGTTTATATCTCAGACATGGCCGTGTAAGGGCTAGCGCCTAGCCTCTGAGCTACCATAGCCCTCATATTCTTATAAACAACATTTATTACTTATATTCCTATATAGTAATGTCCTTAGTTGTCTTTCTCCATAAAAATCCTTGTAATCCTTAAATACAAGTCTATTATCTGGAACGCACAAAGAAGGTCAGACCGTGTGCGCACATCGTCACACTGAATTATGTGCGCGGTACACTAACGTTAAAACTCATGATCCTTAAAAAAAGAGTTTCGTATCGCTGTGTTAGTACCATTTTATTAGTACCTAACCTTTATCCGTCGTAAAATTTAAACATTTAAATAGGCTGCAAATCAAGGAAGTGCGTAGCATCCCCGCAAGAGGTATCTTTAAATTTGACATGTAATAAATCGAATGTCAAGACGGTAATGAGGAAAACACCATAGCTTATAGCATTAACAGTAACTTAAGTCCCATCGACAGTAAATGTCAGTGCGGGAATGACGTCCAACGCAAGTGTAGACTCCTGCGCGGCGTCCATTACAAATTTTATCTCCTGTATGACAGATGGAGCAATAAAATTTATTTATTTAAAATCCGGGAACGAACCTGGAATGGTTTCGAATAATGAGCGAGCACGTGTCCTATGAGGTCATTACATCAGAGTATTGAACGATTCGGGCAGAGATAGCTCTTTGATTTACTGCTTGACTTTCGAACGCACTAAATCATTTTTGTATAGAACTTGAGAAAACTATTAACTATTATTATTGGCAAACTACGAGGGCCCTTTGTGTGGCCCATTCCCGACTCTGAGTCTTATTTTTATTGAGTGACTTACTACTTTTTTTTGATTTGCGTGACTATAGTTGATCTAATAGTGTAATTTATATTTTTTTACGTATTTCTTTATAACTTTAAATTACAATGGCCCTGACTTCAGATTAAGTTACGAAAAAGATAATCGAATTCTTAATAATACTACTTAAAGAATTCATTTGTTACTAATCAACACGCAGTGATAATAAACATTTAGAAGTTCGGATAATGCCAATGTACCAAATGTTTTATATTTTGATTAAATAATTAATTTTGCGATCGCCTATCCGTCTGCCAAGCGTAGAGAGTATGGACAAAACTTCCCACCTTGGGGAAAGGTTTATTTCCAGCAGTAGACTTTTAAAAGGCTGACGAAAATTAAAATTTAGTTCTTGACATAGAATATTGACTGGAAGCCGAGGTGAATTTGTTTGCACCAATAATTCTAAGATATTATATTGTATCAAGAATGATTTTCTTCTTTGCTTAAACTTAAGGCCTGCGCGACTCAAGTACGCGGAAACAGATCGTAAATAACAAAACTCCGCTATTTTATGTAGTAATATTTTTAGTACATTACTATTTTACAGGTGGAAGGATTATCATGCAGCAATCCGCCGAGGTAGTTACCACCCTAGGGCCAGTTATTCTGCAGTGAAGCAGTAGTGCGCAAATAGTACTGTTTCGGTCTGAATGGCACTGAGAGCTAGCATAATCACAATGAGACTTAGAACTGAAGTCTCAGGGTGACGGGCGCTGAGTAGTGTGACATAGAATTGTTCTGTGGCACAGCTTTTGTTATGGGCAGACTTTGCACTTACCATGTCTCATCACCTTATCCATAAAATAAAAAAAAGTGATGTTAACTGCAACGCCGGACCATAACAATTGCGGTGTTACCCAGAACTTTGCACTAGCAAGCACTGTGTTACGCCATCTTCAAATACCTATTTTTTTATAACAAAAAATATTGTAAGTTTAACGATTTCAAAAAAATAGGCGTTTGTTCTCAATTCGTCTGTATATTTTTTATGTATATTCGGGCATGACGTCTTCGTTTATGAACAGATTTATACTTTTGCCAAAATCTGATAATGGTATCCATGACAAAATCATGAAGCACTTAAATTCTCATAAGCATGGTGGAGCAGCTGCGTGAAAGTCGGTTTTTTGATTAAATAATTATATACTTTACGATACAAACACAAATAAAACTATAAGTTACACAAAACCTTGCTAGGAGGCCAGCTACCCATTCCAAAATATTATATTATATGTAACATTTACTGTAGTAATGACAAAAAAGGAATTATTATTGTGAAAGTCCAGATATGTGTATAGATACAATAAGTGTTTGACACTGCAACACTTGATTCGAGGATAACATAATGTAATTAAATTGTGTATAAACAAAAGTTTGTGTTTTATCGTTCTTTAAGTTTATCACTCTGTAACACTTGAATAAATCACGTCTAAATTACATATTACTAATAAATTGTGGAAGATGTCAATGTTGTAATAAAGGACGACAAAGGTAACTGCATAATTAATAACACTGACGACATAACATTGTTAGCTTAAATAATATATTCATAAATATGGCAAAACTCGAAAGAATATCAGATTATTATAAAAACCTGACATTTTTAATAGTCTTATTTAGTGTTACTGCAATATAATTTTTACAATGCCACGCAATAGTATGTTGGTTGATTAAAATAAAGTACTAAAAGACTTAGTCATCGGCCCACTGCTGGGCATAAGTCCCTCATATTTCAACAGGCCAATTAATATACACAATAACAAATAGTATTTTAACATGACTTATAAGTTAATATATATTTTTAGGTGGCTATCTAATAAAGTAAACTGAACATTAGGTTTTTAAAAACATACTGTTTAAGAAGTTCTAAGCATACAAGGCCCATAACTTCAACCATTTTATTAACAATAACTTACGACAGCGCATCGTTGAATGTAAAAATGAAATTAAAAACAAACCATTAAACGATTTTGTTCGAGAATCCCTAACAAGGACGCTTCCCTTAACCGGATCGGGAGCACACCTGGGTACTCGAAATTTGCCCTGAAAGGTCCCAAACGACTATCTAATTTAATATAAAAATGACGTATTCTTACATTAATGCGTAGAATATTCAATTTAATGTTTCACAACATATGACTGTAATTTGAATGCCGATGTAGGATATCATTGGTAGGGGATTGGACATAAGTCGTTCCGGAAGCAAGGAGAGCCGAGATGGTAGATTTTAAAAATGGAACGTTTGATTTGCATTTGAATAAGAGCCCCCGGCGACCCAGGTGCGCCGGTACAGGCGGAGTCCGAAAGTTTTTTTTTTAATGCGAGTTGGCGAAAATTAATATGGATGACCAGTTGTAATCGACGATGTTTGTTGTCCGATTAGCATAGGAATTCAAATTATTTACAGTTTTTGTTTTATAGTGCAATAGCGCAATAAAATTTATGTTGTATTACTATTCTACAGGAATTGTAGTTGTTTTGTATTCGATGCCTTCTAGCAGTAATGTTACTCCAATACAGCAATATTGTCTTATTCATATCCATTATAAATACGTAGACATAAATGAGTTTCCTTTTGGAATTAGGCATCAAGTTCATAATTTAAAAATAAATTTAAAATTGACATGTTGTGACCTTAGTTACAATTTTAAAGTTTTTGAAAGTATCACGTAATAAAAGGAACCAGTCCACTACACGTGATATTTTTTATCTCTCAAGTAGGGCGTGTTTGAGGCAACAACTCGGTCTTGTTCAGACCGCATTGTTTGAGTTTTTATTATTATCTTCGACAAAGAGCTTGTAAACGGTAGCATGAACGTTATCGGTGCTTGTGATCAACCTTACACTACATCTTTTTTATAATTATTTCTTTGAATGGAAACCAAGATGCGTTTGTGCGGGAGCGATACGCGATACGTTGCGCGGGAGTTGATTTTTTCGCCTTTTTGGACTTGTAGTCTGAGTGACGTAACTGCTTTTTAAAAAAAATGTACTCGTAAGTCGTGGGAAACGTGTATTTAAAGACTGACTTAAATTAAGTTTCAATTTATACGTATGGGATTACTGAACATTTCAATTTTATTTAATATAATAGAATTCCCTTTCAGAAATAAGAGAAGGCTTGTGCTCAGCAGTGTGACATTTATAGGCTGTTACTTTACTTATACTGTAATAGAATTTAGTTAATTTTGGTATTCCAATCCAGTGGTAATATCCAGCCATGTTCACTATTGAATTTAGGACATTATTTAATAGTATTTTTTATTAATTGGAGAAAGAGACGAGACCAGAAAAATTTCACCTGACGGTAAGTGCAACTGTGCAACGTCCACCTACAGCAATGCAATGTTACCCAGAATATTTCTGAGTGGCACTACACTGCGCTCGTCCACCTGAGGCGTCAGTTCTTAAGTCTCATATGCCCAGTGATTACACTAGCCCCGTGTCCTTCAGACCGAAAGACAGTAATGTTTGAATAACGGGCCCAGAAGTGGTACCTACCTAGACAGATCCTGCAAAGGAATCCTACCATCAGTAAAATTTGTGTTGTATGTGTTCTATCATATGTGATATAATCTAATCGATTATTAATAAAATAAAATCAAAAACCAAGCATCACCACTGCAAGACTTCGAGACACAGTAACTTCATTCATTCAGTTGATCGGCCTAAAAATAATAATTAAAAGCTTAGGTAACCCGGGGTTAACCTATGAAATCAGCATATCTATAACCTCAGTTCTCCCGTGACGATGGGTGCTGTAAAACAGCTAAAAACTTCGGGTTATAAATAGTTAAAATTAAACGCGATAAAAATCGTAAAATTAGTGCAGTATTCGCGTAAATATAAGAAATCATTAAATGAAGTGGTCAATTTGACGTCCAGTCGATATTGATTGAATTGACAGTGCGAATACTACTGCTCTATAATATATTTATTCCGTGTAAATAACAGATTTTGACCATAGAGAAGAAGTGCCAGCATGGGCTAAGTCAGCAAGGAGCAACAATGAGGAATAAAGAAGCAAATTTATTCAAAGCTTTTTTTTATTTAATAAAAGTGACGGAACGAGCAAAACGTACATCTGATGGTAAGTGCAACGTCTGCCCATAACAAATGCTGTATCACCCAGAAAATTTCTGTGTGACACTACACTGCGCCCGTCACCCTGAGACATCAGTTCTTAAGTCTGATATGCCCAGAGAATTACGCTAGCTCTCAGTGCCCTTCAAACCGAAACACAGTATTGTTTGCACACTACTGCTTCACGGCTGAATAAATGATTCAGCTGATTCCTGCATAGGAATCCTACCACCTGCAATTCTATTGTGTATAGGCATTTAATGACATTGACTAGTTGTACTTTTACTACTATCTTTTGAAAATAATATTTTATACAACAATAGGTCATATAATGGAGTACATACGGCAGTAACTGCTTATGTATAAAAATATATCGATTTTAATAGGATGTATTAGGAAGTAAACTGTTATTGTTCTTTTTAGGTTTTAAAATTCGCCAAACTTTGTTGAAAACTAATAGCACAAAGATTTTTACCAAAAATATTCTTACTATAAGTCTCATTAAATATTTCATATATTGCATAGACACATACAATGCGAGGTAAGTCTTAGAATAACAAACACGCGGCAAGCTGTTACCGGTGCGCCGCGAGCCGTTAACGGCGCTCCGCTATTGACCTCGTTAGTTCGAACAAAACGCCACCACCGCACGTAAAACAACCGCGCCACTCGTCGTTCGCCTTTTCCTCTCAAAAATGACTCATCTCGGGCTTTTCACGAGGTGTCATTAAGTCGCGCTGGCTTTGTGTCGCGCCCGCTACCGCGCCCGCTTCGCTCTACGCTCCGTGCGGTAATGACGCGCCACTCGAGGTAGACGTTGTTTTTTACCTCATTAACAAAATGCTTCTCGCGATTAATGTTTGCACTGCGATTACGGTGGTTTCGCTTATTGTGGGGCGATGAGCATCTATCTGCGTGACGGCGTGAAATTAATTTTTGCAGAAAAAAAAAACTAAAGTGTTATGCGAATTGTAGTACGTAGCAGTTATTTCTGTGTAGGCAATATGAGATTAAGGTTCATTTGATGCATTGACTGTGTAAATTTATTTACACATATTACTATAATAATACACAGTGCGTGGTGAAATACATGTTTAATGTGACTACAGGCATGAGCAACATAGTGGAGAATAATCAAAAAATAACTATATAAAATATGCTTAAACAATAATTTTTCGATTTGTACAGAAAGCAGCCCTCCAGCCGACCTCCGTTCTTTTAATTACTGCGACCGGGGCGGCGCCTCGAGAAAATATTTAGCAACGCGTCCGCCGCAGCCCTCCGTAATTACTAATGAGCTTATATAATATCTTTATGTTGTGTAGTATCTATATAATAACTATATGTTGTGGAGCGGACATACCATATTCTTATTAACCTTTTATATCTATACTCTGAGCAATAACTGTATGTTGAAAGTTAAAATTTTTATAATGATTTCTTATCATTATGCGAATCTTACGCATTGAATGAATGAAACAAAGATTAACGCAAATTTAATAATTAAAAGTTGAAGGTAGTCCAGATTAACTATAACATTACGGAGTCTTGAAACCTTTCGTCCCCCAGTGACCATTGGTGTGGTAAAGGGAAAGTAAAATAAATTAATCGCGATAAAATCCGTAAATTTAAGTGGTCACAATAGCACATAAAGAACTACATACAACTGTAAATTAGACGGAATGCCTCGATGGTAGTAAGGGATTACCATACGAATTTTAGTTTTGATATACATTACTTTTATATATATATATATTAGTATACGTCGTCTTTTGAGTGCTATCAAGTGTATCTATCTAAAAACAGCAGTGTAGCATTGTTACACTTACTGAAATTAAAAAATAATACTATCGTGTATGTGTTTAACGCCTTCAAGGAAGCCAAACTGAAGTTGGCTTTATATGGGGTTTTCTTTGATTTAGGTGATTTTTAAAGTCTTAACTTGACGGTGTGGTAGCGCAGCGACAAAGTCACTTTATCAATGAATACAAAAAAACTATAGAAACATTAATAACTAACAAAGTTTATCCAATATTTTTTTGTATTCATTTTAAACGTTTACGTTTATTGTACGAAATTACGCACTCACTTTAATGACATTAAAATGAACAAACGTTACGTTACAGTCCTGCTTTTCATTTCAAGAAGTGTAGTATGCCATCTCCGTTGGGGAGGCGACGAAGGAATAAGAGGAAATACTCGGAGAGCAAATTAGAGACCGGCGTGCCTCTGTAATAAGAGTGGACCCTGGGACTTCCCTATTAACTGAGGCCCATATTGTTGTATTATTTTTTCATTCAACCAAGCTTCGTGCAGATGTTATTTTTTGTTTCGTTTGTTCTTTGCCAGTTCGGAAAATTATGACGTAAAAACTGAACAATTTGATTTTGTATTCAGACGAAATATTGACATTTAAAACTTATTGAGTTACTTTTATAAAAGCCTGTTTATGTACGCTATTACTGGCTTTTTGAAGTTAAATTTCTTTGAGTGCGATAAGAGTAAAATTTTAAGATCTTATTTGAATGCAGCGTTTTTGTGCAACGTTCCTGTTATTCTTCAGTAATATTTATCGATTAATTCATTATTTTGTTTATATACTGAGCAGATTTTTCACAGTGAGTAATATTTTTGTTAATTTATTTTTATTTCAATCAAATTTCAAATATATAAGTTTCATTTCTGTCTCGTGTATTGAGTTTAACGCGCTTTTTTCAATCCATTACTAATATTATAAATGCGAAAGTGACTCTGTCGGATTCTCTGTCTGTTTTTATCTTTTCACGGCTCAACTGTTGAACCAATCTTAACAAAATTCGGAGATAGCTTGCATCCTGGAGACGGTCACGTGATACTCTTTATTTCCACAACATTAAGAGTTCTCACGGCATTTAAAAGAAACTAAATCAACGCTTACGTAGTCGCAGGATTCTTGGGAAATTATTGAGGCACATAACAATTAATATTATTTCTATAAAATTGATCCGCGAAGTATAATATAGGTGGAAATCCGATAATTAATTGGTGCAAAAAGAACCGGGGTTCCGTTTTGGAATCGCAGCGAAATCGCGACGGGATTGCAGTAAATCAAGTTCGCACAATGCCGGCAGGTGGCGGCGGCTGCCGCGATAATGCTCGCGTTTAATTACGCGGAATAATTAGTGAACGGAATATTTTCCGGGCTCTAACTATCTCCGCCGTCTTCCGGCGATAACTAGGCGGTAATTGCGGATTAACCTCGCATTCAGAATTTAATAGGTGCTCGAATAGACATCCACACTTAAGCCATTCAAGCCCCCAATAACGCTATTTGTTTATTGATGTCGAAATAATTGTTTCGCGGAAAACATATCGAGCTCAATGGTTTCCCTTTCAAAGGTATGTGTGATTAATATGGAAATCATTTCTTCTAGACATTCATTGACACAGGTTAGTTATGTCAAATATGATTTCTGGCCTCTTATGTAGTATGGATCCTAAATAGTCACATCGAAACTATATATTTATATTATAATATTATATAGAGGAAAGATTTGATTTTTTGTATGTTTGGTTGTAATGAATAAACTCAAAAACTACTGAACCGATTTTAAAAATTCTTTCACCTTTATACAATGACATTATCAGTGACTAACATGAGTTGTATTTAATTAAAAAAAAAACGAGATCCCTACGTAAATTGTGTCTATGACCTCAAGGTATCAAAAATATACTGATAAAAGTCATTATTTGGCGTGCGCTTCAAAAACTATTAATGATATAGAAAATAATGTAGTACATTTTCATAGTACTCATCATTACTCACAAATAAGTCCGCGAGGCTTTATGTCTAACTATTATAGTTAAGTCACAATAACCGCTTTTTAATTATTTTTTGTAAATTAGAAACAATTGAATAGTGGTTTGTAATTCTTATAATATTTTTTTTATTTAAATCTTTGAAACGCTTCTGTAAAAAATACAACGGCTGCGGTGTCTCCCGAACGTCGTGCCGCCGCCCGGCTTCATGTAACTTGCGCGGCTCCCTTTACGAAGCGGCTGAGAGCGGTCGTTTTATTTTGTTACAGCGACATCGAATATAGGCTATATTTAATGGCGTATGTTCCCATAAATAAAATAGTATTTTGGTAAAATAACGTAACCTTATCTGACCAGCTGCAGAGCCACCGATGAGAATAGTCGCTACAAAAAATGTTAGTGTAAAGAGTTGTGGTTGTTCTATTTGTCCAAATAAAGTACTAATTTACCTTTCTAATATCTATTTACCCGTGCGAAGTCGGGGCGGATCGCTAGTGTATAATATAGTTGTGTCACGTGAGATAGATTGAAGTATGAAATTATTGAAAATAGCAACTTGATTTAAAATTGAAAGTTAATTATTTAATGTGAAGTGCGTCAAATTAATACGAAGTAGGTCGCATATTTCGAATTTATTTATCGGCTTCCAGCGGCGACTATTTCAGACGGAAGACCCGCGGGAGGATCCTGGCAATATTGCAGACGTCACGGCACGTGCTGCCTATATAATTTGCGCTTTATGGCACGTGAATAATTCGCGATAATCTCTCTCCCTCCTACCCCAAACTCCCCACGGGCGATGTCGCCACGACAACGTTTGATCTCCGTAATAGTAGGTGAAAAAATAATAATATAAGCGCATTTGCCGCTCACCTGCGACAATTCGTCCGTCGTGTAGTTATTGCCGACCCCCGGGGGTGGCTAGTTGAGCGTGAACTTTTGATATCGGCGCGAAATATTAATTTCTCAACACCAATCAACAGCGAAGCGTACGTAATGCTGGCAAATTAAGCTGAGTGCCTTTAATATTATTCTGTTGGAAATTTTAATTATGGATCGACATTAGCTGCGATGAAAATTGTTTTAAATCATTCCGTTTTGAAAGCCGTTGCCGCGTGCCTAGACTTGATAATTATCTTAATTGGAAATTTAAGCTCGACCTTTCGGCTCCTTAACAATTGATAAATCTGAAAAAGACATCTGTTTATTATGATTTATTTGTTTTTTCTACTAAGTACATATACTTATAAATATACTTTTGTGTACGTTTCGTATATATTTCTAACATATTATCCTAGTAACTCTATAATTATAATACATATGATAATGATGAAATTGTATTATTTTGGCCAATGTTTACGGTTAGGCTGGCGTATTTGGCTATATTAAATATCTGTACAACATACAAATATTTCTTCCAGGCCTGGGTGTTTGGGAACATGCAGCTTATGTCCGTAAAATGCACGATACCGGAGAAATCATAACGTCGGGTATCTTTCGGTGACTGCTGAACACAAAAACTTATAATTAATAAAGGTCTATGCTGGATTCGACCGAACATAGGACCAAACACAAAGTAAGCAAGTACTTTCATTGCGAAGATTCGCGACTTGCAAAAAATCTATGTAGATGCTAAAAACATAAAGATATAACATATCTTCTCTAAGACTGTCATAAATATTATTCTAGAGTTCTTGTGGCGCGAGTTGGCGGCGTAAGAAAATGTAGATTTCGTCACCTAACCTAATTTCGTGGGATAAAAGTCGCCTAAAGGACATGTACATTTTACTGGTGGTAGGATTCCTATGCAGGAATCCAGTCTAGGTAGGTACCACCCCAGGGCCAGTTATTCTGCCGTGAAGCAGTAGTGTGCAAACATTACTGTGTTTCGGTTTGAAGGGCACTGTGAGCTAGCGTAATTACTGGGCATATGAGACTTAAGAACTTATGTCTCAGCGTGATGGGCACATTGTGGTGTCACACAGAAATTTTCTGGTTGATACCAGCATTTGTTATGGGGAGACGTTGCACTTACCAACATGTGAACTTTTTGCTCGTTTCATCACGTTATCCAATAAAAAAAAATGTCTGAAAAATCTTATGGATTCTGATCTTACCAGAAGCGGTGGAGATATGGCGGAATATTTATTTCAAGCAATGCCAGAATATTGCTTGCTTGTAGTGTATTTTTACACAATTCTTAGGAGAGGCTTTTGTCCAATATTGAATTGTTGATAGGCTGATGGTCTACACCGCAATAAACATAACCTGGAAAACCACGTCGTACATTTATTATGATATAAAATACGATAGAAACCGAACAAAAAATATAAAACCCATTGTTTACATATGTATAATTACAAACAAAACAAGTCAGGTTCCACGGCACTAAACTATTGGGGAGCAATAACCAATATTACTTAGTAGTTGTGCTTTGAGAGAGTGCGCCAGATGGCGCTGGGGTTGATCATTTAAAAATCACTGCACATTGTTCCGAGCGCAACTAATTGCAGGGAAAATGGGGTGAATGGACTCCCGGACAAAATAATTTTCTAATTGAACCTTCAGAAAGCTATTATTATTTACTTTTGTTCATTAGCAGATTCATCATATTTCATTATTAATAGTTAAAATGCTATTCAAACGTTTATTAAGTAGACGTTTGTAGTTTAATTAAAAAAAAAAATGGACTTTCAAGTAAATTTTTAGTAATGTATCTATCTACTTGACATCATCTTCTATGTTCAGTCTTCTATCGTCAATTAATTTTGGAATAACCATTCCATTGATATATTGCTTTCTAATTTCAGAATATTTGGATGCATCTGACATCATCAAATCGACCGTGTAAGTATTTCTAAATTTCAATTTTTAAAAGTATGTTCTTTGGTTTTTAAACAAAAAAATGAGCTCGGAAACCAAATTGGAAAGAAAATAATATTGCCAGTTTAAGGTACTCGTATGTGTAGTCAAACATCGTAGACGGGAAAACAATCACGGTTTTCAGTTATTTGTATTTACACTTTTGAATTAAACCGTTTTATTAGTATGCTTATTTTAGTTCATCATCCTTACGAGCGAATTACGAATAATTACATTTAAACAATTTAAACAGACATGTATAAGTTAATGAAACCTAAACCAAACTTAGTATAACTAAAATAATATGACTTCATTCTGTAATCGGATTCAATTCGAAACTTAATTAATTCAAATGGAACGATATCAAGTAATTGAATTAAACTATATTAAAATCAATTGACGAATTTAAATACTGTATCACCGAAAAGTACATTGACAAATCAGCATTAGCGGATAAAGAGGAAATGAATCTGACGCACAGGAAATAGGACATTGATACAGTTGAGAATGCCGGCATGGGCTGTGCCGTTACGGTCTGTTTTTACTATTAACTAAATTACTATGCCACGTTTTGGACAAAGTCATTAAGTATACTCAATTCTCAATCTCAATTTAAAAAAACGAAGCCCCACAGTAGGATTTTCTCCTGTATCGTGGGTGCGTTTTACAAACATATATTTCACATACACAACACAACCAGACCCGAAAAGCAACAATTTATGATTTTGCACAAATGTTGCCTCTGGCTGGGAATCGAACCCAGAACCGGTGGCGCAGACAGTCAGGTACGCTAACCACTACGCCACGCGGTCGACTATACTAAAATAATTGTGTTTTTGTAAATTTGTAGTATAGATTTTAATACAGACAATTACATAGTACTACGTAAAATTTACTGTTTTACTGCTACTACCAGATCCAATGCACTCTAGTAAGCCAAGCCCGACTGTAACATCGGTCCGCCAATAACTGCTTTATTTATACGTTTAAAAATCTAATACAAAAAAGTGCTAATCAAGGTTTAAAAAAATCCGTGCTTGCAGTTGCTTACATACATACATACAGTCACGCTTTTCTGCCATATAAGGGGTTGGCAGAAGCCACTCACGTAGCCCACATTTCGCCCTCGTGGGAAACGAGACGTCACGGGTGGCGAACCACGTCGCCGCTATTTTGGCACGAGACAAATATTCTTACTTGCCATTCCGTTCCCAGGAGCAGTATAGTACCAACATTGCATATTATGTTGTTATTCGGCACGAATAAAGACTGACCGTACAATACCTTAGTCGCCTCTTACAACACCTCAGTAGGAAAGAGGTATTTGACGATATTGACTTTGGTTATGATTAACACAAAATATATATTTTTGGTTCCACAATGTAAATAATAATACTATATTTTTACGTGTTAGTGGAAAAGCTTCCGGCACTATTTTACTAGGTTATAAAAAGTTATCGTTCTACTCGGCGGAACAAAACCCGCTGTAGGTACCTATAAGGCATCTCGAGATTATCTCGAACATAGTGAGAAATTTCCACTCGGCTTCCGCACCATCGCCACCCAAATGCTTTTTTAGCCAAAAAGCTTTATCACTTCCGTGGGGACACGGACTGGGTGCCACCGCCGAAGATTCTTGTTAATACTAGATGAGACTTAAGATTATATTTTCTATTTTCATAGTATATTTGCTTCGGTTTAATTTGCTAAATTTTTGGGATATAATTTGTTACCAATAAAGTAAATTGTTTACTAGTACATTTCTAAATAACAGAATATTTTGTTACGTCGATACTGTATTTTTTGCAATGTAATGTCCCTTATAGCTTCTTATCGATACTACTTATAAATTAGAGTTTCTTGTGGAATGACTTTTGCGCCACCGGTCCTGGGTTCGATTCCCAGCCGGAGGTAACATTTGTGCAAAAACACAAATTGTTGCTTTTCGGGTCTGGTTGTGTTGTGCATGTGCATGTGTTGTGCATGTATGTTTGTAAAACGCACCCACGATACAGGAGAAAATCCTAGTGTGGGGCTTCGATTTTAAAAAGAAAAGATAAAAAAAGTAAGATTATATGGGAAACAAAGTTGCCAAACTGTCTAATTAATTGAAGTCACAGACGTGAGAAAAAGTATTTAAAGTATTTAAAAACCATGTGGTTCATTTGTTCGTATTTTTGCCAAACGTTTGACTTTTATACAGCTTAGTTTTATTAAATTTATTTTAATTTAATCATTGCTTGACTGGACTGTGGTCTACATTACATATTATAATACCTGGTTGATATTAGATCAATAACTAGTTGAAACATAACGTATTCTTTGAACTTTTCATTGGCAGAGAATCATTGGTAAAATCATCCAATCAGGTTGGAATTTTAATAACTCTTTTTTTAAACTCAACTATAAAAAATAACGCTTATTTTATCTAAGTGGTAATTCAGATCTGGCATTTCCAGTTAACAGTTAACGCAATGGCGCCGGGCAGCGGGCAACGCTGCAGAATGCAGGCAGTGGATCACTTTTATAGCCGGATGCCGTAAAATAAATGTCGCGGTCCATCGCTGGCCCCGCCTAATGATACCGTACATATTACAACATAGTAGACATTGTAGTTTAGATCTGGAGATCTGTGATAGATGGGGTCAAGCGACATGGAATCTTGGAACATTCGATACGACTATTAATGACTAAATTCTAGAAAATTTGATAAGTAGAATAAGTAAATGCAATTGCAATGCGTAAGTTCATTGTAGTATTTTAATTAACTTTATATTACTTGTAATTTTGTTAATCGGTAAAGAAAATGTTATAAATGTTATGATTATTTATTATACATAAATTACATGCGCGATTAGTTTAGTTGTTTAAAATTAAGTGCGTAAAGTTTTTTACCAAAATTTTAAGCTATTATTGTGGAAGCTGCTATGGTCTTTCTTCTAAAGGTTTATTTTTGCACGTGCACAAATAAATTTCCTTTACTTTGTTATATAAACATGTTTTATTGTAATTGGTTATATTTTCAGTCGAGTCGTCCAAGATACATAAACTGTAGTTCCTTATCAGAGCTGTTATTTACGCGACGGTCGGTCAGGGCGGGCGGGTGGCGGCCGGTGGCGTTCGCAATATATTGCCGATTTCCGGCCACCGCTGGCGAGTAATACGCTTCCGGAACGCCCTGTGGAACGCCCCCGCTCGGTAACACGACGCAATGCGTCTTGCAGATTAGACATTAAGACGCATCAGTATACACGTGAAATAAAATAAATACTCATGTAATTTCCAAATTATTAGGCTGCTCCCACACGGCAAACAATATTTGTCATTGTTTTGGCGTAAGATCATTTTTCTCCTCATCCTTTTTTTTGTAAGGGTACATTTGTGACTGTTCCTTACTGTGAACAATATGAGAAACCTTTTACTGGTCTTAGGATTTCTATACAGAAATCCTGCTAGGTGCCACCACCGCTAGTCCCAGATGCGCATAACGATCCAGCTCGCATAACGATCCAGCTCCAAGCCGCAGCCGATCGCCTAGGCGAATGGTTCCGGAAATGGAGAGTAGAGGTAAACCCCGAGAAAAGTGTAGCGATATACTTCTCGAGGGGCACGCCTAAGCCCGCTAGACGTTGCCACACAATCGGCAATAATCAGCTAGGCTCGATCACCCTGTTCGGACGCCCTATTCCCTGGGAAAAGAACGTCAAATACCTCGGGGTCACGTTAGACGCAGCGATGTCGTTCGCTGAACACATAAAGAACGTGCGTAACAGGGCGGCTTTTATCGCAAGCCGCCTATATCTGTTAACTTGCTCCTCAAGCAAAATGTGCCTTAGGCACAAACTTCGCCTCTACAAGACATGCATTAGACCCGTAATGGCCTATACATGCGTCGCGTTCGCACACGCGACGGGCAACCGTATAAAGAAACTGTAGACCGTGCAAAATAGATTCTTGCGAGGTGCCACCTGGAGCCGGCTGGTACCAACGCAATGTAGACCTTCACAGCGACTGTGAAATGCCCTTAATCTCTGAACACTTCAGAGAAGTATCACGGCGGTTTTTCGGAAAAGCCGCGGTTGATCCATTACCCGCTGGTGGTTAAAGCAGCGAATTATCGATCTGACAGAAACGCGACCGAACGCAAACGTCGCCCGCGAAATGTGCTAGACGACACAGACGTCTCAGCACTCCCTGACCACGATACGGTCAGTCACGATCCGAGCAACACTGTACACACAGTCAATAGCTTTAACATCACACGCACAACGTCGCGCAACGTCCGCCGTAGAGAGCGGCGCGCAGCTATCGTAAATAACACCGCGTACACCAGATACACCCGTGTTCCAGGGCGGTTCTCACCGCCCAGAGTTACCGACACACAAGTTGACAGTCCGAACGGAGGCCCGCAGCCTCCCTCGGACGGTCATTCGATGACTTAAGATAATTTATGGAGATATTCACAGTAGCGTAAGCACGCTAGCGAACGCAACGGTCCGAATTTAGATGTTTAGTAGGAGTTTATATTTATGTATTTATGTTTGGGTCAAACCAAACCTGGCACGCGGGCCCCGGGCCCGCGAGCATCCGATGAAGCTATAAAAGTCAAAAGGCTAACAGCGTTCACTTCACCGAAAACAAGCAAGCAGTCCCAGTTATTCTGTCATGACACACCAGTCTGCAAACATTACGGTACTCTGTCGGAAGGGCACTGAGAGCTAGTGTAATTACAGGGCATATGAGACTTAAAACTTCTCATATACTCATAAAATCCCGGCGTAATTCTTCCAGCTTTATCATCTTTTAGTTGATCCTCAACGTACTTAAGGATGTAGCAGACAGTTCTCTGACGGAGATTCTTAGCATCCCTCCGTTACCGCCGAAGGTAGGCGCCGAAGGGACCAACTTCATAAAGGAGGTTTTAGTCATAGCTGCTATGTTTGGCTGCCGAGCTGGCAACCGCAGTTGCTTATGTCTATTCGATAGTTTATGTATTCCCTATGTAGACTTTTACGAACATCCTTTTACTAATGGGGTGGTAGATTGTCTTATGCCACGACATGGCAAGTAAGATCACCTGGAATAAGTAGAGAAAATTATTTTATGTGGGTTTATTATCTACATTTTTCCTACATTTTACTCAAATTAAACATCGCATTTGAAATGAGCAACATTAATAACGTATATGCATATTTTTAGTCAGCGGTAATTTTTCACTGGACACATTCAAGCTTACGATAGACGTCGCCGGAACCCTAAATAAATACATTCGGTTAATCGACGGTGAATTCGGGGCAATGAGGGGATATTTACTGCCTCATATTTATAAATACTTGAAGCCAAAACAAAAAAAAAAATAGATGTAATGTAGATGTTATGCGTGGTTGGGGCTATATCTGCTTGCCCCATTAATCAGAACTCGTAATTTGTTTTTAAAATACGTTCAACTTATGAGATGATATCAATTTGTCTAAACTAACCATCATTATCATTTCAGCCTATTACTAGTCCACTGCTGAACATAGGCCTCTCACATATATTTCCACAAAAGTTCGTAGCTCTCATTTTGGAGGGTTCTGCCATAGTTGCCAGGCGGGTTGCAAACCGCAATTTAATTATTCAGATGTTCCAGGAAGATGCTGCTGCCCATCACCTGGTTTTAATTTTCCCTCTGTCGAATTTTAAGTCACCGTGGGTGGTAGATTCTCATAAGCGTGTGGTGGCGACACGGCAAAGTAATCCTCATTGCCAAATCTCACATGAAATCTTCAAAGAAATGTTTTCATTTAACCATTTTAAACCATATTAAACCGGTCATCATGTCCTCCAGCATCCAGCAATTCTTCCTCCAGCTTCTTATTTAAAAATAGTCTTGATTAAATGTGTAAATGAAAAAAAGAAAAATAAAGGTAGGTCATGGGCCAGGTGCTCTCCTTAAAAATTTGATAATATCCGAGTGACCTATAATCGATACCCAGTGTATAATATACAGTGTATAATTTATTAATAAAGTGCTGGTTTACCACGTGCTGAGCGGCGAAGGAAAACTTAGTGAGGAAACCTGCATGTCCGAGGAATAAAAATATTGAATGTGCAATATGAAATCCAATAACCCTGATCGGATCATCGTGGCGGATTCTTCCCTTCACCAAAACCTTGTCAGAAATGAAAGGAGGCCTGTGTTCAAGCAGTGGAACATTTATAGATGTTACTTTACTAAGGATTAAACAATATAAGGAACAATACAATAGTCCGAGTGCTTAAGTAAAATAATGAGGCAACTCTTCCTGTTAGTAGTAGCCAAACGCTGAACTGCGCCGATTACAGACTGCGATGCGATATGCCTTAAAAAAGGACTGTCCTCTTATGTCCTCTAATTATAAGGTCAGTTGCACTTTCCGCGTTGCTATCGAATATTTAAAACAAAATTTAGCATTAGCCTGCCATCGCTGTTCTCGTGTTTATGAATAATTCAAGGAAGGATATCATTATCATCATCACAACAGTCCGAGAAGATTGCTGTATCCTAACTGCAATGCTGCTAACTCTTTACTACAGTAAAAGTACAATAAACTTCGAAACGTTCGACAATACAATCGAATAATGAAGAATGGCCGTGGGGTAGCGGCTTAAGAGAATCTACCACCCCATCTCGTCCCGTGGGTGTCGTAAAAGTCGACAGAGGGAAAAATTAAAAGCAGAAGATGGGCAGCAGCATCTTCCTGGAACATCATAATAAATAAACTGCGGTTGCCAATCCGCCTGCCAAGCGTGGCAACTATGGCAAAATCCCCCCAAAATGAGAGCTACAAACTTTTGTTGCACTCTATGGGCGAGGCCTATGTTCAGCAGTGGACTAATGGTAGGCTGAAATGGTGGTGGTGATGGTGGATGAAGAATAAGCAAGGGCGAAGTTTTTTGTATTGCATAAAGCGACGAGACGAGAAAAACGTTCACCTGATGGTAGCTGCAACGTCTGCCCACCACAAATGCGGTGTCACACAGAACATTTCTGTGTGTCTCCACACTGCGATCGTACTACTGGGACATCAGTTCTTGAGTCTCATATGCTTAGTAATTATACTCTTACACCCTTCAGACCGATACCGTTAGCACTTTACTGCATCACGGAAGAATAACTGGCCCTGCTGGCATTCCTACAGGATTTCTGAATAGGAATCCTACTACCAGTACTTGGAACTGAACTCCGTACCATCGAGCTCTCATCTGCTTAAGCTTTTCCGAGTAACTTAAAAGGGGTTAACAAAAGTCCACTCCAAATATGGGGTGGGCAGTGCAATAAAGACTACATTAATAAATTAAAAATGTTATTTACATAGAAATATCATTGGAATAGACGATTGGTCATTATCATTGAAGATTGGTCATTATTATTGGATTATAAAGTTTCCGTTTTTTTCACACTGAACTACTTTAGTCTTAATATCAACGATGAATGCTTATTTATTTAAGCATATTTTTGGATAAGTTTTCTAATTCTATGTATCTAATATGTATTTATTTATTTCACAACACATAAAAGATTAAAAACAGATGTGCTATTTATGGCGTTTTCCCGTAATCTTTATTTAAAACATCGAAAGTAGTAATATGTATTAGATAGTGCTATAATTTTCTCAATTATTCAAGCAAAGTATGTATAATAAACATAGTTTGCTTTAAGAAATTATTGGTGTCTCGGAGTGCCTTGTACGTGACTCGCGTCACCTCACAACCATTATTCTCTATGCGATTAATCATTTCCCTGACGGACTACTTTTTTTCTTTCCATTACACCTCAGTTTCATTAGTCAGTTCTATTTATTTATATTAAAAACGTTTATAAATATAAAAACATTTTAATCATATTTGTACTGATATCTGATTATTATTAATGTATATTGCACGATGATAGTCCATTGCGCGGCATGAAGACATACTTTCAGAAGACGGTGCAAGTAAATCTTTTTCTCATAAACCTCTCTCACGAAACATTTAGCTTCTCTTACGGCGGCACCAATATTTTATCATATTTGTTAATGGTCAAATGGGGCTCTGTAAAACTGTGATGTAGAAATGTACATGTGGGACAATAACACACAATGTGGAAATGGAAGTATGGCTATATAAAATATAAAATTTGTACACAGTTTTACTTGACATGAATTTTACAGAACTGAAGGCCTATTGTTAGCCGATTTAAGTTTTTTGGGTTTTGTGGGTGATCAAGATTTCATAAGATGCATATCTATGCGTACCTATGCATATACATTATATTTAAATAGAAAAACACTGAGGTATACTATAGATTTAAGCTCATCATCATCATTGTTGATGTAAATAGATTTCTAAAATCGTCATGTTTTGTAGGTAATTTGACGGTCGCAGTTTCAAATATTTCGTACTTTAAAATACTAGTCCAAAACACAAAAACCGAAAATGGGCAGCCTTGTTGACCGTTTTACAAGTTGGTTGTTCTCTCATCCGTCGAAATTTACAACATTTTCCAGGCTTTAGAGGAATGTGACGAGGTGGTAGATTTTCTTACTTCGCCACCTTTAGTCGAAAATGAACTTAGTATGTAATTAAATATAACACATACATACAATCACGCCTGTTACCCATATAAGGGGTAGGCAGAGACCATATCCGTAGCTTAGCTTATTTCGCCCCCGCAGGAAACATGAAGCGACAGGTGCCGAACAACGTCGCTGCTATTTTGATACAAACGAGGTAGGTACTGCTGTTTTAGCTGAAATTCTTACTCCTCTATGCGGCTCTACGAGGAGCTAGCACAAGCTTTTCCGAAAGGAAGAGAAAAGGATAAAGTAGGAAATAAACTTGGATTAGGGAATGGTGAGTTGAGAAGAGAACTATAAAGTGTAGGACTGCTAATATCTCGGAAGGAGCAGGAGGAGACAGCTGTAGTTTGGGAGGCAGAGGTCGCTTACCCGATACTCTACCATATTTGCTGGACAATGCAACTAGGTCAAGTACTCCTGGCCTAAATATTAAACATAATAGTAAAAATAATTTAGCTAATATTCTTGATTATTATGCAAATGATAATTGTAAAAAAAAACCAATACTAGTGCATAGAACCGAGTGAAATGTTCTAATAAGCGATAAAAGAGAGGTATACAATTAGCGGGTGCGTGGGGCGGGCGGCGGCACGCGCGCCCTCAAGAACACTCGGTGGCCACCGCCCGCGGTCGCTAATTGCCTATTGATTGCCGGTTGCATTGGCTCCTGCTGCTGCTTCTGCTGCTGGAGTGTGTATGTCTAATGCAGCTAATAAAACTAAGCAGGGAAAGAAATGATGTATATTCTATACGCCGCAGTGCATTTGATTTTTGTTATACAGGCGTCTATTAGACTGTCTCTATTCTACTTTCTTAGTGCGTAGATTTTAATACGTTCTTGGTTTGTATGTCTTTTGAGTTATTATACACTTGCTAGTTTAAGCCCAGTTTTAAAACACTTGAAGAATTTAATCACTTCTCAGGTAAATTACGTTGCTATTTCTTTGTGCGCGTTACTAGTCACAGTTATATTGCATGCATTTTAAAATATAACTGTTGTTTATAAAATATTAACTTTGAAGTGCTTTGAGAACAACATTTTATGTTTTATTTAAAATTTACTACTACATTTCTCTAGCAAAATTAAAAAAAATCATTCGAACGTAACCTAAATAGGAATCGAAAATCACTACGTAGCTTTTTCGATCATCAAAATTAAAGCTTCCCCGTGAATATCCAAACGGGGGGATGTGGGAATGAAAGTGTTGCCAACCGTACAGACGATTCGTAACGGTTCAAGAACAAAACCCAAAAAAGATCGTGCCGTGGCTTTCGTATAGATATGTACGTTAGGATGATTGATCGCGCGCGGTATGATAGCGGTGAACCCAGCCGATGGACACAAATAAAACTCACTTCCTACTAATGACAGGCTTTTAAAAAAATATACTATACGATACTCGTCACCTCGGCGGGCTAATGGCGTCGATACGTTACACACATCAATCCTCCATTCTGCTCGCGTCTCACGTCTGCGCCGCGGGATCTAATTAATTATGGTAATTAAACAGACCGATGTTGTTGCGGACGTGTTAGTTCACTAGGAATTTCAAATCTCACATGATATTGTCGTTGTTTGTTTTGATGTTTCTAATTATATCATGATATCAAATAATGTGGACCTGTTCGGGCTGCCATTACGAAATTGAAATTTACTTTAAAAATTTGTGATATATTTTGGGTATTTATTAAGGCAACGGCTTACCATATGCAGCTCCGTTACATTGCATAGGTGACTTAAGAAGTTAAATAAAACTAATTTTTTTACGGATTATACTGCGTTTAAAAAAATCGGTGGTAATACCCAACCATCTTCTCTATTGAAGTTTGGGTATTACCACCGCCTTGGGATACAATAATTAATAAAATTAAATCAAAAACCAAGCATACCACTTCACGACTCATTTAGCTTTTTCTGCCTAGACCGGATCAAAAATAATAATTAAAAGCTGAAGGGGTATCTTCAGCTTTTAATTATTATTTTAAGTTAACTATGACATTAGGACATCTGTCACCTCAGTCCTCCCGTGACCATGGGTGCTGTAAAGCACTCGAAACGTCGGGTTAGAAATAGTTCAAAATTAAAGGCGATAAAATCCGTAAAAAAATTAGTTTTATTTAAATTTTTAGTATTCGTGTAAATAAAAGAAATCATTATGTGACTTAATAGTTGTCTAAGAGAAATGCCTGGAAAATATTACGGCTTCCGATAGGTGTCGGAATAACCATACGTTGCCTACTTCTTAACTTCTTAGTTTATTATATCTATTTTCTACATTGTGTTTCGTATATCGCCGATAGGTGTCCGACAGAGTAAAAAAGCGCCTACCTCTTTCTTACTGAAATATCGTAAGCGGCGAAGTTATCGTACGGACAGCCAGAAAGAAGAAATATCTGGTAGTTGTGTCGTGATTCACCATACAAAAAGTTGCAATATAACGCTACTATATTTCGTAAGGTGAAGGACGAGAACTGGACTAAAGTAATGGCAATGAGGCACTCCATCTAAGTCCTCAGAGGGTGACTACACCTTGACTCTACTATTATCCGGACTGTACATGTGTTTACTTACTATACAGGTAGAGTAAGCAGAGGTAGAAAATCCAAAAATAAATAGTATAATGAACATATTATACTAAAGCAAGTACAGAATATACACTGTAACAATACATAAGATAAGGACTTCTCTTACATTGTGGTTTTACAGACATTAATTAGAAGTAAACAAACACCTATTATTAGGACATACGAATACTGGTAGAGCCGTGGTAGCTCAGGGGCCGGGCGCTCGCCGTTAATTTCATAGTACGCAAATAGTCTGAGTTCGATGATGGGCGCTCGCCGTTAATTTCATAGTGGTCTGAGTTCGATGATTTACCACGTACTCAGCGATGAAGGAAAACATCACGAGAAAACGTGCAAGTCTGAGAAATAAAATAATTTCGAAGACATGCGAAGTCCGCTAACCCGCATTTATGAAGCGTGGTGGACTTTACCCACCTCCAAAACCTTCTCAATAAAGAGAGGAGTAGAGTAGAGAAGGTATTTCTAGGCTGTAAGGCTGTTATTTTAAAAATATTTGAAAAGCGCAGAAGCCAATCCACTTTATTAGCCACTGCGTCAACAAAGTTAACTGAGTACTATAGGTTATGTGAAATAGCATGTTACGCATTCAAGAAATCATATCCACTCGTCCCTATAAATTATTGCAAGATACGTATATATATCCTTTACAAATACTTCTTAACAAAATATTTACTCGTATTGTACTATATTGAATATGTTTTTGTTATGTATGCCGTGTAGGAGATCCATTTAAATAAAAATTATAAAAATACTAAATTTATTGTGTTCGAATTCATTAAATTCAAAACTGTTTCAATGTTTCAATATTGTTAGTCAACAAAAATCGCTGACTTTCTTTCACATGTACCATATAAACACATTCCTGACGAAGAATGATGCTTTCGGCTCCTCGCGAGTAGGTAGTGCTTTGTTCGAGTGATTAAGTGCCCCGGGACGGCTTTCCTAAGCCCTTCAGCTAATGAGTTGAGAGTCGGTATTAATCACGAGGAGTCGGACGACCGGCTGACTGACGACCGCCGCCCGTGGGTGGTTGCCGCGTTGATGGCTTTTAACTTGAGATGTTTATGTAAAAAGAGGTGATGATAGTGAAATTATCTAGTTGATCGTTAAATTTGAGTATTTCATTTGAAACTTCACACTTACACATTGGAGGGCTGTCTCATAAATTATGTCCAATTTATGAAATGGTGTATTGAAAATGCCGAAAGAAAATTTGGTACGTTGCACATTATAGTAAACCCTGACCACAAAAATCCTTTTTGTTATTTGAAGTGTTCTAATATGTTTTTTAAACGGATTATAAATTCGCAATAACTTATTAGTTCTACATATATATGATACGACAAAATTTGGAGTAAGTTAGTCCAAGAAATTAAAGATCGAACATTAATGGTTAAGGTTCTGAACCAAATCGTCATTAGTTCACATGTCAAGAGCTAAATAAATGCGGTAAAGTACGCGTTCAATGTGTCGAGACGTGTTGTTCGCTGAGACACGCGGATGACTGATCCGTCGCGCAAACTAATGTTCTTTTTTTAAATCCGTCCTTTTTTATTTTTTAAAGCGTACAAAAGCCAAAGACGCATGAGTTATGCCGACTTGTAGTTTTTACGATACACTTAACTTGGATTAAATATTTATGCATTTTTATTTCTTAACGTCGTATCTTGACTGCGGTACGTGATGGCATGTCACATTAAAATGACAAATTGACTAATTATTCTTAATCCGACTGAATACTTTGATCGTGTTCAGTTGTTTGATGGACCTTCAAGACACGTCGAGCTGTGATTGTGCTCAATGTATGTTAATTTGATACCTACTTTGAAGTTCATTGCTACGAATTGATTATTGCGGATTTTTTTGAGTTATCGTAAGTGAATATTTATCAACTTATAATGTTTCGTTTTAATAGAAGCATATATACAGTCACGCCTTGTTCCCATACAAGGGCAGAGGCTACTCACATATGCCACTTTTTGCCCCCGCGGGTAACGAGACGTGACGGGTGACGTTGTCGCCATTTTGGAGTCAAAATATAATGACAGAATTGCATATTATGATGTTGTTATACGATAAAGCCTGTCGGTACAATAACTTAGTCGCCTCTTATGACACCTCGTTGGGAAAGAGGTAGGTGCCGTTCTACTTTGTCGGACACTTACGTACATACATACATAAGGTCACGACTGTATCCCATAAGGAGTAGTCAGAGACTGGGCACTCACTGCAAAAACAGATGACTGCCACAATCCACGTTTCACCAAAACAATATAATGCACTTGGTGTGATAGGTGGTGACCCCATCGCCACCTATGCGCTGTTGGGTGCACAGTGCAGCTTAATTTCTTACTCGCATTTTACGAGATCCATTGCATGAGATGGAGTGGTAGTACTCTTTTAACGAGCCGCCACCACACGGCTCACGGTCACACGGCACTTATCAGCTTTTAAATTTAAATAGAATAATTAATGGAAACATCGGAAATGTGACCTAGTTTTAATTGTAATCATTTATTTAAAATAACAAAGAGGAGTGGTAAATGAGCAGTCGGGCGAATGCATTACATTTTATAATATGCGAGTAACCCAAGTTCGATCCGTGGTGCTAAAGTGAAGTGAAGAAAATCTGTCTTAGAAATAAAACAAAAATCTCTCGTTAGGTTCCTGGCTCCAAAAATTCTTCCTGTCTTGATCTTGTCTTCTGTAGTGGAACATTTATAGGCTGTTAATTTATTAAATTTTTATAGCGATTTTTGTCCAATAAAGAAAAAAATCTGGATACTTATTTGTATTTTATTTGTGAGCATTATAGAGCATTAAACATTCGAGTTTATTATTTCTTTTAAGACATTCAGCTTTTATTTAGTTTTTCACTATATTCGTGACACTAGAATCCATTTCGCACACCGCAGCATGTAATATTTTTTATTTGAATGAACTTTGTCGATTTTTTACAATTCGCAATTTTATTCCTGGAGTGTGGTATTGTGCATGTGATGGTAAGAAAACCTACCAACTTTTCTCGTGGGTTTCCTTAAAATCGCAGCCTTTCAACTTCCCACTACTGAGCACCAGGGTTTTGGAACCTTTTTTACTGTGTAGTGGTGAACTTCGCATATAGTTTTATTTCATGAAATATTTATTTCTGTAATGATTTATTCTTCATCATGTTTTTCTTTAAAGACGAACATTTGATAATTCAGGACTCAAAATTTCAATAATTACGTTTTACCGCCATCGGGGATCGAACTTAGATCGCTTCCGTTCTATGAAATTTTAGTTAAGTCTGTGTGAACTGTGAGCTGTCATGATTTATAAACTTTGTTAATAATTATACAAGTTTGAAGAAAACGTACGCCATGTGTTGTATTCATCAAAAACATTTTATTGAAAATATTTAATTTCTTGATAAATTTTAAAGCAAAGTCCAGAATACAGAGTAGTGTCGTCTCGTTGAAAAATGACAGAACGGAAAGCTATTCATAAATACGAATGTAACATAAAACTGGGACAAGACATAGTTTTTCACTTCGTTTATTAAAAACTTTGAACATCATTAACAATGTACCAGGTAAGGCTGTTTGTTCGTACGCGAATGAAAAGCGTCGCATGCGTAAAATTGTTGGTTTGTTGAAAAAATTCGGCGAAGTCAATGTGGAGCACGTTATTATCATAATAACGAGCGACATTACCCGTTTAGCCTGCAACGGATGCGCTTATTTTTCGCTGCAACCGAACTGAGGGCGAACGGAGGGCAGCTACTGCGACCGAGATATCTTCATATTTGTATTTTAAAAAATATGAATTATTCAGCTCTTGCAAAAACCTTTCTATATTATATTATATTTAGATTTAAAATTATCTAAAATATTAAGTTTCATAAATAGGTATTTGAGTTTATTTGGTTAGCTTTTATATTATTTGCAGTATTTAAATGTTCAACTGGATTGAATTTAATTTATTTATTAATAATTTATTTATTATTTATTAATTATATTATTAACAGTTTATGTACACATATAAATTCCCAAAGAAATCACATACATAGACATTGTGTACAAAGCTTAATTCATAATGAAATTACTTCCAGCAGTAATTCAAGTTTAATTAGTATTTACAATGGCTGAACCATTGTAAATACTAATTAAACTTGGCAATCTAATTAAATTTTGCACGAAAAATCACGTACTCTGATTTTTCGTGCAAATAAAAATATTTTATGAATTTTTTTTTTGGGGAGTAATGAACCAAGTAATAAACTACTTGATAGCTTGGTGTTCTGTTATTTTCTCTGAATACTCTTACTGGTTTCTCAATATAATGCTGTCAAGTAAGGAATATTACAGGTATATTATAATGATTTAATATTAGGATAAAATGACATGTCAAAAGACTAATCACTCATTTTTAAAAAGAATATTAAATAACGATTATAACATATCAAAACTAGTAAAACCCTGTCTGAATCCACACAATAGACAGGTACAAACGTCGAAACTGTCGAGGAGATTCCGCGCCATCTCGGGAAGCCAGCCGCCCGCGCCCCAGAAAAACCCTGCAAATATGAATATAACTCGACGACTCTGGATGTAAATTAAAGTGACTAGCTGTTGACGAGCCCCTAGGGAGCAATGATGCTGTTAATAGTGAGCTTTATAAATAAGATAGGGTAATATATAGCATTTACATTGTTTCCGTTTTTATTATGGGATTAGCAAATTTGTACCATAGTAGGTTACGTCACATTTTATTGTGTGAATTTGCAAATCAACCTTATTGCTAAAACACAAGTTTATTAATCTTGTGTTATTGCATGAAATTTCGACAAATCGGGCGTGGGAAGGCTATTAGTGGGTGTCTCTGTATTTGAGCATACATTTGCGGCACTATAATATTTCCAGCGCAGTTGAACGCTTGCAACAATATTCGAAAGTTACCGTCGTTGAAAATCGGCTAAAAATACATTACCAGCATATGTATGTACTAGAGAGATTAAAGGCCACGTCAATAGTCAAGTATGGTAACAACTGATGAGCTTGTATGAGTAGAGCTGAAAGATGTGTGTCAGGATCATAGCAAGTGCAAAGATGTGGTCTCTGCTTACCCCTTTGAGAAGGAGGCGCGACTGTATATAATAATGATGACCGTATTGAGCAGAATATGGGAGTCATAAGTTCTTAAGTCTCATATGCCCAGTGATTACACTAGCTTTCAGTGCCCTTCAGACAGAAACTCAGTAATGTCTGCACACTACTGCTTCACGGCAGAATAACTGGCCTTGGGGTGGCACCTACCTAGACGGATTCCTGCATAATAATTCCTACCACCAGACAATAGAAATGTTATTCTGCCGTGAAGCAATAGTGTGCAAACATTACTGTGTTTCGGTTTGAAGGACACAGAGAGCTAGTGTATTCAATGGGCATATGAGACTCACTCGTCACTTTTTCCAATAAAAAAAAAACTAAATAATCAAGACTGGCGACGCACAGTAGCACCAAATTGTGTGGTGTCTAGAAACAGGTTATATAAAAAAGTGAACAAACGTAGGGTTTAATAACACTCTTGTAATGTATACTCGGTTTTTTTTTTTAGGAGAGGGAGCAAACGAGCAAGCAGCCCTGATGCTAAGTGATCACCGCCGCCCAAAAACATCCGCAGTACCAGGGTAATTCCGAATGAATTGCCGGCCTTTGAGGAAGGAGTAGGCTCTTTTCTTGAAGGTCCCTAAGTCGTATCGGTCCGAAAATGAATACAGAAAATGTTGAAAATACGAAGAAATTGAAAATATTATTTATAGGATTTTAATACAAACTATTTCGCTATATTATTACAAAGGAATAGATGACGTCACATCCCTCATCAGATTAATCATAGTCTACTGCTGGATTTATAGCTTCTCGAAGAAGGCACAATTTGCAGTAATCGTGACTTGGCTTAATCACAGGTCCGTCGCTGGTCTGTATATTTATGGTCTGGTATTTTTCGAAACGGTTACTCTGCCACTTAACCATAACATTTTCCAAGCATTTCCCTGAGTTGACTCTTACATTTACTGGCTATCTGTCTTTTGTAATTAGGAAAAAGAAATGATAATTCTCAAAGTTTGTATAGTTACACCGTTAAGCATTTTTTGTTGTTTTCTTTTTACAAAAATACCAAATCAACACTTTCAAATTTCTAAGCAAAAAGGCGACGTACACAGACATAGTAAAAAACAAATGGCCCGAAAGTTTAATTTCATACTTTTGATATTAAAAAGCTCATGAATTGCGTCTGAATATCACAGAGGAATAGGTAATTTTGTCACAGAAATACAGTTTGTTGTATACATGCGAGTTTCCATTGAGAACGGCCATTCACCAGTCACTGACCAGGACAAAGCATTGTGCACCAAGATCAATGTCTTGAATACCTACGCTCGCGTTCAAAGCTACCTACGTACTATACAGAGAGCGATGTGCTATCAAAACCGCTAATGTTACGAGGCACATAATATTTTGGACATATGTAATTGTACATCGATAGCCCTTTGTGTTATTGACCGTTCGTGTTGGCACTTGTATTGTATAATTAGCGTGGAGCGATTAATTAATAGGTAATGCACGTCTGTGGGGAATTTATGCTGCAGTTATGTGTACAGGTATTAATGTATTTTAGTTTTCATTTTAGTTCCGCTGTAAATACTTAACTGATATTTACTTTGTTATTTTATATACGAATGTCTGTGTACTGCACAGTACTGCACTACTACACATACGTATATTTATGAGAACTAAGTAATTTTACAAATGTACATACCAGGCGCAGTTGCTGAGCGATACGTTACTGTGCTACGGGTCGCGGGCTTGATTCCCGCTTTAAAGGAATATTTTTTTGGTTTAAAACTAACTACGTCGCACCCTATGATTTGTTTTATCGTAAGGAGGTTTTATACACATAAATTTCACCCGCTCAACAGAACTAAAACCGAAAACTTAAGTTTATCTAAGCTACTTAAGATGTAAAGTGTTTACAATCCCTGAATTATGTTTCATGAGTCGTGGATGAAGCATAACAACAACAGGATTCTTCGAGTTATTTCTGTTCTAGAATAATATAGTAAGTATTGACATACCATAAAACGTATCTCACTTGAGTACGTTTTATTATATCTGTACTACAAAAATATATTACCTATGCAGTTTATATTTTTATTTTATTTTATTATTTTTTATTAGCATTGTTAGAGTAGGTAAAGATGAGGCTAATCATCGTGTTGAAAGAAACAATTTACTGATTGTAAAATTTACTGAATTTACGAGAGGAGGTTACGAATACTTTATCCGGAATTAGACCACAGTGCCCGTCAGAGATTTTGAGCACTGGGTTTTTGCAATGGGGACCGGTTTATGCAGATATTTTTTTTTTACTAATACGTTAGTGTAATTCGAATGCGTATGGTATATCAAGTCGTTACCGATTGCCAAACAAATAAGGTATCAATTGGGCAGAAATAATGGAACAAAGCGCCCCGTTTTAAATACATGCATTTATTATAATACAATAGAAGTAGTTACTAATAAAAAAAAGATAGTTTTAATTTTTGAGGATATACCTAGAATTATAAATGTAAGGCAACGCCAACAGATGAAATAAAAAATAATAAAAAATAAGTCAAGATTTAAAAAGAGTACGGACCGCGAATCTTAAGAGCTTAATGAAAATAATAAAAATGAAATAAGCACAAATGTTGAAGGGCACTGTAGCTTGTAGAATAACGTATGAGACTTAACGACTGATCTCACAGTTATATATTTATTGCATTAATGTGCGTGTTTGCAGTTGTTATTTATATTAATCTATGTCCAACATGACACCCATTTGGGCGTAGCAACATTAAAGTATTATAACGCTATAATTATTATTGATTATTAAATCAAATTACAGTTATTGCATATTGTACACATTGTTGGATCGGGCTGCAGTGTAACACAGGACTTGCAGCTTAAAGTTCTGAACGAAGCTCCGACTGTGCAAGGCATCGCACTTACCATCAGGGGTATGACTTGCTCGATTCGTCACTTAATCCCTTTTATAAAAAAATACAGTATTGTGCAAATATTACCTACACCTAGTAATCATAGAACTTGACCGAGCTATGCGCAATTTGAACTTTTTGCGCCGTCGTATTTTTTTATTGCATAAAATGACGAGACGAGAAAAACGTTCACAAGAGAAACGTCTGCACATAGCAAATGTTGTTTCACCCGGAACATTTCTGAGTGGCACCACACTGCACCCGTCACTCAGAGGCGTTAGTTCTTATGTCTCATACGCCCAGTCTATTACACTAGCTCTCAGTGCCCTTCAGACTGAAACACAATAATGCTTGCATACTACCACTGCATAGGAATCAGTTAACCTCGCGATACTTACCCTGCTGTAATCAAGACAATAAACTTTAAAATTAGAAAACTTTTTTTATGCAGATAAAAGATATTATTTTCTCGATTGTAAATTCCATGTGAACTGCAGAGGATTCTCGGTAGCACGAGTCGCAAATGGCGTTAATTCAGCGGAGACACCCAAACAAACGCTTTGTGAGATTCACCTGTTGGCTCAATAGGTCAATGTTACAGCACACAAGGAGTTTAGCGAAACAGACTTTTGTGGTGGTTGAATGGCACGCAGAGCCGGGCGCGCCGCCATTGTGAACCCGGACAAAGGAACATATATGCGCGATTGAAACGTTTGGATGCGACTTGCGAATTGAAATTGAGAGTGCTGCCGGGTCGTATTCCTATGGTGAATCGATTTTTAGAGCTCACAGGTAGAGTGTGTGTATTTTACACTCTAAGAACATTACGTCCTATTTATTGCAGCGTTATTAAAGCTTTTATAAAAAACAATTGTAAAATTAAGAAAAGAAAGTTAATTTGCTAAGATCCGAAAGCAAAATAAAAATGGTGTATATTACCTAGTATTTGAAGAGCACTGCCCGCCCTTCCACAGTAGCGTGCACAGGGAAACTAACACCGCCAGCGGGAACCGCCGCCAGATACCATCCACCTTTTACCATTTATAAAAAGACAAATTGTTTTTATTTGAATCATGAATCGTCAGCTGCAAACTATTAACCAAAAAACAAATTTATCTTGTTATAGTGTGTGTATTCCTGGGTTATGTCAACAAATATAAAGGTGTACGAAATCAAACATTTACCAAGAAAACATGCTACTGGAAGTACGGACAATAGCCGTGAGGTTCCATCTCAACCACTTAACATGGGACTGACAGGTTAGTTCAACCACTATTATACACCCCGAGGCTGGCGATTGAAGCATATTTTTTGTTGAAATCATTTTTCTGATTCCGAGACTTACATCAGTAAGAGGTTCTCACGGTGCTAAAATATTTCATCATTTGCTATTTAAATCAGCATGGCACGACTTCTTCTCTCGTTACGGTTGCCTACATATCGAGGAAACCGTAATTTCAAAATGTACTGTTAATTTCTTATTATTACTTAAGATAATGTAACAAAAGTTAGAGCTGAGTCAGAAGTTCAAACAAAAGAGTAACGCAATAAAATCGTTGACGTAATTAGAAACAAATAAGTTACGAGTGGCCACGGAAACGTTCCTAATAGCTCAGGGAATCAAAAGCAAAGGTTGTGAAACACGTCGCGACGTCACGACGGCTAATCGATCGGCAGAACAATGTGACGTAATAGAGGGGGCGAAGAACGGTCCTACGGGGAGCGGGGGTACACAGTCGGCAGTCCAAATATTTACCCCGGCATATGTTTGGTTTCTTTTCCTTCGCTTCATATATTTTTGCTTTGATGCCGTAATGGGGCCCGGAGGTGCTCTCGATTGGTTCGAGATTAATTTTTTTCGTCCTCCGAATATGATACAATCCAATGTTTGTTCATGTACATATATATATATATATATATATATATATATATATATGTTCTCCATTAATATTCATTTAATTAGTATTTCCAACAAGTTAGATATTTGATTTTCTGATAAGGATTTTTTTTTTATTTATAAAGGTGACGAAACGAGCAAAACGTTCACCTGATGTTAAGTGGCAATGTCTGCTCATGAGAAATGATGTGCCACACAGAAAATTTCGGTGTGACACCAGAATGCACCCGTCATCCCAGAGACATCACTTCTTAAGTCTCATATGCCGGGTGATTAAGCTAGCTCTCAGTGCCATTCAAACCGAAACACAGTAGTGTCTGAACACTACTGCTTCACGGCAGAATAAATGGCCCTGGGGTGGGACCTACCTAGAGGAATTCCTGCATAGAAATCCTAGTACCAGCAATGGTTGCCATTACGGTTATTATTCTGTTATTGTGTCTAAAGTTTATGTTGTGACGTGTGTGTACACGTGATTGTTGAAAATAAAGATTTAATTTAATATGTTTCTTAATCGTAAAAAGTGTTAATTGCTCATTTCATATCTAAATATTGGTTAAATATTATATTCATAATAGTTAATACTTACAACTATAAAGAAGTTACTTAACACTAGGTTTTCTGATTATATCGAGTAATTTTCAAAACGTGAAACACGTCTAATTAACCTACTCAGTTAACGTAATCTACGATTTATTCTTCTACGGTTACATGACTAAAATAAATCATTATCATTTCAGCCTCACAAGTCCGAAGTGTCGAACTTATACCTCCCAAATAGATGGCCACTTAACTCACAATAGTCATGACTGTATTAAATAAAACATCTAAGGAATTACTCTAAATATGCGTTTTACATATATTTATAACAAGAAATAAAATGGAAATTATTCACTCACACTCATGGGATGGAAAATTTCTTACGTAAAATATATTATTTTTTATTTTATTCTTATTTTATTGAATTTCCAACACGGAATACATAATAAAAACATATTAAATATTACACTTATACAAATATTGTGATTCCTAATTTACAGAAAATCGCATGCGTTACAAATAAATAAATAGTTACAAAATTTTTTTTAAATTGTGTGAAGTGGATTATCGAAATAATAAAATAAAATTGGGAAGCACAACAATAGGACCGACGAGGGTGAGGGCTGCGCACACTTCAATTGCACGTTTAATGAATTGCATTAATATTGCATTAACCTGGTAACTAGCTGCCCGCCCACAGTAAACAATTATTAGGTGGTCCCGGGAAGGATGCAGCGCTACACGGCTGCTGTTTGCCCTTCTAGATTTGTTTGTGAATACAGATTGACATTACGAAATTTTGTATTTATACTCGTACTTGATACAAGCTACATTAGTTCTATCAGCGAATTTTACATTTTCAGAAATTTGTTGTTACATTTTCATTATGAAATATTATTATTAATCATTGTTTTAATTTAAGTCATAACATTTTTTTGCTTGATTCTTCCCTAATTAGTTTTATTTCATAATTTATCACATAACATATATAATATTAGCGATTATTTTCTCTTTGTGGAAACAATTTTTCGCTCACAAATATCTCGTAAAAACAAAATATGTTTTTCTAAGATAGTGTTGTTCATTACCTTGAGAATAACGTTAAGGGTGAAATATTCGCTATATAAAATAAATTAAAATAAAATAAATTTCGCAACTACAAGTGACGTTTTAACACGAGTTGTTGTGAGTTCGTGATAATTACTTTTAATAACTTACTATTTTTAGGTACCTGTGTTTAGATTGGCCAAAACTAAAAAGTCTTTTCTTAGATCCATAAAATTTTATAACAAAATTCCTAAAAGTGTGACGCAAAAAAGTGACATGTGTATTCTACATTATATTACATAGAGTACATAGATGTGTGAAAATAACTCTGCACTTGATAATCCTCTGGCTACCAAATATGTGATATTGTAATTAAATAATGCATTGTATACATGACATTATGTAATATGATATTGAAAAAAGAAAGACCCCAGCGTTTCTTGCCAATTCTTCTCCGAGAACGTCTTATTTTTAAACCGGTGTAGATTTTGACATTGTTAAGAGCTTTAGTACAAGCCTTAACTGAATTGTAATAAATTCGAAACACAGACGTCTACCTTTACGAAACGGTACAAAACGTGCGGTGTATTCAGGTGTGCAAATTTGTTGGTCAGTTACCGAGCGGCGCTCGTTGTCTGACCAACTAATGCAGACCGTCGCCACCGGAAAATTGGACATCGCCGTATGTCCAATCACACGAGACACTCCACGCAGATTAGCACGCTCGACCACTGTCCAGTTTACGACCTACACAGGCCTGCGAAAATTTACACTCATCCACTTTCCATTGACCCTTAAATCCCATAGCTTCTAACATTTTCCGTAGTAAGCATGAAATGGAAAGCGCCATACACATCAAGCTAGGTAATTGAATTTGGCTGGCATGTTCATTTGGTCTATATAAGCTTTTCCGTTACGTTGTCTGCTCTAAAATGATTTGACTGAGCGAATTGGTCTTTTGGTGAACGAGATAGTAGATGTGATAGGACACTAAAACATGTTAAAGTATACCTAGTCAAATACGAAAATATTAATTTTCATCAAGATTAGACCAGACCATTTTAACAGCAAACAATAATGATAAACTAAGTGTAAATAATCTATTTTTTATTAGCTTCTATTACGGTTCTTCTGGAATGTCACCATGAAAGATCAAGAAATATTTAATGCTTTCAAAAATAAATATTTCAATGTATCTTAACAATACCAATTAAATCTATATATTAATACGTGAAGAAAAAACGTACTACCCTTTTTAAGCATAATACGTGCACGAAGGAATGTGAAATTTGGCATAGTTAAAGTTGATATGGAAAAGAAACGCAGAAAGCTAAAATTTATATTAAATATGTGCTACAAATACATTAAATTAAATAAAAAATTTAATGAATCGCGGTCGAATTTTGACCATTGGGAGAACACTAGTAATTATAAATAGTAATTTAGGAATGTGGAATTACAATAAATTAAAGGATGCAATATAAAATTGATAGAAGATTGACTGAAAGGAAGTTTCTGAGCACGTTCGACTTACGAATCTAAAAAAATATTGTTGCGTCGTGGACGTGACACACCTAAATCGTCATCTAGTCACGGGGAGCGTTGTGAACCATACAAATCTTTACTTAGCATTTTAAGTATTGTCGGCGGCTTTAATTTTTTAGACTCACTACGACGCCCATACCGCATTCACCGCGCGTTCCCACCACATTTACAGATATGTACCTAGCTAATGGTGGACTGTATAGAGTAGTGCGACCTCGTGATGCACATTAGAGATTTTACTTTGATCTAATATACACTCTTTGAACATACGTTAAAGAATAAAATTGTTTGCTAGGACTAGGTATATATGTTGTTTTGTTATGACATGGTACTCGGAGAAGTAGTTTGCATAGTTATGTGCGCGTTTATCTAAGTTATATCGGTCCGTACAGGCGTCGGCTACGTGGGCTTGGCGGGTCGGCTCGTCGGTTTACGGGGCTTTATTAAATGTCTAAAACAGCGGATTGGCTTAGCATCAACGCGGGTCTTCGTAAATATTATTAGAACGCAATTGTGTTAGTCTTCGAGCTGCGGGTTACTGCTTTCTATTTAAAATATCCAGTTAACGAAATTTATTCACTTCAGTTTTATATTTTTATTATTAGTAACTAAGCTGGTTTTGCATGTTTCTTATATGTAGCACATTATCTGGATGATTTCTAATTAGATTCAGGATTTGTTAATTTAACTTCAAATGTTTTGAACATCTACTTGTATATAAATATACATTATTTGTCAAGATTCAGGATCGTTTTATAATGACGACGATTTATAATGAGTCACCTTAACCGATTGTTTTTTCTTTTTAAAAGAATCATTTCTAATAACTTTTTAGTACTACGTAATCTAAACGCGCGTGGCTTAAAACAAATTACGTTTATGTTTTTTTTATTGGCACCCGAATTCGTAGAACTTTAGCCATATTAATAAGCTTGTTATGTTGTACCTACAAGGTTTTAACACGTAGTACACGTTCAGACGTGTTCAACCTCGGGTACAAATCACAGAGTCCGATGTATTTACTCCATTACCCGGCGAGGCCGTGGCTCGTATCAACTATTTATAGTGTTTGAGGCGCTTCATAAATATGCAGCGTTAGGCGCTCGCCTTGCCGACACTAGCTATTCAGCTCGTGCTGAAGACTTGTCGCAAGTGTGAGGCTGCCAGCGATATCTTCATATTATTAAATAAAAGACTACTCACTGTTCCGTACTTTAAAACTACGGACTCCAAAAGTAATAACCGACGTTGTTGAGTTAGAAACGACTAGTGATAGCGACGTAAGAGAATCGTCATACCAAATCCTCTTTGAGATGCAAAGTTTAAGAAATCTCAGCCCGTAACAGATGATTGAATAACTATTTCAAATAACATCGTAATTTCGGCCCTTACATATATATATATATATATATATATATATATATATATCTATATATATATATATATATATATATATATATATATATATATATATATATATATAGTAAATAAACTTAGCTCTGCATTCTGAATAACATTAAAAGAGCCAGATTAGTTTACTTTAGTTAATCTTGTTTCTAGAGTCATCAGACAATTATGGTTATTTTATTTTCTTCTCATTATTGAAGTTACGTTATTAAATATTAGAGGTTGAAATTTCGAGAAAAATTACAGTTAAGAATAATAAAATAGAGACGGTTATATTTTCGCCTTTATTGCATACTTTGTGCCACTTCCTTAGCTCTACGGTTGGTTAGTTGCAACGCTCCGTGCGTTACCTCACTTTCAACGGAAACTTCGCGATGTATTTTCCACTGCATTTTTTAGAGTATCGCTTTTGTAGGCCCCACTTGTTTTAATACTGAAGTAGTGTGAGATTTTCTCGATCCTATTTTAGTTAACTGTGCTATTGTGCTTTATTTTTGAACTGTGAATATTTAGCGCAAATGTATAAACATTATTTTTTTCTAATAAACAGTTTATGATTTTGTTGTGTTACATGTTAAAGAGTTGCATTTGATGTTAACATAATAAATTACCCGGTAGGATTTCTATGTAGGAATCCGTCTAGGTAGGTACAATCACAGTGCCAGTTATTCTGCCGTCAAGCAGTAGTGTGTAAACATTATTGTTTTCCATTTGAAGGGCACTGATAGTTTGTGTAGTACTGGGCATATTAGACTTAAGAAATTACGTCTCAAGGTAACGAGCGTAGTGTGGTGCCACACATAATTGTTGTGTGTACTCAGAATTTGTTATGATATTTGCATTTACCATCAGGTGAACGATTTGCCCGTCTCGACAACTTCTTCCATAAAAAAAATGTTGGAATTCTTTCATAGGAAATATACATCTGCCCGTGCATTCAACGTTAATAATTTTCATATATAAATAATTGTCGTCGGAATAGTGGCTAAGCGATTAGTTTCCGCAATATGGGCCGCGAGTTTGATCCTCGCATGGAACTAAAATTTGTAAGGTTCCGGGTCAAAAATTTCTTTTTTTATTAACTCACGGTGTTATTGCATGAGAAATGTTTAAATGTTCTGTACCCACGATACAGAAGAAATCCTACAGTATTTAAAAAAAAAATACAGACATCGCCTAAAGAAACAATGCGAGTAACCTACAATTGTATTTCTTTAATGTTGTTGTCTTGGCAGTCCCACTACTGCACACCAACCTCCTCTTATTTTCGAAATGGTTTTTAGAGTCAAGGGAATTCGGTCCTGCTGCTCCAGTGCGAGTAAGGGATCGCAATCACAATATATCGCAGAAATGATTTTTATTCGAAGTCAGTAGTAGTAAGTAGGTTTACTCGCTAAGTTTTCCTTCCGAAGCTACCGATCACGAGTGAAATGAGCGCCTAAAACTGTTATTTACAATTTCAGTAGTCCTGGCAGAGGGAAAGAAATTGAAGGCTACCACGGTTCTACCATTGCTGCCAATAAAATGGCAACTGCGCATATTATGCTTAACAGTCAAAATAAAGCTGTAATAGCTCAGGAGCCTGGTGCTCGCCTTTAATTTCACAGTAAGCGAGTAACCTGGGGTTGATCCCCGGTGCCAGCACCTCTAAAATTGTTATACAATTTTAAGTGCTGATTTACCACGTGCTAAGGCTGTGAAGGAAAACATCGTGAGGAAACCTGCATGTCCGAGGAATAGAAATATTTCGAGGACATGAGAAGTCCGCCAATCCGCATTGGAGCAGCGTGGCGGATTCTTTCTAGCTCCAAAATCCTCTCACAATTGAGAGGAGGCCTGTGCTCAGCAGTGGGACATTTATAGGCTGAAACTTTACTTTACTTTATTTTTAGTCACAATAACTACTGCTAAGAGCAAAACAGCCTCGAAAAACAAATTATATGCCATACAACTTAATAGACGTTGACCGTCGAACCATGCGATCGTCAAGCCAAGCCCACGACTTTGTTCGCTTATATTTTGCAATTCATTTTCCTCCAGAAATATTTGAGATTTAAAATAAATAAATCCTTCACGGACACACAAATCGAACCCAGACCTGCTATCCGTTACCTATGTGCAAATGTTATGTTTAATGGCTTCAGAAGTTTTAAGGTTCTTTATAAAAAAATAAGTAATCTAATTAACAAAACAAAAAAATAACACAGACAGAAATATTTGTTTTCGTTATATTGTTTTATTGTTTATTAGGCACTGAATATTTTTATGAAAAAGAAACAATATTATTACGTTTTACCACACGCCAGATATGACATGGAATAAAACATAAAACTCTACCCGTGTTTGGTAACGTTCAAAGAAAGTTAACAGACGCTAACTATCTTATCGGGTCACCTTACTACAAACTATTGAAGCCAACGTCGTACCATTCATGCGGTTGACATCTCACCTGTCAGTAACCTTAAGCCTTTTAACGATAATCATCGTAAAACCATTCAAAAACCACTGATTGTTCGATTCTCAAAAGACCGCCCTCGGCATGTAAAGGGTTGATAAACATATCAAAGAGTTTTTTTCTGATGCAGTGTGTGCCTCAATTTTAGTCATAGTACACCTGTTTATTATATCTAACAATGTGAGTCACCAGTCCCATTGTGCTTGCACAAGTGAATACAAATATCGATTATCAACATTCAATATCGATTTACTGTGCCTCTCTATCTAAACATAAAGACCTCCCGCGTTTTAGAACGCTGCAGGTACACATAAATACGAGTAGTATGTTCTAAATTTAAGCGTCAGCAAAATAAACCTCAAACTTATCTTTTTACAACGGAAACGCTGAAAATGTGTTTAATAAGCTACATGTTATATTATTGTTCTTTTTAAAGCAAGGCTTTATTTATCGTAGCGCTGTGGAAAAATTTTCCAATGTTTACATGGAATTGCGATGGAGCGAACACAATTGAGTTACAAACAGTTTTATAACTTCGCCTAATCATTCATACAAAAAGTTTCGCGATTTCTTCCAGCGCGATGTCGTAACATGTCAAAAATAATTTAAGTCTCAATAAACTTGTTTCTAAATGTAGAAACTCAATTAAAAGTTTAAAAATACGAACCGTTCACGTGAATCGTTCAGTTATATAACATGTTTGATTTTGATTAGGTAAGTTTCGTTTTGGCAATACTTATTTTGGATTAAACTTTGCCACTCTCTTAAATTAACCGTCAAGTTTGACATCTTGTTTTTAATTTCTCTTTTGCGAGCTTATGGATGCTTTTAGATGTTCGAGATTATTTATGTTTGACTTTAACCTTAAGTTTAGTGTTTTGTAAGGGAATAAATGATGCTACTTTGAAAACTGTTATTATACACTTGACTAGTAATTTTTATTTTTTTACAACAATCGTATAAAACAAAAAAGATTAAATAACTGTCTTTATATTAAAAAAATCTTAGATAACAATTGATGTGTTATATGCCTGATAAATATGTCATAAATAATTATATACTTACGTAGTCTTTTCTACAAAGAAATCAAGCTTACTAATCTAAAATAAGGACGGTCAGTAACGAAAAGTATTCGTCAATGTAAACAAATGTGAAAATGTAAAGCTACGTCAAGAAATATTTTAAGGACACGTTTGTTAACCATTCAAAATTCAGATGTTTCAAAACGCGTGGGCACCACGCAGCGGGACACGTGGCGGCCGTCTGCGCGTGACATCGACGTGATAGAGTGCCGATTAGCCACCCACTGCCTGCTCCCGACCACATCAGATCGAGCTAGTCTCCGTTGCTTATCTACTCATCTCGCACTCCACACTGCATCAAAATGTTTTACATATTGATTGTCTGTCTTTTAATAAAATTATTTAATCAATAATCAAATTAATGTATAATTACAATAATACAACTATAATAAATATTTTTAATGTAATAGTTAATGAGATATAAATGAAAAATATAAGAGAAATTATTAATAATACGAGTAGGTACATACTCTTAAATTTTGTTAATACTTTAGGTTATTATTTACATACATAAGTACTGATTAACTTAATATTTCTTGCAAAAGTCGTAACAAATTTTCTGTAATACTGATGATGTTTTAGCAAGGGAAAAAAGCTACACCGATATTGTTATAGCAATGCGATGGCATTGTTGAAATAATCGGCTTTGAGGACTAGACAGGAAATTGAAACAATGATTTTGGTTAGGTGTATTTAACAAATTCACGAAGTATGTACCTCATTCGTTTTTATTATATTACTTGTGGAGCCCCGCGGTTTATCCCGCGTAAAATAAGCCGAGCACATGATTGCTTCGTACGGCATGGTATCTCATGACCTGAGAATTAAAAGATCGGCCCTTCTCGATAACGTTCTGTTCTCAGCTTGCGGCACCTTAAAGTTGTGGCATAAAATTTAATAGCTTATAGTTATCTTCATTAGTAACGGGCTACCTATTGCGAAAATATTTTTTCTAAATGGATAAGTATTTCCTGAGATTAGGGCGTTCAAACATACTCGTACAAACTCTCCTGCTTTAATATAGATAAGGTCGGGATACGAGTTTATAGTAAAGACGTAAAAGAATAACTATGAATTTTCCAATCACCTATTAAGATATTAAGAGAAATATTTAAACTGCCACTAACTAAAATAATAATGACCGAAACTAAAATTAAAGCTGCGCATACCCCCGAATTTCTACCATTTTTCAAAGTTTACGCAGGAAACCTTAGCATTTTCGAAATAAAAGTAACTTACTCGTAGATTGCTTTCTTTTAAAGGACTTTTCAAGTCTTCTGCCTGCAAATAAAAGTTAAAAATCCCGTTGAAATCGATTGAGCTGTTTCGGAGATTAGCGCGGACAAACAAACACTAAGACAAAAAATAATTAAAAACGCGTGTTTCAGTTTTGATATCCTGCAAATTACTATATGAAATTAAGAAAAATCCTGCGAAATCACAGATAGACAGACATTTTATTTATTTGTATAGATAACTCTAACTTAATAATTCGTTTATTACTTTCATATTTTAACCAACGCGTCATTTTTATTTTTTTTCTGCATCATTCTTTGGATATTCATTCTATTTTGTGCTAGTTAAAAATTTTTTTGACTTCAGTTAAGTAATTGTAAAGTTTGAGTTCTTGAAATTGCATCAATTTTGCATTAGAGACAAGTATGTGATTTGTTAAGGTAAAGATTTTCAGTGTTTCTTTTTAATAATATATTTATTAAAACCTAAGCATTAACAAACAGCGTTTATCGTCTCGATCATGTTCCCTATGGCATCGCAATTAGGCGGCAGCTATTCAACACGTTCCATAAACAATATCGCACCGCTGGATCGACGGCTGCGGCTGACAGCCGCGATAAGTGGCGGTTGGTCGATCGCTGCCTCGCGATCACGTTGCTGTGCTGAGTGCTCTAGAAGCATTTTTAAATTATAAAAATATACATTTCTTATAAAGTTCTTTTTGAACAAGTTTTCTAATTGATGTTTTGGAATTGTCTCATAACCAACAGTGCTCGCCACTTTGTACACCTGATGTTTTACTTTTTATGAAAGTTTCATCAATTCCATATTTTTCGAAGATCGTTCGATAACTTCGTTAATCTACAATCTGTGGAAATTTCGCATTTACAGCTTTTGAAATACCTGAAAGTACCAAAAAGACTACCAAAAAGTAAATACTTTTTGGTAGTCAAGAGGTAGATTTGACTTAGAAAGCAAGAACAGCAAGGGGAAAAATATATAAACTGGCAAAATCAAAAGACAGATATATTTTAATAACTGGTAATTGATCGAAGAATCGAATAAACTCATAAAACGTGACTGTTTCTAGAGTAGTGTCATTGAAATACTTTAGTCGTACACATACATTTTTTATTTAGACTGTAGCAAAATTATTTACATATATATATAGTCATACCTCTTTCCCATTGTTTTAGGCAGAGATTACATGTTTCCACTTGCTTTCCTTAAAACGTCTTCGATCTGATCATGATACGTTCGCCTACATGGAACCTTACCGGCTTATCAATCTTCTTTCGTCTGTCTTATCTGCTTGCCCAAACCATCCAACCATTCCTTTCTCTATCATTGTCACTACATCTTATTCCAAACCGCAACGTTCCCTAATCACACTGTTCTTCACTTTGTCCATCAAAGCTAAACTTTTGAGTTTTATTTTGATTTCATGCTTCGTTTCTATGTCCCAACGTTTACTACGATACATAAGTGTAGTTATTACTCCAGTTCTCCTCTATGTACAGCCAGACGTGCATTTTTAGATATGTTTTTGTTCTTGTTATGTTTGTTCTTAAAACAATTTAAGTTCTTATATTTGTAAGATACATAATGAGGTATTTTACTATTAGAAAGTGTTAAAAGCTTAAGAGAATCTATCGCCCTATCTCATCTCAAAGATGTCGTAAAAGTCACCACCGTAATAAATGTTATACATATATATTGTTTTGGACTCAAATAATGATGATAATAATATATCTGGTAACCAAAAAATTCGTGCGGTTTTTATGATGAAAGTCAAGTTTGGAACATTTAATTTAATAAAAGAATACTACCACTCCATCTCATCCAATGGATTTCGTAAAAGGCGAGTAAGGAATAAAACTGCACCGTGCACCTAATAGCGCATGGTGGCGATGGGCTCACCACCTATCACACCAAGTGCATTATATTGTTTTGGTGAAACGTGGATTGTGGCAGTCATCTGCTTTCGCAGTGAGTGCCCAGTCTCTGACTACCCTTTATGGGATACAGTCATGATCTTATGTATGTATGTATGTATGTATGTATGACTTACCTAACTGATAAATACAAACTAATTGTTTCATCACTAACTCCAAACATTTGCGGAAGTTCCTGGCAATTTAATTTAGTGTGGTTTTATAAGGCAGCCGTAATTCTTTATTGTCAATAACAGAGTGTTTTCCCGAACGAGGTGAATCTACAAGCGACTGGTCACCAGACAAGAACTTATTGAATCACTTTTGTGCAGTGCGTTGTGATACTCCATCTTCACCGAAAGCAGTATATTTTAACAAGAAGCTTCTACAGCCTTGGTGTCGAGTTTAAAATGGTAGAGCAAACAATCTCGAACCACACAAGTATTAACTGACATTTTAGACAAAAATAATTTACTTATGAAAAGCGTGATAGCAAGATAAAGTGCATCAATAAACTGACGAGGGCACATATCGTTATGTCGATAGTAAATATTGTGCGCTAGAAATCACAATAGGTTAAAACGTGTCTTTATAACGAACGACGACTAAAATGGAACGAACTCTTTTGGCTACCGATAGATAATAAAACAGTGAATGAATTTTTAATACTGAGTTGTCATATTCAACTAAAGTTTTAATTCAGTGATTAATCCAACTATATACTAACTTTGTTATTTGGATTATTTGTTGAATTGTAAGATGTTTTGTGTATTTTACGTAATACTTCGAATCTTATCCAATAAAATCGAAATTCGACTAGATCAACTTCGAAACAATTTGCAAACTCGCAGGAGGCAGCCTACCAAATAGTTTATCTTAGCGTAGCGCCGCGCAAACACAGTGAACGAGCCAAACAAGGGACACGTGTCACCTACCTACTGTTTTACACACAGAGATCCGTATCCTTAACTACACGCTTCACCGTATCTGCGTCTCTCTCGCGCTAAGAAAATGAAACGGACCAATGAGGGGGTGGGGTGACACGCATTTCCGGGGCCGGCTCCAATCAGCTGCTAGAACAAAGGAGTTGCGATAGCTACTTACCTACAAGTAGCTACAGGCGAGGGGCGACTATAAGTAGAGCCGTGCTCCAAGTTCACACACGTGCGTACGATACACACTAGCGATTTTTTTACCTGAGAACGACTTTTGGTGGGCGTGACATTTGTTTGTGTTACGTCTAGCCGGGAGATCACTTGGCTAAGTTTATGCAAGTCAATGTAATGACTTTTAGTTTTGATGCATATCTTGCGATATCGGTAACTAATTCAACGATTATGACATTATATTATAATAGAAATATTATGTTACATAGACTGCGATGTATTAAATAAAATGCTATGATAATATGAATTTAAGAGGTGTATCATATTCAATGCATGAGCTTCAGTGCTATGAAAAGAAAGTAAAATGAAAGAGGTATTATCCTAAATGACATCCTGTTACGGCTTATTTCTTCTCTCGACTCCCAGAATACTCACGTTGTCGTTAAAGGTACATTTTTCTTTTGCAGTCCTCATGTTACGTACTTGCAATATCCCAAGGACCCTTCTTCTGTCTGTTATGATGCAAATGAGGCCTTATCTGCCGGTAACACAGTTGCAAATGAAATAATTTAATGTCAGCATGCCCAGTAAGACTACAATTTGACTATCGCGAATTTCCTGCGTCTCTGCGGCTATGAAATGTTTGATTGTAGGTGTTTTTTGTAATGAAATTTGTAGCTTGTGTTTTGTTACAGAGGGTTTATTTTTGTCTGAGACATGTAAAGGCGATGAGAAACAAATCTGCGTAAGGTACAGGGTGTCGAGTAACTCGTGTTCTTACCCTCTCTCCTTTGTTCGGGCCGGAAGAGTGCGCTAGAATTACATGCTCGAGTCTGATGTGCGCTTATTTTTTACGGCCCTACATCGTGCTTCCAGCGTTTCGTATAGTTACGCAGTTCAACGACAGAAGAAACGAGAGGGTGGTTAAGTACGTAAACAAAACTTGTTTGCAGTTTAGATTTAGAAGAAGTTAAGAACAAAAGTAAACTAAAATCTAAGAATTACCAAAAGTTAATTCCAAAGGGCGAATGAATTGAAGTTGAAAGCTTCTAGCATACGAAGGTCTCATAATACTGGATTATATTTTTATAATATTTTTTAATTTCGGTAACCATTATTATTCCTAGGAAAAACGATAGGAGAGTAAAACTAGAAATCAAAATGTTCTAACTTTGTAAAAAAATTAATTCGATGTTGTATGAACATCGAGCAGCTTTTTCCTCGAACTCATTCAGAGTCATTGGCTGCCGCCTCTCGTTTCCGAACACCACCTCGCATACTGATATCTGGATTAAATTACTCAGCCAACTATTTTACACAAAACCGGGGCCATAATTAAGCCCGGGCGAAAATGGGGAGAATCAAACGTCTTATCTGACCAGAGAGAAATAGCGTTTCTTAGTTGAATAGTTTTCACCGAGTCGGGTGGCGAGTGAGCGGAATAAATAATTATTGCGGTAATCTAAAGTTAGCACTAGTTGGGATGCGAAAGGCACCTCAGCTTTCTCGGAGATACCTAATGAACATAGTTTCTTTTGAATATAGGTTTTATGATCTCACTGAACGATAAAGGTTGCATTTCAGCATTTCTGGTTACCTTATTAAGCATTTAACGATGATACTTTAAGAATAAAGTAATCTTTTATTTGACAAAATATTGTTGCTAACATTCATAATATAGGTATACTTATAGTTCCCATTCAAAATATAGGTATACTTATAGTCCTGTGGTTGTCTTGAAAAGGAATAAATAAACCTATGAATTAGCTTTTAACTGACTCCAAAAAAGTAGGCTTTATTTTCAGTGTGTATATGTAATATTGTTAAAACATAGGGCATTTGTGTATGTCGTTTTATAACCGTTTTCGCATAAAGATAAAGCTTCAGCAAAAGTGCACGGCAGCGAAGCGGCAACAATCTAACGGTTCTGCAATTGATAGTACAACGAGCTGAAATGATGTGAGCATTATATCAATATAGATATTTCTTTATTTTATAGTAAAAATGATGACCAACTAATGCTTAGCATAGTCCACCTGATGGTAAGTGGTCCCTGTGACCCACAGTTGGACAACCGGAAGGCTTGTGGTCCCTACCTAACTCAATGTTTCTCCAAAAATAAATACTTTTAGTTTTGGGTACGCTTTTGGCACTATAATATCTTCTGTACAGTTATTTCCAGTGGTCAAAAATCGGCCAAGAAAACATAATCATCATCACGATCAAGTGACCACTTTGGTTTATAGACATTCAACCTCGATGAAGAATAAAAATGTAGACTCGTCATCTAAAATGTTCCACTACTGAGCACAAGCCTTTTCCCATTTATGAGAGGGTTTTAGAGCCAGAAAAAGTTCGCCACGCTGCTCCTCTGTAGACGTGGCTCCTAGGTTGGCGGACTTTTTTTCTCAGACATACAGGTTTCCTGATGTTTTCTTTCTCCACAGAGCACGTGGTAATTCAGCACTTAAAATTGCAGAACAATTGTAGATGTCCCAGCACCGGAGATCGAATTCAGGCAAGCTCGCGGCCTTTCAGTTACCACAGCTTAAAGACTCTGTACTAAGACTAAAACGCCTTGTTTCCAGTTATAGGGTCTCCGGTTTGCATCACTCACCATTGGCAATACAATTATGCTGCTACTCTATGCTGATATAAAGTAATATATTTGCTTCATAGACTAAAACTTAAATTGAGCCAGAGCCCAATGTTCAGTTAACTATTTCAAGTTGTTTCTCGTACTCACTCTTTAACGTATCTTTGATTACATTGTTTATCATAAACCAGTACCAGTCGCAGTGATTTTGTTACTTAAATACAATAATTCAATTATTAGCGATTGTACTTGTTAATTCTTGTCATCTGAGATATAAATGATGATGCCGTGACGTGATATATTTTTAATGCTCAAAGTATTTAATACTTCTTCGATAATTTCAGGTTTCACGTTATTCACATCTTTACAAACAGAAAGTATTACCAAATAAATTCAAGAGCCTTCCGAAGTGGCACTGTAAATACTTATTTATTACTGATTTTAACTTAAGCTCGCGTTGTTAATATCGTATACACTAACAAACTTAATTTGTTTGTATATTAGATAAGCGTAAGATAAGTATCTACTTACTGCGTTGCTGAAATCAAAAATAACCGATGATAAACGAAAAATTGTTTAATATAATTAAAACGAAAACAACTTGAAACAAAAGCGCGCAAACAAAATTAAAGGTTTCGTAACGTTTTAAACAATTCACGCAAAGAAATAAAATCAATAGCATAAGGAAATACAATTCACTTTCACGGTATCTCAAATAAACCATTATTCGCGTTGAAAGGGGAATAATCTCGCTACAGCAGCGGGGGCTTAATCAAAATCCGTGAATTGCTTTAAATCGAGGAAAACGCAGGAAATATCCTTTGTGGCGGCAATTTCCCTACATGCGTGGGGCTAATGCGCTATCGGCGCGTAATGACTTCCTTAATTAATTCGCAATATTGCCACAGCGCATTGCCTGTCTTAGATGCGAAATCGTGTGCTTTTATTAATTAATAATAATTACACAAAAGTACACAAATAGGTGGCTACGAGCTTGCTGGTGGTGGTTGGCCAATTCTGATTCCATACTTATGAACGTGTATTAACGTTCGCATAAACAATCAGCCAACAAGATTCGAAACTGCGGTTCGGTAATAAAGCAAAACTTAAAAATAACTCTTTTAAAGCACTCGAAATACATGTTAATTGTTTTATTTCTACTTAGAATTTCTTCTAACAATCCATATTTGCCGAGTGTTGTGCCCCGTTATACCGTATTTTCTTTAATTAAAATACCTGATTTAGAACAACAAAGTTGGGATGATAAACTAATAAAAAAAATAATGTGCCAACTTACTAATATAATCGACCAAGCACCTAAATTAAAATTTAAATAGCTATTCCTCTAGTATTGTAAATTCATCATGGACGGCGGTGGTCACTTACATTCAGGTTACTAAGGGTTACACGTTTTTTCTATAAAAAAAGCTTAACCGCCAGCCGTATGACTTTTTCAGTTCCTCAGAATTAGATTATCACTTTGTAGCAGACGGTGTATGCCAAATGAATTCATAACTCAAAATTTGCTTAAAAAGCTGAGGGTCATCAAGAAAGTGCGTACAAGAAGTGTTTAGACGCAAGAATCATTCGGTGGCAAAATTGTATTGTGTTCTCTTTAACACAAAGCGCTATTTTGAGAAGGACAAATAAATTTAGACATACTTTTCATTCTAATTTTCCAAAATACTGTCTATATAGTGTTTTCTTATACGCCTTAGATCTCCTACTTTTTAAGTAAGAACGCCTTGTTATTTTAGGTACCTATACTACGATTATTTTATAGGCTTTATGTTAATAATATTTTGTTTTTGTTTTAAAGAAAGGAAGTGGGGGAAATGAGCTCATTATTCACCTCATCAACAGTGCACACAGCTGCAACTACGATGTTTGTACGTTGTTACCACTGTTCACTATATTGGAATGTCTACATTACTGGCAGTAATTCAAATTGTAATATTCGTCAATTACCACAAGAAACTCACTATTGCTGTGCTGCTACTTATTCTGGTATTCTCTGCGAGCGTGGTGCTTCCCTCGTGAAACCGGCCCATTTATGAGCTACATCTAATATATAGCTTACCTTAATTCTACGTGCTATTAAGATATGGACTATATTACATTATTGTAATCCTTTCTAATGTATAGCCTACTGCGAGACACAGATCTCTCTCAAGAATAGGAGATTGGATTGGCGTTTTTGGTACCAAACACTTCACCTTAGTGTGGATGTATATACATTAATTAACATATGTATGCTTTTGTTAATATTGCATTTGAATTTAAGTATGTATATGATACTTAATATACCCATTCCCATTTTTGTTTTCTTTTGATCATGGACATTTATTGTGTTCTTTGTTTATCTATATACATTAATAAAAATCCAAGAGGGGGAGCTAGGAGACCCATAGCACTGGGCAACCCAGCTTTGGCCCCTGTCTCTCACAAAAAAAATGCTACAGTTATGTTACACGAAATTGTAATTGTGACTTGTGTATGTGGGAGAAAACCTACATACATACATACATAAGATCACGACTGTATCCCATAAGGGGTAGTCAGAGACTGGGCACTCACTGCAAAAGCAGATGACTGCCACAATCCACGTTTCACCAAAACAATATAATGCACTTGGTGTGATAGGCGGTGAGCCCATCGCCACCATAGGATCACCATGGGAGAAAACAAAGACAATTTTATTATTATTTTGTATCAGTGACTGGTCTGGGTATTTTTGGTCCGGTATTTCCGAGGAGGATGTTCCACAATTGGTGACTAGGTAATTCCTGTAGTAGGCTCTCATGACACCAATACAATGAGACGGAGTGACTGGTCTTACGCCGCCACCACACGGCAAATACTTACAAAAGGCTGAGCACAGGCTTCCTCTGATTTCTGAGTAGGGTTTAGAGCCGGGAAGAGTAGAATACCTAAAGAAAATTGAATTGTTCGTCAAATACCTTGAAGCGTATATACCCTATATATATATATACCCTCTTTCACCAGATATTTTGTGATATCGTACGCTTCAAAATAAATAAAATACCTGTAGTATTAAAATGGATAGCACTCTTCAGACTTAAATTAGCTGTGTACATAAAGTCGTCTACATAGAGGGCACGCCTATAACCGATCGAAGAAAAAGCAAGACTAGGGGCGCTCGTCGCTATGGCACCGGAGGCCCTAAGAAGTTATTTTAGGGGAATATTACGCGACATCAGAGGCTTATCTTTATGGCAGGTGCTCCTCCCTCCCCGTAGAGACAAATTTACCAAATATGTTTAGACTTATGCGGATCACTCCTAACGACCGTTTACGATTTTCCAAGTTTATTATGCAGTACTTCCACAAGATTTTTTCATTTCCTTCAGTATTATTTTTATCTTTTCCACACATGAATTTAAATTAATATTAGTTAATAAAACAACCTTAAATAATTTTCGTTTAACAATAAACAATAGTGCAAATTAAGCTCATTTATTTGTATTATACCTACGCGATGGAGTTCTGTTATGGTGTGTTAATATTAACATACTATAAGATGTGTTTATATTTAATTTATGAATTAACACTGAATAAAGTTTAATCCGATAATGTGTCTTCTCATACATTTAGTATCAGATAGCTGCAATAATTTGCAACGAATTCTTCCAGCTGTAGTGATTATGAATATTATATACAATTGTCAATAAATAAATTAACAAATTTTTCGATTTTTGGTGTATTTGTATTTTAACATTTATATTATCGAATTTATGTGATAAGACACAAACTAATATGCGCAGAAACTCACAGCAATTATGAAATATTTTTGAATCCGAAAATGTGTAACAAGCGATCCTGAAAAATTATCGTACGAAAAAATGTTGTAGTGTTATTTAAAAAAATTATGTGAATATGCATTACAGCTAGATTAGTACAAACAGTTAAAATCTATTTCCTACTGAAACATGTAAATGTAAGTTAAATGTAAGTGTGACATTAACGAGTGAACAAAGGACTTGTCTATTTTATGTTTTAACATGTACATACATGTGTTGAATTTTGGAGAATGTTTAACACATGTCGAGGTTTACCCTCGCGATCAAAGCCTAGAGGAATTTCTCATTAACACACGTCGATACACATGTTAGCGAAGTCATAACGGTTAATAAGCAATTAAACAGATTAATTATTATATTTATACCGTTCTGCCAATTTGCTATTGAGCCTATGACGCTTCGGATTTCAATAAACCTTTCATCTTGTGAAGCTCTTCAAAGAATTGATTTGTGATCATTGTTTGACAATTCTGAGACATCCAGCTTCGACTGCTCGATTGTGTTATGAATTGCTTAACACAACAATTACTTGGGATCTTATAAATTGTGATTACATTACCTTAATAATTATAAGGCCGTTTATTATTTGGTATAGGAAACTGAAAATAACAATGTATAGGAGTTTTGTAAATATTCGTGTCTTATTGCACTGAAGTCTTACATTTGCATTTAAGGTTTTCAAAACAGTAAAGACTCTTGTACAACAATGTTGTTAATTGTAATATAAGCCTTACAATCCGCCTTCACTTACTGATACGAGTATCACTGTTTTTTTTTATTAAAACATTTGCAATTGTAGCCTATGTTAATTTACGCAAAACATTTAATATTCATTTACCCAAAGTATCAGCCTAAGTTTCATTCATTTATTTTGTCAGTGGTTTACCACGATACATAATATGCCTTTTTTATTGGCAATAATAGTGAGATAAGCCCTGGAAGCTATTCGAGTTGTTCACAGTTGCTTCCGCTGCAAATATGTACTTTACATAAAAACATTTCATACTACCAATTCTTAAAACGATTACAAAAAGAGTATCCTGGATACTTGAACAAATCTGCATGACAAACCGTGGGGTTTGGTGCCGAATTCCAGCTGTGGCACTGTTATGCATGCCAGGGTAAAGACAAAGGAAATATTACAATTATCGACGTAACTGGTACCAATCAATCAATCATTTATTTGACATATTGTAGGTACCTACTAACATAAGGCAGAATATATTTTAAATAATATTAGTCTTATTCCCTTGTTCAAGCATGCAAAATTTTCAGCACAAACAAAATAACCAAACATTTTTCAAAATAGTTGCGTATTAAGTATAAATAATTTTTTTCTGGATTATATTATTTAAGCAGTTTTTTTTTAAATAAGTAAGTTACAATAAAAAAAATAATGATTAAATTAGTTAAATTATTTTATATATATTATTAATGATATATTTGCAATTAAAGTATAACTAAAAAGTGTCAAACAAATTTCTGATAATTTTATGTTACATTATCTTATCTCTTAGGAATTTGTCAACAGATAATAATTTTTTGTTATCAATAATTAGAATCTTCAAAATCTTCCAAAGTACCTGACCTAGCTTTATGAAATAACGACTTAATTAAAGAATATTTAATGCCACATAAAATAATACATAAAACCTTTTTATTTGTTTTTGGTAATTGTATAAAAAAACTGAAAATGTAAAATAATGGTCGTTTTTGAATTTAGTACCAAAAAATTCAATTGATTTGTAGTTTTTGGTACCAAATTCAAAAACGACGTTTGGCGTTTGTTTTAGTTTTGCAATAAAAAAGTTATAAATATGGTGTCTCTGCCTTATAAATTTTATTGTTCTGAAGTCATCATGTCGTTAACCCCTGAAGAATTTACCAGGATCCTGACAATGCTTGAAGATGGGCACAGTCAGCGAAATACAGTGAGAACTGTTGGTGTGACTCTTTCTACAATTCGGAAAGTACTCCAGGGTTTCCATGAAACTGGATTCAATATTCGAAGACCAGGAACAGACCGAAAAAGGTGCATGACGTCGCGGGAGGATCGCTATATGGTGTCAACAATCGCTTTCTTTCGGCTGTTGAAGTAAAGAATCATCATTTACGAGCTGGAGTTTCCTCCAGCTCGCAAATGATGATTACGGATGAAGGGGCCGCCAATCACGCTACGTGAAATGAAAAAAGCTCTAATAGAGGAATGGCAGAATATTCCGCAGTATCGCCTCAAAAACCTAGTAGAAAGTATGCCAAATCGCATAACAGCAGTATTGCGAGCTCGCGGAGGCAACACAAAGTACTAAACTGCGTGAAAACGGCACATCTGTAACCAATCTACATTTACGAAAATACTGGAAAAATTGCGCATTTTATTTATTTAACATTTATTGACAATATAATGCTTGAATTTATTTATTTTTTATTTTCGCCTAAGCACATTAAAATATTCTTTAATTTAGTCTTTATTTCATAAAGCTAGGTCAGGTATTTTTGAAGATATTGAAGATTTTCTAACCGATCCTTTTTATTTTGCGGTTCAGAGTATGTAGCTGGACCGGCAGACGTTTTTCTGCCCATTGCGGTATGTAACGCGATGAGTTTGATTTCTGAATTACATTTAAGTATACTACGGATTAGATTTATTACTATTCTTTTTTCGATTTTCACTTAAATTTTACAATTTTATTAACGATGTGCTAGCGGTTAACGATTCTCTACAGTTATATCGACGACGATACATTGGATAACCATCGTTGCCAGTGGTAGTCTCCGCCCCCAAATTTCGTGGATATCTCTTGGAACACTTGCCGTCGACAATGCTGATAACGAACTATCACAACGAAAGTGAAAGAAAACGATTTGTGGTCATTGCAACGTGGAGTATTGTAATTTTTATCTGCAGTGAATGGATTCTCAATATAGCGAAGTCTAATTGTATTAAGGCTTCGATGTGAAACATTATATCTTCTGGCTCGCGGCATAAACTGGTCACACAAAACTACTTAATGAAGCAATCAATCACAAATTCAATATTCGATATTCGATTCGATAACCTTCAAAGTCAACTTACCGTTTCACTTACAAATGCAATAAAGGTCGAAAACTGGATAAAAATTGGTACAACTCGAAAAATGCTGATAAATTGCGGCGCCCGTCTGCACAGCTAGCTCAGTGGTATGAAATGAAAGGTCCGCGCAGTTGAATCAGCTGTCAGAGGATAATGAAACAGGATAGAAACACGGAAAAGTATTTATTATCACAGAACTGTCATGCATACAAAATAATAAGTTTTGTTTCTCTCATGTATCACAGATGGCGTTGTATACGGAAAATGTATGAGAAAGTAAGTTTCTTCATATTTTTTTCTTATTCATATTCATATTTGATTGTAACCATGTCATCAGCAAATAAAGTAATTGGTTGAGTTGTTACACGGGGTAAGTCGTTTATGCATATTATAAAAAGGAGTGGACCAAGTACACTCCCTTGAGGAACACTATACCGCACTGTAGGATATATTGATACAAAGTTTTCTTTAAGTATGTTTTTTAAATGAATTCTTGTTATTTCAGTGTACTATTTTCTATTTTCTAAGTACGATTTATCATCTGAGTAATCAGGACTTTATGCTTGCCAGTATTTTAACGGGCATTGTTTACACTTATGCGCAAAATTGTCAATGTAGGTTTGGCTCTAAATTCTAGTGAATTGTTTCAAAGCAAGTTTAAAAGTAAGCGCTAGAAATCTATAGTTACCTACCTAGTTAGAGTTAGTTATTGTACCTTTTTAAAAAATCTATACAGTCACCGGCTTATTTTAATAACTCATGCAATACTTTCTCAAATTTATTGATAAAACTAGATAAATTATATAACTGAGGAACTCTATACGCACATATAATTGCACTTTTAATGTATTAACTCTACTGCACAACAGTCAAAGACAACAGATATTGAAAATTCGTTATTAAATATTTATTTAATGACTACTCTTCCGCTTCTGAAATTTTATCGTAGCAAATTTCGGTAAAATAATTATTCTATTTAATCTGATAAAAACGTGGCAAACGTGAATGTGGCATTAAACCATAAAACATAAAAACGTTATGGGGTCTAAACATATACAAATAAACTGTTGCGCGCATCAGTTAAATAAAAATTACGGCAGAAAAGTCCCGAGGGAGCGGTCTCATTGTGAGGCCACAATGAGCGCGCTTGATTGGCGGAAGGATGTTCTCACTAAATAAAAAATATCGACGCGTCATTTCGCGCAATTTTCGTCGAATTTTCAAACGATAAAACCTGTCATTTCGCTGTTGACGCGCCTATAAAATATTCATGCAGACGGGCGAGAGACGAGCGATTTTTTCTTCGATTTACGCGTCGAAATAAGATGTCATTTTCCGTATCATTAGCGGCGGCTCGGAACGTCGCGACGCCACTATTTATACGCAAATACGTTAAAAATGACGCCCGGACGATCGGCTGCTTGACGCGCTATTGATAAATTGCGCTCTTTTCAAATTCTTTAACATTTTTTGTGGTATTATATTTCTGATGGTAATTTTTAATCATTTATTATAAATGCTAGCGAGTTGTAAGTTTTAAATTATTATATTTTAAGTGGTTGCAAATGGTCTATTAATTATTAATGTCTATTACTAAACTCATTATGTTACTCAGTATATTGAAATCATGAGTGTCGTTGTTTTGTTTCGTTAAGACTGTACAAAAAACGTACATGACTATAAATGCAAAATGATTGTATGTTAAAAAGATGATCAAATGTACCTACAATGTATATTTGTTTCCCCATTTTGGATGAGCTCACTCTTACTGATCCATCGTATCTGATGCGGACATTATCGTTACCAATTCTATTTCGCAGAGAAACATGGAGCGTAACTCTTTCCACAGCTCGATGAATAACTTTGAACTTCCTCATGCGACTGACGGAGTGGTCACTCTCATCGGTTTTATATGTCATCACAGGCAACACGCACTAATTGAATACTTTTGTTTCGAGACATTTAGGTATATTCGACGAGACGATGTGACGTACTTTCCCAAACGCCGCCCCGCCGAGTTGATTCGTCGATTGACCTCTTGGTCGAAGTTGGGCCTACCTAGTACGACAATACGTTCTTCGGACTGTCCTATGTATACATATTTGTCAACAACTTCGAGTCAAAAGCAACAACCATATATATCTTAAGATCTACCTCCTGTTGAAAGACACTATTCAAGTTATTTAGCATAGTGCTAAGGTCCTGTAATATTGTAGCTTGAAGACTTATTTTAATGCAGCCGTGGACTTTTTCGGTCGTTGTCGCCCTTCTTGAAAAACAAGACCATCACGCTCCTACTCAACGTAGTCAGTTGGCTATTTCTGTTAGACAGATTTCTGTTAGGAGAGTCTTAATTTCGCTCTATCGCTTCTTCAATAGGGCTGTATTGAAGTTGCGTATGTCTCGCCGATATGTTGATGCGTTGCTTAAATTGGCAATATCGTGACGAGTTGTAGACTGCAGCTTCATTTCACGCCTAGTTTTCTTGAAAGTGCGGAGAGCTTTTTGACCTTCCTTGTGCTTTGTGTGTCTTGCAAAACTTTATCCCCAACGCAGTTTCCACTAGCATCTCGTTCAGATTCGAGAGAAGTGCACATGAAGACAATATTTGCACGTGAGCGGAATTCTACCTTAATTTATTTACGATATTCATTTTAATAAATAAAAAAAAATTGTTTCGCCCGGCTATTAAACGTTTTCTAGCATGCATATGGAATCTTTGTATACACAAATCTCACTTGCAGGGTAAATTCGATCGGAATAAAACCTGATGGCGCTTGTGGAATCCGCTGAGCCCTCTCTTTGCAATGAAATCGGGCGGAGTAGTTTATCTCACCCGTTCAGTTGCTTTCATGATACAGTTTATAAAGGAATCTAGTTCGATTATCTGTCGAAACCTCTGAAAAGTGAGGTATCAATGTTACTTCCTCAGTGCTCAATTATAAACTAATGTCTTATGATTTTAGAATGAATATTATTGCAATAAATGTGTGTGTTTTACAACTTTCTGCCACGCACGGCTGTTTTGTAGAATTTCCTGCAATTAGCGGTATTTCAGAACTGATACGAGTTAGGGACCTTCAAGAAAAAGGCCAGCTGTCATATAATTTACATTGTTTAGTATTAATTGAAATTCGTTAATTTTGCAACAAGAACAAAGTTCTACCACTTTTTAAGCGATTGAGGAAAATTTTATGACGATTTTATTTACAAAATAGCAATAATTGTCCTGAATTATTTAGAGTAAAGTAGTAGACGGCCAAGCAGCTTACGCAGCCCTACGTTGGGCGCCAGGCGACAATATTGCGCTGCCCGTGTCCCGGACTAATCCCCGGATTCATTTATTTTTGACAACGCAATACGATTTTATCTCACGGCTTCTGATGCTGTTTGCCTTCTGTTATTATACTCCCACCATATTCGAGCAACTTATTTATTTACTTAACCACCCCTTATAGGGGTGATTTGACTTTTAATGCACCGCATTTAGTGGGTGATTTAATTCAGAGGCGATTTTTTCGTTTGCTTGGCAAATAATTAAATATTTGAATAAAATATTAATACATAATGTAACTCCTATTCAAATTTTTAAAGTTTCTGAATTATGCCGAAAATCTGGTTTCTATTAAAAAAAAGACATGGAAACATATAGATATATCTATCTTTTTTCCCCCGAAGCTTTTGAAGAAGCCCCGCAGTTAGGTCATATTTTAGAACTTGACCAATCGAATCCAGTAAAAATAAAAAAAGTTTTGAACAAGCATTGCACTTACCGTCAGTTACCGTCCTGTATTAACATAACCTTTTTTATGGTAAAACCGACTATTTTCCATAAAAAGGGTCCTGGTAATACAGGTTGATTATGATTTTTTTTATTGTATAAAGTGACGAAACGAGCAAAACGTTCACCTGATGGTAAGTGCAACGTCCGCCCACAACAAATGCTGTGTCACCCAGAATATTTTTGTGTGACACCACACTTCGCCCGTCACCCTGAGACGTCAGTTCTTAAGTCTCAAACGCCCAGTGATTACGCTAGCTCACAGTGCCCTTCAAACCGAAACACAGTAATGCTTGCACACTACTGCTTCACGGCAGAATAACTGGCCCTGGGGTGGCACCTACCTAGACGGATTCCTGCATAGGAATTCTACCACCAGTAAAGTATTGTTGTTGAAAACATAATCAATCAATGAATATACTGTGTATTGTACACCAATACAGAAATAAAGACGAAGTACTATATTTAAGTTAAGGTACGAAATGCAGTCTTATCACTTAAAGCGATTTCGTACTGTTATGTCTAAATAATAGCATGGCAATAGCAATAGTAGCATCAGTAACTTGAATAGCAAATATATATAATTATATTATGATAGTATTGATAATAAGTGATATTATATAACATTATCAAATATATTTCGTAAATTTTTTATCAGCACAATGCTTGTTGAAACGTTTCCCCGCGTGATATAAATCTGCATATCTTATTAAAAACCTCGATGTCTCAGATGAAAATGAAAATGAGACTCGTCAAAGAGAGAAAAATAAACGGAGATACGAAGAGAGGACAATGGTTATTTTGGACGCTACGAAAAAAGGAAGTTCTTATAATGGAAATTTGGGAAACACTTTGCATTTTCTTTATTTCCCCCGTCTCAAGCAAGAAAATCTGTTTTCTTAATTACCTTGTTTGGTAATTAGTTTCCAGCAAAGATCTCTTTTTCCCTTTGCCGCTCTTTGCGAAAACAACTTGTCTTCGGTTAATGAGGTAATTTATAGTCTAAGACGGTACTTGGAAATTGTTATGATTAGGTCAAGCTCATATAATGAACTTTAAAAAAATATGATGACAATAAGTCTTACGAAATCACGTAAACACCAACCAATATTTTTAAGTTTTTTTACAATTTTTTTTTCTTATCGTGAAATCGGATTAATGCAAGCGATCTTATAGAAAAGTTGTATAATAAAAAAAAAATAACTCAATAAACATAGCCATTAATTTTCTATTAATATTACTTAACATTATCGCTAAATTTTTAGATTTAGGTGTCGAATTTAACTTACTAGTAGAGCTATTGTTGGATATACGAGCAAACATTATTTATATTTGTTGCTAATTTAAATTAAAAATAAGTATTTATATTTTACTTTCCTGCTTTTTTATGCTACAAATTCAAGCTTGCTTTTATATTAAAAACCTAATTTAAAAATAATCCAGCTTTGAAGTGGCCAAACAAATTATAGGGACACTTTACAGGATTCGAGGTTTTGTACTCCCCAAATGACACACGGTGATGCCCTGGTTTATATGGATTGGAGCCCTCGTAATATATAACTTAGTATTACTTTTTGTTACAAACATGCGTAGATTTAATAGAATAGAATTAAAAGTCTCAATTGTGGATCAAAATTTTAAATTATCAGTACATTTTATTATAAAAATTTGAATAATATTCCTTATATCAAATTACACCACATAAAATTATAATGCCATAAATAAATATTATTCAAGAGAAAGCCCAAAGCATAGATCATCTTATTAAAAACTTTTCTGTAAATGAAAATTCCCGTGACCGATTTCAATGAAGACGAAATTTTAGGTTACTGACATAAGCTATTGTCTGTAATGTACAAATGCGATGCTATTGTCCACACTAATTCAGGATTCTTATTGCATCTTGCCGTATGTAATCTATTGGCTACGATATGATTAAAGGAAGACCAGGATGCGTAAGAACATGATTACATCCAAATCCGAAGAGTATAAGCATTTTGTCTAAATTTTTTATAAGGTTTTATTTTTGATTTTTGTATAAGAATATAAAAGGCAAGGAATATACTGGACACTGAGTCTAGTAACTGCTTAAAGTTAATGACAATAACTGAGTTCAAAATTAATTTCAATGGTTACATAAATCGCCTTTGTACATAAATTACATATCATCGAATTTATTGTTAATAAAATAGTGTACATAAAGAATAAATAAATAAAATAAAAAGTACGAATGATCAAATGCAGTATTAGAAACATTTGACAATCACATACAGACCCAAAACGATTCTAGCCAATGATCTACAACTCTGCAGGAAGGCACATTGACCACTGAGTCACACGACGTCGTTATACTACGTTGACTTCGTGAACATATTTATGTTAATAAATTGATAAAATGTTAGTATGTTAAAAATCGTTATTTTAATATGTGTTTAAAAGATTAAAATAGTCAAATATTTTTTATATAGTCAAAGATCCTTTTGTGTTATAACTTTATCGCGTAGTGACACAAGTAATTGCGCCCTCAAGAGCTGTAACAGATGTGTAATACAAGTACCGAAACGATGTAGAGGACACGTTAGTCAATTCAGACCGCAGCGTCCCTCTTGTTTTTTACGGAGGGTTCGCACTAATCCGCGAGACGTAAGGACGCTTATGATGCAAAGTAATTTTGCGACCCGAGGATATTAACGTATGGTATTTGAGATACATACTTGTGTTGCTATTTATTAAAATAATAAATTCAGTCATTTACAACTTCATATAAGAATTTATGTACATAAAGATGCTTTGAAAGAAACACTAAGCGGTCTGTGTCTGGTTTCGGCAATTTGAAAGTAAATTGTGTTACGAATATTTTACGAAGTAAATAAATTAGTATTTTTGAGGCGTATTTATCTGAGTTTGAAATCTTAAATTCACATTTACATGATGTAGCCGCGATATTTCTACGAATGAAGGAAATTAAAAATCTCAAACAGAGGGCAGTTACACCAAATCACGACACTAAAACTTCTATATATATTCCAGTGAATGTTGTAAAAAATCATTGCCTCCGTCTACCCTCGGCCCTCAGCGAGGGGAAAAATCTAATCTGTGCATTTTTTGCGGGACCGCGATGCCACAAAGAATTTCATTTCCCACTGTTCATCTATCTCTATTTCACTGACGGCTCTTGTTCTTGGGCCTCCACTCTCCGCCGCTTCCTCGGTCCCCTCTAGCCCCTCGGTCGTTTTTTAGACTTCCTCGATCGGAGATAAGGTTAAGCGAGGTCTTCTTATTAGTGGTGTTGTACGCGACATTCCCGGCCTCGTTTTAATTTATTATTGATGCATCGAGATTACGCTTCGCTTTTTGATTCAACTTTAAAGAAAATAAACTCGTACTGTTTCTAATATTTTTGATATTATAAATCACAAAGTTGGAATCATAATATCAGAGGCGGAAATTAATGATTAAGGTTTAAATTGATATACAATACTGAATGTCGTGTTTATCATCATAATAAACCCGACAAAGAAATTCAACGGGCGAAAGTCAACCTATAATTGTATTACTAGTGTTACGATCAAAATGAGCCTACACGAAAACAGTATTACACAATTGTGTACAATTGACATTCAAATCCGTGGACATTGTCGCTTTGTGCTTTTATTGCCACTTATTGATCCGTAATTGTCAATAAATTCCTACGGGATCGGAGTTTAATGTGGGTTTGAGTGAAAAAAGTTATGTTTTATTAATATTTTTACGAGAGCGTTTAGGAAGAGCGATAAGATCTGTTGCTGGGAAGTTTTTTCTTTCAATTTCCGTCACGATTTGTAGGCTCATTATTGGTGCGTCGATGGGGGCGATAGGGGCAGTGGTCGCATGCTATCGAGAGTGCGATGTTATCGTATCTCTTAGCGACTTTCATCGGGGCTTTCGATTGTCACTCGTCTCCGCCCTTCTTGTGAAACGTGATTTCAATATGACAACCAGTTGTTATGATTTATTTTTGAAAAGTGATTACGTATATACAGCGTTGTGAGGTTCTGTATAATCATTTATTTCAGAGCATTATCATGAAGTGGTTATTTGATTAACCGTGTGCTCTAAAGAAAATCATAGAGAGGAAATCATAAAATTTCACAAAAAACATGTGAAGTCCATCAACCATCACTAGCGCCGTGTGGCGGACTTTGTTCGACTCAAAGATGCTCTTAAAATTGAGACAAGGCCTGTATCCTATAGTGGAGCGTTTATAGGCCCCTTATTTACTTTTATTACACAAATGCTATCATTTTAATATGTATGAAACCAATTCTTGACATTGGAAGGTATTATGACAAATACTATTAAGTTTAGTTAACCTTTTTCTTATTATTGATTTTTAATAATCTAAGCTTCTAAACATCTTAGTTATTACTGCGAGCGTTATACTCTACGGCTTCTTTGAAAATTGGAGTTGACCTGTTTACTGCAGAAGCACGTTTATAGACTGTTTATTTAATGTTTTGTAATTTTACTTTCTTTATACATAAAGGAAGGTGGTAGTTTATAATTAAACACAAATTTTAAGTTAATTGTTATTTATTTAAAAATTTTGTGTTTTTACAAAGCGTTTACGTAGGTTAGGTCAATAGGTAAAGCAAAAAGTAAAGTAGTAATAAGTAAAAAGTAAATAATCCCACTGCTGAGCCTATGCTCAGCAGTGGGTTCACCTCCTCAAATTTCTGACAGGGTTTTGAAGCCGGCCACGCAGCCACGCTGCTGTAATGTGGGTTGTCGTCGCATGACTTAAAAAATATTTTTATTCACTAGACACGCAAGTTTTCTTACGGGTTTTTCGTTCACCGTGCGTCACGTGCTCAGACGTGGTAAATCAACACTTAAAATTGCAGAACAATTTTGGAGGTGCCGGCACCGGGGATCGAACCATGATCACTCGCGTTCTAAGAAATTTAAGGAGAGCAGTCGGTCCCTAATCTACCACGAGCTCAGTAAGAAATTATTGTAAATTTATAAATCTTACCTCTAAAATCAGTTTAGGTTATTTCTCTCCATTCGAAGACAACATTTCTTTCAAAGTCAAAATTTTATTTTTCAAATGTTTATTTATATGATTCAGAACAATGCTTACAGGTAAGTTTCTTCTATTTCACTATAATGATTTTAGTAAATATTATCACATTATTATAGTACATTCTGAATTCAAGATATCTATAGGCACACATCATGGTATACGTATATAGATTTGTAGCTGACAGCGCATTGTTGTGATGTTATAAAGAGGGATTAATTCAGGGCACGTCGTCGTCTGATATCTGATCTTGGGGTCCTGCAGGGGCTTACTTCGATACGGTGCTTATTATTTTCTGAAGCAAACATCATTTCTGAAAATAAGTAGTCTTTTTATATTAAAGTTTTTATGAAGCTATGTAAGCATTTCTAGGTCTTTGGTCTCCTGAATAATAAAATGGCAAATTCTTAGTTGCATAAACAAACCAAACCGTTTCTATTTATACAATGAAACGATTTTTTATTTATGCAATGCTATTTAAATTTTCTGACAGGGTTCTGTAGGCACTAGAGCACCAACAAAATAGAGCAAAATTACTTATTTTAAAAATGGTGTAAAGTATTCACTCAAGATCACCTTCACTTATAATTTATATTAAATATGAGTCATAGTGTATTAGATACAATTATTTGTTTTTTTAATTCGCTTCCAGTGTTTATACGAATTAATGTTTTTGCATATGCTCAGGGACTAGGGATAAGAACCGCACCCGACATCGTAGTGCGAAAGTATGGCTTTAGATTTCAAACTTATAGCAATTTATGACATATACAAATACTCGTGATAGAGAACACAATCCGATAACGCTTATTAAACACGTCGCTCACTGCGTTGACATTATCTACCCTCAATCAGCGCGCCTTGGGTACAGGCCGAGATAGAAAAATGGTAAAATGTCATTACACGTGTAGTGCCTGATGAAGGAAAATTATAATACATTTCTATTTTTGAAAACAGTTTTTCTACTTTTAATAGTAAAAACGTATAAAAACGTAAGTTAGTAGTAACGTGAGTCATGAATTCTTACACTAAAAATGTATATCTCTATTTCGATATATAAATATATGTACATTGAGGACTCCAAATATATTTAAAAATTGTGCACTGCAAGGTCACTAATGTTAGTTATATTTGGTTTACGGGTTTCGTTAGTCTGCGACTAACGACTAAAACGGCAACATCCAACTACGATGTTACCGTTTCAGTCCGCGGAAAAACTATTATCATCATTTTCACTTAAAAGTAAAAGAAAATCGTCGTCGTTTCAGCCTATCACAATTCCACTGCTGAACATAGGCCTCCCCCATAGATAGCCACAAAAGTTTGTAGCTCTCATAATGGAGGGATTTTGCCATAGTTGCCACACTTGGCAGGCGGGTTGGCAACCGCAGTTTTTTTTTTATTGTATAAAGTGACGAAACGAGCAAAACGTTCACCTGATGGTAAGTGCAACGTCCGCCCACAGCAAATGCTGTGTCACCCAGAATATTTCTGTGTGACACCACACTGCGCTCGTCACCCTGAGACATCAGTTCTTAAGTCTCAAATGCCCAGTGATTACGCTAGCTCACAGTGCCCTTCAAACCGAAACACAGTAATGCTTGCACACTACTGCTTCACGGCAGAATAACTGGCCCTGGAGTGGTACCTACCTAGACGGATTCCTGCATAGGAATCCTACCACCAGTGAAATTATTCTTTATTATTCTATTAATTAATTATTCAGATGTTCCAGGAAGATGCTGCTGGCTATCTCCCGGTTTTAATTTCTTCCTGTCGATTTTTACGACACCCACGGGATAGGATAGGGTGGTAGATTCTCTAAAGCCGCTACCACACACAGAATATTACTCTCTATTACTTTCCGGCGAGTAGTTAGTACAGCATTGCATATTAAGGTGTTATTCTGCACGATTGTAGGCTCTCCGTACCGCGCTTTATCTTACAATACCTCAGTTGCCTTTTACGATACCTCGGTAGGAAACAGGTAAGTGCTCTTCTACTCTACCTTAAGTCTCATTTGCCCAGTAATTACACGAGCTATCAATTCTCTTCAGACATTCGATACACAGAAATGTTCACACATAATAACTGACCCTGCGGTAGCACCTAGCTAGACAGATTCCTATATACTCGTAGGAATCCTATCACATACATACATACATAAGATCACGACTGTATCCCATAAGGGGTAGTCAGAAACTGGGCACTCACTGCAAAAATAGATGACTGCCACAATCCACGTTTCACCTAAACAATATAATCTACTTGGTGTGATAGGTGGTGAGCCCATCGCCACCATGCGCTGTTGGGTGCACAGTGCAGTTTAATTCCTTACTCGCTTTTTACGAGATCCATTGGATGAGATGGAGTGGTAGTATTCTTTTAACGAGCCGCCACCACACGGCTCTAGTAAAAATTATATCGTTAACCATATTTTCATCCGTTAACCAGGTCACTGCTGGACTTCAACCACCAGGCGATTACTGCAAACCTTGTAGGATGCACAGAAGTCGGTGCGGCGGTCGGTCGGGTACTTTAGGTGCGGTCACATTTTAGATAACTATTTAGTTAAAAGTTTTTGATATTTTGCTGTTGCAATGATTTCCTCTAACGAAACCTAGAAGTAAAAATGGGGAAGACCAAAATACCAAAGAATTTATTACCGCAAATAACTGTTTAAAACTGAAAAAGTTTAAAAATATTAAACTAAAATGATACATTTTTACCATACGACTTCATGCAAAGCTAATTGTATCTATCATTAAAATAATCAAAGCAGATTGCTTCCGATGCCAAGGCCTGATTAAATCAGCATATAACGTAAACGAATGTCGACTACATCAACTAGTTTCTAAAGCAGCACGCCTGAAGGACGCCGCTTGTATCGAATAGCGGGAAGCCAGTGACATCAAAAAGTCCGCGCCTGTTTTTTTTGCAATCATCAAATTGATCTGTTCGTACGCCATCTGGCCCGTGACTAAAACGCTTTCGAGTTCCCTCACCCGACGAATTAATTCATATAAAACACACATCGTTTCGTAGAGAGCCTCGAATCAGTGTCGTTCGATATAAAACTTATTGCTACTTCATCAGGAAAGCATAGCGTTTTGCGTTTTATTTGGAAAAAAGAAATTTGCATCTGATTCGGTAATATTTATTTTATACTGTACTTTTAATCTTTTTCAGAAACCTAACTGAAACTAGCGAAAATATCTTTTATCGTACGATGATAGTTGAAGAATAATCCCTTTAGTTTTCTTCTAGATAGTGTTCTTTAGATCAAAGTGGCTATCGGTAATTCAGATGGATAGATTGATGATTTCTGTACTAAAAGGTGGAAGATTTTTAAGGAATTAGCATCTTAGAATTGACGTCAAAACTTACAGGAATTTGCCTATGAACCTATTTAAGCAATTTTCTTAAGGCGTACGTCATGTTCCATACTTATAGTCCAACCTTTGATACGAATCTTTACAAAGATAAGCAATAAATGTATAATGTAGTTTAAAATGAACCGTTTTGCATTCTAATATGCACGCGAAACTACCAGTTTATTTTAATATAAGCAAAAAGCAGCTATTACTTCCCCTACCTTAGTTACGAATATGGTCAAAATGCTCTATGAAAAGTTATTGTGCGTGAAAATGGTACTTTTAGTAAACATATTTTTTACAGAAAGCTACAAAACATTTTCATATTCCAGCTGAAAATTGTTACTCTTTCCCGGCGCAACTCGGCGAGCGTCTGGCGTAGGGCGGGTATACACGTGCGCTCATCAACTAATGGTCCGTGCGCGGCATTTGAACCGAGCCTACACTCCGCACAAAACAACCGCCTGCCTGTAGTCGCAGGCCCGCTTTCGGCGCAAAATTATAACGTGTAAAACACGGCCTCTCCTTGCATTCCGCGCACGGGATTTTTATGAATGGTGCGATTATTATTCGCATTTTAAACTCGAATGCAGTGCTATTCTCCCCGAGACGTATATAGCAATATTCGTAACGAGTTTTCTCAGCGCTGCTACCTAATTTCAGGTCGAGGGTAGCGACTTTGAATGTAGGTAGGTTATGTAGTGTTAACTCGAGTCCACTTAAGGCGAGTGTAGGTACTTAGCAAGTACAGTAGCGCGACTGTCGACGGCTCGTATCGAACGCGATTGCAAATTTATTAGCGGACAGTCGCCGCCGGTCCGCGGGCGCATGTACGCGTAGTTGTTTTTACTCTTCGTATACTTTTTTCTCGACGAGGCTCGGCTCTCCCCTTTTGTTCTCAAGTGGACCAGCTGTCATTATACGCCATGTTACTGTTATTTTTTTTTTCGACGTTTTTATAGAGTTTTTCGTCGAGAGGGCGTTCCGTCCGGAAAAATGTTCGTTTTGCGTGCGTTCTAGAGTTTGCGTGTCGAGTGATGTCGACGTGGGCGATTGAAAATGAGTTATGGAATTTTATTTCAGATTCCACTCATGTTGTTTCCGTTCGAGGGTCCTTTGTCTAGTTATTACAATGATTTGCAAGAGCTTCTGTTATAGACTTGATTTTCTTATTAATAGATTAATCCTCTCTGTGTTGCCTTTATTATTTAAACTATGTGATCTTTCATATATGTGAGTCCTTTCATATTTCTTAATAAGTCCACAAACTATGTACCTACTCTACCGCGCAATAACACAACAAAATGTTGACATGTGTCATTCCAGTTTTTAAGTGGCTTCTGTTTGATAATTTAAGCGAACCCTTTTAACAACGAGTCCCTCGATTAAGTTTGCCTATTGCCATTTGCAAAGCCCTACATATGTAGTGTTACATATATAAATAACGGTGGTGAATTGTTGCGGTTACTTAATTAAAAGTGTTTAATACATATACATTTTGTCGATTTATATGATCTACTTAAGAATATAAGTATTTTTATACTCACAAACACCATTATTTCAGCCCGAATCAGTCCGCTACTAAACAAACTCAAATCCATATTTCAGACTATAACAAGAATGATACTACACTTCAGCACCGCTTACTGTTCGACGTAAAGAAAGCCTTAATTTGAATTATCATGAATAAATAATTCAAAAACTCAAAATATCTATCCAATTGTACAATAATCCATACTAACATTATAAATGCGAAAGTAACTCTCTCTGTCCCTCTGTATGTTTGTTACCTTTTCAAGGTTCAACCGCTTAGCCGATGTTGGCGACATTTGGCACAGAGATAGGTTGCATCCCGGGGACGGTTATAGAATACTTTTTATCTCTAAAAATTAAATATTGCCCACGGGATATTTAAAAACCTATATCCACGCGGATGAAGTATCGGGCATCAGTTAGTTACTTTATAATTTATGTTCTCGGTTATAGTTATTGTCGTTCAACTCTTTATTATGCTCACGTTATTCTATATTTTATAGCACATAATTGTCCAGTCTAAAGTTCTGGAGAACGTCGCAAACTTTATGGGCAAGCGTGGCACTTCCCTATATAAAGTCGCGCCCTATTGCCATATAAGGGGTAGACCACACCCATAGCCCACTTTTCGCCCCCGCGAGAAACAAGACGCAACGGGTGACGAACCACGTTGCCGTCAATTTGGTACGAGTAAAAAAATTCTTACTCCCCATTGCGTTCCCACGAGCAGTATTATTATTATTTCTATTAATAATACTACTACTGATAGCATAGGAAAAACGAAAATAGAAAAATGTATTATGTAATATTCCTTAATAACATCAAATATTTGAGTTACCCTAATGATTTAAAACACTAATAATTTTAATGATGGTTGCTTTTCTATTCCATGTATAGCATTGTCTGCCAAATAATCATCGTATCGTCTCAAGAGCGTCTTATTATTAGAAGTATGAATTCGAACAAATGTTTTTGCTATTAATATTGGCCAGATAAGTCTCTTCGAGGGGCCTTACAGAAGATTCAGCTTGCAATATTGCTGCGGGATGCCCTAGACGTTAGTACTCGTACAATGGGGCTTGAACATTTCATAACACTGTGTATGTGTGTCTATCTGGTTTAGCTACTCTTGGGAACTATTTGCAAGGGAATTGTTTTGTGCAAGGCATATAAAGTAAGCATGATTACTATAGAAAACTTTATTTTTTAGGTTATACTGGATGTTTTCGTGAATTTCTCAATACATCCTAATCCTTCATTTGTCACGTTATGTACGCACGTAATTAAAAGTTAATTACAACAGCTATGGTTCCGCGAGTTGTGTAAAGTAAACAACTTTGGATGGATGGTAATAATTTCAAGGAAGCTAATAAAAAAATGGATTTTATTTGCTTTGTAGTAAATTTTTTCAGTCATTATTATCATTATCATCATTCATGCAGTCCTCGTTGAAAGGCCTTTACTATGTTTAGAGGACTTCCCATAATCGCAACTCTTAGCTCTGATGATCGCAGTGCTAGGCACCTCGCATATTAGACGGTGCTAACTATGATCGGTCAAGGTAATATAGTTCATGCATATTTGAATTAGTTGTTGCGCCATCTATCGGAAACCATGAGATTTTTTTCTGGTATTTACCCGCGGGATGATATGGTGTGGCAGATTTGAATACGCATTATTACATTTTTTATTTAATTAACTAAACATATTTTGTAGTCGTTGAAAGAGTTAACATAATATAACAATTTTGAATTAAAATGTTATGCAAATAAAAATAAGAGTATTGTGAACAGTACAAATAATTTCGTTTGGTGTACGTCTCTAGCGACCACAAAATCACTTATCAATGCTCACATTTTAATCTCCAGAGAAAATCTAAGTGACGTTACAGCCTCTAAGATCACATCGGTCGCTGTAATAAACTAAATTGAGGGTCGGTCCCGTGAAAACTACTCAAATTTACCCGAACAGCTACCTGCCCCGTCTCAATCCAGTGCATTTTAGGAAATTATTTCTCCATCGTATTTCGGACGTATTGGTGTGCCGCCGAGCGCGCCCTCTGCCGGTGCGTGAGGGAATTCGGAAACGTAGGAGGCCTCCCTTCACCCTTCCTCCGTCTTCCCAGACAAGGCTTTGAGCAATAGTGTCACTCATCGCTTCGAGTAGCTCGGGTACATTTTCCTCCTACAGATTGCATTGACGTTCCGTTCAAAGGCGGAATAGGATTCTCATATTTATTGTAGGCGAAGGGTTTCAATTACTTCACATTAAACGATTATAGGATTACAAGGTAAATATTTATTTATTTAAAAATATCCAACATTCTCAGCAATCTCAAAATAGGATTTTAATTCAATTTATAAAGATTTTAATTTAATCCTTAAAATAAGTAAAATTTTTACCTGAAAATCTTAAAGCACCTTCTTACCTTTAAATAATATTACAGTACCATTCCGAGACGTAATCTTTTAACTAAGAATATTTTTGTGCATTTTTAAAAAGCAGTAACCTTGAGATGTTGCTGATGGTAGGAGTCCTATGCAGGAATCCTTCTAGGTAGGTACCACCGCAGGGCCAGTTATTTTGCCGTGAAGCAGTAGGGTGCAAACATTACTGTGTTTCGATCTGCAGGGCACTAAGAGCTGTAGTGTAAATATTGGGCATATGAGACTTAAGAACTGATCTCTCAGGGTGACAGGCGCAATGTGGTGCCACCCAGAAATGTTCTGGGTGAGACTGCATTTGTTATGGTCAGACGTTGCACTTACCATCAGATGATCGTTTTGATAGTCTCGTAATTTTCTCTTATAAGATGGTTTCATGGTGTCCCCGTTTTTCATAGAGGTTTGGAGTCGATGAGAGTGCGCTGCATTGGTCTATTGCGAGTTAGTGGAGGAAATAATTTTAATTTCTCAAATTTCTGCCTATACCTTGGGTCCTAGGTTAGGATGACAGCCGGACTATGCCGTGTGGTGGCGGCCTAAGAGAATCTACCGCCCCATTTCGTCCCGTTGGTGTCGTAAAAGTCGACAGAGGGAGAATGAAAACCAGGAGATGGACAGCAGCATCTTCCTGGAACATCTGAATAAATAAACCGTGGTTGCCAATCAGTCTGCCAAACGTGGCAACTATGGCAAAATCCCTTCAAAATGTGAGCTACAAACTTTTTTGCCATCTATGGGGGAGGCCTATGTTCAGCAGTGGACTTGTGATAGACTGAAAAGACGACATGCCCGTGTCTCTGACACTCCATCCTAGCCTACCTACCATCGGCCACGGGTTAGTTGGGACGTATAATATCTCATTCGCAGTTGGGAACTCCCAGTATTAGAAAGTTGTCGCCGTGTTTGATTATCAGCAAAGCCATTATTTTTTTAAACGCTTAATGTGTTGATCGTTAGCGAATGATTTATAACATATAACATATCGGCGACGTAGTTTGCCACCCTTCACGTCTCGCTTCCAGCGGGGGCGAAAAGTGCTACATGTGTAGCCTCTGCCTACCCCTAATGTGGGAAAGAAGGCGTATAAAATATATACGAATATTTTACGCATCTCTGACACTACATATACTGATATACAATCGTAAAAGTTGTTTTAATACAGCCAAAACTTTCTAAGGCACTCGAAACGTGTCGCTGCTATTTTGGTATAAGTGAAAAAAACTTACTCCCCATTGCGTTTCCTCGAGCAGTACAGTGACAGCATTGCGTGTTATGGTGTTATTCTACACGAATAAAGGATGTCCGTACAATTCTTTTGGTCGCCTCTTACGACACCTCGGTACGAAAGAGGTAGATACAATTCCACTCTGCCGGACATTTATCGTCTTAGTGATAAGAAACTTTTTATTTTGTGATATGAACTATGCAAATCTTTTAATTTTTCTTACACAAAGTTTTACTCATATACGCCCCATATATTAACCTTGATCAATATCTACTAACAGTATCTACGAGTAAGATAGAATATTTTTACGTTTATGACGCTATTAAACGGTTTGATGACGGCGTAGCCCAGTGGTCAGAATACCTAAATACTGCCCTGCCGGTCCTGGGTTCGAGTCCCAGCCGCAGCCAACATTTGTGCAATAACGCAAATGGTTGGTTTTCGGGTCTGTGACCTTACCCGTGTGGTAGCGGCCTAAGAGAATCTACCACCCCATCCCATCCCGTGGGTGTCGTAAAAGTCGACAGAGGGACATTAAACCAGGAGATATGACGCTATTAAACGGTTTGATGACGGCGTAGCCCAGTGGTCAGAATACCTAAATACTGCCCTGCCGGTCCTGGGTTCGAGTCCCAGCCGCAGCCAACATTTGTGCAATAACGCAAATGGTTGGTTTTCGGGTCTGTGACCTTACCCGTGTGGTAGCGGCCTAAGAGAATCTACCACCCCATCCCATCCCGTGGGTGTCGTAAAAGTCGACAGAGGGACATTAAACCAGGAGATGGGCAGCAGCATCTTTCTGGAACATCTGAATAAAACTATATAATAAACTGCGGTTGCCAACCCGCCTGCCAAGCGTGGCAACTATGGCAAAATCCCTCCAATATGAGAACGACAAACTTTTGTGGCTATCTATGGGAGAGGCCTATGTTCAGCAGTGGACTATTGATAGGCTGAAACAACAAACAACGACACTTATCCCCAGCCTGCCTCCGATCTTATCGCATGCGCGTTATATCGGGTCCAGGTAGGTTAGGACGTGTGAGCCTCTGTGCTCTCTTGTGGTACTATGATATCTCCTGCGTAGTTGATAGCTTCTAACAGTATTCGGAAGGCAGGCATCACCGTCAAAAGTTGGCCAGGTGCAAATCATCACCATCGTAATATACGAAACAAAAAAATGCATTTACTTACTGTTGGATTGCCACACAGCATTTGATTGCAAGACATAAAAATAAAGAGAGGATTAAAAAAAAACTGTAATAAATTTATCGAAACAATACGTCATGTCTACCTTATCCAGTATGGTCATGTTTATCGGTCCATACAGTAATGGTACACCTCCCAACTAGTCCATTTGAAGAGATTAGGTGCGTGACCCTGATTCGTGCCGCCATTGTGACCACGTCTCGTTCCTCTTCTCGCTTATTTATTTTATGTACTAGTGCGTGTGACGTGTGCTCTAAATTTTTCCTTAGAGGAAAGTCGGGACTACTCAACTATTTCTGTAATTGGATATGGGAAAATTTATTATGTTTTCACATTTGCTAAGAGTGTTTTACAGAATAAGACGAATAGTTAAAAAACATGTTTATTTGTAACTGGCATTTAATAGCATTTAAAAAAACATGGCGTAAATATGCGTAATCTCATAATTTATCAATTATAAAAAGTTTTATAATATTTGCTAAACTCTAAAAAAATATGCATGTATGCTTAGCTGTAGCTAGTAAAATAACGCGCATCAGTCCTTTCACGATACTAAAATTACCTCATTTGAAAGGCTCTCCATCACCCACTACCACCCGGTTCTCCGCAGTGTTCCTATCTTTGGTTGGCTAGTTGAACCATGAACTTCTGGTCTCGGATTTAATCTAATCTCGGAATTTCTTTCAAGAGAAAACCGCGACTCCGAAATGTTAAGTTGTAATGATTTCACGTCACTGCTACTAGGGGTTGTCCTTACTTGCCGGACCCATCGCTCTTAGGTCTCTGCAGTCTTCGATTAATTCAAGATAAAGGTGTGTTGACACTTGTGAGACCTAAGATGAAATTAAAGTATTTGTTTTAAATAGATGTTTGTAACGAGACGAGCAAGTTGTTAGTGTTATGTTGTTAAGTTACTGATATTAATTGCCAAGCTAGCCCGCCCATAACAGTATCGGCGTCAACCAGAATGTTCAAAACTATCAGTAAATTCATTTAATTATCTGTAACGTTGATAAACTGCAGTGACTTGTTAGTGATGGAATATTCTTCACTACTTGCGTCTGTGGTCTGAGTAGCATTCATTCGCATAATGATGGCATGTGACTCACGTTTTTCACGCGCCAGTAACAACTAATTTATGTTAATAAGTCTCGACCAATAACGCATAAATATGTACGGCACGTATTTACTAAGGTTTGCCCTCTCCTTTGGCGGATCGTCGTGTGCGTTAAAAATATTAACTTTCACGTGTCTCACATAATATTACAATAGAATGACTTGATGGCCCAATTCAGGTTTCCAAGTATCCAAAATCATACAATGTTGTTAAAATCGATACATTTTAATATTTTTATTAGTCGGGAACCGCAATTGACCTGACAAAACCCCGAAGAAGCAATACGGCATATAACACGTAAATGGGACGGGTCTACCGGAGAAGAGTTACGGTCTATTATAGCATAACACTGCTAATTCTTTAGCTGAACAATGCTTAGACCTGAATTACCGGCAATCTAACGCGATCCACCACAATTCTCCTAGGTGACCACATAATCTTGATTTTTTTATGGAAGAAAGTGACGAAACATATCCAAGCATATCGTTCACTTGATGGTAAGTACAACGTCCCTGTAACAAATGCTGTGTGACCCAGAACATTTGTATGTAGCACCACACTGCGGTCGTCACCTTAAGACATCAGTTTTTAAATCCCATATACCTAGTAATTACACTAGTTATTAGTTATAGACTGAAACATAGAACTGTTTGCACACTACTGCTTGAGGGCAGACTAACTGACACTGCGGTGATGTCTAACTAGAAAGGCAGATAGAAGAAGAGGAATCCTACCATGAAAAAAATCGTCATTCAGAATGAACGTATGGATCTAAAGGTCATAGTAATTAGATGCCATCAATGGATTATGTGCTTATTTATCACTCTTAATTACTTAGAAAAATTTAAAGGACTATAAACACTTTTATTTGGTTTTTTAAGATTCATGCTAACAACTTTAAATCATGATAACATTTAACTATTGTCATGTATGATCTAGTAGTTTTTATATTCGGCGGCTGAAATGTCACCTTTCTTCTAATTTTGAAAATGACGTCAGCCTATAGAATTTGTTTATATTATCTATAGAAAAGTAGAATAATACGGGAAAAGTTAATTAGTGATGTGTCCCATATGGTGTTAGTGTAAGAAAATTCTGCCAACCTATCTTTCTTGCACACGGAGATACAGTTGTTGTTTAGCCACGTCGGAGTTTATCCACTAATAGTAATGTAAAAGAGTTGAAAGTGAGCATTTTCTGCCATGTAGGCAGATACCACCTCTGTGCTAGTAATTCCGTCGCCAGAAGTGTGCGAGAATTACTTAAAATTCAAAGTTCCGAATGACACTGTAACGATTATGGGAAGACATGGCACTAACTAATAAAATAATAGTTTAAATGATTTATTTCACAAAAATTAAGTAATACTTTTATTTAAAAAAAAAGTAAAAAATAGAATATTAGAAAATGTAATGCATTATATATATACACATTTTCTAATTTTAATTGCAATCCTTCAATTATGATAATTAGCTGTCGTATATTTTACCTGTATATTATTCATAAAATAAAACTAATTTTACGGATTTTATCACTTTTTTACTATTTATATCCCAACGACGTATCATGGGTATAGCAGAATCTCTAGTGACGGGTGGACTGTCGGATTATAAACAGTTAAAATTAAACGCCTTTATGGCGTTTAATTTTAATCGTTAATTTATCGTATAATTTATCTGTAAATTTAATTTTATTAAACGATTAGCTTGACCGATAACTACCCATGTTCCTGGTAAAATGCTATGAAATTAATCAATACAATGAATGAAGTATCGCATGTATATTAAATACAAACATCATTTGTCATTTGTAATAGCTGTCAAACGTTCCAAAAAATAATTGAAACGGTATACCAGAAGGTGCGACATTCAGCCCGATTTATTATCGTCGACACGCAAAGCTAGATGCGCAACGCTGTCGCTGTCACGTGGCACGGCACATTTTAGGGCTTCGATTTTCCACATCTCAGACGGTGTAGTGTCAGTAATACAATAGAGCATTCCCGTCGAGTGGGAGGCTCTTATCGATCTACTGGGACGTCATCGAGCGATAGCGGCCGCGGCGACGCAAAAAGCGTGTCAGTGAGGCGGGTACAAAGCCTTTGTGGCGGGACCGGACGCCGCTCGCCGCCGCCACTAGCTTTGTTTGCTGTTTAGTGCTCACTCGGCTCTAAAAGTTGTGATTTTAGTGTTAGTAAAGTCTGATAGTTCAACTTGCGTTTTAAGGCGTTAATGGGAGTTACAGCGAAACTGAAACCAGTAGTTGAAGCATGTTGCCAGTCTCGGACAATTATTAATATATATACCAAAAGCTAAATGTTTATATACCAAAAGCATAACATGGAATTACTTTTAATAAAACCTGAATTTATGTACTTGATTACGTTTAATTGTACTACTAGTTATTAAATGTGTAGAATTCGCGTAAATATAACAAACCATTATGGAAATACTAATTAGATGTTTTATTTGTATTTAATTTAATTGTTGTAATTAATGTAATTGGACTCTTTACTTAGATTTTATTCTGTTCAATTAATATTAAATATAGAAACCCTTTTTTTATTAAAACATTGCCCTTCGCTTGGATTACTCCTCTATCATGAAACAAACCGTATGTAGGCAAGACACTGCACTAACAGAGCAAATGTAGGTACTAAAGGACTTTTCATGAATTCAAAAAAAAACGGCCTTTATATATCCCACTGCTGTGCAAAGGCCTCCTCTCATTTTTGAGAGGGTTTTGGAGCTGGGTAGAGTCAACCACGCTGCTCCAATGGGGGTTGGCGGACTTCACATGTACTCGAAATATTTTTATTCCTCGGAGATGAAGGTTTCCTCACGATGTTTTCCTTCACCGTGCACACGTGGTACAGCAGGACCTACAATTACAGAATAATTTTAGAGGTTGCTGGCACTGAGGATCGAACTTAGAACACTCGAGTAATATGAAATTTAAGGCAATTACCGCTTTTTTTATTTATTTGATAATGTGACGAGACGAGCAAAACGTTCACCTGATGGTAAGTGCAACGTCTGCCCGTAACAGATGCTGTGTTACTCAGAATGTTTCTGTGTAGCGCCACACTGCGCCCGTCACCTTGAGACATCAGTTCTTAAGTGTCATATGCCCAGTGATTACGCTAGTTCTCAGTGCCCTTCAGACTGAAACACAGTAATGTTTGCACACTACTGCTTCACGGCAGAATAACTGGCCCTGGGGTGGTGCCTACCTAGACGGATTTCTGCATAGGAATCCTTCTACCAGTAACCCCTGAGCTACCACGGCTCCAACATTTTATACTTTATTCTAAATTGCCATATATTGATTGAATTGAAGAATTGAAAGATCAAGGCAGTAATAAAACATTGCACTGTTTGGTTGTTGTACTTAGACAAATCAGCAAGGTATAAAAAGTAACGTAACGGCCTATAAAAGTCTTACTGCTGAGCACAGGTCTTCTCTCATTTTTGAGATCGTAAGACACTCACTAGCCTAATAAGCTAACAATGTTTATTACACCGAACCGAAAAGCAATGTATGTGGTCCATGATAAACGTGGTGGAAACAGACCAAAAAGACATCATCATATTCAGTCACTGGAGTAGGTATGACGAAGTCTTACTCTCCTCATTACTTTCTCCTCTAAACCTCATTGTTGACACATATTTAGCTTAATAACATATACGACTTTGTCTTTGTTAATTTTCAGGAGAAACTATTAGAGTTACTTTAGTATCAAAACCTTAATTATTAGTTTATATTATTTTATTAAATTATTAATTGTGGTTAATGTCGCTGATGACACACCTAATATATTTATGTATTACATATTATTATGTACACTGTATCATTATTTTTTTATCCTAAAAAAGAAGAAAAAGGTAATAGAAAGGTAAAGAGAAAATAACGGAACTGGGGAAAATAAAGAATTTTCATGTATATTATCAATATTGAATATATTTTATTTATTATCGCCGCCGTGGGGGTAGTGGAATTAGAGAATTTACTACTCCATCATACTCGTATCTTAGATGACGTTAAACTCTACCAAGGAAAATGTCAGATAATCTCATGTTGTCCGACAGGTATCAGAATAATCATCTTTTTTATGGAAGACAGTAACGAGACGGGATAATGATCACTACGAGGTATCTGGTACTGCTGTCCCCAAACCGTGGCGATTATGGCATATCCAGGCCAGTAGATTACCTTCAAGCTGATAATGAATGAAATTGATAAATTTGATATCGACAGATATTTTAAAAAAAAATCACTAACAATATTTATAAACTTTGTTATACATAAGCGGAAAAATCACTAAAGTAGACAATAAAAAGTTATAACATATTACTGCAAGCTTAGGTGCGGCCGAGGGAGGGCGACGTCTTGAACCGCAAGGAGGAACTTGCTCGGGGCGACTAACTCCGAGATGTTTTCACTCAAAATAATAAGTTCCAAGTCAATTTTTTGCGAAACTCAGTGTAATGGATTGTTGGGAACTTCGATAACTTTCGGAAGTTGCTCTTCGATTTTTATTTTCCTAAGGAATTTTTTAGCCAATTTCACTTGGCGAAGTTAGAAATCTTGCAGACAGCCTTTAATAATAATTCGTTTTAATACAGCGGACTTCAGTTACAATGTTGTTTACATTACCGTTAGAAATTTGTTTAGCGTAAGATTTTTAGAAGATACCTCTTTATTTCATAAAAATATTAAAATAAAAATAACAAAAAAAAATACATAAAAAATTTAAATGATTGACTTCTTCTGGTATTATGAAATGCAAATAAAATTGTTATGAAAGTAATTTAATTACAGTCATTTTTACGAGTATTTCTTATAAAAATAGGTGAAAAAAACAGCGTGACTAAAATACCTACTACTAAGCAGCAATTATTAATGTGACCATCGTTTATTAAATACCGATTGCTTAATAATGAGAGCAAGAGCGTGTCATAAGCAAACCTATTTGTAATCGAATAACACCACCACCGCTTTATTGCTACGAGTTCGTAACCCTAACAATTTCTGTACGTGGCACATTGATGACGCGTAAAACAAATACTATAACACTTCATCCGTCAGTGGGTAGGGAGCGAAAGTTAATAAAATTCATGTATCGGAAACTTATAGCCGTGAAATATTGTTTGTGTTAAGTTGGAGGGCGCAACCCTTAGCTTTCTTTTAAGTGTCGAAAGTGAACAATCTTCAAAACTATAACAACATACAAAATCATAAAATTTTAAGTTGGCTGATCTGACTCACAAAATATTGATATATGATTATTAATCTTTGTCCTTAGCTCATAAACAGTCACCTACTGTAAACAGGACTCTGTAGACATCATTTATATGATTTAGAGCTTGTACTATCGCATACCTATCAACTAACCCGCTTCCCATTACCGTTCTGAACATTTTAGGTCTATGTATTCGACATAGTTATTTCGATATATGTCAGAGGCCATGACATTTACTGGCCCTTCGTAGACGATACCCACAGGACAAAGACGGGCGATGGTTGTTGAAATAATATAAACGATGTTTTTAAAAAAATACCAATTACAAAATTAACTCCGAGGCGTAATTTAGCATCCTTATAGTTTAGAGTCTGTAGAACTATAACTTGCACCCATTGTGACCAGGTGAACTATCTTTTAACACAAACTGCAATGTTTACTAGGGTAAATTTGGCATAATTAACAGTATTTTTTTTTAATAATAATGCTATGCGTCTTTAGAAAAAACCTAAATACAAATATTAGGAAATCGTACTAGTGTTTTAGATCAGATGAGGGTGTCCAGCGCTTAGGTGGGCGACTAGACATAGCGGCACCGGCTGCATCAGCATTAAAATAAAAATAAGGATGGCCATAAATACCGCTGTACAAAGAAAAGATATACGGTTATAGCTAACTGTCGCTGGATCGCGCTGGGTCGTTGCCGGTAACTCTACTTAGTATTTTAAAACAATCACCTACTTGCTTTTTATATTTTACTACAACTAAAACTGTTAAATCGTTATTGCTAAATTAAGTCTGTAATACGTATTTTCCTAAAAAAATGGCATACTCAATTACATTTTAATCAGTTCATCAGATTAGTTTTCAAAGCCTTTTCAGAGTCGTTTTTTAAAGTAAGTAAAGTGCATTTATAAACGAGTAGATTTTTTTTTATATAAGAGGGGGCAAGCGAGCAAACGGCTCACCTGGTTCTGGTGATAACCGCCGGTCATGAACATCCGCAACACCAGGAATCGCGGGTGCCAGAAAGGAATAGGCTCTTTTCTTGAAGGTCCCTAAGTCGTATCGGTCCGGAAAAACCGCTGGCAAGTTCCAGAGACTGGTCGTGCGTGTCAAAAAATTCCTCGAAAAGCGCTCAGTGGCGGAATGACAACCATCAAGGTGATGTGGATGGTATTTGGTGCTGTGCCGATGAACGATGGTGAAGCTCAGAAACTCGGACACCCAGGTCCAGCGAAAATCCACGGCGAGCATGGTAGGGGGTGCCGTAGTTATTTTGCTCCGTTTGCACCGAGCAGTGTGCGAATATACGAGAGGCAGTGAGGGATTCCGCACCAGAACCATTGGTGCTGGTAACTTCTTGGGACAGACTGTTATTCAGTATCGCTACCATATTGACTGGGGAAGGGGAATGGGCCTCCGATTACTCGCACTCACCAAAATCAAAACCGCAGAAGGTTTTTAGACTTCTGCTTCACGCCGGTATTCTGTGAGGTCGTGGTATTTCCCCGGGCCTTGTATTTTCTACCACTGTTAAAGATGAGATGAAATAAACAAAATTTAAAATTACTCATCAAACATTGTCTAAGCACGTGATTAAAATAACTTGTTATAATGTTTATTTTCTAGGAAATGCTAATCTATAAATCGCTGTGCGATTTTAAATCGCGAGATGGCTTTTTCATGTATGTAAGTCTCGCGAGAATATGTGAATAAAGTCTATGCGTTCCGGATTTTTTGTATCATTGTCCGCTGGCTAAATTCGGGCGTAGACTACGCAGGCTTAATAAATATTGGTGTCTCCAAAGGTGCCACAAGTCCTACAAGGGCTATATCTGCCTCTTCATCTGTGTGGCCACACGACCGGTCCATATTGAAGCTATCTCATGTTTTACCACGGAAGGCTTCTTGGCTGCCTTCAAACGTTTTATTGCTCGGAGAGGTCACTGTAACCACGTATGGTACGACAATGGAACAATTTTTCTTGGTGTCACGAGAGCCTAAGTGATTTTTTTTTATCTAGTCTTTATTTCTGTCTGAAGTTTCGTCTTCGCTAGCTATCAACGGCACCATATGGTACTTTATCCCTCCTCGTGTTCCTATTTTTGGGGATTGTGGGAAGCAGGAAGCAAGAGCACAGATACAGAGAACATCATCTTCACAGAGTAATAGACGACACTACCCTAACTTATGAGAAATAATTGGATACGATACTAACGCAAATTCAGAAATGCTTCTATTTGCGGCATCTAACTCTAGCTCCTGTTACTGTAGTTCAGATCCTGACAATCCATTGACACCAGGTCATTTTTTTAACGGTAAATCTTTGCTAGCTGCAACTGATTACAATTTCGAACGTCATTCGATAAGCAGCTATCGTCGTTACCAACTTACACAACGCATGCTTCAAACTTTATGGAAGAGATGGTCTAGATAGTATTTACGTAAGTTTTTACAAAGGTACAAATGGAATTTAAAAACTCCGGAGCTGAAAATAGGTGACGTGGTTTTAGTACTTAAGGACAATTTAATTTTTTTTTGGGATAGCGTAAAAGGTCTTTTGAACAAATGCAACAAAAATGAAAGGATCATAATGCTAGGCGATTTTAATGGGTGGGTGGGAGTGAAGCGTGATGGATATGAGAGTGTGGGAGGAAGGTTCGGCGATGATAGAGTGAATGAAAATGGGGAAAGTCAGCTTGAAGTGCGTTTGGAGTGGAATCTTGTGGTAACAAACACAATGTTTGACCATAAAAAGATTCACTTGTATACTAGAGAAGAAGGGAACCTGAGAAGTATGATTGATTTTGTGATTGTGGATGAAAGACTGAGAAAGAAAGTGATAGACACTCGGGCATGCCGCGGTGTCGGCATCAACACAGACTACTTTCTGGTGTTAAGCCGACTAAGAGGGCTGTTAAAGCGATGGCGGCATCGTGTGCATGAACCTATTAGTGTACTAGAGCGCATAAATTGATAATTTGCAAGAGAAAGAGGTGACAGAAGAATTTGTTAGTAAACTGACCAAGCAGTTTGATACTTTAAATGAGGAATGTGAGGTTGAAAAAGTATGGAAGCCGTTTAAGCTAGGAATTGTGGAAGTTGCGATTGAAGTGTGTGGTGTAAGTAAAAGAAGAAAAGGGTGTAAGTTAAAGACTGTGTGGGTAGAGGTTCAAAAGGCAGTGTCCGAGAAGAAGAAAGCTTGGCTGGACTGGTTGGCTACAAGAGCCAAACAAAGAATGCAAAAAGCAACGAAAGAGGACGTAAGCATGGCAAGGAGTGAGTATAACAGGTTAAAAGGTTTGGCAAAAGAGGTAGTGAGAAGAAAGAAAGACAATGATAGAAATGAATTTGATCCGAGGTTATCTGACGACTTTCAGAACAACATTAAGTTCTTCTGGAAGTCCATAAGAACAGCCAGAGGTCAAAATACGACTTTGCAACTGGACAAAATCAGAAACCAGAATGGAAGTATTGTGAGAGGTGAGGAAAGCATTCTAAAGACATGGAAGGAATATCTCGAAAGCTTATTTGATAAAGAGTATATACGAGCACAGGCCCCATCTGGAGAAATGAAAGAAGGTTGCGATGAAAGAGATATTAGTATGGAAGAGATTGTGGAAGCGATGAATAGTATGAAAATGGGCAAAGCTGAAGGGTATAATAGAATTACGATTGAGATGCTGAAAACTGGACAGGGCGTGGTAGCTAGTCAGCTGTACCGCCTTTTTAACCTTTGCTGGAGGAGCGGCAATGTACCAGTAGACTGGTGTAAGGCCGTTATCGTACCGCTTTACAAAGAAAAAGGGTCGCAGCAAGACTGCAAAAACTACCGAGGCATTAGCTTGCTCAGTATCGTCGGCAAACTGTATGCAAAGGTTTTGATTAAGAGAGTGATGAATGAAACTGAAGAGAAGATATGGGATGTACAAGCGAGATTCAGGACAGGAATGGGATGCATGGATCAGGTCTTTTCCTTACGAAGCATAGCCGAAAAATTCTTGGCTCAAAGTCAAAAGGTCTATTGCGCATTCGTGGACTTGGAAAAGGCCTATGTCGTCGACATTGCATATGTATGGGATGAACGGCAGCTTGATACGAGCACTAAAATCACTCTGTAAGTATTCCAGTGCTTGTGTCAAACACAAACGGTAAACGGGGCTTACACAGACTGGTTTAACATCGAAAAGGTGTTAGACAGGGATGTGTGGCTTCACCGTGGCTGTCTAACCTATTCATAGACAATTGCTTAAAAGATTTGAAAGAGAGTGTGTTTGGATTAAGAATGAATGATTTGACCGTCAAATGCCTCCTATACGCCGATGATCAGGTCATCATGTAGGTCAGGAGTTGCAGGTGATGGTTAATATAATGTATCGTGCTCTACAAAGCAAAGGAATGAAAATGAATGTAGATAAGACGAAAGTAATGGTTTTTGAAAGAGAAGAAACTATGTTGGATTGCAAAGTTCTAATTGAAGGAGAAAGAGTGGAACAAGTGAAAGTATGTATGTATGTATTGCTAATAGTTGAACGTTTGATTAAAAGTAGTTTAATTGTGTATCATTTTATTAACATAATGTTAAGTTTTAATATTTTATTTATTTCTGTTCTTTTATTTCAATAGTGTAATTAATTTTTAAGGATTTTACACATTTTGAAGGACGACTTAGTCCTTGGCGCGGTGTGTCTAAGTACCTATTTAATTAAAATAACTATTTGTTATCCGATTTTGACTCGCGTTTCATTATCTGTCATGAATGTAGGCCGGCGAGAATCTTTGATTAAAGCCTATGCCAAGCAAAAGAAGACGTGAAAAATAAAAGTAGTGTTGCTCATTTGTTGACTAAAATTTTTAACCGATGTATCACGGTTTGACAGGTACGTAATTATTGGCCTTACATAATATAAGACATCATGCAGAAAAAAAAAGTAATTATAATTAACCAACAATACTACAAGTCTCCATAATGATAAAAATAATATTGCCGAGTAGTGATTGGTCCTTCCCGAAAAAAACCTAACGACATGTAAGGGTAAAAAAAGAAATTAAATTGCTAAAACCTTTTAAGGTTAATAGCACCAGCGGTCGTCTTTGCACATATATAAGTCCATTCTACTTAGAAGCGGAAAGGCCAATCTGGCTGCAGTTTTGGCGCCAAGCGGGCATCCTAAAATAAGTAAAATGCCTGTCGTCAATCTTGCTCCACTCTTTTATGTTACGTGATAGACGAATGCCCTTCATTAGGAAAAAGGAAAATAGAAAAGATAAGTAGTGTTTTTTTATAATAATATTTTTCAACAGCATTTAAAAAATAAACAATAAACTCTAATTTTAACTGCAAAATTAACATAGAAAGCTTAGTAATAAAATAGAATAGAAAAATACTATGTTGTGTGAAATTATAGAAAAATATAAATATTACCGGAAAATGTGTACTTTTTTAATATTTTTTGTTTTCACTTCTGTTTTACAGTACATTAAAGAATTTCTGAACTTTTCTAAAAATGTTTATGAAAACAGAAATTCTTAGCTACATTTTATCGGTACTATTTCTTTACTCAATGTCACTGAGTAGTTACAGGTAAATGGTAAAATCGTGTAAGCCGTGGTACCTTCTGTAAGTACAAGGTATGCTGAATATATAGCAGTCTATTAATATAAATTTTACTCTAGACGGATGATAAAAGATTTGACACTAACGTAATAAGACATTGGATCATGGTCAAAGAATTTGATTAAATATTTAATTAGTTTGTGCTTTATTTTCACCCCGAAACGAGGTTGTGGTGTGCTTTCTATTTGCTCTAACCACTAAACAGGTTTAGAGGACCATTAAGTTTAGATCATATAGTCATCACTAATGGCTTCGTATCCGGAACAGACCCGACTATTGCCGCAAGTAGTGCTCTTGAAGCTGCCATTAAAGCTATTTTTACAAGTGTTCTACAAAATGTTCGGCCATCGTGCGACTAATCGTCGGAAATTGACGCCATTATCGGAGCAATCGTTTCAACTAAAAATTATTATTGTTCGAACTAAGAGTAGCCATTTTGTCACTGATTGCTTTTCGATTTAAGTGTTACTAAAACATTTAGTGCTCTATAGGTTAAGCAACTGTTATCTTCTTGTGTATAATTGTATGTTATATATTTATATATTATATTGTATGTAAAGAGAAAACTTTGTACCCCTTTTAAACATATTACCCACACAAAAAGTGTGAAAGAAGAAGTAAGAAAGCTAAAATGTATTAATAAAAGGTGTTACAAATTCGAATACATTAAATTAAATTATATAAAACACTCATACCGACAATCACATAATAGTCTGTCGTTTGTTTACGTTCATACTGAAAATTTCATACACATAATAGTCTATGGTCAAACAGTCGTATAGAATAGAGATTGTGGCCTAATTTAAAAATATTGCCTACAAATATTTACTCATACCTAAATAACGTTCAAACTTAAAAATGTAATGAATTAGAATTTCGACCACTAGGCGCCCACCAGTATTAATAAATTAGTAAAATACTGGCCCAAATACAATATACACCATAGTCATAGCTTGGACGATAGATTATTTAAGAGTAGTGTTAGAAAAATTCCCGATTACAGTGACATGCGATAGCTGGTGGAATAACCATCTTAAATGTCGGACCCGTAAATTTCTGAACTTAAGACTTCTCTAATAAGAAAAGGATATTGGCTTCGATTCCTTAATTTACTTACACTGAGCTAAAGAAATACTTCAGAATGAATTATGATAATGATTAACAACAAATTCATCTCTTTTGTGATTTTCGATTCACCTTTTAAAGGTATGCATTTATCCTTTTTAACCTTTGGTGTTAAATATTTATATATCCTGAGGTCTCCTAAGGTCAATAATTGCTAAATTGCAGATAATGATGCTGCTCCGAAGCGATGACTAGAGGCTTTTAACGTCACATTCAACGAAAACTAAATGAGATGACAGATTTTTTTCACGGTGGGAGTAAAATCTTTATAAATAAAGATAAAATAAAGATAATAAATATTATTAATATTTCTGTATACTACTCCAACTGCGCTTAGAAGCTTGTACTAGGAGGTGGTTGACGACAATAATCGATACTGCGACGTCATGTTTCGCAGTCCGTGCCCTGAGCCATTAGACTATTGGCGTCTGATCTGGAATAAGATTCTGATTTCTGTATGAATAGGCATGTGATAAAACAATTCTCAGTGCAATCTTAAAATAAAATAATTTATCACAATGATTATTATGACTATGACTTTTTAGTTTAAAAAATGATGAACTGAGTAATCAACACTTCGAGAAGAAACTTAAAAATACCTCACAGTTGACATTACCCTCCATCCTCCTAGCCCTCGACTTCCGGTTATCGCAACACAAAGAGGACTGGCCCGCCCCGCTCCCGAACTCCACGCCGCTGCCACCCGGCCCTTCCAACAGGAACCGGAAATACTACCCTTCTATCGCAAGGTCTACCCGCGTCACTCTGAGTTATGTAGAATTTAAAAAGTATTTTTAGCCCACGGCCTAAAGTGTGCTAATGATGAATCTGAAGTATTGTATATTTTATATAAATAATGCGTATGAACTAAAGCGTGTGTGAAAAATTTTCTTCAGACACCAAGAAAATGTTTAATCAACATACAACAACATAAATAGGTAATATGTCTGTTTGTAATATTCTGATATAAAGGTTTTCAATACTTCTTCTTCAGCATATTCGTTGCCTAAGCGAAATCAGAAGTTAAAAAATGATCTATCAATCAGAATTTATATGAATTACGGAAATTGTATTATTGCAATTCATGTCTCTTTCTTTCTTTCTTTAAAAACGATTGACATAAAAGAAAATAAAATAGATAGTTATCTTGTAACTAATTTAGGTTTTGTTAAAGCATAATGCTTCTCAAGTAAATCTCAGAAAGTTCTGAAGTCTATGGGATGAATTCGCGGGCGCAGCTGGTACATCTATCTATCTTCTGCTTCTATATAAATAAAAATCAATTGCCGCATAAATAAGGCGTATAAAAGATCATAACCTGAGAACGGCTACTTTTTTGTTGTGTTCGTAATTGTCAGGACAAAATTTGTATGTAAGAAAATTGTTGATAAATCCATCCGAAAAGTCGAAAATTTGGATGGCATTTTTGTATTATAATCTCCCTTAGTTTGACAGTTCTGTTGTCACATGATTTCATAACAACAAAAAATGTGACGTTCTGTTTGACAGAACATAGTTAATATTTTTTTGCTAAGCGGACTTCTCATTTTCTTCATTATAAAGGTACGTTGCGGTGTTTTAGAAAATGTAGTGATATTGATAGAGAAATGGATGCTTAGATGGTTTGGAGACGTAGAGAGGATGTATGAAAGAAGATTGACAAAATGGATTTCTGAGGCGAGTGGGCAAGCCATAAAGGGACGACGTAGGCGAACGTATCACGCTGGATCGAAGTCGTTTTATGGAAAGATCGCTAGTGTAATATGACTAAGTAAAGTAACAGCCTATAAACGGTTAATGGCTGAGCACTGACAACCTTTTATTTTTGAGAGGGATTTCTAATGCGTATTGACAGACTTCATATCTCATCGATTTATTTTTTAATTTTTAGACTTGCTGGTTTCCTTACGATATTTTCCTTCGCCGGTTTGCACGCAGTAAATCAGCAGTTTCTACGAACAATCTTCTATTGTAACTGCAATAAACATATTTTAATGCGGATTCGAATTTACAGTAGTCCCGGCACCGGGAATCGAACTAAATTTTATCGAGTACTACTATGAGTACTACTATGAATTTAACACAAGTTCCCGGCTCTGAACTACTACAGATCCATTGTAGCTTACATTTATTTTTGACCTATTTATGGCACATAGGTCCTATAAATCATAATGTTTATTAAAGCGTGGGGAAAAAAAATATTTTGTAAATATAAAGGTTAAAATAGTTTTGACGAGGATTTATGAATAACAGGCGACCGGTATAATATTTCCCAATATGCACATTAACAAAAATATTCAGAAGGACCTATTTGAACGAAAAAATGCGAAGGTAGGGGCGACCCGGAAACGTTGCTAATGCATCCGAATGCACCCGGGGCCACCCCTGCACGCGATCAATTCATTAGCTAGGCATTGTTATAGACCAGTCTCTTGGTAATAATATCGAATCCTTGACGGAATCGAAAACTGAAATTTTTCTCTTCGATTAAATGTTATTTACTATATCGCCCGCTTAAAATGAGTTAAAATGAGTGTTTTAGAAAATTTTAACCATCATATTTTTCAATTAGAAAAGTATAAAAACTGTCATTGACCTTTTCACCGAAAAACCATCTATGGGAATAATATAAAACTTAGAGGTGTGCAAAATATTTCGCCATGAATTTGTACGTTGTTCATAAAAATGGTCATGGTATAAAGAAAAAGCTAGTCAGTAAGTAATTTCCGATAGCTCTATTTATAATGTAAGATGGAAACCAAAGCATAAGTGAAAGTTAAAGATCATAATCATATATATACACCACAAAGAATAATTAAATGTATGTGTTTGCTAAAGTATATACAGTTCAAAACTACCTAAACAGTATTTAAGTTTAGTTATTGCACTTTTATTAAGTATAACGCAAAACTGATATAGTGTTTTATCTAAAAAAATCACAAAAGATGAATTTTACTAATCTTACACTGATAAATAATGATTCACGAAATGTAAACAAAATTTAAAATAACAACTCACGCTCTGAAACAAAATATGCGCTGGCGTATAACTTGTCAAGCGAAGAGTAGTGATGGGAAAACAACATGGTTTGTTTATCGATAACTTTTTAAGTTTTTTTATATTTGCAAAAAAAATAGATTAATAGCAACAAGTGCACAATGCTTACTTTCAAAGTGTTCAAAATGTTAAATTTTAGGTAGTGAGATCATTTAAATAATATTATTAATTATGTTATTATATATATCTATAATTAAAAAAGTTTCAGCCTATAAATGTCCCACTACTGAGCACAGGCGTCCTCTCATTTCTGAGAGGGTTTTGGAGCTAGGAAGAATCCGCCACGCTGTTCCAATGCGGGTTGGCGGACTTCACATGTCTTCGAAATATTATTTATTCCTCAGACATGCAGGTTTCCTCACGATGTTTTCCTTCACCGCCGAGCACGTGGTAAATCAGCACTTAAAATTGCAATTAACAATTTTAGTGGTGCCGGCACCGGGAATCGAACCCAGGTCACTCGCGTACTATTAAATTTAAAGCGAGCGCCTAGCCCCTGAGCTACCACGGCTCTGTATATAATTATATATATCCATATTATATCTTAATAGCAAGCCACATGAAGAAACCCAGAGTCACTCAGCAAGCTATGGAAAGGGCTGGTAATCTGCGAGATAAAATCCGTAACTATGATATCCACAGCAGTACTAGAGTAATGCCATATCGCTCGTAGAACCGATAATAGTTGAGGAATAAAGATTCTGGAGTGAAGAGTCAATCTCGTACCGGTAAACGCAGTTTAGGGAGCCCCCCACAACATGGAGTGAGGGGCTCGGTTTTGCGGTAAGTCGATGGATGCAGGTGGCTCAATAATTTGTGGCATTCTATGGGGGAGTCCTAAGTTTAACAGTGAACTAAGCTAGGCTGAAATGATGATGAAGTAGACGTAAGAGTTATGCACAAAAAGTAATATACAAAAAATATTCGATAGTCACACTCACACATAATTGTTTCATCTTTTCATATCCATTTAACAAAAATTTTAAGTGTATTATTATTTTATTTATATTACAATCTTAAGCCTAAATAGTTACAACTCTACACCCACTATAGTTGAACCCTCTGCGCGTATCCGAAACCGACCTGCGTTTTGATAAATATTTGCAATTTATTTCATTCCTGAAGTCATTTTTTGAGACCGCACCCGTAAAGAGGTGAAATGGCGTCGCGCGCCATGCTCGGTAGAGCAGCGCTGAAGTTCGGCAGGAAAATAAAAAACGCGTTTAACTTTGTGTTAATATTATATTGTGCCATTATTGCGCCATTTATTATAATCCTGCGGAAGGGATGGGGTCGAGAGTTCGCGTTTAATGGACGTTTTGTTTGCGAAAAACAATTTTTAACCAGTTTAACGATTTTATGTTAAACCTTTCGGAAGGGAATCATTTTTCAGTTGAATGTTTTATGCGTTGTAATATGTGCATAAACTAATAATTTTATAACTTTTTAACATAATTGCAAATTTTATTGTATTACTTTGCAAAAAGCATCATTTGGAAGGCACATTTTCTTTTGTTTGTTTTTTATATATTTTAAGAAATGATACCTCACATTAGGATTGCTCCTGAATCATGGCTGCGTTTTATAGACATACATTTCATATGCACAACACAACCAGACCGGTAGAGTAACGGTTTGCATTTTTGCGCAAGTTGTGGCTCCGACTGGGATTCGAACCCAGGACCCGCGATGTAAAAGTCAGGTACTATGACCACACAAATTTGACGAATGACGGGTGGTATATTCATCATCATCATTTGAGCCTATCTTAGTCTACTGTTGAACATAGGCCTCCCCCATAGATTGCCACAAAACACGGTCCTGAGTCACCTGCATCCATCAAATCGCCGCAAAACCGTGCAGGTCGTCGCTTCCATCTAGTGTGGGGACCCCACACTGCGTTTGCCGGTGCGTGGTTGTCAACTTTCTTCCCTAATGATTGTCGGTTCAACGAGCTATATGGCCGACCCATTGCTACTTCAGCTTGTTAATCCTTAGGGCTATGTCGGTTACTTTAGTTCCGCTGCAGATGCCATCGTTATGGATTTTATCACGCAGAAAAACTCCGAGCATAACTTTTTCCATAGCTCGCTGAGCGACTCTGAGCTTCCTCATCCGGCCAGCAGTGAAGGACCATCGTCTCTTTTCCGTATGTCATCCCTGGCAACACTGGTTGTAAACTTTGGTTTTGAGACATTGACGTGTACTCGACAAGAAGATGTGACGCAGTTTCCCGAACGCTGCCTAGCTGTGTTGCATCCGTCGATTGAAGTCTTGGTCGAAGTTGGACCTACCGAGTCGGACAATCTGTTCTAGGTATACATATTCGTCAACAACGAGCGTAGTGTACCTAACAACAACCGGGATAGGTGTGACATGGACATAATCTTCGTCTTGTCCATGTTCATCTTAAGAGAGTCACTAATGAGGTCATGGAGCAATGCCAAGTTCCTCTAGCGATGGCATTATGACTATGTCGTCGGCCAATCGTATGTAGGTGATGTTTTCGTCATTGATGTCAATACCGTTTCCAGTCCAGTAGCTTGACGACATCTTAAAATGCAGCAGTGAAGTTTCGTGGATATTACACCATCCTGTCGTACACCTGCCTGCAATTGGATGGCTTTCGTTCTCCAGTTCTGTACTCTGATAGCCATCGTAGCCTTATTGTACAAACGCTGCAGCACTTCGATATACCGACAGTCAATTCGGCACCACTGAAATGACTAAATCATTGCCCAAATTTAGACGGAATCAAAGGCTTTTTCATAGTCCACATACGCTAGACATAGCGGAAGATTGTACTCTTCGGTCTTTTGTACAGTCTAGCGAAGGGTATGTATGTGATCTATGGTACTAAAGCCTTTTCGGAATTCGGCTTGTTCGGGTGAGGCTGGAAATCGTCAAGTCTGCTAGCGAGACGATTCGTAATGACTCTCTAAGGGCATTATTGCCCTTCTTGTAGAAAAGGTCTTCTTTCTGGTCCACGCCTCCAGGATAGCACTGCTGTGGATGACGGAAGTAAATAGCTTCTGTAGGTCTAAAGTACCCGTTTTCCAACCGCTTCCAGAAGCTCCGCTGTGATTTCGTCCTCAGCAGGCGATTTGCCATTCTTAAAGTTCTTCACACTAGTGTGTGGCTCGGGCTGTATTGAAGTTGCGTAGGTCTCGCCACATACATTGCGAGATCTGTCTGTTCAGTTGCCGATATGCTTTTCACCAGACGCGACCTCTCCAGCTTTACGTTCAAGTTCAATGTGCCTCTTACCATTCGGTGATCACTGCCGGTTGTCTCCCTGGCGATTACAGAGACGTCATTGGACAGCTGTCGTTGGGTCTTCATGATGAAGACAATCTAATTTTTTGTGGAGCCGTCCGGGCTCATCTAGGTCAGCTTTCTGTGGGGCCGCTTTTGAAAAAGGAGTTCATCATAAATCCTTCTCTTTAACAACGGCCAGCTGTTGGCCCCTTTGGTTTCGTTGACCTATTTCAAATTACCCCACTACCAACTCATCGTCTTTCTTCCTGCCCAGCTTTGCGATAAAATCTCCCATCAAAACCGTGTGTTTTTGAAATATCCTCATGAATTACCTTCACCTCATCATCGGGGTGTGCCGAGGTAGATGAGTTTACCCGTATGACCTTCAGTGAATTACGTTTTGTTATTCTGAGTGTAAGGTACGACCTAGTCGACACACTCCCGATCATGACAACGTTGTTGGTGAGAGACATGAGGACGATAAACCCGACACCTCTTTGGGACAGCTGATCGCCCTCCCGGTAGTAAAACTATTTACCGAATTTAAGGATTACCGCGCCCTTCCCCTGTCTTTGGACTTCACATAATCCTATATCCCAGCAAAACTTGTTCACCTCTTCTTCCAGATCCAGGATTCTCTCGTCGGTCCTCAGCGTGCGTGCGTTATATGTCGCTAGGTCCAGTCGTCTTTGTTAGCAGCATGACTTCATCCTCCGGCGATTCTTCGCACCCCTTGCCCCACCGTTATCATGACCGCAACCGTAGCCAGGACTAGCGGGGCCGCCGGAGACTAGAGGCCGTTTTAGTGTTGTAGCTCCCATATGTAGGCAGTTTGCCATAATTTCCACGCTGAAAAAAACTGATTTTGTTTCATTTAAAAAAATGGCGTGCAAGCAAAAGGAAGACAGAATCGCGGTTATTGCGCTGCAACATTGCGGTGACGCGCCAACTGAGATTTTTAAAGTACTGCAAATTTGGGAATAGCTCTGAGGTTTGTATATTGTACTATCAAACGATTTAGTTAAGATTGTGTGCGTGCTGCGGTCGACGTCTAGTCTCGGAGGTTGAAAGCCCATATTCAAAATCAAGTACGGCATTTCGAATAACTTTCATAAAATTTTACTTGTTCCTGCTACTTTTGTTTTCATATTATATATTTTATAAAAACAACAAAAGTTGTTCAATTCATTTAATGATGTATTTGTGACGGTTCTCATGACCCGACAAGGTATATAAATATATATGTTTAGGAATATTCTGTCCTCACTTCGTCGTTTATGAACCGATTTTAATGAATCTTTATTAGCTGCTGCATGGGAAGTGCTGTTTTTTGATTAAATAATTATACCATAGACAAGGAAGTGTAAAAGCAAAGGCTTGTATGTATTTTCATTAGCAAAATGTGTTACCTAGTCAGGCCATAAGTTCTGTTACGAATTAAAATGCATTTTTTAAATGAAGTAATGTAATATTAAAATTTATACCTACATATTTATTAGTCTCAGCAAAAAAATTAAAAATAATATTCTTTACGAAATGGCCACGTTTGGCTTTTATACAGGCCTTTAATCTGTTTGGCCACGACTCTATGGATTTACGCACTGTTTCCAAGGGAAATTTCGCCACTGCTTGCTCCAAACATTTTTTAAGAGACTGAATTTCGCCGTGTCGTTTAGAGCAGGCCATGTCCTCTAAAACTGACCATAATTTGATGTCTAAAGGGTTGAGGTCTGGGCTAGATGAGGGCCAGTCTTCAGCTCTTATAAAACACCAGGTGCAGAGTCCTGCTGGAAAGCCCACGGTATATTTTTAAAAAATGAGCTGACAGGTTTCACAACATGGTCGAAGACTGTATTTTGATACACTTTGGCTGAAGTTTTCACTCCTTTTTCACAAAAATGTAGTTTTGTGACTCCTTGATAAGACACGCCCCACCAAACCATCACTGACGCAGGATGATGACCACGTTGACCACTTGACCAGCATCTTTAGAACTGTGAGCGTACACTTTATCATTTTGCTTAGTGTAGTGTTCTTCAATCGTGAAAATTTTTTCATCGGTAAAGAAGATATTTCTGTGTCTTTCACCTGCGTATCGCGACAGAAGGCGTTTTGATCGATCCACTCTCTTTAATTGTAAAGATTGATTTAGGGCATGTCCTGTATATCGACGATAAGCACCGAGCTTCAGGTCTTGTTTTATAATACGCGACAGAGTCCTAGCGGGATATTCATTTCTCGTGTCTGGAATATGACCGACGGCTCCATACCCACTTTGTGCAAGGCAATCACTGCAATCCTATTTTCTTTAACACCCCATCCCATATTGTAATTTCATAATGAACATGAAATAATATGTGAAATGTCGCAAAATCTAAAGATTATGTAACAGTATTTTATGTAACAGTATTTATGGCCAGACTAGTTATATATTATTTATTATTACTGTTATACGGTTGCAAAGAAATTATCATACCAAGATTTTTTTTAAATAAAATTACTAACCTCGTTCTTATGATACTTTGGCAAAATTCAGTTTAAGTTACCACATAAGTAGAAATTATTTGCATGAGTATCGCATAAATAACATAAGTATTTAGTAAAATCACTGACACATATAACACTATTAATGAAAGCAATAAAAGCACTCGAATTTAAATAATTTAATTAGTTTGGCTTAAAACGAATTAATATATAATATACGACCTATCTAAATTTGCTGATTAAATCATTATTTAATATAAATAACTGATGACCTAGTTAATTATGCAAATTTCATTCAAACTTTTTACAAAAATCATTAATTAATAACGCCATCTAGCCCCGTTCCCGACTCTGGTGTGAACCTTGTGGCTGCTAACTAAGCCCTTAGGACATTCATTACTATACACTTAAGGGTGGTACGCACTAGTGTGCAGAACTATAATTGCTTTTAACTTTATTTTATCTTAAAACTGCCCTATACTTGATTTACCTAACGATTTTTATTTTACAGTTTCGTTTTCAATTTTCGTATAGTAGACTTTAAAATTTATAATGATTATAAAATGCCTTTTTTGACAACAAGTTACGAGTTTCTTATTAATTTGAATATTCACATTATTATTTTTATACCTAATAAAAGCAATTACAGAAAATCTATTATTTTATTGGACAGACTTTAAATTTTTCATTGTTTATTTTAAGGGATAACAATAACATTGAACTTATTTCAGAACAATGTATATTATAGCAAGGTAACCTTAAATTGAGTCAAACCAGCGGCGACATTGACACGTCTCCTGCCACTCGGCCGCTGGATGGTCCTCTGGGCGGCTACTTGAACCCCTCGAGGGCCATCGCTGCATATTGAAACCTATGCCCATACACCTATATCTAGTTGGCTGGAAGGACAGTCGCCATAAGTGGCCTGCACATGGAGCATTCAACGCCAAAGGTATTCATGCATGAGTGATCTCATTTCAACTGAAATGATTTATATCACAAATAGAGGATAGATTTTAATGTACGAGTAATAAATCTTTATCCATGCACATACGGGATAAGTATTTAGATATACATTACAGTCTAATTAAAACAAGATTAACTTTCAGTATGGCTTTTTGATTTATACGAGAAAGACGAACAAAACGTTCCCCTGATGGTAAGTGCAACGTCTACTCATAACAAATTCTTTGTCGCCAGTGCTAGTTTAATGTTTGCATACTATTGCTTCACAGTACAAAAGATGGCCGTGGGGTGATTCCTACCCAGACGAATTCCTACATAAGAATCTACTACGTCTCCTGTCAGTTATCCAGACCAACAATGGAAGGTAGCGTCGAAGGTGCGATATTCCTGGCAAGACGATCGCCAATTCACCTGGTTAGCGTGGCGATTAGGGCTGATTCTCCCATGATGGGATAGACCTCCAGCAGTAGGTTACTTACTGGTTGATGATAATGATAATGAAATATTATCAAGACACTAAATATTTTGATAATATTTATTCACCACTTCAAAGCTATAGTGTAAAATATCTTTGCTGTTTTCCGATATGATGTTTATTTAATCAGTTTGTTGGAGAAAAGTTATGGACAGACTGTTTACTTCTTAAATGTTAGCGTTTAATCAGGTGGAATTAAAGAATTACGTTCGTATTCTTCATCGATTCATTCTAAATAATGCCATAAAATGCCACTGGACAAAGGTCTCCCCCAATTGTCTATGATAAAAGCGCCCATATGCCACTGCTTGATGAAACACCTTTTATCTGTCTCACTGCTGGGCAATATCTCATTTTCGAGAGGGGTTTGGAAAAATAAAAGTCTGCTTAGCTCTATCCGAGAGGGCAGATTTCACATGCTATCGAAATATTAATTATTTTAAAGACATCCTGCAAGTTTTATAATATTTTTCTTCGCCGCCGAACATACAGTAAATCGGCACGTAAAATTGCAATTAACACTTTTAAGTGCTAAGTGCCGGCGTCGGGGTTCGAACCCAGGTCATTCTGGTACTAAAAAATTCAAAGTATGCGTGATGTCCTTAAGTTCCTACGACTCTTTATGATTCATGCTTCGCTGCTTATTGCTATGTAAAATTAGATGGGGTAATTAACTTTATTTATATTTTAAATTTTATTTATTCCTGTAATTATGGTACTTGTAGATCTTAAGGGTCGGTGACATACGCGTACCTTTTCTAAGCTTGGTATTTTCCCATATATAGCAAACTGACTTTTAAAAGTAAGCATAACATCATATTACCTTACCTTTTCTCTTTTCAGATATTTCGATAAAACAATGACTAGGACATTGTATTAATTTAGATCTACTTGAGCAAACATTTTGTGTGAATAGTTTTTTTTAATATAAATGCTAAAATGCATGTTTTGAGTTATAGCTGTACAGGTTTCAATTCTGTGAAACCTTGGTGATATAACAAAACTAATATGATGCGATATTAAAATATATAATTACAATATCGCAGTCAGACACATTTATTTTATTTATATTTACTGATTAAGTAACAGCCATTTTTAAATCATATGCTTTATTAGATTCGGATTTATAAAATTCGGTCAATGTTCTTTGAAAAGAAAAACGTGAATGTTTTACTTAAGAATATGATCTACGTCTCGATAGCAATAGCTTCTACGGTAACAATTTCGTTTAAGATTGAAACCATAGCAGGAAGTAGGTTTACAAAGCACAGAACCAAGTTAACGAAAATTTCAAAGTAGTCTAATACTTGGTGATTTTAAGGAACATTTACCTAAAATTCGTTTTTACTAATCCTATCAGCGCAGTATTATAGTGCTGTAAGTGTTTAAATCATCGCTGAGTCACTCACTCGTCTGATCTTCTCGAGTCCAATGAAATAGTTTATTATAGGTTAAGAAAAAACAAAGTTAAAGAAGTCATTTCAGTATCAAAGAAACTTGGGCATGACTGCCCATAATCTAGATTTCATCATCATCGTCATCATTTCAACCTATTACTATTCCACTGCTTGACATAGGACTCTCTCATTGATTCCCACAAAACCCGGTCCTGAGCTGGCTGCATCTATCGTCTTCCCGCGAAATCGCACAGGTTGTCGTTTCATCTGATGGGTTTCGCCCTACACTGCGTTTGCCGGTACGAGGTTACCATTCCAGAACCCTTCTTCCCCAATGGTTATCGGCTCTACGAGCAATATGGCCGGCCCATTGCCGCTTCCTTATCCTTAGGGCTATGTCGGTTACTCCAGATCTGCTGCGGATATCATCATTTGGTCTCACAGAGTAAATCCGAACATAGCTCTTTCCATAGCTCGATACGCGGACTTTGAGCTCCCTCATGCGGCCCGCAGTAAAGGACCAAGCCTCGGTATCGTATTACATCATTGGCAATACGCATTCGTTGTGACGTTGTTGCTAGGCAGATTGACAATCACAGCACTGGATGCCGCTAGTCACCGGTCTGTATAATTTAGGTCTAGAATTTTTGAGATGATTATTCCGCCAACTGTCGCGACATTGTTTTGGCGTTGGACCTATATCTTACAAACATGACGATATGGGGTGATATGGGTAGGCAAGGCTTTACATCAGAGGGTCGTCTCGCGTGTCGTCAGGTCATTAATAAATAAATAAATAAAAAACCTAGTAAAATAATAAATAACTACGCCGCCAACGGCGGAGCGCTACATAATTTAATTGGTGAAATATCTACAGCGCGGACGTGTAGTGTAAATACTTTTACATAACTGTTATTAGTCGAAGCGAGCTACAATAACTAGAAATTATTTTTAACAGTCCCCTTAAATCACGTAAAAACTTTAAATTACGTAAAATGTGTTTCTTGTCACTATTTATGTCTTTAGTATCGGTACCCAATTATATATTAATATTATTTACCTACCTGGTATCCTGACAGCATTCGAAAGGTGATTACAAATATTTAGAAAAAATAAGAATATCACACTGTTTAAATTTGAAATTTGTTTATTATCATATAAATATACTGTTCAATGAAAGAATCTTCAGTTTATTTGAAATCGTTTAAAAAGCGAAAAAACTCTCATCTGCCATTTTCAAGGAAAGCGTAGTTATTAAGCTTGTCCATCGCAGGCTACGATCAACAGCAACTGGACTAAGGCGAAGGAAGGCCACTTCCCCCACCCGACAACCGCCACCCTGCACCACCCTCTTACCTGCTGCGTCTTTAATTGAATAATCCACGTCATTAATCATAGCACCCCGTCTGGAGCTGAACTTAAAATTATTTTCAGTCATTTCTAATAATTGGTTCGACATCCTTTAGAATCTTTGTTCTTTATATTCGTTTAATTTTTTTTATTACAATATTCAATTTCAGAGATCAAAATAAATTAACAACAAATGTGAATTTATAACAATCAAGTATAACATTTTTGTGAACACTAGTATTTGTTATTGTTTCATTAAGGTACGAAACTTACAATAGAAAATAAACAATTCACTCCATTTCACATCGCCATAATGTAACGAACGGTCGTACCTACATCAAAATCAAGACCCCGAGCACGTACCTACTACCCACATGATATGACCCGACGACCCACGCCTTACCTATGTTATATGCAGGAAGCCCCAACTCCTTAACGCACACAAATACCATGTAAACACCACGCTTAATCATACACACACGCACTCAGATCGCCCCTTTGTCTTAGCTAAGTGTCAACCAATAAAAACAAAGGATTCGAAAATGGAACAAAAAGAGCCGACCAATCGTGCGGCGCGTCACGCATGTAGATGTGCAGCTATTGGCTTGGAAAAATCCGTTTAGCTCCGATGACTCCGGCTAGACATTGAGATTGAATCGGTCATAATTTTAAACAAAACTTTAACTTTCTTTGCTATATAGATAAATACCTAAAATTTGTAATGAATGCACTGTTCTGTGGACTATACTACCTACGACATACTTCCTTATGAAAAAAAGGAAAAGCAAACTTAAGAAATGCTTGGAAGTATATTAGAAATAAGTATCACTAACACAAGAAAAAGCGTTTCCTTTGCCTTACAAAAAACTTATGTATATTATATGTAAAAAAATATTTTTTCATTAAAATTACACCCAGTGAATGTCTTAATAAATTCATAAAAAGCTATAGGTAAATATTGTAAAATTTTTTGCATTTCTCTTATAAAACCGCAAATAAATTTTGTTTATTGGACCAATTTGTATCGTGTTTCAAAAAAATATACACACTAATGAAAACATAACTTTTTTTAATTAGTCACATATTTTTTTTTAAGTATTTTGTCTATGTCTACATAAATCATCCATGATTTCAGTAATTCCAAAGAAATAATTTTCTAATAAACTGTTTACCTGCAATTCTTAAAATAAGTATTCCCTGTCATTAGTATAATAAAATAAATTTACTATCTAACACAGTCAACGCTTATCGAAACATGTTCAACACGCCAATTGTATAATACAGTGTACATACCTACCAGCCCAGGTCATGCCCCTAACTCGAAATTTATGCGTCATATCGCATCAATATTCGTCACGAGTTCTTTCGCCATTGAGGCGGTTATCACTTCTCGGCATTCACAGCACAGACTTAAGTAGACATCCAGAATAAGGAGAATACCTCACGACGTGTTCACGTGTGAACGAGGGATTGAGGAAGCCATCGGGGGGCGGGGGCGTTCAGAGGGTCATTTATCATTCATATCATCTTCGCTCCACTTCGCTCGCCGCACCGCCGTAAATAAATAAGAACAGACTCATCTTTTACAGTACACCTTCGATATCTGCATTCGAACCGATCCTCTAACGCTAAACAAACAAAGACCTTTGTCCAATGCAGCGTTTATTAGTACTAAAGACAGTTTTAAGCCAAGAAGATGGTAAGTGAACGTGTGTAGGTAACTACGCATGTGTTTTAGATTCATGTGTGTGGATAATATACGCTAGATGCTATATAAACGTATAAGTGCGGGTATTTCATATTATAATTTTAGTTTCAAAGTCGTGTCACGTTTTGGTGTTGGTGAAGTTTGGTACGACCTACATTGATATTATGATTCGTGGCATAGATGTTACTGTAGGTACTAATGATAAAGTTAATTGTAAATTGTTGTTTTTTTTTTGTTTATTAAAAAACAGGAAATCAAATTTTGGAAATCATATTATAACATCAATTATTTTTAAGTTATTTTAGCAAGAGGAATTGAATATCACTCTCAAAAATGTACAAATAATGAATAGCACAATCTTTTGTTAAAAGAGGACCCTGACAGATACTAAGTTTCGAAACTAGTCGTTTTGCTTCATCTATTTCAATTAAAAAATTTGTGATTGGTGATCGATTAAAAAATGCCCAGCAGCGCAATGTCGCGAACTAATCTTCGTACACCTTCATATAACGGAAAATTCGTGGAACATTTAAATTGAAGGATGATATTAAAAGTCAGATTTCGGTATACAGAAAAAATATCATATGTATGTCGAATTTTTGAAATGACACGATTGATATTACTATAAATTCAATTGTAAATAAATACTGTGTTTGCCAAGAGAATACTTTATGTTAGTTTTAAAAACATACAGTCCAAAACTGAAAACATAACTATAATATACTTATTATCAGTACTTACTTTTTACATAACAACGGCTATAAGACATACGAAAACGTCCCCAACAATTGCGAAATCTTTTATTATCTGAGCTTATTAGGTGCTTAGATTCCAAATAATTCCGCTTGCTTCACTCTAAGAAGATTAACAACGATTGGATGTTCCAAGAAAGTCGGAGCTCGGCGCGATTCCCAACATAATGGCAAGGTATACAGCTACGGATTAGAGAATGGCCCATCAATCTGGACAGACTGTTCTATATCGATCGGTGACCGCTCCATAAAATGCGCTCACGACCTAAATTTACTTAAAGCACGTAAATGAAATTAAAAACAATGCTTTTTATTTCATGTATTCAATGTGGTGAAAACTGAGGACTTCGTAATTTTAAAAGTTAGGTATAGAAATTACCAACATTTACCAGCCACTTTGCCTCGGCGTAGAATCAGTATGAACTTAATCTAGAAATAAGAAATGTATTTTAAGTACTTTTGTATGTCATAATTTAACTCTGTGCAAAATTTCAAGAATCTAGCCTTTTTGCGTGATTCAATAACAAACATCCTAACAAACTTTCAGACGTATGTAGAATAGGATATGATTATTATTGCTTAAATACGTAATTTAAAAAAAACTTTAAATTAGTTCATCCTGATATTGAAGGTTACCTTCCAACGTTCAGAGCTTACGTTGAACCCATGAGATTGCAGGCGTGAACAATCAATAGTAAAATTATTTGAGTAAGATATTTGATAGAACATCAGTTTGTGTTCAAGTAATAGCTGTATGCTCGAGCAACGTTTGTTTAGATCGTCATAATTACACCGCTGCACCTCTGCGCTGACGACTCGCCGGCACAAAAACTCCTAAATCCAGTTCATTAGGGCTCTATTCACGGCCCACCCCTGGATGGAGATACGCGGTGATTACTGCAACCGCTCCCGACGGCTCACGAATAAAGACTGCATCATAATTTCACCAGATACACCCTAGTTAGAAAACAAAACGAATGAGACCATAATCCTACAGTTTAAGGTTCCTTTTTGTGCCTTTCTGCCTAATGTCACTTGCACAATGACATGTAAAAATAATGAACAAACTTGCTCTTTCAACGAGCGAAGTTAAATCTTGAAATTACTAAGAGAAGAGTGATATTTGTTTGCGAAAACTTAGCGGAGATGTTTTGTAAATTAATAGGAGGAAAAGTTTCGCGGGACGTCGCACCGGCAAGGTTGTCGTAGTTGTGATTCAATTTGGACGCTAATTTAATGACGTTGTCGCGAAGGCAAACAAATTGATATTCATATGGGACCACCGTGAATTTAATATATTTGCTTTTATTTTACACTGAAGTTGAATTTAGCTTTTATCCAACAACAAGTGATTTATATCCAACATTTTTATAGACTACACGTAGATATACAAAGTTTTTTTATAGTGTTGTTATTGTTCTGGTACGAATCACAACAGCCAACAATTAACATAATGTAAATTAATGTATAATAAATAGGTGTTTATTTTATATAAACAAACACATACTTCAATGTTCTCACTTAAATAAAATAGAGAATATTTTGATCAATTATTATTGATTTATTCAAATTACGTAAACGAACGTTACAAATGACAGTTACACTGAAGACCTTATTTATATGACGTTAATTAAATTTAAATAACTGATTTAAATTATTGTACACTTTAGATTAGCTTCGATTTCGATCAAATAAAAGGAAATACTATTTTTTGGTAAAATATATAATTTTGGAAAGATGATTTTGTAATTTCAGTTTTTTTGTGTTAATATATAATTTAAGTTCAATTTCAGTAATACCATTAGGTTACCAAATATACAAAATCATATTTTGTTTAAGGATGAAGTGACGAGACAAGCAAAACGTTCGCTTGATGTTAACTGCAACGTTCGCCCATAACAAACGCTGTGTCACCCAGAATTTTGCTGCGTGACACCATGCTGCGCCCGTCCCCTGAGACATCAGTTTTTAAATCTCATGCGCCTCGTAAGTATGCTAGCTCTCAGGTCTTCACATCGAAACGCAGTAATGTTTACACACTACTGCTCTCACACGCCAGAAGGACTGTCCCTGGGATGGTACCAACCTAACCTAGCCGGATTCCTGCGTAGAAATCCTACCACCAGTAATATCATATATCAGAGTACTACACTAATGAAGTCCCAACTCTCCCTAATGCACAATTTCTGGGTGTAATCGATCAGAAAAATTTAGGTTTTTGATGGTACGAATTTATTGTAATCAAAACAATAAAAAAATTAGCGTAATCTGAACTACCTTCTATCAATATTTCCTGTCGCATAAAAGAAAATTCCACTGTTCCATTGTTTTCATATAAACAGTATTACTTCTGTAGTTATTGGTCGAAGGATTCCTGTCCAGGAATCCGTATATCCAGGTACCACAGTAATGTCAGTTATTTTGCCGTCAAACCGTAGTGTGCAAATATTACTGTTTCGATGTGAAGGGCACGGATAGTTTATGTAATGACTGGACATATAAGATCTAAGAACCAATGTATCAAAGTGACGAGCGTAGTGTTGTGGCACACAGAAATTTTCTGGGTGACACAGCATTTCTTATGGGCAGACGTTGGTGAACAATTTGCACGTCTCGTTACTTTCGTCCACAAAAAACGTTCTCTCCCTCCTTTAGTTCTCGAATGCTCTTAGTGGCATCGGAAGACGTGTTAAAGTCAATTTTCGTTTACCCCGGAACCCGGGCGCGGTTCCCAGCGCGCGCGCATACGTCTCTCAACGAGATAATTGGGACCCCGGCCGGCGAGCAGCGACTGGGCATTGTTGTCCACCGTTACACCATCGTTATTCAATTCAACACGCCGGCCATACTCCTTGTTTCGTTTAATATATTGAGGCTAATCTTACCGAGACGTTTCTTAGAACCAAATAATCCAGTTGCTTCTGCATCATCTCTTTATTTAAAGCACGTAGCTTCAATTTTGTACTTCAATTTATAAAGGATAAATAAATTTTAATATAATTTTTAAAGTAAAACTTATGGATTTTCTGTCTCAAATAGAAACAGTTGTTAGAATGTTTCTTGATTGATTTCTTAAAGAAAAGGTTGACTCTAATTACATAAATTATTACTACATTTTTTATTTAAGAAAACCTTTTACTTAATGAAGTATAAAATGAAACTCCAAAATTAATTGAGGTTTTCATATACATAACATACACAGCGGCGTAAGAAAATCTAAAATCTAAAAAATATTAGTCCAAGGGAAAAGCCTGGGAAATGCAATGGCTTCTGGTGGATATTGGTATAACCATCAAATTGAAAATATACAGACAAGTATATGTGTGTGTTAGGTGTCAGGTTTTAGAATCGCTATTGTTTTTATGGGGGAGAGGCATTTGATCTACAATGATATGATTTATTTCTTGCTGATTCGTTTTTTATTTATTGTATTAAAACAAATATGTGAAAACTATTCTAGCTTAAAGCTTAAGGAAATCTTTTTTTTTCCGAAAAATATAAAAAAATTACACTGATCAGGAAAATTTGGAATAGTACATGGATTTAATTTAAAACAATGTTTAAAACTATGTTAACCAGAATTTCACACTTTAATACATATGTTCTTTTTAGGTTAGGATTCAATTAGGTTCTAACAAGTTGGTTTTTTCTCTTAGTACTGAGAGGTGACACCATAACTTCATCGTAATATCAACTATCAGGGCAGATTCACGTCACAGAATTGTATGCTTTTTTACGCATCAGTGATAACTGCATAGACAAATGTAGAAAAATAGCAGCATAACGCTACTGCCTTCAAAAAGACAAAAGTAGCAGCATAACGCTACTGCCTTTTGTATGGTAAGTGGAGAGAGAAAGTGATTGAATTAGGTTCTAACAAGTTGGTTTTTCCTCTTAGTACTGAGAGGTGACCACAACTTCATCGTAATATTAAGTGTAAGGGCATCGTAACATTAAAGTCACAGAAATGTGTGCTTGTAACACCACTACTGAAATAATAGGCTAAAGTGAAATAGCTTTACATACTGGGTCGTTTTTGATGTTTTTATCACAAATTATTACCACTTCATATACTTTTTAATAGCAGACGTACCACATGTTCTTCAAAGTCAAAAAAACAATCCAACAGTTACTCAGCTTTTAGTTTATTAACAGATATCTAAATATAGTTTTAAAGATTTTAATGATTCTTAATAAATAATAAGCTAAAGGTTTTTAATACAGAATCAAGATATAAAGTAGATTGAAGATACACAATATGTTGATCTCACGGTCGACTGACTTACATACATAGAGCAATGTTATGGAGTACCAGAAGATGCTAAACACATTATGACTGATGCAGGATCAGTGCTTAAATAAATTCTTGTTCTTCGTGAATCTCTCATTCTTCTTAATTCACTGTAAGTTGTGATACTTCAGTGGAGTTATCTAAGGATTTAGTTTTCTTTCGTTTCTAGAAAGTATTCCTCGCGCACCTGAAATATCTAGTAGCCACGTCGTGTAGGTATCCGTAAAACTCGTGTGCACTCGGCGAGAGAGTATTTAGAAGGCTAAGCGGAGCTGTAAGGTGCAGATAAACGTGGCCGAAGTAATCCTCTTTGTGTAAAAATGTCCCCAGTGTCGCCCCCTGCCGGCGCAACTTTATTAAAAAGCACGTAATCCCAACTAGTGGACTGGGTAACGCGATTATACTCTATATAACAACTCAGTATGCCCGCCCTGATATGAAATTGAATTTAAATCCTCCCGTGTTTGTGACATCGACACAAATAATGCGCATCTGTCAATTTTGACCGCTACCTATGTTAATATTTAACTAAACCCTAAATCGTTTTTTAAATTAAATTTTTATATCTTTAATCGTTAAATTAGTTTTAGTAATTTCGAGATAATTCAAATTAATGATTGTTTTGGACTACTTTTTGTTAGTGCGAAAATTTTGACCTTATTTATCATCATCAACGTCATTTCAGCCTATCACTTGTCCACTGCTGAACATAGGCCTACCCCACAGATTGCCACAAAAATTTGTGGCTATAATTTTGGTGGGATTTTGCCATAGTTGCCACGCATGGCAGGCGGGTTGGCAACCGCAATTTATTTATTCAGATGTTCCAGGAAGATGCTGCTGCCTATCTCTTGGTTTTTATTTTCCCTCTGTCGACTTTTACGACACCCTCGGGTTGAGATGGGGTGGTAGATTCTCTTCAGCCGCTACGTTATTTATTAATTAAGATAAATTATGAAAACATTAATTCTACGCACATGACAAATAGTAAAATAACAGCTTATAATAGTCTCACCTCTGAGCACAGACCTTCTCTCATTTTTGAGAGGATTTTGGAGCTGGGAAGATGAGCGAGCCACGCCGCACTCTTATTCTAGTAAGACGTAGCCAAATATTTTTTATTTTTCAAACATGCAAGCTTACTCGTTATGTCTGTATAATTCTAAAATTGCAACTAATAATTTTAATAGCGCCTGCTCTAGGGATCAAAGCCAGGTCACTCCCCTATTGTTAAATTCAAAGCGTGCCGCTGATCAGCTTCGTACAAACGTTCGAAACGAACACACCTACAACGAAGCACGGCTCAACAATAATCTAAGCGGACGTCGCAGTGCTGTCAGTCGCTGATGCCGCCTTGAGATGAGTGTTTACCTTTTGCGTTTCTCAGGTTGCTTGCGCCACGGACAGTTCGTGATCGTGATACATCGTTATTTACCATCATAGCTTGATAATATAAAATTGATTCATGTAAAAAATAATAAGTTCAAAAACTAAGCCCGACTACTAAAAAATCACGCTCTAAAAAGTAAGAAATTAGAAAATATTCTCATCTGAAATTGTTATGTACAAACTATTCAATATTTATCGTCTATTATATAAACAACTTACATGTAATATATTTTAATGTATTTAATACATATTCATAGTGATGTTCAGAGGATAGACGTGGTCGAATGGCACCTACCCTAACGAAACAATACATTCTAACAGTAGTAAGCGATAATAATCTTTAGGGCAAAATGGCGTACGCATTTATAATAACGAATAATAAATACCTCTTAAATGCTTATGTATTTACCTATTTTTATTTGTAAACTAATTCATTCATAAAGAAGCCAATTAAATGTTTAATTCATAATTTAAAATAACTTCTGTTTTCCAAAAAATAAAGAGTGACAACCTTAGTGCTCCAATGGAGAGTATGTATCTAATTCAACAAATGGGCCTAGTTTCTATACAGCTTTAATATATGTACGGGTCAGCTTAAATGTTTTGGATTATTTATAAATTCACTCTGCGGTTTTCTAAGAAGATTTAAAACTAATTAGTATCTAGTTCACTTTGTCCAAATAGTCCCTTATTTTTTTGTCATTAATAAGTGTGTCATAATAGAGTGACCTTTGGACAGGCAAAATAAATAGGAGTTATCAGCTCCACAATAATAATTATTATTCATTTAAATGAAACTAATTTTTACGGATTTTATCGCGTTTAATGTTTTACTATTTATAACCCGACGTTTCGGGCGCTTTACAGCTCCCATGGTCACGGGGGGACTGAGGTGACAGTTGTCCCGATGTCATAGTTAACCCGGAGTACCTTCAGCTTTTAATTATTATTTTTAGTCCGATCTACGCTCTTTCTGCGTCATCAGCGACATCGGTACAACTGTCACCTCAGTCCCCCCGTGACCATGGGAGTTGTAAAGCGCCCGAAACGTCGGGTTATAAATAGTAAAACATTAAACGCGATAAAATCCGTAAAAATTAGTTTCATTTAAATGAGTAGTGTTCGCGTAAATATAAGAAATCATTATAATTATTATTGTAAAAATGCATAGGCGCTAACTTGTTTATTTATTTATTGTATGGGAAAACGTCGCTCTATTCTAGGATTTCCTCTGCATCGCGGGTGTATTTACAGACATAAATTGCACAAACAAAAACACCTAGACACAGAACCGACTATACAAATATTTATTCCATGCTGGTCTGAATCCTCACTGCACCAACCGAGCGTCACTCAGCTTAACCTCAATAAAGTTATTCTTACGCGGTCAGTTCGAATAAAGAACTTTCAAAAACCACTATTATTAAACTTATAGGGGTTTAAACAATATATTAATAACCGCATTATAACATGTTTGTGTCTTAATAAAGGTGCCAAACTAGCCACTAGAACTTCCACAAACATATGCTTTAAAGCGGTTGCTAGCCAACCTCGGGGTACCTGATGCACCGATGCTACCCGCTGCTAGTATTTGAGTGGTGCGGTACATTACCTTTTATGGGACACCCGTTAGGACCGAGGCTATGACAGGAACTATCACCTTTCTGAGAATACCTTAGAGGGCGAAGGCCGCAAGGGTCATTCGAGGGTATGACACCAAATATCATGATGCAGCATACTTACAGGTGATAACCCTTACTTGGGATTGGGAACCGGAATTCCTTGCGTCCATCAGTATCAGAGGCATTCAGAACTTCGGCGATGAGAGAAAAACAAAGTAACAGGCTATAAATGTCCCACTGCTGACAGGAGGCCTCCTCTTATTTCTTTAGAGGGCTTATAGGGCTTTAGAGCCCACCTCACCTGCACCTGCACACGGTGACTGGTCCGCACCCGTGTGCGAGTCAATTAGCAGCTTAATAGCCGGCAATAAAACCGCCGCGCCGACCGAGTCGGCACGGCTTAAGCCATCTGCACCTGCGGGTAATTAACCCGACACTAATGAGTGCAATTTATCGAACAATACAGCGACTAACGCACCTGCGCCTTCCTTCCGGGAATCGCAACCCATTGTTGGGCCCGCGGCCCTTTCGGACTCTGGATTCGACATGGACTACGAGGAGGAAGCCAGGCACGACGATGGCTTCACCGTCATCGTGAGAAAAAGCGTCGCGAAAAGGGATACCGAGCCTAACTTGGAAACCACATCGCTGTCCGCCTCACGGAACCCAGCAAAGAATGGCGTGTCAAACACACGCAAGCCGATTGGGAAATCGCTGCCCGCGCATCCCGCTGCTCGCGACTCTAAGCCACCGCCGCCAATTATACCATAAGACAAGGCGCAGTGGAACGATCTGTCAATATGGTTGACAAATCAGAAAATCAATTGCCCGTAAGCCCAGACTGGCAGTTCAAGGTGTCCGCGTATACCTAAGCACTGTCAGCGATTTTATGACTGTTACAAGCCATCTACGTGCAAGGAATATAAGTTTCCACACATACTCGCTCTTAGAAGACCGTCGACTCCGCGTAGTCATTCGCGGCTTGCAAAAAGAATTTGAAACATGTCACATTTTAAGTGACCTTAAAACTAAAAACATCCCTGTTTTAGAGGTGCATCGCATGCATCACCCCCATAACAAAAAAATATTACGATCTCGTTCTTGCCATCCCGGAGTTACCTTCGAAGGCAAAGAAATTTTCAATGTGAAATGATATGTGGCCTCTCAGGCCTGTCTATAGAGGCACCCCACATAACAGGGGCATCGTTGGTCAGTGCCACCGATGCCAACTGTACACAAGTGCAACCGATGCCAACAACACTCGGCCCGTAATTGTTACGCTAGACCCCGTTGCTTTAAATGCCTCAGGGATCATAGCACCGCGAAATGCGCTCGTACACCCGAGGCGCAAGAACCCCCTAGCTGCACACTACCGCGGGTGTGACAGAGCGCCGAAAAGTAAAAAGCGAAAGGGCGCCAAGAAAAACGGCCGTAGGATGGGCCCCAGAGCCTCCCAGCCTCAGTCTCCCGCACCAAAGTTGGCAAATAAACCCGCGCAGACAACCGTGCCCAAAACCGCATCAGCGCCTGCGCCCGCTCCGGCCGAAGCGAAACCCGGTCCCACTGACGGGACTACCAGGCCGAGCCAAAGCAGGAGCGCCGTATCGGCTTAACGCCTGGACTAAACCTCTGTCCATGACGCAGAAGAGCGTAGCCGCTTCACGGCCCGCGCCTCAAATCACAACGCCTAAAATTCAGGCTTCGTCAAATTTCGCCGCAGATTTCTCGCTAATTTGCGGCTTTATGCGCAGCAATAATCTTGCCGAACTTTCAAACTTAACACGCAAAATCCGCGAAGCAAAGTCTCCTCAAGACCGACTCATGGCTACCGTAGAGCACATGAACGTCGTCGACGCGATTTGGACGTTTCAATGCGCCTAAACATCACGCGCCGCGCCGTATATAAATTTTTAATTGTTACCAATGGCTCCCCATATAGGTAGAAATAAACCTCACTCTACGACTGACTCGTATTTTAACGCAAATGGTCTTAAGACGCAGTTAGTTGAAGTCGCGAATTTCCTTCGTGATCATAACATCGATGTTATGCTAGTGCAAGAGACTTTCTTAAAACCTAGTATGCGCGATTCTAAGATAGCCAATTACAAAAGCATCCGTAATGACAGAGCGACCGCGAAAGGCGGCACTCTGATTTACTATAAAAAGTCCTTCACTGTATCGCGCTCGATACACCCGACTTAATTAATATAGACGCTTCCGCGTATTAGGTTAGCAATGACCGGACACAGACCTTTTGTACTAACATTAGTATACCTCTTGCCATCCAGACAATATAAAAGTCAGATATAAAATCTCTATTAGATTTAGGTCGTTCTGTTTTACTTGCCGGAGACTTGAACAGCAAGCACGGCAGTTGGAATACCAACGTTAATAACACGAACGGTAATAAACTGTATGACTTAGCGGAGAGCCTTAACGTAAACGTTATAGCTCCCGAAATCCCAACCGACGCAATTAAATTAGCAGCCGGATATTCTAGACATGGCAATTTTTAAGTACGTGAACTTAGCAATAGACTCTATAGTTACGCTTCACGAACTTGAGTCGGACCACCGTCCGGTCATTTTTAAGCTGATGATTGAGGTAGCCTGTCGAGCGATAAAATCTCTAACGATTCATCTTAAAACAGTCATCAGAGAATCCTCCCGGACGGTTACGGTGTCGAGCGATCGACGCTGTAAACTGCCGGCGGACCTCCGACGCCTGATAAGAGAAAATAATCGCGCAGCTAAAGTGCACGATAGATATAGTACCGACGCAAATAGACACAGACTGATCCTCCTACACAGGTATGTTTAAGAGCGCTTATCTGAGTATAGCCAAGACATCTGGGACACTATGCTTGAAGAAATCGAGCCGTCGCACACTGTCAGCTGTCAGTGTGCAACGGCTCGATTTCTCCAAGCAAGAAGCTGTGTTTTTTGAGTGCCCCGAACACTCGTGTACTCATCAAGTGCACCGCTTAACAGAGCACATTTTAGAGAATTTAAACGACGAATTATTTTTCGATGTCGCAAAGGCTTTCGACAAAGTCTGGCACGACGGCTTGTATTACAAGTTGTATCCCACTAAAGTGCCGGACAGACTCGTGAACATCATACGAGCCTTCTTGTCCAACCACCTATTTCGATTCCGGGTAGAGGGAACGCGTTCTTCAAGGCGCCCTCTCCGAGCGGGTGTCCCTCAGGGCTCCTGCCTGTCCCCACTCCTTTTCTCGCTATACACTAGCGACATTCCTAGAGACCCGAAAGTCAATCTTGCGCTTTTCGCAGATGACACGGCCCTGTACTATTCCGACAAGCACAACGGCCGCATACCTATCCCCTGGGATACGAGCGTCAAATACCTCGGGGTCACTTTAGATGCAGCGATGTCGTTCGCTGCACACATAAAAAACGATCGAAACAGAGCGGCTTTTATCTCAAGCCCACTATATCCATTAACTTGCTCTTCAAGCTAAATGTGCTTAAGACAAAAACTTCGCCTCTATAAGACACGAGACCCGTAATGGCTTTTGCTTGTGTCGCTTTCGCTCACGCGACGGGCAATCATTTAAAAAAGTTACAGAGCGTTCAATATCGATTCTTGTGAACTGCCACCGGAGCCGGTTGGTATCAACGCAACGTAGACCTTAACAGCGACTGTTGCTCTTGTGCCGTTAATATCTGAACACTTAAGAGCATTATCACGGCGGGTTTTCGAAAAAGCCGCTGTTCATCCAAACCAGCGGGTGGTTAAAGCAGCAAATTACCGACCAGATAGAAACGCGACCGTACGCAAACGTCGCCCGCGAAACATGCTAGACGACACGGAAGTTTCAGCACCCCCTGATCACGATACGGTCAGTCACGATCCAGGCTACACTGTACACACAGCTTTAATATAACACGCACCTCGACGCGCAATACGATACAACCATGTTCGTGGGAGGTTCTCACCGCCCAGAGTTACCGACACACAAGTCGACAGTCCGAATGGAGGCCCGCTGCCTCCCTCGAACGGTCATTAGACGACTTAAAATCATTTGAGATATTCGAAATCGCGCAAGCACGCAGCGAACGCGACTCAGTCCGAATTTCGAGGTTTTTTTATTTAAGTATTTACGTTTGGGTCAAACTTAACGTGGCACGCGGACCGTTGGCCCGTGGGCACAATATCCGATGAAGCTGTAAAAGCCAAAAAGCCTAACAGCAATTACATCACCGAAAAAAAAGCTCTTATTTCTGAGACATTTTATCGTTTCAAGTCTAATGTCAGTAATATAACATGCAGAAGTATACAAGCTAGATTTTGAGTGTGGTTTCTCACATGTGAAAGCATCGAAGCATATTTTGGATCATCCCAACCATTATATTACAAATTCTTGCAAAAGAACACCGATTCCTACTGAAATTAAAAAAACATCCTAATTTCAATATCGAAGATGGTTGGGTACTGCCACCACTTGGGATCCTATAATTAATAAAATTAAATCAAAAACCAAGCATTCCACTGCAAGACTTCAAGACAACTTAAGTTCATTTTGATCGGACCAAAAATAATAATTAAATGCTGAAAGTAACGCGGATTAACCGGATTGTCCATAGGTGCTGTTATAAATAGCTAAAAATTATACGCGATATAATCCATAACATTCGTTTTATTAAACATAGATGATTTGTAATTATAATTCTCTAGTGTTATAAAATAGTTTTATTAAATGTGTTATATTCGCATAAATATAAGAAACCATTCCAAAAATGTATTTATCAGAGAAATATTGCCACAAATGGGATTCAGAATCAAGCCCCATAACTAATGCACATGCTTAAGTTTAAATGTACAAAAATAGTCATATAATTGTTATGATAAGTTGTTTCTATATTATTATGTGCATTCTGAAGTGTAACGTAGACAATGCCGAAGTGATTAGCAAGAAACTTCTTGTTTATGCTCGATTACACAGTATCACAACGGGAGCTTTTTAATTTTTCTTCTTTTTGTTGTATTCAGACACAAAATTATTACACCGCGAGTTCAAGCGCGAGTGGCGTCTAATATGCACGCGGAGTTGTCAGTGCCCGTATCTTGACACCCCGACAGACAGGAAACGGGGAGAGGTGGCACACTTCATTACTCGCACATCAAACAATCGCACAGCCGCCGCCATCTTGCCGGAAGTGACGTCACTGACGTGCCACCGCGATCGCTTTGATCCTCCGCAAAAATAACTCTCTAATTCCGTCCCTGCCTAGCCTAGCCGGTGTTTACATAGATAATTTAATTGTTTTCATGTCTTTTATGCTAAAATAAAAAAAAACTTCTGTTGTAAGTCCAAAGAACAATTTATTTATACAATTAGTACTTAAGAAAACTACAAAGGTATTTAAACTTACCTACACATTTTGCACGATTTGTTAAACACTGCTCTGTGTATTTTCAGTGTGGCAGTTTTCAAGATGGTAATTTTATCAAGTGCCGGTGGCGATAATATTTTCCGAGTATTAAAGTTTGGGTCAAAACAGACATAGTCGCTTTTGGAATCGATGAAGACGATGAACTGGGTCACGGATGAATGGGGCAAACACATGATGGCGGATCAATCAGTAGTTATATATTTGATATAAAGGACTTCGAAATCGTGAAAATGCACTGTTTAAACTGTCTGCAAAGTCGTAAAACCAGTGATGATAGTCGCCATCTGTTAGAGGGCAGAGATGTCATCATTATTCAAATTTTTTTAAGTATTTCCTAGAGACGACAATTTTGACACCTAATAAACATAATAAACTAATCACTTTTTATATAACAATATCAACTACGACTGTGTCAAGTTCTATAGATTGCAATTTTAATTCAATTTTAGCAATTCAAAGTATAGTATTCGTATACACATTGTTAGGGTGATTCTAGTTTTAATAAACTCGTGATATCGAAACTTAAAGGGTTTTTCTGATGTGGTTCCAGCATTCTATAGTTAAATTTCGTAGGGTGTATATCGAATTATATGTAACGTGACTAAATGCCCACTCTATAACTGCGTCAAGAGGGTGTGTACGCAATTCACTTTGTTGGTAAGAAGTACAAACTCTAATTGATGAAAACAGTTTTAGCAGTTATTAGGGATTCGATTAAACAAATAGTCAAAATATAAAACGTACCACTGCTTTTACCCCTTTAATTAATTAATGGTTAAGTTTCTGCTACTACTGACCTACTGAGTTATAAACTGTCCATTACTTTTCTTCAAGCTTTTGTACTTACTTTGATTACGTCAGGGATAGTGCAAATCCGCGTAACTAGCATTGGATAATTCCGCGTATCTGACAAATGTAGCCAATTTATGTTTTCGCGGGCAGTGCACGCAAGATTCTGATTTACAGTCACCTGTTTGACGCGAGTTTCGTTCGGCCAATAGAAAGCCAAGAATCGCCCAGTAACAATACTGCGTATCTACTGTCGACAAGTGTCAATACCGCGTATGTGGTCAGATGACATCGGGAGCGTATTAGTGGTTTATTTTTGTTGTTAAATTCAGTGTTTATTTAAAAAACAATCAGTAAAATATTAAGTAAGTATTAATGCAATGTTGATTAAGTATTTTCTCAATTGAATATAGGTATTGAATACTGATTTAAATTATTTTAAGTCTATATTTCATCCTAACGTTTCTAATGACTAGACTTTTTCCCAAAAAATAACAGAATATTATAATGTGAACAATAATTTTGGTTAAGCAATCAGCGGCTCATGAAAATACCAAAGATCTCCCTGAAAATTCACTTTATATCAATTTTGCTAAACCGGAAAATCAGGAAGAGCTTACTGAAGAAACTATAACTTTAGCTAACTGTGACACAACCAGTTTAAGTACTTTGGAAATTGGTGATCTAGACAATGTTTCTGATCCTACTATGACTTCAACTAACAATTTGGTATCTTCTATTTCCGAGGAAGATGTTCGTACTGATATCAATAATGCACTTGACTTTTTATCAGATGACTCTGTTGCTGACCCAAATTACGTTCCGCTCTCTGAAATAACAAATGTTGCATCGATTACTTCAACATTGACCGACAGCAATAATTCCTTTTTTGACGTGTTTCCTGAAAGAGATTTGGAACCTGAAGTTGTAATCGAGTCTACAGCAAGGAAACGAAAATCAGAGCAAATGTCTTCAAAGAGGTTTAGGAATACGAAGTTGAGAATGCTGGGACAAGAATACATAGGTTTTAGAAAGAATTGCGATGAAAAATTTTCACAAGACTCTATCAAAACTGCGCGAAAACTTGGAGAGGCTTAGAATTCAAGTAAGTGCTTAAGGAGTAGTGTAATTAACTGCGAAAAGTTCACAGATAGTGTACGATTGAATATTTTTAATGAATTTTGGGAGATGAGCTGGATAGCGAAGAAAATGTTTGTTTCATCTTTGGTAGATACAAATCTGACTAAAAGGAAAACCACTGAAAGGGCTGATACGAGACGAGGTATCACAAAAGTCTATTATTTAAAATGTAATAATCAAAAAATGAGAGTATGTTTAAAGACGTTCTTAGGAACATTGGAAATTAAAGAGTGGACAGTAAGGTAAATAAAAAACAACTATAAACCGGACAGAAAATGCTGCGTTGCCTACGTTGAAAGGGTTAGTACAAACATTTTTAAGAGCCCTGCCCAAATTGTCTTCTCATTACTGCAGAGAAGAAAGCACAAAATTATATCTAGAACCGATAATACAGTCAAAACGTGAACTCTATCGTATCTATGTTAAAGAGGTAACAAAAAATGGGCAAAAAGTGGCCTCCACAAAACTTTTTGAAGATGTCTTGAAAGATGAAAATATAGCTTTGTTTCAACCAAGAAAAGACGCATGTGATCTATCTTGTTCATTCAAAGTAGGCAATATTACAGAGGAAGAATATCAACAACATGTATCACGAAAAAATTTAGCTAGACAGGAAAAGAAGCTGCGAAAAATGGAACAATTCACGTAATAACTGCCGATTTACAAGCTGTGAAATTGGGTCCATTTTTGACAGCCAGCGCATTGTATTTTAAAACAAAATTGATGGTGCATAATTTTACAGTGTACAATCTAGGCACTAACAACGTAAAGTGTTATTGGTTTGATGAGACTACAACAGATTTAAAAGCATCAACGTATGCTTCATTTTTTGTCGATTATTTGAAGAAAATGATAGAAGAAAACCCTAAAAATGTCGTAATTTTTACTGATGACGGATGTACATCACAAAATTGAAATGTTGTGGTTTCAAACGCTCTTCTGCGATTGGCGATGGAAAAAAACATTGTCATCACACAAAATTTTTTAGAAAAGGGTCATACTCAACTGGAGGTGGATTTAGTTCACTCGATAAGTGAAAGAAACACCGAGAAATATTTATACCCAGTCAATACTCTTCGGTTACCAAAGAAGCTAGACTGAATCCATATGAGGTAGTTACGATAGACCACACTTTTTTTAAAGACTATAGTATTAAAAGTAATCTTATTTACGATTCAATCCGCCCTGGAAGAGGAACTGGTGCAAAGTGCGTGGTTGATATAAGAGTAATGAAGTATAATCCCAATGGCACAATTGAATACAAGCTTAACTACAGTGACGAATTTCAACTATTACCACAAAGGCTAAAAAGGATTAAGCCAGTTATTCCATCACAGCTCTTTAATGATAGATTGCCAATCTCAAAATCAAGATATGAACATTTACAACAATTAAAAAGTGTCATACCCATGGATTGCCATGAGTTCTATGACAGTTTACCTTATAAGGATAATTAATTTACTTATATGAAACTACAACTAAATGTTTAATTACAATATTTATTTTTTGGTATCTGATTATTTTTTTTAAATTTAAATGTATACGAGTGATATTATTCCTTTATTATTTAAAATACTGAGACATACAGTTTATTTTAGTTAGCTAGGAAGCTCTTATTTTGGTTATTAAATTTTTAAGTTTAAAATGTGTGATACTATTCCTAATAAGGTAATTGAGAAGGCTAATACAGGCTGTATATAACGTAACAGTTAATTAAACTGCTGTTGATATTACGAGTATCTTGTCATCAATGTTTGTATTCCATAGACATTTCAGAAAAAAAGTTGTTTTTTGATTTTGTTTTTTTTTTATTTAATCATGCTATTGTAAGAGATAAAGCTTATGAGCAGATTTTTTAAGTCATGTTTTGTTTTAGTTATTAAATATTATTTTGAAACATTATTACTTGATTAATTTCAATACCGCGGAAATTAATATATTATATCCATCTTAATAAGTTTGTGGTCAAATCAGATCCGCGTTATTGTCGTGGCGACTAAATTAATCACTCTAAAAGATATCTATTATTATCAATACTTGGAACACATAATTTAATACTCCCGATGTAAAGATGAGCCCAATAGCCATTGAAATAAAAAACTTATAAAGTTATAACCTTTCCCTGTAAAACTAGGTCTATTGTAGATACGCGTCTTTTACTTGTGGTATATTCGCGGTTTTGCACTATCCCCGACGTTATGCTAATACAAAAACTCTTAAATATTTACGAATTAAATAAAAAGTGTTCATATGTAATAAAACCTACAATTTTAATTGTGAACAGACCAAAGCAAAGCGGTGAATAGTCATTCACGTAAGACATTAGCTTTAAAGACTAGGTACAGATTTACAATATAAGCCGATCTAATCAATTCCCAAGAAAAAAATCCTGTCAGCATACAAGACATCGAACGGAAATGTTTTTATTGGAGAAAGTGACGGGACGAGCAAATCGTACACCTGATGATAATTGCAACATCTGCCCATAACAAAGACAGTGTCATTTCTGAGTTGAACCACACTGCGCCCACACATTGCACATTATTGCTTCACGGTAGAATAACTGCCCCATCTATATAAAAAATGGTGAGAAATATCATTTAATGTAAGAAACATTCAATTAATTGTTAAAAAATGTGTAAGAATTAGCATTTATATTTTTCATCAAATTTCTTCCGTATTTAATAATAAGAAAAATTTGACATCCATATTACAATAAATCGTCTAAACAATAAAACGTGGCACACACTAAATCACGTCGCCATTCACAACAGTGACTCCTACTAATCCAAAAAAAGTTTCGTATAAACTGTGTCATCTCCCATTACGAAACAAAAGGTATCCCTTAATTGACAGTAAAAAGAACCGAAAGACACAAAGGCGTTAGATGTCATGCCTTATCAACGGAATTAAAGAATATTATGTGTCCGTTGAAAGGATTACACAGGTGTCCACGCGGAGTCAGATGCAGGATAATAAATGAAATGAATCAAAAAAAATATTTGAATAATTTGTATCAGCTAAAGTAAAAGCATGTACTATTATCGGCATTAGTGTAAAAAAAACCCAATACTTTTTTAATCTCTTTGATGAAATCTTGCAATTGTCTCAAAGTTTTAATAGTATGTGCTGTAGTTATTTTAATAATATATCAAAAGACATTATGCTTACTACATTTAATGTATTCTCTAAGAAAATTATTATTAACTAAATTCAGAATTTTATATTATTTATTCTTATTGGAAAAATAAAGATTTTGGGTTAATCATCTTACGAATTAAAACATATTCGTTCATATTATCGTCAATATCCAAAATTATTGATTCATAATAATATTTGCATACACACATGATATTTACAATTCACGTTATCTGTTTTTGAGTTTATCTGTTATCATAGTAAATGTATGCCGCAAGATTTTTCATAAAGACTTAAACTTTCTTTCTAAAAATATAAACAAAGAAATTTCATGAGCATATTCTAATTACTACTGCGCGATGTATAAAACTAATCTTACCTTTTGTAAGAAAGGCTCAAGACGTTCAAAGCAATGAAAATCAACATGTTTACTTTACATATATTTTCTTCTTATGATCATAAAACAAAGCGAGTGAGTTACAAAGTGGCCACTGGCGTCTTAAGACAAAGGCAAAGAACAACAAGAAAGTCGACCGCCAACTTTCTTTTCCAGCAAATATTTTGTCTTTAAGTTTAAAAAATCTATTCGAGTTCATGAAAGCTGAAAGTAAAAGAAATCAAGACAGGTTATTACTAACATCCTCGTTAACATATATCAAAGAAAAAGACATGAAATAAACGTATATTAAGCTACAAACAATTGTTTGTAGAGACAAATAGTAGGCAGCACACAAATTAGTTATTATTGTGACTGTCTATCGCGATACAAGTGGTATGGAATGTATGCCATTAACCTCCATCAAGCAAAGTTCTACACGAATGTCATTTGCGATGCACTTTGTCTCGCATCTCGCGTTACCTGTCACAGCCAGCCATTAGCGCCGTGACCTCCCACGTTTCTAACTTACCCTATGAAACTTACCCTCACGTCTTAGATGACTACTAACTTATATCGTCAATCGATAGTTAGTTTATTTATCTTTATTGTACATATAAATAAGGTGGATTTTCGACTAAATTTTATTTTCAGTAGCGAAAAGGTACTGCACGTCCGCAAACGCCATGACCCAAAACTTCTCATTTGCTCCGTGATTACTCGCATCGGAGTAGCACTCCACACTCCATTTGCTGTGGTTGACATATGACATTTGTTATTATTAGTGAGTGTAGGTTACAGTAATTTTACGAAATGGAAGTGTTTTGTAACGATTTGTTTTCCGCTCCAGCAAGTTCCGAGATTTAATTAAGATTTCATCTATATGGTAAAAGCTACGTAACATAAGCTTAAGAAAATTGAATTTTTGGTAGTTACTTCATAAGTACTGCCTTCCTGGACAACTTAGACTACATTATTACCAAACGAATTACTTTTGCCGATTAAATGTTGTGTAGTGACAAAACTGACTAGTTATTTATCGTAACTGATAGAATGACTAATGGAGACCTTTAGGAGAAAAGTTCGCAGTTCAAACTCGAAAAAATTAATATTCAAATCTATAATTTTTTCACATCTCTAAGTATTGGTACTGGATGCATCCAAAAAGTGCAGTGCATCGCAGTTTGAGACGTCTGGCACCTTAGACGCTTCTGCCCGTCACCAGCCCATATATTTTCTGTCCTACATTTTTGATATAATTATTCCGACATCTGCCGGAAGACATGAGATTTTCCAGGCATTTCCCTTAGTCGACTCCAATGACGCTTACGAGATGAGACGGGGTGTCAGATTTTTTATAACACATGCGGTGTCACCCAGAACATATCCATGTGGCACAACACTGCGCCCTTCACCCTGAGACATCAGTTCTTAAGTCCCACATGCCCAGTGATTACACTAGCTCTCAGTGCCCTTCAGACCGAAACACAGAAATGTTTGCACACTACTGCTTCACAGCAGAATAACTGGCGTTTACTAAAATATATCAGCGTGATAAGAAAGGGATGCTTAGATAGTTTGGAGGAGGTGAGGTAGGATATATGAAAGAAGATTGACGAAACAGTTTTATGAGGCGAGTGTAACGGGGCAATCCGGTAAGAGTGACGTAGGCAAGCGTATCACGATCAGATCGTAGTCGTTTAAAGGAAAGGCCATGTCAAAAGTGCCCGCAAAAAGCTCGTCGGGAGTGAAAATAGAAGAAGCGGAAGATGTATATCTGGATCGAAGCAAGTGGAAAGATGTAGTCTCTGCCTATCCCCCTATCTCCAAGAAAAAGGCCGACTGTATGTAAGTGTGTATATCCTATATATATATATATTTTGTAAACCGCTGTCGAAGTTGTTAGAAGATGTCGCTGTAGTAGAGGTTCAGCTAGTAAAATTAAATCCGAAACCAACCTACTTGACTCTGCAGAACTCCACTGTAAAGAGTAAAATGACAACACATAGATTATAATTTCTTTCCCAGACTCTTTAATACTTTAAGCCTTCGAAAGAGACTATAACACTCATAACCTAAAGGGAAAATTAATAAATGGCATCCAACACCTCGGGCGCACCCGTGTAAATTGCCAAAGTTGAACGTAATCGTTGTAAAAGTGTCGGAAAAAAAGAGAATGACTCCGCGTGACATGTCCCCGTGCAATTCGAATAACAATATTCGGTCGCCGCAGGAAATGACAATTATTTTTGGTCCAATCCTTACGGACGGAGAATGGATCGTCTTTCACATGCGCAAAATACCTTGAAGTCCTTTGTTCCCGTGGACACGACATGGCGAGACAAAAAAATATCCATTCACAAAAATAGGTTAGTCGCGAAATCTATACGAGTATATCGATCATGTTCGTTGGTTTATAAATATAAACTGTAATGCTCAAAATATAATGTCTACAATGATTTGAAATTTTACTATCAGATAGGATATCACCTTGATTTAGTAACGCACATTGTAAACCGCGCCACCATAATTCATTGATAAATTTTAGTTTCACAACAAAACCTGAGTCTAATATGAACCACTTTTGAACAGAAGCTCTCTAGAAATCTACATAACTGCATATATCCATAATATACTACTACTATAATATAGTATATACTATAATATACTATATACTATAATATTATAAATGCGAAAGTAACTCTCTCTGTCCCTCTACCTGTTTGTTATCTTTCCACGGCTCAACCATTGAAGCGGTCTTGACGGAATTCGACACAGTGTTAGCTTGCGTCTTGGAGACGGATAGAGGATACTTTTTAATCCTTAAATCAAAGAGTTCCCATAGTATTTAAAAAAAATCTATAGTCACGCGGGCGTAGTCGCGGGTTCAGCTAGTATATGATAATACTCTCCATTGTATTGAAATGCGAACATAATCATAGTGTAAATAACTATCATTATTTGATACGATACGCTAGAGAAATATAAAAGGGCGATAAAAACATTAATTACATATTGAATCTCTAATTGTTTTAAACACGTCCATTAAGAAAGAATATTCAACTAGAAGTTACGTATTAAAAGTAGTTAATATATGTAAGACGGGCGGCTCAAAATAAAAAAAAATGGGCAATGGAACAATGCCACGCTGTCTGGCAGTAGACAGGTATATGACGGGGCACATTTTATTGGTTTTCCGAAACATTCCCTGCCCTATTAATAAATGAGTGGCGGAAAAAACTCGTAGAATCCATTTGTCAGGAGTCCAGTGATTTATGGGCAAGGACTTTTGGGATTCCTAGAAGAAGGTGGTGTTTTGTTCTATTTGCTTACCTGTCACTTTGATTTAGAACGGGAATAGTTACTTTCGGTCTCGACACTTGAAATACCTGCGACAGTTAAATTATTGAATTTATTTATTTCTGTTAATTTAAGCTATTTTGGAGATACATATATATAATTTGAGACATATTTACTGTAAAAATAGAAGGATATAGAAGACTAGGTGATGCCCGCGACTTTGTCCGCTTTGATAAAGGTTTTTTTAAATAACTCGAGGGAAGTATTGGATTTTCCGGGATAAAAAGTATTATATATCTGTCTCCAGAATGCAAGCTATCTCTGTGGCAAATTTCGGCACGATCGGTTCAGCGATTAAAGCGCGAAAATGGGACAAACAGACAGAGGGACAGAGAGAGTTACTTTCGCATATGTTATTTTAGTATGGATTAATAATATTAAAATATTTTATAACACATTGAACTAAAATATAAAAAGTAATTGATTAATGTAAATAAATGTACTCGCATATTCTATACCACCTTAAATATTAAGTACATACTACAAAATTATCAAGGAGGGATTAAGCGCAAACATGTTTCGGCAGCTGGCAATCATGCCCATTTGAAAAAAAAGAGAACAACACCCTATCATCCGAATCAAAATTTTTCGAATACTTCGTATCGGCACCATGAGTCGTCGAAATTCTTGACGAGTGGTCACATAATTTAGTAGAGACCTTGTTAGAGAGGTAACACATTATAATATTAATTTGTTCTCTTCGAATAACAAGCAGCGTTTTAACGTTACCAAATGGTTAAACTCAGACTCTCGCTTTACTTAAAAATATTTAAAATAATATATTTTTCTTTCTTCTTCTTGTTCAAGTGCTTTTAAACTTGACATGAACACGGATGGCTAAATAAAACACAGTTAATATGATAGTAAATGGTCACTATATGATTTTAGATATTTGAACTTCTAGATTCTTAATCGAAACGCGATGAAATGGACCAGTAAAAACTAGAAACTACATTATTGAGACCACCCCTACAGATTACGATGCAATGTGTTGTTGCAAGAAATCAGTTCTTCAGTTCTGTTCACTCACCGTACGAAACTCAGCAGTACTATGGTGTTACTATAAGCTGGTATTCTATAAAAGAGTGATCGTCAGTTCCTCGATCGTGCTATAATAAAATTAAAAGAATTTCTAATCTTCTATCTCTAACACAAATTTCTCGCCTAAGTTTATTAATATGAGTGTCAATATTCTCAAATATTAAAAATAAAGTAGAAAGACGGCTCATAAAACGGAATTCCCTTTCTTCATGAGCTGGACAGTTCATAGACTGTTCGAATTATCGATATAGCTTCGTCACGCCGATACGATCGATACGTCGGCGGTATCACACCGCGATCGCCCCGCGAAATGTGCTGACCTCACGTAGGTGTTACTTATCGAACGATATTGGGAATATTCCTTCCGCTCTGGTATTTTGATTGCGTTCACCGTCGCCTTTCTTGCAATATTACGAAATAACTTTATGTAAGAGAATCAACACAGAGCATTAAGGAATGCTGCAACCTTTCATGTATGTACTTAATGTGTTTTTGTAGCTATACGTGCGATTCTCAATAATGTAGTTCGCACAAATATGGCTTATGCTCCAACACAGTACTTCAAGAGCAACAGTCCCCGGAAGCCCATTGTTCGATTTAACACCAAAAACTGAAGGGCGAGCGAAATCTTTACTTTAATCGAAAACGTTTCAAATTTTACACAGACAAAAAACACCGGCTAATCCGCGGCCCCTTTGATTTTAACATTGAGCTGGGAGAAGAACATATTTGTTTCTGTAAGAATATCTTTAAAAAGCTTTGGATTATTGATTTCTTCGAAAAGTCGTTGGGCCGTAAGGATAATGTTCCCTTACAGCCCGGGAACGAATTATTCGCTGAGGGATAAACTCGCCTCTAATTTCGGAAGATATTTCTCAGCCTCGTGATCGGTAATCCGAGAAAAAATTACCTGAGCACAGAGAGATTTCCGTTCATCCCGACATCTTATAAATAAAGCAATATGGACTGTTAATTAAACTGTATTCAAATTAATTTACTGCTTAATAATTTTAACAACAAAAATTTAAATTTAGGTGTAGGCCCAACTGGAATGCCTTCATAAGTCCGATTACAAACTGCACAATTAATGATTCTGACACAAAAAAGAAAAATTCAACATCGGATCCTTAATGAAATAAGACGAAGCGTGATCGATCAAAATAATAATTAATAATAGATCGGCTTCGAGTGCCGACTGTGATGGATCCCCGCACTTAGTCATCGCGTTTAATTAAAAATGGCGGCGTAAATTAACGGTTACATTTGAAATTTTAGAGCCCGTCTTGTCATTATCACGTTGCTCACGTATTTGTACTTGTATGTCAAATCCATTGTTGCACAATCCCTGAATATTATAATAGGGATGGCAACGTACGAGTCTCGCTAAGAAAAGTGCAAAGATCAAAACCATTATGCATAGTTTTATATATATTATATATTCTTTCTTAATAGATTACAGATTTACCTATAAACTATTTTATAGCGGTACCAAATTGTTTTTTTTTACATACGTTTACATAAATATTGAAAAAAAAATAAGCTTATTCTTAAGTCGTAATGGTAAATAGTCAGTGACCTATAGATACCAGCATCCATACTCAAAAAAAAATCATGATGTATTTACGTTGCCACAAATGAATTCTACCACGAGTGGACAGCGAGTGCTGCGATATCATTTTAATCATTAATGTCTTGAAGACACAATTAAGCGCTGTAACACAGGGTGGTTGTAAATCATAGAACATTTGACCCAACTATAATTGAATGATATTATTTTAAGTAAATTATATAATTTTATCTTGTTTTGTCCATTCTTTTAAAATTATTGTACGCATCCGCGTACACAATGACCTACCATAAAGTAAAGTAAGAGTTTTTAAAATAAATTCTCACGAAAATATTGAAATGTCTTTTGTAAGAAATAAATATATTTCTCATAATATACAGGAAACACTGTTTTAAAAATCTGAAACACGTATGGGTAAGTGTTTTCAGAACTAGCTCTCTGATCAACCAATAAAAATGAAGGTCAGTTTGCGACATAGTTTTCAGATTTTAGTTGTTGCAATAAATTACAAAAAAACTAGTATAATAATCGTCGTCAACCTCTTAAAAGTTCATTGCGAGATGTAGCCGCAGACGGCGATGTGATTACCAGTTTGCTATATAAAATAATTAATGCTACTTTATCATCATCGGCTTGTTTTCTTTTCATTTCTTTCTTTTGCCTTTGCACTGCAAATGCTGCTTCCCATCACCAGTCTGTGAGATTGTGAGCATTTTCTTAGGATTTTTCCGCCATCTGTCGGTTGACAATCTGGCATATAGAGTTAACATTTGGAGGAGAAAAAACTGGTATATTGCTCCTTTTTACTTAATCATGATGATCAGAAGCACGTAAATATATCCCAAGTCTGACTTTTTATTTCCTTTTTCTTTCTTATATTGATTAATATATAATATGTTTATTCAACCGTAAGTAAGCACACGTTTGCTAATATCGTGATGACATTTTAATTTAATGAGATTTATTCAATAGTCTAACATTTTTTTCGTAATTCTTACTTAATTTAACAAAAATCAAAAATATCATGCCAAATGCTCGCGCTAAGCCACCTAATTTATAAATTATTCTATGACTGCTTTTATGGTCGCTTATTGTAAGATAACTGTAAGGTCTTAAAAGGTCACTAATTATCACTTTATTTTTAGGAGTCAATTCAGCCTTCTTTAAACTATATGAAAACAGACGTGACGAAGTGTACCTACATGAGTGTGCGCGTCTCTAGGCACTTCTAACACTCCACTCATTTTGGTTTTACTATTGTCGGATGAAAATATGAATTTCAGAGCATTGTGTGGTAATTGATTTAAGATCTTTCATATTGTTTACTTTCTATTTTAAAATATGTTCCTGTACAATAGTTTTAGATCCGAAATAAAATTACTCTCAACTCAACAAATGTCTCATGGATTCACTACATATGCTTTTAAATCAGTATTTTTTAATAAAACGTCATGTGCATAAACCATTACTAATTTTAATATGAAAGGAGGAGTACTTCTTCAACATAATTACGATCGCAAACAAATGATTGTCATTAAGTTTTCTATCAGTCAATTATCGATTAAAGACAACTGTGAGTGTTAGCTGCAGTTACATAATTGGATTAACCGATGGGCCGATAGTGAGTTTAATTGCGGTGCGCGCGCGCAGCGTTGATGGACGCACGCCGCGGGGCGCCCTCTGTGTTTCCTGCACCGCCCGACTATACCGAGATGCTTAGCCTGGATGTGGCCTAGGACTTTGTTTCTTTTATATACTTTTTTAAATATTATAAGCACATAAATATTTTGGTCATAAATATTTTATTAAGCACGGTTGACAAAGGAACAAGTGGTATACCTGAAGGGATGTGGTCAGTAAGGAATTACCCATCTCACTAGAATAAAGATGCCGTTGCATTATCACTTCCGTGGATTGTAGAATAATGTTCGCGGTATACAGCTTTACGCTGATTATCCGAAAGACAGGATTACAGCATGCAGTTTTGCTGTATCACGTGTTACCTCGATCTTTTTTTAATTGAAGTAAGTGACGAGACGAGCTAGTCGTTCGCCTGATGGTTAGATCCTCTTAATAATTCGTTTATCGTTTCTTTAGTCCCATATGCTCTTTCATATGTAAAGCGGTGTGGTGACAGCTCGTTTAAAGAATACTACCACTCCATCTCATCCAATGGATCTCGTAAAAGGCGAGTAAGGAATTAAACTGCACTGTGCACCCAACAGCGCATGGTGGCGATGGGCTCACCACCTATCACACCAAGTGCATTATATTGTTTTGGTGAAACGTGGATTGTGGCAGTCATCAGTTTTTAGCAGTGAGTGCCCAGTCTCTGACTACCCCTTATGGGATACAGTCGTGATCTTATGTATGTATGTATATGCTCTGTCTCGTATACACTGAAGCGAACTTCAGTACCCTTCAATCCGAAACACAGTGTTGGTGGTAAGTATCGAATGACTGGGACAGTAACATTTTTTCTCGTTATTGTTGCTTTTTTAATAGCTAGAGAATCTGGAGAGATCTCGTTTGTCTTAATAGGTTTCTGGTCAACTACAGTACAGTTCAAAATCCTTATGTTAAGATTAAATTATCCGAGTTGATGCTAGTAAAAATCCAAATACAACAAATCAATTATGCAACCTTTCTCTACATTGTAGGCTAACATACCTACTACTATATTTTCTTTTCATTTTATTTTATACTTTATGGCATCCTATTTTCCACCTATAATTTATTACGTCGTTTAATTTCGTTCCTTTCATATATGCGGAAGAATAAATAATTGTTTTGTTGTTTCCAACTAAAATTCATTGTCATTATGTACGGCACCTTAATAGTGTTTTCAAGAAACATTAGTAAAAAAAAACAAAATCGTCGAAAATTAGATATTTGGAGGCCAGTTTTGTACAGTACATTTTAATTTTGTAAGGCATAAATGTAAAAAAATATTTTACTTATTAAACAAAAATATTTCTACAAACGAATCGAATTACTAGTTATACGACTTTAAATATATTTTAAACTTAACGGAAAGATTTCTAAGAAACTTTTTAACAGGATAAACTGTAGAATTAGATTATTTATCAACCAGAATAACTTTAATATTACAACTTAAGTAGCTGTATTAAAGTAATATCCACAGTATGAGAGTGGGCGAATGCAATCTGCAAAGCGGCGGGAGGTGTGCGCGATCGAACTAATGATAACGGCCGATCGACAGATTATTACATTAAACTCGGATGTTTTATCATCCCGCAGCACTTCACACCTCCAGCAAAATTTAGTCCGAAGTATCACGAACGTCTTATTGGATTCCATGCATTATTTGTTTTTTGTAATGAGATTTCGACGCGAATGATTTTGTCGATTCATTTTGGTTATACATATACGAGTACATTCGAAGAAGTTTGTGCTGTTAGACTTTTATAGATTTGTAGCCCTTAGCGGTCCCGGGCGGGGGCCCGATAGCTGCTTACTCTTACTAGCCTATAAAAGCATTTTAGCTAGCATTGAATTCAAAACATTATCCTATTGTATACATGTCAAACTTTGAAGAATCGGCGAATTATGTATTGTGAAGGCTATAATTCCATTACAATAGTCGCCATGAGTGTCAATGAAAATGCAAAACCATTACACATACTATTCACACTTTCTTGCATGCAAGAATCTGGCTGTTACGAGTACAAGCTGAAGCACGTAAATACGTAAGCTCGACTGGAGAAATACCGCGAAAAATGGCAGCATAACACTTATATATTAAACATATATTACTGAATGCTTTATTACTGAGACGACGGTCTGCCCTATTGATCAGAACCTGACTTCTACGTCACGGCTCCCAGGGTCAAATCCCAGCCGCAGTCAGCAATTTTAAAAAAACACAAATTGTTGCATGTTGCGTCCGTAGGTCAGAAGATTTGTTTTTGATTTGAAGATTTGTTTTCGCTTACATTTGTGATTAATTTCCAAGAGTATTAGAAATTTGTCGCCGTGGTTGACATTCGGACATTATACTCAATTATTGGCAAAGTGGCGTTTCTCAGTCAATAGCATCGATATCTGCGACAACAAACTTTCACCTTAATTGTTTATGCGTCAAGTACAGTTTTACATGCACAACATAACCAGACGCAAAACCAACAATTTGTGTTCTTACACAAACGTTGTCTCCGGCTGGTACTCTCAGTACCGGGGCATAGAAAGTCAGATAGACCAATAGATCAGATAATCACTAGGCCAAGCGTTCGAAAGTAACCGCACTTGCCATGTTGACATGCCACTCCTTCAAAAAAAACAATCCAATAAAAAGTTCTCACACTAACTTAATTTCGATTTATGCGATGCTCATTGTCGTTCATAAATTCTAAATTTAAACTAGACTATATATAGATATATAGAAGAGCAAAATTGCATTCCTTAACTGTTATGAAGATAAAATTAGGTATTTTAGATTGATATGACGACGAACCTTTGCAGTAGTAACCGATGCAGTAGGTACTAATTAAAAGTATAAAATACTTTAATTTCGTTGCCAAATTAAATTTATCATCATTTCAACCTGTCCAGTCCACTGCTGAAGATAGGCCTATAGGTTTCTACAATAGTTTGTGGTTCTTATTTTGAGGGGATTGTCCTATTGTTGCCACGCTTGGCAGGCGGGTTAGCAACAGCATTTTATTTAATTAGATGTTCCAGGAAAAAACCTGCGGCCCATCCCCTGGTTCTCATTTTCTCTCTGTCGATTTTTACGACACCCACGGGACGGGATGGTAGATTCTCTTAAGCCTTACCATACATAATTTACAATTATTTAATGTTAAGTTTAAAAGTTTGTTAGTTTTCATCATATAACTTCTTTAGTTTCATTCATTCATAAATAATTACAGTCACGCCTTCTTCCTAAATAAAGGGTAGGCAGAGGCCACACAGAGCTTACTTTTTGCCCCCGTGGGAAACAAGCCGTGACGGCTGCCGAACCACGTCGCCGCCCGTTCGTTCGTTCGTTCTTTGGTTGATGAGTTGTAATTTAAAGTCAAAATTATTATTTCTATTTTATGGTATAAATATGAAACTTTTAGAAATAATGACTGACAACTAATAAATGTTTGTACAAGAAAATTGTAATCATTGGCGTTTTTGCGTGACAAATTCTTTAAATTCGTCAAAACAAAGTCTGATATAGATACATACTCGTACATAAAATTCATATACATATATAAACGTTCCAGCTATGTTTTAGTCGCTGTGTGATTATTTTTATCTGGAATCTGCCATAAAAAGGGCTTCAAATAAAAACATCTAAAGTTACAGAAATGTGGCACATGACGTTTTAGTAATTTCTCACACCTAGGACAAGAAACGACACATTTAACATCGATTTTTAAAACCATTTTAATATATTTGGTTGATAGTAGGAAAAGTTGAAGAAAATAATGAAAATAGGTCTATACAGCTATTGCCTGCACGAAGTAAGTAATAAGTCAATATTTATTGGTGCCGTATGGTAGCACGATAAAGACTCTTCAGACTAACTCGCAATGTGAAATATCGCAAGAGATGCCAAAGCGAAATGCCAGCAAATCCTGGAAGCATCTGACATACGGCAGAATTCTTTAAATTTGGAAGAGGGCAATCCATCGGGTGATTCCTTACGTGCTGACGATGAAGATATTTCGTATTTATATATTATTTATGTATTATTATATATTCATAACATAATTCTGTTTATTATAGTTACTAAATATGGGTTGACTGGGAGATACTTCCTAAAAAGATTACTGGTGGTGGGATTCCTATGCAGAAATCCGTCTATGTAAGTACCACCGCAAGACCAGTTATTCTGCCGTGAAGTAGTAGTGTACAAACATTGCTGTTTCGGTATGAAGGGCTCCTAGAGCTAGGGTAATCACACAAGTCCGTCGTTAATATAATTTCTATGTAAAGTAAGCAAAAATATTTTAAATATATAAATACTAGACATAAATGTGAGTAACTTTTTGTATTTTTAAGGGTAACAATCATGGTGTCAATGAGCATACAACCCTACTGATGTTAAGTAATCAATGTGAGACGCCTATATTCACCCTCAATGAAGAATCAAGTCGTAGGTTTTTATCGCCCCTGACAAATAAGATAGAAAGCCTCAACGGTCATTGCCAATAACTGGTTCGCATTACTTACCGTAACTACAGCGTATCTCGAACAGATAGATTTGTTTTTAATTCCTTCAAAAACTTATCCAAGTCAAAATTAAAACTGCAGGAAAATTTCTCGCCAAGTTAAAGTCAAATAAATATTTATATATATATAGTATATATATGCAAAAATATTTAAAAAAAATAAGTGTCATGTAAGAAGTAACTGAAGTAAGCAAATCGAATAAAATGCAGTTAATTTGAATATAGCAGAACGAAGTTTTGTAAAATACAAAATATTCTGTTTAAAAATATTTTACATACATATTATATTTTTACAAATAAAAAAATAAACCATCTACTTTCACTCGTTTTTATTGCAATTGTTTGATAATAATGATGTTTTATTACCTTATTTTTAAATGATATGACGTATATGAAAGTTTTTTTAATTTTAAAAACTGAAAAATGTTGTAGTACCTACCTACCACATTTTTCAATTTCTTATGTAACCAAGCAGTAACTGATTAAAAATTACTACTTTTATTTCGGTTTGACGGGCTAGTGAAATTGCTAGGAATATGACTTAATAATTGATGACTCAGTGTGGTGAGCGCAGTGCAATTCCACTCACGACTTTGCACTGTTATGGGTAGGCGTGGCACTTATGATGAGGTGAACGACTTGTCTGGCTCTTCATCTACTGCTATTTATATTATGGCTCTTATCGGCAGGCTATCATTACTTACAGGTAAGCAGGATAAAGGAGTTCTTTCATACTTCATACAAATTTTTGTATTATCATCCTGGTTAACAAGATCCGAAAATTTAAATGTCAAAAATCTGCCTAATTTCATTATATATCAGTAAGCATAAAAAAAAAGATAGCGTAAAGTGTTAATGAATAAAAATGTCCCCATAAAATAAAACAAAAAGACAGGAGTTAACATATTCATTGATATATTCAATAGTCCTAAGTTGAACAAGTTACTAGGAAACAAAACTTTTCAAGTTCTTCTGCGTAATTATTTCGGGAGTACGTAAGACTCTCCCTCCACCTACGTGTTGTTAACCATGACTACTAAATTTTATATTATGGATTATTTAAAAAAAAAAATGTCTAACTATCATATCTGAATAAAAGTAGTAATATAGTTTTAGACACGATTGAATAAAATAGATGTTTATTCAGTAGTGTCTAGTAATCAAATACAAATTAAATTCTATAATTACATCGGTCTGAGAGGAGGTCTGGTTAAGAATTCTGTGTACGAAAAAAACAAGTCGATTCAAATTATACTTGTGAACATATTTTCGTAAAGCTATTACACATACAGGGTATAGGGTATATTCTTGACATGCTCTGTTAACCTCTTATTGGATCGTTAAAGTTTGATACGTTTAACCAAATAATTTGATGTAAGTTTTACTCTGTAAAGAAGATAGAAACATGAAAAAGTAACGTTATTGATCTGCCTGCTGGACTAGGATCGAATGAGCTGATTAGCGGGCGCGACGTCGATGAATAGCCGATGGAGGGCGCTGTGGCCGACGCCGAGGGCCGACAAAGGCCCACGCACGCCATCCGCAGACAATCCGCCGAGTATCGATCTCCCGCGACCCTTCGAACGAACGCCGAGCCTAGCACAATGCCGCGGCTCTTTATTATAGCATCTCACATTGTTGTCATTGTTATTATTATGATTCTTTACCGCTTTCCATTGTCGGTCGGCGTTGTGGCGGTGCTTTTTCACGGCCCGCGTTTAGTCTGGGCATTGGGAGCGACACGCTCGCACGTTTAGTCGCGGAAAACGAGTGTTTTCCTCGCGGAAAATTTGTCATTTAGTGCTTTATTGTGTAATTTAGGCTCGTGCGCACGCAGTGCGGTAGATCTAAGTGGAACTTTACAGTCTCATTCTGTCAACAGCTGATAGCGTTGTATTGTATACGTATAAGTATGTACTTATATATACAAGTATTGCCGTGTACATGTATTTTGTGATTCATGTTTAGTGTTATGGATGTACCATTATGTGTATAGTGTTATTAAAGATATTCTAGTTTCATTTAGAATAACTCTAGAAGTAAACGAATTTGGCTAAAAGCCCAACTACGAAACTACTAAACGAACGCCGTTATTTCTTCTAAAGTACAATTATTGTATTAACTAGAAAAAATAGACGCTACTTTGTTGAATTTGCCTCATATTCCCATGACAATTGGTGATTTTTTCCGGTTTCTTATTAGAATATATCGGTAGTCAGCTGACGACTCATTATGGTTGTGAGTTTTTGCTCAATACATTTCGCAATATTTACATAATTACATTTTGTTTAAACAAGTTATATGTCATATTTGCAGTTCTTATTTCGAATATCCTTGATATTGAACCAGTTGAGATATAAATTCAATGTGTTATAACTACTAAGATATTTTATAATAGAGTTACAACGGGGCAGTTACGCTACCTTTCTGTTTTGTGTGAAGCAAAGTGAGTTCTGTCCGACAGTGGTGAATGCAAAATCCGATTTAATAACTATGTTAATGAGCAAAAATATCACTAGCGTTATTAAATGACTAAAAAGCGCAATGACGCTTGATGTACATTGATAGAATACACCCGTATACCGAACCGTGGTACTCGTTGCTCAAGGGCTGGACGCTTTAATTAAATTTTGTAGTATGCGAGCGGCACGGGTTCGATCCCTTATGCTGGCACCCCTAAAATTGCAATTTTAAGAGCTTATTTACCACTTGCTCGGCGATAGATTAAAAAAACCTGCATGTTTACGAAATAACAAATATTTCGAAGACATGAAGTGCGTCAGCCAGCACTGGAGCAGCGTCACGGATTTTTCTCGGCTCCTGAAACTATTGCACTATTAACCGCCTATACAGCAGTGGGACAGTTATAGGCTTTTTACTTTTCCTAAATATTCCTTGTGATTATAAGAGTTATTGGCGATAAGCGACATCTGTCAAAGTTGACATTTTACTTTTATTTATCTAGAATAACAAGGCATTTGCGCTTTTCACAGAAATCGTGTTAGGTCAGAAACAACACAGAAAATATTAGCAAACATAAAGTTATTACCAGAGTTATTGTATATACAGTGACTCTCTATAGACAGTAACTCTGCATAAAAATTATACTATGCAAATACATTAAAACTATGCTAATATCCCCGATCCCTCTTATCCCTAACTTGAGTATTTTTAATTTATATCTATTTTGACTAAAAGACACCCAATGAAGAATACATCTATTTTATTTTTTTGGTTTTAATAACTTGAATTATTTGAAAAACATAATCAATATAAATATTAAAAAAACCTATAAATATTACTGGCAATGTGTAATCGATTCATTTTTCACCAGTTCAAGATTTACATTTACCGAATGACTCAGCAACGGATTCATTAAATAAAGATGTTTTTGATTTAGATTGATATGAAATCTCATCCAATGGCTTTCATCAATGCGTGTAATTGCCCAGTGTCAGAGGTCTTCCATGTTTAAAACTTGCGCTGTCTATTTCTTTTCATTCTATAATTGTTTGCCGATGATGCTGAATATTAGCATATTTTTTTAATTTTCCTTAGATCTGCAGCATTAGATGCGACTATTATTAAATAATTATTGCTAAAACAAATTAAATGAAAAATAAAAATAAAATGTTTGATGTATATAACATCAAGCCAATATTCATAATAGAATATTCATTAATACGCTGAAATTACATAAGAAACATTCTATTATATAATTACACAAACATCTGTAACATTCATTTCAAACTTCTCCATCTGAGTTTTTTCAACGTGATCCTCATCGCATATATAACGAAAATAAATAAAATAAAATAAAATATAAAAGCAACATAGGTAGGCTTTTATTTATGGTGATCGCGCAGTACCTGGTCACTGGTGGGTTCTGGATTCAATCTTAGTCATTTGTTCAACACAAGTGATTAGTTTTTGGCGTGGGCGCACTGTGACCCCTCAATCTTCGGCAGTGTCACATCCGAGCTCATAACAAAGGCGATAGGTACGTAAAATGTTAAACAGAACTGTTTAACATAAGAAGCCTTGGTTCTAATTTTCTAGGCAGACATCAATATGCATAAAATGTGTCATAGTCATTATAATTACTATAAAAGTTATTAAATTATTATAGTTATAATAATATTAATGTAACAATAAAGTTATTTTTATTAATACATAAATTAAATAGTGCTGCCAGTTAATGTACATCTTATAAAATGCATAAACGACAACGCATTTTGCCTAACAAATTAAGACATTTTTGGCTACACTAAAATAATTTAATGTTTCAGTAATATTTATAATGTTTCATTAAATTTTATTGTATTGTAGACATTTGAAGTAAATACACAATCTCTTCTAGGAAATTGATTAGCTGATGAAGCTACGAGCATCTAAAAAACTGTGCTACACCAATTAGCAAACGTATCCCAAACTGAATAAGCACATGCGCACGTTACTATTTAATTTGCGGGAGGCTCGCTCCCAAGATAGGCCTGATGAGACGGAGACAGCGGCCGGAACTGGACCCTACCTTTCGCCGGTCGCTGGGTCGTTCGTAGCACCCCCTTCATATAATGTGTGCTAGGCCTATACGAATGTCGACTGTCTCAGTCCTTTTAATAATAAATTATAGTACGTTGTGTCTTTTTTAATTTTAATTGCTGGGGAACTCTCGAATCAAATAAAAAAATTGTTAGGTAAAAAAAATTAAGTAATATCAGAAAATATAGTATACATCCACTTCTGTAATTTCATTCAGTAACTGTTATTTTAAAAAAGCTGAATTTGATTTTGATTTATTCTTAAACTTGTAAATGTATTTTAAAATTTCGCAAATGTATTTTTATTGAAGATGGTGACAAACGAAGCGCACTGCCCACCTAATAGTAGACGGTCATCATATATAGCACCATATCTTAATTAAGATGAAGGATTTCTTACTGTAATGGTCACTGATCTTACGAAACGCAATAGAGTTATGCAGCCACTGTACTCTGGTATACTTCTCGTACTGCGATGGTGATCCTTACCCGCCGCTGGCTGTACCATATAGATATAATATAATTGTAGATATAATCCCCAGATTACTCACCTCACTTTTTCTTAAATATCTTTATTAGCCAACATTCTCTGCATGGGTGATGTTATTAGTAACATTTATTTAGTCCTGAAATATTGTTATAACGTTTGAACATTATTGTGGATCTTAATAAACATACGTACATTAATTTCAGTAACAATTTTGACATCGAATTGAGTGTTTTTAAATTTAGCATTGTTATATTTCATTATAGACAATAATTTGTACTGTTCTACGTGGACATTATGTCTACGTTAGGTTCGATGTATGGAGGCAAGCTACCCCTTACAAGGAGAGATGATGATTGCTTGCTCTTACGTATGCGGTCTTGTTTGTGTCCACTCGAGTCGTGTCCTGCCTAATATTGGGCTTTCATTATGATGTACTGTATCTATGATTTCTGACATATGGTCTACAGTCCTAGTATAATTTAATTTATGAAGATTTTATGTATTAAGTTATATATATCGCAGATTAACAACGGCCGTTTTAGCTTTTAAATATCTTTTACCTAGTACACAGAGTGAATCAGTCATATATTGGTACCTAGTTATTTTACTATTTCAGAAAATGCATTAATTAATGCTAATTTAAAATATATCAAAGCCAATATATAAATGATAATAATATATTTGTAGAAAGATCTAGGTAAATTAAACTAAGTGTGGTAAGCAAAGACATATGAAATGTTCTTGATAGTGAAATTATTATTTCATGATTATTATTCCATTATTAAGGAAATTTTATTTCTAACCTATAAAAGGAAACAAATTAATAATCTAAATTTTAAACACCTATGTTACCGCCAACAATGCACGGCGGCCATATTGCGGTGTGGCGTCACCTCAGTGTTGCCAGGCGCGATAATTATTAATTTGCAACGGCACTCGCGCCACTCGCGGCTGTCATTAGTGACACCTCGCGCCAATTAGGACGCTCGGAGTGTTTGATGCTCGCTTTTTATTTAAAACAAGCATTACACCAGCAATTATTGAATGACTCGCGATGCGTTATGCCTGTAGTGGTTTTCAGCGGCACGGAAGTGCTACAGGATTTTATTTTTTTTAAATGCTCCAATTACGATACTTTTAGCATTATAAAATTTATTATATTTATTCATTGGTTATTGTACCATTTTGTTATTAATAACGATACTCAACCTAGTAATGTAAACTGTTATTATTTATACTGATTCTTTCATTAGCTTATTTTGTGTTAGTATTAATAAGATATATATTACAATATGAGCCCGCGACTTCTCCTCGTGGTCTTAACGATTTATGTATGAACAATAAGAACCTATTACAATAAAAAAAAAAACTATGTGTATTCAATGACTGTATTATTAGTATTGTTCAGACAGGCAGAAAGACATCAAAAATATATGAGATTTTTATATCAGACTTTGTTAAGTAATCAAATGTATAGAGAAAGAAAAAATTATGCAATGTTTAAGTTCGTTCACATATTTTATGGTTTTGTATTGATATTAATAGATTCGATGCACGCAACGAAGCAATATTATACAATGTAAAAATGTGGAAGGAGATCAAAAAATTCGAAAATTTTACATTGAAGAACCCAAACCGGGATTCATTAAATTGAAAATAGAGCAAAATGGCGTCCAAAGCAGCCAGCGCGAAACCGTTTCACGCTCTGACAATTTTGTAGTCTAAATGCATAATGAATCTAACCTATCTCAGATCTAATTGGTAATAAGCCCAGTTCGTTATATTTACTAAGCGCTCCTTTCAAAAAATGTAAACTGATATAAGAATTTAGATATAGATAATAATATAATTAGCAAAGAGAAAATACTGACTCCATTTTTTCTATAAATATTTATGTCGTTTAATTCCATTGTTAATACTTTTAAATTTTATTATATATAATTAGGAACATGTTATTTATCTAATATTCGTAGTCATTTATGAAAAATAAGAAACACATCCCGCTTATTCGTAAAACATTATTAATATTATAAACTTTATTTATAATCTTTACTTTCGATTTTAAAATTACCTTATTTTTGTCATGGCAAATGTTATAGCATTTTATGGCAAGTTTTATTTATCATAAAAAAATTCTAAATTTTAATTTACCGCGCCTAACGAAGTGGGCGGGGAATAGCTAATACTCGTATTATTTAAGTGAAAACATATTTCAATATTTTGTCAAAATAAAATATAAATTTGAATAAAAAAATAATGTTATGCGAATTATGTATGTTGTTTTAACGATAAGTTGTTTTGAAATGAACTGTAAAACTTCAATTACTATTTACAAATTAGAGAACGTGACAAATAAAAAAGTATGAAACATACATATATATTTTATTACTTCACTTCCTATCCCACCGGCAACGTGAGAGCACAATATCATTAAATAAACCCTAATTAGCAAGCAACCCGCAACAATGGAATGTTAACGACTTATATCTTAAGCAAAAGCAACTGTCCATTTCGAATGAGGCATAAAAAATTGTTAACAACAATGTCTGTTGAAACAATACGTCCTTCCCGGAGAAGCCAACTATCTCCTGCAGTAAAAATAACTATTCTTGGAATTACGTCTTCTACCTGGGGTATTAGGCACTACCGTGACAAACAATATCACAATTATGTTACCGCTATGTAAGTGATGTTTGTTACAATTGTTAACTATAATATCTTGTTTTTACCATTTTCTAAAATAATCTAATATTGAAAACAATCTACTAACAACCAAATTAATAGCTCAATGAGAAACAGTAAACTAAAATGTTTAAATCTTAGTCTCAAAATTTTTCCTTAAACGATTTAATGTTGATCTTTTAAATTAAATATTTGGGTCATTATAATTATAATTACTATATTTATTAAGTTCACAAATCTTCAAAAAAAATAGTGGTCATAATTTTGTTAGTTTCGTTTATTGAAAATAACAAGTTCTGTGATTTTTAAATCATATATTTTAGATTTTATATTTTGATCAAAACAAGTATTTCTAATTTAAATTTTGGTATAAAAATGTCACGCTTCCTTATTTTGAATTAATTATAAGTTCGTGGGCAACCTTATTTAAACAAATAAACTCATTTAAATCATAAGTGATTACAAGCATGCTTTATAAAATAATATTTAATATTAACGTTAATTGATTTTGAAACCGTTATATCCGCGCTTGTTTATAAATGCTTTTGAAACAAAGTTATTAGTTAATAGAGCTATTAACAAAGATGAGTCTTTAAAACGTTATAAATATGCCGTATATGATGAGGTCACCACCACACCATACATTGCATGTAAGAGAATCTGCGACCCAATCTATCAAAAAAGTGGGTGCTGTAAAAGTCGACTAAGGTCACTAAAACCTGGTAGCCTCTGACAAATGCGAAATAAACATTTAAAAACTGAAACCGTAAAGTTTCCAGCACATTATAATTAGTATAATAAAATCAGTGAAGGATTGCAGCGTCTAATGTGCGTAGAGTCTGACCTGAGACGATCGGCAATCTGTCTGCCGAGTGTGGCAATTACTTCAAATCCTTCTAACTAGGGAGAGGTCTACGTCTAGCGGTGGACTAAATAATCCAGGCAGTAAATGCTGAGGATGAAACATGTAACAGTTCTAAGATTGAGCGTATAAAACAATTCGTTCATAGAAAATTAAAAAAATAATAAACTACTATTATTAAACTCCTAAGTTATGCCTTATGTGTAAGAAACGACAAATCTATGATTACACTGTAAAATTATTTTAGTGGAAAGCAGCAAGTTTTATAATAATCCTTTATGGGTATACAAAGAACTTTCTCGTCTGGTTGCGATACATATGAATGTATAGATAAAATAAATAAGATACAATAAAATATATGCTAAACTTAAAGTATATAAAATAATAAGATATAAGAAAAAATATAAAAAAAGCGGAACTGTTGAAAACATGTCGGCATATTTTTTGAAAATGTCGAATAATAGTTCATACTGCATTATTCTTTTTTACACGAAGTTTTATTGTATATTATTATCAATGATCCTACAAAACGTAGTTATTGGGGTTTCATTCTGATGGTGATGGCCGCACTATCATGCACGCCTTGAACTTTACTAGTACAGCTGAACAAACTCAGTTGACGACTATATGCTTGGAATCATGTAAGACTGGGTATATTGACGTAACAAACAAGATTGTCATGATATTAAAACTAAAATTTATGAAAATAATATTGACTACGATTACAAAGTAAGATTAGTAAAAAGAATAAATATTTCTTGTACCGAAGGTACAAAGTGCTGAATAGAAAAGGAAGAGTGTGTATTGTTTACAACATAAGCTAAGGTCGAGAAGGTGCAACCACCGTCGGCAAACAAAATTGTGATTTGCATGAGGAGGCGAACGCGACACGAGGCGAACGCTCGCCTCGCTCGCCACGCGATTAAAAATGCAGGCTGCGGCGGGTGGGAGAGGCGGGCGGGCGGGGCCGCGCGGCTCGCCCATTGGCGCACACCGGGCGGGCGGTTCCGCGCGCGGGGGAACCGCGCGACCCGCAGTCGCCACCGCCCGGTGCTCCGGCTCCTCACAACGCACGTAGCCTCCGCGCCGCACGGTCTTGCGATACATTAACCGACGCGTACCGCCGCGAGTCCATGTGAGCGACCGTCAGCTCTCTCGTTGTGTACGGTGAACGAAGGATTATCAAGCTGTACGCGCCGCAGGAAGACGACATGTTGACGATGGAGACGGATCTCAAGGGCGGCAGTCTACACGCCACAGTACCGCCGCACCACGCGCTTCAGCACGGCTACGGCTCGTTGGGCGCGCTCGGTGGCATGATGGCGCTACCGCAACAGCAATCGCTCGGACAACATCAACCATTGCAGCACCAACATCACCAGCCGTTGCCCCAGCACCACCCGCAGCCTCAACAGCAACACCATCAACCACCAAATAATAACAACAACAATAACAGTAAGAACTCTAACACAGATCGTGTCAAGCGTCCGATGAACGCATTTATGGTGTGGTCGCGCGGGCAACGCAGGAAGATGGCATCGGACAATCCAAAAATGCACAATTCGGAAATTTCTAAACGTCTCGGCGCACAATGGAAAGATCTCTCAGAATCTGAGAAACGACCGTTCATCGACGAGGCGAAGAGACTTCGCGCCGTTCATATGAAAGAACACCCAGATTATAAATACAGACCGCGTAGGAAGACGAAGACATTAGCCAAGAAACAGGAGAAATACCCTCTCGGCGGCGGAGGACTTTTAGGAGCCAGTGACACGCAACGAGCTGCGGCACCGGCGGCACAACAACCACGCGACGTATATCAAATGACACCGAACGGATACATGCCAAACGGATATATGATGCATGATCCCAGTGCTTACCAACAGCAAGCATACGGATATCCGCGCTACGATGTGTCGCAAATGCAGCAAGGCGGTTATGGTGGCGGATATGGTTACGGCGGAGGTCAGGGTTCGCCATATCTTCCCCAGCCGCCGTCACCATCCGCATACGGACTGGGCCCGGGTTCACCGGGCGGTTATGCACTGCCGCCATCATGTGCATCGCATTCACCAAGCGGCTCATCCGCAAAATCTGAGCCCGTGTCCCCGGGCCCACCGGGGATGAAACGAGAATTTGTTGCGCACGAACCGCCAGTACAGCTAAAACGTGAATTCGCACCGCACGCTCATGCGCACGAGCAACTCGCCATGAAGCGTGAATATGGACAACAGGATCTGAGCCACATCATTAATATGTATCATGTGCCCGATGAGCAGCGGTACGCGGCCGCCGGAGAGCGCGCAATGCCTCTCATCTGAGAATCGCCCTTCGCGTGCGACATCGACATCCCGCCGCTATGAGCTCGCCGTGTCGCCGCGCCTCACGTTGCCTCGTGCTGCCCACAGTGACTTTTGCGAATTGGTAGTCGCGTTAAGACAGTGATCGTTATCTCCCTGCCGTACATACTTCTAGGTATGTTCATTTATTTGTTTTACAACGTACCGCTGTTAGTGTTGCGAGAACCGTTGACTTTATCGTGTTCCCGGCTCATTGCCGTCGGCCAAAGTTCAATTAAATGTTGTTGATCATTATCTTGTATTATATTACAATTATTGAATTTTTCATGGTTTTAAGTTAAATATTTTAAGTTGGGTCGTGCAGACGGACGCGTGAAAGTTGTGTTGAGAGTGATTTTGAGCGTCAGACGATGTAGTGATCGAGGTAATTTGAATACCAAAAAAATCTTGAACAATATGTAAATATAGTGTTAATGGCTAGATTCGAATTTAGCGTTAGTGTTATAGAATAGGTAGATAGCGATAAGTTGTGCCACGACGCCACACTCGTACGCCCGTCGTGCATTGTACAAAATATTTGTTATAAAAGCGAAACGTTATAAAGCCTCGAAAGACTTAAATATTGTAATACGAAAATGTACAGTGAGTGTTATATAGTCAGTGGACACAAAAATATATTGAAGAAAGAGATGAAGTTATCAATAAACGACGCGTTAAAATTATACCTGCTTTTTTGTTCCAAAACCCCTTTACCACCCCGGCCTAGGCCATGCAATCACATACAAGTAACATTTATTTGATGTCAACAGCTTAAAAATATTTTTGCATAACGACATTCACGTCATAATTATTAATTTAATTTTACCCTCGCATACGACTTTTTTTATAAACAGTAAATATAACATTTACTTTTCCAAAAAAATATTTTTGTATTATGAGCTAAAGTTGAATTTGTTTAGGTCATTTATAAAATAAAAAGTATTAGTGCAATCAATGTTTAAACTATGTCGAAGGTAACATCCACAGTAGAAAAGACTTCAACGGGAGCGATTGCATCAGTTTCGTAATCAAGTATCACGTAAATAAATATTTAGTTGTAAATGTATTTATCTACAAATTTAATAACAAATTTTACACATTTTTTGACAATACGAGTCTTAATAAAATACATAACTTTTTAAAGATAGAAATAACAATTTTTATGATAAGCATCGCAACATAGAACACTGAAAACATGTTTTCTAATAAAGCATAGTTTTATATTTAAAACTCGAATATTTTAATCGAAAATTCAATATTATAAATATGTAGTTATGTTTAAATAAATATCAAAAATAATAAAGTAGCCCAGAATTTTGTTGTTTTTAACTTTTAATTTCATAATTATTCTCTAATTAAATATTTCAACTAAAATAATTAAATAACTTGAATAGAGAAATCAAAGATATTTTATTTTCTGATATAATTTCAAAAGAGATTGCAAGCATATTTAAATATTTATCAAAACTTTGTAGAACGGAAAAAACAATCTAAATTAATCTCAATGTTTTAGGTGAATACTAAACCACAACTACGGTATTAAAAATTAAAAGAAAATAGGCAAGATGTTAAAATCAATATGTTTTCAATGTACCCGAATGCAGGAGTCCAAGTCAATTGCGTCAAGAAAAGTCGAATTTCAATCAATTGCTGTCAACACTCAAAGGGTGAGTCGGGATTTATCAAATCCCCGCACGTCGCTGATGAAACTCGGGTACTTTTTCGTCCCTCGAGACAGAACTAACTTAATCCTGGTAGAAATGTACGCCCCAGTGTTTAAGCGGTATTAATTTAAACTCCGTTCACACTTAGCCGTCGTGGGGAGTGTAGAGACTTATTTATCAAGTTGCATATTTTCGTCATTCGTGAAATTATCACAAGTCTGTCAGAGTTTGAAAGAATTTTCCAATTGTAGCATTATTTTCAATACTTAAGCTTCGTATTCGAGGAGTAATCAAAAACCTATCATCAAATCGAATACAATATAAATATAACTTTTTGGCATGAGGTACTGAATACCCACAAGGCACTTAGGGTTTATTCCAGATATTCACAAGTAATTCACCTAAATCATTGTTTAAAAATCATTTGATACAAACACCGAGATATATATAACTTTAAAAACACCTTTTGTACGTTTTAACTTCTTTTACATTATACCTTACGACAACATACAGTCATTTTACTGGTGGTATGATTCCTGTGCAGAAATCCGTCTAGATAAGTACTACCGCAAGGCCAGTTATTCTGCTGTAAAGCAGTGGTCTGCAAACATTGAGCGCTAGTAACTAAAGGACATATGGGACTTGAGAACTTAAATCTCAAAGTGGCGAACGCAGTGTGGTGCCACACATAAATGTTATGGGCGGATGTTGCACTTACCATCAGGTGAACGTTTTGCTCGTCGCGTCACTTTCTCCAATAAAACAAAAAAGTCAGTTTCTTTTATAGTTTTGAAATATATTTAATTGAAAAGTAAACGCAATTTGCAAATGAACTAATGTAAAAGGCATTTCATGATTTACTTCTAATAAAAAAACTACCTAAAGCATAAAGTAAAAGTTAATTGACAGCATGAAAACAGCAACGAAACGTAACCGTTACGTGCGTTACAATAAGAGGAGGCTTCTGTCTAAAAGTCTAAAGCCTCCTCTTATTTTTGAAAGTATTTGGAGCCTGGGAGAGGGCAGTGCAGGTTGTCGGATTTCACATATTTTTAGTTCTTAAATGTTCAAATTTCTTCAAACACCAAGCACGTGGTAAAATATTACTTTAAATTATAATTAACCACTTTACTGGCACAAGAGAATGCTGGATACAACAAAATTTAAGGTAAACTCAAGCTACCACGATTCTTATAATAAGAGTAATCTCGATAAATTATAGTTCCATACAAAATATTACTTAACGGATATTCCCGATAAGGTATTCGGAAAAAACTACAACTGAAACTTTAAATAGGAATATTTTGAATTGTTTTCTATCTTTAAATACTTAAATTAATAATATAAGGCATAACGAACCCAATTTTGAATAATAAGGGCATGTGTGTAAAAAAACCTGTAGTATATTGTGTAAAATTATATCAATGTCAACAAAGGTTAAAATATTAGATATCAAATTATAAGAAATGTCATAAATAAACATTCTGAGGTAAAAACAAATGTTGTTGTTAATAACAATGATTAATGTAATAAAATCAGCCTTTGTAATAGCTTAACCAGTTTTATTCTATAATCACACCAAAATTAAACCCTATGTCGTTTCAGCATATATCAAATGTTATAATAGCATTTAAATAACAAAGTCTAAACGATGTCTACAAATACCAAATATTTCTCACAACTTGTAAGAACTGGTACGATTTCGTACTGCGTGATGAAAATTTCCTTCACAAATATTAGCTTTACAATTTTGGAAATCATATTCAACTTAAAATTGGTATTCGAGTCATAAATAAATTAATAACGTGAACATAAATTCCGGATGTTAGCGTGGACTCGCATTTCGCACCCCACCGTTCCGCGGCGTAACTTGGCGGTCGCGACCCGAGAGTCGAACGCGCGGTTCTAGGGTGGGCAATCACGTCGTTCCCACGGGGCCGCTCTATTGTTTTCTCTCACGGTTTGCGACATGTTCATTGCGACAATTGTTATGACAAGTTCTACTTAATAATCAAATATTGTTAGAAGAATACGTACGTCTATACGTCTTACTACTTTTGAGACAATACGATATTTCTATATATTTGTAAATGAGCTACAGATATAATAACAACATATATAGTTATAAATATACAATAGCGTATTACTGTGGGGATCCGCAGCTAGATTGGAAACAATATTCATTTCGCAAATAAGGCATTTCGTTCAATCTTTAACTTGGGACCTCGCGGGTCGCTGCTAGAACTATTCAAAAAGAATAATATTGTGACACTTCCGTCGTTGTTATTTTTTGTAAATATTGTGAACGTCCTGGAAAACATGAATGTATTTTTAACAAAAAAGTAAGTGAGATGTTTAGATTGGGCAAAATTAGAATGTATTTTTAATAGTTAATAAAATCAGACGTTACTTTTGGAAATCCATTATAATAAAGGAAATAAAGTTAATTTGCTAAGATTTTAGCAAATTAGCTTTCTTTCCTTTAGTCTTAAATTTTAAAATAAAATTTGTCTAAAATTGTATGATAACATTTCCAAAATTGTGACGTAAAAATCGGACCAAGATTTCAAAAAACTTGTCTAGAAGACATTATTAGTCAAAGCATGTTATAAAATACATAATTCTATAGAGGAGAAAGATGTGTGGAAATAACTCTTACTCTGCACTTGCAAACCCATTGGCTACATAATATTTTTTTTTAATTTAATGTAATTTATAAATGCGATTATGCAGTATGTTATTGAAAAAAATAATCACTACAATGCATGCCTCAAACAACTTAAATAAAAACTAAATGTTATGAGTCTCAAAATTAAACATTTTATCTATTTGCATAGAAACATTTATTCTATCGACACGAAAAATTATAAGTGATTAGTGATCACGTATTGAGTTACAATTAACAAAATATTTTTTACTATCTACTTCTCGAAATACTGAAAATAGTACAAAAACTCTAAAGTAAAGGTTAAAAATGTAGATTAAATTATTGACTCTTCTTTACTTAGCGGTACAACAAAGACGCATTCGCTGCAATTTCAAACCCATACTTTTTCTATCGTGACACAATCTAATTTCCCAAACTCCCAGGCAGCGGAACAAAGCAAACAGCAAAGCAACAAACTAAAGTTGTCACGTAATTCGTTCGTCAAACATACAGTATATTTGTTCTTGAGATTGACACCGGCCCGCCCCTAGCGTTTGCTTCCCTTTGTTTTTATGTTGCACTTTGTCAATATTTAGTCTCATTTATCATTAAGTGGTTTTAAACGCCGATTCGTCGACATTTGGAACGAGCAAAAAGTGGGTGGCGCTGCGTGGGATTTACTAAAGCGTTTGTATCAATATATGAATCGATACATAAACATGAACCGGCTACTTACACCAGAACTTTTCTTCAGAAGATGTAATATTTATTTATGCGATTACATTTTACTGGTGGTATGATTTCTGAGCAGGAATCCGTCCGCACAAATCCGCAGTGCTAGTCATTCTGCCGTGAAGCAGTAGTGTGCAAACATTACCGTGTTTCAGTCGTAAGTGCACTGAAAGCTAGTTAATTAGTTACTACTATGGCATATGATTCTTGAGAAATAATGTCTCAGTGCGGCGCCACATACAAATGTTCTGGGTGATACAGCATTTGTTATGGGCAGACATTGCGCTGACCATCAGGTTAACGTATTTCTCGTCTCATCTCCTATAAAAACGACTAGATTTTATAGTAAACCTCATTAAAAATATGTTACTTATAGCAATATACTCGTACTTTAAGGTATACTTGAAGACAGCAAAAAGATAAGTTAACTAATTTAATTCGTATGTTTTACTATATCTTTAACATTCTCCTGACATATTACGAGTTTTTCTAGAAAAACTTAATCGACGATAAAAGACTTATATCGACAATTTTTGTAAATATTAAAATTAAAATATTTATTTGGCAAAAACTGTATGTTAAAGATCCGCTAATTCACTAAAGTAAGATACGGCGCTCTTAACAATAATAAATAATCTACACCTAGTTCTTAGTGCAATATTTATTTCACGTCGAATTGATTAACCTCATACGACATTAAAGACTCACATTAAATGTCAAGGCGAAATAACAGCATATGAATTTTCCACGGATGAGTGTAAGCTTTCTTTCATTTTTGAGAGTGTGTTTGGAAGAAATCGCTTCGTTACTCCAACGCTGGTAGGCGGACTACATATGTCGCCGATATATGTTTTTTCATCAATTTCAGAATAAAAGGTCAATTTAGAAATCAGAATTTTAGTGATGCCGGTACTATTGATTGAACTGATGTAACTAGTGTATTATGAAATTTAAAGACTCCTCAGTTAGGACCGCTCAAGGATTAATACTAACGGGCTAATCTATGCTGATAAATTATATTTCTATATTCTATCCAAACAAAACGATTTGTTTCACTACGTTATTGCTCTAATGAGTCGAAACTTAAAACAAAGCCATACATATAATAAACGTCATCAAATATTTCACTTTTATTACATGAACATGCTATCGATTCTACTTACAAACTTTTCATAACTTAGTCACGAATTTTTGGAATTTGAAGCGGAAGAACACAAAGCGCTATGCCATTGTTTGATTCCCATTTCCACTAATTATAATTTAATTGTTTTCGAATAATTTCTATATTATGGCAGTGAGTCTCATGGTAACTATCTATAAATATAATTTTATCATTAAAAATATTACAACCCTGCAAACATGATATATAATTTCGGTGAAGTAATCGCTGTTAGCCTTTTGGCTTTTACAGCTTCATCGGATGCTTGCAAACATGAAAAAATAATACACAGAGCCTTGGTCACTTCGAGGCGATGCAGCAATGTGCCGAGGCGGGCGCAGCAAAAAGTTTAAATGGAATTTTAGCTTTAGTTTAGTGCGCATGACCTTCTCGGAATCGTTAGTTGCCGTAACGGTACTCAGGCCGCGTCTCCTTCAGGTACACTGTACGCTCGCAGCTATTACCACGCCACGTTAAGTAGGAAAGTTTTTAGGGTGTTAGAAATTATTATATGTACATTTGTCGACTGGAGTAACTTTTGCGCCGAGCAAATGTTTTACGAGAAAGTTTTGTTAAGTTTTTTTAGGCAAATGTTTTGGTTTTGTTGAAAAAAAATGATTTCTGTTATTTAGATTTTTTTAGATGGACGAAGTTATTTCAAGTTGAGACTTTTAAACATTAAAAGAATTTTAAGAAGAATTAACTTCACTCTAGATTTCGTAAATAATCGTAAAATGGCACAGTAAGTCACAAAAAAAACAATTAGCGATGTAAAAAAATCGTGTAATTAATAGGTTGAGGTATTTATAAAATATCTCAATTTTGAAATCCAATCCAAATCCTAACTTCGTAGAAATTATGTGTAATATAGATTGTTTTCTCGGTTGGTGCAATGGCTAAGCATTTCGATTTTGTGCTATGATATGGGTCACGGGTACGATTCCCGCACGGAACAAATATTTGTATGCGTTACAGATAATTGCTCTAGGTCTGTGGGTGCTTGGGCGTGTGATTCAAATTGTCTGCATCCACGATACAGAAGAAATCCTAGTTTTTTTTATAAAAAAATCTTAAAATTGATTGTTGACACACTGTATTCAGTTTGCAAACAGACATGCAAATGTTTTATACAATTTCTAATCATTATTGTTAAATACTATTACTCATCATCATCATCAACATCATATTTCACTAGTACACAGCCTATCTCTAGTAAACTGCTGAATAAATGCCTCCCCCATTTTTTTATTGCATAAAGTGACGAAACGAGCAAAACGTTCACCTGATGGTATGTGCAACGTCTGCCCATAACAAATGCTGTGTCACCCAGAACTTCTCTGTGTGACACCACACTGCGCCCGTCACCCTGAGACATAAGTTCTTAAGTCCAGTGATTACGCTAGCTCACACTGCCCTTCAAACTGAAACACAGTAATACTTGCACACTACTGCTTCACGGCAGAATAACTGGCCCTGGGGTGGTACCTACCTAGACGGACTCCTGCATAGGAATCCTACCACCAGTAGAAATTTATTACATACCATTAATTGCCACAAAATTTTGTAGATCTCATTTTGGGGGAATTTACCATAGTTGCCACGCTTGGGAGCCGGTTTGGTAACCTCAGTTTATTTATTAAAATGTTCCAGGAAGAAGCTGCTGCCCATCTTCTGGTTTTAATTTATCTCTCTGTCGACTGTTATGAAACCCTACGGGATGAGATGGGTTGGTAGGTTATCTTTAGCCGCCACCACATGGCAAGCCGCCGCCATATCATTACTAAATTCCATAATCTTCTTATTTACAACGTTTGCAATGAAGCCAACCAGTGAAAAGGATTTTTTTAATTTGTTGCCGTTCAATATTTTAATGTTAAAAATCGATATGCACATATTATAGACATTTCTTTTATACAAGACCTTTCGAGCGGTAGGTTGATATAATAGATTAGTGAAGTTGGTTCTTTTTTGGCTAGTAGTAACATGACAACGTTTCTTAATATTTAAATATCTAATGTCTTTAATATATATACACGGTAAAGGAAGTCATGAGTCTAACACCAAGTACTTTATTTTCGAGTTCAATGTGTTTATACAGTGTCTTGAAACAGGATTACAAACCTTCCTGTGATGGCTTTGTTTTGCATAAGCTTTCCATTTTATACAAGAGGGCGAGTGGACGACTGAGTTCTTGTGTTTGTGTGATCACTTACTGAACTATTATATTATCTGAGCAGTTATCAATTTCTTTACGTCATCATCATCATTATTTAAGCCTATCACTAGTCCACTGCTGAACATAGGCCTCCCTCATAGATTGCCACAAAAGTTTGTAGTTCTCATTTTGGGGGATTTTGCCATTTTTGCAGGCAACAAAAGCAAAAAAAGGATTGGCAACCGTAGTCTATTTATTTAGATGTTCCAGGAATGCTGCTGCCAACCTCCTGGTTTTGATTTTTCCCCTGTCGACTTTTACGACACCCACGGGATGAGATGGGGTGGTAGATTCTCTTAAGCCGCTACCACACAGCTCTGCTACCACACGGCGGATTTCTTTACGTAGTAGTTTTAAGTAGCTGGAAAATGTATCTGCCGAAATCCAGAACCATGAGACGATAATGCTGTAAATGTCACAGCCTTGTGACTTTGAAAGTGGTAATTTCTCTAAATACTCGTAATGTTGGAAATATACCAATACACGTAACCGTGTTCGAAGAAGTAAACTTCAACATTTATTAGATACGCTCGGTAAATAAAAAAAAATGCTTTGTAACAATGTTTCTATATTAATTTATTGATCTAGAACATTTAAGCTGTTTAAAAAAATGTATGTGGCAGAACGCGTGGTAATATTTTTTGTTAAAAAATACATAGAAGCCTAAAATAAATACAATGATAGCCGCTCAAAAAAAGTTGGGTAATAAAAAGGTTTTAGGAAAGTTTTATGACTGTATAGGGGTACAAACATTTATGGGACGCAATCATAAAACAATTAACTGCACTGTACCTGGGTTGTAAAAGTACCGCCTGTTATCTATGGTATCTATCTAACTGCACCCAAAGCTGTACAGTCGAAGGTTTATTGTTTTCTAATGTTATTCTATAATTTTATTTATTTACTAAATTATATAGTAAATGTTGAAATAATATATGGGCAACGTTTACTGCACCTATCTTTTAATACCATACCACTCCATAAACAAACACAAAACAAAATCGGTAATCACGTCATTACGGGCGTCCTTTAGTCATACATTATCGTACACATCGGAGCAGCTGTTTGGGTTTTTTGATTTTTGTGGTATTTTTTTTTTTGTGTTTTTGCTAATTAAACAAAATCAGTTTTATGCTTGCATTAATTGAATTTAAAAGTTTCAGAATATAAACATATCAAATTTGTTGTTTATATGAATTCTTAGACCAACGCATACAACGTCGCGGGATTAGTTTGTCACAACTTTTATGAAGATACGTGAAGAGAAAACTTTGTGACCTTTTTTAAACATATTATGTGTACATAATGATTTGTTATATTTATGCGAACACTACACATTTAAATGAAACTAATTTTACGGATCTTATATTATGCGTACGTATAAGTGTGAGATTTGGCATAGTTGAACTTTTTTTATTATTATTATTTTTTGAGAGGAGAGTGGACAAACGAGCAAGCGGCTCACCTGATGGTAAGTGATTACCGCCGCCCAAATGGAGTATAACTCCAATTTATATGGACAATGAGTGTAGAAAGCTTAAATTTATTTATAATATTATGTTACAAATACATTAAATTCGATAAAAAAGTTAATGAATGACGGTCGTATTTTGACCACTTTGACGCCCACTAGTTTGATGTTAATATTATTATGGAATTAGCAGACATACTTCGCTATAAAGGCTTTATGTAATTGTTTTATTTGTCAGCTCGATTAGCGCGAGTATGATTTCCGCCCGGCACGAGTATTTATATGGCCTACAAATAGTTGTTTGTGAATGTGCGATTTATGTATCTAAAACAGATCCAAGCTTTTGAATCTACCTCAGTATTTCTTTTTTCAAACGAGCACCTGAGTAATATGGGCACCTTTTAAAAAAACGAAACTCGTGTGTAGTATAAGGAAATAAGATGTTATGCCGGCTTACAAATAATAAGTATATGGATAAATATCACCTCGTCTTCGTAAAATTCAAAAGAACTACAATGTCCATACTAATTTAGTTACACATTTAGAAAATTGATCGATATAATTAATTCAGTCTCTGATTTTATCAATCAAATGTTTAATCAAATACGTATATTATTACATAAAAGTCCGTATTCGTATATCTATTGCAAATTTAGGTCAGGCGTAAAATACTATTTCAGTATTAGATAGATAGTAATGTCTCATAACTAATGATGTAATCTCTCATAAAAATGTTGTATTACTCTTATTCGTAATTACTAGAAACAGTGAATGTATCCTAAGCTGATAAGCTTTTACGTGAAAAAGATAGCTTATCGACTATGGCACCAGTGACTTCATTCGACGTCTACGAATGTTTAAGATATGTTGATAACTAGGTACTGCAAAACTTTATCCGGGGTCAATTTCCAGAAGAAATGTACAACTATTCCTAAATCAAAACAATATAAAATAATTATATTATTGTCTCATGTGTAGCAATCAACGTAGATCAGGTACACGTTGAATGTAGTTATTTGTGATATGGAATTAATTTTCGTTAATACTCAAATTTAGTGGTATATGAGTTTACTTTATATGGTATATTTTTTATATTATTATGGGTGATAGACAAGGCCGGCCTAGTACACGTAGTGAGTGGTCACTGAAACCTATAGGCACATAGATACGTTCTCTTTAAAAATCAAGATGTACAGAAGTCCCGACGAAGGATGAACCTGAGAACTAAAACGAAATACTACGTTACCTAAAACTGGATGTCCGGTTCTTATCACCTAACAAACGAACACTCATATCTACGAAGAAGTTTGTGCTGTTTTGTCATGACAGCTTCAGCGGTCTCAAGGAGTTACGCGTTAACGAAACAATGGAACGATATTTTTTTTAATATTTTTTATAAAATCAAGCGACGAGACGATCAAAACGTTCACCTGATTGTCAGTGCAACATCTGTCTATAACGAAGTCTGTATTACGCAGAACACATCTAAATGCTAGTTACTCGACATTCACAGAGCCAGTAACTCCTTCATGGGGCAATGTACGTTTATACAAGAAAATCCCAGAAAGTGCAAAAAGTCATTCAATCAAAAAGTTCAAACTATTTGTTAAACAAAGACTTTTTAAGAAGGGTTATTATAATATTAAGGAATACATGGATGATGATAACCCCTGGTTATGAGGTGATCGCTGCCAAGCTATTTCTACATATTTATAATACTGCTGTAATTTTATATTACTTTTAAAATAACTGAAAAAATATATCTCGCTGGGTTTCTTATTAGATCTTCCCAGGACAGAGGCATTTCTTTGCGAACCAATATAGCTTAAAAAAATGAAGTTCAATCAGTATTATGTAAATGATCTACGTATATTAAATAAAAATATTATATTCTAAATAATGGCACCCCACTGCACAGGCCCCAGTGTTGGACTGGGCAACAGTTCTCTTCAAACCAAAACACCACCACTTGTATATACCAGTACACTATTACTTTTAGCTGATATTCCATGAGAACGCGATCTTTCCCCGGTCCAGCATGAACCTGCAGCAAAGCTCACGTATAAAAAATGTCTGTATTAAATTAAAATCATTAAATGATACAATTAAAAGATTAAATTTGCAATTTTAACTATTTTATAGTGATGAACACGACGACACGTAAACTCATGCGTTTTCAAAACAAACAACAACAGTGCTTGATGCAATGTCATGTGGTAGTTATCTTCGTATATTTTTTTTATAGACAAGGATTTTGCTTCGCCGTGTCTCCAGGTTAGCGTTTTCGAATGTTTATTGCGATTCTAAATGCTCATTATTCCTCAAGGTCCATTTTTCCTTGTTAATAGTATTCAATTAACAAAATAATTCGTATGAACTTTGTGACAACACAATCAATCGATATATTAATATACTATATATTTTACACCGATACAGAAATCAACATGAAGTACCATTTTTAAGGTAAGGTACAAAAGGCCTTATTACACAACCACACCATCATCACCATTTCAGCCTATAACTAGTCTACTGATATACATAGGCCTCCCCCATAGATTGTCACAGAAGCTCACATTTTGGGTGGATTTTTCCATAGTTGCCACGCTTGGGAGGCGAGTTAGCAAATGCAGTTTATATATTCAGATGTTACAGGAAGATGCCGCTGCCTATTTTCTGGTTTTAATTTTCTCTTTGTCGGCTTTTACGACTCCCACGGGGTTATTATGGGGTGGTAGTAAAAAAGATAAAAAAACCTTAGCCGCCTCTTACTACACCTCGGTAGAAAAGAGGTAGGTACTATTTTACTCTGTCGGACACCTATCGACAAAAAATTAGTTAAGATCATGTGTAATGTATGTCTTTATAGTGATAATTATTGTAAATCGTTTAAATGCCGTGTGGTGGCGTCCCAAGAGAATCTAAAACCCCATCTCGTCACGTGGGTGTCGTAAAAGTCGACAGAGGGAAAATGAAAACCAGGAGATGGGCACCAGTATCTTCCTGGAACAGCTAAATAAATAAACTGCGGTTGCTAATCCGCCTATCAAGCATGGAAACTATGTCAAAATCTCTCCAATCTATGGGTGAGGCCTATGTCCAGCATTGGACTTGTGACGGGCTGAAGTGAAGTGATGTGATTTAAGTGGAGCGAAGTGGAGAATTTTAAAATAAATAACAACTGAGATCTTTAAAAATACATTTTCGGTTAGAGTCCCACCTTACGCCAAATAGGTGATATTCGTAATGCATCGATTGCGTGTTCATTATTGAGGCAGTTGCACACTAAAAGGTTTTAAGCCGACCTCCTGATAACGTTACGGAATGAAACAGTTAAGTTATTTCTAATGAGTCACTGTTTAAGGAAATCGGCGATACTACTGATATGGGTTACATTTGTAGATATAATTTAATACGAGTAGAGTGACGTCATTTAATACATTTTCTAAGGACCTTAAGGTTTGTATTTATAGTTCAGGTATGCATTTTCTACAGTCTTAAACAAAGTTCGAAATTTTATCTTATGTAAAACAATTTTTAATTTAATGACAAAGACGGCTACTAATACTAAAAATAAACTTGATCAATGATGGCGATTCTTTTTCAAGTTTCATCACGGTTTCGCGTACGATTAATTACAATAACATTTGTTTTGTTCATTATTAATAAACCATAGTGCCAAGTTGGATTCTATGTTCAATTGTTACCCATACCTCACTTTTAGTACAACTATATATCACGTTTCTTTCGGGAAACGATTTGTAATGTAGGTTTTGTTTAATTTTCAATTTTAAGAAACCGATGCCGTGACAGCTGAATGGTTAAACAAATGCTGTAAACAATATTTTAATTTTTAATCGCAAAATATAAAATTAACTATTTTTTATTTGTATACATAACATACAATAGTTTTATGGAACATTAACAAATGTTAACAACTTATAGTAAATAAATAATGTTCTACCGAAACTAGTAAGTTCTCAATCAACCATCAAATAGGTGGAAATAATAAAAAACAAAGGGCCGGGAGCCACTCATAAATCGCGCGAGATAGAGTCATTAGCCAGGGGCGGACTCGAGCCCCTGAATAATTAAAAATAAATAATGTCGACACGGATTGCGTTATCTGACCCGATCTTGGCTCACATTAATTTTTATTTAATAGTTTTGGGTAGTTTACCAAAAACGGTTACATGGATATCAGTTCCGATAGTTAAAGATTACGAAAAAAAGTAACTGGGTAATATAAATAATTTTAAAATAAATCGAAGGAACAATTATCTACTACACATTTTTAAGGCACTTATTACAATAATTCTCCATGCCCTGGGTTGACTGGGAAAGCAAGGTTCAGTTGGTTTTTAAAATTTAATAACATGAATGCAATAAATAATTAATAAATAAATAATGTAACGACTTTCGGTCATGAGTTTCAATATATTTATAGGTCTAAACAAAATTATAGCTCATTAAGTAACCGCGAGCCCTTGATTCTGTTACTATAATATAACACATAATTTGTTAAGGTAAATGATAAATTTGTAGTGCAATTAAGCTTGTGATCTGATAACAGAAGCCATATTTAATAAATTTACATAATGTAATTCTATAATAGTCTTTAGGAAAGTTTACTTAAATATTTTTCGCTGAATGTAATGATGTCTCAGAAAAATCACAAGTGCACATAAAAATCAAAATCATCACCAGAATATAGAACCACTATAAATAGTGACAACCAACCTAAAATTATAAGTGTTATCCTAAAATAATATTGTTAAGTTTATAAACAGAAATAGAAAGGCAAATCGTCGTATGTATAATAACGACAAGTTCTAAATGACTTGAGACACATATTATTTTATTCAACACAGAAGAAAAGTAGCGTTATGCAACAACACTGAAATAATATGACATAACAGTTTTACCTTCGTATGCATGAAATTCCTGAAATCCCTTACTCAAATAGCGGTGCAGGAAACCTGCATCTCCGAGGAATAGAAATATTTCGAGGACATGTGAAGTCATTCAGTCTGTCAGTCAGTGTCATTTCCTACTTTTATTTTATACACCAATCTAGGATCTGACGAACGGTCCTTCGAGCTGAACTCGCCTTCCGTATAAGACAGACGAGAAGAACTCAGATTATCAGTGAGCATTAAAACTTTCAAGAAATTGTAACGGAATTGAAACAAGAACCCACCAGTCGCAGTTCTTCACTTGTATGGTCGTATGACAGTGTTTATTCAATTTATATGTAGAGAACACTTGAGTTCGTGGATGAGACGCGCCGGCGCCTTCGCCGAGGGCTGAGATGGGCTGCCATAATGATGCCAATGTTTATTTACTCAAAATGTTTTTATATGACCGAGGAAAAAATAGCAGCAATTTAGTAATAACGTCGTACATATAATATGCAATAGAGCTGGAAAAATATTAAATGTAAATATTTAATACATACATACATACATACAGTCACGCCTCTTTCCCATAGGAGTAGGCAGAGACCACATCTTTCCACTTGCCACGATTTTATTTAATACTAACAACTATTTCCATGTTTACTAAAGATTTATCAATTTCTTATATTTACGCGAATAGGACTATTGTGGCCATTGGTGCAACGCGTTTAAAATTTCAGAAACATGAAATTAATTTAACTGCAATAAAATTACCGGAAACAGCCTGACGTAGGCCTCTCGAAAGTCTAGAAACTGACGTCATCACCACGCGTGGCACGTAGATTTGCGATAGCATTACCAAAACGAATAGTTTCCGAACAAAGAAGTTTACTTTTATTCAGTTCATGCGATTAGGAAATAATTGGAAATAAACTATTTTAAATAGTACGCTACAGCTTCATCATTATCTGCTTCTGTACAATTCAATGTTGGACTTATATCGTAATGAATAATAAGTCTATTATTATTCTTTACGAAGTACCCAAGATACCACACCTAAATTTCTACATTCATCTTTAAAAAGAATAACCAGAAAATATAAGATTGATTCATGTTTTATTTTGGAATTTCTCAATATCACTGACAAATTTATTTCTATTTTTCAAATTTACTGATATTGTAATCATTGTTTTCCCTACCTACTTAATTTTCCTTTGAACATAATTTTAATTTTAATATAGAGTACATTTGACTCAAATATGTAGTTTAATATATCCATCTATAACAATGTAATTCTCTAGGCCTCCTACTAGCGTCGCCTATTACCAAATTAATTTACTGAACGGTCAAGTTAACGGTATGCCTGAAGACTCTTCTGTCAGTCAATTTCGTAATTATAAACGTAGCAAGCAACCGACACGCGATTATATTTCTAAATTATACTTTAAACTTTAGGCAGTAATATTCCTTTTCGTGTACGGTATATTTGTCATATGATCTTCTTGCCATTATGGCTTGCAATAAATAAACAGTTCATACAAAGTATACATTATTTCATCGAAGACACGGATGGATCTTGTAAAGAAAGCTTTATACGATTGTGAATAAATCACACAATTGATCGACAAAAAAATTAAAGCGTTATATCCTACAGTAGGTTAATGGGCGCAAGGAACGCCAGGAAGAGCAGTTAGCATATTCCAACGTACGTATTGGTTTGTGTTTGGTGTAGAAACATAGCTACATATGATGTTACAAAAGCCTTCAACATAGTCCTTCCAACATTGTTGATAATGTTTCGTTTCACTGAAAATCGCAGTACTGTTTAGTTTAGAAATTATCTTTTAAGGCACAAAGCAATAAAGCTTTCTGTCTGCGTAACATTGCCACGGATAATTGTAAGTCAGTTAAAAACACGCGTACTTATCCTTGAGTATTATTTTTAATAATTTATTGTTTAAATGTACCTTACTCTTAAATGTGATAGGAATGATGAGACTTTAATGAAGAAAAAACACTGAAAGTGTCAAATTAAAAAAAAAGTGTAATTTTAATTATAAAAGTAAGGAGTTTAATGGTTTAGTGAGATATGATGAGATCAAGCAGCCGTATGGTAAAATTGTTGCTATCATTTGACTTAACAACTCGGAAGCATCTTCAGATCATATTCATAATAATCGCCCATCAATCAAGCGTTCGACTTCTAACAAAAAACTCTTTGTCGGAACATAACAGTTCGTAATTGGTGTAGGCGAAAACGAAAAAACCAAAGTGGAAATTTATAACGAGACAAGATTCCCAAATCATCCTGTTTAGTGCAAAATTATATAGTTTTAAACGGGGGCGTTTAGACGTTCCGTACGCCTTTAATAGTCGGGCGTTACGTAAGTGGCGCGCCTCGGGACGGAAAAATGCGCCGCAATCTATTAGCTGAACAAAAAGTGAGCTTAATTTCACACCTGTTTACCTTTAATTTCATAATGATGCGAGAGCAACGGGCTTTTTGCACGCGCTTCTTCGATTGCTCTCGCTTATTTTTGCCCGCCCTATATTCGGTCGGGGAAATTCATTATGACGATCACGAATTCGCGAACGGTCTCTTTTGTTGGTTGGAAAGTTGTGTTTTCGGGTTGCGGTTTCTGTCGAATAGGCTCACGTTTGCGCAACGGATGTCACTGTACGTAATGTGACTGATTATTATTGGAAGTTTTCAATTTATTATGATGTGCCTTTACAGGAGCTTTTTTTACATTGAGCAGGCAATGTAAATTGTTTGGCACAATATGCTGCTACTTAAAGCTCTAACCCACTGTAGTTCTATACTTCATCTAATTAACGATGTCACCAAGAAATACCCCAGTTATTGAAATATCTAGCCTTGAGTGACATTTGCGTTGCATAATTATTAGCTTTGGCAAGGATTTGTTTCTAGTAATCTAACGATCGATCCTGTGGATTTTAATATAATAAATGATCGTCGCGTTAGTAGAAACGGTCGTCTAAAAAGATAAACATTGTTATCAACTTTGTATAAAAGTTACCGTTTTACCTTATTCGTGATAAAAGTCCAATCTCTTGATGGCAAAGATAAAATTTAAACTCCTGAGCCTAACTATAATATTTCCTGTACATAGAATAAAATCCCCGTCAACATCAAATATATGTTGGTAAGTACTAACTTCAGGCATCCTTGAATCGACAGTGTACCCGACCTCCTTCAACTTACTTAGGGTATCTGGCGGGGGCGAAGCAGACGGGGAGGGGCTGACGTCACGTCGTGGGTGCCAACACGTCGCCGTCACGCTCCACAAACAGCGAGGCTAGCGCAGCCTTGACGTAGTCGGCTCACATTGCGCACCGGCACAGAACCAGCTGGTGTTTTTAAGCAAATAATTCATCTGAATGATTCACTGGGTGAAACAATCAGACCAGTAAAAGTTCCGGTTGTACTGGACGCCAATAATACAGTGGTTTAAACATGATATCTTAGCCAAACATGTATCATTAATACGTATTATTATTTTCTTACTTATTGACCGACGAAAAATCAATGATTCTCAATTTGACTGTATTTATTTTTTGGTAATAATTCTTCTATCTGATGATTAATTTATCATTGAAAATTATTAATATATAGTATAACCCCAAGTACATATTGTGAATGTGCGTGGCGGATTCTTCCTAGCTCCAAAAACCCTCTCAAAAATGAGAGGAGGCCTGTGCTCAGTAGTGGGACATTTATAGGCTGAAACTTTTACATATTGTGAAGACATGATGCTACGCTTCGGAGATACTGTGCTGAAGCTAGCTTTTTGATTTAATAATTATGAATGATAATAATAATGAGCAAATGAGTGAATAAAATGTCAAATAACATCAATAATTTCGTAAACGAACTTTCTTTTCACAATCAAAACAATTACCATAACTATTATACAATATAATTTTCACTGGTGGTAATATTTCTCAGCAGGAATCCGTCTAGGTAGGCACTGACAGCTAGTGTAATTACTGGGCTTATGAGACTTAAGAACTGATGTCTCAGGAATACGACCGCAGTATGGTGCCACACAGAAATGTTCTAGGTGGCACAGTAATTGTTATAGGCAGACATTGCACTTACTATCAGGTTAGCGATTGCTCGACTAGTCACTTTGTATAATAAAAAAAGACAGTGGTAACCTCGTCGTCATTAACTGCCCGAAAGCAGTTCACTGTTCGATGTATGTCTCTTCCAAGCTAAAAATATGTCGTCATTGCCACGCATTATAAGCAGATAAGCTACTATTCGATGCACTTTAGACGTTGCTAATCGCTATTTTGAATACAGTACATATATTTTACATATATATGTACTGTAATTGACATAGGTAATTCGTCATGTGTCGGATGTCACCAGATTTTTTGACATATCCCTTTGTCGACTTTTATGAACCCTACGGGAACAGGTAGAGTGATATGTTGTAATTTTGAGAGGCATGGATGATTGTCTTCATATTAGGAATGGTTGTAGGTGTGTCTGCATGACACAGTTATCAGATATCTGCGCGTTCTATAGTATTTTTTTCCTTAATAATATGCTTTACTTAAAAAGAGAGTATGGTATTAAGTGACCAGATGAGCTTTTTTTTAACTCATACCAAAAAGGGGGCAACGTGGATTGCCACCCGTCACATCTCGTTTCCCACGTGGGCGAAAAGTGGGCTACGTGTGTGGCCTCTGCCTACCCCTTATATGGGAAAAATACGTGTCTATCCGTATGTAATTATTTCGAAGTGTTCGTATTTTATTGTAATTTAATATATAATATAATAAGATATTTCAATACTAAAATATATTTTGATAGTATAAAGGTCACTCACATAATACCTACGTGTAAACACAAACATTTAATATGTTGCTATTACATTAACGAGTAATATTTTCTGAGTTCACGGACATGTAATTTGCCGACCTATTAATGCGATTAGTTCGAGAAGTTAGTATGAAATGATGAAATCTTAATTAAGCGAGTTTTTTTACTTTATTCACAGTCTGACATTCAGCGCTGCCTATAAATAGGCATACATAAAGATCGAGGCTCTTTATAAAACTTGACAAATCATTAATTAATTATCAAACTAGAACCATATAAATCATTATCAATAAATCAAATTAGTAAGACAGTAACTTGATTATTTAAAATAATAACGTGATATGGTACTAAATTCAAAAGTATTTTTACGTAATGAGTGATCTTGTAGTTGCAACATTTTATAAACAAAACAAAAACAATAACTGTAGACAAATATTACATACATTTATTACGTGCGGAAATCAAACTACGGCCCATAGTGCAGAAGCCATCAGATTTGATAGAATACAATTCCTTGCAAAAGAACACCGATGCCTACCGAGGATGATTTCCGAGGCTATTGAAATAAAAAAAACATCCTAATTTCTATAGGGAATATGGTTGGGTACTACCACCGGCTTGGGATCATATTATTAATACAGTTCAATCAAAAAGCCAGCATACCACTGCAAGTCTTCAAGCTAAGCAAGCTCATTCTACGTCAATCGGACTAAAGTAATAATTAAAAGCTGAAGGTACCCCGGGTTAACTATGACATCAGGACATCTGTCACCACAGTCCTCCCATGACCATGGTGCTCTAAAGCGCTCCGTAAAATCTAATTTTATTTAAATGTGTCGTATTCGCGTAAATATAAGAAATTATTATCCCTAAGGATCTAGGACATAAATGAATGACCACATTTTTATAAAATTATTATATATAGATAGTAACCCTGAATCCATCTTCATTTTTGTTTAATTTTAAATATTCGAAATTTTCTGGACATAATACATAATTTCTAAGGACAATGCGAACAAAGTCGCGCAACACACAATTTACTAATATAAATTGGAGTTTGTATGGTTGAGCTCAAGAAATATTAATCCAATTTGTATGATTATTTTTGCATTGCATAGCCCGTTTGTTAAGTTTTATGAAAGGTTCTACCCTTCATAAACCTTAATAAATATATATAGGCTACATATATTTATTTATATATATATATATATGTAATACTTCACGCTTTGAGGAGGCGCACGCTGAGAACCGAACATTAACGGAGAGAGAGCAGAACTGTATGCTTAGGTCAGCATGGTACTATTGTCAACATGTACGTGCAATAATGTGGTCGGCTTATTTTACGCGAGTGAAACCGCGTGGCAATGATAGCAATAGATAATATCTAAATTTGGTATTAAACTTTTTTATGGTATTATTGGCTAAATAACGAGACGGTCAATTCGTTAACCTGGTGGTAAGTGCCTCGCCTACCCTTAATAGTTGCGAACTAAAACATTAAATTACAAAGTCCTGTGTGCTTCTGCACTGTGCTGTCTCCTTAAGTGACCTCAAATGCCCATTCATTTCACAAGCCCTCCAAACTGGAACACAATAATTCTTGCACAGTACTGCTCGGCGGTAGAATAACTAGTGTTGTGGTGGTCTGTACCTAGACGGACTCCTGCATGGAAATCCTACTACTACAATCTATTAATTTGAACACGGATTTAATTACAGTAATGCCGGCCCAAAATAAAGCAAAAAGTAAAAAACATAAATTTATCGGTTAACTGCAAAAAACGTCAAAGTCATAAACAAATTTCGAAACTTATAAATCGAAGATTTATTTTGTAAAAGCGTCCCGAGCAAAGCATGGCTAATCAGGCAACGGCCGATGCTCAAGACAATGGTGTCAGCGTGAAAGCCTCATAAAACTACAGGACCCGTAAAACCCCGTCCAAAATATTTACAGCGCGTGACAAACAACCCGAGTCTTTGTCTTCCAAGGATTGTCTCGCTCATTCGACACGCTTAATCTTTAAAGTTTGTTGCAGATGACTTTGCCGATGTGTTTTCAAAGTCCATCTTACCTACAGCGTAAAATCTAATGCATCGATTACAGATGTTGAAGTCTGAAATCACAATGGTAAATATTTTTCAATCAAATAAAAACGTGTGTCAGATACAATACTTCCGGTGTTATGGTGTCCATGAGGAGCTGTGATCACTTACCATCAGGTGAGCTACCATATGTTTTAACCCACAAAAATTAGTATTTCCTGGCTAAACCGATTGACGACGGCAAGATTCGGTGCTCAGCGTTCCTGCTGAGTCGAGGGCCATTCCTTCGAATCCCATTTAAAATCTAACCTAGTCTTTTTTGGATGTTGAGTCGATAAGTACTGTTTTTGAAAGGAGAAAACCATTTCATTTGTGTTTGCGAGTGGATTTACATCATCCTAATAATAAATCTTGGATCGCCATCAAAGATGAGAAAGGCGGGTACACCTGCTTGACCAATACTACCTAATAGGCGACCATGCGAACCCAAATAGAAGTATTCCTTGATGTTATTGTGATCTGCCGAAAATCTGGACGTATTCTATGATGGACTTTTTTCTCAACAACCGTTGGTTTTTCCATATAAGCCATATACCGCTCAATAAAAATTGCCTATGATATTTTATATTATAACTAGCTGATGCCAGCAACTTCGTCCGCGTGTATATAGTTTTTTTAAATATCCCGTGTAAACTATTTCGTTTTCCGAGATAAAAAGTATCGTATGTCCGTCCCCAGAATGCAAGTTATCCCTGTGCCAAATTTTGTCAAGATCGCTTCAGCGATTGAACCGCGAAAAGGTAACAGACAGAGGGACAGAGAGAGTTACTTTCGCATTTATAATATTAGTATGGATTTCGGATTAGAAGGGAAGCTTGTGCACGTTTGACGCCCACGCAGTCTTTGGTGAATACAGTTTCGAGTGATGAACGAATGATATTTCGATTCATCATTCATCTTGTCCCGGGACTGTATTCTCCAGGTTGCGGTCATCACCGAAAATCAGCGTTTTGATTGCAACCGCAACAATATGCTGAGTGATGACCCTTTTCTTATGACCCGCAACGCAAAATAGCTAAACTTACAGCTTAGTTATTAAGATTAGCAGTAACGTTCAACTTTTTGTGGCTATTTTTATTTTATTTTCTGTTTGTTTAAGCACGTTTTCTGTTTTGTACGTCAGAGATTTTTTTGCCAAATAAAGTTTTTTCTTTCTTTCTTTCTCATTCAAGTAATAATACACTTCAAATTGATTACTAATACTTAGATTTACGGCTAGTATCGTTCCAACTAAAGTCTTAGTGAAAGGTAACTATAGCACGTGCTGCGGCACATTTACGACACTCCAGAGCGATCGCATATCGAACCGTGGGCGTTCGAAACTGAACAAAAAATCATCAACAGTTGTCGTTTTACTTCGTATCGTTAGTTATAAATCTGGCGAGGGAGCGGCGATGGCCGATGACTGTGAAAGTTCACATAACAATTTAAAATTTTAACACTCAACCGCCACCGTCGGACAATTCTCATTAGGCTGGGGACACAGCGACGCGAAGTACCAACGCATTGCTAATTATTTTATTATTTTCTCGACATAGAAAAATCGAACGTGGAATGTAATTCGAAACAAAAATATTTTAACGTTATTCACGTAGTGCTGTCGATAATCGAGTATCAACTAAAGAATCGTTGACCGTATGAATGAATAAACAAATTGTGATTACTTATCACCTATCACAGCTCGGTTGGCGTCGACTAAGCGTTTGACTTCTGCGCTGTGGGTTGCGGGTTCGATTTCTTAATTTTTATGCAGTTTTTATGTACAGATAGTAGAGTATCCGAGTCTGAGTGAATGAGTCTATAATGATGCAGGAAAAACCCTAGTGTCGAACAATTTTTTAAAGCATATGACAGAAACATATAGCTTATGTATATCGTTTTTGCTCAGTCCTACTTTCATAAGTAATAAAAAAATAAGTTATACGCCGTGTGGTTGCAGCTTAAGAGAATCTTCAACCCCATCTCATCCCGTGGGTGTCGTAAAAGTCGACAGAGGGAAAATGAATACCAGGAGATGGGCAGCAGCACCTTCCTGGAACATCTCAATAAATAAACTGCCTATGTTCAGCAGTGGACTAGTGATAGACTGAAATGATGATGGTAAGTAATACCTCTGTTAGATCACTTCAGAACTGATTTTTTGCTTTGCTTACATTTAAAAAAATACAGATCCCCAAATTAATTAACAATTATCTTGCACTATTTTTGTAATAAACCAAACATTTCGTCAGCGTCAATTCTCCTCCTTCTACAGTCGTAAGTACGACACGGTAAAAAAACGACCTCCATCTCGAATGTCATTTGCACGGCGTGTCGTTGAAAAAGCAATTATTTCAATATCTGGCCCGCGCCGGCACCCAACGGTCGGGCAAAAAGTGCTCTGAGCACGCGCTCGTGACTGTGACCAGCGGTAAGAAAGTTCGGAGACGCCACCAAGAACATTCTCGTTTTCGTGACAGTCAACGATGAAACATTACCCAGGGCTACCTTGCTTAAATTTTCTGTTATAAGCATTAGACTTTAGAACAAGGATAACTGTTGTGCGTTATAAATTCCCTATAAGATCTTCTTCGTTTATGACGCAGGCTATGCGCGTAATATGTAAGAGTTAATTAGTTATATTCCACTAACTTTATTCACTAACCACTATTTTTGGCTATAATTAACTAAAAATAAATTAGAGCCAAAAATAAAGTAATCTCCTCATTTTTGAGAGGATTTCGGATTTGGGAAGAGGTAGCAACGCATTTTCAGTGGCGGTCCTGATTTTTTTCAGGATATTTCCCCTACCGGCACAACTGTAGTAAAATAACAACTAAGAATTTAACTGGTATCGGGATCGGACCCTGGTCACTCATATACTATGAAAAACAGGCCCGACGCCTGATCTACAACGGCTCTGTTAAAAGGCGACGGCTCAGCTTAAGTGAAAGTAAAATTTAGACAATTTTAAGTTGACATAAGCGTTTTTGTAAACAATTGTTCATCTACTCCTTGGTCAACAGATGATAATATATTTTTTTTTGATTTCAGATATCAGCATAGACAAAATGATCCTGCAAAAACCGCTAGTCTTTCCACTCTACTGGCCAATAGTGAATAATCAAAATAAACAACAATAAGTTGCTTCCGCCAATCAATTATGTTTTTACTTTAATCGTCTACAAGGCTTACTAACTTGAATACTTTATATTAGTTTTAGCTTAAGCATTTGTGTTGATAAATTGCAGTAAAAAATAAAAGCTATACAAATTAGTTTTAACAGTTATATACTAATATATTACTTGTGTTAGTTAAAATATGCGTGAAGTCGACAGAACATCACTCTTTTTGTTAAGTGGCAAACATTTGTGAGTGTCACTCGAGTGACAATTCATCGACGACATCGAGTGGTCCAGCCTGACTCGTTACCACTACCACTGTTACAAAAACATACCAAAATATGTTTCACTTTAATTTAAATTATTATCGTCACATACATGAATTCACTGGTGGGATGAACATACTCGTAACTTATTTCGTCTCTCTTTTATCTTTTAACCTAACCTTGCTAGAATTTTGTACTACACTAGTTTTGCCTAATTAGTAGCAACTGCTCAAAAACTTATATTAGAATATAGTCTGTTGCTTCATTGACATTATCAACATAAGTCTGCTAATGATCTAATATTGAACTTAAGTATATCTGTAAAATATTTACACCTTGAAAGCGGATTCACGACCGCAAATGCAATCAATTTCACTTAAGACATTGCGGCCGATCACCGAGACATATATTTTCAGTATATTTTTAGAATTTATCATCAATCGATGTCACAAGATTTTTCAGGCTTTTTCCTTAGTCGAATATTACGATTCCCACTGGATATGACAGGGTGTTTCCTTCATAATTTCCCGATAAATGGATCAGGACAGTTCCTCTATGAACTTCAATCAACACGTCTTTTACGATAACCAATAAAAAATAAATAATATTTAATATTCAACACACGTTTGACCTCATTTCCAATGTACATTAATAAGAACTGTTTATGGTGAAAGAATTACAAAATTTCACCTTAAAACACAAAATCATCTGCGGAATTTACTTTGGTGAAAAATTAAAAAATACTTAAAGGAATTATAAGTATAGCGGTTAATATGAATTTGAAATATTCATCGCTATACTTATAATAGCATAACAAAGACTGTTTGTAGAGCATATTATAAACTAATGTTTAAGTGCAGTGTCCACTGCCCGTTTGTTTAACCGCAAATATCCTTGACACTATTAGAACACCCAATTGCGTAAGGTGTTTGAGCGCAACAGAAAGTTAAAATACAAAAAAAGCGATTTCTGTATTTATAATTAAAGTTAAATACATTAGTCTAAATACTAACATAGTTGCCATTTATACATATTTAAGCCAGTAGTCCGTTTTTGGGTCAGCAGAATCACTATATTAAATCAGAACTACCAATTTGCAAGATTAGACGACAGCCTTAGAAGTTTATTTTTCTTAAAGGACTCGTCATTCATAATGACGATAAAAACATAAGTAAAGTCTCACTAAAATTTCCTGGCCAGGACTAGAGATAACAGAGGAAAATCATAAATCTGAAATAAGCACTCTACTGAATTAAGACACCAAGGAATCACGATCACGAAGCTCAGAGTTACTCAAACAGGCAAGAAGGGAGCTTTGGTCGGATTTTCTCTGTATGAGGGACCCCGAAAGGTAGACATATATCCGCGGTGGAACTTAAGCAACCGTCATAACCCGAAGATAAGTTATCTGAAATGGCAATATGTTGACCACATGGCTCGAAGTACCGACTGGTAAAGAATGGTTCTTGAGATAACCTCGTAACGAGACGTGCGCAACATACGGCTTCCCGTTAGATAGTGTAGATAAACTACACCGAACTGGAACCACACATTGTGTAATAAGTCCATGGTTGCCGGTGACTATGAGCCGTGCTTTATAACATTCTTTGAGGAACACCTGTATTCAGTACTGGACTATTATAGGACTGCAATGGCGATGACACATACTCACACGTATACATACTATTTTATTTTAATTTTACTCCAAAAACTAGATTATTTAGAAAAACCTTAGGGCCCCTGATTAAAATTTACGAGTAATGTACTCGTATAATGCATATAAAATTATATATTGAGTATATATATATATATATATAATATATAGAGTATATATAATTCACAAAAGCAACGCCACACGTGTAATTATATTTTGTTACTTTACACCACTGGGTGAGTCATCATCAACATAGACCTCCCAAATAGATTGCCACAAAAGTTTGTAGCTCTCAATTTAAAGGGATTTTGTCATAGTTGCCAAGCTTGGCAGGCTGGTTGGCAACCGCAGTTTATTTATTCAGACGTCCCAAGAAAATGCTGCTGCCCATCTCCTGGTTTTTATTATCCCTCTGTTGACTTTTACGACACCCACGGGATGAGTTGGAGTGGTAAGTGAGTAGTCGTAATATAAAAAAGGAATTTCTATTAAATTTGAAGTGAAATTTATATATCGCGATGAGAGTACAATTTCAAGGTCGAATTTGAGTGCTACGTTTTCGTGCAACGTTTCTGTTATATTTATTGATTATTTAATAATTGTTTATATACTGAACAATTATTTTATAGTCAGTAATATTTCATTGATAATTATGTTTATTTATTTTTCTTTTATTCAAATTTATAATATATTTAAGTTCCACTTCTGTCACGTCTTGCATGCACACTTTTCTTCCTTTTTTATCAACCAACGATATTGAAAAAAGACGGCATGATCACAAATATACGTGAGTTTAATTTTTGTTTTACATGTATGCATTATTCAGGTGACCAGGCGAAACTTAACATAAGTTTACAGAATAGATGATTAGTTTGAAGTACCCAGTTTTCACAATTGGTCACAGTGACTAATGGTAGGGCCTGCTGGAAGTCATAGAAGCTCGTAACGGGACGGATTGCAAGTGTGTCGGCCGCCAATCACTGCAGTGTCGTGTTCGACTTGTAAATTATGTTCTTTAGAAAGCACAATCGAGCTGCGTTCGTTGACACCGTGTCGGTAGGTATGTACTAGATCGTTCAAGAATGAATATCCGTTTGGCATTTACTTAAGGTATAGGCTACGCGTATATAAAGATTAGTTACTTCTTCCTTTTCTTATAGATTTTCATTCGTTCAATTATTCGAAATTTCGTCTGTATGTTTTGTCGAATTTGACGTAAGCGTTTCTACAGGATTTTTATTTCTGGATTTTTTTTTATTTTAAAACGAATTCTACTATTCATGGAATTAGCTGTTTGGTTCTTGTGGTTCTCAATACGAAACATAGCCGCGTTATATTGCTAATTTACTTCGATATTCTGTAAAAGAAGTATAAGATGATGAATTCTAGGAGCCTTTAATCGCGAATATTATTTTAACACTCCTTTAATTACCAAACTTTGTCACGTAGCTTCAGTAGCATCAAATTTTCTAGGTTATTTTAATATTTATATGAATTAAAAAGTACCTCCAAACATCAAACCATGAGAGACCATATCCGTAACTCACTTTTCGCACCCGCAAGAAACGAGACGTGTCGGGTGGCGAACCACGTCGCCGACATTTAGATACGAGTGGAAATTCTTGCTCCCCATTGCGTTCCTACAAGTAGCTAGTCATAGGCATGTAGGCAGGCCTATGGCTAGCTACTGGCTTCGCGGGTAGGGAATGGAAAGTTGGGAAAGGAACGGTAAGGTGTAGGATACTATTATCTCGGAAGGAGAAGGAGACAGCAGTAGCTCGAGAGGCTGTGGTACCCGCTACTCTACTGTATTTGCCAGACATAGCAACTAGGTCAAGTATCATTGCCCGTAAATGTACTTATGAATAAATACAAAACAACTTTTTAGTTACATTCAATTTTGAATATTAAACAAAGTTAATAATGACTTCGCTATGTTTTTCTTTAACCCAAATTGGTTAGAAACATATATATTGTCTTAGATTGAAAATATGTAATATCATTCTTAGAAAATAGAGAAAAGTATTTGCGAGCATCCCAAGCAAAGAATTTTAAACTATGAACGGATCTAGTCGGACGCTGCTTATTCGTCAACGCATTTTTGTCATGTAATGCGATATTTTTCAGATGTTTAATATTAATAACCCATAAATTGTTATTTTTTTCTGATAACAGAGTAATATTTTCCCGCATCTGTTTTCTATAATGCTATAATGTAGGCTCGTCGAAACTTCTTAGACTTTATCGCCAGTTTTGTGTTCCCAACAGACACTTCTTATTAAATTTTACAAATATGGTTTTGAGGATGACTATTTTAAAAATGCGATTTTACAAATAAACAGTAAATATTAAAGTATTGCAATATAACAATAACTAACAAATAGCTATTTTGAATTTATTTTTATTGTAAAGGTGACGAGACAAGTAAACTGTTCACCTGGTAAGTGCAAAGTCTCCCCAAAACAAACGCTGTATCACCGAGAACATTTCTGTGTGGCACTGTTCGTAAGTCTCATTTGCTCATTAATGACACTAGCTATCAGTGCACTTTAGACAGAAACACAGTATTGTTTGTACACTACTGCTTGACAGCAGAATAGGTAGGTATCACACGTAGGTACATAATTTAATAGTACGCGTGTGACTTGAATTCTGTACCTGCTGGTACCACGTAAATTGTTAATTCTATTTTTTGTGCTGACTTACCACGTCCTCGGCGATATAATAAAATTATAAAGAAACATTAATGTCTTGCAAACTCTTGCAAAAATTAGGGAAAGCCTGTGCTATAAAAAAGCAGGCTGTTACTCTTTTACTAAATATGGAAGTGTGGTCAAATCAATAATTAAACAAAAAAATACATTTCAGCGGCGAAGGATTGGATTTCTTGTCAGTAAAATGTGGCCTATATTTATCCCCGTTAGAAGTAGCAGCAGTACAATTTCAACCCATTCTAATCAATTGCTGAACGTGAGTCTCCCTGATATATAAACTTTTTGGTACCATTCCTATGCAGGAATCCATCTAGGCAGCTGCAGCGCCAGTTATTCTGCCGTTAATAAGTAATGTGCAAACATTACTGTATTTTGGTGTAAAGGGACACTGATAGCTAATGTAATTACTTGGCATATGAGACTAAAAAACTGATGTCTCAGGGTGACAGTCGAAGTGTGCCACACAGAAATGTCCTAGGTAACACGGCATTCATCGCCTCCTTTAAAATGAGATAAAGGGTTCTCTTATTTCACTACCATGTGGTGATTTTAATATTAAAAAAGTAAAAGTAAAGTTTCAGCCTATAAATGTCCCACTACTGAGCACAGGTCTCCTCTAATTTCTGAGAGGGTTTTGGATCTAGGAAAAATCCGCCACGCTGCTCCAATGCGGGTTGGCGGACTTCACATGTCTTCGAAATATTTTTAATTTCTCAGACATGCAGGTTTCCTCACGATGTTTTCCTACACCGCCGAGCACGTGATAAGTCAGCACTTAAAATTGCAATTAACAATTTTAGTGGTGCCGGCACCGGGAATCGAACCCAGGTCACTCGCGTACTATCAAATTTAAAGCGAGCGCCTAGCCCCTGATCTACCACGGCTCTATTTTAATATTCATTAATATTAATTACACTCCTTTTTACAAACACTGATAATAACAACAAGTTTCTTCAAAACATTACTACAGAGGGGTGTAATTTAATCAAAAATATTCATATCATATTATATATACAATGTTTGTGATTATTTACCGCCACAGTAGGTGAATACCACAATAAAGTCCTTGTGAAGATAACATGGGCTGTCACCCACGGAAGAGAAAACGTCAGTGAGAGACGTCGAACGCGCATGAAATATGATAAATGTTACTTAAAGCATCAAGCGTGTGCCAATGATCACAGAACATGATCAAAATGAATTAACTCATTTTTAAATTTTGTTTTTGACAATGGTTCAATAAAAGCTTGGTGATGATAAATTTATTTCAACATTTGGGATTTACTGACATTATTAATTATTCGTATAATTAATAATGTTAATAAATCACAAATGTCACTACACAGTCACGACGCATAGACAGTATTGTTTTCTCAAATATTGGATCTCAAATCACATCTAATTTCAAGTGTTAAAAAAATAACTATTAACATACTCATAGTTCTAAAAATGTTAAGGTAGAAAACATTTTTATAGTATAAAGTAACGAGACAAGAAAAATGTTCACCTGATCGTAAGTGGAACGTTTGCCCATAATAAATGCTGTGTCGTATTTCTGTATGGCACCACACTGCGCCCGTCTCCCTGAGACATTAGTTCTCAAGTCTCATTTGCAAAGTAATTACACTAGCTATCATTGCCCTTCAGACCGAAGCACACTGCTGCTTCTCGGCAGAATAACTGGTCTTGCGCTGATGGAAGTATTTATTAAATACCATATGAATTAACATCTGTCACATTTTTATCGTAATTTTTAATTATTGTGGTATTGAGATTCGAAACCGGTGGTATTGAAACCTTTGATTACTACTAAAGATGGAACTAAGGACAGGTAAAGGAAGAAAGAATAAAAGAAAGGTACACTGATAGTTTACTAAACATATAATTACCAAGCTTATTTACTAAACTTATACATGACTGTAAATGTTATTTTCATTAGAAAATCTTCTGTTGTCTATTCCAGTATTAATAGTTCGCTGGCGTGCCAATCAGCCGCGTGCCCAATGCAGGTCGTCTGACAGCGAGGTTAGAGCTTGCCGATTCCTTAATTGCCGTGACGTTTTGGTGCCACATTCCTCGCTCGGGGCCGGGAGTGTACACGCTACTTAAACGGACGAAAGCAGTTAGTGGCGCATGTAAAATCGCCCAGTAATTGCAACACCGAAATGTTCGTCGATACAATCGATATTGCAAGTGACGTCGGCGAATGGCATGCTACGTTTGATGCTTACCCACCACACTAACAAAATACTTTGTTGGCTCGATTGGCGCAGTGGCTAAACGGTTGGTTTCTGTCTAGGGTCTATAGATACTTGCTCCAGGTCTAAATGTTTAGCGTGTTAAATTTATGTATGATATTAGAAATCCTAATGTTAAATTTTGTTGGATAAAGTGACGAAAAAACAAAAAGTTAACCTGATAATAAGTGCCACATCTACCCATAACAAATGCTGTGTCACTCAGAACATTTCTGTATGGCTCCACACTGGTCCTGTCACCCTGAGACATCAGTTCTTAAGTCTCATATGCCTAGAGATTACAGTTACATCTCAGTCCCTTCAAACCGAAACACAGTAATGTTTTCACACTATTGCTTCACTGAAGAATAACTGGCCCTGGGGTGGTATCTACTTACACGGATTCCTGCACAGGAATCCTACTACCAGCAAAGACTTCCTTCCTATCGATTTCGACCACGGCGACAACTTTCGTATATTGTCGGGAACTACTCGTATCATCTGCGCTGGAGATATAAGAGTAAGAGTGTAACAAGTGTATGCGCGCAAGCACATGGGCACTCACTCGTCCCAAACTACCCGCGCTCGATGTAACGATTATGCAACAAGTTCGGAGTTAGGATGCAGTGTCAGCAAACACAGGGACAATCACAACACAGCCAGACCCGAACACCAACAATTTATGAAAATTTCTGATGAGCACAAATGTTGGCTCCGGCGGGGATTCGAACCCATAACCCGCGGCGTAGAAGTCAAGCACTAGGTCACGCAGTCATATATATTATGTATGGCACAATCATATATCCATCACAAATAATAGCTTGTTCTTGTTGACCGCAGTATATCACTTTGGTGACAATCGGTCCGGAGGACATCGTTGCATTTCAAATTCTTTACCTAACATTGCCCTTCAGACTGAAATACAGTGCTTCCACAACTACTGTTAGACGGCTGAATAACTGGCACTGCGGTTGTACCTACCTAGACGGAATTCTGCATAGGAATCCTACCAACTGTAAAGTTTTCTTTTACATGCGTTATTTAATAATATCAAAATAATATGCGTTATTAATGCCTTCTATACGATTACAACTCTCACCGAACATCCAAGAGCTCCCTAAGCAAAATTATTTATTTCCCCGATAATTATTTCATATAATTTTTTAAACTTCACGAATAGCAAAGGCCTTACGGGCCAGTAAAACAGAGGCGATAACTCATAATTTTCATAAAGTATACCTCAGTCTTTTAAAAGCAACGCGAAAAAAGGCTAAACATCGGAAGGATTTCGAGATAAAAAATTATGTTTATATCAACCAAACAACTTTTATTTAATTTAAAAAACCAGTAAATAAAATATCGCGCAATCTATTTTTTAAATACCGAAGATGGCTTTGGGCGAGACCAAATATTTATTTTTACCTAATTAATATCGCTGAAGAGGGTTGGTTACGAATAAATTACGTCAAGATCTATAAAACGTATTTCAAAACAAAATTATTTAGAAAAGGGTATCTTATTCATATATTAGTGACGCTACTCGGCGCGTCCGACTATAATTAATAAAAAGTTACGTCCTGATTTTGGTATCCTTCGTTGTGGTTCTTTATTTTGTTTATTTTTGAATTTGGAATGTCTTGTGCGTTAAGTAATATTTATGCGGTCCCCAGCAGCGCGGAGGCGGTTGGAACATACAACGTATTTCAGTTGAGGTCGAGAAATAAGTGACAAAAGTATTTCACAATAATTTCTAATAACACGTCTCCTTTTGTGCATGCGTAATTTGTTGAGACAAAATGTGCGAAATTTAAGTGGTAGAATTGAATTAAACTAAACGAGAAAAAAAACATTAAACTAAGCTAAAATAGTTTTTTCTCGTAGCAATAAACCCCCGATCTTTCTCTGCGCATTATTTTACTTGCTAAAAATAAGTTTGAAACATTATAAAACCAATCTTACCACTCTCCGGCGCGGCCAGCAGATATAAATTGTGAGCGGACAGTTGGGAGCGGATCGCCAAAGCTAATTCTGTTGTGATTAATGCTCCCTGCACATTTCCACCGTTCTAGCAGATCTCCGCAAACTTAATGATCGGCGAAATTTTTAAAATCCATTGAATTTTATACCCTATCACGTTTCAACACGTAATAAATTATAACTATTAATTGAAAATGTATTTTTGCAAACATGAATGCCACTACGACTTAAAAGTAACTCGCTACTACCCGGTCGCGTTTCTCACGCAACAGTCAACAATTAAAATGAGATAAAATTATAATATAAGAATTGTATACTATATATGTGTGAATTTGATGAATTTTTCTTAAAAAAATATATCTCATATAATAAATTACATTTTATATCCTAATCTAATTACGGCCTATTAAAAAAAATGCACCAAAATAATTGAATATTTATGATCATAATTGAGATATGTATAGAGGGTCCACTGTACGATTTTACACTACACGATATTAGTGCCAAGATATACAACAACTTTACCTTTTCGAACAAATATTATGAATTCCGATCGAAACGAATATTTTTTCTATACACAGTAAAATATATTTTATCTAAATTTTTAAACTTCTTTATCAGCCTTTCCAAGTTTACTGCTGATATTTGTATGCTATTACGCTTACTACACTATTGTGTATCGTGTGCAGTTGACAACGTATTCACTAGACCGAGAATTCTGAGTGACCACATTATAATCATTTCAGCCCATACAACTTGGGCCTCTTCTAAAGATTGCCATAAAACACGGTCCTGAGCCAAGTGCATCCATCGACGTCCCGTTGAACCGTTCCCGCAGAAACTGCACGATTTTGTCGTCGTACCATCCAGTGGAAGTTGTGCTACATTGCATCATCGTCATCGTTTCAGCCTATCAAAAGTCAACTGCTGAACGTAGGCCTCCCCGATAGCCACAAAAGTTTGTAGCTCTCATTAAGAGGGATTTTGCCATAGTTGCCACTCCTGGTTGGCGGATTGGCAACCGCAGTATATTTTTTCAGATGTTCCAAGAAGATGCTGCTGCCCATCTCCTGGTTTTCATTTTCCCTCTGTCGACTTTTACGACACCCACGGGATGAGATGGGGTGGCAGATTCTCTTAGGCCGTACAATTCAATTCTCATAAGCCGATACAAGGTTGCCACTCCAGTAACTTCCTTTCCGTACGGTTATCAATTCTACAAGCTATATAGCCGGCTCATTACAACTTAAGTAAGATTCAATAATGTATTTAATATGATCTTATAGATTTAGTTCTTCAGTACCAAGCGCAAAAGCCGACTTTATGTAATGCATAAATGATGTTTTTCATAACCAAACTGGAAACGAAAATGCATCACGACATATTTACTTAAGATGCCATTATACTACTGGTGGTAGGATTCCTATGCAGGAATCCGTCTAGGTAGGTACCACCCCAGGGCCAGTTATTCTGCCGTGAAGCAGTAGTGTGCAAACATTACTGTGTTTCGGTTTGAAGGGCACTGTGAGCTAGCGTAATCACAGGGCATATGAGACTTAAGAACTGATGTGTCAGGGTGATGGGCACAGTGAGGTGTCACACAGAAATGTTCTGGGTGACACAGCATTTGTTATGGGCAGATGTTGCACTTACCATCAGGTGAACGTTTTGCTCGTTTCGTCGTTTATAATATATAAAAAAATACGTATTATGTGTAAATATCGAATTTGATACAATAAAAACCATAATCATAATGCTACGCATGCATTAAGGTTATGGTTTTTATTTTTTCAACTTCTAATCGATGTTAAATAACCTAAATTATTAGTTATTTAACATTGAATATAAATAATAATACAGAATTGAATTAGACATAATTTACCTGCGACAGTCCATCATTGGACATTTGCTAAGAAGCAACTAAGCCCTTCTCTTAACATTAGTATCGTAAAATATTTTTATTTTATTTTATGGAACTAAGTTACAAGACAAGCAAATGGGGTCACATAACAATAGCTGTGTCACCTACAATATTTCTTTGTGGCACCACACTGCGCTCGTTACCAGGGCTTAAAAACTGATGTCTCAGGAGACATCATTTCTTAAGTCTCATATGCCCAAAAATTACACTAGGTAACAATGCCGTTTAGACCGGAACACAGTAATGTTTGCACACTACTGTTGCCGGAATTCTACCACCAGTAAAATCTGATTAAGGTAAGTGCCAAAAAAGATCATATTGTCAGAAATATTCAGACCAGAAACTAACTGCAATGACACAGGTGCGACGCTGCAGTGTGTGGCACTACGATCGCTAGCCCACTTGCCCTGCACGACGACCAAGTGCTCCTCTTTCCATGAATAATACAATGTATAGAAATAATTTACATAAAAAATCAATGAAAATTAACTCGTTACTTCATTCATTTTTCACCTGTTAAGTTTGTATATTTGCATAAAGAATTTATGACGCTGCCCATTATTTTAATGCAATATAGGGTTGTGAACGATGTAGCGATAACACCTTTCAAAAGCAGGGTGCTAATAATGATATTATAAAAGATGTTATCGTTTATTTTTTCTGCCCTTTAAATAACAGCATGCTTCCATATTTGCTATAATTTAATTAACTGCAAAAAGCATTTACTTATGTTATCAAATTCTGGACAAAAATCATCTTTGGATTTGTTGAATAATAAAACCAAAGACAAACTGCAATTAGTCGAGGTATCAATCATTCAATTTAGAGACATATCGGTCGCTTTTATCCTAATCGAAAAGAAAACGAACATTTATCATAAAAAGAACCCTTCGGCATACCTCGAAACGAAGTTTTCTACTCGTAATTTCATATAAATTACTTAAAATCAAAAGGGAAATTAGAGTCCACGACTAATGCCCGATTCGCATGACGAACAGTCGCCTTTTGGTAAGTTATTATTTTATTTCCAATTTTTCCCCTCTTTTGTGGTGGGCGTCGCACGTTTAGCTTTAATACGTCAACACGCGTCAGGATGGTTACGATAATCGCTTCGTTAATTATTAGAAGCAAATGACTTCTTTCGCATTAAACGACAGACTAGTTCTCACGGCTATCGGCTTTAAATAGTCAAGAGTTATAGTATGGTTTATCCGCACCGCAATGTCAGTTATTCTGCCGTGAAGCAGCAGTGTGCAAACATTACTGTGTTTCGGTCTGGAGAGCACTGATAGCTTGTTTAATCTCTGGGCATATGAGAACTTAAGAACTAACGTCTCAGGGGGACGGGCGCAGTGTGGTGTTTTCTCGTCTCGTCCCTTTCTCCAGTTAAAAAATACATAATAAATAATACTGAGTCAAGATTTACGTGTCTTGCACAGATAAAATTAAGTAGTAGTTTTTGTAACTAATAATACTCGTAACTTAAAAGTGAGATTTTATGATAATGCTGCTACATCTGCAGTGTTAAATTCAAATATGCTCTTTTCATCAGTTAAATATTTTAACCGCCTATAAAAAGCAATAGTCACTGGCCTGGGTTTATATATATATAGTCGATTTGATCGCAGCCTTACATCGGATACGGGAATGTGGGGACGAATAAGTGTTTCTATTTTTACGACTATACAGAGTAATTCTGTTTGTGAAGCACTTACCATCAGACGCGAGCAGAAGTTAAGCACTAGCTTAAAAATAACAAAAGATGTCCCTGTGATCTAAAACGGTCGGGAGAACATCAGTAGTATTCAAATTAAACCTATAAAAGATTAAATAATGATTTCCCTTTTTATTCAAATGTACACATAACGCAGTACAGCTGTAAGTTTAAAGCAAATATCATCTGTCGGTTTCATTTATAAAATTACCGACCGACATGAGTAAGTTATATCGTCTCCGGTACTTGTGTAAGAGTAATAATAACACACCAACATCTGGACGTCGGTGATTGACGTACGGATTTGGGCAGCTAATGTAATTATATATCTTAACGGAATTTTAATAGACAATCGCTCAATCGTCTGGGCGGGTCGCTGGTGTTCACTTCTACACCTTTCATTAAATTTTAGTTGAGCGTCATAGACTTACTATGTGAAAAAATAAAAACTAAAATAGATTATGTTATAGTGCAAAAAAAAGATGGAAGAAATCCATAATCGCTTTGCTAATGTTTTCATGCAAATAAATGGATTTTCAAGCTTCTTAGGTTTTTCATTGTATTAAATGTTAAAAAATCTCTCACGAATACGGAAACCAATGATATTACTTGTGTTAATATACCAGTGACTACTAACTACGTTATCGTCTTGAAGAAGATACGTCAAAGTCATCTAGATAAAGGGATATCATATAAAGTGACAATTAATTTTATTCGCGTAGACCTAAATATTAACGTAATTGCAGAACTTTCCGAGATGATACAATAAAGCGAAATTAAAATCATTGCCTGGGCTGCGGGCTGATTAACAACTTTAATAGTTTTTAATTTTTATCTATTCGACCGACAAACAGATTATATACTTTTGAAATATAATTTTGGCGACGTGAAGACGAGAACTATGTTTTGATATTTTTCATCTTGTTCCTATAAAAAGGATATCTTACAGTACGATTTGCCCTAGGTCCCGTTTACAGAACATCAGTTGCGGATACGCAAACTCTAATATCTAAACCTAAAGTTACGTAAGTACGTACTTTAAGTTATTTTATATTGAAATTTTTAAATTGAAAAATTAAATTTGGACTTTATGTGCATATCTAAGATACTTTAAAATATAATTTTAACCACCGTAATAATAATATGTAAGCGTAGATTTTGAAAAATCGTAAAAATCAATTCATAGAATATACTGCATAAATATAATGTCGAAACTAAAGTCCATATGTGAAGAGGCGAGCAAAACAAAAGTTCGCCCGATGATAAGTGCAATGTTCGCCCATAACAAAGCATTTGTGTCACCCAGAACATTTCTATGTTTAACCACACTAGGACAGGCATCCCCGTGTAGTCTCATATGCCCAGTAATTACGCCAGATCGCAGTGCCCTTCATACAGAAACACAGTAATGTTTGCACAATACTGCTTCACGGCAGAATAACCGGCCCTGCGGTGAAACTTGCCTAGAAGATTATTGCATATTTATCCTACCACTAGGAAATCATCACTAATTTATATAGCTATAATGTTTAATAAATGAAATTAAAAAAGTGCGAGCGAAATGCGTAAAGAGTAAATAAAATGAAACAGATATCAAAATTATGTAATAGAAATTACTTAGTTTAATAAAGTAACTGTATGTGAGAGACCACTCCCGGGCATATACCTCCTCTCATTTTCACCGACTCTAAAAAAGAAGAGGTTCTCAATTCAACTTCATATATGTGTAAATATATATTTATTTATGTGCAGGAATAACTTCTTTGTTATGAACCGATTTTGATGATTATTTTTTAATTCTTAAGGAGATTTCACATAAAAGAGTGTTCCCATATAATTTTAGTTAAGTTCTGATGATGGAATATACGAGATAGTCATGAAACTCTTATTATAACTACTGTGTTGGTCAGCTTTTTGATTAAATAAAAATGGTTTTGGAGATAGAAGTTCACGCTGCTTTAGTGCAGGTTGGCAGACATCAAATGTAGTCGATATATTTTTTATTTCTAAAAGATCTAGGTTTACTAAACTTAATAATGTCCTTTCCAACCGAGCACGTGGTAAATCGGAACTTCAATTAAAACTTTTTGTAGATCGAACTAAGATCACACATTTAATTTGATAATTTAGGCGAGTGTCCAGCAACTGGCTTGTCACGACTTACTTAGCTACCACAGCTTTAATTAAATTCATTATTTAATTGATGGTCTTTCATTTAAGCATTGATTATGATGAATACACTGCCCATAACATATGCTGCTCAGAAAAATCTTGCAACCTCCATTAGATGACAAAGTTTGATGATTGATAGATGATGACCAAATTGAATATACAAAACCTTATACAGTCATTCTGGTTAATGACCACGAGGACTGAACTGTCAAATGTGTAGGAATGCGATCGATAAATCGCTTGCTCTGCATTTGATTATTGGGAGAAATTTATGTAGTAATAAATTGTTTAGGAACCGATTACAATAATAATGATAATGAAAATTTTATTTTTATTTAATAATAAGTTGATACTAAGATCTGTCCATAACAAATACTGTGTCACCCAGAACATTTCTGTGTGCCACCGCTCTGTGGCCGTCACTGAGACATCAGTTCTTAAGTCTCATATGTCAAGTGATTACACTGCTCTCAGTGCCCTTCGGACCGAAACACAGTCATTTTTGCACGCTACTGCTTCATGGCAGAATATCTGGCCTGGGGTGGTACGAACATAGGAATCTTACCACCAGTAGGTACTCGTCATACAAAATTTCTACAACTTCTTTATTCAAACAAACTGTCAAATATAAAAAAAATATTGAAAAATGAATATACTCGTACTGTACTCATATAACCATTTTTCAAAGTAACTACCGACTTGTTTCCATAAACCATTTAAATATGATGCCAATCTCCAATGCATTAATGTGTATTTTTGCTTAACAATAAAATTGTTTCAATTTCTATAAGATGTTCCATGGGCAATGTACGTATAATTGCAAGCGACTACCTGGATGCACCTTCCTAGAACTCAGTAATAGCCAACAAAATAATCCTCTTTCACGGAATTTGCGAGCTGCAAAGATAACTTGATAACGTAGAACAAAAGTTAGGGCTGTTAACCGTGAGAATTCTCCTAAAAATTATATTTTATTTAAAATAACATATTTTTGTTATATTTATAGTATGAAATAATATCAGCAAGCTTGTAAGCCATTTAAAATTTACCGTTTTTAAAATAACCAACATACATACTTGAGATTATCTTTAAAATATCACATTAAAGAATCTGTTAATTTATGGTACGTATACCTCGGATCGCATATCGAGAACCTCATCATCTTTTGACATAAAGTGAGATATAGGTAAAACGTTGGCTTATAATGAATAAATAAAAAAATTATGTATTTTTTACTTTAAACGCAATAAAATACAACAAATTTTAAAACAAAAATCTAAAATCGTTGGTCAGCTGACACACTTGCCTACTAATTTCAGGCTTCGAATCCTACCAACGTCATTAGTTTTGGCGCTACCCCGAAGTTTTTAACACTTACTTCGCCTTAATATATACGTACGTAGATACTAGTACAGTAGACAACAGAGACACCACTAATTTGTTCTAGAATTATTTTTAAATTATAATTATATTTCTGAACTAAAATTAACCACAAGTACTCGCCCCTACTTACCTGAATTATTTCACTGAGTCGCCGAACGATTACCAATTTCATCGGCAAGCGCGGCGTCACAAAGTCTGTCGAAAGCTAAAGCCTGCCTCCCTGCGCCGGAAAGGATTACGCCGACTTTTTTTGCAGATTACACGAGACAAGGGTGCCTATTTACCTGCGATCAATGATGGAACATCATCACCTCGCACAAAAAGCTATTTTCTGTTCGCTTATTTTCTTATATTTGATACAGACTTGCGTATTTTTGATAAACACAGTTTATTTACTTATGTTTTACGTTATTGTTGATAACATTGGTTGACGTTTAAAAAACCTAACAATTTCCGAGATTTAACATTAAAGTCAGTTTCAAAGTTACCGTACGATGTCCGTACGGTAACTTACACATACATACATACAGTCACGCCTAATTCTCCTATAAGGGGTAGGCAGACACCACTTACGTAACCCACTCTTCGCCAATGGTGCCGCCATTTTGATACGACTCATTCCTCACTACGTTCCCATAAGCAGTATAGTGACAGCATTGCATATTATGGTGTTATTCTGCACGAATAAAGGCTGTCCGTACTACACCTTAGTCGCCTCTTAAGACATCTCGGTAGGATAGAGGTAGGTGCCATTCTACTCTGCAGGCCACCTCGACATTCGACATTCGACATCGATTAAAATTATCAAAGCCTATTATTTTTATCGACAATATATAATGATAAGTAATCACGGACTACCATGAACATTTTTTTGTTTTTAAAAAATACTAGCAATGCTGTTAAGATTACTAATATTCCTGTTAATCACTCCAGCTGAGCTCAAAAACTTATGAAAGGCGGTGGTTCATGACAATAGTCGAATGTCTGGCGCGTGACGTCTCGTTTCGCAGACCGTACCCTAAGCCATTAGGCTATTGGCACTTCGAACTAACATCCAATCCCAAATCTTCTCTGAGAAAAGTTCCCCTCCTATGTCCGGTATCGATGACCTTGTAGTAACTAACATATAAAAATACTTTGTTGATCCATGTGGATATTGGCCGTAATGAAACGACAAAATATTCTTAGGTACAAATGACAGGGAGATACCAACCAATTACTGCACTCGTGCAGTTGTTTATCAGGCAAGCTTACTCATCTTAGCGTTCAATTCACACCATCATCTCACAAGTGTCAGGAGAAGAGACGTCGGCGTCATTTTTTAGGCACTGGGTTAAGTCTTGAGATATGGCGAGTAGGAAACGTAGAAGCTTCCGCTTGAATTTACGTATAGTAAAATAATTATTTTGCTATACGTCAATAAAATATTTCACTATACGTAAATTATAGCGGACTCTTCTGCATTTCTTTAGATCTTATTTTTTTACTAATACGTAATATTGCATATATCAAGTTCTACACATTACAACCTTAACCTCTGATTCGTCATCGTCATTATTTAAGCCCATTCTTGTCCATTGCTTAACATAGACTTTCATATTACCATAGTTAATAAGTTTCGTAGACTGCCAAATACAGGAATAATCTTACGTAATAACGACTTACGTCATACTTCATACGCGTACTCACAACTTAACATTTAAATTGTTTCACAAACTAGAATCCAGACAGAAAACATATGTTTAGTTAAAAATATTTAATGAAAATCTTTTTAAAAATTTACAGAAACGTTTTTGCTTATGGCTTAATCTGGTTAATATAGTGCTTGTCGTTTTGTTGCCTATCGGACGATGTCGAACGTCGGCTTGCATCAAAGAAGTCGCCCCTACAGACCGATGCGCCTGTGCATGACTCGGCGTTTTGCCTTCGAGAGCCTATGGAGCTACACTGTAGACGTTTTCCTTATGCCTTTGAGTTATTTCGATTTAAAAATATATCAAAAATATTAAGGAAGGTTAGTGTGGACATTTGATAGACACGTCACTGGTATAAAATGCTCGAAATCATTTCGAATTATCTGTTACATTTTTTTTTGCTCATTAAGACATACATTGTCGTAAAAAGTTATTATTATATTTTAACATTCTTTATCTATTTGCCTAGTTGTTCATATTATTGTAAAAAACTACAAGAACAGAATAAAAAGAGCCTAAATAAATTTAAGCATTAAATTAACTTAATGATTGAACGTACACTTTTAATATCCTATGAAGGTGTTACATACAATCCTTATTACACGGATGAAACTGTAGTCAACTCTAGTCAAAAGTTTTATAGACTACAATAATTTTTTTTTCCACACTGACAATATAGATATAAACCTTCCTGCAGTACCCGCTGTGCAGATTTCGCTGGTTTTCTCTTTATACTTATATGTTAAGAATATTTAAAATACTACAAATTAAATTTTCAAATAATTCAATATTTTTTTAATTTTTGTGTTTCGTTGTGATTGTCGTAGTTGAGTTGTCACTGGTGGTAGAATTCTTATGCAGGAATACGTCTAGGTAGGTACCACCCCAGGGCCAGTTATTCTGCCGTGAAGCAGTAGCGTGCAAACAACTGTGTTTCTCTTTGAAGGGCACTGTAAGCTAGCGTAATCACTGGGCATATGAGACTTAAGAACTTATGTCTCAGGGTGATGAACACAGTGTGGAGTCAAAAAGAAATTTTCTGGGTAACACAGCATTTGTTATGGGCAGACGTTGCACTTACCATCAGGTGAACCTTTTGCTCGTTTCATCGCTTAATCCAATAAAAAAATCCGACAGTATTCGGAAATTGTCGTTATGGTCCAAAATCAGTCAGGTAGACATCACTGGACCTTCTGGATACAGGATCAAGATATATATGTATGTCTATCTTCACACCTTAAGGATATAATGGAATTAAGAAAGTATTTGAGCTACCTGTTCTCGGCACTCATCTTACGAAACACATCTATATATTATTGCAATGTATAAAAATTTGTCTTTATTATCATCTAAAACACCGTGGTTGCACAGAGTGGCGCAGTCGTCCTATTTCACAGATCTGAATTTATTCCCGAAGCTAATACTTAAATTATTATCATCATCATCATCATTTAAGCCTATCACTAGTCGACTGATGAACAAAGGCCTCCCCCATAGATTGCCACAATAGTTAGTAGCTCTCATTTTGGGGGGTTTTTACTATAGTTGCCACGCTTGGCAGGCGGGTTGGCAACCGCAGATTATTAATTCAGATGTTCCAGGAAGATGCTGCTGACCATGGCCTGGGTTTTATTTTCCCTCTGTCGACTTTTGCGACACCCACGGTATGATATGGGGTGGCAGGTTCTCTTAAGCCGCCACCACACGGCAATATATTTAAATTTTAGGTTCAGTTTTACCACGTCACCGGCTATGATGGTAAACCACCAACCAACGTGTCTTAAAATTAAAAAAAAAATATTTTGCGACGAACGTTAAATTCACCAACGCAGACTACAGCAGTGTTGTGGTTATACCGCTTACAAAACCACTCTAAAATGAGGAAAAGCCTATCCCAACATCGAGACATTAATAAGTAACAACCTAGTAATAAAAGTAACAAGTTTAAATACAAATTCAAACCGTTTAATTAGAATAAATAAACTATTTTGGAAGACCAAGATCGTCAATATAATTTAATACGTCTATTTTATCTACCTGATCCGTATAACATCCGTTCGGAAATCCTTACACAATAATCGACGACTTCCTACCGTTACTCCAAATAACTAATAGTTGAAAAAAAACTACGTGATATTTTGTTATTAGTAATCTCCTATATAAAATCCAGGAGCGGGTTAAACTTGAGCGCCAGTTTCCGTTCCTTTGTGATTATAATCGCAGACACGAGATTGCTTTTCAAAGATACCGTTTTATTTTACTCGTATATAACCTTTAATAAAACAAACATATCAATATACTTTATACTGTCATTATAATATAGTTTTAATTACACTTTAGTTAAACATACATACATACACGCCTTTTTCCCATATAAAGGGGTAGGCAGAGAACACACCCGTAGCCCACTTTTCGCCCCCGCGGAAAACTAGACGTGACGGGTGTTATTCTGCATGAATATAGGCTCTCCGTACAATACCTTAGTACGACACCTACGTAGGAAAGAGGTACTCGTAGGTACTATTCTACTCTTCCGGACATTACTCTAATGTTTCGTTCTACTGTTTAGTTAATATCGATTTTAAATACTATTTTAACTCGTAAATCAAATACCGTATAGCTTACTTACTACCCATACAATGTATTTGTTAAAGATTAAAGAAAATTCAAACATATATTACGATTTCTAATATATTTTCGTACAAAAATGTCTCATAACATTATTACTTCATTTTACACTATATCTACATATATATATATATATATGAACTATTCATAACTAAAACATATAATACAATCCAAATTCCGGTAGTTAAACTGTCGGCCATATTTTCATGGACGTCAAACGCGTGCACGTGCAAAGCCACGGTGTAGTCTTTCAGCCAGTAACCGAACCCCGCCTTCGGTCTCACGGCTGAAGCGGCAAAAAACACCGGTAATTGAACACCACCGGGGGCACGATATTGTATGTTAGCCTTGGAAGGGAGCCAATAGTCGACTGATATCAGAGTATGTGAATTATTATATATTATAAATAATATTTGTTACATATTACGAAAACTAGGGGTAGACATCTTACAACAAATATTTACAAATCTTTATATAGTTATAATACAGAATATATGTAGAAAAAATTAACGACAAATTTTACTACTGAAAATTAGCGAAAGTGACATGAAATTATATATGTAAAGGGTGCAAACGAGCAAAGGGCTCATCTGACGGTAAGTGATCACCGCTGCCGAAGAACACCCGCAATACCAGTGCGGCGGGTGCGTTGTCGGCCTTTGAGAAACAAGTTGGAGATTTAATACATACGAGTATGATGCAACTTTGAAGTGACCAAAGACGTAATTGAAAAACAACATTCTAATATCTTTCAAAAAGCTATGTCATACGCTTACAGCTTTAGCGTAAGCTATGTACATGTAGTACATAGCTTACGTCATAGCATCTTCTTTTTTTGAGACTCCGTACTTCCACTATAATCGAAAGAATATCATTAACTACTTATGTTTACGCATATGATTGTACATTTATCGTTTTATTACATTTATGTCGCAATTAAAGTCCTATTAATTTATAAAATATTCCAACAATACGCCAATTACAAAATCATAAGCTCCTTTATGAGTCTGACCGAGTGTTTGCTCCGCACTTAATTATATAAATCGCTTTCACAAAAGACAAACTGCTGACAAAATGTTCACCGCTATTGATATTACAACAATATAATGCTTTTAAAACCTATCCAGCTTTGCGGGACCCGCGAGTTGGCATCCGCGTTAACAAAAATATTCCGGAGAAGGGTAAATGAACTAAGCATCACGGCTCTTATTAAATAGTTAGAATCATAAAGAGCTATCGTGAATTGTACACTTGTAAACGTGCTTTGTTAAGCGGCGCCTGTTATTGTGATCAGATAATACAACTTGTAAGGAATATTTTTTAGGAATCCACCATTCATGAAATTGTTAGATGCGTCTATATTGTGGCGAAAACCCTATTAATGTAACCTGTTGCATCTTTGAATAACTGAATGAATTGAATGAGATTAAAGACATAATGCTTGAAGGCAAGCTTGTTTATGAGTTTCTTTGTGCAATGAAATACGATTTCAAACTGTTTTTTACAGTAAACAGCTCTTACTTTTTATGTTAATAACTACACTAATGATTTAACAATGTAAAAACGTCATTTCCGAACTTTAATTATTAAATGGGAGCACGACGAGACAATATTAAAAATGATAAAGTTGTATTTTTATTTTAGATGTACGAATATATACGTATTATATATATTATGGCGTAAAATACCAATAACGTTGATGCATACCCAGTAGACTATGAAAAGTGAAAAGTCTCAAAATATATGAAATTGATGTTTTAGATCGCCTACGTACATGTCGAAGAACCTTACTGTAAAGGAAGTTATATATTATATACAGTATTTTTGCCCATTTTGACCTTAACTCATAAATACTCAGAGCGATGTCGATTATCCTCGGAGTCGCTATAATCATAATCTATATATATATATATATAATAATAATCTACCAATACAGTTACATAGCTCACAAGCGCATACTTCTCTACTAATTCCCATTGCACACACAAACAGCGGCTTATATCGCAAACTCCGTAAACACAGTAATCTAAACTTAGTAGTGTGTGTATATGAACACGCTGCTCTATATGAACACACATAGACTTATTTAAGTATATGGATAACTTCGGGTACATGTGTGTGCGACGACGCAGTGAGGAAGCTGCGCGTGAGATTTCCCCGCACGCAGCTGCGGCGACCAGGTGCGCGCTCCCCTGTCGCGGAACTTACTCCACCCCGCGCGTCCCGAGCCCCACCCGTGTACTTTCAAGAACAACTGTGTTTTTGTAGATTTAATAAATGTGGATTTTTATACACTATTTACATAAAAAGCTACAAAAAATATTTAACTTTTCGAATAAGGTATTCTTAATTACAATATACGTATTGCCGATACAGTGAACTTTAAGCATGATTTCATCATTTAAAATGTTATTTAGCAATTTACAACTGCTTGTTAATTTCGTGTTTTTCGTTTACTTTTACGTGTATTAATATATAATTGTTTTATTGTTTATTTACTTTAATTAAACTAAAGACTTTATTTGTTATCATTTGGAACATTTAAATAAATTAGTGAATGTACTAAAATTGTTTCTACATACTGTTTATTACAAAAAATAAAAAGCTATTTCAAACACTAAAAAAGTTGGATATCCTCTAAGAAATAAATTATAATACATAATATAATTTTACAATATAAATAATATGTTAGTTACCTAAAATGACACCAAAATTTATGTTTAAACCAAAAATTACATAAAACAAATATAATTATTAATTTGACATGAACATTTCAACAAAATTTGTTCACGCCTGTACCTAACTACCCCATCGAAATCTGTGAATGCTTGCACAAACCCGCTTCCATGACATAAAAAGTCCATCAAGTATTCTATTTATTCCAGTCGGTGTGATACGGATTTATCATGGTACTTTATGTGCGCGGCCCTTATGGGGCCCGTCCCCGCAAGTAATTATCCTACATGTTTTTATATCTGATTTTTAGTGAATTATTATTTACGGTTTTGGACAGCACTGTACTGGAATAATTTGAATAAATTTAAAGGTAATTATTATGCTTTACCTAAACTTTATAGTTTCACGCCCAATATGCAGAGTTAAGCATAGTTCTTTAGTTTGCGTGTTGCGTGTTCTCACTGTTCAACTTTGTCTGCTATTTTATCTTTTAATACACTAATTGTTAACAAAGCAGCTCGAAAACGTTTTAGTTTAACACTTATGATTTTGTGACTGCATTCGTATACATCAATATAGTACAAAAAAATATACCAAGAGTAGAGTAGAGAGATAAATCTCAATCCTCGTTCAAATGTTTCTTCTTCCCTTCTAGGTCTGTATACTATAAAAGTAAAGTAAAGTTTCAGCCTATAAATGGTCCCACTGCTGAGCACAGGCCTCCTCTCATTTCTGAGAGGAGGCCGCTAGGAAAAATCCGCCACACTGCTCTGGCGGGTTGGCGGACTGCAAATGTCTTCGAAATATTTTTTATATCTCAGACATGCAGGTTTCCTCACGATGTTTTACTTCACCGCCGAGCACGTGGTAATTCAGCACTTAAAATTGCAATTAACAATTTTAGTGGTGCCTGGCACCGGGAATCGAACCCAGACCGCGCACGTACTATGAAATTTAAAGCGAGCGCCTAGCCCCTGAGCTACCACGGCTCCCTGTATACTATATCAGATGTATTAGTATCTGTATACTATATCAAATAATTATACAGAACTTTCCTTTTCTTAAATGCATTAGCTCAGGTGGGTTTTTGAGTATCACTTACCATCAGATGATCCATTTGTTCATTTGCCCCCTCTTTAATAAAAAAAAAAATTCGCGACCTGAGTCCATCCTAGCAACATAGAAGAGAAACCTGTCCTTTCTTAGACAGGCTAAAAAGTTATTTTGATGTTGCTAAAAAGACCTTTTCATGTCTTTCAAATATGATCTAACAAATATAGAATCAACGTCATAAGGTGCCTTGGAATGCGAAGCGAGAATGCGCCACAACACAACTAGCGTCTCGGTTGAAAACAACTGCGTTGGCTGAACGTTTCGCTGCAGCGCTGTGAGTCGCGATTTCATTACCCACACGGGATAAGTATTTGTATGGCCTATAAATAATTGTCCTTGGTCTGGACGTTACTTTGCAGCAATTCATTACATGAGTATGTTCTAGTCTGTAAATAGTATCAAGGTTGCGGTGTAGTGCTGGCAGTAGTTGGCTTTTGCAAGTGTATCTAAGTGAATCAATTTGTACCTCTCCTTTTCTTCCGCTTACTACACCGACCATAAGTATCCACGAAACTAAAGGCATATCTAATCATAAGGTATCCACTTTTTGTTGGTTTGTTGACGGTTACGCCGACGGCTAACCCACGGATATGTTTTTTTTTATTGGAAGAAAGTGACGAGACGAGCAAATCGTTCTCCTGATTCTTTCTACTTAGTACTTAGCAAACTTGTCACTTTTTCTTCATTTCTATGTGCAACCAAACTACGCTCGTCACCTTATAATATCAGTTCTTTTTATTATTGGATAAAGTGATGAAACATTCAGACAATGATTGCTGTGTCACCCAGAACATTTCTGTGTCGTGTCCCTGAGACATAAGTTCTTAAGTCTCATATGACCAGTGATTAAGCTAGCTCACAGTGCCCTTCAAACCGAAACACAGTAATGTTTGCACACTACTGCTTCACAGCAGAATAACTGGCCCTGGGGCGGTACCTACCTAGACGGATTCCTGCATAGGAATCCTACCACCAGTAGCTGTCAGTATTCTTCAAACTGTGAGTCAAACGGCAGAACTGCAACTGCGGTGGTACCCGCCTAGACAGATTTCTGCATCGGAATCCTACCATACAATGCTGCTGACTGCTTTTATTTCTTTCGTGTTATTAGATATGATATGTGATGGTAACTTAACTCTCCTAGTTATATCAGACCGGTGACGGACAGCAGTATCTAAGGTACAAAGTATCTGATACCGCAATAGCCAATCCGCCATCCAAGCGTAGCGATTACAGCAAATCCTCCGAGTATGCGAGAGGCCTTATGTCTTTCAATGTACTTTTTATAGAAAATTATGTTTACAGACAATTTACTTTTTCAAGATCATTTTATATGTTCGCTTACGTATCTAAGCCTAACGTTAAAAAATTGCTCTGTCTGTCTATCCGAATGCATTTAATTTAACCACGGGACCAACTTTTTCTACCCATTTTATGTTTCAAAATATGTCAAAATGTTCTCTATTTGGACGAATTTTTATTTCGCGAACACACCTCGCGAAAACATACGAAAAGTATGAATAATAACACTTCGATTTTCACGAATTTTATTGAAATGTCATAAACAAATAAGAGCATAAGTCTTGAATGAATAATATCGAATTTAACATCCAATACTTTCGTGGTTAAACGATATCCAAACCTCAGAAAAAAAACTTACTGAATCTTACACAAAATAAGTTTTCTGTGACGTATACTGTATGAATCAGCGTATTTAGACATAGAATTATTCTGTTTTTCACATTAGTGTAATTATTACTAAAGCGGGCTTTGCGTTGGTTTGTCTAATTCTCTCGGCGATTAAGAGCGTGTGAGTGCACATGCGAGCCGGCCGCACATTGTCATGTAGGTACTCGATTTGCTACCTTTTACACTTTACTACAACGTAACGACTTTTGTTAATAAATAATCGTTAGACACTATCCGTAACTTAAGATAATCTCTCAATCAACCTTTACCCAAACATTATTTACAGTAACCATTGTCACTCTTTATATAGTAATTTGCAAGACGTAGCCCTCTCCCAATAGTGCTAGACTGACGGACTGGTGATTTAAATATTAGTGTCTTAGACGCTGATGCCCATAACGCATCTGAATAATTAAAGTCTATCTAGCTTAAGTCATATTTGAGGTGGTTATTCTGCCATCTGTCAAAAGTCATTTCTTTTTTTACTTTGATTATTTATCGATTAAGGAGTTAATTATTCCATACTCAGCGATAGACATGAGATACCAGATTAATTTACTTGCAAATATTTTTTAACCTATCAATACTGCTTATCATAAATATACAAGGTATAGAGGTTCCTCATATGCTTGTTTTAATTAAAATATAAGTGACTATAAATTTATATTTTCCACCAACGTCGTGTTATTATCTTTCTACATTTCTTGGTCTTATACAAATTGCTTACATATAAGGATCCTGTCTACAATCACGGCAATGAGCATTTAGAGAAATTTTGGAAATTAATAAATCTTTTAAAAAGTGACTAAAGCACAGTTGTCGTAATATGCGTAGCATTAATAAACCGACCGTAAGCCTTTTAGAATAAACTTAATAACCTTTATTACTATTCATCATTGGCTGTATAGCCATTCTATCACTTATTTGACTACTTCAGTAAAATTATCCTTTAAATTACACAACTTTTTATACCGGCCGATGTGAAAATTATGGCCGATTTGTATTTATATTTTTATTGGAGAAAGCGACGACACGATCAAGACATTGATCTGACGGTAAGTAAAATTATACCCCATATTTTTTTTTATTGTAGAAAAAGATTAGACGAGCAAAACGTTCATCTGATGGTAAGTGCAACGTCCGCCCATAGCAATGCTGTGTCACCCAGAAAACTTTTGTGGCACCACACTGCACTCGTCCCTCTGAAACGTCAGTTCTTAAGTCTCTTATGCCCAGTGATTACACTCTTTCAATGTCCTTCAGACCGAAATACAGTCATGTTTGCACACTACTACTTCACGACAGACCTACCTAGATGGATTCCTGCATAGGAATCCTACCACCAGTAAGAAATTATTATTTATTTTGTACACGCATCGAGTGTCCCGTACGACCAGGTCACGACTTATCGTACCCGCTAAACATAAGAGAGCGTAAAGCACGGTCGCAACGCGGCAACGAGACGACGCGGGCGCACGGCAATTTGCCGCATTTCACGGCGAAGCTGCGGGTCACGGCGCGGGGTCACGCCCCGCCGTCACGTCGCCTGCTTTCCATCACCTCACGGAACGAAAGTCGCCCGTTCTATGACCCGGTTGCCAATTGGTATTCTCATCATGTACAAATTATCCAACTGCTTCTGGAACATTTCTTTTTCATTCTTAACATGTCGTAGGATAATTTTCTAAATATCTGAAACTTATGATATAAATGATTTGATTGAATAAATAATTTTGATTATGATTGTGCGATGAGCTTTTTTTCGTTTTTCATGCCATGACAAACAGCTATTCCATAGTTTTTAAATTTATTTGTTTAAATGTTACTTTTATTTATTACTCCCTTTTTAGCTCCTAATAACTTCTATTTATATACGAGTAATCTTTGGGAAGGCTAATGTAAAGCCTTTCAATGTGTTATTTCTCATAGAGGTTATAGCTAGATGTCTAGGTTAGCTAAGCTAAAAAACGAATGCCGTGTGGTTGCGGGTTAAGAAAATCTACTATCCCATCTCGTCCTGTGGGTGTCGTAAAAGTCGACAGACGGGAAATTAAAACCTTATCATGGGCAGCTGAATCTTCCTGAAACAGCTAATTAAATAAACTGAGTTTGCCAACCCGCCTGCCAAGCGGGGCAACTATGACAAAATAGATTACCACAAGAGTTTGTAGCTCTCATTTTGGAGGGAGGCCTATGTTCGGCAGTGGACTAGTAATAGAAATGATGATGGTGACACTTAACTGGTACCCACCTAGACTGATTGCCTTTTTTTATTTCATAAAAGTGACGGAACGAGCAAAACGTTCACCTGATGGTAAGTGCAACGTCTGCCCATAACAGGTGCTCTGTCACCCAGAGCATTTCTGTGTGACACCACACTGCGCTCGTCACCCTAAGGCATCAGTTCTTAAGTCTCACATGCCAAGGGATTACGCTAGCTCTCAGTGCTCTTCAAACCGAAACACAGTAATGTTTGCAAACTACTGCTTCACGGCAGAATAACTGGCCCTGGGGTGGTAACCTACCTAGACGGATTCCTATCCTACCACCACCAAAAATCTTACCTTGGTATTTCTCTTACAATACCCGGGACGTGATATGGCGATGAGGCTAATGCGGACACCACACAGCTAAGGGTATAAATAATAAAAATAAAAGATGTTCTAAAAAAGTTTTAACCATGTTTTCATGTTTTGCTTGATCTAGTTAAATCTATTTTTTGTTGTTTATTTAGTTCCATTCTATATTTTCTTTGAACATGTTTTTATAAAATATAAGTCTCAACATTAATTTGTATTGCTTTATTATTCTTTTCTTCTTAATTTTAGCAATTTATTATTCAGTATAATATTTATTCATTGATATACTTTTGAGAACTTCGGACATAAAAAATTAAATGTAAAAATGACAAGATTATACTGAATTTCGGATGTACAGCTATTATCATATGAGATACCAATATAAAATTGCACTAACGGCATCACCCGATGACCAACCTAGTAATTCAGTACGACCGCCATTTTTCCACAGATGAGCGCGCGAACGCGCTCGTGACTTCCGTTTCCGGCGGCGCGCCTGCGCAGCATCCGCACGGGAGCAGTCGACCGCTACGTCCCATATTATCTACGAATATAAGTACTGCAATGCATTTTCCATTATACTTATTTTTTAATTACATTTAAAGTTTAATTTTTCATCCGCTCTACATCTAAATTTTCCACGGCTTCAAGCATCCGATGAAGCTGTAAAAGCCGAGAAGGCTAACAGCAATTACATCACCGAAAATGTATACAAGGCTTCACATATTATGTCAGTATTTGGTAATTGCTTGGTGGTAGAATTCTTATGCTGGAATATTATCCGTCTAGGTAGGTACCACCCCATGGCCAGCTATTGTACCGTGAAGCAGTACTGTTTAAACATTACTGTGTTTCGGTTTGAAGGGCACTGAGAGCTAGCGTAATGACTGGGCATGTGAGACTTAAGAACTAATGACTCAGGGTAACGGGCGCAGTATAGTGTCACACAGAAATGTTCTGGGTGACACAGCATTTTTTTATCGGCAGACGTTTCACTTACCATCAGGTGAAAGTTTCGCTCATTTCGCCACTTTATGAAATAAAAAATATACCAGATTTGATAGGTACTAGAAAAGGTGTTATTTTTTTTTTATGTTAGAGGAGGCAAACGAGCAAGCGGCTCACTTGATGGTAAGTGATCACCGCCGCCCATGAACATCTACAATACCCGAGGAATAGCAGATGCGTTGCCGGCCTTTGAGGAAGGAATAGGCTCTTTTCTTGAAGGTCCCTAAGTCGTATCGGTCCGGAAAAACCGCTGGCGGCAGCAGATTCCATATGGTGCTTGTGCGGGGCAGAAAATTGCGCGAAAAACGCACTGTGCTGGAATGCCAACCATCAAGGTGGTGACGATGGAATTTCGCGCTATGCCGCAATGTGCGATGGTGAAAATCAGCGGCTGGAATTAATCCGAACAATTCTTCTGAACACTCCCCATGGTAGATCTTATAAAAAATGCAAAGGGATGCAACATCTCTTCGCAAAGCCAGTGGATCAAGCCGATCAGATAGAACATGGTCGTCGACGATTCGAGCCGCTCTCCGTTGAATGCGGTCAAATGGAAGTAGCTGACAATGGGGCGCCCCCGCCCAGAGATGAGAACAGTACTCCATGTGCGGCCGAACCTGCGCCTTATAAAGTTGCAAGCGTTGGGCCGGCATGAAGTACTGTCGCGCTCTACTGAGGACGTCAAGCTTTTTGGAAGCCAATTTGGCCTTCCCTTCCAGGTGACCGCGAAACTGAACGTCACTCGATATGTCGACGCCAAGAATACCGATACTGGCTGAGGCAACGAGGGGAGTGCTCTCAAAATTAGGTGATACGACAAAGGGTTTCTTTTTAGCGGTAAACGCGCAACCTGTGTCTTCTTGGGGTTGAACTGGACTAAATTTAGTCGGCCCCAATTCGAGATTTTGTCTAACAAAAACTCGACTTCAGACACAAGTTTGTTCCGGTACTCGTCAACGTGTTCCCGAGAAATATTAGCACGGCCGGTGTATACGGCATCACCAGTGCTGTCATCTGCATAGCAATGAATGTTACTAATTTGCAACATATCATTGATATGCAGAAGAAACAGGGTTGGTGATAGCACACAGCCTTGTGGGACACCAGCATTCACAGAGTCCGAGCATGCACCGTCAACTACGACCTTGATGCTCCGGTCTGTGATAAAACTGGTGACCCAATTACAAAATTTCTCGGGAAGCCCGTAAGAAGGCAGCTTCGAAAGAGTTGTTAGATTATAACAATGATACTGAAACCTCGCGTACAGAGTACGTAGTACGCAAATGACCTAAGATCCATCCCCGGTGCCGGCACCTCTTAAATTGTTCTGTATTTTTAAGTGCTGATTTACTGAGTGATCAGCGTTGAATGAAATCTTCGCGAGGAAACTAGATTTCTGAGGAATTAAAACATTTTAACGACATGTGAATTCCGCCGACCTGCTCTGGAGCAGCGTAGCGGACTCTTCCTAGCTCCAAAACCCTCTCAGAAATGAGCGGAGGCCTATACGCAGCAGTGGGGCATTAATAGACTTTTTTACTGAAACCTACTGTTTTGACTTATATAAATAACCACTACGACTTCCTATGTAATATATGCTATATTTACTTGTAATCTAATTACACGGGACTCAACAGTTATCCAAAACACTATAATACATTGTCTGATACTCCATATATCATGACATAGGGGAGGTACAGTGTGCAAATCCTCGTCAATTTCGCATGTACATCAGCGTGACGCGTGGAGACGGCGGCGCACGTCGGATGCGTCCCCATTAGCCCGTCGTCGCGACCGCTTGACGCTTCCGCCAGCCATGACGGAAGGCAGAACAGCATCGCGATATAATTCTAATTATCTCATAAATTGAATATGCTCTGCATATTATGCAACTATGTTAGAATACACACGCGACGTTATGATGACGTTTATATGTACCGTACCTCAATATTACTGTCGTAATCACATTTATCGTACATATTGTACTATATGAGCATGCCATGCTATGTTTTTTTATGAAAGAAAGCACGGCACGAGCAAATCGTTCACGTAATGGTAACTACAATAGTAAAAAAGTAAAGTTACAGCCTATAAATGTCTCACTGCTGAGCACAGGCTTCCGCTCATAGCTATGAGGATTTTGGAATCGGCAAGAGTTCGCACGCTGCTCGGACTTCGTATGTCCTTGAAATATTATATTATTCTTTACACCTGCCGGTTTCCTCACGATATTTTTCGTCACCACTGAACATGTTATCATGCATCACACTTAATACTGTAAACCAATTTTAGAGGCGCCGGCTCCGGAAATCGAACTCAGGTCTTTTGAATTCTATGAATTATAAGGCGAGCGCCCAGCCTCTGATCTACCACGGCTCTTGTTTAATGTCTGCCCATAACATTTATGCTGTATCACCTAGAATATTTCCAACACCAAAAGAGACATTCCATAACAATCCTTAGGTGCGACAGCTCACCTAAACTGAGGGTTTCAAACGATTCTTCGCACTAACAAATAATAATAAATCTTAGCGATTTTCCGAATTAGGCGTAATTTATTAAAATGTATAATATTTGCGTGTTTTAAGAAGCGACGACTATACTTTTTTGTATAAATAAGATAGTGCTTATCTACGATCTCACCTGATAGTAAGTGGCGATGTAGTTCTGGATAGTAAAATTACTAGCTTAATAAAAGCCTATTCACTCTTCTATTGAAGACACCCATATTGTAAACAGACGGAAAGACTTATGCATGCAAATGATTGAATCCCGACGTAGTTCTAGTAGTCTAATGATGGAAAGGGAAAGGGGAACCTAAATTGTGTAATCCCTGCACACATTCTCCAAAATGTAACTATTAAGACACTGAGATACTGGCCACTTTAAGCCGATACGCGAGGCTATCGCACAGTAAAATACCGCCACACTTTTTTGCAAGGACTCCCAGCTTCTTTGCAGCTAAAAGCAGCAAAACTTATCGATGTATCCTATCTACATATTGTAAGTGTATACATGTTATTGCGTAAATGCTGACGACTTTATTAAGTATAATTCGTAAAGTGTCTAATACGCACAATGTTATAGATTTCTTAGTTAAATGAGGAAAATCACTTTAAAATAGAAAAAATATGCATACATTATGAGGTAATAGTAATTTCGGAGCATATAAAAGATTGCTAATGTATCGTTTTCAAAAGTGGAACGAATATCGTTTAATAGACTAGATTAGATGGAGTATGGCTCTAATAAAATAGTTTGGTGAAACAACTTATAAGATTGTTTCAATTAATCAATCATGGCGTCCTCAACTCAAAGCCTAATATTTATGAGTCCATACTTGTCTCGTACTATCTTTGTATGACCTTTTTTTATGAAATATAAGTCGCAAATAGTTATTTAGTTAATTATTATTTATTACCAAATGAAGTATAGTATCAATAAATTCCTCTATAATGTTATCATTCATTGTATCTAAAACCTAAATGAAAACATAGCTTTACAACAGTCTTATTAAAATGTTAGTTATGTTTTGCACTCCGTAACCTAAAAGCATTAGTCTATAGGCGCAAGTTTACACAATCATAAAATAGTTCGTAATTCTAATTAATTACTGTACCTACTGTAGTTACGTAGATAACAATAATGATAACGTTGTAGGCCTAGAACGGGAACATCTAAAGTAAATATTGGGTTTTTCTTTAATTTTACACATATCATCAATGCCGTATTATATGAAATAAGTAAGCAATAAGGTTTATGGAGTTAATTATTCAACAAACGTGCACCTCCATCGTAATCGCGATTGTAGTTCATTATTGAGAAATTATTTAATCAGGAGTAACTGCTTTTCAAATAGAAAATGTACAGGATAGCAAATTACAAACTATATTGTTCATTACATATAGCATATAGTATTAATTAAATTTCTCTTCAATAGTTTTCTTTGAACTACATAAACTGCACAATACAGGTACGGTCTAAGAAGAAAGGAGGTACTTATGAAAGGTCACTTACACGTGGGTAGTAAGAGGATCTAGCAGCGGTAGCTCACAGGCGCGAGCGGCCGCATCCTGCGCGAGATGAGACGCGCCTTCCTGCGCCCACGCGGTTGCACGCGCCGCGGAGCGCGACCGAGGAGAATAGGGCAAATAGCACATACTATAAAGTTTTAAATTGAACAAAAACTTTTAGTTTTTTAATCGTTTTACAGTTAGTACGTTTACGTACTTCTTTCTTAAAATATAATGCTAATACGATACGCCGTGCGGTAATAACGTAAAAGAATATTCTACCACACATCCTACCACATCTAATACAAGTCGACTTACGGTAACCATGGCGGTTACCGTAAGTCGACTTGTAACAAGTGATGGACAGTCATCTCAAATATGCCAATCCTAAAATAGACAGGTGACGGACAGCAGCGTCTAAGATGTAAGGAATATTTGATAGCATATTAGAGCTAGCGTAATCGCTGGGCATATGAGACTTAAGAACTGATGTCTCAGAATTACGGGAGCATTGTGGTGTCACACGAAAATGTTCTGAGGTCACCCAGAACATAATCTGATGAACAGAACAACATTTGTTATGGGTAGACGTTGCACTTACCATCAGGTACAACGTTTTGCTAGTTTCGTCACATGGATAAAATAAAAAAAAAGCAATGCGTCGTGTTTTTCTGGGCAACTGATGTCTCTGAGTGACGGGCGCAATGAGGCGTCAGAAAGAAAAAGTTATAGGTGACGAAGTATTGGTTATGGGCAGACGTTGCACTTACCATCGACTAACGTTTTGCTCGTCTCGTCACTTTATCCAATATTTTTTTTAACTAAATCCATAACTAATTTACTGAATATAATGTGCAGAGATGTTATTAATATCATGCCTCATGATAATTTAAGGGAATTTCTCTCTTCACCTTGCAATGTCGTTTTTTTTAATCACTGTAGAGAATTCATTAAAAGACTTGAGCAAATATTTCAGGTATTTTAGTCCTAAAACTTTACTTTTATTTTAATAATAAGGAATAACAATAAGGGGAATAATTCACAGTTGATGAATTAAATTAAATGATCACACAGAACATTTTACATAGTATCCATTTTGACCCATGCTCCCCGCTTAGTGCGCATCGGTGTTATGTTACGGCTAGTCGCCGGACATTGCGCGCCGACCGCGTAATCTCGCTTGCATCTATTAGTTACCTATTCGTAACAAAACCACAAATGATATAGACACGTGCATATTAAAAATAATTAATTTGTTACGTTAACGCATTAAAAATAATTAACTTGTAGAGTGCGTTTTCAAAACAAACTGCCACTGCTCATCTCTTGTGCCAGCAGTACCTTACTTCTCTAAAATTTTATCGAATAACGTAGGAAAAAAACATCCTACCTAACAAAAATCGGAGTTCATTGATTACCTCTAACAAATACTAGTCTTACTGTAAGGGTGAGAAATTTGGAATTGCTACCTATCTCGATTTTTTTATAATAAAGGCAATGCTTACTACGATTGCTACGATAAAAATAGAAATAGCAAAAATCTAGAGTACTTAAAATTGATATTTGTGAATGTTCATAAAAATCCATAAACTTCAACTTTATATAAACGTTATTTATACAATTTTTGAATGATATAAGAACTACAGGAATTTTTAGAGTAATGAATTACGTTAATTCGTTACAATTCTCGTTGATGTCTTTTGTAAGAACTTAAACGAACTTCTAGAATAATTTTTGAGCTCAACTCAAAATTGATAGTTGTTAGAAATTAAACCTTTTTGGATCCGAAAATTAAATATATGCCTCCATTTTACACTCAATAACCCTTTGTAGATAAATTATTAATCGATGAATTCCCCAAGTGCACGTGAATAGAGATTTTGAAAGAGGCATTGTAAGTACAACTTTATGTAAATTCTTCAAGCACGCGCCTCATCATCTTTTGATCGTATTTATCAATAACTGTGTGGTGTACACCGTAGCATCACATTTGCACATTAATGTCGTAAATCCGATAGATATGCAAAATTTTATTTCACCTGTCGATATTCAAATATATCATCATTTAATAATGGCGGTCAATGAACTTTGTATCTTTGTATATTCACTCACACAAGTGTTATGATTACTTTAGTTGAAGTTCATTTTCGCTACTGTGCTAAAACAGAGCTTTAGGTTGGTTTTTATTGTGTACGCGCATTTACTAAAAACTATTTAAACTTTTTAGTTTTGCTGGTTATATGTTTATACAGTATATGACCGAAACTGTGCGGTGGCGGCATGGAGGAATCTACTCCCCATCTCATCCCATGGGTGTCGTAAAAGTTGACAGAAGGAAAATTAAACTCAGGAGATGGGCAGAAGCATTTTTCTGGAACATCTGAATAAATAAACTGCGGTTGCCAACCCCTCTGTCAAGCGTGGCAAGCCCCCTGTCAACTTTAGCAAAATCCCCGCAAAATGAGAGGTACAAACTTTTGTGGAAATCTATGGGGGAGGAATATGTTCAGCAGTGGACTAGTTATAGGCGTAAATGATTATGATGCTGATCAAAGCCTCCATGTGGTGGCAAAATAACATAATTCATCACGCAATCACATCATGTGCCGTTAAGAGAGGACTGGGAAAACACGAACTAGGGATAAGGCTATACAGTATGTTTGTAAATTAAAGACAGAAAGATTTACAGTGTTGAATAAAAACAATGTTGTTAATAAGTAAATATCGAACAATCTGTAATCTTAATTATCTATAATTTATTACCTGTTATCTATTATTTATTTATCATCAATCATCTCTGTTTTTAAGCGAATGCATTTTACGAATTTCAAATATAAATTCATATTTAAATGAAATCGTAAGTGAGGAATTATTGAATGAGTAGAAATACAGTTTTTACGCGGTCATTCACATCAGTACTATAGCGCTTACGTGCACACCTATACAAAGCAGCTCTTTTCAAATACGCCATTGTAAAAACCATAGTATTGTATTGTATCTATCAGTGTAAATTGTTCAAGATCAATACAATGTTTGGACACACTGTGCGTCTTATTGTATCATTCTATTATGATTGCTCTCCGATTATCATAAGATGGTGATACTGAAAGCTTTTGATAAAGTCATTGTTGGTTAATTAAGACATCGTTTGGAGTGTTTTATTAGTTCTCTGGGTCACTGGGTGAGTAGGCGTGCCTGTTATGGCCGTCTATTGTCATTTAATTTGTTTTCAAGCTTTTGAATCGCTGTTTCGTTTTTACAGTGAAGTTTTGCAACTTTTTTTACTACAACTTATGTATTGTGAGTTTGTTTTATTATAACAAAACTATATGCTCATTCCTACGTTCTCCAAGGTAAATGAACAAAAAAAAACATTTGCTGTATTAAAAATCCTTGCATGAACCTAAAATCGTTTACTATGAAGAAATGTAATGAAATTCAATGGCTTTAAACGTAGCAGTAAACACGTGTACGAATTTCGCATCAGTATAAATAATAAATAAATTCCAACGCACGCTAAATTATTTCTGCTCTGAATACATTTTATACGCATTTTAAAACATCTTTTGAAAACGAACGTGGGATTTATGACGGCGAAACCCGTTCGAGGGGTGGTCCGCCCATGGGGAAGAGAACCGAAGGGGTCCTATAGATTCATTTTCTTAGTTTTTTCGTCTTGACAAACCCCAGCTGCTATAATACGACATGTCATAAATAAAATCGCGATTTTGACCCGTCACGCGTGTAAGGGATGCTCAATAGATTGGCATGCTTAAACATACAATTACTGAGGGTTTTCTACTAAGTGTAGTAACTTTAACATAAGCAAGATAAGGTTCATTTTAACTTAAATGTATTAATGGCAGAAGAATAGATAAAATTGCTGAGAAACATACACGGATTCGATACAGGACGTCCTTTCTGTTTTGTAGCAATTATTATTATACCAGACCGGAACCGTTTGAATACAGATGTTATAATGATATTCGATTTTCGAACGATTTTTACTTTTATATTTTGTTAAATTGATGTATACTGGTTCCTTTCCCATCAATTTTAAATACCTATTAAAACTTGTTTAATAATAAAAAAAATCTGTAAATTATTTTTTATTTTCAACAATTTTTAACATTGTAAAAGTAAATAACGCTTTTTATAGATTACTTTGGTAACAAGACGCTAGAAATACCCGTATTACATTAACGAAGTGTGCGCAAACAGAAAACACAAGCTTATGTCTTTCACGTACAAAGTTATAGAGTTTATGTCAGCTGACGACCATGAAACTATCAATGTAATTGGTTCACAGCTTTTTCTTACAAAGTGAAATAACCTTAAGTACAAGTCATCATAATCATTTCAACCTATATACCAGTATTAAAGTTATTTCACGTTGTAAGAAACGTAACGTTGCAAAAAAGATGTTTTGCAACGGACATTACACCATTGCAATCTTCTACAGTTATTTTAATGAAAGTTTTAATATGCCCCATCTCACAATCAATCGAGTGTGAAATCACATAACCGATACAAAATTAAACACCGATTCACGTAACTATACGAACGCGCAAAAAACCTAGTTACACTGACTAAAAACTGAACTTCTTGTTTTAGTAAAAAAGTATTACGCTGTTAAATATCCCTCTACAGTTTTTTGGCTTCCTGTAGATTGTTCTTTGGTTTCTTAATTTTTAAGTTCTTAGCCATTCTACGTCTCCATTTGTTTTATCAGAGGAATACTTTGAGCGGTAATTCGTATTTTTGTTTTTGATTTAATATTTGTACACTACAACCAGTATTTTGCTGCAGCAGTGTTCTTTCCCGTGCATACGGGTATGAGGCGCTTTCAAACTTGTCTCTATAACAAACATAGATTCATACTATGTAACTTTCGCATAAATACACAAATGTACATACATGCTCGTGAATAAGTTCGTCTTGTTAAGACGCCGTTCAAAGAATATCCAGATGGAATTCGGGTATGTTTTACTTGCGATACGTTAAAAGAAACCTACTCCTAAGGAAGTGTTGTGGTCAAAAAAAACATTTTTTTGCTTTGAGTATTACTTGACTTTTTCAGTTACCAACGGTAACTACCATTTTGTCGTAACAACTATATTTTCAGAATAGAAGTCGTTGTAATTTAATAATCTTGTCACCATTTGATTTCGAACCAGTCGGTACCCCATATTAAGAGTTATTCACTTGCGAAATCGCACAATTGATCACTTGTCAACCACTTCCCATTCATTGTCGTTGCTTCAATGGCCTATGAGTATGCAAATTCTTGTATTATGACGCCGTAGAAATGTTTTGGATCGTAAATTTGGTTACAGAATGACCGGACAGAGGTACCGTGTAGATTGGTATCGCAACACGTGGACCTACGTTTAATTTATTCGATACAGATGTAAAGATAGCGGCCGCTCTAATGCTTGTAGCGGGTTGTTTAACTTGCTAATCATTTGTTAAGGTTGTAGATTCATCGATAACAGTCACCCTCTTTCTTACATCGGATTTTTCCCTTCCTATTATCTGAAGCATTAACTTAATACAATTGGTGAACTTTATTAAAAATAAAATTATAGAAACATGTACTGGCCCCTGTTTTCGGTTGAGTGTTAATTATTCTTACCAATTATTTAGAATAAAGAACAGTCATCGTTATCTCAGCCTGTAGCGCACGGTACTCAACCACCTACAACCGCAAAACTGTACAGGACGTCACTCCATCACAACGTGTACCGGTACAGGGATGCCAATTAAGAACTCTTCTTCCTAAAAAATACGAGTTCTACATACTATTTTGCCAGCGCATAGTCACTTCCGCTTATTCATGCCAATCGTCGTCGTAGGATAATCATAGTCGAACATACTAATTGGAATATGATAGCTTCTTAATTCTACGAGTGTTTGTTCGATCGATCTGGCTTATGGTATTTTTGACCACATACTCACTTTTTATAATGTAAGTATTAATATAGATTAGTAAATTTAGTTATCTTATCTTTAGTTCAAATCCCCAAAAACAACCACATATTATGAACACATACATACATAGAATAATATAATATTATCTTACGAAAACAAAAAGCCGAAATGTGAACACAAGTACTGGCAAAAGGGCACTATAACATTGTTTACAAGTGTAACGCCGCAGCAGTTCATTAATTCTTGATAGGATAAATATGTCTTAGGACTACGGTGATCACTTACCATCAGCCGGATTGTGTACTACTGAAATGGTGACCTTTTTCAACCGTTGACAAGCGATGGGCGGCAATATTAATAATAACAAGAAAAAACTATTGGAGTTGGCTTACTTCATATGTAGGTATTTAATTATTTTATTCTCCAGCGCGTAGATTTTATTTACTAACATCCCCACACTAAAAATGTACGTATATCAAATTTAATTGTTCCTGGTTAACCCTGCACACTCACTCAATTTTTATCATTTCACTTTAAATTCCAAGAAATACATTTGAAATGGTCCAGAAATCAGATCACTTCGAATGTATTTGACCATGGAGTTTCTAATTCTAAGGACGAATTCTACAGATCGATATCGCTGATAACAAAAGCGATCAAGGTTGTGAACCGACACAAAACATATGATAGCACGTAAAAGAGGTGACCTTGACGGCTTATGATGATAAAAAAGGTTCATTTACACTGCGCTGCAACTGTTATTTTGAATGAAGAGAGCTATTGTGAGAGGACACCGCGCCCACATGCCACCGCCGACCTAACAGGTGTTGCATTGTTATATGCAAATTACACTTTCACTCTCAAACTATACGAATTTTTGTGTGCTACTATTTACTTTTTAATAGATTGAATTGATTAAGATTTATTGAATCGAACTTCTTAAGAGAAAATTTTAGTGAGTGTCATATTACGTTTAATGTCAGTATCTATCGATGTAAGTTAGATATATAAAATCGTTATTTATATATATTTTTTTTATATCATAAAGTGATGAAACGAGCAAAACGTTCACCTGATGGTAAGTTCAACGTCTGCCCATGACAAATGCTGTGTCACCCAGAAAATTTCTGTGTGACACCTCACTGTGCCCATCACCCTGAGACATGGGTTCTTAAGTCTCATATGCCCAGTGATTACGCCAGCTCACAGTGCCCTTCAAACCGAAACACAGTAATGTTTGCACACTACTGCTTCACGGCAGAATAACTGGCCCTGGGATTTAATGCCTGGGATTTAATGACGAGTCTAGCAAAATAGCAGGTGGATCCTGATGGTAAGTACAACGTCTGCCCATAACAAATGCTGTGTAACCAAAGATATTTCTGTGTGGCACCACACTGCGCCCATCACCCTGGCACATCAGTTCTTAAGTCTCATATGCCCAATGATTGCACTAGCTCTCAGTGCCCTTCAGACCAAAACACAGTAATGTTTGCATACTACTGCTTCACGGCAGAATAACTGGCCTACGGTGGTAACAGTGAATAAGTTTGATAATTTAATTCATTCGCAAATCTTTGTAAAAGAAATTAAAACAACATAAACTTAAAAGTGGCCGATAGACTATAGACTAACAACTTTAAGTTCCCCCGTGTTTAGAAGCATAGATCACAATAACCAGTATTACTTGAAATCAAAAATAGTAGCCGACATGACAAACGGCTTGTAAATCGCCTTTGTTGCCCGCCTAATGTCTTGTGTACGTGCTAAGTATCAAATTAAACGGAGTCTTAAACCATTAGATTCGCAAATTTATGAATTCGCATTCGCAAGGGTCAATCCTGTAAGTGAAAATAAATAGACGTTCTTTGAAAAACCCGATAGTCACAGGTGTTCATTATGCGTCGATAGACCATGGAAGGGTTATAAGCCAGTTAATGTGGGAATAGACAACGATATTAACGTTTGCAAAAATAATAATAAAGTACTTATGGTAAAAAAAGAAATATTGTTCTTACCTCTTAACAATACACATAACTAGCCGATAGGTGTCTCTTTCCTACCGAGGTGTCGTAAGAGGCGCCTAAGGTATTGTACGGGCAGCCTTGTTTCGTGCAGAACAACACCATAATATGCAATGCTGTCACTATAGTGTTCGTGGGAACGCAATGGGGAGTAAGAATGTTTTTACTCGTAAAAAAATGGCGGCGACGTCGTTCGCCAGCCGTCACGTCTCTCGTCTCGTATGTATAAATACTAAAAAATCATTACAAAATAATTACACGCTTTACGAAATACATATCACGCTTTAACAAAGTAAAGGTGACTTACTGTTTTTTATTGAGGGTTAAATGCCTCCAAATGCTTTCAAAAGGCGAAAGGTTTTAGAAGTTAGTCTAAAATACCTATTTCTAATAGCGTGTAAAACACTAAAATATTCAGGTTTATCTGCTATCCTCCGTATTGTTGGTTGATTCAGCTGCGTTCTACATACAGCTGTTTGCCCACGTCGGCGGTCACGTAACGTCTGAAGTATTTAACCTGCTTAATGTTTACATATGTGTCCTCTATTCTACTAGGGTGCTAATAGATGAATGCTAAATGTACTCGAATTAGTAATTATATTCGCAACCTAAATTTCAATTTGTATACTAGTAAGTAAACAGAAGTGAAATAAAGAGTAATCATTAAAAATGGGAGGAAAAATCTTCTATTTAATTTTTTATTTGCTCAGAGTTATAAATTATTGTATGGTGTTAAATAATTGCCAAATACTATAAACATAAACTTACTAGCAAATACATAAACATTTACAATATTAAAAATAAAGTTTCTTCTTTTTTCCTTGAATTTTGATTATTTATTTATTTCAGTTTTTACTTTTGCTATGACAACATTTTAAAGTTTCATCGGAAATTCGGTTAAAATATGTTTTACTTAAATGACATTTTCTGGTAATAATTAAAATACACTACCATGGTTGGTATCAGGAAGAATCGTACTAAATCGCTATATAGCTATATATCGCTAAATAGAGGTACTATTATACGGAAATCAAATTAAAATCATGGTATTATAATATTTTTATATTCGGTATTCAGCGGAATACTACGCAGTATTCGGCAGACTACCGAATGCTAAATCATGAAAAGTGCTCCTATTACTCAAAAATTTATTTATTTCATTACAAATTATTACTTTATCACTTATAATCTATCAAAGACAATTTTTCAGACAATGCGTGCCCCGTCAACCTCCACGAGCTCCGTACGCACCGTAATGAGACAGATTCCGATTTTACCTCCCTACTGGCTATGGAACTATATTGTTAGTAAATATTTAACGCAAATGTCACGTTTCTCATTGTCATCATCATTACTGCTCCTCCCAGGTCCACTAACAGGCTCCTCAGATTTTCACAGAGCCGTCCTGTACCACCTGCATCTTATCATCATCATCATCATTATTTCAGCCTATCACTAGTTCACTTCTGAAATTAGTACTTTCATTTTGTATGTCTTTCATTTTGGGGGGATATTGCCATTGTTCCAGGAAGATGCTGCTCCCCATCTCCTAGTTTTTATTGGCCCTCTGTCGACATTTACGACACCCACAGGATGAGATGGGGTGGTAGATTCTCTTAAACCACCACAACATGGTATCTTTTGACTGCCCTTAAAACCGCAATTAAAGAATTTGAAGTTACTATAGAAGTTACTTCGCTGATTACGTGTAGTGTTACTTCATCTTTATTAGCAAAATGTTTTCGTCACTACATAAAAACGTTATCTTCGAATCAGTTTTGGCGTACATTTTAAACATATCATGTACACATAAACGTGGCGCCAGATAGACCGCACTGTAGTAAGTCAACGATGATGCAAACGCAAAAAAAAAGGTATTTACAACTAATTAAATCTACCCACGTAGAGTGGCGCAACTGACACGCCTCCGCTGCGGACGCTTAGATTATTTTAATTAGTCTTGAGAAAGGATTAAAAGTTAACTTTTTGTTTTACGTTTTTGCTCTTGTTGTTTTCCGTGACGAACAAAATAAAATTTCATTGAAGATTAAATTAAAATAGTTATATCAATCTTCAATGAAATTTTTGATACCGATAAAACTGCATCTTGAAATAACTTATTTTAATTACTACATATGAATGTTGTACAGAAAATAAAACTATTTTTTGAGAAAACCTTCTTGCCTAAAACCATTAAGAAGTCAAAGACACTATTGATTGTTCTGTGCTTGGTTTAAAGAACTGTATATTATTATACTGTTACGGCTGCAATTTTTGCAGATTTAATGTTTTTTGTTTTTCTTAATCAAAATTAGATAAGACGTAAAACTTTTAAGTGGCTTCTGGGACAGTATTAATTCTTCAATCACGGCTTGAATAGTATTTTTGTTTTTAAACAATAAATAATATTACGGTGTTATTCATATAAAATATAGAAGGTGTATAGCCTTGTTACAAAGAGATTACTATGTAGATATGAAATTTGATTAGGACGACAACATAACCATGTTGAAGTATCCTACAGCGGAATTTATAATACGTTTAGTAAGCCTAATTAGCTTTGTTATTACTATATTATTCAGTGTTATAAATCTATCATATGTATTTTTATGACCATTACACCATTGGTTGTCGGTATAGACACAAGTAGTTAAGGAACTTAAATTTAACTTCTAACTAAAACGTTTTCTATTTTTATGCGATACTATAATTTAAAAGATAATTTTTCTTGGTGTGAAATAATAACAATGTGAATATTTCTTTGTATGTTAACCAAATACGTATGTAAATGTTCTGTATCTCGAAAAGAAATACTTTTGGATGATCAAAGAGTCTCATTATTTTTCTACTCGTAAAGTATTTCAAAACTGTGAAAAATTAAATGAAAGTATAAATTCAAATTTATAATGAATTTGCAGAATCATTTGGTCTTTGCAAAACTAATAAATTGAATCTTTCGGGGGCTTCTGTTATCAAACGTTGATAACGTTACTGGTTGACTCAATCACGGGAAAATAAATGAAGGAAATGCGATTTTCACGAAAGTGGACGATTGCCACGCGTGTTTCGCTGCGTGCGCGTAACGAGCGCTCGTCAACACCTACCGATAGCATCGCTATGACTGGCTGGAAATTATTCCGAATCGTAATTACGACGATTATTCACGGCCGGCCGGGGGCGGCAGCCATTTTTCAACAGTCACCGTTCTTAATTATGAACCACGCTGGACGGCTGTCGAAGCTTTGAGCCGCGCCGTCACCTCGGGCCGACTTCTCTTTGCTATCCGTACACTTCAGTCGGACGAAGGTGCCTATTCTGTTTACGTACGAGTACGAAACTTAAAATACAGTCGAACTTTTTTTAAATACTATGGTATTTGAAGTCAAAGATACACTGACTTGAAAATTGCATGAATTCTCATGCCATTATCACTCTAAAATAAATTATTTTATTAGATCTACCCCATAATTGTAAATAGCATAAGTCTATATTGTTAAGGAACTAGTATAACATTGATTGCGAAATAACTACTTCATCCGATACGAAAATAATTCGAATAATATTTTACTGAATGATGTAATAATTATACATCTCGATCGTAACGTCACATGAGAGCTCAACTAGTGTTTATTTATCGTTTTGGAAGGCTTAGAGAAGACAGTTGGAATGTTGTATTTTTGAAATTATGAAGAGGTGTACAGCAGACAAATCATTTTATTTGTGATATTTGTTTATAAACAGTTCAAAATTTGTTCTTTCTTGTTATTATTGTTTATATGTTTAAATGTTATTTAGATGACAAACACCGTTTTGAAAATAATAAAGTCTACAAAATTTGTACCTTTTATTACCTTTTTTTTTCATTTATATTGAAAGCTTCCACACAAACTCTCCACTAAAGCATATTTAACATAATCGCCAACGTGATTGAAACCTGACTCTATTTAATATCGAAATTTATGTACGCTCCATGAAATGATGTTTATTTTAAAGTTCTACTTTTAACGGAATGATTAAAATTACTATGGTGCTAGCTCAAGAAACGACTTCCAGATAATAATTGAAACCACCGTCTGGTCACGACCATACTTCGTACACTCGAGGACACAAGTTTTTTCTATCCAACTCATATGCATACAAAAGTGACGCTCATAACGTTTATTTAATTTTTTTTTGAAAAAAGATACAATCAGACCCGAAAACCAACAATTTGTTATTCGAACCCTGGACCTGCGGCGTAGATGTCAGGAAACCACTAGGCAACGACGTCGTCCGTACGTTGTCGCACTTTATTGGATAAATTGATCACTAATGCTGAGCATAGCTTCAACCATGACTACATTCTTACTTCATTACTTTCAACCTAACAGTCTACCTATTGCCTATATAACACATGATGATGATGTTCTCCTGATCGATTTCGACCACGGCAACTACTTCCGAATACTTCGATAGCTATCAACTACGCAGGAGATATTATAGTGTCACAAGAGTACACGCAAACACAGAGGCACTCCCTCGCCCCAGTCAGTCCCGAAAGCCAACAATTTGTGTCTTAGCACAAATGTTGGCTCCGGCTGGGATTCGAACCCAGGATTAGCGGCGTACAAGTCGTACGACCCCGTGGCCTAGTGGTCAGAGTACTTAACTTCTAGGCTCCGGGTCTTGGATGCTACAGTTGGTGCCAAATTTCTGCAAAAATACAAATAGTGGCTTTTCGAGCCATGCCAAGCTCACGGAAACAAGCGTAGCAGCGTATCAACACTGTTTATCTTATGATGAGCACAAATCTTTATAGAAAATTTATGAAGGATGACAGTCATTACTTCTTTGTCGTCTACATAAACTGTGTGCGTCATTGTCACTCTTAAAAAATATAGAACTAACAGATTTAATCTTATAAGAATATATGTAAATAATCCTTCATTGAAACCCTGTCGATTACGAAATAAGGCCATACAATATGTTTTGCGATTATTAAAAGATGCGTCTATTATAAAATAATAATGCCTATAAGCATCACTTTGAATTCCCTAGATTAGAAAACGTAATATTATTTTTTGGTGCCATAAGTAAAATGTGACTTCTGTCCGTGATTGTACAACGCTGTTCCCGGGCGTGCTGACGCCGGCGCGTCTAATCGCCGTTTATTGGAGAAAACCGATTACTAGCAGCGCCACGGCCGACCGTTGCAACATGTCACCAGTCACCGTTGGCTTAGATTCATGGAGCGTTGATATTACAATATACAGCCCGACAGACAGTCCCAATAATATTTTTTCAAGATTCCAAGCTGATAAACTATAGCTCAGCATAAGTACGTTGTGGCCCCTTAGGACAATGATATAATTCTTCGTCGCTTATAATTAGTTCTCCAGTTCCCTTCTCGCCTTACAAAATACATCAGCGTTATGCTGATACTTTGCCAAGATATGCTGTGTGGACCTTCAGCAGCCAAGAGGACTCATTTACGTACTACAGCTAATTACAGTTATTTATACGTAGGTAGGTAGGTTAATGGTTTCGCTGCAAATTGGCTAAAAACGGTTACAATGGGCGAACTTAATGACATAATCTCTGCCAGTTAACCCTGGCTGATTGTGAAAAATGTGTGGCAGGTGCTATTAAAATAAATCTTAAATTAAATGAAAATAAAATATAAAATTTATGTATGAATAATACACTATAATTAGTTAATTCATACTTAAACAGTTGATGAACAAAAACCACTATATAGTAAACAAAACTCAAACCCACCACGCTATTGAAAGTCACCTTACCTCTCTTTAGTCAATTTAGATCTGTTAACAAACATGACACCATTATACATCTTATTGTATATAGGCGTTAATGACTTAGTTATGTTGATACATAATTTAATTATCAAAGAAAACATTAATGGACATTTATAAATACAACACTTGTTCATGAAGTTGATGTTTAATTTTTAAATACGTCCATTCGATTAATTGTAAACAACGCTATGATTATCAAGCCATTTCTTTACGCGTCATAAATAAGAATTAAATACTCAATGCGGATAGAACGCGTCAGATCGCATTCGTACCTGGTGCGAACCAGGGTCGTACTCAACTTGCGAGTCACGGAGGGCGCTTTCGGGTAAAAACTATAAAAAGTAAATTATATTGATGGAATCGAGTCCATTTGATTGATGATGAGTGAGCACTTTTTAATTTATTTCGAGAATTCGTTCGCTCGACGTCTGCTAAGGTCTCATCGAAACGAAGTTTCCAATGTTTAATTTATACACAATTACATGAGTAGGATTCCGCATAGTGATTTTTATAATCAAATAATTTTATTAATCTTCTTATTTACACTATAAAAAGTTACTTTCGATCTAAGTTCAAAATTCATAAAAAACAATAGTAAAAATAAACTAAAACGGCAGCATAACTAAAGAGAGTAGCAAATCACAAAACATAGGAGAACGTTCAATGATTGAAATTTACAAATTATACAATAACATACTTATACTTATAAAACCATACAAAAACAACTACTGTTCTCGCGGAACCCTTCAAAAAATAAAAAACTTAACAACAGCTACATCGTGTTGTTGGGCGCGCGGTTTTTTCTTTTACCAATTTTTGGCTCAGGTGTCTATTAATATTAATTGACGTTTGTGAAATTTGGTCTCTAATGTACGTAGAACAATGACGTTGCAATGTAAATGATGAATTATAAAACTATGGCTTTCAATTTATCTTAAACAAATTTGTCGATGTTATCTGTGATTGTAGTTTTCGCTCTTAACTCATTATCCGTTTTTAATAGTTTACTGTAGTACACTAATGTAGTTCAGTTTCATTTATTACTACTTGACTTTTATAAAATAGAACTGAGTTTATCGAACGATTATCTGTTTGTCTCTCTTGTTATTAGAATTAAATAAATACTATATAACAAAAACTTTTATCATAGTTGCACTACTGTCACTTTTTCAAGTAAGAACGAAGAAAGATATCAGTAGCCCAAGTATGGTGTTAAAATACAGTATAACGTAGGTGATTCATCATTATCTCCACCTCTAGATATACCACTGTTAGATACAATTTGCAGGAATCATATAGCTTGGCAGGTGAATCTGCAATTATAGAACCTCGAACCTCACACGCATTATTTAATTTTTGATATTATTTCCGTGGCGGTGTAAGAAAATCTTATCACGTGTGTGTCTTAAAAGTCGACAGAAGGAGCTGCCGGGGGAATCTCTTTGCTTTCGACAGGTGGCGGAATAACTACCTGGAAAAATACAAGATCAAAAATACAAAGACCAGTGACGAGCAGCAGCGCCTAAAGGGCGAAGAATAGTTCTGCGATCGCGAACTCATCTGCCAAACGTAGTGATTACGGAAAATCATATCTTCTTATAAGTCCAGCAGATGACTATTAAGAGGTTGATAAAGAAGAATAAGAAGAAATATCATTAGCATGCAAGAAATCCACTACTATAAGTATACGTAGATATCTCCCAAGAAGTAAAGATTTTTAGAAAGAAAATTATCGGGATTATTATTAACTAAATTTACCACCAATTCGGAATGCGTTTCCGCTGGAGAAGAAATGGTGCAAAAACTTCAGCGACGCTTCTGTTTATGATACTATTGCTGATGCGGTGGTATCGCAATTAAGTTTGTCTGATACGCCCTTGCCGACGGCGGAGGCGGTACAATCGTGATTGTGTTGCGTGTATGTGTTGTATTGAGTAGAACACTTGGGCCCTAGTGGTCGCGTCGTCAAGGTCCTCGAGCTGTGGATTGGAGGAGTTTAGCGATAGTGTCTGGATCACGTCCAGATACATAGAGGCATGTGTCGCCTGCGAAGAGGGTGAGTTTGACACCGCTGGTGTACGGTAAGTCGTTATTGAAGAGGGTTTAAAGCATGGGACCTAGCACTGAGCCTTCAAGAACGCCTTCATGGATGGGATATGTTTCGGATCGCACCCCCTCGACGTGATTGCGGAAGGTGTGACTGCGTAGATATTTGATATGATGATTACGAGGCGAACTGGCACACCGAGCCTATATAACTTGTGTATGAGCCCGTTATGCCAGACCTCGTCAAACGCTTTCGCCACGTCGAGGAAGAGTGCTCCGTAACGAAGCCGCGTAAGAAGCAGGATTAAATGTGCTCCGTTATGCGGTGCACCGTGCTGGGTACATGAGTGTTTGGCCCGAAATCCAAACTGCTCGTGAATGTGAATCCCTCGAGACGTCATGAAGTCTTTTCAGCGGGCGAGAAGCAGGCGTTCGTATATCTTGCTGAGAAACTTGAGGAGGCTAATAGGTCGATATGCGGTGGGATCGGACGGGTAGTTTCGAAGGCGGATTGGTGATCGTATGGCGATGGTTATAGTATTATAGTTGAGCATAATCAAGGTGATTATTTCGCCATATGCGGCGGCCACAAATCTTATCTGACACTTTCCTTAGTCGAGTTTTGCGTTACCTATACCTACCTATGTGATATACCTATGTGATAAGATAGGAATGTCAACGCCGTCAAATGAAATGAAAAATTAATATAATTAGATCGAAAGAGGCCACAATTAAGAACTTACATTTATAAGTTATTTTAATTAAAATTGTGTTTGTGTATACAGACACGATTCTTTAGATAAATAGAAAAATAAATGGACAACAATTTTGTAACCTTCACTTACACTACACATGTGTTTTTTTTCTTCGATTGATTATATATCTCCAGCAAATAACGTACTATGTTATCAATTATTTGCTACTGATTGCCATTTACTGCAAGAAATATGCTATTATATTCTGACGCGAATGTCCTTGATTCAAAAATTAATAATATTATAATTGCTTACCTTGGACTGTCTTTATTTTGATACTTAACGGTTTTTACAGATAAAGCGCTTATAAAAAAGATATACGATGTTGCATTAATATCGCAGGTAACAACAAGCCAACATTAAACATAACAGCAAAAAAATTTGACGTTTTCGAAGTTAAACTTCTTTGGGTAGACTAGTCCACTGCTGAACACAAGCCTCCCCCATAGAGTACTACAAAAGTTTGTAAGAAAATAAATGTAATGTAAGAAAATAAATTGTGGAGGAAACAATACTACAAGGAAGTAGATGGTGATCACCTCACCATCTACTTGCTTGTAGTATTGTTATTGGGCTCTCCAGTATCTCCCATTGTCGCCGATATATTCATGGACGACTTTGAGGAGTAAGCCTTCTATACTTCTCCTATAAATCCAAGATTCTATTACGTAGATGACACTTTCACAATTTTACAAGATGCAGGAGTGTACAAGCGAAGCAATAGATAGTAAATGTGCTATCTCTTACATACATACATAAGATCACGACTGTATCCCATAAGGGGTAGTCAGAGACTGGGCACTCACTGCAAAAACAGATAACTGCCACAATCCACGTTTCACCAAAATAATATAATGCACTTGGTGTGATAGGTGGTGAGCCCATCGCCACCATGCGCTGCTGGGTGCACAGTGCAGTTAATTCCTTACTCGCCTTTTACGAGATCCATTGGATGAGATGGAGTGGTAGTATTCTTTTAACGAGCCGCCACCACACGGTCAAAAATACATAGGACAAACAAAAAGATCTATGAAAACTCGCGTAAAAGAACACATTGCTGACGAGAAGCATCGACGCTCTTGGAAGTCTGCAGTATGTGACCATGTTCTGGATCATCCCAACCATTACATCAGATTAGATAGATCACAAATCAATAAAGGGATCCTATAATAAATAAAATTAAATGTAAAACCATGCATAGCACAGAAAGACTTCAAGACACTGCATGCTCATTTTGCGTAAATAGGACCAAAAATAATAATTAAAAGCTCAAGGTACCGGATTAACTACGACATCGGAACAATCTGTCACTTCGGTCCCCTCGTGACCATGGGTGCTGTCAAACACTCGAAACGTCGGGTTATAAACAGTTGAAAAATTAAACGCAATAAAATCCGTACAATTAGTTTTAATAAATGTGTTATATTCGCGTAAATATAAGAAATTATTATCTTAACATTGTATTTAATTAATAATTGAGCTCCTGTGATGAACTTCTATTATTTATTTATTTATGCTTTATTATTCACCAAAAAAGGGCGAACCTAATGCCTGTGGCATTCTCTTGTAGCGACATCTATGTCGCCACATGAGAAGCTCAAGAAATATTCCCATACGTCCAAAATCGTGCTATAAAAGTTTTCTGAGATGCGAACTATACTCGTATCTACGACATCTAAAGACATCTAAATAATACTAGTTGGAGGTGATGTCCTCCCCAGATCACACAATTCGATCTGGCGGGTAGCTACACTTTTCCTTGGCAATATCATCTGCCAAACTCTAATAGTTAACCCAGGGTGTAGTGACATATAGTGGCAGGTGTATGCATAATATACACATACATACCTTTACTTATTTTTCCCATATAAAGGGTAGCCAGAAGCCACACAAGTAGCTCGCTTTTCGCCGTCGCAGGAAACGCGACGTGACGAGTGGCGAACCACGTCGCCGCCATTTTGGAACGAGTCAAACAAATCTTACTCCCTATTGCGTTCCCACGAGTATAGTGGCAGCATTGCGTACTATGGTGTTATTCTGCATGAATAAAGGCTATCCGTACAATACCTTAGTTGCCTCTTACGACACCTCGGTAGGGAAGAGGTAGGTGCTATTCTACTCTCCCGTGTAACACTCTGCAATAGAAATAAATCAATTTCATAAAACTTAAAATTAACAAATATAAATACAATTACATAAAATACTATAAATATATTATGGTCACGCATAATTTTAATAGTAATATTGCCTTCCTTATTGAAGTAACTGACCGAGCCAAAGCCAATCCACTTGAGCAACCTCGAGTCAGTTACTCTCGCGCACAGGATGACGGTCCTAGCCGAAGGTCCCCTCTCGGGGGCCCATGCGCCAGTCATCCATAAATAAAGGTTTCGGCTAAGCGTCCTCAGCGCTCTGCCACCTTTCAATCCGGCGAAGCTGCGAAAGACTTCGAGCTAACAGTGACCATCAGTCCTAAAAAAAACTACGAAACTTAGCGATTACGGTAAATCTTTACTTCTTGGGAGATATCTACGTACTACTTATAGTAGTGGATTTCTTGCATGCTAATGATATTTCTTCTTATTCTTCTTTATCAACCTCTTAATAGTCATCTGCTGGACTTATAAGAAGATATGATTTTCCGTAATCACTACGTTTGGCAGATGAGTTCGCGATCGCAGAACCAGTTTTCGCCCTTTAGGCGCTGCTGCTCGTCACTGGTCTTTGTATTTTTGATCTTGTATTTTTCCAGGTAGTTATTCCGCCACCTGTCGAAAGCAAAGAGATTCCCCCGGCAGCTCCTTCTGTCGACTTTTAAGACACACACGTGATAAGATGGAGTGGCAGATTTTCTTACACCGTTAAAGTACCCTATAACACTTTCCATGACAAAATGTGCCTCTGTGCCAAATTTCATTAAAATCTCTTTAGCCATTTTAGCGTCATTGAATGTCAAACAAACATAAAAACTTTCCCATATATAATATATATATAATATATCATGTATATTATAAGTGTGCATAACTGTCCTGTTTATTTCCCAGCTGAATCCGCAAATAATCTTGTACTCTATTGCCACCAATATCAATAATTCGTTTAAAAAGAGCTTTGAATCACGAATGAAAATGTTGTAGGAGTTTTAGTAGGAAACCCAATAACTGCCAAAGATGCCTAATTTTTTTTTGGATTACTTGGTTAGTGCATCGACTGCCCATAACAAATGGTGCCCATAATAAACACAATACTGCATTACGGCAGAATACATGGCCCAGCGTTGGTACCTACCTAGACGGATTCGCATAGGAATCCTACCACCTAGTAAAACTAAATATACCTTGATTTCTCAACAAAGATGAATACACATGTCTATGGTCTCTTTTTTCTTCTTTACCATACAAACAATCGCACCTTTTCCCATAAAAAGGATAGGCAGAGACCACACTCGTAGCCCAGTTTGCGCCCCCGCGGGAAGCTTGAAGTGACCACGTCGTTGCCATTTTGGTACGAGTCAAAAAATTCTTCCCATTGCGTTCCCACGAGCATCTTCTTCTTCACCAGCCTGTAAATATTTAATTGCAGGATATTAAGAAATACAAGAAGACGAATTTGCCGTAATCACTACACTCGCCACTTCGCAAGCGGATTGGCGAACGCAATACGCGAATGTCATGCACCTTAGAAGCTGCTGCCCGTCGTCAATTTATGCATTTTGGCATTTCTCTTAATCTTAATCTGTCTTCGGCGTGTGGAACTTTACTAAAAATCGAATATAATTTTAGTTGTTATACTTAATTATATCTTTACTTACCGACTTTATTTTGTTCGATCATTAGAATCCAGTCACGATACTCCTAATCGATAACTATTAATAATTTCATCCTTGCCGAGCTTCGACTACAGCGACAACTTCCGAAAACTGTACGGAATATATCAACTGCGTAGGATATATAATTGTGCCACAAGCGTACAAGTGCATAGTGCCAGAGACACGGAGACAAACTCAGCACAACCAGATCCTAAAACCAACAATTTATGATTTTGCACAAATGTTGTGTACTCTTGGACCCACAGCGTAGTAGTCACGACCGCACGGTTTAGTGATCAGAGTAATCTTTAAAATGATCTATTCTAACCCTGGATGACACAGAAGGCATCATAATTTGTTTTTTTTTAACTCCTACGTAAATTGTTGTTTACACAAAGAATGCGACTAGGCTTCAAATAATAGGTTAACGACCCTATCATGTAAATTGCTAGTCTAACAGACAGAGGTCAAGCACTTTATATTTATACATTGTATACACATGTGATTATAAAAGTATAAATTGTTCGACGGCATTTTTATCGCTAAAAGAATATTTTTCTGACGACGACGTAGTGGTACTTGACAGAAGCGTAGAAATACCGCAGGTCTTGGGTTCGAATCCAAGCCGGAGTCAAAATTGGTGCATAACATAAAGTGTCTGTAAAACGCATCCACGCTAAAGGAGAAATCCTAGTGTAAGTAAAAAAAGTAAAGTTTCAGCCTATAAATGTCCCACTGCTGAGCACAGGCCTCCACTCATTTCTGAGATTCCTATTTGATCTATTGAGATTAATTTCCTAGTATGGGACATCATTTTATATAAAAAAAGAATAAATGGAAACGCGAGTAGGTATTAAAACTACTTTTACAGTAGATAAGTGTTAAAACTGTTAATTTTTATTTTTATGAACTGATATGACACGGAGTCAATGATGAAGGAAAACCTACTTGACTCAAAATATTTCACTCCATCACACTGTAGCTTTGTGGCAGACTCTTCCTGGCTCAAAAATCCTCACATATATGAATAGGCTGTTTCATATACACACACTCATAAATTTACTCTCACGCACATACACACAAGCACGAACACCCACGCACACATAAGTAAATGCCCACACAAACACTTACGTACATGCGCGCACTGTTACGCACTCACGCATGCATGCATACACCCCCGCACTGCCTACATAAAGTAAGGAATTATATTGTAATTTAACAAGTATTAAGACATGCATTTATATTCTAAATGTTAACACATCTGTTATTTTACGAAATAACAAAAAAAGAGTTTAAATATACAAAATATATTAAAGTTAAAATTACACACATATGCATATGACACCAAATTATATTAGAGGAATTATCGAATTCGCTAACTAGTGAAATATTGATCTAAAGAAGTGTTTTATATAGAAATTCTATAGTAATCACCTGTACCCTGTGCCTGAAACTTATATACATATATTAGAAATTTGTTTAATTAACATGAATATTCAAAAATATTACTCACTTTATATATATTTTCGGTGATGTAATTGCTGTTAGCCTTCTCGGCTTTTACAGCTTCATGGGATACTGTGCTCGCGGGCCAGGGGGCCCGCGTGCCAGGTTTGGTTTCACCCAAACATAAATAAATAAATAAAAACTCCTACAAAAACCTCGAAGTTCGGACTGTGTCGCGTTCGCTGCGTGCTTTCGCGATTTCGAAAATCTTAAACATTTTAAGTCGTCTACTGACCGTCCGAAGGAGGCTGCGCGCGTCCATTCGGACTGTCGACTTGTGTGTCGGTAACTCTGGGCGGTGAGAACCGCCCTGGAACACGGGTGAATCGTGTGTACGCGATGTGATTATTGACTATTGCGCGCCGCTCTCTACGGCGGTCGCGCGTCGTGGTGCGTGTTATATTAAAGCTATTGACTGTGTGTACAGTGTGGCCTGGATCGTGACTGACAGTATCGTGGTCAGGAAGAGCTGAGACGTCCGTGTCGTCTAGCACGTTTCGCGGGCGACGTTTGCGTTCGGTCGCGTTTCTGTTTGGTCGGTAATTTGCTGCTTTAACCACCAGCGGGTTTGAATGAACCGCGGCTTTTCCGAAAAACCGCCGTGATAATTCTCTGAAGTGTTCAGAGATTAAAGGCATTTCACAGTCGCTGTGAAGATCTACATTGCGTTGATACCAACCGGCTCCGGTGGCAGTTCGCAAGAATCGATTTTGAACGCTCTGTAACTTCTTTAATTGATTGCCCGTCGCGTGAGCGAAAGCGACGCAAGCATAGTCCATTACGGGTCTTATGCAAGTCTTATAGAGGCGAAGTTTGTATCTTAAGCACATTTTGCTTGAGGAGCAAGTTAATGGGTATAGACGGCTTGAGATAAAAGCCGCTCTATTGCGTATGTTTTTAATGTGTGCAGCGAACGACATCGCTGCGTCTAAAGTGACCCCGAGGTATTTGACGCTCTTTTCCCAGGGAATAGGGCGTCCGAACAGGGTGATCGTGCCTAGCTGATTGCTGCCGATTGGGTGACATCGTCTAGCGGGCTTTGGTGTGCCCCTCGAGAAGTATATCGCTACACTTTTCTCGGTGTTTACCTCTATTCTCCATTTCCGGAACCATTCGCCTAGGCGATCGGCTGCGTCTTGGAGTTGAGTCGTTATGCGGCCCTTGTGCTTGTCGGAATAGTACAAGGCCGTGTCGTCTGCGAAAAGCGCAAGATTTACTTTCGGGTCTTTAGGAATATCGCAGGTGTATAGCGAGAAAAGGAGTGGGGAGAGGCAGGAGCCCTGAGGGACCCCCGCTCGGAGAGGGCGGCTTGAGGAGCGCGTTCCCTCTACCCGGAAGCGAAATAGGCGGTTAGACAAGAAGGCTCGTATGATGTTCACGAGTCTATCTGGCACTTTAGTGTGATACAACTTGTAATACAAGCCGTCGTGCCAGACTTTGTCAAATGCCTTTGCGACATCGAAAAATAAGGCCCCTATGCCTACAGGCTCAGGGCGGTCGTTTAAATTCTCTAAGATGTGCTCCGTTAAGCGGTGCACTTGATGAGTACACGAGTGTTCGGGGCGAAAGCCGAACTGCTCGTCTGGAAGAATATTATTTGTATGGACATAGTCTTTTAATCGACTGAGTATAATTCGCTCATAAATCTTAGCCATCGAGTTGAGGAGACTTATTGGGCGATAATTAGACGGAATGTTCCTAGGCTTACTAGGCTTCGGAATGCCTATAACGTCGGCTTCCTTCCAGTCGTCCGGGAAGGAGCAGCTGGAGAGGAGCGCTTGAAAATACTAGACTAACAGACACAATAGCGGCGTAGTTAGACATTTGATCACCCTGTTGTTTATGCCATCGAGGCCGGGCGCGGATCGGTTTTTAAGATTTTTAACAATCTTCGTGACTTCGTCGAGAGTCACTGGAGTCAGTGGTTCGCCCACTGGTGGTATGGCAGCCCTGCGTTCGAGTTCCGCGGCCACCTGCTGCAGGTGGTCGGGATCCGCAGGCGCGAGAGACGGAGTGCATTGGGTCTCTAAACTGTCTGCAAGGCATTCGGCTTTTTCGCTGTCGTCGAAGGCGAGCGAGTTGTCGTTCGAACTAATAAGTGGCGGCATGGGTGAGACCGGCTCTGCTTTGAGAGATCGTGCCAACTGCCAGTAGGCAGTGTGCGACGGCTCGATTTCTCCAAGCATAGTGTCCCAGCTGTCTTTAGTGTACTCAGATAAGCGCTCTTTAACATCCCTTTGTAGGAGGCGCAGTCTGAGTCTATTTGCGTCTGTTCTATATCTATCGTGCGCTTTGGCCGCACGGTTCTTTTCTCTAATCAGGCGTCGGAGGTCCGCCGGTAGATTACAGCGTCGATCGCTCGACACCGTAACCGTCCGGGAGGATTCTCCGACGACTGTTTCGAGATGACTTGAGAATGATTTTATCGCTCGACAGGCTACCTCTGGCGAGTCGATAATATCTGGTATTTCATCCAAGTGCTGGGAGCTCGTAGCCTCGAGTTTGACCCCGAGGGTACGCCAGTCCACAATGGTTTTGGTCTGTGTGACCTCACCATTTGGCCGGCCCAGCTTAAAAATGACTGGACGGTGGTCCGACTCAAGTTCGTGAAGCGTAACTATAGAGTCTATTTCTAATTTCACGTCCTTAATAATGGCTACATCGAGAGTGTCCGGCTGCTGATTTAACTGCGTCGGAACTCTGGTTGGTGTTTCGGGAGCTATAACGTTTACGTTATGGCTCTCTGCTAATCTGTACAGTATATTACCGTTCGTGTTATTTACGTAGGAATTCCAACTGCCATGCTTGCTGTTCAAGTCTCCGGCGAGAATAACAGAACGGCCTAAATCTAGTAGGGATTTTAAGTCCGATTCTAATAATTGTTTGGATGGCGAGAGGTAGACTGATGCTAATACAAGCGGCCTATGGCCGGTCATTGCTAACCTACACACGGAAGTTTCAATGTTGACTAAGTCGGGTGTATCGAGCGCGATACAGTGCAAGGACTTTTTATAGTAGATCAGAGTGCCGCCTTTCGCGGTCACTCTGTCATTTCGGATGCATTTGTAATTGGCTATCTTTGGATCGCGCATACTAGGTTTTAAGAAAGTCTCTTGCACTAGCATAACGTCGATGTCGTGGTCACGAAGGAAATTCGCGACTTCAACTAACTGCGTCTTAAGACCGTTTGCGTTAAAATACGAGACAGTCAGAGAGCGTGGTTTAATCCTACCTATATGGGACGCCATTGGTAACAATTAAAGATTTTATATTCGACGCGGCGCGTGATGTTTAGGCGCATTGAAACGTCCAAATCGCGTCGATGACGTTCATGTGCTCTACGGTAGCCATGAGTCGGTCTTGAGGAGACTTTGCTTCGCGGATTTTGCGTGCTAAAGTCGAAAGTTCGGCCACATTTATGCTGCGCATGAAGCCGCAAATTAGTGAGAAATCTGCGGCGAAATTTGACGAGCCCTATTACTCACTGTGGCTAGAACATAGCCAAACCGTGTTCGTTTATACCAAATCTCATCATCATCGTCATAATTATTTCAGCCTATCACTAGTCCACTGCTGAACATAGGCCTCTTCCATAAATCGCCACGAAAGTATGTAACTCTCATTTTGGGGAGATTTCGCCATAGTCGCCACCGGAGTTTAGTTATTCAGATGTTCCAGGAAATTTCTACTGCCCATCTCCTGGTTTTATTGTTCCCGCTGCCGACTTTTAAAACACCCTCGGGATCAGTTAGGCTGGTAGCATCTCTTAAGCCGCTACCACAAGGCCAAATCTCATGACTCATCACCAATCTTGAATTATTATAATTATGTAATGGGGTCAACATTACTTATTTTATTTATTTAAACTTTAATGCACTAGTGGTACATATTGCGGACTTAATGCCTAAAGGCATTCTCTCCCAGTCAACCATGAGGCAAAGCAGAGAATAAACATAATATGATGATAAGCGGTGCAGCGAACAATAAGAAGAGAATACATACATACATAAGATCACGACTGTATCCCATAAGGGGTAGTCTAGAGACTGGGCACTCACTGCAAAAACAGATGACTGCCACAATCCACGAGAATGAAATGAAATAATTATCATAAATACATAAACAGTAAAAATGTACACATATAACACTACATACACATACATTATACTGGTGGTAGGATTTCTATGCAGAAATCCGTCTGGGTAGGTACCACCCCAGGGCCAGTTATTCTGCCATGAAGCAGTTGTGTGCAAACATTACTGTGTTTCGGTTTGAAGGGCGCTGTGAGCTAGCGTAATCACTGGGCATGTAAGACTTAAGAACTGATGTCTCAGGGTGAGGGCGAAGTGCCCTACAGCATTTGTGATGGTCAGACGTTGCACATACCATCAGGTGAACGTTTCGCTCGTTTCTTCACTTTTGAAATAAAAAAATGTATATATACATATACCTATATATATACACACAAACATACATATCTATATAAATATACCACGAAACAGGAAAGAAAAATCAAACTTGCAATGAATTTTTAAAGAATTCCCAGACTTTATTTTTGAAAGCAAACTTGTTAGGAGCTTTTTTAATGTCAAGAGGTATATCTTTCCAGCGTTTTATAGCCGTTAAGGTGAATGAGTGAGATATGTAACCAGAACGGTGTAAGGGCGTGAGCAACTTGAGATGATCCGAAGAACGGATAAAACAGTCATTAGAATCTGCCAGGTATTGAAACCTAGCTTTCAAATACTCAGTAGCACATGGATCGTTAAGTATTGTGAAAAGGGTGCAGAGTATTCTAACAGATTTGCGCTGACGAATAGGCAGCGAGTTAAGCTGATTACGAAAGGTAGATACATGATCATATTTACGGAGACCATATATGTATCTGATACAGCAGAGGAGACGATCCAATGTGTTAATATGTTGTTGAGACACGTCAGGGCAATACACATCAACATAATCGATAATGGGCAGAATGAGAGACTGGACAAGGAAAATCTTTGTAGTGGTCGGAAGAAAATTTTTCAAACGATAAATAAATTGTAACACTACAATGGTTTTGCGACTAACCTCTTAAATCAGCTTGTTTAATGTAACACAACTGTCGAGATGCAAGCCGAGATTCTTTACCTGAGGACAAAATGGAATGGTATTGTTATTAAACATAATCGATGGCAATGTGGAGAAATCAGGTTTTGATACATAACTAGAGATACCTTTAATTATGGCTTGACATTTAGAGGGGTTTACATCAATACCATAAACAGCTGACCAATTATAGATGAACTGCAAATCTTCGTTCAATAATGATATCGCACCATTGGTTTCGGATTATACCGCTTGCGCATATAGCTGCAAGTCATCGGCATACAGATGGTAAGAGCACTTGAGATTCATTGTGATTAGATTAATAAAAATAGTAAACAAATGAGGAGAGGGAATACCGCCTTGAGGAACGCCAGTGAGTACATTGCACCAGTCAGACACATTTTGGCCAGCACGCACAGCTAGTTGACGCCCTCGAAGATATGATGAGAACCATTCCTGGGCTGAAGATATTCAAGTGATTTAGAAGAGCTAGTAGCTTATCATGGTCGACAGAATTGAAAGCGTTAGAAAAATCTATTAAGATTAGAACTGTCAGTTTAGAGTTTTCCATACCCTCTCGGATATCTTCAGTGACCTTGAGAAGAGCAGTGGTTGTACCATGACCAGGTCGAAAACCGGACTGATATGGGGAAAGAATATTATTTTTAAAAATAAAATCAGAAACCTGCTTATGTGCAACAGCTTCTGAAAGCTTAGATAGAAATGGCAGTATAGAAATTGGCCTAACATGAGAAAAAAGGCTGCGATTAGTGGATTTAGGAAGAGGAATAATAAAAGCTTTACGCCAGAGTGTCGGAAAAGTGACGTACGTCAGCGAAAAATTGATGATTATTGCGGGTAGAATAGACTCGACTACGAGTAAAACCATTGTCCTACCCACATCACAACCCACTGCATTGGATTTGATAGATAAAGTTATTTTACGTATCTCATCTTCATTCACAGGAGAAAAGTCAAAAGAGTTATGAGAATAAGAAGGCATGGAACTTATCAATGAGATAGAATTTTTCTAGAACTATCAGATACTATCTGCGTAGACAAGAAATGACGATTGAAATCGTCAGGAGAAAAAGATGTGTTATTGAAGTCTACTGGTGGTTTTCCACATCCGAGTGTGTGGAGAAACTTCCATATATCAACCGAAGACGAACAGAGCACTTGCTCATGGAAATATGGCGTTTAGCTGCTCTCAACATCTGAATTTTTTAATAATTACATAAATATAATGATTATAGATTTCCCATTTGGAAACGGCAACTTTAGTAGATATCAGAAACTGACTAATACACATACCCATTCGTATTTAATACACAAATCTGCTAGGCTAATAACAGCGTTAGACCGTTACCGGTACAATACCGCGACTGACGGGAAAGTCAACGTGACAGCGTGATGGATTGTACGGCTAATCGTCAGACTCGTCGCGTCGTCTATTCCAAACACGTAACATACGATTGTTCATTTATTTACTATAGTAAGCCACGGTTTTTTCTATTGCATCCAAACTATTATGTTCAGATGTCCGATAAATTTTGATGGGACTATAACTATGATATAACAATTTATACTTAGCGTAACATAGTTAATAAAAATATGTGGTATTACATGGAGCGAACTCTCTATTAACAACTAAAACTTGTATATATTATTTAAATACTGATAAATTTTATTAAAGAAATAGTACAAACAACAATATGCTATTAATTTTTAAGCCAAATTCGGATTATACCTTTTAGCTATTTCCGTTCATAAAGAATTTCACAAACCGTGAATTTGTTAGCGAACTTTATGAAACTGTAGCCTTTATAAATCTTTTTCACGATTTCTATTTGAAATAAACATACAAAATATCGCTTTAGTTACGTAAAATATTTACAAGTCAGGTAGCGACGTCAAACCTGGTATATTATTAAGAGGGTAAGTTAGGATAATTTAATTGTGTTACGGCCAGTGTTACTACCCTTAAAAGGCATGTGTTTAAAGCTGTCATAAAAAATATTTTAATTTATTGAATTCACGTTTAAAATTCCGTGTTAATGTTAAAAGACAAAAACTGTTGCTTTTATGATTCGGATTGAGAGCATCAAGAGCCAATAATTTATTTTATAAACACTAACGGAGTAAGCGGCTTGGTCAGACATAACTAAATACAACTTTGCTGTTTCATATTGACCAAGATTACACGCCACGTTAAACAATGGATACGTTCTCACGGGGAAATACATAAGTATTTTGGACTTGTGCGTAATAATTTAATGATATTTCATTTGATTGTCAAGAAGGAATGTACAAACATTCCCACGGAAGTATCCGTCAGTGACCACAGCGTATCGACCGTTGCATATACGCCAAAATCTTCTACTCACTGTGAAGGTTCAAATCAATTATAAGATATATTAAACAAATCGTAGCTCAGCGATCACAATACCCGCTTACGGAATGATGGACTTAAAATCCGTAACCGCTTGAACTGCAATTGGAGCTTTTGACAGTCATATTGCTTGGGCTTTCCAACTGGAACGGGAGAGTACAACAGCAGTACCAGTTATTCTGCCATCACCAGTGGCGCACAAACACCGCAGTGTTTCGGTTTAAAGGTCACTAAGCCATTGTAATTACAGAATATATAAGACTTAAGAACCGATGTCTTATTGTGGTGAGCTAAATGTGGTGCTACAGAGGACTTTACAGCGGTAAGTTCTAATAGGTGACACCGCAACAGTTATGGTCAGCCGCGGCACTTATCATCAAGTCAACGGCTTTCCAGTAACCCGTAAATGTTGAGCACAGGCCTCCCCTAATTTTTTGAGGGTTTTAGAGCCGGAAGGAGTCCGCTTCTCCAATGCGGGTTGGCGGCCTTCAAATGTCCTCGAAATATTTTCATTTCTCAAACATGCAGGTTTCCTCACGATGTTTTCCTTCACCGCTGAGCACGTGGTAAATGGGCACTTAAAATTGCAGAACAATATTAAAGGCGCCGGCGACAGGGATCGATCTATGAAATTTAAGTGTATTGAACCAGTGTAGTTCAAACAATAAAAAAAAACTCTATCTGCCGTGAAGCAGTAGTGTGCAAACATTACTGTATGTTCGATTTGAAGGGCACTGTGAGCTAGTGTAATCACAGGATATATGGGGCTTAAGAACTGATGTCTCAGGGTGATGGGCACAGCGAGGTGTCACACAGAAATGTTCTGGGTGACACAGCATTTTTTTTATGTTATGGGCAGACGTTGCACTTACCATCAGGTGAACGTTTTACTCGTTTCACCACTTTATACAATAAAAAAAAACTTTAAATAAATTAATAAATATTATGTAAATAATCTATGTTGAATAAAAATGTATTGTATTTAATTGTATTCTAAGGCGAGTGCCCGGCCCCTGAGCCTCCACCATTCCAAGATAGTTAGTGTCCTTGTAATTACTATATAAAATTTCCGCACTATAATTATCATTCCGATTTTTACAGAAAAAGTACACTAGGCTAATCCTATGTGTAACATTGAGTAGGTGTAGACGAGTGAATACGTCTGTGTTTACAGTAACTCGGCGATAAAATATATCATACATACATACAGTCACGCCTTTTTCCCATATAAGGGGTAGGCAGAGGCCACTCTGGTTTTCACCCTCACGGGAACGGGTGACGGTTGGCGAACCACGTAGCCGCCATTTTGGTGCGAGTCAAAAAATTCTTACTCACCATTGCGTTCCCACGAGCAGTATAGTGACAGGCTTGCTAATATATCATCGTATATTTAGCTTTCAAAAACTCCTACCCTAACTCATGTGCACATGTCCTAACCGCGTGCACATGTCGACTATTACCAATGTTTTTCGCCTTCTTCTTTAAAAAAAAATAAGCTAGTCTTTTACTATGTTTTTTCCTGGTGGTAGCTGTCGTTGAAGTATTGTATGATAAAACGCACTAGCTTGATAAAAACCTATTTAATATTCTTTTGAAGAAATTCAAATGATAAATGATCAGACTAAAAACTGATGCATGCAATATTTACCAGTCGTTCGAATGCTACGTATATCAACAACGAAAGGATAGAAACCCGCCGTACGTCTAGTTCTCCGATGATGGAAAAGAGATGGAATTATCGTAATGCATCGTAAAGTTTCCGTGCACAATATCAAAAATGTTTCTTGTAAAATACCGAGCCACTGGTCAACTTCCGCTGTGTACGAGACTAGGCAGAGTAGTGGTAATCAAATCTGGATCATCAATAACTTGGTACGTCTCTTCCAAGCACCAAGTCCAAAGCTGTTAAGAGCTATTTAGCAGCACCAGCCCAAACTGCGGCACATGCGGCAGCAGTAGCAGGTCTACGGCCGACCAAGCCATTGCTTTGGGGTAGAAGAATTTCTATTCCTTAGCGTCACACCGGGGAATTCCATAGTGTGGTTTCCGATGTTGACATTTCTGCTTTTCTCGATCTTAATCATCCATTGTCTCTAATTTTTGCTATGCCAATTGGGGGAATCATTCGTTTCAGTACTTTTTCAAAGCACTTCCATCTAACTTACCCTTCTTATTTACGACAAATATATCCGTACTGTTTTGGCCGATCCTGCCAGAACTTATCGGTTACGTCTCGTAGTCCAGGATTGCCCAGGTGTACTCGTTACGTATGCGGTTAAGTCTGCTAAGGTCGCACATCTCATGCCGCATTTTCATTTCCGAGACTGCGTAGCCCCTTACCCTATATTGTATAAGCATAAGTCTACCGTAAGAACTGTTTACTAAAACCAATCCAAAAACAAATACAAAAATCCAGCCAAAAGCACGATATCAGAACTAATTTAAAATGAAAAAAAAAAAAAATGTGGTTTGATCAACAATAAATCGGCCCTGGGCTGTTCCTATTAATTAAGCCAGAAGTTACGTCAAACCTATTTTTACTTACTTTATTATATCATAGAGGCGATAAAAATTTACGTTATATTTAAACTATTTTAAGTAGCACAGTTTTACAGCGATTTCGAATTATAAATCAATTAGCCTCAAAAAGCACACTTCCTTCGGCATTCATCGATAAATCATACAATGAAATATTGGTTGATAGTAGAATGGCTACGAATGGCGACCTCGCTTCCGAAAACCATCACAGACGCGACCGCTACGAAACAAAAAGGCCGCTGCCGCCGGTGCACTTCCGATTGCACTGCCAACGCTGAAAAATTACACGGCGAGCCCTCGCAAATGCAGTTAATACATTACGATTGCTGCCTGCGCACAACGAACCGGTGTTTCTTTTTCGATTGCAAATTTTTATTGTTCGTATCGCTTATACTGATTAGCATTTGATGATGCCTTGCTGGCTGAATTTATACCGCGGCGATAACTTCCGAATACTGTCGGAAACTATAAACTGTACAGCATATATTATAAAGAGCCATTAGTGTACGTACAAACACAAAAGCACTCTCTCGTCCTAACTTACCAGCGCCCGACCTTACTTACACACTTGCGGTAAGATTCGCGGTAAGATTCGAGGTAGGCTAGAATACAGTGTCAGATACACAGGAACAATCGGACACAACCAAGCTTGAAAACCAACAAATTATTTTTTGAACATATGGTGGCTCTATCTGAGATTCCAAACCTGGTATGCAGCGCAGTAGCAGTACCCTCTCACCAGCAGGCCACGCGGACGTCAATTGGCATTTATTGTTTTACTACTCGTATATTGTTGAATGTTAGTGTGACCACCGCTATACTGAGTGATCAGCGTACATGCCTGCTAAGTTGGAGGTCAGTTACGGAATAACCAAATGATTAGTGTTAGCCGTGTGGTGGCGGCTCGTTAAAAGAATACTACCACTCCATCTCATCCAACGGATCTCGTAAAAGGCGAGTAAGGAATTAAACTTCACTGTGCACCCAACAGCGCATGGTGGCGATGGGCTCACCACCTATCACGCCGAGTACATTATATTGTTTTGGTGAAACGTGGATTGTGGCAGTCATCTGTTTTTGCAGTGAGTGCCCAGTCTCTGACTACCCCTTATGAGATACAGTCGTGATCTTATGTATGTATGTATGTAGTGTTCGAATCTAGTTGATACGTAATAGTCCTGTGTATTTTGACACTAAATCTGTCCCCTCCTCCAATGTTATTGATAAGCGTTACTTTTACATCATCAAAAGTAACGCTTATCAATGATAGTGCTATAATAAGGGAGCTTATGAAAGTTGTCGCTATGGTCGAATTCGGCTTGAAGGACATGACATTATTATGTTTGTATGAACTGAGTAATAAATGACACATGGTATAGGTTAATCCTACATATAGTGATCAAGTAAAAGCACGGTAGCTCAGGGATGTCCGCGTTCACTTTTGTTAACCAACGCCGTGTGCACTGATTTCAAATTCCACCTGTACAACTACAATGTAATTTGTAAATAAATATTGTGTTATTTAATGTACCGCATAGAAGGGTGCTCAAACGGTCGGTTTGACCTTAACTAAAAACATGCATATTGTGCGGAAAACTAATATCTATTCCACGATACACCCTGCCTAAATGACAATCCTCTCAGAGTCGATCGATCGTAGTGGAACAATATTGAAGTAGATCGCCAGCAGTTCAAGTTTGCGGTGATTACCTCTCGAGGCTTGTACAAAATGGTACATTCATATACCTAATGAAAGATTGCGTATTACGTAATAATTCATAATTTACTACGTTACAATTAACAAAGTTTAAACATTACAATCTTAGGTAAAATTGTAACTGCTTGTTTTAAACGCCGTAAGCCAACCAGTAGAAATTAAATTTTAAGACAATTAAAAGTATTATTAGCTCTTTAAAAGTATTACAAACAGTGAACACTGTTGGGGAAATAGGGAAGAAATGTAAACACAAAAACATTTCGTAAATAAAAAATGGTGGAACAATGTAGATGATGATAAGCTTAACAATTATAATCGCAATTTTTCAATGTTAACGTCCATTACTTAACGTCCAAAAAGCTAATTAGTTCATGGGCCACAAATCTTTTCCACCAAAATGAACACACTAATTCTGTTAAGAGACTCACCTCGTGACGTCCTTCAACCTTCTGAGAAGCAATGACGCGGCACGCATTTGCTAAAAAAAATCTCCACAATTACAACTTTGTTGCCCAAAACACTACATCGTTCGAGGAACGTAATGGGAACTTTCTTTTGTTTCCGCACCGCTCTCCGAGCGAGGCAAATCAACTTGGCGACGATGTTTGTTCCCGCTTCCAGTGGGCACATGTTTAACAATGTCTTTTTCCCTAAACCATTTTTTGTGACGTTTCAATTACTGTTTGAGTTTGTAACATATTGTAACAGATTGTAAATCAACAGTTAGACAATAATAACTAGCCAGTCGACATTATTCAGTTAATATTTACATAAGACAATGGAATCGCTACAAGCATATGAACACATTGAAGTATATGCATTTACTCGTACTTGTAGCTTCCAATATTATGCCGACCACCAAATAAAGAAGAAAGACTAAGCCACACGCCTTTTAAGTATTATCACTGTGTTCTATGAAATAATTTAAGTAATTAATGAATGTAGTACGAGTATATCAGAAGCAAAAGTATTGTGTTACAAAACAATTATGTTTACAATTAATTAAAGTTTAAATTGTAAATACTCTTTAACATGCATGATTGTTTAAAGCAATCCAATGAATATGCCTTTAAATAAGATTTGATTCTAATGTAAAACGAAGTTGTATTTCATATTTTTAAAAAGAAAAGCATTAAGAAGTCGCTTTATTTTTTTTTGTTTTTTTTTTAAATGTAGATAATATAATAATTCATTTTCAAACATTGTAATGCATGTGTAAATACTGTGGACTAATGCCCACGGTAAAGGTTTTAACAGTCAGCTATAACAAGACTGGTTACATTTAATGTCTTCCAATTACAGTCTTCACTCATTTTAACGATTTCGCTGAGCATTAACTATTCCAATTTTATGTTTCAGTGGTTTTGAAACGCGAAAATCTTGGAGTGTGTTATTTTGAAATAAATTTACAACTATCAAACAGACTTACAGAAACCAAATAATTCCACCATTTGAATTTAATAAAATACCCGTAGATTGATTCTTTTATATGGCTATGCACATCTTTATGTAAAAGTACTAAGTACGTTATGAGTATGCAATGTAGTTGCACCTTTTTGGTAATATATTTTCTATAACTTAACAAAATCCTCCCTAATTTAAAAATATTTGACAATATAAGTCCTAAGGTAAATTAATTACCAGGTTGTAGATACATTATGGAGTTTGATTAACTTCTTAAATTCATTAAGCATTGTTTAAAGCCGTCTGATTCTTTGCTCCTTGTTTCTTCACTTTTGTTTCGGTCTTGGGGACTTACGAATTTTATTATCTATGGCTTAAAATGATATATGACCGCACTTAACTTGAAAATCATAAAATATTTTCTGTTTGTGAAATATTTCTGAAGCAATAAAGCAATAATTCACTACGGGACTACGAAGAAGATGGCGAGCTTTATTTGCCATCGTAAACGGTCTGTTTATGGTGTACTTTTTTGCTGTTGTGCCCGTGGAGCCTGCGTACGCGCCTGCACATAAACCTTTCCTTTATCATCAGTGTGATCGAGGAAATCGTACTTTATGTTTTTAGATACCTTAATATAATCACGTATAACATTATAATTCATTAACCTTTGCCAGTTTCGATATAACATTTGTTATCATGGAGTAAATCCGATCTGACAAGAAGGCGTCAATCGTTCGAGCGTCGCTGTTTCTCAGCCAACTGCAGATGAGTGTGAAACTTAAGGAGTGTCGACGGGGGGCTCCATTAGTCAGTGTGATTATTTCTTGAGAACGTTAATGTTTCAATGAGATGAATAATTGCCGGCAACAGTGACAAATGCTCGTCCGTCGCTGCGCGCGCGCACCTGCCTCCCCTCCTCTCCTTACCTTTAAACGAACCGCTGAACGCTATCACTCAGGTTGTAAGGTGTTATATGTAACAGATGAAGAGATTTATATTTATTACTGATAGTGGCACCATGATTTCTGCCATCCTTGATATTTAAATCTAACTAAAAATTAATTTTCTATAACGTCAAAATCGTAATTTGTTGTCGTGTTAATAGAAATAATGTAATACTTAGAAAAAAAGTCTTGTTTCATTAAAATTAGCCACCAATATTTTCATTTCAAACGCCATCTCGTGGTCACCCTAATGATTGATAAATGACTCAGCTACGTATTCTAAGTCAAGGGTTAAACTCGACTGCGATCTGGTGTCGGTGTCTTTTTCCCGCATTCGAATCACGAAGTGGGCATTTTGGGCATACACCTCGTGTAAATCTTATAGATTCCATGGCAGGCTATGATTTAATATTGATTGCGGTCTTTGAGATCGGCCGCCTTACGTTCACGAGATTTACAACTGACATGATACGAGTAGCTACCGCCAGCATTATTGCATCGTTTCGCAAGTGCTGCTCTTGATTAAACTTTCTGTGAGTTATATACTAAGGCTTTTTCGAAAACGTCAAAGTCGAAAACATTAGCTCTACGTTCGATAAATAGGCTATCTCCCCTTTCTTTGGTAGGAAAGATAGAGACAAAGATTGAATTATGTAATACCTGTGCATAAACTTACTATAACTAACTCTTGATATTATTACATTTTATATACACGAATAGCAAATCTCTTTTTTGTTTCACAAAATAAAGAAAATTTATCAGCAACAGCGACCAACTTTGATGTTAGTATTATTTTTTAATATGGATATAAGTGACAAGACAAGTAAATCGTTCACCTGACGATAAATGCAACGTATACTCGTAACAAATGCTGTGTCACCTTGAAAATTTTCTGTGTGCCACCACACTGCGCTCGTAACCCCGAGACATCAGTTCGTGAGTCTCATATACCCAATAATTTCTCTAGCTTTTTCTTTTTTTTTTACCTATTCACCATTCATAGCTGGCACTGCCTAGGCCTACCACCTGCCGCGGAGGATTCCTGCAAATTAATCCTAAAACACGGTAAAGTATGTAAGTTGGCAATAAAAACGTTGTCAACAAATTTAATATTGAAGCATAACCATTTATTGGTTTTTTTCGTCTTGTAATAAATGTAAGACATGATGTTGTAATATGTAACTTCAAAAATGAAAAAAAATTTAAAGTAAGTAAAATTGAAACTCAGTAAGTAGTTATAAGAAAAGTACTATAACACAACCTTTCAAAAGATCCATCTTTTACATTTTCTATGTGCAGATGGTTGGCCGTGTGGCGGTGGCGGACGGTGCTTACAAATCTTAGCAAATTTACTTCATTTTAATGGATTTCCGCCAAGTAACCTCTGATTCTATTAACTAGATGTCTCTCATACAACTTTTTCTGATCGTAACATAATTTACTACGTAAATACAAAGAACTAACGTATTTTCTGAAATAGATAATCTTATTTACTACACAATTACCTGTATGTAGCTAAAAATAAACTATACACAAAATACAAAGCGCAAAGTGAGATCTACAGTCAGGTACAGACAGACGGACCGCGTCAGCCGCGCTTGCACCGCGTCCATAAATCAAAACATTCACGCGCGTGATTAATCAAACTGAGCTGGTCTGGACGAGCCCCGTCTCAGCATTTAAATCCCGTATTATTAGTAAGAAGGTCTTAAAAGAAAATATTTAGTATTTCCCTTGGAATATGTTTTAACCAACAATTCTTAATATTTAGTCATTTTGGTAAAAATAAATTACTAAATATTTTTATTCCTCAGACATGCAGGTTTCCTTACAATGTTTTCCTTCACCGCTGAGCACGTGGTAAGTCTACACTCAAAACTGTAGAACAATTTTAAAGGTGCCGCCACGGGGGATCAAATGTACATGTATTTTTATTATTTATTTCCCAAACTAGGATTTCTCCGGTGTCGTGGCTGCGTTTTACAGACTCCCAGATCCGGAAAAACTTCCTGTTGGCATACAAAATGCAACATACAAATATTTGTCCCGTGCGGGAATAGAACCCGTGACCTGCACATAAAAAATCCCTAATAGTCACCGCGTCAATCCAGCCGACATTATAATCGTACAATTGTTCATGGTATTTTGTGTAAAAAATAACAGTTTGCAGTAACATGTGTTTAAGTATCAACTGCAATTTGATTCGGATTAACAAACTTGATGACAATGGACATTGAAGAAACCCATGCGGAGATATATACTCAGATATAATTTAACTCATCTTTTTTGATTATAATGCCAATAATTATGATATAAAAAAATTACGAAGTTAATAAAAAAATTGTTTTGACCAAATATTGCACGAAACGTAATTTGATTTAAAATTACCTGTGTAACAATGATCGTAACAAACTTTCTAGAAGCACTTATAACCGGACAATTATTACCTAAGTCATTGGAAAAAACTTAGTGAACCAGATTGTGGTGACCGCGGTAACTTCGCGTCGACCGCGCATGCCACACAACAAGATGATGTGGCGTTTTTTATTTGTAGCCGGTCCCATTTGTAAATTGCTGTTATGTCTTTTTTTGTGTATAAATACTTCATAACGCGTTCCACTGTTTTATTCAATCGGCATAAATATGAACGTCATTAAGTCACTCTACAGTTTTTTTTTATAGTAGAAAGTGACGAGACGAGCAAAACGTTCACCTGATGGTGAGTGCAGCGTCTGCTCATAATAAGTGCTATGTCACCCAGAACATTTCTGTGTGGGAACACATTGCGGTCGTCCTCTGAGACATCAGTTCTTAAATCTCATATGCTCAGTAATTACGCTAGCTCAAAGTACCCTATAGACCAAAACACAGTAACGTTTGCACACTACTGCTTGCAATAACTGGTTCTGCGAGGTGGTACCTATCTAGACAGATTCCTGCATAGGAATCCTACCACCAGTAAAAGATGCTAGTTGTATCACGTTAATGGGACGATTCGATCAGAGATTAACCACGTTATTACGGTACATTAGAGTAGATTAGAGTTTACTAGTAAAGAAGCATTGGGCATATCTTTATCAAAAATTATATTGTGACAATACACCTACATTTTAATTCTTTATTGAATTCTTATTTGCATTTTAAATCTTCATTGAAAAAATGAAGGTTTATATGGACTTACAGATGGTGAGACTACTTACCATGAAGTGAGCAGTCTTACTAAAATAAAAAAGCACGTGCAACTCTGTACACGTGACAGAAGTGAAGCCTATGTACATATTAGAAATTTGATTAAAATAAAAATAAACTTAACGCTCCACTCAAATTCAACTTTTAATTTTACTCTCATCACGCCCAAAGAAGTTTTATTTCAAAAATATTTGTCTTTCGAAAGCACTAATAATCAAATATCATGTTTGTAGAAGGTCTCTCAGGTTCTCGTAGCCAAAATCGACAAGGGCAAATCCTTATTATAACCATTATAAACTACGTTGCAAGTAATACTTTTAACTCCAGATTCTTACATGGAACATTTTTCGAGACACAAAAAAACAAATTTATCGAAGAAAAATAAGATGATGATAAATGTGGTTTGGTTTCCACCAAAAGATGGCGCTCTCTAAAATATGCCTGACCTTGCTCAATGGCAGGAAGCTGTCTTAGTCCAGAATAAGGCATACGCCGAGCAGCGGGCTGTTCACTGTGATAATAATAATATTTTTTAATTGCAAACTTTATAAAAACAAACTTAATTAAAAATGAAAATGTTCCTTCCAAATTTTATATCTAAAATAAACAATCTTAGGATAGACTCGATAATACGGTCATATGTAACTTACCAATTTGTACCTAAGATAATATGTAGGATTTCTCTATTTTTTTTTTATTAAGAATTAACATGTTTATATTGAGACTCATTTGGTGAGTGTTCTTATCTTATAATTTTTCTTTAACCTTGTGCTTTGCAAAGGAAATAATTCTTTAGGTTTATGAAAATAAAAGTTATTTTTGTGAAGTTTACCCTATAAGCTTGAGTTAGGTCGATGCAGACTGGATGTCAAAGTTATGACGTGTTAGATTGATTATCGAATGGATGTTAAAATACGTTTTATGACTTTTTATGGCAAGCTTTCTGTGTATAACCATCTTAACAGATTCATTTGTGGTCAGATTATGTCTGAGAAGTTATATTATAAAAATTTAATGACCTTCACTTTAGGTTTTTAATGTTTAATGGTTTCTTTTAAAATACTCATTACTACTACCTAGTGAATTTTGCCCACTGTATTTTATTTAAGGTTTCTTTATTACACATGACTACTCAAACTAAGTATTTTAAGGTTGAAAGAGATGATTCACAATGCATTTCAATGACAATGATTTATTAAGTATATCTTCCTTTTCCTTCCTCATCCTTTGATTATTGTTAATTATCAATAACAACTGCCGTCAACCGTAGATAACAAACACACATATTTTAACGAAACTTACAAAATACAAACTAATAAGATACTCGTAACTTTTTTATATAAATCACTAGATTCCTACATTACATGAAACATAAAAGTAAAGTAAATGTTCAGCCTATAAATGTCCCACTACTGAGCACTGGCCTCCTCTCATTTCTAAGAGGGTTGGAGCTAGGAAGAATCCGCCTCGCTGCTCCAATGCGGGTTGGCGGACTTCACATGTCTTCCAAATATTTTTAATTTCTCAGACATGCAGGTTTCCTCACGATGTTTTCCTTCACCGCCGAGCACGTGGTAAGAAACATGTAACTTACACATGTACACGTACATAAAACTTATTTTTGCATGAAAAAGAAATGTCGCACTGCTGGAAATTACTGCATGTCGCCGGGCTAACAGTCCGTACAAGCTTTACTATTACTATGTACTTACAATTAAATTGAAAAAAATATATGTGTAGTAACGAACTATTCTAAATAAAAAATTAAGAACCTTGTATCCTAACTAAAGTTTTAAGAATAATCGTAATTAAGCATAAATTTCTTAAAGTAGTCGCTTACAAGGGTAATTGCTAACATGATCATCGTACTGATAGTCTGATCAGTATTCCACTGCTAAACATCCAACTCTCCTAATTGCACATGCTTGCATGCTTTGCTCGCAGTAACCATAGCCTCGAACCCTGACGATCGCGTGGAATAGTGATCACGAGTACATGACTTCTACACCGCGGGTTCTGGGTTCGAATCCCAGCCGGAGCCAACTTCTGTGCTAAAATACAAAATGTTGGCTGTCGGGTCTGGTTGTGTTGTTATTGTCCCCGTGTTTCTGACACTGCAACCTAGCCTACATCCGATCTTATCGCATCAGCGTTACATCGGGCACGGGTAGGTTGGGACGAGTGAGAGCGGCACTATAATATCTCCTGCGCAATTGATAGCTCTCGACAGTATTCGAAAGTTATCGCCGTGGTCGAAATCGGCCAGGAGAGCATCATCAGCCCCGAACCTCAGACACTTGAGCGAGATTAGTAGACATAGTATGAAAATTCATTAAAACACTTTGCTCCTTGTGTGATTAGTGTTGCCAAGTTTGACAGACTGATAATCGATAGCAGTAACAATATATATATTTTCGGTGATGTAATTGCGGTTAGCCTTCTCGGCTTTCACAGCTTCATCGGATACTAGCAGTAACAATAGCGTTGCACCTTAGTCACATTAACGAGAAGAGAATAATCGTAAAGATATAGGAAAACAAGCAGAATATGCAGGGATGTTGTTTAATTTTCAATTATGTATTATTTCGAAGACAAGTCACAGCTAAAATAGGATCTGTTCTTCCCAATAAATCCCCAATAAAGATGAAGACATCATCATCATCATCATTCCTCCCCCATAGATTGTCACAAAAGTTTGTAGCTCTCTTTGTGGGGGATTTTGTCATGGTTGCCATACATGACAGGCGGGTTGGCAACCGCAGTTTTTTTATTCAGATGTTCCAGAAGATGCTGCTGCCCATCTCCTAATTTTTATTTTCCCTCTGTCGTCTTTTACTACACCCATGGGATGAGACGGGGTAGCAGATTCTCTTAGGCAAAAACACATATTGCTGCTTTTCGGGTTTGTTTGTGCATGTGAAATGTATGTCTGTAAAACGCACCCACGACAGCAGGAGAAAATCCTACAGAGAGGCGTTTTTTTTATAAAATAAATAAATAAATAATAAAATAGAAAGGTTAATCAAAGTTTATTGAATTATATCGACAGACAATCATTGACCAAAGTCGTAACTACCGACGCATGGAATAAATGTGCTTGTCACATATCCGGAGCAATTATACAGGTTCATCGCACCGCGCGACGTCCTGACCACCGACCCATGACGCCAAAACATACCCAGTATTTCAAAACTCACGTCGCATACATATCCACACCTTATTCGCAATTATGCAGCACTATTATAGGTTTACTTGTTACTAATCAGGTAACTACAACCCTAATTAAATGAATAAATAAATAATGGCAGCTACAAGTTCTTAGTTATATACCTACGAAAATTCTATTAAGACTTGACTTACACCAATTACTTTACTGGTGGTAGGATTCCCATGCTGACGGCAGAATAACTGGTGATACATGGATACATCTTTTACAAGTTATTCTGCCGTGAATAACTGGTAATAGATGGATACATCTTTTACCAGTTATTCTGCCGTGAAGCAGTAATGTGCAAACATTACTGTGTTCCGGTTTGAAGGGCACTGGTAGCTAGTGTAATTACTGGGCATTGGATAGGATGTCTCTCGGTGACGAATGCTGTGTCATGCTGCACAGAAATGGGCCTCACAGCATTTGTTACTGGGCAAAGGTTGCATTTACCATCAGGTGAACGATTTGTCCCCGACGTCACTTTCTTCCATAAAAAAATGAAGTGAAAAAGTGACGTCGAGTTTCGCTCCATTCATACTTTACTGTGAACATAATCAATGTCAATCAAGTCACCTGTTCCATAAAAATACGTCGTGAAGAGATTCCGAAAACCGGACTTTTACTGTCGCCGCAGCATGTTCTCTGTTGCTTTTTATACTCGTCCGAAAGTATACAAGTGAATATTGAAAGTCATTTTCCCATTTAGCCAGTTCTTGTTTTTAGCAAGATATTCTGCGGTTAAAAACTGTTAGACGCAGAAATAAATTTTATCGTAACCACTGCAATCGTGGTTTCAACTAAGTTGCATCACATAAGATTGTTATCTTCATTCTATGTGAAAAATGTTATAATATTGATTAAAAAAGCATGTTTAAAGTAATCACTAATGTTATCAAAAATAATTTCGATTTTAATTGCGTATGTGTATAAACTGAAACGATGTATATTTTGTGTAAGACATTGATATACAAAAACTCGTGAAGGATCGGTCCTATCTTTGATAACCTTTTTATCTTTGATATCAGACAAACGTATCGTTAAGTTCCTTAAGTACACGATACAAAAAACATGCTATTTTAAAAACTCAAAAAATAACCTATGACATAGAATAAATTCAAAATGACTGAGCTCAACAGAAAGTGAAAAGACACAATGAAATCCTAGTGTGATGTCTAACACTAAATTGCATTCACACACACATTTCATTGTTTTTAGTTGAAAAATTTAAATAGTTGATTTCATATTTACACCAAGCCAATAAAACTACTCTCAACTATACGGCGGCGCGGTTGGCGTGGTGACTAAGCGGTTGGCTTCTGGACTGCCAGTAATTCGTTTAATTCCCGCGCTGAATAAATATTTATACAGTCTACTGCCGGGAACTCTGAAAATTGTTAATTGCAATTTTAAGTGGTGATTTACCACGTGCTCGGCGGTTAAAGAAAACATCGTGAGGGAGCCTATATGTCTCATAAAAAAATATTTAGACGACAGGTGAGGTTCGTCAACCTGCGTTGCAGCAGCGTGGCGAACTCTTTCCAGTTCCACACCCCTCCCAGACATGAGAGGAGGCAAGTCCTCATCATAGGGATGTTTAAAGGTTGTACTTTTTTATGGTCGTATTGGGATACCCATTCTATTACTGGGTAAATTACTTATGCAATTTATGTCCGTAAAATGCTTCCCACTTTGAGGGGAAGTGTCTTAGTGTGATCCTAAAGTGTCTCCTCTGAAGCAGCATTTAAAAAACTAACATTCCACGCAGCAGCTCCAAACATGCTTATGCTAATTTAAGTATTTGATAATTTTGTCATGGATTCCATCATCAGAACTTGGTCAAATTTAGAAAGGATAATAAATAAAGTGCCTTCTTTCTAATAAAAATATAATCATAAATCGACGAATTCTGAACCGCCCCTTTATTATAACCGGCTATCCTACTTTATAAGTTAAGTAATGTTGGCTGATTGTGTAAAGTTTAATCCAAATAAAAAAATTAATTTGTTTATGAAAAAAAAATCGATACCTTCTACATCTACTTTTCATCATCCTCATTTTACACTGAACATAGATTACCACAAAAGTTTTCAGCTCTCAATTTTGAGGGGATTTTGCCATAGTTGCCACGCTTGGCAGGCGGGTTGGAAATCACCGTTTATTAATTCAGATGGAAGATACTTTTATATACTTTATACTTTTATATTTTCTAAAATGTGATGAATATGTAGTTAGTCCAAACTAATATTATATACAATTATTATGTAATACAATTTTTTTCTCGGCTTGGATCGTCATCTTGTGCGCGCGAGTAGCTGACTCATAGGTGCCCAAGGGGACCGGCCTCGGCTTGGACAGTTACTTCAATCAGGATTGCCCATATTACTAATATTATTAATATTATCAGAATAAGATAAATGCGAAAGTTACTCCTCTCTCTGTCCCTCTGTCTGTTTGTTACCTTTTCATGATTCATTAGCTGAAAATTTAGCACAGACGCATAGAATATTTTGTATCCTGGAAAATAAAATAGCTTCCACGGGATATTTAAATAAATATACTCGTATATCCACGCGGACGAAGCATGCGACATTAGCTAGTTTATTATTAGGTGGAAAAAATGATCGTAAATAAATTCAAATATAACCATTTCATGGTACAGGGCTTTACTAAATTAAACGGCAGGTTAACCAACGAGTGCGGTAGATCGGAAACGGAAGCTGCTCCCACGCAAAGGGGAGAGCGCGGCCTGCGCACGCAACCTTGCTTAGCAACATGATGTCACTTCCGGCGTTCGATGTAGCGGTATTCAGAATTAGTATTCTAGTAGTATTCTGTACATTTGTGAGGATCATGTAACTAAAAGACTTTAAAAAATATTTCTTGCAGCATCTCGTCCAAAATTCACACGTACCAACTGACCGTGAATGAAAAAGATAAGAACAGAACTAGAAGCTTGCAGTTCCTTAATACTGACAAGTTTTATGTTATATATTGTTGTGAGTGAAATCCACTACAGAACTGTAAAGAATCTGTAAATCTGTAGAATCCGCGAAATTGAACAGGTCTTTGTTTTGTGTCGTTCTCCGCAGCATTTACCAATACGTGGTTTGTGGCGGTGCGAGGCCATTCTAAAAACATTGTATCGTATCGGTTAACGGTTCTATGGGCTATGGGACTACTTCAGCTCACTGATGGATCCGATGAAGCTGTAAAAGCCAAAAGGCTAACAGCGATTACTTCACCGAAATTATATATAGCTCACTGATGCTTAACTTTTTTATTGTCTTTATTTTATATTACAACTTATTAATTTATATTTATTAAATATTTCATTCGTATATTTCTCTTTTTTATTACTTTTTTTTGATTTGCAAATTTGTGTGTTTTTTTTAAATATAACATTTTTTGTGTAATACGAATGGCTTGGAGATAAGATCATAGGTTTGAAAACTATAAGATTGCTGTTTTGGCCGTGGGAGCAGAAGCCGGGCGCTAGTATTCATGAATTTAAAATACTGGAGCAACCCGATTATTTCCCGACGGCCGATGGTAGCAGCTCCAAAATTGTCACTTGAAATGTTATGTGCTGACAATTTTAGTTATAAAAACTGAAAAAAAATCGAGTATTTGCATTTGAAACTGCCAATCCAGCATTTAGTATTATATATATTTAATGTCAGGAACAACATACACTTCGGAACTAAACTATTTTAGCAAAGTTGACAAAATAGTTCAGCTTGATCCCATACCAATCATAATTCTCTAAAAGAAACTTAACCTACGCTTTCTGCTCATGCCATATTTAAACTTTCAATCAGCTACCATTGTTCTTCTAATTATAACCTGTCGAAGTAAAATTCAACATTCATAATTAAACTCAAGTTGCTTTGCGCCAACTCATATTCAATTCGAAGAATAACAGACTGTTTTCCGAAACTAATTCTTCGTAACACCGTAATAATACACTACAATTTGCGCAAGTACCCAATACTCAAGATCACTCATCATTTCATATTTAAAATCATACATCATAAAAGAAATTCTCACGTGTTATAACAGGCAAAAACCGCGAATTAACATAATAAGCAATAACCAATTGCACGAAGCTCACGTCAAATCGGGTTAACTTATGTAGCCGGGTCGACTTATCTTTTTTCGAGTTTAAGCCAAATTACTCGCGTTTTGAGTGATGAGCCACAAGGTCCTATTAGTGGCCAAATGGCGCTCAGCCCGACAATACGGGAAAGAAATCAAATTACAATAACGACGCACGCTAGGCTGCTACCGATACTTAAATAACGGGTTGCGTCTAATTTGTAACAGGTAAATTGTGGGATGTCTCGCGCGTGGTCGCGCTAGAACCGTCTCATTAGACGGGAAGCTCCTGGCCCTCATGAATTATTATGTTTGTCTGAGTTTGTTCAATGCTGATTATTGAAATTAGTGTTCCGGTTGAATAGGACGAATGCCCGGGTAATAAATACCAACCAATTTTGTGGACTTAATTTTTTTATTCACTATTCAACAGGTGATCCACCTCATAAAAAGTTCGAGACAACACCGTAATTAAACCAAAGTAATTATGAATTGACTGTTTAAGTACAAAATAAAAAATTTACGCTGACTATTTCGCCCTTCAATCTTTTATACAAAATCATTCTTGATAAATTAAATTTGGCTAATTCTAAATTAAAATTATCATAAAACGTAAAAATATATTAATTCTAAATATTAATTATTTGCTTTCGCCTCTCCAGTTATTTTCAAAGAATCATCATCATCATTATTTCAGCTTATTACAAGTCCACTGCTGAACATAGACATTATAAGACTCAAATTTATTTTTCATATTAGATCAAATGAATGGCTATATTATAAATCATCATCATCATTTTAGGCCAACAACATAGACCTCCCCCATGGATTGACGCAAAAGTTTGTGCTCTCATTTTTGGAGGATTTTGGCATAGTTGCCACGCTTGGCAGGCGGTTTGGTAACCACAGTTTATTTATTCAGATGTTTCAGGAAGATGCTGCTGCCCATCTCCTGGTTTTTATTTTCCCTCTGTCGACTTTTACGACACCCACGGGATGAAATGGGGTGCTAGAAATTGTTAAGTACATACTTTGTAAACCCAGCTCAGGGTACGATTACTGGTGCCGATACTACTAAAATTGTTTATTAAATTTTGAGTGCAGAAAACATCGTGAGGAATCTTGCATTTCTGAGAAATTAAAAATATTTCGACGACATGTGTTGCCCGAGTCCGACACGCTGCTCCAATGTAACCCGCATTCAATCCAAAACTATGCCAGTAATCAGAGGATGCCTGTGCTCAAAAGTGGGACTATTTATAGGCTGTTGTTTTACTTTTTGAAGTGGGCGATGAAAGTAACATTTGAAGGTCTAATTTTAGTGAAACGGGTTTCGTGCAACGGTTCTGTTATTCTTGATTAATATTTATCGGTTAATTAATAATTGCTTACATACTCCTTGTACTTTTACAGTGACTAATATTTTATAATTCATGTTTACTTATTTTTATCATAATCTAATTTCTAATATATATATATATATATATAGGTTTAACTTTTTTTTTTATAGGAGAGGGGGCAAACGAGCAAGTGGCTTACCTGATGGTAAGTGATCACCACCGCCCATGAACAACCGCAACACCAAAGGAATCGCGGGTGCGTTGCCGGCCTTTGAGGAAGGAATAGGCTCTTTTGTTACGTCTACTGAGTTGCATGCATTTTTTTTACTACAAAGGAATGATTTGAAATCATGCAAAGTACGAGCTTCGACTGAGCTTAAAATATGACATTTTGAGAACCGATACGCGTGAAACATATAACATTACTGAGATTCAAACGTCAAAAACGTTGAATCTTTTGAATAAAATCGATTCGATTCAAATAGTAAGACTATTTCAAAACTCAAATGAGTCAAATTTCCGTTGTTTCGTGGTATTATGGAGCAGACAGTGTGTCTAGGTGCGTCGATGTATCGATATGTCGCGGCATCGGCAGCCAAATCGTGCAGGTAGATATGAATGGCCGGCGCCCCGCTGCTCGTGAGTTATGCGACGGGCCCCCGCGGCGCGGGCGCTGCCTTCACACCTCCGCCCGCGTGTGGTCCCGCGGTTTACGAGCCAACCTGGCTGCTGCGCGCGCGCATACCACGCTGTATGCAATAGTGACACAAACATATATTCAGGCTTAACGTTATAAATATGGTTATTTTTGGTTATAGTAGTAAAAACCACTAATGAACAAAAATAACCATATCAGTAACGATATGGTTATTTTTGGTCAAGATTATTATGATTTTATTTGGTAAGATGTCACCGTAATTCTTTTCTTTCCTTTTCCCAGTTGCTAGAAAAATTCTCACTTCATTCCCTGCATATCTAAGAACACTCACTAATGCATTATATTATGTTTATACCGAATGTGTCATAACTGTTAATGACTTAATAATTACTGGTGGTAGGATTCCTATGTAGGAATCAGTCTAGATGCGTACCACCCCAGGCCAGTTAAGCAGTGGTGTGCAAACACTACTGTGTTTCGGTCTGAAGCACAGTAGTGTTTGCACTGACTGCTAGCGTAATAACTGGGCATATGAGACTTAAGAACTAATGTCTCAGGTTGACGGGCGCAGTGTGCTGTCACGCAGAAATGTTCTGGATGACACAGTATTTGTTATGGGCAAACGTTGCACTTACCATCAGGTGAACGTTTTGCTCGTCTCGTCACTTTGTACAATAAAAAACCCTATTTAATGCAATTATCTTAATGATGAAATGTAATATCGTATTACTAGTGGTTCTTAACGTATCCGTCAGAAATACGCTTATAAATTGTTCAATACTAAAAAGCGTAGAACTAATTCTAGACTGCGCTCCCCGTTGCGACGCATAGTGCAATCGTACAACGACTGTTTAATTGCCATAGATATTTTTGCTAACCCACTCTTTTGAAAGAAATAAAAAAAGTTTTCAAAAATAAAATATAAAAACCATCAAACTCCCTTAAACGCTCATCATATTATCTAATTCGATTGTCTTTTCACTAAATAAATATATTCAGATTTATTGACCTAAATATGTATAACTTAACGGGATAAGTATTAATTTATACCCATACATGAATCCTATTTGAACGAAATGCTAATGTGGAGATCTAGTATGGGTTGGAAAAGTCTTTGTTCTGTCGCTATAATCTTCTTTGACCACTGCCACTCAGAATAATCTTTTTTTGTGGAAAAAAGTAACGAGATAAGCAAAACGTTCACTTCTGCTGCTGGGTAACCCACAACATTTCTGTGTGTGTCGGTGTCACAATGCGCACGTCACTCTTAGACATAAGTTCATAAACTATATTAAAAAAATCTAATATCGATAACTAATCATTTCGTTACCAAGCTCCAGTGCAAAACAAAGCAAACTTCATCAATGAAATTCAAATAGAAAATAAAGAACAAGGATTCTTGCCTCCGTTATCAAACCTATATGTTAATCAGTCTAATTTTTCTTTTTTTTAGAACAAAGTGACTTAACGCCTATTCGTTCATCTGATCGAGTACAACAACTGCCCATAACAAATTCTGTGTCACCCAGAACATATTTCAAAAATTGCAAAGAAAAATATATTAATGAGGAACCGGAGAGTGTAAGGACTTATACAAACTTATACAAAAATAATAGAACAAATATTGCCTTCGCCCGAGATAAAAACCTACTGCTTAATAAAAAGGTTAACTGACATTAACTTACTATTAATAATATTTTAATAATTTCTCATAATATTAAGTACGCGTTTTAAATATGTTTGCATGAGTTAAACTTAATTTCAACAAAATATATTACTTCTTGGCTTTTTACGGTATTATGTGCTCCAACCTACACCTAAATCTTCCAGCGTTGCTAGAGCATATATGTTGGGCGCAAGATATTATAATATTAGTCACATTAGTGTGTGTATTTCACTTGGGAATTATTTTATTTCTCAGACTTATTACGACCTGCCTGGTTTCCTTCGAGATACGATACTTGCGGCCACCGTTTTTATTGGACAGGAAGGAAATTCTAACGTTTAAGTATTGTAACTTAAAGCGTCGTGTTTTATTTATTAAAGTACGCCATTTATATTTAAGTTTGGTTTCTCTCGATTTCCAAGTATTTATGAGCAGCTACGATTAAATTTCTACGAATAAGAAACAATTTACGAATAAGAAAGAAACAACAAAGCTAATGAGAGCGATACTTAAGAACTTGCCGTTACTGGGCCCACTACAGGGCAGTTATGTTAACCCCTGATTCCGTTATGAGAGGAGATTGAAGCTTTCCTATATGAGGTGATCATGCAGGTTTGTAGTGTTGAGAAAATTTTTTTTTTTGGAGATAGGGACGAGAATAGCAAAACGTTCACCTGATGGTAAGTGCAACGTCTTTCTATAGCAATGCTGTGTCACTCAATATATTTCTGTGTGGCACCAAACTTGTGGCCCGACCCCCTGAGACGTCAGTTCCTAAGTCTCCTAAGTCTCATATGCCCAGTGATCTTACTGCTCTCCAGACCGAACACAGTACTGTTTGCACACTACTGCTTCACGTCAGAATGACTGGCCCTGCGGTGGTACCTACCTAGACGGTTTCCTGCATAGGAATCCTACCGACTATTTAATTTAATAATATTTTAACTCCGTGTGCTCGCGTTAGAAAACTACACAATAAATAAACCTTCATTTCTCAAAAGCTTTGACCGTCACTTCGATCGTTAAAATCGAGTAAAATATTTTCTAAAGTCTTTTATGATATTACGACGAAACAAAGACTTAGTTTGAACCCGGCTATCTAAAAGCTCTAAAATTAAATATCAATAGATTTAGTACTTTTAAAGTTTGATCATTCAGAATAAATTATCTCATATAAGCATATTTGAGAAATTTGATAAATTATCTTAGTCTGTCTCTTTGAGACACACTCAAAGAGACAGACTAAGATAATTTATCATCAGATCTAGTCAAGTTAGTAAATTTTGAAAAGAATAAAATATTTACGACATTAAATAATTCGGAAAATCGGGGGACTGCTACATCTACGTCATAATTTATAATTGCGATTATTAACTTAAATTATTATTTATTATATAGCCGTGCGGTGGCGGCTTAAAAGAATATACCACCCCATCTAATCCCGTGGGCATCGTAAAAATCGACAGAGGGATAATAACCAGGAGATGGGCGGGCAGCGGTATCTTCCTGGAACATCTCAATAAATAAACTGCGGTTGCCAACCCGCCTGCCAAGCGTGGCAACTATGGCAAGATCCCCCCAAATTCAGAGCACAAACTTTTGCGGCAATCTATGGGAGAGGCCTATGTTGTTGGCCTGAAATGATGATGATGATGATGATGATTTATTATATATCCATTCATTTGATCTCATATGCCTTACAATGCATATGTCTTGTCTTATTAGATTGCTATAGACTGGTTTCCGCAGCTCCACGGTCTGAAGGTAATAAATCAGATAGTAAAGACACATGACCTCTGGGAACTTACACTTCGTAGTAAGATTTTCGACATTTTAAGTTTTGCAAAAAACCAATTATGGGTTTATTCAAAAACCTGTGAACACAATACCATAAAAATTATGCTTGATTCTTAAGGTGGTGATAGTTCTGTGCACGAACTAAGTATCTTCCAACACAGTGCCAGTTATTCAGCCGTCTAGGAGGAGTATGCAAGCATTATTCTGTCTACATTTATAAAGTACTGTACGTAGTGCAATTACTAATTTATATATCAAGGTACGAAGCGCAGTGTAGTAAACGACACTATGCAATACAAACTTCTGGATATCACTGCAACAGTTACGATCAGGCATATCAGTTGAACGACTTGTACGTCTCATCACTAACTACTATAGAAAAGGTGATTAATGTTTCTAATATTTTTTAGATAACCTTTGGAAACAATTTAGTGATTCTTTAACTTCACCAACAATAAGAAACGTACGAATTTAAATGTGTTTCCAATTGTTCCACTAAATATATTTGAAAGTTTATATAATGTTGCTACGTATACAGGGGATTTAACAAGAACAGAAGCCAGTACGGCCACAGTAAGCCCGGTTATTTATCGCTGTCCCACTGCCCGCGCAGAGATTTATGCAGCCGGGAGGAAATCACAGCCACAATTCTTTTATTTCAACTTTTCGTATTTTATTTTTCGATGCTGCTTAGCCTTAGTCTAAAATATATTAGGAAGTGTAACGACTCGATGGGGTAGTAGTTTAATGATTGGGTTCTCGCTGTAGTTTGCAAGTTCGATTGCCCGCAAAGAACAAATGTATGTATGGCCTACAGATAGTTTTCCGCATCTGGATATGAAAAACGCAACCACGATACTTGAGAAATGCTAGAACAGCCCAACGTATTCTTTTGCGAAAGTAAAAATAAAATTGCTAAATAATTGTAAGCCATGGTACATAGAAATGAGAAGCATCGGTTGAGCTAGGAAGCAGTGTCTGGGACAATCACGATACACCTGCGTTCCAGAGCGGTTCTCACCGTCCAGATTTATCAATACAACAAGACAGACCGAAAGGAGGCTCGAACCTCACTCGGGCCGTCAATAGATAATTTATATTCGAAAGAATAATAAGACTATCTCACGAGGAACACGTCATCCGCGAGGGCTCAGATGACCGATGAAGCTGTAAAAGCTAGAAGAAGGCTAATAGTGAAAACTTAACCTTTACGGCATTTCAACTACAATGGAAAATCCAACAATTTGTGTTTGTGAACAAATGCTTGTAGAAGGCAAGTATTCTGGCCACAAGGCCACGCGGTCGTCGACTGGCAGCAATACTGGATGCGTGAAACCGAAAATCGCGTTACTTTTGAGATTTTAGGAGAACCCAACGATTTCATCGATCAGTCGACTGTTTTCACAGTAACTCTAGACCCGAAGATTACTATATTATGTACTCGTACGTTGTTCAAATATTGGCCAAATCAGACTCGTTCTCTATCCGCGATTTCTGCAGCATTAGTAATTTTCAATTTTTTCCGTCACGGACAGACAAATTGACAGAGAAGAGACATGTCTTATTTATTTGTGCCTAAAAAAATAATCTGTAATATTAAAAATTAACCATTGTTAAAACTACGACTAATTCTCTCTCTCTCTCACATTTATTCAAATAGAAATTATGACTATGGCTAATAAATGTACTTTCTTTTTTAATAACTTTATTTTTTGAGATATTATTGTTCTATTTTAAAACATTTGACTGAGATGTGGATAAAACAAAACACATGACAATAATAGGAACGCAGTGCTGACAGTTTGTATATTTATTGGATTTCACAAACAGGTTTTAGGGATACAATGTTGTGTGAGTGTTAGCAAATAAGCTGCAAAACGATCTATAAGAGATTTATTCAGCTCTTTAGTTATATATATAACTTAATGATGTAGTATGCATATTACAGTAAATTATAGTTAAACATTCATATAAAATGTATGTTATGTAGTCAAATGAATGGTTTACTGGTTTTTAATAACCTTTTTGCTGAAACTTCGGTTTAAATTTTAGCCGACGCCTGTAAAACACAAAAATCAGCAAATGTAATTAGGGGACATATGATACTTAAAACTAACTGATGTCTCAGAAAGACGAGCGCAGTGTTGTTCTGTCAACATTTGTTATGGGCAGATTTACTGCATATGGGCAGATATACAGATATTAAATAGTAATTAAATTTAAGAAGGCCATTATTATACTGTGCGTCTCGGTAACGCCTGCTAAGGGAAATAATAGATCTCAAATATGCTTATATGAAATACTTACACTACTGCAATCGCTAATTTGCTTGCGGAGAACACAGGCAAATTTTTCAAACTTGGGAAAAGCTTACGACAGTGAAAATAATGATAACGATGAGTTATTATTTTAAAATGACGACTTAATAGGTTGGAAATGACTAAATTACACAGAAAAAATCGATAACCAGATAAGATGAAACGTCCAATTATTTTCTACTGAAAGGTCACTTAAGTAATAAGTAAAGTGCCATAGTGTAGCAATAAAATTGACTCATCATTCTTATTAATTTGCATCCAGTAGGGCAATTCACACTCTCCATGACGCCAATATTCAAATAATCAAATATTGAATTACCTCTACTTTCAATCCATTCCCGTTGAGTATGATATAACAAATTTAAAAAGGTAACAATAATTTGACTTTACAGTACGGAATTTTAATCTTAGCATATCTTTTGTTTTAAGATCGATTAATTTTTCGATATCTATAATCTTTACATCCATTCCATCCTTTATGGTCACGTCTAAAACAGGTAAAGTTCGACTCGAGTTGACTCTGTATGTCTTTGCCTTTATGTGCAAGGCATGTGCAACAAGCTGTAATATTAAAGTGTTAAGAAAATATTTTTTATGTAATTAAAAGTGACAAACGGACACCCTTATTGTTAGTGGTCACGGTGACCTAATCTAAACTATCAACTGCGTAGATATTATACTACCCCAAGTGTACGTGTAAACACAGGCGCTCACTCGACCTTAGCTCCTCACACCTGCGGTAAGGCTCATGTGACAAGAGTACAATCACAATCCAACCAGACCCTAAAACCTACTATTTTGTTTCTGAACATATGTAGACTGAGATTTTAACCCAAGACCTGCAAACATGGTAGCGGGAAACAAAAAATCTACCCCAGGGGGGTACCAGCACCACCGGTGCTGGAGAATCCCCCTCTGGGCACCCGCGCTCGGGCTACCAGTCGCTACCTGAGCGTGGGTGCTCAGGCTGCCCCTCGTATTCTGGGGGGGGGCAAAGTTCCGCTCTATTCCCCAACTGTTCGAGGCAAACGTAGCAAAAAAACTACGGCACCCCTTACCACGCTTGCCGTGGATTTCTGCAATATCAGGGGACTACATTCCAATCTTGATGCCGTTCACTACCATCTGGAGACGGCAAAGCCGGCCTTGCTTTTTCTTACCGAGACGCAGATATCCTCTCCGGCGGATACCTCTTATCTTTCCTACCCGGGGTACAAGCTGGAACATTCCTTTGTGCCCCGGGCCGGGGTTTGTGTGTACGTCAGAGAGGATATATGTTCTCAACGCCTCGGCAGCCTTGAAGGTAGGGACCTGTCCACCCTTTGGCTACGCATAGACAGCGACGACCACCCTCGTGTCTATGGGTGCCTCTATAGGTCCCACAGCGGTAATACCGAAACTGACCGACTCATCGACCACATCCAAATGGCTGCAGATTCTGTGGTACAGCAGATTCCACCCGCAGAGATCGTGATACTCGGTGACTTCAACGCCCACCACGCCGAATGGCTTGGATCGCGAACCACCGATCATGCGGGGAGATCTGTCTGTGACTTTGCCCTGGCATATGATCTGACACAACTGGTTACTTCGCCGACGCGGGTACCAGATGTGGAGGATCATACACCTTCCCTGCTGGATCTTCTGCTGACCTCTCATCCGGACGGCTATGTGATCTCCGTCGATGCCCCTCTGGGATCTTCGGACCACTGTCTGATCCGGAGTACAGTGCCTATCTTGTGCCCAATGCGATCGCGATCTGCAGGTTCGCGCCGTGTATGGCACTATAGGTCGGCGGATTGGGATGGGATGCGGTCTTTCTTTGCATCCTACCCATGGGGGCAGGTTTGCTTCTCGCTGGATGATCCCGACGACGTTGCCGGGTCTGTCGCCGATGTGGTGCTTCAGGGAATGGAACTCTTCGTTCCATCCTCTGTGGTACCCGTCGGCGGTAGGTCCCAACCTTGGTTTGGTGGCACCTGCAGAATGGCATCTCGCCAAAAGCAGCAGTGTTACCGGGCCTGGGCTTATGCATCGGCGTCTCGGGATTTAAAAACCAGCGACTTTAAAAAGAAGTACAACTCTGCTTCCAGGTCCTTCAAAAGAGTAATTGCTAAAGCAAAGTCGGAGCACATTGGCAGAATTGGCGAGAGACTAGGTCGCCTTCCTTCGGGAACCCGTGCGTTCTGGTCTCTCGCCAAGGCTGTCCAAGGGAATTTCTGTCAGCCATCACTACCATCTCTGCACAGGGAGGACGATTCACTGGCCCATGACGCAAAGGAGAAAGCCGATCTTCTGGGCTCTCTTTTTGCGTCCAACTCGACTCTTGACGACAGGGGGAGCTCACCGCCGACCATCGCGCGGTGTGGGTGCTCTATGCCCGACATCAGGTTCTGGCAAAGCTCAGTGCGCAAAGCACTACTCTCCCTAGATATCAACAAGTCGAGTGGGCCTGATGGCATCCCACCTATTGTGCTGAGGATGTGTGCTCCAGAGTTGGCACCGGTTTTAACGCGTCTTTTCCGGTACTCCTACTCTGTAGGCGTCGTCCCGAAGTCATGGAAGACAGCTTTGGTGCACCCGATCCCTAAAAAAGGCGACCGCTCAGATCCGTCCAACTACAGACCGATTGCCATCACCTCCTTGCTCTCCAAAATTATGGAGTCCATTATGAACTGCCAGCTCTTGAGGTACTTAGAGGAGCACCAGCTGATTAGCGACCGCCAGTACGGTTTCCGTCGGGGTCGCTCGGCTGGTGATCTTCTAGTGTACCTCACTCATCGATGGGCGGAGGCAGTCGAGAGTAAGGGGGAGGCCCTGGCAGTTAGCTTGGACATAGCGAAGGCCTTTGATCGGGTCTGGCACAAAGCGCTTCTTTCGAAGCTGCCTTCTTACGGGCTCCCCGAGAAATTTTGTAATTGGGTCACCAGTTTTCTCACAGACCGGAGCATCAAGGTCGTAGTTGACGGTGCATGCTCGGACTCTAAGTCTGTGAATGCTGGTGTCCCACAAGGCTGTGTGCTATCACCAACCCTGTTTCTTCTGCATATCAATGATATGTTGCAAATTAGTAACATTCATTGCTATGCAGATGACAGCACTGGTGATGCCGTATACACCGGCCGTGCTAATATTTCTCGGGAACACGTTGACGAGTACCGGAACAAACTTGTGTCGGAAGTCGAGTTTTTGTTAGACAAAATCTCGAATTGGGGCCGACTAAATCTAGTCCAGTTCAACCCCAAGAAGACACAGGTTTGCGCGTTTACCGCTAAAAAGAAACCCTTCGTCGTATCACCTAATTTTGAGAGCACTCCCCTCGTTGCCGCAGCCAGTATCGGTATTCTTGGCGTCGACATATCGAGTGACGTTCAGTTTCGCGGTCACCTGGAAGGGAAGGCCAAATTGGCTTCCAAAAAGCTTGGCGTCCTCAGTAGAGCGCGACAATACTTCATGCCGACCCAACGCTTGCAACTTTATAAGGCGCAGGTTCGGCCGCACATGGAGTACTGTTCTCATCTCTGGGCGGGGGCGCCCCAGTGTCAGCTACTTCCATTTGACCGCATTCAACGGAGAGCGGCTCGAATCGTCGACGACCATGTTCTATCAGATCGGCTTGATCCACTGGCTTTGCGAAGAGATGTTGCATCCCTTTGCATTTTTTATAAGATCTACCATGGGGAGTGTTCCGAAGAATTGTTCGGATTAATTCCAGCCGCTGATTTTCACCATCGCACATTGCGGCATAGCGCGAAATGTCATCGTCACCACCTTGATGGTTGGCATTCCAGCACAGTGCGTTTTTCGCGCAATTTTCTGCCCCGCACAAGCACCATATGGAATCTGCTGCCGCCAGCGGTTTTTCCGGGCCGATACGACTTAGGGACCTTCAAGAAAAGAGCCTATTCCTTCCTCAAAGGCCGGCAACGCATCTGCTATTCCTCTGGTATTGTAGATGTTCATGGGCGGCGGTGATCACTTACCATCAGGTGAGCCGCTTGCTCGTTTGCCTCCTCTGACATAAAAATAAAAAAAAAAAAAAAAAAAAAATTCAATAATCAGAAACTGTGCGCACTAAGCCACGCGGTCGTCAAATGCAAGTGTGATAACAGATTACTGGCACACCACTTTTTGCATTCATACAGCTATGTAGATCCACAGTTGTACTGTTAAGAATTTTCTTACTCCGCAAATACACCTGGAATAAAAAGGTTTCTTCAGTATTTTGATTTGTGCAACTAAAAGACGTCGGTGTCTCCGACAGCACTTGATAGTCTCTACACACAGATATATATTGTGGTTTCACGAAATTTTACGTACTATTGTATCGTATATAAGGGCTCTAACATAGATGCATCTATTAGCCCTGGCCTTCCCTAAGCTATAAATAGAAATAGATATAGAATGAAGGGAACTTATATACCGTCAGACATTCATGTCCGAAAATCTGTTATTTATTGTTTCACAAACGTTGGCTACGACTGCGGTTTAAACCCAGAAGTACTACTGGTCCGTCTTTGCAACTATAACGCAATGGTGGGAAACGTCGGACATTCAAACACACTTTTTTGTTCGCTTCTTTACTCTTTTAATAGTCTATACTTATTAAAGAAGCATAAACAACACTTAATAAGATTTTTTTTAATAGAAAGTGACAAGACAAGCCAAAACATTCACCTAATATAATCACCTAATATAATATAAAATAATAACAAATGTTGTGACACGCAGAACAGAAGTGTGACACACTTGCGCCCATCACCCTGAGACATCAGTTCGTAAGTCTTATATACCCAGTAACTACATTAACTCTCAGTGCCCTTTAGACCGAAACACAGTAATTTTTGCACACTACTGTTTCACGGCAGAATAACTGGCCCTGCGTTGGTACCCCTCTAGACGGATTCCTGGATAGGAATCCTACCACCAGTGTGTTTATAAATAAATATCATTATTTTTTAATTAAAAAAACGATGTGAGTGTGAGAGAAAACTTCGTTTTTTCTATTTGTAGAATTTCTCCTGTTTCGTGAGTGCTTTTTACAGGCATAAATTTCACATGAAGAAGACAACAAAAACCAAAAACCAACGATATGCGTTTTTAAACAAATGTTGGCTCTCACAGGGTTTCGAAACGTAGAACCGCTGCGTAGAAGTCGGGCACTCTGACCCTTGGGCAAAACGATTAGCATAAAATCATTGATGATCTATTTTTTAAATATCATTAAACATTTTACGCGCATTTACCAATTATAAAAGTTACAAACATGACAAGGAAATCCACTAACTTTAAAGCGAGATTAAACCCCACATTCGCGCCAGATTTAATTTGCGGATTCATTCTCTTAGATTAAGTTACTGCAACCGCCTCATTGTTGTGTTTTCACGAGAACTTTAATAAAGTCCTTCCTCACGTAGAGACGTACGGCGCTCGTATTTCAAACCCACGCGCCGTCTGGACGTACAGGTTTTCTGTCAAGCGAATAAACTGCAATTTAAATGGTTTGTATGACATTTTAAATTATGGACATAATGCAGCCGTCCTAAAACATTACGAATAATATACAGGTTCTTTATTCAGGTGAACAGAAAAGGATCATTAGTTTGTCTTATTTTACACCTAGTTTGTTTCGTGAGTGTCTTATTTTACACCTAGTTTTAATTTATAATAATTAATCATACTAACTTAATTCAATAATAGATTGTCATCAGACAAAACAAAATCATGACTCCTTACTATCACTTTTAATTGTTGATTTGTTTAGGATATTTAAGATTTAATTTCAACCTTTAGATCCCCTATATTTATTTGCATCATCATCACACGGCCGCCTATCAGACCATTTCGATAAAAGTGCATATACGATATCAGACCATTTCCGAGGGTAACGATAAAGATATCTAAGGGATATCAAAATCTCGTGACCTTCGGTCGGTTGGAGATGATGGAATAAACATCTCAATGTGACGGCAATAATGACACATCATTCAAACTTGAGAGAGGCCTCCGTCCAGAACTAATATAATGATAGATTCCTTGATTAAAACACTTATTATGATAATTAATTCCATTAAGTATAAGACTAAAATACGACTCAATCCTGGTCTGTAAAGTACTTTATGAAAGATACAATATAATGGTCACTAATAGATTGTACATATTGGTGTTAGAAGCCTGTAGAGCGTAGACATACTTTTGTGTACAGTACATACATACATAAGATAACGACTGTATCCCATAAGGGGTAGTCAGAGACTGGGCACTCACTGCAAAAACAGATGACTGCCACAATCCACGTTTCACCAAAACAATATAATGCACTTGGTGTGATAGGTGGTGAGTCCCATCGCCACTATGCGCTGTTGGGTGCACAGTGCAGTTTAATTCCTTACTCGCCTTTTACGAGATCCATTGGATGAGATGGTGTGGTAGTATTCTTTTAACGAGCCGCCACCACACGTATTGTGTACAGTACTGATCAGAAAAATGATAAATATTTAGAAGATATAAAGGAGAAAAGAAAATAGTATTTCGTCGACTGTAGTAACAAGGTTTCTTTCTTTATAGATTACTGCTGCTGCTTACTACTACTAATACTATTGATTTAATAATTACATATGCCGACTATTCAACTAAATTATCGAATGACAACATTAATTTGTTAAGTCGCCAATTCACCGTCGCTGAATGGTCATAATTATTAAACGTAAGAGAAATACGTAACCGCGGTAGGCTGCGGATAGCGTATCATGTTAAGACATTAAGCTACTGTTCGCTCACAAACTGGTGTTTATATTGTGCGCCTGCGCAGCGTAGCGATCCAATCAGGACGGTAACAAATCGAGCCGAGCAATGTAGGCGCGATTGAGTTATTATATCTTCCTGTTAGGCTACTTGTTTTTGTAGCCAGTGTGTTTTTATTAATTACATGCTATAAATAATAAATATTTTATGTGTAATGCGATACGGGCGCTGTGCAGGTTGCCGTGAGATGAAGCTGGACGATACGCGCTCGCGCCGGGGATCGAATGTACAGTTATTTTTCAATCTTGACTTTTCGTTTTCATTCTGTATTTTTTTTATTGCGACAATCATACGCTGAACATGTTTAATATTATTAGACATGCTTAAATCTCAACGCACATTCTCTAACAAAGTGAGTCCACAGAATTCTTTAATCTGGATTCAATATTGTCAATCGTACATTATATTGCTATAATAAATTGTTTAAAGCTTCATTGTTTTCTAATTTTGGTAATTTATTTCTGACATCAGAGCAGAAATCTTCACCTACCCTTAAATACCACCACCATTCCAAACTGATTCTCATTAATATCGTATTCTGCTGGACATACTCGTACATTAAAATAGAAGTACATTTTTGTCTGCCTGTTCCAACGGATTTAATTCAAGAAATACTAACACTATTGACATGAATTTTACACATAAGTTTTCTATAATTATTTTTTTATAGATAAGACTTAGACTGCACTGTTTCGTCGACAGTACTTGGGGCAGGACGCCTATGCGGGAATCCAGCGTCAGGAACAATTAGAATTATAATCACTATTTATTATCATAAAACTTCATAAGCAAGTCGCTGTCTCGCTCTTCCTCTCTTTGTCTTTCTCTCTATCCCTCTATCTCACCGTCGTTAGTATCGATAGTTTGTCGTGGCGTAGCTTCGAAAATAACAGTGTTAAAAAATATTTGACCCTTGCAATATCGATGTGCGACATCTCGATATGTGCGACATTTATATGACTACTAGCCATGTCCCCGATAGGATTTCTCATCGACAACATCTCAGTAACCATCCGAACTTTGTTCAATGTTAGGGTTTTTTAGAAACCTTCTCTCACCGTGATCATCTTTTTACCCTTTGGTCGCGGCGAGGAATTAGTTCCTCGTAAGCACAGAAAGAGTAGAAAGCCTTTAACAAACTGTCAATGTTAAAACTTTCGCCCCTGCAAAGAAAAATTAGACTGAGCACATTAATTAATCACCTATAGGACTTCACAATATACCAGTATGAGTCCAGACTTGGAAGCCAATCCGTCATTGATTCACGGAATCTGCCATAAAAAGTTTTACATCTTCAATGCGCCTGACTCGATACTCGATATAAGTTTTACTATTTTAAACCTAAACACTAATTTCCATATTATAAACTTCAAAACTGCCCATTCAAAGTTTCGTCCCTCATTATACTCCTTAGAGCAGGAATTTCCTAACAATTTTTTGCAAGGACTCCTTTTCCAAAATGAACTGATACCTCAGACCATAGCCAAATTACTTTAATAATCCTATCTCTAGTTTTTTTCTATTGATACAAAATACTTACCAATTTAAGTCAACACGTGTCTGATAGACTTGTACGCTCGAACATATTATCTTGCACGAACTTGTCCACGCTTATTGACTTGCCGAGTTTTTCATCTTGTACGAACTTGTGCACACTTATCGACTTGTTGAGTTTTTTAAAAGTATAACAATTTTATTTCCTACTTAAATATTAGTCATTCTTATAAAAAGTTGGTACATGTATGAGTAACTTATACAGTATTAGTACAGTATTATCCCCTTAGGGGATGAATTTGCAAAAACACTGATAAATTGACTTTTATTTATAAAGAAGCCTAACCATCAATTTTCCCACTAATATCTTCAAAATGTCGCAGATCCTACTACAAAGTTTCTTGCCTTATTTGACCCTCTTAATGGATGATTTTCCAAGAATGCTGATACTATTGACTTTTATATATAAATTAAACGCGATAAAATCCGTAAAAAAGTAGTTTTATTTAAATATAAATAGAAATCTAAACACCAATTTCCACATTTATAACTTCAAAAATAACATACTTCCCACACAAATTTTATCCCGTATTTTACGCCCTTTGGATATGAATTTCCAAAAACGCAAGTACAAATGACTCTTATTTATAAGCAGAAGTCTTTATACAAATTTTCAACCCCCATTTAACACCCTTAGGAGACGTATTTTCAAAAATCCTTTCTTAGTGCTCATTTTCATTATATAAGCAACCCTTGTGCAAAATGTCGTGCTTCTAGACCCACTGGTGTAGGCTGTGCTTCGTCTGTCAGTAAGTCAGTGTTCAAGTTTTATTAAGTAAATTAATCAATTAAAAATATTGTTGTTTGAATAGATGACAGCAGTAACTTAACAAAATCGTAAACATTCATTTTTCTATACCAAATATCAATTACATTAAATTATTTTACTCTACTTAAGAACTTATGTCTCAGGGTGATGGACACAGTGTGGTGTCACACAGAATTTTTCTGGGTGACACAGCAACTGTTATGGGCAGACGTTACACTTACCATCAGGTAAACGTTTTGCTCGTTTCATCAATTTATCCAATAAAAAAAAAATTAAATAAATAAATAGCGTAGCGCATAAATCGTATGAACGTGTTTCAAATCCAAATATGTATAATAAGCAATAAAGGTTTTTTTCGTCGGAAATTACTGTTAATATATTTTACCCTACATCCAAATCTTCTAAATATCCGATGGCTTAGACGTAATATTAGATACGGGACGGGATAAATGCCTCAGTGTTAGCACGAAAATTTGCGAAGGTGGAACCTATGGAAAAGATTGTAGAAGGCGACGGGCTTGTTTCGCAACTCCACTTCTGTGCTCGTATCACCCGGGAAGACGTGATCATTCCGCCAAACTGCAGTTATAGAGGTCTGATAGCGGTGGGACATTTATAAGGTTTTTAAGAACTTAACTACAATTCACCAGCCATAAACACAATAACATCAACGTTACTTTTAATTTTTCACATTTGTTCTCTGATATAAACTAGTAACCATGTTTGTACCGTGTAAATATTCAAACAATGTACTGCATTGATTAAGCAGTCAGCCGCACATACTCATTACAAGACGTGACGCGGCAATCTAAGGGCTCGTTAGAGTACCCTTTGAGTCAACCGCGAAACTACGGTGTTATGCCTTGTGTATTTTAGTAACTAGACTCGGTATATTAGTAGATCAATGCAAAAATCTGTCATATTTTTGTAAACCCTAGTGAGGCTGAAGAAACAGCAAAGGGTAGAGACTAACCTGAAGATTTGATGACTCGGTTGGCACAGTGGCTGAGCGGAAAAATTATTTGTATAACCTACAGGTAGATATTGTAGATTAACCACGTGCTGGCGGTAAAGAAAATTGTGAAGAAATCATTTTCATCAACGTTGTGTCGCCTGTTTAAACAAGAAATGTTTCATAGTTGTCTAACTATGAAACATTACTTCATTTATCATAATCACAGATCCACTACTGAAATAAAACCGTCCCAATAGATTGAAACAACACGACCCTGAGCCACTACAGGTCGTCGCTCCATCTAATAGAGAGTTCCTTACACTGCGTTTGCCAGTACGACGTTGCAAATCGAGAACCTTACCTGACCGTACACTACTTGCAGCACACAAGAGAAATAAAAACGAAAAACATTTTGTTTTCAAAATTAAGGCTGTATCGTGTCCAACGCTCGAAAATGAAAAACTAAAATTCCCTGTAGTTCACGTAACAGGTTAAGGGTCGATTCTGGTCCTCCCCTTTCGGTATCCACTGTTGTGGTGACATAGAGAACCCTCCAGTGACTATTTATTGAAGCATATCATTTCTGTACGGGCGATGCAGGAGGGAAAGACAGGTGGATATTCGTGTGCGCTGAGATCATGCGGTATTCAAGACGAAACTACTTTCCCATATCCCAGCTCTTGTGAATGTTGGAGAATCGTGGGATGGCTACAACCAAGTTTATAGAATAGAATAGAATAGAATAAATTTTTATTCAATATAGACTATTTACATAGTACTTATTGAAAGTCATTTTTTTTTTAAGCTACACTGGTTCGCAAAAATGCCTCTGTCTTGGGAAGAACCAGTAAGAAACCCAGCGGGCTTTTTTTTTTAGTCATTTTTAAAATAATGTACAATAACTATATTACAATAGCTATATAACTATAATACAATAGCGGCGATCACCTCATTCCCAGGGGTTATCATCATCTATGTATTCTTTAATATTATAATAACCCTTTTTATGAAGTCTTTGTTTAATATAAAATTTAAACTTTTTGATTGAAAGACTTTTAGCACTTTCTGGGATTTTGTTCTGTGAAGTCGGGTAACTGGCATAATTAATTTGTGCTTGTTCCTGGTATTCACATTATGAACATCACTTTTTTTTGTAAACAACCACAACTGTCTTATGTTAGTCAAATTTCGCCCAATAAGTAGTATAATAAGGAATCTATTTACGCGTTATATGTATTCGCGAATGAAAAATTGCGACGTCTAATATGTAATTTAAATACTATGACGACCGCGTGGCTCAGTGTTCAGAGTACCTGACTACAACGCCGTTGTAGAACCACCTGGGTAAGATACTGGGTTAGAATCACATCCGGAGCTAACATTTGTGTCGTCGTCGTTTCGGCCTATCACAAGTCCACCTCTGAACATAGGCCTCTCCCATAGATAGCCACAAAAGTTTGTAGCTCTCATATTGGAGGGATTTTGCCTTAGTTGCCACGCTTGACAGGCGGGTTGGCAACCGCAGTTTATTTATTGACACATGTTCCAGGAAGATGCTGCTGCCCATCTCCTGGTTTTAATTTCCCTCTGTCGACTTTTACGACACCCACGGGATGGGATGGGGTGGTAGATTCTCTTAGGCCGCTATCACACATATGCAAATTGTAATTGTAAAGGTATTGGTTGTCGTTGTCCCCGTGGCTCTGACACTACATTCTATCTTAGCGCATGGCCATATGTATCAGGGCACTGGCAAATTAAGACGAGTGAGATAATTACAAGTGTACGCGCAAACACATAGATATTGGTTTGCGCCTACATTTATGGCATTATAATATCTCCTACGATGTTGACAGCTTAATCTTAAAAAAAGCTTATAGCTCCTACGATCTATCAACATCGTAGGAGCTATAAGCGAAAGTTGTTCTAGTGGTATAAAATCGGTCAGAAGAACTTTTTTACTTGAATATTCCGATACATATTTAATATTAAAATATATAAAATTTCTTGACTGATCTGATACAAAATGAATGAATACACCGAAATAAATGGTGTATTTTAAATGAATGATCGTAAAGTCTAAATGAAAGGAACGTCAAATTAAATGACAACAAGATATTTCACCGATGCCCACCGATCACGATGTGCTCTACCTTTGTACTTTATGCATACGTGACCTTACGATTACAAATTATGTGTCGATTCTCATGAGTCAACTTCATATCACACAGGATCTAGGGACAGCCTTTAGCGGACTTGCCGCCTAAATATTTTTTTGTCTTTTTACAACTGTCAAGTATTTTTAATATTTGTTATTTTTAAAAATATTCATTCGGTAGAAGTCCGGCTAAGAGGCGATTAAGGTATTGTACGGACAGCCTTTGCTCGTGCAGAATAATACCAGAGTATTCAATACTGTCAATATACTGCTCGTGGGAGCGCAAGTGGAGAGTAAGAATTTTTTGACTCGTACCAAAATGGCAGTGACGTGGTTGTTTTCATGGTCTAACTGAAAGTGGGCTACGGGTGTGGTCTCTGCGTACCCCTTGTATGGGAAAAAATACTGTATGTATGTATTTATGTTAGCAAATGTTTTTAGCGATAAAATTAAAAAAACGTTACAATATTTCAAGGAGCTAAGGACATATGCTTAAGGGACTGCTTAAGGGGCAAAAAGTAGCCTTACTTGTTGTAAATGTCTCAAAAATATTATTAACAAAGCTATGATCATGTTTCATTCGGTCTATTGCATCTCATGCAAATTTTGAATTATATGTATAGCCATATATACCACTTTAAGGGCCAGTTCTTCTGCAGTGAAGTAGTAGTGTACAAACATTACTGTGTTTCGGTCTGAAGGGCGACTAGCGTAATCGCTTGGCATGTGAGACTAAGGACTGAGCAGTGTGACGCCACACAAAATGTTCTGGGTGACACAGTATTTTTTATCGTCCGATGTTGCACTTAACATCAGTCACTTTAAGCTATATAAAATTTAAAAAAGTATATAAAAAATATGTTAAAACCTCAGTCGTGTTTGTTTGTTAATTCGGTCAGCGCACTGACTTAGCGACTTGACTTTTGAGCTACAAGTTGCTGGTTTAATTCCCGCACAGAGTAAATATTATTATTGTAGTGTCTGTGTATATGCATTTTGTGTCAGCAAACCCGACCAACAAGAAATGTTATCTACACGAATAAATAAAATTGAAGTGTCTGTTTGTAATAAAAAATAACAGCTTTTTACTCAATGCTTATGATAGTACTCGTATTACGTAGGTACTTATAAAAAGGATCAATTTTTAAAACATTTTCTGTCCGTTGGTTTGTTCCGGTTAATCTTCGAAATGGTTGGACCGATTTTTACGGGACTTTAACTGACAGATAGCTGATATTATAGCGGCTGATATATAGGCTACTTTAATTTTAGAAAAATAATTAGGGTTCCGCGTAAAAAAATTAAAACCACAAGTCCGATTCAAATATGGAAGTATATATGTTTATCATCAATAGGGGTCGACTTTTTTACGCGGGTTAAACCGCGGGGCATAGCTAGTGTATATATAAGAAGGAGCACTGTTGGATTCCGTATGCCGTTAAATAACTTGTGGTAGGATTCCTATGCAGGATCTGTCTAGGTAGGATCGGTAATCCGTCTAGGTAAGTTACAGGGTGGGGTAGGGTGTTTTTACAGATAAGAAAAAAGAAAACTTGACTGAGACCGTGTTTTTAATGGTCAGAACATCTAGTTAATTATTTTTTTTAAATGTTGTGCCACACTAGGATTTCTCCTGTACATTAGTAGGTGTGTTTTACAGATATATCACATGCACAACAAAACCAGACCCGAAAACAAACATTTGGTTGCAGAAATGCCAGCTCCAGCTGGGATTCGAACCCTTGATCCGTGACGTAAAATTCAGGTACCCTAAGCACTGGGCCACGCGGTCGACAAATTCTTGATTCAGATTCTTATGATTCTGAATCGATATACCTGACGAGTCAATAACGACGGCTGGACTTTAAATTGTCCCAAGGAACTCTCCGGAATCACTATCCTGTATGGCATTCTAGGTTTAGGTCCCAAACATTTTTTTGCAATAGAACATTTCCTGAACCCGAGAATCTTGGCGGACCACTTGACCATCATCTGGAATCTTTTGCAAAACACTGTCTGTCACCCGCTATTCGATATAACGTAGAAAATCGTTAAATGTGTACAAGTGTATTTACTTTCCAAATTGTCGCGGAGCACCTATTCAGATCCAATGGAACACTTGTATTCCGCGGAACATAGTCTGAGAACCCCTTCTCTGGGTATATCATACCTATGGGAGAGAGACGAAGTGGCAGATTTCCTTACCGCCACCAAACTGCAAACGGGAACTTCATATAGAAGTAATATTAAAAAGAATGCATTAAGAAGTATTCAAATTTAAAATCAAATACTGTTATATTTGTTATATTTTAAATATAAGGATACTTTAAAAACGTACGTAGTATTAGTCATTTATTTCAAGTTGAAATCTTAAATTTTGTAGCAATCTATATGCATATTGAATTTGTACAACAATTATTCATTTCCTTACTCGTGAGATTATACAATCAATTAACCTCTTTAAACTCATTCGTCAATATGAATTACTTGCAAAAAAAATTAACGATTAAATAACGCTTGAATGTAAGGACGGTATCCTTACATTCAAGCTAAAAGGTTATTGGTTAACAACATTACGTGACGCTTGGTTAAGAGGTCAATGTACCCCTGACGAACTTTGGGTCTGGGATTCAAATCTCAGCTAAAGCGAAATTATTGATTTTATGTATTTTATTAGATGCATTATATTTTAGATTGCATAGATGGTTATTAGTCAATCGATAATGACTTCTGGTTGTTTAACAATGATATGATGCTAGTATGGTCTAAATCGGCCATTAGGTTAATATTTTACGAGATTTTTTTATATTTCTCTCAACATAGCACTTACGTCGCCACATAAAATTTTGACAAAATTATTAGCCGTGATAGCTCAGAGGTCGGGCGCTCGCTTTAAATTTTATACTACGCGAGTGACCTAAGTTCGATCCCCGGTGCCAGCACTACTAAAATTGTTCAGCAATGTTAAGTGCTGATTTACCATGTACTCAGCAGTGAAGGAAAATATCGTGAGAACACTTGCATGTTTGAGGAATAAAAATATTTTGAGAGCATGTGAAATCCGTCAATCCGCCTTGGAGCAGTGTGACGGACTCTTTCCGGCTCCAAAGCTCTCTCATAAATGAGAGGAGGCCTGTGGTCAGCAGTGGGACTTTCATAGGCTGATAATTTATTTTTTTCCTTTATCCTTTATTTATAGCAGAAGAGATCAATAATAACGTGAGCTGGCGACTTAAGAAATCTGCCACCTCTTCTCATCCCGACTATGTCGTTAAATTCGACTCATAAATGTTAGAAAATGGTTATAGCTGTCGTCAGACCCATATTAGTTATCCAAACCAATTACGGACAGCAGCGTGTAAGATGCGATGTATCTGATACACCTACCAAGTATGGTGATAACGGAAAATCTTTCCCACGTTGGAGAGTTTAGTCTAGCGTTTGTCTTCCTATGACCTGAATGCTTTCCTTAGTGGTCATAGTAACTTCGCCTACGCCACCGGTCCATGGGCAAGAACACAAAAAGTTGGTTTTCGGATCTGGTTGTATTCTATTCCCCGTGTTTGCGCGTAAACTTGTAGGCACTATAATATCTCCTGCGCAATTGATCGCTTCCGATAGTATTCGGAATTTGTCAGCGTAGCCGAAAATCGGCCAGGACAAACCATTTTTTTGAAGAATAAATGCAACGCTATTAACAGTCACGCCTTTTTCCCATATAAAGGGTAGGCAAAGGCCAATCACGTAGCCCATGTTTGCTCTCCCGGGAAGCAAGACGTGACGGGCGGCGAACCACGTCACTGCCATTTTTGTACGAGTCAAACGATTCGTACTCCCCATTGCGTTCTCACGAGCAGTATAGTGACAGCGTTTCATATGATGGTGTTATTCTGCAGGAAATAAAGGCTGTCCGTACAATACCTTAGTCGCCTCTTACGACACCTCGGTAGGAAGATGTTAGGTACTATTCTACTCTGCCGGACACCTATCGGCTACATCTTCTATATCTATTGTATACATATAATAATAATGTTACGCGTGTCTGTACATTTTTAAATTTTGATAAAACAAATTATTGTGGGGGGCTTAAAATAAATAGCTAAATACATTTCTATAATTTTTAGAATTGTCTGTCTGTCTGTTTCCTTGCACGCGTTAAATACTCCGATTTTTGTGGTGAACGAACGGTCGAATTCTCAATTGATTGATTGAAATGTAAACTTAGTGCAATTTTCGTCGTCCAATTTATAATAGACTAATTGGTTGCTACTTTGCTATAAATATTTTTCATTCGTTATAAGTAAGTTTAAATTGTGATTGTTTGTAACATTGATTATTTCTTGCACGTCGCGTCGCGGTAGATCTTTACGCATTTTCCGCCGTCGAAGTACAACAATAGTTGTGCAAATGACGTCCTTTTCTAAATTGCGGAAAACTCTGTCGTTGTATGAATTAGAGACACGATTTCTTTTATTTTTTCAAATATCGATTTCAAATATTTGTACCAGGCCCGCAAGCACAGCTAAGAGGTGAAGCTGTAAAAGTCAAAAAGGCTAATAGCAAAGACATAATCGAAATTGTGTATCAAATATGGGTCGACATGAATTTAAATGGCATATATCGGAGTTATTTATGTATATAAGTTTCTCTTCGTCTGTCTAGTCTGTTAGATTGTCCGGCCAATCTCCGAAAAGGCTGAATCGATTTTTGCAGAGAGCAATCTAAGCCACTTTTTATTTCGGACATACACGCGGTTTTAATTTGCATTTTGGTCATCATTATTTTCGTTCATGGCAGTTTAAATATTTCTTTTAATCCATACTTACGAAAGTAATTCTCTTTGTCCCTCTGACTGATTGTTATCTTTTCACGATTCAACCGCTTAACCGATCTTGACGAAATTTTGCACAGAGATAGCTTGCATTCTGCAGGATAGGATACTTTTTATTCAGAAAATCAAATCGTTTCCATGGGATATTCAAAAAACATGCAGCCACGCCGACGAAGTCAGCGTGGCTGCATGTTTTTTCATCAGCTGTTAAGTTCTAGTTGTCTAGTTAGTCTAGTTGCCTAAGTTTAGTAAATATTCGAATGGTGAACTCGAACCTGCGACGTCATGTTTTGTAAACCATATCCTTAGCTGTTAGTTTCAATTCGCTTCAATTCGCTATCAAATCTATATTCACTAAACGACCAGCTTAGTCTGAAAAACAACCTCTCTCAACTCTTCTGTTTATCACGTCATGTCCGACGTGATAAACAGAAGAAACTACCAGTGAATTCTATCATACTGTATTATAAATTCAATTTATTAATCAAATTTATTATTATTGTTATATCGTTTTACTATTTCATCCATGTTGATGTAATTATTTTTTGAAAATATTTTTTAATTTCCTAATTTATAACCAAATCGTATCTATGAATCGTTTTTGTCTGTAAATTCTGCATATGCCTGTCATGGGTGCACATATCTGTTTTAGGTTACTGTATTTTGAATACGATTGTTTGAATATGTGTACTGTTGGTTTATTATAACGTAGTAAATAAATAAACACAGGAATAAAGGCATCAAAACTAACAATCTGGATAATTGCTAGACTCTATCTCCACATAATCATCGCAGGAGCCCATCAGGACTCTATCGGTTTTATGAGTCTGCCATATGCTTGTGGCCAGCCTATTGACTCAAGATCTGTGGATGTCCCCATTTTTGCGATTTCAATAACGCAAAACAAATTCGATTATAACCCTTTCAATAACTATTAGCTCCGTAACAAGCCAACTGTAAAGAATATTAATCAATTTCATAAGCAACATTCACTGCTTTTAGTTTTTTAAGAAAACTCGACGAGAGGATGTTTCCTGAAAGCCAAACCGTAAAGTTTGATTTATCGGTAGAGACCATTGATCGAAGTGGGATTTACCTAGTCGGGCAATTTGTCTTAGATCAACGTATTCTTCGAAAACTTTGCGCGCAGCGTACTCAAATAAGACCGATATAGGACTAACGTAATCTTCATAAAGTCGACTACCAATTATGTGTTTATCTTAACAATCTCTTACTGAGCATAGTGATTAACTTCTGCAGCGATTGAATCCGTAAAAGAACACTATATTGAGATATAACTAATTTGAAAAAAGTCGGATCGGTCAATCAGTAATTTAAAAAAAATGTCCCACTGGGCTGGCTCTTGTATCGTGGGTGCGTTTTACATGCACAACACAACCAGTCCAGAAAACCAACAAAAATGGCACCAGCTGGGAATCGAACCGCGGCGTAGAAGCCAGGCACTCTGTCCATCACGCGGTCGTCTCCTGTCAATAACAACAAATAATGAGTGAGAAACCTTTTATTCCAGCTAAATTTCTCGGGCCAGCGTTGAATGAAATAATCACTTCGTCGACAGAGTTACGGTTGCAGGCAACGCCATCGTGTCCCTTAATGTGCTGAATATTTATTGTCATTATGCGTCATTACTGACGCTAATAGTCCGCGCGAGCACGACACACGACCGATAATTATTTTACCAAATCGACGGCTTAAACGCTTTGTGTCGTTCAAAAATGTTAAAGACGCATGGCTCGCATAACATCGCTTGCGGAAACAATTATCGGTCACAATAACTTTCTTCTGAAACACTTAGTTGATTTAGTAAAGAAAGAAAGGCGATTAACAGTAAAACTATGCATTGCTTCTCTTATGTAATCGCGGCAGCATCCTCATGTAAATATCAATACGGTAAAAAGAATTGCCAGGAGTACTTAGCCTAGTTGCCTTGTCCGGCAAATATATATATTCCGAGATAGTAGTATCCTACACCTTATTTAGTTCCTTTCCCAACTTCCCATTCTCTAATCCACGTCCATTTCCTACCTAATCCTTTATTAGCTAGTTACGAGTAGGTAGCGGAAAGCTACTCGAGGAAACGCAATGGGGAGCAAGATTTTTCACTCGTAACAAAATGGCAGCGAATTGTTTCGCCACCGGTCGTTTCCTGCGGGAGCGAATATTGGACTAACTCCCTACTTCTTATATAGGGGAAAAGGCGTGACTGCGCGTATATATAAAAAAAAACATAAAATACCAAAGCCATTGTCCTACAAGATGCTATTGTTTATTACACAACGAATATAATAACCCATAGAGGGATCTTACAAACCACGTTCTGACGCAATACTACCACCAAATCCTCCTCCTGGTATCTAAGTAAAAAAAGAATACTCTAATCTACGTAATTTAGCTCTGTTCGTCCCTCCTGAAATATTAGTTGAGGACAGTATAAAAGTGAGCCAATATTTGTGTAATAACACAAATTGGTGGTTTACGTATCTGGTTATGTTGTGATTGTCCGTGTCTTCTGACACTTCACTATATCAGGCGCAGGTAGGTTAGGACGATTGAGTGCCTATGTGTTTGCGCGTACACTTGTGGCACTATAATGTCTCCAGAGAAGTTGATAGCTTCCGACAGTATTCGATAGTTGTCGCAGTGGTCAAAAATCGGCCAGGAGGACATCATTACCTGTACTTAACTATAACATAATCAGTCAATGAGTACCAAATGCCAATAGTGTAGAATGCAATATCCATCTGATAATTTAGGAAGCACCAATAGCCTTATGGGTACGGTTTGCGAAATATATCACAATCACAGGAATATTAGTCATGTTAACGGGCATCTTAAAAAAAATATACTCAATTCATTCATGAATAATGTGATTCGTTCGTTATTATATGCGAATAACGATTTATATAAAACGTAACGTAAACGTAAACGTTAAAGAGCTTATTGAATTTGATTACGATTATTTAATATTAGCATTATTCTGTGGCTGTTTTAACGTACTGATTTTTTTTTATTGGAAAATGGGACGAGACAAGCAAAACGTTCACCTGATGATAAGTGTAATGTCCGCCCATAGCAATGCTGTGTGTCACCCAGATATTTGTCAGGGCGACAAGTGCATTATGGTGCCAATCAGTAATATTCTGGATGACACAGCGTTTGTGATGGGCAGACGTTCCACTTACTATCAGGTGAACGATTTGCTCATCTTGTTATTGTCTTCCTTTAAAATAAAGTTACCTAGGTTCCTCGGCAAAGTTTTCTCATCCAATTGTTTAAAGTGTGACGGAATAACCATCGCGGAACATACCAGATCGAAAATACACAGACCGGTAACGGGTAGCTGTGTCTACGTTGCGAAACGCTTGGTACTGCGATCTCCATCCGCACGCTAAGCGTTGTGATGATGGTAAATCTTACTTTCTCGAGATAGACTGATTTTCAGAGTTAACTATAAACAGATTGATAAAATAATTTTAGACAACAATTAGTTAATACGAAGACTTTCTTGACTATGAAAGTGACAATGAACCTGGAGTTACCTCTCCACGGATATTACACCGCTTGCGATTATCCTGGAACCTTTCGGCCTCGGTAGCTAACAGAAAAGGCAAGATTATACGCCAGGTCGACTGCTGGAATCTGCCTCGTATTTCGAGTTAAACCCTACTAGCGCTCAATGGAGAGCCCATTCCGAGTTTGATATTGGAGTTTCCCTATCTTAGATGGATTGCAAACCAATACTTAGACACTCATCTCCCCTGTAGGAAACCGTTAATAAAATGGGAACGCTCGCTTAGTGGTCGCCTTTTACGACACCTCACACGATATTTGTTTAATAACATTATGATTGTTAATGTAACAAAACCTATGAATACTAATTCATGATTTCATTGAACATCTTTTTAACTCTTTAAAACTTAATTAGTTTTTTTCTTAATATGCATTATTCGTTTGCTCTGAAAGATCATAAATAAAAGTAATTTTTTTATCTCAAAATTTTTATTTAAATTTTATCTTTAAATATTTCCGACTTTGCTTACGCAAGTAAATCAATTGCCAAAACCATTATATAATGACGATTTAGACACACCACATCAATCTCACTAATTCTGAAAGGCCTCTATTAGACACGTCGTATTAGGGAGGTTTGGAAGGACGCATTTGGAACGGAAACTAACGGTATCTACCATATCCAACATATGTCGATTTCAATCAGCCGATAAATGAACCGCACTCCACAGTGTCCATAAAGCTAGCCGCAGATTGAGGCCTTTTGCAAGGAAACTCCTTTCATACTTGTCATATTATTTAAGTTTATGACTTATTAATGAATAGCTTTGAAACTCGATACTTAAATTTAATGGATTGTGTAGAAGTTTTAATAGTTAATACCTATATTCGAATTATGTATATAATTCCAAATTTCGTTGTCATTTTATTATTTTTTACTCTCTCTACAAAACACTCTTCTTAAATCAAGCTGGGAAGGTCCATAAAAAGTGTTTCGCCAAAATTATTGCCTACCAAACGACAGTATGTTACCTAAATAAAACGACCGCGTGGCCTAATGGTCAGAGTACCTGACTTCTACGCCGCGGGTCCTGCGTTTGAATCCCAGTCCGAGCCAACTTTTGTGGTTGTGTCGTAGATTGTTCCCATGTTTCTGACACTGGTTCCTATCCTGCCTCCGATCTTACCGCATTAACGTTATATCGGACGCGGGTAGGTTGGCACGAGTGAGGGCTCTGTGTTTGCGCGTACACTTGTGGCACTATAATATCTCCAGCGCAGTTGTAACCGTTGTCGAAATCGGCGAAGAGAACATCATCATCACCTAAATAAAAGATACCAACGATTATTTACATAAAACTTTAAGTAAGTTTAAGTACTTTACGTAAGTTATACGTATGTTACATTACTAGAGAATTACTTATCAGCCAAACTATAGCAATCATAGTCGATTTCAATAATAGCGTCCGCATCAGAGTTTTGTGCATAACACTTCATAGTTGTGAAGCAAAACTTCTATAATTTATACATAAGCATACGTCGATGGGAGGTGGTTTGCGAAGTAAGTAATTCAATCTCTCACAGTAATGAGGATGCCCGCAAGCCAAGAAAGCATCAAAATCATAATAAAATTCGAAATCATTGATCAGAAGGCACGACGCCCGAATACAGTAGCGCTACACCCTAAACCTCTTTAATCGTATCTGACTAAAGCGCCAAATATAATTTATTTTTGTTTAACTATTGTATACACTTTGACTTTAATAATTATTTATATTAACAGTCTAGATGTTAGTCATTTGGACTAAGAATACTTGAGTTAGTCTATTTTTATGTGTGTGAATACTAGGTATACTAGTATTACACAAAAAGTTCTCTAACAGCAGTACGAGATTAATGAGAGTATGTTTGATCATCAGCATTGAAAACATTAACTATGTTTCTGCATTTCGGGCTCCTCACCAAGTCGGGGGGTCTGGGCTCATGCCCCACGTGCCTTTAGGGTAAAGACAGAACCGTTATGGACGGATTATCGGTTCGAAATGTTATTATTTAGTTGGTACGGTAAAACATTGACGACCGTGTGGCGAAGTGGTATCGCACCTGACTTCTGCGCCCCTGGTCCTGGTGTCGATTCCCAGCCGAAGCCAACATTTCTGCATTATAACACAAACTGTTCGTTTTCGGGTGTGGTAGGTAGGGTGTTATCAATGTGAAATTTATGGAAATATCACTGTGGTCAAACTAAACCCGATGGGTCATCACTGTATACTTCAAATATTATATCATTACTTTGTCATTCAACTATTCTGTCATTATATTATATACCATTTACATGGGCATGTGTTACTTCGTGCACCAAATGCATTACTGCTTATACCTCAATCCAGCTCAAGGTAACATTTAATAACTATGTTATTTTGCAAAATCAAAACCAGTTGTAACGTCTGCCAAGGATCCGGTTTATTACAATCGTTATAGAGGGTAGTTATAAAAAAAATCTTACCCTTTCACTCTATGGTAAATAATATTTATATAGGTATAAACAGCATCGGACATTTCAGCAACTAGTACTTGCAACATACGAGGAATGCAGGGAGAAATCGTAGTGTGGGGCATTGTTTTGGCTAAAGCCTAGTAGCAACCTCAATTTTTGCAAATTTTTATTTCTGTTCTATTCTTCTTATGAGTTTGACTGATGACTTATCGGTGACAACGATTACACTAGGTAAAAACATATACAGCACATTGCAGTCTGTCGCGTCTTGAACATTAAGAGAGCGTCGAACTAAACACGACTTTAATTACACGTAACTTACTTATAACGTCAAATGTAACTTACTTCTTAACGTTTAGCTGAAAATGCTATTTAGGTTTTTTCGACTATGTAATGATACTTTTGACATGAAGACCACAAACAAAATAGATTACTTGTTGCCTTTTGAATAAAATACAAAAAAGCAAGGAAAAACGTTAATGGAATAAAAAGATTAACACAGTACATATAATAATAAATAGTAGCGGGCGGTGTGCGTGAGTCCTTGTGGAGCCATCAGCGAATCCCGACATATGGGCATGACCGCTGTCAGGTGGTCCTGAGGGCACCTGTTAATATTACAAAATGGTAGCGCCGGTCTGAGGTATTATGACTTTGCGATGCACTCGCTTCTGAGAAGTTAAAATACTAGTGTAATTAAGAACAGAAGTGATTATCGTTTATTTTTCTTAATAGTTTTTCTATCGAAACCCATTTCGTTCTTAATTTTTTATGATTTCCGATCCAAAAACTGCACCGCAATATAAATAATAACATAATGTTTGGACCTTCAAAAAAGAGTTTTTTTGTATTACTAAAGTAACTAGCAAAACGTTCACCTGATGGTAAGTGTAACGTCTGCTCATAACAAATGCTGTTTCACCCAGAACAATTCTGAGTGACACCACACTGCGCCCGTCGACCAAAGACATCAGTTCTTAACTTTTATATACCAAGTAATTACACTAGCTTACAGTGCCCTTCAGATCCGAAACACAGTAATGTTTGCGCACTGTATTAAGGCACCTACCTGGACGGATTCAGTTTTTCAGTATAACTAAAAACAAACAGTTTTCTGTTCTCAACAGCATTGCCACTCTTAACCACAGTAGCGATCATATAAGGCTGGCAGTGCGACGAATCCCCGGCTTAAACTACAGCTAAAACTGAAAATTTACAACGGACTTAGGTGAGCCCATTGCTAAACTTGAAGGATATCAGAAACTGACGAGGTTTGGATTGAAGTTGGTGATGATTATGATGATGATTATTTAAAATAAATTGCTCTATTTCACGAATAGTCTATAAATATTGCACTGCTGAGCACAGGTTTCATCTCATTTCTGAGGGGTTTGAAGCTGAGAAGAATTCGTCACGATGCCCTCGAAATACTTTTGTTCCTCAGAAATGCGGGTTTCCTCATGTTTATCTTCAACGTGAGCACGTGGTAAATCAGGACTTGAAATCGCAGAACAATTTTAGAGGTGCCAGTGTCGGGGATCGAACTCAGGTTCACCCGCGGTTTCTGGTCACCGCGGTTTTTTTACGGAGTATATTCCATATACACTTTTTTAATTTCATCATTCACCAGTTTAACATAAATATCACTGATACCTAATTCTGGCGTTACATACCTACTTCTGAAGTTACCATAGTGCTGTTCAAGATAACCATTCTAGCCCTCACTCAGGGCGAGCGACAGCGCAGCGTTATTCAATTGTCGCTGTGAACGAATTCATTTCACAAAACTCATCTTGCGGACGACGGGTGACGACACGACGCGGAGATTGCTCCTAAGCTAGTCTTCCACTGGAAGAGACTTTTTTTATTAATTAATTATCTGACTATAGATATTTCAAAATACTTTTGAATTTGAAAATAAGCTGAATGAAAAATATTAAGGCCAGGGGAGTACTTGACCTAGTTGCCATGTCCGGCAAATACGGTAGAGTAGGGTTTCCGAGCTACCGCTGTCTCCTTCTGTTCTTTCTGCGATAGTAGTATCCTACAACCTATAGTTCCTTTCCTAACTTCCCATTTCCTACCCCATGTCCATTTACTACCTAATCCTTTACTAGCTAGCTAGTAAAGCTACTCGTGTGAGCGCAATAGGGAGCAAGTTTTACTACTCGTACCAAAATGCCGGTCACGTCACCGGTCACGTCACCGGCATTTTGGTACGAGTAGTAAAACTTGCCACCAGTCACGTTTCGAACTGATGCGGGGCGAAAAGTGGGATACGGAATTGCTCTCTGCGTACCCTCTGTATGGGGAAATAGTTGTAAATGTATGTATGTGAAAAATATTAAATTTGGTGCGATGACGGCGTCATATAATGTACCACCCAGTCTCATCCCGTGGGCGTCATGACAGTCCTTTAAGGGAACATCTCTTCCAAGGGAATACGTTCTAGTAGTGAACTGGTTTAGAGATCGATGATGACGGTTTGTTTTCATACATTTTATATACATGCTAGAGTTCAGGGTCCTCTTGATATTATGATGATATCCTCCCGGCCGATTTTTGAACACGGCGACAGCTTCCGAATACAGACGGAATCTTTCAACTGCGCAGGAGCTATTATAGTACCATAAGTGGACGCGCAGATGCAGAGGCACTCACTCATCATAACCTACCCTCGCCCGAAGTAACGGTTATGTGATGAGATTGGAAGTAGGCTATGAGGACGGTGTGAGTACAAGGGGACCACACAACCAGACCCGAAAATCAACTATTTGTGTTTTTGCACAAATGTTGGTTCCGGCTCGGATTCGACCCCAGGTCCCCTCATTTATAATAATTTCAAAATTTTAATTGATAACGGTTTAATATATTTATTAAAAATAATTATAGTACGCTCAATAACCACCATATTCTACTCTTTTGTTATTTCTAGTGGTTCAACATCAGCAAAGGCAGCGGCGGCGACGCGTGCCCGGAAGCGTCACGGCCGCGTGAAGACCGGAAATGGGCAGGATGACCGGATCCTATCTCCGCTCCTGACTACCTGGCAGCCATGTTGTGACGTCACCTCGCCTCGCATAGGTCCGACAATACTGTCAGATTGTCGAGATTCGGCATTATTATATTATAAAAATATATAGTAAAATATGTATTACAAACATCAATCGATTATTAATTTCTAGAAAAATGACAAAAACAGTCGTATCAATAAATATTTATTTAGTCCATACTAATATTATAAATTCGAAAGTAACTCTCTCTGTCCCTCTGTCTGTTTGTAACCTTTTCACGGTTCAACCGCTGAACCGATCCTTGACGAAATTTGACACAGAGATTATTTGCATCTTGGAGACGGACATAGGATGCATTTATAATATTAGTACCTATATAATATTAGTAAGGATAGTATGGATGTTGTAAGTGCAAATTATGTTAGAACATACAAGTAATGAATACAAATTTTGACATGCGTTGACATCTGCTCTAACTTCCGCATTTATAATATTAGTATCGATTCTATCAATAATTCTTACATTGAGAACTGTAGCTGTAGTAGTAATTTAACCGTTGCTTTTCAATCCTGCCTCATACATGTATTAATCGAGCCTTGAAACTGAGAATAACTGAATGCTGTATGTTTTGACAGACGCTATCTGATGCTATATTTTTTTAACTATAACTGGATTAGACACAAGGACGATACATGCTCATAAACTTTCTTATACAAGCCTGCTTCGATAGTCTTAAAATAGAATACCAACCATAAATATACTATTACTACACAGTAAACTCCAGCCGTAATATTCAGAAACATGAATTTATCGGGAGTCCAAGTAAGTTTGTCGAAGCTAAAGCATCCACCAGTTATCATTGCGAGAGTATATAATTGTTGGCAATTTCATGTCTCCATTCAGCTCATGAATGGCAACCATTAGGCAGAGCTCTCGACGCGCCCTCCACGGCTAATAAGTGCATTTCGCTTTACAGGACTCCTTAGTGCAGTTTTTAAAGCTTCACTGTTTTTAAAAAAATGGCCATGGAGAGCCGCCATTTTGCCTTCACGGGGGAATTATAACGCGAATTGTTGTTTAATTGAGGCTATTAAGAAATTAAGTTACTTAAGTAATTAATAAGGAGTAATAAAAAAGTTAAAAAGACGTTGTTTTGTATAGATTCAATGGTAGGTTTTGTGATATTTTTGTAATATGAAATAAATATAAACGTTGATTTTTAATTTGCATTTTTTTAATCGTCTGCACCGGCACTTAACTCTGCATCCTAAATGTAATTAAATAGTTCTCTTAATGTTTATTAAGATTATTCTTATTACGATTTTTGATTAAATTATGAACAAAACCCATGTGGTACATATGGGCCAAGCCATCATTCTTTTTCGTCTAATGGATGTAAAAGTGGATTAAGGGAAATCATAGACCAATATTATAACGTCCAACAATATAACTATCTCAGATGTGCAAGACCTATAATCGCTGGACGATGACGAGTTGCAGTTTCTAAAGTGAGAGGTAACTAACATTGTGATCCCCTAGCCAAACGTGGTAACTTTCAATACGTCAAGTAGAACGTATATTATAATGCAAAGTTGAATGTAATTGTAACGCAATGTCTTGATTTATATACCCGGATTATTTAAAAATCAATGCATTTACTATAGTCAACTTGGAGCCTTTCACATTATGAGACAATACCCATATTGGAAGCCCTTACCTGCCCTTACCTGCTCCCTCTTGGCACGCTTGTTTTATATTACAAACTATTATCATCATCATCATTTCAGCCTGTCACTAGTCCACTGTTGAACATAGGCCTACACCATACTACAAATAGTTTCTAATATTTATCGGAATGATTGGCGCAGTGGCTAGCTTGTGCTGTATAGATCGAGAATCTGTTTCCCCTACGAGGCAAACATGGCCCACAGATAGTTGTATTTTTAGGTCTGGGTATTTTTACATGTGCAAATACAGACCTACTGTAAACCGCACGCACGATACAGAATAAGACATAGTATGGGACATCGTTTTAAATAAAATAACTGCAAAAACAATTAATGCGCGTAGAAAAGACGTGATTTATTATTAGATTAGACTGCTCAGATTTTGATAATTCGACGATTTTTTAGTTAAATAATTTCACAAAACACTTCTAAAAACTTGATGAACTTTGAACAACCTTCGAAAACATAACTCCGTGGTCCGCACGCTTCCCGCCCTTCGCGGTTGAGGCTTTCAGAGTTTTCTCACTCGTATACCAGCTGCCGCGTATGTGTCGGTACGGAGCTTAATATAAGCCGTATATTATTGCAAATTACATTAATCATACCTTTTAGGGTATTTAAGCGGATGTATTTTTTATGTTAATTAGTAGTGATACACAGTATTTTGTTTTTAACGTTACGCCTATAACGCATAAATAAACGTTCTCATTAACTAACAAATTTTTAAACTAAAACTCTCCGGAAAAGTAACGAACTATAAGGTAGTAACAAGAAATTGTTATAATCATACTCATGCAGAAAAAATGAAAGTATAATATTAATTTATTTATTTAGAGACATTGCTATACAGGTATTTATAAAAATTAATAAAAACAAATAGGAATTTTTAATAGTTATATCTTTTACAACTCCGCCTTCCATACCCAGTCTGCTGACTTGAATAGTTTTAAAAACCTTTCAGAATGTATACCGCACGAGCGAAGCCTAAAGCAGTACATTAAAAACGTAGAAGCCACTCGTTATGCCCTGGTATATCATATCATTTCACCACATTTTGGGTTGCACTAAATTGCCAATTAGGCAATTTAGTGCATAATGCATGTCAGTGCCGTTTAAGTCATATTCCACATTATTTCAATGAATATTATCCTCGACAATGATACCGGGAAGTAAGTCACGACTCTTATCCGCAGGCGCCCACCTGTGCTCGTGCACCAAATTGGGAAATATTTTAATTTTTTTAATAGTTCCTCCACACTTACCACGACCCGGCGTGATCGTGAACGGTGAAAAGAAACGTTTAAATTTAAAATATATACGCAATAATTACTGAGTAGTGCAACCAAACTTAATCGAAACAAATGTAATTGATATATGGCCTTCATTATCATTTGCAAAGTGTTACGGTTTGACTGGTAGTAGGATTCCTATGCAGGAATCCGTCTAGATAGGTACCACTTCAAAGCCTGTTACTGCTGCCGTGAAGTATTATTGTGCAAACATTACTGTGTTTTGATTTGAGGGGAACTGTGAGCTAGTATAATCACTGGGCATATGAGACTTAAAAACTGATGCCTCAGTGTTACAGGCGCAGTCTGTGCCACGCAAAAATATTCTGGGTGACGCAGCATCTGTTATAAGCAGCATTGCACTTACCATCAGGTAAACGTTTTGCTTGGCTCGTCACTTTATCCAATAAAATATGTAAAATTTTAAAAATAATGTATTGGTATCTTAGGCACCCAAAACCTCTAAAACGAATTTGACGAGAATTCATCAATAACACTACAATATAAATTAAAATTCAATATAATGAAAGCAACTATTATTATTAGATATTGATAGATTCATACTCCAGGTTTAAAGTTTTGGAATAAAACTGATATAATTTTTATCATGCAACAATCAAATACAATATGTGTATAAAATATACAAATAGTTGGATAATACATAGTTGGATTACAAGCGAAGCGTGTCACATTTATCCAATAGGATTATTCGTAATACAGTTACGAAAAAGATTTATACAATTCAATATTTATTAGGACTAATAATTAATTATGCAAATGACATCTGATTGTTTTTATAAAAAAATAAGCCTATGTCGGCGTAAAGGTGGTAAGCACGTTAACCTTAAATAAGTCTCTCGGCTTGAATAGACCAATGTAATATTGAATAGAATAGAATAGACACATTTTTATTCAATATAGATTATTTACATAATACTTAGTGAAAGTCATTTTTTTTTCTTTTTTTTAACTACACTGGTTCGCAAAAAATGCCCTGTCCTAGGAAGAACCAGTAAGAACCCCAGCGGGATTATTCTTAGTCTTTTTTTAAAATAGCTTGGCGGCGATCACCTCATTCCTAGGGGTTATCATCATCTATGTATTCTTTAATATTATAATAACCCTTTTTATGAAGTCTTTGTTTAATATAAAATTTTAACGTTTTGATTGAAAGACTTTGTGCACTTTCTGGGATTTTGTTGTAAAAACGTATACATTGTCCCATAAAAGAGTTACTGACCCTGTGAAGTCGAGTAACTGGCATTATTAATTTATGCTTGTTCCTGGTGTTTACATTATGAATATCACTTTTTTTTAGTAAACTGGTTTATGTTCTTGTGTACATACAAAACGTTTTCAAATATATATTGAGAGGCCAAGGTTAAGATATTAATTTCTTTAAATTTATCTCTAACTTTAGAGCCAAGATTATAAATAACTCTTACGGCGCTCTTCTGCAATACAAAAATCACTTCTACATCAGTCGCATTTCCCCATAGCAAAATACCATAAGATATTATGCTATGAAAATAACTAAAATTAGCTAACTTAGCAAGCTAAACTAATTTAGCAGTTTCAACATTAGTTGAATTCGAGACACCGAACTTGTCACTCTTTCGAAACGAAACTTCCGGTTTACCTAGTTAATTGGTGGTTAAGCGTAGTAAGGTTAACGCGCACATTTCTGAATAACCTACATATTATATCCAAAGACAGAAACTCTTCGTCAATGGCTGAGAAGTTAGTTGTCCAGCCACACTCTTACTCTAGAGAGGACTGGACTCGATAAAAAAGTAGTTACCATTATAAACATTGTTAATACAAGTGGTCGTCGATGCACTAGCCATCAATGAATACACGAATGGTTTGATTGCTCAGGAAGACAAAATATACAAAACATATTCCATCGACAGGAAATAATAACAAAAAGACTATAAACTTAATGATAATTTATTGATGGCTTATAATTTCAACAGAAAGTATTTTGTAATACTGTCTGTACAAACAAAAACTTCGAATATGTATAACATGTAAATAATCACATACAGAGTTCATGTTTAAAGCAAAGTAATGTCGTCGGGTACGTCGACAGTCGGTTGATTCTCTCCTAGCATGTCTTCATTGGATATCGTCTCATCGTTTTCTAGCTTTACCACTTCGCTTCTTACCAGAACAATGACGTAACACTGCATTGCTGTAACAACAGATAGTGTAGTATAAAGTTATTTGATTCGACCACGGCGTGCCCTCTGGCCACATATGGCTACAGTATCTAAGACAAGACAATCACAACATATCTATTATCAGAAGACACTAAATTATGTATTGTGCTAATATTACCTATTTTAGAATAAAAGAGATCCTTTCTCTTTGAAAGAAAGGAAGTTAGAAAGAAACTCGATAATTTCGCAAATTTAATTCTGCTAAAATGTTATTTATGTATAATATGTCTCCTAGAGGCGAATTAAGTGATAAATCTAAAACATATTTAAGATAAGGCCACGTCCTTCTGTCGATTGTGAACAGTTTTGCAGTGTGCGGGTGAGTCCAGTACCAAATCATGTATGTGTCCAGTCCAACCTATAAACTAATACTACAAGTTAAACTTAATGCAAGTTTATTTGTATGCATTTCTCTTTTTTTTAAAAACCGCTTTTCTTCCCTCTTGATGCGAAACTTTGCAGCGTTATGCTAAATATTAACACTGGTTTTTGTATGAGCGTAATTCTACTCCGTTCGAGCCGACCTAACGTATCTGCATTATGGCTCCTGGGCAGGACAAAATAGAGCGATGGATTATCTTAAACCGTTATTAAGAAGATAGTAATTTCTTATCGTGGGGATAATGACAAAGACGATTTTAACTATGGTGACATGTTAAAGACAGGTAAAGAACCAAAAGTCTGATATAAATATACTATAAAGTGACATATTAATTAGCATAAACATAGAATCACCCGTCTTGTCTTCATTTCCATCTTCCTTTATACTGATACTATTTTACGCTATTTCTTCTGACGATAAAAACAATGTAGTCGTTGAAGTTTAATTTAACGTAACTTACTTATAGCAAACAACGCCGAGAACACCTCGAAAAGCATTCCATTGGACAGCAACATGAAGGTAGGAACCAGAGCTGCGAGTGTAGTGACAACAGAATAATACATGTATAGACGTAGCATAAGTACATCTCTCTGAAATTTTTAATCAATAAAATAATACAATAATACCCCGAACTTACGAAATAGGTGGGACCGGCGATAACCGCGTAAGTAGGGGTATAATTTTGACAATATCAATATATACAAATTATAGGACCAGTTACCAGAATCTAAAGACAACAATTCAAAAGCAAAATGTAGAAAAATCTTAAATCATACAAGAAATTATATTCATTCATTCATTCATTTCAGGCTATCACTAGTCACATTGCCAAAAAATTTTTGGCTCTCGTTTTGGGGGGATTTTATTATAGTTGCCACGCTTGGCAGGCGGTTGGCAACCACAGTTTATTTATTCAGATGTTCCAAGTAGATGCTGCTGCCCATCACCCTGAGACATCAGGTCTGAAGTCTCATATGCCCACTGATCACACTAGCCCTATAACCTTCCATACATCAAGAAGTGACCATTGGAATGGTCGTGCATTAGAAGATAGACGGCGTTTAGGCAAATATAGTTTGAGACGCCTCTTGAATTGATTGAGCGATAATCTGTGTTAGACTGCTAGCAACAACTATATGCTGAAGCCAAATGACGAGCTACAATGGGCTTGGGAAAGACCTATGTTCAGCAGTAGACTGACGCGGGCTGATGATGGTCATGTGTATTTAGATTACCGCGTAACTATTAATGAGCTTCAAATTAAAAAATGGCGAAATAATCTCAAATTCTAATTCTATATATATATATATGTGCGTTGTATTTGCTTGTACAGGTCTTTACACAAATACTACAAAAGTAAATTACATCATATCTTACCGATACCTAAAAAACAATTACTTTAATCAACAAACGAAAAAGGATATAAACTCGTACAAAATGAAAAAAAGGCTCTATCGTTTGCGGAAAACATATTACGAGTACTATGTGTATATAATCGATAGTTTTTACTTTTAAATAAGCAAATCCTTTGTTACCTGATATCCAGCTACAAGGAGGAGTATATTCAGTATCACGCCCATTCCAAGGATACTGAACAATACCGTCGAGGTCATGACTTCCAACGACGTGTCATTTGTTATCGACAGCTTCTGCAGCTCGGTTGTGATAACGAGGCATGCCACGGCAAGAAGAGAAACTATCTGCGGTATTAAGTTGCATATTATCATTTAACATTTTCTTAGACTGTGCATAAAGTTTAGTACGTAATTTTTATTTACCATTTGCTTTAAGTGTCTCATCATTTAATTAGTCAGTTTAAAAGTTTTTTTCACACATGTAGATATTTAAAAAAATAACATCTTATATATGTGTAACTGCTGGTCACAGATCTCATGTTTTAGAGAGAGTTTTGGAGTCGGGAAAAATTCGTCACGCAGCCTCAATGCGGGTTTGCGGAAATCGTATATCCTAGTAATATTTAATTTAAGTACAGTCGCGTGCAATTACCACGTACCGAGTTTCCAAAGGCTTCGTGTCTTATGACATCGACATACGAGTAAAGATCCTAAATTTTCAAAAGAACTATGAAATGTCTAAAGTTTACATATTTGAAATATTGAAACAAAAAAAAACTTTTTTTTATAATATTTGATTCAATATTTGCATTAACTTACTATATTAATGTAGGCAAATATAATAATCCCTCGACGTAATGGTAAACAGAAACAGCACCTTTTCACCTCGGGTACTTTTATATGCATTTCGTTTTAATATTCCACAACACACTTGCTATTTACTCAATTCACGACAGCACTAATAAGAAGTTAATAAAAATGTATAAACATTTCAAGTGTTTATACTATATTTGTAATATTCCTTGATATTTGTAGTGTAGCAGTAAACATCTTGACCTAAGAAAAAATTACATATCAATGTGAATCTGTTTATTGACCCTTTCTTAAACAAAAAACCAGCGTAATCAATTATTTATTAACTACGTGATTGACTTCGAATTTCTACGTGATAAGAACAAAATAATGACTTTATATGTTACTAGCTGCGCCCCGCAGTTTCACCCGCTTTAAAAAAAAGTGGACCACATGATTGCGCCGTATGGCCTTAAAGGTTGAAATTTTACTCTATAAAAGAGCTATCAGCTACAAATGTTATTTTTTTTAATCGGATTAGCAATTCTTAAGATTATCACGTTCAAACATACAAACTCTCCAGCTTTATTATAGTAGTAAGATAAAGTGAATGACTGACCGCTTGACCTTAAATTTCCCTCATCGTTATATATTTTCTCATGCATGAATATATGTTATTTTATATAATTGACCATAACGACCGCGTATCTCAGCGGTCAGAATAACCTGCCTGCAGAACCCAGACTCCTAGGTTTGAACCCCGGCCGAAACCAATATTCGCGAAACACACAAATTGTTTGTTTGCTGGTCTGGATGTATAGTAACGGTTTCGTAAATATTAATCTGACCCACCATCCGCTTCTAAAAGATTCGAATAGATTATACATTGGAACCGGAAAATAACGATTGAAAAGGCATGAAAAAGGCAAAGCACACAATAACACATCCAGCGCAGATGATCTGGTTTTATAACTGGTAGACTTCACCACGATCAAAATAGGCCAGGAGATGATTATCATATTAAAAACCATTAACCAGACGTTGCGACATGTTGGGAGACTTTACAAGATAATGATTTGCTTATTGGTTGTTATTACATAATTGAGCCACCCAGCGTCAGACCCCAGACTCTGACCGATTAGCCCCTCATTGTGCCAATGTTTGTTTATTTTTCATTCAATTACCATCTGGTTCCCGTCAGCGAAGTTAGCGACATGTTTACTAATTTGACTAATAGACGGCCAGTTGTATATCGAGGTTTACTTTATGAACTGAGCGCTATTCGGTTTGTAAATATTGGGTAAGAGAATTAATTAAGAATGCTTGACATAAGCTAAGTACATATACTCGTAATAATAGCAGTTTTCATAGTTATGCTCTATTTCTTGTACCATAAACTTGATCGAAAATTTATCTCCTGGCTAATTTTCGACCACGGCGACAACTACCGTATACTGTCGGAAGTTTTCAACTGCGCAGGAAATATAGTAGTGCCACAAGTGTACGCGCAAACACACGGGCACCCACTTGTCCTAACCTACCCGTGCCCGATGTAACGCTGATACAATAAGATCGGAAGGAGGTTATAGGCGGTGTCACAGACACGGGGACACAATCACAACGCAAGCAGACCTGAAAACCAATTGAAATTAAACAATTTGTGTTTTTGCACAAATGTTGCTCCAGCTGGGATTCAAACCTAGAATCCGCGGCGTAGATGCTCTAACCATTAGGCCACCCGGTCAGCCAATTACTTATTTGTAGTTTAACTGACCTATTGCCTTTTCTCGGGTACAAACACCCAGATCGATTATTTTACCTACAAAAGTATGGTAAAACCATAATTCACAACTATTTGCTTATTATTGAATGGTTAATGGTTAATTCTATAAAAAAAATATTCCAAGTTTAGGCTAGTTTAAATAACAATAAATATATCATAAGCAAACATCTTTCTGATGTATCGGGAAAAAAAAGTAAGAAGCAAACCTATCTAATGGGGGCTCTCAGGAAAAATGCGAAAAGGCAAGTCTTTTATACTAAAATTTATTATACAGTAATTTATTGAATGAAATTACTATTAATTAATGTAAAATGTAAATATAAGTATTTAAAAATAAAACAGGATACCAAAATTTTGCCGGTTCCCCTCTGTTGCTCTAACTTCGTTTCCAGAGAAGCTTTAAAAAAGCCTTAATTCAAATATATTTTTTTACTTTGAAACGACACAACGCCTAGAGCAGGGATTTCCAAACTATTTTGGGCAAGAGACCCCTTTTCCAAAATGAACTGATACCTCAGCCAAATTACTTTAAAAATTTCATCTTGTACAAACTTGTGCACGTTTAACGACTTGTTGAGTTTTTTAAAAGTACAACACTGTTACTTCCTACTAGAATATTATTGATTCTCATAACAAGTTGGTACACGTAACACAACTTATAATAGTATCTTGAAAGTTTCAAATAAGAATTTGTGTTAATTAATAGGGGTTAATTTTTTAGACCTCGTCGACCCTGGGAAACCGATTTCAACCACTTTGGGAATCCCTGGCCTAGAGTATAGTATAGTAATACAATAGCAAGGTAAGCGGGGCTTTGTGTCGCTCTGTGTCGTCGTTCTGGGTGAAATTCGAGCTACAATTTGATCAATATTTGTAAGATATTAATGGACATATTCTACGAGGAATTTAATTCCTCAAGTCGCCTTTTACCACCACGGTTATAAGTCTCTAGATGATGAAACTCTGCTACCACACAGCGCTATTACGCCTAAACTAGAATAAAACACATAGACAAAAATACCAAAAGCAATTATGATGTTAACTAAAAGTTACTTAACTTCCACACTGAATTCAAAAAAAGTAAAGTAGTATAAGCCAATAAATTTCACTGCTGAGCACAAGCGTCCGCTTTAACCGACTTAAAAAAAGAAGGTGGTTAAATGTTCGTTTGTATGTATTTTTTATGCATGTTCACCAATATTTTCGTCTATTGTGGGTCAATTTTAAAACGTCTTCTCTGAAAGGGGATTTCGAAAGGCTGGTCCCCTATAAATTTTCTCAAGTTCTTATGATGGGAACACTGTAAATCATGAAACTCTTCAATTCGCTTAAGTATGTGTGGAGCTGTTGCGTTGAAGTAGGTTTTTTGATATTTCATTATCAGAGAGGGTTTTTGAACCAGAAAGAGATCGTCACGACACTCCAATGCAGGTTTCGGACTTTACATATCCTCAAAATATTTTTAGTCCTCTGACTGATGTGTTCCTTCACCGCCGAGCCGCGTGGTATTATAATTAATAATTTTAACAATTTTTTAATAATTAACAATTTTTGTGGAGCTGGCACCAGTCTAACCAACTTCTTATCACATTAGGAAACTTGAGGCGACCAAAACTAAACTAAAAAAAAGAAAAAGAACTGCCACCGCGACCACAATTAATGTATAAATTCAGATTGTCTCTCAAGACTTTTTTCTTAAATAGCTAAAATAAAAGCTTCCTTTATTATTGGATCAAGTGACGAGACGAGCAAAACATTCACCTGATGGTAAGTGAAACATCTGCACATTATAAATGCTGTCTCACCCAGAAAATTTCTGTGTGACACCACACTGCGCCCATCACCTTGAGACATCTGTTCTTAAGTCTCATATGCCCAAGTGTATGCAATAGTGATTACACTAGCTCTCAGTGCGTTTCAGACCAAAACCCAATAATGTTTGGACACTACTGCTTCACGACAGAATTACTAGCACTGGGGTGGTACCTACTTATACGGATTCCCGTATAGGACCACCACTATGGAAGGCATATTAAAATTATTGCATGGTTTGAAATCAGCTTATAAAATAACTTATGGTCAAGATTGACTTTAGATAAGTGTGGTTGCTATGTCAATACACACAATTTCTTAATTGTCTGGTCTTGCAGATACCACGTTCTTATGTACGTGGTGTACACCTTATATGTATAATAGACTATTACAACATATAAACGGCTCGACTGGCGTAGTGGCGAAGCGACTGGCTTCTGCGCTTTGTTTCCCGCACGGGAGCTATGTAATATGTAATTGTAAAGCGTACAGAGAGGTGTTACGGCCGGGCCTTGATTTTAGTGCATTGCAATCTATGTCTGTAAAACGCACCCATGACACGATAGAAGAGATCCAACTAATGGCCTCATTTAACTAAATCCTTTAATACGGTTTCGGTCGGTCAGTCAATCAAGACACTTACTTTTTCTTCAAGAAAGGCTAGATGTTACAAGTTGAATATTAAAAGTTAAAGTCTACAAAATTGTAGTTCTTTAAAAATAATATTTAATTGAATAATGCAATGCAATAAAAAGACACGTCCTTGGAAACACGTATTTTGCTACTCACTGACACACTCATGAAAAGTTATAGGGTATTTCCCGTTGACCTAAAAATCTGGTTTTAATTTTCCCTCAGTCGACTTTTACGATTAGATTCTCTTAAGCCACACGTGATCACACGGTTCTTCATATGTTAATGATATATGACGAGTACACGCATGATATTTTTTTAAAGAATACAAGGAATGCTACTAATATTACTAACATTCCTGTTAATTACTCCAACTATGCTTAAAAGATTGTGCTAGGATATGGTTCTCGACAATAGTCTAATGGCGGCCTCGGTCCTGAGTTGACAAGTTCCGCAGTCCGTACCCTAAAGCATTAGGCTCGTTATCACGAACTTTTAAGATAGCTCTAGACCATGATTCGGAATGTCCAAAATGCTAATCAAAATATCAATTTAAATGCAGATGCATAAATGACCACACGTGCAACTTAACAACCACCACGATCGATTGAACACTTGATTTTGATCTGCTGCTACTTTCTCCAAAAAAAGTAAAAGTAAAGTAACAGCCTATAAATGTCCCACTGCTGAGCACAGGCGTCCTCTCATTTCTGAGAGGGTTTTGGAGCGGGGAATAGTCCGCCACGCTGCTCCAATGCGGGTTGGCGGACTTCACATGTCCTCGAAAAAATTTTTTTATTCCTCGGATATGCAGGAAAAGGTGGTGGCGGCTCGTTAAAAGAATACTACCACTCCATCTCATCCATTGGATCTCGTAAGTGTTAAGTGACCATTCAGCGACGGTGAATTGGCGACTTAACAAATTAATGTTGTCATTCGATAATTTAGTTGAATAGTCGGCATATGTAATTATTAAATCAATAGTATTAGTAGTAGTAAGCAGCAGCAGTAATCTATAAAGAAAGAAACCTTGTTACTACAGTCGACGAAATACTATTTTCTTTTCTCCTTTATATCTTCTAAATATTTATCATTTTTCTGATCAGTACTGTACACAATACGTGTGGCGGCGGCTCGTTAAAAGAATACTACCACACCATCTCATCCAATGGATCTCGTAAAAGGCGAGTAAGGAATTAAACTGCACTGTGCACCCAACAGCGCATGGTGGCGATGGGCTCACCACCTATCACACCAAGTGCATTATATTGTTTTGGTGAAACGTGGATTGTGGCAGTCATCTGTTTTTGCAGTGAGTGCCCAGTCTCTGACTACCCCTTATGGGATACAGTCGTGATCTTATTTATGTATGTATATGCAGAAAACCTGCATATCACGATGTTTTCCTTCACCGCTGAGCACGTGGTAAATCAGCACTTAAAATTTTAGAACAATTTTAGAGGTCCTGGCACCGGGGATCGAACCCAGGTCAAAAATCTCATGGCTTCCAACAGGTAACGAAATAATCAACACGAAAAATGCCAGACCAAAATATAGATAATGGTGATGGCTAGGAATGTCTAAAGTACGACGCGTTCTATTACCAATCCGCCTGGTGGTGTTTTACGTGTTGTTTACTTCAAATCATACCTTCTTAACTATTAACAGGATGACGAAGAAGAAGATGAAAACTTATTTATCCTATTATAATGGATTGTTAAAATATAATGATGATGATGTCCTCGTCGCCGATTTCGACCATGGCTAATACTTCCGAATATTGTCGGGAGCTATCAACTGCGCATAAGATATTATAGTGCCACAAGTGTACGCGCAAACACAGAGGCACTGAATCGTTCCAACCTACCCAAGTTAACACTGGTGCGATAAGATCGCAGGTAGACTAGGATGCAGTGACAGAAACACGGGGACAATCACAACACAAGCAAACCGGAAGAGCACAAATGTTGGTTCCGACTGCCACTAAGCCACGTGGTCATCAATAAATCATAATTAGATTTATTTAATTGTTTCAGGTTTTTCAAATAGTTCATTAAAAAATTTCTCGCTCTAACCCATGTATCAGCCCTAAGATATTAGAAAAATTTCTTTGCAACAGATGTAATTAACCTAATGAAACTGCACCTACAAAACCGTTAACCAGTATAATAATAATTTAAAAGTAATATACACTCACCGTTTAATTCGTGTCATACATATAATAATTAAACAAATAATAGTTAAGGGATATAAGCGAAATACATACAGTTACGCCTTTTTCCCATATAAGGCAATATTACTACTACTATTAATATTATCAGGATAATTATTAACTAAGTTTACCACCAATTCGGAATGCGTTTCCGCTGGAGAACAAATGTCGCAAGAAACTCCAGCGACGCTTCTATTGCTAGGGGAGAACCGGCCTAAGTATCGCGAATATCTTTGTCTCATATGTCCTCGCCGACGGCGGGAGGCCAACTTTAGATATTGGGCTATGGTAAGATGGGCTTTGCAAAGCGGTACGATAACAGCCTTACACCAGTCTCCTGGTACGTTGCCGCTCCTTCAGCAAAGGTTACAAAGGCGGTACATCTGACTAGCTAACACTCCCTCAGCTTTCAGCATCTCGACCGTAATTCTATCATACCCCTAATGGGGCCTACAGATATCTCTCTAGAATCTCTTTAGAACGCTTTCCTCTTCTTTTATAACACTTCCATTCTGGTTTCTGATTTTGTCCAATTACGAGGTCTTATTTTTACCTCTAGCTGTTCTCATGGACTTTCAGAAGCCTTATTTAACACGTCAAACTTCTCGATCAGTTTAGATACAAAATCTTTTCTAACCCCTTATCCTGCAAATTCTCAACTTTTATGCGCTCAAATACAATTAACACTCTACTAATTAGAGTACCATGCAGCCATCGCTTAAAGAGACCTCTAATTCAGTGTTTTGTATTTTAATTTAAAAAATTTAATACTGTATTTTGTATGTTAATAAAGTTAACTCATGTGTTATTCCCAGTCCTGAATGTAAAGAATAATTACACGATATTCTGCGAGGTGGAATTAGACTTGAAAAATATAACTTAAATTTATTTATATACTATCAGAAGTATTTTTTATCTCAGTGAATAATATTAGAACTGAAATTAAATATTTATTATGTATTTATATTGAAAGCTTATAAAGATGTAATTTTGTATGGTTACAAATTTTTATTAGAATCGGGCATCGATTACAGTAAGGTTGAACTACGTTCCTAGACAATTTGAAAATCTCTACGCATTATTTCATTCTAAAATAGGCCATGCCTCCACACATGCCTATAGAAATAAACTTATAAATTTATATACCATTTCCAATTCGACCCCCTTTACAAATAGCATTACAAATGAAAAATGAAGGCTAATAATATTTGATGTGCTTATGAATAAATTATTACAACATTGCCCAATGATTTCATTCTTTATATAATCTGTGCCCGAATTACCAGCCATTTTATTGTTGTCTCTGTTCTGTGCTTTCTCTAATTTTACTTTGGTTTTCCTATGTGACCCTAGATTTGTTTAGTACTACTTAAAAATTTGAGAATTCTACGAACTAAATACAGAAATAACTTTATTAATACAATATATAAGGTACTATTATAATTTATTACGTTATTTACTTTAAAATTATTAACACTTACTGATTTGAGGTTAGATAATCGTGCAACTTAGATTTTTTTCCGAAACTTATGTTAACTAAAGTACCATGTTACTAAATACTATATACAAACGCCAAGTAATTATTATAGTTGTTAAGCTTTCTCAGAAAGAGTTAGTTATTGTTGTATGATTTTATTGGTTCGATATTAAAAATATTCCGGCAGATGACTCCTGGTTTTGCTGAAATTTTAATGCCATCTTCATAATACCTTATATAAAATTAATAAATAACCAGGACACTAATAATCCTACGGTAATTATAGGTGTGCAAAGGATATTCACCAATGATTCTCATTGCATTCCATGTATGTAATACCTTATAAGCTCTTTTATATTTTAGAAATGGCAGCGCAACTCCTCAACCGTATAGGTCAAGCTGGATTAGGCGTGGCCCTTGTTGGTGGTGTTGTTAATTCTGCTCTTTATAATGGTATGTAAAAATATCAGATCACTTTTGTAACTTATATCATCAGTGTCAGTAAATCAGTACATTGATACTTCTATATTCTCTTCTTCATCAGTATGTAGGACATAGGCCTCTCCCAAATTGAGTGGATTTGCTTTAATTGTCATACCACTCCAGAATCTTTCTTTCTTAATGGTATTGCTCTTATGACAATACTGTATACAAGCATTTGCTTGACTAGCAGATTAGCAATAACTGTACTAGACAGCTTCTGCTGCCTATAATTTATAAATAAGCACTGGGACTAACCATGCCATGTGGTTATAGCCTAACAGAATCTACCACCTAATCTCATCCTGTAGGTGTTATAAAAGTTGTCAGGAAAAATGTAAACCATTAGATGGGCAGCAGCATCTTCCTGGAACATCTGATGAATAGACTATTGTTGCCAAGCATGGCAACTATGGCAAAATCTTTCCAAATTAGACCTACAAAGTTTTGTGGCAATCTATTGGGGAGGCCTATGTCAAACAGTGGACTTGTTTTTTCATCATATTTGAATATTCTAGATATTAAATTACAGAAGTCACAAACAATGTAGCAGGTTTAAGCTTTTTCTGTATAACATTAATGACAAAAATAAAGTTCACAGGCTCTTTCTTTATGATTCAGCTCATTATGGTAATCTTGGGTGAACCAACATTTTGAAAAACTAGAATATTAATAAGAACATTAAAATTTAATCATAGTATCCCTGTACTAAAAGGGAAACAACAATAAATAAAAAAAAAACAATTTACATAACACCATGAGCTTAAAATAAATTAAATCAAGTCATCAATAAAGCATCATAAAACTCACATGTTTCGTCTGTGAATAGTATGGTGTCCAAAGAGATGATACATATGATTCAATAAAGTTGGTAGTATCCTCTATTTCTAGGCATTGATATTATTTGAATGAACTGCTCTTCTTGAATCTCTGTATATAAATGACTATAGTAAAATAACTACTAGATAAAAATGTTAAAAAAAAAACAATTTGTTAACTTCACTGGGCTGTTGACTGAATCTGTTTCTTTCTCTAAATTTATAATATCATTTTATGATTATGTAAATCTGATGGTAAATTTAGTTATAATTTCAAAATATTAGTACAGCAATACCCAGTGTTAAAAACAAATCAACATAATACTAAAACTAGATTTGAACAAACCATAAACCATTTCTATTTACTTATACTTTCACATTTTCTTATTTTTATTCACTACTAGCTGTGCAACGCGGTTTCACCCGCATAAAAAAGGCCGTCCCCAATCGATGATATACATATATACTTCCCTGTTTGAAGATTTTAGGTTTTTAATTTATTGGCATGGAACCCTAACTGTTTTTCTAAAATTAAAGTAGCCTAAGTTATCTGCTATAATATCATCCATCTGTCAGTGAAAGTCTCGTCAAAATCGGTCCAGCCATTTTGGAGATTAGCCGGAACAAAGAAACAGACAGATGGACAAAAACATTAAAAATAGTACCTTATATACTTTAATAATCATTGAGTAAATAGCTGTTATTTTCTTATTACAAACAGACACTTCAATTTTATTTATATGTATAGATTGCTATTGTATTAAAGTTGCTAAATTAATTACCATTTGTAACTTACAGTTGATGGTGGTCACCGAGCTGTAATCTTTGATAGGTTTGCTGGTGTAAAAAACTTGGTTGTCGGAGAGGGGACCCACTTCTTCATTCCATGGGTGCAGAAACCCATAATTTTTGATATCAGATCAAGACCTAGAAATGTTCCTACTGTGACTGGAAGTAAAGGTATGTTTGTTGAAACAATTTTTATTGTGGATATTTTTTGTAAAGGCTTAAAAATAAGTAAACAATGAATTATTATTCTTGAAACATTAGTACTCACTATTTGCATAGCATATTTACAATTGACTACACTGCTTGGATCTAAATGTATTTTATTTAATACATCTTGACAGTAATACTGAACTAAACTGTTCTTTGTACCCAAATAACACATTAACTTGGGAGAAATAAACTATATAATAAAACTATGTTACATAACACTTAAATTACATTTATATGGTGCTTGTGGTAATACTGAATGATGTTCTGTATATGTAATTAAAACTATGTTAGGTAACACTTAAATTATATTTTAAACTAGCAAACCTGCAGTTTTTCACTTCACTTTTTTTTGGGATTTTAATATAAAAATATTGTGAATTGAAATTTCTGACTTGTCCAGTGTATTTTCCAAAAATTTTCTTTTATACAAACTTTGTCCAATTATTTTGTGATAACTAGTACACAACTAAAAAAATAAGCCAAATAGGTCGAGCCATTATCAAGTGATAATCTTTCAAACATATGGCAATTAATTTTTCTTTAAATAGATAGATACAAAAAAAAAATTGGCCAAATTGGTCGAGCCATTCTCAATTGATTATCTTTCAAACAATTGATTTTTAGTTAAATAGAAAGATAGATAATGATGTGCCTACAGTAATACTGAATGATGTTCTGTATCCTCATATAACACATTAAGTTGGGAGAAATAAAATACATAGTTAAAAGTATGTTACGTAACAGTTGTTTTAAATGATACCTCTATGGGAGTTCTCATATTGTCAGGTGGATTATCAACCATCACTGCTTGTTCTACATTATTAGGGATATAGATATCTACCCAGTTAAGCAGGTATTGTGTATAATAGGTATAAGTGCTATACTCGAAGTTTCTCTGCAAGGGAGGCTATGGGGGAGGCTTATGTTCAGCAGTTGACTTGTGATGGGCTGAAATGGTGATGATGATAATAGTCAATAGAGTTGTAAGTTTAGGATTTAAAGAATGTATTCTCTTACTCAACCAAAAAAACTAAAATACTCATTAATTATATAAGTCCTATTATGCAAGAAGTCTTCTTACATTAAAAATAATGTATTGTTATCTGTAAACATAAATGAATGTACCTAATATCATTAATGTTGTGATTTCAGATCTTCAGAATGTGAACATTACATTGCGCATCCTATTTAGACCACTTCCAGACCAGTTACCAAGAATATATACCATTCTAGGTATAGATTATGATGAGAGAGTGCTTCCCTCAATCACAGCTGAAGTTTTAAAAGCAGTAGTGGCACAGTTTGATGCAGGGGAACTCATTACTCAGAGAGAGGTAATAGAAAACTTTTGAATATTAAATAAGCCTTTTTTATATTTCTTATTCATACACTACTTGTGGCACTATAATATCATTAGTGTAATTGATAGACTGCTGACAGTATGTGAAAGTTATCACCATGGTCGAAAATAGGACGGGAAGAGATTGTCAAACTATCTGATTGCTGTAATGATGAAGATGGATGGATCATGGATAAGTTTTTAGAGTATGTGTGTAGATTGCCTGAATGTCAGTCAAAACCAATATTTGTGTTTTATTGTAATAGTGTACGGAATGTATTGTGACTGTCATCCCTGGCATGACTGTGATCACTATATTTACAAAAAAAATTTTTTTTTGTAAGTTTGCTATATGTAAGTTTCGGTAAGTTTGTCCTATTATTTCATGAACATTTTTAAAATGTGGAACTGTACAACAATAACAATGAATCACATTCCATGATGCAAATCATATAGATAAATTAATGTTAATTAAGACCTGCTGCTATCAGACTATGAACTTGTACACAAATAATATTATATGTTAAAATATAAAACTGCTTCTTGAACAATTTCTGAGTGTTTTTTGATTCTTTACTTTGCTCAATATGCTCTTGGACAAGAAAAGGTATTGAATAAATCGATAACTTTTAAAAATGTTTAAAGTACAACCAAACCCTTTATTTATGAAATAATTTTTTAACTATTCTACAGATTGTATCACAAAAAGTCAGTGAAAATCTGACTGAAAGAGCATCACAATTTGGTTTAATTTTGGATGATATCTCCATCACACATTTGACATTTGGCAAAGAATTCACTCAGGCAGTGGAATTAAAACAAGTAGCACAACAGGATGCTGAGAAAGCACGATTCCTTGTTGAGAAAGCAGAGCAACAGAAAAAAGCAGCTGTCATAGCAGCAGAAGGTGATGCTCAGGCTGCAATACTCCTTGCAAAATCGTTTGGATCTGCAGGAGAAGGTCTTGTTGAGCTAAGACGCATTGAAGCTGCAGAAGATATTGCTTACCAATTATCAAAATCACGAAATGTAACTTACCTACCTCAAGGACAAAATGTACTACTAAACCTTCAAACACAAAATTAAAAACTATTTCTTAGATAACTAAGAAATTTCGGTCTACATTAAGATATGTATTGGTACTGTGCATTTCAATTCAGTTACAATGATTAATAAGTGTTGCATTTTAAGGACTTTTTGGGTGGTTCAGCCATTAGATGTAGTCAGATATTAGCTTTATGGAATATTGTAATTACGAAAATAAAGTATAATTCGTTGCATTATCTTTTTTTCTACATGGCAACTAATTCTTAATGTAACAATCACACTACAGGTTTATAGAGTTTAATAAAATAATGACTAAGCTTAATAATAGAAAGGCTGAAGTCTATAGTACATTTAAAGCAGTTTTCCTCTGACATTCACAGCCTTGTTCTGATACTCATTAAAAATCATATCCCAATATATAGTGACCATTGCCCACCATAAACCATCAGTCATTTAGTATATGACACAAACTACAATAGACTTACAACATTGTCAATCTGCTCTTCACATAATCAAAAAAATCGCACATCCGAAAAAAATAATTTAAATACTATTTTAACACAACAGGCCAATGGCAATGTTGTGGTTTGAGGGTATCATTTGAAAGGTAATTTCATTAGCTTTCAGGAATTTTAATTGAATTTTAATTTTATAACGAGACGAAAGAGAAATTAAAGAAAAAGACAGGGTATGTACAAATTTGCAAATTAATAATTTTAAAAAAAAAACTTAATAAATACAAAAAAAGTTCTTAAAACCTAGTGTTACCCCCCCTTGCCTTGATAACGGCTTCCATGCGATCTTTCATGGACCTTACAAGGATCGCAACAGTTTTAGGTCATCCCAGAGATGTTCTATTGGGTTAAGGTCTGGACTTCGTGCTGGCCAATGCATAACAGGGATATCGACCTCCTGTAAATAATCCCGTACAATAGCCGCGGTGTGGCAACGAACATTATCATGCATTAACATGAATCCATCACCGACATAACCAGCATACGGGACCACATGTTCCTCCAGGATTTCAGTAATGTACCGACCAGCATTTAATGACCCTTGCCCACGGCCACCCCGAGTCCGGGAAACGCACACAAGTTCCGTTTTCCCGTCGACGGAAATGCCGCCCCAAAACATACACGAGCCACCCCCGTATTCGACGGATTCTTCGAAGCAGGGTTGTGTGAACCTCTCCCCCTGTCTTCTGTAGACCCTTTTACGTCTGTCATTGCGAAGAGACAGACCCTCGTGTCATCAGAGAAGAGTAAGGTCCGCCACTGTTCTAGAGTCCACTCGCAATGATTGCGAGCAAACTCTAGGCGATCTCTGCGATGCTGTGCAGTAAGTTTTGGACCTTTAGCAGGTCTATGGGCTGTTAAACTCTTTTCGTGTAACCTTCTTCTTATCGTAGAAACACTCACAGATGTTCTCCGAGTTGATCGAAGCTGTTGTTGCAACACAACAGCATTTGTAAAACGGTTTCGTAAAGATGTCGTAACGATGAAACGGTCATCTCTTTCTGATGTACACCGTTTTCTTCCAGATCCCGGTTTTCTAACATAACCACCAGTCTGCTGAAAACGTTGGAACACCCGTCGAACTGAAAAACGGGACAGGTTCAACTGTCGAGCAACGTCACACCGCCGCATCCCCGACTGCAATAGGGCAATCACTTGAGCGGCTTCTTCAGAGCTGGTGTCCATCTTTACTTGTTCTTACTTGGTTTACTTGTTCACGTGTGTTCACTGCAAAGTCTAAATTACGACTGGCCCATATTTCATCCAGATCGAACCTTTTATACCCTTTTTAGGTGGTGTAACTAGCGTCCTTACTAACGAGCATTTGACAGTGTTTATTTTTGACGCTCTATAATGATAAATGTTTTAATGATTTCATGATTTTTTTATTAATAATGTAAAGCTATTCAAATACCCATTTCAAACATACCAATATTTATATAAATATAATTCGTTTCTAGCCATTACAGCCATTTTTCGCGCAAACTCAGAGAGGTGCGATTTTTGTGACGCTGAGTGTAGTAATGAAAAATCTTTTGTGTATTGTTTTACAGAAATTACTATTTATACGACATTAATAATAAAATGCATAATTAGATAAAAATATTTTATTACAAACATGCACAGGCTGTTACAATTTGTCGAGTTTCTTTAATGTAGTTGTCTTTTTGTGGTCCTAACTGTTATGGTAATTGCTCTTGTGTTTTTATAGCAATTTTTTTATTACCAAGTGTTTGAAATTACCAAACAATATTCTGTAATTAAAATTTTAGTGAAAAATTAATTAGTCAAAATATTGTATTAAAAATTTAAACATGAAAGGCAATCGTAACCTTAATTATTTTTGATACAAAAAATGCGTTACAAGTTTTCGTCGTCATTGTTTATTAAAGAATATTTTTCTTGTAACTCATCATTTAATTCACTTGAAACTGAATCTTTGTCAAGTAAATAACTCTTTTGTATTTTGTTAAAAAACAAATTTTCTCTGATGCATGCTTCTTTTATGTAATCAATTTCATCAGAATTTAGACTTCCAGGTAATGTTAACTTACACAAATTTACATTATTTTTAAAATTCTTTATAAGACTATCAACTTCTTGCTTAAAATTATTGTTTACCAACTCTATTGAAGTACCCTCCTTGTCAATTAATCGGGTCTGATTACAGGATTCACAAGTTTTTATCAGCAACTCTAACTCTGCCTTTATTTCTTCATTATCTGGGCTTAACTTCAAGGCCCTTCTAATTTTCTTCTCAGCTATGTCGAATTGTCCTATCATACGAAGTGCTTTCGCATTCTGGAAAAGTATTTTACTATTGTTCCAAAGACACTTCAACCTATTTAGTTCATTACAAGCTGTACATGTTCGAAGGGGTTGTTTAACTTTATTGTAACATACTGCTAAATTTGTGTAAAGTTTTATGAGTAATTTTTCTTGAATGCTTTCCTCATTTTCATCAGCCAAGCGACATTTATGGAGCATGGAAACACATTTTCTAAACAAGTGTATAGCTGCTGAATAATTTTTAGTTTTGTGCAGTGTTACTCCTGAGCTGTACAATAGTTTAACTTCGTGGTGAACTCTCTCAAACATATTAGGTTCTGCTAAATTTATTGGCCTGGAAATGAAAATGAAATTTGTTACACAATACATACATACAGACAGGCCTTTTTCCCATATAAGAGTCAGGCAGAGACCACGCACGTAGCCCACTTTTCCTCCACTCGGGAAACGAGACGTGACGGGTAGCGAATACGACGCCGCGACGCCGGCACAGGGAATCGAACCCAGGTCACTTGCGTACTATGAAATTTAAAGCGAGCGCCTAGTCCCTGAGCTATCACGGCTCTCAATTAAGATACATGCCCAATAAAAAAAGTAAAAATCTATAAATGTCCCTCTGTGCGGAACAAGGCTCATTATTGAAAAGATAAAGGAGCTGTTGAGAATCCATCATGATGTTCCAATGCGGATTGGCAGACTTCATTATGTTCTCTGGTTTTTCTCTTCACCAGGCATATGCATGTTGTAAATCAGTGCTTAAAATAGAATTAATATAATAATAATAATAATATAGATTACATGAGGGTCTGAAAAGTTTCAGACCATCAGACATGAAAATGGCAAAACTCGTCAACAACAGCTCAGGGAATCTTTTTGCCCGACTTTTGAAAGGTACTAATCAAAATTTCAGTCAGTTTGGAAATGTAGTTGTTGTTGGACAATCATTTAATTGTGTGGAATCGAAAGTGAAAGAGTTAGCGGAGACAGACAGAGTTAGACCAAAAACGTGTTCGAATGTCATCAGTTTAGGCGCGATAAATCAGTGTTGGCGCCGATTAAATACTGTAGATGAAACTTGTATACACCATTATACAGTCCAAACAATGAATCGCAAAGGGTGAAATCAGGTCCAAAAAAAGCAAAAACAGTTTTTTCTGATGAGGAAGTAATGGCGACTTTTTTTTGGTATATTCATGGAGTTATCTTTATCAATTATATTTAAAAAAGAAAAACCATTACAGGAGCATATTAAGCATCATTACTTGACAAGCTGAAGAAAGAAATTTCGAAAAGGGCTACATTTGCAGAAAGAAAAGTTGTCTTACACTGCAGTGGTGGCCATGGCAAAAATCCAGGAATTATGGTTGTAACTGCTTGATCACTCTCCCTACACACCGGATCTAACTCCAAGCTGCTCTTTTTTGTTCCTTAAGGTAAAAGTTGCACTCCAAGGACAAACATTTTCATCAAACGATAAGGCCATCACAATCACACTAAAGACGCCGAGTACTATTTTAAAGAGATTGGGAGCAGTTTATTTATTATATATTATTAGTATAGGATAATTACAAGGAGATGTAGAAAAGTAAATTTGATAAAAAAGTGTATTGTATCTGTCAGGTTAGAAACTTTTCACATCACCCTCATATATTGAGGTGACTGAGAACTACTTGGTGGTGATCCTTGAGTAGTATTTTGTTCAGCAGTAGTCAATGTTCAGCAGTAGTCAGTGTTCAGCAGTAGTCAGTGTTCAGCAGTAGTCAAGGTTCAGCAGTAGTCAGTGTTCAGCATTAGTCAGTGTTCAGCAGTAGTCAGTATTCAGCGGTGAGTATTGTTATAGTGCCAAAATGATGAAGACATGAATGATGTTAATTCTATTAATATTTTACACAGCATTGTAATTACTTAAGTACTTACTGTTTTTTTGGAGTAACTATGCTTTTAAGTAATTTAATGTAAAATACACAATTTGCTTTAGGCTTGATCCTTGGGGGAATTCCCATCACACCATACATAACTTCATATGAAAAAAGGAAAACTGATAATTCACCAACTAGCATAGACTGAATTGCAATTTGAAAACCAGGTAATAAACCATTTTCTTTGAGATCCACTACCTGAAATATAACAGTAAAAGTTAATTATGGATAGACACAATGAGGCATTTTCAAGTGCATGGAATCTACAATGACCAACCCCTGATTCACAAAATATAGAGTAAAGAAGGTAAGTATGTACTTCACTTTTTATACCTACACTTGGCCATAATGGTATGGTTGACTTATATAAAAATGTATGATGCAAAAAAAGAATACTAGAAGAAACATAATAGGTACTTGTATCACAAAATAACAAAATTAACTGTTTGCACTTACCTTTCTGAGACTGGTAGTGTAAAAATGTGAAGTCACTGTTTAAAGGGGAGTTTAAACATCCACCGTCTGAACAGTTATAATAAATTTTCTTTATTTGTACCATTTCTGTCTTTAATAGTATGCATGAAAGCAAAAATCTCTTGCAACATTTGCTCTGACTACTTTGACACCTTTGATCCATGTCAGTGTGTGTATTGCTGGAGTGTACATTAGCCTGTATGTGCCTGAGAGCTGAATTGCATTAACTGTAACTACAAAACTCACCAATGGTTTATCAATTTTCATAACATCAAAAGGCTCTGGAATGTTTTCCCAGTAACCAGAATATACAACTGATACTGTATATTCTTCTTTAAGAGGTAGTCCTCCACCCTCTTCAATTATTTTCTTTTTTACATAGCCCTTTTCATCTACAGCAGACAACCTTTTCTCAAGTACATCAAATGAATTAACTGGCTGACCTATAAAGTCAACAGTATTCATCTCATTTTTTTCTGGTTCCAAATGTGTATCTGTCTCTTCATACTCTTCATTGATATGTAGAATAGAACCCCTAGTCAAAACATCCCTGTGGTGACAAAATAATGTTATGTTTAAAATGTTAAATTATTTAATAAAACCTGATCAGGTATTAAAAAAGCGTGAAAAACTAATACAGCCTTCAATTCTCCATTCTCATTTTTGAGAAGGTTTTGTTGCTTTGAATCCTTTTCAGCATTGATTCATTAAGTTGTAAGACCATTGATGTTATTGGATAAAATATAAATAGCATAAGGTTTTTGATGAATGATTGAATTTAATGGACAACTGCAAATTAACGAAAACCCACATGAAATGATCCCATTATTACCTATATATAGGATAATGTACGTAATTATCATTAAAATATTTTTGAATATCAAGCATTATGGATTTTTTCTCATCTGCTATTAATGGCCGCAAAGTAGTTACTTACTTTATATTCAAACCATTTTCTAAAGCAACGCTAGGAACCACCGATTCCATTTTTGACAAATGAAAGTCTTTGTTCTTTCCTTCTAGACAACCTATACCTCTGATCTGCAGTCAACTTTCAGCAAATTATTGACAGTTTAACTCAAAGTTTAATAGTTATAATATTAACAAGATTAAGCCAAGCCAGTCCAAACTATAAACTTAAGTATTCGGTGAACAAGTTAACCAATAATTCAGAAAGAGTAATTTTTATAGTAAGTTTTAACCAAATTGTAGCGTAAAGCATGTCAACAATACCTAAATAGTAAGTATTAGTATTTTGATTCAAAAGTAACGAGTAACGTAACGATACGATAGTAATGACTACTGATAGTTATAGTAACGAATATATCCGAGTACGCTTTTTTTCATTACTTTTACACCACTACTAAATACTCTTTGGTCAACAAAATGACGTTGACGCATTCATTTTTTTTTATTTTTAATTTTGGCATCGCGTGGTTTGCGCATATGCCACTGACACTTTTTAGTTAGTAATTCAAATTATTAATCACTCGCTTATATGCATTTACATTGAGAACTCCTACATAATTCAAACATTAGACTTCTTCTTCTTCTTCTTTTAGTTTTGGCCTCTCTTATTAGAATTCTGCCAGTGTCAAGTCAGTCACTTGCCACTTACAACAAAAAATTTTCACGAAATGTCGGTTTTGTGAGAGACTTCCGAATCTACAACAAAACAACGAAAAAATTTTTTACAACCCAACACCAGAATAGGTTAATAATTATGCTACAATTTAATATTATTAGTATGAATAAAATTACATAAAATTTTTACAAATGGTGTAAACACAAGGGTCAACAAATAAAATAAATTAACAGGACGAGGAATGTTATGAGGGAGAACATCATATAAGGAGAATCTAAGTTTAGGGCAGCTGAAGAATAAATGATTAGCAGAGCCTTCGTCGAGTCCACACTCGCAAATAGAATTATTCCTAATCCTTAGTTTAGCCAGATGGACTGGTGTACAAGTGTCCAACACGGAGGCGGCAAATAATTGATGTGGAAAGTTTACTGGCTTCACGGTACTGAAAGAACCAGGGTTTTATAGGAATATCATCTTGGACCATGGCATACTGTTTACTTTTAATTAAATTTGAGTGTTGATAAAGAGATTGCCATGATGACATTAATTTAGAACAAGCCATAGGAAGTAGGTCCTGTGTGAAAAGGAGGTATTGGGAAAGGGATCCTGTCTGTATAGCCTTTTTATCTAAAAAAATCTACATATTCATTGCCTTGAATCCCGCAATGGCTCGGTATCCATGCCAACACAACTTTTAGATTTTTTTTGTGGCAGTTAAATAGAGTTTTTTTGATATTAAGAATAGTAGGGTGATTTGTTTTAGAAAAAAAAGGGTTAGAGATAACGGCTTGTAAACAGCTAAGGGAGTCTGACAATATTAAAGTCCTGTCCAGACTGTGGGAATCTGCATAAGAGACAGCTTCAAGTATTGATACTGATTCACCTGTAAAAACTGATGAATTAGGAGGGGACTTATTATTTAATATAATTTTATATTTAGGGAACCAAACTGCGGATCCCACACAATCATGAGTAGATAACTTTGATGCATCTGTAAACATAACATTCCAATCTTGAAAATTTTCTGCAATGACTTTATTTAGTCTTCCGTTTGCATCAACAGAGTCCTTGTCAATACCTAGGTGGAGGATTACTTCAGGTTTGTAGGTGAGAACGTCATAAGGAATAGTGAAAAGAGGGTTAATATTACTTTGGAAAACTGGCGAGCGGATATTTATAAATTTCATGTAACTTTTTACAATGCATGGTAGGTCTTTATGGGACCAGTATTGGGAATGATTAGTTGAGCCATAAAGAGAGTGAAGTATATGCAGAAGGGGATGACATGGAAGATAGGCTGTTTTAAACCAAAATCTGTCTGAGAGGTATTGCCTACGAAGAAAAAGAGGTGCCTCTACACACTCAACCTGCAGGGCATTGATAGGAGTCGATTTCATGGCACCTGTTATAATACGGAGACACTTCGATTGGATTTTGTCTAAGCTAATAAGTGCATTTTTGTTGCATGGTTCAAGTAAGAAGGAGGCATAGTCACAATGGCTTCTTACTAAGGCATTATATAAAAGTTTTTGAGTATAAGGATGAGAGCCCCACCAGGCACCAGATATGGATCGAATAACGTTGACGTTCTTTTCACATTTGTTTGCGATATACGATAAGTGAGGGATTCCAGATAATTTAGTGTCTAAGATAATTCCGAGAAATTTGGCTTTATTAACATTGGGTATAGCAAAACCGTCGATTGATATTGACACATCGGGGGTATATCTTCGCCTTGAAAATACCATGGTGTTACTTTTTGAGGGGGATATGGATAAACCATGTTCTATTAGCCAATTATTAAGGTAGTTGATAGCTAGTGATAACCGGGTAGTAGCATCAGTTAAAGAATCAACAGTTACATATAGGGCGAGATCGTATGCATATTGTAGTACATTACAAAAAGAGGTCACAGATTTGTCCAGGTCATGAGTATAAAGGTTGTATAAAAGGGGGCTCAGAACAGAGCCTTGTGGTAGACCTTTCCAGGTGTATCTGGATGTCGTTAAGTTGCCATCAGCACGAACTATAACATGTCTGCCTGAAAACATATTTGAAACAAAATTGATGATCCTCGCGGGAATACTCAGCTGATGCATTTTCTGCCTGAGTAGAGGGAGGATAACATTATCATATGCTGCGCGGATATCTAAGAAAATGCCTACAAGAAATTCATTTTTAGAAAACGCTAGTCGAATCTGGGAAATAAAGATACTAAGGCCATCAATAGTGCTCAAACCCTTTCTAAATCCAAACTGACTCTTAGACAAAATATTCCTTCTCTCTATAAACCATTCCAGGCGGTTTTTAACAAGGTGCTCCATTATTTTTGCTAATGTGGGTGAAATGGCGATTGGACGATAGCTTGTTGCAGTAGAGGGATCTTTGCCAGGTTTAAGGATTGGAATTACGAGGTGTGTCTTCCAATCAACTGAGATTGACCCAGATATATAAGCCCAATTGATTATATCTAAGAAATATTTCTTTGAATTAGAGCCCGATTTAAACAAAAATGAATAACCATCCAAGCCAGGAGAAGAATCCTTTAAGTTATCTAACACTAGCTGAAGTTCTGCATAGGAAAAGGGTTCATTTAAGCTGCTGTTAATGGATGTAGACTGAGAGATGGGACTAGTTATTGGGTGTATTTCCTCTTCCAAAGGGACCCAAGGAGGGGCTAAAGTGTCACAAAAGTTTTTAATCCAATCAGAAATATTAGAGCTATTAAAGTTACTCTCACTAAAAGCTCCACGAAAACGTTTGATGTTTTTCCAAACAAGAGTGGATGTGGAACGCGGAGAAAGGCTTTCACAAAAGGAAAGCCAACCCTTTTTTTTCTTATCTGAAAGTAATTTTTTAGCTTGAGCTGATACTTTTTGGAAGTTTAAAATATTTACTGTAGACATATTTGTGGAATATTGTTGTTCGGCTTGCTTGCGTTTCCTGATGATTGATGAGCAGTCAGCATCCCACCATGGAGGGGACGAGATATTACTGTGTGACGGCTTTTTTAGAGGAATACATTTAGTGGCTGATTCCTGCTGCTCCGACAATTCCATTAAAGAAGTTTGAGGGATTGGAATTTTGTAATTTTTTTGGAAAAGATTATCAAGTTTGTTCTTCACGTTAAACGGTAAATGAATGTCGTCGAATTTGCCAACTATATCTGAAATAGAAGACACAAGATTTTCAAGAAGGTTATCATTAGGTGATAGATTAGACTGAATAGCATGTCCATTTGGGAAACTTGAGGAAGGAGTTCTTGTGAGATTATTGTGCATTACCCTGTCATAACCTACTTGATTTGAAACTAGCTTAATTAAGTGGTTTTTGGAGACAGTCTTCCTATAAGACTGCAAAGAAGTGGTTGGGAGATTAGTTATTGACCGCTGGGACAGAGAGGAGTTTATTACGGGCGCTTGAGAAGCAGTAACATCTGAATATGGTCTCCTGACTGCTGGAAAGCGAGCAGAAGCCTCGAGATAGGATACACTTTCTTGAGATATAACTAATTTTATGGTTTTTTGTCTAGAGTGCTCTGGACAATTTTTATCAATAGCTATGTTTTTTGCTGAGCAAAACAAGCATGTCGGTGAGTCTGTGGTGCAACTATCTCCAGTGTGCTCTTGAGAGCATTTGAAACACCGAGGCCTTGATCTACATTGTGCTTTTACATGCCCAAAACGGCAGCACTTCAAGCACTGTATTGTAGGGAGAAGATATGTTTCTACAGGAATTGCGGTGTAAAAGCAATATACATGAGAAGGAAGCACTTGGCCTGAAAAAGTAAGAACAATAGTTTGGGTAGCTATCCACTTTGTTTCGTCACCCTTCTTCACTTTTCGATGCAGTCTTCTGGCCTTTATAATTTCTCCGCTGCCAGGAGGAAGTTCGGATTCACTAACAAGTTCCTCCATAGAAATATCAGTTGGAATACCTCTAATAACGCCCATTCTGGTTACATTAAAAGTTGGAATGACAGCAGATAGTTTGTATTTATCAAGGAATGGTGAGTCAATAAAATTATTTGCATCTGAAGCGGTTTTAAATGCAATGGAAACTCTGTTACGTCCTAGATTTGATATACTCTGTTTAGCAATATTTGATACCTTATTTTGTGATAGAATATGACCAATTTTAACAGGGCGAATTGTATATCCCGACGAGGGATCAGGTTCTGAGCGCTTAAGGTGAATCACGAAAGGACCCTTATCACTATCCACATACTTTTTTTTTCCATAAAATCAGGGTGGGTGTAAATATTTTGGTATGACGCCGATGGCGAATCTTCATGACCTACTTTTTTCTTCTGTACACCAATTGAATCAACTAAGAGTTTTCGTTTGACAGTGCCAGAATCACCGGGTTTGTCCGGTGGTTCTGTGTCTCCGCCATCTACCTCCATTATTGACACATAACTACTACATAAATTTACTACTTAAACTTACCAACTACACCTTAATGTTAAAGGACGAACACAAGAACAACACAATTATTAATAAGAAAGCTCAACACAATTAATTACAATAATATTACAATCGAAAAACTGCTTAAAATGAAAACACGTGTGACAACCAATCACTCTGAAATCAGAATCCAACATTACATTACTTTTAATAGATGATCCTTTCACTTTATTTATTTATTTCTCCATTTCTTGGCCTGCACGGTTTGTGCGTCAGCCTTATATCCAAGTATACAATCTTCGAATCTTCGTTAAAATTTCGATGTCGATCAACTGTACTAATGAACTGAACTGAAGATTTCCTGGACTAATGGCGACAAAACGAAAAGCACAATATTGGTACTTGAATTGAATTTGCCAATGACTGCACACTTTCAGGAGCACTTTCTGCATAATAAACTATCAATAACAAACATAAAAACTCGAAATATACACAGAAAATATAAAATTAAACAAAAACACTACAGTCACTTTTCGAGTTGGCGCCAAAAGTCCCGTTTACATTTTACAACATTGATAGCAGGGGGATCGGTGTTGCCAACTCACTAATTTCTTACCCCTATGATTGATTTAAAAGTCCCATGAAAACCAAAAGATTATAAAGTGACATTTTATAAATTATGCAGTTACCAAAATACCAAATTTCTGGAACTTTGTGTGTCTAAGTAGGAAACGTCAATGGGCGTATGTAGGTGAACAAAATTCTGAGTGTGCTAAGTTAGACACTCCGAATATCTAAGTTAGTTTTTGTCTGTGACATCACGTAACTTAGAATTATTCGCCATTTTGCCGACTACAACTCGTGCTATCATAACCAATCACAGCGATCAAACTAACATATTATTTTGTAATTTGTTACATAAACATTTAAATGATTTATCTATGGGGGCCAAAACAAAATTAAAAAAAATAACGAAGTTCTTTTACCCGGCTTACAGTAAACTGAACTGGCAGAAATCGTCACGTAAGGAAAAAGCGTGATAGCGATATAGGCGACCTTTCCCTCTTTCTCTATTACATACGGTTGTGTGTGCGTGTGTGTGTGTGTGCCTGTGTGTGTATGTGTATGTTCGTTCAAGTATCGTGATTCGAGCAGCAAGCTTTGCGCGCGGTCAGCTGTATTACCTCAATACTAAACTATATTATTTAAATATAATTTATAATTCACACTTTTAAATTAAAATTATAATAAACGACAATTTTTAATAAAATATTAAATGAAATTTATTGATTTAAAACCTCTATTTATATTTTTGACTTGAAAATATGAAAAAAAAATATAAATTAGAAAGAGTGTTAAATAAAAGTAGGCTGCACTTTTTGGCTAACCAAAAATACTAATAATATAATCAATATAAATCTTCATATTAAATCACGTTTAGAGTTCAAGAAAAATAACTTCATTCCTGACGGGGTCTCCCGACCGCACTTTTTTTTATCAATCAAAACACATTAAATAACAAAAAAAGATCTGGTTATCGCAATTTGAAAAACAAATTACAACTTACTGATGTAAGCTTAAACAATTTTTGTTTTGCCCAAACACGCCCAATGTATGTTTTGGAATGTAATCAACATAATTGTCGAATTTTAAATGAACAGGTTATTTTAAAACGAGCAATTGAATCTAGTGACGAGTTGTGCTACCTCTTTTGACCAACGCAACAACCCGACTCCAATACAGATAGAAAAATGCTAGGTGAGTGTTGTTCATTTTATATATATTATATAATTTAGCTTCCATGTCTACTTTTTCATCATTTCAAAATAGTTGAACACGACTAAAAGGCTTGCTCTTCTTAAGAACGTAATCACAGTATCCCGCGGCTTTGCCTGCGCGGTTGCGATTGACACGTAGTTGCACGTGATTCCCTTCCCCGCTACTCCGCCACGGCCTCTTACTAGAGTACCTCGTCTCTGCCACTATCGGACGCGCGGCGGGACGGTCGCGTACGAACTTGCCTGCCTATAGACGACCAACTTCAATATGTCGGATTTCCATGAGCTGTTTGCGTACAACTTTTGTTATGTCTCTCTGAAAAGAGTGGCAATTACGGCATACCCTCCGTTCCTGGGATAGATCTATGTCCAGCAGTGGACTATTAAAAACTGATGATAAAAACTTATTATTATTTTCCTTAAGGTCTCAAGTTAGAGAAATTTCTAAGTGCTTAATCAATTTATGGAATATGTTACCGATTGATGTAATCTTCTATAGAATTTTGATCTTAAAAACATATTCCGATTACCTAAAAAACATATCATTCGTCTAATACAGCAGCTCTCAGATATCTTCTCTTCCACCTTATCCATAGTCATATGAAATATAATCATCAATGAGAAATAGGAAAATACTGTGTCTAAAAGACAGTACATCCATTTGAATCACGCAAGAGTAAAATATACACGAGTAAAGATAACTTCATTGTTTTTACTGTGTGTTATTGACAGTAATGGTCCATTTACCAATTCATTTTATACTTATACTGAAATATAATGGTAGTTAATGAAATGGTAATTGATTACATTACATAAAATGTATGTAGTCTTATGCAAATAAATAATATTTTTTTACATAGATTTATGTATATATTTTATTATGTATGTACATACTACTAATTTCATTATAACTATGTTCTGGATTTTTGTTTTTGTCGCAATACTGCAATGTACGATGATATAAGATCATCCATTTTGTATCCCAGTGATGTTTCACATAGAATTTTTGTTCCCCGAAGGAAGTTACCCATCGTCATATGGAAGAAGGTATTACCGGAAGACCAGTTAGAAAGTTGAGAAAACGGGTGCGTTACTAATAAGTCCTGAAAAAATATTAAATGTGTAAAACATTAATTATGATCAGAAAAGTATTGATGACGTTTAAATACATACTCGACTTTGTGGATGAATAACACTGACGCCATTCTTATTGATACCTATGACGACCATTTCAGGATATGTTGGGTCAGAAGTTTGTTTAACTTCAAAAAAAGCAGTACCAAAAGTTGGTAATTGATAAATCTTCTTTAAGAAGTGTTCTTTAGCTTCATCTTCCGTCATATGTCCTTGTTTTAAATAAGCTGTTGTTATCGCAGATTTCCACTGCGAATTAGACTGAATCTTAGTCATATCCGATGGTATAAAATCTTCCAGCATTTGCGTAATCTGTGGCAAAACTGCCTGGTCACTGCCATATCTCACTCGATAAATGAGGGCCGCCAATTCGACTACATCTTGTTTGGATGTTTTGTGATATCCACGCAAATACTTTGGTAGCTCTTGGGGAAAGTAAAATATATAATCAGCATTTTTATCTTTACCGGGAATGGTATTAATCCACAATTTTTTCATGAAAAATATCTGATAATTCATTTGTACTTGCGACCCAGCTAAAATAAAAACAAAATAAGTATTTTCTTTATGTAGATTATATCAATTCTCTAGTCATGAAGTAACGGATATGTCTTCAGACATGTGTACATTAAAGTTAGGACATCAATTATTAATGATCACATAGAGCGGCCGTGTTTAAGCAAATACTCACCAGAACGTACAGGTCGAGACCTTTTCATCCATTCCACGAGCTCATGGACAAAATCAAAAAAATAGTAATTTTCAGGGACCGAAAATACTTTATCGGCTATTTTTACAAACAAACTAAAGCCATCGCTATTCTTCAAATTTAGTCGACCGGTAATTTGTTCACATAAATCTCTCGCTTTCGTAGAAGAATCTACTTCAAAAGCCTCATCGGTATCATCTGGAAAGTATACTTTATGATATATTTGCATACTTCTATGTTGAATAGCTTCAACCTCTACAACGTATGGGGGATACATTCTCGGTCCGTGTTTTTGAGTTTTAAAAACGCGTTTCAAGCATTCCTTAGCTATGGGATGTGGACGTGTCTTAAGATATTCCACTAATTCTTTAATTAATATTTGTCCACAGGCAAATACACCAGTTACAAGCCACATAAGTTCCCAACCCCTTTCTTCACTAAGCTGTATTCGGTTGTTAGTCAGCTGTTTCATTATTTGACAATACACTTCATCGCGCAAGCTGGGTTCAGTTAACGCCGATTTAAATATATCATCTGTGTATTCAGTAACTGACCTCGGTTTCGGGGCTGGCATATCTCCCATATATTTAAGAATTCCGTAAAAAGCTGTAATAGCATGCTTAGAAAGATTTTCATCGCCAATCAACTTCTGTAATAATGGTTTTTTTAATGGTTCGCGACTGTGGGTCCACAAATCACATAGAACTGATTTCTTAGCTGTATTTAAAGTTGAATGTTTCGATATGGTAACATTAATATCAGTGTTCTCTCTAAAGAATTCCTTTGCAAAATTTTCTAGTGTATGCATCCTCTTTCTTTGTATTGTAGTATAATTTGAAAGTTGTTTCTTATCATTAGTAACATTACTCTTTTTAAATTTTTCTAGAATTGCATTAGATGGCAACGACAGTGTAGGCAATATATATACCTGCTCGGTAGGAAATAATCCTTCTTGGCCGTTACAAATACCGTGACCCCAAGTAGAATTCATTAATGTTTCTCCAGTGCAATCATGTAACAGTGTAATAAGGTCACCTTTTTTGTATTGTAAGAATGACGCAGCATCACTGTAACCTTGAGAGTCTGTTTGTGCGATAACATAGGTAGAACGCCTTTTTAACCCATCAATGACATATATCATTAGTGAACTCAATTCGTTTGCGTCTACACTTTGAAAGACGAATTCTTCTTGTTGCACTGTCTTAATCGTTATGTTACCTACGTCACCGTACTCTTCATCATCATTGTAAGCAACATAAGTAATTTCAGGGTACGATATTTCAAGAAGTATGTGCTCCAACTGATCTACAATGTATATTCCAGTCCAGTTAACGGCTATAATAACAATATCCTTATTTATAGAATCTCCCTTCAACTTGAACGCTTCAAAAAATCTAGAGAATAGCATTGGCCATTTCAATTTTGCGAAAATCACAATATCTTCTTTGCACTGTAATGGATCAATTTTTGATTGTATACTTTGGGCCGATTCAAAAGCTTTTGTAACAAGATGTTCCCATTTAGTTAAAGCTACGTCATTGGATTTAATGAACTGATTAGGTATGTAATTAACGATAACTTTTCTAAGTATATTTGGATCTATGTGGGCACCATACTCAATGTAATGTTGCTGTGCTGCGAGCATGGCTAAATCTTTTTCCGAATTGCATCGATATTCACCAAACTTTACACCTTTAGCTACCTGGTGGTAGATCAGGTTTGTTGCTACTGGATCATCGGCAGGATTGTGCCAAGGAGTAAATACCTCTTTTCGGAAGAATAACCTCCAAGGTGCATTCCTTTCAGGTGTGCTCTTTTCTTTGGCAAACTGCTCGCACTGAGAGATAGCATCCATGATATGAACACCTTCATTTCCTAAAGACAGAACTACGTCATACAAAGTAATATATAATGAAAATCCAAAATAGTCAGTGAGCCCTATATTATCTGCTATTTGTTGACAAATCTCTTCTGACGTAGTTGCTGAATCAGACTCTATCGTCTTCATAGATTCATCCATCAGAGTAACTGTTAAAAGTACTGGTTTTTTCGTTTTCGTAGCTTGTAGCTCCAGCCAACTTGGTGGTTGGGATCTGGGACCATTTTTGAAAGTTCGTATGAGCCTTCCTTCACAATATGGCGCATAGCCTGGAGGTCCACCGCGTAAAAATGATCGAAGATACTTTACAAATCTTTCAGATGGTGGAAAACATCCAACGCATAGTGAGAGCAGTATCCAACCGCGGGCATGAGAAGATTTTGAGGGATTATTTGTGAGCTGTTTACACAACTGGCAAAAGATCTCATCACTGTAATAAAATATAGAAACGTGATTAACAGAATTTAGTACAATTTAGTTCTTTATCATAACTGATAAAAGTATTTAAAGGAATTAAGATGTCAATCAACTGTAATTCCTTGATCCCTTTGAAAATGTAGCAAAATATAACATAAATTACTCTTACCGCAATTCTTTTCGAATAATACCATGGCCAATTATGAAATGCAGTTTCTCTAGGTTAGTACTCCGTCTTGAATTTAACCAATTACTGTACATTTCATTTGTCGATTCATCGTTCATTATATTTCGCATAAAATCTTCATTTATTTTCGCACGTCTTTTTATCGATTTTTGTACAGTCCTTTGACTATTTTCAGGTTTTACAAGATGCTGAAGAAAAAGAAAAATTAGAGTATGATACAGTCATACGCCTTCATCTTTCAGAAAATCGTTGCGAAACCACATTAAAAAAAAATCGACTACTAACGATTTTTTGCGGTAAGACCAATTTTTAACGAGGGTAAACTCAACATAACTTGACATGGACTAGACATAGACTAGACTAACGTAAGATAGACTAGACATAATTTAGTGCTCTGTGATTTAATCAAGAATATTAACATTCAAAATTTAGCTCTATGTTAGTTTTTATGAATTACTTTATTCGCTTATAAAGACTAGAACACCTAATTTAATGTGGCTTTACGCTTAACTATTTTTAGTCATAAGTGCATAAAATGTGCTAATAACGTTTTTTTAAAATTCTAATACATTTTGAATACTTACTTCAAATTCTCTACTCTTTTGGAACGCTCGACCTATTGTACCCGTCAGCTTTGTCATGACAGGGACATTATCGATTGTGTTATCACCGTATTTTGGTTCAGATATGTCACCCATAAACCTTAGGATCGTAATCCATAGTGCTTGCGCTGCTACTTTATCCATTGGTAACGGTAAATCAAGAAGTGAAGTTTTCAGAGGTTTCCTAGAATACTGATGGCTGGTGCTTCCTAAAAAATATGTTGCTGCGAATTTTCTAAAACTGAACTGGTCGAATGGTTCCTCTTTAACTTCTACAGGGAGCGGTATTATATTAGCTATCAATGGTTTTTCTATCGATGTCTGTAAAAACAAATAGTAATGATTAATAATTGCACTTAATATATTAAAACCTTGTTAAAAATATAATATATTTTTCAACATAATGTTTAGGTGTTATAAAAACCGTACTGCAATATGTTGTATTCGTAGAGCTACTAATTATACGCTAGCTTATCATAAGGATTTTAATTTTATTCATTTAAGTTATAAGCTAAGTTTTTGCTAGCGATTTAAAATTCAAAATTTAAAATATAGCTTACCACTCCAAATCCAGCTCCCCGTACAGTTCCAGCAGGTGTAGTAGTATCCTTTAAAAAACCAAATACATCATCAACGTATCTATCGTCAATTGCATCAGTGTTTTGAACGTTATTTTCTAGCATCACATCTTTACCGATCCAAATTGATTTCATGAGATCCTCAAACTTTTTCTCGTAATTATTTTCAGCAGCTTTGATATCGTTATTTAATATTAACAACTCCTCTTTTTCATCTTGGAATTCAGCTAATTTAGTTCGAATTACATGACCTTTTTCGCAAACTAGCTTTCTAATTAAATATCCTCTGCAATGGGCCTGTAGGTTTTTGAAGAACTTTCGTAACTTTAGGAAGGTTCTCCTCAGTTCCCTTGATTTAATAACGGCTTGTAAACGCAGGTAGCCTCTTCTCAGAACAAGATATCGACTTCTGAATCCACGAGCTCGGAAATGTTTCTGTATGGTGATCGCAGCTGCACGCATTCGCAGATATTTTCTCCTCTGTATAAATCGTCGAATATTAGCTTGTGTTTTAATAACACTTCTCATTAAGACGGTATGTCTAAGCTCTTCAAGTATAGCATCGTGATGATCTTTCAGAAAAACTTTTGTGTGACCGAATTTATAATCGTCGTCTTTTAGTATTTCAGTGCATATTCTCTTCGCTGAATTCTTGCAATCAGATTTCTCTGCTGGTGGTACGCCTGATACGACGAGGCGGTAGCGATGAACGAATTCAAAGTAAGAATACCGAATTGGATAACCTGCCTGTCTTATTTTTGCTGTCTCCATTAGTCCAGCATATCGTAGCTGACGGACGCAAAGAGCACGATCAAAGATCTGAAAAATTATGCACTAATAATAAAAGAATATGTTTATTTTAGTTTTATATTCTGTCCATTGAAATTTCTTTCTATTAAGAATAGGTCGTATTAGTAAGAAATTTACGAGATTTGAACAAAGCAAAAACTACGTTCTTTTTATTTTAAATTGTAAAGAATAATAATGTTTAACAGTACATACCCTTGGCTTTTTTAATTCATTTGGTTTAATGCATCTTACAAAGAACGGATGGCAGGCGTATAACGTCTTCATGAGGGCATCTAAAGATGTCTTGAACTGGTGACTTAACGATAAAGTTTTTCTACTTCCGCTTTGAGATACAGTTTCTATTAGAAACAATTTTTTTAAGAATTGATTACTGGAGTCTAAAATCATTTCTTTTACATCGGAAGTCAACATGTCCCTATTCTTGTCGAGAAATCCTGTAAATATTTTTATGAAACAAATTAACAAATGTGAAATCAAAAACTCTTCTCAAATTGAAACATCATTTAGCATCTAACAAACCTTTAACTTCATAATATACGTCACCAGCAAAATGTCGTACACCAAATCGATGTTCTTGTGTAGATTTTGGAGTAACGTAACAATTTTTGTTGCTGTGGTTACTGTGAAGCTTCGACAGAAGTGTAATATCAGTGCCCTTAGGAAATCTCGATTCTTCATCAATAAGTGACAACAAATTCATTGGTTTTAGCCCGATCATATCCAAGTTGACCTGATTGTCAACATAATTAATATTCGTCCAAGTTATTCCTTCTTTTTCATATTGTTCTTGTTCAATCTTAAAGATGTGTCGAACAAAAAATTGTTGCAAATTTTCATTAGCGTAATTTATGCATAATTGCTCAAAACTATTCGACTCAAAATTTTCGAAACCGAAAATGTCTAATATACCAACCGATCCACTAGACAATTGCTCGCCTCTACACAATGTTTTGTCAATAGTTACTACTATGTAATCAAAAATATGTCCATAAATAGCTTTAACGAGCGCGTCTCTCCCATCTACGGCAGCTGATGCTGACAATGTAGAAATAACTTTATCTCCTTGAGCAATTAAAGTCTTTTTCGTTAAGGCATTACATAAATTAGCTTTACTTACCCCAAGAAGAGTTGCAATTCTACTCGCATTTATTACATCAGCTACTTCTGATGATTCAATGTTGTTTAAATTAAATGATTTAAATTTTAAATTACCTAAATGTAATATAGCGGCGAGGAGACTGAAAACTCCCCAAACCTCATTTTCTGGAAAATTGAGCACCTTGAACGCTGAACGTATATCGGTAAACTCTAGTGCGTCATTTCGACCATCACAAGTCAACATGTTACCGGAATTCAAATATCTATAATCCGACGGACGTCCTAACTCTAGTTTCTTTTTTTCGTCCGCCGACAAGCCCGTAACCAAGGAATAGAATATATGGTAGTTCCGCTCTCCTCTGTTTTGGAAAACTATTCGTGATCGTTCCAAAAGATACTGATCTATATTTCCTCCTTCTATGACTCCTTTCCGGTTAAAGTAAATATTTATGTACTTTCCAAACCTAGATGAATTATCATTCTTTACTGTTTTAGCATTACCAAATGCTTCTAAAATAGGATTAGTCTCTTGAATTTGTTGTTCAATCCATGAATGCTTTCCACTGGCTGCCGCTAGGTATTGCAGCAATAGTTTTGTGCTCTCAGTTTTCCCAGCTCCACTTTCGCCACTATAATTAACAAAAAAAAACAATAATTTCATTTCTGACATTCAGTTACAAACGATATTTAGAGAATCGATATTCGACATTATTGCATTTGAAATATTAAATTGCAAGACTGTACATATCAATTAAATTCAAGACTAGTGTTAAAACATTTTATCAAATCCATTAGTTCCATGTCTTGTATTCCAAGGTCCATTTGTGCGATGGGTCATCCGTTCGAAATAAACTGCATTCGAAACAGTGGCCTGTCGCGGAAGTGCCTGTCGGACACTGTGTAAGTCCTATTTCAATTATAATTAAGCCTTTGGAACAGATGACCGATCACTGACATGGGCTTTTGATTTTTAAGCATCGAACAAGTTTTCGACACTATATTTTTTACATTTTAACAAAGTAAATTACAGCACAAATAAATAGGTAATAAAATGATCTTATTTAATTCACGAGAACAAATCTAAATTCTGTAAGTCGTACTCTACGTTATATAGAAACCTGAACATAAACTAGTAGATGACGTGTCGACATAACGAGAAAGATAAATTAATCATGAAAAGTACCTTATTACAATACACTGATTAGAAGAAGTCTCCAGAAGCTCTGTGTACGCATTATTGCCAATTGCAAATATGTGAGGTGGAATGTCCCCTACTTCCCTCTCTTGATAAAAATGTATTTGATCCATTGTATAAATTGGCAATATTTCATAGGGATTTATTGCCACTAACATTGTACCAGTGTATGTCTGAAACACACATTCAATTCTGCTTAACGGAAAATGTTTTTTTTTAACAAATTAATTTACAGATTTGAAGCAATAAAGTAAATCGTAGCATAATTGCAACAATCACAACTATAAATGACCTATATAGAAAAACAATAATACATTTTTGAACTGGATGCCATGAACAAATAAACTTACATATATCAGCTGCCGATTATAGCGTATGTGAAGATTCCGCAGAATAGTATGTTCCTGCAGTTCCCCAAGTGTGATCATATCTTCAACACTGTCAACAGATGTGGCATGCAAGGGCTTAATAACATTATTCAATGATGTTGTGAAGATTTTGCCACTGTCATCTTGAACTTGTATTAGATCACCACAACTGTTAAGTATTTTAACAGCAATTGGAATATCAAATTCTGAATTACCTTCTGGTTTGAGCCAAACTAGATCCTAGAAAAAGTGAAGTACTTGTGCTCTTATCAAAAAATCGTAAACACATGGAATTCCATAAAAAAATTGCAATTCAAATATGTTAATGAAAACAGAAATTACTTACTGAGAGTTGTATTCTATCAGCCATTTTGAAAAAATTTTTGAGATTCTACTCACAGAATTTTTAATGTTTTCTCAATTTATAACACATACATATTGGCAACATAACATTACAATGAATACTGAAAACTGTTTATCAATGTTCTAGATTATTTATCATAATTGTATAGATAATAACTCACTTATCACAAAATATTTCAAGATAGTACTTTATAACCTTTTCTTCAGAGTATATATAAAGTATGTATGTCATGATTAGTTTTATATATATTTGATAAATAATCAGTATACTTTAAGTAACTTTGTCACATCTATATGATTCAAAAAATAAAAGAATAATATAAAGATTAGTAAATACAATTTATTTAAAAATAATTCAGCATTACAAACAACTTAAGCTATTGATGATTCTAAGTTACTTTTTCTTTTCTTCCTTCTCTTTTTTGTCTGCTTTTACCTTTTCCTCAGTCTTCTTATCATCTTTATCATCTTTTTTCTCTTTTTTGTCTTTAGCGTCTTCTTTCTTGCCCTCTTCTGCATCTCTGTTTGTTATCTTATTATTAATAAGGTTATGCAATGCTATTATAGACCTGACAAGTGCAGCTAAATATACCACAAGAGACTGATCATTAGTCTTGATGTAAAGATTATCAATAAAGTTATCACTAGCAATATCAGGTAATAAGTTGAAGATATCTTGCAACTGATATATAATTTGATGGTTCATGGGTAAAGATCCCCGTCCAACTTGAAAGAGGTAATCACGGATTTCACATAGTTGTGAAAAAAGACCACGAAGGCCGAGTAACTGATTAGTAATGCGCTGCGAAAGACTACCAACAGTTGTATCTTTTATATCTCTGAGTAAATGTTCTACTCCAACTTCTTCAGCTTCTTCGGCACCTATTTCACTAGGGACATGTTCAAATGTCCTCGTTGTAGGACTGCCATCATCATGAACTTCTTCAACTGCCCGGTACGCTTCCGTGGGCAGTCCAAGATCTCTTGGCTCGGCATCAATAATGACCAGAACAGAATTAGGACAATAACGCCTAATCAATTCATTTATTGCCACATCATTTTGGTGAAGTTTTGGACCAGTATGATACCAGCCTACCACCTTTTCTCGAGCATTGACCTTTTTGAACATACCATACATGTTTTCCAAGTAATCATGGTCCAGAAACCAAACAGATTTGTCCTTATCATCTTCATCAAATGGCACTAGAATGTTAACAAGAAAATTTATTAATATTTTATCTAGCTATAACTATGAACTAAAAGTTTCACTAAGGGGCTAAGTATTTACTTTAAATTTCATAATAGGAAAGTACCCTGGATTCAATCCCAGATGCAGGTACTACATTTAGTAATTGAAATTTGGAGAAAAACGTCATTAAGAAACCTATATGTTTGAGAAATAAAAGTATTATAGCACCATGTGAGGTCCGCTAACCAGCCATGGAGTAGTACGGCGGACTCTTCCAGCTGCAAAACCCCCTTAGGAACTGAGAGCCCTGAGCTCAATTCTTTATAAGCAAAGAATTAGTATAAAGGTTTGTAATTTTTATACAAAATATGGATAAAAAATAGTAACAATGTCCTCTTATTAATTCTTACAACTTAAGTTACTAGTTGATACAAACCTGCAAAGCTATTCGAGACATCCAAAACTCCCTTAGCTCTCCAGCAACCTAATAGTACTCCAACTACTCGCTTTTGATTGCCAATTTTGCCCATTCGGTTAAAATGGTCCACAACACTTAACAGTACTAAAGGATGAACCACGACTTTCGTAGTTACTACTTCTTGACTCGGCATTTTTTTAAGTAAAGTTCACTGTTGTATATATAAATATATATGCGCTAAAACTTGATCAACAATATTTTAGAACAAATTAAGTGAAATTAATATATTTTGTGGTAATATTACATTTCAACAAATCATTCAGAATGAAACAAAATATGACAGTCACTAAAAAAAAAACAAAATTGTCTATGAAACACACAGATTCTCAGATGACTTTACAAATATGTTTATAGAAAGTGTCGCGAACGGGTCTAATTATTATCTACAATTTTTTTTACTTGCTATATCACGGGTCGTGTGATTTTGTTACATATTGTATAGTAATAAGAAAAATGTGCAATCATGTTCCTGGGTGAATGAATATTAAAAGGACTTTGTCGAATATTGTAAGATTTCTCCAAATAATTAGAAAAAACAATTGTCGTTGAGAAAACTGCAAATATTAAGCACGAGGGGAGTAAATATGTCACGGAATGAAAGAGTGGAGGCTGTCTGTCAGAAAAAGCCAACTGACTAAGTTAAGGGCCGAACCGGATATTTTGAGAGAAGATCGAGAGATTTTATTTATTATACACATCGTTGATGCCATACACTAGTGTTGGTAACGACCCAAGAGCAAAACTCGTCCGACTCCATTCCTATGACATCTCAGACGTCAGTCTAAGCGAAATTAATATGGCTCTCAAATAGCTTAAGAATTGCAATGCGCCGGATGAACAGCAGAGCTTCTGAAACCGGTTGGAAAACCGCCAAACCGCCCGTGCGGTGCGATTGTGTTAAATAAATATCACCTACAACTTACAAAGACTTATAGCTGCGACACGCACGTAACTAAATGTTTTCGATAATAATTTGAAAAATGTCACATCCCTATTCAGTATTCAATTTATTAAACCCACTTTTAAACTTTTAAGCGCCACCTCGAAAAATGGCGGTAGTGTTGTATTGAATTTTGCAATTATAATATATACTGTGTATATTTTAAAAATTTATTTTTAATATTAATAATTTATTACGCAGCACGTGCTCGTAAAAGTGTACATTGATTAGAAAATTGAAGTCTAAAATTATACTTTTCGTTTTTTTCTCCATCAGTCTAGCGAATCTTTAGTGAAAGACAATAACCATTTTACTGTTGATCGAAAATTAATATATAACTCAACATTGACAAAAATGGCATGGTAGGTAATTGCCGGGATCAAAAAAGAAGGAGAAGAAACTCACAGTAAACTAAACTTACAGTAATATTATGTCTGTTGGTCCAACTAAGAAGTGGCTTTACTAAGTTACTGATAAAGCGACAATATTTTCTCATTTATTATAAACATTTCGTTAGTCCGTCGTTATACTTAGACCCGATTTCACCGATTGCTTTGGAAACCAAGTTTAATAAAACCGCGTTTTGCTTCACTGAGTTCAAATGTATCATTTGATCTCGGTTTTCGTCTGACTGATTTCACAAACTACATTTTGATCGCGTTTAGAAAAACGAAGTTTACATGAAATATCGTCACAATCTAAAACAAAAAGACGATTTATTTCGTATTTTGCGACATCAAACAGCCTGTTTTTATGCTTAGGTTACATAGGTACGCAAACAATAAATAATACGATTTAAAAATAATTTTTTTGTTCAGATAGTTGTGCAATTGTGCAATATTTTTTATTCCAAAAAATATTTCGAAGATATGTGAAGTCTGCCAACCAGCATAGGAGCAGCGTGGCGGATTCTTCCTAGCTCCAAAACCCTCTCAGAAATGAGAGGAGGCCTGTGCTCAGTAGTGGGACATTTATAGGCTGAAACTTTACTTTTTTTTTTGAAAACGAAGTTTTCGCGTTTAGTTTCAACGGTGAAATCCGCCCTTAATGGTTCGATAATAATTAGCTATTGTTCGTTTTTAATTTTAACACTGAGGGCAGCTATTTTAATACAGCAGCACACATTTCGTTTGTTCGTCATTCGTTCCTGATTATTCGATAATAATTAGTATTTGCTCGTTTTCGATTTATTTTTTAAAAAACAATTATTAAAATGTTGGTCTTCAGCACTAATGGCATTTTTCTCTGTGTCGACATTTACGACACCCACGAGATGAAATGGGGTGGTAGATTCTCTTAGGCCACTATTCTCCTAAGCCGCAATACTAATTAGCTATTATTAGTTTAAATTTTTTTTATAAACAATTATTTTTCTTTCTTTTTCATAAATTGGCATCTTTTTCTTTTCCTAATACGTTGGAGCTTCCCATTGTATATTCGATTAATTATAGGATGGGAAATTTATTTTTAATTAGTTAATTAATTATAGTCGCGAATGCACAATAGCTCTCGACACTGATAAACGCATTTTTATTTGAACTTGTTTGCTGCCGTAAGAACACTAAAATGTCTGTAGTAAAATGCAGAAAGCGTTGCTTCTTGATACGGCCCATATCGTTCGCCGAAAAATACATACCTAATTAATTCTCGCTAACGACTCACATTAAGAAACCGACTAGATAAAATTCATGTATTGATTTTATGGCTAGAGGTTTGTTTGACTACAATACTGCCAATTTTTTTATATTTTCACTAGAAAAATGTAAACACCTTAAATATTTGTTTTCTTAGAAAAGGGACTTTTATAAAGAAAACATTGGAATTTTTTTAAACACTATCAGTGCCCGTACTTTTTCAGAAATATATGATAGTACAGAACTACTGCGTCTACGATTGAGGCTTTTGATTGCTTTCACGACAATAATACTGTTTTTTAATTTTTGCTTTTCCAAGATATGAGTGAACGTAGTAAATAAACCCGTAAAAAATCATTGGATCACCTGGTATAAAAAGGAGCTGTAAAATTAAAAGAACGCTATATTATAATTATAAATCATTCCATGGTAATAATAACCACGTCCACGGATAAAATAATTAATAACAGAAACCTCCCTTCATCTAATACCATTAACTTCAGTTCACACTTTTTGCTATATTTCGTTAATTTTTAGATAAGGGTTCCAAAATTTCTGTGAATTTGACGAAAACATTTTTGTGAATCGGTCTATTATGATTTTCTCACTAACTCTACACTCTATAGTATGATGGGAGTGGCACTTCTTCTCTCGTAAAAGTCAAAGTCAATTTCAAGAGTAAATATAGATATTTTTTTTTAATTTCCCTTCGATCGGCTTTTACGTCAACCACGGGATGCTATTGGGTGGTGTAGATTCTCTTAAGTCGCCACCACACGGTAATAGCTAATTATTGTCGAACAATTAAGAACAACTGATGAACTAACGCATTGTTTATAACAAGTTATAAAATATTGATGTATCATCGGCAACTTTAGGACAGCCTTTAGAAATACTATAATCCACAGATGAAATAGTTAAGTTTAGCATAGATAGAATACCTCTTTGATAGAATTCTGAGAAGGTGAGAAGTGAGAATATAACCCTAGGTTATATTATGTAAAAAGCTATTCATTCATTTCTTAATTTATTAAAGTACAACAATGTCGCAAAGAACTCTCACTTTTGTCACGGGCAATGTAAAAAAGTTGGAAGAGATAAAGGCTATCCTAGGTAATAATTTTCCTTTTGAGGTTCAAAGCCTCAAACTAGATCTACCAGAATTGCAGGGTGAAATTGATGAGGTCTCAATTAAAAAATGTCAAGAAGCTGCGCGTCGCTTAAAAAAACCTGTAGTCGTTGAAGACACGAGTTTGTGTTTTAACGCATTAAAGGGATTGCCAGGACCTTACATTAAGTGGTTTTTAGAAAAATTGGAGCCAGAAGGTCTGCCGCAACTTTTGACGGGCTGGGATGACAAGTCTGCTGAAGCAGTTTGCACCTTTGCCTATTGTTCGTGTTCCAGTGGAAATCAGGATGTAATATTATTTCAAGGAAAAACTACTGGGGAAATTGTTTCTCCAAGAGGAACACGTGATTTTGGTTGGGATTGTATATTTCAACCTGTAGGCTACAACTTGACGTATGCTGAAATGCCTAAAGAGGAGAAAAACAAAATATCACATAGATATAAAGCTCTTAACAAACTAAAGACATTTTTTATAGAAAATTGCCAAGAACTTTGAGATAAGTATTTTTAACAGTGCTTACAATTTAACATGACAAGATTTAAGCTTCAGCATGCAGGAGAAATTTCTAAACTACGGAGTTGCTTTTCATGACATGGAGTTAGTCCATTAATTTAATTTTATTTTAAGTTTAAGCATTATTTAAAGTGACAATGCTGCCATATATATGTATGTTGTAATTGGACTATAATAGATCTAACTTACTTACATAGATTAATAAATTTTGTATTAGAGACTAGTTTGCTTTCTGTGAAATCTTTTAATGTACCTACGTGTCAGGTGAGGCAGGAAAGACTTTTCGCTACCCCACTATAGTTGTATGAATAAGGCTAAAAACAGTCCCATTGTAAGGATATGTATTTTAATGAAATATCCAGAATTGGACATAATCCATGATAAAATCGTCTCATTCAAGAAAAATCTACTTTATATTAATGTAATAAGTCATAAACAATTGAGTGTGAATACCTATATATTGTTTGTTTAAAGTAAGTTTGTGTTGAGCAAAGCCTGGATTCTTAATATTACTAAAATATATTGAGTAGGATTCCCCCAATTAGAAAGTTAATTTTGCCATAATTCTTATTACTTTAAATAAACTTTTGTCACAGCTTTTGGAATGGCAATCAGTACATATATTGTATAAAATATACCACATATCCTATTTTTGTAAACTTGTCATTCTGTTTTGTGATTAAATAAATAAATATAATGACCCTAAGCATATAAATCAATTAGTAAAGAAATGTTTTAGACAAAATTCACTTGATGTCATTGAATTGTGTTTTTGCAACCTGGACCTTAATTTAAGAAACAAATTATGGCAGGATACTGAGAGAATATAACATATAAACTATGGTTTAACAGACTTCCAAAGCTTGAATGAAGCAATGATGAGCAATGAAGCATTGCCATAATTTTGGGGAATATGTGCAAAAACATGTGCAGCTGTAATACAAAGCTAAAGTTTATCCACCAATTATAGATTTATTATAGTATCCAAAAAATATAAGAAATGCTGTTGTACATACAAACTACTATTAAAAATCATTATAAGCACTAAATCAGCCAATTATGTGGATATTTGATTGTGTTAGTGATTAGAGGTAGTTTTAAATAATTCTATTAAAAAACAAAAATAAACATTTAAATATTGCGTATTTAAACAATGTCTTTGGGATATTATTTATATAACAACAACAAACAACTAACAACTCGTATTTGAGTCACATTGCAATTAATGTAAGTAAATTATGAGGACTGTATGGCTGAGTACCTTACTTCTATGCCCATAGTCCTGGGTTTGAATCCCAGCCTTAGCCAACATTTGTGCATAAATACAAGTATATGTCAGTAAAACACACAATACAACAGAACTTTTTCAATAAAAAAAGGTATTTTTATTTATGTATTTCTTGTATGATATACAGGAAATATATGATTTAGATACAGTGGTATTTATTGAAATGTTTATATTTATGCAGAACATATACATCTTGCCTGATGATCTTTGTACTATATATAGAATTACTCTTAAATTCCATATAGTATATATCTACTTCAAATTAGTTGACTTTTGGGATCTCTTCTCTTATCATATTCCATTTAATTTCAAGGCAATTCTAAGCCTCTTTTCAATCTTAAGAGATGCATTTTATCCCGCAACACAGCATGGCAACCACTGGCTTGGTGGAGAGGAAGGGAAAAAGATTAGGTAGAAAATATATAGGGGGTTAGGGAATGCTACTATCTTGGAAGGAGTAGACAGCAGTAGCTTAGGAGGCCAGGGTCGCTGACCCGGTACTCTACGTTTTCGTTGATCTGAGTTTTACAAACGTATTTTTTTTTAAATATACCTCCACCTAAGGAGGATCCTCTAACGTATAAGAAACAGGTAAAAGAAACTTACACGTATACTGTTTTTGTATCTAAATGATAAAATCAAAGTCAAAAAACATGAATAAACTAGCTAACCTTTGCGAATATTTCGCAGTTTCATGAATATGTGATCATGAACAGATGGCGCCACCTTTTTCAAAGAATGTAAACAACTCCAACCGACAGCTGTCGTGCATGTTAGTTATATAGATTGTCAACAGATGGCTCTTATAATTTTTTTTTTTAACGAAAACATTACTCGTAATATCGATACAGTTTTAAGGAAGATATTTCATATTGACAAAAAAATCTTTGAGAAATGATAGATAGATTTTTAAATAACCTGGCACTGTATTTGGCGTATGAGGACTATGAGAAAGTCTTCGGTTTAGTCAAAGGTCGGTAATGCTATAGCCCCTTCAGCTGTACCAAATCGTCTGTCAGTGGATAGAAGTGCTGAAGTGTTTTAATAACAAGACTACAATATGTCTATACGAATGTAAAGCTAAAAGACGGTAACGATCCAACTGATGTTATTTCACCGTAACACTTAGCCGCTGCTTTTGATGACATTTTCAAGCTGCTTGACTAGAAAGAGATCTTGAGAGAAATGTTAACTTCAAGTTTAGTTCAACTAGCATTTAACTTCAAACTTAAAAAGAACTGTGAATTTTATCTACCGTTTATTAAGATATTAAGAGATAAAGCTGCCATGATCTAAAATAGTAACGACCAAAATGCAAATTAAAGCTACGCGTAATACGTCCATCCGCATAACCCCTAATTTTTACAATTTCTCAATAAAGATCGCCGAATTCACCGTAATCGATCCGCCTCTATGGTCTTCAAAAAAGACCCAAAATGGACAACAGTGACTTTGGGCCTATGCTAAGGACGTTGACTTACGAATGTTGTATTGCTTTCAGCCCAAAACAGCAATTTTGGCGATTCAACTAACCCTTCAAATGCAAATTGACCTTGTCGCTGAAGATGTCAAAATCGTCCCCCATCCCCAACCCGCTTAGTTTGCGTCTCGTTGACTCTCAAAATAGTTGGACTGTTTTGATATACCCGTTACATAATTTTGTAAGTAAAATTTATTATTATTTTATGGTATTCTCGTGTGGTTCAAATATTTATGAATACACATAGTTATATAAAAAAAAACTTATAAAAGATATATTAAACGCATATTGCAATCAATTATTGTTATTAACTACTATTAATTTTATATTTTGATACCGTGACAAACAAACAAAATTGTAAAATGTACAATGCTTTAAAGATTCTTAAAACTGAAAAATATAAATGCCAAGGAATGGCATTCATCGAAGTTTTGACGACATATTATTCAATAGACAAAAATCATAAATCAAACACTGTTACTTGCGATTGATGGCATTTGGTTAATCTCCATCTTTTTGATTAATCTCCAATCATAAACATGACGCTTGTACATATCAAAATCTTTAACACATTGTACATTTTACAATTCTGTTGATGTAAAAGACGAACGATCACGATATAAAAATATATTTTATAAAAAACTAATTATGTTAAATGTCTTTTAACGTATTTCATATTACTATAGAACTAGAAGGTGAATACTTATCTTCACAAAATTCGTACAGCCATATTTCACACGAAATTAATAAAAAAAAAAACATTTACGATAATAGCTTACGATAAATTCCGACAATCATGCGTCTGTTGCGCTGTTAAAAAAGAAACAAACAAATTTATATGCATAATAGCTGATGACCGCGACTTTGTCCGCGTGATAATAGATTTTTTAAATATCCCGTAAGAAATATTTGATTTTCCGGGGTTTAAAGTATCCTATGTCCGTCTCTATAATGCAAGTTATCTCTGTGCCAAAACTCGTCAAGATCGGTTCAGTTGTTGAACCGAGAAAAGATAAAAAACAGACAGAGGGTCAGAGAGTTACTTTCGCACTTGTAATATTATAGTATACTAGCTGATGCCCGCGACTTCGTCCGCGTGGAAATAGGTTTTTTAATATCCCGTGGGAACTAATTGATTTGCCGAGATAAAAGTATCCTATGTTCGTCTCCAGGATGCAAACTATCGCTGTGCCAAAATTTGTCAAGATCGGTTCAGCGGTTGAATCGTGAAAAGGTAACAAACAGACATGGGAACAGAAAATTACTAAATCCGACCCGGTAGGTGGCGCTGTGATCGTGTGGCTGTAATGTTTCATACTTACACATACCGGATACGTCATCCGCAACGGACAGGACAACGTCTGGTCAGCTTGGAAAAAAAAATAGCTTTATCTACAGCAAAATAGTTTCAGGTGTTTTTATATACAATACTTAAAACTAGTTATTTTAAGTAAAATAATCGATTAAAACTAAACAAAGAAACATTTACATCATTCTGAACTCTAGTTGTGATACCTAACATTTAAAAAACGTTTCTCAACCCTAATATATTTCTGTATCGTTGGTGTGTTATAAGAATAAATATCACTCCCTGAAACTATTTCTAAGCCATTAATATTGTGTAAGAACTGAACCCGTGACCCACTACGACAATCGGCCCGTCGAATTTTCGACGATAACAATTTTGAACACGTATTATCAAACTGACAAAAGTATTATAACAAACATTGTTAATTAATACTTGCGATCTTTAATCGAAGGAATGGCATTTATATTTTTCAGTTTTAAGAATCTTTAAAGCATTGTACATTTTACAATTTTGTTTGTTTGTCACGGTATCAAAATATAAAATTAATAGAAGTTAATAACAATAATTGATTGCAATATGCGTTTAATATATCTTTTATAGTTTTTTTTATATAACTATGTGTATTCATAAATATTTGAACCACACGAGAATACCATAAAATAATAATAAATTTTACTTACAAAATTATGTAACGGGTATATCAAAACAGTCCAACTATTTTGAGAGTCAACGAGACGCAAACAAAGCGGGTTGGGGATGGGGGACGATTTTGACATCTTCAGCGACAAGGTCAATTTGCATTTGAAGGGTTAGTTGAATCGCCAAAATTGCTGTTTTGGGCTGAAAGCAATACAACATTCGTAAGTCAACGTCCTTTGCATAGGCCCAAAGTCACTGTTGTCCATTTTGGGTCTTTTTTGAAGACCATAGAGGCGGATCGATTACGGTGAATTCGGCGATCTTTATTGAGAAATTGTAAAAATTAGGGGTTATGCGGATGGACGTATTACGCGTGGCTTTAATTTGCATTTTGGTCGTTACTATTTTAGATCATGGCAGCTTTATCTCTTAATATCTTAATAAACGGTAGATAAAATTCACAGTTCTTTTTAAGTTTGAAGTTAAATGCTAGTTGAACTAAACTTGAAGTTAACATTTCTCTCAAGATCTCTTTCTAGTCAAGCAGCTTGAAAATGTCATCAAAAGCAGCGGCTAAGTGTTACGGTGAAATAACATCAGTTGGATCGTTACCGTCTTTTAGCTTTACATTCGTATAGACATATTGTAGTCTTGTTATTAAAACACTTCAGCACTTCTATCCACTGACAGACGATTTGGTACAGCTGAAGGGGCTATAGCATTACCGACCTTTGACTAAACCGAAGACTTTCTCATAGTCCTCATACGCCAAATACAGTGCCAGGTTATTTAAAAATCTATCTATCATTTCTCAAAGATTTTTTTGTCAATATGAAATATCTTCCTTAAAACTGTATCGATATTACGAGTAGTTTTCGTTAAAAAAAAAATTATAAGAGCCATCTGTTGACAATCTATATAACTAACATGCACGACAGCTGTCGGTTGGAGTTGTTTACATTCTTTGAAAAAGGTGGCGCCATCTGTTCATGATCACATATTCATGAAACTGCGAAATATTCGCAAAGGTTAGCTAGTTTATTCATGTTTTTTGACTTTGATTTTATCATTTAGATACAAAAACAGTATACGTGTAAGTTTCTTTTACCTGTTTCTTATACGTTAGAGGATCCTCCTTAGGTGGAGGTATATTTAAAAAAAAATACGTTTGTAAAACTCAGATCAACGAAAACGTAGAGTACCGGGTCAGCGACCCTGGCCTCCTAAGCTACTGCTGTCTACTCCTTCCAAGATAGTAGCATTCCCTAACCCCCTATATATTTTCTACCTAATCTTTTTCCCTTCCTCTCCACCAAGCCAGTGGTTGCCATGCTGTGTTGCGGGATAAAATGCATCTCTTAAGATTGAAAAGAGGCTTAGAATTGCCTTGAAATTAAATGGAATATGATAAGAGAAGAGATCCCAAAAGTCAACTAATTTGAAGTAGATATATACTATATGGAATTTAAGAGTAATTCTATATATAGTACAAAGATCATCAGGCAAGATGTATATGTTCTGCATAAATATAAACATTTCAATAAATACCACTGTATCTAAATCATATATTTCCTGTATATCATACAAGAAATACATAAATAAAAATACCTTTTTTTATTGAAAAAGTTCTGTTGTATTGTGTGTTTTACTGACATATACTTGTATTTATGCACAAATGTTGGCTAAGGCTGGGATTCAAACCCAGGACTATGGGCATAGAAGTAAGGTACTCAGCCATACAGTCCTCATAATTTACTTACATTAATTGCAATGTGACTCAAATACGAGTTGTTAGTTGTTTGTTGTTGTTATATAAATAATATCCCAAAGACATTGTTTAAATACGCAATATTTAAATGTTTATTTTTGTTTTTTAATAGAATTATTTAAAACTACCTCTAATCACTAACACAATCAAATATCCACATAATTGGCTGATTTAGTGCTTATAATGATTTTTAATAGTAGTTTGTATGTACAACAGCATTTCTTATATTTTTTGGATACTATAATAAATCTATAATTGGTGGATAAACTTTAGCTTTGTATTACAGCTGCACATGTTTTTGCACATATTCCCCAAAATTATGGCAATGCTTCATTGCTCATCATTGCTTCATTCAAGCTTTGGAAGTCTGTTAAACCATAGTTTATATGTTATATTCTCTCAGTATCCTGCCATAATTTGTTTCTTAAATTAAGGTCCAGGTTGCAAAAACACAATTCAATGACATCAAGTGAATTTTGTCTAAAACATTTCTTTACTAATTGATTTATATGCTTAGGGTCATTATATTTATTTATTTAATCACAAAACAGAATGACAAGTTTACAAAAATAGGATATGTGGTATATTTTATACAATATATGTACTGATTGCCATTCCAAAAGCTGTGACAAAAATTAAATTTGTCTGTGTCATGCCAGTATGAATTTAACGCGAGAAAATTTTCGTACTATGATTTTTTATGACTTTCGGTGTCATTTAAGTCAACAAGAAAGTTATGACAGACTTCGATTGGCCTTTCACGATAAAGCCCCTTCTCGGGCCACTTTATAATTGGTTTAATGAGTTTAAACGTGGTCGCACCAATCTCAACGATACTCTGCGTGAGGGACGGCCTTCTACGGCGACGACTGAAGATAACATCAGTGTTGTGCGGTGTATGATAGAGACTGATCCAAGAGTAACCTATCAGCAGATTCGGACAAGCTTAGGCATCGGTACGAGTCAAGTGCACTAAATCCTCCACAGACATTTAGCCGTTAGGAAGCTTTGTGCCCGGTGGATATCTCATTATTTGACCGAGGCCCAAAAACTCCGTCGTCTTGATTGGTGCCGTGAAATGATACAAAGATTTAACGGAGGTGACTCAAAAGTTCGATATACTTACGGGCGACGAAAGCTGGATTTATTGCTATGATCCGGAAACCAAAAGACAATCTGCTCAGTGGGTGTTTCCTTCCGAGGAGTTGCCAACAAAATTGAAGAGAGGTCGAAGAGTATGAAAAAAAATTTGGTGGCCTCATTCTTCGGAAGGACCGGTCATTATCGGACAATTGTTTTAGAAGATCAAAAGTCAGTTACTGCAGAGTACTAACAAATGTTTGCCACTTGTCTTGGAAAAAGTTCGAGAGAAACGACCTCGCAGTAGGATCCTCCTTCACCACGACAACGCCTCCTCGCACACGGTCGGGCGAACGATCGACTATTTGGCGTCGTCAGACGTGGAATTGCTGGGTCACCCGCCATATAGCCCCGATCTCGAACCTTGCGATTTTTATTTATTCCCGAAAATAAAAGAAAAACTTCGAGGAAAACATTTTATGGACGCCAAGGAAGCAGTGGCTGCGTTCCAGAAGGCTATCGAAGAGACCCCTAAGGACGAGTGGGCAAAGTGCTTTTCTCGGTGGTTCTATCGAATTCAGCGATGTATTGTCGTGAATGGAAACTATTTTGGAAAGATATAATAAAAATAATAACTTGCCAGTTTGCTCAATTTTTGATTTTCTAAGAACTTTCAGTGTCACTCTCGTATAACAGGGTAGTAACCTATGAGTTTTAAGCAAATTCTTATTTTTATATTATTATATATAATAATATATTAATATATATATATATATATATATATATATATATATATATATATATATATATATATATATAATTTATATATTCTGGTATCAACAGTGGCAAATTACTAACTCAGTGACGATTTATGTTATGACTAAAGCTCCAATCAGAGCCGACCAGTGGCTATCCCGTCCCACTTATCCACTTGCGAAATGTATTTTGAACAAATTCGATACATGCGGCTTCTATGGGGCTGTTCTGTATTGTCTCATATCAGAAATAGGCTAAATTCACAATGTGTACGTGCTAAGGAGCAATGGTACAATAGGTACAATAAACACACGTAAACTTTTTACTTCTAAAATATTATAGGAGTACCTATACGCAATTAATTAAACACCATTGCATAAACGAATTTCCCTTTATTAACACGTTTACTTGTTTTAGTTATTACCAGTAGTCTTAACGTATTAATAATTGATTATGTATATGAAATAATACAAAGTCAAACAATAAAGTACGGATTTCTTATATACGAGTGAATTACTTTTTGAAGAGCGGATATCGGGTGCAATATATGGTTCTAAGTTAGAGTTATTATAATTTTTATAATACCAGTCTTTATCATCAGCATTTTTTGTTCTAGAACTTGTAATATATGTGTCAGTAAATCGTGTTTTAGCTTCCCTGTTATTGACAGGTGTGTAGTGATCATTTATTTCAGAATGCTCCAAATTTGGTAAATTTACTTTTGTAATAGTAGCTGGTCTTTTACCACGTTCTCGTTTTTCTAGCTCTTCATTACTTGGTATTAAAACGGCTGAAAGAGCTGTAGGTTGAGTTTCAATGTCTTTTTTCGTTGGTGGTTTTAACGTTACAGGTACAGAAAAAGAAATCGGGTGGGTAGTCGACTCCATCCATGCTTGTACCGACATATCGTTGCTTGTATCTGTTGTTATTATGGTTTCCTTCTCTGTAGCCTGAGTTACAGTCAAATTAGACTCTATTAGATGATACCTGCTCAGTTTTTTTGGATTACTTTTTTGTTCGTCTATGTTTTTAGTCCTATTGTAAATTATATTGGTATCGTTATTAGTGTTTACGTAAGCTTCTAGTTCACGAATTTCACTTTGGGATTTTGTATGCGTTGTACTGTTTTGACCCGTATTTGCTGGTGAATTTTTTTTTACTACGGCATAGCTTTTATCGGTAAGCTCCATATTCTGAAAATTCGTAGAATCATGCGTAATAATAGAATGTTGTGTGCTGTCAGACACTTCTATTGCAGGATTTGGTATTGGCATAAACCCACCATCGGTTGTTGGAAGCATAGGTGTAAACCCACCAGTTTCAAATTGTGGTGCCTCAGGTTGAAGTGATTGAAATTTGGTAAACTGATGAGGTTTTCGTTTTTCAAGCCAATCTATTTTACGACCAGTGCTCAAGAATTTACCTATGTTTATGGAAGGAAGAGGCATACCAAAAAAAGTAAACCCTCTCGTCGACTCATTTACTGTTGTTGCTGGCCTTGAAATCGTTGTGTTTTTGTAATTTGTATTTAAATAAGGTTTTCTCGGTGTACTTATTTGGGCTTGGTCATTATTTTTTGTGAAATTATTATAATTACTCACGCCATCGATAATAGTTTCATTAAAGGGGTAATCGACATAGTCATCGTAAAAATATTCAGATTCTTCCGGAGTTGGTCGAGTGTTAATTTTATTGGCCTGGAAGTTGTTCTTGTCTTGTGTTATATAGCCGTTGAATTTGTCCAGTGATGAAAAAACTTGCGAGGTACCTAAATTTGGAAGTAAGGCTTCGTTTTCGTGCGTGATACACAATCTTTCATGATCGTTTGGTATTGGTGCATTAAGACAGTCGGTCCGGGAAAACGGCATTCCTTTGACATACGTTCCATCAGCACATCTTGGTCCAATGGAAGTCGATTCTAATAACCAAGATTTCAGCCAAATTGCGGCACAGTTACAAATAAGAGGATTGCCTGAAATAAAAAAATAAAAATTATTGTTACTAAATATAAGTCAAAATAAAAATTAAGTATCTGTAACATAATTATCTTACCGTCTAAATCCAAAATTGCAATATTGTTTCTTAGTTTTTCGAATTGTCTTTCTGCCACAGAAGTTAATTTATTATGGCGTAATGAAAGAACTTTAAGTCGTGGCATAGTATCAAATGGTTGTCCGCTGATATGACATATATGATTGTTATCAAGATTCAATTCTACCAGCCATTCCATATAATGAAATGATTCGCCAGTAATTTTCATCAATTTATTGAAACTTAAGTCTAAAACTTCCAAAGAAAATAACTGTCTTATGCCAGAATTTTCTAAATTGCCTAGTTGGTTATTACTCACGTTTAAATATTGTACCAGAGGCGTGTTTTCAAAAGCACGCATTGATATAAATTGAAGACGATTACCCTGTAGTTCTATTACCTTCAGTTTTGGTAAATTTGTGAAAACACGGTCGGGGATGTCAATAATGTGATTTCTGCTGAGATAGACAGACAATATATTTGGAAGATTAGCTATAGCTAAGGTATGAATGATTTCTATTTTATTGTTGTCTAAGTCAATTGTTTCAAGATTTTTAAGGTCTCTGAAGCTGCCACTGTGTATGTCAATAATTTTGTTGTAAGGTAGTTTAATCTCCTTAAGATTTTGTATGCTACTAAGTACACTACCGTCAAAATGTTTTATATGATTATAGCTCGCATCTAGTAATCTTAATTTTGGTAACCCGTTCAGTGTAATAGGAAGCTCATGAAGATTATTCGACGATAAATTTAAAATTTCTACGTCTAATCCTCTGTCGACTATATTTGGACTAATACTTTTCAATTTATTCTTATTTAAATCTAGTACAGATAATTCAGGATTATCTTGGATGATCATAAAATCGAAGTGTTCTACATTATTTCCGCGTAGATTTATTTGTTTCAGATAAACAAGTCGGCTGAAACTTTTCAAGTGGACAGAAATAATTTGATTAAAACCTAAATCTAAGATTTCTAAACGACTTAAATCACTAAAAGTTGTAATGTCAATTTGTCTTAATCCATTACGTTTCATATAAAGCCTACGTAGATTATGGAGTGCTTTGAAACTTCCATCAGGGATTCTTTGTATTCCATTATTTGAAATGTCTAATGTCCTTAGTGATGGAAGATCTAAATCGGGAGACGGAGGTACAGGTAAGTTAGTTATTTGATTCCTTTGTAAATTCAATTGTTCCAGGCCTCTAGGCAATCCAGGTATAAATTCAATCAATTTATTAGAACTCGCGTCCAGTTCGTAAAGTTTTGCTAAATTTCTAAATGTTGCTGGATGTATAGAAACAAGCGCATTACCTGATATATTTATGTACTCTAATAAAGGTGTTTCGATAAAAGTTATTGGATCAATTACTGTTAATTTGTTATTACTAAGATTAATTCTCCTTAGTGATGGCAGGTTGTACAGTAATTTAGGTTGCAGACGTTGGAAGAAATTGTTCGACAAATCTAAACCCTTCAAAGTTGGCAGATTCCAAAATGGTCCTTCGTTCACATCGCCTAGAGAATTTTTACTTAAATGTAACTCTCGCAGAGCTGGCATTGCTACAAATGCATCTCCTTCTATGAATTTTATGCTGTTTCTATTTAAATGTAATCGCTCTAAGTTTGGGTGTCCTCTTAGGGCACCTCTAGGAATTTCTTGAAGTAAATTGTCACTCATATCCAAAAACTTCAATCGCGGCAGTGCGTCGAGTAAAGCTCTAAATTCAGATATATACATAATTTTATTTCCAATAAGACTCAGTTCTTCGACTCCACTGCTTGATTGTTGTAAAAATGACTCAGGGTGTATTCTTATGATTTTGTTATAATTTAAATCAACGATTCGTAATTTAGGTACTCTGTGGAATGCACCATGGTGAATAATATTTATATTATTATGCGACAAGTTTATAGTCTCTAGCATTGTCTGATCTACAAAAGCGCCCTCGCTTAAATTGTTTATTTGATTATAACTGAGATCTAATAAAGTTAGCATTGATAAATCCCTGATAGCTCTGCCAACCATGTTTGCATCAGAAATTTCGTTATTACTAAACGACAGCTGCTTTAAATTGGGAAGTCGAGATAGAGCTCTCATATGTATATCTGTTATACCACAATCTGTAATTTCTAATTTTTGTAATGTGGGTAAGTTATAGAAAGCCCTTTCTTCGAGAGTGCGTAAATTTCCGTTTCCGTGTATATACAATCTTTCAAGATTAGGCAAATTTGCGAATGTGTTTCCGCTAACGACACTTAAATTTTCAGACTGTATATTAACATATTTGAGTCTCGGCATGTTCATGAATGACGGAATCCTTTTTAAACTATCTGACTGAATAGTAATGGCTTGTAAATTCTGTAATTTTGTCAAACTCTCCGCTGGGATACTTTTCAATTCATTTTCTACAATAAATATCTCAACTAAATTCATCTCCTGTTTCTCCAGCCATGCTCCCGAGACGCGCTCTAATGCATTGTGACGCAACATTAATCTTTGAATTTTCACATTTTGAAAGATTTTCCCGGGTAATGATGGTAGGTAATTATTTTCAATTATAAGTTCGTCTATGGGGTTTTTCACAAACTCTCCGATTTTCTGTACACCTTTTAAAACTTGTTGCAAGTCACTGTGTGTGCACCTGGAATAAACCAAAAAAACATGCTTTAGAAATATGCTCTGTACTATCGAAGGACCGCGGCTTGGCATGCAAGATATTTATTTTACTGAAAAACAAATGAATAAGCTGTGCCATATGGATGTATATTGCACGTCTGCCTGGGTATTGAAGGATAGTGTATTTATAAAATGACTTGTAGTAATCACTTTCCACAAGTCCACGTTGATTTCTCAATAGTGTGAAAGCGTTTACTACGAAGAATTAGCGAATGGTGGTGTCGAACTACAACAGCGGTATGAAATAGTAATATGGACGGCTCGTAACAAAGAGTTTTCCGAAACTTGTGTATGATTGGTTTCGTTGGCTTGGCCACTAAGATGGTGTCCGGCTCACCACCTCTCATGGTGGCCCAAATAATATCAGAGACAAGTCAAAATTTCTTTATTAAATTTAGGCTTGTTTAAAGCTTTTAATACGTTAAAATCTACCACCGGTTCGAAAAATATGAACTCTGTGGTATTTTCGTTTAAGAAAATTCTACAACAATTTGTAATGTGATCATAGTCACATCGTTTATTGCTTCAGATTGTTAACAATGACAAAAAGTCAAAATGTGTGTGGCCATTTTTATTGTATGAGTTTCTGTTCTAAACCAAAAATTCACAAAAAATTCACCAATTTTTTTTTAATGTTTAATGTCATTGAATAGACTTAAGCGAATAGATTGCTTTTAATTTGTCTTTCGGAAGATTCTAGTATCGGCATCGAATTTTGTTGTAACCATAGGCGAAATGTCTTGACGTATGGCCTCCAAATATTCTTTACCGATGTTGTTTTTATACACAAAATCTTTAATTGCCTAAATGACACACGTCAGCGGAGTCATAGACAAGTTTGGAAATGTCTTAAAGTGGCCTCGATAATAACATTTTTCAAGCTACCGAAGAAGACAAGTATTGTAAATGTGGTTTTTCTAGGTCGGTAAATCTTAGAGCGGTTTTTCATTGTTATTCATTGTTAATCACAAATAAAAATCATAAGCATCTATATCTAAAGAAATTAATTGAGATAATTTTATCATTTACTGCTTTTCCCTGACTGCAGTGACAATGCTCTGGATCATCCCAACCATTATATCAGAAGCGAAAGAGTTGTGTCAGGTTTGTACTCGTAGCAAGTGGAAAGACGTGGTTTCTCTCTACCCCAATGGGAACAAAGCGTGACACTATCATCAGCATCATCATTTCAGTCTAACACTACTGAACCTAGGCCTCCCCCATGGATTGCCAATAAAGTATGTAGCTCTCACTTAGGGGCATTTTGTCATAGTTGCCACACTGGGCAGGCGGGTTGGCAACTGCAGTTTATTTATTCAGATGTTTCAGGAATATGCTGCTGCCCAAATCCTGGTTTTTATTATCCCTCTGTCGACTTTTACGACACCCACGAGATGATATGGGGTAGATTCCTATCCTGCTAAAGATGTTTGCGAGGCTGGATTTGGATTCTATAATTCATAAAATTTAATCAAAAATGCATGGCAAATATTCAAGATACTGTAAGCTCGTTTTTTCGTGAATTAAAAAACAAATAATTAAAAGATGAAAGTCGCCGGGGTTAACTTCTCTGTCTTTAGGGCGTCAGACATCTTAGTCCCCGTGACCATGGATGCTGAAAAACGCTTGAAACATCGGAATTCTAGTTAAAAATTAAACGCGATAAAATCCATAAAACAGTAACTGCAAAAACCCCCTTCTCTGTTTTACTATATGAACAGATAAAGCATTTCAGTCAAAAAAGCTTACCATATCTGAATATCGTCGTGTCGAATTGTACATATACAGGGAAGAATCATTTCTGGGACAGGACATATTGAAATTACTTCTGACACTGTTAAAGTAAAGACTAAAGTTAACCATAAGAGAGTCTTTTTTGATTTGGAATCCATTCCTTAATTGCTTCCGAGACAGTCATTGTAGCATTATCTTCCTATAGATTAACAAAGGATGTTACACCTGAAAACAAAGACAGAAATGTTTTTATTTCAAATTTAACTACATCGCAAATTTTAACTTCCGACTCTTTACATGTACTGCCTACTAAGCATTTTAGGTAAGTTAACGTGACAAACGAGCACTCAGTTCGTCTTTTGGTAATTATGAGTCACTCAATATGAATATCTTCCACGACTCCTTTTTAAACTTTAAAAATAAAATATTTCGATTTTATTTTAGCATAATAACTGTGTAATGTTCTGTACGCCTAATTTTGAAACTATGTGTGATGTGACTGTACTTGAAAAATTAAACAAGTGAACATTGCGGCCCATAGTCATCTGATCATGATGATGTCCTATTGACCTACTTTTGAGCACGCCGATAACTTCCGAATACTCTCGGAAGTTATGAACAGAGCAGGACATATTATAGTGCCACAAATGTACGCGCAAACATAGAGGCACTCAATCGTCCCAAGCCGCGCCCGAATAATTGCTCATGCGACGAGATCGGCGGTAGGAAGCAGCGTTAAAGACGCCGCTTTACGGAGATAATCACAACACAGCCAGACCCGAAAACCAACGGCTGGATTACGAGCCCAGGACCCGCAGCGAAATAGTTAGGTACTCCAACCACTAAGCCACTCGGTAGCGGTGTTAGAAGTATGTTCTTTGGTTCTCTTCAGTTACCTTACGAAACCCAGCAGCTTATGTTTGTACTATTTACGTGCCAACCAGTGATGGATTCAGGCCCGCGAGTCTCGGGCCTAGGGCGGCAATATTTAAGGGACGCATATACGAGTAGATCAATATTAAGTGGCTTCGATCTTTTATATATTTAAAAGATGTTTCAAGAGTAGAATTATTTTGTTAGAGTTCTAAGTATTCACTTAAACTACTAAATATGTTTTTATAATTAATTTTTTTCTTCTTCTATCTTCTATTTATCATATATATAAATAAAAATCAATTGCCGCATGTATGAAAGATCATCACTTGAGAACGGCTCGATCGATTTGGCTGGTTTTTTTTGTTGTGTTCGCATGAAAGAAAAATGTTGGAAAACCACCGGAAAAGTAGGAAAATTGGATGGTATTTATCTTTTAAAATGTTAATAAAAAATGATGTTCAGTCTGACATTTCTGCTGTCACATGTTTTCAGTACTTAATATTTTTGCTAAACGCACTTCTCATTTTCTCCATTAGTAAATTGCGCCCGTGCGAAGCCGGGCCGGTCGCTAGTTAGAGATAAAGAAGTGCCTTTTGTTACAATGGACTTAAGGCGCTTTATAGCATTGGGCCTGGGATGCTTTGTTGCGTTGGACCTAAAGCGCTTTAATGCAATGGGCATAGGGTTCTTTATCGCATGTGGCCTGGGGCGCCATCTAACTTAAATTCGCTTCTGGTTTCGACCCATTTACGTTTAACAGTCAAATAGATCTTTCCGGAATGTCTATTTTTAATCTTTTTTTTTAATCGCACATGTTAGCACCAATGGGGAGATAAGAGTAAACAGAGTACTGATTAGTGCAACTTTATAACAAGTCTACGTATAATACTATTGCGTCAAGGACCGACAAACACCTTTAAAACAATAAAATCTTGGAACAATGGTCCAGCAGAACGCTACGGTACGTTGCACTTTCACTGTTTTTCTATTGTTCCTTTTATTGTACTTTATGAAATCTACGTTGTTATTTTTGATGTTACGTAAAGAAACCAAAAATTGGATTGTTTTCGTACAGCAACTGATGTCAGTCATTGCTCAAAATTCACCACTTTTGCTATTGACCCCGGATTTAGAGTTGGCAAACTTTGCAGTATGTTCTCAAAGTATGCCGTTGTACATCCCTTAATTCACTTATTCTAATAGTCGCCACTTATACAGTATTAAGAATGACCTCGTAAAAAATATTAAAAATGTGTAAATGGTTATTATTGGGCACTTAAAAAAGTAACAGCCTATAAATGTCCCACTGCTAAAAACAAGTTTCCTCTCATATCTGAGAGGGTTTTAGAGCCGAAAAGAGTTCGACACTCTGCTCCAATGTGGGTTGGCGGATTTCCTATGACCTCGAAATATGTTTTGTTCCCCAGACGTGCAGGTTTCCTCACAATTTTTTTTCTTCACCGCTAAGGACGTGGTAAACAATTTTAAAGATGCCGGCACGGGGGATCGAACTCAGATCACTCGCGTACTGTGAAATTTAAGGAGAGCGCCTGGTCTCTGAGCTACTTTTGTGCACTAAGCATTCCAAAATTCGAAAATCTGGTATGTTCAGCTGTTCAGCAATTACTAAATATTCAAGTTTAGTAATAAAATCGAACAATGGGAAAACTTTTGATCTATTATAAATACTGTATACAAGTAAAGTAAACAGACCGGTGAAGGGCATCCTCCCTTCTTGGGAAAGGCCTATGTCCCGTGGACTATTAACAGACTGATGATTAAAAAAAACAAGGATGAGTTCACACGCGGTAGAAGTAAAAAACCTTCAGTAAACTAACTTCGAGAGAATGAGACAAATGCAAAGTATCAGGTGTAGGAAAATTGTAGTGTTTATTTATTATAATATTGTTACTAAGTTCGAAATAAATATCATTTTTTTTTGTTACCAAGTTCAAAATTAATTTACATTATTTCCTACATATATATCTACATATTATACATACCCAAGTTTTAAATTTCTGCAAATGACACGAGTGGTTTATGGTAGCTAAAATATGAAATAAATGCTTTGGTTTGGATTTGATCAATATATCTTTGAATCGATCGCGTCAATACTGTTTTTGATCTCGCTGTTGAACTATTGAGAGCAAAATCCACCAAGAAATCGAAGATTTGGACGAATTCGAAATATAAATATTAGGTCCTTAGATATGAAATTGGAGTTTTTTCGTACTGGCCACTTTGATCAGAAATATATCCTATTTGGTTAAGAATTCCAAATTCAAATTTATAAATCCATTTAGCTGGTATATTTGAGTTTCGAACAGTCATTCATTAGTTTTGATCTTATTAGTTTTTTCTGTGCCGTCGCTCATCTCGCACAATGGAAAACTTGAAATATCGCTTTTTACGAGTACGAATTTTACCGTGGCTGGTGTCGCAAAAGAAAACATGGTAAGTTTCCGGTTTCAACGTTTTCGTTCTGGAAATTTCGACCTTCAGAACAAGCCCCGCGGACGGCCGGAAACCAAAGTGGTTAATGAAGAATAAAGGGCTATTGTGGAAGCGGATCCATCGCAAACCACCTCAGAGTTAGCTGCAGGCTTCGCTGTGAGTGATAAAACTATTTCAATCCACTTGAAGCACACAGGGAAAGTAAAAAAGCTTGAACGGTGGGTACCTCATGAATTGAGTGAAGCAAACCAGGAAATACGCGCCGACTGCTTCGTTACTTTGTTAAATCGGCACAATAATGAAGGGATTTTAAATGGGATCATTAGCCGTGATAAAAAGTGGATCTTGTATGATAATCGGAAGCGCTCGTTGCAATGGCTGAACCCTGAAGAACCAGCCAAATCCTGCCCGAATCGAAAATTTACTCAGAAAAAGTTACTTGTGAGTGTTTGGTGGACTAGTGCCGGTGTCGTTCACTACAACTTTCTAAAATATGGTGAAACGTTTACGGCAGATATGTATTCTCGGGTACTGCAAACCATGGTGGAAGAACTAGCTGCTAAACAACCGAGGCTGCACAATCGCTCTAGGCCACTGCTGCTTCAGGAAAACGCTAAACCACACACCGCACAACAAACGGCCGCTAAACTAGATGAGCTGCAAATGGAATATCTGCGACATCCACCGTACTCTTTGGACCTTGCTCCAACAGATTACCATTTTTTTCGGAATTTGGATAACTTCTTACAAAGAAAAAAATTCATCTGCGATGTGGCAGTCCAAGGCGCCTTGAGAGTTTATTGATTCTCGTCCCCATGTTTTTTTAGTAAAGGGATCAATGAACTACCTACGAGATGGCAAAAGTGCATAGATAATTTCATTTGTAAGGACTTAATATAATAGGAAACACTGTATACTGTATTCTATCTCATTCTTTCCCAGCCTAAATAATACAGATGTATATGTTTGAATCTTTTTAGTGTCGCTTTTTCGCTTCATCATCATTTCATCGAGTTTTAAATCACAACGATTCTAAAGAATTTTTCACTTCTACATGACTTATATAAAAAGTTTACTATGTATTATGCTTGAAATGAGTTTCTCTAACTTTCAACGAGCTAAGCTTCCTACGTAAATCAATGATGTAAATTACTCTTGGAGAAGTGGGGACAGAACGTAACCTGTAAGCAGCCAGCGAAACGGGTGATCATTACGGTACAGTTGCGTTATACACTTATCTTTAACATGGCTCTAACTGTCGCAAGCATCGTCATCGCGTAGTAAGAATGCCATCTGTAAAATTGCTAACCGTCTCTCACCCACACTTAAGTTTTTTTATGCATTTTTATTCTCAACGACACTTTTTCAGTCCAAATAATCGCGAATTGGCTGGCACTTTTGCAATTAAAAGTGGATTTATATAGCACGGGAATCGGGGATCTTATAATAGAAGTAGAAGCTTAACTAGTCCTAAATGGATCAAAATATCAATCTCTCTGTATCAAAATTTGTTAATTGTAATGTTTTTTTAGTGAAAAAAAAACACAAGCATTAACACAATAAGTATATTTAAAAGTATTACAAAACTTAAAAATTGCGGGATCCAAGTTCGTCAAACAGACACATTTTCTTGCCTTTTTTCTGTAAAGTTATTTTTTAAATCATCCATAGCTGAACAAGATTTGCTACTTCACAAATAGGAATCATACTTTCATTTTCCACTTACTACAGAACCCTTATCAATAATAAATTGAGGTTGTGGAAAACATTTTACATTTTTTTTTTATTTTTATAGAAGAGGCAAACGAGCAAGCGGCTCACCTGATGGTAAGTGATCACCGCCCATGCACATCTACAATACCAGAGGAATAGCAAATTTTTGCTTACAAACGTCGGGGCCACTGTAAATCGAAATCCCCGTATCATTGATACTGCTGATACGGCGGTAGTTACACCCCGGTTGTAGAAAAGATAATTCTGGTTGTAGAAATTGGCTTGGGCAATAGTGGTCGCGTCGTCAGGGTCCTCGAGGACGTGCCTCGGTCTCCTTTTTCCGCGGGTCGAGTTTTGGTGTATCGCGAGGGGGTTGTAAGTGGCGGCACTGACAACCAGTGGGTTGGGGTGCGTGGCGGCCGAGTCGAAGTATCGGCGAGAGGCCAACTTTAGATATTGGGCTATGGTAGGAAGCCCTAAATCGATATGAAGGTTAGCATTACGCACGAACCACGGTGCTCCCGTGGCTTTACGCATGAATCGATTTTGTATTACCTGAAGTCGGTGAATTTGACGCGGGGAGGCATGCGCAAATACGGGGCTTGCGTATGTCATAATTGGCCGTATACAGGCTTTGTAAAGTGTAATTTTATTACGTAGGGACATTTTGCTATTTTTATTTAGTAACGGATGTAATCGACCGAGGACGAACGCCGCTCGGTTCCTTACTCGGTTAATATGTGGACCGAAGCTGAGTCTCGAGTCTAATAGGACGCCTAAGTATTTGACTGTCTTTTCCCAGGGGATTGGATGATCGAATAACTCTATGGTGGGGAGATGCTGCGTTATGCGCCGCGAGAAGTACATGGCTGCACTTTTGATTGGGTTGACCTCGATCCTCCATTTCCGAAACCAGTTCTCGAGGGTTCGGGCTGCGGATTGGAGGCGTTTAGAGATAGTGTCTGGATTACGTCCAGACACATATAGGCAGGTATCATCTGCGAAGAGGGCGAGTTCGACGCCGCTGGTGTGCGGTATGTCGTTCGTGAAAAGGGTGTAGAGCACGGGACCTAGGACTGAGCCTTGTGGTACGCCGGCTAGGATGGGATGTGATTCGGATCGCACCCCCTCGACGCGGTAGCGGAAGGTTCGACTGCGTAAGAAATCTCGTCTGATGAGTACGAGGCGATCTGGCACACCGAGTCCATATAACTTGTATATGAGCCCGTTGTGCCAGACCTTGTCGAACGCTTTCGCCACGTCGAAGAAGAGCGCTCCGGTATGAAGCCCGCGTATGAAGCGGGATTGAATGTGCTTCGTTATGCGGTGCACCTGCTGGGTACATGAGTGTTTGGCACGGAATCCAAACTGCTCGTGGATGGGGATCCCTCGAGACTGCATGAAGTCTCTTAAGCGGGCGACGTAGACTAGTGATAGGCTGAAATGAAATGAAGTGTTAGATCAGATATCGATAGGTGCAGATTAATAAGTGCTTCTGTGTTTACACAAATACTATAGTAAATTTTCGGTAGGTGAAAATTTCTACATATTTTTAACCAGAATCGAATATATATATATATATATATATCTCCTTTTATATATGTTCCTAGTTTGTTATGTATCTGCGCCGGTGATTTTATGTTAATATTTACAAAATACGACTAAAAATAGGACTTATATTACTGCTGCAGGAATCCGTCTAAGTATAGCAGCATAACTGGCCCTGTGGAGGTCCCCTCAACAGGACCAGTTAAGCTACCATGGAGCGGTAGTGTGCAAACATTACTGTGTACAGTCTGAAGAGCACTGACAGCTAGCTTGGCATATGAGACTTAAGAAGTAAAATCTCTGGGGGACTAGCGCATTGTGGTGCAACACAGAAATGTTCTGGGTGACAGAGCATTTGTTATGGGCAAAAGTTGCACTTACAATCAGGTGACGTTTTCCTCGTCTAGTCCCTATCTCTTACGTATTGATGTATTCTTTCTCCAATGATCATATGGTTGCAACTTAACACTTTGTGTCTATGTAGGTTTATTTTATTTATAAACTATGGAACAAATAATGAGGCTAATAAGTGTACTGTGCGCAGAAATTAACAGAAGTTCCATTCTTCTGTAAACAAAAATGAAGCTATGTTAATATTTTTAATAATTTTCTTGTATCTTATACAAAGGAACTAAGTGGCTTATTATTTATTGCACTGAAGACTAAATATAAACAATGACTGAGTAACTCCGATTAGTGTCATAACAATGTATTTGAAAGCTATAGTAGTGCACTCGCGCATGTTATAGATCATTATCGAGAACTGCAATTGCCGGTGCAGTTTCAAAAGAAAACGTTACGATTACGAAAAACAATGAGCATTGATATTGAGAGCCATCATCTCTTACCGTAGTAACGTCACCGTAGTAGAGTTCGGGGAAGGTTTAAAATATATGCATTTGGAATTATACATACGTAGAAAACATAACACACGCATATGTATTACTAAACGCCCATAATTTTTTCATATATTGTTAAATTTCCGTATTAAAAAGAAAGATGCAAATATTTAAAAAATTACTTTACTTTTCAATTTAGGTGTAGGTACCTAATTTGAAAAATCAATTAAGATTTAACAAACATTCATAAGAAAAGTAACGTCTCGTTATTGACAATATTATGTTAAAAAGTTTCTTCTTTAAACGGTAAGAAAGTTAAATGAAAGGAACCAATGCGGTAAATTTTTTTGTAATTGTAATAACTATAAATTGTATTCAAGATTGGTCAGAGCCACAGTATAATTATCCTTCCCCTGTATCAGAGCTGTATTCCGAATGAAATCTAATTAAAAATTTGAGTCGAGTATTTTATTACGTAAACATTATAGCGACGTTCGCGAAAGAGCTATACAAGTTTTATTTTTATCAGAAAACGTGTCTGAGAAATATTGTTATTTAATAATAGTGTAATATCAAATCAATTTAATTTTGCTGTTACAAACCCCTAGTTCGTAAGTCGAAGAACAGATTTGAAAATAAATCAGTAAATCGATCAAATAAAATTTTCACCACTAGTCTTTACAGAAAGACATGTCATTAGAGAGAGAGACAGATTTTATTAATAGAATTATTTTTATATCTACTTTCATCTAAAACAATAACAAACATAATGTATAGGTTATAAATATGTAGTGTAATTATTGTGTCTAATCATTTAGCCGTGTGGTAGCGGCTTAAGAGATTTTACCGCCCCATCTCATCCCGTGGGTGTCGTAAAAGTCCACTGAGGGAAAATTAAAACCAGAAGATGGGCAGCAGCATCATTCTGGAACATCTGAATAAGAAACTGCTCTTGCCAATCCGAATGCCAGGCGTGGCAACTATGGCAACATCCCCCCAAAATGGAGAGCTTTTGTGGCAATCTTCTGGGGAGGCAATCAGTGGACTAGTGATAGGCTGAAATGATGATGATGATCATTTAGCCCCTGCATTAAAAGACCACGTCAAAAGACGTCTACCGACGAGCTTGTATGAAAACACTGATATAAGTAGAAGAAACAAAAGATGTTTTGTATAGATGAAACCTTTTTAGCAATAAGTATATAAATATTTCTTTTTGTTATAGTTACATAAACTTTTATCTTGAAATTAACATAGATTATAGCAATTTAATATGATTATTATTGTAACAATGGTACAAGAACTGATTTTGTAATATTTCTAAAGATTGTGGGGTTAATTATTTAACTTCTAAATTCTAAGAGAACAGAATCGCGGGCCGTTTGTAACAAGTTTAAAAAATTTAAAAGTACTTAGTCGATAATAGTTGCAGAGATAAAGTTAATTATTATCTGGCAACCTGTTTTAATATGGTACATATTAAACTTATTTTTTATATAGGCATGGGCAATCTCTTCCATTTACTATTAGCTCAGTTCAATTCAAGAAATATTAAATAAAATGAGTGAAGTCTAGAATAATATGTATTTCAGATTTAACTAATAGTGTTTAACATTCATAGGAGATAATTCTTTAAAGCGTTAATCTTTAATTTTTAAATAAATGACAATCAACCAATACTTACGTAAACTTTCCTAATGTGTATATTTAGAGATTTCTGATTTGGAAATATTTGAAATGAACTACAAATTACTGTAAAGTGTGAGCAACGGCGGAAGCCTTTTTCTGTTTTTTGTATAAATAACGTAGGTAATAAACTTGTACACTTTGAAAGGGCCCTTGGACAAGCGATGCTTTTAGTAGACAAACACCAACTGGGATGTAAAGTAAATTTTGCATGCAAACGTCAGACATTCGGTTCATGGTTCGATGCGCACCAAGAAACTTATCTTTCACCATTGTGGCGCGTGCCAGCACATATAGTCTGCTGTAAGAACGCAGATATGTAATTCGGTAGAAAACAAAATGTCCTAAAACAAATTTTCGGGTACGCTGAATAATTATGTAATGTATAAATTATATAATAAATAATAATAAAAAATATTTCAAGTAACATTTTGTTAGTAATACAAACTTATTTTATATGTTAGTTCTTAACCTGAACTTATCATTATTTAAGATGCGAGTCATCGCTATTCCGCTAGAAATAGCGTAGCAACGACTCACATATCTGCAGTCGAACCTGCTACCAATCATCTTTAGGATGCCGTTGGTACCACCAGTCTGCGCACAATCGAGCCTCATGTTTTCCGCATGTGGCATAAAAGCAGACAACTCGCGCCGCCGCAAACATCCCCGATGCACTACGAAAACGAGGCAACCCAATCAGCACCCTTAACGAATTGTTATATTGAACACGGATCACTTGCGTCTTTTGTTAACGGGTAGACAGCCTTAAGCTTGTTGAATTTGTCGAGCCAATAAAAAAAAACTCGCTAAGAGTATTGCTGATATCATCCTCCAAACAGATCTAAGCCACGGCGATATCGTACTTTTAACAACCAGATGATGCTACTTGCGCGATATGTGGTGCTATAAGTAATAAGGCTGCATCCGATAGAACATTTAAGCGATTAGATCGGACGAAAACTACAATTTTCCAGAGTTGATAATTAATTATCTGTGTGCTACACTTTTCCCCAAATATTGGCATCGAACTCAGAACTTACGACGGTCGTCAATAATGATAGTAGTATTTATGAAGTACACTCGGCGTCAAAAAAATCGCATATCCGAAAAAAATAATTTAAATACTATTTTAACACAACAGGCCAATGGCAATGTTGTGGTTTGAGGGTATCATTCGAAAGGTAATTTCATTAGCTTTCAGGAATTTTAATTGAATTTTACTTTTATAACGAGACGAAAGAGAAATTAAAGAAAAAGACAGGGTATGCACAAATTTGTAAATTAATAATTTAAAAAAAAACTTAATAAATACACAAAAAGTTCTTAAAACCTAGTGTTACCCCCCCCCCCCCCCCCCCTGCCTTGATAACGGCTTCCATGCGATCTTTCATGGACCTTACAAGGATCGCAACAGCCTCTTGGGGTATTTGTTCCCACTCTTCAAGTACCGCATCTTGGAGCTCTTGAAGAGTGGCTGGAGCTGGATCTCGAGCTCGCACGCGCCGTTTTAGGTCATCCCAGAGATGTTCTATTGGGTTAAGGTCTGGACTTCGTGCTGGCCAATGCATAACAGGGATATCGACCTCCTGTAAATAATCCCGTACAATAGCCGCGGTGTGGCAACGAGCATTATCATGCATTAACATGAATCCATCACCGACATAACCAGCATACGGGGCCACATGTTCCTCCAGGATTTCAGTAATGTACCGACCAGCATTTAATGACCCTTGCCCACGGCCACCCCGAGTCCGGGAAACGCACACAAGTTCCGTTTTCCCGTCGACGGAAATGCCGCCCCAAAACATACACGAGCCACCCCCGTATTCGACGGATTCTTCGAAGCAGGGTTGTGTGAACCTCTCCCCCTGTCTTCTGTAGACCCTTCTACGTCTGTCATTGCAGAAGAGACAGACCCTCGTCTCATCAGAGAAGAGTACGGTCCGCCACTGTTCTAGAGTCCACTCGCAATGATTGCGAGCAAACTCTAGGCGATCTCTGCGATGCTGTGCAGTAAGTTTTGGACCTTTAGCAGGTCTATGGGCTGTTAAACTCTTTTCGTGTAACCTTCTTCATATCGTAGAAACACTCACAGATGTTCTCCGAGTTGATCGAAGCTGTTGTTGCAACTCAACAGCATTTGTAAAACGGTTTCGTAAAGATGTCGTAACGATGAAACGGTCATCTCTTTCTGATGTGCACCGTTTTCTTCCAGATCCCGGTTTTCTAACATAACCACCAGTCTGCTGACGAAACGTTGGAACACCCGTCGAACTGAAAAACGGGACAGGTTCAACTGTCGAGCAACGTCACACTGCCGCATCCCCGACTGCAATAGGGCAATCACTTGAGCGGCTTTCTTCAGAGCTGGTGTCCATCTTTACTTGTTCTTACTTGGGTTACTTGTTCACGTGTGTTCACTGCAAAGTCTAAATTACGACTGGCCCATATTTCAACTCGAGTCTTCTCTTGCGCCCCGCAAGGGGCGCCGGGATACCGTCCGGAAACTTTGCTCCTCTCGGTAGTGTCATACGCCGCGCGTAAATACGCGGGGGTCATTGGGGTGCCATATAGGCAATGGTTTTTCGAGCCCAAATGACTGGATACGGTCAGCACCCTGGGGTACCGCGTCTTAACCGCCCGCAATATGGACAGGCCAGGCCGGGAAAACCCCAAAAAAGGGTAAACCTAGCCAGCCCACCACACATGCAGGCAGCAGTCGGTTTATCTTTAATTGCCGGAGACTACAATCAGTCCTCGGTTCAGCGAGTCCTGTGGTGTTAGGATTAATGTGGTGACGCAAAAACTTACGTACGGCTGCACAGCTCGCGAGGGAGGGGTTTACCCTCCGGGGGTCGAGCGTGCAGAGGTGCAAGGTCCACGAGATGTTCATGTGCGGACGCATCCGCACGCTCGAACATCCCGGTCGCGAGCCGCCTAATAAAGGTGTCCAAGTTTTCGTGCTTCAGGTCCCTGCGTATGGTGGCGTTACGCACTCCACGAGGCGCGCCGACAATGGTACGCAGGCTGAGGTCTTCTTGTGACTGGAGGTTCAATTTTGACGATGTGCTGGTCACGGCGTACCATGCCGGCGCGGCGTACGTAGCTCTGCTACGGATGTAGGTATTATATATGCTGAGCTTGGTTCTCAGCGGGAGGCGGGATCCGAGCACTGGACGTAAAAGTGCACGAGCCGTACGGGTTTTTGCGACGGTTTCCCGGACATGCGGTAGCATTGTCAGTCTCCCGTCAATCACGACACCCAGGTACTTGACCTTGCCGGTCCAGTCAGTTTGGTCGTTTCGGAGTAGAAGCTTCGGTGGCAGTCTTTTGGCCGCCCCTATAATGATGGCCTGTGTCTTGGCGGTGTTCACCGACAACCGCCAATCATCGACCCAGGTCTCGAGCTTACGCAAGATGTTCTGCGTCTTCTTCGCCGCTAATACGGCGCTCACTGAAACAGTGAAATACGCCGCATCATCGGCGAAGAGAGCAAGCTGAGTGGGAGGCTCGCATGGAATGTCGTCGGTGAAGACCGCATAGCACACAGGGGAGAGGCAGCTACCCTGCGGCACTCCGGCTGTGGCCATGCGCATCGTAGATGACGACCTTCCGACTGCCACCGTAAACTGGTGGCCTTCCAGAAAGGATGCCACCACCCTTACTACAGACCTGCCGATAGGCAGCAGTGACAGCTTGTAGAGAAGTCCGTCGTGCCAGACGCGGTCGAATGCTTGCTCCATGTCGAGGAATACTGAAACCATGGTCTCCTTCTTGTTCAAGGCGATGGCCGCTTGGTTCAGCACCCTCGACAGCTGCATTGTAGTGGAGTGTCCGGCCCTAAAACCGAACTGTTGCGGCCGAAGATTCGTCTTCGGCGTGATGTGCCGCAATAGGAGCTTCTCGAACACCTTCGAGATACTCGGCAGCAGAGTGATGGGTCTGTAACTCCCCGGATGGAGGATGTTCTTCCCAGGTTTCGGCAGCATGATAACGCGGCCCTTTTTCCACTCTCGTGGGTTGTCGCCGGTACGCAAGATGCCGTTGTACACCCTGGTGAGGGCAGCAACGGCATTCGGAGGCAGATTTTTGAGGGCCTCGTTGGTAATACCATCGAGGCCGGGGGCCTTCCGAGGCTTGGTATTGCGTATCATGCGCCTTACCTGTCCCGGGGAGAAAAAGATGTTAGATCCCATCTACGGCCGCCTCGGTCTCCGCTTCCTCAGCGAAGTAATCCTGAAGGTGCTGCTCAACTATTGCGACATGGTCGGCATTAACAGTGGGAAAGGGCCGGGACCGCGTCTCAAGGTGGTCAGCGAATATCTCGGCACGATCGGACTCTCCGTGACGAAGCGAGCCGTCACTGTGCTTCAGCGGTCTTCTCGGAGGTTTAGCACCCGAAAGCTGGCGACACAACCTGTGGATCGAGGACCAATGGCCCTCGATCGAAGCCAGGTGTAGGTCCCAGCTCTCGGTTGTGTGCTGGCAGATTAACCCCTTGATGGTGGCCGTCAAGTTGTTAAGGACGGCCTTTTGGGTTGGGCATCGTGTGCGTTGCCACTCCCTGCGAAGCCCACGCCTTTTCTGGATCAACTCCAGAACGCTTGCAGGGAGCTGGCGGAATCTGAAGAATCTGCCCTCAGTTAGGGTGGTGGCCTCTTCCAGGGCTCTTTGCGTTGTTACGGTAAGAAGGGAGCTCAACGCGTCCACCTCATGCTCATGCTCACCGCAAAACGGTCCCAGTTTATGCGCCGACGTGATGCAGGTGGCGGCATATCTGGCGACATGCCTTGGAGCACGACCAGGACTGGCAGATGGTCAGAGCCCATGTCGTCTAACAGGACCTCCTGAGTCATTAGGTTGGGTACCTTATGAATTATAACGACGTCGAGCACATCAGGGGCACCAACCGTCTGGACCGGGTAATGGGTAGGGGTCTCCGGTCCAGTCACCTGGTACCCCGTCGTCTCGGCGTCGTTAAACAAGACTCGCCCATTCCTGCAAATGGAGTTGCTGTTCCAACCCGTGTGCTTGCAATTGAGGTCGCCCGCAATTAAAGTTGGAGTGCCTGGATGAAAGTGTAGGTGGACCTCCCCGGGGTCAATCCTCCCTCCGGGCGGTCTGTAGGCCGCGAAGATTCTGAGCTTTTTGGCCCCGAGGTAGGCCTCCACACCCAAGGTGTAAATGGATTGCAAGCACATGGGAGGAATGGGGTCGTGGGGGATGATTCGTCTCACTAGGACCGCCAACCTGTAGGTGTGTCCCAGCGGAGACTCCTCATCCTTCCTGTAGACGACATATCCCGGTACGTGCAACTTGTTCGTAGTGCGCATTAGCGTCTCCGAAATGAGCACCACGTCGGCTGCCTGCTCTAGGATGAGCTGCCGAAGAAGAGGAACCCTCCTCGCCAGCCCATTGGCATTCCAGTGTATAATCCTGAGCGCTGTGTTAGGCATTGGATGGCCGTAACATGGCAATGCCGCTCAGGATTAGTGTAGTTAGGTCCTCCCCGGACTGCAGGGCTCGCAGCACTCCTTGAAGGACTTGAATCATATTGTCTCGGGTAGGTAAAGTGGCACCACTGGATGTGTCGGGTGATGGTGTAGGTGCTGTGCCTGGGGCCGGGGCTGGGGCTGGAGCGACAGATGGTTCTGTCGCCTCCTGCGCTGCTCGGCCGTCATCCAGTACAGCCTGGGATTTGGCGTTCTTCTTCTTCTTTTTCTTTTTAGTCTTTTTCAGAGGTTGCTGTCCCGTCTGGGCGCCTTTGGGTCGGGGTGCGTTTGCCGGAGCCATGAGGGTGGCTTGTCCGGCCACTGCCTCCACAGCCGCCATCTGCGCGCGCTGTGGTCTCGTTATTGGGACTGTGCCCGCCCTGGAGTTCCTCGCCTCCCTTCTGTAGACAGGGCACGCCGTGTTGTTAGCCGTGTGCTCCTGTCCACAGTTGGCACAGGTTGGCGGGTCCTCCCTCGGACGGGGACAGTCCCTTGCGGGGTGGTCTCCACCGCAGCGCACACATGCCATAGGCCGGTGGCAGCAGTGGGACGAGTGCCGGAACTTTTGGCAGCGTTGACACTGTGCGGGGCCCTTTTTGCCCCGCCAAGCTTCAATTTTGATGCCCGGCATATACAATAGTTCGTCGATCTTGTATATGCCGGGAATCACATTGGCGGTGCGCTTGAGCTGCGCAAAAAATATGCACCCCGGGCGCCCCTGGCGTGCTTGTATCTGTTGGACGAATTCGGGCTCGAAGCCCTGTTCGCGGAAGGAGTCCGCGATTTCGTCCGGCGTGGTGTTGACGGCCAGACCTCTGATGGCCACCTTTACACTTTTTTCCGCAGGCAGCGAGTAGGAAAACCAGGAGATCTTCTCCTCGCTTTCCATCCTCGTGAGGTACCTTTGGAGGTATCGGTATTCCTGCTCGGACTCCGGGATAAATCTTACTCCCTTCCCGTAAGGTCTGGCGTTGGGTCTGTGTCCCAACTCCTGGGCCATCGCACGGAAGTGCTTGCCCAGTTCGGGAAGACCTCGACCACCAAAGGCGGGTATCTTGCCTTCCTTTTGGGAGGGGGAGGGTCGCTGGCGGCTGCCTGCGAGGTACCTCCTGCCTGCGGATTTCTGTCCGAATTCTCCCCCCTGTGGACGGCAGATACAGCCGCAGTGGCTGCATATGACGGCCCAGGGGTGGGTGACGCTTGCCGAGAAGCATTGCCAACACTGCTTTCTGCGGCGTCAGGCACAACTTGCCTAAACGGCTGAGTAGTCGGTTGGGTCGTCAGTGGGTAAGGCACTGGTGTCACAGGACGTATGCTTTGCACCACTGGAGTCAGTGGCGGAGCCCGCGGTGATTGGAGTCCTGAGGGTGCCTGTGCCCTCCCAGAAGTAGCACCTCCCCGGGATGGGCACGGCAACGGCAACCGAGATAGACGCGCCGTAACCGCGGCGCAGGTACGGCTGTAGGTACCGACGCCGGCGCCTTACCGGCGACATTACGCTGTCGCGGGTCCCTCTGTGGGAGAGGTGGAGGCATTGCCTCTAGTAGGGGCACTGCACTCACCTTCGGATCCGGGAACGCGTAGGCCGGGCGAGCGGCGAGACGGGCGGGCGTTGTAGCTCCGTCGTCGCCCCTGGATGGTCCGCTTGCTGCCGACCCTTCGCGTTGCTTCTTCCGGGATGCACTGTCGCTTTCTTCAGGGCTTCTAAGCCGCTTGGATGCTGCTGCATCCATTTTGCCCTGGGTTTCTATTGCTTCGGCTTCTGCTTGTGCTGTTTGCAGGGCTATGGTGTCCTCTGGTGTTAGTTTGACACCTGCCCTGTCGAAGCCTTCCAGTTCTTTTTCGCGCCACGCGATGAGCTGGTCGATGTTGCGACGGCCCAAAGTACACTTCCTCCTAGCTCTCTTTGCCTCGTCGAGATCGAACTGGCAGCGAGCTCTTGGAGAAAGCTTGTCGCTGGCATCTTCGACCAGGCTCTCTTGTGACCCGGAAGTCTCGTCACGGGTATGGTCAGTGCCGGTCCCCAGTTGGAGATGATGTCTCGGTAGTTGTCGTCTCTGGTGTACTTGACGTGGTAGCAGATGTTGCCGCTGGAGAGGCTTCGGGCGTGGGCTCCGAAGTCTTCGATGGCGTTCCCTCCATAGCGGTCAGACGCTGTGCTCCGTGACCAAAAATAGGCGACTCCCGCGGGAGAACCCCTCGCACCTCGCCTCCTGTGAGGGGGGTGAGGGGAGTGGCGCCGCGGGGCGCGAAGAGTTTTTGTGGTAGTGGTAGCTACCGCCTTACCCCTTCGGATAAGGGCGGCGCTTGACAGGTGTCTGAAAGCAGACACCTGCAAACGCCTGAAGAAAAGATTATGGTCCGTACGGATTATTGTACTGGGAGCTCGTACACGCTTGCAGTACAAACAGCGGGCGAATCCGGCCCATATTTCATCCAGATCGACCCTTTTATACCCTTTTTAGGTGGTGTAACTAGCGTCCTTACTAACGAGCATTTGACAGTGTTTATTTTTGACGCTCTATAATGATAAATGTTTTAATGATTTCATGATTTTTTTATTAATAATGCAAAGCTATTCAAATACCCATTTCAAACATACCAATATTTATATAAATATAATTCGTTTCTAGCCATTACAGCCATTTTTCGCGCAAACTCAGAGAGGTGCGATTTTTGTGACGCTGAGTGTAGTATACGCGAGTGACTTTGTGAATTAGAAATTAAATGTTTATATACTAGGTGATTGAAAAATTGTGGACCTTATTTGCTATTTTCACCAATGATTTGGTTTATTTACAAACAAACTGTGTAAATATTACGGGGTTAATTTTACTCATATATAAGATAGCAACGTTGTAGTAGACTTCACTCTAATATTCTGTACAGTTACCGTAACTACGCAACGTGGCTCTACTACGACAAAATCCTGTATATCATTTATGGAATTTGCATAAACTTAAAATTCGGAATTTTCTACGTACGAAGTAGAAACCATACGTAAAAAAGTTTTTTCTCAGTAGAATAAACACACAATATTTCTGTTTGTGTAACTGTATTAGTGTAACTGTGTAGTATACTGAGTGACGTTTCTCACATACCGTGTGTTGAGAGGCCTACGAGAATCAATTGAGTTTTGGCGGATAATATTGCCAATGAAAAGGGTAGCTACCTGCCAGATCGAGTGGTCTGATCTGTGGAGGGCGTCTCCTCCAACTAGTAATATTTAGATGTTGTATATATAGTTCGCATCTCAGAAAATTTTCATAGCGCGATTATGGACGTATGGTAATATTTCTTGAGCTTCTCATGTGGCGACATAGATGTCGTTACATCACTCCCCCACTGACACTGGAAGTCGTATTTAGCGTGGAGAACTTAAGACGTCAGCCGATGAGGTGCAGTCTGGTGTTGCGGTGAACCTGTGTCCAGGTCTTTGGTGCGTCGAGACGTATGGAGACAGTGTTGATGCCGCAGGAGTCAGCCTGAGAAGGGGCCGCGTTGATGATCCTCAGTGGCTGAAAGACTAGGAGGCACGCGTTGTGCCGACAGTAGTCTGGTGCTGTGACTGCGACGGCGATGACGTTGTTGCTGTGGTTTAGAGAAGCTGCTTGCGATGTTCATACCGAGGTTACAATTTTGGCAATTTATATTGCCGATGGTAGCGCTATCCGCCAGATCGAATGGGGGAGGACGTCTCCTCCAACTAGTAATATTTAGATGTTGTATGATGTGATGATGATGTTGTATATGTATAGTTCGCCTCTCAGAAAACTTTCATAGCGCGATTATGGACGTATGGTAATATTTCTTGAGCTTCTCAAGTGGCGACATAGATGTCGCTACAAGTTCAAAGAGGCGACTGTGGTATTAAATGAAGTAAGGTAAGCAACAGCATCCTTTTGACGAACAACACTACACTGCGGTTTTCTAACCACAACGGTGGCAACTATAACAGTTTTTCTTTACCTTTTATTAAACTACGCTACGCACTAAAAAATAAATTTTTGTTTGTAATTCGGTATCATATTAAAATTAACAGTAAATGAAGTGACGCATCTGCTTTTAGTAGACGTAATTAATCTTTGACGATAAAATATTGCAAAATAAAGATTGCATCAGTTGCATGAACGACTTATCTAGATTAAATCCTTTTGTGTAGTAATAAGGAAGGGTAGTTTAGACACTAAAATTGCCACGATTTGTAAGTGTATAAACGTTATTGTTAATTTATATTTAGACAGTAAATGATAAAACAACATTTACTTCACAGTTTTCTGCGAAATTTTTGAGAGTAATGAATAAATGAAATTAAAATTACCGAATTTGACGTTACCGTGACATATGAATGAATATATTGTAATAAATACATCGTAAAAAATTGTTCGTGCGTGTGCATACATTAGAGTAAAACACGTACAATAACATTATTTTTATTTTTATTTTTTTTTATACGAGGTGGGATCGAAAAGTAGTGAAAACGACATACTCATTGGTAAGAAAAAAAATTAATACTGGCAGGCATAGCTCAGATACATATTTGTAATATTAATAAAGAAAAAAATCTTCGATTCTCTTTTGTTTTGTTCTGAATGTAGTCATTTGTTTGCTTCGTGTCGGAACGTGTTCTCGAAAATGGAGAAAAACGAAGTGTAAGCCCTTATTAAATACCTCTGTTTAAAAAAGTTAACGACGCAAGAGATTCATTGCGATTTGCTGGCAACATTAGGAGAGTCTATATGTGTATTCCACTGTCGCAAGACAGGCATCTCCGTTTGGAGTAGGGAGAACGAGCACGGAAGACGAACATCGTTGCGGCCGTCCATCGAAGTCAGCTAAGAAAATGTTGCAAAAGTCGAGAAAATTGTATTGAGCGATCGAAGAGTTACCATCCAATACTTAATTCAAGAAACGGGCATTTCATAAGGAGTTATTCAATCCGTATTGAAACAATCTTTGAATATGCGAAAAGTCTCCGCAAGATGGGTGCCGAGACGAGAATGTTAACCGACAGTCAGAAACAAAATCGACTTGACATTTCGAAGATATTGTTGGACAAGTTTCAAGAAGATTCTGAAAACTTTTTGTCTCGTTTCGTAACAATGGACGAAACATGGGTCCATCATTTTGATCCCGAGACAAAACAACAATCGCAATGGAAACGACCATCATCACCGACCCCGAAGATACCTCAATATTTTGGGACTCAGAAGGGATATTGTTGATTGATTACCTGGAGCGTGGAACCAGTATGACAGGCCAATATTATGCAGCTTTTATTTCCAAGTTAAGGAATGCCATCAAATTGAAAAAGAGAGGGAAACTTTGGAGGGGCGTGCTGTTTCATCACGACAACGCACCCGCGCACAGGTTGGTTGCGATGGCTGCCATTCAGCAAGCTGGATTCGAATAGGTTGACCACCCCCTTTATTCACCAGATCTGGCGCCTAGCGATTTTTATATGTTCCCCAAATTTAAAGAATACTAAAGGGGAAACAGGTACGAAGACGATAACGAGGTGATGGATGCCGTGGAGAGCTTTTTGCAGGACTAAGCTAAAACTTTTTTTTAAAAAGGGATTGAAGCCTTGGAAAAGCGCTGGACTCGGTGTGTAGAGAGACTCGGAGACAATGTAGAAAAATAAATTATTAAGTTATCAATAGTCATTATATTCTATCTCATTCTCACTACTTTTTGATCCCTTCTCGTGATATATAACAATTACAAATCTTTATGTATATAACAGTAGTTTATGTTTAGTTAATCTTTATTACTAAAACTTATACAAAAATGTAATAAATGTCGGACTTAATGCCTAAATAATATAAAAAATGTCCCAGTGTGTGGTGACAACTTGTGATAGGTACAGCAACTGAGATGTCACATTATTATAGGCAAAAAATAAGGTAATCAGCAAAAATAAACACAATACATACATAAATACATATATATTTATACACACGCATATAAATAAATAATATAAACTTTACTGGTGGTAGGATTCCGTCTAGGTACCTCAGGGCCAGTTATTCTGCCATTAAACAGCAGTGTGTAGACATTACTGTGTTTCGGTCTGAAGGGCTCTGAGAGCTAGTGTAATCACTAGGCATATGAGACTATAAGAACTGATGTTTCAGGGTGACGGGCGCAGTGCAGTGTCTAACAGAAATGTTCTCGGTGACATAGCATTTGTTATGGGCAGACGTTACACTTTAGATCAGGTGAACGTTTTACTCGTTTCGTCATTCCATCCAATAAAAAAACACATTATTATTTATTATACACATAATAATCAACCTTCTAAACGAGCGTTTACTGGTTGTTTTTCTGATGTTGTCGGGCAAGGAATGAAATGAAATGAAAATTCTTTATTTTTCGACGTAAGAAGTATAAATTTCGTTAGTCAAACGTCATTTCTTTACAGGAGGAGGTTCCTCTGACGGAGAAGAAACAGACGAAAGAAACTACGTAGGTACCCTCTTTTTTGAAAATGCTTTATTATCTCAGTCAAAAATACATTATAATTAAATTTACGAAGAATAGTCTCAAGGAAAACGAAACCACGCTCCATGTTCAAATCTTAGACAAGATTAATTCAATCAATACATTATTGTCTTTTACTTTACAGAGCGCACTTATAGTGTTCCACAAGACAATTTACATTTTTTTTTATTTTTAAAAATGTTACATTGTAATTACCTATCCCCACCTAAAATACATATTACGTAGCTGCTCACAAAATAACAATCACATTATGTTATACAATTACTTGAATGTCTCTCTGGATGGATACTTTCCATGCATCCTTATCATTGAAATAAACATTAAAATTATAATAAGCTTTGGCGCACTGACTTTTTTTTATATAAGTCTCTGTTAGATTTACTATATCTTCTGGAATTTTATTATTAATACGTTTACATCGACCCATAAAAAATTTTTTTACTTTATTTAGTCTTCATTTTGGATTATTTAGTTTACTATTATTTCTTAATATTAAATTATGATTGTCAGTATTCTTCGGAAATTGTGATTTAAAATTTACGTACATGCATAACGTTTTCATAAATATATTGGCACGTAAAAGTTAGAATATTAATTTCTTTAAACAGTTCCCTAGCGAATCACGAGAGCGCATATTATAGATTGCGCGGACCGCTCTTTTCTGAAAAGTAAAGATTGTATTCACGTCAGCCGCGTGTCACCATAAGACATTAAGCTGTAAAAATAGCTAAAGTAAACTAATCTTGCAGTAGCTAATCGGATCTTTCTCATATGTGGACCCCACTGAAGCTTACAATCTAATGTGATCCCCAAAAATACGGTATCAACAAACTCTATACTATAATTTTGTAAAACGATATGATTTTGTACAGTTTATTTTTTTGTTAGTTATTAGGAAATGCAAATTTAACGCATTTTGTTGTTTTGGTATTTAGAGCTAAACTCTTTGCAAAAATGTTTGGTTCCCAAACTAAAATATTTTTCAGAGCACTATTTACTTCATTTAGGTTCTCAGTTTTTCGATAGACCTTAAATATCAGTGATTTATCATCTGCGAACAATAGGTACTATATTTGTAAGATTCTGGACTAAGTATGGTAGATCATTTATATAGACTAGAAACAAAAATGGGCCCAGAATAGATCCTTGTGATTCTTTTTTTCTGATTTAAAACAAATGTAAAACGTACGTAGTCTATGCTTTGATGTTGGGTATATTTTAGTGTAACATTTTAACCCTTTTGTGTTCTCCATCGTTAAGCGTTCCAGCTTCTGCAGAAGATCTTGGGATAAATCTAGGTAACACACGTCTGCATAGTCAATTAATTACATACATACAGTCACGCCTTATTCTCATATAAGGGGTAGGCAGAGGCCACTGCCGTAGCCCACTTTTCGCCCTCACGGAAAATGAGACGTGACGGATGGCGAACAGCATCGCCGCCATTTTTGTAAGAATCAAAAAATCTTACTGCCCATTGCGTTCCCACGAGATTATAGATAATATGAACGTCTACATAAGCATGAGCTTTGATTTGAAGGGAACTAAGTGTGCGATTCTACGGCTAACATCGGTAACATCAACTCTTCAATTCAGTGTGTTGTCTATGAGCAAACCTAGATTATTTTATTATATCGGTTATTATCACATTTGCTCAAAACAAGATAGCTTGTAATAAATTACGTGAAAAACTAACTGAATTAGTGAGCGTGGAGATCTTGAGACGGCTGGCGATGCGATGAGACTGTGTCTTCAGTGCGTCGAGATGTCATGAGTCAGGCTGGCGAGAGGGACCGTCGTTGATGAGCCCCAGTGGCAGGGGGACTAGGGAAGTACGCGTTCTGCCGACAGTAGTCTGATGCTGTTGACTGCGATGGCTGCTGACGACGTTGTTGCTGTTGTCAGTTACGTCGTTACGTTGGGGTCATCGATTTGGTAGATGATACTGCCAAAAGGGTGCACGTGCTATCAGGTGGTCTGGGGAAGTTTCCACCAACCTGTAATCTTTAGATGTTGTATATATAGTTTGCATCTTAGAAACTCAAATAGCGCGATATTTTTTATATCCAATGTTTTTTACAGGCTGGTGAAAAATAAGAATGAATACTTTTATAAAATTCGGTTTTAAATCCATTATCAATATCAAGTGACAAATAACCCAACACAAATTTATTAAAAAAAAGATTAATGAAATTTGATTATGATTAATATAAATAAACATGAATTAACAAGAACATTGACCTTGAAATTTTACTTTCATCGCACTCAAAGAAATTTTACTTCTACGTCAAAATTTCTTTATTTTCTATAAATAAGACCATTTCAGAGAATAACTCTAACAAGAAACTCTGAGGTCTTTTTTTAATGCCATAAAAATTATAAAAAGTCATTATTAAAATACATTAATTAAAATATTACAACATCATATATTTGATAGCCTGTGCCAGGATTTGCAAGTGCAGATTAAGAGTTATTAGATCACTATATGGAGGGCAAAAATGTGTACAATATTTTTAGTTTTAGTATTTTTGTCTTTCATATATAGATATATTTTACAATACGGTTTATGTAATAATGTCTTCTTGACAGGTTTTTTGAAATCTATCTTAGAATTTTGGGTCACACATTTAGAAATTTTATAATAAAATTTTATAGATCTAATAAGACAAGATGTTTTAGTTTTGGCCAATATTTTCAAAAATAACAAAAGAACTGCCAAAACATACACACCGGCACAATTAGCGGAACGTTAAAAAAAGGCAGAGTATAGAAATAATAACGTGTATATTCAAATTAATAATAATCAGACATGAAGTAACAAACTGATAAACATCTTTTAGTGTTACAAGTTTTAGTGAGATTTTATTAAAAATAAAAAAAACACTTCTTTCTCTATTTTATGGGAACACGAAAAATGTTGTAAATTAAAGATTACTAAGATTTTAACATTAAAAAAATGAAAGACAAATAACGTGTATTTCCCCTCGTGCTCTAACTAACGTATCCATCATTCTGGGCATGCTACGAATTATGTTATAAATTGAATCTTGGGATCTGCCACTCTTCAAATAATGCGTTTTGCAGTTCTCTCAGGTTCTTGGGGTTGGTATTCTGGATTTAACATTTTTCTTTAACATCTCCCAAACATGCTCAATATGATTCAAATCCGGGGATCTTGCTGGCCTCTGAATCACTGTTATACCCACATAGTTTAGATATTCTTGGACTGAGCGAGCACTGTGAGCCCGAGCATTATGCTGCATCAGAATAAAGCCGTCATCATTATAAGGGGCAAATGGCTCAACGTTATCTTCTAAAATATCCCTGATGTACCTATCAGCAGTCATATTCCCTCCATCGACCATCACTAACTCCGTACGAGTTCCGAAAGTTATCCCTCCCATACCATAACTGAGCCGCCCCCATATGCCACCGTATTTTTAAAATTAGTCTGAATGAATCATTCTCCTTTGCGGCTCCATAGTCTCTGCCTTCCATCGATCTGGTTTAAGAGCACTCTACACTCATCAGTGAAAAGAACCCGCCCATTGGTTTATGTCCCAAAAACGATGTTCGCGTGCAAAGTTCATGTAAACGATGATGTCTCTCAAGTTTTGGAGCTATGGCCGGAACATCCAAACCTATGCCCACTTCTTCAAATCTTCTGCGAACTGTGCGCTCGCTCACTCGCACTCCTCGCACGACTTCAAGCACAATTCAGGCCTGCACAGCCGTTACCCGCGTGTTTCTGCGAGCTAGAAGTTCTAGAAAACGGTGTTCCCTTCTCGAAGTGCACTTTTTTCTGCCTTGGCCCCACCTCTTCACAAGAGAATCAGTCAAACGGTACCGTCGAATACTGCGATGAATCGTTGAAATTAATTGCTGCAGTCTGGTGGCAATAGATCTGTAGGTTTTATCGGATTTATAAAAGTTTTTAATTTCTCCTCAGACCGAGCTCGAACCACTAAAAAATCAGTATTAGAACTTTTGGCGTCAACTCGAAAAGTGGCGGTAATATTTTTATTGAATTTTGTAATTTCTGTGTATATTTTGAGTTTTGATGTTAAATATTGATAGTTTATTATGCAGCAAGTGCTCGTGAAGGTGTAAAATTATTGGAAAATTCAATTCAAAACCAAAATTGTACTTTTCGTTTTGTCTCCATCAGTCCAGCAAATCATCATTTTCATCACCATTCCATCAGTCCAACATATCCGAAGTAAAAGTCATCTATCATTTTACTGTCGATCTAAAACGAAGTCCTTATTACAATTAAAATATTACTTGACATTTATTTGTAAAGTAGGAAGATAAACAATCCAGTGCGGCTTTACGAATGCCATAGTATTTAAATTTACTAATTAAATTATTATGCTCTACAGTCTACACGGTCAAAAGCCTTTGAGAGGTCACAAAACACATCGATCGTGTCATGAAAATCTTCCCTGGTCTGTAGAACATGTGAGACTTGTTGAACACTGCCTTAGTCGTTGACCTTTCTTTTGTAAAGCCAAATTGCTTGTCGTATAAAATTCTATATTTAATGAACAGCATTTTTTTTTAATATTTTAATTAAAGCAGGCAACAGAAATGCGACGGTAACTTGTAGCAATTTCTCTACTATCCAATTTAAAAACTGTTGCAACCTATGTTTCATCTACCTACACCTATGATCACTGTACACGCCAAAATCAACACAGGGGTTAAAAATCATGACTTCAATAAATTACCGTAGACAAATAACTTTATCTATGATTCAAAAACTACGCTCAGCTAACTAATGTTTATACATCAATTATGAGTGGTTTTGCTAAAAAAACATGTTTGCTAATTCGTATGCGTATCCGTATGACATCAGTAAACAATTCTGTGATAAAATTCAATTTTAAATTACCAATTTACATTTACTTCCTTAACCTGTAAAACGTACATAACGTCGATATTCGCAGCATAACTAAAGTAACCGATAAAAAAGGATTAGCAAGCTGAACGGGCCCTAGCTGGGAGCTGATTGAAGATAATGAACCTGTGTAATAAATGTTATTTTGTGCTAAGAAAATTAAAGTTTTTTTAACGAATATTGTTTTACAGAAGCTAGTTTCAATAAGTTAACGCTTCTATGCTATTTCTTCAAAAACAATTACGTTAAAAAATTATAAAGTGCTAGATTTACCTTTTTTTCTATTCTTACACTATATTAAATGTTACTAAAATAAAAATATGGAATATTAGGAAAAATACTCGTTTTACTATGATCAAATTTGAAAAATCCATGTTAGCTTTAATTGTTTAATTCATTTCCCTTTCGTTAGCAACGTAATTCATTTTGATGTCAACCGCGCATTAAAACCGATTCCATGGCTAACGTGTCTAGTGAGACACACCTTCTTTTAAACCAATGAAATGTGTTAGCGAATCTGTTGTAGTCTTATAATGAAGCCAACATTATCATACACTGCGCTACGTAGAGAACCAGTTTTAAGATCTAATACTAAAAAGATCTCGCTTTTACGCTCACGACCAGTTAGCGGTTACCATTTGTCTAACGCAGTGGTTTATCGTGACGTTTTAATAATTATAATGTCGTTACTGAAAAAATCGTTTCATATTGGTATTAAATTTAGTATTAGAAGTTATTGTGTAAATACTGTTAAAAAACCTCCAAAAATTCTAATTACCGGTGAGTTATATTTTTTGACTCGAGAGTGTTGGAATCGAAATTATTGTAATTTTAAAATCTAGCTTGTGAAATATAAAGTAAATAAAAAAAGGTTTTACTATATATATATTACATTATACATTTCTAATTAGATTAAATATAATTTTACAAATAAAAAATATGAAATATTTGAATATTACATTTTAATAATAATTTTAAATGAAAAAAATATATGTATATCTGAATACAGTTCATTTTAACGCTCATTTTCACTGTATAATTTACGACAAAGTCACTATAAAATGGTACGCTAATAAATTAACATGCTTATCATAGTTTTCTTAGGCCTCTAAATATTGAGAACGTGTTTTGAAAGTTTGCATTGTCTATTAAGAGAAAATGACTTTTAGTAAAACATCATATCTCACAAAATTCACCAACTGAACAAGAAAAGATAAGCAAGGTCTCTTAATACACGTTGCATTATTGAGTTTTGTTCCACGTAACATATTTTTTTGTTGTTTATGCGAAACGTGAATGACGCGTCAAATTACCGGAACGTAATAGTGAAACATTCCACATTTACTCCTTGGATGTTTATTTACTCGGAAACCAAACAACTCAATGTATTTTGCAAAGCAAACGGAGATCACTTCGTATAAGTAATAGTAAACGCCATTTGCGGTTTCATATTGATGACAACATCTTTAGAAGTCAGTGCTGCAACCTTCATTAAATCATTTTAGCATGCAAGCGTATAATAATTTATGCCTATATAACACCAAAGAAAATGTTAACACTACGCATTATAAAACGCTCTCTTTCAGTGGGGAGACGTTTAAAAAAAAATGATTAAGTATTTGTTGTTTTTGTAACATGCGTTCGATTTTTTTTATTCTTATGTAATTTAATTTTATAGGTGGTAGGATTCCTATGCAGAAATCCGTCTAGGTAGGTACCACCCCAGGGCCAGTTATTCTGCCGTGAAGCAGTAGTGTGCAAGCATTACGGTATTTCGGTTTGAAGGGCACTGTGAGCTAGCGTAATCACTGGGCATTTGAGACTTAAGAACTGATGTCTCAGGGTGACGGGCGCTGTGTGGAGTCACACAGAAATATTCTGGGTGACACAACATTTGTTGTGGGCGGACGTTGCACTTACCATCAGGTGAACGTTCTGCTCGTTTCGTCACTTTATACAATAAAAAAAAAAAACAAACAAGTGCATACTCTAAGTGATGATAAGAGGACACTGTGGCTATGAAGTAATGCCTGGATGCCATTAATTGGATGGCTGTTTCTCGTCACATACACTCACCATAGAACTTTGATATGCTTCGACTATTTAAAGAAAAAGAGCTAATCGTTAGCCTGATGGTAAGTGCAACGTCTACCTATAATAAAGCCTGTGTCATCCAGTGTGGCACCACACTATGCTCGTCATCCTGAGACCGCAGTGCTTTAGTCTTAAATGCCCAATAATTACATTAGCTATCAGTGCCTTTCAGATCAAAACATAGTATGTTTGAACATCAATGTTTGTCGGCAGAATAGATGGCACTATAGTGGTACGCACTTAGACGGTTCCAACAAAAGAATGCTACCATTGATAAATTGCAAGTTTTACATTGTTATTCTACGCTGTAGCTCATAAGTCCTTTGAAATGTAAATGTTTAATAATAAAAAAACTAATAACAGTAAAAAAAACTATTTATATTTCGTATTAATCTTTATAAAATGGGAATGATTTTTTGAAAATTTTATCATCGAAGTGTATCGTAAGTGATTACGATCACGGCACTTCTGTAAGCGACGTCTATCGAGACTGCGCGGCAAGTCAGTTCTGTGATGTTAGCCATTTCTCTTTGAATATTTTATTTTAGGGCATCAATTGCAGGCTTGTGTCATACGCTTTAGTTTTAAGATAACCCCTTAACAAAAAGTCCGTCGGGAATACGGGAGAGGAGACATTTCTTGTCCACGTCTCCCTCTTTGAGAGATCACTTTGATTGGGGAAAATTTTTCTAACAACGGGCATAGAGGTGGGTGTCGCTTCAACTTATTGTAACCAGGTCGGCGTACTGTAGTCTGGAAAATTCTGCAACTCTGGTGAACAAATGTCCTCGATCATCGCTACATATCGCTGTAACTGTAATCGCGCGACCTCTGCCGTCCTCAAAAAAATAAAGGCCTATAATGCCCACGCGCTGAAATAGAGGCCCAAACTATCACTTCAAGGTTGTGTAACGGTTTCTAATGTTAACGCTCCATGACGGCGACTGATTTCCTAGAAACCGAATGTTCTGTTTTGCCTCGCCCGCGCACCTCCCGCGCGTCGTGCATTTCATTATAAATTTACATTTCAAAGGACTTATGGACCATCCGGTACTATAAGCGTAATACATCTCCGATCCAGCTGCGTGGCCCTACCACGGGTAAAGTTTTTATTGAGTTCTTATTAAGGGTATCTTTATTAATTTTGAAAATCATTAGCACAAAAAAAAACAAATTGTTGGTTTAATTTGCGTTGTGATTATCCCCATGTCTCTAATGCTGTAGGTTAGTCTACAGCTCCGATCAAATCGCATTTACATCGAGCGCGGATAGACTAGGTGCTCCTTCTCTTTTTTTGTAAACTATATTATGATATCATTAATATTGTATATCAATTTGTGTTTATCTAACTTCTCTGTAAAATATTATATTATTGTTTAGTAACGTTTCATAAATACCGAGGCAAAACATCGAAACAGAAAATAAATAAATATCGTTTCAGGGAGTTTTATGCTCCCATTTTACTACAGGTCGAGGTGTCCGGTAGAGAATAGGATATAGGAGATAGGTCTTTCCTAGCGAGGTGTCGTAAGAGGCGACTAAGATATTCTACGGACAGCCTTTATTCGTGCAGCATAACACCATAATATGCAAAGCTGTCACTGTACCTGCTCGTGGGAAGGGAGAGAGTAGTAAGAATTTTTTGAATCGTATGACGACGTGGTTCGCCACCCGTCACGCATAATTTACAACGAGGGCAAAAAGTTGCCTAGGTGTGTGGTCTCTGCCTACCCCTTAAATGGAAAAAGGCGTAACTGTATGTATGTATTTTGCGTCATGTTTGATTTAAAAATAGTATTAACTGACTTCAACTGACTCCCTAAATCTTTACAGGTGGTCTAGGACAACTTGGCGTTGAGTGTGCTAAACATCTAAGAGGAAAATACGGCAGGGACAATGTAATACTTTCGGATATAATTAAACCATCAACAGAAATTTTCAACGACGGACCATATATTTTCGCCGATATTTTAGATTTCAAAGGACTCCAGAAAATCGTTGTAGATCACAGAGTGGATTGGTTAATACATTTTTCTGCTCTACTGAGTGCGATCGGAGAGCAAAACGTTCCCTTGGCCGTTCGAGTCAATATAGAAGGAATGCATAATGTTATCGAGCTAGCTAAACAGTATAAACTTAGAATTTTTGTTCCTAGTACCATAGGTGCGTTTGGACCAGACTCGCCTAGAAACCCAACTCCTAACGTTACGGTACAACGGCCTAGAACTATTTACGGTGTGTCAAAAGTACACGCAGAGTTATTAGGGGAATATTACCATTACAAATTTGGTTTGGATTTCCGCTGTCTACGATTTCCAGGAGTGATTTCCAGTGATCCACCAGGTGGAGGAACTACAGGTATTTTTTTTATTTCATTCTATGTATTGTTTAAATAAATCAAATTATCAAACAAAATGAATCCCGGCGTATTTAGAAAAAATAGTAATATAAGAGTAGTCCGGCAGAGTAGAATAGCACCTACCTCTTTCCTACCGAGGTGTCGTAAGTGGCGACTAAGGTTTTGTACCCACTGGCCTTTATTCGTGCTGAATAATATCATAATATGCAATGCTGTCACTATACCTACTGCTCGTGCTCGCCATACATCACGTCTCGTTTCCCATGGGGGCGAAAAGTGGCCTACGGTTGTGGTCTCTGCTTACCCCTTGTATGGGAAAAGGCGTAACTGTATGCGTGTATGTATATAAGATGCCGTTTATATAGAAATCGAATCATGCAAAAGTGAACAATACAGCGCTATTATTTATTTTTCACACTTTTTATTTTTGTTTTTTCGATATTTTAAATGGTAAGTTAGCCTTTATGTAGGCTATGTACTAAGCATTAATTCCTTTTAATATTTCCAGTTTTTTTTTAATTAACATCAAATGTTGGCTTTCCATTAAAAAAACAAATTAAAATAGAAGTCATCTTACGCAGAATTTCTCTTACTCCGCCTATAACGTAATGAAATGGTGTAAATCCTAATTAAAATTTGTTTATGACTATTTTGCCGAGTAATTGTATCTTAAATCGTTTTCTTACATCATGTGTACTGCTCCCGAGTAAAGCAACAATTGCTCATATTTTTGTAATGATTGTGCATTGTGCTATTTCACTTTGAACTGAATACATAACATTACGATATCAATGGATCTTTTATAGGTCTTTCGTTTGAGATTATTATAAAATGCTCTTCTTTCAATGTTGTGTAGACTTTAGTAACATCTAATAACCCGATGTTTGGCTAAAGATATTCTCGGCAAACTGGTGGTAGGAATCCGTCGTATGCAGGAATCCGTCTAGGTAGGTACTACTCGAGGCCAGTTATTCTGCCGTGTGTGCCGTAGTGTGCAAACATTATTGTGTTTCGATCTGAAGGGCACCGAGAGCTGGTGTTATTACTGGGCATATGAGATTTAAGAACTGATGGATGCAGTGTGGTGCACAGAAATTATCTGAGTGACACGGCTTTAGTTATGGGCAGATGTTGCACTTACCATCGGGTGTACGATTTGCTCGTCTCGTCACTTTCTATAATATAAAAAAACCTAAAATAAATAATTTATTTCAACTAGCCGAAGCTAGGCTCATAGAGTTTTAGGCATCTATCCCACAGGTGTATCTATAGCTATAGCTATAGCTAGATGTACCCTATTAACAAAAGCATACAAAGGCAGTTTCTCGTCTTAGTTTTCTTCTCGACGATAGGACCTGGCAACTTTCAACGGTCGCACGCTGAGGACCCACTAGGAGATCTTGGAGCTGGAAGAGGAGTCAATGAGCAAGTAACGCTAGGATATTATAGAATAATCTGAAGTCTGAAGTCATGGAGAGGACACGGTAATCCTCGTATCCGGTAATTTGTTGTACTACCGGGAGAACTCATAATCTAATTAAGCTGCAGCCTTTTAGTGACGCGTTAGCGTGTCTGCAACTAAACAGACACATCTCCCAATGTATGCGGCGAGATCTACGAAACTTCAATACAGCCCGTATTGTAGAAGCGATAGTACGAAACCAAGGCTCCAAGGTCTTTGCTCGAGATCTGTCTGTCGGAAAGAGTCAACTGACTTACTTGAAGACCAATAGCGACGCAGTCATTTTAGCTAGACCGGAGATTTTGAGTGAGATCTAGAGATTTTATGGACAGTACACGTTGTCGTTGGAGCCACACACTACTGTAAGTAACGACCTAAGAGAAAGACTCGTCCGACATAATTCTGATGATATCCCGGACGTCAGTCTGAGCGAAATTACTATAGCTCTCAAACAGCTTAAGTATGGCAAAGCGCCGGATGACGACGGAATTACAGCGGATCTTCTGAAAGCCGATGGAAAACCGGTACTTGTAGAAAACCACATACATATTGCCTTCGCCAGATTCTACAAAACATGGAAGAGTACAATGTCCCGTTGTGTTTGGCGTATGTGAACTATGAGAAAGCGTTTGATTCCGTCGCAATTCGGGAGGTACAATCACTTCAGCGGTGCCGGATTGACGGTTGGTATATCGATGTGCTGCAGTGCTTGTATAGCAATGCTACGATGGCTGTCCGAGTACAGAACCAGAATACGAAACTACAACACCATCTTCCTAAAAGGTGTAAGACAGGGTATGTCCCCGAAACTTTTCATCGTTGCATTGGAAGATGAAGCTACTGGACTAAAAAGATACGGTATTAGCATCAATGTCGAATACATCACTCACCTTCGATTTGCCGACGACATAATCATTATGACAGAATCGCTGGAGGACCTTGACACTATGCTCAATATGTCGCTTAAAGGCCTACCCATTGGGAGACATATTGAGCATAGTGTCAAGGTCCTTAGATGTATCAAGGTCTTAAGATGAACAAAACAAAAATCATGTCTAACGTTAATGTCACACTTATACCGGTTATTGTTGGAAACACTACGCCCCAAGTTATCGACGAATATGTATAACTAGGACAAATTGTTCTACTAGGTAGGTCTTATTTCGACCAAGAAGTCAATCGACGGATCGAACTCGGCTGGGTAGTGTTCAGGAAACTACATCGTCTTGACGAATATACCTCAATGTCAAAAACCTAAAGTATTCAATCAGTGCGTGTTGCCAGTGCTGACCTACGGAACTGAGACCTGGTCCTTTTCTGCGGGCCGCTGGAGGAAGGTCTGAGTTACTCAGCGAACTATGGAAAGAGTTATTATCGGGTTTTCTAGCATCAATAGCATATATTTTGCCATAGTTGCCACGCGGGTGGCAACCGCAGTTTATTTATTCAGATGTTCCAGGAAGATGCCCATCTCTTGGTTTTTATTTTCCTTCTGTCGACACGGGGTGAGATGAAATGGAAGATTTTCTTAAGGCGCCACCACACGGCCAATAGATATTACATTTTAATTCTGCAACTTAAATGTGAATTTATGTAACTAAATACAGGGAAAGATAACCAAGGGCGTGAAAATCCATTGCTGTGCACAGACTTCCCCTCATATTTTTAGAGGGAAACCCCCTAAAAGGGCAAGAGTACCGCACAAAATCGAGCCAACTACTACTATCTTTTTTATATGAGACATTTATGTGATGTAGACGCCCTTGACATTAAAAATGTTATTAAATATAGTTACGTTATTATTAGTTATACAGTTTGGCATACAAAAATGATAAACGTGTTCTACACATTCCACTCCTTATGTTCTATTTATTTTATTGGATAAAGAGACGAGAGGAGCAGATCGTTCATCTGATAGGAAGTTAAATGTCTGCCCATAACATTATTGAACAAAGTTTTTTTTTCTTCTAACAAATGCTTTGTCACCCAGAAATTTCTGTGTGGCACTACACTGCGCCCGTCACCCAGAGACATCAGTTCCTAAGTCTCATATGCCAAGAGAATTACACTAACTCTTAGAGCCCTTCAGACCGAAACACAATCTTTGCACACTACTGTTTCACGGCAGAATAACTAATCCTGCGGTGGTACCTACATAAACGGATTCCTGCATTGGAATCCTACCACCAGTAAAGACTATCTAAAATAAAGTGAACTTACCAGCAACAGGCTGTTCGCAACTACTTCGCAATAACGGTGAATTCGCGATGTTTCGTTGTCATGTCGTTTACGACATTCTGGCACCCCGCGACATGAACGACCGCGCAACTGTCCCATCTATCTTCTTATAAAAATAAAAAGATCGAGATCTGCCGTTGTGCGCGCACCACGCAAAAACGACTGGATAGGTAACAACAATCGGTTATTATTTATCTTCAAAAATGCTCTTATTCAGTGCTCTAAAACAATCCTAAAAACGTCTCAAAATTAAAGAAGGCCTTTGGTCAGCTGTGTAACTTAATTTATATTTTTATAACAATTGTTTAACTTCATTATTGTGTCATTATTATCAGTCTTTCGAAGTTTATTGGAATGGCATGTATTTTTTTACAGATTTGCTCATTTAAATCCACACTCACTGCTCAAATGCTCCTACTGTTACTTTACTTTACGCGTATTATTTTTTCTTTTTTCTTCTTTCAGATTACGCGATTGCAATATTCCATGACGTACTCCGCAAAAGTCATTACGACTGTTATCTAAAACCGGACACTAGACTCCCAATGATGCATGTCAAAGATGCCCTACGAGCCCTCTCAGAGTACCTCGAAGCACCCGATGAAACCCTAAATAGAAGAGTATACAACGTAACATCTATGAGTTTCACTCCAGAAGAATTGGCCGATGCAATGTTCAAACACATACCCGATTTTACGATTTCGTATAATCCCGACAGCAGGCAAGATATTGGTTAGTATACATTATCTCTTTGTTTATAGTTAACATCGACTTAAGAATTGCAAAGCCTGGCTATCATTAGTGCGTTTGCGGGTTCCGCGCCATTAGTATCCGTAACCAGTAGATCAAAAGCTAATGGTTTAGCCACTGTGCTAACCGAGCTGCAGCTGGAATATCTACGTTAAGTCAGCCAGATATATATAATTTCGGTGATGTAATTGCTGTTAGCCTTTTTTGGCTTTTACAGCTTCATCGGATCCTGTGCTCACGGGCCAGGGGCCCGCGTGCCAGGTTTGTTTGATCGAAACATAAATAAATAAATAAACTCCTACAAAAACCTCGAAATTCGGACTGTATCGCGTTCGCTGCATGCTTGCGCGATTTAGAATATCTCAATATGATTTTAAGTCGTCTAATGACCGTCCGAGGGAGGCTGCGGGCCTCCATTCGGACGTTTCGCGGGCGACGTTTGCGTTCGGTCGCGTTTCTATCTGGTCGGTAATTTGCTGCTTTAACCACCAGTGGGTTTGGATGAACCGCGGCTTTTTCGAAAAACCGCCGTGATAATGCTCTGAAGTGTTCAGAGATTAAGGGCATTTCACAGTCGCTGTGAAGATCAACGTTGCGTTGGTACCAACCGGCTCCGGTGGCAGTTCGCAAGAATCGATTTTGAACGCTCTGTAACTTCTTTAATTGATTGCCCGTCGCGTGAGCGAAAGCGACGCAAGCATAGGCCATTACGGGTCTTATGCAAGTCTTATAGAGGCGAAGTTTGTGTCTTAAGCAAATTTTGCTTGAAGAGCAAGTTAGTGGATATAGTCGACTTGAGATAAAAGCCGCTCCATTTCGAACGTTTTTTATGTGTGCAGCGAACGACATCGCTGCGTCTAGTGACCCCGAGGTATTTGACGCTCTTTTCCCAGGGAATAGGGCGTCCGAACAGGGTGATCGTGCCTAGTTGATTGTTGCCGATTGTGTGAATTCGTCTAGCGGGTTTTGGCGTGCCCCTCGAGAAGTATATCGCTACACTTTTCTCGGGGTTTACCTCTATTCTCCATTTCCGGAACCATTCGCCTAGGCGATCGGCTGCGACTTGGAGATGAATCGTTATCCGTCCGCTGTGCTTGTCGGAATAGTACAGGGCCGTGTCATCTGCGAAAAGCGCAAGATTGACTTTCTGGTCTCTAGGAATATCGCTAGTATATAGCGAGAAAAGGAGTGGGGAGAGGCAGGAGCCTTGAGAGACACCTGCTCGGAGAGGGCGGCTTGAGGAGCGCGTTCCCTCTACCCGGAATCGAAATAGGCGGTTGGACAAGAAGGCTCGTATGATGTTCACGAGTCTATCCGGCACTTTAGTGTGATACAACTTGTAATACAAGCCGTCGTGCCAGACTTTGTCAAATGCCTTTGCGACATCGAAAAATAAGGCCCCTGTGCCTACAGGCTTAGGGCGGTCGTTTAAATTCTCTAAAATGTGCTCCGTTAAGCGGTGCACTTGATGAGTACACGAGTGTTCGGGGCGAAAGCCGAACTGCTCGTCTGGAAGAATATTATTAGTAAGGACATAGTCTTTTAATCGACTGAGTATAATTCGCTCATAAATCTTAGCCATCGAGTTGAGGAGACTTATTGGGCGATAATTGGACGGAATGTTCCTAGGACTTGTTAGGCTTCGGAATGCCTATAACGTCGGCTTCCTTCCAGTCGTCCGGGAAGGAGCAGCTGGAAAGGAGCGCGTTAAAAATAGTAACTAACAGACACAATAGCGTCGTAGTTAGAGCTTTCATCACCCTGTTGTTTATGCCGTCGAGGCCAGGCGCGGATCAGTTTTTAAGCTTTTTGATTATCTTAGTGACTTCTTCGAGAGTCACTGGAGGCAGTGGTTCGCCCACTGGTGGTATGGCAGCCCTGCGTTCGCGTTCCGCGGCCACCTGCTGCAGATGGTCGGGATCCACAGTGATCTGATGAGCGGAGGCATGGGTGAGACCGGCTCTACTTTGAGAGATCGTGCCAACTGCCAGTAGGCAGTGTGCGACAGCTCGATTTCTCCAAGCATAGTGTCCCAGCTGGCTAGATTATACTCAGATAAGCGCTCTTTAACATCTCTTTGTAGGAGGCGCAGTCTGAGTCTATTTGCGTCGGTTCTATATCTATCGTGCGCTTTAGCTGCGCGATTCTTTTCTCTAATCGCGCAAACTAGGTTTTAAGAAAGTCTCTTGCACTAGCATAACGTCGATGTCATGACGACTTCGTCACTTGATCACGAAGGAAGTTCGCGACTTCAACTAACTGCGTCTTAAGACCGTTTGCTTTAAAATACGAGACATTCAGAGAGCGAGGTTTAATTCTACCTATACGGGACGCCATTGGTAACAATTAAAAATTTATATACGACGCGGCGCGTGATGTTTAGGCGCATTGAAACGTCCAAATCGCGTCGATGACGTTCATGTGCTCCACGGTCGCCATGAGTAGGTCCTGAGGGGACTTTGCTTCGCGGATTTTACGCGCTAAGCTGGATAGTTCGGCAACATTGATGCTGCGCATGAAGCCGCACATTAAGGAAAAATCTGCGGCGAAGTTTGACGAGACCCAAACGAGAGAATTCAGGGGAATTTTGGGCTCTGCGGTTCGAGGCGCGGACCGTGAAGCGGCTGCGCTCTTTTGCGTCATGGGCAACGGTTTTGTCCACGCGCTCGGCGCCGGCGCGGCGCTCTGACTTTTGCTCGGCCCGGTAGTCCCGTCAGCGGGACCGGGTTTCGCTGCGGCCGGAGCGGGCGCGGGCGTTGTTTTAGGCGCGGGTTTAGTCGCGAGCTTTGTTGCCGGTTTAGGAGCGGGTGTTTGAGGCTGCGGGGCCCCGGGGCCCTTCCTACGGCCGTTCTTTTTGCCTCCCCTGCGTTTCTTACTTTTCGGCGCTCTGTTACACCCGCGGTAATTCGCAGGGTGTCCCAGGCTCGCCGCAGAGTATGCAGCTTGGGGGTTCTTGCGCTTCTGGCGTGCGAGCGCATTCTTGGGTGCCGTGATCCCCGAGGCATTTGACGCATCCTGGATTCTTCACAATCCATGTCGGATCCCTCGTCCGAAAGGGCCGCGGGCCCAACAACGGATTGACATTGCGATTCCCGGAAGGGAAGCGCAGGTGTGTTCGCTGTTTTATGGCACCCATTAGCGGCGGGTTCTGGCCCGCAGGTGCATTTTTGGCAGACAATGCCGACTCGGTCGGCACGGTCTTTTTATTGCCAGTAATTACGCCACTCATTGTCTCGCACACAGGTGCGGATGCGTCACCGTGCGCAGTTGCAGGTGAGGCGGACTCTAAAGCCGGCGATGACAAGCCGTCAGAGTCGAATGTGGCCATGTGGCTCCTTGGCTGTATAATGCTTCCCGGACGAATTCCAGGAATGTCGTCAGACGTGAGGCAGTAAGATTGGTACTGAGCCCAGATGTCAGAGTATACGAGACGCAAAAACTCCCCTAATTTTGATAACTCCGTCGCTGGAGCACTGGTTGACACCATTTCGAACGGTCGATTTGGCGGTGTGTGGTACAAAATTATAAAATTCTCCCTACCTAAGCAGGGAGGTGTGTACTAAAATAACTCACCTACAGCCTTACGCTTTAGTTGCGAGAGGGTGTGTCTAGGTACACACCCTCTTTGCGGTTGCCTAACGCAACAAGCTGACACAAAAAATATAATAGCTGCCTCTGAGGCGAGAATGTGTGTGTAGTAACTAATCACGGTTTTACCCAACAAGGCGTCACAATACAATACAGCACTGTCGACACTGTCACGTGCGCACACCACGAAACACAACACTTCCACTTCGAGGGAGACGGTCGGTGAAGGCACGAACAAAGATAAACCAAACACACCGCTATGGGGCGGGTGTTGGCAACTATCAATAGCAATGACAACTTGATACTACACACTGCTACAGACTGCGGTCCATTAACATATGCGGGCTGTCAATTAGGTTGCGCATAGAGCGCGGTCGGTAGAGGTCCGGTCTGCGCCAGAGCGCAGGAGCGAATGAGTCAGCCAGACACAACCTGGGAAAGCCCTTCTTCCACTATAAGTAAAGGTGAAGTTTTTCCTGTAAACATCTACAGTTAGTCTTTACAGCTTGGTTTGGTAGGAACTACCTACCCACCGTAAGTATATAAATAAAGTTTCCTATTTTTCACGATAATGTAAAATAACAGCCTACTTATTACCTTACATCGGGGAGCACCCGATTCCTTTCATGGACTACTTTTTTTTTTTTTTACGCGGGGAAATCCTGCATGGATACCCGACTGGCCAGGGGGGCAGCCGGGTTATGTCGGACTCTTACCGACTAAAACCCCACGGTGGTCTCCATCGGCGCTTTAGAGGGGTCACGGGATATCCGTTCGGAACGCAACCGTGCCCCTCTAACGCTTCGCTATATCAATAGCCCGACCCGGGGCAGTCCTCACCTGCCCCCAGCACTCTCTCGGTGCTATCACGATGACCCGAGACCACTTCGAGTCATCGTCCTCCCCGGTGTCGCTTTACTGGGCGTTCGGGGACCCGAACGCCCAGTAAATATAATATCCCGATTGCCCGCGACAACGAAGGCCCTGTTTCTGGTAGGGGATCACCATTTCTGATAGGAGGGCCGTGACGAGGCCCGCCGATGCCTCGGCGGCGTCGTCGTCTCCGAGAGGGATCGGTCCTCTCTCGATCCCTCTCGGCAGCCTCCTTCTGGACCATCACGGTCTCATAGAAATTGGCTACGGCCCTCCACGCCGAGTCCCCGCTCAGCATAGCCGACACTACTGCTGGCAGGGAGAGGTTCCGCCCGATATGGCTGACCAGGATACTCCGCTCCGACTCCCAAGCTGGGCACACCGAAAGGGTGTGGGATGCGGAGTCCTGGTCCCTTCCACCGCAGTGGAAGCAGTTCGCCGTCGCCTCGCGTCCGATCTTACACAGATAATCACCGAAGCAGCCGTGCCCGGTAATTATCTGTGTGAGTCTGTAGGTGAGTCTTCCTACTCGTCGCTGCATCCAGGCCTCGAAGACCGGCAGGACTGCACTGACAACGCGTTTGCGTGCATATTGCTCTTGGTGGAGCCGAGCACGCCACGTCGCCAGTGCGCTCTGTCGTTCCTGCCGTTTGATGGACTCGAGCGCCTCAACTGGCTCGCTTCCACCGCTCTGGCGGAGGGTGCGGATCCGATGATACACCCTCGCATCCATATCTGCCAGTATGTCGAGAGGCGGAAAACGAGCCAGGACGGTCGCCGCCTCAAAAGATACCGTGCGGTATCCTCGTATGATCCGTATGGCCATCCTCCCCTGGACACTGTAGCCCCAGCGACTATCCAGATGTAGGCCCAGGTATTTCATATACCGGCCCACTCTGACTTCAGACCCACCTACTCGGACGCACGAGTCGGGAGGTTCCTTGCCACGCGGCAATTTGTGGAACCATAGCGCCTCGGTCTTGTGAGGGGCTATCTCCAGTCCCAACTCGTGGATTTTGGCGACGACGACTTCCGCCCCAAGCTCGGCGAGCTCCTTGGTCCTCTCGAAGGTATTCCCGCTGGCGACCACCAGTGTGTCATCTGCATAGCAGATGACCTTTACACCAGCGCGGAAGATCGACACGCAGAACTGCATCGTAGGCGATGTTCCACAGCAACGAGCCCAACACCGACCCCTGCGGAACACCGCACTGGATCTCCCTCCGGATTCTCCTACCGTCTTTGTCCATGTACATAATGTACCTGTCGCGCAAGTAGTCCGCGATAACGCCTTGCAGGTAAGGGGGGACTTGATCATGTGCTAGTCCCCCCTTAATCGCGTCCCAGGGAAGGGAATTAAAGGCGTTGACGATATCGAGACTTATCGCCAACGCCACTCCTCCCCGGGACACAGCCTGCTCCGACAGGGAGCGGACGCGCAAGACCGCGTCTACGGTAGAACGCTCCTGTCTAAAGCCAAACTGGCTGTCGGCCAGATCGGGACCGACACGCGACAGATGCCGGTTTAGACGAGTGGTAACGATTCTTTCGAACAGTTCGCCAATCTCGTCCAACAGGCATATGGGACGGTACGCAGAGGGAGAATCTGCAGCCCTCCCTTCCTTCTTCAAGAGGACCAATCTTGCCTCCTTCCAGGCCGTGGTACTACTACTAGATTAAGGTAGCAACTGATGTGTATTGATCACGGTCGTCGTTTAGAAAAAGGTTTACTATATGCTCACTTTAACTTAATTAAAAAAAAATGTGTCTAAAATGTATATAAAAAACGGCCACTATAAGTGCGCTCTGTAAAGTAAAAGACAATAATTTATCTAATGGTAATTTCTTTGGTAGACTTGAGTATGTCATGCTCGCTTTAATGTCTCTGCTTGCGGCTGCGTCGTGTGGTGGGTCGTCCACTTCCCTTTGAAATGGTAGAGGAGTGCGATGGCTGCCACCTGCGTCATACTTTTGAACAGGTGCTGTTGGTGGAAGCCGCTCTGCTCGAGCTTACAATTCACTTATATATTGATTGAATTAATGTTGTCTGGGATTTGAACATGGGGCGTGGTTTGGTTTTCCTTGAGATTATTCTTTGTAAATTTAATTTTAATGTATTTTTGACTGAGATAAAAAAGATTTACAAAAAAGAGAATACCTACGGAGTTTCTTTCGCCTATTTCTTCTCCGCCAGAGTAACCTCATTACGAAACGGCGGTAGATTGTAAAAAATGACTTTTGACAAATGATATTTATATTTCTTACGTCGAAAGATATAAAAAATTTCATTTTATTTCATTCGCCTCCAACGGCTCTTCTACGACGCCTGTAAGAGATACATAGCAAAACATACAATTCGCTTTTCATCGTTTTCCAATCAGGAACGGAATGTAGCAACATTAAATATTAATGAAAAAAATAGCAACATTAAACATTTATATTATTATCGTGTATTATCGCTGCCAACACCGCTGCACCAATTACGGAAACGTAATCCGGGGTACCTTCAGCTTTTCATAATTATTTTAGTTGACATACATTTTCGGTGATGTAATTGCTGTTAGCCTTCTCGGCTTTTACAGCTTCATCGGATGCTAATTTTAGTTAAGTTTACTGTGTCTAGAAGTCTTGCAATAGTACGCTTGGTTTTTTACTAATAAAATAAAAAACCAAGCAAGTGTACACCATAATATGGCTTAGTGTGCTGTAAAGCGCTTGAAAAGTCTGGTCAAAAATAGTTAGTAATTAAAACCAATAAATCCGTAAAATTAGTTTTATTAAATGTGTAATATTCGCGTAAAATTAAGTGTTAACTGTAACATCATTCTGAAAGCTTTAATTTTTCACTTGCAATAATTGGAACAAACCAACAGAATTTAAGTTGCAAGTACGACAATGCACATCCTTATATAATCGCTATTAATAATATAAGGAAAGAAAGTTCCATGGATAGACATCACAATTTAGATGTTTTTTTTATAGAATAGGAGGCAAACGAGCAGGTGGCTCACGTGATGGTAAGTGATCACTGCCGCCCATGAACACTTCCTTCACATTCATCGCGATAAGAAAATTTATTAAAATTACTGTGTACTCCTTAAAATACAAACCAAGTTTAACATGCATTCTAAAACCCACTCGTCCGTGTTAATTTACACATTGTTGCAAAATTGTGAAAAATTCTGGCCAAGCTACTTACGTACTATATGTAACGTTGTTGTCGAGTTCCTATGGCTATGAATTATTTTCTTTTTGCACTTACCACTCTCCAATTTTTTTGCGCAGTGTTAGTGATGTAACATTACCTACTTCAGCAAATTAATTATTGCTAACATATTGTGTGCCTTGTGGTTGTGGCTTAAGAGAATCTACCACTCCATCTCATCCTGTGAGTGTCGTAAAAGTCGACTAATTTTTAAAACCAGAAGATTGGCTTCAGCATGTTCCTGGAACAACTGAGCGTGGCCAACTATGCACCCCCCCCCCCCAATTATTTTTCTCTTTAATTACGAAAAATAAGTAAATGTCTTAAATTTTTGTTATCTTTAAAAAAATTAATAAGATTTAATTAATTATAGAAAGCGCCATCTGTTGACAATCCGTTCAATTAACATGCACAAAAGCTTCAGGTTCGAGTTAATTACATTCTTTAAAGAATGTAGGTGGCGCCATCCCCTATTTATTCATGTTCCCCCTAGTCAAAATATTTAAAGATTATACTGTTTGAGTGTATTAAAATACATAGTTATTTAGCAAATGCCGAAAATAAGAAATATGTTTCAATTATAATACATATAGAAATATAACAAAAAGAGTTTAGGACAGATATGTACTTACTTATTCTTCTTCTATCATTCATTAATAAGTCGAATTTTTCAGCTGATTCTTGGCCTCAAGTATTCGACGACAGCGAGGCACGGCGCGATTGGAACTGGAAGCCTGAAGTAGATCTGGAAAATCTGGTGAAACTTATGTTGACAGAAGTTAAAGAAAAAATTGCCGCCAATGGGTTTTAGACACTTTAGACGTCCTGCCGACTGTTTTTACTTTTGACGTGCTCTCATCAGAATTAATAAATAAATAATTTATATGTTATAAAATATAAAACAAGGATTTCTAACAGAAAATAACTGCAGGTTTCATGATGAATTAAAAAAAGTTAATTTTCGTCTAATCCCATAGATAAAGTACGAAAAAATAAGACATGCGGCTCCATACATATGTTTGTCGTGACAACAGTCGGACCACCGTCCGGTCATTTTTAAGCTGGGCCAGCCAAATGGTGAGGTCACTCAGACCAAAACCATTGTGCACTGGCGTACCCTTGCAGTTAAACTCGAGGCTACGAGCTCTCAGCACTTAGACGAAATTCCTAATACTATCGACTCCCCAGAGGTAGTCTGCCGAGCGATAAAATCCTTTTCGAATCATCTCAAAATAGCCGTCGGAGAATCCTCCCGGAGGGTTACGGTGTCGAGCGATCGACGCTGTAACCTGCCGGCGGACCTCCGTCGCCTGATTAGAGAAAAGAACCGTGCGACTAAAGCGCACGATAGATATAGAACAGACGAAAATAGACTCAGACTGCGCCTCCTACAAAGGGACGTTAAAGAGCGCTTATCTGAGTACAATCAAGACAGCTGGGACACTATGCTTGGAGAAATCGAGCCGTCGCACACTGCCTACTGGCAGCTGGCACGATCTCTCAAAGCAGAGCCGGTCTCACCCATGCCGCCACTCATTAGATCTAACGATAACTCGCTCGCCTTCGACGACAGCGAAAAAGCCGAATGCCTCGCAGACAGTTTAGAGAGCCAATGCACTCCGTCTCTCGCGCCTGCGGATCCCGACCACCTGCAGCAGGTAGCCGCGGAACTCGAACGCAGGGCTGCAATACCACCAGTGGGCGAACCACTGCCTCCAGTGACTCTCGACGAAGTCACTAAGATAGTCCAAAATCTTAAAAACCGATCCGCGCCTGGCCTCGACGGCATAAACAACAGGGTGATGAAATGTCTAACTACGCTATTATTATGTCTGTTAGTCAGTATTTTTAACGCGCTCCTCTCCAGCTGCTCCTTCCCGGACGACTGGAAGGAAGCCGACGTTATAGGCATTCCGAAGCCTAATAAGCCTAGGAACATTCCGTCTAATTATCGCCCAATAAGTCTCCTCAACTCGATGGCTAAGATTTATGAGCGAATTATACTCAGTCGATTAAAAGACTATGTCCTTACAAATAATATTCTTCCAGACGAGCAGTTCGGCTTTCGTCCCGAACACTCGTGTACTCATCAAGTGCACCGCTTAACGGAGCACATCTTAGAGAATTTAAACGACCGCCCTAAGCCTGTAGGCACAGGGGCGTTATTTTTCGATGTCGCAAAGGCATTTGACAAAGTCTGGCACGACGGCTTGTATTACAAGTTGTATCACACTAATGTGCCAGACAGACTCGTGAACATCATACGAGCCTTCTTGTCTAACCGCCTATTTCGCTTCCGGGTAGAGGGAACGCGCTCCTCAAGCCGCCCTCTCCGAGCGGGGGTCCCTCAGGGCTCCTGCCTCTCCCCACTCCTTTTCTCGCTATACACTAGCGATATTCCTAAAGACCCGAAAGTAAATCTTGCGCTTTTCGCAGATGACACGGCCTTGTACTATTCCGACAAGCACAAGGGCCGCATAACGATTCAACTCCAAGCCGCAGCCGATCGCCTAGGCGAATGGTTCCGGAAATGGAGAATAGAGGTAAACCCCGAGAAAAGTGTAGCGATATACTTCTCGAGGGGCACACCAAAGCCCGCTAGACGATGTCACCCAATCGGCAACAATCAGCTAGGCACGATCACCCTGTTCGGACGCCCTATTCCCTGGGAAAAGAGCGTCAAATACCTCGGGGTCACGTTAGACTCAGCGATGTCGTTCGCTGCACACATTAAAAACATACGCAATAGAGCGGCTTTTATCTCAAGCCGTCTATACCCATTAACTTGCTCCTCAAGCAAAATGTGCTTAAGACACAAACTTCGCCTCTATAAGACTTGCATAAGACCCGTAATGGACTATGCTTGCGTCGCTTTCGCTCACGCGACGGGCAATCAATTAAAGAAGTTACAGAGCGTTCAAAATCGATTCTTGCGAACTGCCACCGGAGCCGGTTGGTATCAACGCAATGTAGATCTTCACAGCGACTGTGAAATGCCTTTAATCTCTGAACACTTCAGAGAATTATCACGGCGGTTTTTCGAAAAAGCCGCGGTTCATTCAAACCCGCTGGTAGTTAAAGCAGCAAATTACCGACCAAACAGAAACGCGACCGAACGCAAACGTCGCCCGCGAAACGTGCTAGACGACACGGACGTCTCAGCTCTTCCTGACCACGATACTGTCAGTCACGATCCAGGCTACACTGTACACACAGTCAATAGCTTTAATATAACACGCACCACGACGCGCGACCGCCGTAGAGAGCGGCGCGCAATAGTAAATAATCACATCGCGTACACAAGATTCACCCGTGTTCCAGGGCGGTTCTCACCGCCCAGAGTTACCGACACACAAGTCGACAGTCCGAATGGACGCGCCCAGCCTCCTTCGGACGGTCAGTAGACGCTTAAAATGTTTAAGATTTTCGAAATCGCGAAAGCACGCAGCGAACGCGACACAGTCCGAACTTCGAGGGTTTTGTAGGAGTTTTTATTTATTTATTTATTTATGTTTGGGTCAAACCAAACCTGGCACACGGGCCCCTGGCCCGCGAGCACAGTATCCGATGAAGCTGTAAAAGCCGAGAAGGCTAACAGCAATTACATCACCGAAAATATATATGTCGTGACAACATCTAGTCCCTGTAGCTGGCATCCGCAGTTAAAAAAGCCAGCATTTCGAAAATTCTTGTCTATCTAATCTAGATTGTCTCTGGCGAACTATAAGTGGCAAATTATTAGGTATTTTTATTCTCAAACAGTAATTATTTCATTCGCTCATGCATTCCTCATAAATTAATTCTTAAATTAGGTATAATCTAATGTCTATTTAATTTAACATTTTTGGAATCGCGGTCTTTAATAACTTAATACTTGGTGTATGTTAATATTAAGTTAAATATAAGTGTTAAATATTTATAAAAATGAATTGAGGTGTTTTTAATTTCTAGCCATTTAACCTTTAAAAATCAAGCATAGAGTACACATAGATAAAGGGTATATTTATTACAGATATTTTTTTAATATTAAGTCTATTGTTTTATAAATAAATAATTTAGTTGATTCTGTAGCTGTCATTTATTTGCAATAAACATGATACATGTTTTATGGGGATTAACTAAATGAAAATGGTAGAATAACAAAGTGTTTATTTAAACAATTCATTTATTGAAGCATCCACAGACCAATTTTTACTTTTTTCATATTTACATTTTAGTAAACACAGGCAATAGGAAATATACAGCATGCTTTAAAATAACGATAACCAAATTATTTAAGTTCTTTTATTTATAGCGTAGGTTTCTCTAACACTAAAACCATCAACTTTTAATTTCATTCAAAAAAAAATTATAATTATTTTATACCCCTATTTTCACGAACGTTTTGTTACCATTATGAAAAAAATAACGTTATGTTTATGAGCACACTGTATATAATCACTTCAATTCGTAGGTTATCATGTTAATAAAAACAATAATACGATTAGCGTAAATGCAACACTTCATATGATCCAATTCGTCAACATAAAATAAAAAAAATGTGATGTGTATATTTATAAAAAAGCGCAACAATGTTGCTAAACTAGACGTGGTGTAGTTTTCGTGATTACGCTAGCTCTCAGTGCCCTTCAAACCGAAACACAGTAATGTTTGCACACTACTGCTTCACGGCTGAATAACTGGCCCTGAGGTAATACCTACTTAAACGGATTCCTGCATAGGAATCCTCAATCCTCATTGAATTAGATCCATGTACGCTATTTAATATGCTACGACGGATGCAAACTTTAAGAGCAGTTAATAATTGTAACGATTACTATTGCAAAATTCCTCTAATAGTTCTCTAAGACAACGCTGTATCGCTTTTTGCAAAAAAAACTTGAAATAAAACTCTGATTCCACTATTAGACACACAATCAGTCTTACTTTACATTACAAAACGGCATCGCGAGTCCACTTTTCCATATATGTACTAAGAGCTACGGACGTATCGATGGTACGACTTAACTATTATCTTAATGTAAAGTACTTAGAAGTGAAGTATAGATAAGATTTAAAATATTACGAACGGTAAACAAATCTTTTTTATTTTCAAACCAGACAGAGAAAAGAAAATGTGCATAAATTAATTGAAAAGAATCACTTTATATGTAATTTTAATATATATAATTGTAATGCAGTGTATCTAGATTTAAACTTGTACATTTTAACGGAAGCTCTTAAATGTAACATATAGTTGAATAATAAATATACTTTAGACTACAATCTTTGTTTAATGCCGAAGCTTTGCCTTGTGTCAACTGATCGCTACCTAAAATTTTTAAATAATTATTTAGTGTAACTTAATTCTGGAATCATAATAAATACGTTTAATTTATTTTTGTCAACTTATAAAATATACGTTTAAGTTTGATTTATTCAAATTATTTTGCGAACGCAGGTAAGTACTAAACGATGTTTTTTTTTTTAATGCTTTCTTATTTGTATTACGTACTTGAAGTGAAGGCACTGGAACTGACAACTATAACGACATGTTACAGTTTTCAGAGGTTTTTTTTGGATTATGCGTTTTTGTACGAAATTCAATCGTCTTGCGTATTTGCAGTAATATTAATTAATTTAATTTTCTTTTATATAAATAATGCAAATAATTGTATTATGTATATAAAGGAAAGGCTTCGCAATTTAAGCATAATAAAAAGACAAAACTATGACGGTGACGCTTTGTCTAGTTTCGCATTTGGTTACGATAAGACTTCGTAATTTACAAGACAGTCTTTCAAAATACAGATTGAATTTGAATAGTAAACAGTTTGTGATATTAGTATGCGACATTAACATACATTGAAAATAAAATTGTCGAACTCTCCAATAAATTTACATTATGGAATTTCTCCGTTCAGACGGTTAAAAGTTTTAAATACATATCCGATATTAGTACAAGACGTAACTAATGATAAATTAAAACTCCTTTACAAACACAAGCATGTGCGCGCGCGTTCATGACAAAAATACAATTTTCAACAAGAAACTAATTTATTAATTAGGCAAAGCCCTTATCAATTTCTACGCTATAATATTGCACCATTGTTTATTATGTAAATATTATTGTTACACTATACAGGTACGCCTCTTATCAAAGTAATAGCGCACATCGTATCTTATGGATGTAGATTGGCAAATGGCACTCTCATTGTCGTGGGAATACAGACGCAAAAACAAAATTAACTTTTGTAAGAATTAATCACCAATCATTATAAAACCTATTTTTTTTTACAAATAACTTTAAACTTATCATTAATAGAAAAACATAACTAGCGAATAAACTAGTGTTACAATTATATTAAAGAAACGCAAAACAAAGAAAGTAAACATTAAGAATTACTTCCTGGCGAAATAATACATTAAAAACTTATAATTTTAATTCAATGCGAAATAAAAAAATCACAGCAATATATTAACACAAACGAATTATATGATCAAAATATTTTCAAATCACAAATAATGTTGTAAGATATACAGGCTGTTCAATAAATATAGGACAAAAATAAGGTTTAAGCAAAACTTAAGTACTTCCGGGTGCAAAATAACATTTTGGTGAAATACTATTTCTTGGGAGACAGTAAGAACACACTTTATACGTTAAATGGTTTATCTTAATAAAAATATGTATATAATAAAACAAGATACTAGCTTATTACACGTCGATAAAAGTGCTGATATGGGTACGGCAGTGTAGAATAGCATCTACGTCTTTCCTAGCGAGGTGTCGTAAGAGGCGACTTTCCTTTCATTCATTCGTGCAGAATAACATCATAATATGCCAATAACTACACTGCTCGTGGGAACACAATGGGGAGTTAGAATTTTTTTTACTCGTACCCAAAAGGCGGTGACGTGGTTCGCTAGCCGTCATGTCTCTTTTCCCGCGGGGGCGAAAAGTGAGCTACGCGTGTGACCTCTGCCTACCCCTTACATGGGAAAAAGGCGTGACTGTAGTTTGTATGTGATAAAAGTGCATCTCACTAAGAAGTTACTTTGGCACCAGCCAAAGTAACTTCAAATGTGACGATGAGGCCCCGACGGATATTGAATAATGTTTACTAATAAACAGTACAGGTGTCCTAATAGGGCAACAAATTCTGCATACTCTTTATATCCAATGGTAAACTAAGGCAACTCTCGGTTTAGTATTCTGCGGGACAGTGCAGTTTAAGATAGACGACATTTTCGTACTAGTGTTGTATAATCATTTATACTAAAATTCTGTAAAAGTTGATTACACGTTTCACAAACCAATATTTGGGATATCGTTATTTTTGACGCATTTACTTAATTTTTTACTTATACGATATTTTTGAATTTAATGTTGTGTAAGATTAAAATAACCGATTGTATCTGTAATAATCTAATGGTCGTTCGCACATATCCGGTAATATATTTTTTTTTAATTTGACAGTTGTGAAAACATGACTTTCTTTGACTCTACGCTATAATAAACAGTTTATTCGACATTAATTAACAAATCTGGCTTCCTTCCTCAATATGTTTCGTACAAAAGGTATCGAAAAGTAATAAATTGTATGCACATCAAACCACAGTACTACCTGTTTAATAACAAAATGGAACCATGTCCCGCACTAATATACACAAAATAAGGCATCTCGAAGTTAATTACTAACAGCTTAGATCCAGTGACGCGGTTTTTTTTTGTAACACGCTCTAACTGTGAGTGAAACCAGTTTATTTACTTACCAAGGTTGTGTTCTCTAGACCTTGCTTATTATATTTAGATTTTTAACATCCTTTAGAGTCAACGATTTGTGATTAGTTTTTCATATACAATATATCGTTGTATTCTTTAAAATGTATTTAGTATTAAGGCAATAAAATTACTATAAAATCTATGTCTGTAATTGAAATGCCAATGAGACTGAAAATGTATAACGAATATTTTTGTAAAATTATTGTAAAACGCACCCACGATACAGGAGAAAATCCTACTGTGGGGCTTCGTTTTTTTAGTAAATAGAAAAAAAAAATAGACACAGTTCACTTGAGGAGAGAGGTTGAATTAAGTTATTAGAATCATAGTAAATATTTAATGTCAGAAATCAGGGAAGAGAACTATTTCAAAAACGATAAAAAAATTGTCTTTGATGATTTGTCAATAAAAAACTTTCTGCAGTCAATATTACGACGCTTCTTGTGGTATCTCCTGAAGTTCATCTTATAAAACATTTAACTGTATTATTGTAACGTATATTCAAAGAGGCACTCGGGTCACGATATAACTACAACTGTAAAACGCAAGTCACAGCAATATCTAATTATACTTTGAATCTGACTTCCATTCCAGCCGTCAATTATGTAGTATATTTCACTTATGCATACTGTTTTACTATACAATAGAGGTTACTTACCATGCAGCAACAATACAGACGTCTATTGTTTAAAAATTATATGGCAACTTAAGGTAAGTTTTACACAAAAACTTTGTCGTCAATACGCGTTAAGGCCTATTTTCTTATTGACTAAATTCTGACTAATTTCATCACTAAAAATCAATTTGTTATCGAAACGTCTACATGACAAAAATTTCGTTACAATACCTATTCATGAACAAGAAACTTGCGATATAAATATCACATTGCGTACCTCGCGGTAACGTTAGCAAAAATATCTTCGTTTTCGTTGTAATTAGTATGTAGTTTACTCTGACTTCATCATGCGCTGCTGCTGTTCTCTGTGCATGTTTAACTCTTTGAGACGCTGCCGTAATTGTGCCTTCTTTATGTTGGTCATAATCTGCGTCGACTGATAGAGCCACGAACCCTGAAAAAGAAACAAAAGTAATTTGTTTGTGATATTGTTTTGGAAATAAGTGACAGGGCGAGCAAATTGTTGCAAATTTCTGCATAGAACTCCTACCACCATCAAATTCGGTCCACAATTTCAGTCCGTATATCCACTAATAAACTTAAAATAACGGAATATAATTGCTATAATATCTATTACTTTATACAAAAAATGCTTATATTTCTTTGGCTTATCGTTCTTCTTATTCGACTATCAAAACCTTTGCCACGAAAAAAGGCGAAAGATTCCTTTTTGCAAAAACGTGTTGACAGGACAAATAGTTCATTCCTGACATTAGCCTAAGCATTATTCTTAGTTTGTATTTGCCATAATCGCCAAGCTTGAGCAGTCGTATTGGCAATCGCAGTATTGCACGCTTCACACATTAGATAACTGCTGTACTTAAATTGTTTTAATAAAAAAAATCTGATTTCATCGATTCTTATAAACGTGTGATAAAAACGTGTCTTCTGCTACACCTTATTTACCTTATTAAGTACATGTAAAGAGATAAGCTTAACGATAACTTAAAACGTTGACTTAAATAAACAAGCACGGCTGTTCTGCGAAGTCTAGACAAGATGCAATATACAATTAACGAAATGAGGAAACACAAAATGTACGCGAAAGACATTGACGATCAATCATTACTAGTCGAATACTTATTTTAATATCGTACATATAAAAAAAAATCCCGTTTTGACCCAAAGTTACCAAGTCAGACTATTGTATTCTCAAAGCAATGCTACACCTGCGAGAATATGTATAATTACTCGTATGTACAAAACACAAAATTTATTAATGAGTTTTAATATGTTTTTGAATGAAATCCCTTTAGACAGAAGACCAGCAGTAAAGTAGTGATAAACTAAGACAATGACTTGAAAGGTTTAAAGTTTTTGCTTTTACACGCAAGCAACAGCTTATCTGTAATGATTTGTTAATAATATTACTGCCTGGTGCTCGGCCTTAATAGTACACGAGTAAACTGGGTTCGATCCCTCGTGCCAGCACCTCTAAATTAGTTCTACAATTTTAAGTGCTGATTTACCACGTGCTTAGCGGTGAAGAAAAACATCGTAAGGTAACCTGCATCTCCGAGGAATAGAAATACTCGTATTTCGAGGATATGTGAAGTCCGCCAGCCCGCATTGGAGCAGCGTGACGGACTATTCCCAGCTCCAAAACCCTCTCAGAAATGAGAGGAGGCCTGTGCTCAGCAGTGGGACATTTATAGGCTGTAACTATATAAACAGATATAGATAATGATTTAGAGACAGTAGCAAGATTCTGCTTATTATTTATTGACCTTCAATTTTTTATTTCAGTAGAGTTCAAAATTTATTGCTTCATATCACAAGTGGTTTCAGTGTGCTCTTAAGAACTTTACAAGTCAATTAGTTCAACGAAAATGGATTCCAATCCAAAAACCAATATAAATCAATTTTTTTTAAATAAACATTGCTAAACTACAAAAGTAAATAGATAATTAAGACATGATACCGAAAACGATTCCCATATTCTATGATGATCAAGTTTTCAAGATCATCCAGTTTAGACATACGCTAGCAGATAATGCAGAAACCGAAGTTTTGCGCTGGACATCCTAATTTATAATTTTTTTATAGGATAAAGTGACGAGGCAGGCAAAACGTTCACCTGATTGTAAGTGCAACGTCAGCTTAAAACAAATACTGTATCACCAAGACTATTTCTTTGTGGCGTCACACTGCGCCCTTCACTCTGAGACATACTTCATACTTCTATTTTGAAAAAAAAACAGCAGGTCTTAAGTCTCATATGCCTCGTAATTACACTAGCTCTCAGTGCCATTCCGATAGATATATTTGCACACTACTGCTTCAAGGCAGATTACTTCACGGAGAACTGGGGAATCCAAAAGAAAAATGCAACAGGCACAAAATATACAAACAAAAAATGGCATTGAAATAATTAACTGTTGGAAGATTGTTGATGCATTTTTTTTTTGCCACGATCGTGCATTTACATTAGCTCATACAATAATTAAATAAAGTCATTAATATTTTATTACTTCACGAGGTTAAAAAGTCATGTAATTAAAAAAGTTAAAGAATAATAAAAAACTTTAAGAAATTAATATGTTATATATGTACTATGAAACAAAGAGTAAAGGATGGTTTCAATATCCTTTCTAACCATTATCCGAAGTATTTTTTCATGGTGATAGTTAAAACTTTATGGAATCTGACAATGGTGGACTAGTCGCTAGGTAACATACGTAGGTTATAGAAACTACGAACTATGCTAATTTTATTTTATTAGCTTTAGTAGTTTTCAGTAAACTCCAGTCGGTCAGACATACTAGTAGAGAAAATGGAACGGACAGAAATCGCTAGTTCACAGTCACCGATGATAATACGACTGATGTAGAACAATAGGAATCAGAACAGCAATTAATTAAAATTCTAAATCTAAATAGCGTGTTTGCCAAATGCTTGAATATCGCATTTATTATAATGTAAAGAATTGACACCCAAGACAATACCGTAACAGACTAAAACTATAACACTTGGCGGCAGATTTAAGCAGGTGTATAATTGTAAATGGTCTCAATTATGTACTCAAATATATTCAACATATTTCGTGTCAGAAAATTCATAACGAGTGTAAAAACTATATTTGTTTAATTATACGCTGACCAAGATAAGCTGGATGTTTAAAATTCAGCGTAGGTCAGTTAATTGCTTGCGCTGTTGCGATTATGTAGTGAGTTCAAGTTCAACAATTTCAATGTAAATTGTTTCATCTACGACCCTGAAATATAAACCGTGATTGCCCCACAAACGGTGTATCCAAGAAAAAAAGAACCATCATTCGATAACTCCAAATATTTTACTTAAATTTTATAAAAATTATCTACCCAAATTTTCAATTTGTAGTTTTGTAAAACAAGATTTGCAGTAGATTTTGTTTAAACTTTAGAACAACTTGTAAGCGTAATCGTACATATGTTTTAGACTATACTATATATGAAACATATATTATATTATATTTAGCTGTGACGCGCGGTTTTACCCGCGTAAAATTAGCCGACCACATGACTACACCGCTCGGCATGATACCTCGTTGACCTGAGCATTCACAGTTCGGCTCTTTTTGGTAACGTTTGTTCTCAGCGTACGGCACCCTTAAAACCTTAGAACTCTCCTCAATAATCGGCTCGGGCTTTATTATACTACAGTAAGATAAAAGTACTCGCAACCGACGAGCGTGTATGAAAACGCTAATGAAAGTATAAGAAGCGAAGGATGTGTATCTCTGCCTACCCCAAATGGAAAAAAGGCGTCACTGTATGTATGTAGTAAGATAAGATAAGAAAGTAAACAAAGAACTATGAATTTTCTAAATCACTAATCCTATGAACTAAAATAATAATGACCAAAATGCAAATTAATATCGCGCGTACCAAGTCCATCTATTAGCCTACTATAATTTCTAAAGTTTTTCAGATTTTAGGTAGGACCTCTTAATTTTTCCGAAATAAAACTTAGCTTTGATTACTCTCTGCCAATGGAAAGTCCCTCGAAATCGATTCATCAGTTTCGGCGATTAGCCCGTACAAACAAACAGATGGACCGACAGAAATTTTAAAAACGTGCTTGTGTTTGTTTATTCTGCATATTACCATATGAGACTAAGAACAATTTATACAGACAGACAGTTCCACTTTATTTATTTGTATAGATTTATATTATAAGCCTTAAAAATAGTAAAAACCGCATGGAAAAATATCCTGCCTGGTGTAAATTATAAGCGGATACGATGGTACATCTTTAGTTATTTACTTTTTTCGAAGAAATCTCTTAACTTTATAAAATAAACTATTTGTAATTTTATTACGGTCGAGCAACCCTACGTCAAAATTTCTACACAGTTCGGCGGGAGAGATAAATATTCCGTCTAAATATAGCATACATGTTATACCAGTACACACTCTGTTCGAAGACAATAAATAGTAAAAGTTTATTTTAGAATTAGCAATTCCAGTCTACGATCGGCGTTCCTATATAACAACGAATCCATGACGACAATAACCGCAACAGAACGAGACATAGCCCTAAGGATTGCTAGATGAAGTGGCAATGGGCTGGCCATATAGCTCTTAAAACCGACAACTAGATGGAGCTACGACGTGTAAGGTTTTGCGAGAAGTTGATGAATGCAGGTGTTTTAGGACCATACGTTGTGGCAATTTATAGCGAAGGTCTATGTCCAGTATTGGAGTTGTGAGGAGCTGCAATGATTGCTGTTTATGATGATGCATTGAAATCGATCCGATTTTCATCACAATATATCTGTTAACAGAACCTTCACTTATCAAACATTTCAAATGAAATAATTACTACATTGCAGTGTGTACGTTGTAGTCAATCCGCATGATACGTGGTGTGTTATCTATCTTATTTAGTGCGCCTATCTAAAAATATAAATGGTAAATTGGTTCACAATTAATCGTGTTTTGTGTGGATGCGATTTAAAGCTGCTGTGATAAGAGATAGTAAAAATAATCTGACTAACTTTTTTAATGTAACAGAAACAAGGGAAAGCATTTATTAGTAAGATTAAGACTTGGATTATTTCTTTTCAGTAAACAAATGAAAAATCAATAGAAATACTAAAAAATCTCACGACATCCGATAGATCTCAAATGTACCAGTCCCAGACAGAGCAGCAGTGTATAAGGTGCGAGATACTGCAATCGCCAACCGGCCAGCGATTAGTAGCGGATACGGAAAACCATTCCATTCCAACTTTAGGAGTCCTATGTCACACAGTGAACTGATGGACATGACATGATTGAGACTGATAATGGTTACAAAATAAATTAAAGGAAAACCACTAAAGCAGAACAAGTAATCCATATTAATATTATAAAAGAGAAAGTAACTCTCTCTGTCCCTCTGTCTGTTTATAACCTTTTCACGGTTGTAATAGCTAAAGCGATCTTGTCGAAATTTGACACAGAGATAGCTTGCATCCTAAGATGGAGATAAGAGACTTATTATCCCGGAAAATCAAAGAGTGTTCCCACGGAATATTTAAGTAACCTATAACCACGCGGATGAAGTTGCGGGCGTCAGCTAGTCTTTTATATAATTAGCAAATGCCAATTCTCAAAAAATTCAGAAAATTATATTTTTAATATTAGAAAAAGTGACGTGAGCAAAACGTTCAGCCTGATGGTAAGTGCAACGTTTGCCCATAAAAATTGCTGCGTCACCCAGAACTAGAGGACATCACCTCCTTTAGGGAAAGATGCCTCTGTACACTTAAGACAGTGTAATAGATATCGCAACGGCAAACATTGACCAGAGGGCCATCATCTGTACAATGTTTCCCAATTTTTTCCTATAGTCTAGACTTGTTGATACAGGCGAGCCTGTGGAAATAAACTCTAAGTCTGTGTTACGAGTGAAGAACAAAATATAGAAAACAAGCTAACGTAGGCACTTAAGACCGCAGCGTGAATCTTCTAAGCGTTATCAAGAGATCACACATCAAGAAATTGCAATAGAAAAGTTAGAGAAAAAAAATAACTTCCACTTACCACCATTATCATACAATTCAGCAAAATCGGAATTGAGAAGACGACAGATATGAACAGGCCTTTGCTGTCGAAGTATTGCTGCCGAGAGAACAGCGTCCAATTTTTGGCCTGCCACTTCATTAATGCTCTCCGAGAAATATACCAAGAGTACTGCAAAATAAAACGGAATAGTGAATGTTTTGTTGAGTAAACTATGGTGAACATTAAGGTATATAATGGTATGGAGGTGGTGTAGGAGAATCTACCACCCCTTTTATGCTGTAAATATCCATAAAATCGACCAAGGGATTCCCCTAGGCTAGGAAAATATTAGATAGTTATTCGGGATCCCTCGAACCGTGGTAGGTCAGGGGCCGTGCCCTCGCTTTAAATTTTATAGTACGCGAGTGACCTGAGTTCAATACCCGGTGCCAGCACCTATAAAACTGTTGTGTTTTAAGTGTTGTTTTTAAGTGCTGACGTAATTCCGTGTCAGCTAATTTGTTTTTTAGGACTGATGGTCGCTGTTAGCCCGAAGGCTTTCACAGCTTCGCCGGATTGAAATGTGGCCGAGCGCTGAGGGCGCTTAGCCGAAACCTTTATTTATCGATGACTGGCGCAAGGGCCACCGAAAGCGGAACTCCGCTTGGACCGACATCCTGTGCGCGAGAGTAACTGACTCGACTCGACTTGGGCACCCCAAGGGGGCCGGCCTCGTCTCGGTTAGTTACTTCGGGACAGCAATATTACTTTATACTATTAATATCATCAGGATTATTATTAACTAAGTTTACCACCAATTCAGAATGCGTTTCCACTGGAGAAGAAATGATGCAAGAAACTCCAGCGACGCTTCATATCATGACATTACTGTTAGTAGGAGAAAACCGGCCTGAGATGCGGCGGTATAATCGTGATTGTGTTGAGAGTGTGTACCGTGCTGGGTAGTAGAGCGCTTGGGCCCTAGTGGTGGCGTCGTCAGGGTCCTCGAGGACGTGCCTGGGTCTCCTTTTTCCGCGAGTCGAGTTTGGTGTAATGCGAGGGGGTGTGGCAGCACTTACAACTTGTGAAGATTAACATTACGCACGAACCACGGTGCTCCCGTGGCTTTGCGAATGAATCGATTTTGTAGCGGGGAGGCATGCGCAAATACGGGACTTGCGTATCTCATTATTGGCCGAATACAGGCTTTGTATAATATAATTTTATTACGTAGGGTACTATAACGTATTACGTAGAGTAGTACTATTTTTATTTAACAACGGATACAGTCGGCCGATGACGAACGCCGCGCGGTTCCTTACTCGGTTAATCTGTGGATCGAAGGTGCGTCAAATAGGACGCCTAAGTATTTGACTGTCTTTTCCCAGGGGATTGGACGATTAAATAACTCTGTGGTAGGAAGATGAAGCGTTATACGCCGTGAAAAGTACATGGCTGCACTTTTGGTGGGGTTGATCTCGATTCTCCAATTCCGAAACCAGTACCCGGGAGTTCGGGCTGCGTACATAGAGGCAGATACCGTCTGCGAAGAGGGTGAGTTCGACACCGCTGGTGTGCGGTATGTCGTTCGTGAATAAGGTGTAAAGCACGGGACCTGAGCCTTGAGGTACGCCGGCGTGGATGGGATGTGATTCGGATCGCACCCCCTCGACGCGGTAGCGGAAGGTTGATCTGCGTAGAAAATCTCGTATGATAAATACGTGGCGATCTGACACACTGAGCCTATATAACTTGTATATGAGCCCGTTGTGCCAGACCTTGTCGAACGCTTTCGCCACGTCGAAGAAGAGCGCTCCGGTCTGAAGCCCGCGTATGAAGCAGGGATTGAATGATTGACTGAGTGTTTGACTCGGAATCCAAACTGCTCGTGGATGGGACACAAACACAGTGTCAGCTAAAGCTACGTCACCTCCTATTACCTAAGATCACTATAAGGATCTTCGTCATGCAAAGTATTTTATTCTTTCTATGTGGCATTAAACTAATATTTATCTAGTACTATCGGCACTCTATCGATAATGTGATTACACATAATATGTCAGCAACATAAAACGATGCATTTCGTGAAGCGTGTGACAGTAAGTTTTAGTTTTTGTAATTTATAACATGACTCAGACATTATATGACAATAAGGGCCAATATTTGTTACATACAAAACACCTCCAGTTGCCGCATGTACAGAAATATGTTTGAAACACATCAGTGGAATAGAATACATAATATTTATTGAAAGTAATTTTTTCTTTTTTTTTAAATTCACTGGTTCGCCAAAAAACCTATGTCCTGGGAAGAACTAGTAAGAAACCCAGCCAGGATTTTTTTTCTTTTAAATAATTTAAAAAAAAATGTACAATTGCAGTCCTGTGCCGTGTGGTGGCGGCTCGTTAAAAGAACTACCACTCCACCTCATCCAATGGATCTCGTAAAAGGCGAGTAAGGAATTAAACTTCACTGTGCACCCGACAGCGCATGGTGGCGATGGCCTCACCACCTACCACACCAAGTGCATTAAATTTTTTTTGGTGAAACGTGGATTGTGGCAGTCATCAGTTTTTGCAGTGAGTGCCCAGTCTCTGACTACCCCTTATGGGATACAGTCGTGATCTTATGTATGTATGTATGTATGTAATTGCAGTATTATAAAGATGTAGAAATAGCTTGCAAGCGATCAGCTCATTCCCAAGGGTTATCATCATCAATGTGTTCTTTAATATTATAATAACCCTTTTTATGAAGTCTTTGTTTAATAAAAAAAAATAACTTTTTGATTGAAAGACTCTGTGCACTTTCTGGGATTTTATTGTAAAAACGTGTACATTGCCCAATAAGAGTTACTAACACTGTGAATTCGAGTAACTGGCATTATTAATTGGTGCTTGTTCCTGGTATTTACATTATGAACATCACATTTTTTAGTAAATTGTTTTATGTTCTTGTGTACATACAAAACGTTTTCAAATATATACAAGATATTAATTTCTTTAAATTTATCTCTAAGGTACACTTTAGAGACAAGATTATTAATAGCTCTTACGGCCCTCTGCTGCAAAACAAAACCACTTCTACATCAGACGCATTTTCCCATAGCAAAATACCATAAGACATTATGCTCTGAAAATAACTAAAATAAACTAATCTAGCAGTTTCAACATTAATCAAGTTCCTAATTTTGTTTACAGCATAAGCTGCAGAGCTAAGTCTACTTGCTAGTCAAGATATGTGGGGGCTCCATTGAAGTTTCGTGTCAAGAGTTATTCCAAGAAAGACAGTGGTATCCACAAGGATCAACTCTTCCTCATTTACAAGCACATTTACATCTAATAATTTAACATTTGGTGTTGTGAATTTAATATATTTTGTTTTTTTGCCGTCGAAAAGCAAATTGTTAACGTTAAACCAATGTACTAATTGTACCTCGTAAAACATAACGTTTTATCTTAAAAATCAAAGATGTATCATCAGCAAATAATACTATATCATGGTTGTCCCCTACTAGGTAAGGTAAGTCATGAATGTAAATAAGAAATAAAAATGGGCCGAGAATCGAAACTTGCGGGACACTCATAGATACTGCTGATCCGGAAGAATTCTTGCTATTTATAACTACTTTCTGCGTTCTTTTACTCAAATATGAAATTAGCAGTTGAAATGCAGAATTTCTTATATCGTAATGATGTAGTTTCCTGGTACGTGTTTAATGATCAACGCAATCGAAGGCCTTCCAAGAAAGATCACAGAAAACACCCCAGACATCCTGTGAACTCTCCCAGGCATTAAATATATTCTTAACAAGTTCAACACCTGCATCGGAAATGTAGAACGACGCCTTGTAAAACCAAATTGGTTTTTGTGAAGCAATTTGTAAAAATCTTAATGTTTTATTATTTGATTAAGTATAATTTTTTCAAAAATTTTCCTTAATATTGGTAGTGCGGAAATAGGTCTATAGTTAGAGGGGTCCGATGTACTACCAAATTACATAAGCAAAGGTATAATTTTACTATGTTTCATCAAATAAGGAAACACTCCAAATTAAATACTAGAATTAAAAATTCAATACTAGAATTGGCTAATTGAGGTGCATTTATCTCTATAATAGACATACTATCTATAATACACATACTAAACCACTAAACTAGACATACCCTTTTTCTCTTACAATTAATAGTTTATTATGTATAGTATATTTTAAATATCATTTGAATCTACCATATGAAATTTAAAATCTTTTGTACAAGAACTTTGTTCTTCTTTGAACATTTTATTCTACATTTATTGGCTTGGTTGATATAGATGAAAATTCTTATATAGTGTATTGGAATAGAGTGAGTAGCGCCATGGTCGTGCTCTGATTGGATAGCTTGGGTCACAAAAATCGACACAAGGTCGTCCCCGATGACGTCTCTGAGATAGTGATGTATCATTGTTAACAATAATATATCATACTTATAACTAGCTATTTTATGTAAAATAATTACTTTAATTTAAACAAAAAAACAAAACACAACGAAATAAACTAAAACAAGACGAAATAAAGAGATTAAAAAATACGCTTGCTTTTTTAAAAAAAACGATACTCCACCCTAGGATTTCTACTGCTTCGTGGCTGCGTTTCAGAAGAATAAAATGCGCAGACACTCAAGTCTGATACTAGTTGTAGGCCATACAAATATGTACTACCGTGCGGGAATCGAAACCGTGACCCACTGCGACAAACTAGCCTTCAAGTGTTCGACGATAGTGAAGGCGTTAACAATTTTGAATATTTTGTTTTATCCAAATTGATAAAAATCATTAACAAACATTGGTAATTATATTTGCGATTGATGTCATTTGATTAAACTACGTTATTAATCATAAGTTTAGGAATTTTTAAAACATTGTACATTTTTCAGTTTTGTATATGTAAACACGAATTGGCCTTCGACGTTCCACACGATTTAAAAATAAATCATTGATTGAAATTAATAATAATATTATGGTTATAGTACTATGTTTAAAATGCGTTTATGGTATCCATACGAGTACTAATTTTATAAATGCGAAAGTAACTGTCTTTGTCCCTCTGTTTGTTTTTTACCTTTTCACGGTTCTTGGATGTATTCAAAAATATCCGAACCAGAGGAAAATATCATAATATAACAATAAATTTAATTCATAGTCATTAGTCTTTTTGGGGTTTCGTAGACAAAACGGAACCCTTAAATTTTCGTCCAGACCGTCAGTCCGTATGTCCGTGTAGTAAATTAAAACGCTCTAGGAAGTCTGCAGTCTGTGACCATGTTCTGGATCACATCTGGATACATCAGATTTGATAGACCACAATTCCTTGCAAAAGAACACCGATTCCTACCAAGGATGATTCACGAGGCTATTGAAATAAAAAAAACATCCTAATTTCAATAGGGAAGATGGTTGGGTACTACCACCGGCTTAGGATCCTATTATTAATAAAATTAAATCAAAAACCAAGCATACCACTGCAAGGCTTCAAGACACAGTAAGCTCTTTCTGCGTAGGTCGGACTAAAAATAATAATTAAAAGCTGAAGGTACTCCGGGTTAACTATGACATCAGGACAACTGTCACCTCAGTCCCCCCGTGACCATGGGTGCTGTAAAGCGCCCGAAACGTAGGGTTAAAAACAGTTTTAAATTAAACGCGATAAAATCCGTAAAAAGTAGTTTTATTTAAATCCATTGTATTAGTAAAGCTCGTCTTCCTGTTCGTCCCCGAAAACTCAACATTTTCTTCGTTTACGTAAAAATTATACTCTTAATAGTTTTATAAATCGATGCTTAAATATTAGCCATATATTGATTTTTGTGACATTGACCTATTAAAAACTCTCCGAATTCAATTAATTTTGTATAACTTTTATAGGTATGTATTGTGATGAATATTTAATATATTAGGTAAAAATTGCGTTCTGTGACTCAAAAAATAGTATGATAAGTATATTATATTTTTGTAATATTTTTTTGTTAAGACTGTCTGTGTCAACATACAAGTAAGTAAAAGAGACAAATCAGATCAAATATAACATCTAAGTTAGATGTAACGACTTTAGAAAAAAGTATTCAATAAAAGAACTAAACAAGGATTGTCAGGAATCGATTCGATTAAAGATGCTACTAGAATATGCCAGGAACAACATTCATTTAGCTCTGACACCGGCGAACAATTATAGATTAGAACGGATGCCTTTTCGGGGAGCGAGGTTAAGCGTGTTAGCATGAAGTCAGCTCGGATTGCAACTGCCAAAGCCTATCACTGGTATTTTTATTAATTCTGCAATAGTTACTCTCGAAGTTTTTAACTACATGAAAAGTATAACTTTTAGCCTTGGCTAAATTAGCAATTTTTCGGTTTTCTTGTGGTGTGAAGATATTTTAAGTAATTCAAACTATTAACAATTGTTATTTATACATACTACGACTATTGTACTCATACAACCTACTTATGTACTCGTATCTACAGGTTAGGGCGTTATTAAACTAATATACTAAAATTCAGAGGCTACTTTCATTATTTCTTTCTTTCTTTCTAACGGTCCTTTACTTTTTAGTAATTAAAATTTAAAAAAACAAAAACGAATTCTTTTGTTTTTCTATTGTAAAAATATATTTTAATAATTCCAAATTAAAATACTGTAATTTTGAACTACAGACAAAAAAGCTGGCGCTTTATGAAATTTTATTATTAATTTTATATTTTTACTATAAAAAACGTATAAATAAAGTTTTGACGTAAGAGTGGCGTCACTATAACGTTGAGACCCGTGGCTAATTCATCGGATGGATCCCTCTCTTAATGTAAGGAAGCTCAAGCAAAGTTTTAGCTTCTCTTTAATAAATCACTACGTAAAGTACTAGTAACGTTAAACGCTAATTATTATAGATATTGTGCGCATTTTTCGTTGACTTTCTAGTTACTTTAATAAAGTCAATTTTTAATTTTTAGCCATTTTAATTATTCAAAATTATTTTTTTCGGGCTTCTATGTTAAGAAGTGTTAAAGTCAAGTTTAAATTAATTGAATTATATATTTGTTACTAATAAATGTTGGGATCTCTAGCATTTTTTCCGTACTGCCCTATTGTTACGCCACTAAGATACAAAAAAAAAGGAACCAAATATAAATTCTGGTTTTACGGCCTGAACGAAGAACTGACATATTTGTTTTACTTTTTTTATGATACTAAGTGACAAGCCGAACAAGTCGTTCATCCAAATGTTTAAATGTCAAGTTCGTCACTACGCTCGTCACCTTGAGACGCCAGTGTTTAATTCAGTAATTTCACTGCCTGCAGTGTCCTTCAAACCAGAAAGCAATAATGCTTGCAAATGCTGCCGCCATTCAGGCATGACGGCAGAATAACTGGCACTGTTGTTTGGCAAACAGTTTTTTTTTATAGAAAATAAGGCAAACTAGCAAAGGCCTCACCTGATGTTAAGTAATCACACCCGCCCTTGAACATCCGCAATACCAGAAGAATCGTGTGCGTTAACATACAGTTAGTTATTGTAATGGTAAGTTATAAAAAAAAACATGGATTGTTTACTAAGTCAATTTATGGTACAAGCAAGTCGACAATTTAGAAAACGGACACAGCGTACAAATAGAAAAAGACGAACAGGGCACAGCACGGGGTATGCGTTAAAATAGACATTTCTTTGGCATTTTTAATTTAAGTAATGGTGACATGATTACACTGTCCACATACGCACATGTGTCCTCCATAAGGAATCAAGATGCAAGTGTGTTCTCACTCCTGAGGTTGAATTGATTCTATAAATTCACCATACAAAACAAAACTTTACGCTTACATTGTGAGAACTTGGTCCTACTCCGATCGAGAAGAATCATTTGTTTGATACAGTCTGTATTAAATTGACCTGCGGCTCTAAAACATGGACAATATTATTCACTAATGCTCTTTCGACATAGCAAAAAATCTGAAGATCTAAAATCCGTGGGTACAGAAAACCTTATTTGTCAGAATCGGTCACGTAACATAAAATCTATGGTCAAAAACGTCAGAAAATCTACATACGTACATTGATAAAATCATGATGCCCTCCTGTCCTTCGGGCCGATTTTCGACCACGGCGACCATTCGAAAGCTCAACTACGCAGGAGACATAGGCGCCACCGGTCTACGCGTAAACACAGAGAAGCTCACTCGTACTAACTTACGCCGATGTAACGACCCATACGACAAGATAAGAGGTAGGCTAGGTTGCAGTGTTTTTTTTTATTGGAGAAAGTGACGAGACGAGCATAATGATCACCTGATGGTAAGTGCAACGTCTGTCCATAACAAATGTAGTTTTTTTTTTATAGGAGAGGGGGCAAATGAGCAAGCGGCTCACCTGATGGTAAGTGATCACCGCCGCCCATGAACATCCGCAATACCAGGGGAACTCCGAATGCGTTGCCGGCCTTTGAGGAAGGAGTAGACTCTTTTCTTGAAGGTCCCTAAGTCGTATCGGTCCGGAAAAACTGCTGGCGGCAGCCTATTCCACAAAGTGGTTGTGCGTGGCAGAAAATTTCTGGCAAAGCGCACGGTGGTGGAATGCCAGTCATCCAGGTGGTGACGATGAAATTTTAAAATAATTATTTAATTTTTGTAGTGCCCCTCAGAACATTACTGAGTGACACAACATTGCGCTCGTCACCTTGAGGTATCACTTCTTAAATCTCATATGCCCGGTGATTACTCTTGCTCTCAGTGCCCTTCAGACCGAAACGCAGTAATGTTTGCACACTAATGCTTCACAGCAAAAATAACTTTCCCTGGGGTGGTACCTATCTAGACGGATTCCTGCATATGAATCCTACCAGCAGTAAAGACACGGGTACAATATACTCACAACATAACCCGAAAACCAACTGTTTTTGTTTCTACAAATGTTGGTTCCGGCTGGAACTCGAACTACCACCACTATTAGGCATAGTAGATTTTGTGTTAAAATCATAACCCTCCCTTGACATAGTCGTAAAAAACCAAACTACCAAACTTTTAACTTTTTAACACTATTATAGTAAATATGTCATTACTTTAATGATACGGTTTATGTTTATTAATCCGCCATACCTCTTCATTAAATGTGAAAAAGTATTGAGAAATATAGATTGTAAATGGGCTTAAAGACATTGGGATAAAAATTATCCTATGTCCGTCAGGACGGAAGATATTTCTGTGCCAAAATTCGTCAAGATCGGTTCAGCAATTGAACCGTGAAAAGGTAACAAACAGATAAAGGGAGAGAGAGAGTTACTTTCTTATTTATAATACTCGTATTAGTATGAATACGTGTTTGATGCAATTGTAATGTGGTATTGTCATGCCATATTCCAAAAAAAAAAGACAAATATGAGGTTTATTCTAATTAAAGCCCATTTTTGATTATTAAATATTTTGCAAAGAATTCACATTTATTTGCCATTTTGGATAATTAGGCAGTTTATAGTTTCATTAAAACTTCGTTAATTAATTAATGTAATCACTTTACATTTAGCCGTATTAAATATACTGATTTGAATATTTATCGCAGGTTTATAACGGTATTTTACCGTTTGATCGATCAAATCGACATTCCGTCCAATACACATGGAGAAACTTTTTAAAATTTTTAAATCAATTGAAATCAAAATAAAATAAATACAGTATAGTTTTAACCAACGAATATAAAGCGAAAATTCCCAAAGAACAATTTCTTGAAATCAAGGTTTTGAATGTCGACGGTCACGGGTAGCACACCAGAGAAGCCGCCGCCAGGAAATTATTATTGATATATTTTATTAAGGTTTGGCTAATTTAGCTTCAAATTTATATTTATATATACAGATTTATATGATATACTAGCTGGACCGGCGGACGTTGTCCTACCCGTTCCGGTTTGTGACGCGATGAATTTGATTTCTGAATTACATTTAAGTATGAAACTTTACAGTGACACGATCACAGCGCCACCTATCGGATCGGATTTACTAATTTTCTTTTTTAGCAAATCAACACATTTATATTGTTGCTATGAGTTATTTTAGTCCATATATAAACTAATAATAACTTGACTTGAAAATGTATTACAAAATGAATTTTCTCCATAATTTTTTTTCGTGATTTTTTCGATGTTTTCATAATTATTCTGCTATTCGGGGCCAAGACAAATCCAAAAAATCCAGCATCATAAAAATAGGTTCAGCCGTTCTTGGGTTATAAATGCTGTAACTAACCCGATTTATTTTACAATCATTTTCACAGTAAAGATAGTAAAATCGTTGGCATGGCGGCTAGGTGGAGAAGAAGCTCTATTAATTAAATCCAAAGAATGTATGCCTTTATGGTTTTATACTATTAAACCGAGTTATATGAATCATTTTCTGGAGGTAGCTTAAAATTATAGACATCGTACTACTCGATTGACGTCATGGCGCCTCGTTGAAATGTTCATGCTTTTTATGTTATCACAGATATTAACAGACTAGCTGGGTCAGCCCCCGATTTGCATGAAATTAATTTTTATATCTTTAAATCTGTATGGAGGAAAACAGCAGCCCGTTAACCCATTTAGGAGTAAATTTTCCTAAAATCCGATCTTAGTGGGTGTGTAGAGAAAGGAATATGTATGCCAAATTACAAGTCAATAGGTCTAGTAGTTTCGTAGATATCGCGATGAGTCAGTGATATGTCGCTTTTATACATATAAACTAGCTGTGTATAAATAAGCCGACCACATGATTGACCTTGCTGACCTGAGCATTCACAGTTCGGCTCTTCTCGATAACGTTCTATTATCAGCGTGCAGCCCCTTAAGGCTGTAGCATGAAGTTATAGCCTAGAACCCTCCTCAACAAATGGGCTATCTAATATTTCAAATCGAATTAGCATTTCCTGAGATCAGCGCGGTCAAACATACAAACTCTCCATGCTTTATTATAAATAGGGTTAAGGTAAAAGTAAAGTAAAGTAAAGGAAAAAGAACTACAAATTTTCTAAACAACTTATTAAGATATCAAGAGTAATATTGAAACTGTCATGAACAAAAATAATAATGAGCAAAATGCAAATTAATCCACGATAGCCCTTCATTTCTAGTTTTTTCAGATTATACGCAGGAACCCTACTACTATATTTCCGAAATAAAAAGCTCTGAAATCTACTAATTTAAATCTCTTTCTAATTTAATCATCAAAATCGATTCAGCCGTTTTGGAGATTAGCTCGGACAAACAAACAGTCATACAAAATTTTTAAAAAACTTGGTTTTGGTATCCTGCAATTTACCATATGAGTTCAAGAAAATTCTTTACTGCGAAATCACAGATAGATTTACATTTTATTTATTTGTATAGATAACAGACATGACTTATGGTTTGATTAAGATTTTATGGAGAAACAATTCATTGGCGAATATATAAGTACAAAATAGGGAAATAATAGAAGTAATTAATAGCCAAAGATATTAATTACTTCTATTAATAATTATAGTACACAATTTAATGTGATTTGTGTGTCGGGAGTAGTGGTGAGGTCCTCACTCTTCATGCACCTCATTTCATCCATTTCACTAATTTTCCGTCACAATTTTACATAAAATGTTGAAATCATTGGTATTATACATTTATTTTGAGGATTAAATTTAGTTTAATACCTATTTGGTTTTAGTGAATTGAAGTCTTATAATGATATTGAAAGAAAAGAATTTAAATAGTTTGTGATCTAAATGAGTGAGGTGATTGTGACCTCAAAAGGAGTGGTCCTCTGAAAACAGTGTATTGCACAAAAATTGATTACGAAAAAGATCCTGAAAATGGTCCTGGAAAGGATAATGGTTTGGAATAAAAATAGTCAAATATTATAACCATGTTTAAGCCCTTAAAAAAGTGATGATTTTTATTTACAATAAGACCTCTGACATTCAAATAAATTTTACTTTCTGAAGTGACTATCCAACAAGGAAATGTGCTGACTTTGAACTATTCTCCTTTCAATTGGATTGGTTTTTTTTTGTTCAACAGAAAAAGGACCCTAAATAACCTTTGCAATGGTTTAAGATTTTCCAAGATATAATGAACTGGCCCTTTTATGGAACAGAATATATGACTTATTTATTTATGTAAATGGGTATTACTCCACTCTTGATTAAAGACATATTTTTTTATGACTTACATTATTTTCTCAGATATTCAAAAATAAATGACCCCAATTCCAATTTGGATTTACGTTTTTGTCTAAATGTTTCTGCTATATGCCAGTGTTTCATAATAAGCGATATTTTTGAAAAAAAATGTTAATGAGATGTCAATCAGATAAAATAAACTAATAGAAATTGTTTACTTGTGACAACCCTTGCCTCCATTCACTGTCTAGACATTGTTGGCATTTACCAAGAGATCAAAGGCATCCGCCTACTATACATCTTTCTAATGTGCCTTAGTCCAACTTTTTTGCTTTCAGGTGTTTGAGGATTTTGGAAAATTAAGTACTTCAATCATCATTACTTTTGCAATTAGGGGCCTAATACATTATTCTCCCCATTGATCATTGAGACAAATAAATAATTACATAAGTTATAATATATCATTAAAATAACTTCACCTATTAATAGTATTTTAATTTTGAATTTTTAACACAACCTTATTTATCTGACTTTTGACATTGATAAGGTCAAGACATCAAATAAATGAATTTGAGACAGATAGCGTTCAGAATGATATTCACTACAGAAGCCACAAACGCCGCAGTGTTGTTAAACAAAAACTAAGACTTTTAGAAATCTATTTTAATTTTAACTCTTTTGCACTGAAATTGAGACTATAATGAATTAAAATCATATAGTGTTCCTCAATTTTGTATAAGCGATTGCAGACTAAGTAGTACAATCATAAATTTACACTTAAAAAAAAAAAGGCTTGCGCTTAATATTTTATGTAACCTTCAAAGATTGATGGATCTAACATTTCATTTTTGTCATTAATCCGAAAATTTTTGACTTGTTTCAACCTATAACCAGTCCACTGCTGAAACATAGGCCTACCCCATAGATAGCTACAAAAGTTTATATCTCTCATTTAGGAGGGATTTTACATCAGTTCTTCACACAGAATTATACTGGGTGACACAGCATTTGCTGTGGGCTGACGTTGCACTCACCGTCAGGTAAATGTTTTTCTTGTTTCGTCACTTTTTACAATTAGAAAAATAAAAATAATTTTAATGATGAAAAATTATTATAATGCACAATATCTAAAATGATGTCACAATGCAAGAATAACAACAGAGAGCTAATCAACATTAGTAAATTATAAAAGAAAATATTCTGTGTACCAAAAAATCTGCGGCACATCCCTTTTTTTAGAATAGTAAGAGTCGCCTATGGGATATATTTTTAAAAATCCCATGAAAAGGGTTTTAGAAATACCGTCATTGGAAATGCTTGGCCTAAAATACACAAACAGGTGATAGGTAGCAGCATCTAAGGCGCAAGGTGCTTGCAGCAATCACGAATCTGCCTACAAAGTATAAAGATTATAGCAAGTCCTCTTTTCTTGAGAGCCTATGTCCTTCAGTAGACTGATTAACAGATTGAAGATACATAAAAATAAATTTGATTACAGAATAATCTCCTAGTTAAAGTGGTTCATAAATGTCATTCATAATTAACATTTTGAGAATATTGAAGCTAATGAAATCAGTATATGTGTATATAAATCTAGATGTTAAGGAAGGCATATAATTTATATATTAAATGTTTTATTTAAGTATATACTATTAATTCTGTTTAACACCACTTTACCCACTAAAACACCAAATAATACATATACAAATAATCAGACAGTGCATCAGATGCAATATCATCAACAATGGATAATTCAAAAGAAATACAGTCATCTAGAACATTTCTGTGTGGCACCATACTTCGCTAGTCACCCTTAGAAATCAGTCCATAAGCCCTTTAATTAAGCTTCACTATATGGATTCCTGCATAGAAATCCTACCCTCAGTATAAAAGTTTTGTCTAAAATATGTGTCAATTACATACATATAAAACAACAGTAAAACTTACAGAGTATTATGAAGAGAATAACTTGGAAGTTTCCATAATTCCTTGTTGAAAAACAGGTAAATGTGACCAGGACATGAAAGGAAAGAAGAGCTATAAGCCATGGATCACGCCATTCAATCTGAAATAAACAAATACCATGCTTGTGTTACCAGAAATTCATGAATAAAAACATATATTACTTTTTATTTTATAAATAATAATAAAAGTATATTAATAAAATGATAAATCAATAAAAAAGATAGATTGCAACGGGCCGGTTTCCGCCACTCCACGTCAATGCGCGTATTTTACGTATTAAAAAAATTTATAATAACAGAAAAATTTATTATAAATATAAAAATGAGTTTTCAAAGTAGTTTTTTAAATTTATTAAGGGAGTAACTGGTCAAATTTGAGTTTAGAATATAAGGAAGACTCTTCTGTTTCAATTATTTATGTGAAATTATATCAATCTTTTCACAAAACATGTTAATTAACTTCAATCTTCTATTTGTTTCTACTATAGCATCAGCAAATTAAATCTAAAGAAATCGACGAAACGAAATCCTGTTGAAAATATAGTGTACATATCTAAATTCTAATTTAAAATGTGAATTGGGAGCAAGTGCCTAAATATTAAATTAAAGTATCTTAAAATGTAAGCACTTACACGCTGAACTTCTACTACTAATGTTTGTTATGTTAAAAGTGAATTTTCAACATAATAATAGAATAAGACAGCTGATAAAAATGGACTTACACTGCGTATATAAGAAACGAAATCAGATATTTCATTTACTTCTATAAACCCTTCCATTGTTAAACTACAACCGGCACTCAGAAATAATCAGCTTCAAAATGTAAACGTAAAACAGACCACACTGACAAACAAAATTGACAAACTCAAATCTACTACCTTCCATCCATAGACATTGACAATTGATGTATAGTTGTTTAACTATTCCATAGTCAAAGATATTGACTATGCAGCCACTTTCTAAAATATTTTTTAGTTTTTACAACAATTTCAATTAATCAAATATTTTCAAGTCGTATAATATCGCCTTATTTATTCAATATATGACTGTTTTATTTTTTGTTTCAATTAGTTAATATTTACGAATTTCTACACAACATTCCACACATATATTCGTTGTTTATTTAGTTGCACCCTAATTAATTTACATAAAAACTTACTGAAAAAGTTAGCTTGTAGTTATACGGAAATGAAAATTTAACAAATTTTAAAAAATGTAACTGTTTTTATCTTAATTATAATTAAGCGCAAAAGTTACATGATCCAGGTGCCTTTTCATAATTCAATAAAAAAATTAAAAAAAGTTACTAAAATAAAACGTCATTTGTGTTTTCTTTGTCAAACAATAGCAATTTAGCAATATTATTTGTTTGTGCCTTTTAAATGAAAAAGGCATTAATACAGTCTCATTAAAAAGTCATATATGCAGTTGATTTTAGCAATGCGAATTGAAACCAGATATTAACAAGGGATAGTGAATCTATTAATATGTTTTAGGAAAATAAGAAGTAATAAGTAAGCCGGTACATCGAAATGATTAATATAATATTAATAAAAGCTATATGCTTTTTGCTATCATTCTCAATATATAACGCGATGGGAGCCCAAGCAATAGGCGGATTAATAAGATCACAGAAAGGAAAATATTCAGTAGATCTAAGTGGATGCGGTTTTATTGAAAAACAGTGTTTTCCTTTACATGACGATCTCACAATCCTATCGTGTGCTTTGAACGCAACTCAGAATAACAAAACACAGGCTAACTTACTTTGTCAACACAAAGTATGGATGCATCAAGCTGAACTTCTAGATAATGCCTACATAGAATATAAACTAAAAGAACTATGTCAGGAAGAACCAGCTATAATGGATTGCTTAAATCCAACAGAATTCAGTATAGACTGTGTTTTAAAACGAAAGTCCAGTGTGAAAGATAAAAATTGTTGGAATGTTATTGACAACATTGAATCTTTGATCTTTAATGACTGGCAAATAACAGGCAACTTTTTAAGAAATTGTTTTGATGATATTCATGCTCATAACTGTGGTAGAATTCCAACTGACTCAAAGAGTATGTCGCAATCACAGACATTAAAATGTCTTCAGAATCAGATTCAAAACAGTTAGAACTGAATGTCAATCTGAAATCAATGTTCTAAATGAAATGAAATATAACACTCTGCAGTTAGATAAAATTGTCTTTGCAGCATGTAATTTGGATCTCAAAAATTTTTGTCTTGATGAAGTGCCTGGTTCCCTTTTAATGTATAAATGTCTAGTGAGACATAAGTATGAGAAAGGTTATTATTTCAGTACTTAACAATAATCTGATGTTTAAAAATTAAGGCATTTAATAAATTGCTTTGAATATTTCAGGTATGACAAAAAGGTGCCAAGATCAACTTTTTTATGTCCAACGTAATATGGTTATGAATTACAAAATGAGTAAAGGTCTAGTGAAATCATGTAAAGAAGATATAAGAAAGTATCATTGTAGAAAAGGTGTAGTAGAAGATAAGGAAGTCAGACTGGCACAAATTTTATTATGTTTGGAAAATATATCTAGAAATGAAAGCACAAAATTGAGCCCTGAATGTGTTGCAGAAATGACTGATCATAGAAAAATGCTGATGGATGATTATAGATTATCTCCTGAATTAATGCAAAATTGTGCCAATGATATCACAAATCTATGCAGGGGAATTGAAGCAGGAGGTAAAACCATACACTGTTTGATGGAACATGCTAGGCCTAGAAAGAGAAAAGAAAGAAGAATTAGTATGACTTGTCAAAAATCTTTAGAAGTTTTAGTTCAAGAGGCAGATCCTGGTGAAGATTGGAGAGTAGATCCTATTTTACGAAAAGCCTGTAAGCTGGTAGTTGATAGGGCTTGTCGGGAAATAAATGGTGGTAATGGTAGAGTCATGTCATGTCTTATGGAAAAGCTTGGAACTGTACTGATGAACAGCGAGTGTGAAACTGCATTACTTCAAATACAATATTTCATATCTAGAGATTTTAAACTTGATCCTCAACTATATAAAGCATGTAAATATGATGCTGTAACTCAGTGTAAAGCTAAATTGCAATGGGCTGATGCTAGTGAACATCAGTCTGAAAAAGATCCTTTGATTCTACCTTGTTTATACAATTATGCATATAATTCTGCCTTAAAAGGCATTTTAAAACCAGCATGTGAACAACAAGTTAGAAGGGTGATGAGGCAAAGGGCTGTTAGTGTAGATTTGTTACCCGAAATTGAAGACTTTTGCATTGATGACCTGGCAAATCTATGCTTTGAAAATACTGGTCGTGGTGAAGAAATATTTTGTTTACAAAATAAAATAAAAGATCTATCCCCTAAATGCAAAGAGGTTGTGACAAACTTTACTGAAACACAAAGTGGACATATAGAGCTAAATGCCATAGTTAACAATAACTGTCGTGTTCCTATTGAAAAACTTTGCTCATCAGAGCTGAAGAGTAAAAAAGATGATGATGATGTTTTAGATTGTTTAATTGCTCATAAGAATGATCCAGAAATAAAGGGAAATGTTAAATGTCGTGCAGCCATTGAACATGAACAAATAATTGCATTAAAAAATTATCGGTTTACTAGAAAATTTAAAAATGCTTGCAAGTCATATGTTGTTAGATTCTGTCCTAAAGCGCAAACAAAGAGTCAAGTTGTAACTTGTTTAAGTGAAATTGTGAGAAATGATACAATAACAAGAAGAAAGCATACAATATTTAAAGACTGTCGTCAACAATTAAGGAGCCAGTTATTCCAACAAAAGGAAAACATAGACTTAGATCCTGATCTAAAAATAGCTTGTGCAAAAGATTTGCTAATATTCTGTCCCGCAGTACCTCACGGAGAGTCAGCTGCATTGGAGTGTCTACAAACAGCAAAAGTTAAGTTAAGTGATGGATGCAGAAAAGCAATTTTTGTTGTAAGAAAGCAGGAATTTTCTGATAATGCTATTGACTACCACTTAATTACAAGTTGTAATGACATGATAGACTTGTACTGTCATAATACAGAAACCTCTACTATTTTAGATTGTCTTAAGGTATGGGTTCTTTAGCAGTACATGGCATATTTTTTTTTAATTTAATGTAATTCTTTAAGCTATCATTTATTTTAGGCCCATCGCCAAAAACCTGACTTTGATGATAACTGTAAGATTGTTATTGTTAACAGAATGATTGAACAAAATATGGATTATCGTTTTAATAGTAATTTGCAAAATGTTTGCAAACCTGACATTAAAAAATTCTGTTCTAAGATTATAGGTAAGTATAACAATAATTATTTGCATATGAAGTTATTTCAAAGATTTAACAAAAACCAATACAAATATGTTTTACAGTAAATGAGCCCCAAGATGTTGAACTACAAGGCAAAGTGTTATACTGTCTGAAGGAAAAGTTCAGAGAATCTAAATTAACTTCTTCATGCGAAAATGAATTGGCCAATATATTGAAAGAACAGGCTTTAAATTATCGTCTTGATCCACTGCTTGGGAAGTTGTGTAAAGCAGAAATACAAACAATTTGTGCAGCACCAAAAGATTCTGATATAAATTCTGATGGTCAGGTAAAGTATGCACTTATCTTTATATATTTGTTAATAGCGGCTGACGTCCGCGTGGCCTAGTGGTCAGAGTACCTGACTTCTAAGCCGCGGGTACTGGGTTCGTATCCCAGCCGGAGCCAACATTTGTGCTAAAACATAAATTGTTGGTTTTCGGGTCTGGTTGTGTTGTGATTGTCCCCGTGTTTCTGGCACTGCATCGTAGCCTACCTCCGATCTTATCGCATCAGCGTTACACCGGGCGCGGGTAGGTTGGGATGAGTGAGTGCCTCTGTGTTTGCATGTACACTTGTGGCACTATAATATCTCCTGCGCAGTTGATGGCTCTCGACAGTAGTCGGCAGTTGTCGCCGTGATCGAAATCGGCTAGGAGAACATCAATAGCGGCTCGGTTGGCGCAGTGGCTAAGCCTTTTGCTTCTGCGCCGCGACTCGCGGGTTCGATTCCCGCACGGGACAAATATTTGTATGGCGTACAGATATTTGTTTCTGGTCTGGGTGGTTTGTACATGTGGAATTTTTGTCTGTAAAACGTACCCACGACACAGGAGAAATCCTACTGTGGGTCATCGTTTTTTAAAAAATTGAGAATCGAGAAGTGTAACAGTAAAAAGTTACTTCTCATTTGTGATACATTCACAATATGAAATTTTATCTAAGCTGGTGGTAAAATTCATGTGCAGAAATCAATCTAGATATATAGCACCTCAGGGGTCAGTTATTATGCCCTGAAGCAGTAGTGAGCCAACATAAATGCGTTTCAGTTTGAAGGGCACTGAGAGCTAGTGTAATCACTTAGTAAATGAGACTTAATAACTGATGTCATGGGGTGACAGGTGCAGTGTTGTCACACAGAATGTTTTGGGTGACAGCATTAGTTATGGGCAGATGTTGTACTTAACATGAGGTGAATGTTTCACTTGTTTTTTCATGTTATCCAATTAAAAAAATATCAATTTAATATTTCTTAAAAAATCATAAATCTACACTTGATTTACAAAACTTATTTTATATTAGTCAGGAATTTTTTGCTTGGAAAAACTAATAAGTATACTATTTATAATATTATTTTCAACCAAATAAGATTAATTTAAATGAATATTCATTTATTTTATTAGGTGGAAGAATGTCTAAAAAATGCATTATTAAATCATAAAATAGTATCTGCTGAATGTGCCCAAGAAGTTGCACAGATAATTGAGGAAACAGAGGTTGACATTGAGGCAGATCCCTTACTGGAACGTGCATGTGCATTAGATTTATTAAAATACTGCAAAGAATTGGAACATGGTGCTGGAAGACGTAAGTTTTCTTTTTATGATTAAATAATTTTAACCATTCCTAAAATTATAGTGCAATTAGCTTAAACACAGAGGCACACATTCATCTTTACCATCTTGTGTCTGTCATGTTTGTAAATTTGTAGCGCTTTAACCCAGTTTTAATATTATTGTAAATATTATATTGAAATGCAATTTATTATTTTTAGGTCTTAAATGTCTCAAAATAATACTCAATGATAGTAATAGAAACTTGGAGGTGGAATGTGAAAAACAACTTTCAAGCCGTTTGGAAATGTACAGATATGTTGCTGTAAGTGTTTAATGGTTAGTCATTGCATTTAGTTTGTCAACTTCTGTCATAAGTGTTTATTTTAAAAAATTTCAGGCCCATCATGCAGAAAATTTAGAAGATATCTACAATGAATTATCAACTTCACCATCAAAAAAATATTTCTTGCTGGTGGCCATTTCAATAGTTGGCCTTATCTTCATATTTGGTTTGTACTGTGGCCGCATGACAAAAAGGGCAATGTATTTAAAAAGAAAATAGATGAATTGTGAATCCTGTATAATTAAAATAATAAACAATTATTTTCTACTTTTGATTCAAATATATTATTCATTCCACTCAGATATCTCATCAAAGTCAATATCTTCAATTTTGTTATGTTCTTTCTTAATGGCAGTTTGTTTAGTTTCTTTCTTAACTTCAACTCTGCCATCACTCTTGACTAGTTTCTGGCTTTCATCAAAGTATTGATTTGGATGATTTATCCCCAGGCCAAGATCAGTATTATGAGCAGCATCAAAATATTTACTGCAAGCTATTTGGAAATGACCTTTTTTCGCCATGTCTACTATATCATGCAATGCTGAAACAAGAACAAAAACAAATTAATAAAATTACACTAAAAATGGTGCACTTAATTCTATACTTAAACATATATTATCATAGTTTTTATTTACCTTGATTTTCTATACCATATCCTTTGAGCCTATTTTTCAAATTGCTAGGATCACAATTTTTATATGGACATCCATGACAGTCACCCGGACCAACATTGTTATTAATAATTTTTAAGCAATTGAAAGGAGAGTAATTCTTTTTACTGCCTTCTTTACCATAGTTGTATCTAACATTATATGCATACTGCTTTTCAAACTTATCCAATTCCATTATTTTTGTAAATTCATCTCTCCAGAACCTTAACGAGTCCTCAAGAGTTACACCAATTCCTTTTAGAAATAATCCATATTGTAGTCTTCCACCATGTTTTAAGTGATGGCTTAATCTTAACTGTTCATGAAGCTGTCTCATGCACAAGGGGAATGACTTCACTGAGAGAGTATCAAGACTTTCAATAGGGACTGCTGCCTTTGTGTCACTGTAGTCATTACCAGAATAGGATTGATGTAGACCTTTCAATAAACTGATAAGTCTCTCATCTTGCTCTATTTCTCCCAGATGATGACATGCAACTACTAAACTCTGTTTTAAGTGTATTCTATACTGCGCAGAAAGAACAGATATGAAATCTTTATCAGGTATGTATGCATATCCACCTTGAATATAAACTTTTCTAGCTTTGACTAGATCAAGGACTTCAAAAAACTTGACTTTGTAAAATTTAAGAGAATCTACTTTTTGGTGCATAGTTGATTCCCTTAAATTACTTATTATTTCGTTTTTTTCTTCTTCGGTAATGTTGGTGTAACACAAATTGTTAAGCTTGAAAAATTCATCTACTGCCTCAGATTTCATAGTCATGAATCGCATCTTGAACAATTCTAATTCTCTTGAAACAAACCACCTTCGCAATTCCTCAGTTCGGCAGTAGGCTAATCTGAGAATAAAATGCCCTATATGATCCTTACGCCTTGCTTGTAAATCAGTTTCAGTAGTTCCATATCCAGACATATCGCATAAATTGGCAAAGTATTTTAACCCTTGCGTTCGTAATTCGTTTAACACAAATTCTCTCCATTCATTTGAATATATTCGCAATCCTTTAAGAGTAGTAGCAGTCGCTAAGCACCTCAGTAAATTTAATCTTTCTAGAGCCAAAGTTTCAAATTCATGTAAATTTATATTCTCAATAGGTGGTACTTTATACATTTGAAGGTCATGTGGATAGGCTTCTAAAAGATTGCTATTATGTGTAGTTCTTGAAGATTTTCTTTTTATCTTTAAATCCATTTTTAGTTGTTACAAATATATAAAAACGATAGTTATAAAATCAAAATTAAACTAATAAGTTTTGGCGCGACTTTTGACAGTTGGAAATTATTGACATTTCCTTCACAGATTAAATAATCTGCGTATTAATTCGAGAGAATGACAATAAATGTAGGTTATCATAAAATACTTTGCGAATTAATGTGAACTTCTAAGTCATAATTAGAAAAAACACATTTATTCGTTAAAAACAGAGAAAACAATAAATATTAAATTGTTTTAACAGGAAATATGTACGTCATTGGCTTTTATAACCTCTTCAAAGCATTTTAGCATAGAAACGGGTTTTTTTCAGTTTTCTGATATTTGCTGATATTGAGATTGATGATATTTTCTGATATAGATATATGATTCCGAGAATGCTCAGTGAATTCAGAGGATAATATATAAATTACAACTTCGATTAGTTTAGATAGCATGACATGATATCTTTTTGTCCTTGAAGTATTTCACCATGTTCTTCAACACGGCTGAATCTTGTTGAAAAACTGCTTGACCATTAGCGTTAACTTTTCATAATTTGGCTTCTGATCTTTGTTCTAGCAAGTCTCTGCAATTTTGAGAGTTCATCATGCCTTCGATAGGAATAAGACATCCAGAACCTTCACAAGAAAAGCAGCCCCAAAACGCGAAAGGTCACGACTGTATCCCATAAGGGGTAGTCAGAGACTGGGCACTCACTGCAAATACAGATGACTGCTACAATCCACGTTTCACCAAAACAATATAATGCACTTGGTGTGATAGGTGGTGAGCCCATCGCCACCATGCGCTGTTGGGTGCACAGTGCAGTTTAATTCCTTACTCGCCTTAACACTTACGAGATCCATTGGATGAGATGGAGTGGTAGTATTCTTTTAACGAGCCGCCACCACACGGCACATCTTCATATATGGGTGTTTAGCTGTTTGGTTCATTTGAGCTGCCATAAGTTTTCCGTTGTCACTTTGTCTTACATGATGATCGCTATGCTTGTACCAAAAAATGGCTTTCATCTGAAAATAACACTTGTCGCCAGTCGCCAACAGCCCAGATTACATATTTTTTGCTCAATTATATATTTTTCTCAGCATTTAAACAGTCAATAATTTATTTTTTTGAGGTCTGATTGTTTTTCTTCCACCTCTATTAGTCTTTTTCGTGCAGTAGAGTCGCGATCAAAAACTAAAGCTTATGCTAAGTCTAGCTGAAGTTCTTGGCTGGTTTTTCTAGGGTTTCATTTATTTTGCCTTATTAAAAAAGTTCCATTTCTTGCTGTTGTCTTTCTCTTTCTTACACATCTCCGTTTTCTATTTACTCTAATCACCCCAGTGTCCCTTTTTTGTCAGTTCAGCAAATCTTCAATAAAAGTTATCTATAATTTTACGGTCAATCTAAATTATCTCTTACAAAGTGAAATAATTATTACTCGACATTGGCAAAAATGGCAGAAGTCGAGATTGAAAATTCTGTACGCGGCCAAATGCTCCTTGTATCGAATATCGAAATTGCGACCCGTCTGACCCACGTAAACGGCGTTGCATTCACTACAAACAAGCTTATAAATGCCGGATTATTGTTGTTCATCAATTTTGTCTTTGAAGTTACAAACCCCCCCTGCGAACTGTTTGTCTTGAATGCTACACAAATATCGTTACGCCTTGCTTGAATTCTTGCTATTCTTTTAGATACAGAACCCTAGTAGGACGATATGTGAGCAGTTTGACAGATAACACTTCGCAAAACATCCTTTGAAAACTGGGCATAACCTAACTAGCGACCACACTTTTAATGTCCTACATATTTGCGATAAGGGGCTTCGGCTGTGTGTGCTGGAACAATTATACTTCATACCGGAGCGCTCTTCTTCGACAAGTTTGAGAAGTTTAGCTGGAGTGACTTTGATGGACAAACTAAGAAACAACGTGATAAGGAAACGTTGCGGTGTGGTGGAAGATGTAGTGACAAAGATAGAGAAAGGGATGCTTAGATGGTTTGAACACGTAGAGAGGATGGATGAAATAAGATTGACGAAACAGATTTATGAGGCGAGTGTGAATGGGTAAGCCGGTTAGGGTACGTACTGACGTAGGCGAACGTATTACGATCAGATCGAAATCGTTTTTAGGGAAGGCTGTGTCAAAAGTTTCTGCAACCGACGAGCTTGTATGTAAACACTTATGAAAGTAGAGGAAGCTAAAGAATGCCATTTAAGGGCATTTTCAAAAAAAATGTCTTAGAGTGTCCTGAGTTAAGGTACTCTCAAAATAGAATCCATAGTCGAAGAATAGACTCTATGGTTTTTATTCTGACAATGTTGCTTGCTGTCAATCTGTTCTCCTGTCACATTTGCTGACATGATGATATCGTGTCATCTCAAGAGTTTTTAAATTAAGTAAAATTTAATTTTTCTTCAATAATTGAATTGATTGTCATAGGATAATTATAAGACCATGTACGCCCTGTTAAAATATATGTAAAATCATTTCTTTTGTACCTGGGTGGTTATTTCTGAAGTAATTTTTAATAACATGGTTTCAACCAAGATGCAGTCGTCATTGGATGACTTAGTACAGTATACTCAGCTTTTCAAACCGATGGCAACGGTACTGCAAGGAACTGTGCTACCATTCCTTTTAATATATCCAGTAGTATTTTACTTATGGATCGTTGTCTACGGTTTTGATGAAAACTTTGAGGCTGGTTTTGTTACTGTTGCTGTAGTAGCAATTATACAAATTCTTATTTGCCTATGTTGCTATTGGAGCGTTCATATACAGTGCTTTTTGTCTTGTTCTGCTGTAAGTATAACTATTTTCCTTGAAACTTTACTGTCTCCATAATTGAATGTTTTATACTTGGTTATTTTCCTTGAAGGTGAAAGATCCAATACAAGCAGAAATAGTTAAAGTTGTACCAACATCTAACAATGGTTCGTCGGAAATAGTAAGACTCCATCATACCAAGGTGGGTTTATCCTAAGAAAATTATAGTTTAACATAAAACTTTTTGATTGATTTAATTTTACAAAGTTTATTATTAATTTTCAGTCAATCAAGAAAGGCAATCTCAATCCAGATGTTTGGTTTATATTTCAAAAAAGTAAATATGTTTATGATTGGGACAAAAAAAGTTTTCATACCATAGAATTTCCTGTTAATAAAATGTGTGAAGAGTATATGGAATCTAAGGGATACTTGGATGATGAGTCTATTGATATTGCCGAAAAAGAGTATGGTAAAAATGAAATGTTAATGGTAAGTTAATTTATCATCTTTATAGATTAGCTTTTTAAAATCAAATAAACGATTTAGTGATTTCAATATCATATTAAATGTATAAATCATATCACAATCACAATGTGTTTGTTGGTATGAAATGATTGTTAGAATGATTTTGTGTCATCATTTAGAAACATGGAATAACATGTCTTAGGAAAAAAAATGGGCATGCTTATATTAAACACATTTCTCTTAATTTCAGGTGGTACCAGAATTCATGGAACTATTCAAAGAAAGAGCAACTGCACCATTCTTTGTCTTTCAAGTATTTTGCGTAGCTCTTTGGTGTTTAGACAAATATTGGTATTATTCTATATTTACACTTGTAATGCTTGTCATGTTCGAATGTACCTTGGTACAACAACAGTTAAGGAATATGGCAGAAATACGAAAAATGGGTAATAAACCTTATAACATTAATGTCTATAGAAATAGAAGATGGCGCCTGATTATGAGCGACCAGTTATTACCAGGTGATGTTGTTTCCCTCACAAGATCTCACAGTGATAACTTAGTTCCTTGCGATATATTGCTTTTAAGAGGTTCTTGTATAGTTGATGAATCTATGTTAACTGGTGAAAGTGTACCACAAATGAAAGAACCACTTGAAAATGAAAAGAATCTAAAACAAAACCTAGATCCTGAAAGTGATGGGAAATTGCATATGCTCTTTGGTGGCACTAAAATTGTGCAGCATTCATCACCTAGTAAAAATATAACATCTGGTCTCAAAGCTCCTGATAATGGTTGCATTGGTTATGTTATTCGGAATGGCTTCAATACATCACAGGGTAAACTTTTAAGGACTATCTTGTTTGGAGTGAAGAGAGTAACTGCAAATAACCTTGAGACATTTGGCTTCATTTTGTTTTTGTTAATTTTTGCAATTGCTGCTGCAGTTTATGTTTGGGTGAAAGGTTGCGAGGATCCTGAAAGAAACAGATACAAACTATTCTTGGAATGTACTCTTATATTAACCTCTGTAGTGCCACCTGAACTACCAATTGAGTTGTCTCTGGCTGTGAACACTTCACTACTGTCTTTGTCAAAGTTAGCAGTATTCTGTACAGAACCATTTAGAATACCCTTTGCTGGAAAAGTGGAAATTTGCTGTTTTGATAAAACAGGTACACTCACAAGTGATAATTTAGTGGTAGAAGGTGTAGCTGGCATTGGTGACCATACAGATGCAACTGTAATACCATTGTCAGAAGCACCTATTGAAACTATACAGGTTCTAGCTTCCTGTCATTCTCTTGTCCAACTTGATGATGGTGTTGTTGGAGATCCCTTGGAGAAAGCAACTCTGAAAGCTGCAGAATGGAATTTAACTAAGGGTGATGCTGTTGTTCCAAAAAAAGGAAAATCACCTGGCTTTAAAATCGTACATAGGAATCATTTTTCAAGTGCACTTAAAAGGATGTCTGTAATAGCTGGTTACCAAATAAATGAACGGGGCTTCATGGAAACACATTATATTAGTAGTGTCAAAGGTGCACCGGAGACAATAAAAACTATGCTCAAAGAGGTACCTAGTCATTATGATCATGTTTATTTAACATTGTCTAGAAGAGGAGCAAGAGTTCTTGCATTGGGATACAGAAGTTTAGGCAAACTGAGTTCTCAAGAAATTAGAGATTTATCGAGGGAAGACATTGAGTCTGACTTAACATTTGTCGGATTTGTTATAATTTCATGTCCATTAAAGAGTGATTCAAAGAAAGCTATATCAGAAATTGTTCATGCTTCACATTCTGTTGTTATGATTACTGGAGACAATCCATTAACTGCTTGCCATGTTGCTAAGGAATTGAAATTTACACAAAAAAAAGAAGTTCTAATTTTGACTGAGGATAATAATACATGGGTTTGGAAGTCTATCAATGAAAATATTGTTCTACCAGTACAGGAGAAAACATCTAAAGAATTGACTACCAAATATGATCTTTGCATTACTGGAGAAGGCCTGACATTCCTTAATGAGCACTACCATAAAATAATGATAGAATTAATGCCACATATTAAAGTGTTTGCTAGATTTGCACCAAAACAAAAGGAATTTGTTATTATTACTCTGAAGGCTCTTGGCTATATTACGCTTATGTGTGGAGATGGTACAAATGATGTAGGAGCTTTAAAACATGCAGATGTAAGTATATATTTTTTTAAAAAGATGCCCCACGTAATGTGGGTGCATTTTACGGACATAAATTACACATGTACAAACATCCAGACATGGAAATACTATCTGTAGGCCGTACAAATATTTGTCCTGTGTGTAAATCGAACCCGCAAACCGTAGCGTAGAAGACAATCTCTTCGCCACTGCACAAACTGAGCTGAATAAATATAAGATGATGATTAGGACATATACAATACATATTGCAACAGGCCTGTTGTGGCAGCTATTTTAGTACCTCAAGTAACTCAAATAGCTACCAAATAAAACCTGCCAAGTACGTATCGGACCACGCACAGTAAATGTTTCCGTAGTGGAGAATAGCATGTAGCCGAAAATATACTATACTGGAACTGCCCCGCGGTTTCACCCGCCTTTTAATTTAAAAGAAATCGGTCCTCATGATGTTGAAAGCTTATAATATTCATCAAAAATTAGGCTATCAAATGTAAAAATAATTTTTCAAATCAGACTGGTAGTTCAGATGTTAGAGCATTGAAACCAAAAAAAAACAAACACTTCAGCTTTATTATAATTATGTGAGTATAGATTTCAAAAACTAAAGAGAATAAGGTAAGAATACCATGATCTTAAATGTTTCAGAATTTTCCACTGTCTAGTTGAAATGCATACAAATTTAGAAGCGCATATCTCTCCAACAGTTTGCTTAAATAAAATAGTTATTCTGATACTTCTTTATAATTTTCAAGACCTATCTAACGATACTCCACAAGCTGATGTGCACTGAAATATTTTTTGTTCAATCTATGGAAAAATACTACATTCACCAGCCCATTATTTTATAAAAAAAAATTTTTCTAGTAGACATTGACGAGACGAGCGTTCACCTGACGGTTAAGTGCAGGTGCAGTCTTCCCATAGCAAATGCTGTGTCATCCACCATGAGATGTCAGTTCTTAAGTCTCATATGCCCTGGAATTACACTATCTCTCAGTGCACTTCAAACCGAATTACCGAGTATCTGGCCTTGCAGTGGTACATATCTAGACGGATTTCTGCACAGGACTCCTACCATTGGTAAAAAAGGGAGGCAGAAGTTTAATACTGATATAACCACTATCACCTTATTGAAGGTGATGTAATACCACAACATTATGTCCCACATACTTCTTGATTTAGAGCCCTGATATTATACATTGTTTATCCACATTGCAGGTAGGCGTGGCGATTTTAGCAAATGCACCAGAGCGTCTACGCGAAAGGCCTCGTGAAGAACGGGTCCCAGAACCAGAGCCTCCAAGAAGAATACCTGGGGCTCGTAGCGATCCACGCGCTGAAGCTCGAGCTGAAGCAGCTGCAAGGTTACGGAGGGCCATGAAGAAGCTGGAGGAGGAGGACCAACCACAACTCGTCAGGTTGGGAGATGCTAGTGTGGCTGCACCATTCACAAGCCGTCTATCCAGTATACTTTGCAGTGAGTAATTTTTTGGATCAAGTATGAAAGGTTGTTTGGTTAGATTTTACAGGAAAGATAAATCCATAATAATTTCATAAATGTCTGTTTGTTACCTTTTCACCTCTAAACCATTAAACCGATCTTGACGAAATTCGATTAACAGATATGCTTGTATGAACAAGACCTTTCATTGTCTATCATCAATTAATTCAGATGATATCTTTTAGACGCTTTGTATTATATATAAGATATAAATTAGACCACTGCATGCCCTAGTGATCAGAGTATCTGACTTTTACGCCGCAGATCCTGTTTTCAAACCTCAGCCGGAGTCAATATTTGTGCAAAAACACACATTGTTGGTTTTCAGTTCAGGTTGTGTTGTGCATGTGAAATCTTATGGCTGGGTATCGTTTTAATAAGAATAAATCTTTATAAAATCTTGAGTAAAAATTATTCTTCGATTAGGTACACCAGTTTGTTCTTAAATTTTTTCCAGGTTTTGAAAATGAATTCCAAAATTATGTTACAGGTTTATCTCTCATTTATATACGCATACTGTTAGGGGTAAGAGTGCGAAATTCCCGTTTTGTGTGATATAATTGAAAACAAATTTTTCTAAAAATAGAAATATATTTATTTAGTCCAAATCTTGTAGAAAGTTCATTTGTGTATTTGTGATAAACGTTTAGGGAACACGATTAGAACAATTAGAGAGTCATTGTCAAAATCACGAAAAAGGTCGGTATGGGCCAGCCCTACCGAACTTTTTCGTGTTTGGTAAGGCTGGCCCAAAGTTCGGTAGGGCTGTCCCATACCGACCTTTTTCAACAACTTAAAGTTTTGTAAAATTGTTTTGTGTTCTTTAGTTTGTCTGTACTCATTTTGTATACAAAGTTTTAGTTAATGACTATTCTTAAACATGACCTTTTTTCTAACAGTTTGCCACATTATCAAACAAGGCCGATGCACGCTTGTGACAACGCTGCAAATGTTTAAGATCCTAGCTCTGAACGCACTTATTCTGGCATACAGCCAGTCAGTGCTGTATCTCGACGGTATCAAGTTCAGCGACACGCAGGCAACATTACAGAGTTTATTACTTGCTTCATGTTTTCTCTTTATTTCAAGATCTAAGGTAAATATGAATGGCATATAAGTTCCATTTATTTATATTTTTATGATATAAATGTAGATTAGCTTCTATATACCAATTCAACCGGATTATGTGTACCCCTAACCGTATTTAGAAATAATAAGGCATTGAAATTTTCAAAATTATTTTCAAATCCTTGTTATGGTATGCTGTTTGGTGGTAAGATTCCTATGCAGAAATCCGTCTAGGTGTGGTGGTCGCTCAGGGATCGGGCGCCCTTTTTAAATTTCATGGTACCCGAGTGACCTGAGTTCAATCCCCAGTGACAGCACCTCTAAAATTGTTGTGCAATTTTGAGCTACCACGTGCTGAGCGATGAGGAAAAACATCGTGAGGAAACCTGTATATCTGAGGAATAAAAATACTTCGAGTATATGTGAAGGTCGCCTAATCTGCGTTGGAGCAGCGTGGCGGAAATGAGAGGAGCCTTATGCTCGGCAGTGAGACATTTAAATGAGCTAAAATTTGGCATACCTGTGTAGTTTCGGGAACATAGCAATAATATGGTACAATGGAGCTGGTCTGATAATGGAGCCGGAAGTTGTCCATAGGAACTCCTCAACTAAGCAAGATGTTTGGGCTCATTGGATTTGTTTTGACAAGTACTATACTATAGCCCCAGCAACATTTGTGGTCCACTGCTGGACATATGCCTTCAAAATTAAAGGCTTGTAACAAAAATATGACTTTTGTTTAAAACTTAATTATTTCAATATAAAACAAATAATTTGTTTTGTCAATTCATACCCAAATTGTTATACTATTAATAGACTTTGTAATCAGAGCAATGCTTATTTAAAAATTTTTTCAGCCACTCAAGCAACTGTCGAAAGAGCGACCACTACCGAATATTTTCAATATGTATACCGTAATGACGGTGTTATCACAGTTCGCGGTTCACTTCCTTTGCCTCGTATATTTAGTGCATGAGGCAACAATGCGGTCGCCAGACAGGTAACTAACGTTATAATTTGTATTTCATCATCAGCTTCTACATAATAAACTGCTGCACATAAACCTCTACCAAATAGGGGATTTTACTAATTTTCTGGTGATAGAATTCCTATTCAGAAATTCGTCTAGGTAGGTACCACGCAGTTATCATGCAGCAGTAGTGTGTAAACATTACTGTGGTTCGAACTGAAAGACACTGTTAGCTGGTGTAATTACTGGGCATATGAGACTTAAGAATCTACATATCAGGGTGAGGAGCGTAGTATGGTGCCAAACGGTAATGTTTTGGCCAAACCGTAATGTGACATAGCATTTGTTTTAAACAGCGTTGCACTTACCATCAAATGAACTATATACTCGTCTACTGTCTACTGTATTGCACATATGAAATGAACTGAAATTTGATGTTATAGATTTTTTAACAATATCATTGTAAAGCATGACAAGTTTGAAACAATTAAAAGTAATTAAATACAATTTCGCGAGATGGTCATAGGTCCAAGGACTGGTTTCTACCTGACAAGGACATTTCTCCTAGAATTTTTCTTTGCGACTCCTTCCCCCCTCCCAGCATCACGTCAATTTTTTATTATGTATATCGCATAATCGCCCCCCCCCCCCCCCCCCCCCCTCTCGGTCATTATTAATCGTGATTTGTTCCCCTCTGTTCGAACCCTGTGATGAAGTCTTCTCGATCACGCACAACCATATCTTCAGGCTAACAATTAGACGAAGTCATCTGCACGATTCGATCAACAGTAAAATAATATAGTCGTCTTTTACTGAAGATTTGCTGGTCTGATGGAGACAAAACGGAAAGTACAATTCTGGTCTAAAATCGAATTTTCCTTTATTAATCACTACACTTTCACCGGCATTTGCTGCGTAATAAACTATTAAGAGCACTTGCTGCACAGAAATAACAGAATTCAATTAAAACACTACCGCCACTTTTCGAGTTGACGCCAAAAGTCGGCTTTGCAGTCCTCTAACAAATAATGGACATTTCTTATATATAATATTCAGTTCCGATTTATTACAGAAATACTAAACCAAAGTTAGATATGGACCTAGCAGAGGATGAAGAGCGTGAATTCGCACCAGATCTTCTCAACAGTACAGTGTACATTATTTCAATGGCACTACAAATATCGACCTTTGCAATTAATTACAGGGTAAGTAACATCTTCAAAATCTAAAGAGTTTAAAAATAGAAGTGACTCCACTAATTATAGATTTAACTTTGTAGTAATTATAGGTATAAATATCTAGTAGTGACGTTTTCTGTATACTTAATGTTACGCAGATTTTAATTTTGGGATACAAAAAGTTGTCAGTCACTATGATAAAATATAATTGTGCAGTTTTTTATTGAACATGGTACAGGGTAGGATAACATTGTAGCTTTTAGGTTTGCTTGACCAGGGAAGTATCACACTCTCATAGAATTTACTGGTAGGGCTTCTATTGGGGAGTCTTTCTAGGTAGGTACCACCACAGTGCTGGTTATTCTGTGCTGTAGTTAGGAAATTACTGGACATATGAGACTTAATAACTGAAGTATCAATGTGACTAGTAGAGTACAGTGCCACACAGGACTTTGCAATTCAGTTCTTAGTGATACTGCAGGTGTTAAGAGCTTATGTGTCAATTACCACCCAGTGCTGGCGCGTCTTGTTATTAAATACCATAGAAAAAAATAAAAAGTTCAATCCACACGGATCACATCATCTAGCGTCACTGTGATCAATTGCCGTGTTGTGTGCATTATGTGTGTATTATTATAATACAAAAAACATTTGATCATCATAGTCATTGCATTATATTCTTTTAATAAAATTAGTGCTTTATTATTTTCATATGCTTATATTTGAATATCCTTTACTGTATTACTTTAACATGAGACAAAATGTAAATCTTAAAGTGAGAGCAATTAAATAATTACAAAAGTTTAGTTGAAGATATTCTTAAAAAATGACATAAAATATTTTATTCAGCGACATGATAGAATTGCTCATTTTAAGCAAGTTAATAATTGATTCAATAAATAAAAGTTTCCAATAATAAAAATAATTTAATTTTTTTTAACGTAAATTATCTTTCTGTCAATGTTTAAAAAAATTTTTAGTCCAGAGAAGTGTAAGAAACAGCTAATCCGGATTTAAAAAAAACATGTTAAATATAGCGATTACGGCCCTTTTATAGCATTACTTACAAAATCAAATTAGCTCATAAATCTATTCATTTCCGCATAGTAAAATTATACATAACGTTATGCTATAAAAAACGAATGTGTTGGAAATGCAGTTGTAATATTGGTCAGATTTCTCATATTTCTTACAGCATTTTTGGCAGAGCCATGTCTGCTTGTTTCCTCAAGGCTCATCTCTTCCCTATTTACAAGTGTCATAAGATGTTTAAGATTGAGTGTTGTTAATTTAGTACGTAAACTGTTATAGCCGTTTAGAATAATACGAGATAAAAAGTCTAGTTTTGTGCATTTTATGCTAACAAATTAAGAAGTACAGCTGTAGCGACTGATTTTATAACGAAAGATGTTGTGCGAGTGTCTCACAAAATGTTATTTTGTATATATAATAACAGTTGATATTATTGTACAGTTACGTTCCTTTTTTGTGTTACATTTTTTCATATGTTAATGTTTTCTCTGTGTTCGTTCGTTATAAAAAAGTGAACTTTAACTGTGTGCATGAGATTGAAAAACCACTGTTTTTTGTTTGTCTTTTGTCTTACGCTAAAGTGAATATATCACTACCGTATTCGTAACTTAACAATTATGTACTTACAACTCTAAAAGAATTCGATTCGTGACACTCAACTAATTCTTTGACTTCTCATAAATGCGATTTCAAAATTACTTTGTATAGCTGTATGACCTATTCATTGCTGCGAATATTTATGTTAGGGGATGTATTGATTATAAAGCATATTTTCGTTATAAAACATTTTTTAAATAATAGTAGTATAATCATTTATACAAAAAACTTACTTCAACGCTGCGGCTCCAAACATGCTTATGCAAATTCAAGATCTACAGGATTTTCTGACGGATCCTCTCATCAGAACTTAATGAAATTAGTATGGGTCTCATACAAATTTGGTTCTATGAAAAAATAGTCATTAAAATCAGTTCAGAAAGAAGTTATGCCCGAAGTTATGTCGGTTGAAAATGTGTACAAATTTAGAAAATATGGTAGCTTTCATGGACCGTGTTTTGCTGACAACTTCTGACTGTCGACTGTAACATGTTCTGTATACACTCACAGAGATTAATTATATCCACTAAATGAACAAGAAGTGGAATTTTATTATACTGCTGTGGTTGTATTAACCAAATTATTTGGTTAATACAATTGTGGTTGTATTAATTGTTTAACAGAACCTCTGTTAAACAATTAATTAGGCTCGACAGTTTAAACAACGGTTTGCGGCATCCCAGGAGTACTTATGCAACTGGATCACAATCCGTTTGCTAAGCGTAGATATTATAAAAAATTCTTCCACTTTGGGTGATGATTAAGTGCGGAAGTGTACACCGAATGTGTTAATTGTAGAATGGTGTAAGTTCTACTCGAGCTGTGTGTGATATACATTTTTGTATCCAGGGGGAGCCGTTTATGGAGGGACTACGCGACAACAAACCTCTTCTATACAGTATTATGCTATCAGGCGGAGCCGTGTTAGCACTCGCCGCAGGAATTATTCCAGATCTTTCTAATATGTTTGAGATTGTATATTTCCCACCGGATGTGAGTAGTAGCTTTATTATTTAATTACTACTAATACTACTAATCTGTAATACTGGTGGTAAGATTCCTAGCAGAAATCCGTCTGGGTAGGTACACCAGTGCAAGTTATTCTGCCGTGAAGCAGTAGTGTGCCAACATTAATGTGTTTCGGTCTTAAGGGCACAGAGCTAGTGTAATCACTGAGCATATGAGACTTGAGAATTGATGGCTCAGGCAGACGGGAGCAGTGTGGTGCCACACAGAAAAGTTCTGGGTGCCACAGCATTTGTTATTGAATATTAGACGTTGCACTTAACGTTTTGCTCGCCTCGTCAATTTTTCAAACAAAAAATATCATATGATACCGTTATTGATTCTATTAACTATAATAGTTTTTAACAAGCCTAAATTCAATAAATACATTTTGGTATGATCAAATTGTGAAAAATTATAATTTGTGTTTGCCTGTGAGACCTGAACATTTCAAAATAAGCCGTTACTTTTATAACATTTTTCATAAACCAATTAAAGTTAATAAAGTTAAATTTCCACAATCGTAATATTTATCGATCAATATAAAAAGTAAACCTTAATGTGACTGTATACATAATTTTCATTTCTGTTAGTACTGACATGGAAAATTAAGAATATTTGAATATACCGACGGCTAATAGGCTTTTTAATATAATATTTCATACAGTAAAAAATTGGCGATTGCGTTTGAAAAAAAAATATGTATAATAAATCCATAATTATATTATAAATGCGAAATTAACTCTCTTTGTCCCACTGTATGTTTGTCATCTTTTCACGGTTCAACCGCTAATCGGTTTAGCATTGATCTTGACGAAATTTGGCACAAAGATAGCGTGCACGTTGGAGACGGGTATATAGATAGTTTTCATGTGATATTAAAAAAGCCTATATCTAAGCTAGTACTATATGATTCCTGTTAACGATTTTCGTTTGTTTCAGTATCGACTCATATTAGTGCAAGTTCTGATTGCGGATATGGTGTTCGCATACTTAGTGGACCGCGTTTGTCTGTGGCTGTTCGGTGAGGGACGCTCGGGCACGGTGACGTAGCGCGCAGCGAGCCGCACGCACACGCACACGATACATACGAAGCAATTACATTAACGTATTTCTCTCAATGATATTATAATACATAGATACGTCACATTCCCAGAAGATAACTAAAGAAAGCGTTCCGAACGCAGCGACAGCATAATACACATTCACGATCACGCGCTATTCATCCTTGTCACTCGTGTAATCGTAGTCAAGGGGAGCGATTGAGAAGGCGACAATTGTCGCCTTTTCTTAGTTTCACACTGAACGCTGTTAACGTATCTCTTTTATTTTATAATATCATTGATTTCTCTGCGATGTATATGTGCATGTCGTAACTGCTCAACTTGTGCATTTATAAATGATATGAATGTGTCATTTTTATTCTTGTTTAGTTAGGAAATAATGTGCTAGTAAATTATTGATGTGTTGTCTGTCATGTTTAACAACGTTTAACGGATATATAAATAAATGAACATGATACTTTGATATTGTATTTTATTTATTTATTTACAGTATACAATTATATACAATTCGTTCTCACGAGTCGCATTTACACTTCGCAAATATAAATGCCGCCTCTAGAAATAGACTAGTAACTGACTTGAAATAAAAGTAAAACTAAGTCTCCATTTAAATGAAACTAATTTTACGGATTTTATCGCGTTTTATTTAAAACGCGATAAAATCCGTAAAATTAGTTTCATTTAAATGTGTAGTGTTCGCGTAAATATAAGAAATCATTAAGTCTCCATTGATACGTTCAAAGACTCTTTACATTAAGGGGTACGGAATCCGTAACTTATTAAGTCCTACTGTTTCGCTGTGTTCGGTTATGAGTTCGGCTTAGTGATACCAGTTGCCATGATCCCCGATACCGCCAATACCGTTGTAGTCACCAAGGCTGCCCCAATCAAGGCCATTATCCCAATAGTTCTCAAGACCACCATAATCGAAATTAGAAGCAATGGAGGTGGGGGTGATAATTGGGGCTGGTACTGGTGATGCTACAGCTTTGGTTATAACTGGTGATACAATCTGTTGGGGATGAGCGGCATGTCCTACTCTTTTGACGACAGCGTTGAATCCGGAAACGGGGTCAGCAGTGTACTCGACGATTCTTATAGTGCCATCAGGCTCTGCCAGAGAGTATGAACCTTTTACGACGTCTCCCTCCCGTACTTCGCTCTGAGCCTTGTTGTCACCAGTGACTGGGTCGTTTACTGCGTAGTTGAATCCATAATTCGGTACTGACTAAGAAACAAAAGAAAATATTTCTTGCTTTATATTAATAGTAGTACATAGCTATTTAACAATGTCAGACAGTCACTGGATACGCCGATTTACGACCGCGATCTGTCGATCGGGCATCCTTCCAGATGGATAGCCCAGTGTTACAATCATAATTAATCCATAGCGAGACCTTTGTACTAAAGTGAATTACCGACGGACTGCTATGATGATAAATGAACCCTTTGTTTTCCTAGCCATTTATGGTTTGTTGTTTAAGTAATTTTTTTGTTTAATCGGTCGATATCAAGTATTTGCATAAATCATCATCTGAGGACATATTTACTCAATATTTGTATGCACCGAAATTACGATATAAGGTATTTTCATCATCATCACCATTTCAGCTCACCACTAGTCCACTGCTGAACATGGGCCTCGCTCATAGATTGCCACAAAAGTTTGACGCTCTCATTTTGGGGGGATTTTCCCATAGTTACCACGCTTGGCTGGCGGATTGGAAACCGCAGTTTATATATAAAGATTTTCCAGGGAGATGCTGCTGCCTATCATCTGGTTTTATTTCCTATCTGTCGACCTTTACGGTACATACGGGTATTTTATATAAAACTAAATATTTAGTAAATAAACAAAATAGGGTAATCAAAACAAAAGACAAAAACGATCCTACCTTTATCTTACAAAAGTTTTTCGTTAAACACGTAGGTCAATTAGGAACTAGAAATTGCATTCAACGAAATCAATGATACCTATAATTGATTTTTCATAGATTTGACACCTGGGTTACTTACTTAGACTTACTTACATCTAGAGATATTTTGAAAGAATTTGAAATGAAATGTCGGCATGCTTTAAATAAATGTTATATTTTGTGTTTTTTCAATTAGAAATGATAAAATCTATTTTATTGTGTAGTCAATTGTAGGCAGCATAGTGATTTTTCATTAACTACATTTTGAAGGGAAGAATGCAAGAAGACCTGAAATTAGTAACTCAGAGACTCTTTTATTTAAGATAAATTGAAAACATACTTACATAACTACCTATTGTTGCTAAACGGTATGATCCGTAGGGAGCAGCAGCTGCTCCTCCAAGGAGGCAGGCAATCTATGAAATGACACATAAATGCAACTATTATTTAATTTCATTATTTATTCGGATATTATCCAATCAATTGCAACAATAACTAATGCGTGCAATTGAGGCAATCTATAAGCGAGGCCCATGTTCAGCAGTGGACTAGTGGTGAGCTGAAATGGTGATGATGATGAAAATACCTTATATCGTAATTTCGGTGCATACAAATATTGAGTAAAATTTTCCTCAGATGATGATTTATGCAAATGCGTGCAAAAACGCGAACTGTTACTGTGTTTCGGTTTGAAGGGCACTGTGAGCTAGCGTAATCACTGGGCATTTGAGACTTAAGAACTGATGTCTCAGGAGGCCGTACGCAGTGTGGTGTCACACAGAAATATTCTGGGTGACACAGCATTTGTTGTGGTGTGGGACGTTGCACTTACCATCAGGTGAACGTTTTGCTCGTTTCGTCACTTTATACAATAAAAAAAAAGATAAAGTTTCAGCCTATAAATGTCCCACTGCTGAGCACACTGCACAGCTCATTTCTGAGAAGGTTTTGAGCTAGGAAGAATCCGCCACACTGCTCCAATGCGGGTTGGCGGACTGCACATGTCTTCGAAATATTTTATATTTCTCAGACATGCAGGTTTCTCTCAATGGTTTCCTTCACCGCCGAGCACGTGGTAAATCAGCACTTAAAATTGCAACTAACAATTTTAGTGGTGTCGGCACCGGGAATAGAACCCAGGTCACTCGCGTATTATGAAATTTAAAGCGAGCGCCTAGCCTCTGAGCTACCAAGGCTAACAAGTTTCAGAGATATTCATTGTTAAATACTCAAATTTTTCGCAATGTAGATGTACTCGTATTAATTGTAATGCTGCAGTGAATAGATATTATCTCGAGTGACCAAATCTATGGGAATCGACCAAGACCGCGTGATGGCGGTTTAAGAGAATCTACCACCCCATCTCATCCCATGGGTGTCGTAAAAGTCGACAGAGGGAAAATGAAAACCAGGACATGGGCAGCAGCATCTTCCTGGAACATCTGAATAAATAAACTGTCGATGCCGACCCGCATGCCAAGCGTGGCAACTATGGCAAAATCCCCCCAAAATGAGATATACAAACTTGTCGCAATCTATAGAGGTGGCCTTTGTTCAGCAGTGGACTAGTGATATTCTTAAATGATGATGATGGTCAAGTCATATTAATCGTTGCCAATCAAATATTAATTACGTGCGGCCGCGTGTCGTAAAGCAGAAACCAATCGCTCAGACACTAGGTACGTAAACAGAGCCGTTCAAATAAAATCCAAAAAGATACCAAGTTCTGGATACCAATTTGGCACTAAGAAAGCTGCAAAGGCTACACAGGAATTGGGAGGATCCATTTTGGTTCATAGTTATGTTATTGTATGACTGGCGGATAAGGACCTAGGCGAAGCTAGTATTGTAGACACATAAAAAAACAGTTTCTAGTGTTAGTAGATATCAATAATATATATATAGTCATTTCATTCAATGATTTTGTGGAATGCAGGAAGAGCGAAATATAGATATAGTAGAGAGCGAGTATACATATAATATACGTCTTTAATTTGCTGGTACGTACCATTAGCTGTGCCCGGCTGTTTCACCCGCGTAAAAAAGCCGACCCTATTTGAAGCCATTTTTTTGTTTTTTTTTTTGCGCGAACCCCGCGAACCCTAATTAGTTTTTAAAAATTAAAGTAGCCTAATTTACCCACTATAATATGAGGCTATCTGTCAGTGAAAGTCCCGTCAAAATCAGTCCAGGCCGCTTCGGAGATTAGCCGAAACAAACAGACAGACAGACAAGAATTTTAAAAATTGTTTTTTTATTATAAGTACCATATGTACTTTCATAAGCATTGAGTTAAAATCTGTTATTTGGTTATTACAAACTTCAATTATATTTATTTGTGAAGATGATTTTTTTTAATGGTTTAATTGAAATTTTATTAGAATATTATGTAAATTTCGTAAAACAAAACATTCAATAAAATTAACAAACATACACGAATGGCATTAATTTGCTTACCGCTAAATAGCTGAACATCGTGATCGGTAGTCGTAGTAAAAATAATAATTGTTACTTCAGCTAATTGATTATATACATGCGGCGGCACATCGTTGGTTAATCCCTCTTTTAAAATTTGTTTTTCACGCTCATTGATAATTGGAACACTAATGTTTGTTACACACTTGCTAATGAATATTTTTTTTCGTAATTTGTCATAGAATCGCACATAAGCAGCTAATCACACAATTATTTTATTTGATTATCATTGTATATGTATTTAAATTTCTTTTAATATCCTTTTTGAGCAACCTGAAGGCAAAAATTTACGGTATAAATTAAACAAATACTAGTATTACAAAGACGTTGTAAGTGAAGTATTCCAATGAATTAACTCATGCGTTTCTAACTATTCTAGGTCAGTTTATGACACAAGTAGTTGCAACAAATATCGCAACTTACATTCTACTCTTTATTGTTTTGAATATTAAGACAAACTTTTTTTATAGGATAAAATGACTAGACGAGCAAAACGATCACCTGATAGTAAGAACCTAAGTAAGAGAGTGACACCACTCTGCGCTCGTCACCCTCAAATATTAATTATTAAGTCTCATATGCCCATTATTACACTAGCTTTAAGTGCCTTTCAGACCGAAACATTAATGTTTGCACACTACTACTTCACAGGATAACTGGCCCTGCGAGTACCTATCTAGACGGATTCCTGCATAGGAATCCTACCACCAGTAATGCACCTACTGAGTAATGGGTTCTCGGTGTGAATCTTAGCCAAATCAGTGTGTGTCACATAGAAATTATTGGCTTTCGGAACCAGACATTCAAATATATGGTATATATAATAAACAAATTGGCATTGATTCAGAAAGCTTTAAATTATTGGAGCGCTGTTATAAACGCGCCTGCTATTGAAGAATAGCTTTTCAAAACGAAAAGCTATTCTCTTTTAAAACGTTGCCACACTAGCATTCCTTCGGTATCGTAGTGCATTTTCAGACATGCATAAGATGCATGCATGCTATAGTTTATGTATATATATAGTTCTGTGCGGAAAGCTAATTCGAAACCCGCAGCGCAGCAGCTAATTGCTTAGTCACTACCAGTGCTGAGTCGGTTGTTCAGGTTTATTTCAGTTTTTTCTAATCCAACTTTGTGACATTCTTCAGCTTAACGTATTTACGTATTGAGCTCTCCACGGCCGCGTGACCTAGTGGTTCGAGTACCTGACTACCACGGCGCGGGTCTAGGGTTCCAATACCAGCCAGAGAAACAGCTCCGATCTTATAGCATAAGCTACATCAGGCTTCCTGCACAGTTGACAACTTCCGATAGTATTCAGTAGTTATCGCCATGGCCGAAAAGCGGTCAGGAGAACCCGAGAAGACCCCGTGTCTCAGATACTATATTTGACCCTTCTCTTAATCGTATATCATAAATCTTATAATATTTTTAATTGTGAAGGGTAATAAACAATAATTTGGCCTGTGGTTATCTTTGTCTTTCACAAAAAGCTTCATTGTTATCTGCTACTGATAGTACTTTAAGCTGCTTGGGTCTACCACGTTAAAACTCCGCCGGATATCATGATACATTATCATAGAAACGAGACAAAACAATAAAAACTGAAATCCAACAAGATGTGTTTTTGAATAAACGTTCGAACGGGACTTCGAACCCATGACCCGCGGCGCAGTAGTCAGCTACTCTGACCACAAGACCACGCCCGCCCGCAAGTATGGAGGCCCGCAAGTATGGCCCGCAAGTAAGGTGAAAAGATTTCAATAGAGAAAAGCTTTTCGTGGTGGCCCTTTTATACTAGTTAATAAATCATTGCGATTTAAAGAACGTAAAGATACCGTGATCCTGCCTGTTGAGAGACCAATAGAAATGGCCTGCGTTGAGCTTGAGCACCTCATAGTTGTCAGCGTTTACATACCACCATATACTTTATATGATACTCGTAGTTTTGAAAAAAATATGGAAGAAGTTTTAATTAAACTTAATAAACAGAACAAACCTGTTGTCATATGCAGAGACTTTAACATCGATCTCATAGAAGCTTCTGCTATCAGTATTAAATTTATTTCTTTGTTGTAATCATTAAATTTAGTTAACATGTTTTTAGAACCAACACGTATTACTCTATCTAGTGCAACTTGTATAGATAATATATTTACAGATGTTAAGCCTTTGCACTAATTGATAATTCACAAAATAAGTTCTGATCATTCTGGACAGTTAGTATCGTTACCTTACATATGCAAAAATTCAAATCATAAAAAATGAGTTTGTTCTTGTAAATAAGTATCGCTTGGGGAAGTTTAGAAGTAACGTAGATAAAAACATTTAGTACTTCCTTATAATAATAATACTGACTATTTGTTTGGAGTATTATTTCACCTGCTGAGCAAGGAATTTAAAAGAATTTTTACTTCTATAACTATCTCCTTAAAGAAATGTCTCAAGACTTTTAATGAATGGGCGACAGTAGGAATCCAGAGAAGTATGTTTGAAAGTATATTAAATTTGTACAAATATTTTTGGTTTGTGTGTTGTTTTTATTTTATTTCCCTTTGTATGTTTCTTGCTGGTACCATTAAACCTTTTTCTTTCTTTCTAAGTAGGTGTGAAATTTACAATTAAACGTCATACAACCACAGTAAGACATTTAAAGAATATGTTAAAAATTATTCTAAATTATTTAAAAAAGTATGCTCCGCAGCCCAGTCGTCACGTCATTAGTCACTTAAGCAATAAAATAAAGAAAGCATCACATAAAAATTACTGGGAGTATTATTAATATATTTTTTATAGTTTAGTTTTTGTTTTATTTATTGAGAAAACCAACAGCGATGACAAAAAATACAATTTTAAATAATTAATCATTAGAAAGGCCAATAACAGGTTTTTCTTTATAAACTAAAAGCATTTGTTGAAAGATACATTTTATAAGCAGTTGTTGAATAGTTCTGTATTAATGTATTGTAATTAAATATAATATAGTATAATGTATTTGTATTACAAAGCAAATTAAGAATAGCGACCTAACTGGTACAGTTGTTCCAATTGTGTGTATACATGTAAAATGATAATAAGCCATAAAAAGAGTAGTATATTAAGAAAAATAAGTTAAAAAAAAATAAGTTAAATGAAAATTTATAAAAAGTAATTAACTATCCCGTTTCATTGCTAAGTATTGTATTAATAATTTGTTTTTTAAATACATTTTTTGAGCAAGAAAAGAGGTCTATATGACTGACGGCTTTATTGTACGTACGAGCCATTCTTGAGAGCACTGAGTTTTTTGGGTAATTTGTGGAATGGAGAGGTACATAAAGTAGGGTTGTGCGACGAGTGCGGTATAATGGAACACGATATGCCATGTTCGCCACTAACTTGAGACAGTCTACACGCCCACGGACTATATCGAATAGTAAGCACATATCCAAGACAATGCGCCTTTGATCCAATGTCAAAAGCCCGTGCGTGGTGCAGCTACTTTGGTAACTTACCGAACTTTTACGACTGCGAAAGTTTAGGTGGTTAACAAAAGTTTTCTGTATTCTCTCCAAGCGGTCTTTATATATGACATATTGAGGGGACCATATAGTACTCGCATACTCGAGTGTACTTCTCACATATGCATAATAAACGGTTTTAATGACTGCTACATCTGAGAATGGTTTGCAAACGCGTAGAACGAAACCAAGACATTGAAACGCCTTATTCGCTACATAATTATAATGATCAGACATTAACATTTTTTGTTCAAAATAAATTCCCAAGTCTCGAACCACGTTAACTCTTGTAATAGATGTTCCTTTGAACTTATAGTTATTTATAAAAGGTTTTGTCTTACGTGTAAATGAAATACACTCACACTTTTTTATGTTGACTGTAATTTTGTTTTTTAACGTAGTACGTTGTTAAGCAGTCCAGATCTTTTTGCATCAGTTCAATGTCATGCTGGTTGCATATTTTACGAAATATTTTTTTATCATCTGTATACATGAGGAAATTTAAAGCTGTCCCCAATATCATATAAATATGCATTGTAGAATAGAGGTCCCAAATGTGAGCCTTGGGGAACACCTGTAGGGATACCAATGAAGTCAGATCGATATCCACCAAGAACAACAGATTGTGAGCGACATGAGAGGTATGACTGCACCCAACGAAGTAAATCACCATGGATTCCGAGATTTTGGAGTTTATCTAAAAGGATGTTGTGATCTACGCGATCAAGCCTTCTCAAAATCTGTATAAATTACATCAAATTGGCCACCTTTATCCATATTGGTTAAAATAAAGTCAGAGTAGAATAAAGTAGTGAAACCGGGAAAGTGAAAGACCACAACCATGATTACAAAATAAATTTTAACGAGTGACCAGGGTTCGATTCCCGGTGCCGGCACCACTAAAATTGTTAGTTGCAATTTTAAGTGCTGACTTAAGTACCACGTGCTCGGCGGTGAAGGAAAACATCGTGAGGAAACCTGCATGTCTGAGAAATAAAAAATATTTTCGAAGACATGTGAAGTCCGCCAACCCGCAGCGTGGCAGATTCTTCCTATCTCTAAAAACCCTCTCAGAAATGAGAGGAGGCCTGTGCTCAGTAGTGGGACATTTATAGGCTGAAACTTTTATGACATCTGATGAAGTTTTGAAAAGTTTTTTAGTGACATTCCAATTTTCGTAAAATTGGTTTATATAATAAGCCATTAAATTCTTCTCCTACTGCCGCTGAGACATTACTCAAACAAAATTTTAGTTCTTGTACAAAAGATTGAAAAGAATGAAATTTGAAATATTTTTAAAACTATTGATTGTAAGAGAATCGCATATCTATGTGGTATGTCTGTTGATGATTATATTTAATAAAATGATAAAACATTTTAATTTTCGTAAATTGTTTCACAAAAACCTATTTGGTTTACAAGGGATCGTTCTAAAACCGATTCAGGTGTTGAGCTAATTAAGAATATATTTGATGCCTGGGAGAGCTCACAAGATACAATGGGTGTTTTCTATGACCTTTCTAAGGTCTTCGATTGCGTTGATCATGAAACACTTATCAGGAAACTACATCATTTTGGTATAAGAAATACTGCACTTCAACTTCTAACTTCATGTTTGAGTAATAGAACGCAAAAAGTAGTTATATATATACGGGTGTCCCGCAGGTTTCGATTTTCGGGCCATTTCTATTTCTTATTTAAATTAATGACTTACCTTACCTAGTAGGTGACAACCATTATATAGTGTTATTTGCTGATGATACATCTTTGATTTTAAGATAAAACGTCAATTTTTATTATATGACGAGGTGAATAATGCTATTTAAAAATATATATAATAAATAGTACATTGGTTTAACGGCAACAATTTGCTTTTAAACGGCAAAAAAACAAAATGTGTAAAATTCACAACTCCAAATTTTAAACGATTAGATGTAAATGTACACGTAAATGGGAAAGAGTTGAGCCTTGTGGATACCAGTGTCTTTCTTGGAATAACTCTTCAATGGACCCCATTGAAGTTTCGGTTCAAGAGTTTTCTCATACATCTAAACTAGCATATGCTGTAAAATAAATTAGGAACTCGACTAATGTTGAAACTGCTAAATTAATTTTTTTTAGTTATTTTCATAGCATAATGTCTTATGATATTATGCTATGGGGAAATGCGATGGATGTAGAAGTGATTTTTGTTTTGCTATATATCTTATATTTGCTACGAGTATATATGTTATAATCTTGGCTTTAAAGTGTATCTTAGAGATAAATTTAAAGAAATTAATATCTTAACCTTGGCCTCTCAATATATATTTGAAAACATTTTATTTGTACACAAGAACATAAAACTATTTACATAAGAAACTGATGTTCAAAATGTTAACCAGGAACAAGCACAAATTAACGATGCCAGTTACTCGACTTCACAGGGTTATTAACTCTTTTATGGGGCAATGTATACGTTTTTACAACAAAATCCCTGAAAGTGAACAGTCTTTCTATCCATTTTTTTTTGCTAAACAATATTTTAAAGAATACATGGATGATGATAACTCCTGGGAATGAGGTGATCGCTGCCAAGCTATTTCTACATCTTTATACGAGTAGTTCCGGAATTGTGCATTATAATTAAAATAGCTATAAAAAAAATATTTCCTGTTAAGTTTCTTACTGGTTCTTCCCAGGACAGAGGCTTTTTTTGCGAACCAGTGTAGTTAAAAATTACTTTCAATAAGTATTATGTAAATATGCTATGTTGAATAAAAATTATTCTATTCTATCCTAAAAAGGAAAAAAACAGGCTTTGAACTCCGCGCTTCTGGGGACTGTCCTCGTTTTTGATTGGGCGATGGAGCCGAGTCAATTGAGGGTTGGAGGATATGCAGGTTTCTAAATGATGTTTTAATTTGCCGTTGCTCGATGCTTTTCACTGTCATATGTGTAAATAACAACCTCAGTTTATTAAATACTAGCTGTGTCCCGCGGTTTTGCTCGCGTAAAATAAGCCGATAGGCAGGGAGGAATATCACCTAACTCTTTCCCACCGATGTGTCGTAAGAGGCGACTAAGGTACGGACCTTTATTCGTGCAAAATAATACCATAATAGGAAATGCTGTCACTATACTGCTCGTGGGATACTGCTGGGGGGAATGGGGGGCAATAATTTTTTGACTCGTATCAAAATGGCGGCGACGTGGTACGCCGAGGTGCGTGGGGCGAAAAATGGCCTATGCGTGTGGTTTTTGCCTACCCCTTATATGGGAAAAAGGTGTGACTGTGTATGTACGTCAAATAAGCCGACCACATGATTGCGCCATACGGCATTGTACGTTACTGACCTGTGCATTCACAGCTCGGCCTTTCTCGGCAATGTTTGGTTCTCAGCGTGCGGCTCCTTAAGGCCATAGCATGAAGTACTATAGCCAACAAACGGACTATCTAATGCATTCTTTTGAATCGGATAATTATGTCTTGACATTAGCGCGTCCAAACTAACAAGCTCTTCAGCTTTATTTTAGCCGTAAGTTATAGTTACGAGAGGAAATCCTCCAAGAGGTCTATAACAGGCTATATAGACACAGGGTTAAACAAGTCACAACACCTGGTGCTGCTTTGGTGTTTTGGACATAAGAGGGCACACAGTAAAGACACAAGAAATGCCAAATCTCAAATTAGTTGGGCTAAATTCGGAAAGATTTAAATAAAATAACACAATATGCTGAAATCATAATTAGCTGACCTCAGTTTGTTACAGCTGATTGAGTCAATAAGTTTCGGATTTGTGTCGTTACTTTAGCCGGTAAATTGCAATGAACTATGCTCCTTTGTAGTAAGTGCGACGAGTAACAAGTTAATAGTGAAAACCGAAAGAGCATTAGAGCATCACTTGCCGTAACGTAAATCAAAGTCACAAACAGGTGAGATTGGCTTGTTCGTCGTGCTGGATTACTTCGGCTGCAATGCTGAGTGCGGTCATTTTATCAAAATACTTTTTTCAAGACAGAATATAACGTTGAGGTTTTCAATACATATACTTTTTGATAGATAAGGTATGCAATTTAACCGGCGAATCATACAGCGTTGCAGTTGCAACTAATTCGGCTCCACTCGACCGCCTCATTACCCCTTTTCAGTTAAAACACTCTTTCCACTCAGACTTACACAAATTCACATTTGCAATCAGAGCCCGGAGAAAAGGCCCCCCCCCCTCTCCTGCTCCTCTGTTCGCCCCGGCACCCGCGCCGCCCCAACCCACGCCGCCTTTAATTAACAGAAAGTGGTTCATTAGAGCTTATTCATTAAAGCAAGGAGTAATTAGCGAACTCTAATGAATGCTGTAATAATGTAAGAGCGGCCGCGTCGGACTGCGGCCCGACTTCTAGATTAATCCAGAAGCTAGGCATAATTTAGTAATGGCGTTAATTTATTACCGACTTGATTACGGGATAAACGACTCACGTGACTGCGGGATGACGCAAATAAGTGAAAGCCCGTTTCGGGTGTAAACAGGGTAGTGTTATAATGGGGAGTACTAATGGTAAGACATAAAGCGATAATGTGAGAGAAATAAAGTAAATTTCCTGAGAGCCGGATCCAAATTTGAATTAAAAATGTATTTATTGACTAGTTTTTAAAGAGTACTCGCTCTCCCTCAATAAATTGCACGAGGCAACTAACCACTACTACCACCGTGAAACGCCTACTAAATTCACACACATCAGGGCCTAACACATTAAGTACCTAATACGTACCATCAAAGTCGAAAACACAACACGTGTTTCGTCTCACAATGAGGCATTATCAAGTGACATACAGACTCCCAACCGCCGGTGTTATTGCGGGAGGGCGAGTTCTACATACATACAGTCACGCCTTTTTCCCATATAAGAGTATTCAGAGGCCCACAAGTAGACTACTTTTTGCCCCCGCGGGAAACGAGACGAGCAAAACGTTCACCTGATGGTAAGTTCAACGTCCGCCCACAATAAATGCTGTGTCACCTTTAATATTTCTGTGTAACACCACACTGCAGCCGTCACCCTGAGACATCAGTTCTTAAGTCTCAAATGCCCAGTGACTACGCTAGCTCACAGTGCCCTTCAAACCGAAACACAGTAATGCATGCACACTTCTGCTTCACGGCAGAATAACTGGCCCTGGGGTGGTACCTACCTAGACGGATTCCTGCATAGGCCGATACGAGTCAAAAAATCTTATTCCCCTTTGTGTTCCCGCGAGCAGTATAGTGACAGCATTGTATATTATAGTGTCTGCACGAATAAAGGTTGTCAGTACAATGCCTTAGTCGCCTCTTAGGACACCTCGGTAGGAAAGAGGTAGGTCCTATTCTACTCTGCCGGACACCCATCGGCGATCTGCCAGACACCTATCGGCGAAGGGAATAGTTCTGTTCTTCAAAAACTAGGCCAGCAGATTAGAAAAGATTCTTTGAAATTAATTTTGGATCCAGATCTTAGCAAAATAACTGTAATGGATTACCACAAAGTAACTTAACATTCCACTAATTGATTCTAAAATTGCCGTAGTGTGCAAATACCACTATTCCGGTTTAAAAGGCAATTATACTGGGCATATAAGTGAAGCGATGTCTCATGGTAAAGAGCGTAGTGCGGTGCTACACAAAACTCCCCATTGCAAAGTTCTGGGTTGCACCGTAACAGTGACGGGCAGTTTACTACATAAAAAAAGAAAAGTAACCCCTATGAAGAGTCTGCAATGTTGACCTAGACCGCTTTGGTCAATCTCAACTTAATTATGTTTAACAATAATTAAAAAAAAATCTTTACTTTGACTCAATGATAAATGGTAACAGTTCAGCTTCAAGAAACCTTTAAAGCATCTATAAATACTTATTTACACTCTACATATTTCCTAAAGTCTTTCGCTTTAAAACGCATAATATTTATTTTAATCACAAACACAGTTTGAATATTCCTACCAATTTGCATTACTTTAAGGAACATATACTAATTTCCATAAAGAAAACATTGCTGCGTTACGGGAACATCTGCGTTCATCAGTATTCCTCGAAATGTGTTGTCAGATTGTTAGTGAGGAAATTTCTTACGATGTCGGAGTTTCGTCGCGGACATGTTAAGCATGGCTCGCTGGACAACGAACACGCATAATGATGTATGCTAACATTATTAAAGTGTATCATAATAAGCCGCAACTGAAAGAAAACATGGTACGACAAGGGCCAAAGGTTTGCCAGTATATGGAAATCATTGGCGAATATGAAATTTGGTTGTAACAAAATTTCTGTATTAAAAAAAATTACTGTATTAAAATTTTATTAAATTATACATAATTTTAAAGAAGCATTTTATTACTATAAATTTACAATTGTGTAACAGTCGTATTTGTTATAGTCTAATTACTTTTACAATTCAATCATTGTTATTGTTTTTGGTTGTTTTTGTTCACATTCGGACTTTAAATTGGTTTTCAAGTATTGTGTTTATTGTATTTTAGTAAGTAAACTAATAATAGTAACTAATAAGTTTGGCTCAGGAAAAAAGTACATTTTAAGTAATAGAAAAATAAAGACCAAATAAATGAGAATTGACCAAGACCGTGTCGTGGCGGCTTAAGAGAATCTACCACTCCATCTCATCCCGTGGGTGTAGTGAAAGTCGACAGAGGGAAAATAACAATCAGGAGATGAGCAGCAGCATATTCCTGGAAGATCTAAATAAATACACTGCGGTTGCCAACCCGCCTGTCAAGCGTGGCAACTATGTGTGCAAGCGTGCAAATCCCCCCAAAATGAGAGCAACAAACTTTTGTGGCAATATATGGGGAGGCCTATGTTCAGCAGTGGAATAGTGATAGGCTGAAATGATGATGATGATGGGGAACTAAACTAATATATACTTCCCTATTTAAATCGGATTTTGGTAGCTTTTTTTTAAAAAAAATTGTTGTTCTCTTATGAGTACCATATATACTTTTAAAATCATTGAGTAAAATCTATTACTTTGTTATTACAAACAGACACTTCAATTTTATTTATTTGTGTAGATGTGTAAATCGAAAGAAGAATTGCTAATCGATTTGAATAAAAATGTTATCGTCTACATAATGGTGTAAATATTTTTGTGTAAACACTATTCAAGCAAAACTTATCATGTGGAGTGTACAGTGGACAAGGCGAACTGAATGATCCTAAGAGCCTACAAATAACGAATGCTTCAGGGTCGGTCCCAAGATGCCAACTGACATTTTGCTTAATTTTACTTATACATCTCATTTTTTTTTCTAATGGATTTAACGACTACATTCACTTTGGAGTAAGGTTATGTTTTACGTAGATTCTAATGGGTCAGTCTCCCATTAGAATCAATTTTCTATATTACATTAATCAAAAAAAATCTAAGACAGTATATCAATAAATATATTAATAGGCACTGAAAATACGAAACTGAAGTTACTTAAGTCGAAGATTCCATACGTTTTTCAACAGACGAAAAAATGGAGAAGGTTCACCGATTTTAATGATTCTTTTTTTTTACTAGAAAGGGGTACGGTAAGGGTAGTTCCATATAATTTTGGTCAAGTTTTGATGATGGGATCCATGAGAAAATTATCGAACTCAGTCAGAAAAACAGAAGTTATTTTTTTTGATTAAATAATTCATTAATTAAAGATTTAAATAAATAAATAAAGGTTTTTTAAGTTAAAGTTAGTTTCAGATAAAAATTACTGCTTCTTTCATTGGAGAGGTATTTAAATTCAACTAGGTATACGCACATATTTTATGTCATTTAAATATGTGAATTAAAAAAAAATTAAAACAAAGGGAATATTTATAAATAAACTAGCTGATGCCTGCGACTTCTTCCGCGTGAATATTTTTTTTTATTGGATAGAGCGACGAAACGAGCAAAACGTTCACCTGATGTAAAGTGAACGTTTATCCATAGCAAATGCTATGTCACCCATAACATTTCTGTGTGACACTAAACTGCGCCTGTCGCCCTGAGACATCAGTTATTGGTATTGATATTGGTCATTCAAATATCCCGTGGGAGCGATTGGATTTTTCGGGATAAAAAGTATCCAATGTCCATCTCCAGAATGCAAGCTATCTCTGTGCCAAATTTCGTCAAGATCGATTTAGGGGTTGATTTTCGGTGATGTAATTGCTGTTAGCCTTTTAAGCTTTTACAGGTTCATCGGATAATTTAGGGGTTGAGCCGTGAAAAGGTAACCAACAGATAAAGGGACAGAGAGAGTTATTTTCGCATTTATAATATAAGTATGGATTACAGTACAATATACAACACAGTTTTATACAAAGAAAACTATAAAAAATATGATTTTATTGGATTATCCATATTTTTTTTCTTTTGGAAACATTAGCGTTATAAAGGCATGGGCCATTAAATAGTCGCTTGTGACTGTTTTAAATAGCGGGTGTTACTTTCCTCTATCCAGTTGGTAAATGTTTAAAATGTTTAAGTGCGAAATTAACTTGCGTGCGGGTTTAGGTTCCGTTCATTGTATACCTACCACGATTTCTTAAATCTGTCCCAAATTGGTTTGTTTTGTATTTTTTTGTAAAATAGTACGTATGGTGCCACATTGCAAAGGGAATTTGCTAAATATATCCAAAAACTATTTAAATAAAACTTATAATTATATATAAGCGTTTAATTTGGACTATTTATAATCTGACGTTTCGAGTGCTTCGAGTGCTTCCTCCCGTGACTGATGACCGTATGACCGTATGACCGTGATGAGTGCTAGAGCACTGAGGATTGAGGTGACAGATGTCCTGCTGTCATAGTTAACCTTCAGCATTTAATTATTATTTTTGATCCGATCTACGCAGAAAGAGCTGTGTCTTGAAGTCTTGCAGTGGTATGCTTGGTTTTTGATTTAATTTAAATAATTAAAGAATCCCAAGCCGGTGGTTATACCCTACTATATTCTCTATTGATATTAGGATGTTCTTAATAATTTCATTATCCTCGTGAATCATCCTTGGTTGGAATCGGTGTTCAAATGCAATGATTTGTGGTTTATCAAATCTGATGTAATGGTTGGAATGATCCAGAACATGGTAAACATAAGAAATCATTATAAACAATAACTAAGTAGAAGACCTTTTGTATATAGAAAAATATTTATTCTTGAAATGTCCTTTTGGAATACACTTTACTACAACAGAAAAAACGAAAATAATTACAACATACCGGTGTATGGGACACATCTGCAGTGTAGGAAGCCGATCGCATATCCCCTTGCCTCTGTGATACGGTCAATACGCACAAATGTTGAGAAATTTATTATGTTATTTTAATCTATCTTCTCTATAAAGATCTATTTTCTGTATTTAACAAAAAAAAATTGGGTGGAGTATTATCGGAGATAAGGTGGGCCAGCCTTATATTTGAGATCGATATATTTGAGACCCTTTTGCCACAAGTCCTTTCATGAACCAAACTTCAACTAAATCTGTCGAGTAGATTCAGAGTAACGTGATAGACGTACAGACAAACATACGAGTGATCATACAAGGGTTTCGTTTTTCATTCGGAGGCGCGGAACCCTAAAAAGAACTTTGTGGCTTAGGGGCCGGGCGCTTGCCTTAAAGTTTGTAGTGTAGAGCAATCTGAGTTCTATTATCGGTTTCTGCATTCGCATGAAATTGTTAATTCTAACCTTACGTACTGATTTGCCGCGGTATTGAGATATATCAAAAAAATCTTTTGGAGGCATGTGAAGTCTGCTCGCCAATTGACACTAGAGCATCTCCAGCGTGGATCGGCCGATCCAATAGTCAAACCATTTCTAGAAATGAAAGGACGCCTTTTGGAAATATTTCAAAACATTACTTATTTTGAAATAATAATAATGATTTGACGAAATTCACCAAATTAATACCCGATGGTGGAGAATTAGCAATTACGATTATCAAATAACAGGAAAATAATCCGCAACGGTGTCTCTTGACAGGCTACCATATGCCTTGAAGTGTTAAGCGCTTTGGGACGAAACGAAATGGATTGAATAGGATTACAAAAAAAATATGTTAATCTTAATATAAGTGCCGTGTTCTAATCAAAGTTGCATGTATGTCTGTAAAATTCACTTACGATATAGTAGAAATCTTAGAGTAGCGCATTATTACAATTCACAACAACAACATGCAATAGTTGGTAATAATAATTACATGTCTTTTATTTTGCGTATCGATAAAATGTTTTTGTTACACCTCTTTCTCGTATTTCGCTTTTAATGGCAAGTTGTGTGGCCCTAAATTTAGAAGGACGGCGGTATTTAGTTTTTACTACGCTGAATATTGTAGGCTACGCTGCAGGCAACGCTATTGATGGGCCAGCGGTGAATGCTGGACATCATTCATTCATCATGTCCACACGTCAGTAACTGAATCTCGCCATTTTTCGCCGGAGCTCGTCATACATATTTAATGGTGCGTCTGTCAGGAAGGAAGCACCGCCGCGTAATTGGTCCTGCCGGCGGATAAATTTTCACAAAGCCCGGTGCTTTTTGGCACAGGAAGTCTTTTAATGAGATCTATTGAAATATCAGCGGCAAACGGTACCTTTTTGAAAATATTTGGTCGTGTTGTAAAATAAAAATAAACTTATATATATACGTCATTTGCGTTAGTTCCAATATTAACAATGAACTTTGTTCTAAAATTGTCTTATTATCGTGTAATTTATATTGTTTGCTATTGAACACTTGATTAGTTTAAGGGTTTAATGTAAAAAAATAATAGAATACCTAAACTTCAAAATTAGTGATTTCTTACATTCATTTTACGCGAATATTACACATTAAATAAATCTACTTTTACGGTTTTTATCACGTTTAATTTTTAAGCTATTTATAACCCGACGTTTCGAGTACTTTAAAGCAGCCATGGTCGCGGGGGGAACCAGGTGACAGATGTCCCGATGTCATGGATAATCCGGGGTACCTTCAGCTTTTAATTATTATTTTTGGTCCGAACAACGCAAAATGGGCGGACCATGGACCATGGGTGCTGTAAAGTACTCGAAACGTCGGGTTATACATAGTATAAACATTAAACGCGATAAAATCTTTTCTCTTGTAAAAGTAGTTTTTCTTCAAAATTAGGTTATTTAACACCAATTCTGAGGGCTGGGCAATACTTTTTTATGTCCTTATTGAAAACATCACAGTAAAGAGCAGTTCGCGCAATCTATCATATCCGCTCTCGTGATTCGCTAATGGAACTGTTTGAAGAAATTAAAATTTTAACTTTTACATACCAGTATTATGTTAAAACGTTATGCATGTGCGTAAATTTAAAACACTATTTCCGAAGAATATTGACAAAATAATTTAAAATTAAGAAATAATATTAAACTATGTAATCAGAAATAACACTGAATAAAGTAAAAAAAAACAATTTAGTTATGGGTCGATGTACACGTATTTATAATAAAGTTCTGGAAGGTGAATCTAATAGAGACTAAATTTAAAACTATATTAAAAATGTCTTTGCTCCAAAGCCTATTATAATTTGAATGATTATTTCAATGATAAGGTCGCATGGAAAGTATCCGTTCAGGGAGGTAACGTTCCACACGATGAGACTGTTATTTTGAAAGCAGCTGTATACACATAGCTATTTACGATGTAAACGTGTTTACAAACAAAAAATTGTAAATGGTATTGTGGAACATTATAATTGCGCTCTGTAAAGTAAATGACAATCATCGTAGTCATGTACATTTTGTTTGATAGACTTTAGTACTAGTATGTCATACTTGCTTTAATGTCTCTGCTTGCGGCGGCGTCTTGTGGCGGGTCGTCCACATCCCTTTTAAGTGGTTGAGGAGGGCGATGGCTGCCACATGCATCAAACTTTGTGAAAAGGTGCTGTTGGTGGAGGTTGGTCTGCTTAAGTTTGCAAAATACTTATATATTTATTAATTGAATCTTGTCTAAAATTTTAACATGGAGGGTTCTTTGGTTTTCTTTGAGACTATTCTTTGTATATTTATTTATAATGTACTTTTGACCAAGATAATAAAAGGATTTATAGAAAAAGTGGATACTTACGGAGTTTTCTTCTCTGTCAGAGGAACCAGGAAACGAACCAGAGGAGATTTAAAAAAAAAAGACGCTTGGCAAATGAATTTATTTTTCTTTATTTTCGAAAAATAAAGTATTTTCATTTAATTTCAATCGTTTTCTGGTCGTGAATACTCGGTTACCACTTTTTTTCTTTGGATTATACCCAAAGTACAGTTTTTATAATGAACCATGCTTAGCTAAAGCTAAGCCTGAGATAAACTATAAATGATTAAATATTCATTAATGTCTAAGCCGTGATTATTTCGGCGCACTGTCTAGTCTGACGATGATGAATAACTTTTTTTTGAACAGATGCATGTTTTAAAATAAAAAAAACCCTGTGTTCAAAATAATATATAGTGATGCGAATGTAACAGTATCGTAAAATTAACGTAGAAATAAATATATTAATTACCTAGAAAGTTATAGTTTGTTAAGCCACGGGCATGAAAAACTATAGTTAAAATTACCAATTTTTTTGTAATAAGGATCCGCGGACTACGAAAATAAGCTAATCTACGAAAAAAAAGCCTAATCGGTGTTCTTTTGCAAGGATTTGTGGTCTATCAAATTTTTTTATAATGGGTGGGATGATCAGACTTCGTAGATCGTCGATGCCGGACGTCAGATATACGTTCTTTTACGTGGGTTTTTATAGATCCTTTTGTTTGTCATGTGAAAGAGAGACCACATTCGCAATTACGTGTAGAGGGACATTACACTTGACAGATGGTAAAACCCATACTAAAAGATATTTAAACCACTTATCTCACTACCATTCGTCATCAGTAGCGAATCAGGGATAGGGGCTAAGGGCCATTTATTGTCTGACTAGCTAGCGACTAGCCAGCGGTTTCACTCGCGTAAAATAAGCTGATCACTTGATTGAGTCGTACGCCATGGTACCTCGCTGACCTACTCGTATGCATTCACAGCTCGGCCATTCTCGTCCTTAAGGCTATAGCATCAAGTATTGTAGTCTAGAACCTTCTTCAATAATTCAATATATTTATTTTAAATCAGGTAAGTATTTATTGAGATAAGCGCGTTCAAACAAATAAACTACCCAGCTTTATTATAGATCGACGAGAGGATCCTGAAGCTGGAAGAAGAGGTCAACAAGTTAAGCAGGGATATTATAGGATTATCTGAAGTCCGAAGAAAGGGGGAGGATACGGTAATACTCAAATCCGGTAACTTGTTCCACCACCGGCAGGGTGACCATCCGTCCCAAGGAGGTTTGTCGTCCATAAGTCTCTCATTAACAACGTTTTCAATATATGGAGTGTGTTGACTAGGGTTACGTACCTTATACTCAGAATAACCAAAAGGTATTCGCTGAAGGTCGTGCATACTAATGATGAGGTGAAGGCAATCGATGAGGATATTTCAAGAGCCTATATATTCCTCCAAAACTTACTACACGGTGTTAATTGGAGACTTCAATGCAAAACTGAGCATGAAGAAAGACCATGCGCAGGGCAATTTGGAATAGTGCAAAGGAACCCAAGCGGCCAACACCTGGCCGACTTTATGGAGAAGAAAGACTCTTAATGATGTACTCCTTCTTCCAAAAGGAGACTCCCACAGAAGGTTAACCTGGATCAGCTCGGACGGTTCCACAAAAAATTAGATAGACTTCATAATGACGACCAAACGATAGCTGTTGTGACAGTGTGTGTGCAATAATATCTCTGTGATCGCTAGGATGAAAACTGGCAGTGATCACCGAAAGGTAAGAGGCACATTAAGCCTGAACGTAATTCGTCTCGTGCCTTTATCCGAAACTCCGAGAGCTAATCGTCTGCATGATTGCGTCACACTGGACGATATGAACGAGACGCTCGTGGAAACTGTCCATGCGGTGGGGGCAAAGTACTGCAAGACTTTCCGTACGAATAACACCCCGAAGCTCTTCGACCTTATTCTCAATGTCATGGAGGTTAGGCGTTAAATGAAGCTGTAGTCCTCGACTGACGCGTCAGCATATCGGCAACTGAACAGTAGGTCACACATCGGGAGATGTGTGCGGCGAGACCTACGCAACTTCAAAACAATCTAAAATATAAGAAAATAAATAGTATCGAAGCGATAAGGGCGTAACCGAGGCGCCAAGGTCTTTGCCAGGAATCTGTCTGCCGAAAAGAGCTAAGTTAAGGATCAAGAGCTGTAGCATCATCAGAGATTTTGAGTGAAATCGAGAGATTGTATGGACAGCTGTACACATTGTGGTAACGACCAAAGATCAGAACTCGTCCAACATTATTCCGATGATATCCCGGATGTCAGCCTGAGTTAGATTATTATGGCTCTCATACAGCTTAAAAATGGCAAACCGCTGTGTGAGGACGGAATTACAGCGGAGCTTCTGAAAGCGAGTTGAAAACTGGTACTAGTAGTCCTTCAGAAGCTGTTTTATTCCCTCGTCCGGAGTTGCGCTACGCCGGAAGCATGCTGTAGAAGCGTTATTGTCTTGCTCTTCAAGATGGGCAATATCGCCCTCTTGCAGAACTATAGGCCGACATCGCTTCTTAGCCGCGTATATGTGCTGTTTTCAAGCGTCATTTAGAATCTACGAGTATGTAATGAAATATAGATATGGAAATGTCTATGGTCGGAGTTACTAAGCAAGATATAATCCTTAACGAGGATATCCGCAGCAGAACTAGAGTACCACCGACACCGAGCGACCACCTGCACGGCCTTGTGGGAAGTTGATAAATACAGGTGACTGGGGACGGTGTTTTGTGGCCAATCTATGGGAAGGCATATGTTCAACTGTGGACTACAATACTGTAAATCACTGTGATAAATCAATCACAGAGGTTGTGCTGTTTTTAATGCGCCCCCGCAGCCGGTTCTTATAACTCTATTAACTCTCTAGTATGTATTCATCGAGGTATATCTAGCAGGTTCCTGTTGAAGATATTGAAGGATTTGCAAAAAGTTACTCTAGTCTCTTACAATAAGCTAAATAAAATTTTGTATGCTTTAGTGTTATAATTTTGTCATTGATAAAACCTGCCCTCAGCTGGGTCAAAGCCAAATCCTGCATTTGCAAACCAAAATCCTGGATCCGCCACTGTTCATCATCACAGTATACACATTACACACGGAAATACGATGATGATCTCGTGGCCTTGATGACCTCTAGCTACCTGACTACTACGAATACTACGCCGAGGATCTGGATACGAATTCCAGCCGGAGGCAACATTTGTGCGAATACACAAATCATTGGCTTTCGGGTTTGGTTGTATTATGATAGTACATGTGTCCCTCACACTGACACTGCATCCTAGCTTACCTCCGATCTTATCCCAAGAGCGATGAGCGATACGGCGGGACCGGGTAAGTTAGGATCTACAGGAGCAACACAGACGTTAGTGCTTCTGCGTTGGCGCATACACAGTTGATAGTGAAGTAATGCCCGTGTTAGATATAAATAGATAAGGAGTAAAAGATTTTCTTTAAGTTATGTTCTAAATATCATATCGCATATTTATACAGTTTCAATATTTAAATCGCCTCTGATGTATCTTCTTTATTTCTCACCACATAGCTTCGAAACGACACAAATCCGACCTGGTGTATGTTGCAATTTCATTACTACGAAAATTAAAGGTATCGACAACGTAGTTAAGGACATCCTATGCGTTTTCAACTTTATATACTCGTAATCCAGTTTTTTTCCAGCCACCTTCACCTGACATTTTTACATCACAAATTTTACAAAACATACACATATGACGCCTTTTTCCCATATAAGATGTAGGCAGAGGCCACTCACGTAGCCCACTTTTGCCCTCGCGGGAAACGAGTACGTGACGGATTGGAACGAGTCAAAAAGTTCATGCTCCCCATTGCGTTCCCACGAGCAGTATAGTGACAGCATTGCATATTATGGTGTTATTTTGAACGAATAAAGTCTGTCCGTACAATACCTTAGTCGCCTCTTACGATACCTCGGTAGGAAAAAGGTAGGTGCTATTCTTCTCTGCCGGACACCTATCGTTGTTAAGAAAACACTTTAAATATACTCTATAAATTCAAAAATATCATAATGTGAGTAGCGAGTCCATCATTCCTAACATTATAAGCACATGTTCACAACAAGAAAAGTGTGAAAATGCAATATATTTTATGTTTTATTGTCGCAACATATTTTTAAATAAAACTCGTCGAACAATAGGGTAATCCGATTGTCGGCGTGTCCAAAACTCGTGTTCAATAGGTGTAAAGAGCGTCCGTCTGTGCATCCTTCCATAGTAAGCTACGCATGTAGAATGGCTCGTCATGCTTCAGTGCAATTTGTAAATGTATATAAACAATTTTAAAGAGCAAACAAAAAGCTTGTAACAATCATAATTTATTGTTTTCTGTATTGTATTATAGCTGAACTACGCTGTACTGGCTGTAGGATATAAATGGGTCGGCGCCACCGCAATATACTCAGAATACCTGCATAAAGTAGCGGCATAACACTACCTGGTTTTGTTCGGATGAGTGATGAGAACCGAAAACACAATTACTGGCAATGAGAATCCATGCAATGCCATATTAAAAATATTAAAAACGAAAATACAATTCTTGAAAACGGTTTTTCCTGTCTGTAGAACACATTTTTTTCAGTGACAATTGGCTCGGCTTCTGTGGCGCGGGTGGCGGGTTTGATTCCCGCTCGGGACAAATATTTAATGGCCTACATATAGTTGTTCCGGGTCCCAGTCTGTGCATGTGGAATTTATGTCTGTGAAACGCACCCACAACACAGGAGAAACCCTACTGTGGGAATCGTTATTAAAAAAAAAATTGTCTCACCATCAGTCAGGTTTGACTGGCAGAGGATACCATGAGGCATTAAGTCCGCCCATTGTTACCCCTACTTAAAGGTGTTAAACAATAAAATATAAATAAAAATAAAAATAAATTAGACATTAGGCATTTTACATGTACACTTTGAGTGGTTCGGAAAGTAAGAACGGATACTGCATGAGTTAATTAATTAATTAATTAAATTATTTGGTGTACAACTACATTATACATATATGTTACATTTACAATCAAACTGTATGTACAAAATTATTCCCATATTTAATCAACAAAATGTAAGATATATAGAAATTTCATAAAAAATAATATTAAATTCGTTAAACAATAACAAAAAGAGAAGCAGATAGTGATATATAAATTTAAAAAAAGCAGACAAAGTAAAAAAAAGGAAGTAAATATCAATTAAAGTTATAAATAGTCACCAAGCAAGGTGCTCCTCGGTTGCACTCGAGGCTCTAAACCTGACGTTCACTACCGCCCTGCTTCGATCCGCTCAGGTAGTCCGGTCGTCCCGTGCAACTACCTCCTCCGACCATTTTCGGGAATTAATAAACAAAGCACTTTTGATTGCTTTGTTCTACTGTTCTTACAAAAGTATTACTGAAGACGTTAAATTGTAAATCCACTTCGGGTGGTTGCGTTTAATGGATACCTAACGGTGTTAACGAAGCTAGCTCAGGGCTAGCCCCGTTTGCCCTTCCGTTCCCCTTCTATGAAACCCAGTCGGAAGTGGTTTACATAAGTTGACTTTGAATAGAGCCCTAGTCAAAGTAGACTAATCCCGTCGATTAGACTGTCCCCGCGTAGTTTTAATTATTTTAAGCACCCAATCAAAAGTGTACAAAATAAGATCCACACTTGGACGCACTAGGGATACATACCTTAGGCATTCGTTATCCCTGTCTATACCCGGCAGGGAGTGAAGTTAGGTCACACACCCCGGCATCCCACCGGCGGCTACTTCCCCTCAGGATTTTTTAGATAGTATAAAGAAAGCAAAAATGGACGGCCCGAAAAAGGACGGATCGATCTCGGAAGAACAGCTCAATAACGCTCTTCTTACTCTCCAAGCGACGCACCCGGATGCATTCCGCATGCTCGCGGCCTACCCGGCTTTCGCACCGGTATGTAAGGCGCTATCCAGAAGATATTCAAGGGCCTCTTCATCTGATGAAACTGAGACAACATCCTCGGATTCCGAAATGGAGTGTAAAAAAGTAGTGAAGTCAAAAAATAAGCGGAAAAAGTACCCGGTACCCGCCAGTATCGCCTCCTCGAGCCCTGCTGTCTCAAAGCAAAGCTCCGCCGCGTCACGGGAAAAACCCGCCGCCTCGCGGCAAAACACCCACCGCCGCACGGCGAATCCCAGCTGCCTCACAGCAAGCTACTGTCAATCTACGACAAAACCCTGCCGACTCACGGAAAGCCCCCGCTGCCTCACAGCAAGTATCCGCTGCCTCACAGCAAACTCCTGCTGCCTAACAGCAAGCCACCGTTTCGCAGCACCCTGCTGTCATCTCGTCAAAACGTCCGCCGCCTATCGTCTCAAGTCTTATCGGCCTTATCAAATAAGATCCCGTACAACGCTATCTCCATATATATCTCCATATCTCTATAGCTCTAGCTTGAGACGTCAGAAACACACCGCAAGGTGACAAGCTACCTCCAAACCGACGGTGTGTACTTCCACACTTACACCGAAGAGCGTCTACTTCGGGTGGTTCCCAGTTCTCCGGAACACACGACGCGCCTTCCAGCAAGGCTCCCATTGTGTGCGCAACGAACCCCCCCGAGTCCACCACGAGGAGGCCATGGGGCCAGAAGACTTCGAGGAGCACTCGAAAGACTACCCCTGCACTCCTCTTCTTCCGCGGCCCCACCACCGTCGCAACTACGGTGCGGCCCGCCAAAGTCGCGAGGGACAGGGAAGAAGGCAACGCAACTTCTACACTCCTCTTTCCCCGCGACTTCATCTCGGCTGCAGAGGACAGGGCGAGCGACCACAACACACCGCCACTCCTGTTCCCAGCAGTCCACCATCGCATCGCATCTACGGCACGGCCCCGCCAGAGTCGCGGAGGATAGGGAGAGAGGCAACGATACACCTACACTCCTCTTCCCCCATAACTCCACCTCGGCTGTGGAGGGCAGCGCACTGCTCCCCCCAGCAATACCTCTGTTCACATCCAGAGTGGGCTTGTGCAGCCCACTCGACCGCTCGACCACTCGAGCGACCGCCTCGGGCCGGCCTGGTGCTACAGGCCGACTGTCTTCCAGACTATCTCTCCGCCCACCGTATGTAAAAAAAAATACCGACCCTGCGTCCATCATAAACTCGGCTCGCACAACATACCGACCACCCCCGTCGCGAGTGGACCCGTCGACGAGATATTTTAATGAATATACTGTTTTATTGCACCTACGCACTTAAATGAATTTGACATTCCAATTAAATTTATTATAATTAAATATTAAAAAAGCTAAGTAGCTTCTAATTAAGATTTTGCATAAAATCCATAGTGCGTCTAATAAACATAAAATATTGATATTATATAAAATATTATAAATATAAATTATAAGGGACTGTACGTTAATAAAACCGAAAATAAAGTATACAGAAGAGGATTTCCAAAATAATATTACAACAGTCATTAATGGGTGTGTTATAAAGTTTTTCGAGATAAAAACATTCCAGAAGCATATAGTATTTTATTTATTAGTTAAAATAAAAGACAATTTTTAGTCTTAATAGAATATTGCGACATCTTTAATTTTTTGTACCATCTAAGAAAACAGAGACAAGACAACAACAAGACTGATTAAAGAACCATCAAACCCAGCCAATAAAGTTCAATTTTGAATACCATGTAGCATTATTTCTGCCTCTTTCCCTTTATATTTTGTACACTCGAAATTAGGAAGCTTCGGGCTTATTTCATATTTTATGCAATTTTACGTTTAAATCAAGATTTAATAGATACTTATTCACATGTTTAAAAATAATTTTAGTTCCGAAAACTGAGAGAATATTTGCAGCATTTAATGTTAAAATTAGACTTTCCTTCAACAAAATAAGCCAGCAAAATTAATTTTATTGTAATTAAATTCCAAGTCACTGGCGCACTTACTGTTTTTAAAGAATTCTATTACATCGTATTGAATTAAAAAGCAAGAAACCAGATGGTCGACTCCGATTAACATTTCAAATTGAATGATTATGTAAACAAGCCTTTTCTGAAAGCATTTTTTGACGGCGTCTTAACTAAATTGGTGGTCGGGATGCTTAATTAGTATTCAGATTTTTTACGCTTGTAAAAAAAGTAAAAAAGTAAAGTTTCAGCCTATAAATGTCCCACTACTGAGCACAGGCCTCCTCTCATTTCTGAGAGGGTTTTGGAGCTACGAAGAATCGGCCACGATGCTCCAATGCGGGTTGGCGGACTTGACATGTCTTCGAAATATTTTTAATTACTCAGACATGTAGGTTTGCTCACGAATTTTTCCTTCACCGCCGAGCACGTGGTAAGTCAGCACTTAAAATTGCAATTAACAATTTTAGTGGTGTCGGCACCGGGAATCGAACCCAGGTCACTGGCGTACTATGACATTTAAAGAGCGCCTAGTCCCTGTGCTACCACGGCAACTAACACGGTTGTAAACAACTATAAACTATCACGAAAAATATAACACATTGAAAAATTATAAATGGTTAGGTGCACAAGTAGATAATTAAAATTGTTGCAACTAAATAAAAATGCTGTGATAAATACGAGTATATTTTCTAAAAAGCGCAAGTTGCCACTATTTTTATTCGTATCTTAATTACAAACGTACTGAAGTTTAAGCCATTGAAGTTGGTAATTTAATAACTTCTCATTTATGATAATTCGTTTTTAAGCAGCGTAGATAGTAAACCACGTTGAGTCTTAGGTTTTTGCATAGACTAGTATTAAAATATAGCATACAGCAGGTAGAAAACAGTTTTCTTTGAAGAAGATAAGTTCATAGACCGCGATAATTATCATATTAAAAAATCAGAATAGTTACTTGAATATTCACTCAAAAGACCAATGTCAAAAGAAAATGAACATTATTTCATTTCGCTTTTTTTTGTTAGGAAGTTAAATTACATTCGAAAACTATCTAACATAGTGACAATGTTGCACGGTTTAATAAGTAAGAATTTAACGTTTTACAGTATTATTTATTTATTTTAAACCTTTATTGCTTCCTTTACAACTTAATACCATTAGGCAGTTTTCTCCCCGTCAACCCATGGAGTGGTGAGATTTTGATAGGGTGCAGCATAGACATGTGGACGAAAAAAAATCATAAATAATGATAATATAAATATAATAATTATAAGTATGTAATAGTGATAAACATTATAGTTTTTATAAACTGTCAGACAATAAAAAGGAATGATGAATTTGGAATAAATGCCTCTATTAATTATAAATATATAACAAACATACTTATATACATATCATACATATATACACGTAAAATAAATGCACACTTGTAACAGTGACCAAACTAATTTATGTTTTCATGATTCTTTACTAAATATTCACGAACCAACTTCTTAAAGGAGTATTTATTGGGCGGTTTCGTGATCGGGCAAGAAGTTCCAAAGCAGTACAGTCCGAACAGTGAAGGAGGTCCTGAAGAACCCGGTGAAATGTGTAGGAATGCAAATCTTATTGTTAGAGGATAAACGAAGAACACAATCATGTGATGAAGAGAGATACTGAACTTTGTCCTAGAGATATGAAGGCGAAAATGAATCATTTAAAATAGAGAAAATAACAAGCAGCACCCTGAAATTGTGCCTTGGGCGAATGGTAAGTCAATTAAGCTGAGACCTGAATTGTGAAATATGGTCATACTTTCGCAGACCAAAAATAGTAGACTATGACGCTTGATATTGCCTCGTTTTTGGGCGACACACGTGTGCACGCTACTGAGGGATGGCGGGCGGTGCTATTCAAAAAACTAGGTAATATACACCATTTTATATTTTGCATGTGGATCTTAGCAAATTAACTTACTTTCCTTCATTATGATGCATTTCCGCAAAGTAACGCCTGATTCTATTAACTAAATCTTATACAGTTAAACAGGTTCACAGACTTACTAAATGGAATAAGAGTAAATTTTTTTAGTGAAGTACCTCGGATTACTTATAAGGATAGCTTGGCATTTCAGTGGATTGTCAGTCAATCCATAAAGAGATGACCAATATTCTGGAGCGTTTATATTCTTGTTTAAATGATTGATTCCGTTATGAATGTCTATGTTAACAAAACCATGTTTATCAGATATTTTAAGTATTTAATCCTTAGTACATAAACGAGACTTCTTTAGAAACTGTCCTTTTATTTTCTTCCTAGCTTTGCTTTAAATTTAATTTATAAATATTGATAACTTCAACGTTTAAAGCAGCTTTTAATTAATATTGTAAATAGAAAAAATAACTTTTTATACATGTATGATGTCCTCTTGGTCGATTTACGGTGATAGCTTCCGACATGAGGCGAACTTTAATTTAATATAGTTTATAACTAGGTATATCTTTATATAGTATATAATTCTTCTGTGCGTGTGTATGTTACTGAACTCCTACTAAACGTCTGGACCGATGTTGATAATTTTTTTTGTGTATTAAATTCAGAATTGGACCCGGTAGTTGGCGCTGCGATAGAGTTCTAGGAAAATGACAAAAGTCACTCAGTACGAGTATATAGTTTATCGATAATTCGAATATCGAAAATCATTTGTTGAATCTGTTAACAGCAGGCAAGCCAACGTTCGGGCAGGACAACGTCTGTCGGGTCCGCTAGTATACTATATTTATTTGAGTAAGGGTCAAAAAAGTCAAGGGTCTTCAAAAGCCAAACTCACGTGCACGTTGAGCACCCTGCTAGCTGACAAATGAGACTCTGGCGATCGACTGATGGGAAACAGCATTACTAGTGCGAGGATATGCGTACTGCGTTCTCCAATCCGCCTGCTCACTGAATGAGCAACACTTCCATGAAATGAATGCCAGCTTTGCTAGCGATTTCCAGGAAAAATCTATGTTCAGCAGTGGACTAAGAAAGGCCGGTGTAGTTCCAAAATGGTGGTCAAAAGGAATTCCTCCCTAATTTGTCAGTCCAATTTAATAAAAATATCAATAAGCGGGTTTTTAATCCGACCTTCACATTTCCAGTGGTGGCCAATTATAATACTATTTACAAATTAGTTAATTAATTGAATGGTTCGCTTCGATTAATTAATGAAGCCTAAAAAAATATTGCGCAGGACAATTAAAAAAAAGTGGAACAATAGCTCTCTTTGATCCGTAAAACTAGTATCTATTACAATGACGACTGCGTGGTGTAGTGATCAGAGTACCTGTCTACTGCGCCACTTTAATAAAATAAAATAGTTTTAAAATATTTATAGCAACATCTATTTCACCACATGAGAAGGCCACCACAGGGCCTGTTATTCTGCCATGAAGCAGTAGTGTGCATACATTACTGTGTTCGGTTTGGAGGACACTAAAGGCTAGCGTAATCACTGGGCATGAAACTTAAGAACTGACGTCTCAGGGTGACGGGCGCAATGTGGTGACACACAGAAATGTTCTGGGTGGCGCAGCATTTGTTATGGGCAGACGTTGCACTTACCATCAGGTGAACGTTCTGCTAATCCCGTCACTTTTATCAAAAAAAAAAAACAAAAACCATAAAATCACAATATAACACCTAAGACCTGACACCTGAGTTTGACCACCGGCCTCCAACACTCGTTTAATACCAAATTATAATCGGGAAAGTTTATGTGTGCATCTGTGTGCGAGGGTGTGTTTGTAATTAACAGTTAACTTAGCAAGTGTAGCAGTGTGTAATTCATTATAAAGGTTAGGTTTATCACTTATCCGTGGAAACGAACATATTCTATTAAGGAGTGCTGTAGATAGTATAGAGTTGCCGAACAGTCAGCACTTCGCTAAGATAAAAAAAAATTATAAACAAGTAAACCTTGGCAAAAAACTTCCTCAGTAGCATTGGCCATAAAAATATCACTGTGTCCGGTCGATTAAAGTTTTGAGTTTTAAGTAACTAAATGATAATCTGCATACCGACATTAAATTATTAAAAGTTGGACCCATGACTCAGCCGAAGCTCCATACAGCGCAGGGAGGTCAAAGTTAAAAATATTGAATATGCCACAGCCGCCATGTTTGGCAGGCCGCAAGATGGTACCCCATATTTGAGGTAGTAATTGTTATGGCCGCGGTTGCCAACCCGCCTGCCAAGCGTAGCAACTATGGAAAAATCCCCCTTTTGTGGCGATCGAAGGGGAGTCCAATGTTTAACAGTGGACTGAAGTGGTGATGGTAGATGTTATGGTTTGAATAGCTCCTGATTACTTTTCCCATAGTTAACTTTACGGCACGGAACGTGGTCATCGGTTCTTTTATGGCAGCATCACACGCCAATAAACGATATAGTTCGTAAGCAAAGCGTTAAAAAAAATTGCGAGATAATTAAAACCATTCATTAATTTACAAAATTTAATTTCTCTTCCTGTCGCCGTATTTCTTAGGCTAGGTAGTTGCAATGTCCTTCTTTGTGTAAGTACTGGTAACACCATAACTTTATTTTTCCCTAAACAAATTGCTACAGCCTTGAGAGCGTAATAACTACCTAATATTTTAATAGAAAATATTCGCAATATCTCAGGGTTGTATACCTCTCAAGCTTGTGCAATTTACAATGAGTAAAATAAACATATATGTTTAGATGGCAAGATTCGCTAAACGCTAACATTAGGTAATTTCATAGTTTGTTCAAGCATAATAAAAGTAGGGACAAAATTATCAAGCGTCATATTTAATATAATCTGTCAAATTTCTAAATTTAAATGCGGCGATTGTCATTTCTATTCATTATTCGCGCGTACAGTTCGAAATATATATTTTTAAACATTAATAACAAGAAGGAATGTCAGCGTTTAAGATAGCTTACACTAACTGTTTACATTTAAGAATCGATTCGAACAACTTTATTTGATGGTAAAGTGTAGATTGATAATTCAATATATACAGAGGCCGTGAGAACACGGTGCAAAACTTCAATGTTGGCATTGAAAATTATTGCTAAGAAGTTTCGCGCCTAAATTTTTAGGTACAAGATGGGCCTACTTACATCTAGATCATTTATGCTAATATTTACAATTTCAATGATTAATAATAAAGTAGCTATCATTAGGAGTTTAAGTAACAGCGCGTCATTATAAACGAAATAACAAATTTATTCGAGATTTTATTTACACGCAAGATTACAAATCACAGAGATGTGTTACGTGTGCACGTGAAATAAATGTTACATATGAACCATAACGTAGGTACAATGAATGGCAAGAATTAAAAGTTGAAAAAATCACTCAATGTCTTATACTCGTATGTGTAGCTATTACAATAATATAACGTAACATTAAAAGAATAATAAATAAATATACCAATAAATTGCATCAAAACAAGTATTAGGAGTATGTCTGTGATTTGTTTATAATTTCTAATTAACATACAACATACAAAATTCTTTTTTGTTCGATAGTTACAGCGCAAACTTGCCGTTTGCGCGTTATCTGTAAACGCGCGCACAGATTTTTATTCGAGAAACAATTCCTATTCTGTATTAAGTACACTGATGGTTCCATTAAAAAAAAGGTATTGAATACTATAGTCATGAATAGATAGAAAAATGGTTTTTAGTCTGTAGAAATCTAATTAAGTTCATCGTGAAAGTATTCTAAAATATTTTACAAACTCATTATTACTTAGGATATGCCATCGTTGGTTCATTCAAACCTACATTTCAATATCACTTTTAAAATATAATCAACACTTTTGTGTTTAACACATCTGATTCTGAACAACGCTAAGTATCAGAATTGAATAGAAATTTACATAGTAGCGAGTAAGTTTTACATAAATTGCCATTTTCACAACCGAAATTAAATATGTAGTGGGTACATTCACCAACACAGTTGTTACTTGACTTGAGATTTGTTTGCGCTAGTTACCTTTATTAACGCCACATTAATTAAAACAGAATAATGCAATATTTTGAGCGTTGTAACGACTATGTTGGTTTTGTACTGAAATATAACTTAATAGCTCACTGGCGCCGTAAAAATTATTACTGCCCGCATTTATTGAGACTTAAGTATGACGTGGCGAAGAGTAATAATTTTACAATAACCGGTTTGAGTTCGATTGTCTGTTGCACAACACTGTCACTCTGTGTCCCCTTCGATCTTAGGAGAGGGGAGGCGAGGCTTGAGGGATGCAGAGTTCGTTGTTAGGTCCAGGGCTGGCTCCTGACATGCTGTACTGAGGTTTGCATTGGTTTGAGGCTTCGGGAACGGTGGTCCCATTTGGCTTGATAGCGAATCTGGTTCGGGCAGACAGGTGTAGTTTGGTGGAGTCCAGCAACCAGCACTAGACGGCTCGGCTTTCACTCCCGTCGCGCTGAGGTACGAGCATGCCATCATCTGAAACAAGAAAATATGAACTTATTAAAGTGGTGGAGATTTGAATGGATTAATTAGATTAATGCAAATCCAATAATTATATTTCCTTAAATATAAAAATTAAATTGTTTCATATTATTTATTAGTGAGAGTATATTGTTTTTATAATCGTTCAAGTCGGAGGAAATGAAATTGGTTTGTTACACAAATAAGGCTAACAATGTAGTAAATTCCGTTTTCCGCAGTCAATAAAGTAACTTTCGTCGAGTCACAGACGCAATTCGCTAACGTTAAAGATGAGCTTTACGTATATTACTTGTGTAATCTCCGGGAGAGTAGATTGAAGTAAAACAGAGCTTACATAAATAATGAAATATGTAGTATTATGAGACGGGAGGCCTAAAGAATTCGCGAGTGGGGCTCTCTAATCACGCTAATGGCCAATGCGCAGCGCCCCCGCCAAGGAGGCTTTCACGCTAATGCGGAGTTGGCGCAGGAGTAGTTTAGTGCTAAATCGTATCACACGTCCACCGCCACCGTCTCGTTGCTAAACTTCAGCATGAAGGTTATAAATGATATTTATTGAAGTAATTCATGACAAATAATAATCATATTTTCTCTAACTTTCCAAGCTCACTCGTACTAAGAGAACGAATGGAGAAAATATTTATTGCTTCCTTCAGACGATGGTCTTTTTAAAGAAGGACTAAGTAAAAACTTGAAATAATGATGTTTCATTTTTGAGAACTCGAAAGTTATATAGATGGTTTAAATGTAAAGTATTATTAACATTTTTACCGATTTTGATAGATTTTATTTAAAAACGCGTTTTTTATACATGTAAATGCTTTATGTATATTATCAACAGCCTCCATATATATCCATTTGCTAAATATAGCTTCTTCTAGATTGGGTAGATTAGCTGTAACCGCCACGAACGGAAGGCGAATTGACTATCGCAGCATTAGATACCTCACATCTTAGAACGCTTTACTAATTAATAAATAAATAAATATGCACATGCGCATTTATTTAATTATTATTTATAGAAAATTACAATAAGTAAAGAAAAAAGGCGGACTTAATGCTAAAAGCATTCTCTATATATTGACTGTATTATAAATAATTTGTGAGTTGTAATAAGTTATAAATATTTTATTAGAAAAGAACAATTTTAATATTGAGCAGGAAAATTTCCAATAAGCGTTTCGCACGTATACCGATATATCTTAAAGAAATATAGGTAAGTATTGTGGCATTGGTATGGTTTGTTGCTCGTATATCATGACACCGGTGCTGAGCTACCGCAAGTCTTCAATTTTCACACTTCGCTTGTGAATTGATTACACCGTGGTCAATGTGAATGTTTTAAACATATTGTGCAACTCGACTCCCGGTTAATTGGGGTGTAACGACGCTTACATTTACACCGTAATGAAAATATATTAACCGCAATAGATTCATATCTAGTATACAGTATTATAACAATTTCATAGTTCCTGCCTTGTACAAAGGTTAGTACCTACATAGGCAATAGTTTGCTGGAACAGCTGTGCGGTATACGGAGTGTTCTAACAATGATATTGTAACTTTAATATTTATAACACTTGATGAACCCGGCGCAAGTTAGCGCAAGTAATATAACGTACGTCTACAACGAATAAGGAGGAGGCGCTTGCATTGTGCACTTGTATGAAAAAGACGTACTAGCTTATATGATTTCAAAGCTCCAATTCGCCCTCGTCTTTTAAACAATGTACGGTTTAATTAACTCGACGTAGTTCACTACGTTAAAGCGTATAGTGCATAATTAAACCCTTTACGTAAACGCTTTGGTTAATATATTTAAGCGGCGGTATTGCTTTAGGAGACCTAAACTCTCCTATGAGAGTAAACAATCGCTGGAGGCGGCGCACTGGACGAGGCCCGCCGCACAAATGAATTAGTGGTGTTATGTCCCCCTCCCATTCGACCCCCTCCCGCCAGTCGTGGGTCATGTTGCGATTAAAATATAATTAGGCGCTCGGCAATTGTTTCGCCATCGGGCCAGGTGGCTAGGTAAATTAAATAGCCGTATAGGGTTTCCAATTACGCTCCGCGCGGTCGACGCGGAATACACGCTTATTGCCTAATAATAGAACCGGCGGGCAATATGAGGATCTCGCAGCTTATTAATTATTTCGCGTCGCGCCAGCGAGGGTTAAAAACTGTGCGGGAAGTAGTTGCTACGTGATTGATACACTAGCCGGGCGGGTCGAACGCGGCCCAGGATGTAACGCGATATTAATTACGATCGGTTAGACATCGCCACGTTATAAATCACGCTCACCTAGGTCGTAGAACAAGCGTTAATGAATTCAAACGCGCCGCGATAATTGCGTACCTAATTACGGGCGGAGAGCTGTCTAATTTATCACTGTCGGATTATGAATCGGGAATGGCGTTAATTAAACATGCATAATATTTGTGTGGAGGCGACGTATCGGGTGCGGCGTTGTCGTGGCCGGCGCGCCGCGGGCTACGTTTAACAATTAGGGTTTTAAACTAATACAAAGCTATTGAAACTTGGACGGTTGGACGTGTGCCCTATTCTCTGCGGATGAAACTACCGACGCTTGTGCGATTACAATGAAAATTATCCACTTGTGTCCGCGTAACTTTGTGTTGATTTATCCACGCCGTGTACCGTTTGTATTTTGATTTAGACGCTCGCTTTGTAGTAACCTTTGCTACTGTTTAGCGGTTTTGGCAACTACAATGAAATGCGAACTGGCGACAATATTCAATTAAACAGTAGATCCTAACACGTTTATTGTGTTAGACATAATGTATCTGATTAAGTAATAGCCTATAAATTTGCCACTGCTGGACAGTACCAGACGCTTCATACTTCAGACGCTGCTGCTCGCCATCGGCATCTGTAATTTCAGTTTGAAAGAAAGAAAATGAAACAAATTTTATTGTTAACAACAAATCAATACAATACATAGTAAATACAATACACGATACATATATTGCAATTTATATTGGATTGCAGCAACGAACCGGTATCCGAATCAGGGCGATGCTACAGCACTCTTATTGCGGCGCTGATATTGTTGGGACCATTGATTAAATTCACTAGCATTGGTTTGACATACATTTTTGTGTGGCACCACACTGTATGGGACCCATACATTGTGGTGCCACACAAAAATGTTCGTAGGAAACACACTGCGCTCGCCACCCTAAAACGTTAGAAGTCCCATATGCCCAGTATTTACACTAGCTTCCGTGTACTCCCGATATTAAATAAAAATAGTAAAATGTCCCTACGTAATAAAACCTGTATTCGGCCGATTATTACATACGCAAGCCACGTATTTGCGCATGCCTCCCCACGGGAGCACCGTGGTTTGTGCGTAATGCTAATCTTCACATCGATTTAGGGCTTCCTACCATAGCCCAATATCTAAAGTAAGCCTTCCGTAGTTACTTCGACTCTGCCGCCACGCAACCCAACCCCCTGGTTGTAAGTGCCGCTACATACAACCCCCTCGCGATACACCAAAACTCGACTCGCGGAAAAAGGAGACCGAGGCACTTCGTTGAGGACCCTGACGACGCGACCACTAGGGTCCCAAGCGCTCTACTCAGCACGACACACAAACACAACATCAACATCATACCGTCCCCGCCGTCGGCGAGGGCGTATCAGACAAAGTTATTCGCAATACCGCCGCATCTCAGGCCGGTTTTCCCCTAGCAATAGTGGTCATTAATAGAAGCGTCGCTGTAGTTTCCTGCGCTATTTCTTGTCCAGCGGAAACGCATTCCGAATTGGTGGTAAACTTATTTAATAATAATCTTGATATTAGTAATAGTAGTAGTAATATTGCCCTCCCGATGTATGTAACTGACCGAGGCCAAGACCGGCCCCCTCGAGTCAGTTACTCTCGCGAACAGGATGACGGTCCAAGCCGAGGTCCCCTCTCGGGGGCCCTTGCGCCAGTCATCCGATAAATAAAGGTTTCGGCTAAACGCCCTCAGCGCTCTGCCACCTTACAATCCGGCGTAACTGTGAAAGCCTTCGGGCTAACAGTTACCATACGTCTTAAAAAAAAACAGCTTTAGTGCCCTTCAAACCTAAACAAAGTTGTGTTTGCACTCTATACGCTGCTTGATGGCAAAATAACTAGAACTGTGGTGTTCCCTACTTCAGGCATCTCTAAAATCAAAGACGTTTGCAGTAATTGATTACGTCAAATCCGTCCTCCTGGCCGATTTTCGACAGAGGCGCCAGCTTTGTAATACTGTCAGGAAGCTATCTAAGCTACATAGCAGAAAGAGACGAGGTGACAGCTTGTTACGATGCTAACACATCAAAAGCAGAAAGCAGCAAAAGTATTATTAAATATATTTGACTTCCGCATAGTCTAAGGTTTTTTTGTTTCATCACGCCGCGGTTCTAATCTCAGCCGAAGCAACACAATTTCTTGGTTTTTGAGCCTGGTTGTGTTGTGATTCTCCCCGTGACTCTGCATCGTAGCCTACCTCCGATCTTATCGCATGAGCTTTAGATCGGGATCGGGTTTAGGACGAGTAAGTACCCCTGTTTGCGCGTACACTTATAGCACTTTAATATCTCCTGCCCAGTTGCCAGCTTCCGGCATTATGCGGAAGTTGCAATAAGTTGAAAGTCATCTATACTAATATTTTACATGCGAAAGTTTCTCTCTCTTTCCCTCTGTCTGTTTGTTACCTTTTCACGGTTCAACCGCTAAACGGATCATGACGAAATTCGGCACAGACAGCTTGAATCTTGGAGATAGAAATAGGATCCTTTTTGTCCCTGAACATCAAATAGTTGTCACGGGATATTTAAGAAATCTATTTCCACTCGGACGAAGTCGTGGCATTAGCTAGCTAAAAATATTAATAGCAAGATAAATAGTATATTATTAGTTTCCTGATCAATTTTGTTGTTGAGCTTTAATTTAGTACATATACATGAGGTAAATTAAGCGCTTACAGATGTTATCTTTTCTAAGATTCTAAACATCAGGTATAAGTAACGAAGACTAATTACGGTCCGGGGCTGCTAACAAGGGCCCCATTGTGTTAAACTCGAGAAATATTGCTCAGTATCAGTTCGACTTCTAAACAGATTTAATAATTAGTCCTTTACAATACACTGATTTTTTTATAAATATTTAATTAAATAATTGGCGAATTTCGTTATTAGTCAAAGTCGCTAATTGATATCAAAAAAAAAATAACAATATCCATTCATCCAAATGGAAAATAAATATGTAATCACTGAGAAATAGACAATATCCAGCAAGGAATAGAATAACTCATGCGATGTCAGCTCTTGCATGTAATGGATATTTTTAATTAAACAAATTAAACTGTTGATTTTTGCAAGCAAACAATCTAGTTTGCGCTTGCTGTGTTGCATTATACTTGACGAGGTTAGCGGGTCAAGTGGACGGAGAGTGTACATTGACGCTATTTCAGTGTTCATGCAATAAATAACTAAGCGTTAATTGATTGAGAGTACATACTGAGTACAGTATTGCATTTACATAAAAAAAAATTGAACTGTTTTTTCCAAGCCAGTTTGCTACAGTTTCGTAGAAAACATTCAGAATTCAAAAACAGAATACCTAAATGCCAACACTCGACGAATAAATATTTGTTCAGTATAGATATTTTTACTCGGAATTCATTAACTATTTAACTATTTATTTAACACTAGTAATTAAAAGTATTTACGTCGCTCCTAACGATGTAGTAGAATATGACTTTCTCTTTCAATAAAGACGTCTATATAAAATAACAACATATGCAAAACGATTAATTCTACTAAACACTGTCGATATTAAGAGAATTGAACATAAATACCACAGAACGCTCTAATTGTTTTGTAAATACTCGAGTTCGCGTCAACAATTTCAATTATAGAAGCGTTTTCTAAGAAATAGGGATGTAAACAAACATATAGACACGTGTAATTTAATATCAGTATTGAATAGTAAACGCTTCTGAGCGCACAATAGTCCATCGGTATTCCATTAACTAGTTGATCAAACATACCCGGCGCATCCCTACTATAAAGCTGAATATCCACAACGTGTGGATAAGCGCTCCGATGTATTACCAACTTTGTTTAGATGAAAAACAACTTAATTTAAAGATTATATTTTGACATCACTTTAGTTGGTTAGCTACTACTTTAGACGTGGCAGCTAATCGGAACCGTACTTTCCCCTAAAATTTTATAGTATTCGTGCTAGGCCTTACGGTGAATAAAAAAAAAACGTAAGGAAATCTGCATTTGAGCAGGTTAACAATTTCATCCCGGAACCCTCTCAAGAATGAAAAGTGAGTGCTTAGTAGTTGGATATTTTACATAATGTAAATACTAATTATACGTAACGATCATCATCATCAGCATTTCAGCCTATCACTAGCCCACTACTGAACATAGCCCCCCCCCCCCCCCATAGATTGTCACAAAAGTTAGTAGCTCTCATTTTGGGGCGATTTTGCCATAGTTGCCACGCTAAGCAGGCGGGTTGGCAACCGCAGTTTATTTATACAGATGTTCCAGGAAGAAGCTGCTGCCCATCTCCTGGTTTTTATTTCCCCTCTGTCGATTGTTACGACACCCACGGGATGCGATGGGGTGGTAGATTCTCTTAAGCCACCATAACACGGGAAATTCGTAACGATAATATATAATGAAATGTATTACGATTGTAGATAGTAACTTTATCACCAATTTAACTCTTGTTACAACGTAGAGGAGGTTCAGAGGTTCTAGATACAGTTACGTGCACAAAGTCGCTACCTACTATTTCTTTAGAGTGGGTATTGTAAAAGCTGTATTAATCAACGAATTATGATCCTTTAATACAACAAGTGTGTAACAGCCTAACAGTTACGATTCCAATCGCCACCGGCATAGCAGGGTTTCTATTGAAACAACAGCAACTGTTTGCACGGGTCCGGAGGCGGCCGATCGGCGCGACAATCGGACCGACTTTCGCGACACAATGCTACACTAGTCCTAAATAATTTAATAGTTTTAGGCGGCGCAGCAGTGGAGCGGTTCGCAAACAACCGGTCGACTACGTGCGACATTGTCGCGTCTGCCGTTGCGAGTGCTCCTCTGTAACTATCTTGTGGTTATACCATTCATTGAATATGCCTGTACTTGTAATTAATTACGTAGTCTAGTCTTTCTTTATAAATATAATGTGGGTATCTCTTTAAGAGAAGAGTGAAGGTGCGTTTACAATCCAAGAAAGACTGTAGCGCTACTTACACTAAGGGTTAGTATCAGTAGTAAAGCTCTATTAAGAATTAGTTATTTTTTTCAACATAGATTTTATAAAATAAAATATGATCGCTGCTTCGTTACGGACCTAGTTTTTTTTATTGGATAAAGTGACGACATGAGCATACCCTTTACCAGATGGTAAGTGCAACGTCTGTCTATAACAGATGCTGTGTCACTCAGAACATTACTGTGTGACACTAAATTGCGCCCGTCAACCTGAGACATCAGTTCTTAAATCTCATATGGCACAGGTGATTACGCTACCTCTCAGTGTCCTTCTAACCGAAACACAGTGATGTTTTCAAAATGCTGCTTCACGGCGAAATAACTGGTCCTGGAGTGGTACCTATCTAGACGGATTCCCGCATAGGAACCCTACCACAAGTAAATAGTGCGTATGTTAACGTAATTATTGTAAAAACATTTCTAAATTCAGGATTCAGGGAGTACTTGACCAAGTTTAGGCAACTTAGTAAGTTTAGGCAACTTAGTAAGTACTTCCTTCGGCAAAAACGAGTACGGTAGAGTACCGGGTAAGCAATCCTCGGCTTCCCGAGCTACTGTTGTCTCCCCCTGCGCCTTCCGAGTTAGTAGTATCCTATACCTTGTACTTAACACTTTCCTTTCTTTCCGCCAAGCTAATGGTTGCCGTGTCGATGGCTGCATGGCGTGCTGATTTCTAGGACCGGGCGACCCCAGAATTATTACCAGAAGTACCAAAATGGCGGCGAGGTTGTTCGCCACCCGTCACAACTCTGATAGGTGGTAGGATTCCTATGCAGAAATCCGTCTAGGTAGGTACCACCCCAGGACCAGTTATTCTGCCGTGAAGCAGTACTGCGCCAACATTACTGTGTTTCGGTTTGAAGGGCACTGAGAGCTAACGTAATCACTGGGCATATGAAACTTAAGAACTGATGTCTCAGGGTGACGGGCACAGTGTGGTGTCACACAGAAATATTCTGGGTGACAAAGCATTTGTTTTGGGCAGACGTTGCACTCGTTTCCCAAGGGGAGGAAAATATATATATACATACCCCCAATAGGAAAGTGCCGTTACTGTATGTATTTATGTCAATTCAATAATATTTCCAACGATTGCTTTTTTAAGGACATCGGCAAAATTATTTGGTATGAAATAAGAATGAGTTAAATTAATTATTTCAAAATTCTGTTTTTTAATATAGTCAGATCGGAGTTGAAAGGTTTTTTTTCATATATAACAAATACATAAAGTTTTTAAAGAAAAAAGTTTAATTATCATAGCACTGTGCCTTTGAAGTGAGTTGTACTTAAAGTGAATATGAAAAAAAAATTAAAAGGTCTATGTGAAGTAAATTGCAAACATAATTAAAACCTTATATTCGAAGATCATTACTCAACATCAAATTATAGCAGCTAAAACAAATACAACAGTAACAGTAAAGAAATGAACAGCGTTATCCTTGAGACAAACAATCCGTCTAAAACAGTACAATAAATATATTAGAGTAAGATACGGCAAGGTAAGATAGAAGTGATAGTGTGGGGCGGGCGGCGATAAATTAGGGCGGCAGGGCGGGGGTCGCGTGCGCGCCGGCCGTTTGTCGCTTCGCGTGCGCGCGCGCTCATTGCTTATTCATGTCGCTAAGGCACGCGATTGCACGCTTGCGCTCGCCTCTGGACACAGAAGGAACGCGACGTCGCCACTTAGAAACTGTTTTTAAGATAGTAGTTTTGGAAAGTCGATCTGCTGGTGACTTCGTAAGACAGAGTCGACGAAATTTCAACAATGTCGAAAGAGCTACTCGAAACATAATTTAAAACAATTGTTGAAAACGTCGTTTAAAACAATAGTTTACGCAGCCTTATATATTTTGTTTTTTTTTTTCATTGAAAAAAAATGACAACAGAAAATCGGACTCCTGATGGTAAGTCTACCCATAACAAAATGCTGTGTCATCCAGAAAATTTCGGTGTGGCAGCACAGTGCGCTCGTCACTCTGAGACATAAGTTTAAAGTCTCATATGCCGAGTAATAACGACAGTCGTTTAAACAGTTTATGTATACAAATAGGTTATTAAATTTGTACGCTTAATTCAAAAAGAAGAACAATTGTTTCGTCAGCCTTGCTAAATATTTATTGTGAAATATTAATGAAAACTGTGTAAGTGTGTAAGAAAGCATAATCTGCATTTAGTTGAGTTGTCGGAGCAGCGTCTACGTCACTAAAATGATAAGTTAGTATCGATTATGTTCTCATTTTATCACCGAATAAGATTAATAAATATTCTTTATACAATTTATAATGAATCCGTCTTAATTTCATTATTCAAATATTTGTTAAATAAGTAACCGGTGGCTTACTGGTCGTAGGATGCCTATTGCCTATGCATGGCCAGTTATTCCGCCGTGAAGCAGTAGTGCGCAAACATTGCTGTGTTTCGGTCTGAAGGGCACTGCGAGCTAGTGTAATCACTAGGCATTTGAGACTTATGAATTGATGTCGCAGGGTGACGGGCGCAGTGTGGTGCTTAGAGATATCCCGGGTGACATAGTATTGCTGTGGGCGGGCACTTAACATCAGGTGAACGTTTTGCTCGTCTTGTCCCTTCTTCCAATAAAAAAGTAAGACAAGATGAAAAAGTTTTCAAAAATGTTGTCGGCTCATTTGGCGCAGTTCCTAAGCGATATGCTTCTGCGGCATGGGCGGGGTTTGAATCCAGCACGAAACAAATATTCGCATGGCATACACTTTCAGTTCCGGTGTTTGTATTTTAAGTTAAATACGGTTTCAAATATGTGAAATAATAGGCAAACAATTATATTTTATTTATGAGTGAGATGTACTTGTATGATAAGTAATTATTTATGTCATGACAACAACATGTTACGATAACAACTACCAAATAACTTATTTTGAGTTTTAATTTTGTTCTTCTCTAAATATTTTGCACTGCGTACGTTAAGGAAAAAAGAAGGTAATTAAGCGCATTATGTGTTACAAATTGCTTTTAATGAAAATATTTTACATTTATTGAGACTCCGCTTATTCACAAAAAAAGAGTATCGGGTAAGCGCCCGATCGTCTTTTTTGTGAATAAACGGATTCCTTTTTTTTTATTAGATTAAGTGACGAGAAGAGCAAAACGTACACCTGATGGTAAGTGCTTTCGTAGACGAATATGATGAAGAGTTATTAGGCATCTTCAAGGCTAATATGTTCACTATCTAGGACTCTATTACCGCTTAATATCAGGGGGTCAAACGCTATCTTATTTGCTATAAAAATGGCGATCCTTTTATTTCATATAATAAAAGTAAATCTTACAAACATCTTTTTGAATCACATAATTTAGCTTTCAATAGCAGTTAAAACGTTGAAAAAGCCAGACTGATGTTTGAATGGAACAATCGCGAGGTACATCGCGTGGAGGACCTGTTCGTGGCCGCGCGTTAATCACGTCTTCACCGCTGACCCGCTGATGACACAGGGTCGACTTGTGACGTGAATAAAAGTCGTCGAGTGACGCCTCTGTGTGATTTACTTGCCTCCTCTTACCTCGTGAAATTTACTTGAAGATATGCTACACCAAAAACAATATTTAGTAAAGTTATATTAACAATTTTTCAAACAAATTGTGGTGGTGACGTTAGAGAATCCATCAAGTCTCGTGGGTGTCGTAGGAAAATTTAGTGACCTTCGATTAATATACGTTTAAGTACTTTAAAGACAGACCAATGATGGGGCTGTCTATGAAGTGAAGACTCGTGAAGATGGTAAACGTTTCAACTTGAGAGAAGTATTTGTCCAGTTCTGGACTGTTTACGTACTAGAAGAATAGAGGTACCTGAGAAAGTGATAGTTCATTAAAAAGTAATCGGGGATATTGGCCAGGAGAAAGTGGAAGATACAGCTTTTAGTACTAGTTTTTAAAACAAAATACACTAGGACAATCCATTTTATTTACGTATTTTTGGCAACTTCGTAAAAAATGGTAGGCTTTTTATCAGTATCAAAGTAGCATATTCGGGAATTAATATATTAATATTTTAAATAAATACAAACTTCCAATAACTAGTCAAAGTTTGTAACAATATCTATAGATATTGTTACTAACTTTACAAACTTTACTTACAAAATGATAGTTCACTTTTACTGACAATTTATTGGATAGAGACAAAACTAAAAGTTCACAATTTCAGTCTTTAATTTAATTTTCCAATTACTCTATACTTTCACCAGCACTTTGTAATATAAGCTACCAACATTAAACGTCAAAACTCGATATATACACCAAAAACAAAAAAAAAACAACATCCATTTACCTGTAATCTGTGCAATTTTATTTTACTCTATATCTGTTATCAGCGGATCGAAAGATCATTTTTTTATTTGTATTGATTTGTTATGACAAATCGTTTCCGAATTAGTTTCAAATCGAGTGATTGCGTCAATGAGCGTGTGAGTTTCATCTATTAGGTATACATTATACAATGAAATTAAATATGCATAAGTTGACTTTAGTTATCACTTTACGGCATAAGCAGAATATAAAAAAGGGAAGTATGGTACGTATGGTAAAATAAGGTTAAAATACCTATAGTTTGCACGTAAATAGTTTTAAAATATCTAAATACGAGGGTGGATTGAAAAGTACTCGGCCTAACCAAGAAAATAAACACATACTAAATCAGTTATATTTTTATTTTTCTACATAATCACCATCAAGTTCAATACACTTTTGCCACCTCCCCTTCCAAGCATTTAGACCGTTAAAAAAAATGATTCTTCCTTAGAGTCAAAATATGCGTCTACAGCTGCTTTGACCTCGTCGTTTGTCGAAAATCTTTGACCTCCCAAGTGCTTTTTTAGGTTAGGGAACAGAAAGAAGTCTGATGGTGCCAGATCAGGTGAATACGGCGGATGCGGTAACAGTTCAAAGCCACAGTTGTGAATTCCAGCCATTGACTGTACTGACGTGTGAACACGGGCGTTATCTTGATGAAACAGGACTTTTCTTCTGAGCATTCCTCGACGTTTTTCTTTTATTTCCTCTCGTAAACGACGTAGTAAGGTGCAGTAAGTAATCAGAGTTTATAGTCTGACCCCTTTCAAGATAATCAATCATAATCACACCTTTCGAGTCCCAGAATACTGAAGCCATCACCTTATTTGCCGACAAAATCGACTTAGCCTTTTTAGGGGGTGGTGAACCAGGTCTTCTCCACTGTTTTGATTGTTGTTTTGTTTCCGGTGTACAGTAATGAACCCATGTTTCGTCCATAGTAACAAAACGATTCAAAAAATCATCTGCATCGGCTTCAAATAACTCCAAACAGTCGCGTGAAATAGTCAATCGCGTCCTTTTTTGTTCAACTGAAAGCAGTCGTGGAACCCACCTCGCAGACACCTTGTGGAAACCCAACTCGTTGACAATGATGTTTTGAGTTCGTTCATAAGAGATGCCTATAATCTCGGCTATCTCTCTAATTTTTAATCTGCGGTCTCCCATTATTAAATCAAGTACTTTTTTAATATTTTCGTCAGTAGTTGACGTCGAAGGCCTTCCAGAGCGGGGTTCATCTTTCACACTTTCTCTACCACGCTTAAATTCTGCTTTGACGGATGAATATGACAGAGCACAATCGCCTAATGTACTGACCATGTCATCATGGATGGCTTTTGAATATAGCCCCTTCTTATGGAGGTACTTAATGACGGCACGCTGCTCGATTTGCTCCATTCGCGGAAATTATGACCGATTACTTTGTTAATAAATTTATAAAATCACAACTAATTATCGCACACGTTTCGAACTTCACACAATGAACTAGTCTGAACTGAACTAAATAATGTGGGTAGATTTGATTTTTAGAATTGAATGGATCTGTGTTAGGCCGAGTACTTTTCAATCCACCTAGTATTACAACTTTATACGATCGACGTGCGCAGTGGCTAACCCCTTCGCTCCGGCGCTGTGGCACGCGTGTTCAAATCTCGCAAGCGACAAATATTTGTATGGCCTATATGGTTGGTTATTGTAAAAGTTGTTCTCGGGGGTTTTTGTGGATATACAATTTAATTTGTAAAAGCACCCACGATAAGGGAAATCCTATGAAAAGAGATCATAAGAATATGTATTTATTTTAATTCAATAACCGGACGAATGTTTAAATCCTACTTTATACAGACTGTAAATTGTTTAAATTGGTTAAACGAAAAAACTTTTAAGGTTACTTAATGATATTTGCTTCAGTATTTTATTGATTATATTGAATGAAAAGTGTTAATTTTCATTAGTAGCTACAAAGATTAAAGTTTTTTTTTCATGTCATAAGCGATCGTAATAAAATCAAAAACTAAATATTGATCTTCAAACAAGGCATGCACGACCCACATGGATTAATGGGTATACAACATGTTTGTGTACAAATGTACGTTGTACGGTGACTTTTAAGAAATAGCTCGGTATGTCAAAGGATTTTACATAATTCACGATAACGAGCGATCGAGTTGCTCTCTTACTTCAAAGCCACCGTTTCAGTTACAGTTTATTATTAATAAAATTTGGTCGGGTTGTCGGGCTGCGGGCGGCGGGCGGGGCGCGTAACGAGCCGGCCCGCGCTCGTTATCGGCCGCTCCGGCCGGTCACCGCCGCGGAAAATTCGCCCGAAACTGACGCGCGTGAAAATTTAATGAACGGCCGGACGCTAGTTAACTAAAAGGTAAAGTGCACCCTCTTGACGTGTTCGGTAAATATTAATAGTGAGTGTGCTAGCGTGAGCCATTAAAAATGCACGAGTCCGCGGACACGGGGCCCGTACCGCGCCGCCCGTTCATTAGCCTCTTTACACGCGCACCTTTCTCCAAATTAACCATCGCGTACGTACGCGATCGTGCGAGCACGTCGACGTCTCAATTATCCGCTTGGTTCTCGTCTCTCGTCTCTTTCACGCTGACTGCGCTTTGTGATTATAGAATTTGTCCAATAAAATGCGACGTTCAATATCAAACTTTCTCAAGCTCAGCGCTCTGCAAGGCCCTGGAAACACATCCTGAACGGAACAAGTTTTGCTATTCGAGCCATTTTAAAACTCTTACGGCCACTATTAAGGATAATAGAAACTGTCTAGTTGGAGCAATGAGTCAAGGAATTATGTGCGCTACTAGAATGATCTAAGTTTGACTTTAACGTCTTTTTCCGTTTGCGAGAACGACAATTGTTTGGCGTGCAAAGCGTACAAGTTAGGGGCGATACTTGTGACGGATTCAGAATGAAAGGGGCGACGCGATATTTGTTACGCAGTAATGAGGATCGTTAATTATGTATCGCAAGGTGTGTTGTCGTTTCAATTCGGAATGTTTCAGTGTCGTGGGCTCTTGCGAATGAGGTCAAGGGTTCGCGACTCTCTCAACCCTGAGGGGCTGCCAAATTAATGAGGCACTCCTTTGTAATAAAGATATAACAAGGATTGTGCACGCGAACCCAGACCCACCGACTTCGAAGTCATTAAAGATGTCGCAAAGTCTCGAGCGAGTCGTTATCGCATCTTGCCTAAACAACTGAAATTTTACGAATCAAGAAATCAATTTGCGACTGTATAAATAATATAAATTGGTTTATTATAAAATGTATTTGAAATACAGGTAAAATCATAGTACAATGATACTGACACAATGGAAATTCAGCATTACTGTACTGGTTTGTTCCAAAGACAAAGTCAATTGAATCAAACAGTCTGAAGCAATGTGTCTTCATTTACTTAACTGAGTGGAATAGTAAACTTGTAGGTATCACTGATGTAAGTACAGACTGCCGTGACGAGGCGGGAGCGGGGCTCGGGTAGATTACAGCGGGCCGCGGCTTGCGGCCAGGGGTTTCTAAGTCGCAGCTAATTGGATGAGCCGCCGGCCAGCCCAATTAGCAGCAGTGCTGTGATTCATTTTAATCGAGCGCCCTTATCAATGCGCCCACATTAATTTTGCCCCAAGTATATATTTACTACCTTTAAATTATAATGAATGAATTAATGTGAAATGAATGTGCGTTTCCTCAATCAAGGACAATAGTGCGACAATTGCCCGGCGCGCCTTTAAATTTCGTAACAGTATCAGTGACGTAAAGAGTTTCAAGTTAAAATTTCTTCTATAAAAATTATTTAAAATCCTTAACATGTTTTTGCTGTTAATTTCAATAATGGGAATAGCATAAGGCCTAAAAAAATAATTTATCTTAAATCTTGGCACATTTTATAGAAGGTGCTAGTTGGATGAGAGAGAGAGATGAGATATATGTCATTCATTGCCGTTTTGCAGTTCATTTGTACATACACGAATCAAACGACAGCAGCAATGAAGTCTTTTTGCCAGCGCATGTGCGGTCTGGAAAGCAAAGTGTAAATATATAAGCTTATATGAGGTCACTGCACACGATACTGAACCATGTCCTTGAATAAGCGGTAATTGATTGGTTGTGTAAGTGGCAAAATAAATTTTGAGATACTTGAAATTTAAAAATGGAATAAATTCGCATTATAGCTGCCATAAATATAAATTTATAATAAAGTAGTACACAGCATGTTATTTCTAGTTCACTGCTAAGCATAGGCCTTCCTCACAAATTTCCACAAAAGTGTGTAGTTCTATTTTTGGGGGATTTTGCCATAGTTGCCACGCTTGGCAGGCGGATTGGCAACCGCAGTTTATTTATTCAGATGTTCCAGGAAGATGGTGCTGCCCATTTCCTGGTTTTGATTTTCCCTCTGTCGACTTTTGCATCACCCATGCTATTCATGAACTCTAAATTAAAGATGCCTAACTATAACATTTTCTTATTGCATGTTTGGCGGCACTTCTTTTTTGACTCAAAGGTTTTTGTTTTGCCTGTTTTATCTCACATTTCTATCACATTATTATTACATGTGTTACGCTTCGAGAACAACCGGCGTAAAATAAAATAATTAGACACAAGTGATGTTATCTTGTTACTATTTAATATACTAAAATCCTTCTCGAATAATTACCTTCGGGCAGTTGAAAGTCTTAATGTAGACTTGCGGCAATGTAATTTGAATTGTTAATTAATGATACTCGTATAATTACCAAAGGTGGAATGGAAAATGTCGCCAGTATTTCTTTGTTTTTTTTTCACCAATTGTTTGCAGTCGTAACGTTATAGAATTAAAAATCAAAATCAGATATAATTGGTGAAATTTTATACCATTTATTAAATATGTATATATACCTCTGCAATAATACACAGGAAAGTGGGAAAAGTACAGTTACAGCCTATAAAAGTCCCACTGCTGAGCATAGGCCCGCAAATTTTTGACAGGGGGTTTTGGAGCGGAGAAATGTTCGCTAAGCTACTCTAGTGCGAGTTGAAGTCGAAACATTTTGTAATTTCCAGACATGAAGGTAGTCTCACAATGTTTTCCTTTACCTCCTCTAACAATACCACCTGAGTAAATAAAATACGGTTGCCAACCCGCTTGCCAAGCGTGACAACTTTGGCAAAATCCTCCCAAAATTAGAGCTTCAAATTTTGTGGCATTCTATTGGGGAGACCTATGTTCTGCAGTGGACTAGTGATAGACTAAAGTGACTATTATTACTAGAATATATTAGTACTATAAATAATAGAAATATCTTGTCGACCACAAGGACAATATTTTTTGATGATGCCAGTCAAAGATCAATTATATTAGTTGATTACTTATTTAGTAACATTGATATACCCACAAAAGTGTCCTCGATCGATCAAAACATAAAAACAAATATCACTAAATTCGATTAAATAAACACAAATTTAGACTTATGCCCATATTGTAATGTAGCTTTTTAATGTCAAAAATGAACTATCGCTCCACGATGTTATAAATTTTTTGCCTCCGCCGTCTAATGCTAACCGAAATTAGCGCATTGTGCGCTCTCTTTTTGAGTTGAGTTTTTTGTATATCAATATTAAGTAAGTAGATGTTATTCTAGCAATAAGTTATTTCTAACGCATATATGGTATAGTCGTTTTTAATGTAAAAAAATCGCACCTTGTTGGTGTCGACGCGACATATTCCGATGAAACAAAGACTAATTTAGTATGAGGGTTACTGACAGGAATCTGTGTAACGTATTTTAAGCTATATTCGTTTTGGCAGTCAGACAGACGGTGAAGACAATCCATTTTTTTTTATTTCAGTACAAAGACTTAATGGCTTGTAATGTGTAATGGATTGTATATCAGTAAAAAAATAATAATCTGTTCACACTACCACATTTCTTTTATACAATGTAATAAAGTTTTTCATCTAAATTGTAAAAAGCGTGAAGTCCAAGGAATAAATCCTAAGTGAAATCCGGGCAGTAGGTCAGCAACCTCGGGGAATGATTGATAGTTCCGCTTCCGCAGTAACTGCGGCGCACCCCTACTTGAAATGAATGATTCACTTTTCTATCGAATTCTTTACTAAAACTTCTTTGTCTGAGGTCTATTTTGTGTAAATATTTCTAAGGACTGAATATTTTATATTTTTAAATGATATTTTTTGCGATTACATAAATATACATACGCAAATATACACACTCACACAGCACGCAATATGTTTTCAAAACCAGAATCTGAACATTGAATGTATTCACTTTTATTACAATTATCTTTTGGATTAAAAGTTTGCTTTAATACATTTAGCCTTGTCTGGTCTGTTACATTTTTTTAATTAAGTGTCCTTAAGCATGGCTTTTTCCACTTAGCAAAATGCATATTCAATCACATATCATGTAGACGAAAGCGTCCATTTAGGTTGCAAGTTTACAAAACGAGTGAGCGAGAGAATGTGCGAGCGGGACATCACGAAAAACCACTTCCGCGATGAGATGGCGCACTTCCTGTGATTGAGGGCTGCGACCGCCCCGGCCCGATCGCGGACCTTTTCTGTTGCTGAAATTAGCTATTTGCGAAAACATGTCCTATTACTGAAAGCATCCGTTCATGCATATTTTTGCTGGAATAATAAATTCTACCTCCTTATGATATTATGAAATCTTCAAAATATTGCAGTTATTATATGGTAAAGTAGTTTAAATGGTCTATACCCGTTATTGTTAAAGGACAATATTAGGAATTAGGAAATATCTACTATAATCATGAAGCTTAGATACATATTCCATAGGTGGTAGAAAGCCGGGTGCTCGGCTTATATTTCATAGGGTTTATATCCGGTGCCGGCAAGGACTAAAGTTGGAAGTTTAAAATGTGTTTAATTACTCCATCTCTGCGGAAAAATCATGTGAAAACTGTTATAAAAATGTTTCGACGACCTGAAAACGTGCGCCATTCCGCAATAGGGCAGCGTCGCGGACTCTTCTTACCTCCAAAATCACATGAGACATTTATAGGATGTACTTTACTTTTTTGACGTATTTTAGGGTTGAAGAGTCTAACTTAGCATTGTCAGAGTTAAGTTTACGCGGTACGCTTAGTGTATTGACATCGATGTTGGTGACATTGATGTTGATACACTAACTAGATTTGTTGACGCAGTGGCTAAGGGACTCGCTTCTACACTGTGGGTCGAGGGTTCGATTACTGCGTTAGACAAATACTTGTGTGGTCTGCAGAAAGTTGTACCTGGGTGTTTGTGCATATGCAATTGCAATATTTAAAACACACTCGCGGTGTAGAAAAAAATAACAGTGTCATCGTTTTAAACCACGTCAGTGCAACCGCTGGCCTTTTATTAAATAAAATGGAACAATATATGTTCACGTGCAATGAACGTAAGTAGCGAAAATGTAACTACATGCATATTCCATTATACTCGTACAAACAATATCAGTGATGTGTATAAAACTAGTACATTCTGAAATACACTGGTGACCATTTGTATCAATATACAATATGCACGCATTGTACAATAGTGTGATTTTATATAGCACATTTCTTTCACATCATCATCATCATTTCAGCCTATCACTAGTCCACTACTGAGCATAGGCCTCCCCCAAAGGTTGCCACAAAAGTTCTTATTTTGGGAGGCTTTTGACATAGTTGCCACGCTTGGCAGGCGAGTTGGCAAACGCAGTTTATTTGTTAGGGAGGTGCCGCTGCCAATCTCCTGGTTTTTATTTTTCCTATGTCGACTTTTACGAAACCCACGAGAAGAGACAGGGTGGTAGATTCTCGTGCCGCCGCCACACGGCACTGTCAGACAGTTGCACAGAGTATATAATATGTCGCCATAGAATTTTAAAATGTTGCCAATAAATTATTACTCAAACCACAATATCGTCCCCACGGCGACCACTAGTATTAATTTTGTCTAAATATATGTTTAATAATTTAATAATGAGCAGTATATTTTCATATGAATTCGATTTTAAAATTATTTTTATTGTTTTAGTAATCACAACACTTCGCGTGAATACTGGGTTCGTATACAGCCGAAGCAAACATATTTACAACACATACATTATTAGTTTTTGAGCCTGGGTTTATTGCAACTGTAACGTGTACGCATCCCATGGTTCAGATCCTAATCTGAGCTATAATTTAAGCACAAATACCAATTTTTGGCTTTCGGGTCTGGCATTGTTGTGATTTTCCCTGTGTTTGAGACAGCTACTTGCCAACCTCCGATCTTATCCAAATAACATCACATCCGCCGCGTGTAGTGTAGGACAAGGGATAGAAGTGAGTTAGCGTACATTTATGACAATATAGACCATGGAATATGAACGATGAAGACTTGTTACTGCGTCTAATGGTTCCATAGATACTGTTGTTCGATACTAACAGGCGTCGTCGTGGTTTAAGTCACCCGAAATATATCATCTTAATAATTTAAGCGAGCAATTATTGTATACAAAGAGCTCTAACGATTTGGATAAAATTTTGTATTTAGATAATGTTTTACTTTCCAAGTACATCTTGATAGGTTTCATTTTCCTACATATTTAAATTGAAATGCTACTCAACAACGGATGGCACTACATGACAGCAGGTAGCGTCACTGAATGGTACCTATACACAGCCAATATTATTAAACGCGAGCAACTCTTGTATGAAATGATTTCTCAAAAGCGTAGGCACATTTTTGCGCGGGAAGGTATCACATTCTCTCGATAAACTCGGAAGAAGCCGAGCGAAGCACAGTTACACAGTTAGACAATCAGTCCGGTTTTTATGTTTTTTTTCTTATATTTACGTAGCATGTAAAATATATAAATGTCTTTTCAAAATAACACATTCTTCACGCTTACTTTGCTAGTGAAAACGGAACAAACAATTGTGTTAAAACGCACTCGTCTTGCAGTCGTCGGGCGCTGACGATGAATGCACGTCCTGTGCATTTCCATCGCATCCCATTCTCATCCCTCTCGCTCAGCTAAGTAATGACTCAGATCCATTCGTAGATAAATAGCAAATTGAATGTGCGCTCTATAGCTCCATGGGTGTGCTGAAAGTATATCGTATACTAACTCTTTACGCGTGAAAGCTCGACTATTAGCCTTCCGATGATACGTTCTCAATTTACTGCTTCAGATTTCGTTAATTGCATTGGTAGTGTTGGTCAAATACTATAGATCGTATAAAAACGTATTATTACTTTTTTACAGTCACGAGGGCAAGTTGTTGAATAAATGCAACGTAATTAAAAGATGTTTTTCTACAACGCGATACCATTATCGTACTCAGTATAGAATAAAAGGTAAGCAAAAGTCAATAACTAATTTAAAACATAAAATAATTCTTTGCAATTAGGAATACGCTTCCGAAATAAAGAGCGGGTGAATCAAGTTAATTGATAAGTTCTATTGCGCCTGGACTAAATTAGCCCGCTTTATTTTTACAGCGCGGCATTGCCGAGGTCGTTTCGCCGGGCGCACAGTAAAGTGGAAAAACAGGTAATTTCGAGTGCAACAAGCACAGTTAAAACTATGTTTTAAAACTAATTCCGACGGCAACGGCGAGTTGCGTCGATAACCTGGAAGCATTTACAATGTTTTTGGTCGGTCGTATTTTTTGGCCCGTTTTACGGTCGGGGAATATGAAAAGTTTTGAGAGGCTCTCGCCGAGGGGCGTTAAGGCGGTTTACGATGCGTCTTCAAGTTGAATGCGCCACATGTTTCGCGTGTTCCGCCGTATTTTCACGCGGTATAACCGCATAACACGTGCTATGACCTGACCATGAAAATTTTAAACGCTCCTCTGCTAACTAAATGCTTGACTGAAGCGCAGTGCGGCGGCGATAAACGAGGCTTTCATTTTATTTGAACAGTATTTAGAAAAGTTTAACATTAGACTACGATTGGGTTGCGACCAGCTGCAAAAACACTCCATATCCCAGGACTAAAAAGAGACGTTCTTATAAATTCTCAATTAAATTTTGGATACGAGCGCCAATGAACACAAATTTCTAGAGTCGGTCCAATAAAGGACGCCGTGCAGCCGCGTTAGGAGGCCATAAACGAACGTATTATCCATGTAAGGCGGAATAGCCGTTGCACAATTAATTGTTTCATTTTGGGAAACAATTCCCGCTCCTCATTCAATTAAGAGCGGCGACTGCGGGGCGAGGAAGGGGCGACGGGGGGTTACCCCGCCCGCTCATGAGACGGACGTATTAATAGCTTCTGCAATATTGATATACTCGTATCGTACCGCTTCGAATACGATATTGTTTGTTAGCGAATTCGATTTGTGTCGATCATAAATCTAGCGCCTTATGTTGAGTTTGCAGTTGATTGAATTCGCACGACGTTGTGTAAAAGCCGCCTTAGTTGGAGTAATTTAAGAGTGCTCTCGTGCTACCTATTCGCGCGTTCATTAGTCTCTTCTAAATGATAAATGAGTGAAGCGCTTGACGAGCGGTATGAATGTACAGTTCAGGTGATGCAGAAACGGGACTCAATTAGCAAAAACACACAGAATTAAGAGAGACAAACATGTCGGTCGAGACACACGGCGGGCTCCCCAATACGAATTTTATATTACACACGCCGTTCATCATGTTTGTCTAGAAAATTACTGAGGGTCCTCATATATATGTGGTTTCGTGGTGGGCAGAATAAAAGATTTTTCGCACTCACTAATTTATTAACTCTTTAAATTTTTCTTATATCCTTTGTAAACGTCTAGTCTTGCCGTCTTTCTACTCAAAAACCTTCCCTCTCATACATCCATCTCATTCTATCAAATCAGTCGTTCATGCATCTCAATCTTATAATCTTATTCATCTAACATTCTTTTATCATTCGAAAACCACAGACCTACATCTCGGCCATCCTGCGGGTTTGGCTGCCTCTAGCCACACACTATGCTCTCCTCTGACATACTCTCACATGCTTAGTATACTCTAAACACAATCTTAGACATCCCACAACTACATTATACAAAAAATAAAACTGAGACATCCTCGTTCACACAAACATACCCGAATTACAATATTTAAAGCTTAAAAATAAAGTTAACATATCTAATTACATAGCACATTCCACCAACAATGATATACAGAATCCCACACTAATAGTTCCCTAAAACAGATTACAATCATTACATTTTTTTGAAAACCATAAAAAAAAAAAACAATAAAGACTTGAGTAGTGAATACAAAATTTTTTTTATTTCCCCAGTCATTTTTAACATCCCCTACCCTTACAATATTATAATCATACAAGAACCTCTTTATTTCTACATAAGATACACAAATACAAGACAAATTTTGGTTATTATTGTAATCTGTTATCTGACTACTTTTGTCTTACACCATGTATTATCTGGAGAGAGATCTGCTCAGGTTATTTAAAAATATCAAAGAAAAGAAAAACAAAAGTAAAAAAAATAAAAAGAAAAAAAATCAAGCTATTCACCTAATGTATCATGAAACCCAGGCCATGGTTTCATATGGTCCGCTGAACTACTAGTTTTGGTAGGTCCCTCTCTATAGCTATGCACCTTTTCTAGGTCATAACGGTCATTCCCCTTGACCTTTGTTACTACATACGGCCCCAAAAACTTCTCCTTCAGTTTGAGACCAGAACCAAATTGGGTCCTTTTGATGACAACTCTATCCCCTTCATGATACTTAGTGCTTTCTTTTCTCTTCTTATTGTATGACTGAGCATTTTCCGCCTGAACTTTTCCTATCTGTGCCTTAGCCAAACATCTTAACTCTTCCCTTTCCTGCATAAAACAATCTATACTCTCTTGTTGCAACAAATTGTAGATTTCTATGTCCTCATTTGTTTTCATCTTTACTCCGGTCATTATCTGAAATGGTGTAGTATTGATGCTTCTCTGAAAAGTGCTATTTAAGGCTTGCTGAAGGTGGCTTACATGTCTATACCAAAGGGACTGATCTGAAATGCAAAGTTTTGTTAGAATTGATATTATAATCCTATGTATCCTCTCTACTTGACCGTTACCACGTGGTACCCCAGTCGTGATAGTTACATGTTCAATTTTTTCTCTTTCACAATAGTCTCTAAATTCCACACTGGTGAATGCAGTACCCCTGTCTGTTATAATCCTCGTAGGGTTGCCAAATGTCTGCTGATGGATTGAAAGTTTACTTAAAGTTTCTTTTGAGGTTGTACCCTTGGTAGGAAAAATCCAAACAAATTTGGAGAAACCATCTACTACAGTGAAAATATAATTATACTGTTTCTTTGTCTGTGATAAAGGTCCAATATGGTCACAATGCAGGGTATGCAATGGTATATTGTGTTTATCAATTGAGTGTAAAAATCCCTCTTGATGTCCCTCCTTTCTTGTAGCTAGTAGACATGGTATACAAGTTACAAGAAATTCCTCAATTTTATTGTTTAAATTTTTAATGAAGTAATCCTTACCAATTAACTCTATCATTTTTTTCTTAGAAAAATGGCCGCGCTCATGGACTCTTCTTATTATTTCTGTTTCCATGCTTTTAGGTATAACTAATTGTTTACTCATACCTTTGTAAAGTAAGCCTCTTTCCAAATAGTAGTCTGCAAAAGGTCTTTCCCGCAAAATCTCCTTTATAGCCTTTAATCCCTCGTCACAGTCCTGTGCTTGTTGTATTTGATCATGCAAGGTCACCACCATGACTGCATCATAACAATTCCTACTTAAAGCATCCGTGTGTCTCATCTGACTGCCAGACCTATGTTCTATAACATAATCATACTGGTCAAGTAAAAGCACCCATCTAGCCACCTTAGGTGTCAAATCCCGTTTCTTTAAAGTCATACTAAAAGCTTGACAATCTGTGACGATTTTAAATTTAATCCCGAATAAGTAATGATGAAATTTTTTAACACCCTGGACTACGGCTAAGGCCTCCAGCTCATAGCTACTGTACTTGCTTTCAGCATCGGTTGTTCTCTTACTCATGTAGTGAATAGGATGTAACTCACCAGTCGGTGCCTTCTGCAGCAGTATAGCCGCATAAGCCACACTAGATGCGTCAGTGTGTAGCTCAGTCTCAAGTTGATGATTAAACAAAGATAAAACTGGGCCACTTGCCAATTTCTGCTTTAATACATTGAATGCCTGTCTCTGTATATTATCAAAAGAAAAACTGGTATCTTTTCTCAAGAGGTCAGTGAGTGGTTTGGCCAATAAAGCATAATTTGGAATGTACTTGCGGAAGTAAGATGTAAGTCCAATGAAGCTGTGCAATTGCTTCAACGTCCTCGGTTCCGGATATTTCATAACAGCCTCAGTCTTATCAAGTGATGGTCTCACCTTTCCATCTTCCACCACATGTCCAAGGTATTCCACTCGCTGTGAAATCAGGTTTGCTTTCTTCCAATTGATCTGTAATCCATATGTGGATGCAACTTTTAGAACAGATTTTAATCTCTCCAATGCCTGAATTTCATCTTCAGCATACACAATAATATCATCAATAAATGTTGCCATTATATTCTGTGATACCAACTCCCTGAATATTATTGATACAAATCTAGTAAAATACTTAGGGCAGACTGAAATGCCAAATGGAGCTCTAAGAAATTCCCATTGCCCATGGTGAGTAACAAAGGCAGTGTATTTGACAGATTCCTCACTAACTTTCAAATGGAAAAATCCATTTTCTAAGTCTAGAACACTAAAATATCTAGCACCGCTTAACTTATCAATTAAATCCTCTATTATCGGCAAAGGATATTCGTCTTTAACCATCTTCTTGTTAATATCTCGATAATCAACGCAAACTCTTGTGGATCCATCTTTTTTCCTAACTAACACGATAGGGCTAGCATATTCAGAATAACTTACCCGAATTATATTGTTGTCCAACCACTGCTTTACCTGTTGTTCGACAATCTCACGTTCCTTCAGAGATATCCTTCGGGGACGATGTGCAACAGGGATGTCATCTTTCAGTATGATCTTCAACTCTAATGGAACCTCCTTGGTTTGAACAGGTTTATACTCATCTACACACTGCAAAACCTCTCGTCGTACTGAAGAGCTGCAAGTGTCACCTAAAACAACATCGCAATTTGCCACACAATTTAAACCCCTGAACCAATCTTCCCCTTTGTCTAACAGATGTACAGATCGCTCTCCGAACACTACAGTGTAGTCAGACAACAATTCCTGTCCCAATACAACATGATACAGCATTGTATTACACGGTATAATATGGAAAGTAACAGTTAAACACCTATCACCTATACAAGTAGGTAGGGAACACTTTCCAAGCGATTGGATAGACCGGTTTCCTAATCCAGTTAACAACATATGTTCACTAACACTATTAAAGCTAGTAAGATAGTCCTTGTAGATACGTTCATCTAATAAGTTTACGTCGCTTCCCGTATCAACCAACGCGTTTACTTTGAAATTGTCCAACATAATTTCTACTACAGGTTTTGAATAATTCGACTTATCGATCTTCTCAAGTTCCAGTTTGTTTAAATCCGCGTCGATATGTCTCTCCACCAATATCTCGGTCAACATGACATCGGCTGTCAGTGTCATGTCACTCTCATTTGGGCCATCTGTCACTGTATGGTTCGTCACGTCTGCTCTGTCAGTTTGTCGGTCAAATCGCGCAACCCGCTCCGGTGTGAAGTTGTTCGAAGCGAACATAGCTTTCGCCTGGCCGTTCGTTCCGCTATAACGTGATTGGCGCTCCCGCGCTTGTCGCTCCTCATTGGTCGATCGCTCTCGTGTATTTTCGTACCGGCGAAGACTCGACCGATCGTTCCCGAAGCTCGTTTTTCTTAGGTTATGATGATTGCCTTTTCTACAGTTCGATGCAATATGGCCGAACTCATTACAATTAAAACACTTTAACCCATGCATTTTATTCGGACATGCCGACGACGTATGCCCCAATTCACCACAGTTATAACACCGCGACTGTTTATGACGATTGTTCTCCAGCTTCATTTTCGATTTTACATTTTCATAAATCTTAATTTTATCTTTTAGCTCAGAGTATGTGGTCACTCCGTGCAACATAATCTTGTTCATCTCTACGTCCTTTATGCCGTCTATAATGTACTTAATGGCCACATAGTCTGGCAACTTACCCCTCTTTCCCATCTCCTTCATTGTTAGCATGTAATCCAAGCATGTTTCGTTTGATAATTTCTGCCGACTACACATCATCTCGTGCACCGTTTTTTGGTCGAGCGTGTCTGGGAACTCCTTTGACACAGCTTGCTTGAGCTCAGCCCACGTTTTAAACGGTCGCTCACTTTTTAGCCAAAGCGCTGCAGTACCTTCTAGGGATCTTCTCGCCACTATAAGTTGTTGCAACGGACTCCATTCGAAGATTTCGCTATGATCTTCGATATCTTGGATCCAACGTGACACCGGGTAGCAATTATCGGTACCAGTAAACTTCGGTATGAGCTCTTCGGAGTATTGCAAATTACCCTGGCGTTGAGGTGTTACTCCCGTAATCTCAGCTTTGTCAGCAACTTCCCTATCTTTCGGCATCTTAAAATTCCTTCCTTGCCACCACGCGACCACGTGTCGTGCTAAGTCGTCGTAGAGAATTTCGCCTCTTAACGTCTTTTCGTTCCGTCTTTCTTCGAATCCCGGACGAGCCCCCAAATTTGTGGTTTCGTGGTGGGCAGAATAAAAGATTTTTCGCACTCACTAATTTATTAACTCTTTAAATTTTTCTTATATCCTTTGTAAACGTCTAGTCTTGCCGTCTTTCTACTCAAAAACCTTCCCTCTCATACATCCATCTCATTCTATCAAATCAGTCGTTCATGCATCTCAATCTTATAATCTTATTCATCTAACATTCTTTTATCATTCGAAAACCACAGACCTACATATATATCCTTTTATATTTTTTTTTATTGGATAAAGTGATGAAAAGAGCAAAACGTTACCTGATGATAAGTGCAACGTCTGCCCAAATGCAGTGCCACCCAGAAAATTTCTGTGTGACACTACACTGTACCCATCACCCTGAGACATAGGTTCTTAAGTCTCATATGCCCAGAGATTACGCTAGCTCACAGTGCCCTTCAAACCGAAACACAGTAATGTTTGCACACTACTGCTTCACGGTAGAATAACTGGCCCTGGGGTGGTACCTACCTAGACGGACTCATACTGCATAGAAATCCTACCACCAGTCGATATATAACTATTATATAACTTTCCTAGTCAAGGCAGCGTAACAATTTTATGAATAAATTATCGACAGTAAAGAAACTTACTATAACTGTATTTCTTACATAGCGTCGACTTAAATTATTCTTAATTTATGAGATCGAATCGGAAACTTACGTGATGTAAATAAAAAAGTTCCAACATGAGTGCAGTTTTCCAATTCTATTTCATTTAAAAGACAGTGACGTAGAGCAGGGCTTTCAAATCAGCGTTCTCGGTTGAAGATTCGAGAGCAATCTGTTAGATTGGTTCATTAAGGCCTCCATTAGTGGAGTAATGAGTCGCGATGCATACCGAGTGCAGGTTAGACGGGCGGGGCGACAGCCGTTGGTGAAAGTTTTCTCTTAAAACGAAACGTTTCCTACGACGCCAATTATATTAATTAGCTACAAAAATTTGTTACGTAAAAAAATAATTAAAATGTTTAGCTATTTACTTACTTCGTATATCGTATGTTATGCCAGTAACAGGCATTTTTATTTATTTATTTAGAGTGAGTTAATAATATTATGTACACTGTTACAAAGCATTAGACGAAAACGATATTGAGACTACCTTAGTGCCAATACAACGTAAAATTTGACGACCGCGTGGCCTAGTGGTCAGAGTTACTGTCTTCTACGCCGCGGAACCTGGGTTCGAATACAAGCCGAAGCCAACAAATTTATGTCTGTAACCGCAAAGTATGTGATGCATCGTTTTTTTTAAAAAAAATATTTTTTTCATAACGCAAAGCCAAAAGTTAATAATATAAAATTTAAGAAGTGTGTCAGGCCCCTGAACTATCGCGGTTCGGCGGTCGCTAAATGTGTTAAACCTAAAGGATTTTGGCAACCTCGCGAGAACAGAAAAGTTTACATACATACATAAGATCACGACTGTATCCCATAAGGGGTAGTTAGAGACTGGGCACTTACTGCAAAAACAGATGGCTGCCACAATCCACGTTTCACCAAAACAATATAATGCACTTGGTGTGATAGGTGGTGAGCCCATCGCCACCATGCGCTGTTGGGTGCACAGTGCAGTTTAATTCCTTACTCGCCTTTTACGAGATCCATTGGATGAGATGGAGTGGTAGTATTCTTTTAACGAGCCGCCACCACACGGCTAACACGAGTAACACGCAAGGTTATGGAATATACAAATGTCAAGCATTTGATTCCAATCACATGAATAAGTCAAGTTTCACAAAAACCTTGTTTGTATGTTCTAACTTTTGGTATTATCATTAAAGAGTGGATTCCAGTTAATGTAATAGTCAGTTTTGCAAGTTACGGCAATTTTAGTGTAATCATAGAAAATAATTGTGCTCTTAAAGTAAGGTCTTTTAAAATTAAATTCAGAAACAAATTTTAATTAGGGCTGATAAAATATTCTTTAGTTGTTCACGTAGTAATTAACGGAATGTTAGTATATAATTATGATAACAATATATCTAATTTTTAATTAGAGAATGTTATTTTACTTTTTAGTGTATTTTTAACTTTCATTAAAGAAGAAAAGATTTTAATTCTATGCTACAGTTCACAATAATACAATGGCAAACATTTGATTCCAATCATATGAAGTGCATAAGTCCCGTTACTAAGTGTAGGTACTGTATGTAATGATGTTTTCCCAAGTCAATTGAATAAGTCAAGTTTCACAAAAACCTTTTTTGTATGTTCTAACTTTTGATATTATCATCAAAGAGTGGATTCCAGTTAATATAACAGACAGTTTATGAAGTTCAGGCAGCTTTAGTGTATAGAAAAAAATTGTGCTCTTAAAGAAAGGCCTTGAAAAGTTAAATACAGAAACACATTTTAATTCGGACTGATAAAATATTATTTAGTTGTTCACGTAGTAATTAACGGAATGTTAGTATATAATTATGATAATAATATATTTAATTTTTAATTAGAGAACGTTATTTTATTAGTGTATTTTTAACTTTCATAAAAGATTTAAAGATTTTTATTTTGTGCTAGAGTTTTGTTGTTTTGTCAAAATTGGAATGGATCATATTGTCATCGTCCTTGGACATGTTGACGGACGTTCTTTGGTCGGGTTGTGTGTTGGACGACGCCCACTTGTCTGGCACGTTTAGAACGCTCGTTTATGTATGGCATGACGTTTAAGACGAAAATTAGCTGCAGCTTGGAGGATTTCGGTTGTGAATGCAGGTTGGTGCTGTCCATTAGGTTAACAGGAGACGCGGGTTGCGGCGGTATCACGTACGAGCCTTTGTAGTTACAAAACAGTACCTACCTACTTTTGCTTTGGTCGAAAAATGAAAACCTAGTAATAGTGCATTGTTACACAGTTTGAGGTGATCGTTTTAATAAAGTTTAAGGCGCTCGCCTCAAATTTCGTAGTATTAATCTCAGCCTGAGTTAGATTTCCGGTGCCGACACCTCCAAAATTATGTTGCAATTTTAAGCGCTGATTTACCACGTGCTCAGCGGTGAAGGAAAACATCGAGAGGAAACAAGCATGTCTGAGAAATTTAAAAAAATCGATTACATGTTTCATCCGCCAACCCACGTTGGAGCAGCGTTACGGATTCATCCCGGCTCTAAAAACCTGCGCCTGTGCTCAGCAGTGGGACATTTATAGGCTGTTACTTTACTTACAAAATAATTAATCCTACTGGTAGTAGGATTCCTATGCAAAAATCCAACATTTGTACAAAAACACAAAGTTGTTGGTGATCCAGTCTGGTCGTGTTGTGATCGTCCTTTTGTCTGTGACACTGCATCCTAGCCTACCTCCGATCTTATCGCTTGAGCGTTACATAGGGCTCGGGTAGGTTGGGACGAGTGCTCCCTGTGTTTGCGCGTACACTTGTGGCACTATACTATCTACTGTGCAGTTGATAACTTCCAACAGTATTCGGCAGTTGTCGCCGTGGTTTCTAAATTCGGCCGTTCCGTGCAGGAGTCCGTCTAGGTACCATCACAATCAGTTATTCTGCTGTCAAACAGTAGTGTGCAAATATTACTGTGTTTTGGTTTTTTAATTACTTTTTGGGTCACGACGTAAACTTAATATATTGAATACTAGGCGAGCCCCGCTTTTTCAACCGTGTCAAATAAGCTGACCACATGATTGCGCCACACGGCATGGTGCCTTATGACCTGAACATTCACTGTTCGGCCCTTTTCGGTAACGTTCTGTTCTCTGATGTAGCATGAAATTTAATAGCCTAATCTTCCCTAATTAACCGGACATGCAAAACAATTTTTACTGGTGGTAGGATTCCTATGCAGGAATCCATCTAGGTAGGTACTACCCCAGGGCCAGTTAGTCTGCCGTGAAGCAGTAGTGTGCAAACATTACTGTGTTTCGGTTTGAAGGGTGAACTTACCATCATGTGAACGTTTTGCTCGTTCCGTCACTTTTATGAAATAAAAAAAAAAATATCAGATCGGATAAGTATATTTTTTTTATTGGATAAAGTGACACAACAAAAAGTCAGAAACAAAAATTTAAAAAAAGCGTGTTTGACTTTTGGTATCTTGCAAATTATTGTATTAGATTAGTAAATAATCTTTATTGCATACAAACACTTCGATTTTATTCAATTTTTTTATTATGGGAAATAGAAAAAAATATTTACTGAAGAGTACAGTTAATTGGTGGAAAATATGGTTAGTTTTGTAGTGTATATACGAAGGAAGCCCGGCGAGTGAGTGCGTCTGGAATCTCGAATAATGAGAAGCCTTAACCGGCGTTCATTCATGGCATTACGACAAAGGTGAGGGAGGCGGGTCCTAATTAACTGGTAAACTTTGATGAGAGCCCTCACGCCGCTAATTAAAGTGCCCGCGGAAGGGGCTCGGACGCTTCCCCCCTGCACATGTCACTGCATATTTGTTGCAGACGGTCAGGCGGTTAAACGAAATTTTGCGTACCGTTTTGATGAGTCTTTTATCTAGGTTTAAAAATACATTTAGATTTATTTTAACCGACTTCAAAAAAGGCAGAGGTGCTATGTTCGTCTGTATATATATTCGCTGATATTTTCGTCAATTGCGGACCAATTTTCTCTGCTCGACTTGACAGTGGTTTAGCGATTAGTTCAGCGCTGCCGGTCGCGGTTTCGATTCCCACACGTGACAAATGGTTGTTTGGCTTTGTTCTGTGTCCGAGTACCTACTTGTACATTGTATCTAAGAAATATTAGTACATTTTTTTTATTTTTGAGCATTCTTCCTTTTAAATCCTACTATAGAATCTAATTTGTATTTCAATTCGACTAAGAGTCAACGAAACTACAGAGTAAGGGCTCTCTCTAGCGTAGCAACATGTGCGATTTTTTTTAAATTGAAAAAGTGACGAGAATAGCTAAACGTCCACCTGATGGTAAGTGCAACATCTGCTCATAACAAACCCTGTGACACACACAATTACGTGTGGCAACACACTGCGTCTGTCATCCTGAGATGCCAGTGATCAGTTCAATATAGTCTACAAAAGGTTATTTTGAGTCTAACGATTTCATATATACGAGTATCTTGAATTTCAATACGTCATGTATAAAAAAAATCACCCAACGTTCTATTGTGATTGTGTTATACAGACATTAATTCACGTGCACAGCACAACCAGATCCGAAAACCAATAATTAGTATTTTTGCACAAAATTTGACTCCGGCTGGTATTCGAACCTAGAACCCGCGGCGTAGAAGTCAGGTACTCTGACTACTAGGCCACGCGGCCGTCATAGTGTTGTGTTGTCACTTTGCGCTAGTATTCAGGCTACAGACAGCCTATAGTTTTAATTTTATCTCCTTTTAGCAAGTTTTAGTATAGCAGTAAAAATAAAAAAAAACAGATATTGTTTCTTTTTACAGGAGGTAAAGTTTATTTTTAAAGAAAACGCGTTGAATCGGGACCTTGCATACTTCGCGCACAAGTATCAATGCGAACACGGCAATCCTTTTAGTAAGCGTTAAAAACTATAGAGGAAGTCAATTCGCGGAGCGCGGCGACACCTGGCCTGCGGGCCACGCTAAACGTATTGTCGTGTACCGTCCCCGCTGCGGTCTCCGCCAAACCCCAACTACTTAATTGGAACCCGTCATACAGTTCCAATACACGGCAACCCTTTTGATCGAGCCTAATCTGAGGCATATAGGTGATGATTCCATCCAACATCACTGACTGTTTACTGATCCGTCTAAATTGAACTTGACGTAAGTTAAGTCTGCATTTCATTAACGTTATTAAATCGTTAAGACTTACTACATCTTATTAAAATTTCAAACTGTACCATGTAAAATATGTGTAGTAATTCTTAAAATGTCTGGAAAAGTTGAGTTGAATTAATTCAAATCACTGTAAGTAGGTAATAAAGGGCTACGCTGGCGTCGCAACATCTACTGGGAGTCCAAAGAATATGCCAAAATGTCTCAAGTTTCTCCAAGCAATCAAGGCTTAATACCGTAGTGGAGTTTCAAGTTGGAAAATTATAGCGTTGGTGGGGGGAAGCGGGGCGGACGTCCGCCGCGTGTCATCTCGTAACATCAAAAATGCATTTAAATTCCGCGCAATAAAAAACAGCGGCTTGAAGTTTCACTGCGGCCAAGGGATTGAAGACGCCTGCCTCCAACCCGTGCGCAACACACTTTGCAATATAAAATATGTAGTTCCCATTTCTGTTCGTTCTCTTTACAATCTGCGACCCATTTCTTAATAAAAATCCGCTATAAAAATACGTGTCGCCGTATAAATAACGAAAGCACCGGGGAGTTCTTCCAAGGTACCGAGCAGCGCGCTTTGTTAGCAAGGCAATTGGCTCATTGTATCGAGGACTCTCAACAGGTTCGCCTTTACTTACAGCGTTATTTAGTTTTAATAGCATGTAGTATTAAGTTAGGTATTAAATTTAAAAGATTGTAGAATAAAAATACATCTCTAATTTTAGTATTTTTTTTATATTATTCGTTATGTCATTAGAGCTTAGGATGCAGTTTTAAATGCATTTTTGCAACACGATTAATGCGGGATAACGAACAATTATTATTTCAAAGATTGTCGACTTTATCCTTTCAAAACGGAAACTGTTTTAATTTAATCGCCCAAAGCCTGTACAATTATGCTTTAATCACTTTAATTTTCATTACGTTAAACGCTTTTAATTGTTATAGTTCGTTTAAAAATTAATTAATGCCGCCATAAGCTTCTCCTGTCCCGACCAACTGTATGTAAAGCGACAAATTAACAGAAAATTAAAGCGGGCACCGCAAACCGCGAATGTCATTTTGCCATAGTTTGTCCAATTTATCAGCGCCGAGAGTCGTTCGAAAATAATCGTAATCGAAGCGAGCACTGCGCCGAACAATATGGGCCGATGTCGGCCTCTCTAATTGGCCCTTACCTGGAGCGCACTCGAGAATGATAAAGCCCCCATTAGCCGCCCTATTATTTACCTACTCGTCATTAGCGTAGACTTCATTAGGATAACGAGATAACGGAGCCGAGACTTGAGTAGGGAGTCCATGCAGCATATTTGGCGTTTTTGAATCGAAATCAAGAAAATTTTGACGAGCAATCAGGCGACCGTGGATAAAGAATGAGCTAATTATTTCGGAGTACCTCTCTATTGGTATTATTCGAGAAATGAAACGAGAGAATTGCATAAGTGGGTAATAATGCGCGGAAAGGCAATAGACCACCGGGGCGGAGTATTATACAGAATCATTAAGATCGATATCGGATATCGAGTAATAGGAAAAATATGGATGTTGCAGTGCTCTCAGTGCTTGAACAAAAAACACGCCGAATTTATTGTTAATTATAAAACTCCGGCGTCGAACATTAACGCGGAGATGCAACGGCGCGATAGCCGCGCGCCTATTTATTTATTATTTAGATATCGGCCGGTGCGGTCACGACTCCATATTGTTTCGCTGTAATGGCATTAATGACCTCGGTTTAAAGTTGAAGTGTTAATTTGATTTAAAATTATGCTCGCGATTACGATCTTCACGTGCAAGTTTCGCCCTAAGCTTTAATTATGGCGCTGATCCCTGATGGAGCGAGCGTGATACGGCTATTTCAGCTTTTATAATATTACCTATAAACCTCCTTTGCGGTTAATTTGATTTTAACAAGTGCTGCAATGCGGTAATACAGGATTTAACATTATTTTATAAAAAATATTTACATACGTAAGTGTCGTGGAACCATCTCGTCCCGTTAGTATTTTATAAATCGATTAAAGGAATAAATAACCCAAAAACCAGACGTTGGGTTATAGCGCCCTTTAGTTCAAACAACCATACTGCAGTTGCCAAACCGCTTGCCAAACGTGGCAACTATTGCAATTTCCTTTAATTCGTTTTTCTTTCTGATAATAACGTTAAACCGATCGGACACTTCATTTAGTTTTTAATATTCAAATGTATTATTAATTTCATTTCTTGTCATTTCATTTCTGAGATCGAGCATAATTTGCAGCAAGATAAGTGTTAATCCTAGATTTTGTAAAACTATTCTAATATTGACGTTCGATAGCGAAGTAGAAAGAAGAAGCATTTACTTCAAATGTTTCTATTATCGGTTATATAAATATACCTTTATATCGATAAAGTTACGAGATAAGATCGGAGAATGCCTCAGATATAATGTTGCAGACATGGGTAACATCCTAGCGTAAGTCACATGAACAAAATGCAATGTTATTTTGAGCCGACGTGACATTATACGTGGTTCACTTAAAATACTTTGTTGACAATGTGACAATACAGTCATTTGTGCACAAAGAAATTTTATTTATCTTGAATTTGGAGAAATATTATTCATGCAATTATTGATGTAATTGTAATTATAAAATGTGTTTAAATGAAACCAGCCTATTTACACAACAACTGTGGAATACACAAAAAAGGTCATCAGACAGCACATATATAAATATATTAAATAAATTAAAACAAGGAAAGGCTTTTAAAGTCTACGCGTGATAAGCGAAAGTAAAAAATATGGCATCTCTTTCAAAAGATAAGAAAATAAATGTTGTTTTACTGCTGGTCACAAAATACCAATCAGAGAAATTCATAAACGTACGTAAACTTAAAATGTGTAATCGTCGTAGTCCTGCTACGGAAATGAAACGCTGAGTAGATTATAAAATTCAATAGCTTGAATTTCCTTATTAAGCAATTGTACGTCAACTAGTGATTACCTCACATCTCACGATTTATTTATATTAAGACAGATGTATGTAACATTTGGTACAAAAATATACACATGTTATATTCGAGACGAAAAGGTCCATGAGTCACCAGTGGCAAGAGATCAACAATGTCAGTGATTCTGTAAAATCATAAATTGTACCTATATAGCAGAAAAACAAAAGCGTGACTCGCGTCACTGTGAATATTTTAAACTATTAATTTTGGTGTATGATTCCTTTTTGAACTATTGACAACCTAAATTAGTATTTTGGATTTTTTTTAAATCCTTACTTAACATTATTAAAAGCACCATTCATCATCATGCTTAGTCGTACTGATAGACACAGAAACTGCATCCTATGCTCTCCGAGTCCTCCCAGACATTACTAAGCAGAGAAATAATTAAACTACACATTTGGATTTCGTAAAAAAATCTGACATTAATACATTTTTCAACATGAAAACGAGTACGCATATATTTTATGTTAAAAACTTGAGTTAACAAGGTCCGGATTCACAATCGACGGGTGCTAGTTGGAACCGAGCTCGCTGCGACTGAGTTACGAGCGCATGTCGTAAACGTCACATTAATTAGCATTCCCACTAATGAGGAGTTATGGCGGTCTAATGAGAGGAGTCTCACCAAACGTATTTATTAACGGCCGGTGTATCGGCAATCCGCTTTCTCTGGGCAGCACTGACGCTCGAAAATGTCAGGGATGTGATTTATCAGTATTTATTTGGATTAAAGTTGTTTTTAATCTGTTTAACATATGTTTTATTTTATGGCAAACACTAAAATGATGTTTTCTGTAAGCCAAAGCCAAGCTATTGTCGTGATATCGTGATCCAGGCGGTTCAGTATTGTCGGACATTAAGTACTATGACTACCATTACGTAAATAACTATATAATGTAATACATAAATTAATTTATTATTTAATACCAAAATATGGACTGCTGACTAAGAAGTGACTTTCGTTACATTCTTAAGATTCATAAGGACCCTGTATTTAAGAAAAGAAAACCAATTTTAAAAATATTTCCACAAAATTAAACACACCGTTTCAAAACCAATGTTAGTAATTATTATGGATAATTACAAGTAATATTATAAACGGGAAAGAACTCTCTTTGTCCCAGCCTCTGTTTTCACCGTTACTGCGATCTTGGCAAATCTGCACAGAGACAAATTGCATCCTGGAGACGGACATAGGATATATAGAAATTTTAACCCAGAAAATCAAAGAGTTCGTACTGAATATTCGAACATTAAAATAACTAACCACAATCGATTACAATTGGTACAAGTAATGCATAAATTCAAATTGAGTACAAAGCGAAGTAACAATTTTTTCCATTTTTGTGGATTGGCCAACTCCAGCAGTTGCTGTGCCAGGTAAGGAGCCGGGCGCACGCTTCAAAAAAACTTATAATTCGAATGTGTTATGGGCAGGACTTGGTCTCACCATCGGGTAAACATTTGTTCATCTCGTTGCTGTCTCCTTTAAAATTAAGATAATTAATGTACCACGTGCTTAGCGGTAAGTGCGGCGGTCAGTCTTAGAAATATTTTTTAAAGACACTTGAAATTCACCTGCTTTGGAGCAGCGTGGAGTGACTGCCTGACGACAAAAATTGAACACTGAAAAAATTAATTTCCTCTCAAATCAGTCGTTCAGCATAAAAATGTTAAAGCACAAAAAGAAAGATGTTTTAACTCATTCTAAATATTCCAAAGTTCGATTCAATGTTACACAAAACCGCGGGAAAGAACAAAGCGCGTTACCGTTACAATGGAGGGCGCAAAAAGACGTTAATAATATTCGTCAAAGCACTCTGGTTACATTAAATCAATTTGCCCTTCCCGCGCGGTAAGTAGCGAACGGTGTAATTGATAAGTTGAAACCCTTGTAGCGAGATGGCTAGAGTTTGGCACTGTCGGCGTTCGGGACGCGTTCGTTGTGAGCGAGTATCTTCCCTTGCACAGGACTACCCTGTCTACTATTGTGTTCCTTCGCTATGTACTTCAACTAACGTTACTTTGCTTGAGTGTTATGGATATAAATAATGATTTATATTAGTTTTTTCATATTACTTCATCTCTTGGTTTTTTTTGGATTTCATATAATTTATTACACATTACTTTGGTGTGCTGGCGGTATTAGAGATTTTGTAACCCCATTTCCGTGAGTATCGTAAAAGTCGACTAAACTAAATGACAGGAAAATCGCGTGGTCTCCTTATGGTGGCGGAACAGTCTTTTCCATATTGTCAGATCTTGATTATCCAGACCCGTGACGGTCAGCAGCGTCAAAATCTCTGATAGTGCGATCGCCGATTCGCTTGCCAACACTTCCCAACTTGGAAGAGGACTATGTCCAGCTGGACTTTTTACAGGTGGTTTAAGAAGAAATTTTACTAAGGTCTTTTCTAGCCGTAGCAGCTTACGAGGTGCTCACCTGAAATTTTTAAGTACCCGAGTGACATAAGTTCGATCCCCGGAGCCAGCACCTCTAAAATTGTCCTGCAATTTTAAGAGCTGCTTCACCAGGTACCCTGCGGTGAAGGAAAACATTGTGAAGTTTTCCTCATGATGTTTTCCTTCACCGCATGTGTTAAGAATAAAAATATTTCGAATGCAGCGTGGCGGACTCTTACCGGCTCCAAAACCTTCTTAGAAATCAGAGGAGGCCTGTACTCAGCAGTGAGACATTATAGGTTGTGTTCTTTTTTTAATGTAGTAAGCTTGATGATCATAAACATTTCATCCGATGGTATGTGGTTCTCAAATACTTACAAAAATCCTCTATGGCAAATCAAGACCTAGAATAGACACCCCTGTGACTATGATGGAATGCGTGGACTCCGGTTCTCGTCGCTCACGTTTCGAAACGCGTCACATCTCACTAACCATATTAATAGCTTATTATAACCTACGATATTGGTTGTACAGACGAACGCGTTGCCTAGTTGTCAGAGAACTTGACTATTGCGACGCTGGTCCTTGGTTCGATCCCCAGCCGGAGCCAAAGTTTGCGCAAAATCACAAATTGTTGGTTTCCGGGTCTGGCGTTACTTTCGCGTACACTTGTGGCACTATAATATATACACGAGATATCCTCCACCACTACAACTACTATGCTCATCGGCTGTCTGACGCACAGTCAATATCACTTGATAATGGCACGTTTTGAGGCGAAACACGTGTCGTGTTCTCGACTACAGTGGTGTGAATTGCCTAGTGGTAGTGTTATAGTGGTGGAGGGTATCTGGTGGCGGTTCCCGGTGACGGTGTTAGTTTGCTGGTGCAAGATATTGTGTGCCGGGCGGTGCTCTTCCAAAACTAGGTAAGCTTTCCTTCATTGTAATGGATTTCCGCAAATTACCACCTGCCTCTATTAATTACCTAAACATGATTTACCTATAGATTATCGCGTTACGAACATATTTTTTTTATTTATTGCAAATTTTAAAAGTGCAAAGTCTACCATTAACTGTTGCAGTGTCACCAAGGCAATTTTATTGCAAAGTTCTGTGCGGCACAGCACTGCGCTCGTCTTCTTGAGGCATCGAATCTTCTCATATGCCCTGTAAATACCTTAGCTACGAATACAGTGCCCTTCAAATCGAAACACTGGTATGTTTGAACACCACTGTTTCAACGTTTGGCAAGTTCCAACGCAGAATAACTGGTAGTGAGTGAACCTACGGATTTTCTACCGCCAGTGTATAGTGATTAGATAGTACATATATAATACATACAGTCACGCCTTTTTCCCATATAACACGTAGACAGAGACCACACATGGAGCCCAGTTTTCGCCACTGTGAGAAACGAGTCGTGGCATGTGGCTAAACACGTCGCCGCTATTTGGGTACGAGTCTAAAAGAAATCTTACACCACATTGCGTTCCCAAGACCAATATAGTGACAGAATTGCATATTATAGTGTTATTCAGCACGAATAAAGACTGTTCGTATAATACCTTAGATGCCTCTTAAGACACCTCGGTAGGATAGACTGCCGGAAACCTATCTAATAGTACAACAATTAAAAACCATAAATTATAAATATTGAAGTGAAAATTCTTTGGGCGCAATAAAAGTAAAATTTCTATATCGAATTTCAGTGCAACTTTCCTGTTATTCTTAATTAATATTTATCGATTAATCAATAATTATTTATATACTGTGCTGTTATTTTACAGTGAGTAATATTTTTCATAATGATTTCTTATACACGAACTAATTTTATGAATTACATCGCGATTAATGCTTAACTTTTTAAAAACAAACGTCTGCCACGGGCACTGACCATGGGTGCTTTACAGCATCATGGTTTCGGGAGGACTGACTGAAGTGTCAGACGTCCTGATGCCATGGTTAATCCCGGGTACCGTAAGCTTTTAATTAATAATTTTATGTCCGATTTTAACTATATTTTATTAGTCGTAATATTTCTGTTAATTCGTGTTTATTTATTTTTATTTTAATCAAGTTTCATTTGTTTCACGTGTACTGAGTTGCAAGCGCTCTTAAGTTTATATGTCGATAAATACTCATCAGTTTAAATAAAAAAAAGAAATGTAATCAACGCACATATTTAATTTTGCTGCTCACTAAAAGTGAAAGCTCGACGTACGGCCGAACAAACCGGCCGGAATGCACCCGGTTATGGTTCATTGATTATTTTCTTCATTGCCACTGAGTGCGGGTCCAATTCAACAAGTCGCACGTGTTTTCATTGCTCAATTTTAATTTCGCCTAATAGAATCTATACGAATAAATAAAATTTAAGTGTCTGTTTGTAATATCAAAACAGCTTTTTACTCAATCCTTATAAAAGTATGTACGGTGCTTATAAGAAAAAAACAATTTTTGTCTGTTCGTCTGTCTGACTGACTCTTTGTTCCGGCCAATCTCCGAAACGACTGGATCGATTTTGACGGGACTTTCACTGAAAGATAGCTGATATTATAGCGGATAACTCGCGCTACTTTAATTTTAGTAAATGCGGAACCCTAAATACTTAGGGTTCCGCGCAAAAAAAAAACTACAAAATCCGATTCAAATAGGGAAGTACGAGTATAATATGTATATCATCCATCGGGGTTGAAACCGCGGGGCACAGCTACTAATTAATAAAAAAAAGTATAACAAAGCAGTTTAATTAACTTTGAATGCAGCTCAGCTTATCGAATTTGTTTCCTTCATTTCTTAAGGATTTTCGGAATGTAATATTTTATGTTAGAGAATGATGACTACACAAATGATACGACCGCGTGGCTTAGTGGTCAGAGTACCTGACTTCCAGGACGCGGATATTGATTTGCAAAAATACAAATTGTCGTTTTAGTTGTCTTGGAATCTTAGAATCCCTGTATTTCTGACACATGAGCGTTACACCGGACGCGGGCAGGGTAGGACGACCGAGTACGTACTGTTGTCTGCGCTTACACTTGTGGTGCAGACACAGCGCAGTGGATATCTTACGTCGGTACTCGGTATTTGGAAGTAGGAAGACCGGGATATGATGGATGCATTCTCAATATAAGCATAAAGTAGTGGCATAATGGTTATAATTTTCGTATAGTGACAAGTGGTACAAATATTACAAAAAGCAGACAACCTATAACTTCAGTTAAAATATTGCATCAAACACACCGAGTTTAAAAGTTTTATTTCACTACCCACAATGTAACCTCGTTAATGAGATATTAATTCACATGAATTAAATAAATTTGTACAATTATATTAAGCAGGAAATACGAATCAGAAATAATGAGAAGAATAATTAACGTCGGTTGAAAAAAAAGTGAGAAATCGAATAAAAATGAAACAAAAATAAGGTTTCAGTGAGATATAAAAATACGCCTATAAAATAATTTTATGCTAGTGGGTATATAGCTTAGTTATTAAGTTGATTGAAGTAAGGTGAAAACGTGAGAGAATAGGCAAAAAAGTCCATTATTACTTTTCCATTAACGCGGCACTTGCGGTGTTTCGTGTAATTTCATTATTTTTTCAATATTTAATCTGTGTAACGACTCCGTCGCTCAGATATGTACCGTATGAAAGGGAGGATCATAAAGGAGTGCACCGGAACAGATCGCACGACAATATCCTAATTCACTCGCGCGAATGTAATCCATTAGTGTTCCCTTCTCTGCCCTCCTCGGGGCACTCCCATCCCCTTCCCCCGCCTCAACCCCGAAACCGTCTGTCATTCATAAACCTCCATATCATTTGTATTGGCACATGTTTCATATGACTAATGGACGTGGGCACATTAAATACGACATCTGCTTATTGCAATTTACAATATTATATTGAAATAAAAATCAATGCTATTCGAACACGTCGGCGCGACGTGTTTGTAAATCAATTGTGCAAAGAAATTTTTGAATAATTTTAATTTCCATCTGTTAATTAATTTCTACGAGGCAGCTGTATAATAACATCTCTTTAATTATGGACTCGCCACAGTTTCCACTTGGCGTCCTAGTTTTAATGGCCGTGCAATAAAATTATACAAAATTGTGTTTTTCCCTTGTTAATATTAGCTCTCTAATGATTACAGTTTTGTGAATTAATGATATATCATTTTATTTTTAAATTTTAAAGAAGTTTTAAGGGGACAAATTCAACCTATATTAAACATTATTTGACTAATATCTAAACTTTTTTTTGTAAAGTTTCACATTATTTAATTAACAACCACAAGATATTTACAATAATTACGACACAATAACTAATATATCATTTTACTACTTATAAAATAGTCTTTACTTACTTCTAGCCCTCAGTAGTCAAATAAATCGTGCCCGTTTTCACTATACCATTATAAATATAAGTTGTTAATATTGAAACATTAATCAACTTAACAGTACATATAGATAAAGTCGTATATTTTATTTAACGTTTCGTTCGTCTATATTTGCTCTTCCCTGAGCTTTAATACACTTACGTATCTACACAGACACACCAGTAGATAACGTTTTCAGAAAAATTAAAGAAAGTAATCAGCGGAATTACGTCGGCTACTAAAATATGTATTCGTCATAAAAGTATGCGCCGACTTCTGTCGAGAATAAATATTCATTATGACGGATCGCCTAGCGTTTTAGCGGGATTAAATGCTATTAACCTACGCGTCGCGATGCTCTCAGCTAAATCAATCAACTACGTACAGTATCTGTTGTCGTAATGTAGCGGTATAAAGGATAATGTCAGACTCCACTTTATACCTTTGTGGTTTGCTTGTATGACGAAGCCGAGATGTTATTAAAAAAATTCAGTGTAGTTATTTGGTTAATGCGTCGTTAATGCTTTAAGTGAACAAAACGATTTTTAATATCTTTAATGTAATTCACATGAAAGTCAAAATTTTATATTTCGTATAAGATGCATTATTTGATTTATTTATGGAAATAAATTTACTGTTATCAATATTAGAGATTGTAAGTGCATCCGTGACAACGAGTGCATCATGCATGCAGTGTGGAATGAGCGGAATCTCAGAGCCCGGTGTCTTATGAAATCATCTTAAATATAGAAGAAACGTAATGGTTCTTCCATATTATAGTTTTTTATTTGTTATTAGCTTTGCGGACTATACGTCACAGAAGATTTCTTTTACACCGGTAATAGACGTGAAATAAAAAAAATTGCACTATGCTATGTAATAAAAAACTGAAGACAAAGAACAGCGTAAGAAAATTAGGTCTGTGTAATCAGTACCGGGACGCGTCTTCGTTGCCGCTTCGCTCAATATGTATGAGCCGTTGTAAACATCGGTTGGGGCGAGCTTCATCCGCCTGAGAGCTCTCATTCGCCGCTAATTAATTACTCAACTGAGTTTCAATTAAATTAACCCGAGATCGGGCCATCGGCACGCAATGAATCGACGCCGACCACGATTAAGATCATTAATGTCGATCAATTTTCCTCGTTAGCGATCAATAAAGTTATTAAACGTGAGCACGGAAGCCTCTATACCAGCGCGCGCTGGCACGTCATTATTTTTACACTAAGCGACGTAATTGCAACAAATAGTTCAAACGTATTTGAAGTATCGTCCACTTAATTGGCTGTCTACGGACAGAAATCTTTTACGAGTAGATACCATTTCTTTTTTTTTTCAAATATTCGCTGAATTGTTTAAGTTTTTGATGAGAAATGGAAGTAAATGTTATTCACGATCGCGATAATTCGATATGAAACTAATCTTTCAAATGTTATAATTGATTGAACATCAAATATTAGCAGATGAGCAGTTTTGGGTACTATCCGAAAGAGACTAAGTATGCCCAAGTCAGGTTTATTCCATAACAATTTATTTCGGACACGAGTTTAAAAATAATTCAACGTGGCATACTAACAAAATTGGCCACTAGAAACTAGATGAACCGATTTAAAACTCAGCCCTTAGCGGGAAGGGGACGTTTTAATTACGGCGTTTAAGTAAAAGCGGCGCTGCGCCTAGCTAGCTGCATTACACAGATTCAGCCACCAAAAGCCTTCCACTTAGCTAATGAAACATGTTCGTGCATAGTGTTTTAAGCGTCGTCGCAGCCGTGAGGCCCGCCGAGCATTGTGAGCAGAACCGAGCGTGCACGAGTGGATTCGGCGGACTCGCCTCCGCAAATCCTCATTTACTTGCATTATTTTAATGGAGCTATTGTGGGCGGATGTCCTTTGTCGTGTGCAGAAGCGGATCCGGCGCACCGGGCTGTGGGAAATGTGCCGGTGCACAAGTGCATCAACCGCTGCCCTGGATTGGACGGTCGATTCGAAATTAAATGGCAGAAAGCTCCGTTTCAATTTGGAGAATTTGAATAGCGCTCCCGATGTCAGAGTCACGATTAAAGAAAACGAGGTTTATTGTAGTCGTGACGTCTATAGAATGACACGACCGGTAAGCGACGTATCCATTAAACTAATTAACTGGGGCGAAGTCGTTCCGGGAGCACGCGGCGTCCGCAGAGAAATCCCTCGGACCTCTAATAACTGGCTTCCCTAATAAGCTAAGAGGTTGTCTTACTTGTATAAAAATGCAATCGCCGGAGCGGAGGCCGGCGACGTCGTTCAAACTTTTCAAATTTTCTGCTCGCGCCACGGTATTAATTTTAAATGGGATACGGACACATAAATTGTACCCACATGCTGGCAATTTACGCTAATTAAAGTTTTTATCCTTTGATATATTTTGTAGCATTTAAATAGATAAACACTATACGAAGGTTACTTCTAATGGTTTTTATTTTTTCTTGCTTATATTTTATGTTTCCTGAGTTTCAGTGCTGACAGCGGTATTTGATTTATTTTGTCACCTACTCGAATGTTAACTGAGCATGTCTATAATTATATTATAATTAGGTGCGTAGGTATACTTCAAACTTTTATATCTGCATCTTGTCAAAATTCTGTAATTTATTAGTTTATAATTGATTGTCATATATTATAAAAAGTAATTAAGTCAATTCTGAGAGGGATTTGGAACCGGAGAAAGTCCGCCGCCTGGCGGACTCCACATAAAATTATTTGATTTTAGTGGTCCCGGCATCGGAAATCAAACTCAGGTCAATCAGCGCCTGGCCGCTGAGCTACCACGGTTCATATGTAATAATAAAGAAATCCTTTTGCACAATTTATTTATATTATATATAATATTTAATATATTCTGACAGTACCACACCTATAATGATTTAATTAAAGTATTATTGAGAGATAAAGATATTTCCGATCGTTGACAGGGTAATTGAACGTATGAATGATGATGGATATGACCGTGCCTTTACATTGATAACCTGCCATTTTTGCAGCATATCATTCGATCAATAGTCAACGCAACGTTTGTTAATGTCACGAACCGATTAGTTTCCAAACGTTCTTTTAGTTAAACCACCTTCGTAACGGCTAAACCAGACACGAAGTCAGTTTCAATGAATAAATTAAACACTAATTTCTTGACATACTTTATTTGAAACGGTTCACCTTGCTCGTAATTGCTGCAATATTGTTTTCATTAATACCTAGATTCTAGAATAAGTCGGTTACAGTTACTGCCTAGCGCTTTTACTTCATTTAAAAAAAGGCAATGGAAGATGTTAACGCAAAGAAACAATTTTAATGAACATTTCTATTCATATAGGTGTTTCATAATTTAATAGCAGAATAATATTATGCACCAACCGTTGTTTAATATAATATATGCGGTGACGGTCTAGTCTTTAATTAAATTCTAAATTTTCTTTTAGAAATTTTTAAAGTAACTTGGAGCTTTGTCAAGCGCGTGGCCTAGTGGTCAGAGTGCCTAACTTCCATGCCGCGGCTCCTGGGTTCGAATCTCAGCTGGAGTCAACTTTTGGGCTAAAACACGAATTGTTGATGTTCGGATATGGTTGTGTTTATTTTTAAAAAAAATCATTGAAAAAAAAGTGCCCCTCACTAGTATTATTCCTGTACCGTGAGTGCGTTTTGCAGACATAAACTTCACATACACAACACAACTAGCTAGCCCGAAAACCAAAGAATAGTGTTTTTGCATATGTGAGTTCTGGCTGGGATAAGAACCCAGGACCCGCGGCGTAGAAATCAGGCCGCGTGTGGCCTAGTGGTTAGAGTACCTAACTTAAGCTTTTAAATTTGAAATGTATGTAGGTTTGTATAACACTTACGATATACGAGGGATATAGTGTGAGTAATTTTTTTAAAGTATATAAATATATATATATAACTATGTTACGTTCACTACCCTTATCCAAGTTGGTGGATTTCAAAGATCTTTGAATACTCTCATTAACTGGACTGGGCAAAAAAATTGTAAAACTCATAGTTTGAAAGTCCAGCTCAGAAATTGTTCTGCAACTGTGCTGTTTTAAAACGGGCTCAGCGCTGACGGAAAACTTAGTGAGGAAGCCTACAGGAAACAGCTTTCTTCTCTGGGGAATAAAAATATTCCGAGTACAAGTGAAGTCCGAAAACCCGCATTGGATCAGCGTGGCGGACTCTTCCCGGCTCCCAAATCCTTTTAGAATTGAAAAGACTGTGCTCAGCAGTGGGGCATTTATAGGTTACTTTACTTTTAGTGACTGTTACAATGGAACGATATAGCATCTGGGCAATGTGACTGACAGCAATGGGTAAGCTAGGGCTAGTGCTGATGATGGATGACTGGACGGTTTTTACTTTACCACATTTTAATGATTTTTACCTCAGAATGTATGTAAATTAAATAGTTCTTATGTAACCATTTTGGTATGAGCGTGATACGATTCCTATATATTAAAACGTGAAGCGAAAACTTTGTACTCCTTTTAACCATATTGCCCGCACGGAAGAGAGTTAGATTTAGCATAGTTAAAGTTTGTATGGAGAAAAAGCGAGGGAGCTAAAAATAATTTATAATGTGTTACAAACACATTAATTTTAATAAAATAAAAGAATAATTATTTACTATCATACTGGCAATGTCAATCACATAATAGTCTGTTAGTCTGTCGTTTGTTTACGTTCATACTAACAATGTGAACACAGAGTAGAGATTGTCGCCATAGAATTTTAAAATGTTTCCAAAAAATAATTACCCAAACCTCAATAACGTTCAAACTTGAAAATTGTATGAATTGCGGTCGAATTTTGTACACACTACTAGTTCGTATTTAATCGATGAAACTATTAAACTTGTTTACTGTTGCGCTACTGCTAAAGGGCCTTGATATTTAAAATAATCCGCTGTAAATAGGGTTAGTATGTAAAAGTATAGCTGACAGAATTTTACTGTCTAAAACACAGTTTTGCTCCCGTTTAAGTATAAAAATGATTTAGCAATTTTTCTCCAACGGCTCATTCTCCAATCGACCATGTCACGGTGTTGTTATTACTAACAATGTTACTTGGAACATGTAATTAGTGTGAAAATGATTAAGGTGAGAGCAGTTGATCGTTAACAGCACGCAACGGTAGCGGGTTCGACGTCCGGCCCGCTCTCACGAAGGGCGCCAATCATTTCGGCAAAAAGAAACTGCCTCGAGTTTCGATTTGATGTGAGAGGAAATAATTATTTTGTGAGTTTTAAAAGAATTTTTCAGTAGACTATTAGTCATAATAAAAAAAATATGTTCGGTTTCACCGGTATCGCCGGTGCATTTCATCATCATCATCATTTAAACCTAACTAGTCCACTACTGAACATTGTCCTCCCCCATAGATAATCAAAAAAGTTTCTTAGTCTAATTTTGGAAGGATTTTATATTTAGGGGCCATGGTTGCCACGCTTGGTAGGTGGGTTGGCAACCCCAGTTTATTTATTCAGATGTCACAGGAAGATGCTGCTGCCCATCTATTGGTTTGCATTTTCCCTGTGTCGACTTTTACGGCACCCACGGGATGAGATCAGGTGGTAGATTCTCTGAACCCAAACGGGTAACGGGTGGCGTTTTATATACACAAATTGCATATGCACAAACATCCAGACCCGGAATATATTCTGACATATAAATAGAGAGTAATTAACAGATTTATTATATTTTATTTACAAAAACTTCGCCTCACGCTGCACTTTCTCCTGGATGTGCGTTTACATGCTTAAATTGCACACAAATAAACAACCAGACTCAAAACAAATACCTGGAGGTATACATCTTAGCCTACCTTCGATCTTATAGCACAAGCGGACGGTATTTATACACGGCACGGTGGTTAGGCCGAGTGCCTCTGTGTTTCCGCGTACATCTGTGGCACCACAATGTGCGGAGTTGTTAGCTTTCGAAAATCGGTCAGAGCGACAACACAACAGCTTTATTTCACTACTTCGTTGGTATTCTGTGTGAACGTGGTATTTCTTCAGTTGAGACTTTTTTGCGTGGCCCTGCCACGTTCGAGTTATCTGGTATGAATAATATCAACTTTCGAATGTCGTGCACCGACGACTAATCTCGCTAATCGCGTGCGGCGACTGCTCAGGGCGAATTGAATAAGATTAACAACAGATAGGCATCGATCATCAATCAAAATGTCCGGACCGGCAGAACGATTGTTACAAACTATCAAAATATTCGCATCAATTAAGACGCAACAAACATTCAAGTTTATTGCTAGCCCCATTAACGGTCTTTGATTACGTTGACAGAGTTGAAAAGCTCACCTGTCCGGTGCACTGAGTTGGAGCACCGAGATCAGAGAGGCAGGCGGCGGACCTCGCCCGCAGCCAAGCCCTTTGTGAAAAGATTCCCAAAGCGAGACCGAGGGCACTTTGATGTTGAGCCCGGCAGGTAATTTGGAAAAACGTTATTTAATTAACTTTCGACAAGTCGGTGTAATCGTGTTACAAAGCCGCCGGGCGAGCCGACCAGTCTTTGAGCCACTGGCATGGCTCCGCTCACTTGATTTTTACGCCGAACGTACGCGCAATAAAGGCGCTGTCGTTTTCAGGTGTTTCCCAATTAACATCGCGCCTTTGACCACGGTCCGCACAGGATGAAAGTCCGCGCACTGTTATTATAGTTTACTGTGTAGTTTTACTAAAGCCTCGGCTGTAATTGACCCCTTATATAACAGTGATTATAAACAATTAAAAGCCGACTCTGTAAACATATGTGTACGCTTATAGACTTATAAATGCTTGTTCATTAACGAGACCGTACAATAGTTTTATGAGTTGCCGAAATAAGTTTCAGTGTTTAAACTTTGGAATTGGTTAACAGTGCATTTTGTGAGAGCGCCGTGAGCAAATCTAGCGTCGAGAGAAGAGAAGGCGCCCGCGGCGGTCGGACGATGGTCGCCTCTACGAGATAATTAACTCTATGAACTATCCTGCTATACGGAAAGTACCGCAGTTAGAAATTTTGCTTCATAGCGGTAATAAATATTATTAACGCTTTTTGAGTAACTTGGAAAAACAACTTATGTAGGGATAACTACTTTGATGAAGTTAATAAAAATACGTCACGTGTTATGGATGTCCGGAGACGGTCTATTCCGAGCTAGAGCGTTGCGCATATAAACAAAAGCGTTCTTTGTGCAGTGCTCAATGAACAATTTATTTGCATGTCTTCACCAATTATTTGTGCTGTATTAGTGTATCTCATTGTCTAATTAAAATTGTATTATGTAAATGTAAAGATATTGAAATTATAATAAGTATGACTTGATAAGGTTGTATATACATAACCTCATAAGCTGATGCCAGAGACATCGTCCGCGTGGGAATAGGTTTTTTAAATATCCCTAGGGAACTATTTAATTTTCTGGGATAAAAAGTGTCCTATGCCCGTCTCTAAGATGCAAGTTGTCACTGTGCTAAATTTCGACAAGATCGGTTAAGCGGTCAAACCGTGAAAAGGTAACAAACAGCCAGAGGGACAGAGAGAGTTATTTTCGCATTTAGAACATTAGTATGGATTTATAATACTAGTTTAAATGTAGTTGAAAAAAATTGTTTTTTTTTTAATTAGAGGGAAGCCCAGTAGCTTGAAGATTGTTTTGCCTTCGTTACCTATCGATTTCAAATATGTACAACATACATACATACATAAGATCACGACTATCCCATAAGGGGTAGTCAGAGACTGGGCACTCACTGCAAAAGCAGATGACTGCCACAATCCACGTTTCACCAAAACAATATAATGCACTTAGTGTGATAGGTGGTGAGCCCGTCGCCACCGTGCGCTATTAGGTGTACAGTGCAGTTTTATTCCTTACTCGTCTTTTACGAGATCCATTGGATGAGATGGAGTGGTAGTATTCTTTTAACGAGCCGCCACCACACGGCACATATGTACAAAAACATATGTACAAGAACAATATTTATCCTTTTCTTTATTACATACAATGGAATCTCGCCAGTAAAATGTATACGTAAATAGAAAGTATCTTTTAGTGATAATAGGGAAACCTGTAAATGTTCAGGGGTGTCTTTTACAACGTTGTGTAAGCTATAGTCTGTGTCCATAACAAACTCCTTTTTATTTTTATTTATAAGAGATAGACAAATAGAGAGACGGGAAGAGGAGACCCCTCTCTCTTTTCCCTCTCCCTGAGTCAAATCCGCTCCTGAACACAAAGGGAAACAGGAATGGAATCATCTAAAGTTAAATGTACCTTGGCATTAACATCTTACATAGGTAAAGACAAATTCGAAAATGGTGTTATTTTTATACACCTTAATTGAACAAAACATATTTTTTTTCCGTTAAGTCATCATCATCATTTTAGCCTATCACTAGTCCACTGTTGATTTTTTTCACTCACCAATCAACTCACGTACTCTAAATAAGCTTTTTCTTTTTAAATTTTCATTCGGCAACTATTGATCCCATTCTATGTCTGCGGTATCTAATATACGTACATTAATTTCATTGTGCGGTGTATGCACGACTGCTTTTAATGGACAGGTAATCCTACCAGTGTATTTAGCGAACGCAAAACGTTCACTGGTTTTGTCGCTTTCGTCTTCATCTCACTGTTTCGTCTATGGTTCGTGAATTTTTAACTTCCTGGGAAGACGTGCTGTTGTCCTAAGCTGATTTAAAACATTATTCTCAAAGAAAAACACGTTGTAGGCGACAAAAAAATGTTTCATAAGCTTTAACTCGTACTTCAAATTATATAGGACGAGATAATGGTTTATAAATATAAGTTGTCTTCATGACACACGGAGGAAATGTTTTTTACACATTTCTTATTCTTATTCATCATTCATCATCATCATCATTTGAGCCACTGCCGAACATAGGCCACAAAATGCCATATACAATACGTATACATATACAATAGGCCAAAGATTGCCACAAAAGTTTGTAGATCTCATTTTGGAGGGAATTTTCCATATACGCTTGGCAGGCGTATAGGCAACCGCAGTTTATTTATTCAGATGTTCCAGGAAAATGCTGCTGCCCATATCCTGGCTTTTATTTTCCATCCGTCGACTTTTACGACATCCACGGGATGAGATAGGGTGGTGTGGCGGCTTAAGAAATCTATCTTAGGCCTCCACACCACGGCCGATACTTATTCAATTCTAAATAATTTGTACCATTAAGTTTTGACTTCAATATTAATAAACATTATAAGTCCTCGAAATATTTTTATTCCTAAGACATGCAGGTTTCCTCACGATGTTTCCCTGCACCGCTAACTACGTGGTAATCAATAATTTAAATAATATTAATCAATGACTGACTTATAAAATTTAATGTAATGCCGTTTAACAGCATAGCGTTTAATCATAAATGTATCATTGTTTGATAATTAGACTATACACTTAAATGACCCATACTTCGTTTTTCTGATAATAATAATATAGGTAATCGTAATACGAGTATATAGGACTAACCATGTAAAAATATTACAGTGGTGATTGGATTTCTATGCAGGAATCCGTCTAGGTAGCTGTTACCATTAGGTGAAAATTTTGAGAGCCTCGTCTGTTAAACAAATAAAAAAAAAATTTACTACCAAGTTTACTTTTTAATTGTTGTTTTTTTTTATTATTTTACCCGAATGAAAGAGGTGTACTAATAGATAACTGCAATAAAATGAAATACTAGTAATTTCGGCCGCCGTGCGGTTCTTTGTGTACTGCACTTATCATACGCAACCGAGTAACGTTGTGGTGCTATTTTACGCAAGTATTCTTTGATAGCGTAATCCTTTTTCGGTTCAACTGACCTGGTAACGTGCCGTACCATAGATGTTTTATAATAGATTTTTTTAATGCAGTTGTAAATATCTAAAATCTTATATCTAACTATTAAACCTGTTACAGGCATACACATCATGCACAGAAAATTATACATAAACTAAAATACAGTTATAAGTGCAGTAGAACATACTTATTATTTAAATTACATTTATGAGTATCTCTATTTTTACTGGAGGTAGGAGTACAATGCACGAATCCGCCTAAGTAGGTATGTGGTACCTATACCAGTTATTCTGCCATCAAGAAGTGGCCTGCGAACACAACTGTGTTTCAGTTTGAAGGGCACGGTAGCAGAGTAATTACAGCTGATAATATGTATATGTTTATATATAACACTTATAATAAAATAACAGTTATTTAACTTAACAACTGTCTCACAGTGGCAAGCGTAGTACGGTGCCACTCAGAGCTTACCAATTTCAAGTTTTGGGCGAGACCGTGACTATTATGGGCAGGCGTTGCACTTATTTTCGTGCCGTCTTGTATAATTAATGCACCTAATCGTCGAATCAAAATTGTATAGTGTAATCTATACTGATATTATAAAGCGAAAGAGATTGTTTGGTTAAACGCGCTAATCTCAGGAACTACTGGTTCGAATTAACAAATTATTTTAGTATTGGATAGCCCATTTATCGAGGAAGGCTATAGACTATATAGCATCACGCTATGAACCTTAGAGCGATTTCTTTGAACTTAAACGGCGGGTGAAAGCGCGGGCACAGCTAGTGAATTCATAAAATGATTTGCCGGAGTTATAGTCTGTATCAGTACGAGTTTAAAGTTTAAAAATAAGAACTTAAAAAGAAGTAAAATAAATAAAAAAGAGTGTTAGTGTCGTAAAAGGAATTAATCACAAATGAATCTAAATACTCGTACTTTCATTGTGATGCATACATTTTACTTTGAAATAGATTTAACTGGAAGGATTTTTAAAGCGCACTATAATCGTTGAATGCCTTGTGGGCTGAAGATTTATTTCTAAGTTTTGAATAATTTTAAAAATTGTCATTTGCCAGACAAAAATAAAACAAAATATAAAAGTTATGACAATAATTCTACTCTGCCGGACACCTACTTTTTTCCTACCGAGGTGTCATAAGAGGTGACTAAGTAATTGTACGGACAGCCTTCATTAGTGCAGAATAACACCATATGCAATGCTGTCACTATACTGCTCGTGGGAACGCAATGGGGAGTACGATTTTTTTGACTCGTATCAAAATGACGGCAACGTGGTTCGGCAACCGTCACATCTCGTTTCCGAAACGTGAAAAGTGGGCTTCGTTAGTGGCATCTGCCTAGCCCTTATAAGGAAAAAGGCGTGACTGTATGTATGTATGACAATAATGACGTGACGCTCGAATTTTATTTACATCGATTGCCATCAGTGCCAGACCCATTTGGATAAGATATATCATATTGTCGTAAGTGGCCGCGGTGTCATCACCTCTATGTAACAATGCAGTGAAGTAGCCACATTACAAATTATTTATAATCTTTAACTTAATAAAGTTTTTAATAAATAAGTAAATAATAATAAAGTTTGTTTTTGCCAGCATTTTTTACTTCAGTTGAGTATGTGTATTTAATATAATAAAAAAACGTAAGTTGTAAAATTGTTTTCTATTGGTTGCATTATTCATTTTTCTTTTTTACTTCATGTCCTAAATATGTACCTAAAACTTGTGAAAATTGACAGATACGGAGTCAATATTGTCGTTCAGCCTGAAGGTAATTTAAAAGTGATTGGGGAGATTCTGTTACGTTTTTATTCGTTCCCGTCGCTTTACGAGGTACGTTGCTTTTATCGCTACATAGTTGACAATGGCGGATTACGCGGTATATACGCGATAACTAGCCATCTCTGGTTAATTAAACTGTAATCGACTGGAAATTAGTATCCATTGCACGTATCGTCGTTTTTTATTATTAACGTAATTCATTGAAATACCAGTGACATATTGGAACATATAATAATACTACTAAAATAATATTATTATATTTTTCAGGGTTTAATTGTATCCTATTTGCATAAACGCTGATAAGTTTGTTAAGGATCTATCAAACAATCGAACTACAGTTCTTTGTTGCCATTTACGTCAAACAGCAATATATGAATTTAATTATAGTGGATTATATTTTATGTTTTTAAAATTTGTATGTACTTACAAAAACTTATAATGGATGTGTCGCTATCTTCTCTTCTCATAAAACGTTGAGTGTAACTTTGTAAAAATTAAGGTACGATTATTAAGGGGATGAACTGCGAAAAGCATCAGTGCGTCTTTAAAAAGTTTCTGCAAGCTAGGTACAATTATTTATTTCCGTGTTATGTTTATTCATTTTATAAACTTTTATCACTTGCGGTGTAGCTTTCACGGCTTTGGTCGACCGACGGCGCAATTGCTTCGTTAATTAAAGTTTATTGCAGCCTGTCCATCGCTGTACTTCGCATAGATTGCCTTAAGGTATGGTTCTGAGTTACATACAATGAAATACGTGTTCAAATCAAACTTTGGACTGATGATCTGTATGTCCTACTTATATATTATGACCATCATCAGCACAGAACATTAGTATCGTAAGTATTAGCGTAAAAAGGCAATCACCCGTCATACATTTTTCGCATCCGAACGCTTATTCGGTACGATCGAGAGAAGGCTTAGATTCAGTGTCAGAGACACGATACGATTTTGGTCAAGAACAATTGGATAATCTCTTGGTTGTTCTTAACTCGCGAGTTTTTATAACAAAAAAAGGACTAAGAAGAATAAGCATTCTATCATCACGTAAAAATGTTATGGGATCAAAACAAGTGGCGAAGGAATACTTTGCAGAAAATGATATATTATATTACAGAAAAAAACCGACATCATTGATGAAGTAACTAAATATTCATAGCAACTATTTTTTATCTGGGACTTCGCCTGCGTGTTCGCTAGTGATCCCTCATAAACCCGGTTTGTAGTTGATTATTAAATTGTTGGAAAGCATTTCCTAATGTCACGGTTAAGATATGCAGTTCGTATGATGATGATGATGAATGAAACAGAGTAGGTCTACCAGCCACATCTTTATTTTTAATTGGCTGTGAAAAGTCATCGAGATGATTATCTACGGTAACATAAATTAAATTATTTGTTTGTAAGTCTGCTAAACCGTTAATCAAAGTCATTCTTGGAGCCAGCTAGTAGGCAATAATTAGTGTTATTAATTAAGGTATTTCCCAACGCAATCGCGGCACCGTCACGACATGCGAGTGTTAATAATGGCAGTAAAGGTCAGTCCGCCGACTACAGATGCTTCGGGCTCCACTGTTATACGATATTTTAAACAATGTATTAATATGTTATTTTTTGAAGAGTCTTAATCAAAAAAACTTAATTTATTCGTGAAGTTTAAGATTGGAAGAATTAATCTGTAAATATGATCGAAAAACTTTTCGTTGAAACTTGACGTTTGTACGTCATACAAGGTTGAACAAATCACCAGTAAGTACCAAAAACTGGACACAGACAGTAGTGTGCAAAGATTACTGTTTTGGTAATCGATGATGACAATGCAAATGTTTTTTTTTTCAGAAAATTAATTGTAGTGATCACTCACCTCCTCAAAGTCCCGGTAAGAGTGGGGCGGCGCTCATTCTCGCGAGCGGCGAGGGCGGCCCACCTTGCCTTTGCGCAGCGGCGCGCCAGGTCCAGGCGCTGCGCTCGCGGTCTTCATTAGCTTCTGCCAGTCCTGCTCGCAAACCAGGGACCCCGCTAGCATGTAGTACCTATGCAACATTATAATCTGATTGATCCGACGATATGTCATAATAGCGTTGTATTATATAAGAATATGTCAAAATATTGACATATTTTTATAAAATTCTAAAGTAATTGTAACACTGCGTTTAAAATATTTAAATATTCAAAAAGAGCAACGCCTTTAATTCAACAATTATGAAAACGTTTTCTTTTTGACTCAACGGAAATAAACGAACTAAGTAAGAGTCCAAGATGTCACCACTATTATGAAACCGGAATTTCTAATGAATATCTTGTTTGTCTTCAAATAAAAGTGCAGCTTTGATTTATTATGGATTATTGCTAATAATCTTAATTTAATTAAAGATAAATAATTAATAATATCACTTTGCTGGACATCCCCATAATCTAGTGGGGCAGGAATGGGCATGGTCGTTTCACATGCATAACACAAACTGGGAATCCTGTGACCCGAAAACCAAAAATTTTGTGTTTTTGCACTAATGTTGCCCTCCAACTTGTATTTGAACCCACGATCCGCGGCGTAGAAGTACTCTGAAGAAAAAGATAATCTGAGGTAAAGTTCGTCCTTATTGCCACGGTACTTATGCAGACAGCTCAAGTTACAATAATCCTACTCGTAGCGGTCGCTCGCGTGTTTTAAAAGATGTTAAGGCCGTAGTCAAGAATGCGGAAAATTCAAAATTATTCCTTTGATCTAATTTAATACATAATTATTGTTTGTGAACAAACGAGTGCAGAGTTACAGACGATACTTGCAGAAGAACACTGCGAATCTATATCATCCATATCTGTAATACTTAAGCGTTAAAGCATGTAAAGTCCAAAAATATGCTAAAACTGAAAAATACATTCAGTTTAGTTCAGAGTAATTAATTAAGTGCACTGTAGTCCAGGTTTACTACCTATATAGTAACATCTAGTGCTGAAAATGCTTTGGAAAATACTTTGGATGTAGTTTTAAGTTAACCTACATAAAATGATGTAGTAGTAATGTCATTATCGAAAACGACAAGTACATTTGACCTTTTAACACTGTGAGTAAATTTAATTTCCAGTTTGCGTATGGAATAAAAAAATATTTGAGAAAGGAAAAGAAAAAATCAGTGCCGTGATCAACATCTTGCCTTGAAATTAGTCCTGCTGGGTAAATGATGTACAGTTAACTATTTCAGAATATTCTAAAGTATGTTTTGATACCGCCCTCTCAAGGGCCATTCGCTCGCGTTAAATTTCTCAGTTCTCAAGTAACTTGGATGCCGTGTGGTGGTATGCCGTGTGGTTTTTGAGAATCGGCGGAATCTTTTAGGCGGCTTAAGAGAATCTACCACCCCATCTCATCCCTTGGGTGTCGTAAGTCGACAGAGGGAACATTAAAACCAGAAGATGGGCAGCAGCCTTTTTTTTGAACATCTTAATAAATAAACTGCGGTTGCCAACCCACCTCGCCAAGCGTGACAACCATTGCAAGATCCCCCAAAATGAGAGCTATAAACTTTTGTGGCAATCCATGGGGAGGCCTATGTTCATCAGTGGACTGATAAGGCTGAAATAATGATGATGATGACTAGTAACTTGGGTTGTATGCCCAGTGCTGATATCACTTCAAATCGGTAATTGTGAAGAAACCGGTATGTTTCAGAAATAAAAACAATATTCCGGCGATATGAGAACTCCGCCATCCCGCACTGGAGCAGCGTACCTGACTCCAAAACCCTCTCAAAAATGAGAAAAGGCCTGTGCTCAGCTATTGGACATGTATAGGTTATTTTATATTTATTCTTTAATGAATGCCTAAATACTCTTAAAATAGTAATTTACTTTCTTGGTTTCATTATTATATTTGTAACGTTCTCGATTTACATAAGTTCACAAGTCCACACGTTCATGTGTGAAACATGTCATTACCTGTCGCCCTGCATGAGGTGTGAGCCGCACTTAGAACAAGCGAAGCACTTTATGTGGAAGACGTGTAGGGGTTGCTGTGGCGCGCTGGTCCGCATCACGAACTCGCTCGCGGGGATCGCCTGGCCGCACGCCGCGCACGCGCCGCTCGACCCAAACATTCTGGAACAATCGCAAAACCGGTTCAGAGCTAGATGGTAAAATTATGTTGTTTACTACTATTTTGTATTACTAACTTACGATGTTTATAATGTACTGAGATTTTATTTGCTGTTTGGAAATAGGATTACTTATTTTACTACGTGCATTTGCAAAGTGGGCGATAGACTAACGACCTGCCACTACTTCACATTACAATTTATCTTACAGAACTCCGAATCCGCGTTAAATATTTTTATGCCGAAAGTTTTTACTGCACCGCAGAAAGCTTCGCCGGCCACGTATAGAAAAATTTAAAACCTTGTATAATAAGGCATTGTATATTTTTTCACGTATCAGTACTATCCGCTTTGGGTCCCTTTCGGTTATCAATAAATTATTGGTATATGGTACTCAAAGTACGCTCAAATGATATTGGGTTATTCATATGTACATATGTTTAAAGGTGATAGATAGGTACCAACCACAGGGTCAGTTTTTCCGCCATCAAACAGCAGTTTGCAAACATTACTGTGTTTCGGTGTGTAGGGCACTGAGAGCTAGTGTAATTACAGATTATATGAGACTTATGAACGATGTCTCAGAGAGACAACTGTAGTTTGGTGTCACACAGCATTTGTTATGGGCAGACGTTGAACCATCAAGTGAACATTTTCTCTCCTCACTTCTCGTCATTTTCTCCTAGGAAAAAGTATTGTGTTCTTACAACAAATAAGAATTAAATAAATATATAAATTGTTATCGGTTTCGTAGTTTATGTTCTACTCAATAATTTAAAAGAAGCATAGTTGTTTCAACCATTCCCTAGTCAATTAAATGAACAGCGACGCCGAAGCTCTCTACCCGTTTATCAGATCACTAGAGAATGTTAAATTTCGTGTCAACTCGATACTTAGACGGCGGCAACAATTTTAACAAGCGAGTCTGCCATGATTATTGCCCGTTAAACTTTGATAAATGGTTAATAAAGCAAACTAACGACATTTGCTATAAATCAATTGGAAGTCCACTCTTTCGACGATGCAGGTTTAAACACGTAGCTAGCTGCGCTTTTAGTAATAATCTTTAATGCATAGTTTAAGGACCGCTGCCATATATGATGCCCATTAAATATATTTTTTTATATTTACAGATGTTTTTATTTAGATTAGTTAATTGAGTTCCCATTAGTAAACGATCTTCGTAATATCTTAAAAAACAAATTATACCAAATTATCAGAAGTTATAAGGGTACTTTATAACTTTTGATGATTCCACCTCGCCTCATCATATGTGTGTCGTAAAAGGCGTCAAATGGAAATGTCTAGAAAATCGCACGGCTTTCAATAAGTGGCACAATATTAATCTCGAAAAATGTCAGACCATAAATACACAAGTGATGGACAGTCAAGTCAAGTCAAGTGATTATTATATATATAATGCCTATAAATAGGCATGGTGATGATGAACTCTGGTGATCATTGATTTTAAAACAAAAATCTATTTTAAAAGTGTTAATTCTCAGGACAATTAAGCAGATCGTTTTTATATTAAACCGGTTCGTACGTTTAAAGGTGTCGAAGCACACTTACAGCAATATTTACACAATAAAATTTTACATTTTAAGAAGATATAATGCTTTTAACACTGTCGTATTTTAAAGGATTAAAGTCAAAAGTGATCACGTTTAATTGAAGCTTACATGGCAATAAAACGTATTAACACTTCACGTGATATGACTCATTGCCATTCACATGATTATCGTTACAATAAAATTCTTTGGCACTTTTAACTTCAGCAAATATCAGGTAAAATGAAACATGTTCGAATGTGAAAGGCTGTTAATTAAAATATTTACACTTGCTGCAGAATACTTTGTTTCACTGTTTCCATTTATTAGGTACGATTTCGTAAGTTTTTTGGTAACTTAATTACTGTGTAAATTTCACAACTGTTGTTTGTTCCAACATTATTGTTTTATACTTATCTAAATGAAATCCTTAAAAAAATATGGCAATGAAATTTTTGTAACTCTTTGGATGATGTCTCCAAATATTTGTAAAAATGTAAAAAGTTATTAAAGTAATAAGGTAAGATATCCGTTCCTCCCTAATAGATAATCATATCATAAATGTGCACCGAACAGCGCATGGTGGCGATGGGCTCACCACCTATCACACCAAGTGCATTATATTGTTTTGGTGAAACGTGGATTGTGGCAGTCATCTGTTTTTGCAGCGAGTGCCCAGTCTCTGACTACCCCTTATGGGATGCAGTCGTGATCTTATGTATGTAATATTGCGACAGTTCATTAACAAGTATAACAAAAATTGTATGATTATCGAGTGCAAAATTCGTTTGTTACGTAGTTAGTAAGTAGATAATGGGGTAGGTAGAGACCACACATGAAACCCAATATTCGGCCCCGCTGGAAATGAGACTTGACGGGTGGCGAAGAACCACGTAGCCGCCACTTTGGTACGATAAAAAAAATCCTTGTCCCCATTGCGTTCCCACGAGAAGGATAGTTACAGCATTGCATATTATGGTACTATTCTGCACGAATAAAGGCAGTCCGTACATTACCTTAGTCGCCTCTTAAGACACCTCGGTATGAAAGAGGTAGGTGCTACTATACTTTGCCGGACAACACCTTTAAGTATCAAATTAAACAAAAGTAGTCGTTGGCATAGGATGCCATTCCCGGCATAGACAGGTTGTTAGTGGTACTGCTTAACAAAACTTACTTCAACCTTACCACCGTTTTGGGAGCACCACTTACGACAGTCTTAACATTTTTGTCAGAGTCAAGGAGGTATTATAGGCAGCTGAATCAGGTTAGATGAACAAATGTGGTTCTCTAAGTGAAGGTTATATATTGGTGCCATTTGCTGTAGAGTCGATCGGTCCGTGGGATACTCCAGCGATATTTCTGAAGAACTGCCTCTTGTCGGTCTCGCTGGTCAAAAGAAGGCTGTTTTTTTTTCTTGTTTAATGTGATAAGATTTTAAGTATTGGCAAGATGTTCTAATATTTAGTTTTTTTAAATATATTATGGTTGTTAATAATAGAGTTATTGCTTGACGCAATCACACAATTTTTTTATTTAAGTATGACAAACGAACACACAGTTCACCTGATGGTAAGTGATCACTATATATTCGAAGATTTTTGTTCTATTAGCTATTATGGCGTTTACATCTTCATCGGTCTTAGAGCTCGCAGTCCGGATGTGTCCTACGTAACGATCTACATAACGTACATAACGTACGAACTGATGTCCTCCTAGGCGATTTTCGACCATAATGAAGAGGCACTTGAGGAGGTTAAAATCGGAAGTAGGCTAGGCTGCAGTGTCTTATGCGTACATTGACAACTAAACCTGAAAATCAATATGTGTTTTCGCACTAACGTCGATTTCGGCTGGGATTTGAACACAGGACCAGCGGTGCAGTAGTCGGGTACTCTGACAACTAGGCTACGCGGCCGTCACCTACATCTAACCTCGATGAAGAATCAAGAATTGTTGTATCTTCTAAGGATTAATAATTGTCGGTATGCATTTTTGCTTCCCGTCACTGACCATACAAAACGCAGTAGCATTAGACTGGTAGTACTCCATGAGAGCATAGTTCTTTTGCGATCTTACTGACCCAAATACGTGCAAAGACAGTAATCTCGTGTCTCTACCACGTTAAGCCGTTTATTCATTATACGAATTCAAGCACGTGCGTACATTCGGAAGCTTCACGTGCTTCAGATTGTTAAATAATGATCCAAATCACGTGACACTCGAGATGTCTCTACAGACGCAATACCGTTGTTGCAGCTGTGTGAGTTTAATAGCCCCATTTAATACTAAATGAGTAATTATTACAAACGCTATTAGCGATACGGGCCGGCCGACATTATTTACAACCAGCCGAATATTAATAAATCACAACAACAATCCGGCAAAAGCAATCAAAATTTAATAACCTGCGCTTCTTTGCTTTATTCGCTTTACGATTATTTCAAACGAGCATTGGTAAAGGTTTAAAGATAAATTTGAAAGTCTTAAAAGATAAATTCACTTCAATCACTCGCAGCAAATGGGATTTCGTTTCATTTACTCCAGTAAGAGCGTTTTCAATTAAGGAGCGCCCGACAAACAGTAGCTATCGGCGTATGAAGGTAAAATTAATTAAACCGAGCCAAGACAAACATGTACGAATCTATTTGTGTTGGACGCTCGCGGAGAGCCGTGCCCGATACAAGTCGTGTAAAGATGTCATGCACAAGATAAAAATATGGCGAATTTGCTCCGTTACACTGTTCCGTATTCAAGATCTTTACGATGTAGACACCCGGATACGTTTAATAGGAACTTCCTGAAAAACCATGAAACTCTTATCACTGCAATATGGAAGTAATTTGACTACCACAAAATTTTATTCGCTTAACACAAGCATGATTTTGTACAGAGCTTTAAAACTATGGATTTTAATAAATCTATCAAGTACGTATTATGTAAATATTTTTTGAGTTTCTATATAGCATCAGCATTTAATATTATGCAATAAATTACAAATCAACATAAACATACATAATTTACAAATAACAAATAACCAGGTAGCAAATTTTTTTAATGAATTTTAAAAATATACATATAAATGAAATATATGCGTATTCTTTGTCTATCTAACTAAAAAACTACTAATGCTATTGACATATTTGCACAGATTACCTGCATTATTTAGATCAATTCACTTTGTTGAAACAACTGTTGTAAAATAAATAAATAAAGTCCGGGAATACTTCAAAAATTCGCTGCAAGTATGAGTTAATTCCATTGCATATAAATCGACGTTTCAACGACGTAATAAAATGTTTTTTTCTGTTCCTCTATGATAATAATTATCTTGTAGTAATTATGTATATGTAGATATAGATATGTATTTACGTATATATATATATATATATATATATATATGTATATTTGGAAGTTTATGTATTGATATAATTATGTATATTTTGTTGCTATCTATGTATATTTTTTTCTTTTTAATGTTTGCTGCACCGCCTATAATATCTTTATCTCTGCTTAGCTTTATGGTTGACTGGGAGAGAATGCCTTTAGGCATTCAGTCCGCCAAATGTACATAAATAAATAAAGAAATGCAAATCTAAATTATACTATAACGACATTCATGGTAAATTGAAAAAAAAATAACCACCTAATTAGCGATAACGAAGAACACGTGCCCGTTTCGTTACATACACAGAGATTTTATATCCATCCGTCCGTATGTTTCGTAACTTCAACAAACTTTCCAAACTTTATAGGCCCTTGAAGTCCTTGAAACTGATAAAAGGACTTAGTTTTGCACCTTTCATCGTAATTTTATTTATATGTCACGAGTTGATTACGATTTCTAATCGGGAGTAACTTTTAGGTTTCCTTTCACAGCGATATTAATTAACGAGTATGTGTTTTGCGAATTCGATAAATGAGGAAGTTTGTCGCAGGTACAAGTATAACCTAGCCGAAGTTTATTTGCGTTCGTAATTTGTAAAATTGAATACGTTGCGAACCCTCATTAATTTAAGATGAAGACTGTATCTTGACATGTTATTTTATTCATTACGGGAGTGTCTCGAGTCGCGGCGTTATATGTGTTGATTGTTGTAAGGAACATAATTTAAAATTTCCCGGGGAGATCATTAGTGGAGGGAGGCTGAAAGTGGGGTGACTTTATAAATGTACTTTTACATTTGTTAAAAAATACCTTCGTACGATCTTAGGCAGGTCAATTCTTAAAATATTATTTTAGAGTCCTGGTAGGATATGATATTTATTAATTTTTATATTCCTATATAAAAATTTAAAACTTTATTTCTATTAAAAATTAGTGTTAATACACAACTTTTAAAATTTATCAATTATCGGTTATAATAAACCGTATCCAATAGCTAGTTTTAAGATCGCTTTTCTCACATGGCTATAATAAAACGAGTTAAATAAGCGTTATAAAAAACTGTCCGGTGCTATTTTTTATCGGTAATAGTCTTTGTTATAGGAACAATAAACTTGTATGTGAATAAAACGTATTTTTTCTAAACGAAAAATGTACAGTTATCAATTTTTTTTCACTTAATTAATGATGGTTAATAAACTAAGAACTAGTCATTCGAAATTTAAAATGCATGGATCTACTTTTACAATAAAAATATTACTATACTTCAAAATCCTGCTACGTAGCCTAAGCGGATTACTTATCTACTTAACAAAATGAAACTTCGTCGAGTTGGCGCAAAATCCTTTTAGAAACTTTATTAAACTAATATCGGAATGATAAAACGCGCTAATATGAAAATTGGCTGAAAGAAATAAGTGATTCGATGGTGAATACGAACGTTGTGGAGGGGGGGGGGGGGGGTGAAGGGGGCGATCGGAGACGAATCGCTCTCAATAAAGCCCGGAGGAGCGTCCGGGTACGGGATATCTAACTTGTTGCTTCGGAATCGTGTTCTGTTGAGGATACGATGACTTGTGAGGTCGTTAAGGTGATTTTATTTCGTAGATCCGTCATAGTCTATTTAAATGATGATTAAAGTTTGTTCATAATCAGCTGATTTCATGAATTGAAAAAAATAACTGTTCAGTATACAAACAATTAATAATTAATCGTTCAATATTAATTAAGAATAAAAGAAACGTTGCACGAAAACGCTGCACTCAAATTCAACCTTGAAATTTTATTCTCATCGCCTTGATTATTTTTGCTAGTGTGTATAGTTTCCCATATACACCCAGATATGCAATAATAATATTTAAGTGTCAGAAGCCTCCATTTAATAAAATAAACATATGACAGAAACTAACGCTTTTAATGAAATTATTAACAACATATATTACAATCTTTATCGATATGGTTATTGAATATTAATTCAACTAAATTATCATTGGCCGTTTTCTATTTGCATAAATTGAACGTGAAGTTAAACAAACTTGACGGCCTTCGAAAACACCAGATCGAATGTTTATGATGTTGATTTTGCTAAATGGAAAGTAAGTATAAAATATCTGAAGTTGATGATTGGAACGATAATAAGTTGTATTTAATACGGGAGGGCATTGACACCTAATTTGTATAATTTTCCATACAAGTTTTCGCCTAGTAACGTTTACCGTTCCGATATGATGTCTATGAACTTATATCAGCGAACTGAGTCTGGAGAGATTTTTATTTAATTTTCTAATATGATCACCATACTATGGTGGGATAGTGGTCAATTGTCGTGTTCTCATTTAAAGATCATCAACAATTGAATACCAAAATCAATCATCTCCTTTACAAAGCAAATTAGTATTTGGTTCTTAGCCACTCGAAGCAAATTTTAAGTTTACTACTTTGGCATTAGTGTGGGCTAAAAATTTAGCAATGTAAAAATAATTATTGATTATAACATTATGTCTATGACGTAGTGTAACTCTATCAATTTAGTTTCCTGGATGTCGTAATGGAACATTATTAATTGCAACAATTGCCAAGTGTTGTACGAGGGGTGATCCAAAAGTAATGATAATCAATAATAAACACAATGAATAAAATAAATAAATAAATTTATTTCTCAACATAGTCTCCTAGCAAGTCTATACATTTAGTCCATCTCTTTTCTAATCCTAAAATTCCCTTAGAAAAAAAATCTTTATCTTGACTCTCAAAAAAGTCCTCAACCGCGGCCATCACGTCGCTATCATCGTCAAATTTCTTGCCTCGGAGGTGTTCCTTGAGTCGTGGAAAGAGATAGAAGTCGCTGGGGGCTAGATCTGGTGAATAGGGGGGGTGTTCCACCAGCTCAAAGCCCGCTTCCTGAATGGCAGCCATGGCAATTGCAGCTTTGTGAACCGGTGCGTTGTCTTGATGGAACAGCACTCCAGCCCGCAGTTTGCCTCGCCTTTTCTCCTTAATAGCCTCCCGCAATCTTCTTATTTGTTCTGCATAGTAGGAGCCTGTAATAGTGGCCCCCTTTTCCAAGTAGTCCACCATGATTATTCCTTCAGCGTCCCAAAAAACAGACGCCATAACCTTCCCTGCTGAGCTTGACACTTTGAATTTCTTCGGCGTCGGTTCATCGGATCGTTTCCATGTCATCGATTGTTGTTTTGTTTCAGGATCAAAATGGTGGATCCAGGTCTCGTCCATGGTCACAAAACGTGACAAAAAATTATCCTTGTCTGCCTGGAACTTTTCGAGATTTGCTCTTGACATGTCGACTCGTTTCTTCTTTTGCTCGTCGTTTAACATTTTCGGTACCCAACGCGCGGAGACCTTTCTCATATGCAATTCGTTCGCAAGGATTCTTTGAATGCTGCCATATGAGATCCCTGTGACCTCAGCTACATGCCTGATAGTCACTCTTCGATCTTCCAATACAACTTCTTCAACTTTTTTCACATTTTCTTCAGTGAGGGACGTCGATGGGCGTCCTTCGCGGTGTTCGTCTTCCGTCGATGTTCTTCCCAACTTAAACTCCTTAGCCCAGCGTGCAACTGTGGAATATGGAGGAGAAGAGTCCCCTAATGTTTCCACCAAGTCGCTGTGTATGTCTTTGGTAGACATTTTTTTCAAGCAGAGGTATTTAATGACAGCTCTGATTTCGTGTTTTTCCATTTTGATGTTCACTCCTTGACAGTCCGTATTCAAATGAATGTAGCTCCCGGGAATCGTGGCCTATTTATATGATTTTTTTTCCCTGAACTAGTGGTTAACTGAGTAAGTGACTGAAATTTTTTTGTATTTTTGTGTGCACTAGAAATAACTGATTATCATTACTTTTGGATCACCCCTCGTAATTAATGCCCCATGATTGTGTGAGAAATCCTATGGCTTGTCCTGTACACTACTATGTAGCATAAAATTATAACAGGCCATAATGAAGATGGTACCTAAAACTATATAAGATAAATAAGTCATTGTTGTTGATATTTAGCATTACAAAGAAAATAGCATAGGTGTCCGGCAGAGTAGAATAGCACCTATCTCTTTCCTGCCCAGGTGCAGCCTTTATTAATAACTACCGATCCGCCCCCGCTTCGCACGGGTAGATAGATATTAGAAAGATTAATTAGTACTTTATTTGGACAAATAGAACAACTACAATCCCTTCACTTACGTTTTTTGTGGCGACATGCTCATCGGCGGCTCTGCAGCTGGTCAGGTAAGGTTAAGTTTCCAAAATAATGTTTTATTTATGGGAATATAAGGCATGAAAGTTTAGTGGCTCAGATCTTCCTTGTAAACAATATTTGATGTCGTGTTAGCAAAATAAAACGGCTGCTCTCGACCGCTGCGCAAAGGGCTCTCTTTGATGGCGCACCTCGATGATGCCCAAGTCGCAAGAAACCAAATATATATACATATACATAATCAACCTTGACTTGAATCAATCCATATTATGATACGAATGTCATCATCTTTCGATTGTACCCGTGTTTGATTGACCAATTTGAACACAAAGTGGTTATTGTGACTTGACTGTAATAGTTAGACATATAGCCTCGCAGACTTTTTTGTGAGTTATGATGAGTACTATGAAAATGTAGTACATATTTTATTAATCATCAATAGTTTTCGCACCGCACGCCAAATAATGACTTTTATTAGTACATTTTTGATACCTTGAGATACATCATAGCAATTTTCGTAGAGATCTCAGTTTTTTTATTAAATTAAATATAACTTATGTTAAACTCTGATAATGAAGCTGTATATAGGTAAAAGAATTTTTAAAATCGGTTCTGCAGTTTTTGAGTTAATTCATTTTTATAATATTAGTATAGATACATAATATGCAATGCTGTCACTATACTGCTTGTGGGAAAGTAGTAAGTAAGAATTTTTTTGACACGTGCGGCGGCGACGTGGTTCACCACCCGTCGCGTCTCGTGTCCCGCGAGAGCGAAAAGTGGGCTACGGGTGTTATCTCGACGTACCCCTTACATCTGAAATAGGTGTGATTGTATGTACGTATTTCAATGTATTGTCAAATGTATCGTTCTAGGTAGTTTCCTATGCAGGAATCCGTCTAGGTAGGTACCACCCCAGAGCCAGTTACTCTGCCGTGAAGCAGTAGTGTGCAAACGCTAGCTCTCAGTGCACTTCAACGAAACATTACTGTTTCGGTAAAGTGCACTGAGAGCTAGCGTAATCTCTGGGTATATGAGACTTAAGAACTGATGTCTCAAGGTGACGGGCGCATTGTGGTGTCACAAAGATTTTTTCTGGATGACGCAGCATTTGTTATGGGCAGACGTTGCACTTACCATCAGCTGGACGTTTTGCTTTAAATTGAAATCCTAACGTTAAATATTGGTAAATATAACTCAATACAACTAATATAGTTCATAAAATCAGGTGTTACTTTGCGGAAATCTATTATAATAAAATAAAATGGTGTATATTACCTAGTTTTTAAGAGCACCGCCACCATTTCAAATTTTGCTTGCGGTTCTTAGCAAATTAACTTTCTTTCAATAATTTACAACAAGTTCGTGCAAAAGCAGCGCCATGTCAGTGTGTCAGTGATTCGGGAGACGTTATAGTCACAATGCATGTTAGGAGGCAGGACGCGGTGTCGGTGTATCAAGTTAGCACATCGTTAGCAAGAAACTCGTTAGCGGCGCGTGCCGACGACAAGCCAAGAATTTGCTAATGACACATGCCGCCCGCGCCCGCCGCGTCTCCAGCGCGGCCTGCGTTTGGATTAGGAAGCGAATTGCGAATCGGTCCGCTGTAACTTTTATGACACTGCTGTTATAATCGGGCGAGTATTGCAACACCAAATCTGGAAACTAGTTTACATACACAATTACACTACACAATACACAGTACAATTTTACATACAACGATTTTACTTACAAATTAAAATGTTTTCTTTTATTTACGCGAATATTACACATTTAAATAAAACTACTTTTTACGGATTTTACGCGTAACAGCGAGCGCGTAAAACCGAAGGTACAGGCATTCACAAAAAATCTATGTTCATCATCGTTATTATCATCATCATCAGCCTCTTAACAGCCCCCTGTTGGGAAGGAAGGACTTGGCGAATTCGCCATGCTTGGCAAGTGGAAAACCCATCGCAGTACCATATGTGGTCATCGGTGATAAATTGGGGACGTCGTGGTTAAGGTGTACATCGCAAATTCCCTGCACCAATATCAAATGTTAAGTAAGTTAATTGTTAAGCGAGTCCCTGCCAAGGTAACCTTTTTTTTGTTTGCTGTTGTTACAGACAACGTCTGCCCATAACAAATGCTGAGTCACTCAGAACATTCCTATGTGGCGCTATACTGCGCTCGTCGTCAGACAGTCCTGAGACATCAGTTCTTAGGTTTCATATGCTTCGTAAGTACACTTACTAGCTGCGTACGCAGACGGATTTCTCCATAGAAATCCTTTCACCAGTCCAATTTAAATTAAAAGAAGAAAAAAACTTCATAGCCTCTATAGTTAATAGAATCAGGCGTTACTTTGCGGAAATCCATTATAATGAAGAAAAGTAAGTTACTTTGCTAAGATCCGCATGCAAAATATAAAAATGGTGTATATTACCTAGTTTTTTGAAGTGCACCACCCGCCCTCCCTCAGTAGCGTGCACAAGCAAACTAACACCGCCACCAGTAACCGCCACCAGGTACCCTCCACCAACCACTACAATACCACCACTAGATAATATACACCACCGAAGCCGAGAACACGACACGTGTTTCGCCCCAAAACGAGGCATTATCAAGCGTAATAGACTCTACGACAGGCGGCGGCCGCCGGTATTGTAGTGGTTGGTGGAGGGTACCTGGTGGCGGTTCCTGGTGGCGGTGTTAGTTTGCTTGTGCACGCTACTGAGGGAGGGCGGGTGGTGCACTTCAAAAAACTAGGTAATATACACCATTTTTATATTTTATATTTTGCATGCGGATCTTAGCAAAGTAACTTACTTTTCTTCATTCTTCATAGCCTCTGTCTGTTGGTTTCGATTCTCGATTTCCTTATCAGTGTCAAATTCAAGGAAGGCTCCAGTTTTATATCGTCGGCATCCACTAGACAGACCCATTCCACCTAATGCCTTACTTGAGCTATTTTCCCTGAGTATGGTACAATTGATATTTAAGAGAATGGCTTTTCTAGATTTTTCTGTCTCGGGACGGGTGATGATAATATGAGGTATATAATAAATATACAAACATACGGATTTCACCAGAAGTATGTGAGTTTGTGATTTTTATACATTTTTTTTAATAAGATACACTGGCGAGACGAGCCCAACGTTACCCCTAATAGTATGTGAAACACATTTTTGTGTTGCACCACATTTCGCCCGTCACCTTGAGACATCAGTTTCTAAGATTTATATGCCCAGTAATTACAACAGCTCCCAGTGCCTTTCAGACCGAAACACGCTTCACTGCAGAATACCTACCTACGGATTCCTGCATGGGAAACCTACCACTAGTGAAAATTATTTCTTAGTCGTAAAATGAAGGTTCGGACCAGGGGGTCTACTGTGTAACTCTGGTTGGTTTCGTGATCGGTTTCATTTGATCCCATTAATCATAGAATGAGCTTCATACGCCAAAACGAAACTGATCACGAAACCTAAAAGAGTTACAAAATAGACCTGACATCGGACGGCCATTTAGTGAAGAACGATCAGGGCAAAGAAAACTTTAAAGTCAATAGGATTCTTCCTGGTGGGTATTCCTTATCGCAGATTAGCTGGATTATGATCAGATGTTGAACTATTGAATAAAAATTGGTTTTAATATGATTTAAGTTTATTACATTAGAGTACTAAAAATTTGCATATTTATTAGTGTTATGAGCTCGTAATATTATTTAAATTGCGTTTTTATTGGTTCTTTTTTACTAAGACTTTTTTGTTAAAAATGTCGATGTTTATATAATCATAAAGGAAGCGTTGGTTTTATGATGGATTTTGATGCAGGCACTTACGAGAAGTTAGGATTGCATTTTATTGAGGTTGAACGCGCGGTGTTCAACTTGACCACCAGGAACACAGCGCATTTTGGTATGCAGATCTCAGTATTTTTTTTTAAACGTAGGGAATTAAAAGCGAACTAATTTAGTGTAAATAATACAGTAATACAGTAACAGTTGTTAAAGTTATAAGTATACGTACATTCACAAATGACTACTTAAATACTACTTGGGCCGCAAAATTTAATTAACTTTTATACTCTTAAATTAATTAATTTTTATTTGAGTAACTAGAAACTATAGTTATAGCTATAGTAAGAAATGTGTTTGTAAGATTTTTACATCTAACTGCAATTTTATCTAGTCTAGATGCCAGGTCTGTTGCCCGTGTGCCAGAAACCATTAATTTATTTTTCATATTGCCTAATTAAATAATTTAAATGAAAAATATTTTAAGGAGACCTCAAGATTTTATTATGCTGTGCTAAATGTTAAATTGAAAAAGTAATTTGCCGAAAATACGTAATGAGAACATTATAAAAATATAATATGAGTACACTACGCTTTAACTATTTCAGAAAATTACAATAACGGTTGCATGCTATACTTTTAGAAGCAATATAATTAAACTGTAGGCGAAATCTAATTTTGCAGATTATCATCATAATACTTCGCGGGTAAATTACAATAACAAAAGAACGTAAAAAACGTGTAGCGGATTTTAATTCTTTAATTAAAACTTTAAACAGAGGTATAAAAACGCAATTGTCTCAAATATGTACGTGTTCAACACATGGCAAAGTCTTGTTTTATTAAGACTCGCTTGGTTGTTTTAAAAATATAAACTATTTCAGCTTTTACGATAAACATTAACACGGAACCGTGAAGCAATCTCGTATTCAAATTGACATAGGTAGTAAAACAACAGAGCCTCCGGACTAAGTTCCATAAACTCGTTCCGAACTCCCCTCTACACACTCTATCGGCGATTTTTAATTAAGTCCCCAGCCAGCGTCGAGCGAGCAAAGTAACACCATCAATTCATTATCCTAAACTCCAGCCCGATTGTTCCTCGCTCGCTACTTACGCAAACTTTCATTTTAATCAAGCGTTTAATTAAAAATTATCCGAGAAAAACAAAATAAGCCCGTTAGGGCGGTCTGAAACTAATTAAGGCGCATGCGATGCCGGCCGACAACAGAGGCCCGTGAGGTGAGCGTCCTTTAATTAAACGCCTTGTTCTACTCCAGTGGCCGCCGCTTAGCGAAACTATTACAACGGCCCCGTGGAAAAACCTAACAAGTGTTAGGGGCGGACCTCACTGATTGCATCGCTGACATCTACACTCCACGCACACCATGCCTTGAACATGAACAGAATGTGTGCACTTTTTAATACCTAATTGACAAATAGCTAAGACAAGAAGTGTAGTTTACATTTCTTTGAACACACTTTGTTAGAAGTGTAGCTGCTGGCTTCTTCCAATAGTTGTTCTTAATGCGATACAATTCAACAGTTGGTTGAATTGTGTTGCATTAAAACAAAGAATTGAACATTATTAGTACGTAAAAGAAATAATGATGATCCATTAAATACAGGCTGGGACGTTTTGTCCTGTTAATAATTAAAAAAAAAGGAAATATGTCTTTAAATATATGTATTGATTGCATTCTTATTTCGTTACTTGTAGTGTAGTGCTTTTATGTGTTGTAGAAATGCTTGAGTATTTTTTATAAACAGGTCATTAGTTGTGAAACGCGAGTGTATAGCCATGTATTAAATGGTAATAGGCAGTCTCTTCACTTCTTGAAAATAATATAAAACCAAATAAGATTGTTAAGACCAAATATTACAGACGGAGAAATTATTTTTTAAATTTGCTTTCAAATTAAGATCAGAGAGTTATTATTAAGGCGTTTTTGTGTAAATTCTTTATAAAATTTATGTTTAAATAACGGTCCCAATAAATGACTTACGTACTCTTACTCGTTCTCTATTAGAAATGGCTGTTACTTAATAATTAATGTCTTGTACTAATAGCGTGCTTAAGTACCTATGTGTTAAGGTGAGCGTCTTAAGCATTATGTTTAAATTGATTTGGTTTTTTACTTAAATTTAAAATTATTACATAGTTATTTGATGTTTAGATGAATATTTTTATTATTATCAGCTTGCTAACTGTGCACTGCTGGATCGTAATTACCACGCTTGGCAGGCGGATTAGGGACTAGAGTACCAGACGCCTCGCACCTTAGACGGTGCAGCACCTCACCGGTTTCTGCATTTCACTCTAATATTTTACGAGATAGATAGTGAAGAGAAACACGGGACTACGCAATTCCCAGTCCTGGGTATCCAGGACTGGTCCAGGACTGCCCAGTGTTGGAGTCCTGTCCTGAGTGTCCAGGACAGGACTCCCAACACTGGGCAGGCGAGGCGTTTACCTCCAAGGTGAACGAATTGCTCGTCTCTTTACTTAATACCATGAAAAAAGAGCGCGTGCAAATCAGTACATCATGTGACAGAAAAGAAACTTACGAGTATTATCAATTAAGAATAACATAAACGTTGCACACAAATTTATTCGCAAAAAAGTTTCACTCCAAAAATGGAATCTGATTTGATGTAAAGAAAAACAAAGACTTAGTCCTAGTATCATTTTCGATTCATTGGCATTCGAAATTTGCGACGTTTAGATGTTAAGAGACATAGATAAGCGAAAATGCTAACATAAAGGTATTAAAGACGTAAATATTCAAAAAAAGCTTACAGAGTCTTCCATTCTATTTATCCATACTAATATTACAAATGCGAAAGTAAATCTCTCTGTCTCTCTTTCTGTTTGTTACCTATTCAATGTTCAACCGCTGAACAGATCTAGACGAAATTCGGAACAGAGATAGCTTTAATTCTGAACACAGACAGACGACTTTTTATAACGGAAAATCATATAGGGATTTCTAAAAACCTATATCCATGTGGTCGCGGGCATCAGCTAGTTATTTTATAATTATGTAAATATTTTTAATAATATATGTTTAAAAATAACAAAACGCGTTACCGCCTCGATAACGTGTCTCCTAATTAATATTGTAATAGTTATTACGGAAACCCCGTTGACATTCTCGCCGAGGCCATTACTCATACATCGATCTACGCTTATAAATAAAATTTAATTTGCGCCGAGAGCAGTTTGTAAGCACAAGTTTTCTAATTAATGTTAATTTATCAATTAACTTGCGCTAAGAATTAATTATCTCAGTATTACGCGTTCGACTTTATTAATAAACTTCCACTAATCAATCTTCCAAAATAGCTTTCGTCGAACCAAGAGCTGTAAATTATGCCACTGTTCTTGTTTCAGCTTAAATAAATTAATTGATAACACACTAACGTTATACTCGAGCAATAAATAAATTTTGTTAATAGTTCCATTTTTTGGACCGACGACCCAAAATTGGTCACTATTTCTTTTCGAGAAATCCACACGTGTAGAAAACGAGTTATTAATTTGTTAGCGTAATTTTGTTTATGTATATCATGTTATATAATAATATTATGATGATTTTCGCGTTAGATCATATTCGAAAATAACTTGTTGCATGTGTTGTTGTAATTACTAGTGCAAAATTTGCATATAATTGTAGTTCTTTCATTGAAATAAGCACTGGCCAAATACTGATTTAATTACCTACGAGCGCGTATTAATTACACCAATTAACTGTAACATTCATAAATAATAATAATTTATTACTCGAAACATTTGTCAAAAGCCGCACTCGCACGATGAGCTAATCGACTATCACCGCTAATTGCCCCAGTCTGTCGCCCCCGACCCATCCCCGGGCAGCCCCCGGCGTTGCTCTCGGCCGGCGCTTCGCCCCTTGGTGGCGCAGCGCGGGCACGAAGCTCCCCCCCCCGCTCCGCCGCCAACTAATTAGATAAGTTTGCAACTCGACTGTACTTCTGGTGCCCCGCTCTACCGGTAAGCATCAATCTTTTTAATTAATAATTTTTGACGCTGCAACGATTAGCCATCGAACTCGTCTCTATGCTAATATTTGTAATAACATCTGATGTTTAAATGCTAAGCGAACATCAAATAACGCTAAAGTTTTAATATACTAATTACGCACACGCACATTGTTTATTCCATGATTTAATTTAAACTCTTGCTAAAGTATATTAAAATATGTTGACTATATCGTTTAAAGAGTCTCTTATGAAAAAATTAAAATATGAAACAGCAACTAAAGTGACAAATGAAAGTTAAAATAGATAAGTTCATTAAAATAAACAAACTTTTTACACCTACAGCGTTTTGTCTTCCAGATAAAATATCGTGATCCCATTATAAATTTGCGTTCGTCAATATATCAGATGTTACAATAGCACATTGTCTGTCCGTCAGCCTGATTAAGTAAATAAAACAGGGGTGCCGATCCGAGTCTCCTGCGCAGATCTTATCGAGTATCTCGCGACATTTACAGAAACAGACCTACATGCCAAAATGACCTCTCTAGAAATGGTAAAAGAGTGTGCAGCCAGTGAAAGTGACCGCAGGAGTGTAATTATCGACAGTGTTTCTTGAGGAAGGCAATTTAAACCTTATTCCAATTTCTTTTGACTGTGTCTCGCTCGCCGCGTCCCCGCCTTAGTTACACTATCCGTAACTGAGATGAATGATAGTTTAAAAACTGGGACTCTGTAGGCTCGCACTCATCTTTCATCGTTGTACGCTTGGTGACGCGTGAGCTTGAATAATTGGTGTGGTATAATATCGCAGCACATTGATCAAAGCCTGTTATCCTTTGCGATACTACTGTGTACATAAATACGGACTAGTTGCAATCTTATTTATTATGTAGATAAGTTATATATTAATTTATTACCTTCTTTTGCCTTGTATAGAATCAAATTCTACTTCCAATGTCACATATCACGCCAACAACGGCCGATTTCGACAACCACGACTAGTTTGCAACCGGAGGTGACTGCGCTGTATATTTAAATAGTGCTGTAACTATAAACACAAAAAAGGCATTCTTTTTCACTTTCCAGTATTATAGCGAGGGTCAGGTTAAGTGTTGAAGAAATGGAAATATTACAAATGTACAACAATTTTAGACCCAAAAATTAATAATTTGTATGCTAACTTTTTTTTGACTTCGGATGATATTCGAACCCGAAAGCGGCTCACTAGGTTAGTTACACAGACCATCAATTTGCATAGTCGACAAACTTTGTAATATGTATATTGTGGAGAGCCTGATACATAAAGCTACAATTAATCAAAGTGGTGCTTAGATTTCGTACGCATATAGTCTCATATCATTAGTAACTCTCGACGTCCATATAAGCGGTGTCCAGTAACGATCGTTACTGGATCCTTTATTTAGGGTAAAGGCCCAGTAATTGGACGGGCCGGATGCAGCGCACTCACAGGTGCTCGGTGCGTGCGCCCTCTCGCGGTGGATGCAGGAAATGAGAGCCAATTTGAATATTCTTCCACCGCGAATCGATTAATTGGGAACCAATTAAATTGCTATCTCCCTCTTCTAATACAACGTTTGCTCTGAATTCAAATTATATAAGCATATTATTCATTTTTATTGACGGCAGCGTTGTATAGTGGTGCAACATTTGTGCTAAAACACAAATTTTGGTTTTCAGGTCTGGTTGTGTTTTAACGGTCCCCGTGTTTCTGACACTGCAACCTAGCATACCTCCGATTTTATCGCATGAAAATCGTGTTGACGACAGGTGCGGGTAGGTTGGGACGAGTGAGTGCCTCTTTGTTTGCGAGTACACTTGTGGCACCATACTATCTCCTGCGCTGTTGATAGCTCTCGACAATAAACGCATAGATAACTTTAACGACATGACAAATTAGACACAGTTTCGATACCTTTAAGTAAATACCTAATTTAATTTAACCTTTAATAAATTAAAACAATATTCAAATAATATCAAATTTATTTAAGAAATAATCAATTGGAAATATATCTTACTTTATTCAATCTTAATAATTTAAGTGGTTGAAAACACCGATGGGATTTATTTTTTATTTTTATTAAGCTGTATCCCATAATTATCATTTCTGAATAAAAAGGCAATCAAACTCGTTATGGCCAATAAATGTTGCACGGTCACTTTATATTATCTAATGAACGTCAATAAAATATATTCAAAATGACCATGAGAGTTTTAAATTATGACAAATTAATAGTTCATTAATATCTCAACTTTATTTCAGAATAAATAGAGGCCCACAAATTAATTGCTACACGGGGAACGTCTGTAATGATGAATAACGGTTACAAGTTGAATTGGTTGCTACCGACGTCTGTTCCTAATTACATTAACATTTAGTTTATTTGATTCATAAATTAATTCATAATTATCATAAGAACGGCCCGTTAATAGCTGGGACACTGCCCGCCGCCGTAGCCACTAAGAGTCACTAACAACAACTCACTTCTTAGATTTTTTATATCTTATAGTGAAGAGTCCAGTAAAACTTAACAAATGCATTTAACCTGAGTCAAATGTTTTTATCGAAATAATTGTAATACTATCACAGATCTCATAGAATATAGCGTAGTGTTGACTACCAAAAAAGCACATATAGAAAAGTAATAAATCGTTTTAGAAATAACAAAACGTGCGGGATAATGGAATTATTAGAAAACAATCTGAGCGGAGGGTCATCGGAGGCGGGGAAGGAAGGGTGTCTAATTAGGGAGTGGGGGTGAAGGTAATGAGCCGCGATCGCCGCTTCGATATAGCGAAGGCTATTTACGCGGTGGTCTGAAAATTGCGAGGTTTTGTTTTAAAAGCGGTAACCGTTTGAGTTTTGCGATTAAGGAGTTTAATTAGACTGTTGTTTACAACCTCATTACGATAGGTACCGGAGGGGAAACAGCCCTCAGACATCGGCCGATAATTTATGGAGTTGAAAAATGAGTTCCTCGTTAACTAGATTCTGTTGGAGATTATAGGCGAATAGTCTCGGTCGATGAATAAACATGAACTTAATTTTCATTCGTTCAACAGCTTACTTTGCTAAGTTCTGCCTACTATAAGCCGCACTTATACTGGTTAATTTAAAAATATATTAAAAAAAAATCGAATCATAAGAATAACATTTGCGTTAATTAGGTCAGTGCACTAGTATGAAATCTTTTATAGATACACAAGGATATATTTTTTTACAACGTGAAGTTCCGAGCCCGAAGTGCGTTAGATTTTGGCGCGACAAAAAGCAAAATGCTATGTGGTATGGTGGTAATTCAATGAGTTTTATAAAATAATTTGTATCAACGTTTACATAATAAGAAGTTTAAAAGTCAAGTTGTTGCCTATTAAAGCAGTTTCAGACTTTCGCAACTCAAAAGTATTATTTAGGATCTGGAATGTTCGACAGGTTGTCGAAGGCCTCGACATTTTCCCTTGTCGATTATTGTAACATCTATTAGACGGGATAGTGTAATGGATTCTCTATCGCAACCAACATAAGATGGTACCAGTGCACCACAGCAGAACGAAATGTTGGTTTTTGAACATGCCTACTTAAATAACCTAATTATGTGAACAAAACAAGGCCGTCTACAAAATCTCGCCTAGTAGAAACCAAAATAGCAATAATATGTTTTGACTAGATTAGACGTACGAGTTGTGGGATTTTAAAAATAATGCTCCGAAGAAATCCGCGAATCGAGTCACGTGAGCCCAGCTCAATGAGACAGCGGCGGGCGACGCAGCCACGGCACAAAGAGTTTTTTATCCGTAATAGACATCCCGCCGACATCATTAACGTATCGGCTGAGCTGGCCTCGCAGTTATTCGCTAATGTGACAACAACACAGAGAAAGCCCGCCACAAATGAGCGACTATCTTTTCGGGTAAAGTTGTGGACGCACTTGTCGCGTGATGTTTTAAAATTAATTATATTTAATGAAAATTTAAACGTATTTTATTAACTGTCTGGGAATCTCTTCACTCGAATGAAAACAATAAGAATATATAACAATACTTTAACTCATTTACCTCTTTTGTAATGAACATTAATGTGTCCTTGCGAAATATGTATAAGAGTGAAAATTTATACTATTGCAAGTGTTAACGTTATTCTTAATTGTTCAAGATTAGATTTTAATTTAGATACATATTTTAAAATTAATCTATTTCATAATAAAAAATATTATTTTGGTGTACAAATAACGGTTAAATTTATTTCGTCCATGTGTAACTGCTGCTTTGTCGGTCAATTATAATAACACCATCAATTGATTTACTATACTAATAGTAGATAGTAATTACTACATTAATAGTTATATGTATAGATTCGTAAACAGTTCAGTTCTGCAAACGCTGTAAATACACAGCCTTTAGATATAAGCGTGTCTGGTCGGTCATCTATTTTGACTAGGCCTTGAAACTCATTATTTGTAAAGATATCACTCACAAAATATAATCCTTGTTATATGCACATCACAGTGATATGATTTCTTTTCCTGTCTTAATAGTCATTTCAAAGAGGGTAAAACTGTAAACGACGTCAAATACTTTTTTTTAAAAGGAGTCGAATATCATGCCTGTTATTAACACCACTTCACATGCGACGTGGGATAAATGTATAAGTACTTCATTTGTTTAAACATAACAATAAGGTCAATGTTATCAAGCCTAAGAAAGATTAAACATTGATAAGAAAGACGTTATTTTACATTATTGCTCTTATTACAGTTTATTCAATTCGAATATTCTGCAGTTTGACTGAAAAAGTTTTGAATATACCTAATCTTTGTTACTGAACATTAATAAACTTTATCAAAAACTAAACTAACTAACTAACTAAACTTGCTGAAAAGAAACAAATTTACGTAACATTTTTTTTTGTTAGCGTATCTATTATTAACGCTCTTAAACGAATAATGCAAATGCGTTGCCAGATCTTTTCGGTTTCTTGGTTAAATATAATAACATCTTCAGTTTTTAAATGTTAAATCGTATGTTTACTGAAGTAATAGTCCCTAAAACATAACAATCGTGTCGATGCTTGGTGAGCCTCCACCAGCGAGGGTGTATTCTAATCGCGCGTTAGCGTGGCCCGTTTTTGCACTAACGAACAGGTTGCGTTAAGGCGACGGCGACGTGAATCGAGTCCGACGGGGAATTTCGCCTCATTAAAAGTTGTGACCTGCGGAGGAGGCAATTTGGAGGTCCGCGACGACTTCGCCTGTTACTTATTAACGGTCGACTTTACACTATCACTCGCGGCGTCCCGCCAAATGTCTTTGTTTAATATTTTTCCCGCCATCGTATACGTCAAAATTATTTGAGCTCTATAAATCAAAATGGACTTTTGGCGTCAACTCGAAAAGTGACGGTAGTGTTTTAATTGAACTTTCTAAATTCTGTATATATTTTTAGTTTTGATGTTTAATATTATGCAGCAAGTGCTTGTGAAAGTGTACAGTGATAGGAAAATTCAATTTAAGACCAGAACTGTACGTTTCGTTTTGTCTCCATCAGTCAAGCAAATCTTCTGTAAAAGTCAACTACCATTTTACTGTTGATCGACATTTTGAATTATCTATTGTCACTCCCGTCAGTCACTTGACATTGGCAGAATTCTATTGAAAGAGGCCAGAATTAAAAGAAGAAGAGGAATAAATAAAAATTACTCATAATTTACCGTACTTGTACTTATAAATGTAGCGTGTGTTCGTGCTTTAATTGATTACGTAATACAAAATTATGTAACAAGCCCTGCGATATCACTCCCGGAGATCGCACAGACTTTTTTATTGCAGTATACTCGTAGGTAAACGTTTAACTATAATCACGTGTCGGAAATGATTGGATGCGCTGACGTCAACACAACGACGCGATGGAAAGAGGCAGAGGCATCGTTAGCTAAATGATACCTTTAGTATAGAAGAGATCTATATTCTGGGTCCTAAAGAAACCACCACCACTATAGGAATTACATTCTATAGTGTGCACCCGAAACGACTAAGCTAACTTTATGTTCGAGACGGTGTACCGTTAATCATATGTATATGAATTAAGTTTCTACAATTTTCGCGTTCCGTCGACTGATAGGATATCATAAAAAAATCCGTTTTTATAACATACATTCACAATTCAAAGGTCGTTTTAATCCTTTTTTATTTAAAACATATGGAAATACTATATGCAGCTATGTCGGTCGTTCCGAGTTGTAGGCAGATTAGCTCTTTTCACTCGCAAAAGAAAGCTCATACGGTATGGTACGATATTATATTAGTTTTTTATTGATATGATATATAATTTTAAAAACTATTTTATGCTATGCGCGTGGTTTTCAAGTAACAAGCAGACAAGTATTATCAATAGTTATAAACAATATGTGTGTATGTTCGCCTTATCACTGGCGTAACACAATTTCCAATACTTTACGGTTAGGATAGTGATGTACTATTATAATATATTATTAACAGCATCCCTGGCGTGCCGCGGCCGCCCCACCTGCCCCACTCGAATTAGTAAACAAACGTCTTTACGAGCGGTTTTACGAGCCCCACGATATTTCGGTCTCGCGCACGCTCTTTTACGACATAATGAATTCGTTGATGAACTAGGTATTAGAAAGTTTCGAAATAGACGCGTCTGGTCACCGAGGCGCGTGTTGCGGTTCGCGGACACCGGGGAATGTAGACGTCGCTTTGGAAAAAATTTAACTATTCCATTGTTATACTCGGACACGTGTAAGTTGGCAGCGTGTTATATATTGCCCAATATTACGCAGCAACTGAATTAAATAATATTACAAGGTTAAATAAATACCATTATTTTAAAAAATGTCTATGCTTACTATGTATTTAAGACATCTTTTGAAACTCTGATCTACACAGAATTTGTTACACTTGTGCTTTTAGTCTTCGTGTAAATGATTATGTCATCCAAGATTGTATTTCTAAGTTTTTTGGTAAATAAAACTGGTTGATATGTCTACAGGGAATTTGAATTACAGTTTCCGAAACATATATATTTTACACTATTTTACTTAATTTCATTTGCATGTAAGAGTTTCATAAGATATTTACATTACTTTGTACTTTTTACTCAAATTGGCCGACATAAATACTGAGTATAAGTAATAAGATTGCTTAGATGCCTTAATTACTAGCAATCTTAAAAAACGCGAAGTATGTACCTTTATTTAATAAATAAATAGTAAAATACGAAGTCTAACTAGACTAATCTTAACTTAATCAAAATTTAATCGATCTGAAGTTGTCACCTAATTAGTATTTCTGCAACCATTTTATTATTTCCTGCTAATATTTACCAATATCCACACTGTAATCGATTTTTTGTTATTTTAATTATTTTAACAATGTATAATAACATATTAAATTTTAAAATATTTTTATCATTCTAAAATAAGTTATAATTAACTCAAAACGGAAGTTGAAACATGTGTTATACGTGCAAGTAGACCTATCTGCAACCGCTAAAACCATTTCTGGGCGTGGCATTGTATGGCAAGTAATTAATTTATGAGAGTATTCTAATTCTGAAAACGAAATAAAAAGAAAATGATTTTTATTTTAGTCGCGATCAGGTATATTTTTGACCATTTAGTCTTTTTTTACATCTGTTTTTTTTTTTATTTGATAAAGTGTCGAGACGAGCAAAACGTTCAACTGATGGTAAGTGCAACGTTTGCCCATATCAGATGCTGTGTTACTCAGAATATTTCTGTGTAGCACCACACTGCGCCCATCACCCTGAGACATAGGTTCTTAAGTCTCATATGCCCAGTGATTGTGCTAGCTCTCAGTGCCCTTCAGACCGAAACACAGTTATGTTTGCACACTACTCCTTCACGGCAGAATAACTGGCCCTGGGGTGGTACCTAACTAGACGGATTCCTGAATAGGAAAAGCCGATAAGCCGATTAGCGGTCGAAAATTAAGGCGAATAGGTGAAATAAGGCATTGATAGAATCAATTATTCTAACTTACAAGAAATGATTTACGGAGTTGTGAGGACAGTTTTAAAAAAAAAACTTGTTCAGTTTACACGGGGTAGAAGTGAAACCTTCAGAAAACTAAACTTCGAAAGAAAGAGACGAATATCGACGAATATCAGAAGAAGAATAATTGTAGAGTTTATTTATTATAATATTGTTACCACGTTTAAAACTCGTATTACATTATTTTCTACATGTTACGTTACATATTATACAGGTTTTCAATTTCAATAATCATCGTCATCATTTCAGCCTATCACTAGTCCACTGCTGAACAGAGGCCTCCTCCATAAATTGCCAAAAATTACGTAAGTTTATGGCTCTCATTTTGGGGGGAATTTACATAGTTGTCACGCTTGGCAGGCGGGTTAGCAACCGCTGTTTATTTATTGAGATGTTCCAGGAAGATGCTGCTGTCCATCTCCTGGTTTTCATATTCCCACTGTCAATTTTTACGACAACCACGGGACGAGATGGGGTAGTATATTCACTTAAGCGGCCACCACACGGCAATTTCAATTAAGTGTGAAATAAATGCTTTGGTTTGGATTTAATCAATATATGTATCTTTGAAATAGCGTCAATTACTGTTTTTGATCTTGTTGTCGACCTAATGAGAGCAAAATCTACAAAGAGATGGGAGATTTGAACGAATTCGAAAAATAATTAAAATAGGAAACACTCTATACTGTATTCTATCTCATTCTCTCCCAGGCTAAATCCTATAGATGAATATGTCTGTCTAATTTGGTGTAGAGTTTCGGTTCATAACAAGATTTCATTTCAAAAATATTGACAGAATTATCAAAAGACGTTAAAACCTTCAATTAGCATATTAAGCAGTTATAGTTTACTAACAAATTTAGAAATATAAGTAACGATTTTTACTGGTGGTAGGATTCCTATGCAGGAATCCGTCTAGGTAGGTACCACCCCAGGGCCAGTTATTCTGCCGTGAAGCAGTAGTGTGCAAACACTACTGTGTTTCGGTTTGAAGGGCACTGTGAGCTAGCGTAATCACTGGGCATTTGAGACTTAAGAACTGATGTCTCAGGGTGACGGGCGCAGTGCGGTGTCACGCAGAAATATTCTGGGAGACACAGCATTTGTTGTGGGCGGACGTTGCACTAACCATCAGGTGAAAGTTTTGCTCGTTTCGTCACTTTGTACAATAAAAAAAAAAAACGAGGAACTAATGAATTAAGCACAAATTTACACATTGACTTAGATCATTATTAATAAGCAGGAGCAAGTCGTACCAAGTTTGAGCACAGAGAGCGGGCGTCTCATAGTTATGCGAGGTTAACACATGAGGTTAATTAAGATCAGAAGCGGGATCTATAACTAGCTAACGTCGCTACCGACACTCGGAGCGAGTTTACCGAGTGCTTCCCCTTAATTGATACGATTTGATCGTCATCGCGAGCACTCGCTTATTGCCGCTACGCACTTAATCAAATTTACGTTTCGTTAATTTAAACTGTTGCTTTAATGAATAGTGTTCCGTTATAGTGGTTTAATGTTATTGCGCGAAAATAACCTAATATATATCAAAACGAACGAAGTGTGGTGTTAAAAAAAAGGATCACCACTTTTCATGCTATAGTCATTATAACGAGCGTCAGAAGTTGTAAATTAATTAAAGGATTAGCAATTTTTCGACACACTATTCTAATGAAGGAAATACAGTTAATTTGCTAAGATTCGCATACCAAATTTAAAATGGTGTTAAATTTGTTCAAATTACCTAGTGATAGTAGTGGAGGGTATCTGGTGGCGGCTCCCGGTAGCGGTATTAGTTTGCTTGTGCAGGCTATTGTGGGGCGGTGCCCTTCAAAAACTAGGTAATACACACCATTTTAAATTTTGCATGCGGATCTTAGCAAATTAAGTTTTTTTCCTTCATTTTTATGGATTTCCGCAAATTGACTGATCCTATTAACTGTACACTCTATTCTACCGCAGTAGCTTACCAGCCCCCTTTGAGTGGTAGGCTATGGCAATTATCCCCACAGTGTAAATCTATGATGTGGTCAAAGCGTTCCGCAGCAAGCTATTATGGACTAAAATTATAATGATTTCTTAATTGATTGATTGAATGAATGCTTTCAAAAATAATAATGAAGTCATACATTATATTTTTCATTTGAGGAGTTATATTATTTTTGTTATGTTTGGCAATCATTACACTAAATGGGTCCTTATTCCAGCCGAGGCTTATATTTGTGTAACGCAAATTCTATTGGTTTTGAGATCGGAATTATTGTACCTGTGTCCAGGTCCTTCCTTCGATCTTATCGCATAAACGTTACAAAGGTATATGGTATAAGTAAGAACAAGTAAGTGCATAAGGAATGAATACTATTGTACTATAATATTATATTGTATCCGTATATATAACTTAATCGTCAACATAATCCGTGGCATATGGCAGATAATTTTGTAATTAGAGCCGCATTTGTGTGCGGAATTTAGAAATTTGGAACGAAGTTGAAATTTACATCGACTACTTCGAACTGCGATATATCTAACTAGAACTATTTAAAATTATGGTTTCCTGTAACCATGCCCGCATGTTTGTACTTACCAATTTCCGCTTAAACCATAAATAATGTTACCATCACATTTAGTGGAAAACTATGCAACAGATGCTTGTCGTATTGAATGTTAAAAATGTTTTTAATAGATTTTTGAACGTAAGTGTTCATCTGCGACTTTTTTGCAAGATTAAAAAGATTCATGTTTGCCCGTAGAGATTTTCTTCCCCAAAGATTATTGGTTCAAAGAGTTATATGTCTGGCAGAATGTCTACTTAGGGTCGTCGGTACCCTAGTTCTGCTGCCTACATCGTCGTTAACCTCGCGAGACGAGATGTGACCGGTAGCGAATCACATTGCCGCCATTTTTGTGCGAGTCAAAATATTCCATTGCGTTACCACAAGCAGTATAGCGACAGCATTGGATATCATGTTGTTATTCGTACAATACAGTACCTTGTCGCCTATAACGACCACTCGCTAGCAAAAAGGTAGGTGCTATTCTAGTCTGCCGGACACCTACCGGCATCTATTGAATTTTACATAGATTAATCATTAATTAATGTAACACGGGGATCAATTTTGCCTTTGTTTTATTGTAATATCTTGAATATCTGTGAAGTTATTAATGAGCTCCATTATGATCTAAACCGAATATCTGACTGGTCGAAACGGTTCGGTATTGAGGTAAATCCATCAAAGTGTCAAGCCATTATAGTTGTCAGTAATCGTCGCTTCTCGAAGCTGGATAGGAATTCGCTGCCTCCAATAACTTTTAATAATATTACTGTTCCTTACTGTACTAAAGTCAAAGATCTTGGGCTAATTATTGACAGTGCACTCAGTTGGCGCCCGCATGTTCAGAAGGTCAGCAACAAAGTAATAAACACTGCGTTATTTGTATCGCCTTAAAAATTTCTTAAAAATTTACCGATCGCGACAAAGGCAATGTTAATACAAACATTAGTATTGCCTTTAGTTGATTACGCCGACGTCTGCTACACTGATGCTTCTCAAGAACTTCTAAACAAACTGGATCGTCTTCTTAATAATTGTATACGATACATTTTTGGTTTACGTAAATATGACCATATTTCCTCTTTTCGTTCTCCGCTTAAATGGCTACCTCTCCGGTATCGTAGGTCTTTCAGAACACTTGGTATGTTATTCTCTGTCTCACACGATCCGTTTGTCCCTGAATATTTGAAATGCAAATTTCAGTATCAGGGTGATTCCCATGAGCGTTGTCTCCGTTCTACGGATAACTCTATTCTTTTTGTCCCTTTTTGTCATACCGGCTGTCCGAATTTGGAACGAATTGCCAAATAGCATTCGTACTAGCACCAGCAAGGCTTACTTTAACCGCTTCCTCTGGAACCACTATATTGCGTTGTCGTAGTAGGTTTATTTCTTTTCTAATGTTTGTTATAAATTTATACTTCTTTTCTTTTACTAAACGTATTTACTTTCTTACTTAAATTCGGAAACTAGTCATTTTTTATGTACATGTATGTGTGTATTTTTGTATGTATGCATGTATGTATATTTGTATGTATGTACTCGTATATATGTGTTTATTGCGCATGTGCGTATGTATATATAATTTAAATATTATATCAATTTTGTTTGTTATTTTTATAACATATTGCAGTATAGTTTTTTTTTATTTATTAATATTTTTTTTGTAGATTAGTTTTTCGTTTCATCTTGGCACCCACTACATCTTCTCTGCTCGACCCGAAGGTAGACTAGTAGAGAATGCCTTGTAGCATTAAGTCCGCCTTTTTGTACATCTTTTTTTGTGTGCGCAAATAAAGTTTAAATAAATAAGTAATATATTTTTAAACAATTAATAATTAAAAGAATTAAAAGCAAAATAAATTCAACACATAACGAAAATGAAAACCAAAGCAGCAACCAGTCGAGGCAGTGGTATTGAAATTGTGAAGATAATACAGTTTCATTTTCATAATGCTAGGTCTTAGTTAATTAAATTTGGAAAAGAGTTTTATTACAACCTTAATTACATGAGCGCGGATGCGCTTAAAGTAATTTAACTAAAATATGCTTTAAAAACCAATATAAGCAACGAGTGTCTCTATGCATGAGTAAAGTGTGTAGGGTAGGGTGAGGCTAAAATGTCCGCGGGTAAAATGGTCCACCATTGCTATTTCCGAAAATAATGCTTCGACAAAGATTTCGAGTACTGTTGTAAGGGGGGTTAGGGAACTGGACCGTACCACATGGCGCCTAGTGACCTCTGGAATGACGTTTTTATCTTTATATTTATATCGTATTAGGAGTTTACGCGGCCGCGGCTCAAAAAAGTCATATAAGTAAAAATTTTCAATTATTTTATTTTTAGTCTGAGTTACGTTTGTAACATTACAAAGCTAGTTTTTTTTCTATTTATATAGTTTTTAGTAGGAAGTTTTACGTAGAACAATTGTTTTTTTAATGTACATATTAGATTTTTGTGCATAACGTTTTGAGTTGAGTTGAGTTGACTTCACGAGTTAATTTTAACTCAACTCGTGAACCCTGACGTGTTAAAAGGTATGGACATTTTGACAAATTTTATTGTTCTTTTGTAATTCTTTGTTGTATGACTAAAATATGTTACATATAAGTTAATTTCATGTGGGTAGTGTAGAACTTAGACCAAGAATAATACTAAATAATTATTATTAAGAAGGAAATGCTGTGCCATAGTTTTAAGCTTAGTAACAATTGGGATTAATAGATATGAAGAACAGTTCATTGTTTATAATAAATATAAAGAACTGAGGATTAAAATGAATCTCGCTTTATTTATTTGCATTAATCAACGAAAATCTTAGATATATTCATACTGGTCCTTTTGACCCCATCACTAGCCCTTTTTGCCCCTAGAGCGGGGCTTAAAGGACCACTCGATCTGACTTTCTAAATATCTGGCGAATAGACATAAACCGGTCATATTAATTAGTAATTATATTTAAATTAGGGATTAAGCTACACATTGGTATTTAGGTCTTTCTCGTGAACCGTATGGTTAAATAGTTACGAGGCAATATTACCAAATTGGACCTTTTAGCCTTTCTTTAGTGTGTTGGTATTTGTCGACATAGACTAGTTAACGATGAACCCCCTACAATGAATGCTTGCCATGTGGAGGGGGGGGGAGGGGGGGGGATTGGTCACCACGGTGAAGCTAAGTGACCATGGAGGGAAGGTGGAGGAGCCGAAGTCAACATTCTTGCATAAACACATTTTTTGCGGATCTGGTTGTATTGTAATTGGTCAAGTGTTCTGACACTGCATTCTACCCTATCTCCGATCTTATTGCATGAGAGTTACATCAGGCGCGGGTAGGTCAGAACGAGTAAGGGTCTCTGTGTTTGCGTGTACACTTGTGGAACTGTTAAAATCAGTTGATATCGACAGTATTCGGATGGCTAACACGTAACAAATTGCAAGCTATAAGATTTTAAAGTACCCACCCCACAGTCGACATTTCTCGATTTGGTTAATATTCATAAAAAATTATTGATCAAATGGTGTCATTATAGGGAGTGACGTAGTAAATGTTGACATTCTTAGGCACGATATTTAGTCCAGTAAATTGTAGCAAACAGAATACATAAAGGGGATTCAACAGCCGTCAACAGCACAACCTGTATCCTGGAGTACGAGCACTCAGTCAGACATGACAGGTGACACAGGGGAAGTCCTCCATTGAGTGAATCTCAACCAGGAAATATTAAAAATTCCTTTGACAAAATTGGCAATCGAATAATGATTTGTGTTCGTCACGCCGACTTCCGCTGTCATACTTGCGCCAAATTTTCACCGGAGACTTTTTTACTGTTTTTCGACGGCTATCCCTACGCCGGGCACTGCGTTTATTTATTAACAAAATTCGTCCGTCCACCTAACACGTCACGTTCGGATGTCGTCCGCTTTTCCAATTCAGACCGTAAAACATTGCAATAGAGTTTTAGATTAAACGTCAAAGCGACGACGCGTTGAGACTTTTTTTCAACGAGCGTGCACCGTTTACGAGGCTGCATAGACGCGACGCGGCAATGCGTCCATGCGCTCCACCCATATCAATTTCGAATAGGTTTCCTATCCTATTCGGCCGGCGCGTAGCGATTGCGTTTTGATCGTTTTGTGTGTAAAACTGTTGCCCTAAATTAAACGCTTTAATAATAGAATAGAAATAAAAACAAATTCGACGCTGTTGATAGAAGCGACGGTATGCGAGCAGGAACGCGGAACAGATTTAATTTTAATATTATATGATATAGTCGTTGGTGAATGTAAATAGCTATTACCAACGGCATACGCTGCTATGCCGTGGGTAATAGCTATTTACATTCCATCGACAAGCGGTTAGACCACATCGATATGACAAATCAACAATTACAAAGTGCTTCCTAATTAGCTATAGTGTAGTTACAAATGAAACTTAACCGATTCCACTAATTAGTGGTACGGGTGAGCGGCAGCTCCTGTGAACTAATCAGGTGGCTAAATAATGTAGTCATGACGGCGTCGTTAGCGCTCGTGAGACAGACGTTATTAATTAACATCACATTCCCCGCCCGCGCCGCTCACCCCACACCCCCAATTATTCCATGGTTACATTTGGTGCAACCAATATCTAATTCTGCTCCTAGAACTCATCAAACTCCTTCATAGTAGTGATAACATTTGGAATTGTATATAATAAATAAGACGTAGTTATTTTTAGTTTGTAGTTTTTACAATTTTAGAATTTCGCTCTAGATATTGATGAAAACTTTCATTCGAATATTGGGCACGGACGCATATTTCCAATTTTCCCTTATGCATATGCAATAACGTGAGCAAACAAACAAACTCTACTACAAGCAGAGGAAAACATTTTATATGCTTTTCCAATCGTTGTTTATATTTGTATATTAAGTAATACTCTCTACGTGAAACGATTGTAACACAAGGTTTTCCAATTAAGGGATGCGAAGTGTGTATCAATTTATACAACAATAGGCTGAGGAAGTAAATGGAGTGATTGGGTCATCTCGTGCATTTCTCGTGGCTTTCTGAAACATGACTTGACGACAGCGCCTCGTCTGCAGGCACTTGGCAAACATGTTGACGCTGGTGCCGACAACGTTAAATTGATGGCGACAAATATCCGACAACGACAGCTCAAATAACAAATGTTACGATCTAAATAGAACAAATTTGACAGATCGCAATTATTAACTTCATAGTTTCCAGACGGTTCTTTAGTTTTCATAAAACCAATACAATATTTAAATACGAAAAATAAAGGCAAATAAACTTCTAGGAACCAACCATTGGTATGACCTACAGATGGTTCTTTCGAGTCGTATATTTGTGAACACACATGAGGAGGTGAAGTCTGAGCGGGACGAGGACGACATCAAAAATTACGGTTGTATAAACTATACCAAGTGACAAATAAATGGATTTCTTTTAATATTTTCTCATTCGTTTAAGATACCGATTGATAAACATTAAATTTCAAAATTGAACTTGAAATTATTTCATAAGTAACGCTTGAAAAAATCAATTATATTGTAGTCAATTAAGACGAACATACGTAACACATTCCGCCAAAGATAACACATTTTAGTGAAAAGAGGCGTATCGTGCTGTCGACAGCCGAATATCAATCGAATATCTGCATTCTGCATTGATTTACACATCGGCATATGTTGTCTGCGCGAGGAAGGCACAATTCACGTCCCCGTCAGGAGCGTCATTAAATCGGCACTCACAATGCCTCCACTAACTCGGGCGTCTATTTACTCGCTATACTTGCTAGCATGCTTTAGATTTGAGCTTAAGCTTAATATTTTTAATACGATGAAAAGTTCGAAATGTGAAATGAGTAACGCTGTCTTTGATTCCATTACTGAAACGTCTGTATGGAAATTGATGCAAGATTACAATATCATTGAAATGTTCTACTAAACTATAAATTTGCTTATTATGAATTTATCTTTCTTCTAACTAAAATGCGAAAGAAAGAATTGAAAGAAGGAAGGAAAACCAATGTTCCATATTAAAGAAAGAATACTATTTTTCTTCAGTTGTGGCATTGGCATCAACCAGAAAGTTAGACAGGCATATTAGATAATAAATTGCATAATTTCAGCATAGCTATTTGGATAGTTTGGAAGTTTGTAAGTTTGTAATACTATTTAATACTGCCGTGTGGCTGCATTAGAGAATCTGCCATAATATTCTAAGGGAAATGACTAGAAAATTTCACGGTGTCTTCCGAGAGGTGACGGTACAACAATTTCCAAAATAGTCAGACCAAAAATACAGAGACCAGTAACGACTGTCAGGGTCTAAGTTACAAGGCGTCTGGTCTTGTGGTCGCCAATCCGCCTCAAAAGAGTGGCGATTACGGCAGGTCCTCTCAACTTGAGAAAAGCCATGCATGCAATGTCCTTCAGTTGAATTTTACAGGCTGATAAAGAAGAAGAGGAATAAAAACATAGGTACAGTAAAATTATAGGTTCTCACTCTCTACACATTAAAATATTAGGAATCGACATTCGAAATATTTACAAAAATAACTGAATTTAAATAAGAACATAGCCGTCACATTTTGGAGTCATCATCATCATATCCCTCGTTGATTACCATAAAACTTTGTAGCTCACATTTTGGAGGGATTTTGTCATACTCGCCACGCTTGGCAGGCGGATTGGCAATCTCAGTCTATTTATTTAGATGTTCCAAGAAAATGCTGCTGCCCATCTCCTGGTTTTCATTTTCTCTCCGTCGACTTTTACGGCACCCACGGAATGAGATAGGGTGGTAAATACCTTAAGCCGCCACCACACACCAAATATTTTATAGATTGTTAACACATTTTCGTAGTTAAACTTTCAACATTTTGAGTATAGTTCTTTTTAACCTAACACCTAATTTTAACACCAAGAATCGAGAATATGAACGAAAAGTAAATAATGTCTTTAGTATATACTCTGTACTTTCGTCCTGTTCAAGTTTCATTATCAATTACATGTAATACATAGGTCAAACCTTAATTAATGTTTTAATGACAACTTCGTGTAAACTGAGCGTTCTTAGTTCATTAAACGTACCTCCACAACACGTTACTGAGTGCGTTCGTGTAAAAATGTGTGACTTTTTCTAAATAATTGAACGCACGTAGTTCTGCTAATTAAAAGGAATATAAGAAACTAGTGCGTTAATTGGCTAAACGATGCATTTCCGCACAACGTCGTCGGCGGAAGATAATATATCTTAGTAAGCGAGGTCGACTACTTCATGGAGATACGAATCAAACAAAGATATTAAAATACAACTTCCTAATTAATACATGTATTCATATACGTATAAGGTACCTTTAAGTTTCTGTTATATTGTAATGAAAGGCAAGGTATTGTGTGTACATTTAAAATTTTGATACTACTGACATAATTCTTAATTTATTATTTGTCAGAATACTAAAGCAATAATAAAGCATTTGCATATGCCGCATATTTTTTTTTTGGATTAAGTGACGAATTGAGCGAAACCTTCAACTGATGGCAAGTGCAACGTCTGACCACAACAAGTTCTGTGCCACCCAGATCATTTAAATTTGGCTCCACACTGCGCTCGTCAACCTGAGACATCAATTCTCAGGTATCATAATCCCAGTAATAACACAGACTAGCTAACATTTCTTTTCATCGGAAACACAGTAATGTTTGCACACTACTGCTTGAGGCTAGAATAACTATCACTGCGGTGGAGGTGCATCAGAATAAAATCCTTTAATTCTTATGTACCTATCACATGAAGTAAATTCCTTGAATAGAAATTAAAATTTTGCGGAGTCTAACCCGCCTACCAAACATGACGACACTAACATTTCAGTGATTTACTATGGGTAAAGCTTGTGTTCAGCAGTGGGCTTAATCGAGCTGAATGATAAGGATGTAATCATGATAAATGATCATCTTTTCATATGTATCGTTATTTACTACATTTTCTATTTTTTTTCTCAAAATATAGTTTAACATTTATAAGGAACTTGGTTTACGTTATAACGTCAGATAGGTGCACAACTAAAACTAAAAGCTCGTCATAGCTGGTATATAGTGGAAGTGAAGTGGATATCAGTAATCGAATCTCAAACAGAGATTGGCCGTTTGCCGGACGCTGTTTAGACGCTGCGGCGGAGCCAGCGACGGACGGACAAAGAGACAAACGAAATTAATTGGGGTCATGCGCTAGCGGCGTAATCCAATCGTGTTGCTGTTATCCAGTGCCAGCCTTTTACGCGAACCTAGTGTAAGGAAACTTGCACCAACTTCGATATAGCAATTAAATTGCACGCATAAATAGTGTGTGACAGAATAATTAAATGTTCCTGAACTGAGTCGTTGATAGAATCAGGCGTCGGTTTGAAGACCCATTGCGGGTATTAGCTATGTATTCAAGTTATTTTATCAAGTATAGTGGATGCAATTTTTGTAATAATGTGTGTTTTACTATTGTTGCATGTGGCGGTGAAGATTTTCTCGTTATACGCTCTTAATTTCATGTGGTATTAAAATAAATTTAATTTTTTTTCTAAAGTTATATATTTTTTAGAAGTTATTACATCGAATAAAATGATAATATATCTAGTTAATAACACTCTTACACTGACTGAATGAAAGACAACGCACAGCCTTATCAGGTGGGTCTAGAAGCATGAAATTTTGCGAGTACGAGTTCCGTACATAACGTAACGTAATTGTGCAAAATGAAGGACGAAAGTTTGTATGGATTGTGCGTCATATTTGAAGTTATAAATATGGAAATTGATGTTAAGACTTCTGTTTTTAAATACAAATAAGTTGAATTAGCGTTTTTTGGAAAGCCTTTCCTTTAGGGGGTAAAATAAGGGACGTAAGTTTGTAAGGGAAATGCGTCTTTTTTGAAGCTGTAAATAAAAATACCGGCGTTTAGGCTTCAGCATAAAAATAAAAGTGAGTTTCAACGGAGTAAAATAAGGGATGAAAGTTTGTATGGGAAGTGCTTCATATTTGAAGTTATATAGTTACATCTGACGTTTCTCCAGTTAAAAAGTTGAGAAAAATCGAATTGTTCCTGAGATGTAGCCGGTAGGAAAACCCATCGGGCATACGGCAACATACTGCTTATATTAGTCTGTAGTCGCAGTTTATCTTTGACTGCAGGCTACGATATTAACGATTATATATATATATATATATATATATATATATATATATATATATATATATATTATTGGATAAGGTGACGAGACGAGCGAAACGTTCACTTGGTCGTAAGTGCAACGTCTGCCAAATGTCTAACAAATGCTGTGTCACGCAGAATATTTCTGTGTGGCACTACACTGCGCCCGTCACCCGGAGACAACAGTTCTTAAGTCTCATATGCCCACTGATTCATCCGCATACGTGGAACAGAAAACCAGTAATGTTTATACACTACTGCTTCACGGCAGAATAAGACAGATTACTGCATACGAATCCTACCACCTTTATTTTTATATCTAAAATTCAGAATTGGTTTTAGTGGGTATGATAAAAGTTTAGGCATTTTAACGTGCATAGTTTAGACGTAATTAGTAATATTACCCTTTAAATTTAAAAAAAAAGAGATAGTAGCCGTCTGGTGAACATGTTTACTTACGAGGATTTAATACTTCAAAACGAATTCGTTTCCTCTTAACTAATAAAATTTGTGAAATTTAAAAAATGGAATTAAAAAGCTCCACTACTTCTACTACTTCACAAAACAACTAGACCCGAAACCAACAATTTGTGCTGTTGGTCAAATGAGGGATTCGAACCTAGGATGCGCCCGACGTTGTAATCAGGCACTTTCAAAGGCCCCTTCGAGTTTCTTGACGGCCAAAATCTACACCGTTGTCTGTAGCGACAAGACTTAATTTAATAAATAAATTTGGACTTTGACTTTATATACAGAGGACTAGTAAGGTGAGGACCAGGGGGGCCACTGTGTAACTCTGGTTGGTGGCTGGTTTATTTTGGCGAATGAAACTCATTCATTGGTTAATGGGATCAAATGAAACCGATCACGAAACCAACCACGGTTACACAGTTGACTCCCCGAGCTGATAATGACAACACTGACAATTACAGACGACGGGTTCATGGGCCACAATGACCAGAAGGAGTAAGTTTGACATCCTTCTTTAATACAGATCTCTAATACTAAGCATTACGAACGGTCTTGCAACCATTGCGAAGTCTCATCCAATGGATCTCGTAAAAGGCGAGTAAGGAAACTGCACTGTGCACCGAACAGCGCATGATGGCGATGGGCTCACCACCTATCACACCAAGTGCATTATACTGTTTTGGTGAAACGTGGATTGTGGCAGTCATCTGTTTTTGCAGTGAGGGACCAGTCTCTGACTACCCCTTATGGGATACAGTCGTGATCGTATGTATGTATGTATGTACAGACAAGTAAATCAGTTGAACTAACACGAACGTCTCAAACAATATCGCGCTGTACAGACTTTTGCCATTTTGACGCGAGTTTGGCGACACCAATTCACGTACAATGTCAATTTGCACAAGAGAAACGTTCGAGTCCGGGACACAGGGCCTCATTAGAGGCGAGCGGTTGCAATTAAACTGTGCGTCTTTTGCGCCTTAACGAGCGGCCAAATTGGAGCCCGCCCGCCCTGGACCCGTGATTTAATAAAATATGTTTTGATGCCGCGTAATAAATATTTCGCGCGATAATATCGAGGAATTTGCTTTCATGATAATATTCAATAGCATTACCCATTAATCGGTATGAATGAATATTGCAAAAGATATTTTGTTTTTTTCAAGCTTATGTTTTTTCCAGTTATTGTATTAATATTTAAAAATAAGAAGCATGAATCAAACCATCTTTGCAACCATAATCTTTGCAACTGTCTGTCTTGGATTCGAATCCAAACAAAACCTAGCATTTATTTCTTAGAAGATATGCCAATATTCACTACGCTAGGTTAAAGTGGTTTGTGAGTGTTTGTTTGTGGTTTGTTGTGCGCAGTTCATAATTTCCATATGAAACTTTATCCATCACTAGTTTGAAGAATTTAGATTCAACACATTTAGTTTAATTTAGTCCGTCACTGAAGTCTCATTCGTCAGCGAGCAAGTTTGGTTTGAGTAACATGTGCAAGTGAGGTGGTGTTTGGTGAGAAAAAAAGTTGGTATATTCCCTTTGATATGGTCATGCAAATAAAATGACATTGAAAACTGAACGAGTTCAATAAAAAAATTGAATTACCGAGTTAAAAGTATAACGTTGGAATATTTTTTCAATTATATTGCTTTAACAAATTGCTTGCTTTCTACGAAATAATAAATCAGAAATGATCTATAGAAATGTAAAAAAAAAAGAAATGCTACATTTATTCAATCGCGATTGCACAGAAAATGCAAGAAAAACATTTCGTAATGTAAAAACTATAACTATTTGCAAAATGTAAGAAGAGTTTCGCGTTCTCTGTTATAGTGGGGAGACGGCAAGAAGTTGGTTTCGGAGGCGGCTCGTTAGCGGCGCGGCTGATTGCCGATTGAGCAGCAATTGCCTTGATTGACGCCGCCCGCGCCGCCCTAACGAACCCGCTTCAATGGTGGACGTGCTCGAGGTTACTAGATCCGACTTTATAAATGCCGGACAACTCGCAGATTACATATGGACCTACATGAATACATTATAACTTTTTTTTCAACCACTCGTTGTCATTGTTTCAGCATTTTAGAATTTTAAGACTGACTTAATTTACAAGATTTGTGTTACTAGCAACACGAGAACTGTATTGTGTGTATATTTTTAACAACACTTCGTGTAGATCTGATCAAACTGAAATATTTAAGTTCAGAGGCACTTACACGTTTAGCGCAGGTAGTCGTAGTTAGTTATTAAATTAAAAAATAAATTGTTGTAAATTAACAACTATAACATACTACTAATGTTATAGTTGTTAATTTACAACAATTTATTTTTTATATATTCTTTCAGACAAATAGTACATTATAGATAAAAAAGATTGAAAAAAAAAACTGAAAAATTTCGATCTATTATTGTCGGGTTTTGATTTCAAAAACCGCTGAGGTGACTATATCTAAAAAAGCGACGGTTTTTTCTTTATCAAGAAAACCACAATAGTTGAACAATTAAGCGGTAAGAAAAAAAAAATTGGAGTGATTGTATTCAAGGTACAACATATTATAGGAACGAATTCTTCCGAAGAAGGAATTTATTAATCAATTAAAAACAGTTTGCCAAAATACATAAAATATGGAAACCCTAGGCGTATGATTATTCTTTGGGCGGTCTTTAAAAATAATGAATCTTTAAATTTTTCGATGGGCAATTTCAATTATAACGCATTAAGCGTTACGGAACTAAATTACCCATGATTTCTGACCGTTACCTAAATCGTTAGCACGAACACGAATGAAACGACAACCACGTTATATTCAGACTCGAAGTAAAGAAATACTCAGTAGATGACGTTCATAATACAATGTACTAATACTCGTAGTTTTACAATTACATTCCCTGGCTCAGTGCCTTCCCAATTACAAAGCATGTAAATACCCAGCGAAGAAAAAACGACAAAAACATTTTTGATAATTTTTCTTAGGAAATAATTTTGAAACGAAATTTATTTATTTTAACTAGGAATGCAAAGTAGACGTTGGCTAGCTATCTATCATTTACCTAGTTAGAGTCGGCGCATGTCCGAACTCCGTAGATGTGCTACGTGCTACGAGTTTTCTGATTGTCAGTTGACTCGAATAATTTGATTCGATTGACGTCGACGAAGCTCTACGTATCCGGTTCGTTTGCAGGCACACGAAATTCCTATATTATTTTCTACGTGTTTCGCAGTGCAGAAACATTCTCTAAGCAATTATGAATTTACGTCATTAACGCGAGTTAGATTATCCATCTAACGTTAAGCGACAAATGCTATAAATCATAATAAAATCATATTAAAGCTAAATGTTTGTGTAACACTTCCGCCGCTTTTATCCCCGCACGTTATCAAATCGGATGGCGCAACACCTCGTCTAATTTTGCGCGCATATAGTAATCAACAGCGCGAAACATTATTGGCGTCTTTACAGAGTGAAACCGCAATCCATCATATCGAAACAAAAGGCGGGGAATAAGGCAACGGTTGTTTGCGTGAGAGAGCGTTAATTTCGTTAAGGAGTCTCAATCAGGGAAGACGTGTAAGTAAAGTCGGAGAGCGGCCGCCGCGGGAGTGATTCGAGCGAATTACCGTACCTGGAGGCGCGGGGACCGACTCGTTAGTTGTTGTTTGCCGAGTGACGCGGGTCAATCAGCAGAGACATGCACGGAACCGCACTTCTTCATCCCCCTTCGTCCCTCAGCCTCTCCCCCCCTCCAACATCACCCCTCGCCGCTCGTTAGGCCGCGCCGTCTCTGTCAACTGTGAGACGAGCTTTATCGAATCTACGACGCACGAGCCGCGCCGCGGTCGGCCCACTCTTCGCTCCTAGTTTGGCGCACAACCACCGGTAAACAAGGGAAATCAGTGTAAAACGAATTTATATTTCCTTTATGAACGACAAATAGAGGGATCAAAGGCTGCCTACTTTAACGGATATGTTGATTGTGTAAACATTAATTAGCCATTTACGTTGTCGTTACGAAATAGTTGTGAAGAGTAAAATAATAATGCTCAGCTGTAAATACTAGTAAGTCGGAGAAATTTTTGATCGGAGTGTTGATAATGATAGTCGTACGATGTAAACGGGCCGACGATTTTGTTAATTGGATAGAGGATTCCTGTCGTTTAACTAATTAACGCGAAGAGACCTTTTGAGGCAGCTGCGGTCCATGTGTGGCGTTGCGCGCGCGACACATTTTCTCTTAAGAAGTTTAAAAACGACATTCCGCCGTACTTATTATTTTACAATAGTTACGACTTTATTAATACTGTGACATTAAATTTCAAGCCGCAAATTTCCAAATACAGTCGGAAGCTACCAACAGAGCAGAAGATATTATAGTGTTAAAAGTTGACAAACACAAGACACACTCACTCGACATCTAGCCACGCCCGACATAACACTCATGCTATGAGATTGGAGGTAGGTTAGAATACAGTGTCCGAGGGGACAATGACGAGACGAACAGACCCGAAAAGATTTTGTGATTCTGCTGACGGCTGTCTGTGAACCCATGACCCGCGGCCCAACAGTCAGGTACAGTGACCACTAGACCACGCAGTTTCCGCAAAATATATTATAGTGCTGTTAATGTATGCAAACACAAAGGCACGTACTCACTTTTCTTCGCCTTCTCGTGTTCGGAGTAACGCTATGCGATTAGATCGAAGGAAAGATCGACAGTGCGAATACATATAAATACGTGGGGCATACGTGGAACATCTGAATAAATAAACTGCGGTTGCCCGCCCGCCTGCCAAGCTTGGCAGCTATGGCAAAATCCCCCCAAAATGAGAGCCACAAACTTTTGTATCAATTTATGAGGAAGGCCTATGTTCAGCAGTGGACTAGTGATAGTCTGAAATGATGATGACGATGACGTGGGAATAAATACATCACTTCTAAAACCATAAACGAATGTTTGGTTTTTGCATTGGGCCACGACTCAGCTGTCAGGTATTCTAACCACTATGCCACAGCCGTGTTATTTTCATATTCATTAATATAAAGATGACTTGATTCATTTAGGTAATTTGGGTCACACTAAAACATAATGAACTTTCTTGAAAACTCGCGTGTATTTTTATGCGGTTACTTTTACTGGGCTGTTGTTAAGGTGTTTGCTCATAGCTCAATAAGAAAAAGTTAATTAAAATCTCTTGTGTGTCATAAAGATGTGTATGTCTTAATGATTTCTTATTTTACGCGAACATTACACATTTAATAAAACTACTTTTACGGATTTTATAGCGTTTAATTTTTAAACTATTTATAACCCGACGTTTCGAGTACTTAACAGCACCCATGGTCACGGGACCCCCCGTAGTAATAGTTAAATAGTTTAAAAATTAAACGCGATAAAATCTGTAAAAGTAGTTTTATTAAATGTGTATATCTTATTAAAACGAAGGCTAAGGCCTTCAGCCTTTATCTACTACCAATAATAAAATTGATGTGCCTGTCTGTGATTTCAAAATAAAATCCAAATTTAAGTGACATCTGCTATTCATACGGTGTCTAACTATAAATAACCATTTTTAGAATTTTTGTCTGTCTGTCGGTATGAAAGTTTGTCTCGAATAGACTCTGAAATGGTTCAACGGATTTCAATGAAAACTTTAGGGATTAAAAGAATAGCAATTTTAACTTAAATTTTCATGTATATTCCATTTTCATATCTTGTAATGTTCCAAATATATGAATCATCATAATCATCATCATCATTTCAGCCTATGACTAGTGTACTGCTGAACACAGGCCTCCCTCATAGATTGCCACAAAAGTTAGTAGCTCTCATTTTGGGGGATTTTGCCATAGTTGCAATGGTTGGTAGGCGGGTTGGAAATTTATTTATTCAGATGTCCCAAAAAGACGCTGCTGCCCATCCTCTGGTTTTTATTTTCTCTCTGTCGACTTTTACGAGAGTCACAGGATGAGATGGTGTGGTAGATTCTCTTAAGCCGCCACCACACGGCAATATGTGAATGTTGTTATGACATTCTATGGCCTTAAAGAGCCGCACGCTGAGTACCGAACGTTACCGAGAAGGGTCCAACTGTGAATGCTCAGATCAGGTACGTACCATGCCATACGGCGCAATCCCAACTGGTGGTAGGATTTCTATGCAGAAATCCGTCTAGGTAGGTACCACCCCAGGGCCAGTTATTCTGCCGTGAAGCAGTAGTGTGCAAACATTACTGTGTTTCGGTCTGAAGGGCACTGAGAGCTAGCGTAATCACTGGGCATATGAGACTTAAAAACTTATGTCTCAGGGTGACGGGCGCAGTGTGGTGCTACACAGAAATATTCTGAGTAACACAGCATCTGTTATAGACAACGTTACAGTTACCATCAGGTGAACGTGTTGTTCGTCTCGACACTTTATCAAATAAAATTAAAAAAAAATCCTATGTGACCGGCTTAATTTACGCAAGTGAAACCGCGGGGCACAGCCAGTAGGTATGTAAATGCTTAGTTGTCCGCGTACCGTTAGTGCAATAACGCAAATTGTTGGTTTTCGGGTTGTGCATGTGAACTTAATGTCTGTGAAACGCACCTACGATACAGGAGAAATCCTACAATCCTGCATACATTTATTAAAAAAAAGGTTTTTAAGTTGTTTATAATTAAAACCGTCATTAGTTCAATTCGACTGAATTTTTATTTTGTGCTTATATATATATATTAATCCTCGTTCCTAATTAGATTTTAGTTGTTACGTGTTGTATTGATGTAATAATGGTTTAGTTTATTTTTAAAATCGAAATCAGAATTTCTAAAGTTTTTGCGTCATTTATATGACTTGTAAAGGAATTCTACTGCATTATTTAGTCTTCTTCAGTTCCGTTTCAAGTCCAATTATGTTTCTGTACTGGCACAACCATCATTATTTTTCTAAAATTAAAGTAGCCTAAGCTCCTCGCTATAATATCAGCTATCTGTCAGTAAAAGTCTTGTTAAATTCGGTCCAGCTGATTAGCCGAAACAAACAGACAGACAGATAGACAGACAGACAGAAAGACAGACAAAAATTTCAAAATTGTTTTTTCTTATAAATACCGCATATACTAAAATAAACATTGAGTAAAAAGCTGTTAATTTTTTATTACAAACAGACACTTCCATTTTTTCCATTCCATTCATTTATGTATAGATTAAAAAGTGAAGCAAAAGGCTATAAATGTCTCATTATTGGGCACACACATTCTTCAGAGGTTTTCTGAACCGAGCAGAGTGCAGCTCGCTGCCCAGTGCGATGGCGGACATCACATAGCCTCGAAATATTTTTTATTATTCAAACAAGCGACACCTCACTATGTTTTCCTTCGCCGATAAGTACATGGTAAATCGGCTTAGCAAAATGAAATTTAACATTTAACGCGTTCTTCTTGCCCCAGTTTTTATAGTTCGTTTATTTTTATTTGGAGAAAGTGACGAGACGAGCAAAACGTTCACCTACTGGTAAGTGCAACGTCAACCTATAACAAATGCTGTGTTACACTGCACCCGTCACCCTGAGACATCAGTTCTTGAGTTTCATATGCCAAGTGACTACACTAGCTCACAGTGCCATTCAATCCGAAACACATTAATATTCGCACACTACTGCTTCACGGCAGAATAACTGGCGCTGGGCTAGTTTTTTCAAAAAACATTTCTCATTAAACAAAAAATAATATATATTTTAACAGTTTACTGTCCATATATGGCTCATACACTGGTATTTAAGCTGCTATATCTATACAAATAAATAAAATGAAAGTGTCTGTTTGTAATAGCAAAATAACAGATTTTTACTCAAAGCTTATGTAATGTTCTTTTAAGTACCATATATACATGGTACTTAAAAGAAAGAATCGATTTTTTAAAATTTTGTGTCTGTTTGTTCCGGCTAATCTCCGAAACGGCTGTACTAATTTTGACGGGACACTCACTGACATATAGCTGATATTATAGCGGGTAACTTAGGCTACTTTAATTTGAGGAAAATAATTAGAGTTCCGCAAAAAAATTGAAACCCTAGATTCTAATACGGAAGTACATATGCATATCATCGATCGGAGTCGGCATTTTTAAGCGGGTGAAAATCGCGGGGCACAACTACTTGTTAATAAATTTGGAACATAAAGAAACAATCAAAATCTTCGTTCGACCAAAATTAAAAGTGGGTTTTATATTGTTAAATAACCTAATAAATCTCTTTATGACACTCATACATTATTCCATGTGATGTTATCGTGTTTTTTACATTCGAACTAATGCGTCGTGAAGCGATTTAATGAATATGGCGGCGGTAGGTAGGGGATACAGCTATACGGAACGGTTAATTAGTGGCAAAATGAAGTAAAAACTTCACTGGCGACGTCCTAAATTAGTCCTTAACGTTTTTTAACGAATTCAATTTAGACGAGCCGAGAGACGCCGTCGATCGGACGCCGCGTGCAAAACTGTACTTTTTGCCCCATTCTCAGGTAGAAAATACAACGGTTCGAGACATTTTCATAACAATGCGCCCGCGGCTTTCTCAGTATACTTTTTTGGGTGTTCGAAACATTTGACAGACACGCTATTGTCATCGTTAGATGATGAACTAAAAACCGTACCTTTTATAGATAATCAACGGGAGAGATCGAAGGAGATTCGATTCGAATACCGAGTCGAAACGGTTGCTAATTAACAATTTTTAACGAGGCTGAATCGAATATCCCCGTTTAGGTCACTCCTTCGATTGATTTAAAAAACTGTTGCATAACGTTATATAGTTTATAATGTAGTATATAGGTTTCGGAACTACATAAATCTCGTATAGTTTGTATACATTTTTAATTAAAACAGGACAGTTATTTATATATCGCGGCAGTTCGTACATAGTCCCACATAAATAAAAATCGAGCCGCTGCCTATATTGATACAATAATTACAATGTAATGTATGATTTTTCATTATAATACAGTAAAACTCACCTCGTATAATCGTTTTTGCATAATATCATCCCGCCTTTGAAATAAAAAGAGCGGCCCATGTCCGCGAGTGCCTGCCCGCAGCACGTACACTTCAAGCAGCCGTGGTGCCAGTATCTGTCGAGCGCGTGTAGTAGGAACCTTTCCACGATCTTGCCACCGCAGCCGGCGCACTCCTTGAGCGCGTTGTTGTTGTTGTTGTTGTGGGGGTAGTCGTGGCCGTTGGCTGCGAACGCAGCCTCTGGCGAGGGCGGGTGCGGCGAGCTGAGCTCCCCGTACCCGTGGTAGTGGGGGTTCATGCTCAACGCGCTCGCTGCCAGCTTGACGGTTGGAGCGGGGACCGCTCGCGCCTACCACCACAACTACACGCCCTGTGAATGGAAGACATGAGTTAGTAAAGGTACAACGAAGGTAGCTAACAATATGATAGGAATTCATGTACTCGGTACATTCAAGACTACGGAGACAAGAAGAGGACTTTTAAACGGTTCAATATGTCTAGTTCACTGACTCAAGTTTATGTAGTCTTCATTTGTAATACAGTTACCGATTTTAAAATAGTACTGTAGATAAATACAAAATTTAAATCAAAATTAATATATTTAGGTCAAGTCGAGTCAAATCTACAATAACTTGTTCAATAAAATTATGTCTCGGTATTGCCTGTTTTATTAAATTGTAACTGAAAGAAAATCGTGAAAGAATTGGCGCTCAATTTCCAAGACACAAAAAACAATACTTTTGACGGGTATAGAAAATTTTCTCCAAACAGCTTGACCCTTTGAATTAAATTTTCTTCACGGCCTTTCGGGTAGCGGAGTAGCGTAGGCCTGCGGGCGGCCGCGTTTATAAAATTTTCCAATTAGCAATTTCATACAATTAGAAGCGGGGCGAGAGCTATGCGGGGCGGGTTGCGGGGAGCGAGGAGTGCGTCAACCCGATCCAATTAGCTCGCGGCCGGCGGAGCGGCGGGACGCCGTCTGAGCGGCCCTGTCGCCATAAAACTTAATTAAACGTTTTAAAACAAGTATTCATTAAAGAATAATCAAGCTTATGTAGTCATAAATAACCGGATTGTCCCGCGCGGAACGGGTGCCGTAATTAAGACTGCACAGAGTTGATCAAACGCACTGATTTGAAACTACCCTTCATTAAGAGAACGCGAGGCGGGCTCGGGAGCTTCCGCTGCGGTGCAGAAACTAATTAAGAATAACGGACGCTTTAAAAGCGTAATTAATTTAGATTGTAATTCTATTTCTCTGAGACTAAAGTAGACAATTATTTCAGTAGCCCTTTCTTTTGCAACGATCCGGTTTGCTAAACGTAATATCTTAAATTTTTTGCATCCAAGAAAATCACTACTAAAAGGTTTGTAATGCTGTAATACCGAATGTTCATTTGAATTCGAAGCGACAACATTAAGACATTTTCACACTGACGACTGCGAACAAAATACAGGTATTCATAAATGCTGTCAGTAGTCGCAAATTCGTTCGACGTTTGTAGCATCGTCGGGTGTCGGGAGCGTGTGGAAAGCGATTACACGTCGGCGGCTGAGCCTAATGAAGGCAATAAGGGCCAGGTATTGGTAGCGTGTAGAACACCCCATGGCCACGTTGCGTGTCTACTAATGAGCGGGCCGTCGCGTGCGCACCTATCTCGCTTCGTTAAATCGCTCCAAGTACCGCCGATTTACGGTAGTCGCATTATAATGTCTTTGTTTTGTTAATTTCGCGAACACGTGTCAGAGGTTTGGTGTACGAAGCAGGTAGCCTGAGATTATTATCGTAGCTTCGGGTTAGGTGCTTCGTTTTTTAAATTTAGTTTGATTTTTTGACTGACAATTAAGGCGACCAATATCATTTTCCAAATACAAATTAAAAGCACCGATTTCCTGTTATGCGAACTTGTGCAGAGAATAAATTGAGTAGTAGTAATTTGTTGGTTTGTATGTTTAGAAGGTGTAAGTTAAATAAATATTCCTTTTTTTTGCAAATGACATATTTCAAATATATATATATATATATTTAATTTTTTTCTCTTAACATTAAATTATCAGGATACAGAAAAGTACTAACAGCAATTTATAAAACAATTTCTTATTGATGAAGCATATTACATCGCCGGTGAATTTAGAAGACAAAACAATTTCAGTCTGTCTGCCTCTCTTCCACTTCGTTATGCCTAACGAATCAACATAACTTATCATTGTAAACACTATATTCAAATAAATTACTGCTAAATAAATCGTCTATATTAATAACAATTTATTTAAATAAATAATCTTTAGTCAATAATTTACGCATCCCGTATTATCTAAATCAGATACGAGCTACCCATATAATTTTTACGCCTGCCGAAACAGATAAAAAATTATTAAATAAATATTTAAAACAAATGAATACGTTGAAATTGTGCGTATCTAATAACAATAATATCAATGTAGCAAATTGTTATTATTCGTGTCAAACGTTACGTGATGCGTGCTCAGTCCGGAGGGTGGCCTGGGAACTAGGCAGGTGGCGTTTTCATTATTCAAGCTTCATTGATTGGATACTTTGTTGCCGTTTAAAAATCTTATTAGCAACCACCCGACAACAACGCGGCGCCGCGACGAGCCCTCTATTTACCTGTTAAGTGATTTTTTTTCAATTACAACGATGAACTGCACATTCGAATGTTTAAGGACGCGAAACTGTAAGTCATCTTGTTAGCGGAACGTTTTATTTCCTCGCTTTTCTACGACGTTCCGGCGTTCGTTAGGGACGTTCTTCGATGAGTTTACATATTTTCATAGAGCGGCGTCGTTTCGAATATACTATAATGACCTAGAGTACATCCCTGTATTCATATGTTGTGAATAAATATTCAATATAACTAATAAAAAATTGCCTATTGCCGTCTAAGGTGAAATCGTATCTATTTTGATATTATATAGTTTAATTGTTTTGGTAACAGCAGTTTATTAATGTGTTTTGTTTTATTATTCGTCTAAGACTTTGCTGAAGCTTTATAATAACCTGTACAATTAAACTGACAGACATTACCGTTTTTTGTTATATAGTTTTATTAATGTTTTTTGCGTTCGTTAATTTCTTTATGGTAGTTACAACACCCACAAGATGTAGTACTGCCAAAGGTCAACAATAAAACTCTTACCTCATAAGAATAATTATCAAAACCTACACGTATCGGTCACTAGCTTTCCAGCTCTGTTCCACGGGAACACCCGCCCGCCGCGAATAACGTAATTAAGGCGAAACCGCCGGCAAAATTAAACGCGAAAACGGAATGAGAATGTGAGCCTAATTAGAGCCGGGAGCGGGGGCGGAAGACGTTGCACCGGCACCCCTCCTCCGACCACCCCTTATCCCCGCAGACCCGCAACTCCTGCATAGGGTTAGGGGGATTGGAACCTACATCATACCGTCTTGGAGTCACGTTATGTGGACCTTATTGCATTTGCATACCGGAAGTCATTATTATGTAATTTAATAAATCTGGTCAGATGTTGTTTGTGTATGTGTGTGAGTAACCTACTTTAAAATATTGCCAACATGCAAGTAAAAAGTAATTTTGAATACAGTTAAAATATCTTATTGAAAAGTTATACCATCAAGAGGTGATATCAATAACTTACATAAATTACATATAACAAAATTTAATAAATTAGGCAATTAAATATATTTATATCGGGGCAGATCATATGTTACAGGTTCAAAATTTATCAATTCAATTTAATACTCGCTCAGCTTTAAATTTTTCACAATTAAATTTTTAGTGAAATAAACATGATAAATGAAATATGAAATTTTTATACACAAGAATATTTAAAAAAATCATATATCACACATTTAACACTCGTGGTCTAGGTTCGAATCCCAGTCGGAATCCGGGCCAAACCGTTTAATTTTAATCTTTAAAGTTTACACTTATACTTGTGTAAAAACAGGAATTGTAGATTTTGTCACGTAATGCTGTGCGTGTATGTCTGTGCAACGCAGTCACGATACATGAGAAATGATGTACATTTTTTTATAAACGATGGACACTAGTGTGTTATTCAAGACTATCCTACATAATAAGCGGACTATCGTCCGTAATAATAAACACATGTATGTATATGCCATGGGACTGGTATTCTCATACTAATAGAAATCAGGCTATGCTGTCCCTTAGTACCTGAAGCAACCAATAAAGGTTTAATGAAAATTATTTTATTGAAATGATATATGATACTGAAACTTTTGGTTAATAATTATAACAAAATCGCGTAATATTCAAGAATAGTTTCGTTCAACGCACACAGACATTTTTCCATTAATTTTTTCATACGCACCGCAATGGACTGGAACTGGAACCTTTGCAGGCGTCGCAAGGTTAGCTATGATTCGATATGAGATTGGGTTCTTCAATATAAAAGTGAATACGCTTTTCTCAGGCTCAACTCAACTTGTTCATCATCTTGAACCGCAGCACTACTTACCATCAGGTTTGTAATCAAACCTTGAGCTTATTTTTAAAAGTGTATGAAGACAAAATCAGGTCTTATTAGCATTAAAAGACTGAACAAAAATGTTTGTAATGATTTCTTCTCATGTTTAACCGAATATTATTTATTGAATGAAACTAAATTTTTTCGAATTTCATCGCGTTTATTTTTAACTTTTATCCCGACGTTTCAACACTTCTTTGCGTAAAACGGACCAAAACTAATTATTAAAAGATGTAGTTACCCCGGAATAACTAGCCTATCAGGACGTCTAACACCTCAGTCTTCCCGTGACCATGAATGATGTAAAGAAGTCTTCGGTCTCATGGGCCTGAGAGCTAGTGTAATCACTGGACATATGAGACTTAAGAACTGAAGTCTCAGGGTGACGGGCGTAGTGTGGTATCACACTGAAATGTTCTGGGTGACGCAGAATTTGTTATGGTCAAACGTTGCACTTCCCATCAGGTAAACGTGTTGCTCGTCTCGTCACTTTCTCCAATAAAAAGAAACGTCGGGCAAACTAAATAACCTATGAATTTTTATAAGTTAATTGAATTACTTAGTTTCTCCTGGATTTTAAGGAAGAATGTATCGGCCTCGTTAACTCTGTACATAGCTTTATGAACCGAAAGCTTCTGTCAATTTATATGAAATACACATTGCATACAATGTCAATGTGATTTTTAGACGATGACGAAGATGTAATTTCAAGACTATATAATTTAACGATGTTATTTCAAGAGAAATTAATTTAAGCGAAAATTATTATCAGTAGAACTACCATAAATTTGCTATCCCAAAAAACATTGTTTGCGAACCCAAAAATGAAGCGTGGCTCTCGTTGGTCGCCCATAGAACCCATTCGTTTTCTCCCACATCCATAGTAATTTAAAAAAAACTGCGGACAAATTGGAGCCCACTCTCGCCCACGGGAACATAAAATATCCATTCCGCTGAAGGCTCGCGCGCGGTTTATTAATTTTATCCGTACGATTGCGATTTTAACTTTTTCATTACTTAATTGTGATGCTTCATTAAGTAAGATTCGGTTTATTGGAGGCATTATCGATGCTCGAAATTAACTGAGGCGACATTGAAAACGTTTTATTTTTAATTCCATTATTGTTTTGTGTGTAATAAACAGGAGTTTAATGAAAAACGTGAATAAATAAAAAAAAATACTGAAGATGAAAGTAATTCCAAATTAATATGCTATGATCGGTTTTACATAAAATAAAAAAATACAAGAATAAAATGGAAATTCAAGTAAAAAAGTGTAAAAATAAAACTCGTCTTCCAACGAATATAAGTCGCCTCCGTATTTTCTTTTTCAATTATTTATTTGAAACTGGTTTCCCAGAAAATATTAAAAAATAAAACTATATTTAAAAAGAACACACTTGTACAGCAATGAGCAGATGATCCTGGTGAGAATACAAGATCATAGTCATGAAATTACTGTATTGTCATAGGTCTATACTATAATACGTGTGCTAAATTTCAAATTATTCCTACGTCTGGAAGTTTCGAGAAAATTTAAATGGAAGATTTCATTACATTAATTCAGCCCATAAAAACGTGTTATTATATTCATAGATGTCAAATATAAATGAAAACGAATGAATGCAATACACATTTGATATTACAATATTTTTTTATTTATTAAAAATTGTAGGCTAAACGTTGTTGAACCGTGACGAGGTGATGAGTGAAATCCTAATATGAGGGCAAGCGCATGAACAATCATTATCTATGAAACCAATTTACAATGAATGTTGAATCCCGTTAACTGCTCTGTGAGTAATGACATCAATCAAACAGTCATCATTCAACATAGAATGGATGTTTTAACATTAAACTGTTGTGCATTAAATTAACCATAAAACTCTTTCTATTTCGACATCACTATTATCATCATCAGCCAGACCACCGCGTGACCTGACACTTCTACGTCGCGGGTTGGAATCCCAGCAGGAACTAACCATTGCGCAATAACGCAAACTGTTGATATTGGGTCTGGGTGTGTTGCGATTGTCCTCGTATCTCTGATCCTAAGCTACCTACCATCGTAGTAGGTTAGAACGAGTGCACTATAATATCTATTTCGACAGTAATCGGAAGTTTTTGCCGTTATCAAAAATTGCCTGGCGCACATTTTTTTATAGAAGACGGGGCAAACGAGAAAGCGGCTCACCTCATGGTAAGATAAGAATACCGCCGCCCATGAACATCCGCAATACTAGAGAAATGCCGGGTGCGTTGCCGGCCTTTGTGAAAGGAGTGTGCTCTTTTCTTAAAGGTCCCTAAGTCGTATCGGTCCGGCAAAACCGCTGCAGGTTTCCGAAAAGTGGTCGTGCGTGGCAGGAAATTTCTGGTAAAGCTCACAGTGGTGGAATGTCATCCAGGTTATGTTGATAAAATTTGATGCTGTGCCGCAATGATCGATGGTGGATGATAAGAAAACCGCAATCAATACTTAATATTATAGCCAATAGGTGTCCGGCAGAGTAGAATAGCATCTACCTCTTTCCTGCCGAGGTGGCATGAGAGGCGACTAAGGTATTATACGGACATGCAGAATAACGCTAAATTATGCGATGCTGTCACTATACTCCTTGTGGGAACGCAATTAGGGGTAAGAATTTTTTGTTTCGTACCAAAATGGCGGCGACGTGGTTAGCCACCCGTTACTTCTCGTTTCCCGCGAGTTCGAAAAGTGGGCTACGTGAGTGGCCCCTGCCTACCCCTTAAATGGGAAAAGGAATGACTGTACGTTTTGTAATATTGTAAACGCGAAACTAACTCTCTCAATCCCTCTGACTGTTGGCTACCTTTTAACGGTTTAACTTGACGAAAAATAAAATAATACAAAGAGATGGCTTGCTTCCTGGCGACGGACATGGATACTTTTTATCCCGGAAAATCGAATAGTCTCCACGGGATGTGTAAATGTAATGATGGTGAAGCAAAAGACTAAGTTAGTCCCAGACATACTATTTTTGACGACCGCGTGGTCTAGTGATCAGACTACTTGACTTTTGTTCGAATCCCAGCCGGGGCCAATATTTGTGCAACGACACAAATTGTCGGTTTTCGAGTCTGAATGTGTTGTGTAAATATATATATATATATATACATTCAGTCACTCCTTTTTCCATATAAAGGGTAGGCGGAGACCAGGCTCCACGGGAAAAGCACGTCGCCGCAATTTAAATTAAAAATTATAATATATGTAAATTTCACGTCAACAGTTTCAGTAGTCTTTTTTTTTAAATTGTATAAGGTGACGAAATGAGCAAACCTGATGGGAAGTGCAACATCTGCCCATAGCAAATACTGTGTCACCCAGAAAATTTCTGTGTGACACCCACACTGCGCCCGTCGCCCTGAGGCATCGGTTCTTAAGTCTCATATGTGCAGTGATTACGCTAGCTCTCAGTGCCCTTCAAACCGAAACACAGCAATGTTTGCACACTACTGCTTCACGGCAGAATAACTGGCCCTGGGGTGCCTAGACGGATTCCTGCATAGGAATCCTACCACCAGTAGTGTTAAAGACATGCGATCGGAAAGCGGTTTTTGTATCATCTGATTCAGTTTAAGTCGGATAAGTAATCAAAACGAAAACTTGCAATCACACACAGGCTTTTTAATTGATGTAACTAGGGCATATTTCCATTAATGGAAACGAACATCATTTTAATAGGTAGAGTACAGCCATAACTTATTTTAAGTAAATGAGTTATAACAGTACCTACACGAGGCTAATGTGTAATATTATTTGCATATAATGACCGCTAATGGCCCCGGCGCATTATTCATCGGACGTGACCTCAAAATGGCCGCAAGAACCGTTCGATGGCTGCACGGTTTTGTGCGAAAAATTATTTTGTTATTGATATTATGTTACTATTCAGTTACTTATTATAGTGACGTCAATGTGAAGAGGTTTTTATCATATATCGATACAACCATACTGTTAAGTATAAATTCAAATGGTTGGGTTGGTGTAGTGTCTGAGCGATTAGCTTCTGGGTCGCTCGCTATGGGTCTCAGGTTCGATTACAATAAAAACAAATATCTATACACGGCCTTACTAATAAACGTTGTATAGCGGGTGAATAGATACACACCAATGTCTCTCTTTCTGTCATCAGTAATTTGACATTCGAAAAAAGAAGACAAAGCTTTGTGAAACTGTACTACCGCTATATAACGTTTATTAGTAAGAAAGACAGTCTACAAATTCGTCTTCCCGGGTTTGAGGTTTTGTGTTTGCGCGAATCAAGTACCCACCCACGATATAGGAGATTTAAATCTCCTTAGTGTGTATGAAATTGTGAAGAAACGATTTTATAAAAATGTTTACAATCTCTGTCTATCTATCGGAACGGATGTAACTTACAATTGACATTTTTGCATGTTTATAGATAGTTTCTCTAATACTAACTTAGTAGATAAAAAAACTAAATACGGTTCTGGAACAGAATAGAATAATTTTTATACACTGATAATTATTTACATAATAATAAAAAGTTAAAGTTATTGAACGCCATTTTTTTTAACAACACTGGTTCGCAAAAAAAGAATCTGTTCTGCCAGCTAGACATCCAGCGGGTAGTTTTTTTTGTAAATACAATAAATATAAACAAAGGTAGATAAACAAAGGTAGTCATTCCTAGAATTTACTATCAATAATCACTGCGAACGTCATATAGTTCCTAGACTTGATGAGTTTTTAACAGACTTCAAAAATTGAGTCCGATGTATTTTTTGTCTGTCTTTTAGCCTCTTTTAAAAAATCCTTTTTGTTTGTAAGGGGATACCGTAAGGGTGGGTATATATATTATAATTTTGGTCAAGTTCCGACGACGACAAAATCACAAAACTCTTAAATTAGCTTAAGCATGTGTGGAGCTGGTGCGTTGAAGGCGGTTTTTGATTAAATCATTTTTAAATTATATTATTTCAAACACAACATAACGCACATTTACAATACTTAATTGTATTAATTCACGTTATGTTTTTTATAGCTTGAATGTGTGAAAAAAAACTGTTAATACTAAACAATAACGTCATATTTAGAGTGGCACAGCATAAAGTGCTGGGACCTATTAACTATTACACGTATAAAACTGGGAATGATCGTGTGGGCCGCCTGTTAACCAATTAATTTGTCCTTCGACATCAAACATATAACTGTACCAGCAATTAGTGTAACAGCAATCTGTCGTATAACATCGCTTTGAACGTGACCCCTGTAACCAATTATTACAATAAACGAAAATTATTAACTCGACAGTCAATTGACCGACAAACGTTATCATTTACCTTCATCTTTATATGTGTATTCGTACGTAAAAAGCCTAAACAAGAAAATATATTTTATATGTCAGCAATACATTTAAAAATAATGGAGATTTTCTTAAGTCTGGCTTTTTTTTACTTGCCAATATATTTTTGAATTGTAACTTCTTTGGGCGGAATAAAAGTAAAATTTCAATGTCGAATTTCAGTGCAACGTTTCTGTTATTCTTAATTAATATTTGTCGATTTAATAATAATTTACATACTTAGCACTTACAGTAATTGATGTTTATTTATTTTAATCACATTTCTGATATTAAGTTTTAATTACGTCACTAGTAAGTTGCGCGCACTTTTTTGTTTTCTGTGAATCACTGCGTGTCCTGTAATTAATTTTCTTACACTTGTTGATTTCAACCCGGACATACATTTAGATCTCGTGCATTCCCATGTTAATTTAATGTAAATATTCGAGTGCACGATGTACAATAAAAGTTGAATGGTTTCAAACGCACGTCCTATATCGTTCGTAAGCACACGGTAGCACCGTCTCGAGCCACTTAAAAGTAAAATATCATAAAAAAAGTTAGTCTAAATTTCGAATTAGCTTCCACCTTTTTGAAACAATACAAAATGAGATGCATCTACTAAAATGTGTGGTTCGTTTGAACCGAATTTAAAAGATTCCCGATTCTAACAATTATGTCACCGGAAAAAGTGGTTTGACACATTTCATTGTAAATTTATGAACCCCAGCAAATGTTTTTACGGACATCCCCGATTGTGAAATTAATGTTGTTAGGAGTCGGCTGCACATATTAAAAACTACAGAATTGTAGGACCAAGGCGCGCGTGTCACGAATGTTAATCGTTGCGTTTTGTTCTTCACTAATGGTCAAGGATTTGTCAATGTTGTCAAACAGGTGTATCGTGAGGAAAAACACGTATAATGACCAAACAAGTGCAGACATTGTCTTCAACAGATCGGGCGCTCTCACCCGTAATTAGAAGCGGCCGAGCGATTCTTACATGGAGCTACGAAAGCAGGTGCGATAAGAATAGATAATAACGTCGCTCAGTTCGTTCTCGTTATTATTTGTGTATGACATTGTTCAATTCATGTTTACCTAAACTTAACATCCATTTTTATATAATATGTAATAAAACATTTATGTAATATAAAAGTATATCCATTTCAATGCCCCTATATATCTGAATATTAACTTCCGAACACTGTCGAGAGCCATCAACGGCGCAGGATATATTATAGTGTCACAAGTGTACACGCAAGCACAGAGGCACTCACTCGTCCCAACCAATCCGCACCCGATGTAACGCTGATGCGATAAGATCGGAGGTAGGCTAGGATGCAGTGTCAGAAACACGGGGACAATCACAACACAACCAGACCCGAAAACCAACAATTTGTGTTTTAGCACAAATGTTATCTCCGGCTGGGATTCGAACCCAGGACCTGTGGCGTAGAAGACAAGTACTCTGACCACTATGCCATGCGGTCGTATACTATACCATTAATGTTTATTACAACACAATACAATTGTTTTTGATCAAAAACACTATTCAGTAAGGTTGTCGCGTATTTATAGAAGTCGACAATTTTGTCGCGTGAACGACTGCCAATGACACGTAAACAGGTCAGGGAACTTATAAACTAGTATACAAATATTTTAATCTGCCTCATCCAAATATCCGTCTGGCAACAAGATTTCGCGGTCTACGGAGAGCTTCGTCACGCCGGACTGGCCATAATTGTGCTTCGCCCGACAAATATATTAAGTATTCGTGATAGAGGCGAGCGGTGTGTAATTTTCGAACGTTTCGCCGCAAACGCCTGCCCGCGCCCGGGGCCGGACCGGCTGGACGCCAGAGAAGCTGTCGTTTGCGCGGGAATCACCGTTCAACTCGATTACAGGATCACTTTTAGGCCGACTTTTATTATCGTGTTAGGAATTATTATAGATATTTGATATATTCAAATGTAACAATTATAATTAATATTGCAAACTGGCGTGGCGCGATGAAAGCATTGAATATTTATTACAAGTCTTACTTTATAAATAAATTATTTTTAAAATGCTACTAGTTTCATTTGTATGTTTAATAAATAGTGAAACACTAAGTAACAATAATCGCAAGAATATTTTATGTTCCAACTTTTTTTCCAATTTATTTTATTTTATTGCCAAATTACCACTAAAGGCGGGTTAAAGTAAAATAACGGCAAATAAAAAAAGATTTCTTTGCCATTACGAAAAATGTACGAAAATAATTTTGCGTCCGAGTCCTCTGTAAATGTATAGTGTAAGATTATGAAGACTTCAAGAAGCTTTGAGCATTAAGTTCAAATAAAAATATGTTCTAAAAAAAATTATTGTATGAAATAAAAAGAGAGTACACAATGTTTAAAGCAGATTAGTCAAAAACCAAAGCCCGACCGAGCGGAGTGAACAACTTATCACAGCTGAGGCACGATATCACAATTGCCATTGCCGATGTGCAAACACTGATATCGCTGCACCCATTGTTCGCGCCAGTCAACGCACTTTACTGAGGCGAAATCTTTATTAAATAAATAATTAGACATCGAGGTACCCCATTGTCTCGTTAGTGCTCTATAATTACGCTTTAAAATTATTTATCTGCTAATTATAAATGCCCTATTGTTTTGCTATGCTGTACACGAAATGGAAATGATAAACATTACTGCACATAATATTTATTTATTACGTCAATATTAGAGTCGTAGCGTGCCTTATATTTCATAGTACGCTGAGTTCGATCCACAGTGCAGAAGCTCTAAAATTGTTCTGCAATTTTAAATGCTGATTTACCATTTGCTTAGCGGTGAAGGAAAATATCGCGAGGAAACCTGCATGTCTGAGGAATAAAAAAAATCGAACACGTAATATCTTCCCGGTTCCAAAACGCTCTTAGAAATAAGAGGCCTGTGCTCAGTAATTAGACATTTCGCTTCAAATTTCATAGAATGCGAGTGACCTGGGTTTGAATCCCGGTGCCGGCACCACTAAAATTGTTAATTGCAATTTTAGGTGCTGATTTACCACGTGCTCGGCGGTGAAGGAAAACATCGTGAGGAAACCTGCATGTCTGAGAAATAAAAAAAAATATTTCGAAGACATGTGCAGTCCGCCAACCCGCATTGGAGCAGCGTGACGGATTCTTCCTAGCTCCAAAACCCTCTCAGAAATTAGAGGAGGCCTATGCTCAGCAGTGGGACATTTAGAAGCTGAAACATTACTTTTTTTTGATATTTAAAAAAGCTATCAAAATATATGTAGATATGTAAATAATATTAAAGTTACTGTTGACAATCATTTCATGAAATGATTGACATAAACTCGGCGTCAAAAAAATCGCACATCCGAAAAAAATAATTTAAATACTATTTTAACACAACAGGCCAATGGCAATGTTCATTAGCTTTCAGGAATTTTAATTGAATTTTACTTTTATAACGAGACGAAAGAGAAATTAAAGAAAAAGACAGGATATGTACAAATTTGCAAATTAATAATTTAAAAAAAACTTAATAAATACAAAAAAAGTTCTTAAAACCTAGTGTTACCCCCCCTTGCCTTGATAACGGCTTCCATGCGATCTTTCATGGACCTTACAAGGATCGCAACAGCCTCTTGGGGTATTTGTTCCACTCTTCAAGTACCGCATCTTGGAGCTCTTGAAGAGTGGCTGGAGCGGGATCTCGGCTCGCACGCGCAGTTTTAGGTCATCCCAGAGATGTTCTATTGGGTTAAGGTCTGGACTTCGTGCTGGCCAATGCATAACAGGGATATCGACCTCCTGTAAATAATCCCGTACAATAGCCGCGGTGTGGCAACGAGCATTATCATGCATTAACATGAATCCATCACCGATATAACCAGCATACGGGACCACATGTTCCTCCAGGATTTCAGTAATGTACCGACCAGCATTTAATGACCCTTGCCCACGGCCAGTCCGAGGAAACGCACACAAGTTCCGTTTTCCCGTCGACGGAAATGCCGCCCCAAAACATACACTAGCCACCCCCGTATTCGACGGATTCTTCGAAGCAGGGTTGTGTGAACCTCTCCCCCTGTCTTCTGTAGATCCTTCTACATCTGTCATTGCAGAAGAGACAGACCCTCGTCTCATCAGAGAAGAGTACGTTCCGCCACTGTTCTAGAGTCCACTCGGCAATGATTTGACGATTGACGATTTGATTGACGAGCAAACTCTAGGCGATCTCTGTGATGCTGTGCAGTAAGTTTTGGACCTTTAGCAGGTCTATGGGCTGTTAAACTCTTTTCGTGTAACCTTCTTCTTATCGTAGAAACACTCACAGATGTTCTCCGAGTTGATCGCAGCTGTTGTTGCAACTCAACAGCAGTTTCGTAAAGATGTCGTAACGATGAAACGGTCATCTCTTTCTGATGTGCACCGTTTTCTTCCAGATCCCGGTTTTCTAACATAACCACCAGTCTGCTGAAAACGTTGGAACACCCGTTGAACTGAAAAACGGGACAGGTTCAACTGTCGAGCAACGTCACACTGACGCATCGCCGACTGCAATAGGGCAATCACTTGAGCGGATTCTTCAGAGCTGGTGTCCATCTTTACTTGTTCTTACTTGGGTTACTTGTTCACGTGTCTAAATTACGACTGGCCCATATTTCATCCAGATCGACCCTTTTATACCCTTTTTAGGTGGTGTAACTAGCGTCCTTACTAACGAGCATTTGACAGTGTTTATTTTTGACGCTCTATAATGATAAATGTTTTTGTTATTCAAATACCAATTTCAAACATACCAAAATATTAATATAAATATAATTCGTTTCTAACCATTACAGCCATTTTTCGCGCAAACTCAGAGAGGCGCGATTTTTGTGACGCTGAGTGTAGTATCAATGCACTTCTTCTGCCTACGTCTAGTTTAATTTATTTATTTTAAATCTTTATTACTTCCTTGACAATAAAAGGATACAAATAGCGGACTTAATGCCTTTAGGCATTTTCTCCCAGTCAACCCATGAAGTGGTGAGATTTTGAAGAGGTGCAACAATAAAGACTAGTGGAAGAAAAAAAAGAAAAAAACTACACATAAATAAAAGTAATATAAATATACGTCTAATGCATACTTCGATAACTGAGTGCTAACGAAATCAGTGGGCATATGAGACTTCAGAACTGACGTCATTGGGGGACGGGTGCGGTGTGGTGCAACATAGAAATATTCTAGGCTATACAGCATTGTCATGGGCGGACGTTGCACTTACCATCAGATGAACGTTGTGCTCGTGCCGTCACTTACTCCAAAAAAATATGTTAATATGTACAACATAAGGACTAAAATAGCTTAAGTAAAACTATTTTTCTAACCATTACACGCTCGCACAGCGATGCAACGATTCAAATAATACAGACTTTGTTAATTTTTTGATTAATTAAAATTAATATTTTTAATCAGAATTAGACACTTATTTGCTTACGGCACGATGCTGCTATATTTAGAAAAAACATTTAAAACAACCCTAACAAATGCAAAAAATACGCTAATGAAACGAACAAATTGCAGCAGCTTACCTTCTTTTTGTACTGGGTAGGTCAAGTTTTTCTTTTTTTTTTTAATTAAGAGGACAATTGCAAATTACAAACTAAATACCTATTAGGCTTTCAGTATTTAACTTAAATCGTTAATTATCCTTAATCGTCGTTAATCTTTTGAGGATCGTAAAAAGATACAAATTACCTTTGTTTGTTGTAACTAGGAGCGCAGAAGTACAATTTTAATTAGTACCTTGCATTAATTAAGTTTTTATAATTAAAAGTATAAAAGGAAATAAAAATACTTTATGCGAAGTCGGGAATGAGTTGGAGTGTATGTGAAGCGGAGGCTATTGTACTGCTCACAAATCAGTGTTTTATTGTAGTAACATATTTATTTTCGCTTATTTTATTCTTGAAAAAACTGAATGTACGTGTATGAGTAACTTATAATATCTAGTTTCGCCATTTATATGCCCGTATCTTTTTTGGTCTAATTAGTTCGTGAATTTATTATATGTTATGTATAAATATTAGGGACAATAAAGCTAGCATACTTTAAACGTAATAGTTAAAATCGTTAGATGGCGCTTAAATCTAAAATTAATTACATTGTTTTTGTATGGCTTTCCTATATGTTTACTGGTACATCAGGTCGATGACGTCTCTATAGGCACATACGGGTTCTATGAATAAATATTACTGATGATCAAAGTCGTTGCAGATTAGATTATTTTTTTATTTAAAATTTTAATTATAAAGGCCCTTAATCATTTGCCAATAGATAATCACGGCCGGTAGGTGTCCAGCTGAGTAGAATAGCACCTACTTCTTTCCTACCGAGGTGTCGTAAGAGACGACTAAGGTATTGTACGTACAGCCTTAATTAGTTCAGAATAACACCATAATATGCTATGTTGTCACTATACTACTCGTGGGAACGCAATGGGGAGTACATTTTTTTAACTCTTTACGCGGTGTAGTTTGCTACCCGTCACGTCTCGTTTCGCGAGGAGACGAAATGTGGGCTAGGTGAGTGGCCTCTGCCTACCCTTTATATGGAACAAAGGCGTTCGGAATCTACATATTTTAAGGAGATTACCAGGAGTTTAAGGGATCTATAAAATCCTATAGTGACGTTACTTTAATAGTATTGTTAACGTTAAATAATGTACTAGACCCTGTAGACTAACTTTTTAAAAGAATTTAAAAACGTAAAAGCACTGTAAGATGTTTAATGACCCTTTTATTTTTAAACGTAACTGTTAAAGCAAAACGATGAGGTCCGTACCGTTACACAGCGCATGCAATGTCAACCGCAGCGTTAAACTTTGCCGCGCGGACCCGCGGCTACTTTGAAATTCGTTTTTAATTTGACGTGCTTCGCTGTTTTCTAATTAATTACTTTCTTTGATCAGAGCACAAGACGCTCACGGCTATATTGAGAACGTGAAACGATCAATTTTAATAAATGTTAGCTAATTTCAATCAAATAATACCACTAATTAGCTGACGTGGTGAGCGCTTTGTGCCCGGCCGCCTAACAAATGACTCAATTGATGTTGTTAATAGTTGCGCTTTCTGCGGTCTCGTTATATCGGAGTCATTGGGGCCCACGAAGTCACGACACACCAATTGAAAATGTTAGCCAACGTTTAGGATACTGCTCACTGTAACTAATCATGATTTAATGTTATTTCAATGCAAGATTTATTAGCGCTTCATTTGGAAGTATAACCATCTACCACCCCCCATCTCATCACGTGGGTGCCGTAAAAATCGACACAGTGAAAATTAAAACCAGAAGATGGGCAGCAGCATCTTCCTGGAACATCTGAAAAAATAAACTGCGGTTGCCAAACCGCCTGCCAAACCTGGCAACTATAGGCAAAATCCCCTAAAAATGAGAGCTACAAACTTTTGTGGCAATCTATGGGGGATGTTCAGTAGTGAACTAGTGATAGGCTGAAATGATGATAATAACTCATCGACAAATCAAAGTATTAAAGAATATTGCTATAATTATGAACTTTATTTTGTAACACCAACATAATCAGACCCGAAATTCAACAATTCGTTTTTGCCGAAATATTGGCTCCGGCTGGGACTCTAACCCAGAACCCGCGGCGTAGAAGTTAGGTACACTAACCGCTACGCCTCGCGGTGGTCAATAATAATATGTATTTTTTTTAGATTTTTTTTTTTTAAATTGTTTCTCCCGTGGAGTGGGTGCGTTTTACAGACATAAATTCCACATGCACAAACACCCAGACCCGGAACAACTATATGTAGGCCATACAAATATTTGTCCCGTGTGGGAGTCGAACCCGCGACCCGCGTCCAACCGAGCCGACAGTAATAAATAATGTAGTATTATAATCAATATAGCCGTGTTAACGTAATAATCAAATCAGTTTGGTATTTGATAAAAAATCAATAATAAAGCATTGGCCGATTGATTATTATGTAATCTAAAAATTTGTCTGTTCAATACTAATTTTACCTATACGTTTGTTATCAGCGACTAATGTTATTAATAACTGATAAAGTACGAATGGCTTCGATATTTTGATGCATTTGAACTAAAAACAATCTATATGATTTGTGTTTTTGGTCTATACACGAGTATATCTGATCGTTTTCGTGGCTCAGACGCGCCGTAGATCGAATCTTCTAAAATCCAATATTTTTAAAAGCTGCAAATTATCGATTTTTTGGGTCTGGGAATTATAGTGAATGTTTTTCGTGTCTTCATCTGTAAATGATTGTTCCTTAGTTGAGGTTGATTACATATAAAAATAAATAAAGTCATAATAATAAGTGATTCTTTGTGTACAATAAAACACTTTATTCGACGTTTAAAATAGTGGCATCGCAATAACACTGTGGCCTTTGATATTTATTTAATGACTTAAAGCTCAGAGGTTCGTATCTCTAACAAATGGCCCAAACGGGATGTTAATCGAGAGGTCGGCTCATTACTGGCTCATTAGTCCTAGCCCGGGGCGGCGACTGATGTCATTCACCCGCAAAATATCTACTTTTGTTTTTAAACTAATTAGAGTGCGCCGGTGTTTTCTTTCGCTTAAAGGTATTGTTACGATTTTCATTACGTGAAACGTTCCCTTGATAATTGCTACACGTGTCATTGTTATGACTTTTGTAAGATAAGTAACTTTCGCTAATTGGCTGGGAATCTTTCTTTGGGGTAAATGTTACTTGGCAATAGCAACATTTTCGGAACTCTAGATTTATTTTTACAACATAATTAAAATAAAAGATTTCGACTTTGTAAAAGGCACTACAATCTTTACGCCAGTATTTTTGTAAACAGAAGCTAAAAAGTAAGAAAACTAAGATAACTGATAAAAGTAAACATTAACGTTTTACTACGCCCGTAATTGATGTTGTAATTTCAACATTTCATAACATAGTATTGGGATTGGAAGTGTTAAAAATACATACATACAATCACGCCTTCTTCCCATAAAAGGGGTAAGTAGAGGCCACTCACGTAGCCCACTTTACGCCCTCACGGAAAACCCTGGCGAACCAAGTCGTCGCCATTTTCAAAAATTCTTACTCCAAATTGCGTTCCCACGAGCATTATAGTGACAGCATTGCATATTATGGTGTTACTCTGCACGAAAAAAGTCTAACCGTAGAATACCTTAGAAGCCTCCTACGACACGTCGGTAGGAAAGAGGTAGGTGCTATTATACTCTATTGGACATCTGTCTTTTAAAAATAGTGATCACTTAATAATAGCTACCGTGAAAGTTTAATGAAAATTGCTACTACCAGTACCCAGATCTAATTTACAATCGCTTCAAATCAATAATCTAATCAATTACTGCGGCCTCTGCTGGACTTCTCTCAAGTTTTCCCAATGAGTTTTTACTTGCATCGCCACGTTTGGCAGGCGGATTGGCAATCGCAGTAACAGATACATCGCAACTCCCTGTCTCAATTCGCAACCTAAATCAGAGTTTATGAGATTTTTTTTGCATTTCCATTATTTAAGGTCGAATACGGGGTTAAATGGAGTGGCAGATTTCCGTAGTCACACGGCCTTCGCAAAGAGTGATCATTTTGATAATGACACTGAGCAGCTCTACAACAAATCAAATAAGTAATGAAAATTGCCTTTAATATCAACGATTGAAACAAAATATTACCAGCTACAAACGATTACTTCCATAATTATGGCAATTAAATGTAAAAAAAGAAATAAGTATCTCATGTAGTAAAGAGAATGCAAGAAAGGAGGCTTATGGGCCAATGGACGAGTGACGGATATTTTTTTGTTCTAGATACGACCAGTGACATTGATGGACAGGGGCCTGGGTAACGGAGCGGCGGGTGGTCGCCGCCGGAATGTGAACAGGCACTAATTCTACCTATTTGACGTTTCGAGCCGAGTTAAAATCGAATCAAAGCGTTATGTCATCAAACAATCTAACAGGTAAATGTAATTAAAATTCTGAATTTCTTATAGTCCCATTCTATGTAGTTCACAATGCATACAACACGATTAACTGGTTTTTATGGATTTCAGATCTATGGTAATTTTCTTTTAATTAAGTTTCATTATACGGTCAGTTATGTTAGTTACTTATTTGTGAACCTATGGGGAAGCCTGGTGGTAGGATTCCTATGCAGGAATCCGTCTAGGTAGGTACCACCCCAGGGTCAGTTATTCTGCCGAGAAGCAGTAGTGTGCAAGCATTGCTGTGTTTCGGTTTGAAGGGTACTGTGAGCTAGCGTAATCACTGGGCATTTAAGAACTGATGTCTCAGGGTGACGGGCACAATGTGGTGTCACACATGAGTATTCTGGGTGACAAGGCATTTTTTTTGGGCGGACGTTGCACTTACCATCAGGTGAACGTTTTGCTCGTTTCGTCACTTTCTACAATAAAAAAAGCCAATCTTCAGCAGTGAACTTGTGACAGGCTGAAATGATGATGATGATGATAATGTCCGTAACAACGTCAGTAAAATAAATAGTTTCTCTCCGTAAAAGCATAAAAAAATCACAGCCTTTATTTGCAATTATGTATAATATACATAAGTATAAGTTATACAAAATATAATGAATTCAAGTAAAATATGATGATGAGATTATATATTGACGGCTGCGATAAAAAGAGTACTTAAATAACATACAACAAGCAGTAAATATTTAACTTCAGAACAGCTTTCAAATGAAATATATCTTAACGGAACGTTAAGATCATTACGTCCTCACATTTATAAGTTATAACGAGCTTAGTGTGAAAAAGTTAGTGCTTTTATTAGCTTTATGGGGCTGCTGACATCGCATCTTCAAGTGACAACTTGGTCGGTTTGAATATATTAACTTCTACAAGCCTGTTGACGAACTTTCAATGAAGTGATAGTTGCCAGGTGGCCGGAGTGATATAGTATTTTTTTTATTGCATAAAGTAATGAAACGAGCAAAACGTTCACCTGATGGTAAGTGCAACTTCTGCCCATAACCAATGCTGTGCCACCCAGAAAATTTCTGTGTGACACTACACTGTGCCCATCACCCTGAGACATAGGTTCTAAGTCTCATACGCCCAGTGATTACGCTAGCACACAGTGCCCTTCAAACCGAAACACAGTAATGTTTGCACACTACCGCTTCGCGGTAGAATTACTGGCCCTGGGGTGGTACCAACCTAGACGGACCCTGCATAGGAATACTACCACCAGTAAAGTATTTGTAGTACTGATAAATAAAAAAATAATAGGCTTTTAATATTGTCGGCTCGGTTGGCGCAGTGGCTGACCGCTTGGCTTCTGCGTCGCAGGTCGCGGGTTCGATTCCCGCACGGGACAAATATTTGTATGGCCTACAGATAGTTGTTCCGGGTCTGGGTGGTTTGTGCATGTGAAATTTATGTCTGTAAAACGTACCTACGACACAAGAGAAATCCTACTGTAGGGCATCGTTTTTTTTTTAAAAAAGAAAAAGAAAGAAAGAATTATATTTACGTTATGTTTGTGATACTAATTTTAAATATAATTTAAATCCATACACTTTAAATCAAATAACTATAAAAACGGAGATAATTAAAATAATTAACCACATACTTATTTTTTGTCTTGGTCATTTTTTGATTAAAATAAAACATAACAATGGATGATAAAATACTTTCAAAACTCATACTATTACTAACTTCCTTTATCACAAAGAAGTATATAAAGGCTCTTGGGAACACTTTCCCAATACTCTTTCTATTTCGAAAGAAACATTTTGCATATAAAGAATATAAGTGTCAATACATTGAAAAGTTATTTGATTTTGCCTTGTAATTTAGAAAATTTGAATGTTATAATTAATTTAAGTACCATTAAATTATACGGCAGACATGAAAAAAAATCCAAAGCGTAGGGTACGTTTTTTACGTTATTACCGGGAGTGGTCGAATGCAGCTACAAAATCGTCATCGTATTCTACATTATATGAATAAAACAAACTTTCTTTTTCGTCAATTTAATTTTGTGAGGTTGTAAACGATATTCGAAAATTGAATCTCTGCGGAATGCTATTCACCTGAAAGTATAGTAATGTTAGGCTGTGTGTGTGTAAATAGGACTAGGATAGGAAGAATAAAGACTGGTAAGACTACTAGAAGTCTACTACTCAATGTTTGGCTACATTATTATTTTAGAATCTGAATTAACATTTACGTTATCCTTGCGTCAATCGATGAATACTATTAACATCGTTCCGGTCACAAAACGTTCAAGAACAAGGCAAACAACGCGGACACAAATCTTGAACTTGTAATGAAGCGTTATTGGTACGATAATAAAGCTAAATTGATTAGCGTGGTCCCGCGCAGGTAGACCGCATTCCGGACGCTCCCCTTGCCCGCGACCGCCGCGTCAACTCGCGGGGCGCGGGACTATTAGGGTTGCCTACTGTGTACGAAAACTTTGCGGGTTGTTTTAACTAAAGTTCCTTCACATTGTGGAAAATGGAAGAACAGTTATCTTCCATTTAATACTACTGGCAATACGACATTAGATAATCAATATCTGTCGTACTTTTGTATTGATTACGAGTAATTGTAAACAAAACCCTATTACATCGGTGTGGGACGTTAATATTATAGATAACGTGCACCAGGACGCTACTCTTCACAAATATCAGGTCCTATATAATATTTAATAACGTAACGTAATTCTTCTGAATAAATTTAGAAAATTTTTGATTACTACTTGAATTACAAATATTCTTTATTTTATAATAATTATTTATAAAAGTTCCATATAAACGCTAGCGACTTCTAAGATATATCCTACTATCAGTCTTTTAACCTTTTTTTAATAAATTACTATACGTGTCAATAGCGGCAGTGGAAATTGTTTACATTACAGATTAGATACATTTACTGGTGGCTTTCTTTTGTCGGATCTGTCTAGGTCGGTACCACCCCAGGTCAGTTATTCTGGAGTGAAGCAGTAGTGTGCAAACATTACTGTTTCGGTCTGAAGAGCACTGAGAGCTAGTGTAATCACTAGGCACGTGAGGCTTAAGAACTGATGTCTCAGGGTGACGGACGAAGAGATGTTCTGGGTGACACGGCATTTGTTACGGGCGAACGTTGCACTTACCATCAGGTGAACGTTTTGCTCGTCTCATCACTTTATACAATAAAAAAAAGTATTAGACGCATAGCTCCATTACTTGTTTTGATTGATTGTCACATCATACATAATTTTTAAATTTAAAAAAATGTTGTTTGTAAAAAAAACTATATTTATTATAAACAGACACATACTTTGATGAAGTGCTGAAGATTGAAATAACAAATAATTTCTACCTCGGCCATGACGGCCACCCTAAGCATGACAACCCTAGTCTTAGGGACGCTGTCATAATGTTAAACGCGGGTAAACTCTCATTGGGGTTCTACTCAGAAGTATAATACACTTTATATTTCTGTGACTGTCGGACAGATATGTTCCCACGTCGCAATAAATAATTGCAAAACTTTTATTGAACATGAACACATTTAAGTAAATCGCATTGGTGTCATTTTAAGACTCAATTTGAGGTTGACCATCGTAATACAGAATCGGCTAGAATTAGTGCCAAAAGAAAACGCGTGAATCTATTTTATTACCACTTTAAAGTGGTTAGAAAACAAACAAAATGTACATCATCGCTTTGCCCAGGATAATTAATTATATAATGAAGATTCAGAGCGATAAATTAAGAGGTGAAAATTTGTGTAAAACTAATTTCCGGCCAAGGATTACTTTAAACACGCATGACGCTGACTTTCTGGTTACTTTCTGTTATAGGATTAACAAATATTTAGCAGACAATCAAAATGCAATACAAATTTCCATTCCCAACATGTTACTACTAAACCTGGTATGAATTATGTAGTTTTAATAATAGTAATAATTCTAAAAGTTACCAACAAAAAAGATACACAACAGCTGGTATCCAATGCGTCGCAACATAATTGGGTACTTAATCTTTGAGAAACGTCCTTGCATTATATATATATCGTGCCGAGTCACGGCGCAGTAGTGACCGTTTTATTGAGAGCGGGTGCGTGGGCGCAAATAGGTATACCTACATGCTATAAATTTATTACGGCCGGTAATAAAAATAAAACTAACACATTTCCTACACTTTGATTTGACCTGTTTACACAGATCAAAGCAAGAGTTAAAATAAAGTTTATCAAATATCTCATAACTTTGGAAATTCGTGGAAACTATAATAAATGAGAATTACTTGATCTAAGGAAGGTTCCGTGGAGAGATCAAAAGATAAGTAATTAATATCGATAAGGGTGAATTAACATGAAGAGAGATAATAATGCGGTTGATGTGTGCGCATGGCTGATTGTAACTGGATAATGTGATGACACGTCGTCAGCGGTTAATTGGAAATAATTGGAGGTTCATTACATTGCGGCGCGATCGGATCGCAAATGAGCGTAATATAGAAATGACGAATACACAGCCGCCTTCCTTGCGTGATGGCATCCCAGTAACAATGAATGAACATCGATCGGACTTCCATTCAACCAGTTTGGTCTCGCACTGATTACCGCGTGCTCACTTTGAATCTTATCTACTACAACTCGGCCGGAAAGCCGCCCAAGCGACAAACGGCGAGTGTCCCGTCCGGCCCACAAAAACTGCCCGCCGATCGACACCGACGAATTTCCTCTTTCCATTCACACCTTTTTATGGTCTTTTTTCATGAATGAAGTCGTGTTCGGGATAATTATTGAATTTCGACGATTCGTTACGAATATCGACGAGGCGGAAGCCTATCGGCGCGGGTGATTGCGTCCAGCGATCAAATTCCAACGTTCAGAAAGTAATTTTATGGTTTTTAAACGGAATTTCGGTTTCATCTAACGGAACAGCCATCTTGATTTTGGAACATGTTCATTATAGGCCACGTATAACAAATGATAACAGTTTGGATCGTCGTTGTTATTATTGTAAAATAACATCTGATTTTCTCGAGGCAAACAGTAATTTGTATCACGACTCCAGCAACAGATACAAATATCAAACTATAATTAGTTTGTAATAGCCGTGTTTCGTTACAAGGTATTAAATCTACAACAAACACGAGTTGGAGTCGCCGGACGGATATTAGAGCGGCATTATAAAACGAATCAGTGGTAATAACGCAGGGGATCTAATTAAATTGCCGCCGATAATAATGGCACTCGGGCTCCCCTCGCAGACCCCTCGACATTTATTATTCCTGCAACAGTTCCCTGGATCACAGTGTCGGTTTGTATAACGTGTACAACGAGCAATAAATTGTTCTATTATATATTAAAACGGATCTATTTATATTATGCATAATGGCAGCATGAAATTACATTGTTTTGTTTTTAATAATTGCCCAATTTTTGAAAATTGAATCATTCTTTCTAATTAAAGTTTGAAAAGTAAAATATTAAAATTTTGTGTCGGAAAACGAAATATTATTTATTCACAAGATATAATAATAAAGTAACAAAAATTTGCCACATCATAGTTTCATTCCGAATTTCCCTTACGAATGCAGTACGTATTGAGTATTGAGTGAGATAAAATAATACAAATATTGAATACTAAATGTATATCACATCGAACTCAAATCCACCATTACCTGGTTGTACAGCCACGTTAACTAGAGTCGAATTGCAATTCACGGTAATTCAGACGCGCACCTTCATATTGTTATATCTCCATTTCATTTCATTGCTCGCCAGGGACTACATCTGCTCTACCCCGCTGCCCGCACCCCTGCAGCACCCGCGCCCTTCTCCCCACGTCCATTAGTGTTTTGTGAATGATTTAAAAGCTCTTTCGGATAACTACTCTGTAAGTGAGTAATTTAAGACTTGCTTCCCATTTTATCAGTGCTCCCTAATTTTGAGTGCGCATTAAAACATTACACAGAGAATTACGAGACTTACCATCATAAAGCACCTGGAAGCGTCAGCCACTTCCCAGAATCGAATAAATGCTCTCTTTTAATAACAATAATGAAATAATGTATCAGTTATGATCGAGAATAATATAATGGTCTTATTTTATTTTTACAAAACCTCAGTATCGATAAACTTTCAGCTTTTACGTAAAACAAATACCATTTAGTTTCAGTTTTTTTTTAACTATAATATAACTATGCTAACTAGGATTTCTCCTGTATATTCTATGTATATCCTACGAGTGCATTTAACAGACAAAGTTATGCAAATGTTTGACTCCGGCTGGGATTCGAACCCAGGACCCGAGGCGTCGAAGTCAGGTACTCTGATCACTAGTCAACGCGGTCGTACTATAAAATACTTAATTTTTTTTTGTATTTTGTGCGATTTGCACACAAAAGGGTAAATCAGAGCGTATATGGTAGCAGCGTTAGAAAATCCGTCCCCTCACTTCACCCCATGGGTGTCATAGGAAGCGACTAAGTAAAAATACAGGAAAACTCCGCGGTCTCTGACAGACGGCGGAATAACTACCTTTTATTTGGTCCGACTGAAGAAACTGGCATCGCGGTAAACTAAGATGAAGAAGGTGGAACAAGAAGTTATCCAGAACTGGCCAGAGTAAGTACAGAAAATAGTTTGTCGTAGAAGTACGATAGGCCTAGTACTTAAGGCTAGTAAAAATAAGTCTTCCTTATAATGTTTGCCAAACAAAAAAGTTCGTTAACCGTTCTTAACTAAGTTGATATCAGCAAGAGCGTCGAGCGTGTAGTGGTGTGTCGTTACCACCGAGCACTTAGTACTCGTTTAGGCAGCGCTAACACGTTTTAACAACAGCATTTCATAATACAGTCTGTAAACCTTCTAATGTTTGGCAAGGTTTTGTAGTGCACATTGTAAACAAGAACTTCTTATGAAATCGTTTTGGAGTGTTTTCTGTTTTAATAACAATTAGAGCCTTTATACACTAATAATACATTAGGAAGTAATGTTGGGTTTTTCTTTCAAGCAATGCATTTTTATTAAAGAAGGAAGTTCCTAGTATATATCAAATAAATTACGAGAAGTAGTTAATGGAATATTTTATAGCTGTTAAAACTAGTTTATGATTGGTTTATCTGTTTAATATACGTAAGTAAAATTACTCGTTCCCTAATCCGTCTGCTAACCATAGCGATTTTGGAAAAACTTTCAAATTATATTATCGTCATCATCATTTCAGCCTATCACTAGTCCAATCCAATGAACATAGGCGCCTCCCATAGTTTGCTATAAAAGTGTGTAGCGCGCATTTTGGGAGGATTTTGCCATAGTTGCCACGCTGGGCAGGTGGGTTGGCAAACGCAGTTTATTTATTCAGATGTTCCAGGAACATGCTGCTGCCCAACTCCGGGTTTTTATTTTCCTTTTGTTGATTTTAACGACATCCGCGGGGGGGGGGGGGGGGAATGGGGTGGTAGATTTTCTAAAGCCTCCGACGGTAAATATAGTATTTATATTATATGGATAGCAAAAACTATTTACTGTTGACTTGATAAGAAAATTTTAACACAACACTAGAAATTAGAAACATAATATGTTCAATTACAAATGCAGCAACGTAATAATGTACTCGTATTAACGACATAAATCCAGTGAGAGGCGAGCATTGCGACACTGGCCACAGCGAAAGCGGAAGAAAATCCGTCATCTCCCGCTCGTAAATAACGCGTGTCGGTGCGTAGGTACATGCAAATGAGTTATGGTAATTTATAAGCGGGGATGGGGCGGTAATGATAAGATAGCGCTTTTGTTGCGTTCTGCCCGGAGACCGGAGATACGCCTCGTGGACTGGGCGCCCGGGGTAGCCAGACCGTCGGCCTTTACCCGGATTTTCCGCTATTCTTGTTTGATTTGGATGGTAGATAGTTAAACTATTATATCCAATGTTCGTTTTATTATTTAATAAAATGTTTTAGAATCTATTACCTTATTACTAAAACGTACGAGAGCTGTAAAAAATTAAATAGCCATGCACAAACATCTACAACGGGAACAACTGCTGGTAGGCCATACAAATATCGGTTTGTGTTTTTTGTTTAAGCTTAGAAACCAGTTGCATAGGCACATTAACTAATTAACTATTTTTAATTAAAGTAAATTGACATTAATTGTTTTTGATTAAACGGCGTGGATAACGAAATCGGTCTGAAAAAGAAACTAAAAAAACATTGTTGGTGGATTATTATTGTAATATAATTAACATTATGGTGTCCGTTTTATATTTTTCTTAACTTGGTAGCCCTGATCGTCCCGCAGTCGCGCACCGCGGCGGTGCGTTCGAATATTTTTTTATGAGAAAATTACAAAACAAAAACAAGATTTTACACTTTAGATTAAAAGGGCACCCCCCTTTTAAATGCTTGGAGTAAATGATTGGAAACAAATTATAGAGGCCTTCTTTTTCATTAGTTATAGTCTGTTCCAATTCAATTTTGTACGACCTAAACAAACCTAAACAAATTTTACTGAAACCACAAATTTGTATGACGTTAATCTGTCTTTACCAATAATAAAATTGAAGCGTCTGTCTGTGATATAAACATTATTTTGTTGGTTGTCTAATCATAAATAACCGTTTTTAGAATGTTTGTGTCTCTCTGAAAGTATCTATCGAATAGGCTCCGAAACGGCTACAATCAATGAAAATGTTTGATTAAATTTTTGGGTATGTTCCATTTCGATATCTTGCAGGGTTCAGAAGATATGAATATAAATTTGCTATAACACTTAATATAATGGCCTTAAGGCGCCGCACTCTGTGAACCGAACATTATCGAGAAGGACCGAACTGTGAATGCTCAGGTAAGTGAGGTACCTTGCCTTACGGCGCGATCATGTGGTCGGCTTATGGTGAAACCGCGGGGCAGCGCTAGTATAAACTATATTCTATAAAAACGATGCCCCTCACACTAGAATTTCCCTAGTATTGTGAGTGTTTTGCAGCTATCAATTATACATGCACAACACAACCTGAACCGAAAAACAAACGATTTGTGTTTTTGCACAAAAGTTGGCTGGGATTTGAACCAAGAATCCGCGGCGCAGACGTAAGATGCTTTGACCACTAGGCCACGTGGTCGTTAATATGGCGGTAATTTTGGTAAAAATTGTTAACAAATTAGATTAAACAGACAACTGATGTGAATGTGTGTGTGTGGTGATAATTATTTATTTGTAAATAATGTAATAATATAAGCGTCTAACAATATTAATTAATAATTTATAATATCCACTTCTTAAGCCATAGCTTTCTTTTATTGAAAAAGAATACGACGTGTGGTGGCGGCTCAAATAATCTATCACCTTATCTCATCCCATTGGTGTCGTAAAGTCGACAGAGTGAAAATTAAAACCAGAAGATGGGCAGCAGCATCTTCCTGAAACATCTGAATAAATAAACTGCAATTGCCAACCCGCCTGTCAAGCGTGGAAACTATGGCAAAATCCCCCCAAATTGAGAGCTACAAACTTTTATGGCAATCTGTGTTCAGCCGTGGACTAGTTGCAGTTGTAGCTTAAACGATGATAATATGAAAAAAATAAAATGAAAATTTATGTGGCGATTTTCTCAATCAGCGAAGATTTTAGCATGAAATACATATATATGTCACAGATTAAATTATGTAACAGATTAACGATTTAACATATAAAATGTCAATAAAGAACTCGTTTGAATGAAATGCACTTAATATTAGCACTTTATCATCAAGACTATTATTATTGTCACTTAATGATAGCTGTCATCGATCGCACACAATAGAATAGATTGGGGTAAATTGGCAGATAAAAATAAATTATCTATATATTCGTGGAGCTAACGAGCGACGCTGCGGGGTTTCCTGCGCCAAGCGTTTTCCCCCAGAGACTGTGCGACGCCAATAGATATTATGAAATGTGACTGGATAATTTATGCAGTGGATAAATATAAAATTGAAATAATCACCGATTTCATTTTTAATTAATTTAAAAACTAATAGAGGGACTTGCGTGCGCAGGCGCAATGAACGTTTTGTTTCAGCCAATGAGCGAAGGTCGAAACAACAAAGAGTTCATAAAGTCAGGGCCGGTGTAGTTGTATGACGAAAGCGGAATATTGCTAGCATTTTAAATGAAGTTATAAAACGCCAAACATTAACACGGTTGATATTACGTTTGTTAAAAGAAACTAATGTTACACGTTTTTTTGTCTTTTTGCTAAATTCGGTCTAGTTATAATTCCACATTTTTTTAAATATCTATTCATTATATGAAACGGGATTGTTACCTAATATAATTACCTTTATCGTAAGCTATAACGATGGCTGGAATAGAATTTGCATTATATTGGATAGAAGAAAAAATCAGCGTGCTTATTGCATAGTTATGGAAAAAATGAGGACATTTACTTACAAGACTAGGTTTGGGACGCAGGAAAACCAGTTAGCAGACATCAAATTGTTCAAAAAATAGCTGGAACTTCAAATTCTAAATTTACTATTGAGTACTTATAAAAATAAAATCTTGTTCCCTTTACTTCCCGAAGTAAATATAAACGAAAGTAAAAAAAAAACATCTGAAAGCAATGACAGCGCTCGAAAGCGAATACATTAAATCTCTGAAACCACATTTGTTTTAATTAACATTGAATCTTTCAACGAACTCTTTTAATTTGTGAAAGTCGCTGCATTCAGCCAACGCATTGACCTACTGAACCCAATCCACCCCAAGGCGTCGGTAAAAAGATGCGTAATTGATTGCATCGAGGCGAGCTCTTTTGGTTGATTGTATGGAGCTCAAAATTGCGTATTTAACGTATTGGAAGCACCCTCACGAACCGTTGCCAATTTAGTCGGCACCCTCCAGCGACGGGGTACGGGGTGAACTTGCGTGTTTATACTAACTTTGTATTATTTGCGCAATTCTAAAGAGCAATATGTTTTATCGCACTAAAAAGATATTATACAATGCATTCGAACAAAAGGTGGTGAACGACACATATTTCAGTGCAGTTATTTTATATTACTAGGTCACGTTTTAAATTACATAAATATTCGTAACCTGGGTTCTGGTTTTTTAAGTTATGTTTGTGCGTCTTACCTTATCAGAGATTCAGTCATTATAACAATAAAAAATCTAGCATGCTCAAGAAACAAGCACTCAACATATAAGACGACCTCGTGGCATATTGCTCAGACTACCTCACTTTTACGTCACAGGTCCTGGGATTAAGAATCACAGCCGGAGCCAATATTTGTGCAAAAACACAAATAGTTGATTTTCCGATCTGGTTGTGTTGTGCATGTGAAATTTGTATCTGTGAAACGCACCGATACAAGATAAATATTAGAAAGACAACTCTTTTTTTTTAAAAAAAACAAACATTAATAAGGGTGACAATGGACCACATCGTCTACCTGACGGAAAGTAAACATTATGGCCTGAAGAAATCATACATCATACATGCTGGGTGTAGTCCCATGATTTTGAAGCTATCAGTAACGGGGTTATAGTTTCCAACAATACGGGAATTAATTCTAAACAAACTAGATATATTAAACACTAGCTGATGCCCGCGACTTTGTTCGCGTGGACTTAGGGTTAATTTCCGGCATAAAAAGTATCCTCTGTCCGTCTCCAGGATGCAAGCTATCACTGTGCCAAATTTCGTCAAGATCGATTCAACGGTGGAAAAGGTAACAAACAGACAGAGGGACACAAAGTTACTTTCGCATTATTAATATTAGAATAAAATATTATACGGAGACTAATATCTTATTAAAGATAAGTAGTAAGAATTCAAAACTAGGCATTAACACTTAAATAGTGTAAACTCGCGGCTTTAAATGGTATTGCCATATTACTTATCGCCGTGCAAATATCCCGCCCTGAGCAGATTAGATAAACTACAAAACACGGTTTCAAACGACGTGGGAAATCACCAAGAGTTTTAACAGAACGGCTGTTCTTGTGGACATTTTCATAAACACGCATAATGGAAATAATCTACAAATAATCATTTTATTAGTAATTTACTATTCCACCATTTCAATATTTTGATGTGATAGTTTATTTTACGGAAATTGCTTTGGAAAGATACGCGTGTAAAATATTCAGCATACTTATTATGTCCAACTCACATTGATAGGGTTCCGTTCCTGAAAACGTTCAAGGAACCAGGAATAAGGAAGTTTGTCCGAAGTACAGCATCAGATCTTTACCAAATTTCTGCGGGACCACACGAATAGAATAAGAATCCTCCAAATCTGTTAGGAAATACAGGGTGACATGTTAATATAAAAATTTAATTTAAATTTCTTACTTCGAAAAACAAACATAATTCGCTTTATTTTAATTTCAAAATGAGACTTGAAGAGTTCTATTATTTTGTCATGGATCTCATCATCAGATCTTGACCTTAAATTAACATGTGACTACCCCTAAATTACCTGCTTTCCAACAAAAAAAAAATCAACGAAATCGGTTTTTGTATAAAAAAAATCCCTCATTTGTCAAGCACCATATAATTAATAATTCACCATATGTATGTGGGCCCATAGAGAAGAGAAATATGTTTGCTTTATCTGACGTAAATCTTAAGCTTAAAGATTGTATGAATGCTTTGTGTTTTATCAAGGGAATTCGAAGCAAGGACCCACGAGTTAGCATTCAGGTACTATGCACCACTGAAACACAAGGTCCTTAGTCGTATCTTTGTAATAACCATTAAATGAATTACGGTACATGATTTTGAATTATTCACATAAATAAGATTTTTTTTTATTTCTTTATTAAAGAACTAAATTGTTTAAAACTTCGAAAGAATTAATAAGCTTGTTATTAAAATTCGTACAAAAAATACAGAAATGTTTTCATAAATGCAAATTTGATTGTACATTTTTGCCATTTATGAGTGCTACTGCAAAATAAAATACTCTTTGTTTTGTAAAAAAACCGTGCCGACTGTTCAGTTTACTGGAACGGCGTTAAACTTTATAATCTTAAACCATTTTTAAAGTCTTATTTTTATTCGTTGTATTCACATTTTGAATAGCTGATATCAACATTTTTAATTTAATGAAAGAGAATTACGAAATTTGCCACACAATAGAATTAAGACGTTTTACTAAAGAAGAAGAAAATTTATAATAATTAAAAAGAAAGGACTCCATTTCCCACCATTATTTTAAAAGGTTTTGGAGCGAATAAGATTCCGCGACTCTTCTCCATTGACCATATACAGAAGTCCACGAAATATGATGTATTAAATTTGTCAGTCAAGAAACTTTAAGCAGCACCTAGGATCGTTGGTAAAAAAATTACAACGTCTAGATTTTATTAATTATTTTAATGGTATTAATCATATTAGATAATATAGATTGAATAAAGTTACAGTACTTGATAAAAATAATTGTCTGTAATCAAAAATGTCAAGAGAAAATCTAAATATCAAACGGCTCTAGAATTTTTACTAGAAAGTATGCATTTCGTTCGTATCTACATATTTAGTTAATTTTACCAAACTTTTACTTTCCAATAATTATTAGGCAATTCCTTTAATTTCTCCGAACATTTCATATTTTAATGACTTTAACATTATATGACGTGCTCAAGTAGTCTATAAAATTATAAGAACAAAAACAGGCTTCAAACTTGATTCCAGATTCCAACTTATAAACTTAAAAAATAAAAGTAGTCTTAAGCATAAAAAAAATATTTAGAATTTGCAGTATACTTTTTGAACAGCGAATATGGTGAGACCTGAAATCGTTCACCTGATGTTAAAGTGCATCGCCTTTTCATAACAAATGCTGTGTCACCCAGAACATTTCTGTGTGGCACCACACTGCGCTCGTCATCCTGAGACATTAGTTCTAAAGTTTCGATTCGTGTGGTAGCGGCTTAAGAGAATCTTCCACCCCATCTCCTCCCGTGGGTGTCGTAAAAGTCGACAGAGGGAAAATGAAAACCTGGATGGGCAGCAGCATTTTTCTGTAACGTCTGAATGAATAAACTGCGTTTGCCAAATCCCTCTAAATGAGAGCTTTTGTGACAATCTATGGAGGAGGCCTATGTTCAGCAGTGGACTGGTGATAGGCTGAAATGATGATGATGATGATGATATGCCCAATAATTACAGTACCTGTCCACACTACTGCTTGAATAACTAAATTAAGTATAAGAATATTGAATTAGTGAAAGTATTTTTCGTTTAAATACTGTTTATAATTGTTTAACCTTCTAGGGTAGTAAATACCTATAAGCGTCTCACTGCTGCAGCAGGTTTTTTAAAGGCAGCATGGGTTTGATTCGCTAGATTCGCCATTGCAAGTCGACGGTTTTCTCATGTCCAAAAAAGGGTTGAAAAACTAAAAAAATATTTAGGTTGTAGGTACATTCTTCGGATCTAAGTGGCGTTGAAACGTTTTCCTTCCAATGAGCGAACATCGTCACTCGTCGCGACCGTAACAGATGGCGCATTGTGTTTAGAACCATAGATAAGCCATGCCTTGTGGCTTTGTATAGTTACCTGTTTAAGTTAACGCAACCCTGCACCTTTAAAATTTAAAAACTTATTTCATTATAGAATATACATCGTTTTTATACAAATATAAAATATATACAATGCTAATTCTGCTGTTCTGAAACTTAGGTCTATACTCTGCTACAAACCATGATCCTGAGTCATCTGCATAAAATTTATAATGGACGGGTTATCGCTCTATGCATATTGAAATTTCAGATTGCCATATAACAAATTTGCCTGTTATTTTTTGTCTTGTGTTGGTCAAGATTAGACAGCGCAAAATAAACTGGTTTGAGTTTATGCACATATTTACGCACATTTGCGTAATAATTAAATACTACAAATAAAAATAATGAGTCGAAAGACTAATTTAAATTAAGTGTTGATAAGCTAATAAAAGTTCACGGTCCTCAGCCGTGGACAACTATAATATAAAATTTATAATTTAACTCATTATGATACTTTATAATTAAAGAAGGTTATCAGCATGATTCAGCTTATCGAACAAGCACTAACAACAGCGTTGTCTTCGCTATTTCAAAATTAATAACAGCAATGAGTCAGCTCGCCGAATAAATCAAATTAGATCGCCCACCATGTGATAGACAATAAAGCAAAATTGGGAGTTAAAAGTCGCAATTAAATAGAGACAATGTGGTGGGAAGAGTCGACAAGACGTTGGCTCGTCATCAATCAGCCGTCCATCTCGCCTCCATCGCCCTCTGTCTTTACTTGTTACACATAATTAATCACGGAATATTATTAAAATTCCCGATGACAAGCGCGATAACAGCTAATTCGTCATGGGAGATCCACTAGCAAAATTTGGCATTTGAATGTTGAATTTTTTATATATTTTAGGTTTTTCTTTTTAAGGTTATGGTCATTTAAAACTTGTATTTAAGAAACATTATATTAAATTGCGAACTGTAAATAGAAAACCGTTATTCCGAAGTGTTTTCTTTAATTTTTTTTTTAATCATACATAAACGGTCCCAGTCTGGTTATAAACAGAAAAAAATTGCATTAACGTAAGTAAGAAAGTTGGTAACAACGCATTCTAAGCGGGAAAAACTACGAGCGAATGATATAATTAGTCTTTGGAAAGATATGGTAAAGTAACAATGTTGACGAATCATTTAAACAATATGTACGCTGGGAGTAAATCGTATTTTTTGTTAAATAGAAAATACTAAGGTAATACGTCAATTAGAGAAGAGCTCGTTGAGTTAAACAATTATCAACACAATGCATTTACATTACTTGATTAAAGACATAATAGAGTTGTACTGTTCTTGCAATTTTAATGGAAGACAGACACTCGTTAGTTTAATAACGTACCATCGATCTTAATATGCGTAAAGACACTCAGATTTGTTTTTAGTTCTATCAAAAAGTATTTCACTTTTTTTATGTAAATATTACACCCGTTGTTTTATAACGGTGTAGATTTATTGTAAACTTTGACACTTTTAATAAGTTACAATGCTAATAATCGATATAATTGTTGCGGCTGTGAGGATCCCCCTTCGTAGCACATCGTCACAGGCGTACAGTAATGAGCCGCAAGATAATGTTAGATTTGAGGCGCCTCCCAGGCGTCTACCGTAGCGTAATTACCTAGTGACTCAGCACGGCTTTGTTCGCCCTGCATAGGATCCGCGAACAAACTTGTTTTAATTAATTTCGTGTCTCGAACAAGCCTTCAAGCTGATTGTTATCTACTTAGTTGCTGTTAGCGCTCCGGACGCTCCGATAATGAAGCAACATATTATACTAAAGTCAAGTTATTATTACGATAACTTAAAATGGGTGGTATGCATGCATAATGGTCTCTTTTAATAGTTCAAACTTTAGTATTTAATTAGGCCATAATTAGTCAAAAAACTTAATTCTCTAAACTATTACCCGCTGTATATGTTTACATTTATTTACCAAATTATTAAACATTTCAATAATATACATACCCATTGAATAAAACTATATTTAAAGATTCTGTTGAGTTTTACTTTAAATTCCCTTGGCCACAGGGAGTGTATATTGTATATATATATATAAATCTAGTTTTATCCATTGCCACTACGCAAATATCAGAAATCATTTTTCAGGTTGTTTGTTAAAGGCCAACAACCGCTGATATTCAACCATAGCCGAGATACATACATATGAATAAAAAAACATATAGAAAAACTTTTAATAGAACTATTAAACTGATCATGAACTCATCATCATCATTTCAGCCTATATCTAGTCTACTGCTGATCATAGGCCTACCCAATGGATTTTTATCTGTTAAAACTGTAATTCCATAAATACATACATTTGGTCACGTCTCTCTTTTAATAAGCAATAAAAATAATTAATAAATGAAAACACAGTAACTAATAACCGGTTTTAAACGAAATCTTACAACTGTTCAAATAATATCAACATTGATGTATCAATTCGGCCTGCATTTGGTATATACTGAACGCCGTGGTTGAATGACAGCATGTCGCGAACGCACTGCATTTTGTACAATCTTACACGGTATTTCAACTTTTTGCGATAATAACGAGCGACGCACTCGATACTGGCTATACGCCTTTTACTGTGCTCTCACCACTACACATACTTACGTGTAGAATTTATAAGCTGTCCGGCGTGGCGCGTCGGTTGTTTGGTGCGGCCGTTGCCACGGTAACGCGTGAAATATGGGCACTGTCTTTAACTCGTTTATTGCTGTTATTAGTTAACGATGTCCATTTTAATTAATTCTGAACGCAATGAAATGTTCATAATAATTTTATTAACAGATTTGCTTACGTACTGTACGGAAATATGTTTTATAATTCCCTGTAATTAAACAGTAATTAATTAATTACTGCATTAATATGCCTTGAGAGACTACAAAATATATGACTTGAGTTGTTATGGATATGTAACAAATAGAAAAAATTACACGTCATTTGCGACATAAGTATTTTTACCTTTCATTTGTAAGTCAATGAAAACTAAGTAACTACATTAAAATTTAAAAATCATTCATCATAATAACATCGATAACAGTCAACCGCGTTATGTGTATTTTATAACCGCCCATTATAGGGATGGCTCTCCAAACAATAATTAGTACCAATTACAACACAAAATTCTCTTCACAATCAAATCGGATGACTGGCAAATGCTAAGTGGCCGCACGCAGAGAGAATTTTTAAAAATATATCCCGTCTCTCAATGTTCGAACATTTATAACATTGGTTCCTTGCGATATTATTTGGACTTTTTAACTCGTCAAAATTATGAATAAATATTTAACTTAATCTAATTGATCCGGGCTACGACAGTGGTCTCTGCCTAACCCTTATATGGGGAAAAGGCGTGATTGTATGTATGTATGTGTGTATGTATGTATGTGTGTATGTATGTATCTATGTATCTATGTTAATTGATACTAATGGAAGTAAGTTTTACGTTACGTTAAACAACGTGAAATAAAGATACACTACTACAGAATAATAACTACTTCTGAATTTTACAAACTTAATTAAAGAAATAAGTAAATTTAAGTGCGGTGGTGAAGAACATAAAACAATAAGCATAAATTGTCCGAACAGTATAATTATTATAGTAAACCAAAAATCTGTACAAACTGTACAAAGTCAACTATATAAAAAAATAGATGTATCTGTCTGTCCGAGCGCATGCGTCATACAAACTAGTAAAGGGATTGACTGAAACCTCGTAAATGTTTACTTAAATTTCAAAGTAATAGGTATAAATTACTGGTGGTAGGATTCCTGTGCAGGAATCCGTCTAAGTAGGCCCACCACCCCAGGGCCAGTTATTCTGCCGTGAAGCAGTAGTGTGCAAGCATTACTGTGTTTCGGTTTGAAGGGCACTGTGAGCTAGCGTAATCACTGGGCATTTGAGACTTAAGAACTGATGTCTCAGGGTGACGAGCGCAGTGTGGTGTCACACAGAAATATTCTGGGTGACACAGCATTTGCTGTGGGCGGACGTTGCACTTACCATCAGGTGAACGTTTTGCTCGTTTCGTCACTTTATACAATAAAAAAAAAATCGCTTTGTCTACAAAATAACTAGGACTAATATCGAATTTAAGTTTCATCGTTATCTATATTTAATTATAACGGTTTGTCTATGATAATCAAACGTTTTCCCCTTGTCTGATTAACTTGATACGGAGAAGGCAAAGTATCCACTGACATAAGTATAATTCACACCATATTATAAATATTATTCATTTAAACAAAGGTATGCAAATTTTGAAATTTAATTACATTTAAAGTGATTCAAGCTAATTTAATTCAACTAAGTTAATTTAATTTTACATTACCTCTTATTACCTAAGATTTTCAACAGTAATGACATCACGCTTTAAAATAACTTCGTTAAATTCCAAGTCATTAGAATCTAAGTTTATTCAGAGTGTATCGATTCCAAAACAAATGCAGACATCTTGGCAACGTGTCGCTGCGCATTACTTGTTTATTATCATTGTTTGTAACGTTTATGGTCTGTAAAATGTCAAATTATAAGTGGTCGTTATAAGGTAATAAATTGTTTATGGTTCTGTTAGCCATCTTGAATTCTTTGCAAAATGAATAATTTTCGCTTGTATAGATTATTTTCTGTAATATGTGAATGTTTATTGTGATGTCGTCCTCATTAAGTTCGGCCACATCGAACCCTTTCAATTGCTAGTTTGTTACGCCCGACGTAATAATGTGGCGCAAGTATTCACACAAGCACAAAGGCACTCACTTTTCTTCACCTTCCCATACTACTCGAAAAAATCGATTATAGTTGATCGCTTTCTCTGGACGCACCACATCAAAAAACACATAATCTTGCTGTAAAGCCCATTTTATTTATTTAGAATAAGACTTAAATTTCATATTCCGTAATTAAAAGAATCTACCACCCATCTCATCCCGTGGGTGCCGTAAAAGTGGACAGAGGGAAAATTAAAACCAGCAGATGGGCAGCAGCGTTTTCCTGGAACATCAAAATAAATAAACTGCGGTTGCCAACCCGCCTGCCAAGGCGTGGCAACTATGGCAAAATTTCCCCCAAAATGAGAGCGACAAACTTTTGTAGCAATCTATGGACTAGGTTCAGCAGTGGACTAGTGATAGGCTGAAATGATGATGATGATGAAATAGTGGGTAATATTTCTAATTATTTGGGATGTTATAACAATATAATTATAATATGTAGCAATAAAATATACGATAATAGAACGGAAATATTCAGAGAAACCATATTTTTGAGTTATTAAAAATATGATTTTAATACAATAATACATGTAAAACTTTTGAAAGTGACTTACAAACGAGTTTCATAAATGAACACGACCAGTATAATGCGGTCCAACACGCAGTCAACAAGGAAAATATGATACGAATTGTGCTTAATCAACAATAAGTGACACGCAAGGAGGTCGAGAGATTCGTTTCCGCCAAACGGATATGTAGCTAACTTTGTAGTGGTTATAACCTGTAATTGAAACCGGTTTAGTCAATGTGGACTTACGGCCCGGCGAGAGAGCATGCGCGATATCAAAGCAGGTGTGCCACTGAGCTTACTGACTCAATGAGAATTCCGCTTCGAACTTAACATAGTTCGTGTGATTTACCTCTACGTGGCTCAACTTAAGCTCATTCTTACGTTTAGTTAGTGCGCAAATACTGACATTTGATTATTTATTTTATTAACGAACGACATTAATAGCTCATGGTGTTGCGAAATATAATTACTATTAAAAATGAGGCAGTTAAACTATAGGTTTCCATCTGTTTCTTTCATAATTAGTTACGAAAAATAAAAACTGTAAATATTAAATATGTAACTGAGGTCTATAGGTATTAAAGACGAGTAGTACCTTTGGTTTTGTTCGCATGGATTTACGAATATAAGCAAAATTTTTTTATTTCATAGTTACTACTAAAAGTCAGCGAATTTTTCATAATAGCATCAGTTTTCAATAAAATTCCGTCAAAAAAATTATGCGATTCTACAACAGGAAAATCTATTATAACGATGATGAAATGACGTGTGATAAATAAATACATGTGATTCGTGTCTCCCAAACTTAGATGTTTAAGTAAACATAATCTAACGTTACCAATTTGAATAAGTAATAAATAAAAATGTCGTTAATCAAAGCACACAATAGCCTAATGGATTATTAACATAAACCTTGACAGAAGAGGTTAGGATAAATGTTAGGATAAGTGTTAAAGTAATTTATTTCAATGTTATGTGTGCGCTTAGTTTTAAGAGTTTGTCAATTACATACATACATCAGATCATACTATATCTACTATATCCCATAAGGGGTAGTCAGAGACTGGGCACTCACTGCAATAACAGATGACTGCCACAATCCACGTTTCACCAAAACAATATAATGCACTTGGTGGTGAGCCCATCGCCACCATGCGCTGTTGGGTGCACAGTGCAGTTTAATTTCTTACTCGCCTTTTACGAGATCCATTGGATGAGATGGAGTGGTAGTATTCTTTTAACGAGCCGCCACCACACGGTTAAAAGCAATTAAAAGCCAAGTATTATGCCGTGAATTGTTATAAAAATAATAACAAGACATTGAGGACTAGAAACACAACCTTTTTATCTTTAGAAATATAATTTTAATACCTCTGAAGTTTAAGAAGCATTATTTCTATATTATGCACATATTAAATCCCGTTATACAACTTTGCCTGCTCCGTTATGAGTCAATTGCGTGAATATACGAAGTGGTATATAGAAATAAAACCAAGTTACTTCAACAACTAAGTAAAATGATAAATCGTTTTGTTCCAGCTGTCTTATAAAACAGCGATATTTGATGAGACAAAATCCCATATGATAAAATCGTTATGAGACTTTTTTTGCTTTATCGTGTAACTACCGAACTAGAGGAAAACTTGCAAGGTGACATGATTCTGACATCACCGCACATCCGATATGTATATTTTAAGTGGAGTTTGGGGTGGCATGTTTATAACGCTTGTTTAATAATTTAGCACCGCCGTCGTACGGTCCCTTGCCGGCCTGGGTGCTGAATAATGGATGCAACAATAATATGAGTACCGTCTAAGTATATTAAACAGCAAAATGTGTAAGCGAATTCATTGGCAGCTAAACAACTTTCTTATCATTTTCGTCCAGCTTTTAGAGAAATTGTAAAATTATTTGCGAATAATTAGCGGACGGATTTCGCTTTACCACGTTCGCACGTCGTTCAATGAATCGAATACCAAAATAGGAATACGTAGTAACAAAATTAACATCATAGACACGATTTTTTAAATTTATTATAATTGTCTTGACACTCAATTGTTGTCAACGAGGCACTATATTTTAGTCCTCTGGGGTTACAATGCACTAGAACACCACAAGAAGACTAAGTTATTTTTTTACATACATACATATGTATAGCCAAGCATTTTCCTCATAAGGGATAAGCAGAGACTACATCCGTCGCTCACTTTTCGGCCCCACAAATAAAACAAACAAAAATTGTAAGACTTTGCGCTTACTCATAAAATCTTTAGCAAAAAGGACATTTTACTGTCAACGTTTCAACGAAGTGTTTTAAATCTATATATTCCTAGAAATAATTAACTATTTACTACCTAATTCTACTTCGGCACTGGCAGAAATCTAAGGACTATTGTCAAAAATAAAATAAATAAAAAAAGCTTATTTTAGTTATAAAGCTGCTTCTTATGATAATAAGATTTCGTAAATTACTAAATCATTTTTTTTAAGTATTTTAATAATCAGTTTTAAGTATCAATTTAGTAACGTGAATTAATAAAACGGCAGCGAAATATACCAATTCGTTTTGTAGATATAAATCTTTTAAATAAATAGCTGATATGAGAGACACGTGGGAACGCACACCTGTCGCAATTACTCTGCATTTTAGAATAGCTTCTACTAGCGAACAAAGAGGCGGATTTTAATATATTATTTTAAGTAACGTCGACAAATATACCAAAGTCGTAGGTTTCGTTTCGTTTCGTATATTAACAATTCGTCCAAACCCTGATTAAAATTATCGAAACTATGTAAATCGAAGATCGTCTGATTCGAATATGTAAAAAAAGTTTTGACCAATCACTTTTTTAATGATACTGATCGGGACATAATTAGTGGATGGTAAATGGTCTCTGTGTGTTATACAACTAGGTGGCTTTTCAATGAAGTTACAGATGCATTATCAACGTCATTGTCAGATGTGACGACTAAGATGGAATGGCTCGTTACCAGAAATTTGGTCTCGTTTAACCGTTACTTACAAAGTTCTTTATGCTGCTATTTAAACGACTTCAAGGAGGAGAAAAAAGGAGGAGGTTCTATGTTGATTTGTATGTATCTTCAACGATATTTCCGTCAATTATGGACCGATTTTTAAAACTCTTTTTTTGTTTGAAAGCAATTACTCCGGAGGTGGTCCCATTTTCAACAAGTCAGGATCTGATGATTTCGGCTCCTGCTGATAAGTGCAACCAACATCTGCCTATAACAGTTGCAGAGAGATTCCAATTACAAAGTTCTGCAAGGCACCGCACTCAACACGTCACCAAGAGACATCGCGTTCAGTGTCCTTCAAACCGAAACACGATAGTGGATGCTTGCTGGCAGAATAACTGGCACTGCGGTGGTTTCCAGCTCGGGAAATTACCAGCAAAGTCAAAAGTACTTTATTTAATTTAGGCTTGTTTAAAGCTCTTATGAATGTCGAAATCGACAGGTGTGAAAAATAAGAGCTCAGAGAAGGACCGACAAGAAACTCTGGTCTAACTTTTTTCGATGTCATATAACATAATGTCATCGACACATTACATACAAATTATTACCACACCACAAAATTAGTGGCCAGGGGGTTTGCAAGTGCAAAGTTACGATTTATTTCCAAGCATCTTTGTCCTCTGTATAATGATTTTTTTTTTAAATAGCCTTTATCTAATAATGCAGTATAACGTGCCGTTCCATTTTATGCCACAGGCAACATCTAACTGTGGAACGGCTGTGTCACGTTATATTATACTTTAGACTTTAACCGTTAAACTTGTTGGTTTTTTAAAAATATTCAGTTTTAGGAATGAGTTGACGTTAGCACCACGTTGGAGAAACTACAACTCATCGCCGAGTTTTAACAATACTGGGTCGTTATAAAGTTCCTATATTTCCAAATTTTCCCTTTTAGCTGTATGTTGGTTTTCAAAACGACTATAGAATAAATCAAAATAATTTACTACTCTGTTTTTATTGGAGAAAATGACGAGACGAGCAAAACGTTCACCTGATGGTAAGTGGAACGTCCACTCAAAGCAATGCTGTGTCACTGGGAACATTTCTGTGTGGCACAAAAATGCGCCCGTCCCAGAAAGTCTCATATGCCCCGTGATTACACTGACTCTCAGTGCCTTTCAGGCCAAAACCCAGTTATATTTGCACACAACTGGTTTATGGCAGAATAACTTACGGAAGTACCTACCCATCTGGGTATTTCTGTCGGACGGACAACAGAAATCCACCCACCACTCCCGACCGATTGCTGAATAAATTTTGAACCTAACAGACCTAAATTATCTAAACTGGTGACGTTATCTTGCCCCACGTGTGGCGATTTCGGAAACTCCTAAGTTGTCCAAAGTTGGCCAACGCGAGGCTTCGTGGTCAGAGTACCCGGTTTCTACGCCGCGGGTCCTTTGTTCGAAACCCAGCTGGTGCTAACATTTGTGCAAATCACAAATTGTTTGTTTTCGGGCCTGTGCGCTTGTTATTTATGTCTGTAAAACGCACCCACGATACAGGAGAAATTCTACTCTCGGGCAGCGTATTTTTTTAAAAGGAGAAGGAGATAGTTAGCAGACGTACAGTATGTCCTGTAGAGATAATGATAAAGGTGCTTTTTACTTACGGTAAACTCAAGATTTACAAATGAAATTACTTTTACTATTGAGTAATACAATAGTGTTGTATTTAAAATAGTAGGCAATTATAAAAACGATGATGATATTGGTATCATCATCGTGTTTATAATTGGTTTTCCAATAAAGGTATTGAAGAACACTTTAAAATGGAATGAAGGCCTGTGAAGAAAGTGCCATTTTGACTGCATATTATTGTTATTACTAACCATTCTAATTCGAGATTACTAAACTTTCGAAAGCGACCGGCAAGTGGTACTAAGCAAGCTTCATTAGCATAGCTGGTTGTATTGTTGCAATTTAAATAAAGGAACTAAAGTGTTAGAGTGCCGTTACTCTCTATGAGTACCTACTCGAAATATATGGAACTGGTTGGGTGATGTCTTTAAAAGAGATTTGTTGGGCAGTCGTTGGTTACACTGTTTTCTTAGTCTTTTTTAATAGTTACGAAGATGATATTTCTTCTGTTGTGAGATTTTAATGTAACTGCAATAGCAAAGACTCGTCAAGTCGTAAATATCTTTAAGGGAAATTCGTGATAGCGCTTGTGAAGGGAATGCAAACGATAAAGTTGGAACATACGGCCATGTTATAATTATACTTCTTTAAACGAGAGTACGACAGGGTTTTAGTTACTTGGGAAGACCACTTGCTTCACGTTAACTCAAAAAAAATATATGCGGTACTGATTCATTTCTAAATATCGTATTTCAGGCGTAAAGGAATAATTTGTTTTATTGTTAATGTGTTCATTTGCTAATCAACTTAGTTTATGACCTTTAAAATTGTAATTACGATAGTATATTATAACAAATAAGTATGCATAACTAGAGTATATACACATATTTAATATTTCTTAAATTATTTTGTGAACAGATTGTTATCGAATTTATATGTGACCAGACTTTAAGTATATTATTTCGAATGAAAAAGAAAACTTGGTAATCAGTTCAGAAAATCTGTACACCAAAGCTACTGAAATGTAAATTAAGAACTTCGTTTTTTAAAGTTAAAATATTTGCAAAATACTCTTTCTTAATACGAGTATAATGTATGTTAGAAACTTAATATGACAGTATGTATTTATTATACAATTTATTTAGTAATCAAGCAATATAAAGTAATGCCGACGTATTTATTTGTGAAAAATATGACTGAATGATTAAATTTTTAACGCTAATCACATTGTAAAATTTTACATGCTCATGTATCGGACATTTTCATGAGGGTGCAACAGAATGCATTTAATTCGTTAATAAATCAGGCTACGGGGTGGTGCGGGTTCATTAGACAGATCGCCTGGGGCCTTCCGGGGAGTCATACCCACTCCATCCGCCGTCCTACCGCTTGATGCATTTAATTTGTCGAAAGCAATGCATGATACAAACATCAAATATTTAATTTCCCGTTCCTATCGAGATACCCTTCCAACGTCATTGTTACTGTTTGATGTTCGGTTTAAATAACGTAAAATCAACAAGTGTTATTTAATTAAATTTTCTATAAAATATTACACTGTAATTTAATAATCGCTAAATAGTTTTATTTGTGTGCAAAATAGTGAAATTTATTGGTCTTAAATAAATGTCTATTATTTTAATAAGCTCCGATAAAATAAGTTATTAATTGGCTCTCCAAACTTGAGCTTATCGCCAACATAAATTAAGGTAGATATTCGCGCGCGGGCGCCCCGTCCACGCACGTAGTAAAACTTTTAATTGCATTCAGCTCTATCACTGTAGTCAACAGTGCGAGTTATGAACACCTCAGCAATAGCGGAAAGCGTTTTTTATAAATATATATCCAAAGGATCCTCTTCAAATTTCGAATGTTATAAATACCGGAAAGTTGATTTATCCAAATTGAAATTGAGTTTCAGAAATGAAATTGTCATAGTGTGTCTTTGGGAGACATAAATTTAAAACAATAGAGGCCAGCGCCGGATGAGACACTCATTAATTTAGATGATTGTACAATTATCTAAATATAAGCGGAGCGAGACACCCACGCGGGGCAGGGGGCACTTCAACCCGAAAAGGTGGGAGGGGTGCGGGCACTCGTTTTTAATTAAACCGGCAATGAAATGAAGTGGTCCAAATAATATTGCTTAGCCATATTTTTAAAATTAATTAAATATCGACCAATGGTCTCGCACATTATTAAAATAAGTAGGTCCTTAACACAGAGTAACACGATGAAATTCAAGTATTAATATACTTTACCATCCAAAATAGTTTACTGATTGTGAAACACATATTATAACAAAGAATTAGATTCTTTTATGTAATTAAAAACACCATAGGTATTACGATTGCAATCTTCTGGATTTATTAGTAAATTTCTTATGTGATTGTGTCAATTTGGATGTTTATATCAGTACATGTTAATAAATCAATAAATTGTAAAAAGGAAATTTACCATTATTACGTATGATTAACGTTTTTTAAATATTATATTAGGTAGATGAAATTTAGCGCTTTGTGGAATTATTCTTACACGGCACATGCTGAGCCAACCCCTTTTCGGCACAACACGATTATTTTTTTAATTTTCGTCGTTTCTTTATTTTATAAGTACTTGTGCTGAATAAGTATTTTCTATTCGATTCTTTATACAAAACACAAACACGTGCCTCATGACTACGTTGACCAGCGCTAAATAGAAAAATATTTTTTTAGGTTAAAATAAAAGAAACTCAGTGTGGTGGTGACTTGTCCGCTTATCTGAACTTCCCGCGGGTTTTATAATAATCGACAGTGAAGTGATTGCGATGGAAATTGTGTAGTATACGCAACTTTGCAACTTCACAAGTTTTGAATGTGGATTGTACTCCCTCTGGATTCTGAGTTCACAGATTATATGGAATCTTTACGTCATAGTTAAAACAGTCACATTTTATTTGATGAGCAGCCAGCATTGTACGGCGTTGTATCTTCAATATTTACTTTAAGTGATTGAAGGACGCTTTCACTTTATTACAAGTTATAGAAACAGTTACCTAACGGCTTTGTCCTTTGGGGTCCTTTAATTGTGCGTCCAGGCTCGATGCCTCGGTGGGACCGCCGGTCTCCGGACCGGCGAGATGCACCAAACAAAAAACTGAACAATAACAAAAAATTAACACAATTAACGTGTAAACTAAATAAACTACACAGAAATTAGCAGTCACGTATCCTTCAAAAGTCTATAAGAATAATGAACTCAACACACAAAACTTCCTTTTAAACTTTAAAACAAAAACTGTGGAGAACTGCGAAAAAAGTAGTTACGTTTACGGGGATTGACGACACTTCCCCAAGCGGCGTTTCGGTCGCGACTGAGCCACGCGGTCGAGCGCGGGGTGGGGCAGTGTGCGGGACGCCGGCCCCGCACCTCCGCGGTATTATTTGATTAATTCGCCTCCCCCTTGTATACTCGCCGAGTCGTCATTACGACGATGAACGTTAAGTTTTTAAATTTTAGTGAGAGGGCCGCAACCTTAACCTACTACTTAATACTTTAATTGAATTCATTAAGATCGACGTTCTCTAACAAAGATTAGAAGTTATTAGTATTACACGATCCGTCCCGTTCATTGTTAATTACTACGGTTGCGGTACACTTACAAAAACAAACCCCTGCTTGAAATAATGAGTTATACCTACCTACCAAGAAATGTAAGCTCCGCTAATTGGAGTGCATTTGCATACTGAAGTAAAATAAAGTCGTGAGTTATTTTGACGACGTCGTACGTCGGCAAACGACTGGCTAATAAGGACTTTATTATAGTGCGTGTGCGAGTGAGACGCTCACGTCAGTCTTCGTAATTGCACTCTCCAGGTCCGGTTCCTAATTATTACCAAATATTTACTTTCCGTACTATAAAGTGATATTTATATATTTTATTTATTTACTAACCACATTTACAAAACAACATGTAATCCTAATACGATAGAGTAACTATCCTATAAAGACACATTTGTCTTACTTTTATAACAAATCATAAATACTCGTAAGTAGCATTAGTGAACTCACTCAGGGGGGCTCGACTCTCATCTCATAATATGTAATCATATGATCGATGTCCTCTTGGTCGATGTTCGACCACGGCGACAACTTTCGAATAGTATCGAAATATATCGGCTGCGCATGAGATATAATATAATAGGTAATACAAGTGTATGCGCACACACAAGGGCACTCACTCGTCCTTACCTACCCGCGCGCATATGCGATAAGACCGGAGGCGTACCTAGGATGCAGTGTCACAGACATGGGAAATGCCACCACACAACCAGACTCGAAAAGCAAAAATTTTTTGCTCAAATGTTGACCTTGCATTCGAAAACAGGACGCGGTCGTCACATTCACGTACATAGGCGGTCTCGAGACAATAAATATTGGTTTATTAAACATTAGTAATTTATTAGTAAATAATTAGGTTTAGTATAGAGTTTATAAAAATATATCACAGGGAACTCAATGGTAAGTGGTCAAGTTGAGAAATTTTGTCAACCCTGAGAACTTTGATATTATTCACATAAGATAATAAACGCAAAAGCAAAACAACAACGAAGTGCAGCTAATGGCACGTTATAAATCGTATGACATGAATGTGATATTGATTAGATCACATTTAAAAACAAGCAATGTTGTTTAGCATAGAAAACTAACTTTGATTTAGAATATGATAATTTATTAAAGATGTACAGTTTTTTTAGAAAAAATGTCAAAGTCAATGTTGTTACTTGATAAAACTCATTTTATGGATTTGATGGTGTTAAATTTTTTACCATTCATAACTCGACGTTTCGAGCACATTAAAGCACCCTCGGTCATGTAGATCGGACCAAAAATAATAATTAAACTGAAGGTACACCATGGTCCTCCCTTGATATATAAGTGCTGTAAAGCGATGCAGACGTCTTGTTATAATTAGTTTAGTTCAAACGCAATAAAATCCGTAAAATAATTCTAAATAAATGTATACTATTCGCGTAAGTATAAGACATTGTTACTAATTGAAGCAAAAAAATATTTATTAATGATCGTAATTAACGACACTGTGAACATTGAACGTCTGATAATTTGAATAAAGAGATAAGGCATTTTATTTGTTTTTCTTTTCATTTTTAGCTTACATGACTGCTCACTGATTCTTAAAGTTTTTAAATGTGCAAAAAAAGAAAAAACAAATTAAGTCGAGAAGGACTGGTCGCGGCGAGACCCTCAGGTATAGGAAACTCGTTACAGCTATCGGTTTCGGCTTACAAGAAAGAGATTTGCCACAGTTCGGGGCTATGCAATAATGCGGTGGTTAAAGCAGTACCAGGTAAATTTGGCTGGGCCGTTCGATCATGTCTGCGCGGACGCAGGTGATCTACACAAGTTATTTAATTAAAAAATTTAGAAAAAAATTGATTCCTAATTCTTATTTTTTCCGGGCCATTTTTTTGAGGTTTGTATAATTGTATGCGATTTTTTTGACTTACATTTATTATTTAAATTAACAGTGCGTTATAATTATAATATTTTCTTTTTTTATTTAATAAAAGTGACGGAACGAGCAAAATGATCACCTGATGGTAAGTACAATGTCTGCCCATAACAAATGCTGTGTCACCCAGAACAGTGTGACACCACAATGCGCCCGTCACCCTGAGACATCAGTTCCTAAGTCTCATATGCCCTCTGATAATGCCCAGTGATTACACCGGCTCACAGTGCCCTTCAGACAGAAACACAGCAATGTTTGCACACTACTGCTTCACGGCAGAATAACTGGCCCTGAGGTGGTAGCTCCCTAGACGGATACCTGAATAGGAATCCTACCACCAGTAAAGTAGATTTCTAGAAGTACTGTATCTGTCCATTCGTTACTTAATATATTCACGCTAACCCTTCCATTTGCTGAGAAGACCGTTTTTAAAACAAGGCTTCAGAAAATATTTCAATTAAATTGAAAAATTGCAAGAACTTACTCAACGCTTATATAAATATTTAATGAGGCTTCTTTTACGGTCGGCGGCTTGATTGATTGCAGCAGAAACCTATCGCTTAGGCACGCCAACCTAGCCGTGGTTGGCGTGCCTAAGCGACAGGTTTCTGCGCTATAGCGCGGGTTCGATCTCGTACGGGACAAATATTTGTATGGCCTAGGTGTTTGTGCATATAGATGCACGAGAAACTCTTGTGTCGGACATCGCATTTTAAAAGTATATAATTGTTTCTTTTCGTATTTATTCCCCGTTGAACAGTTCCGTAATTACCATAAGGCCTTAAGCACGAGCCCAGGGCCCAACCAGCCAAATGGTGACCCTTTGTGTCCAATTAATGAATAAAAAAATGCATTAGTTTCTTAGTTTAATGCAAAAGAAACAGCCCCTAAACAAAAGAACACTGTTAGGTTTATTCACTATTTCATTTGCAAAAACGTCCCAACTTCTGTGCGCCCTAGGGCCTAGCCACATGGCTTAGGACGGCCATGCCGTCAAAATTTCTTAATTAAGTTTAGGCTTGTAGAAAGCTCTTATAAATGTCAAATTCTACACCGGTTCAAAAAATAAAACCTTCTCAAAGAAGAACCGGCAAGAAACTCTGGTACCCTCTCTCTGTCCCTCTGTTTGTTTGTTACCTTATCCTGGCTTAACCGTTGATCAGATCTTGATGAAATTCGTAACAGAGATAGCTTTCATCCTAGAGAAGGACATAGGATACTTTTTATTCCGGAAAATCAAAGAGTTCCCACGGTATTGTTAAAAATACTAAATCCATGCGGATATATTCGCGGGTTTCAGCTAGTAGTAACTGAATGCTTTTGGAAACACATTGCTCATAATAAAACAACTTTTCTCAGCGAATTCCCTATTAACAACTGTGTATTATAATTGTTTCTCGATAATTACGTGTTCTTGTGGTACCTACGCGATTAATACCTGTTACGAGATCCGATTTAAGCTATGCTTTGAAATTTATCTTAGTTAAAACATAATGGGCCTTATGTCACGGATATTACGTCTAGATGAATATAATGCAGTAATCGGTGAGTCACAATCCAAAGATATTGAGGCTTTTATTACGAAAACAAATGCACCGTTATTTAACCTGTTCGGTACTCGCCGTTTACGTTAGACGAGATATATAACCAAGCCATTTACGTCCCTTTACCATCCTCTTTAGGTCTTAATTCGTTGTGTAGGCCGTAAGCCCAGTGTAGATTAGAATAACAGGTGAATGCGAGTATTATTAATATTAATATGTACTTTAATTGGATATGTAGACGATAAATTATTAGAGAAGAGGTAGTTAGGAAATTTAAATTATTAATAAGCTAAAGTATAGTGCACTGGGTTTAGTTGAGCAACATCTTCAAACACCGAAACCGTTAAAGCCCTTGTTTTTTAATCCTATGGAAATAGCGAACGAGGTTGCAGTATACCTGATGGTAAGTGGGTACTACAGACCACGAACATTTACAGAATAATTGAGGCAGATTGAAGAATGCTATTGTGTTATAGTTTTTTTTGTCGTGTGTATCATTTTACTGGATTAATGAAATGAGGTATTATTATTATCACAGTGAATTGCAACATACCTTGTGTTGTTATTTCGGAGGACTTATTTGTAATGCCTCCTGTTCCAGCCACCTTGCCATCTTACCGGAACACAGCAGTGCGCGCACTAATATTTGGCACTAATAAAGGTCAGGCGGTGGTACACGTCGAGCTTCACAAACCTCTCCCTCTAGTCCCTTGTTTTTTTTTATATTATACAATATGACGAACAAACAAATCGCATCTACGCTACCTGAGTTTTCGATGACCGCGTTCTTTGTACAGATAGGCGCTGCTAATTTTGTTTGTTTAGATATAAATTGTAATATTAATGATGGCTGTGGAGCATATTACTGTATGTATAATAATTGAAAAACAATAATAATTGATGAACATATTAACACATATTATTTGTTACTTAGACTTAATTTATATTAAATATAATATCAAGTATTATATTAATAAAATAGTGACTAATTGTTTTGAAGATTTTAAAAATGTGCGACTGAAAGGCTCTAAATGCATTTGTTCAATTAAATGAGCGATTAAAAGTGATCCTACAATTTATGCTGCCAAGACAACATACGCAAATGAAGTGTAAATTCTAGCACTTAGAGCAGCGAACAAGGGTACAATTAAGGCGGTGGTACACTATATCGCTGCAGTTAAGGGCGGCCTTCAGCCCCGTCCATCACAATGCGCCAAATGACGAGCGCCCGGTACGCAAATGAAGAATATTGTCGGACGCCGTGAATGCTCCTTAATGATGCACCAGACGCCCGTATGCTAGGAACATCACCCACACTACATTTGCACGATTGTCAACTTGTTAATTTGAATCATTGTAGGCCTTTGCCAATACTATGACTTAAGGGTAATGTGTCTAAGCAAAATCGCGTAGGTTTTTAAGTAAAATTATAATCATGTTTACTTGTAACGATTACAAAGGAGTGACAGTAACGCAAACAAAACACCTGGGTTTTATTTATAACGTATATTAGCTATAACGTCTTTATAGTAGGTAGATTTATTGAATGGTAAGAAATAGTGTTTAGATAATAATCAAATACTCGTAAATATGTACTTAGACTTTTACGCCGCGTGTTCTGGATTCGAATCCTAGCGGAAACCAACATTTGTGCTAAAACACAAACTGGTTTTCGCGTTGTGGTTGTGTTGTGTTTGTCTCTGTGTCTCTGACACGGCATCCTATAGTCTATCTCTGATTTTATCGCATGGGCGTTACATCGGAGGCGGGTAGGTTGGGACGAGTCATTTCTCTGTTTTCGCGTACACTTGTGGCACTATAGTACGAGTATCTCCTGCGCAGTTGATACCTTCTGACAGTATTCGGAAGTTGACGCCGTGGTCGAAAATTGGCAAGTGTCGGCATCGTGTTACCGATCAGAGAAATACAATATTTAAGTTTTGGTAAATCGGTACTGGGTAATGATAAATCAGACATTGCAGAATGGCCGCTTTGTAATTAATAACAACTTAAATAAGGTCAAGAGAAACATGATTATCTAAAGTTGCGTCAGTTATTTTATTCACAATATTTATTGTTCGTTTTTTTAATTACTCCACAATTAAACCATTTCTTTTTGTTAGCACTACAATTATCATTAAAACTTACAGCCGAAACCAACGAATAAAACCAGATGCTTTTCGTCCGTTCACCTAGAATGTGCGAACACAAAACATTTACAAATATATATTTTAGCGCATTTAAAATGCGCGCTTTAGTTTGGTTTAAATTTACTGACTCGTTACGTTCCTCATCACCTATAAACGTTCTTAAAATAGTAAAAATTCCTGGAACACTCTGGAACTCGAATACCATGTTTCGTTAAACATAAAATACAGGTCAACTTGCTTCAGCCAGTCGTTAGGCGAGACAATCGGTTATTATAATACATACATTACCAGGGCACTAAATGTCGAAAACGGTCACGTTTGCCAACTCAGATTGCGGATTTATTATCTTTAGCGTCACATTAGTAGTGGCCTCGAAATCCACTGAAGTCTATATCCTTACATTAGAACTGATAGTGTTCATCATTAAATAAAACTGAGAATTTACAATTAAAAATTTAACACAGATACCTCATTAATCAAACATTGAACTTGGTATTTAATAAAACTACTTTTACGGATTTTATCGCGTTTAATTTTTAAACAATTTATAGCCCGACGTTTCGAGTACTTTACAGCACCCATGGTCACGGGGGGACTGAGCTGATAGATGTCCCCATGTCATACTTAATCCGGAATACCTTCAGTTTTTAATTATTATTTTTGGTCCGATCTACGCAAAATGAGCTTACAGTATCTTGAAGTCTTGCAGTGGTATGCTTGGTTTTCAATTTAATTTTGTTTATTATAGGATCCCAAGCCGGTGGAAATACCCAACCATCGTCTCTTTAAAATTAGAATGTTTATTAATTTCAATAGCCTCGCGAATCATCCTTGGTAGGAATCGGTGTTCTTTTGCAAGGATTTGTGGTCTATCAAATCTGATGTAATGATTGGGGTGATCTAGAACATGGTCACATACTGCAGACTTCCTAGAGCGTCGATGTTTCACGTCAGCTATTTGTTCTTTTACGCAAAGAACACATAGCTGACGTGAAACATCATTTTAATGCGGAAACAACATTTGAATCTCTTAGAATATCTTAGAAAAATAATTTTCTTTTCCTATTGTAGAACAGGACTTCTTTTCCTATTGTCTAGTATATGTTATATGCAAATTAGTCATATTTAAAATAATAACAAAGAAAAAACATATATTTTAATTAAATAATCAAACACTGGTAAATTTTGATGGTCAATTGTTTTTATTGATTCATAGGGATGTGAAAATACGAAGACTGACTGACACACTGATCACATTTTTTTACTAAAACTCATACAAGCCAACACATAGAAATATTTTAGTTTTTTAATTTTGATAATTTTGAAACGACATACGAAGGAAGCTTACACCAGAACAAAAAAAACTTGTAGCTAGTTCTTTCCAAGTTTTAATTACGTCAATAGTTTTACAATACACTCGTGATTTATTAACTGACCGTGTATTAATTGTCTGACCTTGTAGTTGTACGAGTTTTGCATATACGAGTAATTAAGTTAAATGTTTATGTTTCATTATTATTTACTACTCTGTGCATACGCTTAGTGATACTATTATAAAACTTAGTCTGTAGTCTACTAAAAAAAAGTTGAATTATAGAAACGTATATACGGTATTAAAAATGCCATTGGGCCTCATGCCAAAATCCCCGCAAGATTCAACCATATAGCTTTCAGTCTTGCGACGTATTTCACATTTTAATTGACACTGTTCATCTATTTTGAAGCTTTATCACATCAGAAAGACAAATTATATTTTTGATGTCTTTTTTTGACAATGTAAGATTATTACCTATAAATAAATAATAATTTAAATCACCGGCCTAGTAATCTGCCTGTTAACAGTTCATGTCTGGATGAAGGGGTCTCAATGAAGGTAAAAAAAGTATCAGCCTATAAATATCCCACTGCTGGGCACAGGTCTCCTCTTATTTCTGAAACGGCCGTGGAGCTTTGAAGTATCCGCCCCGCTGCTCCAATAAGCGCTGCTCTAAAAAGGTACGACTGGCTGTACATAGGCGGGTTCTGGTTCCCATACTTATGTATGGTAGTGAATGCTGGGTCAGGCAGAAGAAGCATGAAAGTAAGATTAACGCTGTGGAAATGAGAAGTTTGAGAAGTATAGCTTGAGTAACTCTGATTGACAAAGTGGGAAACAGCGTGATAAGAGAACGTTGCGGTGTGGTTGAAGATGTAGTGAAAAAGATAGAGAAAGGCATGCTTAGATGGTTTGGACACGTAGAGAGGATGAATGAAAGGAGATTGACGAAACAGATTTATGAGGCAAGTGTGAATGGGAAAGCCGGTAAGGGTCGACCTAGGCGTACGTATCACAATCAGATCGGTGAACTTTTGAGGAAAGGTCACGTTAAAAGTACCCGCAATCGACGAGCGTGCATGAAAACGCTAATGAAAGTAGAAGAAGCTAAAGATGTGTGTCAGGATCGTAGCAAGTGGAAAGATTGGTCTCTGCCTACCCCTATGGGAAAGAGGCGTGACTGTATGTATGCTCCAATGCGGGTTGGCGGACTTCACCGGTCCTCGAATATTTTTAATTCCTCAGACGTGCAGGTTTCCTTAGGATGTTATACGTTAGCACGTGGTATATGAGCACTTGAAACTACTGAACAATTTTAGAGGCAATGGCACCGGGGATCGAACTTAGGTCACTCGTACAATGAAAATAGCATGTAGAACCGATAATCGTTGGGGAAGAATGGTGGTATCCTTGTACCGGCAAACGCAGTGTAGAGCGACCCCCCCCCCCCCCACAGATGCAACTTATGATGGGCTACCATCTGCACAGTTTTCTTCCGATTCTGGACGATCTGGACCGTGTTTTGTGGGAATTTACGGGGGAGGGCTATGTTCAGCAATGGACTTGTGGAGGCTGAAATTATGGTGATGATGTATACTTACTTAGATTATTTGGTTACAATAATTATAAGTCACGGGCGGGTATGGCTGTGTTGCTTAATTATCCCGTGTCACTGACACTGCTCAGAGCGTTCCTCTGATTTTATTGCATAAGAATACGGTACGGAGAAGACGAGTAAAGTAAGTACTTAAGATTACAACTTCTGGTGCATAACCAGAAGAATTCGCTGTGGTCGAAATCGGTCATTATCATTATCACCTTCATCAGGGTGATGACGTTGATAATGATAATGAATATACAAATAAAAACTGATTTATAACTATATTTTCAGTACCATCGTTGTGTGGAATCTCATGTTTAAAATCGTCTTGTAAAAAAAAATTGTGCGGCGTTATGTCAGTCATCCAAGCAGGTGTAGAGATTTACGGTGTACATTTGACCCAGACCTCTAGCTGCAAATTACCTCCACAAAGGGGGCGATGACGCGACGCACAAAACGTTCGACCCCGTGCGACACACTCTCAACAGCTGTCTGCAATTTTTTTAATATTTTATACAAAAATTATTGATATTTGTTTACGTGAAATTTAAAAAGCAAGAGATACATTAATTTAATAAAATCTTTTATCTGTAATAAGAGAATATCATATTTAAAACAAACGATGCTCTACGCTAGGGCCTCTCCTCTATCGTATGTATCCTTTAATGTAACTTACATTTCACGTGCATTACTCAACCAGACCCGAAACCAACAATTTGTGTTTTTGTACAATAATTGTCTCTGTCTGGGATTCGAACCCCGGACTCGCAGGACCGGCGTCGAAATCAGGCCACGCGTTTAATCTAAATAATTAAAATCAGTTTTAGTTTCCTGTTGTCTCATACGAGGTGGTTCACATAACTTTAGTATTATTGAATTTCTTGCTCAAAGTATACATTAAGGTTCATTAATAACGTTCATTAGTTGTTTTATGGTAAATTAATGGACATCATATGTTACCATAGATATTGCTATCAGTTTTATCAGGTTATTTAAGAGTGGAATATGGATTAGTGGGTAGTACCAGTTTCTTCCATTTGTGCATCATCACTTTGACGCTTGCACCACTATAACAATTTGAATAGATAAGAATTTATATTTTTCATGATGAATTTATTTTATTATTTAAGAATTACTTCAACGAAACAAAAACTAATGAATTTCGCGTCAAAAAATCTTAAAAAGTTTTCTGTTCCTTAAATATGACTAATATCTATTTAAGCAAGTACTAAGTAGTACTAAGTATTGCATTTTCCCAATTAAATGGTTTTAAAATGTCACATGTTAAGTTCGGAAGGCGATGGTATTTGCGAGACAGTCGGCGCTCGCGCGACGTCATCGGACGAGCGCGCATTACGTTCGATTGTAGAACGAACGCGGCCTAATTGCCAGCATTGTGTCCGCATGCAGATGTGAATGGGCTTTGATTTGGGCCCGGCGCGCGGGCCGGGGCCGGGGGACAAATCGCTCGTTACGGCTGCAGGTAAACTTTCATTGAGCGTCGGAAGGCGTCGGACGTGAGAGGCGGCCGACAAAATGCCCTCGTTATTCGCCGCCGAATCACTCGTTCATTGTGCTCGGGGAAACGGTAGACGCGGTCGTCGAATCACGAAAAAGACTTTAATGAGGCGTGAGAACACTCTAAATGAACGATTGTGCAGGGCTCGTTTTAATGAAGAATTGACATTTAAGTGGCCTAGCTAAGCTCGGAACGAACACCGATTGATTCTAAGAAATCACAAAATCTGCATTTTGTAATTATATTATTACTATTGAAGTATCATTTATTAATACGATTGGTTTTTTTTCAATAAAGTTTTAATGTAATCCCGTTTTTAATTACAATCCATTCACATTCTCCGTTGGTGGCGAATTAAGCTGTTTCGAACCTTTTAATGTGGGGCCATTGGATGGCTGCAAGCTCCCTAATCAGAGCAGCGACGTTGCATTCCCTTGGTCGTCTTCCGACGGAGTCGTAAAAGGCGTCTAGGCGCGACTAATAACAGATATAAAAAAAAAACAAAAACATATGTTTTTTGTGTTTAACATGAAAATCTTATACCGCTATAATATAGATGTTTATAGTAAAATTAAAATAAAACTGTTTATAGTAAAATATGTATGAATATATAAATCTTAATAAAAATCCGAAATTGTATCCGATGCCGAAATACAGTTTTGTAAATTTCGTCAGTTCATAGCGTGACCTGTTGCTGCGGAGGGTGAGAGAAAAACTAAAGTGTCGGGCGGTTGGGTGAGAGGCGATACCGTCCCCACCCTCAGTCCAATCTAACACCACGCCAATTAAAACCTGACTGCTGGCGTTTTATCATGCAGGTGCATTAGATCTAGGTCGCCGCATAAGGCTAGTCACCACACATGTCTTTTTTCTTTTAACAATTAATATTTAATAAATACCTTGTTGTAAAAGAAAACATAAGTACTTAAAGAATTGGACTAAATTATACTGTATATATGTGTCAAAAGTCAAAACAGACGTAAAAAGAGGCAGTCTGTATAGTTTTCACTACTGACTGTAGTAAGTACCACATTTTAATATTAAAATATTAAAAGGACTTCATTGATTAAAAAGGAAAAAACAATAGTATCTTACTATTGGTTTTATAACTGGCACCTCTAAAATTGTTCTGGAACATTCAGTGCTGATTTACTACGTGTTCAGAGGCGAAGCAAAATGTCGTGAGGAATGAGGCTGTCTGCTTGTCGTAAAAATATTTCGAGGACATTTAAAGTCCGTCACCTGCGGCAGACTCTCCCCAGCTCCAAAACCCTCTCGGAAATGAGAGCAAGGCTATGCTCAGCAGTGGGATTTACAGGCTGTTACGTTACTATTTATGAATATAAATAAATGACGTAAAAGTTATAAAATGTTTTTGTTTTTCTATGCCTCGTAAAGCCTATTTTTTTTCAATATATAAAGTGATGAAACGAGCAAAACGTTCACCTGATGGTAAGTGCAACGTCTTCCCGTAACAAATTCTGTGTCACCCAGAATATTTCTGTGTGACACCTCACTGTGCCCATCACCCTGAGTCATCAGTTCTTAAGTCTCATATGCCCAGTGATTACGCTAGCTCACAGTACGTAGCACACTACTGCTTCAAGGCAAAATAACTGGCCCCGGGGTGGTACCTACCTAGACGGATTCCTGCATAGGAACCCTACCACCATATCTTAGAGTTTTGCGAATTTGATAATGATATCCGGATGCCGAATTTTATCGCAAACACGAAGACATCGTATAGTATTGTAAGTGCGGACACTTACAATACAAACAGTAAAAAAAGAAAATATTTGTCAAAACCTAATATTTGCAAACTGTACACCCGTATTTTATGTAATCGCCTTGATGACTGAAACACTACTCATCATTAATAAGCATCTTATGGTTACGGCTACGCTAAAATTGCATAAAGTTGCGTTCCTTAGCCGCGTCATGTCAGTCCATGACAACCTTGGGACTAACTTCGTCTTTATTTAATGGTAATATTTTAATAGGCTCTGTTTGAGACAACTCATTTAATAATTAAATAGAAAATTACTGCAGGAGCATATACTGACTGTTATAAAATATTTATGGTAATAAGCTAATTAATACTACGCTTTGTAAGAAGGCCAGGTTTGTAACGCGGATGGTGAACCCTGTACGCCATTAGGACAGGTGGCGAGGGCGCCCGCGGCGCAACGGTAACGTTACCCGTTGCACTCGCCGGCATGTGCACACCGTGCGTTTCAAAATAACATTTAACAATTTACAATTTGTTGTTAATTCTCTTAGTTAATTATCACATATGGAATGTTTTATTCGACTGTAAAAACAATACATACGAATTAGTGCCGCGTTACAGAGTTTTTAGTAAGGTATAGTACGAGTATATATATATATATATATCTGTCAATGCCGTATTGAATTGAATTTGTAATACAAATTTATTTCCAATACAACTTGCCTCTATGACAGCTACATAATACGTAAAACCGTGTGCTTTTTAAAGGTTAACAAATTTTCCTTTCGTTAGTTGCAGAGAGAAATGTCTTTGTTACTTTTAAAATTTCACTATGATACCTTATTAATTTTGTCATATTTTGTTATTAAATCAATTGCCATTCTTGCATTCATATTAACAAGTTATACTTTTGAAAAATAGTAAAACAGCAATGGTCCGTTTTTGTATAACGTTTCATTTAAGCAAATCTCCTTCATAAGACTGTAAAAAGCTTACTGCTGGACATATGCCTCTCTCAAGTTGTGAGGATTTGCCATAATTGCCACGTTTTTTGCTGGTGGTAATATTCCTGTGCAGGAATCTGTCTAGGTAGGTACCGCCTCAGGGCCATTGATTCTGCCGTGATGCAATAGTATGCAAACATTAGTGTGTTTGCGTTTGAAGAGCACTGAAAGCTAGCGTATTGACTGTGCATAAGAGACTTAATAACCGATTTCCCAGAAGACCACACAGAAATGTTCTGGGTGACACAGCATTTGTTATGGGCAGACGTTGCTTAGCATCAATTGAACGTTTTGCTAGATTAGTCAATTAATCCAGTTTTTTTTTTTGGCAATCGCAGTACGAGACAATTCGCATTGAACACGTTTTTGCCCGTCGAAATTTTCATAAATAGTCAGCAATCTGACAATTTATTCGTACATACATATTTTATCGTACACCATATATTTTCAAGCACAGTTTATTTTTATGTCGACCGAAAACTCTATGTTTTGTACGTAAATAAAGTTTTAAGTACAGGTGATAAGTTAAGATGATACAATATGGAGATAGTTAAATATTTAAAGCTATAAGTATGTATCGTAATAAAAAAAAATCTGAATCCACAAAGACTTGAAAAGAAAATCACTTTCAGAAATGCCTGCATAACTTTAAACTTGTTTTATTTTAATGCAGTCCAACATAAGTGTAATTTTACGAACAGCTCCAAAGTGCACTAAAAAGTTATAAAAAATATGCACACATCGTAATGTGACAAATCTACAGTGGCAATAAAACGAAAAGTCCAAAATATTTTTTTTTATGAAAGGATTTTGTAAGTTAAATATATCATAAATTGTCCCGTTATTCTAAACAGACAACATTAACCATCGACATCTTGGACTAAAACATTTGTTTTTTCAAACGTGTGTCGAATATGTCGGCTTGGTTGGCGTAGTGACAAGCAAATGACTTTTGCCCTGTAGGGTTCGATTCCCACCTATATTGGGGTTGACTTTCCTCCCTGTTGCATTTTTTTCTTTTTGAAGAGCTTTAGCGGGTTTATGCCTAAGTAAACTTATTTGGCATGTGGCCGAGATAACTACTCTGCTGGATAGGGGTGCTCGTGTTTTTTCTTTAGCTGCTAAGTTCCTTATCAGGAATTTTCCCATTAATGCGTCGGCAGTCGTCATTATCGATTATTATCAAATAGAATGCAGGTTAAAAGATGTTTCGCATGAAAATTCTTTAATACAATGACAATGCGTTGTTTTTCACGTTTTTAATTAAAATATAATTACACACAGCAGGCAGAGTAGAACAGCCCCTACCTCTTTCCTACTGAGGTGTCGTAATAGGTGACTAAGGTATTCTACGGACAGGTTTTATTCGTGTAGAATAACACCATAGTATGCAATACTACTATACTGCTCGTGGGAACGCAATGGGGAGAAATAATTTTTTGACCTGTACCGAAGTGGTGGCGACTTGGTTCACGATTCGTCACGTCTCGTTTCTCGCAAGGACGAAAAGAGGGCTACGAGAGTAGCCTCTGCCTACCTCTTATATGAGAAAAACGCGTGACTATATGTATGTGTGTAAAAGTACACATATTTTACGTGAAATGTAGAATTGAAGTTATCATTAATTTTAAAGGTGATATACGTTATATGTAAATAAGTTTGGTTTAACATTGACATTGAAAAATGAAATGAATGAAAATATATGTATAAATGAAAATATTATATATATGTAAAATAAAAACTAACGAACTTACAGCAAAATTTTTAACGGTAAAAATAAACACTACTAGTTTGTTTTTAAACTTTAAAATTTGTAAGAATTCCGTCCAACAGGCATGGATACATCATACGTGGGGGAACGTGGGGGCCAAAGGTGAAAACTATTTAACTGAGTCGACTCAACATAAGAATTTTCGATTGTAACTCTGAACTTTAAAGCGGTGTCAAGTTTAAGTTATATTTTTTTATTATTTGATAAAGTGTCGAGACGAGCAAAACGTTCACCTGATGGTAAGTGCAACGTTTGCCCATAACAGATGCTGTGTTACTCAGAATATTTCTGTGTAGCACCACACTGCGTCACCCTGAGACGTAAGTTCATAAGTCTCATATGCCCAGTGATTACGCTAGCTCTCCGTGCCATTCAGACGGAAACACAGTAATGTTTGCACACTACTGCTTCACGGCGGAATAACTGGCCATGGGTCGGTACCTACCTGTACTACCGGTACTACCTGTGTTTTGTACCACCAGCATTTTGGAACAAGCCCCTTGTAAACCTGTCACATTTGTTATGCCTTTCTATTACCAAGTATCATTAATGCATCTTACACATTGTCACTCAAATACGATTTACTTATAAGGCAACGACCGCGTGGCGTAGTTCTTAGCGCACCTGACTTCTGCGCCGCGGATCCAGGGTTCGATTTCCAGTCGGAGCCAACATTTGTGCAAAAACACAAATTTTTGGTTTTCTGGTCTGGGTATGTTGTGCAAGTAAAATGTATGTCTGTAAAACGCATCCACGATACAGGAGAAAATTCTACTGAACATAGCCTAGCTAGCCTTTATCCGTACAAAATAATACTATAATATGCAATGCTGACACTTTACTGCTCATGGGAACGCGATGAGGAGTAAAAATTATTTTGATTCGAATCAAAATAGTGGCGACGTGAATCGCTATCCGTCACGTTTCGTTTCAAGCGGGGGCGAAAAGTCGGCTACGGTTGTGGTCTCCGCCTACCCCTTATATGGGAAAAGGGCGTGACTGTATGTTTGTGTAATTCCGTAATATTTAAGGTCTATCCATTTTGAAGTAAATATTACTTACCTGTAGTACGGTAAATTGAATTGTGATTAACACTGCTAATTGTCGACCAGTAGAATGTAACTATATTCGGCGAACTTTATCATTCTATCAAAATTACGATTCGGTATCATCAATGTAGGCGATAAGCGAACTGACAAAGGCACAAGAAACCTTTTTTATTTATTTATGAAAGTGACGAGACGAGCAAATCGTTCACCCGATGCCCATAACAGTGTCACGCAGAACAATTTCTGCGTGGCAACACTCTGCGTTCGTCGCTGTGGTCTGCTCTACACTAACAATCAGTAGTACCCATCGACATACCAGAACAGGCCGGTTCTCGAAGTGGTTACTAAAACACAGATTATATTCACACTATGAGATAGATTATTCAGAAGACACCAGATTATAATGTACACGGGCTGACTCTGTTTCGATCTGTGGAGCACCTCACTACACTCGTCACTATAAGACATCGGTTATTACGTCTCATATGCTCAGTAATTACAATAGATTATGTGTATTATTCGAAGGCTTTTGATTCTATCGAAAGCAGGGGCTGTAATAGACGCTCTGCAACTGTGCAGCTACACTTTCCTGAACTAAAAACAAAGAAGTAAATCTCTCGCAAATACTTATAATTTGGACATAACAGCAAATATAAATATTGCACCATAAATAAAAGATTTTAGGTCATTGACATAATTATTGCTGAATGGGGCAGCCGAAAATAAGAAGTTGAGATAAATAACCGATGCCTCAATTTTTATATATAATATCGAGCCTTATTGTGTACCCAGCTTTTTCAAATAGGTCAAAACTGTTTTGTGGTCAATTCCCAGTTCAGATATGTAGGAACTACTGATATGCCGATTTTGGCGGATGATATTGTCAATGAAAAGGGTAGCTACCAGCCAGATCGAGTGGTCTGATCTGGGGAGGACGTCTCCTCCTACTAGTACTATTTAGATGCTGTATATCTAGTTAGCATCTCAGAAAACTTTCACAGCGCGATTATGGACGTGTGGGAATATTTCTTGAGCTTCTCATGTGACATAGATGTCGCTACTTCATTCCCCCGCTGAGACTGAAAGTCGTAGTAAGTGTGGAGAACTTGAGACGTCAGGCTATGAGGCTGATGCTTCCCTTTTTCTAAAATGTCATCCAATTCATCCGTAATCGGGCGACCAGAGCGAGGAGCATCTTTGAATCAAAATTCCCGGATTGAAAACGCTTAAACCACCTTTTGTGCTACTCTTACTGACATGCATTAGGTAAATAAACGTTACACTACACATTATTATTCGCGGCTTGCGTTGCATTTTTTCCTTTCTTTGTAATAAAATTTTAAAATGTATCGAATTTCTTTATTAGATTCACTCATTTTGACAAAAAGAAAATGAGAAACAGCTATTTTTTTTTAAATGTATCATTTTAATGTCATCAAATCCGGCCAGATACAAATAGTACTGCCAAAAGATTGTATTACAAGTTTATACATACCCTATATGTTGATGACAATGTTTTATTTTTCAATTTATGTTTTATTTTATATACGATACGAACACCTACATAACATAGTCCTGTGAGGATTGATGGTTAGGATTGCCATCCAATGCAATGCATATGCGACGATGAAGGGGAAGAGGCAAATGCTGTGTTGGAGACGCGGGACAATAATAATACTGTGACTAATAACCCTTTGTATTCTTCTAATTATAGTATATAAGTTATTTTATAATTAAAGAGTAATATCAGCTGCCTTAGAAAATAAAGTGACACGTGTACACATCATTTCAATATTTCATCTTAAAGACTGCATTCACACTGCGGTCTCGGGCCTCACGCGCTCCTCTCCTACAATTACGCGCTTGTGTCATATTTACAGCGCAGGTAATTGCCATTCAATTACGAGTCCAGCCCGCTGCGCGAGAGAGTGAGAAGCGAGCAGTCCGCCGCTACGCCTTTCTCTGTCGCACTTACCTCACAGCCGGCCAGCCATCAATCATCGTGCACCCCCCGTCGGGTGCCCGTAGGGATGGGAATCGTCACAAAGCGAGTATCTCAGTCCGACAATGCTCGATAAGTGGGCAAACGCCACGCTAAATTGATTCCGAACCGTCCCGAATCCGAACGTTGTTTAGCTGTATTAATTTGCCATGTCTGATTTGTTAGCCCAATTGTAAACGGTGTTATTTGTTTTTAATTATTTTTTAATTTTTAACTATTTTCCCCATCCATTTTTAGCACTATTCCTATTAAATGAGTTGTTTCCCATTTTCTAACAGCTATCTTCTAATATTTCGATAACGATTACAGAATAATTGTTCACAACTTCACAACAACAAAATAAATTTAAGTATTCGTTTTTAAAATAATCACAAAGCACGTCACTATCAAAGAAAATCGTGTTAAATTATAATAAATTCTATTTTAAGCACTTAATAAAGCAGTAAATGTTTTTCAATATCATATGCAAACAGCAACTTTTTAAGAAAGTAAGGAATGGAATGGTACATTTCATAAATTATGCCAGTTCCGGAGATAATTACTCTTTATCGCATCAGTACTTAACGCTTTAGTAATTTACCATGGAATTCATTATACGCACTAATTACTGGACGAAGATATGTTCATTTATTGTAATATTTCCAGTTCTTTATAATGTACTTGATCATTTTTAACATTTGATTAATATTTTAGATAATTGTCTCTTAATTATTTATTTATTTATTACGTATTTTAATTATAATTTGCATATGAAAGTTAAGACTAGACGATGGCTGGTTAAGAGAACGTCATCAACAATAATTATCAATTGTTTATAATGTTTTATATCCAAAACATCGACATGGCTGCTTACACAGCACTCACAGCGTCCGGTATGAATTGCTCCAGGTATGCAATCTTTTGCCTTTATGCCTTCTCCCTATACCACTTCCATTTGATACTCGGTCCATTTTGAAATAGAGCGAAACGTCTATATTGGCGTGAAATGAATTTGTTCTATAAAACTGATAAATGCTAAAAACTTAGAATAAGGATAAATACCAATACTTAAGCGATATTGCGACTATTTATTAAAATTGTTCGTATTTTATTTGATAAAAATATAGTTTTTTTAGTAAAATATAGTTAATATTAAGTCTCATAAACTTTTATCGTTTGCTGGTCAAAATTAATGTTGTATTTGAAAATGTAGTCAATTTGAAATTAAATTCGACTTTTATGCAATATACAAATTAAAAGTATATCATAGTCATTTTCCTTCTAGTTATTTAATGTTATATTTATAATATATTTTATAATCCTAGGCCACACACGTAGCCCACTTTTCGCCCCCGTTGTAAGCGAGACGTGACGGATGGCGAACCACGTCGCCGCCATTTTGGTACGAGTCAAAAAAAATCTTACTACCCATTGTATTCCCACGAGCAGTATAGTGACAGCATTGGATATTATGGTACTATTCTGCATGAAAAATCGCTGTCCGTACAATACCTTAGTCACCTCTTAAGACTTCTCGATAGGAAAGAGGTAGGTGCTATTCTATTCTGCCGGACACATATCGGCCTTGTAATAAAATGCAGATGAACCATTAAAACTTTATAAATTGATAACGCATTATGAAATTAAATATCGATATAATTTAATATTGAAATAAATTTAAATTAGAAATCATAATAGATTTACACTGAGAAATTAACGAGGCAAATAAATTTTCCCTGTTTGTGAAACAGTTTACTTTAAATTGATTATATATTAATTACCTACATTCATTGTTTGTAGAGATAAATTATTCAAAATTTAGTCTGCAGTGCAATTAGCATTAATATAGTTCTTGGTAACCATTAAAATTTCACGCTTGTGTTGTGAAACAGCCGAATGGTGGGCTAGGAACGTTATATCGCAGTCCGAACCCTAATCAATAAGTTATTGGCGCTTCAATTTAATGAAACATATTTATTCATTAAACAGTTAACAAATTCAAATAACATTTGTTTTAACGAATGAAATTAACATTCATAACTATAATTTAAAACGTCTGTTATTTATATGAGAAAATAAAATAAAGGTTTTAAATTCCGCTTATAGGTTTATATTTACATTGCTATTATTCTTATTGCTTAGCACTAAGTGGTTGGGTTAACCCTAGATTTTAATGATAGAAAGTAATTATTAGAATCTCTATTGATAAAGACATTTACGACTATTTAGATAAAGCTTATAATACATTAGTCGTACATTTACGCTTACGTGCATTTCGTGTGGACACATTTCGTCCTTTGGTTGCAGTAAAAGTTGTTCAAGAGAAATGATAGCAAAATCTCGAAATCTCTGACAGATGATTGAATAATAATCTCAAAATGTCAACCTAATATATCCAGACCGCTAAGAGCAGTACCGCCAGAAGCATTTTCCTGGAACAGCTGTATAAATAAACTGTCGTTGCCAAGCGTTGCAACTATGGAACCCAATATGAGAGCTACAAAGTTGTGGCAAACTATGTTCAGTAGTGGACTAGTGATAGGCTAAAATGATGAATGAGATCTTGCGTCAAAGGTACGAAGGTGCAGCGAGCGTGATAACCCAAAAATTCCTCTTGCCTCTTCAATATGCAACATGCATAAATTGACAAATATATGAGTTTAGTTTATGTGAGAGTAGTTACGTTGAAACAAAGACTGAATTGATTTTAAAGTACTTTCATCTGTTATCATAATATTTGTAAAAATCATGTTAAGATGTTTAGAAATTTTAAAGATTAGTCGGATAAAAAGGCAATAGAGATTTTCTAAATATAAGTAATTTGTTGTCAAGTAAGACAATGAACAAAAGGATTTTAAAAGGAAAATGTGATTATGACTGATAAACACTTCCGATCAGATATTTTCTGATCTGATCTGGTTAGGGCTGCAATCTATAAGAGATCACCCTCTTAATAACAAAGTGTATTATTAATTTTGAGGACTTAGTGAAGTCTCCTACATTTAATGAGGCTAAAATAAGTTACAAAAAGGAGGAGACTTCGCTAAATCCGAACTCGAGTACGATATGTATGTACTGCACAGAAATGTTATATTACTAGACTTCATTACCGGTTTTTAAATTTGTATATTTCGAAATACTTCTTCGGAACTTCGGTACCCTAATAAGACTTTCCTAGTGTTGTATTTAATAGCATGTTGTACACTTTGGTTTACCATCAACCAACACACCTACAGAAGAAAGGGATAGACACATACAGCGAGGTTAACTACAACGTAGGTAAATTAATCGGAGATTTTTCTCGGAAAAGTCCGAGACTCGCCTGTTTCAATTACGTTTACTAATGACTCGACTTCAGCTCGCTAATTAGCCACCTCGCTAATTAATCGCGACGGGTTTGCCTTGTAACGCGAACGTTGCCTAATAATATACGAATACTTGTTTACATTCCTTTCTACGTTTTAAAAATCTATATATTATTTTAATTAGACCCCATAACACAACATAATTAAAACAAGGTAACAGAGGTTTAATAATTATTTTGGAATATGTATTTAATTAAATGTAATTAATGTGAGATAGAAGATATCCATATAAAACCAGGAGATGGGCAGCAGCGTCTTCCTGGAACATCAAAATAAACAAACTGCGGCTGCCAACCCGCCTGCCAAGCGTGGCAACTATGACAAATCTCAAACAGCTTAAGAATGGCATAGCGCCGGGTGAGGATGGAATCACAGCAGAGCTTCTGAAAGCGAGTGGAAAACCGATACTAGTAGTCCTTCAGAAGCTCTTTAATTCCGTCATCCGGGGCGGCGCTACGCCGGAAGCGTGGAGTAGAAGCGTGGTTGTCCTGTTCTTCAAGAAAAACCCTTCTTCAAAAAAAAAAGATAACACCCTCTTGAAGAACTATAGACCGATATCGCTTCTAAGCCGCGTCTACGTGCTGTTTTCGAGAGTCATAAGGAATCGTCTCGCAAGCAGACTTGATGACTTCCAGCCTCCCGAACAAGCCGGATTCCGAAAAGGCTATAGAACCATAGACCACATACATACCCTTCGCCAGACTGTACAAAGACCGAAGAGTACAATCTTCCGCTATGTCTGGCGTATGTCGACTATGAGAAAGCCTTCGATTCCGTTGAAATTTGGGCGGTGCTAGAGTCGTTTCAGCGGTGCCAAATTGACTGTCGGTATATCGATGTGTTGCAGTGCTTGTATACCAATGCTACGATGGCTATCCGAGTACAGAACCAGACTACGAAACCGATCCAATTGCAGAAAGGTGTAAGACAGGGTGATGTAATATCCCCGAAACTCTTCACCGCTGCATTGGAAAATGTTTTTAAGCTACTGGACTGGAAAGGATACGGTATCAACATCATTGGCGAATAAAAGGTGAGTGACCTTCGATTTGCCGACGACATAGTCATAATGGCAGAATCGCTGGAGCACCTTAGCGCTATGCTCAACGACCTCAATAGTGTCTCCCAACAGGTAGGTCTTAAGATGAACATGGACAAGACGAAGATCATGTCTAACGTCCATGTCACACCTATACCGGCTATTGTTGGGAACACTACGATTGAAGTTGATGACGAATATGTATACCTAGGACAGATTGTCCGACTAGGTAGGTCCAACTTCGACCATAAGGTCAATCGACGGATCCAACTCGGCTGGGCAGCGTTCGGGAAACAGCGTCACATCTTCTCGACGAGTATACCTCAATCCCTCAAAACAAAAGTGTACAACCAGTGCGTGTTGCCAGTTATGACATATGGAACCGAGACGTGGTCCTTCACTGCAGGCCGCATGAGGAAGCTCAGAATCGCTCAGCGAGCTATGGAAAGGGCTATGCTCGGAGTTTCTCTGCGAGATAAAATCCGTAACGATGTTATCCGCAGCAGAACTAGAGTAACCGACATAGCCCTAAGGATTAGCAAGCTGAAGTGGCAATGGGCCGGCCATATAGCTCGAAGAACCGATAACCGTTGGGGAAGAAAGGTTCTCGAGTGGCAACCTCGTACCGGCAAACGCAGTGTAGGGCGACCCCACTAGATGGAGCGACGACCTACACGGTTTTGCAGGAAGTCGATGGATGCAGGTGGCTCAGGACCGTGTTTTGTGGCAATCTGGGGGGGAGGCCTATGTTCAACAGTGGACTATGGTAGGCTGAAATGATGATGATGATGAGAAAATATCCGCAGCAGAACTATAATGATCGGCATTTCACTTGGGATTAGCAAGCTAAAGTGGTAATGATGCGGTCACATAGCTCGTAGAACCTATAACCGATAGGGAAAAAAGGTTCTGGACCACACCCTCGGACCGGCAAACGTATTGCAGGGTGTGCCCCAAAAGATGGAGCGACGATCTGCACGGGTTTTCGGGAAGTCGAAGAATCGATGAATGCAGGTGGCTCAGGAACGTATTTTGTTGCAATCTAGGGGGGAGGCGTATATTTAGCAGTGCAATAGTCTGAATGATGATGACCCGCCCTCGCTTGGTTTATTTTTTTAATCTCATAGTCTTCGACCGATGGCTCAAAAAGTTTCAGGTCACAAACACCCGCTCAAAAGTGCGAAGTGTTTTTTATTTGTGAATCCGTCTGCTAATGGTGGCTTTTACTGCAAAGACAAATGACCACACCGCTGGTCATAAGGATAGCCATCATAACCATAGAAGGTCTTGATAATGACAATTCTACTTATAGTGACCTGCAAATGACTCTAAATATTGTGTTGAGACGGATCAAAAGAAAACGAATTCAATAAAATTAGATTTACGGATTTTATCACGTTTTATTTTTAGACCGTCGTGACGTTTCGAAAGCTTTTCAGCACCCGTGGCCATGAAAGGACTAAGGTGTCAGACGTCCTGATGTCATAGTTAATCCGGGCTAGCTTCAGCATTTAATTATTATATCTGGTCCGATCTACGGAAAATAAGCTTATAGTGTCTTGAAGTCTTGCAGTGGTATGTTTGGTTTTTGATTTAAATTTATAAATTATAGTATCTCAGGCCTGTTCTCAACCATCTTTTTTATTGAAATGATGATGTATTTAATTTCAATAGGCTCACGAATCATCCTTGGCAGGAATCGGTGTTCTTTTGCAGGGATTTGTGGTCTATCAAATCTCATGTAATAGCGTTGATGATCCAGAACATGACCACAGACTGCATTCTTCCTAGATTGTCGATGCTCCATATCAGCAATACGTTCTTTTATGTGGGTTTTTATGATCTTTTTGTTTGCTCTATGTAAGAGAGACTACATTCATAAATTAGTATACATATGTCTGAATCTTGTAGAGGGATTGACAGATGGTAAAAACTGAGCTACAGCGGCTTGAAAAATATTATGTCTAAATGTTTATTGAATGTGTAGTTTTCGCGTAAATATAAGAAAAATGTTTTCTTATATTTACGCGAATTCTTATATTTCATTATTTCGCAGTGTGGTATCACACAGGTGTGTTTTGGGATGTCACAACATTTGTTATAAGCAGTCGTTGCACTTATCATCAGGTGAACGTTTTGCTCGTTTCATCACCTTATGCAAAAAAAAAAAATACTCGTCTCTTCACATACGTCAATAAAAACAACATATATGTACGTCGAAAAACGAGTTTTAACTTTTAATGAACCTGAGTGCAGTAAAATTGGTGGTTAACCTAATCTATAAACAAATAGCAAAATTTGAAACAGGTCAAAGAACTAAAGTTTACTCTTCCGGAGCCCTTCTTCTTCTGTTCCGTGACTCGGTCACAAATGATTTAGAATTTGTTTTATAAAAGATACTTAAATAAAAAGAAATTATTAGTGCCAGTCTAATTACAAAACGCTGTTACAAAAGCATTTGTTTCTGAGCCACTATATCAACACTAATATATCACCCCTGAATTAATCAGACCGGCGATGGATAGAATATATATATATAATATACATATTAGTACTGCGATTGCTAATCTGCCAGCCACGCGTGGAGTACGCATGGAGGTAGTGCGCTAATGTACTTTTATCATCGCATCAGACATTATACAAATATAACATAACTAAAACAAACTAACTGGTGGTAGGATTCCTATGCAGGAATCCGTCTTTTTCGGTACCACCCCTGGGCTAGTTATTCTGCCGTGAAGCAGTAGAGGTGTGCAAACATTACTGTGTTTCGGGCTGAAGGGCACTGAGAGCTAGCGTAATAACTGCGCATATGAGACTTAAGAACTTATGTCTCAGGGTGACGGGCGCAGTGTGGTGCTACACAGAAATATTCTGAGTAGCACAGCATCTGTTATGGGCAAACGTTGCACTTACCATCAGGTTAACGTTTTGCTCGTCTCGACACTTAAAAAAAAATACAGTACGTAATAATATGGCAGAAAATTAATAAGGGGTGAATTTTATGTGGAGATGTTCCTAATTATCCATAGACAAGTTATACTTCAAACAGTAATCCCATTTATAAAAGGTCCGTAAAGAGAAACCCGTGATGCCGCTGTAGTTATTTAAACGAAGCTATCTGCGGCTTATCGCTTGTTGTACAGAATTTTGAAGAGAAATGTAAGGGCGACGCTTCACAAGTTACATTGCTATAAGCGATATGATGCCGATTGTGTGTAATATTTTGTCCAAATTGACGACAAACTACCGTAAAAACTTAGATCTGTCGTTAATATTTAACCGACTTCATTTAAATAAAATAATCTAACTTGTATTTGAAGCATGGGCAATGAATTGTTTATTTTTCTAGCACCACTTCATTTTATTAATTTTACTAGTAGTTCAGAGCCGTGGTAGCTCAGGGGCTGGGCGCTAGCCTTAAATTTCATAGTATTTCATGTTGGTTAATTTGACGAGACGAGGAAATGTTCACCTGATGGTAAGTGAAACGTCTGCCCATAACAAATGCTGTGTCACCCCGAACATTTCTGTGTGACACTGCGCCCGTCACCCTGAGACATTAGTTCTTAAGTCTCAACTGCCCAGTGATTACACTAGCTTTCACTGCCCTTCAAACCGAAACACGGTAATGTTTGCACACTACTTCTTCACGGAAGAATTACTGGCTCTGTGAAGTCCACCAACCCGCACTGGGGCAGCGTGGCGGACTCTTTCCAGCTCCAAAGCTTTTTGCTTGACCTAGAGGTTTCAGTACTTGACTTTTACGGACATGCGGCGTAAAACAGATACTGTTTTCGGGGCTGTACTTGTGAAAATTATATCTACGAGTATAAAACCGCACCGACGATACAGGAGAAATACTATTGGGGTCATCGTTTTATTAAAAATAAAATAAAGCGCTCTCAAAAAACTAAAGGAAGTCGGTGCTGGGAAATGGGACATTAATAGTTTATTGTCAACATCACACAAATATTTTCGATTGTTCTACAAAAAAGATAAATATGTTTTCTTATATACGACTCTGCAGCGTAATTTTTATAATTCAAATAACTAGAATTTGCCCGATTATACTAAAAAAATACTGTTGGTTGGAATTTCATGATATACATGACATATGTATGTACAATTTATTCCACTGGTGTTCGATGTGCAAATACTTATCAGCGTTATCATTTGTCTCATAAATATCAGTAACGCTATACTGGATTATGCAATGCTCCTTTATTAATATAATTCTACAGTTATTTTATATGTATATCTTTTTGTATTTTATATCGAAATTTGCAGATTTGTAGATGCAGACAAAGTATTGGTCATACGTTGCTCCTAAAAGCAAATCAGGGAGTTGATACGAGTATGTTTTCACTAGCTTCGCTTTAACACAATATTAACTTATCCAATTAAGTGCATTAGGCTTATCATAGACCTCTCATTACAGTAAGTAATGGTGTTGTAAGTGGTATGAGAGGACGCTCCATTATTTACCGTCATCGATTGGTACTTCGGTGAGCCATCCGTTACACTGCGACATGTGAAACTTGTTCTTGTTAAATTATAGATTTTAAATCAATTTGAGCCTTATGACTTGGAAATAAGTGAAATTTTTCGATTTTTGTTTTGAAATAATCTTGTATGTTGACACTGTAGGCCGTTATCTTATACCGGGTCCCAAATAATAAGTGCGCGGGGTATTAGACGACACGATGACTGACATCACAAAGTCTCGTTATAATCGGTGACATTCATCAATATGATTTGTAATAAGTTGCTTCGATGTTAGTTTTTAAAGTGGATTCTTTCATCATATATCCCGCAATGCAACATGCATATACAGTGTTTAAAAAAAATAGATTGGGAAATTGTAAAGAAATTATCGTCATATGAAATTAGATTTGGTTAAAGGTTATGTTTAAAATAATACATTATCTTTGCCGTTTTTCATATTTTGAAATACTGAATTAAAAATTATCTTAAATTGAAAAAAAAAACCTTGTCTATTTATCAATGTTTTGACGTGTACGTCAAATTTAACTCTACTGTCTTAAAAAAACACCAGTTTACTGCAACAACTGGCGTTGTTTTAGAATTATACCTTTTAACCTTAAAAGTGAGTAAATAGGCTGAAACCGAATAGAGATCGATAATTGATCAGACTTATTTTTTAGAATAACGCCGCCTCTTATAGTACGTTTATGAGAGATAGTAATTGAGAGTTAAATCCAATGGCAAATCTACCGATACGAGTAGTGCAACTCTTGAAAGATAAAGGTTCTTCCTGTAGGTGTGCTTACCTTGCTATTACCGTTAGGCATGAAAGGCCTTTGTTACATAATATACTCACTCAAAATATTTGGATAGGTTTGTGTTAAGGTAGATGCTAAGTTATTCGGCCGTAAATCAGTAGTGTGCAAATATCGCTGCGTACTGAGACCTGATGGGATACTGGGGATATGAAACTTAAGAACTCATGTCTCAGGTGAACATAGAAATGTTCTGGGTGACACAGCCTATCCAGTTAAGGGCAGACATTGCACTTACCATCAGGTGAACGTTTTGCTCGTTTTCTCACTTTATCCTTTTTTTTGTTATCTCTAAATAGCTCCTAAAATGCTAGATTTAAAGCGTATAATCTACATACGCACAAACATACGCTTTTTTTCAATTACACCCACATAAGCGGAAGGCAGAGGCCACTCACGTAGCCGTCTTATCGCCGTGGCGGGAAACGAGACGTGACGGGTGGCGAAACACGTCGCCGCCATTTTGATAGAGTAAAAAAAAATATTAGTCCCCATTGCGTTCCCATGAACAGTATAGTGACAGCATTGCATCGTCGTTTCAGCCTATCAATAGTCCACTGCTGAACATAGGCCTCCCCCATAGATTGCCACAAAAGTTTGTAGCTCTCGTTTTGGGGGGATTTTGCCATAGTTGCCACGTTTGGCAGACGGGTTGGCAACCGCAGTTTATTTATTCAGATGTTCCAGCAAGATGCTGCTGCCCATCTCCTGGTTTTCATTTTCCCTCTGTCGACTTTTACGACACCCACGGGATGAGATGGGGTGGTAGATTCTCTTAAGCCGCTACCACACATTATGGTGTTATTCTGCACGAATAAATGCTGTCAGTACAATACCTTAGTCGCTTCTTACGACACCTTGGTAGGAAAGATGTAGGTGCTATTATAATCTGCCTATCGGCTATATATAATATAGTCAATTGTCAAAATCGATCAGAATCGACTTTAATTTTTCGATGGCGCGATCAAATATACAATTTTGTACGCGCTATTATTGTAATCGGAATATAAGTTTTATAATTTTTTATTAATAGTAATAATTTTTAACTAGGCACAGTACGGAGAGAAAAAAAGGAGGTATAAAATCTGTTTATTTTCTCTCGTCGCCATCAGACGGCGAGCGTAATAATGTTAACGGCTTATGACAAGAAACTTTATACGCCACCGAATTTCTTGCACCACCCATTATGGACAATATAAGTCACCGTTTTATATATGTAGTAAAAAAATTAGTCGTTAAGCTCACTTTTTTATCCCCAAATGTCACACCGCGGTTCACGAAATCTGATGACGTATGCCTACATAAACAGATTATCGACACTATTAAAGAATATAATGCTCCCAAAACCCGAGAAGACATACCTAATCGGATTGTAGGGGAGATTGTAATAGTGGACAGAATCGGCATCGACGCGATTGGATCTTGAGATAGACGCAAGTCACTTTGAGCAAAGCACAGGCGTTTGAAATGGCTTAATAACTTGGCCTTTACAAGCATTAATTTTAACAAATTGGAATAAATAGCATTATCTAAAAGATTTTAACGTGATGGTACGTTGTCATATTTTATTATGCCGGCCAGTTATTCTGCCGCGAAGCAGTAGTGTGCAAACATTACTGCTAACATACGCGGTCTGAAGGACACTGAGAGCTAGTGTAATCACTGAGCATGTGAGACTTAAGAACTGATGTCTCAGGGTGACGGGTGCAGTGTGCTGCCACACATAAATGTTCTGGGTGACACAGCATTTGTTAAGGACAGACGTTGCTCCTACCGTCAGGTGAACGTTTTGTTCCACACTGTGCCTGTCACCCTGAGACATCAGTTCTTAAGTCTCATATGCCCAGTGATTACGCTAGCTCTCAGTGCCCTACAAACCGAAACACAGTAATGTTTGCACACTACTGCTTCACGGCAGAATAACTGGCCCTGGGGTGGTACCTGCCTAGACGGATTCTTGCATAGGAATTCTACCACCAGTCACTCGTCACTTTATCAAATAAAAACTATGTTTTTAGTTAATATTGCAATAATTTTTTTATTGATGGAAATCAATACCTGAAAAGACCTAGTACGTAAGATACAATTGTTTGTCAGTTGATTTGCCTGTAACTTAAAAAAATATGTTTACTATTTAATTTTTTAGAGGCTTGTGTCGATATCGTGCTGGTTGACATGTTTTTTCCGCTTCTGTAATAAGCCACGAGACTTTCCATGGATTTCCCGTACCTATGTACTTTTACGACGATTTGCGGGATGTGTGCTGTCATCACTGTAACGGCCAAAGGTGCTGATTAAATACTTCTTTGTTGGGACAGGTCTATGTCTAGCGGTGGACTATTGATGAATGAATGACGATGACGATGATATATTACTACTATAAATTATGTATTTGGTACTTTTTATCAACAGACGTTTGAACAGAAAGATTTTGTTAACATTTCATCTGGTTTAACAATCGAGTATACTAACGGGAACATATGTAAAACTAAGAAATTCAAAAATAAAAGACAGGTTTCTGTTTCTGTTTTTGTATATTGATATCAAGAATGTTTAGAATTATTATTGTTACTATATTCGTATATACTAGTCCCGTTTTTGTTGTAAAAATAAATTTACTTTGTATAACTTCTTATATTTACGCGAATATTAAACATTTAATAAAATTTATCGCATTCATTTTAAACTTTTTATTTCGTAGTTTAAATTCTGAGACTGTTTTTTAGCCTGCGTTCTTACTTTACCTGCGTAAATATAATTATGCATTTGAATGTTAAGTGATATTTACCTATCAGGAAATATTTCAAGCGCGTCCGATGTTTGGCTCCGATAATTAAAGTGAAGCTTTTACTATGGTAATGTTATTCAATTAAAGGGAAATTGCGTTTTAAGTTTCTTGTTGATACTAACTTGCGATTGGTTTCTTCCGCTGAATGAATAAATTAAAATAAATAATATTTAACCTTCGATGTTATAAAATATATGAAAGCAAGGAACATAATAATAATAAAATTACGGATCCAAACAATTAATGGACAAAAGGTACGAAAGTTGAGCTTAATTAAAATTACAGTAATTATTACATTACATCAATATTGACACCGTGTGGTGACCGTGTGAAGAAAATCTAACACCCTATTCCGTGGGTGTCGTAAAAGTCGGCAGAGGGAACATTGAAACCAGGAGTTGTGTGTGGCCAACAGCGTCTTCTTGGATCATCTCAATAAATAAACTGCGGTTGCCAACCCGCCCGCCACGCGTGGCAACTATGGCAAAATCTCCCCAAAAAGAGAGTTACAAACTTTTGTGGCAATCTATGAGAGTATATTTATACGTATATATATTTATACGTGAATATTTATATAGTTCACAAGAAACAGGATACCGACAAGTGGTGGCGGCATAAGACACAGTAAAAGTCGACTAAAGGAAATGTTAGAAAAATCTCAGAAGATCTCAGGCAAAGTAGAATAGCACCAATTTCTTTCCTACCGAGGTATCGTAAGAGGCGACTTAGGTATTGTACGGACAGCCTTTCTTCGTGCAGAATAATACTATACTATAATATGCAATGCTGTTACTATTCTTCTCGTGGGAATGCAATGGGTAGTAAGACTTTTTGTAAGAATATTTTTGATTATTACCAAAATGGCGGCGTTGTGGTTCGCCACCGAAAAGTGGGCTTCGTGTGCTGCCCCTTATATGGGAAGGAGGTGTGACTATATGAATGAATAGAAAAACTTTGATGGGCAGCAGTGTCGAAGGTGCAAAGTGTCCAGTACTGCAATCGCCAATCCGGCGATCAAGCGTGGCGATTACGCCCAATCCTACCAACTTGGTAGAGAGTAGGCTTGGACTGTGTCCAGCTGTGGATTTTTACAGTCTATTGAAGAATAACAAGAAGATACCTATATCGTGAACGATACGAATCTTTCCCGTGTAATACACTCGGCGTCAAAAAAATCGCACATCCGAAAAAAATAATTTAAATACTATTTTAACACAACAGGCCAATGGCAATGTTGTTTAATTGAATTTTACTTTTATAACGAGACGAAAGAGAAATTAAAGAAAAAGACAGGGTATGTACAAATTTGCAAATTAATAATTTAAAAAAAATTAATATATACAAAAAAAGTTCTTAAAACCTAGTGTTACCCCCCCTTGCGTTGATAACGGCTTCCATGCGATCTTTCATGGACCTTACAAGGATCGCAACAGCCTCTTGGGGTATTTGTTCCCACTCTTCAAGTACCGCATCTTGGATCTCTTGAAGAGTGGCTGGAGCTGGATCTCGAGCTCGCACGCGCCGTTTTAGGTCATGCCAGAGATGTTCTATTGGGTTAAGGTCTGGACTTCGTGCTGGCCAATGCATAACAGGGATATCGACCTCCTGTAAATAATCCCGTACAATAGCCGCGGTGTGGCAACGAGCATTATCATGCATTAACATGAATCCATCACCGACATAACCAGCATACGGGACCACATGTTCCTCCAGGATTTCAGTAATGTACCGACCAGCATTTAATGACCCTTGCCCACGGCCACCCCGAGTCCGGGAAACGCACACAAGTTCCGTTTTCCCGTCGACGGAAATGCCGCTCCAAAACATAAACGTATTCGACGGATTCTTCGAAGCAGGGTTGTGTGAACCTCTCCTCCTGTCTTCTGTAGACCCTTCTACGTCTGTCATTGCAGAAGAGACAGACCCTCGTCTTATCAGAGAAGAGTACGGTCCGCCACTGTTCTAGGGTCCACTCGCAATGATTGCGAGCAAACTCTAGGCGATCTCTGCGATGCTGTGCAGTAAGTTTTGGACCTTTAGAAGGTCTATGGGCTGTTAAACTCTTTTCGTGTAACCTTCTTTTTATCGTAGAAACACTCACAGATGTTCTCAGAGTTGATCGAAGCTGTTGTTGCAACTCAACAGCATTTGTAAAACGGTTTCGTAAAGATGTCGTAACGATGAAACGGTCATCTCTTTCTGATGTGCACCGTTTTCTTCCAGATCCCGGTTTTCTAACATAACCACCAGTCTGCTGAAAACGTTGGAACACCCGTCGAACTGAAAAACGGGACAGGTTCAACTGTCGAGCAACGTCACAGTGCCGCATCCCCGACTGCAATAGGGCAATCACTTGAGCGGCTTCTTCAGAGCTGGTGTCCATCTTTACTTGTTCTTACTTGGGTTACTTGTTCACGTGTGTTCACTGCAAAGTCTAAATTACGACTGGCCCATATTTCATCCGGATCGACCCTTTTTAGGTGGTGTAACTAGCGTCCTTACTAACGAGCATTTGACAGTGTTTATTTTTGACGCTCTATAATGATAAATGTTTTAATGATTTCATGATTTTTTTATTAATAATGTAAAGCTATTCAAATACCCATTTCAAACATACCAATATTTATATAAATATAATTCGTTTCTAGCCATTACAGCCATTCTTCGCGCAAACTCAGAGAGGTGCGTTTTTTGTGACGCTGAGTGTGGTTTCAAAATTTATTACGGCCATAAAATATTTTAGGTAAAAACAATTGGAAGTCGTACCTAATTGTAGTATCTTTGTGATGTGATTTGGAGGTGTCAAGATACTGATTCTCTTAATTGAATGCCTGGTCGTTTCAGACATAGATGCTCTGATCATTGGATTGGCCAGCATAGAATCTAGAACTCAGTCTAACAGAGCATTTTTTTTTTATTTAATAGAGTGACGAAACGAGCAAAACGTTCACCTGATGGTAAGTGCAACGTCCGCCCACAACAAATGCTGTGTCACCCAGAATATTTCTGTGTGACACCACACTACGCACGTCACCCTGAGACATCAGTTCTTTAGTCTCAAATGCCCAGTGATAACGCTAGCTCACAGTGGCCTTCAAACCGAAATACAGTAATGTTTGCACACTACTGCTTCACGGCAGAATAACTGGCCCCGGGGGGTACCCTAGACGGATTCCTGCATAGGAATACTACCACCTGCATTTGTATTTGATTGAGTCGTTCTAAAACGCTGTAACTTCAGCGCCATAAAATCTCACGGAATTGAAAATTGTGACTCAGCCTGAATGTTGCCACAAGACACCATGGGAAACTTAATCGGAAAATTTTATATAAAATTATGAAAGCGTTTACAAAGGCTGAAAAAAGTACAAAAGGTATCTTTTAGGAATTTTTACTTACCATATATTTTGTCGTGTAGATTCATTAAAGCGTTTATTTCCGAAATCGACTAAGGTTATAATTGTCATTTTATGCTCATTCTTCTATTAAATTTCTCACATAGGTCAACTTGTGAAGATCGAAAAATAAATAATTAATATATTTTACTTGCTGTTATCATACTTCGCAAACGATTTTTATATAACATTCACTGTCTATGTAATATAACATTTTTCAAACAGATATGTTTATACAGAACAAGAGTATCTCTGAGATATTTTGTAAACAGAACTAATAAAGAATCTCGTAATTAATGAGCAAAGAACCGAAAATTAAATTTTACCCTCTTTGTGCTATCAGTCGGGTATCAGTAATGGGGAGCGATCGATGGCAGCCCTCGCGTCTCCCAATCAGCTCTATCAAAACTCGAGCTCATTACTCAAAATCAATTAGCGTTATTAGTGCGGCGCGTCTTCGTTAGCCCGTGATGGAGGGTAATTTATTGGCATCTCTTAATTAGGGATAAGTCTAATTGGAGGCTTAGTAGTAACGAGGCCCTCGAAATCTGACGTCCTGACGAACAAATTGGTCGGCCGGGCCTCGGCCTCCGCACTCCACTTGCTCTATCGCTACTGATATTTTGACATGACTATTCGATTTTGCACCCTACAATTATACGGCGACGCCTTTATAATTAATAAATAGCCACGACTTTGTTATTAAGAGCTTTTTATGGTGGAGTGGACTATATTCATTTTTATGCAGATTTTTAATAATATAAGAAAATCAGTGATTTACTAAAAAGCAATTATACCGCATGAACATTACATCCTGCGAATATTGATTCTAAAGGTGAGTTAACATAAAAAAAATGTTGCATATTTCTCTAGTGATCGTTTGTGGCGAGGGCTAAGCGGTGCGGTCGCTGTGGTTCAAAGCGGTCATAATAAAAAGCGAAGAAAAACTCAAGCACAAATAAAAACGTTCAGACAACGGCATGATCAAGTGCGCCGCGCGATGTAACGCGATATTTTGTGATGTGCTTTATTCCGACGCGGCTCGAGAGAACTGGACAACAATCTATAATTAGATTCGATCCTTGTGACGTCGTAGTTCGAATGTGCGATATTTATTAACAAAGCACATGATATTTTTATTTTACGTTTTATGTTTATTAAAGGAGTTATCCAAGCACAATAAACTACACTTAACGTGCTCAATAGGAACAATATAACCTTTTTATTAAATAATACAATACTTCTTATTGTATTATCGTATTTCAATATTGCGATAAAAGTTAAATAAATAATCTAATCTAATCACAACAACTAAGCAAAAATTCAATTGATTCGTATTCGTCCACAGCATTTTACTATTTGTATCAAAATTTGGTTATAACAAAATCTGGAACTCAAACGTTCCTAGCGTTGAAAAAAATACTCGCTCGCACTAGATGTAACGCCTAGGTAGACTAGCATGCACTAGGACCCAAACCCAGGACACGCGGCTCTATCGTCAGGTGCTCTGACCGCTGGGTCACGCGATCGTCAAATACGTACGTCACGTTACAGCTAGATATCCGATGTGGTACATAAGTAGGTCGGAGACCAATTAATAATTGGCAGATTCACAATCATCATCAACAACAGCTTTTGAACAGTGCTCTGCTGGACTCCGTTCCCCGTTAGCAGTCTGGATATGTTAGGCATGGTATATTTGAGATACACAGACACAGACATCCGACAGATGGCGGAATACCCCGCCATCTGTCGGAGTTCATAAGATTTTCCTGGCATTTTCCCTCGGCTCTTACGACACTCACGCGGACGAAAAGGGGTGACATATTCGCTCACGCCGCCACCACCTTTGTACAGTAAACACACCTTATATATTTAATTATTTATGGAAACAGTCGTAAACTATTTTTCAGTGTCAAGTAACATATCCAGGTATACAATCTTCAAGCAGTCGGAATTCAAAATTTCGTACGACAGTAAAATGATAGTTGGCTTTTATTGAAGATTTGCTGGACTGATGAAGACAAAACGTAAAATACAATTTTGGTCTTGAATTGAATTTTCCATCACTGTGCATTTACGAGCACTTACTGCATAATAAACTACCAATATTAACAATCAAAACTCAAAATATACACTTTCGTCACTTTCGAGTACTACTGATATTTTTTTACTCAAAAGTATTAAATATTTAAGATATTTTTTACAACAGGCATTTAAGTGGCTAACAACTTCGTGACTCGTGTGACTGCCTTTTGATGCAGGATTACGGAGTTAGAATCAAAGCGAAAGTCAATATTCTATTGTGTAACATTGTTCGAGCATGAGAACGAGGCATAATATCCAAATATTGTTTCACGTTATTCTATGCTAATAATTTTGTGACACGCTGTTCTTCTGTTGCTAAGACCACCACAAGTAAAATAGATACAGAGAAACGTACACGTTGTGTAAATTTATCGGTATTTAACTTAGATGAGAAGGATGTCGAATATCAGACAATTCATCATTAAAACATCGGTCATAAATATCAGTGTACTAAACCTGAAAGCGATTTTCATATAAAAACAAATGAATACACTGGCCGGCCTATAAATTACCTTTTCTTAGGAGTCTTGGCGGACTAATGCGTACAATGTGTATTATAGCATTTAATATAATAATAACGTAATGAAACGTCTCGCGCGAGGGGTGCGGGGTTGCGGTACGGGGGAAGGGAAGAGGGAGCCGCGGGAACCGGTCGTCGGAGGTCATCGGCTGCGAGCCTTCCGCGACCAGTGTTGCCTGCACACGACGACATACTACAAGAACATAATTTTTAAGAAATATTGTATTAATTACCAAAATATGAGTAAGTTCTGGAATATATTTTAAAATATAATTTGATGGTGTTTTTTTATTGGCACTTATCCTAAGTATTTTTTTACATACATAATGATGAAAAAATATGGTTTAGTTTCGAATTAATCGCATTTTCCATCAGTTTATTATAATTATAAATCTGAAGTATACAAAAATTCTAATTATACATTAAAATTTCTCAAATAGACTAAACTATTTTAAATTACTTTTTATTTATTTTCCTTATGGCAAGCGTCGAACAAAAGGACTGGTAACCCCATGACAGGTAAGGTATACTCCGACGCGCCGCCCGCGCGTATGTTAATGCCCCATTAAGATTATACTAATTGAAAGCCAATAAATACAACGGCTATGAATATTAATTTTATTTGACTTCTCCAGGCAAGTATCAACTACACCGGACCAGTGGGACGTTCGCGTGCGACGAATTAATGTTGGACGTTACAAATACTTCATTGGGGACAACTCTCATCATGTCAAATTATGGTAACCATAATGAAGGAAAGTAAGTTAATTTGCTAAGATCCGCATGCACGGTGTGGTAACCATATTTTCCTCATTAAATCTTCTTTGTAATACCTACGGCAATTTTGTTATTTTATAAATTAGCAGTAATTTTCTTAATTCCGATTTGTAATTTTTGGACGTCGTTTGAAAAGTACAATGCTTAAATAAACAGGTACTCGTAATTAGGAAAACAGCAGTAAACAAGAAATTTCGTAACTGTCTCCTTCGTCAAGCATGATGTCTCGATATTCCTGTCAATCCCGTTCAGGCCGTCGATTACGCAGGACAAATCAATTACCGCTCGCATTCCACCGACAGCCGACCGACGAATTCTCTGTCACGATCCTATCGCCCAACGACGAAACCTCTCATCGGCTATGTAACGTCATTGGGCTACGGAATGCAGAACATTGCGCGGCGGACTACCCGCCCTGTAGCCTAGATGGTCATACCGGACGCAATGGAAGATGCGCTTCAATCAACTGACTATAAATTCCTTGCGTTCGTCCGCACATTCATTCGGTCGGTGAGAAACGCTATGTACCTCAAGTACGGCTCAGATTTGACCATGCCAAGAATTTCGTGTTCGGATCTCGAGTCAGAATGTTATCTGTACGAAGCATCGGCGCTCGGAATCAGACATGTCGGACTACATTATTACGTTTGTTCACCACTATTTATATCGAATATGTTAATTGAGATGTAGCTGTAACAAATCCCGCTGCGAGTTTTAGAAATGTATTCTATTAATACGTTAGTAGAATAAAACTTACCGGTTCGAAACTGATAATTAATAAAAATACTGAATGTATTTATTAAAGCGGCCAATGCGTTTTGACACGCAACCAAAAAATGTGTAATGAATAATGATTAACTCTCAATTCTCCGTCGCATATATGAAGTGAAGTTACAACAGGTCAATGTCGGGTCTTGCGCGGTTTTCTATTGCAGGGGAGATGCGAGGTCAGCAAACTGCTAATTGTTTTTGGACTGGTATAGTTGCGACATTTATAGTTGACACGACAATACGCGTATACTAGTCTTAAGCGGTTGCTTGGTGGTCTCCAACTAGAAATACGCTTGGTAACCTTGGGCTTAATTCGTTTTTGAAAGAATGTACATACTCATAATTTGTTATACATTTAGCAACAACAAAAAATATTTATATTCTCACATATGAATACTATATATTTTCATTAATTAAAATTAATTGCTCTATTAATCCTTGTAAAAAAGTAAAGGGTTTCAATTTTTTTATTTTTTTTTTATTTTTTTTAGGTACTTCAAAATTTAATGTTCCTCTTAACGATTCATCAATCTCTTTTTACTTTGCTATGTACTTGTATCAATGAAATGAAATAAAATTAATGAAATTGTTAAAAGCGGATTGCTTAAAATTCTACTCTGCTATCCCATTATATGAAATTAAATGAAATAGAAATTTATTCAGAAAAGGAATTTGAAAAATCTTCATTATGCTAACCCCCACACTAGGCGTAGCCTGTCCTATGGGGGAAGCAATCTATTTCAAAATGATTGAGGCCCGTGTAGATACAGTAAAGTAAATAACATTTTGAAAGAAAAAAAACATAATTCTAAATAACATTTTAAAAAGAAATTGAGCATGTGTAATTAATTTAGGAAGATTGTAATTTGTGTGTGTGTGGGTGAGTATATAGACAAAGGTACATTATATTATGTCTGTATGTGATTTTTTTTGGATGGAAATGTATATGTAAATGGAAGCATGGATTGAAAAATTTGAAAAAAAAAATAATTAAAATTTGAAAAAATTTGAAATTTGAAGCAGACTCATTCAACAATTTTCATTAAACCCTCTGCTGTTTCATATGTCCAGTTTATCAGTGTCCTTGTGACTAGTTCCCTCGCTCCCGAACAGAGCTGTTTTTGAAGATGCAGATATTTAGTAGTTTATTGTAAATGAATGGATAAAGCAAAATTCCGAACCTGTGTGCGAAGGAAGTAGCCACAGTGACACCAAGAACTTTAAATACTCTCCTTCACAACATCTCAACATAATCCGCAGATCAGCAGATCAGCGGAACAAGAGACAGCAATTCTCAACCTCAATTAAAACCTGAGCTTCCTTGTAAATAATATCGTTTGGATATCTCCTGGATTTTTTTAAAGCGACTTTAAGAGTCCCTTTGCGCTCTTTCGAGGGGGAGGAGTGTCAAAGTAGTAGAGCCACCCCAGGCAAGGATGCAGTAATTAATAAGAGGTTGGGAGTGCTAAGTACACCATTTTAGATATTTTGCCATAAACTGCATCACGAAGATTTTTCATGACATTAATTAATTTTCTCACTCGTTTAGACGTTTCCGCTACATGCTCCTTAAACGTGTGTTTTTCATCCATGCTTACCCCAAGATATTTTAGTGAGCCGTATCGTTCAATTTCAAAGCAATTACAATTACAATTTGAGTGATTTTTGAGAGGGCAAAACGCGGAATGGATTTTAATAGTATTTACGATAGGGGCAGAAGCGGCTGTCTTATGAAAATAAAGAAACTTAGTTTTAGATGTGTTCAGTGATAACAGGTTCTTATTTAGCCATGCAGATATGAGACCAATACAATCTTCTGCTCATTGATAAACTGCAGGCCAAGTTTTATCATTGAAAAAAATGGCAGTAAGAGCCGTGGTAGCTCAGGAGCTAGGCGCTCCCTTTAAATTTCATACTACGCGAGTGACCTGGGTTCGATTCCCGGTGCCGGCACCACTAAAATTGTTAATTGCAATTTTAAGTGCTGATTTACCACGTGCTCGGCGGTGAAGGAAAACATTGTGAGGAAACCTGCATGTCTGAGAAATAAAAAATATTTCGAAGACATGTGAAGTCCGCCAACCCGCATTGGAGCAACGTGGCGGATTCTTCCTAGCTCCATAACCCTCTCAGAAATGAGAGGAAGCCTGTGCTCAGCAGTGGGAAATTTATAGGCTGAAACTTTACTTTTTTTACTTTACAAAAACTGCGTAACAAAAGATACCAGCATTTTCAAGGCGATGTGAAGCAATGTCATTTATATACAGCAGAAATAGAGTAGGTCCAAGAATGGTGCTTCCTTGAGGGACACCGAAAGGAACGGGTCTCAGACTGCTCTTCTGTTCGGATTGTGTTATAATAATATTTGAATTATAGTCTTCTCTATTGAGCATAGATTTTTCCCATAGATGATCATTTATATGGCGGTGTCATTTATATGGGCAACAGCAGTACCAGTGTAAAGGTTTGGAATAGTTGTGTTGCTACCCATTTTCTAATTTTTTACCTTAATCGCCCCACGCCTATGGTATGAAATGAGGTCTTATTGTCTTATCCCGCCTACACACGTTTTAATACGAAGTATCTAATAAATATTTACATTTTTTAATGCGACGTATTTTTTTGTATTTGCCTAAATAAAATTTATTCCAAATAATAGCCTACAAGAGAATCGAATAATATTGTATATCTGATAAACATTACATAATTTGAAAGCATTTGAAGTACAAGTTAACTTCTAGGCAAACAAAGTGGCGTCGCGAGTGCGCTAGACCCAGCGCCCACGCAAGGTCCCCTCGATTTTATGTTAATCGAAGAGCCGTGTCCCCGGCGCTGTAGACACGGTTAGGTGCTACGGGACATCCAGTCACAGATACATTAAATACGCCATTATCCACGGCCGAGAACAATTTCACATTTACGGCTTTACACTGACACGTCGTTAATAATGTTTATTTAGTTTCTATTGCATCCTTATTTGCACGGAGGTGAATAAGCTCGGTTTAGAAGAACGGCCGCGTTTGGCGGAACGAGGTCATTCCGATATTATCTTTACTCTTTATTAGTAATATATAGTCCTAGATATAGTGATTTTATAATGAGACATTGATATAGCGTATTTTTACTCACGCAAACGCGTGGAGTAATAAATTCTAATTACTGTTCAGAATGAATTATTTAATGTAGTATCAATATGTTTTCGTAAGCTGAGTCATGAAATTGACAAATTTTTAAAGGCCAGTTAATAATATTTGATTGATGTTCTGTCGTTGATGAATATTGTTGGGACAATTGTTTGATGTTCAACCGTAGCGACATCATGGTAAATACCTAGAATTATTCCAATCCTGAATTCCAAAGTGAATACTAACGGATATACTTGTTATTCATGCAGTACTTGAACTACTTGTTGAATAAAAAATGAATAAAACTTCGAGTTAAATATCGTGCTTATAGGTTTAACTACGGCAATTAATTTTAATGCTAATTCCACACGATAAGGTTAAGGAAATTTGACTTGGATGAGTATGGTAACTTTTTTTAATTGCTTAATCGTCTACTAATCGAGTGCCAGTTATCTGTTCTGAAACGCTGTTTAAAATTCCAGAAATCATGGGATCTGAAGTAGGACCACCTGCGGATGTTTAAGAAAAGGAAAGTAGCAGTTCGGGTTACTTAAAAAAATTATATACATATATTTTGCAAAATTCCAAAATATTTACTGCCACCTAGCTCAGCGGTTTGTCCAATGGTTGGCTTGGGTATAAATATATAATCTGACTGCCTATGTTATCTGACAGCATTTTACATAAGATACAGTTAAGTTGAAGATTTTAAAGTCCTTTAAATATTCTGTAATGTAATATAATGTCTAGGAGTGTAATATTCATAATATTTTTAAATCCTTTGATCGAAGAAGTTTTTATTCTATCAAAATGTTCTTAACATTTTAATTTTCAAATATTTCTGGGTCCAGGACACCCACCTGACACTACAGACGAATATTTATTAGATGTATACACATATTAAATAAAAATGTGAGGTTTACTTCTTATATTACACTATGTGTATAAGCATATTTGTATTCCGCGCTAAACCTGTTATTTGCTACAAGTGTAGATTTGCTACAAACTAAGTTCAATATTGACATTCTTGAAGGCATAGAAAAATTACTCAATTACCTGCAGTGCCGTTAAAATGGGCCGTGAATTTGATTAAATATGCAAGAATAGCATGAGATGATTAACATTACAAAATCAAACATAAAGATAAACGTATACGGCGTTCAAAAAAATACTTAATCAAAAGTAAAATAAAGACTGGCCTCGTAATTAATATGTGCCTTAGAATTTTGTTAGTATTGCGTACTATTGAGTTTTTTCATTTTAATCTTTTTAATATTATTGTTTAAAATGCGACGTACGTATATTACGGGGGAGTTGAATATAACCAACTTAAAAAGACTTAAGCATGTTTTTTGGGTGTACGTGTTCACTATTATATCTAACGCATAGTTGCCTTTTTTTAATTCTATGTATTAGACAATGCTTTTTTTTTAATAAATTATACTCGTACCTACCTTTACTTTTTTATCACACGTATAACTGCTACAAAGTTAAGGCAGGCAGATATCTATAGACAGATTATATCAAGTGTTTCGATTTAACGGCTTAGGACATTATACGAGTAACTAAAGTTTCAGCCTATAAATGTCCCACTACTGAGCACAGGCCTCCTGTCATTTCTGAGAGGGTTTTGGAGCTAGGAAGAATCCGCCACGCTGCTCCAATGCGGGTTGGCGGACTTCACATGTCTTCGAAATATTTTTTATTCCTCAGACATGCAGGTTTCCTCACGATGTTTTCCTTCACCGCCGAGCACGTGGTAAATCAGCACTTAAAATTGCAATTAACAATTTTAGTGGTGCCGGCACCGGGAATCGAACCCAGGTCACTCGCGTACTATGAATTTAAAGCGAGCGCCTAGCCCCTGAGCCATAAATACTGTTACATAAAAACTTTTCTTCTTTTCAACTTTTTAATTATTTTGAATTCTTTTAATTATTTGTCTTTAATTTTTAATTATTTGAACTTCTTTCGATTTTGTGCCTCATACACTTTTTAAAATATACCGTGGACTTTCCAGCAGGACTCTGCACCTGGTCACAAGGCACGAACTGCCCAAGCCTGGCTTGAAACCAACGTTCCGGACTTTATAAGAGCTGAAGACTGGCCCTCATTTAGCCCAGACCTCAACCCCTAAGACTTCAAATTATGGTCAGTTTTAGAGGACATGGCCTGCTCTAAACGACACGGCGACATTGAGTCTCTTCAAAAATCTTTGGTGCAAGCAGTGGCGAAATTTCCCTTGGAAACAGTGCGTAAATCCATAGAGCCAGAGAGAGTAGCCAAACAGATTAAAGGTCTCTATAAAAGCCAACGGTGGCCATTTCGAATAGAATATTGTTTTTATTTTTTGGCTGAGACTAATAAATATGTAGGTATTAATTTTAATTGTATTACATTACTTCATTAAAAAAATGCATTTTCATTTGTAACAGAACTTATGCCGGACTAGGTAGTATAACATAATATTTGCATCCTACATTTATAACGAGTTAATAATATATGATAATAGAACTCGTCGCTTTCGATTAATGCGACTTTCGATTACTTTCAATAAGAAGATAAGCTGAGCATATATTTCGTAGTTAGTTTTCACTGGTGATATGATTTCTATGCAGTAATACGTCTAGGTAGTTATTCTGCCGTGAAGCAGTGCAAACATTCCTGTTTTGGTCTGAAGGGCATCGAGAGCTGGTGTAATTACTGGGTATATGAGACTTATAAACTGTTGTCTCTGAGTGACGAGCGCAGTGTGGTGCCACACAAAAATATTCTGGGTGACACAGCAGTTGTTATAGGAAGACGTTGCACTTTCCATCAGTTAGAGTTTTGCTGGTCTCGTACAATAAAAAAAACTTTCAATCAACTATTTCATAAAATAAAAGTTAAGTAAGTTTTCTTTAAGTTATATTTGACAAAATGTTAAATTCATCATTCCTTAGTGCATTAACAATTATACCTTCATTTACTTTGAGTTTTATTTTAAATGAAAATACATAATCTTAATACAATACCTACTTATGTTTCATCAAGACTTTAACAATTGAAACAAAACAGCGAGGCAAGCATAAGGGCCTCCATCTCGAGTGCCTATTAATTTAGAGGGTTGAACCTCACCGTCTCTAATTAACTGAAGACCCTGGCCGCATTCGGTGTAATTAGTTTCCTTGGAGGGCAGTTCTCACGCTTTCGGACCAAGCTTTAAACACGTGAAATAATAGGAACGAGAAATTTAATCGATTCAAATTATGTAAATTATCCAAGAATAAATTTATACGTCCATAATACGCACGTTTATAAGACATCCTGTTTTAGCATCAGTCGACTTTTTTAATACTTACGTATTAGCAAGCTCAGAATTTAAAGAGAGTGTGTCGGACACTTAAGTAAAAGATTATTATACACAAAAAAATTGTAGTAAAAGTAAAGTTTTAGCCTATAAATGTCCCACTACTGAGCACAGGCCTCCTCTCATTGCTGAGAGGGTTTTGGAGCTAGGAAGAATCCGCCACGCTGCTCCAATGCGGGTTGGCGGACTTCACTTGTCTTCGAAATATTTTTTATTCCTCAGACATGCAGGTTTCCTCACGATGTTTTCCTTCACCGCCGAGCACGTGGTTAATCAGCACTTAAAACTGCAATTAACAATTTTAGTGGTGCCGGCACCGGGAATCGAACCCAGGTCACTCGCGTACTATGAAATTTAAAGCGACCGCCTAGCCCCTGAGCTACCACGTGTACAATTGTATCTAACGAAAATATTTAGATTAATATGTCACATAATACGGATTATACTTTTTTTATTATTGAAAGAAAAAAGACCAGCAAAACGATCGCCTGATGGTAAGTAAAACGTCTGACCATAACAAATGCCGTGTCACCCGAGACATTTTAGTGTGGCCCGTCACCTTGAGGTCGGTTCTTAAGTGGCCTAGTGGTCAGAGTACCTGACTTCTACGTCGGTGGTCCTGGGTTTGAATCCGAGCCGGAGCCAACATTTCTGCAAAAACAATAATTGTTGGTTTTCGGTTCTGCTTGTGTTGTGCATGTGAAATTTATGTCTGTGAAACGCACTCACAATACAGGGGTAATCTTACTGTGGGGATTCGTTAATAAAGAAGAAAAAAAATACACTAGCTCTCAGTAATTATACTACTCGTATTATCGGAAGTATTTAACAGATAATATTAGAATCGTGTTAACTCAGGATCCAGGTGCTCACTTTAAAAATCACTTTAAAATCATTAGCGATAGGTGTCCGGCAGAGTGGAACATCTTTTCTTCCGAGGCGTCATAAGAGGCGATTAAGGTATTGTATGGACAGTCATTATTCGTGCGGAATAACACCATAATATGCAATGCAGTCACTATACTGCTCGTAGAAACGCAATGGGGTGTAAGAATTCGTCACCCGTCATATCTCGTTACCTACGAGAGCGAAAAGAGGGCTACGTGAGTGGCCTCTGCTTACCCCTTATTCGGGAAAAAGGCGGGACTGTACGCTTAAAATCATAGTACTTACGCGAGTCACCTGCGCGTATCTATTTCAGATTCCAGCAGTCGGCACCATTGAAATTATTAATTACAATTTTTTACTGCAAAAAATAGGGTTAAATGAAAAATTTGTGCAAAATCCTGAATGTAAGCGGGTAAAAATATATGAATACAAAAAATAATTAAGTATATGCCATCTGGAGCGGCGTCTTCCAATACTGAACACTCAGAAATTATAGGCCCATCACTAGCCATTTTTGACTTTGGCTTTGACTTTGATAAGCCAGCATATTCCTGAATCGCCTATAGATTCTCATACTTCTTAGTGTTGTACAATGCTGCTGAGACAATTGAGTGTAGGAAGGACATCCTATAAAAGAGACAACGTATTGAGATATTTTTATAATAGGAAATGTAAAAGGTAACAGTTGTAAAAATTACTATACGTTAATAGTTGAAAGACATACTTAAAAAATAATAGCCTTCGGAAAGATCATATATTTGTAACGCATCAAAAATTTGTAATATAAACATTAAACATATTTAATTACATAAAGAGTTAGGCGCTGAATTGCTCGTACATAGGTAACAATTACTTTAGTAATTATTACCTTTTAGACTTTCTAGGAAACTTAATGTATCGATTAACCGACAACGCAGAGTGAAGTTCGCAGCGCTCGGAAATGTTAAAGTGTTATCCACTTTTTTCCACACGTAAGCCCTACGCATAAGGCGGGTGTGGTATAAATTAAAGTGTTAACCGATTCTCGCGCACAGGTGCAGTGGAACAAAGATGTCACGTGAAATGTCATTACTTGCGGTCAGCTGTCGCAATTTGTCTGCGCGTACGTGAAGCGGGTAATAATCTGGGCTTACAATTAGGTGCTCATTGAATTAATTGTATCCCTTATCAGGCGAATTTATTTCTCAGTTACTCATTCTGCAATGACAAATATTTTTACGCTGTTGTCGCTATAATTAAAGCTCTACACATTATCTTTCGTAACTGCAGTTGTCCTTTTTTGTGCCCACCGTTTGTATCTAATGTAAAATCACAAAATTAAATTGCATACGTATTCTTTAAACGTCTCGATAAAATATGCCTATTAAAAGTTCAATTTAAAACGACCGTCGCAACTAAATGTCATTCCTCGTGTATTGAGAACTGTAACAATACAAAACCAAAAGTCCGACAAGGGCGGTCGGGAATCTTTATTGAAATCTCGAGCGTGTAATAAAAGCACAGTTAAATGCGGAGAACAACGATGAAAATATTAATTAATGTTTTGGAATGGGAAACGTGCTGCTAATTAAATGGCGATATCGCATAAAATGTAATTAGAGGCGGGGAACATTCGTTTCTCACGAGGCGGCCGATGCCCCGTCCGAGCCGTGCCGTACCAGCCGCACGGCGCTTGCACATCTCTCGCATTTATGAAGGAATGCAACGCACGCTCATACAACACAAAAACAGGTTACAACTCGCCGACTCGTACATAATGTATATACAGTAACTGATTAAAATACATACGTTTAATAGTTTAACTTTTTATACGAAGACCTCGTGAGTAAAGAGCAATCGACATAGCTTACGTTTCATTAAACGACAACCACCGAGACCGGGCGTTGATATTAAGAAAATACTTAAATTGTAAAGAAGGAGATTATAATATAAATTCCGCGAGCGAAACTACGAACATTCCGAAGACGTCGCAGGCTTTATTAAATGTACTGACTGGCAACTATTAGCCGCGATGATGGACATTTGAATGGGCGGCGTAATTAAAAAAAAGTCAATGATCACTTATTGTAATTAGCGGTGTATCTCATTTCGGACAAAAAAGTAATTGTTTTTCGACATCTGTCAATCACGGGCCGTCTTTTGACACGTGCGAGCGCTGAGCGGTACAGATTATTTTTCATAAAAATAAGCTAAGAGACGATATAGAAGAAAATTTATGAGTACATATGTGTCGATACAATGTTTTAATCGATATCTTGTGTAAAGTGAAATTTAATAATTTATCTCTTAAAGGAATGAATTATATTTTAATCCCGTAAACGTGGTTTCTTATATATTCAATTGGGTTGAAATACTTTTCGTACAAATGTTTTATAGCGTTAATTCGTTTTGGTCTTGCCGATTCCTTATCTCAGTAGAAAGGTTAAGTAAAGATAATAGTTACGCGAGCATACAATTGTTTTTACAAGCCTTATCGTGGAATCGAACAAGCCAGTTTATTTCATAATGAGGTTATTGGCTAGCATTCTAGTTCTTATCTGCCTAGTGGGCCGTAGCGGAGTGCAGCACCAAATTGGCGTGGCAGTTGGCGGTGTAGGTACGGGCACAGCCGATCGGCCCCGCAGATATAGCTAATTAAGGACCGCGTGCGCCGATCTATTTGGCGAGATCGGCCCGTTGACGTGTGAAAATACCCAATTAATTAACGCGAAACGTCGCTCGATCGCGGGCATCGCTCCTCGCGTGCCTTAAAAGACCTAGACTAACGCTCCCGAGCTTCCATTGCTCATTCGTTTCGGAACATTTCCTAGTGCCTGAGAGACGATTAGGCGGGTAACGGTGCTTTTGGATGTTCGGCTGAAGTGATTTATGTACCAATTATATTGCGGCGTACTGGGAGTTGGCCATTATAGAATTTTCCGTTATAAAAAAAAAACATTGGTTGGTTGTCTATTTCTCTAATATATTCGAGTTAGAGAAAATTCATTTTTAATTTAATTTATTGAGTCAAAACTGTGTAGTGGTCAAAGTTCTTATGCAATGACAGAGACGAATATTTTAATTTGTATTTATTAAGCGTTTACTTCATTAAGGATTTTAAACTAGATATTTATGCAACAATTAAAAAAAAATATATATTACAAAAGTGAAAATCAAGCAGTCATTTTATGTATTAGTTTCAAAGGTGTCTTGTGTACTTATATCAAGGCATTGTGCAGAGGTGAGTGCATGCAACATAGTTGTTGTAACAAGGCAATAGATGGAGCTGGCGATGGTCGCTGAGTGTAAAGCTAGTGTTAATGGGCCATTAGCGGACGGCGTGGCGGGTTTCTAATTGGCAAGGGCGCGAGCCCGACCAGCACGCGCTAGATGCAGTGATTTCCTGCACGCTAAGCAAACCCGTGATCGAAACGAATCTAAGCATCATTGCTTAATATCGATTCGTTGTTTATATTTAACTTCATGTATTTTTATATAATACATCGATAGTTGCCAAATACTCAAATTTCATATAAATTACAAGTCGAGATATCGATCGATGTAGGAATAAATCGGTAGTATTCAGTTATTCATTTTACTTTGAAACATGGTTTCTCATGTCCCATATATCCCATGATTATTACACTAGCTTCAGTGCCCTTTGACCGAAACACACACGATACATGCATGAGAATCCTACCGTCAGTAACTACCAGAAGCTACCGCAGTTTTGCGCATACCCTTTAATTCTGTCTTTAGATTTTTTTCTAAAACAATTTTTGGTGTAACTTAATGATCGATTAGATTCAGGAATAAATTTGCTTAAACATAACACGTTTAATATGTAAATTTTATAAATGCATAAGTGTACACGGTAAGTACAAATGGTAAAAGAGATTTGGGCAATCAAAATTAACAACCATAGCAATAGTGTTGAAGGCTTAAAAAGTTTGTTATCCCTAAGTAGATCAACGTCGTGAACACCACAATGTTATGGTAGATAGTCCTGTATAATGGCTTAATATTTTAATTAAATAAAAATAGATTTAGTTAAAACACGCACTACTACTTTTTGTTGTTACTAATAGTTCGGGGTAAAAGACTTTTCGCATATAGTATGTATAAACTTAAAAGAAAATCTCTTTGGCTGTACTATTTGTATCGGCTAGTTTTGATGACATTAAAAAATTACAGCTAAAAAAAAGAAACAAATTGGTAAAATGTTGTTGCCAGTTATTTTTCATTTGCTTTTCTTTCTGTCAAATGAGTGAATCTAATGTAGAAATTCGATCCATTATTAAATTTTATAACAAAAAATGCAGTGTCAGTAAGAGTAGCACAAAGTTGGTTTAAACGTTTTCAATCCGAGAATTTTGATGTCAAAGATGCATCTCGCTCTGATCATCCTGTTAGTTTAATTAAAAATGCCTCTGTGTGTGCGTCCACATGTAGCCTTGTTATATCTCTTGCGCAGTTGATAGCTTCCGACAGTATTTAAAAGTTGCCTTCGTTGTCGAAAAATGAAATAAAGTCTAACCAGGCTCAGTACAGTTGTCCGATAAAGCTGTAATAGTCAAGAAAGCTAACCACGAAAACTTCACCTATACAAGACATTAAAGATTATTTTATTATTTCAAGTTATGTTTTAAATTTTTATCGCGTTTATTCGCGTATTTAAATGTATATATAAATGTCGACTAGGTTGATGCAACGGCTAATCGATTGGCGCTTCGGGACTCGAGTTCAATTTGTGCACCAGACAAACTTTTTTATGGCCTTCATGTGATGGTTTTTCAGGGTCAGGGTGTTTGGGCATGTGCAATTTATCTAGTCTTTAAAACGCACCAATGATGCATAAAAAAACCTAGATTTGGGGACGTAATTATTACTATAATTAAACTAGAGAAAATACTTTTTCATAACAATTGACAAAACAATATCTTTAACTTAATTACTTTTATAACAGCAAGTAAATTTATAAAATATCACCTGTAAGCAGAGCTTGTGCAGCTGTTCTTCTCGACAAGTCCGTAGATTTGCACAATCGGTAGGGGACACCAGGAAATTAAAGCGTGGACAGTCGCCCGGCGAGAATCGTCGTCACGTCATTCAAACATCCACCGGTCTATTAACTAATGGATTCAAAGTGTTTGTTTCTGTTTCGTGTGTTTTACTTGCCTTGACTTGTTTATAAGGGCTTCAAGTTTTTATTAATCAGTTTAAATCACTGATAAAAAAACCCATGCTTTTGTTTCTAATTGCGAGGCGACATATGCGTACAAGTTACCTAACTCGCACTTGACTCTCCTCGACTTGTGGTCGATTAAGTCGTAGGTGACTTGTTCCAGTAATTGTCCAGATTTGTGTGGTATAAATTTTAGCACACATAGGATCACTTACTCGTGTTACCCTTTCCGTGTCCGATGTCTTGCTAATTCTGTTTCGTTTCGGCTGGGATTTGAACCCAGGACTCACGACAATGATCGACCGCAGATCGAAGCAGTAGTCAGAACAGATAATGAACAATTTTGTTTATATTGTCACAGATTATCGCATAGTAACACTTAATTGTTAGTTACAAAAGCTTTTCAAAGATTACAAAAATAAAAAATGAATGTCGATAACATTCTTTGTCTCTTTGTAAGCCGTAAGTTATTATTTAGGTTGGGATTTATGTGAGGTTATCCTGGTCAATATTTGAATACGGCGACAATTAAAGCTGTAAACTGCGCAGGAAGTATACTAGTTTTACAATCGTACACGCAAACACACGCACACACAGGCACTGACGCGTCCTAACCTATCATCAGAACTGCACTTAAATTATATGTGATCATCCTTACGATATTCCATATCAACAAAATCACAAAACAAAAAATATATACAGATGAATTGAGAATCTCCTCCTTTTTGAAGTCGGTTAAAAAACCGTGGTAGCCTTAGAGATGCGGCGCTCCCCATACATTTTGTTTTTTTTATTTAGGAGTAAGAAGCGAGGCGAGCAAAATGTTCACCTGATGGTAAGTGTAACGTGGATAACTAACCCAGAACACCGCACACTATTGCGTCACGGCAGAACAACTAGCCCTGCGGTGGTACTCCAATTTCATATAAATTACATGTCGAGATATCGATCGATGTAGGAAATTGGTAGTATTCTTGAAATTTGTAGTACACTTGTGGCACTGTAATATCTTTTGCGCAGTTGATAGCTTCATGTTATTAATAAACGTCAGTGTCTTATTAATGACGCTGATTTTAAGTATATGGGGGGATATTTATAAATATGCAAACAAATATTGTACGTTAAAGTAGTATGAATATACATACACATAAACATACATACAATACCGCGTTGTGATTACAAGTAAGCTACATCGCTACTGGAAGGTACCTATATAATTTAAAACAATACTAATAACTTTTCAACTTTTTAAGCTAATTCTAATTAATTCATAAGATACTCGTACATTGCGTAGGTTTCAGTAGGTACAGGATACTACATCGATAGAGCAAATGGTTAACTAAGTAATTACAGTCACAACTTGCGTACTCGCTTTTGAGATGCATACCAAAAATGAAAGAAAATATCATATAAAAGACGCATTTATGTTCAAAGTAACAAGTTCCCGTTGCGCATCAATCAAATATTGCCGGAGGTCTACCCTAAAAGTATTAATTGATTTATGTAGCCGCAGAGGTGACCGCAAGTTGTACATAACGATTGTACTTTTAAATGTGGCTGACTTGTGTGGTGGAATGGAAATCCGTAGCGAGCACTGCCTGCTTATGCATTCGCGTTGGCTAGACACCCAGCTGAGCTTATGGTACAAGTATACAGGTTCCTTAAACTGAACCACACTCAACCAAAGACATGCTAAATGGAGCTTACGCCTCGACTTCATTAATAGTATGTGATGTTTATTAAGGAATGGCGAAACATGGCTTCTCTGTGGAATCTTAAAAAAAAACGAGCTCTGTATGTGTCGATCTGTCCTTGATAGACGCGGGCCGTAAACTGCATCATCGTAATTTAGTTTCGATAAGACTAATGCTTCAACCAATCGTATACGCAGATCCTCTGACAAAAATGGTCTCATTTTATATAAAATCTTTAAACGGTAACAACAGCTACGAACCGATTCAGCAACATATGTTTCGAACCTAAGATTGAAATTCATAATTAGACCAAGGTTACGTGACTCGTCTAGTCTATTAATAAACTTCCCCATTAGCGTTATATCAAATGATGGTAATAACTGTAACTGCTTTTTAGAGCCAAATATCATATAGTTCGTTGGGTATGAGTACCAAGGTTTTTTTTTCGGACCACTCAACAATTTTCGTATATCATCAATAAGTCATGCTATAGCCTTTCTGAGCTCATGTTTCTGAGCACATATACTTGTGTATCATCAGCATATGTATGACAATTACATTTTTGAAAACATTTTGTTAGATCAGCTCAATACAAGGAGAATAAAACGGGTCCGAGAATCGATCCTTGAGGTACACCTCTGTTTGGAGGAGCAGCATCAGAAGTGAGCGTGGCTCCGTCACTTAACCGGAGTTCCACACGTTGTTGGCGTTTATCAAGGTAACTGTGAAACCACTGCAGCTTTTGATGATCGAACCCATAATAGCTCAACTTGGACAATAGAAGAGAGGTGTTAATGCAGTCGAAAGCACGGGAAAAGTCCAGCAGCACCAACACAGTGCTTATCTTGAGCAGACAAGATGTTGTCTATCACGTCTAATAAAGCAGTCGTTGTACAACGCCGCTTTCTAAAACCTGACTGAAGCATCGGAAGGATGTCATTCTTCTCCAAAGAATCAGTCAATTGCTCACACACCGCCCTCTCCATGAACGACATGGCAAAATACTGACAGGCCGCAATTACTAGCTTCAGTGCCCTTTGGACTGCGGTGGTACCAAACTAGGCGCATTCTTGTATGGGAATCCTACCATCAGTAGCTACCCGAAGCTATCGCGGTTTTGCGCAGTATCCTTTAGTTCTGCCTTTAGATTTTAAACAATTTTTGGTGTAACTTAATGATCGATTATATTCAGGAATAAATTTGCTTAAACATAACACGTTTAATGAGTAAATTTTATAAATGCATAAGTGTGACAAGGTAAGTACAAATGGTAAAAAATATTTGTGCAATCAAAATTAACAACAATAGCAATAGTGTCGAAGGCTTAAAAAGTCCGTTATCCCTAAGTAGAGCAGCGTCGTGAACGCCATAATGTCATGGTAGAAGGCTTTCTTTCTGAACGTATAATGGCTTATTATTTTAATTTAAATAAAATTATTTAAAACACGCTACTACTTTTTATTTGTTACTGTGTATGTATAGATATAAGAAAATGACATTGAACAATAAATTAAGAGCAAATATACTGCTCTACAACGGCCTACAATTTTTTAATGAGTTACATCGTGTCTTTTTTACTTATATGCCGCTGAGTAACTTCTCTACAATAAGTAACCTGGTATTTGTAGAACAGATCATTTTGCTTTATTTGTGTTTTGAAACACCAAAAATAAAGTACACTGTGTAAACAAAAGTACGTCTTCGTTTCTTAACTTTTTATTTTTAAATGCATATAATTTTATGGTTTATACAACTTTCAACAAATGTTAACCGACCTTTAAGTGGTCGTATATGTTACAGGTGGTATATTATTACATTTTATATTTATATTTAAAAATATCTGTACATAATTTTTACGGTTACCTTTCTACTTCGTATTCACTCAGAGAGACAAGATTTCAAGAAGACAAGAAGTCAACATTTTCTGAATATTTTTACACAATTATGTACTTTAGGAAATAAGGAAGTAGGTCTACATGAAACAAAATACTATTATTACTCTATTATAAACTGCGGGTGGAAATTGTCAGCTGTCTCTCAGAACATAAGAAACAATAACACGTAGGGCTCGTAGTGGTATGTTAGTTGTAGCATTGACGGAAGATTGATTTGGAATGATATAAATTAATATTATTATCTCGTCGCGCTGATCACGTTATTCGCAACCCAAGAGCTGCCCGTACTTTGGGCATCGAATCATCAGCGATACAGACAGGCAACTCCGCAAACCTGCTGGTTACGCTTTTTAGAGACGCCAGCAATTTTCCTAAAATGTTGTACCTATAGACAAAGACATTTATTCCGACCCTTACATCTACACAGGTATCGATATCATACAGGTATACATAACACAAAAAAAAGAAATATAACAACGGAAATAAATGTGTTTGTGTGTGCCTTGATGAAGCGGCGGAAGGGACCGTAGCAGCATAAGCCGCGGAATCGCAGCGCTGATTTTCAGTCAGCCCCAAACTACAGTAAGGACGGCAACAGGAAGGGAGAAATTGTTTATTTGTTAGTTATATATGTATAACTAATTATAAAAAATACAGTGCTAAATTACATATTAAATAAACTTTAGAATTACGTGTTTCACCTATATATATTAGTCTAATTTCTTCGTTGCTATTATGAGCAATTCATAAGGATACTTTTAATAAGTATGTAATACCTAAGTTTGTGTCGTAAATATTTTCTTTAATTTAAAATGACTGCATACACATGTGACCTTATTATATCTCCTGCGCAGTTGATAGTTACTAGAAATAATTGTCTGATTGGATTTGATTAAAATATTACTAAAGCTATGAACTATATAATTAGCATAATAGAATTCATGTTCATCCAAAAATATTTCATAAACTACGAAGACTAATTCGATCTAAATGTTAGCACTTAAACTGTGAAATGTTTTTGGATTAACATGAATTCTATTATGCTAATTTTATATAGTTTATAGCTTCAGTAATATTTTAATCAAATCCAATCAGACAATTATTTATATATTTTAAATACACTTTTCAAAATACACTGTGTACTTAGTACGTATGTTTATTAATATGTGAAATTAGGATATTCTGATATAAACTGATATATCGTAATCACTGGGCATATGAGACTTAAGAACTGATGTCTCAGGGTGATGGGCGCAGTGTATTGTCACACATAAATGTTCTGGGTGACATAACATTTGTTATGGGTAGACGTTGCACTTTACATCAGGTGAACGTTTTGCTCGTTTCGTCACTCTATCCTATTGGATCCTATATTATTAAAAAAAAATTAACTTGAGAATATATTTTTTCATAACAATTAACAAAACATCTATAACTAAAATTACATTTATAGCAGCAAATAAATTTATATTATATCCTCTGTAAGTAGAGCTTGTGTAGCTGTTCTTCTCGACAAGTCCGTAGATTTGCACAATCGGTAGGCGGCGTCACCAGGAAATTAAAGCGTGGACAGTCGCACTGCGAGAATCGTCGTCACGTCATTCTGCGTCATTCAAACACCCACCGGTCTTTATTATTAACTAATGGATTCAAAGTGTTTGTTTTCTGTTTCGTGTGTTTTACTTGCCATGACTTGTTTATAAGGGCTTCAAGTTTTTTTTAATCAATATAAATCACTGATCAAACAAAATCCGATTCTTTTTAGTTAGTTGTAGGCGATTTAGTCGTAGGCGACTTGTTCTAGTAATTGTCCAGATTTATGTAGTATAAATTTTAGCACACACAGCATCACTTACTCGAGTTACCTTTTCCGTATCCGATGAACCACTACATTATTATTATTTCGGTGAAGTAATCGCTGTTAGCCTTTTGGCTTTTACAGCTTCATCGGATGCTGTGCTCGCGGGCCCGGGGCCCGCGTGCCGGGTTTGGTTTGACCCAAACATAAATACATAAATATAAACTCCTACTAAACATCTAAATTCGGACCGTTGCGTTCGCTAGCGTGCTTGCGCTACTGTGAATATCTCCAGAAAATTATTATCTGAAGTCATCTAATGACCGTCCGAGGGAGGCTGCGGGCCTCCGTTCGGACTGTCGACTTGTGTGTCGGTAACTCTGGGCGGTGAGAACCGCCCTGGAACACGGGTGTATCTTGTGTACGCGGTGTTATTTACGATAGCTGCGCGCCGCTCTCTACGGCGGTCGCGCGACGTAGTGCGTGTGATGTTAAAGCTATTGACTGTGTGTACAGCGTTGCTCGGATCGTGACTGACCGTATCGTGGTCAGGGAGTGCTGAGACGTCCGTGTCGTCTAGCACATTGAACCACTACAGGGCTATGGGTATAGCGGCTAATAATTTCTGTTTCGTTTCGGCTGGGATTTGAACCCAGGTCCAAAGACAAAGACCGATGACCGCAGATCAAAGCGATAGTCAGAATACAAAATGAACAATTTTATTTATATTGTTACAGATTATCGCATAGTAGCACTTGATTATTAATTACAAAAGCTGTTCAATGATTACAAAAATCTGAAAAATGAATGTCGACAACTCCTTGTAAGCCGTAAGTAATTTTATTTTATTAGGTAAAGTAATGAAACGAGCAAAGCGTTCACCTGATGATAAGTGCAACGTCTGCCCATAGCAAATGCTGTTTCACCCAGAACCTTTCTGTATAACACCGCACCGCAGTACTTACCAGTTATTCTGCCGTGAAGCAGTAGTGTGCAAACATTACTGTGTTTCGGTTTCTAGGGCACTGAGAGCTAGCGTAATCACTGGGCATATGAGACTTAAGAACTGATGTCTCAGGGTAATGGGCTCAACCCTTCTGCATCACGGTAGAATAACTGGACCTGAAATGGTACCTACCTAGACGGATTCCTGCATAGGAATCCTACCACCAGTAAAAATCCTAACACCAATATCATTAAGTTTGGGATTTACGTTATGTTTTCTGGTCAATTTTTGACTACAGCGACAATTTCCTAAAGCTATCAACTGCGCAGGAAATATAATAGTCTCACAAGCGTACTCGCAAACACAGAGGCACTGCCGCGGCCTTACCTATCCGCGTCTGACGTCTTACGCACATGATTAAGAGCGGAAGTGGGCGAGAATACAGCGTCTGTAACGTCGGGAACATTCACAACACAACCAGATCTGAAAACCAACAATTTGTGTTTTTGCACTAATTTCGACTCCGGCTAGGACTAGAACCTAGGACCCGCAGAGTAGAAGTAAGTTACCGTTAGCCACACCGTCATCGTATATTATAACTTAAACATGAACGCGAAATCGTGCAACAACTTACTCTTTAATATTTATTTTTTGAGGGTTATGAATCCGATGTAATTATTTAACCAAAAACCGACTTCGACGCAGCAGCTCCTAACAGAGTTTCATGATTTTCACATAGATACCATTATCAGAACTTGACTAACAATATATGGGACCAACCTTACGATATCCCATATCATCAACATCGGTTCGTAAACAAAGAAGTTATGCCCGAACATACATATATACAGACCTCACCTTTTTTGAAGTCGGTTTTTACCGGTGGTAGCCTTAGGGATACGTCGCTCCCCATACATTTTATGTTTTTATATAGTAGTAAGAAAAGGAGTAATAATGTTTTGCTCGCGATTTTTCGCGGCAGAATACGTGTATGTTACACGTAGTCTACAGTCTTTTATTATAAATTACAATGACTTTATCTAGACTGTTTTCTTATTTAAAAAAAATGATGCCAGTACTAGCATTACTCCTGTGATCGTGGGTGTTTTTCCAGATTTATAATAATTATATTATATTCTAGAAAAAAAGAATTAAATACACCTAGACACGGAGCAAATATCATACAAATATTTGTCCCGTGCGGGAATCGAACCCGCCATTCACAGCGTCGAACCAAGTACAAGATTTTTATAGCGAACGTTGTTGGATTCAAATTACATTAACGTGGATTAAGTCTTCGGTGTGGTTCAATATTTGTTTTTCATGTTAATAACCGCGCTGGACGATTCCAGTTATCTCGTATATTTATGCAGCTTTCCAACTCATAAGTAAGTGTAATTAAGCATGTACGGACGGGGACAAGCGAACGGTAGCCGAGTATCACAGTTTAATTTCCTGGTGCAAATGGAACTTTGCAGCCGTACTTAGATCGAACCGGGCTAAGCAATAACAACATACAATTAATTTTACGTTTAAGCGTCTACAATAAAAGTTATAAATTATAGTAATTGTTACAACTTCTGGTGTAGAACCGATGAAAGAGGTTTTCCTTATATTCATTGTTTTGTATTACTTTAAATTTATGTATGTATAACCTAACCTAACCGAGACAACACCGCATCATGTGTATAAAACTAACATAAAGCAAAATATTCTTACATTATACCTTCAATAAATAAAAATGTGGTGCATATTAAAGATTGATTTCTAGCGGGTAAAAAGTTATAAGGTTGAGAAACGATAGTCTTTCAAACGGTAATCAGATATTGCGACCCATGGACACAGACCCTAACGTCTAGGCCTAGGGACCTGCATGCCTAGGGACTGACAGAGTAGGCATACATATTTAATCTATCAAAACTAATTAATATATCTTATAAATGTTTTAAATGAGATTTTTTACTTTTTTAGACATTATAATTCCGTATCGTTTACCCATAGAACTTCGTTAATAAAACTGTGCACTTAACAACCCTAACAACGGAAATCGTTATGACTGGAGTTAAATACACATGATGCAAGTTTTCTATGTTCGATTTAATAACCACTAAAATATCTGCATAGATATTTACATTTACGCAATTTACTATTTACATAAGGTGATTGAAAATTTAAATAAAATGCAGTTCCATGTTTAAATATTTCTTACATGGTTCCTAAGTATTATCGTAAATATCAATAATGTTAAACAATAATCCATCTAGGTACTAATACCAGCGCTGTGCCAATTATTCTGCCGTCTGCCGAGCAGAAGTGTTTTAAACCAGGAGATGGGCAGCAACATCTCTATTTTTCTATTTCACGTAACTGCATCTGCCTCTTTTAATCTCTGCACCACCCTTGAGGTTGACTGGTAGAGAATGCCTCAGGCATTAAGTCCGCGTATATACATTCTGTACGTGAAGTTGTATAAATAAAATAAACATCATCCCGGAACATCAGAATAAATAAACTAAGGTTGCCAACCCGCCTGCTAAACGTGACAATTATGGCAAATTGTTATTGGGGAGGACCCCAAAATGAGAGCTACAAACTTTTGTGGCAATCTTTGGGGAAGGCCGATGTTCAGCAGTGGACTAGTGATAGGCCGATATCATAGCGACGTACAATCATTCAAAATTAAAAAAAACCTTTTCTTTAACATAAAAAAATATACAGTATTATTCTCCGATATAGGTGGGAAGGGAAAGTGGACGTAGTAAGTCGACTTTCGTAGTAATCTTTAGGGCTCCGAAAGATGGTAGAAAAACTATCTCAAATAGATCTTAAACATCCAGGCCGACAGATAGCGGTCTCTAAGTTGCGAAGGATGGCTGTTAAGACCAATTTGGAGACCTATTTCCCGTAGTGGACTTCGGCCGATGATGATTATAATTATGACTTACGGCGTTCGATGGCTTGAGAAAAATATTTACTGGTGGTAGGTGTGTACTACCTCAGGGCCAGTTGTTCTGCCGTGAAGCAGTAGTATGCAAACATTACTGTGTTTCGGTCTGAAGGGCACTGAGAGCTAGTGTAATCACTGGGCATATGAAACTTAAGAACCTATGTCTCAGGGTGACGGGCACAGAGAATGTTAAGGTTATTTTTATTATAATTGTATAGTGTTAGTTATAATTGTAATCGAAATTCTTCAGTAGCAGGTTTTTTTTTTGATAAAGTGACGAGACAAGCAAAACGCCTGATGGTAATTGCAGCGTCTGCCCATAACAAATGCTGTGTCACCCAGAACATTTCTGTGTGACAGCCCACTGTGCCCGTCATCCTGAGACATCAGTTATTAAGTCTCATATGCCCAGTGATTACGATAGCTTTCAGTGACCTTCAAACGGAAACACAGTAATGTTTGCACACTACTGCTTCACGGCGCAATAACTGGCCCTGAGGTAGTACACACCTAGACGGATTCTTGTATAGGAATCCTAGCACCAATCGAAATTACTTATTATAATATTAGTGTGGATAATATAGTCTGTTCAGCTGAGTTCTCAGGTATCAGTAACAGTTGAGACTTTTGCTCTTACATTTACTTGTCTGATAGCACGTGTTATGATAATCTAAGGAGTTTGTTAAGGTTCCGGAGGCAACAAGAGGAACTATAAGGGTTCCTACTATAAGTAGTAAAATAAATACAAATAGATATGTACTCGTATGTGACGAAAACACACGGATGAATGTAATAGCCTTTCTAACCTCTAATTTTATATTAGATGTATATAAACGGGAGCATGAAAAGTAAAATTTGAGCATGGTCTTAGTTTGTAGACCCAATTGTCTATGACCCACAGTAAAGTGTATCAAGGTCTATGTAATTCGTGATCTATTTTGAGAATGCTGAAGATTATCAGCCATAATAAACCCCGTCAGTTCATTTCTTAAGCGATCGGTTCCTGCGCTATGAGTCGCGAGCAAATATTCGTAGTGCCTACAGACAGCTGTTGCCCGTCTCGGTGTTTGTGCATGTGCAATTTATATCTAAGAAACCTAACGGTAACCCTCACGGTACAGGAAGACTTATGGTGTAGTTCTAACTTTTTTATTCATTGAGAGATATCTCTGGAAGAAAACTGCAACCATGGAGAAAATAGTTTTGTGCTGTTTTAAAGTTCCTTACCAAGCAGGGGAACGATCTCAAACCATTACGAGTTTGATAGGTGCAGTATGCGTATTACACAGTGTACCGTACAGTTTTTTTAAACGACGCGATGCTCCACACTAGGATTTCTCCAGTATCGAAAACCAACAATTTGTGTTCTTCCACAAATGTTGGCTGCTGCGAAAACAGTTTGAAGATACGAATTCCTCAGCATTGTACTAGTTTTCTTAGTACTTCTTTTACTGTCCAGCTTTGTAACGCCACGATTATATTAAGAAAGCACCAAATATAAAATTTTCATTATCTTAGAATATATAAACTGACGAATTCTTATTTATATTTTCCATCTTTTCATGTTTTCTTTCTATATGTGTTATGTATTTATTTATATGTTTATATGTGTATCAATTAAAAATTATTTAAGTATCTTCTTTTTTACAATTGTTTATACTTGCCAAATATATTTTTCTCACCGTCAGCCAGGGTTGACTGGCAGAGAATGCCATAAGGCATTAAGTCCGCTCATTGTTGCCCTTACTTTAAGGTGTTAAACATTAAAGTATAACTAATGATATATATACTTTATTGCTTAACTTTTAATAACATAGTGTCAAAAACACAGAGGCACTTATTACACGAAATAACGCTTACGCGATTATATGGGAATAAGGCTAGAATGCAATGTCAAAAAGATGGGAACAATCACAACACAAACAGATCCGAAAACCAATAAATTGAGTTTTTGCACCAATGTTGTCTCCGGCTGGGATTCGAACCCAGAATCCGCGACGTCGACCATTAGGTCACGCAGTCACTTATAATATAACATTAATCGCGTTAGTAATAAAATACATAATATTATTTCAACAAGTGTATCAATAACTCATTAAGGCTGCAGTATAAAATCGTATTAACGGTGCCGTTCTAATAACGTCTTGTCTACAGATTAATCTGCATTGTGCCGGGGAAGAAAGTGACCGAATGACGTTTAATTTCCTTCGCAGTGGGCGCCGCTCTCGCTGGCCCACTACTATTGTGATCTGATAGTGGGAGATTCAATTAACACTGCAGTGTGAAGTAGTTTTCGTTGTTGCTCACTGTTATATCACTGCGAAATAATAGCAATCGCTTCAATTTATGTCGCTTTAGGAAAATCATGATAGATTATTAGGACTATAACGTATTCTAACACGTAATTCCTCTTATCTAACTCTTAGTTTTATATATAATTACAAAATATATTTTTTATACTACTGCAAAAATTTATAAAATATAAATTACAGAATTATTTGGATGGTTCATCGTTCGCTGGGTAAATTATCACTTCATAAAAATGTTAATTTAATATTACACTAACGAGCGCTAAAATTATGCAATTAAGTTTTTTAAATTATAGCCATTAAGACTATGATCAACGTAGTTAGTAATATATTAATAGCGGCACATTTAACAGAATAAACTAAATAAAGTTACATTTATACTTAAAACGATGCTTTCGAAATTGACTAAGAGCAGAATTCATAGAGCGAAAACATCGTACATGAGACGCCAATTTCAATTTCAGTTGGCAGACATAAAAACTGAGAACGAACCGACGAAACAATACAAGTGCATAGAGCGGACTAGTTCATAGAGCAAAACAGCGTCGAAGTAATTTCCCTGGCCCGTTTCACGGAGCGTTCGTCGCGTGTTTGCTAGTTAGAATTCGGGTGTAGTTCGGAAATTAATCAGAGCCCATTGTGGGCGCTTTGTCGCGGACCCCGGTGCCAATTATTGGCTGCGCGGCGTACTAGCGTAATTGAACCTGCTCGAGGCAGTTCTCAACTCTGCCAAAGCCCTAATTCGGTAACTTTTCCCATCGAAAAAAGCAAATCGAAATCTATTCTATCATTCGTTTCCGTCACATGTAACTTTTGATTTGTTGTTTTTTGTATTAGTCGAAGCCAATGCATAATTTTTTTTTATGAATTGGTTTCGGCTTCGACTGCCTACGTACTATGTGTTCAAAGTTATTAATTTATTTACCGTAATAAGTTTTTCATCTACAAAAAAAAAACTTTTTTTGTTGCTTATATTAATTGAATCTAGTTTAATTATATTTTTTAATTAGGTCAACGACGAGTACCGGAACTAACTTCTGTCTGAAGTCGAGATTTTGTTAGACAAAATCTCGGAATGGGGCCGACTAAATTTAGTCCAGTTCAACCATAAGAAGAAACAGGTTTGCGCATTTATCGCTAAAAAGAAACCCTTTGTCGTATCACTTCATTTTGAGATCACTCCCCTTGTTGCCTCAGCCAGTATCGGTATTCTTGGCGTCGACATATCGAGTGACGTTCAGTTTCGCGGTCACTTGGAAGGGAAGGCCAAATTGGCTTCCAAAAATCTTGGCGTGCTCAGTAAAGCGCGACAGTCCTTCATGCCGCATTCAACGAAGAGCGGCTCGAATCGTCGACGACCATGTTCTATCTGATCGGCTTGATCCACTGGCTTTGCGAAGAGATGTTGCATCCCTTTACATTTTTTATAGGTTCTACCATGGGGAGTGTTCCGAGGAATTGTTCGGATTAATTCCAGCCGCTGAATTTCACCATCGCACATTGCGGCACAGCGCAAAATTCCATTGTCACCACCTTGATGGTTGGCATTCCAGCACAGTGCGTTTTTCGCGCAATTTTCTGCCACGCACAAGCCCTTTATGGAATCTGCTGCCGCCAGCGGTTTTTCCGGACCGATACGACTTAGGGACCTTTAAGAAAAGAGCCTATTCCTTTTTCAAAGTCCGGCAACGCAGATGCTATTCCTCTGGTATTCTAGATGTTCATGGGCGGCGGTGATCACTTACCATATGGTGAGCCACTTGCTCGTTTGCCCCCTCTTCCATAAAAAAAGTTCAATAAATACTTAATTTATAGAAATACTTTAGTTTTTTGAAACAAACTTTTTTCAAAAAACGAAAGAAATAATTATTTGCCAATTAAAAAAAAGTTTTATCAAAAAAATGGCAATATAACTTTTCTATTAAGGACAAGCACTTAGCAAAGACTACGTGTAGTAAATTATCTGCCTCGCAGTCCACTGCAGGACATAGGCCCTTCTGAATTTGTGAGAATTTGCCTTAATCGCTATGTTTTTTAAGAATACTAACAACCTTTGAAACATTACTAATATTCCTGTTAACCACTCCAATTAAGCTTAAAAGCTTTTGCTAGGACGTGGCTCCCGACAATAGTCGCATGGTGGGATCGATGCTGCGACGTCAGGTTTCGCAGTCCGTACCCGAAACCATAAGGATATTGGCGCTTGGCAGGCGGTTTGGCGATGGCTGTATTAGATCCCTAGAATTATTTAGGAATGGATTATTTGATAGATAGATACGCACATTTTGTAAGTGTTTGTATTTTGAAAAAATAACAGGTGGGCTAAGATACAGTGTCAGAAACACAGCGGCTATCACAACACAACTAGACCCGTCATCCCCCAAAAATTACAGGTAGCAGTGGTACATTTATAGGCTGTTACTTTGTACTTATTTCCTACCTACCGACAGACTGACTAGAATTTTTGAATATATAGTAAGTACGCTGTTTGCACGGCGACATTTATAGCTTCGTCGGAAGAGACTCGCGAGCAGGAGGCCCGCGAGTAAGGACTGTCCAGAACGACATACATACATAAATAAATACAGTCACGCCCCTTTTCCATTGGAGTAGGCAGAAACCACATCTTTCCACTTTCTACGATCCTGATACAAATCTTTCGCTTCTTCTACTTTCACGAGCATTTTCATACCAGCTCGTCGGTTGCGGTTACTGTTGACGTGGCCTTTCCTTAAAACGTCTTCGATGTAATACGTTAGCCTACGTTGAACATTACCGGCTTGCCCATTCACACTCCTCAGAAAGATACTTAAATTTTATTTACTAACGTTGTTCTGCCCTTTCCCGTAGTGACGCGATAAGTTTGATATGAAATGAATTACATGAAAGTTTGGAACTTAAAGTAAACTACAATGTAATAAATGTTGATAAAGGATCCGTCACACGGAGTGACAAAGTAGATCACAGCGCCAAGTATTGGGTCCAGATTTTACAATGTTCTTTTTTGGCATAAAACCGACTTATATTGTGGATATGAGTTATTTTGCTCCAAAGATATAGGAATTTCTAAATAACTTTACTACTGTACATTCCATAATAGCGCTATGAAAGTTTTCTGATGCGAACTATATATACAACATCTAAATATTACTAGTAGAGGAGACGCCCTGCCCAGATCAGACCATCCGAACAGGCAGGTAGCTGCTATCCTTTTCATTGGCAATATCATCCGCCAAACTACCGAGCTTAACCTATCGGATCCTATCCTGGCCACAAAAAAAAAATATTGTATGAATGAATATGTTTGTTTATAAACTTAATCTGTCAAGTTGTTCAGAAGTTACATGACTACTAACAGACGCACCAACAGTACAATTTTTAGGATTAGAATAGTAGGATTTCGGTACGATTTTGTATTGTGGGTGCGTTTTACAGACATAAATTGCACATGCACATTCTCTTTTTTGCACAAATGTTGGCTCCAGCTGGGATACGAAACCAGGAGCAGCGGCGTCGAAATCAGTTACTGTAACCAATTAGGCCACGCGGCCGTCAAACTTCTCGTATATATAGATTTTGATATTGATAAACATGATTTGACGAGCTCGTCTTCTAGTGGTGGAAGTGTATCTGTGTAAAACGCACCCATGACTTACGGCGTCGGGAGCAGGGAGTTGCAGCTACCCTACACGTCAGCTCCTTCATCATCATCATCATATCAGCCTATCACTAGCTGAAAATAGACCTCCCCATAGATTGCCACAAATGTTGTAGCTCTCAGTTTGGAGGATTTTGCCATAGTTGCCATGCTTGACCTGATTATTCAGATGTTTCTGGAAGATGCTGCTGCGCATTTCCTGGTTTTCATTTTCCCTCTGTCGACTTTTACTACATTCACAGGACAAGATGAGGAGGTGATGATGATGAGGTGATGTTCGCGCGCGACCAGCGTTCGATACCCAGTGCCGGCGACACTCAAATTCTTAAGTGCTAATTTATATATATATATAGAAGAAAAACAAAAGCTGCATGTCTGAGAAATAATAAATATTTCGAGGACATGTCAAGTCCACCAACCCGCATTGGACTCTTCCTGGCTTCAAAATCCTCTCAGGAATGAGAGGCACACAGGCCGTGTATTTAAATGATGTTACTTAACTTTACTCTTAAGTGACCAGGATTTGATCCTCGCTGCTGGCATCACTGTGCTCGGCGAACGAATTATTCTTTCGTCAAAATATTACAACGATGGGTGTAGTCTGCCTGCCCGCATTGGAGCTTGGGTTATAAAACCGGCAAAAGTCCACCTCCTCATATCCCCTCAAAAATAAAATGAGATCTGTGTTGAATATTTGAGTATAAAATTCTGTAATATATTTGATAATTTCATTACACGAACTCAAATACTTCTGGTATAATGTGAATACAAAAGTTACGTATCTACAAAATTGCGTTGAAAATTATCGCAATTTTATACAAATATTGGTCTTCTACACAAATGTTGACACTAGATCAGCGATGTTGTCATATTGATTGCGATGTTAAATAATATACTTAATTGATTTTATGAAAGCATTAACAACTTCTTGGCTTAGTGGCCAAACTACTGACTGCTTCGCGGATTTCTGGGCGCCAGAGTCAACATTTGTGCAAAAACAAAAATTGTTGTTTTTCGGGGCTGGTAGTGCTATATATTGATCTTAGGTTTCTGACACTGCAATTTAGTCTAACATCGATCTTACAGTTAGAGCATATCTTCTGCCCAGTTGAGCGCACCTGTCTAGGAAGGTAACACCGAAAGGTCAGTAATTCTGCCGTAAAACAGTGGTGTGCTAACATTTCTGTGTTTCGGTCAAAAGGGCACTCAGAGCTAGTGTAATCATTTGGCATATGAGACTTAAGAAATGACGTCTCACGGTGAGGGGCGCGTTGACGCGTCAACGTTTTGCTCGTGTCGTTGTTTTCTCCAATAAAAAAGAAGTAAATTCTTTTGATTTATCCTATATTCTTTTTTAAAACCAACTCACGGCCCGCCGCTCTGTGGTGCCACACAGAAATATTCTGGGTGAGACAGCATTTGTTGTGGGCCGGCGTTTCACTTGCCGTTATATTCCTTATTTAACGACATTGTATTAAAAGCAGCAAGGTGTCACACTGTGAGAACAAAACAGTAAACTATAAAATCCCATGAAAAAAGGTGCCATGCTCAAAATGCAGTTAACAAGCGCATCATAAGTAATCACTAGCGAGTGAATGAAATAAATTGCACGTTCCCTTTAGCATTTTTCGCTGTAGAAAAAATCTGAATGAAAACATGTTTCGTTCGGCAAGTTCGCAATTTGTACGGTTTGTTCCGGCCGGACAGGGCCGGCGCGGCGCTGCGCAATCCGATGATTGATAACAATAAAATAATTTGCGTGAAAGTGCTTAGTTTATAAACCCGGCAGTTTTTAAATATAGAAGTCCACGACCTGTAATTAACATTCGCCGTGTGATCGCGGTGTGTGATAATCAATTGCCCTGTTTCGCGTATCATCATGTCTGTTGCAGTTTTCAACGAACGAAAATACCAAATCGCAGTGCAATATATTATTTTATTCGGCAAGGTTACAGTTATATTTACAAATTTATAAACATATATGTTTTCTTACACGTCAGTAAAAAGCTACCACATATAATCAGAAAACATTTTAACTATATGATATAAAAGTAATAAAAAACACAGACGGAAAAGGTTTTACTAGTAATTGACCACATCGCCAAATCTTTTGGCTCAGCGAAAATAAGAAATTTGAGTACCAATATGATGGGGCTGCTCCCCAAAGTGTCGGAGATATAAGCTTCCAAAAATCTTAACGCTCTCTTTTATTCATGGTGAATACAAGAAAGAGATATCAAAAATTTAAGAGCAGACAATTTAGTCAGAACAAAATTTTCCAAATATGTTTAGAAGTGACCTAGTAACGTGTTGATTAAAAATATGAAGAAATGCATCACATAAAATTAATAATTTGACAAGATTTAAATTCTTACCACCTCTTTATTGTCATCATCATCATTTCACCCTATCACTAGTCCACTACTGACCTTAGGCCTCCCCCATAGATTGCCACAAAATTTTTAGCTCTTATTTTGGGGGGATTTTGCTATATGCCACGCTTGGCAGGCGGGTTGGCAAGCGCAGTTTGATTTATTCAGATGTTCCAGGAAGATGCTGCGGCCCATCTCCTGGTTTTATTCTTCCTCTGTCGACTTTTACGACATCCACGGGATGAGACGGGATTCTCTTAAGCCGCCACCACACGACATATTCATTTTCGATAAAAGAAAGCAATAGCTTTACAAGAGATTTAATAAATTAAAAAAAAATTGTCACTTGATCACAAAGATAGTCTGAATTTGAATTATTGTAAATGAAAAAACATGACATACCTACCTTTTTCCATCATATGGAAACGGATGATAACTCAGTTCTTTATTTATTTTTGAAGACGACACACAATCTGCAATAGCACACGTGGTGTGTTCCATATTCAGTTAATAATAATATTTATTATATTTTATATAATAATAATGAATGTACTTAAAATGATAAATAAATGATTTATTAATATTGACTAAATGAGCGCGACGCGACAGCCCTACAATATAAGTCCCATACTGCTGAGGCCAGTATCGTTGCCTTTCTGTAAGTAATCTTTCGTATGTGCTATGGTTTAAACTAGCGTCGAATACCAAAGTATAAAATAATGGCATTTAAAAAAAGTTTGCACGGTATTTTGGCATGACTGGACATGTGTAAAACTTGTGTCTAAATTGATTGTTATTTGCGAAGTGTCTGTAAGAGTAAACTGTAAAAAAATGTGCGCATATAGTAAAAGCCTATTAACGTTTCTCTGCCATTCGGCAATTTATTGACCGATTTTCGAAGAATTAACTGACAGGCAGCAGCGTGGCACACTTTCTCCAGATCCATTAGCCGCTCAATAATTAATGAATTGACGTGCGATTTTTATGATAAAATTTCAACGTTTAGTCAAAATTCCCCATAACCTGCAGTAGGATGAGTTCTAGGGTGGTAAGCACGCTAGACTAAAGCAGAGTAGCGCAGGACTGTGAACTGTTAAAAATAATCTCCGTAAAATAAAGTATATTCTTCGATCAGGTATCATACTGAAACAAGACAGAAGCTGTTTAACGGTATATAGGTAATACTAAACAAAAACACACACATACTCGCACACCCAAACACATGCTCTCAAAACTCAAAATAAACCCACACACATACATCTTACACATTCTTTCTCTCATACTACTACAAGCTTATTACGGTAACCATAAATTCCATATATAGTATCAGAATATTATATATAGTACATATTCCAATTATGAATAAATCACTTATATTTGACAAAAAATAAATTTTATTAGCCTATATTATCACCTTGCGTAATAGATGCCTGCGGATAAGTACGCAACGAAAACATACAAAAGCTACACCTAAAAGTCCCGAAGTAATACAGGAGGTTAATGAATTTAAACGTATAATAGTCCTAGGGTTAGGATAAAGCGAAAGCATTAAAACAATGGCGAGTGTAACGCGCTGGTAACCGCCGCCAAATTTGCATTCCTCATTGCGAAAGGACATAAAAATGCTCTCATTAACCTGGGGTGGCCAAAAACAACCACCCTTTGGACTGTCCGCTTTGCGACCGCATGATAAACGTTCGCTTTAATATAGTGCGGAGTTTTTTATAGTTCTATATTGCATTTTTACTGTTTGTTAAAAATAATTCCGAGCTTGTATTTTACAAGTCTTCTGTTTAAAACAGCTAAACTATTTATGTGCAATATTATGGATAATAAATGGAATGCAAGCCGCATAATGTTTTTTTTTTTAAGAAAAATAAGTATGCAGCAAAATAAGATAATGATGCTTAACAATACTTTGCTTAACTTATTCGGTGAGTTACTAATATATTAATTCGATTTTAAAAACATAGGACAGACCACAAATTTAGATATAATGGCTGCTGCCTCAAGGATTTTGTTGGAATATACTAACAAATCAGCCCACAAACGTTTGGAATATCATATTTTAACAATAATAGATTTTGTGCTGTCTCATATAAATGATAATGGTTGTATCGATACGTTTTAATCTATTTTTTTCTATCTGAATTAGATAATAATTACGTATTTATTCAATGTATATGCGTAGTTATAAGTACTAAGGTATACGTATGTATGTATGTGTATGTATGTGTGTGAATATATGTCTATGAATGTATTTACGTATTGGTATGTTTTAGAATATATTTTTGATCATTTCTAGTAATAAACTATTTTCTATTAAATGTTTGCTGCACCGCCTCTCATATGTACGAGTATATCTCTGCTTAGCCTAATGGTTGACTGGGAGAGAATGCATTTAGGTATTATGTCCACCATGTGTACCACACTGTGCATAAAAGTTTAAATAGATAATATTAAAATTGCCTGTCACGGCACTAACAATTTCAGTACGTTTATGGTTTCGCAATTACGTATTTAAAAACCCGTTTACGTTCTTAATTTCCGCGCGCTTATGTTTATTAGAAGAATACGAGTAATTTAAAAAATTCCGTTGTAGTTATAACAGAACTTTTTTCTTTAATTAATGATGAACAGAGCTAGAATTCTTAGCTTTTCAAAAATATTAATATTCTTCGCGAAACTGGCATTTTTTAAAGTACATTAAAAAAATTTTGCACTGTTATCCTGCGAACGTAAAACAAAACTACGCCTCACGAAGATGGGACTATATGCAGTAATCGGGTATTCCAGCCTGTTTTCATTACCACTGCTTAACATACCGGGTTGGGCCACACCGCGGCGTGTAGGCATCGGGAATTCCTCGAGCGGCACGTGTCGACTTTTTATTGCGCCTTGTTTATTGTTCCCCGAGAGTTCCCGTAACACTTGTAATTGAATATTATTCTACAGTTTCCAGAATAAACAGAGCGCACAAAAAATATCCCTTTTCATCTCGCTGACACCAAATATCTTCCTTTTAGTTTGACACTCATAAATTGTTTTTGACGTCGACTTTACAAATTGAAGAAGATTTTTATATGCAAGATGCAGAAGTCAGTTGAATTTTATTAAAGTAAATGTTGTTTTTTAATATATTTTTTTTTAGAAAGCCTTAACGCGTAAATACGATAAAAAAATTCTCTTCTTGCAGTTTTTGTAAACTCGTTTTTTAGAAATTCTTATTGCCTCTTAGCAGTCACACTTGGGCACCTCTTGAGTTGGTGAAATTTAAAGTAACCGCCACGTTTGGCGATCACAAAACCAGACACCAGCCAACATAGGTCGTGTGCAGCCCGTCGGCCGTCTGGGTATTTTAGATCTGGCAAATATGAGATTGTTATTATACCACCAGTCGAAGGACTTTTTTATAGACGAAAGTAATGAGACGTGCAAAACGTTGACACCATCAGGTCATCAGGTCGCAACGTTTGCCCATAACAAATGCTGTGTCACCCAGACCATTTCTGGGTGTCACCACACTGCTCCCGTCCCTCTGAGACATCAGTTCTTAAGTCTCTTATTACGCCAATATACGCCCAGAAATTACACTAGATCTCAGTGCCACAGTTTGCACACTACTGCTTCACGGCAGAATAACTGGCCTGGGGTGGAACCTACCTAGATGGATTCCTGCACAGGGATCCCACCACTAGTAAACGGTCACGTGATATTTGGCTGGTCACTGGCATTTTCTTTGTCGACTTACGGGGTTAAATCCCGTATAAAAGTATCCCGGATAAAAGTTTTTCCATGGTAGGTATAAGAAAATTATCCCACATTTTTGTTAGTTTCTGTAATTTTTCAAATTAAATATAGATTATTTCAGCACACACGCTTAAATATATATATTTAAAGCGATTGTATTCGTAAGGCTTCAAAGATAAAATTCAGTCGGCAGAGGAGGCATTGTTCCATTAACACAATTTTATACCCGCCATATTAAAATAATAAAAACTTATGCCTCTCTTAATTAAATAATTTAGCGGCGGGCTGAGCGGAGATATGTAAATTGTTTTAGGGGATAGATCAAACAACCCTTTTTTATGACTTTAATATGCGGTCGGCGGGGCGGGGGTGAGTGCGAGGCGCGGGAGCCGCGGGGCGGGGGTAAGTTATGAAATATTTAATAACGGCGCACACGATTCCATTTGAATTACTTTCGAGGAAATGACGATGTTGTAAGTTGGTGACACACTAATGTTAGTCTAAGGAAATGGCTTGGATTCCATCACATTTTCATCCAAAATCAAGTCAGACGTATTACAATTACTATTATAACTAGAAAACAATCACTTCATAATGTTTGAAGCATAGCTTCTTAACCGCACTTCGAAGCTCCGAAACGGAGTGGGATTTAATGAAACGTCACAAGCGGAAGTACGAACGGAAGTTCTGGCTGGTTTTATGGCTGGGCTGCCTGTAGTGTTGCCCATGTGAGCGAGTGAGACAGAGTATTGGGAAATTTTCTTAAACTTTGTTGCAATAATGATATTACTGTAGTTTACTTTTTAATTACATACAATTTTTAACGTAGTGCCGTGGTAGCTCAGGGGCTAGACGCTCGCTTTAAATTTCATAGTACGCGAGTGACCTGGGTTCGATTCCCGGTGCCGGCACCACTAAAATTGTTAATTGCAATTTTAAGTGCTGACTTACTACGTGCTCGGCGGTGAAGGAAAACATCGTGAGGAAACCTGTATGTCTGAGAAATAAAAAATATTTCGAAGACATGTGAAGTCCGCCAACCCGCATTGGAGCAGCGTGGCGGATTCTTTCTAGCTCCTAAACCCTCTCAGAAATGAGAAGAGGCCTGTGCTCAGTAGTGGGACATTTATAGGCTGAAAAGTAAAGACTTTACTTTTTGTTAACGTACCATTAAGTTATGATTAATTTTTATTATTTTAAATAAAAATATTGAAAAGTTTAATGCTCTGGGTTATTTCCGCTGTCAGCAATGTTATATCGTTTTTCCTGATAGTCTTTTTCAAAAAAATTAGAAAAATAGGTTCACCTCTGTCGAGTGTTCATCTGACGTGGTTTTCTTCAAACTTGTTTGTGGCTTTTGTTTACAACATTTTTTTGTTTTGTTATTTGAATTAAAACTTAAGACTTTTTTGTTAAAGTATACATTCATTTCTATACAATGCAAATGATGGTACTCTAAATAATAATAATAATGGCGTTTTCTTTTTTTTTTTAATTTTATAAATACTGTTGTTAATATGCAATAAATATAATATATGATTTTGAAGTCAAACAAATGAAAATTACCATTAAAAACAGAAAAAAGTAATAAAATCACCCTATTTAACTGTGCGCGATCTCTTTTATAAGCGCGCGTTCCCATTGTGCAACCGGTCTTACGCGAGTCGCTTCACTGTCTCAAATACCGAGGGAGTATTTTAATTAATGTTTCCTGACAAATTGCAAAAAAAGCCGGGTAATGACGTCACATCGTCCGTATGTGTGGCGTACGTTGGTGGGCTGATAACGAGGCTTATTAAGGCAATGCCATCAAATTGCGTAGGTCTTTAAAACCGATGACGGTGAGAGTACGAAGGCTTGTAAGAAAGGGTTTTTGCTAGATGATGTCGTTGGTAATAATAACGTGTTTAATGACCTAATTTATAACGGCGCAGCAAAATGCTGCCTCTTAGACCATAGTTAAATGTTAAATTAAATGCCTCGCACTATAGATCATTAGGGCTATGTATTATGCCCGGCATTTTTTTCAGAAGGGTTTTTCGCTACCTGGTAGAAGCTAGGGGATTTTCCGGGCATTTTTTATAGAAGAAAGTGACGTGATAAGCAAATCTTTTAAAAGATAACTTATGCAACGTCTGCACATTATAAATGCGGACATACCGAGATCATTTCTGTGTGGACTACTCTCGCTTGTCACCTTGAGATATCATATGGCCAATAATAACACTAGCTATCAGCGCTCTTCAGACGGAAGTAATGTTTGCACACTACTGCTTGACGGCAGAATAACTGGCACTGCGGTGGTACCTGCCTAGATGAAATGAAATGAAATGAAAATTCTTTATTTTTCAACGTAAGAAGTATAAATTTCGTTTGTCAAACGTCATATTTTACAATCTACCGCCGTTATATATAATATATAATAAGGTTCCTCTGACAGGGAAGAAACAGGCGAAAGAAACTCCGCAGGCATCTACGGAGTAGATCTCATTTTTTATCTCAGTCAAAAAAACATTATAATTAAATTTACAAAGAATAGTCTCAAGGAAAACCAAAGCACGCTCCGTATTCAAATCTTAGACAAGATTAATTTACTCAATATATAAGTAAAATGTAAACTCGAGCAGACTAGCCTCCGCCAACAGCACCTGTTCACAAGTACGACGCATGTGGCCTCCATTGCCCTCTTCAACCATTGCAAAGGGAAGTGAACGACCCGCCACACGACGCCGCACTTGTAGTGTTCCAAAAGACAATTAACATTTTACAATTACTAATCCTAAAAATACATTTTACGTAGCTGCCCACAAAATAACAATCACATTGTGTTAATACACATTACTTGAATGTCTCCTAGATATAATAATAGTATAGAAAATCATTCAAATTACAATAAGCTTTGGAGCACAGACTTTTTAAATATAAGTTTTAAATTTAGTCTCTGTTAGATTTACTATATCTTCTGGTAAGTAAGTATCCGATGAAGCTGTAAAAGCCGAGAATGCTAACAGCAATTACAACACCGAAAATATACTATATCTTCTGGAATTTTAATATAAATACGTGTTCATAAAATAATTTTTTACTTTATTCAGTCAAAATTTTGGATTATCAAGTTTATTATTATTTCTTAATTTTAAATTATGATTGTCACTATTTTTGGGAAATAGTGATTTAAATTTACGTACATGCATAACGTTTTCATAAATATATTGGCACGTAAAAGTTAAAATATTAATTTCTTTAATCAGTTCCGTTATTTTCCGAATCACATATTATAGATTGCGCGGATCGCTCACTTCTACATAGTAAAGATTGTATTCACGTCAGCCGCAGTCCCCATAATAAAATACCATAAGACATGTAAATGTGAAAATAGCTAAAGTAAACTAATCTTTGCAGTAGCTATATCCGTAATATGTTGGATCTTTCTCACAGCATATGCAGCCGAACTAAGTTTATTAGCTAAGGTATCTATATGTGGACCCCACTGAAGTTTACAATCTAATGTGCTCCTCTGCATGGATTCTATCACCAGTAGTCTTCCTTAATCAACGCTTACGACATCTACGGCATGAGACGAGGTGGTTGATTTTCTTACGCCGTTACCACGCTGATCATTGCATTAATTTCAATATCAGTTTTATCTTGTTTTTGTAATATTAATTATAGATGTAATGCACAGACGTTGTGCTTTTAAGTATGACAAAATGTCTTCAGATTTTATTTCATTAAAGAGTCACAGAAAAGGCACATATTTTTTAAAAACAATTTCATGAATTCTCTTAATAACTCTGTCGATCAGTTTAAGCTGTTCGACAGTTTTGCTAATTGGCCATTTACTATGTCTTTTATTCATAACTGATCCGCGTGGTAGATTGCATCGGGCCGGTTTCCGCAACTCCACGTCACTGCGTGTATATTGCTTATGGCAGATACGTCTTACAAAACCTATATGATTATAACATATCTGTCCGCATTTTTTTTCTGTCGTTGGAAATAATAGTTCTCCATTATAGAATTCTGACTATTAATACATATTAAGCTTTTTTATTTTATCCATACTAATATTATAAATGCGAAAGTAACTCTCTCTGTCCCTCTGTTACTTTCTTACCTTTTCACGGCTCAACCGCTGAACGGATCGTGACGAAATTTAGCACAGAGATAGCTTCCATCCTGGAGACGGACATAGGATACTTTTTATCCAGAAAAATCAAATACTGGACTTTTTTTTGGATTTAAGCAAACCTATATTCACGCGGACGAAGTCGCGGAAATCAGCTAGTTATTACATAAAAGCTTGTCCTCATGCAATACTTGCTTGATATTTTAAAGCTTGGTAACCAGCTGTTTCTTTGCATAGGTCCTTGTGCTCTCTACAACAAAGATTTTACCGTGGTAGCTAACAACCCCGGATAGTAGTGTGATTTAAACCGATTTGATATACCACAACTACTTGCAAAACAACACCGATTCTTGACAACGTTGATTCGCCAGGCTATTGTAATTAAAAACATCCTAATTTCAATAGAGAAGATGGTTGGGTACCATCATCGGCTTGGGATTTTATAATTAATAAAATTTAATCAAAAATCAAGCATACCACTGCTATACTTCATGATACTGTAAGTTTGTTTTGTTTGCGTTTTCGATAAAATCTGCATGTTTTAGTTTTGTTAACTGAATAGTTTTTGTTTACAAAACAAAGCAATGCCTTACACTAGGATTTTTCTTACGCCGTGAGTGCATTCTACAAACATAAATTGTTTTTTTTTATTTGATAAAGTGACGAGACGAGCAGAACGTTCACCTGATGGTAAGTGCAACGTCTGTCCATAACAGATGCTCTGTTAATATTTCTGCTAATATTTCTGTGTAGCACCACACAGTGCCCGACATCAGTTCTTAAGTCTCATTTATGCCCAGTGATTACGCTAGCTCTCCGTGCCATTCAGACGGAAACACAGTAATGTTTGCACACTACTGCTTTACGGTAGAATAACTGGCCCGGGGGTACCTACCTAGACGGATTCGTGCATAGGAATCCTACCACCAGTAAAAAATGGAAAATGAAATGAAAATTGTACATGCACAACACAATCAGACCCGAAAACTTTTATTTTTGAACAAATGTTGGCTCCGGCTTGGATTCGAACCCAGGACCCGCGTAATCTGACCACTGGACCATGCGGTCGTCAATTCCCAAAGTGATTGCAAAGCTATTCTTATTGACGATTTAAATCTCGGCCGATTACCTATGATCTATACCATACGAGATAATGACGAATGAGGTGAATTTTTTCGCATGAGAAGTGAGAACGGCGCGATTCTCACGGGTCGGGTGTATCATAATGATCACAATCTATCGTTAGCTCGTTGACTCATTCCTTGTTCGATATGTCTTAGGCAGGAGCGACATCGATGAAGCCAAAATTTGTGAAAAATCGCAAATTTTTGGTTTCCCGCTCTAGTTGTGTCGTGATCGTCACCGTGCCTATCACAGTGTCATAGACATCCTAGCCTACGTCCGATTTTATCGATTGAGTGTTACATCCAACGCGGTGAGGTAAGGACTGGCCAGTTTGACCTTTGTTGGCGTGAACTTGTGGCACTATTATTATATTTATTATATTTCTCGTGCGCAGTTTATTACTTCCGACATTATTCGGAAGTTGTCGCCGTAAAGTCCGTCTCACGAAAGAAGTCCCACGGCAATAAGCGGAAGTAATTTTGACTGCCTGCCATGTTGTTGTTGTCTGGTGGTGTTTAAATGATATTAAGATTTTTATTAATTTATTGTAGTTAAAGTGTTGTTAAAATTTCTAAAGTTGTAAAAAGTGCTGGACGAGAAATTATACTGAAGGTGAAGGAGTTTGTTCGATGTCAATAAAATTATCTGTTTTAATGTACTCGTTAATTTTAATGAATAACTGAAACAATAAAATCGGATTCATACTACAATAATTTGCGTATTTAATATTTGGGGAGTCTAAACAATAGAGGTTAGCAACATTCCGTCGCATGACTGTGGCGCCGCGTCTGCGAGTTTTATTTCGTGAGACGGACTTTAGAATTGCTAATCCGCCAGGAGGAAATCATCGGAAGCCCTATTTTATAGTTAAATAGCTGAAACTACTACTAGGACTAGGACTAGGACTAGGCTACGTCCGCGTGGATTTATGTTTTTAAAAACAACGTGGGAACTCTTTCATTTTCCGGCATACAAGGTATTCTATGTCCGTTTCCAGGATGCAAGGTATCTCTGTACCGGGGACAGAGAGAGTTACTTTGATTTGGTGTAAATTTATTGGTATGATTGATACTTTGTGGTATAAATGGACGATTTAGCGACAAGATCGTTTGTGTTCTCTTTCCTGTTTACGATGTAACGATTATCCGATAAAACCGGAGAATGGACCGTATGCAGTTTTAAAATGAAACTTCTTTGGGCGCAATTGAAGTAACATTTCAAGGTCGCATTTGAGTTCAGCGTTTTCGTGCAACTTTTTTGTTATTCTTATTTTTTTTAAGTTCTAATTAGAATCTTTATTTATTTGTATTATGTTTAAATAGTTGCCGGTCGTCTCGTTTGGTGCAGTGACCGATTGGCTCCTAAGCTGTGGGTCGCGGGTTGGCTCGTTGTTGTTTCAGGTTTGGGTTTTTGTGAACATGCGATTAATATCTGTAAATACCACCCACGGTACTATATTGTCATCATCATGGCTACACAAGTCCACTTCTGAACCTAATGCTGGTGGTAGGATTCGTATGCAGGAATCCGTCTAGGTAGGTACCACCCCAGGGCCAGTTATTCTGCCGTGAAGAAGTAGTGTGTAAACATTACTGTGTTTCGGAGTGAAGGGCACTGAGAGCTAGCGTAATCACTGGGTATATGAGACTTAAGAACTTGATGTCTCAGGGTGACGGGCGCAATCTGGTTTCACATAGAAATGTTCTGAGTGACATAGCATTTGTTATGGGCAGACGTTGCACTTACCATCAGGTGAACGTTTTGCTCGTTCCGTCAATTTACCAAAAAAAAACTTCTTTGGGCGCAATTGGGATAAAATTTTAAGGTCGAATTTGAGTGCGACGTTTAAATAGTTGCCGGTCGTCTCGTTTGGTGCAGTGACCGCTTTGCTCCTAAACTGTGGGTCGCGGGTTCGTATCTCGAAACGGAAATATTTGTATGGCTCGTTGTTGTTTCAGGTTTGGGTTTTTGTGAACATGCGATTAAAATCTGTAAATACCACCACCCACGGTACAGGGAAATCTCCTGTGGATAAACGTATAAAAAAATATATTGCCGTTATCATCATAATACACAAGTCCACTTCTGAACCTAAGCCTTCGGGTAGGTTGCCACAAAAGACGGTTCCATTACACCTCCATCCATCGACATGCAAGTCGTCACTTGGTCTAGAAAAAATGATCCCGCATTGCGCTTGTTATCGGTGTAGCGAATATAGATAACAAAAATAATTAGTTTACAATTTTAAGTGTATTTGAAACGTAATTTAATAACAATTCCTTAGATTTTTTGAATTGACTTTTTTATATCGGTTGGCGCAGTGGCTAAGCCCTTGGCTTCTGCTCCGCGGGTCGCGGGTTCGATTCCCGCACGGGACAAATATTTGTATGGCCTACATATAGTTGTTCCGGGTCTGGGTGTTAGTGCATGTGGAATTTATGTCTGTAAAACGCACCCACGACACAGGAGAAATCCTAATGTACTGACTTCGTTTTGATTAAAAAAAAAAAAGTTATAAAGTATGGGTGACAAGCGAACACACAGTCCACATGATGGCACGAGCGATGGTAAGACCATAAACACGTACATCGAACCTGAGTGATAAGTCAGGATCTATATCCTATCTATGTACTTCTTAAAGTCGTGGTAGCCGACGGGCAGGGCGCTCGCCTTAAATTTCATAGTACGCGAGTTACGTGGTTTCATTCCCCGGTGCCGGCCTCTAAAATTGTTGTTTTAAGTGTTGATTTACCACGTGCTCAGCGATGTAGGAATACATCGTGATCCTGCAGGTCAGAGAAATAAAAACAAAATCGAGGATATGTGAAGTCCGTCAATCCGTATTGGAGTGGCGGCCTCTTCCCAATTAAATTCCAAATTCCAAAAAATTACTGTTTCGGTCTGAAAGTAACTGCTAGCTAGTGTAACTACTGGGAGTTAAGAACTCTTTTCTCTAGGTGACGAGCGCGGAACAACATAGAAAGTTCCAGGGTGCATTTGTTATGGGAAGATTTGCTTGTCGTCGTCGTCGTCATTTCAGCCTATCACTAGTCCACTGCTGGGCCTCCCTCATAGATTGCCAGAAAAGTTAGTAGCTCTCGTTTTGAGGGATTTTGCCGTAGTTGCCACGCATGGCAGGCGGGTTGGCAACCTCAGTTTATTAACCTTAATTTATTCAGATGTTCCAGGAAGATGCTGCTGCCCATCTCCTGGCTTACATTTTCCCTCTGTCGACTTTTACGGCAACCAAGGTGAGATGGGGTGCCCATTTATGATCTTTAGCGGGGTTTATTTTAAAAAACGATGCCCCACGGTATGATTTCTCCTGTATCGTGGGTGCGTTTTACAGACATACATTTCACATGCATAACACACCCAGACCCGAAAACCATCAATTTGTATTTTGCACAAATGTTGGCTCCGGCTGGAATTCGAACCCAGGACCCGCAGCGCAGAAGTCAGGTACTCTGACCACTAGGCCAAGCGGTTGTCAAACGTACGGACCGCGTAACAATGTATTAAAAGCAGTGCTTTCGAATTTTGTGGTGTTTTTTGTTTTCATTATAGTATTGGGTTAGCGTGACCTTTGTGTAGAGGTAACGTTAACCCAAACAGGTTTTTTATTTAAGAGTATGAAGTTAAAGTCATGTGTATACTACTGCCGGTGTGTTGTATCGCTGTCACTACTGACGTGGTTCCTACATACATACATATAGTCACGCCATTCTCCCACAAAACGAACGAGACGTGATGGGTGGCGAACCACGCCACCGCCATTTTGGTACGAGTCAAAAAATTCTTAATCCCTATTGCGTCCCCACGAACAGTAAATTATTCTGCACGAATAAAGGCTGTCCGTACAATACCCTAGTTTCCTCTTACGACACCTCGGCGCTATTCTGCTCTGCCGGACACCTACAGGCGTCTTCTAGTTTCTTGAAAAACATACAGTAATGACGCAACATTTTAGTGTGCATTCTTTATTTATACAGATGTCAAAGACTTTGTAAAAGAGAATGCGAAATCATTTCTTTCGATGCAAACACTACGAAGGTATTTTTACCACGCACGCCCACGTCGCTGGGCGTGTTCCGAGGCACGCTCGTGAAAACCATTCGCAGATAAATCGATAGCTAATTCGAAATGGCTCATTGTTGTCTGCATCAATACAAAGGATCACAACTTTCACAGATATTACTCTAGCACAATGTTCAAAATACTGAGACACAAACTCAGATGAAAAATGTTTCCAAAATAGATTTTACGTTGTTACACAGTGTAATACAAATGGTGCTTTCAGTTTTAAACCGATACACACAATAGGTCTTCTGTATGTTCCGTTAAATTAGATGGGCAGGGAACAAAATCAAAGTATTATTGGAATCACGGAATGAATATTACCAAGAACATTTTTTATGCAACTTCATTTCTACGTCGGTGGCGATTTACGGAACAAAAACGAGTTGCCCTGTAGCACCTGTGTATAACTGCTAAATATAATGTCAAGAGTTTTGTTGAAATATAAAGCAATCTCAAAATATTTTGTCACGTCTTTGCTTTTTCCTACATAATAGATCATCGTCATCATCATTTCAGCTCATCACAACTCCACTGCTGAGCGTAAACCTCCCTATAGCGACTAAACCAGTGACTTCTGCTTCAGCGCTGTGCTCGTTGATTCTCTGTGAGATGAAATCTGTAACGATGACATCCGCAGCAGAACTAGAGTAACCGACATAGCCCAATGGATCATCAAGCTGAAGTGGCCATAGACCGACCATATATAAAAAATGTTCACGAGTAAATACATAATAAATATTACTATTAAACCTGATCTCTTCGTACGCCGTACTTTTTGTAAGTGGTGAAACTACTTTTTTATTAATTAGTTCGTTCATGTACTAATATTCTTACTGCGATGCTGTTTTGTCTACCTAACCTTATTTAGCTACGAAGTGTAGTTATTTTTAATTAAGATAAATAAGACTTCTAAGAATTTTAATTTTTACGACACTTTCGCTAACCGATGTCTAAAAGTAATTTAAAAACAATAATGTAGATACGAAATAACTGTGAGAATATAAAATTGCAGGCTAGCGCAAACATAAGGGCGTGGACATATTCCGGAGAGCGGGCACGCGTGGGCAACAAACATGGCGGACGTAACAACTTAATAAGCGGTTGTGCGTGATTTACGCGCGCCCGCGGCGCCGGCGCACTCGCCCGCGCCGCCATATTTATACTAATTTATGACAGATAAACATCGATTTTAGTTAGTAATACCGTGTTAAAAACAACATAATGTTATCCCGTCATCATGTCTCTCGTGAAATATTTATTAATTAAAGTTAATTTTAATTCGAGAAATATTAATGTTAAAACCACATTAACACTTATAAATGAGAGTTAGAAAGTCTTAAAAACCTGTTTCACTAGTGAAACGATTATAAATATGGACGCGTGCTAATTGCAGCGTGCACAATAAATCTCATGCAATATATAGATCGTAAATATACATCAAATATAAATCACTTCATAGCGTCATAGGCCGTAGACCCCACTCGAAGCGGCACTCGGGCCGAGTTATGGTCGTTGGAATGGTCGGACCGATCGTAACAATCGGCGTGAATCGGAAATAACCGGAAAATTTCCTCAACTTGTCTAATGGTTTATTGTTGTTTATATTAATGTTGTTATAGCATCGTGTTGTCGTATTAAGTTTAAGCGCTATTTCATGATGAAGTGTAATCTTATTGAGACGGAATGTTCATGTATTGTCAAAAGTACCTTACATTTTAAACGGAAATATGTTGTGGACACATCCAATTGCTGTATATAATTTCTAGCTGCGCTATATGCTATATACTTTTCCATTCCATTTCATTTCATTTAAACACAACATACTTTTAAATGAAAATGAAACTAATTTTACGGATTTTATCGCGTTTAATTTTTACTATTTACAACCCGACGTTTCGAGTGCTTTACAGCACCCATGGTCACGGGGGGACATACTTACATACTGTTATGCATTTTTCCCATATAAGGGTAGGCAGAGGCCACTTTCATAGCCCACTTTTCGCCCTCGCAGAGAGAAGTGACGTGACAGGTGGCGAACCACGTCGCCACCATTTTGGTACGAGTCAATAATTTCTTACTCCACATGGCGTTCCCACGAGCAATAAAGTGATAGCATTGCTTATTATGGTGTTTTTTGCACGAATAAAGGCTATCCGTACAATACCTTAGTCGCCTCTTACGCAAGAGGTAGATGCTATTCTAGTCTGCCGGACACCTATCGACATAACATGAACATTTACATGTCAATGTAGTTCTAGTAAAGAATACCAATACCTTAATTCAATTTGATTTTATTATTAAATTCATTAATATGATAAACTATGGAATACAATTTCAAATCGTCGCTGGCGGAGGAGCACGAAAGAGCTTGATGTTGGTAAAGATCGAGGACTCTTTATCGTGACAATGGGCCCTCGCCCCGCTAACGAGGTGATTCTGCAAGACTAGCCCGCCGGGTCATTAACGGTCACTCGAATCTCCTTATAACGACTTGCGGACACGTGAATTACTTGAGATATAAAAAATCGACAGCTGTACTCTACGACGCGACGTCCTAACACCGCTAAGAATGCGGTGAAAATAAAATATGTAAAATAAAATTTTACGTATTTTATTTTAAAAAAATCTAAGCATTTCATTAATGAATTTTAAATAAAGCAAAAGAAATTAAACTTCCATGATACTGTTAGAATCTAAACGATTATAAAAGATGCTTTGCTTCATTTGCCTGTAGCTTTATGCCGTCGAAGATCAGGTAGGAGGACATCGTCAGTATGATACCCGATCCGACCCCAAGGCGACAACTTACGAATGCTAACATTATAGTTATCACAAGTGTACGCGTGAGACGCTTATGCGATAAGATCAGAAGTAGGTTAGAATACAGTGTTAGAGACACTGTGACAATCACAAGAACCATTTGTATTTTTGCACAAATGTTGGGTCCGACTGGAATTCAAACCCAGGACCTGCGGCGTAGAAGTCAGACCATTATGCCACGCGGTCGTTATACACATGTTATACATTTACAGCCTCGTAGAAAACATATTACGTTTAGGTAATATGTTTTCTAAGTTATAGTGTAGAATTCTAGTAGAAGTCGATACTGATTTTACTTAATGTGATGAAACTCGCTTCTCCGACACTGAAATAGAACCTTCGATCGTATTACTTAAGCTGACTATTACATGAGGTAAAATAAATTCTAACAATTTCCACCTTCTTAACCTGTTGTAGTCCACTGATGAACATTATACTACGTTTCACGTCTTACATTAGTATGACCAACAAAACTATTCCAGATGTGAAAGAAATAGCTAATAACTATGAGACTAGCAAAACGTTTACCTGATGGTAAGTGCAGCGTCTGTCCATAACAAATGCAGTGTCACCCAGAAAATTTCTGTGTCGCAACACTGCGCTCGGCACCCTGAGACATCGGTTCTTATGTCTCGTATGTCCAGTAATTACAGTGTCAGTGTAGTTGTCAGTGCCATTCAGACCGAAATGCAGAAATGCTTGCACTACTGCTTTACGGTAAAATAACTGGCCCTGCGGCCTTGTTATTCTGACTCGTTAATAATAAGTGACCGTGTAGAGGCGGCTTAAGAGAATCTACCACCCAATCTCATCCCGTGGGTGTCGACAGAGGGAAAATTTAAACCAGGATATGGTCACCAGCATCTTCCTGTAACATCTGAATAAATAAACTGCGGTTGCCAACGCGGCATCTACGGCAAAACTCCCCAAAATGAGAGCTACAAACTTGTGGCAATCTATGGGAGGCCTATGTTCAGCAGTGGACTAGTGTTAGGCTGTAATGATGATGATGATTGAGTTGAAGGACGAGGCTGGAGACCCTGTTGGCAATCACGCGTTCCATTTTACTCCCCAGTTGACAGCCTTATATATCTAGACTAGACTCTTCACTGAAGGTCGATTTTGATGTCTATCAGCGACAGCAAACGTTTACTGTCAAATGGACGCGTGCTTATTTGTAACTCTTACTAATATGAAAATAATGCAGCATCAAAAAAAATCTTTTTTTCTACTAAATCATTCGAGAATCCACGGAAATCTTATTCAAAAGGAATTTTACGTAGACAAAATAAGTCCGATAGTCAATCAACGATACTCCTTTCCAATATATATCATAGATGGCGGAATATGACCAAGTTTTCAATATAGGTTGTGCTACTATATCATAGATGGCGTTCTGTGGAATACTATCAAAAAATGTTTATAACTTCGCAACCGATGATACAAACATGACGAAACATATTCTTTGTTGATCCCAGAGTTATTATCCAATCTTATATATATATATATATATATATATAAAAAAATCGGGTTAGCTGCACCATTTATAACTCAGAACGGCAGGATCAATTTTTATGATTTGTCTCCGCCTTGAATAGCAGAATAACTATTAAAACATCGAAAAATCTATTTACTTTGAAGAAAATTAATTTTCTCATACATTTTCGCATCGCGCCATCTGTGATACATGACAGAAACAAAACTTATATTATTTTATAGGCATGACAGTTCTGTGAGAATAAATATTTCTTTCTTTCTGTCTTCTTTCATTGCGATGAATGGAAATGAAATGTATTACATCAATTTCAATTTATAATTTATAGTTTTGTTTAAAATAATTTTTATTCAGTTCAATTAAAAAAAAAACAATTTGTCTATTTTCTATTACAGAGCTTCGATTTGAAAATCATAAATAAGATCGTAACAATACACCGAGAGCGACAAAAATCCGCGCCGTTCACAAACAGTGGGTCGGTACGCGGCGCTCCGCGGAGTGAGATACATCCCATCATTCAGTTTGTGCGACCGCCTTGAAGCCTCCCTCGCTCAACAGGCTTATTCCACTTTGATTCCGCTCTCCGCACGTTTGAAGATAAATACTGTTGCCTGACGAGCGAAGAGAATCATAAAGTATCGATAGGAGATTTAAAAATGTATTTTCAAAAATAATCTTCTGCTGACGGATGCGTTTTACCCACGGTTAGAGTACGGAAACTTGATTTGTCATATGAATAACGCCATAAGCCATAGTTGCATATTTAAAATCAGCTTCAACATCAGAATCTTTTCATGTATTTTTAAACGCCTAATGTTTTAGGGTAGATACGTACTGTGAAACATGACGTCGCAGTATCGAGCCTGCCATTCCACTATTGTCGTAAACCAGATTAGTAAAAAAAACATGTCAGTCCGTATAAGTTCACTGCTGAATACTGCTCGGCATATAAAGTGGGCTAATGAGAATGGGCAAGCCGGTAAAGTTCGACACATGAGAACATATTAGGATCAGATCAAAGTCGTGTCGACACGTGAAAAGTACACGCAGCCGACGAGCTTGTAACAAAATGGTAATGAAAGTGGCGAAAGAAGTGGAAATATGTAATGAACACTGCTTGACAGCATAACAATTTAGTAATTAACAGGTTTGAAGCGTACTAAAACTAGTGTAATTAGGGATTCGAGGCTTAAGAACCAATGTTTCATAGTTTCAGCCCATCAAAAGTCCACTGCTGAACATAGGACTCCTCCTATATATACAAAATATAGCTTTATATTGATAGCTACAAAAGTTTGTAGCTCTCATTTTGGAGGGATTTTGCCATAGTTGCCACGCCAGGCTGGCGGGTTGGCAACCGCAGTTTATTTATTCAGGTGTGTTCCAAGAAGATGCAGCTGCCCATCTTCTGGTTTCTCTGTCGACTTTTACGACACCCACGAGATGAGATGAGGTGGTAGATTCTCTTAGGCCTTGTTTGGGTCTTAGGTTCTTAGTCTATGGTGGATTTATTGTGGTGACACCTCAACTTTTTGGACAGGTAGTTGGTAGGACCCCGTCTAGGTAGGTATCATCCCCGGCCAGTTCTTCTGCCATGAAGCTGTAGTGTGCAAATATTATTGTGTTTCGGTCTGAAGAGCACTGAGAGCTAGTGTAATTACTAGGCATATGATACTTAAGAGCTGATGTCTCTGGGTGACAGGCGCAGTGTGCTAAACGGAAATGTTTTGGGTGACACAGAATTTGTTATAGGCAGACGTTACACTTGCCATCAGGAGAACGTTTTGCACGCCTCGTCACTTTAGCTCTAAAACGAACTTATCAGTTTTAGTTACATTATGTATGTACGTGAATAATTAATTAGATTTATTCTTTTAAAAAAAGAATACTAGGATTTCTCAACTCAACCAGACCGACAAACAATAAATTTGTGTGTTGCGTAAATGTTTGCTCCAGATGGGATTCGAACCTTGGACGCGGCGTAGAAGACGGATACTCTGACTAGCCTAGTTGCCACGCGTTTACATACCTTACAATCGTAACCCTAGCCATTCAGTCTGTGGACATTCAGACAGTATCGAAAATAGATTCATTATTATTTTGATAAGGGGAGTGTTTATTTGATTTCAACGTTAGCTCGAAGTCTAAAATTCCAATTCGGTTAAATAACAATTATAACTGTTTTAGATTTGATTGACTTGATCAAGCTAAATTGCAAAAGTTATAATCCCGAAATACATTATGAGCCGTTAGTAGCGCACGGGCCGAGCGCTCGCCTTAAATTTCATAGTAAGCAAGGGAGCTGAGTTCGATCTTACTTTATTTACTGGTTACATCAAATACTGAATGAGAGGTACAACGTAAAAATAATCTTATTAAATACAGGCTAAAGCCCGCGACTACGTCCACGTGGATTTCGGTTTTTTGTTAAAATACCGTGAGAACTACGTGATTTTCGGAATAAAATCCTATGTCTGTCTCCAGGACGCTACTATCTCTGTGCCGAATTTCATCAAGATCGGTTCAACGGTTGAGCCGTGAAATGGTAACAAAGAGACTATAATATTAATAAGAAATTATAATATCACTATGGGTTATCAGTGCATTTAGTTGTTTATATTTGAAACATAATTGACGAGAACCTTTTTTTCACGCAATTATTAATTATAAATTCAAGTAAAATAGAAGTAGCGGTATTATTTATATATGCCCAATCACTCATATGTTTAATTTAGAAAAAAAAATATGTAGTCCGAAACAGACTACGACTAGCATTAATTACGAAAAATAAACGTTTTTTAAAACTATATAGCGGTCTGCTTTATATTTTATCAGAATGAAAATGATTAGATAATCTAAAGTAAACCAAATTATAACACGAAAGTGGTTATAAAATTGTAATCAATCACAGCAGAGATATCTCGTAATGACCATCGGAAACTCGTATTAATAAACAGAAACCTACCCATTACGGCTCAGCAAAGCTCGATAACACATGGAAACCCGTAATTAGGGCCATTGGACTCGATCGTTTTCGATAACTCATAATGTATGTTAATTATGGTGGTGGCTATGCCCGAGGACAGACCTTTTTCGACCTCTTTTGGCCCTTATCGATCCATCTACTCTAAGTACTATAAAATTAAACATTTAAATAATCATGATACTGTTTTTATACTGGTGGAGTCACAAGAACTTAGGGGATTCGTGCGCAACACTGACGACTGTGTCTATGGATCAGCGTAACTACCTGCTAAGTCCAAGGTACTGATTGCGTGATTAAAATACCCGACACAACGCGGATCCCGGCCGAGGCCAACTTTTGTACAAAATCACAAATTGTTTGTTTTCGGGTCCGGTTGAGTTGTAGTTGTCCCATTTCTGACACTGTGTCCTAGTCTATCTCTGATCTTATTGCATGGCGTAGGTATGTTAGGACTAGAAAGTGCCTCAGTGTTTGCGTGTAACCTTGTGGCACTATAATATCTCCGGTGCAGTTGATAGCCGCCGACTTTGTAATAAGTCGCCGTGGTCGTAAATCGGCCAGGCTGATATCTTATCACCATGGCGTTTAAAGAGAATAGAAGTCACAATGACCGGCAAAGATTTATTCCATAGGGTTGTTAACGCACCTAGATATACACCTTAATAATAGCATATAAAATTGTATTAGCATTTCTTTGTCCTCATACTACGTTAGTAGAGTTTTTATTATCAGAACATAACAACAATATTCTCCTTTTATTGATTATATCGCCAAATAAGAACTGTCTATTGAATCAATTAGCACTGTGTAGAGAACACACAATAAATTTAAACAGTAAGAGAAATGTAGTACTTCTGTTCGGGGCGACGACTTTCTGAGTTAGGGTCGCGTAGTTTTACATAACAAATATTTTTAAAGTTTTGTATAGACATTTTTAGTATTCTATTTTGTCATTAAAGCTTCACCGTTGTGTTAATCAGATGAAAGTAGCATGGGTAGCTGCCGGGATGTTACATCAATTATGAATAACGTTGTATATACGCAACTCCAGGAAATACCACGCATGGCAGGCGGGTTGGCAACTGCAGTTTTTTCATTCAGATGTTCCAGGAAGATGCTGTTGCCCATTTGAAATGGGGTGGTAGGTTTTCTTAAGACACCACCACATGATAAATATATATATAAGTCATGAATATAGACACATGTATGTCATAGGATTCGTGTATATATACTAAGTATAGTGAGTGATGTTTAGTGTAGTAAGCAATTCCGTCCATGATCAAGATTTTATTAAAAAACTATAATTTGTTTACAAATATCAATTTTATTTTTTCCACATCTTTACAGTTAATAAAGATTTAATTTTTTTGCTAGTTCTTAACGTTTCGTACTTTTGATAGCGATTATTTTAATTTGATAAAAGGCGAGTACGGAATTAAACTGCACTGTGCACCCAGCAGCGCATGGTGGCGATGGGCTCACCACCTATCACACCAAGTGCATTATATTGTTTTGGTGAAACGTGGATTGTGGCAGTCATCTGTTTTAGCAGTGAGTGCCCAGTCTCTGACTACCACTTATGGGATACAGTCGTGATCTTATGTATGTAAAACCAAATTCATATTACTATAATTCCTCATCAACGAAATTTTTCTGCCGATTCTGGGCAGAAAATATATCTCGGTTATTAAAATTTAATTTCTTATTAAATAAGGTAATGGTTCTCAATATTACATGTTTTATCAATAAAAACTAATCGGGTTCTTATATTTCCAAAACGATTTTTTTTAATGTACGTTTTTAACGTATTTTACTTCGTAGGATTACTATGCAGGAATCCGTCTAGGTAGGCACCACCGCAAGGCCAGTCATTCCGCCGTGAAGCAGTAGTGTGCGAAAATTACTGTTTCGATTTGTAAGGGCACGGAGAGCTAGTGTAATTATTGTTCATATGAGACTCAAGACCTGATGTCTCAGAGGACCGGGTGCAATGGAGTGCCCCACAGATAGACAGAGACTTGGATGACATAGCATTTGTTATGGGCAATCGTTGCACTTTCTATCAGTTGAACGTTTTGCTTGTCTCATCACTTAAATAATAAAGCGCCAGACGCTCGCGTTAAATTACATAGTCACGTTACGATTCTCGGTGCCAGTGTCACAGAATTAGTTAATAATTTGTTTAGTTATTTTTTTATAATTATATTAATTGTACTCCTAGGCGGATAAGAAAAACATCGTGAGAAAACTTGCATGTTCGAATGTCATCAAAGTATCTGTTATTTTTCAAAATTAAAAAAGTATTGACGACATGTGAAGACAACCAGTACAATCCTTTCTCAAAAATTATTTGCTCAACTGTGAGACATTAATAGATTATCACTTAAATAATAATAATAATAATTATACTGTATATTGTACTGCTATACAGTACAACAAATATTAACGACTATAAACTACTAGCTAAAGGCTGGGACAGTGTTTGCTTGGTTTTTTTTTAAATATCTTGGAACTCTTTGATTTTTCGGAATAAAAATTATCCTACGTCCGTCTCCAGGATGCGAGGATTCTCAGTGGCAAATTTTATCAAGATCTGATCCACGGTTGAGCCGTGAAAAGGTAACAAACAGGCAGATGGACAGGGAAAGTTACTTTAATTACGATATTTAAAATCAAATTAATAAATTTTATAATGCAGGCCTTCTTTTCATGGCATAATGCTGTAAAAGTCAAAATCAAAAGGAACGTCTCACTACGTTTTTTTTAACAGAATACAGGAAGTCGCATGTGCGTAGCACTCATTCACACGCAAGTCTCATTTAAAACTTATGACATCAAAGCACTAATAAGTATAATTATTTAGTTTTCTTTTAACGAAAAACTTCCCATTAAAAAGTGTTTAACACGAACAAATATGTTTGTGCGACGCATAACTTCGATGTGCTTGTAAAATTCACAAGTGCTTGAAAGAACGCACGCAATTAGCCGCGATCCGCGCACATAGTTTGATTTGAAAATTTTCCGCGCGCAAACCATTCGCTCACAACACTTTTGTGTGTTTTTCACGGCTTCAACGAGCGCGATACTGAAAAGCCTCAGGCTCCTAATTAGACTGAAGTCGGACGTGCCAATTAATTCAAGTTTCACTCGGAAACTTTGCTGCGTCAATTAATTTCATAGTTAATTAGCAAGCCCGGACAAAACCGCGTCTGCCAAAGAAAGGCTAACGATGCCCGCCCGCGGCCGCCTACAATGCACCAATTACATCAGCTTTGTTGCAAAACTCTATTCGTATCACAGATTCATTCAATTTGACTCTGACGCGCCCTCTGACCGACGCCGCGCTTCATTTCATATTTACGATTCTTTTTCCAAAAAGATCTTTAAAAGCATTTTTAATTTTATAAAAGAATGCGGATAGTTTCTTTGTTAATGTTGTCTTAACGATTTAATCATTATGTAGTAAAAGTGTGGCTTTATCCTTTGTAAAATAATAATACTGTGATCAATTCGCACATTAAGTGTTAGTAAACTGAAAGTAGCGTTCATGTTGTGTTAAAAAAATCTTAATTTGTATGTATTAAAATACACTTATAAAAATTATAAGTTCATTGAATAATAAAGATAATCGCTTTAAATCAACTTCCTATACGGTCAAAGACAATAATTCCGATTAAATAAGAACAAGTCCCCTCGGTGTTCCGTCGAGCAATAAATAAATGTGCGCATTTTGTTCTATTTGAAGGCATTGTCTTACATCAGGCAATAATGGCCCACGAACGGGCCCGATGTACCGCGGAGAATTTAACAACATCACGGCGAGACGTCGGCATTCGGGCAATAACTCCGTGCAAATAAAATTTTAACCTCTGCTTAATATCAGGCAGAACATTTCGACGAAGTGAACCCGGCAAATTGACAGACAGTAAAATATTTTATTCGTGCAATAATTTCATTTGTTAGAAAAACAAGGCGGGACGCGTCGTGCGGCGGCGGCGTTCCGCAAACATCTTTCACCTGAATTAACCTATTAAGCGTCGAGTTCGCGAAATAAAGTTCATTTACTGCACTCGTAAATACGTATTATATTTTAGAAACCCTAATGCCTGTTACGCTTAAGTTCACACGAAGTTCACAGAAGAACGATTTTACGCACTGACTTACTATTTAAGCTGTTGAACAATATCGTTATTTTACCAAAATGGCGCAAGGATTTCGACCAAAATAGCAACTTCGAGTGTTAATTATTAAAAAAGAGAGCGTTCAACTCAGTACACGTGACGGAAGTGAATACATATTAGACAACGGTGACATATTAGAAACTTAATCAAAATAAAAATATATAGACATGGATTAACACAAACAAAGGTGAAAGTTTTGTTCGTTTCGTCACCTTATCCAATAAAAAAAAATACTTACTGTAAAAAATTGCTCAGTTTATAAACAATTATTAATCAAACAATAAATATCGATTAAGAATAACAGAAACGTTACAGCATGAAATTTTTCATAGCGCCCAAAGTACGTCCAAAAAAATGATGCTGGTTATTTTTTATAGCAGTATGTTGAGATTTCATTAAATTTTTCACCGCTACTGAATTTTCTGAGAAGGCCAAAAAAATTTTATCCGTTCGCAGCGCTGCTTAGGTGAAATCTAACGCTAAAGCCGGCGCTCGGCCGTCGACACCAGTCGACCCCGTTCGCTTTGTTTTCCCTTGCGATGTCATTAGTGGAAAGCCCTCGATATTTTCGCAAGCATCGATTATTTTTAATGGGCCGCCGGCGGCAGGGGCATGCCGCACGTCATCTCCTCGTGCGCTTACCATTGCAACTCGACCACCTTCAACGTCTGGAACATTAGAGGCCAAAGCACATTTGACGTGATCAGAAAAACGGTGCACAACGTCGTGGTTGTACACAGGTTTTCATTTCAAACTTACATATGTCTAAATAGTATAAGTAATCGTTGGTTCGAATAATTAACGGTAGTAGTTTAAAATATGTTAAAACACTTTACCTTGTCAATGAGCTACACTGTGGCGGAAAGGAAGAGGTTTTTTTTTAATATATCGGGTTCACAATAATCTATTTAAATAAAATTTAAATAAACGTATACAAATGCAAGTAGTAGAAAAGTACACGATATTAACAAATTCATATTAGTTTATAAGAAGTGAACGGAGAAATTCTGTTTTTGTTATTATTTAAACTAGTGGCCGCCCATTGGTCGAAATTAAAGCGTAATTCGTTAACTTTTAATTGTATTTAGTGTATTTGTCACAAATATTATACATAAATTTTAGCGTACACTTACTGCACAAGTGCAGTAAGCTTTCTTCTCCGTATAAACTAACTAACTAAATATTAACTATGCCAATCTTCACAATCTTTCGTGAACGCAATGTGCTTAAAAAGGGGTAAACATTTTCCTATTCACATATTGATATATAAATTATTTCGTTATTTAAGTTAATATTACAATTATTATAACTATCTAGTTAATCTAGTTTATAATTTTTCTGTAATTTCTTTTATTACTTAATTTTGGTTTTCACGCAATTTTGCATGTGTAATAAAGCAAAACAATAAGCATGCGTATAAAAAAATAAGGTTGCGTATAATATAAAATCCGTATAAATAAGGCCAGTGCATAATAACCACATTAAGCAATAAACGATATGACTATAATCATAAGACAATTAAATCAATCTTAAATTGGACAACCACTCAATCTCGTCTTTTATTTGAAAATGTCTTATTTAATTGCCATCAATAATTTGAATTATATCCCTCGTTTTAGGAAGAACATGGAAACGGTACGGTGAATATATATTTGACTACCATTTTACTTAACACCGCATACACACTTCTTTACGTTTAAAATTATCGCTTCTTAAACTATTGATAGATTCATTCCCATTCTCTTAAATTGTACTTCAACGATAGCAAAGTTTGCCTTAGAGAAAATTCCGTCGCCCAACGCTCGTCGCGAGTTCGCGCAGTATTGCTCTACCGGAGTGCGGAGTCTGCGGAGTGTGACGGCCCGCGGGCGCAATCATTAAGGAGTCATTAAACGCGCTCACCTAACGACTAACCCTTGACGTGTCACCCGTAATGCCCGCTTGCACACAGCCATTAACATCTTGCCTTCACCACATACAAGTAAGATTTAATACACAATCGTCAATGAGAACGCATATGGGACATTCGCCATAGATATATCAATCAGTTCTTTTGATATGTATTTGTCGGTATACGACAAATAAATATCAAAATAACCTGCGGAGTATTACCCGTCGTCGATGTATGCAGGTGGCTCAGAACCGCTTTGTTGGCTATCTATGGCGACGGCCTATGCAAAGCAGTGGACTAGTGATGGGTTGAAATGATGATGATGATACTGTTCTTGTAAGTAAATTGTCATCTAAAAGGGAGTTTCACTGAACTTAAATCAAACATATTACTTGTTTTAGACAGTGAAATTTTAAATTTATACAAGTTGTTTTAATTGTGTTGTTAAGGTAATGCTCAAAAACCATCACATTTTCATTAAAAATATTTTATTTCAAAAATGATATATATATTTATATAGAAAATCCCCCAAAATGAGAGCTACGAGCTTTTGTGGCAATCTATGGGAGAGGCCTACGTTCAGCAGTGAACTAGTGATAGGCTGAAATGATGATGATGATGATGATGATGATATAGATAAGAAATAATCATGTCTAATAAAAATATCAGATTATGCACACCAAATAGACAATTATTTAGTTGAGCTAACCTAAACTTAAAACGTTATATTCGAAAGCTTTTTCGAGCTTCGCTGTATGGATTAATTATATTATTTTAGGTCGTTTTAGCAATGACTAAGCGAACATCAGCTTCAGCAGTACGGTGGCAGATTTCCGCACGGGTCAAATGATTTTTTTGATCTACAAGTTACCCCGAATCCGATGTTCTTGTTTTTACGAATCTCGGGTCGCAAAAAACGCATCTACGATATAGAAGAAACCAATTAACAGGATATAACGGAGAGTGTCAAGCAATGTTTTTAAGAATATAAGATCTAAATAAGATGTGATACATTTAGCATTCCTATTTTTTTTTCTTTTTTAGTTGTTTAACCCACAGTAAGATTTCTCCTGTGTCGTGGGTACGTATTATTAGATGCTATTGTTTTATTAGATGAATTTACACAAATTTAAATCTAGTCATGGTAGCTCAGGTGCCGGTTGCCGGCACCTCTAAAATTTCTCTGCAATTTTAAGTGCTCATTTATCACGTGCTTAGCGGTGAAGGAAAACATCTTGAGGAAACCGGCATGTCTGAGGAATAAAAATATTTCGAGTACATGTGCAGTCCGTCAACCCGCATTGGAACCGCGTTGCGGACCCTTTCCAGCTCCAACACCGTTCCAGAAATGAGAGGAGGCCTGTACTAAGTAGTGGGACATATAACTTGTTACTTTACATTACTCTTAAATTTGTTAGTATGCTCCTTGGAGTTAAAAACGCGTCAGTCGTTACGTACGAGTTCGTTAAACTTTTTCTGGATTATCAACGCACAGATAAATTTAAAAGAATATGTCATCACAAGCGCAATGCACATTTACGGCGATTTAAAACTACGAGATAGTTGGAATCTGGTGGTGCAATGAAAAGAGTGGTAACAAAGTCGCGCGGCGGCGGGTGTCGCGGCAAGCAAATGAGGCGCGACGCTCACTGCTAACTAAACCAATCGGCCGTTCCGCTGCCACAAGCCGGCGGTTAGAACGCAGCGAATATATATTACTGTTATAAATCGAAAAAAATGTATAATTTTATACATGTAGTTACATATGTACAATCACGCCTTTTTCTCATATAAGGGGTAGGCAGATACCACACACGTAGCCCACTTTAGCCCTCGTGGGAAACGTGACGTGACGGGTGGCAAACCACTTCGCCGCCATTTTGGGACGATTCATAAATTCTTACTCCCCATTGCGTTCCCATGAGCATGTAGTTATGGGTTACAAATGTGATATTCATATAAGAATTCTCAGCTAAATACTATTCGTAAGAGTATAGGGTACATATGTACCTATTTATATCATTCATATTTATGTTCACCTTAACCTTCGTTTGAAAATAACTTTGTGATGTTTGGTATATCTATCTATTTATTAGTTACTCTTCATTGCACTTTAATCGCTGTTCTATTCAATTTTACACTAATTTAGTCTTCGGCTTACTTGGTCTGTTATTCACTTTAGCTAGCTGCCACAGAATCATTAATTTGTTATCATAAAATGTTTCCTTTTATTTTAGAACCTAATATTAACACTGAAGAAATGTATATTTTAACATAACAGTGTTGAATAAAACGTAAGTTCTAATAAAACCAACTGCAAATTAAGATTTCTTATCTTTCTTATATCTTATACGCGAATATCATAATTTTTTCCCCTCTGTGGCCATGGGTGCTGTAAAGAGCTTGAAACGTCGGGTTATAAATTGTTGAAAATAAAACGCGATAAAATTCATAATTAGTTTTATGACAACTACAAATTGTTAAAAAACTTAGGTTTTGTTGTATCATTTAAATATATGATACTCCTGGCCGATTTTCAACCACATGATGAACACTGTCAGAAGCTAACTGCGAAGGAGATATTATAGTGCCATAAGTGTCTGCGCAAGCACAGAGGCACGCTCTGGTTTCAGCTTACCAGGGCGCGACATACGCTTATGCGATAGGATCGAAAGTAGGATAGGATATAGTGTCAGAGAGACACGGGGACAATCACAATGCAACCAGACCCAAAAACTATCGATTTTTTTTTGCACAAATGTTGGCTGCTGTGGACTAAGACAGTCTGATACAATGATGATTATGATGATGGCTCCGTCTAGGATTCGAAACTAGGACTCGCGGCATGCGAATCAGGTACTCTGACCACTGGGCTATATATAGGATTAAGTTATTAGAACCTTTTTGCTGTGATTCTCATAACATACATTTCTTAAATAATGAAATACCAAGTAAGTAGAAACATTCTTAACCCTCAACTAGCATCTAATATGCTTGTGATTATTGAAAAAATATTGGTAATTTTCTTATTGAAAATTGTTGATTCTAAGTAAACCAAATGAATTAAGATAAAATTAAATCATTGAAAGCGGCGTTTCTTTCCACTTAATTTTCGAAGTGCAAAGAAATGCCGCGTGCGAAACGCTGCTCTGCGGCGGTCGAACGCAAAGCGCCGCTAACGAGGCGTCCGCACCGCGACACATCCCAACCCGTCTGTAACTGATCTGTTATTCATTCATAAAGCGTCGTTAGAGCCCGAGCGGCGCCACCGCCCGTTTGAAGCGATCATTTAGCATCATTTGTGGGAACCGCTTTTTATATATCATCTGTTTTTAATGCTCCCGCTAAATCCTTTCGTCTTCCCTTGTTTCTCGGAAATAAAAGTTCGTGCAACAATTTCCGGAATCTATCGTTAAGTTATTGCAAGTACGTTAAATGTTTCAGTTAAAACGTCAGAAGTTTAGTGTATCATACGTTATACTTGTTGGACTCTGGAGTCTGATTAATAATGAAAATTCGCCAGTAAGAAAAGGCTTCGCTACGAAGAAAAAAAAATCAGATCATTATTTTTAATGTAATCTATATTGAAGACAATTTCTCTCAACTAGGAAGAGCCTAATGTCCAGCAGTGGACTATTTAGAGACTGATAACGATCATAATGACTCAACGTCGCACTAAAGTGATATACAACAGTTTACCACGATATAAATTTCTATAAAAACTTGCTTTATCATATTTTAATAACTACTCTTAATCATATTTTAATAACACCAACTATCGACTGAAAAAAAGCTTTATAGTCTTCTATATATATAAAGATTAGTAGAGTTTTCGTCGCACATAGTATTAAATGAATGTATGACCTTTTTTATTACTTTTTCTTTGACTGTATTATTACAGATTTCCATTTAGAATACAATTGAACAATACTTTAAGGTGAATCAATAGAGAAATAAAATAATTAAAATATAATAGATTTGTAATTAAAAAAGCAATACTTAAGATAAATAACAGTAAAGGTAGATCGGACCCAAAAATAATAATTAAAAGCTGAAGGTACTCCAGGTTAACTATGACATCAGGACATCTGTCACCTCAGTCCTCCCGTGACCATGGGTGCTGTAAAGCACTCGAAACGTCGGGTTATAAATAGTAAAAAAGTAAAAATTAAACGCGATAAAATCCGTAAACTTAGTTTCATTTAAATGTGTAGTGTTCGCGTAAATACAAGAAATCATTAACAGTAAAGGTATTGTGATCTAACTCTTTGTTTGAAGCTGACTTACAGAAGCTGGCTGACAGAAGGTGAATTTCGGAATGGGAAGGTAAAAGATAAATGAATGCCTTTGTGTTACCGCTCTTGGCAGTATAATATATCCTGCGCTGAAAACATCTGCTTATTTAGAAGAAAATGATGGTAACGGTTATAGCAATCGACAAACATGACTAGTCCCTGAACTCAGGCTTCCCTAGAGCAGATTTTAGGTGGCAATTGCCATGGTCGATACGGTCGATTGGTGATAAGTGATGGTATCCGATGGCAAGTGATAACAGCCGCCCATGAATATGCGCAATAACAGAGAAAATAGAGGTGCATTGCCGGCCTTTGAGAAAGGAATGAGCTCTTTTCTGGAGGGTTCCTAAGTCATGTCGCTCCAGCGGCAGCAAAATGCACAATGTGGTCGTGTGTGGCAGATAATTCCCTAAAAAACGCTTAGTAGTGGAATGCCAACCATAAAGATGATGCTGCTGGAATTTGAAGTTCTGTGGCGATGTACGATGTTGAAAATCAGCAACTGGAATTAATTCGAACAATTCCTCGTAACTCTCCATCTGCGAATCTTTTCGCGAGACCGAAGGATCAAGTCGATCGGAAAGAACTTGGTCGTCGACGATTCTAGCCGGTCTTCGTTGGATTCGGTTGGGAGATTTGTGTTGAGAGATTCGGTTGGTGGCGGATGGAGCTGGAACTGGAGTACCCCCGCCTTGAGATGGGAGTATTGTATGTGAGGCCGAACGTGTGCCTAGTAAAGTTGCAAGCCATCGGCGTAAAAAACTATCTCATTCTACTGAGCACGCCAAGGTTTTACCGTCCAGGTGACGGCAGAAATTAATGTCACTCGATATGTCAACGCCAAGGATTCCGATATTAGCTGAGGCAACAAGGGGAATGCTCCCAAAATGAGGAGATACGCCAAAGGGGATCTTTTTTGCGGTAAACACGCAAACGGTGACTTCTTATGGTTAATTTTGTCGGCCACACATCGAGATTTAGTCTAATAAAATCTCGACATCAGACATAAGTTTGTTCCCGTACTCGTCAACGTGTTTATGGGAAATATTAGCAAGGTTGGTGCCATCACCTGTGCTGTCAATTGCATATCAATGAATGTTACTAATTTGCAACATATCATTAATATAAAGAAGAAATAGTGTTGGCGATAGCACGCAGCCTTGTGGAAAACCAACATCCACAGGTTTGGAGTTCGTACATGCACCGTCGACTACGACCTTGATGATTTGGTCTATGATAAAACTGGTAACCCAATTGCCTAATTTCTCGGGAAGCCCATAAGATGGAAACTTTGAGAGAAGCCAGTCATTGTGCCAGACCTGATCGAATGCTTCCCTCTATCTATTTTAACTGCCAGGGTCCACTTTAGTCTCCACCAGAAGATCATCAGCTGAGCGACCCCGACGGAAACCGTACTAACTGTTACTAATATATACGACGGAATAATAATATGATATATAGCAGTAAAAGCTTCATACGCACATTGTTCTTGTTATATCGAGAGTTCATTTGCGATATTAAATCTCATGCTGTTTTAATGGAAAACTGTGAGGAGACGAGCAAATCGTTCACTTGATAGTAAATGCAACATCTGTCCATAACAAATGATTTGTCATCCTGAATATTTCTTTGTGGTACAATACTGTGATCGTCATTCTTAGACTTCAGCTCGTAAGTGACATATATACCCAGTAATTACAAACCAACAATGCCTTTCAGACCAAACCACAGCAGTGTTTGCAAAATACAGCTTGATGGCAGAATAGCTGGTACTGCCAGTTACATACCTAGACGACGGATTCCTGCAAAGGGATCCTACCACCATTAAATTCATTCTCATTATTTCTATGACATAATTTATTATTTTCCATTTCATACTTAACATAAGCACTGCAGACTTCACATGCATGCTGTTTTAGTATCAATCCAACTTGTGCTAAAATAAATGATTCACAAAATGTTAGAGCGTGCTTGTTATATCAGGCACTGCGATGACATATCCGAGCTCAAATTTGAAGCATTAATTTAAAGAGACATCACCGTCGTCTGTTCTGTCCCGCGCACACACGATCGTGCCTTATTACTCGATATTTCTAATATTATGCCAAATTTCGCCAAGATAGGTCTTTAAATTCAAATAGGTAAAATTAAAGGGTCAAATAGGTAGTTGAAAAAAGGAAAAGATAATTATAAACATTTTATTTAACGTTCGTTACTAATATATCCACATTAATATTATAAATGCGAAAGTAACTCTCTCTGCCCCTCTGTCTATTTGTTACCTTTTCACGGTTCAACCGCTGAACCGATCTTGACGAAATTTGGCACATAGGTAGCTTTCATCCTGGAGACGGACATAAGGTATATACTTTTTATGCCGAAAAGTCTTATAGTTCCTACGGGATATTTAAAAAACCTATACATTTTTCACTTTTTGTATAGTAATAGTTAATTATGATTAAAAACATGTTCTCAAAGTTATTTTGAGTGTTATACTTAGAATAAAATAAATTTTACTCTACGTTTCATAAAATCAAAATCAAAATTATAGAATTGCTTAAATTCCCAAACGACAACGACGGACAATTATTTGGATGGTATACAAGAGAAGATGGTATATAGGGATGCAAGAGAAATCCAAGTGTGGGGCATCGTAAAGAATAAATGAATTAAATAAATAATGATGTCGCCATGGTAAAAATCAACGTGTATCAACGTTTATATTTCTGTTTTTATGGAAGAAAGTGACTAGACAAGCCATAGCGTTATCGGTTATCGTTCACTTGCCGCTAAGTGCAACGTCTGTCTTTAATGTGTCCATGTGACTGCCAGAACATTTCTGTGTGGTACCATTGCGATTTCCACCTTCAAGCATTAGTTCTTAAGTCTCATATACCCTGAAATTAATTACACTAGCTAACACTAGCTAACCTAGACGGATTTCTGCATAGGAAGCCTACCACCAGTACTACTACTAGTTTATAAACATAAAGAAAAACTTAGCAGGTCTTTCCTGACGAATTGTATACCAAAAAATAATTATAATGATCACCATCATCATTTCAGCATATTACTAGTCCGCTGCTGAACATAGGCCTCCCCCATAGATTGCCACAAAAGTTGATAGCTCTCATTTTGGAGTGATTTAGCCATAGTTGCCACGCTCGGCAGGCGGTTTGGCATCCGCAGTTTGTTTATTCAGATGTTCCTAGAAGGTGCTGCTCCCCATCTCCATGGGTGTGGTTTCAATTTTCCCTTCTGACGACTTTTACGACACCCACGCGATGAGATGCGGTGGTAGATTCTCTAAAGCCGTCATCACACTGTGAGCAATATTAATCCAAACAATATTAATTATTTTATCAAATTAATAAATATGTGCATTCGGATCGTTTACAGTGTACATTACGGTATAAGCGCAGTTGCATCTCACGGTACCTCCCTTATCCGTCAATGGCGGTAACGAGGGCGCTTCGTTATCGCAATCGCTACAGCCTCATTATGCGATAATATCACCATCGCACACTGCGACTACTTACGCACGTTCCGTTTTATTCTACAGTCTACGGATCGCTTTGTTCAAAAATGCTTTAATTCTGTGAGAATATTGATCGGAGTATTATATTATAATTATAGTCTGCCAACCTTTGGAGCAGCGTGGAGTACTTTAATAAACAATTACTTTACTTTATTATTATTTTTAATATGTCGAAAGTCAAAAAGGCACAGCTCTTCTCTCATTTTCGAAAGGGTTTTAGTGCTGGGTAGAGTCCACAGAGTTACTTCAGTTCGGCAATTCGCATTGGATTCACATGTCGACGAAAAAAAACAATACCTTAATTGGAGACATTAAGATCATGCAGACCAGAGACCAGAAAAAACATGTTTTGTTTTTTTTTTTATTTTGTCCAAGAATAGAGCAGTTAGACACTAACGGCTTTCAAATAAAGAAGAACAAACTGGAAACCAAACAAATTTTTTGTAACAAAATCTGAAAATATATTTAAATAACGTGAAAAAAGGCAAAAATATAACACATATTGACTGTAATGAAGACAGCACAAATAAAAACTTCAATAATTTCTATGTGGCATTCTAAATAATTCTTGCCTCGAACTTAATTTAGGTTAATTAGCAAATATATAGTGTTTTTTCTTGATATTTCGACTCAAATTACCATATATACTACGTTATTTGGTTGGTAATAAAAATCTATGGCGCATTACAACAAAAACATATAAAAAGTAAAAAGTAAAGTAACACAAGGCTGTCAATGCCCCACTGCTTAGCACAGGCCTCTTCTCATTTTGAGAGGGGTTTGAAGCTGGGAGAAACCTGCCGCGCTGCTCCATTGTCTTCGAAATATTTTTATTCATTCGACATGCAGGTTTGTTCACGATGTTTTTCTTCACCGCTGAGCACTTTTTATATCAGCATTTAAAATAACAATTTTAGCGGTGCCGGCACCGGGGATTGAACTCAGGTCACTCGCGTACTATGAAATTTAAAAGGAGAGCTCTTTGTTTTCCCCTATTCATAGTATTTTACAAGCCCGAAGCCCTTAACAATCACTTATTTCACTTCTGCAATTTATACCGGAGAAATTTATTAAAAATTGTTCTAATTATTCTCAGCTTTATACAAGTGATGTAAAGTTCAAATTTGATTTCTAAGCTAAAAAATAAAAATAGAAAAGTAAGGTATTAGTTACGTTCATCAAAATTTGCTTTCTCGACGAATGAAACAAAAAAAAAAGAAATGTGGAAAGATAGAGGCCGCCGACGAAAGAACCCCAATCGAAATAGAAAAGCGATCGCGGCAATAGCCATAAAAAGATCGCGGGCCAATAAAACGGAGTAGACATTGTCAGCGATGATTTGAGCCGGGTGCTCGGCGGCGGCGGTGCGGCGCGCGGCGCGAGGGGACGCTACACGGTTTGGGCGGGAGGACATTTTTATTCCGCGTTTGGAAAAACGCAAGCCGCAATCGAAAACTCAAATAGATGACGTTTGATTTATTTTCAGACAAATTGAATAAATAAATCCCTATTTCTCTCGTAGGACTTTATTTGCTTATACATAACCAGTATATTTATATATATATAGTTATTTCATATAAACTTTCCTCTTCCTACCTACGTGTAGAGAACTAACTATAAACATTAAAGCACTTTATCTGCGACAAGTCGTTACCACTATATAGAAGAAACAAAAAACTGTTTTTTGACTCAGAAGTTGTGTTCTTCAGCAAGGAAAAGCAACTGCGTTGTACTTGAAAACATCAGTATTAATTGGTCGTAAATATTTTTAACTAATACAAATTACTAGAATTATTACAAAGCACTGTTTTGTGTGTTATAAAATCAATAATATGATATACTTATATAACTTTCATTTGTTGTAAATTAATCTCATTTATGCTTCTTTATATTTAAAATGTAAAAATTTTAGAATGAAAAAAAAATCATTTAAAATTAAAAAAAATGTTATGCTTGCTTCATAATGTTTATTTCTATTATTGTTTACCTAACAAATTAACGATAACGTATTTTGAAGTATTTTTAGATTTCTTCAAACAATAATATTATCAAGTTTATATTTAAGACATTTTTTAAGGACAGCAAAACTGTCCATGAATAATTTTGACGTAAATATCAATTATTACATTAACAAAACATTGAAGTTTTATTTTCCCTTTAATGTTAATTATTTTATAGTTGACTAACAATTGACTTGATGTAATAAAGTTGATGTAGTAAAGAGTTCGTCGGATTTTATCTTTATCGAGTGAAAACTTTCTCAAAGTATTATCAATTTAAAGAAGTTTTACTACAAAATTACTCATAGGTGCGTTTGTTCTAAACATTTTAACTTTACAACGCCAATATATTTTATACATAATATCAATTTTTAAGTTTTTTAATACTGTTAACCTGAAAAATACTGTTTTGGACTCACTTGTTTAGCGTGCGTGCGGTGGTATAGCTTTCAGAAAGAAGTGCTCTCCCTGCTTGGCTTTATTAAATGTACCACTAAAATACTACTGAGCACGATGAAAATTCGCGAAGTTAAACAATTGTCGTAACGAGCGAACTAAGTGCGAATTACCGAGTGAGGATGAGTAGCGGACGTCGCGTCGTAAGGCCGACTGAGCGACTGGAAACTTCCGACACAACGTGAAATGCGCTGCGCCGCTGGGCGGGTCCGACGTGCAGCACCGCCCACATTCCGCCCAGACCATACCACGCCCATCTGAATTAATAAAGGCGGCAAACACCGCCGGACACGCGGACAATGCTGCATTGTCCTGTGTCCAAAATAGTTTCAATTAGAATCGAGGACAAGGCACAAAAGCCTCCACTGGCGACTCATTCATAGCGAAATTGACCACTGCATGTGCGATTAGCAAAACCTCACACGGTGCGTCGTATCATATCTCTCTAACTGTTTATTTAAGCCTATTGCTTTTGAATAAAATATGTCCATAAGTACACACATATGAATCGCAAAATGCTGCGATAGTCTTAAAATTTTTCGTCTAAAATAAGTCTACTGAATAAAATAGTGATTTATCTTATTAATCGTATTTTTATCCTTCTTACTTAGGAGGATGATTTTCAACAGTGGACTGCTTAATGATGAATAATGGCCTTAAGTTTTGTATAAAGATAAAAAATGATAAGGTTGATAAATCATAGCACGCGAAAAATCATTACTATTAAGCTTGTTGTTTATTCGCTAATGTAAAATTAAATAGGGGTCCCATCTGCGCAAAATGTAATACACTGCCGTAAGCGTGCCGTAACTTAACAATACTGGTTTTTAATATAACTTTTAGTTGCATTTTTAATTCAGTCACTACTAGATAGATAACACCGCAGGGCCAGTTATTATGCTGTGAAGCAGCAGTGTGCAAATATAACTATGTTTCCGTCTGAAGGACACTGAGAGCTAGTGTAATTACTGGCCATGTGAGACTTAAGAACCGATGTCTCAGGATGATGGGCGCAGTGTAATACCATACAGAAACGGTCTGGGTGACACAGCCTTTGTTATGGGGCAGACGTTGCACTTACCATCAGGTGAACGATTTGATCGTGTCGTTACTTACATCAATAAAAAAACGACACGAAAATCTCGTGCAAATTCCTACATAAAAACTCCACTGCTGTGGAGATCATCATCATCATCATTTCAGCCTATCACTAGTCCACTGCTGCATAGGGCTCCCCCATACATTGCCACAAAAGTTTGTAGCTTTCATATTGGGAGAATTTTGTCATAGTTGCCACGCTTGGCAGGAGGGTTGGCAACCGCAGTTCATTTATTCAGATGTTCCTAAAAGATGCTGCTGCTAATCTTCTGGTTTCAATTTTCCCTCTGTCGACTGCTGGAGGTTTGCTTCTCCATATGCCTAACAGTGGACTCTTTACAGAATGATGGTGATGATGGGGCGTTAGACAACTTTTAGTTCTCCAATAATTCGTAATAATATTTAATAATATTAAAACCTTAAGCCTATTATAGATAAAATCATTAATAGTGCTCGTATCATTGCGTGCATGTAACCAGAGAGAAGAAAACGTGCTTAAAGAAAAAATAACTGTATAATTCATTTATTTTTAGATAACAATAGTATCATCAAAAGTACCCGCAACCGACGAGCTTGTATGAAAACACTAATGAAAGTAGAGGAAGCTAAAGATGGGAGTCATTATCGTAGCAAGTGGAAAGATGTGGTCTCTGCCTACCCCTATGGGAAAGAGGCGTGACTCTATGTAACAATAGAATAATGTGATACTTTTCTGAAATACATACACTTTTTTATAGAAGGAGCAAACGAGCATGCGGCTCACCTGATGTTAAGCGATCACCGCCGCCCATGAACGTCTGCAACACCAGGGGAGTCGCGGGCGCGTTGCCGGCCTTTGAGAAAGGAATAGGCTATTTTCTTGAAGGTCCCTAAGTCATATCGATCCGGAAAAACCGCTGGCGGCAGCGAGTTCCACAAAGTCGTCGTGCGTGGAAGAAAATTCCTCGAAAAGCGCACAGTGGTGGATTGTCAATCATCAAGGTGATGTGTATGGAATTTGGTATAACACTTTATAACGGGGTACAAGTAAAATTAAAAGACTAAAAAAGTAAAGTAAAGTTTCAGCCTATAAATGTCCCACTACTGAGCACAGGCCTCCTCTCATTTCTGAGAGGGTTTTGGAGCTGGGAATAGTCGGCCACGCTGCTCTAATGCGGGCTGGCGAACTGCACATGTCTAGACGCCGTTGCCAGTCTATATTAATATATATATGAACATTATAAAGACAGAGTGCGAATTTTGTGAGTTTGTGTATATGTGGAGGTTAATCTCCGGAACCACTGCACCTATTTGAAAAAATCTTTCACTATTGGGAAGGTACATTATTCTAGATGGACGTAAGCTATATAGGATATGTATATTATGGCTAAATGAGCCCGGGCAATGCCAAAGGCGAGCCGCTAGTAGTAAGTGATTTTTCAGGTGTTACATATTTTAGGTGATTATTCCGCCATTTGTCGGAGATCATAGGAATCTTCTGGAAGTTTTTTTTGTGGTCAGTGTCAGTTATAGTGATATCCATGGGGAGACGGCGTAGTAGATTTATTGACGTGACCATATAATGTTGGCGTTGCTCATTAACATATGAGATATTGATAGAATTAAATTTGAAGACAAATGTAAATAGTAGAAAGATCTCGAATGAAGGCATCTTATACGTAACATTGCTGAATTCATTTAAGACGCCCGATCACGGCGCACAGCTCGCTTGTTAGAATCATAAAGTGCCTGCTTACATTGGATCCACTGAATATCCGTTCGCTTTGCTGACCAAGAGAGGAAGGATCTCTCGCCTGATTAAACAGCCAGTCTAGTTTAAAATTTCTATTCGATTTCTGAACAAACATTGCGACCTTCAGAAAGCAAAAATTAACGTGTTCAGATTTACGGTTCTAAAATTTCATTATTTCTGTAAGGCAAACAACGTAATAAAACATAGTCAAAACATAACGATACAATAACAATAATCTAGAAATTTAAAAATAGCATTTGTGAAAATCACTGGCAACTTTTAATAAATACGTCGCCCAATGATAATAATTATCGTTCCGTATTCATTTGTAATAAGTAAATAATGGGTAATTAATTAGTAAGTACTACATTCTAGTCCCAGGCGAAGATCTGTAATCCATACTAATATTATAAATGCAAAAGTAACTCTCTCTGTCCCTCTGTCCCTCTGTCTGTTTGTTACCTTTTCACGGTTCAACCGCAGAACCGATCTTGGCGAAATTTGGCATAGAGATAGCTTGCATCCTGGAGACTGACATAGGATACTTTTATCCCGGAAAATCCAATTGTTTCCATGGGATATTTGAAAAACCTTTTTCCGTGCGAGCAAAGTCGCGGGCATCAGCTAGTTTATATATATAAATTACCAAAAATATTGGATTTCGGATTTTAATATTTTGTGATTGTCTTAGACATTGCGTATTGGACTCTTCTTCCGGTCTTATCCTACGCGCATTACATCGTGTAGGTACCTACACGGGGAGATGAAGACGAGGAAGCGTTTGAGTATATTTTACAGCACTATAAGTTACGCATCTATTTCTGGTTATTAACGCTGTGTTCCATATTGACTGGTACTGAAATCGCAATTTCGCCTACCAAAGGACTGTTTACAGGCTGCTCCTGGTTTGAGAACATAAAACGGGGTTTTTTTTATTGGATAAAGTGACGAGACGGGCAAAACGTTCACCTGACGGTAAAAGCAACATCTGCCCATAGTGTGGCACCATACTGTGCCCGTCCGTAACACATCAGTTCTTAAGTATTATATGCCCAGTGATTACACTAGGTCAGTGCCCTTCAGACCGAAACACGGTAACGTTTGCACACTACTACCTACCTAGACGGATTCCTGCACAGGAATCCTACCACCAGTGAAATTGAATATTATCTAGAATTAGAACCAGTGTCTTCCAACCAATCTGCTCGTCTTAATTTTACTACTTTCAAATAAAAGGTTTATACTATAAGTTATATATAAGTGTGTAAGCCGTGGCAGCTCAGGGGCCGGGCACTCGCCTTGTATACTAATAATAATCTACTCGAGCCAACCTAGCTCCTCCAGGAATTCCAGCAGACCCTAGATGTTTCCAACGACCTCTGGGAGATATCTCGGCGAGCCAAGACTTATCAGGCCCGATATATCGCGACCATAGGCCAGTCGTTTCAGACATGGGCCGCCGTTTCAGCCTTCTCCATACAAGCTCTGCACAATGGGATGTCCGTAACACCTAAAGTAAACAGATGTTTGTTAAATGATCCATGTCCTGTTATGGCGCTACTAACCGTTCCGATTTGGGGCATTTTCAGACGAAGTAGTACTTTGGAGATGAGATTGTTGATGGTAGGCAAAGCTTTCTTCGCTTGTTTACACTCCAAGTGATTCTCCCAGATGTGTGCGTGTTTATTTCTAGTACGGTTGCAAACTAGCGAGCGAACATACCTAAGGGGAAGTGGGAGAATGGAACCTGGTCCTGCGGCATATGTTCAGTAGTGGACAAGTTATAGGCTATGACGATGATTATGACGATGATGCTTGCCTCTGACATCTTTGGAATTTGTTGTTAGCATTGGCTAGTTTGGTTCTTGGACACCAAACTACTGTTCCGTAGGAAATCATTGGGCGAACGATCATTTTGTATAGCCCTAGAATGATTTTGGGTGACAAGCTCCAGCGTTTGCAAATCATCCTTTTGCAGTAGTGCAAGAAAGTGGTTCTCGCCTTATTGGTCTTGTATACTATGTGATTGTTTCAGTTTAGATTGCTGTCCAGTATGACACCTAGGTATTTTACTTCTGATGACAGCAGTACGGTAGTACTGAGCTGAATAATAGCCTTAAATTTTACGGCACTCGAGTGACTTAGCCGATATCGACATCTACCTCTTTTCTAACGATGGGTCGTAAGAGGCGACTAAGGCCTCTTTCATTCGTGCAGAATAATACTATATTATTCGATACTGTTAATATACTGCTCGTGGAATGCAATGGGGAGTAAGAATTTCTTTTTACTCGTACCAGCGTACGGCGGCGACGTGGTTCGCCATCCGTCGCGTCTCGTTTCCTATGGGCGACGTGTGTGGATTCTGCCTGCCTCTTATGTGGGAAAAAGACGTGACTGTATGTATGTATATACGTGACTAAGTGCGATATCTCGACCGACCTCGGTTGCAGCGCCTCTGAAAATGTTTTATAATAATTGTATGTGGAGATTGAACAGTTGCTCAACGGTGAAGAAAAATATTGTTTGGAAACCTGCATATCTGAGTAATAAGAATATTTCGATTCGCCAAACCGCATTGGAGCAAACAGCGTGATGGACTTTTCCCAGCTCCAATGCTCTCTCAAAAATAAGAAGAGATCGGTTCTCACTAATGGGACATTTATAAGCTGTCACTTTAGTATACGTATAGTAAAATATTCGGAATTGAATAAATTGAAAGGCATTAATTCAATCAGTTGACTGCAGAGCAAATACAAGGTAGACATTGTCAGGTGCTTTGGTCACGTACTTCAATATTTATTTTACCAATATTCAACCGCTTTAACGGCAAGAGACGTTTTGTTTTATTAGATTTAGAGGCACTGAATTGAAAGTGAAATACTAAAGCTTGTTTGAATATGTCATAATAATGTCCTATTATTTGAAATCTTATTGTCTTAATAAAATTAAAACGTCTTATTTTTTTAATGCAAAATTTAATGTTTGGGATAGGGGAACCTATACTATATTTATGAAATGTTTCATCGATTTATATAGACTGTCAGAAAAAGACTCTACCATTGTCTTTTAATATATATGAATATATTTTAAATGTTTTATATTATCCATTTAATTAAGCTCGTTCGTATATGCTAATTTTACTTGTTAATCTGTCTTAACGTAAGTGCTGTAAAAACTAACGTATTAAGTAAATAAATTATCATACTAAAACATTTATTCACCACGTAGTTTAGAATTATACTTAGTATAGAATTTAGGAAGAATTCATTTTGTATGAAAAGAATGTTGCAATAACAAATAATGCAAGCGCCGGGCCCCTGAGCTACTGCGATTAGTAGCACTAGGATTACTATTAGGTAAGAGTCTGTGCAATATTTAATAAACATTGTTTTTCTGTTTTTATTTTTAGTCTGTGTGTGTGACAGCTAGATAAAAAGAGAACATACAGCGTGCCCAAACGTGTCGATATGCGTAGTGCAATGCAATACTCGCGCAGTAGTAGTGCTGCTTTCTATCACTAGGCAGTAGGATTTGGGTTCGGCTAATTCGAGTAGATGTTCTGACATTAGTCGGTCACCAGAGCTTCGTCAGCCAGCGGGGTGCACCAAATGCTGATATTTGGAGAAAAAGTTAGCTGACTAGAATTATACTGATCGGGAACGGGCAAAAGCATACGGTGCAAGAAGTCTACTATTGCGATCGGCTATCCCGTCTGCTAATCATGGCGATTACGGCAAAGCCTCTAAACTAAGAAATCGCATTTTTTTACAGGAAATAGTGACGAGACGAGAAAACCGTACACCAGATGCAACGTCTATCCATAACAAATGCTGTGTTATTGAGAACATTTCTGTGTGGTACCAACCTGCGCTTGTCACCCTTAGACATTAGTTCTTAAGTCTCATATGCCTAGCAATTACACTAGCTCTCACAGTGCCCTTCAGACCGAAACACAGTAATGTTTGCACCCTACTGCTTTAGGACAGAAGAACTGGCCCTGCGGTGGAATCTATGTAGAGGGATTCCAGTTATTTATGGATAACCAGCTGCTGGTAGCTCAGGGGCCTGGTGCTCGCCTTTAATTTCATAGTAAGCGAGTAACCTGGGTTCGATCCCCGGTACCAGCACCTCTAATATTGTTCTACAATTTTAAGTGCTGATTTACCACGTGCTTAGCGGTGAAGGAAAACATCGTGAGGAAACCTGCATGTCCGAGGAATAGAAATATTTCGAGGACATGTGAAGTCCGCCAACCCGCATTGGAGCAGCGTGGCGGATTCTTCCTAGCTCCAAAACCCTCTCAGAAATGAGAGGAGGCCTGTGCTCAGTAGTGGGGCATTTATATGCTGAAACTTTACTTTACTTTACTATGGATAACCAGCGCAGGGGCCCCCGAGGGGAGACCTCGGCTTGGACCGTCATCCTGTGCGCGAAAGCACATGACTCGAGGGTGCCCAAGAGTGTCGGTCTCAGCTCGGTCAGTTACTTCATTCGGGAGGGCATATACGTTATTATCTAAATTTAAGTTTCCACTAATTCTGGAGAAGAAATGGCGCAAAAAAATCCAGTGACGCTTCTATTAATGATACTAGGGGAAAACCGGTCTGAGATGCGGCAGTATTGCGAATATACATAGGTATTCTGCCACCCTTAAAACACACTTTGTCATTATCATTATCTACTGGATGGTGATGACACAGTGTGTACAGTTACAAATAATATTGAATTAATCTAATAAATCTTAGCGAGATTAATATTATATTTACTGGAGATAAACAGAAAAGCAGATGTGTATTATTACCACAATACCATAGAAGTATTTCATCCCATGGGGTGGCATGTGTCCGGCAGAGTAGAATAGCACCTACCTCTTTCCTACCGAGGTGTTGTAAGAGGCGGCAAAGGTATTGTACAGCTTTTATACGTGCAGAATAATACCATAATATGCAATGCTGTCACTATACTGCGCGTGACATAGCAGGGGCGAGTAAGAATTACTTGACACATACCAAAATGGCGGCGAAGAAATTCGCCACCTGTCACGTCTCGTTTCCCGCGGAGGCGAAAAGTGATCTACGGGTGTGGTCTCTGCCTAACCCTCATGGGCAAAAAACGTGTATGTATGTATGTGATGACAATGAACCTACATTCGGATGTTTCAACGAGGATGAATGACATTGTGATCTGTTACGCAATGTACTCGGAGTAGTTTGTGGTCTCGTTTCTTTATCCATTCTTACATTAAAAGCAAACAGAGCCCCTGATGTTATACGCGATGTTACTGTATTAAAAATGTTAAATCTTTGTTACATGTAGTAGTCAGTGCTAGTACATTGTTAAACTTAATATTCAATATAGATTATTTTTCATAGCACTTACAGAATGTAATTTTTTTTCTCGAACACAGGTTCGACTAATAATGCCTCAGACATGGAAAGAACCAACAATAAACACAGCAGGTTGTTTTGCTCGAACAACTTGCACCAAAAGCTTGTAGCTCTCAGTTTTGGGAGGATTTTGCCATAGTTGCCACGCTTGGCAGGCGCCAGCCCGCCTGCCAAGCGTGGCAACTATGGCAAAATCCTGTTCAAACTGGCACAACCGCAGTTTATTTATTCACATGGTTTTGGTTTTCCCTATGTGGACTTTTACGACACCCACGGGATGAGAGGGGTTAGAAAATTCTCGTAAGCCACTACCACACGGCAAATATATTTGTAACACACATTATTTATAAATTTTAGCTTTCTGCACTCCTTCTCCGTATAAACTTTAACTATGCCAAATCTCACACTCCGTACGCGCCATATGCTTAAAAAGGGTTACAAAATTTTCTATTCACGTATTAATATATAGATTTACTATTTAAGCAATAATACAAAAAGCTTGGCAGCGATTATCATGGGTTACGCTTACGGGATATGGGATACGCTTTTTTTTTTTTGATAAAATTTCGAGACGAGCAAAATGTTCACCTGATGGTAAGTGCAACGTTTGCCCATAACAGATGCTGTGTTACTCAGAATATTTCTATGTAGCACCAGAGACATAAGGTCTTATGCCCAGTGATTACGCTCGCTCACAGTGCCCTTCAAAGCGAAACGAAAGTCCGTCAGTTCAGTCCATCACGGACACAGTGTGGTGTCACACAGAATTCTATGAATCAAGGGAAGATCACCTCTGGTTCAATCATTTCTTTTATAGGAGAAAAGGACGAGACGAGCAAAACGAACACCTGATGGTAAGTGAAACGTCTGCTCATAACAAATGCTGTTAAACCCAGAACATTTCGCACTGCGCACGTCACTCTGAGACTTTAGTTCTTAAGTCTAATCTGTACTGTGTAATTAAGGTGTGCTTTGGCCATAGTTGCAACGCTTGGTAGGCGGGTGGTGGCAGTGGGTTTTTCCACTCTCGACTTTGACGACAACCACGGGATGAGATGGGGCCGTAGATCGTAGAATCACCACATGGCGACGTAACTATTGATTATAATAAAGCATTAGAGAGTTCTAGTTTGTTTTCTGTATTCATGACGGGTAACCTCCGGAGCTTTAGGACCGATTTAAAAACAATAACTGCTTCATAGCTACAGTACTCCAGATGGCTCTGATTGATTCTCAATAAAAAGTGGTGAAGCATCCGATGAACCTGTAAAAGCCGAAAAGGCTAACAGCAATTACATCGCCGAATATTTATTAATAAAAATTGGGATGGGAAACTTAATATTTGTTCGATTTGTGGGCCAATCATCATTATTAAAAAATAACTTGCCTGTGACGATAAATTTCGGTAAAAAGAAAACACCTCTCCCTCCTTACGTTTCAGATCACGAATGGATTGTTCTATTAAACTCGGTAATACGTTAACGAGGTGGCGTTCTTTAACTTTATTTCTCCGCCGTCGAATGCAAAGCGCTCGATTGACATTCACGCCGCGGACCCATCGACCGGGAAATACATTTGTCATACATTAAACGAGGAGTTTTTATGATTTAGTGGGGTGGAGTTATGTCTATTTGCTATTCATTTTCGAAGTGAAAACATGTGTAAAATGGAGTTATATTTAAACTACTATTTTCAATTAAACATTTCCGTTGTTTTTAATCTAGGACAAATGAGAATCCAGTGTTATGATTATTATTAAGCGAGGTTATTATTTTACTATGAGCTAAATTATACAAGATTGAGATACAAAATAAATTTGATAAATAAATTCTTTCATGCTTCCAGTCTCACTACTGGTACTTTCTTTATCTGATTACTGATCAACTACATATTATGCATTAACATATCAACAAAAATCACTATACTTAGCGTTTGAACTGCGGTTTCTTAAAATATGGAAAAGTAAAAAGTAGAGGCAAACGAGCAGGTGTCTCACCGGATGATAAGTGATCTCCGCCACCCATGAACATAATACTAGAGGATTCCGGATGCGTTGTCAGCCTTAGGTCTAGTAGTAGGTTCTTTTCTTGAATGCCCCTAATTCGTATTGGACCGGAAAAGCCGCTGGCGGCAACAGATGCCACGACAGCAGTTACAGCCTATACCTAACTGCAGCTGCTGAGCACATGACTCCGCTCATATATGATTTTTTTCTTCCTTCACCACCGATCTCAATAAAGAAGCACTTAAAAAGTAATTAACTATTTTATTAATGCTGGCGTAACGAAGCTTCAGCGCCTGGCTCTGATAAAAATGTTTTTTCTTTTTTAAAAACACGAGCAAGTCGTTCACTTGTCGGTGCGTTAGCTGCAATGTCACCCAGTTCTTGCATTTTATGTAGCACCGCATTTCGCTCGTCACCACGAGATATTGGTTCTTAAGTCTACTACGCCATGTAATTACGCTAGGTTTAGTGCCTTCCAACCAAAAAAATATGTGGTGTTTGCATACCACTCTATAACCGCAGAATATCTGGCACTGCGTTAGTAACTAACTGGACGCATTTCTGCATAGGAATCCTACAAACAGTTTAGCAATTACAACTCTAAATAATTTACGCCAGCAAAATTCGAAAACTAGTCCTTCTTTCAATAAAATGTAAAAAAAAATGAGTACAGATAAACATTAAATAGGTTTTAACGTGTTCGGTAAGTCCAGTAACCTTATTGAACTACAGGAAATCGACGCATAAAAGTAAATAACCATAACTTGTATGAAGTTCACCCTAGGGTTATTGCTCACCTGTAAGTGGAGACGTCACTTTAGCTGACATGTCCACGTCCGACACCTATCATTGTCGAAGAAATAACTTTTTGGAGAAAATACAGTCGCGAATATATTAACCGGGATCTAATACAGAGGTGCCTCCGCGAGACGCCCTGCCCGTCAAATTTGTAATCAGGGCTGGCAGTTCGATATCCAATTATTTGTTAAAGTAATTAAGTATGCGGTAATTTAGTCATATTTTTTTTTAGTTACTCTTTTGAAGTTATAGAAGAAAGATTTGCAGTATTGTACATTTTATTATTATTCCTTAAAACAAATGAATCAACAGCTTCTGTGTTGTGTTAATGTCACTAAGAATATTCGAGGTCTTATCTTATTGTTCTTTGATTTTATTACTAGGTATCTCTATGGTTATAAGATTTCATTACTATCTATCAGATGGTAAGTGGTCACTGTGGCCTGACACTCTTTGTTGTATACATACACTATGCATATTTAAAATGATTGTTTTTGTCATCCATGAGGGCTATGGTGCAATACCTATTTGCCACTATGTGCTAATTGTACCTCATCTCTCACACAGCTTTCTTTATTGTATTTTGCAATATCATATTGGTAGATTGTGAGATCGTAGTACTTTCCCAGTCGAGTCTACAAATTAATGTACTACAATCAGTTTCTGCAAAGTGATTCTGCCAAATACTACTGCCAAATATGTAGATCTTTTAGCTCTGTCTAAAAATTTAGAAAAGCGAAAACTTAAGTTTTAGTTATAAATATTAAATTTACTCAAAACTATTTCTCTTATTATAAAAATAATAAATCTATGTGCTAAAGATCCTTAATAAGGAGCAAGATTACAGCCCTTCTCGACGTCAAGTAGTACGTTTCCATTCGACTGACAGTCGGCGACATATTTTATTCACGGCGCGGCGCTCGTAATTCCGTCGATGCAGATAAATTGTTTTACCGCGGGAGCAAGCCACGTCTCAGGACTTTGGCGTTTGCATGATGAGCTCGTTTTTTATGCTCGAATAAAATTGTGTTAGCCACCGGCGGGAGCGACGTGTGAACGCCGCCGGAGATCCATGGGAAATTGTTTTCGACGAAGCTGCTTTGATATTTATGAAAGTTGGCATGTCGGGGCATCCGCTTGAGTGACAGGTACGCGGTGGATTTTTTGGAATCCCTAGACGAGTTGCTTTGGTATTTAATTGCCATGCTATCAATTTTTTAGCAAGAGTCAGGCACTAGTTGAAATATATGCTTATTTCAGATCACTTAACTTTGATACAATGTGCAAACGCAACAGTCCAATTTGTGAGTTCGAATTTAACTATTATAAATATAAAAAAAAAATCATAACTATTATAAATATGTTTTCTTTGCAGTAAAACTATTTTTGTCATATGCACAATAAAGTCAACAATAAAAAAATAAAAAACAAGGAAAAAACTTTTGTTAACAAAAAGAAATTATAATGAATCCGATGGTCTACACTCGACAAGCTTGTCCTATGGGTAAAAAAAAAAAAAAAAAATTCTATGGGTGCCCGAAGAGAAACATAAACTGGAAAGAAAATCGCATCGAAGCATCCTTTAACACAAACTATATTGCGGTGGCCAAACGCCTGCCAAGCGGTGTAATATTTTGAAAAGATGATGAATAACGCTAAAGTGTATGAAATTAAAATATATTTGATGCATGTGTTTTATTTATTGCTGCATAATATATCAAGAACAGATCCAAGTCGTCGCTAGGTGGTATCTCATTCAGTTTGCGTCGCAAACAGACACCAGTTGCGACGTCATCACGTAAACAGGTTGACGCAGCGCTTTACAACGTTCGCCTCGGGACCGCCGCTGTCTGTTCTATCAATATTAAATCCACCGATAGACAAACTTGTACACACGGAAGCAAATATGTTGATTTCATCACCGGTGTTTCGATTAGCAAGTAGCAAGATTTACTAGCACGAAGCTATGTATATCATCTCAAAACCGTCATTTCTAAGTACTCGTAGTTTGAATCAACAGATAACTGCTTAATAGTGAACAAACATTACCACAAAACAATTTCCGCTGTAACTTATTTGTAGGCGATTTTAATATAAATCCATTTTAGATTGTAATATTATTCATATATAATAAAAATAGGTATGTACATTATGTTATAAAAAAAATTTCATACTCATGATTTTAAATCTTTTCAGTCCACTGCTGGACCGGAACTTATTTGGCAAACATATTGGCTGAATATTTGATATAGTATAGGTTGTTTCACCAACTGTTAATAAGATTTTTTTTTCATTTCCCTTAGTCGACTTTTGCCAGACGACCCACGGGACGAGATTCTGTTATATCGTATCTCTAACATATATGTATATATGTTAACTGACACTTATAGCTCGTAGAACCGATAACAGTTTGGAAAGAAACGTTCTCGAGTGGCAACCTCGTACCGGCAAACACAGTGTAGGGCGACCACCCTCACTACATGGAACGACCTCATGAAGATGATCATCATCATCATGTCATAAACGGTTCAAGTGTAAATGGGATAGGGTGTTTAAAATAAACTATAATTTATTATTAAACATGTGGTGTAATGGAGTCTAACGCCAGCACAGTGGGATGCAAATTTTATGATGAGGATAATGTCTTCCAGACCAATTTCAACCCCGGTGGCGTTTGCCGGTTAACAAACATACTCTGTCTACGAAGAATCTCTTTATTATCTTTAGTCAAAATTCTTTCTTGAAGTTGCTGTCCTTTACGGGATAGGAATACGGACCAGGAGGTACACTCATAATGTTTTAGTCAAATGAGTAGCTTCTTTTGATATCTTTAAATATAGCTTACTGGCGAAGCTGTGGAATCCAAAACAAATAACTGCACTAACTTGTCCGAATGCATATTATAGTCTTAATGTTCTCCGCTTCCGCTTCTGAACATATATTGCCAGAAAACACAGTCCTGAGCCACTTGCATCTATCGACTATCTACCGAGGAAAATTAATGTATATTATTGTCTTAATATAACTATTTGTAGAATAAACTAAACTGTAGCGGTTTAACACACTTCGAAATCAAGATATTTAATCCGATGAAGCTGTAAAAGCCAAGGAGGCTATCAGCAATTACATCACCGAAAATGTATGTAATCAAGATAAGGTTAAATTTTATAGACAAAAAATAATTTGTAGGTATATTTTAATAAAAACTTTCTGTTTAATATCCACAAACATTTTTTTTTAATTTAAGGTCAGTTTGGATCAATAAGTCGTCAAATGATCCTAAGTTACCATATTACGAATACCAACGTCGGTAACTCGTTCAAAGGTAACTCGTAAATATGCAAAAAGGAGATCTGCTTTGACCCCACCCACACGGCTTCATGGAAGGATTATTAATGTTTATACTGAAAATAATGCGCGGTTGCGGCGTTTGGCGCAAATATTTGAAGACGCAGTCAAAGGGTTGCTTTTCGCCGGCGTCCTTTGAGCCGGCCGTGGTCTGCGGTCAGATAAACCGATTACCATGTTCTGCGACTCGACGACGCTACGACATCATAGTTTAATAATCAAATTAAGTTATAAGCATTTACTGAATATATATAATAATTTAAGGTTTATTTAATGAGTATAACCTTTATTGTCACGAATTTTCTATTATTAATGAGAAATCAATACTTTTGTTCTGTTCGATCTAACGTTTAAAAATACCACCAAGGATGTACGACATAAAAAGTAATAACATTTACATTATAAGGCGTGACTACATATATTTATGATATATGTAGTCACATGTAGCCTACTTTTGTGCCCCTGATACGATAAGAGACGGATGACGATCCACATCGTCGCATGGTACCGAGTAAAAAAAATCTGACTCTCCGTTGCGTTCCCACGAGCAGTGTAGTGACAGCATTGCATATTGTGTTGTTTCTGCACAATAAAGGTTGTCCGTACAATACTTACCTTAGTCGCATCTTACGATACCTCGGTAGGTAGGTACTATTCTTCTGCCGGACCTACCGGCCTATCGGCTGTTACATTTTATGATATGATGAACTTTATTTGAAACCATTTTTAAACAACCAATTAATACAACTTATGTGCTTCTTTTAAGGAAAAAGCCTTTGATGCAAAATGAATGTTACAAAAACCATTTGCAGAAAGAACCAAAGGTTTTTTCTGAATAGCAAAAAGTATTAAAAACGGACGATCAACCGCTATGTTCGATTCAGATTCAGATTAGAAATCCCCTGGTACAGACAATGTGCCACTAATCTAGCAGATAGAGTGATCTGCACGGTTTTGCAAGAGGTCGAAGTATGCAAGTACCTAAAGATCGTTTTGAGGCAATCTTTGGGGGAGGCTTATGTTCGGCAATTATTTGTGATTGTTTGAAATGATGGTGATGACTAGAAATATATGAGTGAGTTTCATTATCAGTTTTAATAAAACTTCAAAAGACGTACAAACGTTACCCGTACCGTACCCGTGGTTTTAAAATACAACCATCAGAGCAGATTATTCTCGAACGTTCTCTTTACGACTATCTAACACTAAAATGTTTTCAAATAAAATTCGTTATCCATCAAAATTTCTCTTTCCTTTACATACTGAGTGCAGCAGCCTACATACGTTAGTTCAAAAACACGGATATAGATAAACATATGTACATCTTTCACGAGGTTTAGCCATAAAGGTTCGAGCCATGTATGCATATGTGTCGGCTCTACCAAGGTAGGACACATCATCGTCATCATCATCATTTCAATATATTACTAGCCCACTGCTGAACTGTTGAGCTTCTGCCAATAGGCTTCCCCCATAGATTACTACAAAAGTTTGTAGGTCTTATTTTGGGGGGATTTTACCATAGTTGCCACTTAGCAGGCGGGTTGGCAACCGCAGTTTATATATTCAGATGTTCCAGGATTATTTATTCACATGTTGCTGCCCGTCTCCTGGTTTATTTTCAGTTTCTTTTTGTTTACACCCACGGGATGAGTTGGGGTTGTACATTATCTTTAGCCGCTATCACACGGCAAAAGATTTAGAAGAATCGTGATTTGTTATTAAGAATAGACGTTAGAGTCTTTGGACCGTAGTGAAACACATCTGGTCGTCAGTAGAATACAGGCATAATAGGCATAGAAAACAGGTAGTCTGACCAGTGGGCCACACCGCCTAGTGGCACACTTATTGACATATCAAAGGCTCATCCAGTAAAAATAATCTATGGTCTGTTGATTTATTCAGGAGCCCCAGCAAAGACTCCATTCCACCTGCGGTCAGGTGTAACTTAACGAACCCTCTCTGAATCTTTAATACAGTTTCATTTAATGTAAGCTAGTTGCCAAATTCATGGATGGTCTCCTGTTTATTTTGTGATTTTAAAAGCAAGGTAATTAAAATAAAATAATGCCATACAAACACGCTTAATTAAAATATTGCGTTATTCTTTCAACCTGAAAATTTGTCTAAGTAATTTAATTGCTTTCAAAATATTTAATTTTAAATCAAAATATTCCAAACATTGTATAATAAACCTTAACAATTTAGCAACAGCAGCCATTAAAAATAAAATTAATTTCTAAAGTAAATGTCTTTAAGTCACCTCTTTACCTACGTAACAAAATCAAGAGCGGAATTAATTCTATTACCAATACAAACACCCACCTTGACGGCAAGCACCCGCTTCTCAAACTAAGCACTCGGTTCCCTACTTCGCAAATTAGATTTCGCATAAAGCCTATTTTAATTTGCAGCGTCGCTAAACATTGAAAGCTCTTTAATGTTTAAGCGGGCGCACAAACTCCTTACTATTGACACTGCGCGGGCCGCCACGGCAGCGGCCGGTTGACATTCGTGTACAGAGCAAATATGTTCTTGGTGCCGCGACCCCGGCTGGGCGCGATAATAAGCTTACCGGCGCAGGGCGGTGTACGCGCCCCGAGCGCCGCCCAAGCATCGCGCTATTATTAAATTCTTTTGTTGTCCGTACCGATGGAATGCCTAGTTATTTACGTACGGTCCGACAATGGGATCAACGTGAATATCTCCGACCAAGCACTATCTTTTGAACCCGAACCAAACATTGGGATGAAACAAATAATTTCAAACGTGAATTTTTCCCCTCTTGGGTCAACTACGCTCCGCGAAAACTCGGGAGTTATTTCGACAATTTAATACGCGAAGTTGAAATATAAGCAGCAGGTGCTCACACGCTGTTACGCCTTCATGTATAACTTGGCGAGGCAATCGTAAAGCTGTATAATTTAAATCGTTAAAATCCGCTCTCCCTTTTCGGATTTAGGAGTCTAAGCGCGCCTCATTTCGTGAGCATTACTCTCTGTTCAACAATAAGACTCATTAATTCACCCGTGCGGTCCCGTTTTATAAATGTTTTACGTATTAATAAAATTAACAAAGCGCTGGCAGTGCGCGCGGGGGCTATTTCTCGACAAAGCGTCGGAGCATAACACAATGGAATCTAAAATAAATACGACGACTTTAGCAAACACAGCGCACAAAGAGTCCACCTGGCTAGTGAGAGCGGAGTCCGTGGTCTCCTCCGCACTGTCGGAAATTAAGTGGCCGGTGTGGACTTCGTCTAATGCCCGAAAGGCGTTCCTGCAACCGCTTTCCACTCCTACCTTATAACTTTGCCTAGTGTTATAGCGTATTAGGGAATTAAAACTTACTGCAGGAAAAGTCTCATACCTGAATATTATATTTTAAAGACGAACAACCTACATAAGAACGTGAAAAATACACATGAACAAATATACATGAACATAAAAAAATTAGAAAACTAAGTTATTTCGGTTAGATTCGCAATATCGGAGAATGCAGTACCGAAGACACAGGGGCAATCACAACAAAACATACATTCATACATAAGATCACGACTTTATCCCATAAGGGGTAGTCAGAGACTGGGCACTCACTACAAAAACAGATGACTGCCACAATCCACGTTTCACCAAAGTAAAACCGAACACGAAAACCTACAATTTGTGTTTTTGTAAAAATGTTGGCTGCGGCTGGGATTCAAACTCTGTATCGTAGCGTAGAACTCAGATCCTATGATCATTACGCCTCCCGGTGATCTAAATAAACGATAACTGATTGATGAAGCTAAATCAAGTAATAATTTAAATATATATTCTAAAATGAAGATACCGAAAATTACTCTGCTATATGTAAGACTACAACTATCAGAATTCGTAATTATGAATTAAAGTAGGCAAAAGCCAATAATTCCCGTTACATTAATACTTATTATAACATTTATAAATAGAAAGACATTGCAAAGTTTTACCATCACAACATTTTTATTCGTCGCCATAATCTTGCTTTTCTTCTGTAACAGCTTAGTTTTTTGTCTGGCGCTCCGTATCGCAGTAGCACCCCCGTTGCTAGATCACAATCGTTGTCCAGCATTTAGTGTCGGTGAACCGCTTCTTATCGCCCAAATTACACCGTTTTACTGGATACTCTCAAAAACTGTGCAATGTAGACATTTTCAGCACGTCTAAACCGTAGACCCTACTACTGGTACCCATTTATTTTTGTATTATTCCATACTTTTTTATGTGGAAGTAAGGGCAAATCTTAAACCTGCCCAACTGCCGTGTCACCATGAACCAGTTTGCGTAGCGCGGAACTGCGCTCGCCATGACAAATCGGTTCTTAAGTTTCTTTGCCCTGTTATTACTCTAGCTTCAGTGCCTTTCAAACTAAAAACAGTGGTTTGCACACCAATACAGTATAACTGGCCCTATGATGTTACGTAGTAGACGGATTACTCCATACGAATCCTACGACCAGTAATGATAATATCAACTCATATGTTGGTCTGAATGGGCATAGCTTTCTTGTTATGACAGGGCTTCGCGTGTATTAAAGTGCATTTTAATAAAATAATAATGTCATTCTCGGGCATATTGTGTAGATTTCCGAACGAAGTTCAATAAATTTATTTGTATTTAATGTATATTTCAGGCTAGAGGCATCAATAAATCTTTTGTTTTGTATATTTACTAATGTTTAATAAGAATATAATATTTTTAACTTAGGTCTATTTTAATTGCTTATAAAAAAGATATAATTAGAAAATATTCGTAGTAGGGGATGTAAGCTTAGCAATCTCCAATTCGACCCTCAATGGGCGGTGGATTTTATTGCCATTCGTATTGTCGGCCAGAGATTTACTTTGACATGTCGGATATTCGTTTGTTGACTCTTCGTCGGGGTTTTCACAGCCTTTTCTTTTTATCGCAACTGTCTCTATTATTCCCCGACGTAAAGACTTAATGCGGTGAACGCAGAGTTATTTGTATTTTTTACAATTTCTGTGTGTGGTCACTGAAATCAGTTTTTTTATATAAAAAAACAATATCCTCTACAGTAGATATCACAATTCGTGAAAATTTCATCCATAACTTTAATTTATCTTGAATAGTCGTACCTATAGGTATAGGTTCTATGGTATAATGAACTAGTTATAACCTAAACTGGAAAAGTTTTCCGTATTGTATATTAAATTAAGTTACAGAATAATTTTCCCGTTAAAAGACATTTTCCTGTAGTAAAAAGAGTTCTTTGACTTGTGAAAAAGAAGGTGTATTACAGTAAAACGCATCAGGTAACACATTAACAGTGTTTCCGCGAAAGCCTTTGTCTGCACTCAACGAATTACGGGGAAAGGCGAAAATTTAAATACCCGCCGGGACTGTTTTACATGTAAGAGATGCACTTTGCATGTAATGTGGCGATTAAATGAGGCGACAGTGTTTCAGACGGCATCCGCCATGCAGCGAGGAAAGAATTATTGGTAATGAATGTCGATTTCTTTGCTTTACACTGCGCTAAAATTTACAAAGTATAAATTTGTTGGAAAAAAAATTGTCTGGCGTAGCTCGAAGGCTCCCGTTTAAATAATAGTGTTGCCTTTCGTTAAACATAATTATAACTACTGTTAAAGAACGCGTAGCGTAGTAGACAGAGTACTTGACAGTCGAATCGTGGACTCTAGATGCAAGTTTATTAATTGTAAATAAATTAAGATTGGAGTTCGTTTTTTTTAATTGATGGAAGGTAACGGGTTTACTCTGAATTTATCGGTAAAACATTAACTTTAATTTTTTTTATTTGATAAAGCGATGAAACAAGCAAAACGTTCACCTGGTTGCAAGTGCAACGTCTGCCCATAGCAAATGCTGTGTCACCAAGAACATTTCTGTGTGACACCACACTGCGCCCGTAATCCTGAGACATCAAGTCTCTTATGACCAATGATGACACTACATCACAGTGCCGTTAAAACCGAAACTGTAATTTTTGTTTGCACACTACTGCTTCACGGCAGAATAACTGGCAGAGTCACGTCTCAAATGTTGGCAAGTGAAAGTATAAGTTCACTACTTCCTCTTAATTAAAAAATTCCACGATTGAGCATAGGCCTCTGTCAAGTTAGGAGGATTTGCCGTAATCGCCATGTTTGGCAGGCGGATTGGCAGTACACAGACACTTCGTACCTTAGACGCTTCGGTGCGTGCGTCAGCGGTCTGGATAAGTTGGGTCTGGCATAATGCTTGCTCCCCAGTGGCTACTCGCCTTGTCGTGGCGGGGGGCATAGTAACAGTGGCTATGATACCCTCGGTGAAGCTAAGAGGAGCATGGTCGGCTTGAGGCATCAGTCTGGCCCAGGGAGGTCGTTCCGAATGGTCTTCGAGAGCCCACTTTGGATGCGAACAGGAGAACTGCTGGGGGAGCAGTGAGCACCGCTCGTCCCGCCCTCCGCAGCCGAGTTGGAGTCGCGGGGGAAGAGGAGAGTTAGCATTGCGATGCGCCACTCTCCTACTCTCTGTAGCGGAATTGTAATCAGCGGCGGGGACGCAAACCAGATCCGCCGTTAGGTCCGGCAGGCTGGTGCTTTCAAGTGCTCGTCTTCATGGCCCCCGAGGCGGATTAGGGGTTCCGTTGCGCACACATAGAGAGAACATGATGGAAGGCGCGCCGTGTGTTCCGTTCGTGTATTAATCTCAGAGATTTTTTTATGGAAATAATGAGAAAGAGTCGGGCTCATACTCCACCTGAATAAGTAGCCCATAGACACTAATTTCCAAATCAAGATTATATAGTTATGATTATATAGTTGATGATTATCTCTCGTGAGGATTATGATATAATGCCTGTTAGTCAGTTACTGAATCTCCGTGTCTCTTCACAACCACACCCGTGATACTGCAATTTAATCCACCACCCATCACCATTTCAGCCTATAACTAGTCCACTGCTGAACATGGCCTCCCCCACAGATTGCCACAAAAATTTGTGGCTGTGGTTTTGGAGGGTTTTTGCCATAGTTGCCACGCTTGGCAGGCGGGGTGGCAACCGCAGTTTAATTTTCATTTTGTTTCAGGAAGATGCTGCTGCCCCTCTCCTGGTTTTCATTTTTCCTCTGTCGACTTTTACGAAACCCACGGGATGAGATGGGGTGGTAGATTCTCTTTAGCCGCTACCACACGGCAATTTCATGCGGGTGTTTTATGGAAGAGGGGAATAGGGAAGAAGGAGACAAAGTGATAAACTTAAAGACCGCTTACTCCTTTTATAGTAAAGTATTTCTTTGCACTATTTTTTGTTATTGATTTTGTTGTGCGATAAATTGTGCGTAAAAACAACTAAGAGTATCTATCTTCCCTAGTTGACTCATTAATATTGGACATTCATTATATAGCTGCAGTATACCACTTAAAACCTTATATTTGCATCTTAAAGAAGACACACACAGCTTTTATATGTAATAATAAATTACACAGCCTTTCATAAATACCAGATTTTCGCAATTTTATATCCGAAATAAATAACCCAAAAAAAAACGTGTGATAATTTAAAAGTAGAGTCATTATATGACTCAGCCATCCCTTAGTTTCTATACCGCGTCGTATCGTGCCTGTGTATAAATCGTTAGAGGACGACACTCGCCACAAAGGTGCAAAGTGCATAGGGAGGGAAACTCAATTAAAACAGCGTCGTGGTGCTTGACTTACATTACACGATTAGGCTAGCAGCGAACGTTTGTTTAAGGAACGAACATATGGATGTATAACCGCATCTGTCTATCATGCACACAAAGAGATAATTTCATATTAATTAACATGTCACTAGAATTAGATATCCAAACGAAAGGAATTTTTGTAGGGTCATTTACCAAAACTGTGAGTTTCTTGAACAAAGCTTGGCTAACCTAGCTAGTACTGACTGAGTTAAAATTAGGGTCGCAAAACCGGCTCTGCTTTGAAACCCGCTATTTTTGGTATTGATCTTGAGCCGGCACCGGAATACCGGTATTTTCGGGTTTCTATGAATTCTTGGTAAGTGAAAATTTTGACATGGAAATTGCCATAATGTAACCAGATTTTTTTTGAAGTTCAATTTGACTTTAATTAACGAAAAAATCTTTTTGGCCGTATTAAATTGTACAAAGTACTTTTAGTTACTCAAAATAGTTCTTTCTTATTTGATAATAAGGATAAATAATACCTTCAATATTTCTATAACTAAAAAGAAATCCATTCACTGAGTACCTCGTATCTAGTTTTTCTTCATTATCATAGGTGTCAGGACGCAAACGTCTATTACTCGCATGCGGGAATCGAACCCGCAGCACATAGCGCAGAAGCAAATCACATAACCGCTGCCTCAACTGATCCGAAGTAATCAATACTGTAAACTAATAATTGTATAATTTATTGGTGGTAGGATTCCTATGCAGGAATTCGTCTAGGTACCACCCCAGGGCCAGTTATTCTGCCGTGAAGCAGTAGTGTGCAAACATTATTGTGTTTTGGGTCTAAGGGCACTGAGAGCTAGTGTAATCACTGGGCATGGCAGACTTAAGAACTTATGTCTCAGGGTGACGGCCGCAGTGTGGAGTCACACAGAACGGTTCTGGGTGACACAGCATTTATTATGGGCAAACGTTGCACTTACCATTAGGTGAAGGTTATGCTCGTCTCGTCACTATTTCCAATAAAAAAAGTTGAAGTAGTTCCAGCTCACTATGTTACATCTATAAAAGTATAAAAGTTCGGTGGTTATTATTCTCGGGAACACTAAGCTATAGTGCTTAACCTTTGGCTTAATATTAAACGACAGACACAGAGAGAAACGAGAGAATTTAAATCGTAGTGTGTTGTTGGTATCTGGTAACTATTTTAATCACATGCGTTCAAGGTTGTGTAAGAAAATAAGAGTTTCTACTTCCACTGATGCCTTCAATAATTCAAGTATTTTTCACAGAAACTGTACGATCTATCATTTCTGTCAAACTGTTTCACCTGGTACGATAATCTAAAATCACATTTTTTTTCGTTCGGAAAGTTCTTCATGGTCGGTTTCCTTAAAAGTTTCCAACCAAACAGCGTATCTTTATTGACTTCTGCGCGTTAAACACTTAGTAAAGTGCGCGCTTTTTAATTTTTTTCAATATCAAAGAACGGTTTTCGGATTTCTCAATCCCGCTTTATTAGACTGCTGATATTCCTCTGTATACCGATATTTTCGAGAACCGGGATCTCCATTTGAATTTACAATCCATCCCTAGTTGAATTAACAGTCAAAGCTAATATTTATGCAACACACAAATTATTGGTTTAGACTTATATTAATTATACACTTAATTGTAAATTTATGACGTTTTTAACTTTACTTTGACCGTTTCCCCGATCTTGTCGCATTATCTTTCTTTCATACACTACAAGGCGGGGACAAGAGCAGATGATAATATCGCCTCTATGGTATCCACCATCCCGCAGGTGACGTAATGACAGATCGTGTCTCATCATCTCAAATTGCCAGATTTTTTTGAACCGAAACTCCTTTGGGCACGACTGGTGTTACACGGTCGAAGTTGAGTGCAGCGTTTTCGTGCAACTTTTCTGTAATTCTGAATTGAGATTTATTGTATCCATACTTTCATTATAAAGCGAACGTCTCTCGAGACTCTCTCTGTTCCACTGTTTATTATTTTTTCGTAGCTCAACCGTTGAACCGATCTTGACGAAATTCAGCACAGAGATAGCTTCTATCCTGAAGGCGAACATTTTTAAGACACAAATCAAAAAGTTCCCACTGTATTTTTAAGAAATCTTATTCCACGCAGACGTAGTCGCGCGGTTCAGTTAGTAATTCATAATTGTTTATATACTGAGCAGTTGTTTACAGTGAGTAATATAATCTATTTATTTTTATTTATAATTTTCTAATATTTATTATTTTCACTTCTGTGACACGTTTTTTAATTTACATAGGGAAACGCCTCACATATTACCGCCCTGATATAATTGAGATAAATGGTACCAATTAATTTTTATGCAAGTGATTTTTGAATAAAATTAAGAGTGCATTAGAGACAGGAAAATTCAAACATTCAAACACAAGATCTCGTAATAACTTTTTTGCCCTTTGTGTGTCACGAACATATGTTGTAATTGTACCTACTATCCTTTGCGGGGTACACAGTACACCAATTTTCTTAAAGAAGAAAGGGACGAGACGAGCACATCGTAACACCTGATCGCAAGTACAACGTCTGCCCATAACAAATACTGTGTCACCCAGAACATTTCTGTGTAGCACTGCGCTTACCACCCTGAGATATCAACACTTAAGTCTTTTATGTCTAGTAATTACACTAACTATGAGTACTCTTCAAACCAAAACATAGTACCGTTTGGACACTACTGACTCTCGGTATAATAACTGGCACTGCGGTGATATCTTCCTAGACGGATTCTGCATAGGAATCCTACCACCACTTAATTATGTCCACGAGTAACATAAAGAAACATAACGTAACTGATACATACATTTTACTTTTATTCATTTACAATTCTTGTAACAATGTAGGGGTTTAAAATAATGTAACAGAAAGTACAACGGACAATTTATCTTAACGATGTCGCCGTGTCAAATTTTTTTCGTCGGGGGCGTAAATGGGCGACGATTTCTGACCAATGGCCGTCTCAGGGGGAGGACTCGCTTTTGTTGAATCGAGATTAAGATGTTTCACGTGAGAAATTGTACTTTCTTTTTTAATTTTTAACCATAAAATTTCGTGTTTCTCGTCAGTAACCTATTCAAAATATTTTTTTCCCATTATTAATTTTAAAAAAGGACCTTCGTTTAAATATATTGAAAATTTTAAAGCATTTATTGTTGATTTAATTTTTTACTTTTACCTGTTATCCGAATAGGCGAAAATTGTGTATATGGCAATATATTCTTATAATAGATTGGATTGTCGCCTCAAGAAGAAACTGTATCTATATACTAGCCTTATTGTAAATGCCATAAATACATATAAAAAAGTATAGCTAATGCATAAATAATTTAGGATGTTTCTTCTTTTTAAATAAAACCTTTTAAATATATAATTTCCTTGCTTTTTTCATAAAACACCCATTTTATGAGGCAGAGTTGTTCTTACCCTAAGATTCTCAAGAAAAAGCTCAAAATGTCACTGTGCGCTAACACTGTAGTGAGCAAACGATTCGCATCCCAATAGCGGTAAGTGCGAGGCAGACTCGACGGTATTGAGAAAACTGAGACGTGAACTGCTCCATCACACAAGTGGTAATGTCTAACCGTACAGTAAAAAAATATAAACATCTTAACAGTAGTTCAATTCTTATACAGAAGTTCACTTCAGTACCTAAACAGTATTGTGCGACACACCAGGAACTCGAGCAAAAACGATTTTTTTATTGTACTCTGCAACTATCATGATACATTTTACCCCATTTGTTGATCGAGGTCAACCCCATCAAAAGTGCAGCTATGTACTTCTCGCGGCGCATTACGCCGCATCTCCCCACCATAGAGTTATTCGATCGTCCAATCCCCTGGGAAAAGACAGTCAAATACTTAGGCGTCCTATTAGACTATGGACTCAGCTTTGGCCCACATATTAACCGAGTAAGGAACCGAGCGGCGTTCGTCCTCGGCCGATTACATCCGTTACTAAATAAAAATAGCAAAATGTCCCTACGTAATAAAATTACACTTTACAAAGCCTGTATTCGGCCAATTATGACATACGCAAGCCCCGTATTTGCGCATGCGTCCCCGCGTGAAATTCACCGACTTTAGGTAATATAAAATCGATTCATGCGTAAAGCCACGGGAGCACCGTGGTTCGTGCGTAATGCTAACCTTCACATCGATTTAGGGCTTCCTACCATGGCCCAATATCTAAAGTTGGCCTCTCACCGATACTTCGACTCTGCCGCCACGCACCCCAACCCACTGGTTGTCAGTGCCGCCACATACAACCCTCTCGCGATACACCAAAACTCGACCCGCGGAAAAAGGAGACCGAGGCACGTCCTCGAGGACCCTGACGACGCGACCACTAGGGCCCAAGCGCTGTACTCAACACTACACAAACACACATTATCACCATCATACCGCCCCCGCCGTCGGCGTGGGCGTATCAGACAAAGTTATTCGCGATACCGCCGCATCTCAGGCCGGTTCTCCCCTAGCAGTAGTTTCATAAGCAGAAGCGTCGCTGGAGTTTCTTGCGCCATTTCTTCTCCAGCGGAAACGCATCCGAATTGGTGGTAAACCTATCTAATAATAATCATGGCATTAGTAATGATAGTAGTAGTAATATTGCCCTCCCGATTGCAGTAACTGACCGAGCCGAGGCCGGCCCCCTTGGGCACCCTCGAGTCTGTTACTCTCGCGAACAGGATGACGGTCCAAGCCGAGGTCCCCTCTGGGGGGCCCTTGCGCCAGTCATCCATAAATAAAGGTTCCGGCTAAGCGTTATGCCACCTTTCAATCCGGCGAAGCTGTAAAAGCCTTCGGGCTAACAGTGACCATCAGTCCTATAAAAAAAAATGATACATTTTAAATAACGTTATCAGCGATTTTTATAATGAGTTTCAGGCACCGAGCACAGAACCCAGGTCACTATTATATTACTATTATTATAATTTTTGCCCCTTGGACGAGAAGAGAAAAACGTTCACCGTCTCGCTCTCGCCCGTAAGTGTAACGTCTGCCCATCACAAATGTTGTGTCACCTATATTTGCACACTAATTACCAAGATGGATTCCTAGATAACAATTCTACCACCAGTCAATATTTAAGGCAACAATTATGCCCCTGTGCTACCATTACTAAACTTGTCAATTATTGAAAAGATGTTGAGGAATGTTCTTTAATTTTTACTATAATTTAATTCAAATTATCACCAAGCACTTTTACTATGCAAAACAAATATCTTTTATTTTTTATATTTACGTAAAATCAAGATGCTGGCACTGTAACGATGCTTAAAATTTTACGTTCCAAGTCCCGAGTAAGAAATGTTTAAGTGCCGTTATTTGAAACACCTTCGAGTCCCGATGGCGTAATTCATTTTCAAGTTGGCTCATTAATTAATTGGGCGTCTGCCGCGATAGGCCGCGTGCTTTTTACGACTACAATAAACTCTCCGGTGTAACTGTCACCGCGGGTGGCGTCTTTATTTCTAACAACAACTATAACGTCACAAATAACATTTCTAAGGCAAATGATGCCGCTATTAAAATGTTGTATTGTCTTCGCTTGGTAACGCGCACGTGTTGTAGAGACACGGGCTGAAGTGTCCCAGAAATTTTAGAGTTTACTTCGTTGTGTTTCGGTTATAAGATAAGCTCAAAAAGTATATATCTAACAATATGTTTCCTTTTAAAATGACTTAATACTGTTCGAATGTAAAAAAAAAACTTTATTATAATAACCATATTTCTTATACATTTTGCCGAACTTTTAAGAAAATAAAAATAAGTTAACGCACATACTAAGTCAGAATGTAAGATTTTTTTTTAATTATAAAGCATTATAAACAAGACTTCAAAGCCCAACTTCGCCCAACAGAACCATAAAATAGATTAAATATACACTAATGTATTGATATAGCCGTGTGGTGGCGGCTCGGTTTATTCTTTAATACTACCACTCCATCTCATCCAATGGATCTCGTAAAAGGCGAGTAAGGAATTAAACTGCACTGTGCACCCAACAGCGCATGGTGGCGATGGGCTCACCACCTATCACACCAAGTGCATTATATTGTTTTGGTGAAACGTGGATTGTGGCAGTCATCTGTTTTTGCAGTGAGTGCCCAGTCTCTGACTACCCCTTATGGGATACAGTCGTGATCTTATGTATGTATGTAATGTATTGATATTATGAACCAGTTATAGAATATTTTTTTTTAAATATCTCACATCTATCTCACATTTCATCACATCACATCACATACATGTCGTTTTCGGGTATCTGAAATTTTAAGAATTTTTTTTTATTTACCTCTGCCCAGTTGTAATCTTATTTTTGAAAAATACTAGACCACTTACAGAAGTGAACACTTATTCAAATATCCCACAAAGTATTAACCTACATAATAACCGTGGGATGTCATGGAAATGTCCGGAATTTTTTATAACTTCTGACTAATAGCGCAATATCCTGCTCCAATAATGCCAAACTGCCAAACACAGACCGGTGACGGGCAGCAGCGTCTAAAGCCTAGCTCTTACTACGTTCACCAATCCGCCTGCCAAGCTTGGTTACATCAAATCCGAGCGAGGTGCCGTGCCGTACAGCGCAATCATGCGGTATTTTACGCGGGTAAAACCGCGGGCCGCAGCTAGTAATTAATAATATCCTTACTAATTTCCTTATCCTTACTTATATTATAAATGCAAAAGTAACTCTCTCTGTCTGTTTGATACCTTTTCACGGCTCAAAGATTGGACCGATCTTGATGGAATTCAGCACTGAGATAACTTGTATCCTGGAGACGGACATGGGACTTTTTATTCCGGAAAATCAAATACACGGTGTTTTTTAAAAACCTAAATCTAAGCGGATGTAGTCTCGAGCTTCAGCTAATAATTAATAAATTTGAAAAACGACGACGACGAACTACTAATAAAAAGTAAAATGAAAGTTGATTAATAACATGTGTATTGTTATTAATGATATATCACGTTCCCCAATTAAGTGATTTATTGACATCCACAAAGATTTGATAAATCTATAGATATGATACTTAATTATTTCGCCACCACAGGTATATCTCAATTCTTCACTAGTTATAAAAAATAAATCATCTGATCCAAAGTTCAAACACCTTTTTGTTTCGCTCTTATAATCTTACTCACTGTTTTCAAACTTTTAAAATTATTTATGTAATAAAAAAATATGTGAATATGTTTATTAGTAATCTAGAAAATTCACCAGCACCTATATAACGGTTTTCTGTAAGCAGTCTACAAAACCACGCCATAAATCCTCTCTCGTTTAAAACGCATTAATTTTTGGCTTTTGTACTTAACTCGAGTTCTTAGATCAATTCAGTTTACGATACTTTCTCCTTTCTGAAGGCTTTTGCACGCCGCAATCGGTTTACGACGGTTTCTGGTAGAAATTTACAATTTTACGACCTCAAAATAAGCTCAACAGTGTTTTGAAACGAAATGTTATATTTCGTTTTGTGTAAGTTGATGTTTTTATTTGTAGATAAGAGTAAATCAATTAATATATTTAATATCGTGTAGTCATTTAGGTCGCAACATGAAAAGCGCAAGAAATATTTTCATACATTCCTTAATCGCGCTATTAAAGTTTTCTGAGATGCTAACTATATATATACAACATCTAAATATTACTAGTTGGAGGAGACGTCCTCCCCAGATCAGAACATTCGATCTGGCGGGTAGCTACTCTATTCCTTGGCAATATCATCCGCCAAAATCGCAAATTTAATTTATATACTATACATACATACATACATACATACATACAGTCACGCCTCTTTCCCATAGGGGTAGGCAGAGACCACATCTTCTTTATACACGAAATGTATAGTATATCTGTATACTGAATAGTATACAGTACAATAATATATATATATATATAGATAATATATATTTGAGTCAATATAGATAATAGATATATATATAGATAGATAATATAGATATAGATTAATTGTAAATATTTTCAACATATTTATTTATTTAAAAAAAAAACTTTATTGCACAATAAATGTGCAATTGGCGGACTTAATGCCATTGGTCATTCTCTACCAGTCAACCACGAGTTAAGCAGAAAATTTACGCAGGTGCTTTCAAGTAAAAACAAAATTATTAATAAAATAATTTTGTTATTTTGTTATAATTTTATAATGTTATAATTTTGTTATAATTTTATTAATAAAATAATTTTGTTTTTGCCCCAGGGCCAGTTATTCTGCCGCGGAGCAGTAGTGTGCAAACATTATTTTGTTTCGGTTTGAAGGACAATGCGGGCTAGCGTAATCATTGGGCATATGAGACTTAAGAACTAATGTCTCAGGGTGACGGGCACAGTGTGGTGTCTAAAATAATAACGTTCGATGATAATTACGTTTTTTTTATAGGAGAAACTGACGAGACGAGCAAAACATTCACCTGTTTTTTTTTTATTGGATAGCCTGACGAAACGAACAAAACGTTCACCTGATGTAAAGTGCAACGTCTACCCATAACAAATGCTAGGTCACCCAGAACACCTCTGTGTGACACCACACTGTGCCCGTCACCCTGAGACATTAGTTCTTAAGTCTCATATGCCCAGTGATTACGCTAGCCCGCATTGTCCTTCAGACCGAAACAAAATAATGTTTGCACACTACTGCTCCGCGGCAGAATAGTTGACTCTGCGGTGGGATACCTAGACGGAAAGAATTTATATTAGGCGATATTATTATTAAGGACCTATAGCTAAAGAGCCTACTCCTTTCTCAGAGGTCGCTAATGCTTCAGGAATTCCTATGGTATTCCGGATGTTCATAGGCGGATGCACTTACCATCAGATGAGCCGCTTGCTCTTTCTGTACTTGTTTTAAAAATTAAAAATATTACTATCTCAAAGCTGTAGATGCGATTTCCAGATAAGTCAGTTTAAAAGATTGTCGAAAAGAATCAAAACATTAAACGATTAGTAGAATATTAACCTAATAACTATTAGGGATTTTAATAGTATGTTTCCCTTATTGTTCTTGCACAAAATATGATGAAAACACAACTAATATTGAGAAAATAAGGCCCGTAACAATGCCATTCCATTTTATTGAATATACAAAATATATAGGCGTTATGTAGATTTAGTTCATAATTGAATTGAATCCATATTACTGCCTGATATTTTATAACTAAATCTGACTTTTTCCAAACCTCATGATAATATAAAATACGTGGAGATAAAGTTTTGGACGCTATATTTCTCTAATTTTGCACAGAATGAAACCTAGTTCTACCCTTAAACTGTCTTCTCTTCTAACTTGAACAAAGCCTCGTTTTGTGGGACTTTTAATAGCGGCAGCGCAGGCCGAATGTAAATCACTCTCAAGTAGGGTTGCGAAATTATCGTTTTGTCATTAGGATATTCATTAGTCATTTATGTATATATTTTTTAAATAAAGCAATCCATTCTAAATATTTGAACAGAATATTCTCATGTCCCCATTCGAATGTCTCATCGTCCTTGACAACAACAATGACATCTACATTTAGTGAGAAGTTTAAAAATCAACCGTAATTTTACGATGTGATAAAGGTCTAAACGTATAAGTCGCGCCTTTTTCCCATATGAGGATAGGCAGAGACACTCTTCGCCCCCGCGCCGCCATTTTGGTTTGAGTCAATATAGATAATATATATATATATATATATAGATAATATATATTTGAGTCAATATAGATAATAGATATATATATATAGATAGATAATATAGATATAGATTAATTGTAAATATTTTCAACATATTTATTTATTTAAAAAAAAAACTTTATTGCACAGTAAATGTGCAATTGGCGGACTTAATGCCATTGGTCATTCTCTACCAGTCAACCACGAGTTAAGCAAAAAATTTACGCAGGTGCTTTCAAGTAATAACAAAATTATTAATAAAATAATTTTGTTATTTTGTTATAATTTTATATGTTATAATTTTGTTATAATTTTATTAATAAAATAATTTTGTTTTTGCCCCAGGGCCAGTTATTCTGCCGTGAAGCTGTAGTGTGCAAACATTACTGTGTTTCGGTTTGAAAGGCACTGTGAGCTACCGTAATCACAGGGCATATGAGACTTAAAAACTGATGTGTAAGGGTGATGGGCACAGTGAGGTGTCACACAGAAATGTTCTGGGTGACACAGCATGTGTTATGGGCAGACGTTGCACTTACCATCACGTGAACGTTATACAATAAAAAAAATCAATCAATTTTATTAGTAAAAAAGTATCAATTTTATTAGTAAAAGTTATATTTTTCGTGTCAATAGTAGGCAACTTAGTTGAAATAAACTAAAAAGGACCGATTTAACACCACCAGAGATTATTAGGGCAAATGAAATGCGAAGAAATGGTCAAACCTACAAATGTATCATCGCCAGACTGCAGCAATCAATTTCAACGATTCATTGCTGTATTCGACGGTACCGGTTGACTGATTCTCTTGTGAGGAGGAGGGGCCAAGACATAAACCAATGGGAGAACGACTTATTCAGACTGATTTTGAGAATACGGTCGCATATGAGGGCGGCTTCGTTTTGGTGTGGAGAGACTTTCGGAGCTCGTACGGAGTTAGTAATGGTCGATGGAAGAAATATAACTGCTGATAGGTACATCCGGGATATTTTAGAAGAACATGTTGTACCATTTGTCCTCTGTAATGATGACGGCTTTATTCTGATGCAGGATAATGCTCGTGCTCACAGTGCTCGCTCAGTCTAAGCATATCTAAACCATGTGGGTATAACGGTGACGCAGTGGCCAGCAAGATCCCCGGATATAAATCCTATAGAGCACGTTTGGGACTTGTTAAAGAAAAGTATTAAATCCAGAATACCACCCCCCAACAACCTGAGAGAACTGCAAAACGCATAACTTGAAGAGTGGCAGAGCTTGTCCTAACATACAAAAGATAACATAATTCGCAGCATGTCCTGAAGGATGGAAAGGTTAGGTAGAGCACGAGAGGGAAGCCCGTTATTATTTCTATTACATGTCTTTCATCTACGATGACGGATAAGAAGCCATTTAAGCTTAGAACGATAGAAGGACACGTGATCGTATTTACGAAGACCGAAAATAAAACGTATCTCTTGGCTTACGTCGGAGTAACACACGTCAGCATAATCAAGAACCGGTAAAATAAGAGTTTCCACCAACATAGCCTTGGTACCAGTCGGCAGAAATATCATCGCGCAGGGAATGTCATCCACTGTGAAGGTGGTCGCTTGATTTTTACAGCACATATTGGTGTCTATGTGTCGTGTAACTAAATAATATTGGTGGTTATTGAAGCCACCATATCATTAACATCAGTGGAGTTAAAAGTGTCTGACCAATTGATTAAGGAGGCTTTATGTTTCAACAACTCCGCATATAGAGTAGCAAAACTACGCAGGTGAAAAATTGGTGATGTAATTTTAGGTGACTTGATCCCATGTGCTATAAATATTAAATCGTGTCGCGAGAAACCTGAAGCCGGAAACTGTCCGTATTCTCAACATGTTCAGTGGAAGAAACTGTAATCAGAACTACAACCATGAACTAGCAAAGATAATATTAGTGTGTGTGTGTATCCCAAGTGGGAGTATAGATAAATTTTCTGAATCCATGATCACTTGTAGTTCTCGCGATGTTGGAGAATCTGCAGATCAGAGTCAAAATCACCCATGATTATGTGATGTGTGTACTCGGAAACAATGTTAAGAACAACAGATAATACATGCTGAAAACCACATATGTAAATTTTTCGATAATTACTGACAACCCTTTCCCAACCTGCACTCGCAATGCCAGTTGTCAACAGTAGCACCTGACTATTTACGTTATTCCCCTTGCCTTCGCAATTTAAAACTTTTCAAAAGTTCAACGCGTCAAAATTGTCGGAAATTTTACTAATGTTACGTCTGTACAAAATACTTGCGAAAATTTAATTTAATTTCGAAAAGAAATTCGTACTTTTTTTATTTTCGAAACACTATTTTAAATACACACAATACACAAATAATAACTAGGCATATTATACTTAAGAAACGATGTCTCATAGTGACGACCGTAGTGTGGTGTCATTAATCAGTCAAAGGCGAGTGACGAAACAAAAATACACATAAAAGCAAGAATACATAGACATTTAAATAAAACTACTTTTTTACGGTCCCCCCGTGACCATGGGTGCTGTAAAGCGTCCGAAACGTCGGGTAAAAATAGTTCAAAAATTAAACGCGATAAAATCCGTAAAAAAGTAGTTTTATTTAAATGTGTAATATTCGCGTAAATAAAAGAAAACAATACATAGACATTAAAATCTTAGCGTTCGATTTCTTAACGTAAATCCATAAGTTTAGATATATAAACACTTTTAAAAAAAACCCGGTTTAACACCCGCATCAAAAATTTTATATTTATGTTATATTAAACAAAATGTGTCTGCCATTGTCCAAAAGTGTACATCTATAGATAAATACAAATTTGTTAACGGGAAGTTTATTTACATTGACTAGGATCATTCTTAAAGTCCGATCATTTTTTATTAAGGATAAGACAACTTTTAGCCAGAATCCCGTCAAATGTTAAGCGGTGATGAACTCAAAGATGATAAGCATATTAGAATATTCTTATTCCTTTTTAACAGCGCTTGGAGAATGGCTATTAAAAATAATAAGATATCGATTAATAATTTACTTATTCGAAATATTTAAGTGAATTTTTTAACATTATTATGAATATTTACATACATACAAAGAGTCACACCTCTTTCCTATAGGGGTAGGCAGAGACCACATATTTCCACTTGCTATGATTCTGAATCTGAATGAAAATCACTGGGCATATGAGACTTAAGAACTGATGTCTCAGGGTGATGGGCACAGTGACGTGTCACACAGAAATATTCTGGGTGGCACAACATTTGTTATGGGCAGACGTTGGACTTACCATCAAGTGAACGTTTAGCTCGATTCATCACTATCTCCAATAAAAAAAACACATCATTCGCTTCTTCTACTTTCATAGCGTACCGCCACTCCAGGTGACGGAATTAAACAGCTTCAGGACTACTGGTACCGTTTTCCACCTGCTTTCAGAAGCTCCGCTGTAATTTCGACTTCACCCGGCGCTTTGCTATTGAAGCGATTGCCGGTTTTTAAATACTTTTGAACCATGCAACATTAATTTTTGACCTTACCATCAGGTGAGCCGCTTGCCCGTTTGCCCCCTCTCCTATAAGAAAACCTTTCTCATATGCGTATTTTTAGACATATCTCTTGACTTCGTAGTCTCACATAAACTTTAAGCTTTTTTAAAATTATTTATAATACGAGTAACTACATAAAGCCCATTAGATTCGATGAAAAAACTATAATGTAAAGATTTTCCACTCGGCTTATAACATGTAGAAAAATGAATGAAATATATAAATAGTTACTGGCAATCTGTTAATGTTAATGTATTGAATAACATGGTGATACCTTCATATTTCTTCAATACTAGTATTTTTTTGGATGTGACTAAGAGTTAACTGACAACAGTTTGTAGATCCATGTAATAAAACATTTTTTATATTTATTATTTCATTTATTTCAAATTATTCAAATATATACTGTATTCAAAAAACAATAACAAAGTATTTTCATCTAGACCAATTATTAAGTACTTATAAATACTGCCAATCGTTAGTAACAAAAAATTCTTAATAATATTCATTATAACCTTAATTCTAGGTTAGAGTAATTTTTGTGCCAGTCTCAACTGTACATTATCAATATATACAATAAGTCAAACAGTACTTTAATATGTATTATGATGTTATCAAGACTCGATAATCATTAACCGTATGCTTTTGGTTACCTCTTTTATTAATTAATTATTATTACTTGCTATTATTATTCAACACAAAAATCACATAGGAAATAAATAACATATTTTGTGCCCAAATTATCATGTCAGTATACTCACAATGTAAATTTCAATTTGTAACATATTAAAAAGATGTGCTACATTACATTCAACATACACAGCATAAACAGCCCACAATCTCGTAATATATTTCATATATGACGTAGTTATACAATTAAATAAAACCACAACTTTGTCATGTGTTTCCATACACAAAATATATTCGAATGAAAATACTGAAGAAATTTTATTATTAACATTGTACTAGATAAAACTATAACATATTACGAGTACTATAGGATAATACAAGTTAACAAAAATTATCCATTAAAAAAAAGTAAAGTTTCAGCCTATAAATGTCCCACTGCTGAGCACAGGCCTCCTCTCATTTCTGAGAGGGTTTTGGAGCTAGGAAGAATCCGCCACGCTGCTCCAATGCGGGTTGGCGGACGTCGCATGTCTTCGAAATATTTTTTATTTCTCAGACATGCAGGTTTCCTCACGATGTTTTCCTTCACCGCCGAGCACGTTGTAAAACAGCACTTAAAATTGCAATTAACAATTTTAGTGGTGCCGGCACCGGGAATCGAACACCCAGGCCACTCGCGTACTATGAAATTTAAAGCGAGCGCCTAGCCTCTGAGCTACCACGGCCATAAACATCCTTTTATAAACATTTATTAATTTTTGACTCTCTATGGTCTAGGAGCCCACCTGATTCAGAAAAAAAAGAGTATCCATCTATTACTTCGCAAAATTTTATTTCATTTATGGTCTCAAAATGACCAAAATTTTTCAACTATGTAATAGCCGCCTGACGATTGGTGGTTCCTTACTGGTACGGGTAAACCCAATAGACTATACTAAAGTTCTCTAAAATCATAAACACAATTTTTTAATGAAAATAATTAACCGATTAACTGACTTGAATGGCGTGATACGTGAAGAAAGAAAAAGATAATAAGTCCGTTGTTTTAGAGAGTGAGCGCAATATTTTTAAATAACCGTAATATGGAAATTAAGCTAAGATACGGTGTGACTTTTTTGGTACATAATTATTATTCAAGACATTTATATATTATATAATATATTAAAATATATTATATTAAAATAATCATACCTCTAATAAAGAAAAGTGGCGTTGAAGTCAGGTACTCTGACCACTAGGCCATGATGATTATGTCGTCATATTAAAAATCAAAATAACGACATAATCTTGTGAAAGTATCCCATACCAGAATTTTATAATAAGTTTGACAAGACCGCTAAACAACGTGTGATACATTAAAGCTTGTCCTTAACTTTCCTAACGAACAGTCGGAAGTTGTAAAAGCCATAAGGCTAACTCAATAATATCAACAAAATATTATATCACTAATTACATTTTCTCAGCACCTTTACTATTTAATTAAACTTAAAATCCTTAAAATGTTTAAATCCTACTACCATACTTTAGTCTACTTGGTCCATGTACTATTTTCTACCGTTTTAATTTTTTTAATTTAAGTATCATGTTTTTATATATTATATCAATATCGAAAGTCGTTATGGTCACAATAATGTAGGTATGAGATACATTTATTATTAATGTCATTAAAAAAAAAAAATCGTCTCGCTACCTAATATAAAGCATTGTTTATATACTAAAATGAACCTATTTGTTAAAAATAAGTAAATTAATAGTTTATAAATTTGTCACTGCTGAGCATAGGCCCCTCATTTCTGAGAGGGGAGTCGGGGAGTATAAGTACATTTGTTAGTATAAGTAAGTTCATATAAATAAACAATATGTATAACCATTCAATTGTCTACGTTATATAATATCGTTCTTCTGGACGATTGCGACCACGTCGACAACTTCCCAATACTGTCGGAAGCTATCGCCATGGTCTGGTCATATTACATTGCCATAAGTGTACGCGCAAACACTCGTCGTAACCTACACGCGCCGGTTATAACGCTTATATGCAAAGATCGCAGGAAAGCTTGGCTGCAGCGCCGAGATCGTCAACGTTACATAAGGTATAGAGGATTACGCGATTTATTAAATAGCATAAGGTAGGTTTGTACTCGTACAAAACATATTCCCTTAATGTAGTGTAGTACATAATATCTGTTCTGCCATAAAAATTCACAAAGGGCTCCCTTTGTAGATTTTTATGGCACAGCCCTCCTCATTGAAGAAATAAACTGATGGTCGTGTTGTAACCCCTTAGATCGATGACGAAGAAGACGAAGACCCAATTACTGGTAAAAAGACATTCTATACTTTTGAAGTGGCATTTTGCTATATTGTAGGAATAACTAGAAGCGAAAGGCTAAGTGATATGGGATTATTCGGCTGTGGACTTTCGCAGACTGAGGATGGTGATGATGAAAAATAAATTATTAGTGAAACATTATTACATTATTATTATACTATGTCTTCTCTATAAAATACCGCAAATTAAAAATACTACTTTTCCCTGGTTGAAGCATTACATTTCCCACAACACGAGACACACAGATGGTACTTAACTTTTAATAAAAAATGCTCGACACTTATGTTATAGTCGATGGCAATAATTAAATATGTAAATTATCGCAATTCAATTAAAAAATATCATAACCCTATGAGCAAAATAACAATGCTTACAATAAGTTAACAAAATCTTGAAAATTTATTGCTGTAATGCAATTTGAAAAGGTTCATTTCAGAATTGTCTAGTATAGCCATATATATATACTACATAATATATTATTTATTTGTGATGTGAGGGCAATTTTAGTATACAATAAGGACTGTAAAATCATATTATTGACGGCAATTGCCACTAAGTCTATAAAGAGTTGTCCATACGCCTTATCGATATCTATTTTTGTCACAAACTTCACTAGTTCCTGTCTTTGCGACGTGTAAGTGCAAGTAGGAAATATGATATACTACATTATGTCGCGGATTCTCAATAATAAAATAAAGTTATGAAATGAAATGACTAAAGTTAAATACACCAACGTGCATACAAACAAATCATTTACATCATTTTTAAGATTTACATAGCACTAAATCGCAGTAAGTACTAATTAGTTTCGATAAAAATCTTTACTTACACATCATTTCTTGGGTAACAAATTAATAAATACTTTTAATTTGAGTTAATATACTAAATATTAAAATTACTGGTTACTTCACCTGCTGGGTTCACCGTTCATTTCAATCTGAAATAAGACAAGAAATTTATTTGTTAATTAAAAAAGAAAAGAATGATTGCACGCACTGTTTGTTTAAATAAAGAACTCCGAGGAATCAGTGTTTTAGAAGAAATGCCTACTGCATATTAAAAATTTAGGACGACTATGGACCTAAAATCAAATTGATTTTTGTAAGAAAAGTGTGATTTTTTCAGTGCATCAAATTTCAACCACAGTAATATATTACATATTTTTCTACTTAAATAGATAGAAAAATATGAAATAATATATATATATATATATATATATATATATATATATATATATAAATATATACCTAGTCGGATCTTAAGTTCTTTCCCAAACAATTCATTAAATAAATTACACCACTTTTATTGTTTGTATTAAAATATATATATGAAAACAAAAGTAGCTAAATGTATTTTAAATTTTTATGAAAGTTTTTCGAATTTAGTTAGTCATGTTTATATAAGTATGTATAATTTATATTAGATATTTTCCTTACCTTATCAATAGCCTGTCCCAGTATAAGAGGCGATGACGGTGCTGGCGATTCCATGCCTTTAGCCGCCAAATTGCGTCGAGTCTCGCCCGCGTGCTCGTGCGCTTCACTAGGCAGCAGGCGCCAAACCGCTGGTGTGAATAGCTCCGCGTCCATTTTGATATCACGTTGTTTATCAAAAATCCAGCCGACTATAGCGCCAACCGTCAGAGTCGCTAGCAGGCCCAACGGTGCAATCCAGTGGTAAGAAATGCGGAACAGGGGAAAAATTGTTTCTGGGTCCTGAGAAGAAGACAGGTTGATTGTTGTAAACTTTTTTTTTTATTTATTTATTAATGCCAAACACGGCCATAATAGTACCTCTGTCAGGTATATACTATTACAATAAGCAGACACTGTATGCTAGTCGTATTGTTTAGTTGAGTTTGGACACTAAATAACCAAAAAAAAAATAAAATATGTTAATAATACAACAGAAGTTAGTATTTAAAGTCATATTGAATAGTTGAATACTCACTAAAAGGGATATTATTACAATGCTTCTATATCAAATTGTCTTCTGTGTATGTCTGTTTCTATAGTTCTATTCTTTTTCAGTAGTTTTCTAAGCAATTTCTAGCCTATGGACTTTTATAGTGTTTTATTAGTGTCCACGGTTCGGTGTCCAAAAAGTGATTATGGTAAAGTCAACCTGAGGAAATATGACTTTACCAAAATAATTTTTTGGACACCGAACCGAACCGAACCGAAAAAGGATAGAACTATAGAAATAGACATACACGGAATACAATTTGATATAGAAGCAGTGTAATAATATCCCTTTTAGTGAGTATTCAACTATTCAACCATATTTCATAGTACGTGTAATCAATAGAGTAAGTGAAGACCATCTAGGCAAACGTAGTGCAGGACACCCTCATACTAGATGGCAGCTAGAAATACCTTGACACTTGAAGCTTATAAGAGATATTATTATTTCGCGCGGTTTTGAAGACCTCATAGGTCAGTAGCAGATTTAAAACTGATGATGATGATGTCGTTCTGGTTGATTTTCGAACTCGGCTGATTTCCGTACACTGTCGGAAGCTATCAACTACGCAGAAGATATTATAGTGCCACAAGTGTACATTCAGATACAGAACTTCACAACTATCCGATATGACGGATGCAGCATAAGAGAATATCCCCGTGGATTCACAACAGAAGCAGACCTGAAAATAAACAATTCTTGTTTTTTTTTGGTTAAATGTTACCTCGGGCAGAAACTTGTACCCTAGACCCGCGGTGTAGTGACCACGTGGCCACGCTGTCGAGCGCCGCGGTGCTTGCTGCGCTGCTGCAATGCCTACTCATCAGGGAGATTACTACACGCTCTGCCGCTCGACTATTCCATGCTGTGCTCATTGGCGTACTGCATGGAATAGTCGAGCGGCAGAGCGTGTAGCCTGCGACAGCAAAAGTAGACGTTTACGTGCCAAGCTCGGCGGTGCTTGCTGCGCTGCTGCAGTGCCTACTCACCAGGGAGTCAGCGAGCTGGTATATTACGTTGGCGCACTGCATGGAACAGTCGAGCGGCGGAGCGCGAAGCCCGCGGGCGCAAAAGTAGATGTCTGCGGGCCGAGCGCGGTGGCGCTGCTGCAATGCCTACTCACCAGACTAATTGGCGCACTGCATAGAAGCCGTAAGTCGTACAGTACGCACTGATCACGGGCGGCGGCTGTCTACTGCGCTGCTGTAATGCCTACGCACCAGAGAGTCAGCGGGCTGATACGTGACGTTGGCGCACTGCATGGAATAGTCTAGCGGTGGGGCGCGTAGCCCGCGGGCGGCTGCGGCCTGCGTGCCGAGCGCGGCGGTGCCGGCGAGCAGCGCGCCGGCGAGCGCGCCCGCAATCGCTCCCCGCGGCCCAACCCACCAGCACACCATGCCCAGCGTGAACATTCCGCATGTCGCGCTCGCCGCAATCGCTGACAGCGCTGTCGCTACACCTACGAGACGTAATTCCAAATTTTTATCAAGAAAAATCTTTTCAACGCCCAACATGTCAGAAAAATATTTATGACGATTTCATACGAATAGTTTTCTGTAACTACGAATATGTAATATGTAATAGTAATAGGTTGTTACAATTTCCCATAGGTGTCCGGCAGAGTAGAACAGCATCTACCTCTTTCCTACCGAGGAGCCGTAAGCTATTGTACGGACTGCCTTTATTCGTGCAGAATAACAACATTATATGCAATGCTGTCACTATACTATACTATACTGCCTGCACACCACAAAAAGAGTCAGTCAATACTACTTTCTTAGTAACAAAAGGTTATTTTTAAAAATCATTTTTAAATTTCGAACTTATTTAACACGTGCTACGGTGTTTGGAATGCAAACGATGTTGCGCATGGAAAGATTACGTAAAATTTTACGATAGCGACTAATAGAAATATTTTGACACAAATTAGTGCCATAGACTTTTATTTTGTAGTTATAATATAACTTCTAAAAAAATTGAACAAGAACACTGCAGGAATCGCTTTTTGATCTATTTACTTAAAAAAACTAGATTTAGTAGTGATTTTGGGTAAAATGTGAATACGATCGCTCTGAAATGTTTATTACAAAATAATTAATTATATTAAAATGTTCGATTTAGCCCATAGGTGTCCTCTTTTCCTACCGAGGTGTCGTAAGAGGCGACTAAGGTATAGTACGGTAGGTAGGTACAAGAGGTAGGTGCTATTCTACTCTGCCGGACACAAGCTGATATACCGTGTTAAAAATGGCAATATAATATGCAACTCCCATGTTAAATATTCAAATATAAACTATGTTTTGGGTAATATAATAATACAAAATATCACTTACCGAGTACCCCGCCAAGTTTCTCGATGACGATGAGCATGACGAGCGACACAATCGCGAGGGTGGCCGTGACGGAGCGCGCCAGAATGCCTTCGGTCAGCGGCTTGAGTCTCAGCCGCAGCCAGCCTGCACCTGACTATTGAAGCACCTGACTATTTACGTTATTCCCCTTGCCTTCGCAATTTAAAACTTTTCAAAAGTTCAACGCGACAAAATTGTCGGAAATTTTACTAATGTTACGTCTGTACAAAATACTTGCGAAAATTAAATTTAATTTCGAAAAGAAATTCGTACTTTTTTTATTTTCGAAACACTATTTTAAATACACACAATACACAAATAATAACTAGGCATATTATACTTAAGAAACGATGTCTCATAGTGACGACCGTAGTGTGGTGTCATTAATCAGTCAAAGGCGAGTGACGAAACAAAAATACACATAAAAGCAAGAATACATAGACATTAAAATCTTAGCGTTCGATTTCTTAACGTAAATCCATAAGTTTAGATATATAAACACTTTTAAAAAAACCCGGTTTAACACCCGCATCAAAAATTTTATATTCATGTTATATTAAACAAAATGTGTCTGCCATTGTCCAAAAGTGTACATCTATAGATAAATACAAATTTGTTAACGGGAAGTTTATTTACATTGACTAGGATCATTCTTAAAGTCCGATCATTTTTTATTAAGGATAAGACAACTTTTAGCCAGAATCCCGTCGAATGTTAAGCGGTGATGAACTCAAAGATGATAAGCATATTAGAATATTCTTATTCCTTTTTAACAGCGCTTAGAGAATGGCTATTAAAAATAATAAGATATCGATTAATAATTTACTTATTCGAAATATTTAAGTGAATTTTTTAACATTATTATGAATATTTACATACATACAAAGAGTCACACCTCTTTCCTATAGGGGTAGGCAGAGACCACATATTTCCACTTGCTATGATTCTGAATCTGAATGAAAATCACTGGGCATATGAGACTTAAGAACTGATGTCTCAGGGTGATGGGCACAGTGACGTGTCACACAGAAATATTCTGGGTGGCACAACATTTGTTATGGGCAGACGTTGCACTTACCATCAAGTGAACGTTTAGCTCGATTCATCACTATCTCCAATAAAAAAAACACATCATTCGCTTCTTCTACTTTCATAGCGTACCGCCACTCCAGGTGACGGAATTAAACAGCTTCAGGACTACTGGTACCGTTTTCCACCTGCTTTCAGAAGCTCCGCTGTAATTTCGACTTCACCCGGCGCTTTGCTATTGAAGCGATTGCCGGTTTTTAAATACTTTTGAACCATGCAACATTAATTTTTGACCTTACCATCAGGTGAGCCGCTTGCCCGTTTGCCCCCTCTCCTATAAGAAAACCTTTCTCATATGCGTATTTTTAGACATATCTCTTGACTTCGTAGTCTCACATAAACTTTAAGCTTTTTTAAAATTATTTATAATACGAGTAACTACATAAAGCCCATTAGATTCGATGAAAAAACTATAATGTAAAGATTTTCCACTCGGCTTATAACATGTAGAAAAATGAATGAAATATATAAATAGTTACTGGCAATCTGTTAATGTTAATGTATTGAATAACATGGTGATACCTTCATATTTCTTCAATACTAGTATTTTTTTGGATGTGACTAAGAGTTAACTGACAACAGTTTGTAGATCCATGTAATAAAACATTTTTTTTATTTATTATTTCATTTATTTCAAATTATTCAAATATATACTGTATTCAAAAAACAATAACAAAGTATTTTCATCTAGACCAATTATTAAGTACTTATAAATACTGCCAATCGTTAGTAACAAAAAATTCTTAATAATATTCATTATAACCTTAATTCTAGGTTAGAGTAATTTTTGTGCCAGTCTCAACTGTACATTATCAATATATACAATAAGTCAAACAGTACTTTAATATGTATTATGATGTTATCAAGACTCGATAATCATTAACCGTATGCTTTTGGTTACCTCTTTTATTAATTAATTATTATTACTTGCTATTATTATTCAACACAAAAATCACATAGGAAATAAATAACATATTTTGTGCCCAAATTATCATGTCAGTATACTCACAATGTAAATTTCAATTTGTAACATATTAAAAAGATGTGCTACATTACATTCAACATACACAGCATAAACAGCCCACAATCTCGTAATATATTTCATATATGACGTAGTTATACAATTAAATAAAACCACAACTTTGTCATGTGTTTCCATACACAAAATATATTCGAATGAAAATACTGAAGAAATTTTATTATTAACATTGTACTAGATAAAACTATAACATATTACGAGTACTATAGGATAATACAAGTTAACAAAAATTATCCATTAAAAAAAAGTAAAGTTTCAGCCTATAAATGTCCCACTGCTGAGCACAGGCCTCCTCTCATTTCTGAGAGGGTTTTGGAGCTAGGAAGAATCCGCCACGCTGCTCCAATGCGGGTTGGCGGACGTCGCATGTCTTCGAAATATTTTTTATTTCTCAGACATGCAGGTTTCCTCACGATGTTTTCCTTCACCGCCGAGCACGTTGTAAAACAGCACTTAAAATTGCAATTAACAATTTTAGTGGTGCCGGCACCGGGAATCGAACACCCAGGCCACTCGCGTACTATGAAATTTAAAGCGAGCGCCTAGCCTCTGAGCTACCACGGCCATAAACATCCTTTTATAAACATTTATTAATTTTTGACTCTCTATGGTCTAGGAGCCCACCTGATTCAGAAAAAAAAGAGTATCCATCTATTACTTCGCAAAATTTTATTTCATTTATGGTCTCAAAATGACCAAAATTTTTCAACTATGTAATAGCCGCCTGACGATTGGTGGTTCCTTACTGGTACGGGTAAACCCAATAGACTATACTAAAGTTCTCTAAAATCATAAACACAATTTTTTAATGAAAATAATTAACCGATTAACTGACTTGAATGGCGTGATACGTGAAGAAAGAAAAAGATAATAAGTCCGTTGTTTTAGAGAGTGAGCGCAATATTTTTAAATAACCGTAATATGGAAATTAAGCAAAGATACGGTGTGACTTTTTTGGTACATAATTATTATTCAAGACATTTATATATTATATAATATATTAAAATATATTATATTAAAATAATCATACCTCTAATAAAGAAAAGTGGCGTTGAAGTCAGGTACTCTGACCACTAGGCCATGATGATTATGTCGTCATATTAAAAATCAAAATAACGACATAATCATGTGAAAGTATCCCATACCAGAATTTTATAATAAGTTTGACAAGACCGCTAAACAACGTGTGATACATTAAAGCTTGTCCTTAACTTTCCTAACGAACAGTCGGAAGTTGTAAAAGCCATAAGGCTAACTCAATAATATCAACAAAATATTATATCACTAATTACATTTTCTCAGCACCTTTACTATTTAATTAAACTTAAAATCCTTAAAATGTTTAAATCCTACTACCATACTTTAGTCTACTTGGTCCATGTACTATTTTCTACCGTTTTAATTTTTTTAATTTAAGTATCATGTTTTTATATATTATATCAATATCGAAAGTCGTTATGGTCACAATAATGTAGGTATGAGATACATTTATTATTAATGTCATTAAAAAAAAAAACGTCTCGCTACCTAATATAAAGCATTGTTTATATACTAAAATGAACCTATTTGTTAAAAATAAGTAAATTAATAGTTTATAAATTTGTCACTGCTGAGCATAGGCCCCTCATTTCTGAGAGGGGAGTCGGGGAGTATAAGTACATTTGTTAGTATAAGTAAGTTCATATAAATAAACAATATGTATAACCATTCAATTGTCTACGTTATATAATATCGTTCTTCTGGACGATTGCGACCACGTCGACAACTTCCCAATACTGTCGGAAGCTATCGCCATGGTCTGGTCATATTACATTGCCATAAGTGTACGCGCAAACACTCGTCGTAACCTACACGCGCCGGTTATAACGCTTATATGCAAAGATCGCAGGAAAGCTTGGCTGCAGCGCCGAGATCGTCAACGTTACATAAGGTATAGAGGATTACGCGATTTATTAAATAGCATAAGGTAGGTTTGTACTCGTACAAAACATATTCCCTTAATGTAGTGTAGTACATAATATCTGTTCTGCCATAAAAATCCACAAAGGGCTCCCTTTGTAGATTTTTATGGCACAGCCCTCCTCATTGAAGAAATAAACTGATGGTCGCGTTGTAACCCCTTAGATCGATGACGAAGAAGACGAAGACCCAATTACTGGTAAAAAGACATTCTATACTTTTGAAGTGGTATTTTGCTATATTGTAGGAATAACTAGAAGCGAAAGGCTAAGTGATATGGGATTATTCGGCTGTGGACTTTCGCAGACTGAGGATGGTGATGATGAAAAATAAATTATTAGTGAAACATTATTACATTATTATTATACTATGTCTTCTCTATAAAATACCGCAAATTAAAAATACTACTTTTCCCTGGTTGAAGCATTACATTTCCCACAACACGAGACACACAGATGGTACTTAACTTTTAATAAAAAATGCTCGACACTTATGTTATAGTCGATGGCAATAATTAAATATGTAAATTATCGCAATTCAATTAAAAAATATCATAACCCTATGAGCAAAATAACAATGCTTACAATAAGTTAACAAAATCTTGAAAATTTATTGCTGTAATGCAATTTGAAAAGGTTCATTTCAGAATTGTCTAGTATAGCCATATATATATACTACATAATATATTATTTATTTGTGATGTGAGGGCAATTTTAGTATACAATAAGGACTGTAAAATCATATTATTGACGGCAATTGCCACTAAGTCTATAAAGAGTTGTCCATACGCCTTATCGATATCTATTTTTGTCACAAACTTCACTAGTTCCTGTCTTTGCGACGTGTAAGTGCAAGTAGGAAATATGATATACTACATTATGTCGCGGATTCTCAATAATAAAATAAAGTTATGAAATGAAATGACTAAAGTTAAATACACCAACGTGCATACAAACAAATCATTTACATCATTTTTAAGATTTACATAGCACTAAATCGCAGTAAGTACTAATTAGTTTCGATAAAAATCTTTACTTACACATCATTTCTTGGGTAACAAATTAATAAATACTTTTAATTTGAGTTAATATACTAAATATTAAAATTACTGGTTACTTCACCTGCTGGGTTCACCGTTCATTTCAATCTGAAATAAGACAAGAAATTTATTTGTTAATTAAAAAAGAAAAGAATGATTGCACGCACTGTTTGTTTAAATAAAGAACTCCGAGGAATCAGTGTTTTAGAAGAAATGCCTACTGCATATTAAAAATTTAGGACGACTATGGACCTAAAATCAAATTGATTTTTGTAAGAAAAGTGTGATTTTTTCAGTGCATCAAATTTCAACCACAGTAATATATTACATATTTTTCTACTTAAATAGATAGAAAAATATGAAATAATATATATATATATATATATATATATATATATATATATATATAAATATATACCTAGTCGGATCTTAAGTTCTTTCCCAAACAATTCATTAAATAAATTACACCACTTTTATTGTTTGTATTAAAATATATATATGAAAACAAAAGTAGCTAAATGTATTTTAAATTTTTATGAAAGTTTTTCGAATTTAGTTAGTCATGTTTATATAAGTATGTATAATTTATATTAGATATTTTCCTTACCTTATCAATAGCCTGTCCCAGTATAAGAGGCGATGACGGTGCTGGCGATTCCATGCCTTTAGCCGCCAAATTGCGTCGAGTCTCGCCCGCGTGCTCGTGCACTTCACTAGGCAGCAGGCGCCAAACCGCTGGTGTGAATAGCTCCGCGTCCATTTTGATATCACGTTGTTTATCAAAAATCCAGCCGACTATAGCGCCAACCGTCAGAGTCGCTAGCAGGCCCAACGGTGCAATCCAGTGGTAAGAAATGCGGAACAGGGGAAAAATTGTTTCTGGGTCCTGAGAAGAAGACAGGTTGATTGTTGTAAACTTTTTTTTTTATTTATTTATTAATGCCAAACACGGCCATAATAGTACCTCTGTCAGGTATATACTATTACAATAAGCAGACACTGTATGCTAGTCGTATTGTTTAGTTGAGTTTGGACACTAAATAACCAAAAAAAAAATAAAATATGTTAATAATACAACAGAAGTTAGTATTTAAAGTCATATTGAATAGTTGAATACTCACTAAAAGGGATATTATTACAATGCTTCTATATCAAATTGTCTTCTGTGTATGTCTGTTTCTATAGTTCTATTCTTTTTCAGTAGTTTTCTAAGCAATTTCTAGCCTATGGACTTTTATAGTGTTTTATTAGTGTCCACGGTTCGGTGTCCAAAAAGTGATTATGGTAAAGTCAACCTGAGGAAATATGACTTTACCAAAATAATTTTTTGGACACCGAACCGAACCGAACCGAAAAAGGATAGAACTATAGAAATAGACATACACGGAATACAATTTGATATAGAAGCAGTGTAATAATATCCCTTTTAGTGAGTATTCAACTATTCAACCATATTTCATAGTACGTGTAATCAATAGAGTAAGTGAAGACCATCTAGGCAAACGTAGTGCAGGACACCCTCATACTAGATGGCAGCTAGAAATACCTTGACACTTGAAGCTTATAAGAGATATTATTATTTCGCGCGGTTTTGAAGACCTCATAGGTCAGTAGCAGATTTAAAACTGATGATGATGATGTCGTTCTGGTTGATTTTCGAACTCGGCTGATTTCCGTACACTGTCGGAAGCTATCAACTACGCAGAAGATATTATAGTGCCACAAGTGTACATTCAGATACAGAACTTCACAACTATCCGATATGACGGATGCAGCATAAGAGAATATCCCCGTGGATTCACAACAGAAGCAGACCTGAAAATAAACAATTCTTGTTTTTTTTTGGTTAAATGTTACCTCGGGCAGAAACTTGTACCCTAGACCCGCGGTGTAGTGACCACGTGGCCACGCTGTCGAGCGCCGCGGTGCTTGCTGCGCTGCTGCAATGCCTACTCATCAGGGAGATTACTACACGCTCTGCCGCTCGACTATTCCATGCTGTGCTCATTGGCGTACTGCATGGAATAGTCGAGCGGCAGAGCGTGTAGCCTGCGACAGCAAAAGTAGACGTTTACGTGCCAAGCTCGGCGGTGCTTGCTGCGCTGCTGCAGTGCCTACTCACCAGGGAGTCAGCGAGCTGGTATATTACGTTGGCGCACTGCATGGAACAGTCGAGCGGCGGAGCGCGAAGCCCGCGGGCGCAAAAGTAGATGTCTGCGGGCCGAGCGCGGTGGCGCTGCTGCAATGCCTACTCACCAGACTAATTGGCGCACTGCATAGAAGCCGTAAGTCGTACAGTACGCACTGATCACGGGCGGCGGCTGTCTACTGCGCTGCTGTAATGCCTACGCACCAGAGAGTCAGCGGGCTGATACGTGACGTTGGCGCACTGCATGGAATAGTCTAGCGGTGGGGCGCGTAGCCCGCGGGCGGCTGCGGCCTGCGTGCCGAGCGCGGCGGTGCCGGCGAGCAGCGCGCCGGCGAGCGCGCCCGCAATCGCTCCCCGCGGCCCAACCCACCAGCACACCATGCCCAGCGTGAACATTCCGCATGTCGCGCTCGCCGCAATCGCTGACAGCGCTGTCGCTACACCTACGAGACGTAATTCCAAATTTTTATCAAGAAAAATCTTTTCAACGCCCAACATGTCAGAAAAATATTTATGACGATTTCATACGAATAGTTTTCTGTAACTACGAATATGTAATATGTAATAGTAATAGGTTGTTACAATTTCCCATAGGTGTCCGGCAGAGTAGAACAGCATCTACCTCTTTCCTACCGAGGAGCCGTAAGCTATTGTACGGACTGCCTTTATTCGTGCAGAATAACAACATTATATGCAATGCTGTCACTATACTATACTATACTGCCTGCACACCACAAAAAGAGTCAGTCAATACTACTTTCTTAGTAACAAAAGGTTATTTTTAAAAATCATTTTTAAATTTCGAACTTATTTAACACGTGCTACGGTGTTTGGAATGCAAACGATGTTGCGCATGGAAAGATTACGTAAAATTTTACGATAGCGACTAATAGAAATATTTTGACACAAATTAGTGCCATAGACTTTTATTTTGTAGTTATAATATAACTTCTAAAAAAATTGAACAAGAACACTGCAGGAATCGCTTTTTGATCTATTTACTTAAAAAAACTAGATTTAGTAGTGATTTTGGGTAAAATGTGAATACGATCGCTCTGAAATGTTTATTACAAAATAATTAATTATATTAAAATGTTCGATTTAGCCCATAGGTGTCCTCTTTTCCTACCGAGGTGTCGTAAGAGGCGACTAAGGTATAGTACGGTAGGTAGGTACAAGAGGTAGGTGCTATTCTACTCTGCCGGACACAAGCTGATATACCGTGTTAAAAATGGCAATATAATATGCAACTCCCATGTTAAATATTCAAATATAAACTATGTTTTGGGTAATATAATAATACAAAATATCACTTACCGAGTACCCCGCCAAGTTTCTCGATGACGATGAGCATGACGAGCGACACAATCGCGAGGGTGGCCGTGACGGAGCGCGCCAGAATGCCTTCGGTCAGCGGCTTGAGTCTCAGCCGCAGCCAGCCTGCACCTGACTATTGAAGCACCTGACTATTTACGTTATTCCCTAATAAATTAAATTTTTCGATAATTACTGACAACCCTTTCCCAACCTGCACTCGCAATGCCAGTTGTCAACAGTAGCACCTGACTATTTACGTTATTCCCCTTGCCTTCGCAATTTAAAACTTTTCAAAAGTTCAACGCGTCAAAATTGTCGGAAATTTTACTAATGTTACGTCTGTACAAAATACTTGCGAAAATTAAATTTAATTTCGAAAAGAAATTCGTACTTTTTTTATTTTCGAAACACTATTTTAAATACACACAATACACAAATAATAACTAGGCATATTATACTTAAGAAACGATGTCTCATAGTGACGACCGTAGTGTGGTGTCATTAATCAGTCAAAGGCGAGTGACGAAACAAAAATACACATAAAAGCAAGAATACATAGACATTAAAATCTTAGCGTTCGATTTCTTAACGTAAATCCATAAGTTTAGATATATAAACACTTTTAAAAAAACCCGGTTTAACACCCGCATCAAAAATTTTATATTCATGTTATATTAAACAAAATGTGTCTGCCATTGTCCAAAAGTGTACATCTATAGATAAATACAAATTTGTTAACGGGAAGTTTATTTACATTGACTAGGATCATTCTTAAAGTCCGATCATTTTTTATTAAGGATAAGACAACTTTTAGCCAGAATCCCGTCGAATGTTAAGCGGTGATGAACTCAAAGATGATAAGCATATTAGAATATTCTTATTCCTTTTTAACAGCGCTTAGAGAATGGCTATTAAAAATAATAAGATATCGATTAATAATTTACTTATTCGAAATATTTAAGTGAATTTTTTAACATTATTATGAATATTTACATACATACAAAGAGTCACACCTCTTTCCTATAGGGGTAGGCAGAGACCACATATTTCCACTTGCTATGATTCTGAATCTGAATGAAAATCACTGGGCATATGAGACTTAAGAACTGATGTCTCAGGGTGATGGGCACAGTGACGTGTCACACAGAAATATTCTGGGTGGCACAACATTTGTTATGGGCAGACGTTGCACTTACCATCAAGTGAACGTTTAGCTCGATTCATCACTATCTCCAATAAAAAAAACACATCATTCGCTTCTTCTACTTTCATAGCGTACCGCCACTCCAGGTGACGGAATTAAACAGCTTCAGGACTACTGGTACCGTTTTCCACCTGCTTTCAGAAGCTCCGCTGTAATTTCGACTTCACCCGGCGCTTTGCTATTGAAGCGATTGCCGGTTTTTAAATACTTTTGAACCATGCAACATTAATTTTTGACCTTACCATCAGGTGAGCCGCTTGCCCGTTTGCCCCCTCTCCTATAAGAAAACCTTTCTCATATGCGTATTTTTAGACATATCTCTTGACTTCGTAGTCTCACATAAACTTTAAGCTTTTTTAAAATTATTTATAATACGAGTAACTACATAAAGCCCATTAGATTCGATGAAAAAACTATAATGTAAAGATTTTCCACTCGGCTTATAACATGTAGAAAAATGAATGAAATATATAAATAGTTACTGGCAATCTGTTAATGTTAATGTATTGAATAACATGGTGATACCTTCATATTTCTTCAATACTAGTATTTTTTTGGATGTGACTAAGAGTTAACTGACAACAGTTTGTAGATCCATGTAATAAAACATTTTTTTTATTTATTATTTCATTTATTTCAAATTATTCAAATATATACTGTATTCAAAAAACAATAACAAAGTATTTTCATCTAGACCAATTATTAAGTACTTATAAATACTGCCAATCGTTAGTAACAAAAAATTCTTAATAATATTCATTATAACCTTAATTCTAGGTTAGAGTAATTTTTGTGCCAGTCTCAACTGTACATTATCAATATATACAATAAGTCAAACAGTACTTTAATATGTATTATGATGTTATCAAGACTCGATAATCATTAACCGTATGCTTTTGGTTACCTCTTTTATTAATTAATTATTATTACTTGCTATTATTATTCAACACAAAAATCACATAGGAAATAAATAACATATTTTGTGCCCAAATTATCATGTCAGTATACTCACAATGTAAATTTCAATTTGTAACATATTAAAAAGATGTGCTACATTACATTCAACATACACAGCATAAACAGCCCACAATCTCGTAATATATTTCATATATGACGTAGTTATACAATTAAATAAAACCACAACTTTGTCATGTGTTTCCATACACAAAATATATTCGAATGAAAATACTGAAGAAATTTTATTATTAACATTGTACTAGATAAAACTATAACATATTACGAGTACTATAGGATAATACAAGTTAACAAAAATTATCCATTAAAAAAAAGTAAAGTTTCAGCCTATAAATGTCCCACTGCTGAGCACAGGCCTCCTCTCATTTCTGAGAGGGTTTTGGAGCTAGGAAGAATCCGCCACGCTGCTCCAATGCGGGTTGGCGGACGTCGCATGTCTTCGAAATATTTTTTATTTCTCAGACATGCAGGTTTCCTCACGATGTTTTCCTTCACCGCCGAGCACGTTGTAAAACAGCACTTAAAATTGCAATTAACAATTTTAGTGGTGCCGGCACCGGGAATCGAACACCCAGGCCACTCGCGTACTATGAAATTTAAAGCGAGCGCCTAGCCTCTGAGCTACCACGGCCATAAACATCCTTTTATAAACATTTATTAATTTTTGACTCTCTATGGTCTAGGAGCCCACCTGATTCAGAAAAAAAAGAGTATCCATCTATTACTTCGCAAAATTTTATTTCATTTATGGTCTCAAAATGACCAAAATTTTTCAACTATGTAATAGCCGCCTGACGATTGGTGGTTCCTTACTGGTACGGGTAAACCCAATAGACTATACTAAAGTTCTCTAAAATCATAAACACAATTTTTTAATGAAAATAATTAACCGATTAACTGACTTGAATGGCGTGATACGTGAAGAAAGAAAAAGATAATAAGTCCGTTGTTTTAGAGAGTGAGCGCAATATTTTTAAATAACCGTAATATGGAAATTAAGCAAAGATACGGTGTGACTTTTTTGGTACATAATTATTATTCAAGACATTTATATATTATATAATATATTAAAATATATTATATTAAAATAATCATACCTCTAATAAAGAAAAGTGGCGTTGAAGTCAGGTACTCTGACCACTAGGCCATGATGATTATGTCGTCATATTAAAAATCAAAATAACGACATAATCATGTGAAAGTATCCCATACCAGAATTTTATAATAAGTTTGACAAGACCGCTAAACAACGTGTGATACATTAAAGCTTGTCCTTAACTTTCCTAACGAACAGTCGGAAGTTGTAAAAGCCATAAGGCTAACTCAATAATATCAACAAAATATTATATCACTAATTACATTTTCTCAGCACCTTTACTATTTAATTAAACTTAAAATCCTTAAAATGTTTAAATCCTACTACCATACTTTAGTCTACTTGGTCCATGTACTATTTTCTACCGTTTTAATTTTTTTAATTTAAGTATCATGTTTTTATATATTATATCAATATCGAAAGTCGTTATGGTCACAATAATGTAGGTATGAGATACATTTATTATTAATGTCATTAAAAAAAAAAAACGTCTCGCTACCTAATATAAAGCATTGTTTATATACTAAAATGAACCTATTTGTTAAAAATAAGTAAATTAATAGTTTATAAATTTGTCACTGCTGAGCATAGGCCCCTCATTTCTGAGAGGGGAGTCGGGGAGTATAAGTACATTTGTTAGTATAAGTAAGTTCATATAAATAAACAATATGTATAACCATTCAATTGTCTACGTTATATAATATCGTTCTTCTGGACGATTGCGACCACGTCGACAACTTCCCAATACTGTCGGAAGCTATCGCCATGGTCTGGTCATATTACATTGCCATAAGTGTACGCGCAAACACTCGTCGTAACCTACACGCGCCGGTTATAACGCTTATATGCAAAGATCGCAGGAAAGCTTGGCTGCAGCGCCGAGATCGTCAACGTTACATAAGGTATAGAGGATTACGCGATTTATTAAATAGCATAAGGTAGGTTTGTACTCGTACAAAACATATTCCCTTAATGTAGTGTAGTACATAATATCTGTTCTGCCATAAAAATCCACAAAGGGCTCCCTTTGTAGATTTTTATGGCACAGCCCTCCTCATTGAAGAAATAAACTGATGGTCGCGTTGTAACCCCTTAGATCGATGACGAAGAAGACGAAGACCCAATTACTGGTAAAAAGACATTCTATACTTTTGAAGTGGCATTTTGCTATATTGTAGGAATAACTAGAAGCGAAAGGCTAAGTGATATGGGATTATTCGGCTGTGGACTTTCGCAGACTGAGGATGGTGATGATGAAAAATAAATTATTAGTGAAACATTATTACATTATTATTATACTATGTCTTCTCTATAAAATACCGCAAATTAAAAATACTACTTTTCCCTGGTTGAAGCATTACATTTCCCACAACACGAGACACACAGATGGTACTTAACTTTTAATAAAAAATGCTCGACACTTATGTTATAGTCGATGGCAATAATTAAATATGTAAATTATCGCAATTCAATTAAAAAATATCATAACCCTATGAGCAAAATAACAATGCTTACAATAAGTTAACAAAATCTTGAAAATTTATTGCTGTAATGCAATTTGAAAAGGTTCATTTCAGAATTGTCTAGTATAGCCATATATATATACTACATAATATATTATTTATTTGTGATGTGAGGGCAATTTTAGTATACAATAAGGACTGTAAAATCATATTATTGACGGCAATTGCCACTAAGTCTATAAAGAGTTGTCCATACGCCTTATCGATATCTATTTTTGTCACAAACTTCACTAGTTCCTGTCTTTGCGACGTGTAAGTGCAAGTAGGAAATATGATATACTACATTATGTCGCGGATTCTCAATAATAAAATAAAGTTATGAAATGAAATGACTAAAGTTAAATACACCAACGTGCATACAAACAAATCATTTACATCATTTTTAAGATTTACATAGCACTAAATCGCAGTAAGTACTAATTAGTTTCGATAAAAATCTTTACTTACACATCATTTCTTGGGTAACAAATTAATAAATACTTTTAATTTGAGTTAATATACTAAATATTAAAATTACTGGTTACTTCACCTGCTGGGTTCACCGTTCATTTCAATCTGAAATAAGACAAGAAATTTATTTGTTAATTAAAAAAGAAAAGAATGATTGCACGCACTGTTTGTTTAAATAAAGAACTCCGAGGAATCAGTGTTTTAGAAGAAATGCCTACTGCATATTAAAAATTTAGGACGACTATGGACCTAAAATCAAATTGATTTTTGTAAGAAAAGTGTGATTTTTTCAGTGCATCAAATTTCAACCACAGTAATATATTACATATTTTTCTACTTAAATAGATAGAAAAATATGAAATAATATATATATATATATATATATATATATATATATATATAAATATATACCTAGTCGGATCTTAAGTTCTTTCCCAAACAATTCATTAAATAAATTACACCACTTTTATTGTTTGTATTAAAATATATATATGAAAACAAAAGTAGCTAAATGTATTTTAAATTTTTATGAAAGTTTTTCGAATTTAGTTAGTCATGTTTATATAAGTATGTATAATTTATATTAGATATTTTCCTTACCTTATCAATAGCCTGTCCCAGTATAAGAGGCGATGACGGTGCTGGCGATTCCATGCCTTTAGCCGCCAAATTGCGTCGAGTCTCGCCCGCGTGCTCGTGCGCTTCACTAGGCAGCAGGCGCCAAACCGCTGGTGTGAATAGCTCCGCGTCCATTTTGATATCACGTTGTTTATCAAAAATCCAGCCGACTATAGCGCCAACCGTCAGAGTCGCTAGCAGGCCCAACGGTGCAATCCAGTGGTAAGAAATGCGGAACAGGGGAAAAATTGTTTCTGGGTCCTGAGAAGAAGACAGGTTGATTGTTGTAAACTTTTTTTTTTATTTATTTATTAATGCCAAACACGGCCATAATAGTACCTCTGTCAGGTATATACTATTACAATAAGCAGACACTGTATGCTAGTCGTATTGTTTAGTTGAGTTTGGACACTAAATAACCAAAAAAAAAATAAAATACGAGGGGTGATCCAAAAGTAATGATAATCAGTTATTTCTAGTGCACACAAAAATACAAAAAAATTTCAGTCACTTACTCAGTTAACCACTAGTTCAGGGAAAAAAAATCATATAAATAGGCCACGATTCCCGGGAGCTACATTCATTTGAATACGGACTGTCAAGGAGTGAACATCAAAATGGAAAAACACGAAATCAGAGCTGTCATTAAATACCTCTGCTTGAAAAAAATGTCTACCAAAGACATACACAGCGACTTGGTGGAAACATTAGGGGACTCTTCTCCTCCATATTCCACAGTTGCACGCTGGGCTAAGGAGTTTAAGTTGGGAAGAACATCGACGGAAGACGAACACCGCGAAGGACGCCCATCGACGTCCCTCACTGAAGAAAATGTGAAAAAAGTTGAAGAAGTTGTATTGGAAGATCGAAGAGTGACTATCAGGCATGTAGCTGAGGTCACAGGGATCTCATATGGCAGCATTCAAAGAATCCTTGCGAACGAATTGCATATGAGAAAGGTCTCCGCGCGTTGGGTACCGAAAATGTTAAACGACGAGCAAAAGAAGAAACGAGTCGACATGTCAAGAGCAAATCTCGAAAAGTTCCAGGCAGACAAGGATAATTTTTTGTCACGTTTTGTGACCATGGACGAGACCTGGATCCACCATTTTGATCCTGAAACAAAACAACAATCGATGACATGGAAACGATCCGATGAACCGACGCCGAAGAAATTCAAAGTGTCAAGCTCAGCAGGGAAGGTTATGGCGTCTGTTTTTTGGGACGCTGAAGGAATAATCATGGTGGACTACTTGGAAAAGGGGGCCACTATTACAGGCTCCTACTATGCAGAACAAATAAGAAGATTGCGGGAGGCTATTAAGGAGAAAAGGCGAGGCAAACTGCGGGCTGGAGTGCTGTTCCATCAAGACAACGCACCGGTTAAAAGATGCCAATCAAATACCCTGATCAGGTATAACTAAGAAATCAAAGAATTTGACATGTTAGGACGTGTCGTATTGTTGTAGGGATTAGTTAGAAAAGAGATGACTAGTTAATAGGGACTAAAAATAAATAAAATATGTTAATAATAAACACCCTATATGTTAATAATACAACAGAAGTTAGTATTTAAAGTCATATTGAATAGTTGAATTACTCACTAAAAGGGATATTATTACAATGCTTCTATATCAAATTGTCTTCTGTGTATGTCTGTTTCTATAGTTCTATTCTTTTTCAGTAGTTTTCTAAGCAATTTCTAGCCTATGGACTTTTATAGTGTTTTATTAGTGTCCACGGTTCGGTGTCCAAAAAGTGATTATGGTAAAGTCAACCTGAGGAAATATGACTTTACCAAAATAATTTTTTGGACACCGAACCGAACCGAACCGAAAAAGGATAGAACTATAGAAATAGACATACACGGAATACAATTTGATATAGAAGCAGTGTAATAATATCCCTTTTAGTGAGTATTCAACTATTCAACCATATTTCATAGTACGTGTAATCAATAGAGTAAGTGAAGACCATCTAGGCAAACGTAGTGCAGGACACCCTCATACTAGATGGCAGCTAGAAATACCTTGACACTTGAAGCTTATAAGAGATATTATTATTTCGCGCGGTTTTGAAGACCTCATAGGTCAGTAGCAGATTTAAAACTGATGATGATGATGTCGTTCTGGTTGATTTTCGAACTCGGCTGATTTCCGTACACTGTCGGAAGCTATCAACTACGCAGAAGATATTATAGTGCCACAAGTGTACATTCAGATACAGAACTTCACAACTATCCGATATGACGGATGCAGCATAAGAGAATATCCCCGTGGATTCACAACAGAAGCAGACCTGAAAATAAACAATTCTTGTTTTTTTTTGGTTAAATGTTACCTCGGGCAGAAACTTGTACCCTAGACCCGCGGTGTAGTGACCACGTGGCCACGCTGTCGAGCGCCGCGGTGCTTGCTGCGCTGCTGCAATGCCTACTCATCAGGGAGATTACTACACGCTCTGCCGCTCGACTATTCCATGCTGTGCTCATTGGCGTACTGCATGGAATAGTCGAGCGGCAGAGCGTGTAGCCTGCGACAGCAAAAGTAGACGTTTACGTGCCAAGCTCGGCGGTGCTTGCTGCGCTGCTGCAGTGCCTACTCACCAGGGAGTCAGCGAGCTGGTATATTACGTTGGCGCACTGCATGGAACAGTCGAGCGGCGGAGCGCGAAGCCCGCGGGCGCAAAAGTAGATGTCTGCGGGCCGAGCGCGGTGGCGCTGCTGCAATGCCTACTCACCAGACTAATTGGCGCACTGCATAGAAGCCGTAAGTCGTACAGTACGCACTGATCACGGGCGGCGGCTGTCTACTGCGCTGCTGTAATGCCTACGCACCAGAGAGTCAGCGGGCTGATACGTGACGTTGGCGCACTGCATGGAATAGTCTAGCGGTGGGGCGCGTAGCCCGCGGGCGGCTGCGGCCTGCGTGCCGAGCGCGGCGGTGCCGGCGAGCAGCGCGCCGGCGAGCGCGCCCGCAATCGCTCCCCGCGGCCCAACCCACCAGCACACCATGCCCAGCGTGAACATTCCGCATGTCGCGCTCGCCGCAATCGCTGACAGCGCTGTCGCTACACCTACGAGACGTAATTCCAAATTTTTATCAAGAAAAATCTTTTCAACGCCCAACATGTCAGAAAAATATTTATGACGATTTCATACGAATAGTTTTCTGTAACTACGAATATGTAATATGTAATAGTAATAGGTTGTTACAATTTCCCATAGGTGTCCGGCAGAGTAGAACAGCATCTACCTCTTTCCTACCGAGGAGCCGTAAGCTATTGTACGGACTGCCTTTATTCGTGCAGAATAACAACATTATATGCAATGCTGTCACTATACTATACTATACTGCCTGCACACCACAAAAAGAGTCAGTCAATACTACTTTCTTAGTAACAAAAGGTTATTTTTAAAAATCATTTTTAAATTTCGAACTTATTTAACACGTGCTACGGTGTTTGGAATGCAAACGATGTTGCGCATGGAAAGATTACGTAAAATTTTACGATAGCGACTAATAGAAATATTTTGACACAAATTAGTGCCATAGACTTTTATTTTGTAGTTATAATATAACTTCTAAAAAAATTGAACAAGAACACTGCAGGAATAGCTTTTTGATCTATTTACTTAAAAAAACTAGATTTAGTAGTGATTTTGGGTAAAATGTGAATACGATCGCTCTGAAATGTTTATTACAAAATAATTAATTATATTAAAATGCTCGATTTAGCCCATAGGTGTCCACTTTTCCTACCAAGGTGTGGTAAGAGGCGACTAAGGTATAGTACGGTAGGTAGGTATAAGAGGTAGGTGCTATTCTACTCTGCCGGACACAAGCTCATATACCGTGTTAAAAATGGCAATATAATATGCAACTCCAATGTTAAATATTCAAATATAAACTATGTTTTGGGTAATATGCAAAATATCACTTACCGAGTACCCCGCCAAGTTTCTCGATGACGATGAGCATGACGAGCGACACAATCGCGAGGGTGGCCGTGACGGAGCGCGCCAGAATGCCTTCGGTCAGCGGCTTGAGTCTCAGCCGCAGCCAGCCATGCATTATATCTTCCACCGCCACTAGCGCGCACGCGTTCAGCACCGCGGACAGCGAACTACCAACATAAAAGGAAAAAAAATAAAGTTTCAGCCTATAAATGTCCCACTACTGAGCACAGGCCTCCTCTCATTTTTGAGAGGGTTTAGGAGCTAGGAAGAATCCGCCACGCTGCTCCAATGCGGGTTGGCGGACTTCACAAGTGTTCGAAGTATTTTTTTTTCTTAGACATGCAGGTTTCCTCACGGTGTTTTCCTTTACCGCCGAGCACGTGGTAAATCAGCACTTTAAATTGCAATTAACAATTTTAGTGGTGCCCCGACCGGGAATCGAACTCAGGTTACTACCAACATATTGCGGCGCATATATCAAATACGAACGAACTTCCTTACAGTTACAACCAAACAGCTTAACCGGAAAAGGACTGATGGTAGGATTTCTATGCAGGAACCTGTCTATGTAGGCCACCGTAGGGATTGTTATTTTGTCGTCTTACTACTTGTCACATAAGACTTAAGGACTGATGTCTCAAGGTGACGAGCGCAGTGTGGTGCCACATAGAAATGTTCCGTGTGAAACAGCATTGTTATGGTCAGAGGTTACATACATCGCAGGAACAACCACAGTTTGCTTAGTTTATGTTCTAATGCTGTAAGCATCTTTAAATGCTTCCCCACTTTCTTACCACTAAACTTTCGATATACAATGATACAAGTGTTCCTTATTTATTTTGATCTATGAAATAATTACATTCATTATCAGAACGTAAAAAATCTCTGTTTAAAATGAAGTGGCTATTTCAAAAGCATATTTTAATGTCTCAGCTGAGCGTTAACTTCTTAAGATAATCATTATGAAAATCGTCTACTACAGGAATGGTAAAGACAAACTACATATGTTACAAACCTTAATCCAGCACCAAAAACACCAGCGAGGAAAACCCCAGACAGGCCAGGTAAATGCTGCACTTTGGATACGTAGGTGACAAATGCGGGCAACAGCCTGTCGTCCACCAGCGGTGCGCCGCCTTCCGCGCATCCTCCGCGCACCCACGCCGCCCACGCCGCCAGCCCGCACCACACGCAAAGTGTTATCGCGAGGATCGCACCCATGCAGAATATTGACAACGCACTGAAAAGATTACAATTCTTATATAATATTCATCATCATCATCATTTCAGCCTATCACTAGTCCACTGCTGAACATAGGCCTCCCACAGATTGCTACAAAAGTTTGTAACTCTCATTTTAGGGTGATTTTGGTATAGTTGACATGCTTGGCAGGCGAGTTGGCAACCGCAGTTTATTTATTCAGATGTTCCAGGAAGATGCTTCTGGATTTTATTTTCCCTCCGTCTACTTTTACAACGCCCTCGGAACGAGATGGGGCGGTAGGTTCTCTTAAGAGCTGACCGCGTGGAAGTCAGGTACTCCGACACTCATAGACTAAGTAACTACATTGCACGTCTCAAGGCGCGAAGCGGTGTGAGATAAGCGGAAGTGAGATAGTGCTTTATACCCGACATGTCAAGGTCAAGCGATTCGGCGGTTTTCAAATGCCTCTGTCACAATTATATTGCACATATAATAATAATAATAATATCTCATTTAATCAATCCAGCACAGATGGTACATAAAACACAAAAGAAAAATGGAACCCAATAGAAAACATATTACCTTAAATCTATAGTAAATTTAGAAAGAAGAATTGCGATGCTGGCTCGATATGGTTTCAGCTCAGCATTATGTTGGCCAGAAAGCGAACGCTGGTATTCTGCTGACACCGCTAGGTACCTTGGTATATGCTAATTTGAATGGACTCATAGAAAAAAAACACTTTAATAAGGTGATTAAAATTATATTAAAAAAATCATCTAATATTGCTTCTTTGAAAAAAAACAGTTTAAAAAAATTCGCCGTGGATGTCCGGATTTTTTTACGATAACTCCCGAAAAAATGGACGGATTGAGACCGGTTTTTTTATCGTGTCCAGAATTTTATCTACGGGCTACGTGTGTGGTCTGTGCCTTCCCCTTATATGGGGAAAAGGCGTGTATGTATTTATTGAAGATCGCAAGTAAATTTTAATTTTCATTCGCAATAATTAAAATTTCTTTCCGTACTGCTGAGAAGTGGAATGTGCTGGGTTATTTGTCGTACTTTAAAAATTAAAGGCACAGCCCGCGAAATTCCGATGGCCGAAATTAAAGACAGAGGAAATCAAACTATTGCTAGAATAAACATTTAACGAAATATATATCATCATCATCATCATCATCATTTCAGACTATCACTAATCCACTGCTGAACACAGGCCTCGTCCATTGATTGCTACACAAGTTTGTAGCTCTCATTTTGGGGGGAATTTGCCATAGTTGCCACGCTTGGCAGGCGGGTTGGCAACCGCAGTTTATTTATTTAGATGTTCCAAGAAGATGCTACTGCCCATCTCATGGTTTTCATTCTCCCTCTGTCGACTATTATGACACCCACGGGATGAGATGAGGTGGTAGATTCTCTTAAGCCGCTACCACACCAAATATTAAAATCCGTTCAGCCCGTCGCCGGTCTAGGTAATAAACTGGAATGGTTTAAGTTTAAGTCTGGCCAATTTGACTTTTTATGGGAGATCATGACATCTTTCTTGCAATAACAGGGGGTTAGAGAGGACGGTGGATTCATGGACAAACCAGACACAGGAGACCGAAATACTGGAAATGAGTTTTATTGGAGGATTGCATCTTAGACCGAAGAGGTGAGGGACAATGCGTCTTGATCTCTATTGAGGATAGACATGTTACCCTAACTTACAAATAAGTGATGGCAGTAAAAATAACGCCGTAATTAAATTCGACCGGAAGTATCATATGTATATTTCCTGGTAATGATATTATAGAATAGAAGCGATTTATTCCGCACAAGAACTATAAAACTAAGACATTTGAATATATAAAAGTAACAAGAAACTACTTATTATCTTGTATCGAAAACACATTGCCACAACATGTGTTGTGTGAGAATGGACACACAGCACTGATTTTCAAACAAATGCCTTCACTTTATATTGGCTCACGCATGAGACTGGATTGCGTAACAGTAATACGTAATATAACATTTTAGTTTGAAGAATATCGGGTACGTTGACTTAAATTTAAAGATAATAATATGTTATTAGTTAATAATAATAATATTAGTTAATGATATGATATTAGTTAGTAATGTCCCTACGTATAAAAAGTATTATGATTTAGCATGTAAGCCATTAAGAGAAGTGAAATAAATTTATAAGTTTTACTCGTTACTCAATTGATAATTTTATCGTTTAGTTATTAACCTACTTTATTATGTTAGAGAATACGTTGATTAATTAAAAAGAGAGATAAAACTAAACAAGCCTTGCTCAAACCTCACTTCAATTTTTAAGAGCATGATTATAGTAAATAATACGGGACAAGGACATCGCGCTTAAAGAAAGCAGGGCAAATGTGATATCAAGTAATTACTTACATATATGTAATTAATTATAAGATGTTTTATTTTGCACGTGACAAATATCTTCCGAATAATGTTTAAAAAAAAATCATCCCATATGCATTATAAACGATAATGCACAAAGTGCCATGGAATGCAGACTATAGCATGCATAGTATTTAATAAAGCCGAGGGAAGAATAAAAAAAACTGAGTACAGGCCTCCTATCTTTTCATAGAAGGTTGGAGCCGGGAAGAGTTCGCCAGGCTGCTCCAATGTGGGTTGGCGAACTTCCATATCAATATTCTTTTTTTTTCAGACAGACACGTCACATCACTTTGGTTTCCATCACCGACGAGCATGTGGTAAATCAGTGCTTATAATTGCAATTATAATTTCAGTGCCGACACCGGTAATTATACAGTGAGAGACTACCAGAGCTATCGTGTATTCTTGTTTAAATCTATTTGTTATGTTAACGCGTTTAAAACGCCAGAGTTGATCTCATCGGCATTTTCTTTATTATATAACTCTACTATATGTTTATTTATTCTTCTTATGAAGATTAAAATTTACTCAGGCGTTTTTGTGAGAAGTGGTCCTTCTTTGGTCGAGCTATTACATATGTGCTAATGATAGAAAAGATATGAACTAAAAAACTTTGTACAGATGGTAGGATTCCTGTAAGAATCCGTTCTGGTAGATACCATCCCAGGGCTCGTTATTCTGCCATGATATATCATTTCGGTGATGTAATTGCTGTTAGCCTTTTTTTGGCTTTTACAGTTTCATTGGATACTGTGCTCGCGGGCCAGGGGCCCGCGTGCCAGGTTTGGTTTGACCCAAACATAAATACATAAATAAACTCCTTCAATAACCTCGAAATTCGGGCTGTCGCGCTCGCTGCGTGCTTGCGCGATTTAGAATATCTCTAAAGGGTTTTTAAGTTGTCTAATGACCGCCCGAGGGAGGCTGCGGGCCTCCATTCGGACTGTCGACTTGTGTGTCAGTAACTCTGGGCGGTGAGAACCGCCCTGGAACACGGGTGTATCGTGTGTAGGCGGTGTGATTGTCGACTGCTGCGCGCCGCTCTCTACGGCGGTCGCGCGTCGTGGTGCGTGTTATATTAAAGTCTGCCATGAAGCAGTAGTGTGCAAACATTACTGTGTTACAGCTTGAAGGGCACTGTGAGCTAGTGTGATCACTGGGCAGATGAGACTTAAGAACAGATCTCTCAGGGCGATGGGCGCAGTGTGGTGTCACAGCACAGAAATGTTCCGGGTCACATAGCATTTGTTATGGGTAGGTGTTGCACTTACCAACGGATGACCGTTTTGCACGTTTCATCAAAAATTCAAATGTACTATGGTGTTTTGTGATAAATCGTCTTTCCTCGGTCGGTTGGATCGACGTGACGATACGTGTGCAACAGATAGTAAACATATATCCTAAAAAACTTTCTCCAGGCATCTTTACCCACCGTATGTCTTTTCGAACGTACATAACTTTAAAATCATAAAGCTATTAAAATTAAATTTGTACACATAAATAGTTATACTGTCAATAACTTAACCCTGGTTTATTGAAGAATTACAAAAAAAATGTGGAAAAAATAACACACTAGGAATTTTCTGGTAGCGCGAGTGCATTTTACACAAATATTTGTCTGGTGCGAGAATCGGACCCGCGACCCATAGCGCAGAAGCTGCTTACCCACAGCTGCTTAGCCACAGCGCCAAACGAGGCGTCAACTTAAAAAAAACAAATTAACATGAATTGTTCACTTCTTAGTTAAACATATCAACAGATGACAATTTTGTGACAGAAAAACAACCTCTAATAACAGGCAGATCACATCACCAACATAAAACAACAACCTCCTCCTCCTCCTCCCATAGTTGAAGAATCACAAAAAATATATGGAGAATGTTGTACAATATTGTTATAAAGTAGCCTATTTTTAAGTTAGATATACTTTATACTTAATACTTAATAGGCAACTAAATTATCAAACTTCTTAAAATTATGAAAACTAAAGACTTACGCAATGGCCTTCCTCTTCGATGGCAACGCAATGTACCTCTGTACCATTGTCTGATTGACAGAGTTGAAGCAAGTCCAGTAGAGGAAGCCGCCGACCATCGCGCCCCAACCAGTCTGACGTTCGTATGGCGAGAAGTTCCAGCTGAAACACGGTTTCTAATGTGAGAAGCAAAACAAGTACACGGAAATAGTTGACAACGAGGACACCTTGTGAATTTTTACCACGCTAATATTTTCTGATTGCTAACCAGAAGTTTTATTCTGTGCAGTATATAAACGTTATAGTGCCGCATGTGTCGGTGAACATAGAAGCACGCACTTTCCTTTTCTCTTACCCGCTATAAGATTGGAAGAAAGGCCCGATGAACAGTGTCAGAGCCACGGAATTTTGGCTAGTTTTCGAACTCCCCCATAACTCAGCAGGCACACTGAGCCTCGCGGACATAAGAAATATCATTCCCTGGCCGATTTTTGACCACGGAGACTACTCCCAAATACTAGCAGGAAGCTATCAGCTGCGAAAAAGATACGAGTATCATAGTGCTACTAGTGTACGCGCAAACAAATAGGCACTCACTCGCTCTTACTTGCCCGTTATATAAGGTAGATAGAACGCCAGTTATAACGCTGATGGAATAAGATCGGAGATAAGGATAGGACGTAGTGTCAGAGACATCAAGACAATTACAATACAAACAACATCCACAAAGGGTTTTAGCACAAATGTTGGCTCCAGCTGGAGTATGAATTCAGGACCTTCGACGCAGCAGGCAGGTACTCTGATCAGCGCCTCCTGATCAGAATACCTGGTTATGTACCTAATACGTTTTTACGATTTTTACTGGTGGTAGGATTCCTATGCAGGAATCCGTCTAAGTAGGTACCACCCCAGGGCCAGTTATTCTGCCGTAAAGCAGTAGTGGGCAAACATTACTATGTTTCGGTTTGAAGGGCACTGAGAGCTAGCGTAATCACTAGGCATAGGAGACTTAAGAACTGATGTCTCATGGTGACGGGCGCAGTGTGGTGTCACTCATAAATGTTCTGGGTGACACGGCATTTGTTGTGGGCAGGCGTTGCGCTTACCATCGGGTTAACGTTTTGCTAGTTTCGTCACTTTATCAAACAAAAAAAATTAAATCATTTGATAAAGCCGCGCTCTCACTAGACACTAACTGTAGCACATAAATAGGTCGCAGGATATATAAAGTAGTAGATACCACCGCTGGGCCAGTAGTTTCGCCGTTAAGCAGTAGTGTTCAAACATTGGTGTATTTCGCTCTGAAGGGCGAATCAGAGTAACTAGCTAGTGTAATTTTTAGGTGCGCCCAGTGACTTAAGAACTGATGTCTTAGGGTGTCGCAGTGTAGTGCTGGGTGATACAGAATTTGTTATGGCCAGACGTTGCACTTATAATCAGGTGAACGATTCGCTCGTCTCGTCGCTATCTTCCGTAAAATCATTGACAATAAAAAAACAGCAGTCATACAAGAACTAACTTTGACAAATCCATTCTGCCAGATTCGTTTGCAATGTTAAACACGGCCCAGAAACCGCCCACGGCCATGGTCCCCGCCGCTGCCACCAGCACCACGCCAATGAACATAACGCCGGTCTGCACCGAATCCGTCCACACTACCGCACGGAGTCCTCCCTTTGTACAAAGATACAACGTAGTGTAAGGTCAGCTGCCTAGTTTTATGTTCTTATTTAATATCATTATTTTCCCTGCCTCTAGCAAGTCCACTACTGGACACACTACATTGGCCTCTCCCAAATTGATAGGTTAAGCCATAATAATTACGAGTGATAGGCGGATTGGCCATCCCAATTTAAAATTCACACTTTATGTCGTAATAAAAATTTAAATCATCATCACTTCAGCTCATCACTAGTCCACTAATGAACATAGGCCTCCCCGATAGATTGCCACAAAAGTTTGTAGCTCTCATTTTGGGGGGATTTTGCCATAGTTGCCACGCTTTGCAGACGGGATGGCAACCGCAGTTTATTTAGTCAGGTGTTCCAGGAAGATGATGCTGCCCATTTTCTAGTTTTAATTTTCACTCAGTCGACTTTTACGACACCTACGGGATGAGATGGGATAAGATACTCTTAAGCCGCCACCACACGGCCAGTATAAACTATCATAAAAATATGTAAAATGTGTGTTTTAAAACAAAGGTTTCTCAAAGTACCAATCAATATATTCTTTAATGTACACCAAATACAGGAAAAGCACAAAATGAACAAAACAAAAGGTGTAAAAATATGTACAACAGTAACGGTCTTATCGCTCAGAAAGCGATTTCTTCTAGACAACCATTGTAAACGGAATTTGTGTGATTAATACATAAAGATGGGAGCAGAGGGGGTGTACATAAATTAATATAAAGTACAGGATGATGCCGGGTGCTCGCCTTTAATTTCATAATACGCGAGTAACCCGGGCTCGATCCCCGGTCCCAGCACCTCTAAAATTTGAAGTGCTGATTTACCACGTGCTCAGCGGTAAAGGAAAACATCGTGAGGAAACCTGCATATCCGAGGAATAGAAATATTTCGAGGACATGTGAAGTCTGCCAACCCGCATTGGAGCAGCGTGGCGGACTATTCCCCGCTCCAAAATCCTCTCAGAAATGAGAGGGGGCCTGTGCTCGGCAGTGGGACATTTAAAGCCTGTTACTTTTTTACAGAATGAAGGCATTTGTAGATAAAAGCAATAGACTAAAGTTCAGGAAAAGAAATTAGGAAAAAAAGGAAAAAAGAGAATCATAAAATCATAGTTCCAAGAAATGAGCTTTTACAAGATTTTTAAAGGAACAAAGGTACTTAGCTTGTCGAATGTGTAGGGGTAAAGAATTCCACAATCGCATAGCTGTGGCCGTAAAAGATTTCTTGAAGAAAGAGGAGGGATGCATAGGAGTTTTGAGGGAGAGATTGACAGAGGAACAAAAGAACCGTTCATGGGAGAGAGAGATATACTGAAAGCGGTCTTTCAAGTATTTAGGAGTGCAGGGATTGAACAGCACGCAGTACAAAGCAGTATAATAAGCATTCTATGATATTGAAAGAAAAACTAAGCAACTATTAAATGAAAATTAACCACATCTTCTTACCGTCCTATAATGATTAGTCTTAACTACTATGTTGTTATATATTTTATTAAAAATAGTCTAGGTAGTTTATAAGATGCCACTTTACTTTTAATTGTATATTTTTGGCAGTAGCAAAAATTATGTTATTTCTTTCTTTCTTTTATATCAAATGTATTTTATGTAAAAAAAAACGATTAATTTAAAAACATAAAAACACAGGAACAAAAAAATACTCACTAAGACAGTGTAAAGGCCACATATTACGACCATGACGCCTCCAACGGCAAAAACGTTAAATCCTGTCACTGAAAAAAAATAATAAAGCAAAATAAAACAAAAATGTAAAAAACAATATTTAAAAACCGAATAATAATAAAATAAATATTATACCATTTTCTTAGATTTACCAAAAATCATATTTTATATGTCATTTACATTTATTATTTAATTAAAAAATCTAAAATAACTTCTGATTTCATCAATATAAATCAAAATATAATCGCGTGCAAAGAAAAGCATAGTTCAGTAGAAAAAACTGAATATCTTATAAAGTAAATAAGGTAATTACACATTTAATCTAGATAGATCTAATTTTTACTCGCAATTGTTGTTAACTGCAAAATTACTAATTATTACTATTGGAAGGAAGAAAAAAATAAACATATTTTCCGAAACCATTAAGCAATTTTTTTTTACAATAATGTCAATGGTAATGTAAAAAAATATCGTTTTTATTCAGCTATAGTTTAATTGAAATCAAAAACTTCCTGGCCAGTAATCTTATTCTTACCTACGACTGTAAAACTGTTTCTTTTTTTAAATTAAGTAATTAGTATTACCTCCACTGGCTCATGTTAGAGGTGAAAAGCAACTGGGTATGACTAATAAATTCAAAATTCTTGCAGTATAGTCAGATAAATGAATGTCGACTCGGTTGGAATAGTGGATAAACGATTGCCTTCCGCGCAAGTATCACGGGTCCGATTCCCGCAAGGGATATACCTTTGTATGGCTTATTGATATTTGTTACGGGTTTGAGTTTTAGAGCATATGCAATTTTTATCTGTAAAACACACCCACAGTACGGGAAAAATCCTAATGTTGCGAATAGTTTAAAAATACTCATAGCGCTCATGACGTATATCTTCAAATCGTATACTACAGCAACCGCTAATCCGGCATCATTGTAGGACCATTCATGAAAGTTGCTATGTTACTGGGAGAAGAACATACTCCAAAATCACATTGCAGAAACTGGATCAATACCACATCAAGTCGCCTTACAGCTAACAGAAGCCTGTAGGGGCAATACTAAATACTAAAATAAAAAAAGAAATTTTTGTTCGTATATTGATAGTAGTGTAGTGTAGTGTTATCGATTCTATGATTGCAACTTGATAACTTGCACTGCTAATGCAAATCAATTTGTAAATAAATCATCTTAAATACGAGCATTGATTTAATTTGTATCCGATTCAATAGCTGTGAGTTATACATACAATACATTTATAAAAATACACGGTTCTTTACTTTGGAAGACATTTTTTTTTTTAATTTTCTTCCGGCCCTAATTCTTTACATATGGGCGTTAAAACTTCAAAAAAAAACAACATTAGTGGAAAACTCACACTGATTAAATGCTAATGCAGGAACATAGACGACCATAGGTAGAAATAACACCTGAAACAAAGTTAATATTAACGTTTTTATGATGTTTAAATCTAAGTCAAATTCAAATTAATAAAGCAGGAAAAAGGCATAATTTTGTGATATAATGAAAGTACATTAAGGTAATAATGACAGAATACACATCAATGTTAAACATACTGGCCATAACAGATTCCTGGGTTATAAAAAAATACAAATGTTTCTTCAAATACTTGAAAAAGATTTCAATAGCCGATTTGCTAGATTTCAATAGCCTATTCGCTGTTTACCTTGTGGTGGGTTCGAAGGGTCCAACATTAACTGTCTCTGTCAATCTGCACACGTTGAAGCGGTTTGCATCAATCTTGCCATAACGTGACGTGTCAATATAGCATGTGGTAGAGTTACGTTAGCCACGATGCAGATAGATATCTAGATATCGGCCTTAGAACATAAATGGCCCGTCCAGGGAATTACCACGCTCTCAAGACATAGGCCCAACATTATGGGAGCCGGAGACTTTGCTATGGTCAATGTCATATTCCATTTTGAGACAATCCACTTATTCTTCATCTAGACTGGATGTATGGTGTCTACGAGCCACAATGACCATGAACTATCAAGTTGTACTGTAGTATTTAAATAAAAACATGTTTTATCTGCATTGTCGAGTATTTTAGATTACATAGATAAACTAATAGACCATCACAAATAAATAGATCTTCTGTATCGGACAGTCTGTCTAACATTAAAACCATAAAAGCTATTGATATGCAATTCTAAACATTACCGTTTATATCATAAAGCAATAGATTTACGTAAATGCATTCCTAAGTTAAACATCTACCTTAAAAATAATTACTCAGTGATAGCGATATAATAAGCGACAGTGTGACTTCCTTGTTTTTTTTTAGTTTCTATTGTGAAACTTTATAGAAGTACGTTGAAGATGTAACGTATTATAAGTGTAATGTATTCACTATTGAGGTAACGTATCGAAAAAGAAATCTAACGTAATTTGCTGAAATCGTCTTCTAATGGTTAATGAAAACAATCAATTGTTTTCAAAGCAACATTAAAGAAATTCACGCTATATTGTCATTTGAAATTGACACGCCTTTACAGTTTTATTCCTCGACGTGAATACTTAACTCCAATTTATCTTCTATGACAATCATAACATTACATTTTTAAATAGTCAATTGACCATTGTCCATTGTTGTGAACTCGTAACGTCGAACTAAGTCAAAGTCCGGAATCGCAGCCATCCTTGGCTCGTAATTGACATTTATAAATAGACTTGGTATGTAAACGTGGAGTACACAATAAAATACCCCGTAATATTTTGGCAATTATCAATATACAAAAAAATAGACCATCTGCAATTTCTTTTTTTTTTTATTTATTTCTTTTATTTTCACGCATATTCACTCGTGAAACCGGTTTATCTTAAAAAACCATTCAAACATTAAACAACATTTACCTGAGCTTACTTTGCCTTAAAGTCAATCCAAAGCCCAGTACAAAAATTTTTATTTTGGTGCAATGATTTTTGAGAATTCTCTCTAAAATTTTAGAACCTTATAAGCAAATCTCTATATTCATTAAAAAACTACCTGCTACACATTTAGTTATGGTCACAGTTATCACCACTACACTAATTAAAGAAACAGATGATATAAATAAAGGCTAAAACATAAATGTAAAATATAAATAATAATTAATCGATGCGACGTTCGTTGATTCTTTTAATGTCTTAAGACTGGTGATTAAGATGTATTTCTATACTTTCTCGTTTATCTAAGACTTTCCACCGCAGCCTCAGAGTTATCTATGCATAGTATCCGACAGTCAATCCACTTAGGTCAGCAATATTTTGCTAGAGTTGACATTGAATCTAGTGACGCAAGGCGGTATGCTTTCTCCTATTATGTTTTGTTTATTTATTAACTCTCATTAATTGGCGTGGTCACGGCGGCTTAAGAGAATCTACCACCCCATCTCATCCCGTGGGTGTCGTAAAAGTCGACCGAGGGAAAGGAGATGGGCCGCAGCATCATCCTTGAATATCTGAATAAATACGCTGCGGTGGCCAACCCGTCTGCCAAGGGTGGCAACTATGGCAAAATCCCCCCAAACTATAAGCTACAAATTTTTGTAATAATCTATGGGCTATGTTCAGTAGTGGACTAGTGATAGAAATGATGAATTGGTTGTTTGCTAATGATCTTCAGCTTTTTGTGCAATCCGGCATCAATGATTTTCTAGGCCTAAGCCATTTTTTTAAGAAGAAAGTGACGGGACGAGCTAATCGTTCACCTGTTGCTTAGTGTAACGTCTGCCCATAAGAAACGCGCTCGTCACTCTAAGACATCAGTTCTTAAGTCTCATATGCTAGCTATCAGGGCCTTTCAAACCGAAAAACAGTAGTTTTTGTGGTACCTACCTAGACGGATTGCTGCATAGGAATCCTACCACCAGTACAACGGACGATTGTAGAAAATCCAAAGATCTTTTCACATGTTTTATAATGGGATTTAATCCTTTTCTGCAATAATACAAAAAAAACTTGGCCAGAATGTTATATACACATTGCTAAAATTGGCCATAAAGTCAATCATACTCGTATCTTGCGATCACCAGTCAACATGATGCTTATGCTGGTTCATTCACTCATAGTACCCATTGTCTAAAATATTTCTAAGTTTATTTATCTTTATATGTATATCTGAGTATTTTGTATATCTATATGATTATTTTACGACCGCGTGGTGGTTAGAATACCGGAGTCAACATTTGTGCAAAAATACAAATTGTTAGTTTTCTGGTTTGGTTGTGTTGTGATTGTTCTTGTGTCTCTTATACTACATCTTGGCCTACCTCCGACCTTATCGCATAAGCGTTACATGGGACACGTCTAGGTCGTTACGCGTACACTTATGGCACTATAATATCTCCCGGGTACTTGATAACTTCTGACAGTAATCGGTAGTTGTCGCCGTGGTCGAAAATGGTCCAGGAGAACATCATCGTGATTATTTTACCCATTATGTAAGTTTGTGTATCTATTTACGAGGCCAGTATTCGCTCATGTATAAGCATTTGTTACGTTTTTCCACGGAAATGCACTAAGGACTGATTTATATATAAAATTCCAAAATAAACCTGCCGTAGTAGTAGAATAGGATCTACCTCTTTCCTACCGAGGTGTCGTAAGAGGCGACTAATATATTGTGCATATAGCCTTTATTTGTACAGAATAACACCTGCTGCAATGCTGTCACTATACTGCGTAATTTAAGACTTATCTTAATTCACCCCCTACCACCAATAGTTTATCCTCTTAGTAAAGACATTAACAATAAAAATGTCAGAGATTAAGTGTCAGCTTTTGTATTCGATACTACCGTCGACGGTCAAAGTCCATATAAAACGAGTCAGCGAACGACCTTTAATAAGAATTCCTGATCATTGACTTTCAACGCATATCATTATGAGGCAACGTAATCTTTGATACGATGCTTTAATATTGACTAAACAGTCTAACGTTTAGAGCCGTTGTAACTCAGGGACCGAAATTTCGCCTTAAATTTGAAACTATGGGAGTTTTTTTTATTGGATTATGTGACGAAACGAGCAAAACTTTCACCTGATGGTAAGTGCTACGTCTGGCCATAAAAAATGCTGTGTCACCCAGAAAATTTCCATGAAATACCACAATGCGCCCGTCACTCTGAGACAGCAGTTCTTAAGTATCATATGCCCTCTGATTACGCTAGCTCTCATTGCCCTTCAAACCCAAACACAGTAACGGCAGAATAACTGGCCCTACCTAGACGGATTTCTGCCAAGGAATCAGTGGCCTGAATTTGATCGCCGGTGTCGGAACCACTAAAACTGTTCTTCATATTATATGAGCTCATATATCACGTAGGCAGCGATGAAATCTTAAAAAAACTTATGCAAGCAGCATGGTCACTCTTCTCGGCTTCTACAGCCCTCTAAAAATATGAAGAGACCTTTGCTCAGCAGCGGGATATTTGTAGGCTGTTACTTTACTTTTTTATTTATACCTTAATTAAGTTCAACGATGAAGTCAAAATATTTAAACTAAGTTTAGAATGCTTTGACAATAGTAAAATTAGTAAATAACAGCCTTTAATTTTTTGACAGAGTTAATGGTCGTAATTGTTTGTAACTGTACTGTTCCTAATGTTTATAAAAAACTTTATGTTTATAAAAAGTAACTAAATCGTAAAACTACCTGCTGAGTCTTAGAATTACAAACTATAACTAAAGGGCTATTGCCAAGAAACGACTCGGACAGCCATTGAAACGAGCACCGAACATACGAAAAAAAAAGACGAAGGCAAAAATTGTTTTGTTTTGTTGTTGTTTTGTGTGTAGTCAAAAATAAGGTTGCTTGGAGTTGCTTGGAGTTTTGAATGCATATTATTGTTAAGTAAGGAATTAAACAGCACTGTGCACCCAACAGCGCATGGTGGCGATGGGCTCACCACCTATCACACCAAGTGCATTATATTGTTTTGGTGAAACGTGGATTGTGGCAGTCATCTATTTTTGCAGTGAGTGCCCAGTCTCTGACTTTACCTTATGGGATACAGTCGTGATCTTATGTATGTATTATTGTTAATGTTTCCTACAAATTTATTAAGGAATTCACTCACCTCGTCCAATAAAAACAAAACGGAGGCCACGGCACGCACATGTCGATTGAACCTCAGCTCCAAATACTGCAAAATAAAAATAAATTTCGTCATTATTAATATTTTTAAAAGTTATTACAAATACTGAGTAGGAATAAAGTAGGAAAAGTAGAAATCAATGAATTCTTAAATGAATACAAATGATATTTTGTCATTGAAAACACTTTATTAGCCATATATATCCATACTAATATTATAAATGCGAAAGTAACTCTCTCTGTCCCTCTGCCTGTTTGTTACCTTTTCACGGTTCAACCGCATCCTAGGGGTGGACATAGGATACTTTTTACTTTTCTTACTTGATACTTTAGGGCAACAGCTAGCACAGGATGCAAACTATCTCTGAGCCGAATTTCGTCAAGATCGGTTTAACGGCTGAGCAGTGAAAAGGTAACAAACAGACAGGGACAGAGAGAGTTACATTTGTATTTATAATATTAGTATGCATTTTTAGCGACAAATAGGCAAATTTTCTAGACTCTATAACTTTTCTATAGGAAGCATTCATATATCAATAATATAAGCTATATATTAAAAAGGACTGTAAAAAAGTCTGGGACAACATATATCTATAAGTAAAGGTTACTTTACAGATTGACAAAATATAACTAAAAGATATATTTAAAATGAACTTTAATATGTAGGGGGTAATTTAAGTAGGTAATGTTAATCGTCGTAATGCTTATCGTCAGAGAAATGTCATCATTTTACTGGTGGTAGGATTCCTATGCAGGAATCCGTCTAGGTAGGTACCACCCCAGGGCCAGTTATTCTGCCTTGAAGCAGGAGTGTTCAAACATTACTGTGTTTCGGTTTGAAGGGCACTGTGAGCTAGCGTAATCACTGGGCATTTGAGACTTAAGAACTGATGTCTCTGGGTGACGGGCGCAGTGTGGTGACACAGAAATATTCTGGGTGACTCAGCATTTGTTGTGGGCGGACATTGCACTTACCATCAGGTGAACGTTTTGCTCGTTTCGTCACTTTATACAATTAAAAAAAAAGGTAAATTTATTCGAAAACAACGCATTATTCACTCTCGTTAGCTATTTCTACGGTTTGATAAGATTTGCAATATTAACATGCTTAGGACCATTCCACAGAGATTGCAAAATTCGAGACGAATAATTTATAACCATTTTATTGGAATCTGATTTTTTTTTAAATGCAAACATATGCTCCTGCCTAAAAGTATTTTTATATTTTAGATACAAGAGCCGTCTTTTGCCATACTTAAAATGATTACCTACACTTAAATAAGATTTGTGTCATGTGACAAATGTGATTGAACCTTTAATCTTCCAATCGTACAGTTTGCAGGCCGCAAGTTCCTTAATTTGTTCGTCAGTTCTTTTTTTCGTATGAGCAATGTTTAAATAATACATATTTTCCGATAGCCGTGGTAGCGCGGAAGCCGCGAGCTTGCCTTAAATTTCATAGTACGCGAGAGACTTAGACTTTTGTACCGTGTGGTAGCGGCCTAAGAGAATCTACCACCCCATGTCATCCCGTGGGTGTCGTAAAAGTCGACAGAGGGAAATTAAAACCAGGAGATGGGCAGCAGCATCTTCCTGGAACATCTAAATAAATAAACTGCGGTTGCCAACCCGCCTGCCAAGCGTGGCAACTATGGCAAAATCCCTCCAATATGAGAGCTACAAACTTTAGTGGCTTTCTATGGGGGAGGCCTATGTTCAGCAGTGGACTTGTGATAGGCTGAAACGACGACGACGACGACGAGAGACTTAAGTTCGAACCCCCGGGCCAGCACCTCTGCAATTGTTCTTCAGTTCTAAGTGCTGAGTTACCACGTCCTTAACGGTGAAGGAAAACATCGTAAGCAAACCCGTCTGAAGAATAAATATACTTCGAAGACATGTGACATCGGCCAACTCAAATGCTTTGAGCAATGTGACGGACTCTTTTTTTTTATAAGCTAGCGTTTAACTACAATACCACCTGATGGTAAGTTGCGATGTAGTTTTTGATGGTAGGCACACTAGCTTAGAAAAAGCCTATTTTCTCTTGAAGACACCCAAATTGTAATAGGACCGAAAGACCGATGCAGGCAAATTATTCCAGTCGTTTGCTGTACGCAATAGGATGGAAACTAACCGTGCGTCTTGTTGACCGATGATGGAAAGGGGAAGGGGGAATTAACTCATGCAATACCTTCGCACGCTCTCCAAAACGTAACCTGTAGAACACCGAGAGACTGGCCACCCGACGCCTGTGTTCGTGACTGGACAAAATGGTAGTAACCAAGTCAGGACCACCGATTAGCCGCTTGGCCCGTCTCTCCACCGAGTCCAAGGCTGCCAGTTGATATTTAGGAGCTCCAGCCCATATGTGGCAGCAGTACTCTACAGCCGACCGGACCTGAGCTTTATACAGGGTGAGAAGCTGTCTCGGAGTAAAGTAACGCCGCACTTTTGCAAGAACTCCCAATTTTCTTGCAGTTGCTTCTTCATCCTTAGACTCAATGAACCGCCCAAAGTTAAGTTTCGACGTGATTTTGACTCCTAATAACTGAAGGCGGCCTACACCGGCCGCTTTCAGTTATTAGGAGTCAAAATCATTTCCAGAGATTCTGGAAATTCAGATTCATTCTGAAAAGTAGGAGCCAAGGTGAACGGGCTTCTTTTGGCGTAGAACAGACACGCTTGCGTTTTGGTGGCATTGTATCTCACAAGATTGGTATTGCCCCACTTGGAGACTGCCTGCAATGTGAGATTCATACGCTCTACCATGGCCTCCCGAGCAGACTGTACTTGATCCCGTCTGGCCTGAACACGCGCCAGATATCTCTCCACAACTGTGCTGTCATTTGTATATCCAAAGATACCGGGCTCGAACAGGTCGTTAATGTGCAGCAGAAACAGAGTTGCGGACAAAACAGACCCTTGTGGAACTCCGGCATTAATCGCCATAGCCTCCGACGAGCAGCCGTCAATAACGAGTCGCAAAGACCGTTCCCGCAAAAAAAGTCCTCTATCCAGGCTATCAGTCCAGGGGATATACCATATGAAGGAAGCATACCGATAAGGCTAGCATGCCAGACCCTGTCAAATGCCTTCGGAACATCGAGCGAAACCGCGAGTGCTTCACCACTGTTCTCGAGGGCCTCACCCCATAGATGTGTGGCATACACTAGAAGGCATGGCTTTGCTTTGGTGGGTGGCGGTTTGAAGGACATTGATAGGTAGTGTAATTACTGTTACTTGAGAATAATGACTTAAGAACGTATCGGGGTGACGGGCTCAGTGTGGCGCTACACAGAAATGGTCTAAGTGACACAGCATATGTTATGGGCAGACGTTGCACTCACCATCAGGTGAATTATTTACTCGTCTCGTCACTATCTTCAAAAAAAGAAATAGAATATGTGTGGTCCTTAAATTCTGATAGTGTATATGTCATCCTCTTGGCCACTCTTAACCACCACAACATTCCATTTAACAACCGAAAGTTATCATTTGCATGGCATAAATATTCACACCGTAAGCGTTAACACAAAACAGATCCACTTACGATTCGGTTCGCGGGTTCCATTCCCGCTTGGATCAAATATTTATATCACCTACAGAAAGTTATTTCGGGTGTGGGTGGTTGTGTATGTGCAATTAATGTCTGTAAACTCACCAACGGTTGACGACCGCATGGCCTAGTGGTTAGTATACCTGACTTCTACGCTCCGGGTCCTGAGTTCGAGTCCCAGCCGGAGCCAATATTTGTGCAAAACTCAAATTGTTGGTTTTCGGATCTGGTTGTGTTGTGCATGTGAAATATATGTATGTTAAACGCGCCCACGATAAAGGAGAAATCCTACTGAAGGGCATCGGGCACGTTCTTTAAAAAAAAACAACGCATGTAATATGCCAATATTTATAAAAAAAACGGTTTATAACTTAAATGAAAAATACATCGTTCACGCTTTTGTTGATATTGTATATTATATAATAAACGATTTCTATTGATCAATGCGCGCAACCACAACATCCACTTAATACATGTACATGTCATTTTCGTTACAATGACTTTATATAACGAAATGACATCACGGACACAAAAACACTTACTTCCGATTATCCTTCGTTCCCGATTGAAACAATAAGATAAATGGAAGGTTCGAAAGCAATGGCAGAGGTTTAAGAATTTATAAACACATGTCACAAATACTAGTCGGAGCTAACAATATCTTAACACACAAATGAAAAGAATAGAATAGAAAAAACATTTATTCGGCACAAGAACATAAGACAGTATTTTATAAAAAAAAAAACAAAACAAAATTACATGAAACAAAATAGTTCTGTGTCGAAAAGGGGCTCGCTGTGTGCTGTGCGAGTATGGACATACACACCACTGATTTTCAGCCAAAAACCTTTGAATTGGCAAACGGACGAGACTCGCCTGCAAAATAACAATGGTGGGTGGGGGAATGGTTTGTGGGTTTGCTTGTGATTATGATGATGTCCTCCTGGCTGATTTTCAATCGCGGCAAAAACTTCCGAATACTGATGGAAGCTATCCACTGCAGAGGAACTGCACATTTGTGGCACTATAATATGTTCCACAAATATGTTTGAGATGCAATAACTCGTCCTAACGCGCCCGATGTAACGCTCATGCGATACGTTCAAAGGTAGGCTACGGTGAAATCCCAGGGACAGATTTTGTGTCTTCCCACCACGGTTGCCTCCGGCTAGGATTGGAACCCAAGACCCGCAGCGCAGTAGTCAGGTAATCTATCTAATAGAAAATTGCTAAAATACATGTTATAATTAATCACATCTGGTGAACCCACGACACAGCCGACATGTACGCTGACCACTGAGTTAAGCAAACGACAAAAATATACAGATATAACGAACAGCTGTCTACAGGCTAATCTAACAGCTATATATATCTATAGGCTCAGAATCAAGACAGATGTTTCTCGCAGCGGTACAAAGTCCACGCTACATCAATGACTACTAGCAATGAAAGATTACCTAAGACATTGATAAGATGTAATCTATACACGGATCTACACACTTGAGACAATTTATACAGATCGACCAACCGGCTAGTTGATTGTATTAGAATGATTGTATAATAATAATTTCTTATATTTACACGGATTTTTTTTATAGTAGGGAGTGACGAGACGAGCAAAAAGTTTACCTGATAGTAAGTGCAACTTCTGCCCATAAGAAATGCTGTTTCTACCACAAGATATTTCTGTATATTTCTGCACCACACTGCTATCGTCACCGTAGTTACTCTAGTGTTTTGTGCCAAACCGAAACTTTATAATGCTTGCATAATACTGCTTCACGGCGGAATAACTGGCACTGCAACCTACCTAGACGGATTCATGCATAGGAATCCTGCCACGAAGTATTTATTGAATAAATCTTATATTAGCGGATTTCGTGTTTATGTTTAACTATTATCTTAATGTTAACAAGTCAACAAGACACATTGTTGACTTGTTAACTGGTTGTCTTGCAGTGGTTTGATATCTTATATTTAATAAAATTTATCAAACAAAAATACTTCAAGACACTGTAAACTCGTTTTGCGCCGAACGGACCAAAAGTAATAACAAAAAGCTGATGGTAGCCTGGATTAACTATTGCATCTGGATGCAATAGTTTATTATGTTAATAGTTTGGACAATCCATTCTTCACCATTATTAAAAATAAGAAAATGAAGAGTTTTAAACTTAATTATTAATTTAATAACATTTCATAGTTATTAAGATTTATGTTAGCAACAATTATTTAAGTATTGTTTAAGTGAACTATTATTGACTAAAATAAGAATTGTTACTTTAAAATAATCGTCGTCGTTTCAGCCTATCAATAGTCCACTGCTGAACATAGGCCTCCCCCATAGATTGCCACAAAAGTTTGTAGCTCTCGTTTTGGGGGGATATTGCCATAGTTGCCACGCTTGGCAGACGGGTTGGCAACCGCAGTTTATTTATTCAGATGTTCCAGCAAGATGCTGCTGCCCATCTCCTGGTTTACATTTTCCCTCTGTCGACTTTTACGACACCCACGGGATGAGATGGGGTGGTAGATTCTCTTAGGCCGCTACCACACGGCATTGTTTAAGATTAGCTAAATTATAACACTTCAATTATTTGTAAATATTGTAAGACTATTTTAACAATAGTAACTTTACTTAATTAATTTGTTACTGTTGGCGAAATCTTGACTTATCACTTTGATTTTAAAATGTTTGATTTACTTAAAACAGTAAATTAAAACTAACTCGAAATAAACTGCTTTTATTGTTCTTTGGTTGGTTTTTAGTTATTTCAATACAATATTCTTATCATTTGCTAACAAATGTGAGTGATAGTGGGGAACAAGACGTCAACCATATTGACGTCATGCTTTTTAACAGCATCCACCACTCTTATTCCGCAAATACTTATAAGCGAAATAATTAACGACTGACACACAAAGTTTAAAGATTCATTAGAAAGATGACATTAAAGATTCATCAACAGCCTCTTAACAGTCCACTGCTGGACGTAGGCATCTCTCAATTTAAAAGGAGTTGTCATAATCACCACACATGGTAGGCGAATTAGCCACCGCTAAATCAAACACCTCGCTTCTTTAAGCCGCTGCCCGTTACCAGTGTCTATCATACCTGAGATATTTCTAGCATTTAAATAAAACAATTTTTTACGGATGTCATTGAAAGGGGCTTCCATTAGAACATTCTTCAAACGGTTGAAGAAGTTTTTACCATCTGTCAAGTGTAACATCCCTCTACAAAATGCAGGAATATACAAGACAGATTGTGAATAGGGTCACTCTTACATATGGCAAACAAAAAGATCGATAAAACCCGCATAAAAAAAATATAGCTGAAGTGAAGCATCGTCGCTCTAGGAAATCTGCAGTCTGTGACCATGTTCTGGATCATCTCAACCATTACATCAGATTTGATAAACCACAAATCGTTCCAAAGGAACGCCGATTCCTACCAAGGATGATTCGGGAGGCTATTCAAATAAAAAAAAAACATCCTAATTTCCATAGAGAAGATGGTTGAGTAATACAGCGGGTTTGGGATCCTTCATTTAATTAAATTAAATCAAAAACCACTGCAAGACTTCAGACACAGTTAGCTCTTTCTGTGTAGTTGGGTCAAAAAATAACAATTAAAAGCTGAAGGTACTCCGGGTTAACTATGACATTAGGACATCTTGTCGCTTCAGTCGTCTCGTGACTATGGTTGCTGTAAAGCGCTCGAAACGACGGGTTATAAATAGTTTAAAATTAAACGCGATAAAATCCGTAAAAATTTGTTTAATTTAAATGTGTAGTATTCGCGTAAATACAAAATATTTTTTTATTTACGCGACTTCACAGTTACAACGCCCGCCGGCTGAGGTGAGGTGGCAAATTCTCTTAAATCTCTACCAGACGGCGAAAACGTTACAATTATACGTTTTACACAAATTGGCACCATTCTTGAAAAGGTTTTTAATTTACGAACCGGATTTAAAATTTATTTACAAATATTTAATGTACACCTAGAAGAAAAAAGTTTTTGATTACTAATGTGTTGCTTTGTGGCATTCTATGGGGGAGGCCTATGTTCAACAGTGGACTAAGATAGGCTGAAATGATGATGATGATGATGATGAATGTGTTGTACAATGTTCAATCCTAGCATAAAATATAGTCTGTATTAAATGACGCCACACGATCGACGACTGTTAAAATAGATACAATGAAAACTCACATAAAGTAATTGCAATGATTATACGGTGAAGTAAACGCTATACATAATATATATTGTACCCGAATTTTATACATTTCCAAAAAAGTGAAATTACAGTGCGCTCATCCAAAGCAAAGTCGCGTAGTGGACTGCAGTAGAACTGCGCCATGCAGTAGAACGTGTAAAATATAATTACTTACCTCGTAAGAGGAGGACAGCCTTAAGGTGCAGAAGACTGGCAAGTAAACGGTCGCTACCAACACGCAGCTGAGCGTCACCCCAACCACTACTAGCCAGTACTGGGTACCGTAATTATAGATCTCCGCCGGAGTACCCAGTATCGTCACACCGGATACGTAGCTGTCAATATTGTTTTACATTACTTAATTTAAATTATTTAATTTAACATACATTCATACAATCACGCCTTTTTCCCATGTAAGGGCAGAGGCCACTCACGTAGCCCACTTTTGGCCTTCGCAGGAAATGAGACTGGACGGGTAGCGAACTACGTCGCCGGTGGCAGGTTTTTTTATAAGAATAATTTATTTTAAACAGTCTTCCAATTTTTTTTTATTTTATAAAGTGATGAAACGAGCAAAACGTTCACCTGATGGTAAGTGCAACGTCTGCCCATAACAAATGCTGTGTCACCCAGAAAATTTCTGTGTGACACCACACTGTGCCCATCACTATGAGACATAAGTTCTTAAGTCTCATATGCCAAGTCTCATAAACCACCAGTAAAATTACTAAACTGTTAATGATTAACCGACGACCGAGTACCAAACTCCTACGTCGCGGGTCCTGAGTTCGAATCCCAGCCGGAGCTAACATTTGTCCAAGAACTCAAATCATTGGTTTGTAAAAAAGCATCTACGATATAGGACCAATCCTAGTGCAATGTATTGTGTTAAATAAAATGTAATCTCAATGCAGAGTCTAACATTTTTGTAAATTTTATAAATTTAAACGGACGTACCCATGCAGTTTTAAATAAAAACCACGTAAGTTGACAGTAACAGCAATACGTAAAATTTATAGATTTGTCTGTTATCTTCGAGTATTTACTTTGTAAATACTTTTTTCCTCCGAAAATATTAGTCAAATACAAAGCTAACAAAGTGTTTGTATGCATGGATTCATCTTAAAAACCACTAAAGCTAAAATAAAATCATTAATTACCTTAAAGACTAAAGTGAGGTAATAAAAGTAACTAAAACGCGGATTAATGATTTATTACCACTAAATCATCGTGGTAATATATTATACGAGCCTGACCTTGGGTTATCATCTTAACGTGCATATCCATAATATTTATGAAATGTATTCCACATACATACAATATACTCGTAGCAGATACCCCACCCGTAGCCCACTTACCGCCCCCGCGGGAAACGAGATGTGACGACTGGCGAAGCACGTCACCGCCATTTTGGTACGAGTCAAGAAATTTGTACTTCCCATTGATCCCCACGAGCATTTTATTGACAGTCTTGCATATCGTATTTTTCTGCACAAATAAAGGCTGTTCGTACAATACCTTAGTCGCCTCTTCCGACACCTCGGTAAGACGTAGGTGCTATAAAATGTATTCCGAAGTTCTAAAACTGGTTTTAAACAACTTTAACTTAGTTCAACACGGAATTTAATCCTTAAACATATGGCGATTCAAAAAAATAAAGCATGTCGGCGCTTTAAAAAGTTTACCTGGCTATTAACGACATCGCCACCGGAAATGTGGACATTGCCCTTCCTCCGAGCAAGTAATCTTTTATATCGACCACTGCCTTGGTCCGCGATCCAATTGCGCTGTACCACACACCACCAGCACATGATGCAGTGCATAGGAGTCCAAACGCAACATAGTCCCCTACACCGAATCCACCTTCAGTCATCGTGAACGACATCTTGCTTTTGTTTGCCTGTAACAAAATTGAGATTTCAATTATATCTTTTATTAATGGATTAAGTGGTAGTACTGGTGGTACCACCCCAGGGACAGTTATTCTGCCGAGAAGCAATAGTGTGCAAACATTACTGTGTATTGGTTCGAAGCGCACTGCGAGCTAGTGTAATCACTGGGCATATGAGACTAAAGAACTGATGTTTCAGGGTGACGGGCGCAATGTGGTGTCACACAGAAATGCTGTGGATGACACAGTATTGTTATGAGCAGACGTTGCACTTATCATCAGGTGAACGTTGTTTGTTTGGTCACTTTATCAAATAAAACAAAAGTGACCAGTCTAGCAAGTCGTACACTTCATAATAAGTGAAACGCCTGTCATAAGAGTTGCGCTGTCATCCGATCTGGATTTCCATTGATACATATTGTGTAACGCCGCAGGCAGTGCCATTGTCACCATGGAACTTCGGTTCTCAAGTCTCATATATCTCTTCAAACTGAAACGCGGTGGTGTTTGCACACCGCTTTTTCATATCTGACACCGCGGTGATACCCACTTAGTCTTATCCTTGTACAGCCATATTTATAGATAGCCACTTATATACGTATATTTTATAAATCTGCCGGTACAGATTGTGTCAATCAAGATCCATTGTAATTACAGTAACTTATAAATAACTCGCCAGTAATCAATGAGCTTAACTAGCATCATTGCATACATACATACATTCACGCCCTTTTCTCATTATGAGTAGGAAGATAATTTCCAATTGCAAAGTAATACTAACTTTAAATATATTTTGAGAGAAATAAGATAAATCGGAATTAATAACACCATCGTCATCATGTTTCTAAATAGTCACCGCTAGACAGAAAGCCTCTTCAGAATTTAAAACATTGGCCGTAATCGCCACACCTTGACACTTTTTTTTTTTATGTTAGAGGAGGCAAACGAGCAAGCGGCTCACCTGATGGTAAGTGATCACCGCCGCCCATGAACATCTACAATACCTGAGGAATAGCAGATGCGTTGCCGGCCTTTGAGGAAGGAATAGGCTCTTTTCTCTTTTTTTCATTTCACACCTTAACGAGACTCGGTCAGCAGTCTCCCTATTTTACGTCAGGCATATAAAGTAAAAAGTAAAGTAACTGCTTATTAACGTCTCACTGCTGAGCATGCATATATGAGATAGTTATTGCGCTATACGGGGCGAGGCGGAGTGATGGATTATTTAACGGACGACACGGCGATCAAAATGAGTTTTTTTTTATTGTATAAAGTGACGAAACGAGCAATACGTTCACCTGCTGCCTGATGATAAGTGCAACGTCCGCCGACAAGAAATGCTGTGTCACCCAGAATATTTCTGTGTGACACCACACTGCGCCCGTCACCCTGAGACATCAGTTTTTAAGTCTCAAATGCCCAGTGATTACGCTAGCTACAGTGCCCTCCAAACCGAAACACAGTTATGCTTGCACACTTCTGCTTCACGGCAGAATAACTGGCCCTGGGGTGGTACCTACCTAGACGGATTCCTGTATAGGAATCCTACCACCAGTAAAAGGTTTCCAAATTTTAAGATTTTAAATACATTTTTCAGTAGTTTATTCGCTCACTAAATCAAATTAGATGCTAAAAATGATCTTTGTTTTCTTTTATCATTAAACATTTTTGAATTACATTCATTTTAATTTTATGACAACATAGCCCCGAGCGCTTATTTATAAACCGTTTTCGGCTACTGTATTTTTGTAAATAAAAAAATTGTAATAAAATTACTTAAGTCGATGAGGAAAGTCTTGTTTCATTACCTACAATAATTTAAATCATATATACGAAACTCAAGTTCCTTATTAAAAGGAAATAATGTTAAAAATATGTAATATTTGAAGTCAAAGTTTAAAATATTTATTTCAATTTAGGCTTGTTTTATAGTTACTATGTACGTAAAATCTACACCGGTTCGCTAAATTAGACCTCTGCGGAAAAGAACCGACAAGAAAATCTTGGTCATCTCGTCTATATGTATTTAAACACAATAAGATATAAGACAATAAACTGTAGTACAAAGCGCTGGCCGAACACTGGTGCAGAAATAATTAATTTCCATACGTCTATGATTAGTATCCTCTGGAATTATGTTACAATTTTTTGTTTTGGTTAATCTAAACTTGGGAATATCTAGTTTACGGTGACTGAATGGACCTGATTGAACATGACATACTTTAATCAAAATAATTTATTTTTTTCGATCGTTAATTATTCAAACAGCATACAAGCATGGAAATATCATTATGTTTATTTCTTTAAATAATTCTCGAATAAACGCCCGATTTTTTTGTGAATAGAATCAAATGTTTGTTTTGTATTGTAAAAATTGAAATATTAAGTTACTTCAAATCAAACCAAAACATAGCTTAATTTTTTTTTTAAATGAACACAGTATACTAGATTAACATCATCACCATCAACCTTCAGGCTATCTAATAAGCATACTTTAAGCATCACTATAAAAGGTTTCTAGACAGCTTGCAAAGATATTAGATATTAATACCATTTTAGTTAGGTGTAGGTACTTATTTAATTAGTAATTTCCAACACGACCAATTAAAGTTTTTGTAGCCACCAAGTAGGAGTGTAGGAACCAAGAAAACATAGTGTATTTCAAAATCATAGTTAATTAATAAGGCCGTCCGACGAATAATTAACGTGGTCAGTTACTTCATTAGTTTAAAGATTAATCTTCTGTCATGTAGAGTATACCTACTAATTAAAATTACAATTAGGTAGCAATAACGAAAGTTGGAGTGATAAATTAATTAATTAACAATTAAATTAGTTATTAGTTTATAAACGCAGAATAAAAACTGGAAGTAAATTGCTCTAATAGCTGGAAGCCTTACTTTTAAAAGCAAGGACACATAAAGTATTCCAAAAAGAAGAGCGATCAAAATAATGATAAAGGTAATGTGAAATATATACGATCATGGCAGCGGCAGAGCCTGATTAGCTTTAGTAATCTTCGGCAGATTCTGGTACCAGCAGCGACGACTAAACAGGGATATTTGGGACCGAGGGAAAAATATGGTAACCCTCGAATACCGCAACTGACGACCGCGTGGCCTAGCGAAGTACTTAGCTTCTATGCCGCGGGTCCAGGGACCGAATCTCAAGATTTATACGAAAACACACATTGTTGGTTTTCAGATCTGGTAGTGTTGTGATTGTCCCCGTGTTTAAAATACAGTTAAGTGTGCATCAGTGCATGTATGTGCGTGTATGAGTGCGTGCGTTTGTGCGGATGTGCAAGCGTGTGTGCGTGTGAATGTGTGTGTGGTCAGTCATCATAATCAAGACTTAATAGTCAAGTTTTTATTTATTTTTTCATTTATTATTTTAAAGTCGATGTATGTTGTTAATTTAATTGATTTTTTATATAAGTGAACGGCCATAAAAAGCTGTTGACGCTTAGATGAAAATGTGCGGCATCTAACTGGTAAACATACCTGGTAAGCATACATTTTGTAAACAGCCTTTATTACATTTTATTATATATGGAATAGTCTTAAGCTGCTATAAAAAAAAGATTCAGTATTTACTGTTGTCTTATAGTTAACAGTTGACATTTTTTATATAATGATTTAGTAGGAAACCTTAAGGGACTAAAAGTCATCACTTTTAATAGATATATCGACGTGCTCTTTCTGGTTGTGTGCGACTCAAACTCCAAGTAATCTAGAATAGACTGTAGCATTGATAACATTGATTGTAGCAATCCTAATAAGTGTTCTACTACGTAGTTTAAAGATTTATGTGAGGACGCCAGTTTAAATTGTCATACAATATAATGACAACATTATGAGGTATTTCTATAGTTTTCTCGTCTGGTTGGAATGTATATATATATATAGATAAATATATAAAATAAATAAGAAACTATAAAACATATACTATACAAGACAATAATATACTATACTATTATTATTACAAAGATAATTACATGAACCAACCTTAACGCTGAATTTTTTTAGTTTAATTTTGGCAAAAGTAAAATGTTAATATTTGTTTTTTGAAATATTTAGGGTAAGAATGTTAGCTTGAAGCCGTTGCCTAGTTCTATGTAGCCTCTTTTCAGCGTGATACTTAGCTTCGGCCCTAATTTTGCGCTAAGAATACTTGAAAAACGCCATAGACCACCGATGCATCAGAACTTATGTAGTTATCAATTTTAACTTATGGTACGGTCGCATAAAAAGTCCCTGAAAATATTGAAGGCATTGCCTTTAGTAACGATATAATGTAGTTTATCTACAAGTGCAGGAATCGAGAAAGTATCAGGATTTGGCTAGGTCTAGGAAAACGTCAAATTATTGATGTTTTAAGCCGCCGATAGGTGTCCGGCAGAGTAAAATATTAAGTGCTTTTTCCTACCGAGGACATAATGTGCAATACTGTCACTATACTGGTCGTGGGAACGCAATGGTGAGTAAGAATTTCTTTTTTGACTAATACCAAAATGACGACGATGCGGTTCGCCACCCGTCACGTCACGTTTTCAAAAAGTGGGCTACGTCAGTGGCCACTACCTATTCGGTATATGGGAAAAAGGCATGACTGTATGTATATATAAGTCGATCTGATGAGTAGCATGGCTTATAAGTTGAAAGTTAGTAATAGGAAGTTTCATCTTCTGTATTTTGAAGTTTCATCTTCGGTATTTTTACTAGACCTAAACCAAATTGGGATTCTGAAATCATTTTGAAGCGCTCTAGAAATTTTCGACAAATATCAAAATTTAAATTCGTCTACAATTTGATACATCATCTCGAGACACGCTTATGGAAGGGTATAATGAGCGCATGTTTAAAAACTTTTTTTATGAGTTAAACAGATATCGATAAATTTAGTAAGATGAGAAATATTTGAGACACACTTTTTAAGACATTTTATATATGTATAGAATCCCAAGCTGTAGCAGATTCACATTTATCGGTTAAATTTTCTTCTCCTTTGGTAGAAGTAGTACGATAAAATTAAGACCATGTGTATTCAGGAAGATCAAAATTATAGGAACCCGATACTAAATTATCAAATGCAATCACTTCTGTAAATTGTTTGCTAATATTAGAATCAGAATCCTTAGTATTCGCAGAACATAATAGATTAGGCCGATGTTTTTGGTTTTGTGAAATTAACTATTGATTTTATCAAAATTCTGTGTCTTTGTTTGTTTTTGCATTACGTTAAAGAGGGATTTCTCATAATCTTTTCTAAGTTTTCTTAACTTTTTAGAGCTACAGTAGGAATATATTTACTGTTTGTGTAACTTGTGTTTATGACGAATAAAGCGTAGTTAACCCGTTGTCAGTCGTGGTTTCAATATTCTTTTCCTGTTAAGAACATTATACAGCTGAATATTTATTTGAACAGCCGTGAAAAGCTTTTCGACAAAAATGGAAGTGACTACATTTGAGAGCTATTTATTTGCCGCCTCGAAATCTGTTTATTTTTAAACAAATTTATTAAGTCTACAATGTGTCTTAGACCATCAAACTAAAATAAAAACTATTTTGTAATTCATTACATTTAATAGAATCAGGCAAAATTTCCGAATCGGATTCTTAGCAAATTAACTTTCTCTCCTTTACTAATTCATTACTTAAAATTTAAATTATTTATCTATTGGAGATTAAAATTAAATTATTTTTACGTAATTTTTAATCAATTTTAGATCTTGTTATAGTAATTTTTAAAAACCTTAATATAAACAAACGGCTCCTTAGTCAGTCTGTTTTAGTAAACAATTGCTGTACTCAGTCACTTATACCTTAATTTTTGTTATGCTGAGAGTATTACTTAGCAACTTTTGTTCGCCCAGACACGCCGATAGTAAGCAAAATGGCCACCGTCAAAGTTTGTAGGTGTCACATGATCGGAATTTTGTTCCCCCAGACACACCCAATATTTATATTAAATATAAATATTGGGTGTGTCTGGACGTCACCAACAATAACAATATATATGTTTTTTATTGAAAGGACGTATGATATTTTCAATCAAATTAAGTAAGCTATATGTGCAATATACAGACAAAGATCTATGCACAGCAAAATTAAGTACATCTGATGAAGGAAAGAAAGAGAATTTGCTAAGATCCGTATGCAAAATACAAAATGATGTATGTTACCTAGTTTTTCAAGAGCACCGCGCGCCCTCCCACAACATTCTCAAGGGTTAACATTAACGTACTACTTAATGTTAGCACTTAATAATGCCTCGTTTTGAGGTAAAACACATGTCGTGGAATGGCAGATTCCCTTAAGGCGCATTCACACATTTATATTATTATTAGCGATAACATGATGAGTCAGTGTTAAATTGTATATATAGTTATACTTGCAGACACTTCCCGGCTATGCCTGGAAGTTATTACTATGTTACTCTGTATAGAGAAAAATATCACTGCCCCCTTTACACATTTAGTAGTAAATTCTTTCTTAGTGGGGGTCTATCGGGAAAGGAATGTTTGCCAAATTAAAAGTCAACATGTCTTGTAGTTTCGGATATATCGTGATGACTCAGTGGTAAATCGCTTTTATACAGATAAATAAATGTATAATAAAATTACTCAGTATTGTAGATAAATATTTCATTTATGAACTTAATTTTTTATTCCATTAATTGCAAATGTTATCTTTAGATTTAATTTCAAAATGCTATATGATATCTAAAATTCACTGAACTATTGTTATACAGAAAATTAAATATTTAATGTCTCTTCATACAGTGAAACGAAAAACTCGACATCATAACTGGCATCAGTGGTTAGTTGAATTAGTCGATGAACTTTAATGACTTCTCGTGATAGAATACAGATATAAGAATCTATTATAATCGTTAGCGTGTTATAGCTTAGATATACAACATTAACTTTGTATATACACTCAGCGTCACAAAAATCGAACCTCTCTGAGTTTGCGCGAAAAATGGCTATAATGGCTAGAAACGAATTATATTTATATAAATATTGGTATGTTTCAAATGGGTATTTGAATAGCTTTACATTATTTATAAAAAAATCATGAAATCATTAAAACATTTATCATTATAGAGCGTCAAAAATAAACACTGTCAAATGCTCGTTAGTAAGGACGCTAGTTACACCACCTAAAAAGGGTCGATCCGGATGAAATATGGGCCAGTCGTAATTTAGACTTTGCAGTGAACACACGTGAACAAGTAACCCAAGTAAGAACAAGTAAAGATGGACACCTGCTCTGAAGAAGCCGCTCAAGTGATTACCCTATTGCAGTCGGGGATGCGGCAGTGTGACGTTGCTCGACAGTTGAACCTGTCCCGTTTTTCAGTTCGACGGGTGTTCCAACGTTTTCAGCAGACTGGTGGTTATGTTAGAAAACCGGGATCTGGAAGAAAACGGTGCACATCAGAAAGAGATGACCGTTTCATCGTTACGACATCTTTACGAAACCGTTTTACAAATGCTGTTGAGTTGCAACAACAGCTTGGATCAACTCGGAGAACATCTGTGAGTGTTTCTACGATAAGAAGAAGGTTACACGAAAAGAGTTTAACAACCCATAGACCTGCTAAAGGTCCAAAACTTACTGCACAGCATCGCAGAGATCGCCTAGAGCTTGCTCGCAATCATTGCGAGTGGACTCTGGAACAGTGGCGGACCGTGCTCTTCTCTGATGAGACGAGGGTCTGTCTCTTCTGCAATGACAGACGTAGAAGGGTCTACAGAAGACAGGGGGAGAGGTTCACACAACCCTGCTTCGAAGAATCCGTCGAATACGGGGGTGGCTCGTGTATGTTTTGGGGCGGCATTTCCGTCGACGGGAAAACGGAACTTGTGTGCGTTTCCCGGACTCGGGGTGGCCGTGGGCAAGGGTCATTAAATGCTGGTCGGTACATTACTGAAATCCTGGAGGAACATGTGGTCCTGTATGATGGTTATGTCGGTGATGGATTCATGTTAATGCATGATAATGCTCGTTGCCACACCGCGGCTATCGTACGGGATTATTTACAGGAGGTCAATATCCCTGTTATGCATTGGCCAGCACGAAGTCCAGACCTTAACCCAATAGAACATCTCTGGGATGACCTAAAACGGCGCGTGCGAGCTCGAGATCCAGCTCCAGCCACTCTTCAAGACCTCCAAGATGCGGTACTTGAAGAGTGGGAACAAATACCCCAAGAGGCTGTTGCGATCCTTGTAAGGTCCATGAAAGATCGCATGGAAGTGCTTATCAAGGCAAGGGGGGGTAACACTAGGTTTTAAGAACTTTTTGGTATTTATTAATTTTTTTTTAAATTATTAATTTGTAAATTTGTACATACCCTGTATTTTTCTTTAATTTCTCTTTCGTCTCGTTATAAAAGTAAAATTCAATTAAAATTCCTGAAAGCTAATGAAATTACCTTTCGAATGATACCCTCAAACCACAACATTGCCATTGGCCTGTTGTGTTAAAATAGTATTTAAATTATTTTTTTCGGATGTGCGATTTTTTTGACGCTGAGTGTATTATGAGTCAAGTTTTATGTATGCATCTTTATTTAATTGAATGTGTAGAAAATAAGTACACATTAATCATTTTTCTTATTATTGCTAATATAATATTTAATGTTTCTAATAAGCGATAATGAAGTTCCAGATGATCGACACGTTAAACTAGAAAATATAATTTCAATCTAGCCTTGAAAATATTAAAATTGTTTTTTAAAGTGGTTTTAAAGACCATCGCCGGCAAAGACTTACATTCCATTCTTTCCAAGGACCATTTGAACGCATCCGGGATAATTCAAATACATACGGGTAGAATACATTCAATCGTTCGATGGCGAAATGGAGACAGCGTAATCAAAGAATGAATTTCCTATACATACTCCTAGAAAAGTAATCTGTCGATCCTTACCCTTTGAAGAATTACTTAGACAAAGTAACGTAGTCGTAACCCAAATTTAGTTTAATTTTGAACCGTTATTTGTACAGTGATTTCCTCCATGTACACATCAAGATGCGTTACATACATAAAAGAAAAGCACTAGTGCGATATTCGTCGTACCAGGACGTCATCGTTTATTTATTAGGAAACTTGCCATTAAGCGATACTATTTATTTATAATTTAATTCTCAATGCACTTTCTATTGGATATTGTAAGTATAACTAAAAATAATTAAATTAGGTAGGCATAAAAATTATCACTGTAAAATATGTACTTAAACTTTTTTTTCAACACGGAATACAACGCGAAAAATTATCTTAACTGTTATGACCTTGTAAGTTGTGTAATCGTAAGAGATCAATACCGTTTATATATGGTGTCATCTTGTTGGTTACAGTGGAGCATTAATGCTGTTCTAGTATGTGTGTGTGTGTAGTACATTATAAATGTAGCAACATATTCATTAATAATAACATACTCTTCATAATGATAGAAATATTTATATAGTGATAAATAGCATTGCTGCTTCCTCTGGGTGGTAAAGTTTCCAGCATAAACATGGCAGAAACGTAGGATTATAACTTCTGTCGAAGCTCAAACACAAAACCCACAATTAAGATACGAAGCCATTAATAATTAAATTAAATAGCCATTAAAATATTATAGAAGCATGTCCTAAACTTACATTTGTTTTTTTTCATAATTTAGTGGTCATTACATATTTATAAGAACATTTGAACATAACTATAGGTTACGTATTGACATTGATTAGTTCTCATGATGAACGATGGCAGCTTACAGACAGGGCACTTACCTTACATTTCATAGTATTCGAGCAATCTTTTTTGATAACCTGCGCCAGCACAACAATAGTTATCAATTGCAAGTGCTGATTTATCGCGTAATCGATGTCGAAGGGAAACATCGTGGGATAACCTGTATGTCTACGAAATATTATTGCGTGAAGTCCGCCAATACGCACTGGAGAGCGTTGTGGACTCTCCCCCAATTACAGAACCCTCTTAAAATAATGAAAAGAAGCGTGTACGTTTATATGCTGTTACTTTTACTAGTTGTTATGATTCAACGAATAAATAAATAAAATATGAAAAAAGAAGCACTATCAGAGTTTAATTGTTTAGTACTCATATTCATGAAACTAGAATGTTAATTTTAAAGTGATCACCTTGAACTAAAACCGTATAATCACCTAAGACGGATATACTTATTATTTTATTAAGGACATTAATTTGTTCAGATGTAGAAAGAACGGTGTCAGCGATATAAATAAACTTCTTAATTTGTCCATATGCAACTCGAATTATTTATTAGTCAGTTCCTTAGTTAGGCTGATAAAGAAAGATAGAAAGAAAGAAAAGTTTATTTAGCAAAGACCGCTGACGTACAAAACATACATTTACAAAACAACATTGACATAAAAGTAACCAGAGGAAGTAGAACCTTACCACTAATCTTATATCTAAGTTGTACGTTTGGCCATTTGTATGTACGTCGCGGGTCATGCCAAAACGGGTCATCACTCAGCATATTGTTACGCTAACAAGCGCAACGCTGATTTTCAGTGATGACCGTTGTTTTTAGTTACTGATAAGTAGTTTATTATTAATTCTTCAATTTTGCAATAGATCTACTTCTTAATTATACAACGTCGGATTTTATCAGCATGAACCATGAACATATGTAGTAAATGTATGTATTTTTTTTAAATTGCAACTAACAATGTGAGTGGTGCAAGCACGACGGATCTAAGTCAGGTACTTCGTGCTTTTATAGATGAAGGGGTATATGGGACATAATAAGTTGGCCATATTGACATAAGCCGGTTGGTCCAACGAGCAACCGGCAAACTTATTATGAAGTAGTGTTTGGCTATCGGGATGTAAGAGGAACTACACCAACTTTTTTTATAAACGTCAATTTCACCCGCTTGTTGTGGATCCTACTGTCCAGTTGTAGTAATATCCATCCAGATGTGCTAAGCTCAAATCCTACTGACTAGTGATGAGAAGCAGTATCACTAGTGCGAGGGTATTCGGCACTGCACTCCGCAACCTGCCTGCCCAGCGCGGTGAGTATAGACAAATTTTACACGAAATGTGTGCCAGCATTTGCTGGTGCATTAGGGAAGGCCTTTGAACAGCGGAGAACTTCAAGAAGCTTGTTAAGAAGAGTAAGAAGATGTTCGGCTTCCGAACTAACACGCCAGTAAATGGTATTATATATTGGTATTTGTATATTTAAATATAACATACGAAACTATACCGGCCGTGTCAAATCACTGTAATCAACCTTCCCGTTGATGTGTCTTTACTACTCGTATATTAAAAATGGTTACAAATTTAAGTTCACTGTAATTAACTATTTTCTAAACTACACACACCGAAAGTATATCAATACATGTAACACGGTTCGAGGTCAAAATATTATGTATTCTTAAAAGACCTCCCGAGATCAGCAAAACAATGCCTTGACGTTATAATACATCAGTTAAAAATTGCCTTCTTTATGAACAAAATATTTTTCAATTCTATGATAACCAGTTCCATTGTCTTTTATATTTACGTTATATAAAAAAGTATATTTTATATAATGATATTTTAAATATTTTTAATGGCTATTGCCTTAAGTATCTCTAGAACCAATAGCGACAAACATCAATGTTATATGTTTTATAAAAGAGCTTTTAAAAAAAAAAGATTTATATGTATTTTGAATCAACAAGTTTTTCTTTTATCCCTTGCTTATCTTAGTCACATAATTGTTTTATTGTACCTATCTTGACTGGCATATTAATATAATAATATATACTTTCTCCTTGCCGACGTCTCTTTCGGACACGGTTACATCTTTCATATGACAACAAAGTTGTCATCTGAGTAAATATATATTATAGAGCAGTCTGTATAAGCGCAAATACTACGGCATTCATTCGTCTTCATCTTCGAGCACCCGATGTAACGTTTTAGTGATGCGGAATGCGGAAATTGTGCTATAAATACAGGAGACTCACTGTAGCTTCAGATCCGAAAATCAATATTTTGTCTATTGCGCAAATTTTGACTTCGGCTGGGATTTGAACGATCTAAGACTCAGAAGTGCAAGTATGCTGACTACTAAGCCCATGCGAACTACGCACAGAAATAAGCAGCGGACAGATGGTTGTCAATAAAATTTAATTATTTATGACATACAAATCCGTTTTATTTGCTATCCAGAGTTTTAAGGTTATGGAAATACTTCGTTAATGTTCTTTCATTTTAATTCGTCTTTTTAATTTTGTTTTCAACAAAATCGTTGTCGTTCATCATCACAAATGTAATTAGGTACTAACTGTATTTTTAAAAACGTGTCCACAAATTATATTATAAACCTACTAAATTTGTAATACTGATATACTGACACTATTTTAAATAGCTAATGTCTTAAATTGATATAAATAAAATAAAGTTTTTAGATAAATAGAAAAATTTATTAGTAAGTATACATAAATATTTAAGTTTATTAATAACTCTTGATAGATTTAAAAAAAGCATTCTTTATTACCTTTTATATTTCCCAAGAGTATTATTAAGTTGTTCCGGAAATGGAGCAGAAATATCGCATATATGGTCTTTTGCCAATCATAAGAAGGTCACAGCCGTGTATGCAATGTAAACAGCTGGGTTCGCACGACTTACTTTCACTCGAATCAAACAACATACGCAACAAAAAACAATAAGATATTCTAACTATACTGACATTATTTTCTAAAATTTAAATTTCCCGCACATTTAAGTCACTAGAAACGTCAATGTCACATCACGGAACGCATAAATATGTCGCCACATGTCGCTTGGAAAAATAACATACGCAAGTTCTGTTAATATAAATATCTATTACGCCCAAGCAAAATATGCACTGTGTTATCGACGTGTAACAGTTCGAATACCACTAAATGAAGGAAATATACATCCACACGGCAAAATTTGGTCTGGCTTAAATGATATAGGTAACGCACACATAAGCACAACAGCCGTCAGTCGCGTTCGCGAATACCAACTCAACCCATACCAAACTTTACGTTACGACGTAGAACACAAACACTAAAGCGACTTCTAGTGATCACACGATAAAACTATTCAGCGACTGCTTTATCGACCGAGACACTGAAAATGTAAATCAGTGTCAACTTATTAAACGAAACTAACGACACTTTTTATGTTATATGAATATTTATATGTGTTTTTACAAAAATTCACAAATGTAGTAAATTACAACATTAACATTAATAAACCTGGTATTATACACTTATTTATTTACTCTAGTTCTTGTCATAGATGACGTTTGACAGTGCTTTACACCTTTGCTCTTACAGAAACTAAAATATGCCACCTAAGCCTAAAGAAACAACAAAAAAAATTTTACTACCAATAACCAGGCCCGAAATAAGTAATGCAAGTTTAAATTATATACCAAATGATGCCGTAGAAGGTACTACTAGTAATTACTTATTTTACCACTAAATATTTTTAATTGCAATGTTCATATATTATGTTTTTGTCGCCACAAGGTCTTAAATTACTAAAATGAGATTTTAAAAGTACCTATATAGAAATCTATTTTTTTATCACGGATTGTACTTAATATCTTTTGCATAGGCTATCAAGAAAGAATGGAAACTGGTGTGAATTGGACTCTTGAAGAAGAAGCAACCCGTTATCATAAAGACCTTAAAAAAAAATATTTAGAGGAAGTAACTTTTTCACAAGCCTTGCATACAAAAATTAGCAAAAGTATTTTAGATGGATTCTTCGATAAAAAATCTAATATTAGCCTGAAAGACCAATGGGAACTAATACTACCTACCGTACTGTGGGACATTGAGAAATGTTCTAACGAACAAACCAAAATACGTTTTGATAATGTTAACTGCATTACTGATGATATGATAAATTTAATCAGAAAAGCGGTACGGCTCGGAGATCGAAAGGTTCTGGAAAGTGATTTTAAAAATATAACCGTTTTAAGAGTAAACGACTCTGAAGTACGTCAAAAAATAATACTAATATTTGAACTGGACATTCTTAACGTATTTGCTGACAAAGTGTTTGTTTTAGATGACAAAGTTAGATATAAATCTAACCGGATTTCGGGAACTTATCCGACTTAATTTATGTGGTAACTACCTCTCTGAAATCGACGCTAGCATCATTCCACGTGGATTAAGGGCTCTTGAGATGCAAAGTAATTTATTTAAAACGGTAGATGTCTTAGCAACAGGCTTACCTCCTGGTTTACTGTACTTAGGATTGGCCAAAAACATGTTAGGTGAATATTATATATCTTTTTTCTTCATTAAAATTACGATTTAGTAAAAAAAAATGGTTGTATCGTGTATATTTTGTTGACAGGAGGTGACGAAGGTCTCAGAACCCTGCCCAATAGTATCACCATTTTGGATATAACTGATAATGACATCTGTGATTTAGAATCCACACTAAATGCTCTTATTATGTTGCCGAATTTAATTTCTCTTCAACTCGCTGGAAACCCCTGTTCAGTGAGTTCGTGCTTATTTCAAGGAATATACAACAGATGGCGCTGATATAAGATGAATGAAATACGTGAAATTAGATATTTCTGTATAACCATAAATTGCTTAAGAATTTCGGCTTAAGAGAATCTACCACCCCATCACATCCCGTGGGTGTCGTAAAAGTCGACAGAGGGGAAAATGAAAACCTGGAGATGGGCAGCAGCATCTTGCTGGAACATACTAACAGATTTGTTTCGCAACAGATTTCCTTAAGCTTAATGTTATCCTAGTGGATAAGGAAATCTGTTGTACTAACTTTCGAGTTCTTTCGATGGCAGCTCAATGGAAAAACGCATGGCAGCGGATTCATAGATTAATATATAAAAGGCGAACATACGATCGCCGTGCGTCTAATACGCCCTGCACCTTAGACGCTTATCATAGACATATGGCAGATAGTTACTTCGCTACAAAGCTACGGACACGGACAGTCCGTGGCAAATGGCCATATATATAGTCAACATCATCATCGTCATCATTTCAGCCTATTACAATCCACTGTTGAACATAGGCCTCCCCCATAGATTGCCACAAAACACGGTCCTGAGCCACCTGCATCCATCGACTTCCCGCAAAACCGTGCAGGTCGTCGCTCCATCTAATGGGGGGTAGCATGCTTGAACTGCAATACACTTAAATTCAATATAATGGAACTATTTCTCCAGCGGAATGTCCTGTTTCATAAAATAATATCGCTTATTTAATGACGCATGCTCATAACGATCGCTTGTGTAGATGGCACCAAACTAACTATAAAACCTAAGATATAAAATTAGAAACGGCGGCTAATTAATATTATCAAGTAAATTAAAAATGATATAATATATGAATTATATTTTTTAGGTTTGTGCTGCATACGCTCGAACTACTTTATCAAAATTGCCTCGTCTGCAGTGGTTAGATCTGCGTGAAGTTCTTCTTGCAGATTATCCAGGGGACGACTTCGAGCCACACCCTGATGATTTACGCTCTACATATTTTAATTTTACGATTTTTAGAATAATTTCCGCTCCTCAACCCCCAAAAACAGATAAAGTTAGTGATTAAAATTATATGTATTAAACCATTATGGTTACAATTGTCGCACTGTGTCGGTGAATTATACATAGTTTGATTTTTTTATATATTTAAACTTTATGGTAATTCCCTTAATTAAAAGGGAAACAAAGAGGGCTATTGGCATTCTATCCCAGTCATTATATGGCGTGAAAATATTGTGACGACAACTGTTTTGAGAATTACGTGGTATTGCGTGGACTTTATAATGTATCTATTAATATGTAATAGTAGTTATCATCATTTGTTATTTTAGGCTACTATACGCCTCCCCTAGATTTACTCAAATGAGGGTTAACTAGCATAATTAACAACATTGACAGGCAGGTTGGTAATCGCAGTAAAGTTGCTGCTAACCAACCACTATTTTTTATTCTCTGTCGCTTTTTACTCTGCCCTCATGCGGCCTGCAGTGAAGGACCACGTCTCTGCTCCGTATGTCATCACTGGCAACACGCACTGGTTGTAAGCTTTGGTTTTGAGACATTGAGATATACTCGACGAAAAGATGTGACGCAGTTTCCCGAACGCTGCCTAGCCGTGTTGGATCCGTCGATTGACCTCTTCGTCGTAGTTGGACCTACCCAGTCGGACAATCTTTCCTAGGTATACATATTCGTCAACAACTTCGAGAGTAGTGTTCCCAGCGACAACCGGTATAGGTGTGAAATGGACGTTAGACATGATCTTCGTCTTGTCCATGTTTATCTTAAAACCTACCCGTTGGCCGACACTATTGAGGCCATTGAGCATAGTGCTAAGTTTCTCCAGCGATTCTGTATCTTTCTCATTCATCCATTAAAATCGAATGTGAGTAATGTATTCGCCGTTGATGTTAATGACGTATCAATTCCAGTCCAGTAGCTTGATGACATTTTCCAATGCAGCGGTAAAGAGTTTCAGGAATATTACATCGCCCTGTCTTAGACCTTTTGATTTTTTCCTTTGGATTGGATCGGCAGTCGGCATCGCTGAAGTGACTATGGCACCGCCCAAATTACGATGACTTCTTCGGAAGGCTGGAAGTCGTCGAGTCTGCCTGCGAGACGATTTGTCTATAGTTATATAGACTATATATAAGAGTATAAGAACTATCTATATATAAGAACAGGTCAACCACGCTTCCGGCGTAGCGTCGCCATGGATCGTCATCAAGTCTCTGAAGGACTACAATTACCGGTTTTCAAACCGCTTTCAAAAGCTCCGCGTCCTGACCCGGCACTTTGCCATTGTTGAGCTGTTTGAGAGCTCAGACTGACTTCGACGACGGCTCCAACGACGATGTTTACTGCTGTCCATAAAATCTCTCGATCTCACTCAAAATCTCTGGTCCGGCGGAAATGTCGCTACCGCTCTCGGTCCTCAACTTAGTCAGTTAGCTCTTCCCGGCAGACAGATACCTGGCAAAAGCCTTGCAGCCTCTGTTTCGTTCTATCGCTTCTTCCATTCGGGCTGTATTGAAGTTGCGTAGGTCTCGCCGTATACATTGGGTGATCTATCGCTAGTATGCTGACGTGTCAGTTGGGGACTGTTGCTTCATTTTCCGCCTAACCTCCATGAGACAGAGAGTGTGGTCGGAGAGGTTCTGGATCTCTTTTAACGGCGGGTCTTGCAAAACTTTGCCCCTACCGCCTTGACAGTTTTCACGGTCCTCTCGTTAATATCGTCCACTGTAACGCAGTCATCTAGCCACTGAAAGCGATTATGCAATTCGAGCTGGAAGCTTTCGGGGTTTTTCATAAAGGCACGAGATAGACGGAGCGTAGACTTCACCAGAAGAGACTTCTCCAGCTTTAAGTTCAAGTTCAATGTGCTTCTTACCATTCGGTGATCACTGCCGGTTTTTAACCCTAGCGATCACAGAGATTTTTTTTTTATTTTTATTTGATAGTGTCGAGACGAGCAAAACGTTCACCTGATGGTAAGTGCAACGTTTGCCCATGACAGATGCTGAGTTACTCAGAATATTTCTGTGTAGCACCACACTGCGCCCGTCACCCTGAGACATAAGTTCTTAAGTCTCATATGCCCAGTGATTACGCTAGCTCTCAGTGCCCTTCAGACCGAAACACAGTAATGCTGCTGATAACTGCTTCACGGCAGAATAACTGGCCCTGGGGTGGTACCTACCTAGACGGATTCCTGCATAGGAATCCTACCACCAGTAAACATCATTAAACAGTAAACAGTAAGTAGACATCATTGAACAGCTGTCATTTGGTTGCATGAGGAAGTCGATCTAATTTTTTGTGGAAGCATCCGGGCTCATCCAGGTCCAATTTCTGTGGGACCGCTTTTGGAAGAAGGAATTCATCAATTAGTATTTTAAATAATATTATTGCATTCAAAATTAAACTCAAAACCTTTCTTACTGAATCCCAGAGACATCAGGACAATATTCACGAGGATGTTTCTTTTATCTGACATGTCTGATTTACTGTCCTCTTACTTTGCTATGTTATGTTGAAAACTCACGCATGCGTCTATGCACCCTGAATGATACTTGCAATTTTATGAATATATTTTATAATCTTTCGTTTATACTCAAATTATCCGATTTTGTATGTTTAAAAGTAAATTGTGTTACATTTAATAATAAAATGTTAAATCACGTGTACAATAGGTAATTGATATTTTACGAGTCGAGTCTTGTACGTTTGCCAATACAAACAGTTTTTGGCTGAAAATCAGCGCTATGTGTGTCCATACTTACACAGTACATGCTGAGCAAACCCCTTTTCGACACAGAACTATTTTGTTTTACGTAATTTTGTTTTGTTTGTTTTTTTCATATTCAACTGTATTATGTTCTTGTGCCGAATAAATGTTTTTTCTATCCTATTCTATCATATAAAGTCCATAAAGTCAGCCAGCTGTTGGCCCCTTTGGTTTGCCTTTGCCTTAGTACTATGTAGCTCATCGTCTTGTTTCATGCCCAGCTTTGCGTTAAAACCTCCTATCAACACAGTGTAGTGAGTTTTGGAGGAATGTATGGCTTTTGAAATATCTTCATACATTACCTTCACCTCATCATCAGGGTGTTCCGAGGTAGGTGCGTATACCTGTATGACCTTCAGCGAATACCGTTTGGTTATTCTGAGTATAAGGTACGCAATCTTAGTCGACACTTCCTATCTTGACAAAGTTAATGAGAGACTTGTCGACGATAAATCTGACATCTGCGGTGCTCAGCTTGCGTGGGTTGTATGTTGCCAGGTCCAGTCGTCATTGGTGGTAGCAAGATCTCCTCCCCCTGAGTTTATTCGCTCCCCCTGCCCCGCCGTTATCATGACTACTACCGTAGCCAGGACTAGCGGGGCCGCCGGAGACTAATGGCTGCTATTTTGTAGCTTTCGTTTTCGCTGGGGATTTTGCCATAGTTGGTTGACAACCGCAGTTTGTTTATTTTGATGTTCCAGGAAGACGCTGATGCCTATCTCCAACGTTATACTAATACAAACTTAATCACGCAGGGAGCCACCGCCACATTTCATGTTGAACTGGAGCTTCCATTGCTAGATGCTTATAGAAGGAGATTTTTAATGTTCCGAAATAACGAATCCTTAACGGAAATGTTACCGCCACCAGAAGATGATGAATGGATACCAAGCAAGTCCCTATCGGCTGTTAAAAGTAAAACTGCTAGCGGTGGTAAGCCCTGCATATCCTCAATTTCTCTTGTGTCGTGGGTGCGATTTACAGACATATATTCCAACAGACCCGACGATCACCCAGACCCGAAACAACTATCTGTAGACCATACAAATATTTGTCCTGTGCGGGAATCGAACCCGCGACTCGCGGCGCAAAAGCCAAGGGCTTAGCTTATATCAGTTGCGGTCGCTCCCAAAACGTTTAATTGAATAGCTTTGTGTAGAGTCGCACTGCGTTCGACATCATAGACATCAATTGTTACGTCTCATATGCCCTGTAATTGCTACTGTGATTTTCAAACTAAAACAGTGGCCCTGCAATTCCTCTAGCTACAATTTCCTTCAATCCCTAACACAGCAATGTTTTTAATGACACGACTGCCTAACAACAATAACTGGCCCTGTGTACCTACCTAAGTGGATTCCTGTATAGAACTCCTACCACCTGTAAATTTTAAGTAGTAAGTGTTCATACCATTCGTTAACAAAATTTACTTGATTATTACCAGTCTCAGTCTAGATGAGGATTGAATCCGGCACCACAAAACTACTTAAAATTGTAACTAACAATAGCTACTAAAAATCTTCTAAAAATTAGAGGAGGTCATCTGTGCCAAGCTGTGCCCAGCAGTGGGACAATTATAAGGTGTTTAATGTAGACTGATTTCAAAACATTGGAAAGTCCGTACATGGTGGAGCTATGCTGTGCAGTACTATATGTAGTAAATATATGGCATGAAATACTATCGCGGAAGAACCAGAATGCCACTGTAAAATAGCAGAATAACGTTGGAAAATTTCATATAGGGAGTATAGAGATCCGGAAACCGAATTACCAGCTAAATCTCATTCTTTCATAACCATCATGTTGTGACTGAGGTGCAACAACGCACGATCCTCTTCATTCTTCAACCAGGATGAAAGAAGAATGACTGTGTGCTTCTGTGTCACCCTTACTGGAAAAGAAATTTACCTGTGATTTCTGATTTTGTAGAAGGTGAAGCTACTTCGCATGACTCAGATGTATACAACAACTTGACAGCTGTAAGCTCTCGCGAAATTCATCATTATACCACATTTGAAAGCAACAAAGTTCAATGGAATAAAGTCATGAACTTTCAAGAGCCAACTGTTAGGATATTCTGCCCCAATCTAATTGCATTAAGGGACACCTTCCGGACAATTGTGACTCTAAGACTCATATATTCTGTGGTAATATACTTTATTATTTCTTGGTAAATATATTAATATTTAACATATTTAGTGTGATGATTCACAGAGTTTTTATTGACAAATAAAAAAATCTCGTAAGTGATTTCTCAATTCTCGACATAATAATGTTATTTAATCAAAAATTAACTTGATTCTACGCAAAGATATCGGACACCGGGTTGTATGTTTAAGATTGTTTAGAATTAGGAATAAAAATAATTAGTAAACGGGGTGTCATCTTTTAGGTGGTAACCCTGATAATGTAAACTATCTATTTTGAGAACAATTATATAACGTTAAAGTTTGTACTTTAACGCATGTTACGTTGAGAAATGGTTTGCAACAACCGACCCTTAGTATATTTCGCTTAAAATGATATGCCTCATCGTTAATGTGTAGCTCATAATTTTTGTTTCTGTAGAGTGTCCCTTCGAAACAAACAAAGACTGAGAAGAAGAGCGCTCACTCGTTGAAACCACTGCCAACCGAACACAGGGCGACCATAGCCACTATCAAATGCACTCTGAAGAGGCCGGACTGGAGCCAAGCGGCACAACACTTCCATTGGGACGATTCGCTCGGCACCAATGACGCAATTCACTGGGGTGATGGAGATCTTTCAGTAAGAACGCTATCGATCCCAGAATTCGCATTATAAAGATAAACTATAAAACACTCTCACAACATTTCAAAGGGCACAACTTCCGCCAAACATACAGCATAGAACAATAACTTAAAAACTTGCAAACATTTTATAACTGTTAAAATAAAAACAAATTTGCAACAACAACCAACAAATAAAAAAAATAAAAACAAATTTGCGATAAATGAAACGTAAAATACTCCAACCGTTAATTTACTTAGACGATGCCGATCAATCGGCTATCCCCTCAACCTTCGGCCGAAGTCGATGTCGAAAGTGTAGCTAAAAGTTATTAAAAAATGTTATATTTTATTGAAGTTTATGTTGACTAATATAAACAACTTAACCAGGTGATTAAAATTACCTTGCATGTTGTCAACAAACTTCGAAATATTGTCAATTACAATATTTATTTACTTAAAAGTGCAACACAGTGTAACTCCTGACCCCAGCGCGTCGCCTTCATTCCACTCTCCATCTTTCTCCATCTTCATTGCACTCTCGGACATTCGTAACAATTCGTTCCATTTCGTCGCTAGAAAGAAACCTACGGCTTCGGCCAAATTATCAGTCCTATTTGGCCGGAACCAACGGTTTGGTCGAAGGAGGTTTTTTGGCCAAAACCGAAAGTTTGGTCGGACACTACACAACTCTCAAAACCAGAGGAGGCCCGTGTCGAACAAAATAATACTTTTAGAGGGTTACTTTAATCACTTTCTTAAAATTTTTTTTTATTTTAAAATGAATCCAGGACTCACAATTCAAGTTCTCTGACCGCTGATCCATGCATCCATCATAGTAAATGTTATGTGGTTAAACAATGATATTGATTCAACAATATTTCATGTCTTTAGGCATTACAATACAGTCAAGCGCCGGTAAAGTGTACCAAAGGAAAGGTCGACAATGATCCAGGTTCGACCAGGCAGCTACTACCAGAAAATCTTACCTGTCATTTTGGATTTGGCATCGACTCTTTACATTTTTAAAAACAACGGGGGAAGCGTTAATTGTTTAAGAAATGTTTGATTAAAAGTTGTCATAGATTGCTATTAATAAAAATCTTTTCTGTGTGTCTAATCATGAGATTTTACATATGTAGATAGTTAGTTTTACATGAATACATAGAAAATTTGAAACTGATGGCATCTTCCCGGAACATAAGAATAAAAAAACTGCGGTTGCCAATCCAGCTGCCTAGCGTGGAAACTATGGCAAAATCCCCTTAAAATGAGAGCTACAAACTTTTGTCGCAATCTATAGGGGAGGCCTATGTTCATAAGTGATAGGCTGAAATTATAATGATGATGATGACGATACGATCGGAGGGAGGCCAGGATGCAGTTTCAGTAACACGGGGATGCTGTATAATTACACTAACTAACAGTGCACTTTAATTTGAAACACGATAATGTTTGTAAATTGTTGCTTTACGGCAAAATAACTGGCACTGCGGTAGTTTTTTATACGTAGGGAAATCCTGCATGGATACCCGAACAGCCGTTTGCGCCCAGCCGTGTTGTAATTTATTTATTTTTTTATTGGAAAAAGAGACGAGACGATTAGCTGCTCTCAGCACTCTCTCGGCGCTGTCAAAGCCACACGAGACCACGTTGAGTCGGTCGGTGCTGTATAGGGATCCTACAACCAGTGAAATGATGCACAGGAATGGATAGATATAGGCATCTATGAGTCATAGATCACTATGACTCATAGATGCCTAAATCTATTCATCCTCCTACTATCATTTGAACCGTGTTCTCGTTTCTCATCGTTTCTAGAATGTTTATAAGTTCGAACAGAATGACATGACATGATAAACAGCAGCAGATTTTTTATTTGAGAAAGTGATGAAACGAGCAAAATGTTGACCTGATGGTAAGTGCTACGTCTGCTCATAACAAATGCTGCGTCACCCAGAACATTCCTTTGTGACACCACACTGCGCCCTACCCTAAACATCGGTTCTTAAGACTCATATGCGCAGTGATCACACTAGCTCTCAGTGCAGAATAACTGACCCTGTACTATGTAGTACCTACCTTGACGGATTCCTGCATAGGCCTTATTAATTTAAATCAATGTGTAGTAATTAATACATGAGGGTATTGTCTACGTATGGCTGCTTTCAAAATTTCTTACGCAGTGGAAACGCTAATGGTAATATTGTTTAAAGTAGTTTAATAGCAGCGGAATTTACTAACAAATGGTGCAAATGTTGTTCACGTTGTACTTGTACTTAGAACTCAAAAGACCTAAATAATTCCTGACAATGATTCATGATATTGTCCTTGTCCAGAAATAAAGATGATTTAAATGTCTAAGGGGCTGTTTAGATAAAAGAAAACGTAATTATTGTTAATTAGTGTTACCTACTCTATACAGTTTATAATCACAAAAAAACATGTTTGCAACACACGTTTTGGCAATCATTTATAAAAATGAAAGCTCAAAGTGGGTGCCCGCCTACCTTGACTATAAAATACGTACTCATAGCTTTCGTATAAATCTTTTGGAAAATTGCGAAACTGTCTTCGCTTATTTATTACCTTACTGGCAACTTATTGACTTCACATAATTTTTTTTTGAGACTACCCTACCTTATGACCAGTTATCCTGCCGTGAAGCAGTAGTGTGCAAACATTACTGTGTTTCGGTCTGAAGGGCACTGAGAGCTAGTATATTTACTGGACATAAGAAACAAAAAAACTGATGTCTCAGGAGGACGGGCACAAAGTAATGCCATTCAGAAATCTTCTGGGTGACACAGCATTTGTTATTGGCAGCCGTTGCACTTACCATCAGGTGAACATTTGCTCGTCTCCTTCCTATCTCAAATAAAAAAAGAACTTTTGAACAATATTCACTTGATTGTAAATATAAAGATAAATAAATTCGGATAAACGGCCATTGTAGGAAAGCAGGCTATCTCAGTCGATTGTCCCCTCTTATATTCATTATCATGAACATGTTAATTAAATAGTCGACTGCGGGGCATCGGCCTCTCCCAAAAAAAAAAGATTTGCCGTAATCACCTCGTTTATCACGCGGATCAGCAACCGCTGTGCAAGACTCCTCACTTGTCTGGGTAACTAGGTCCGGCATAGTTAGGAATGGTTACTTCGCAGTATGTCTGTATATTTTCGATCTGACATATCTCGAGATGCTCCTTTAGCCATGTGTCGAAGACCTTAGGATTTTTCAGACATTTCTCTTTATAAACTGACGACATCTACGGTGTGAGACGAATTTGCAGATTTTTTTATTCCACAACCATACGGTCTTTATCATAACAAAATAATAGATAGCAAAACACACTAGCGTTTATAAAACGTTAGTTTAGCACAGCATACAAAACGCAGAAATTTACTTATAATGAGTAAGTCATTATCAATGGATAAATTAAAAAAATATATTGAATTTGATTTTATTATTATAGACGTTTTCTTATTTAAAGTAATTAACATTTAATAAAATATTAAACCCTACTTAATGAAACCAACGCTTTATGAAAGAAAGTTAATTTGTTAAGATCTGCATGCAAATATAAATGGTGAATATTACGAGACCTAGTTTTAAGAGCACCGCCCGCCCACAGTAGCGTGCACTAGCAAACTAACACCGCCTCCGGGAACCGCCAACAGATACTCTCCACGACTACAACACTGCCATCAGGTAATATACGAGTTCACTGGTATCATTTATACCAAGCGATTTAAGCCAAGCGTGGCAACTATGGCAAAATCCCCCCAAAATGAGAGCTTCTAATTTTTGTGGCAATCTATGGGGAAGATCTATGTTCAGCAGTGGACTAGCTATAGGCTGAAACGATGCAACTACGAAAAGTTAAAAAGTTATAACTAAATTTTACTGTTTATATTTCGAAACCTCTAAAAAGAGACGATTTATTCATGCCATGATCGAAGAAGGCAAAGGACAATAGGTGGATAAGCATCCACATCCTCAATTACGTAAATGATACGATCAGGAAGAAACACGATCGTTGGGGGGTCACGAACCGAATTTGATTTAGTTCTGTGAGAATGGCTGGAGAATCGCACGAACGTTGGGGCAGCCAGCTTGAGTATCTACTGTCATGCCTTGGATATGCAGTTGGTATTGGGAACATTTGGAGATTCCCATATTTGTGCTATAGAAATGGCGGAGGTACGTTATTCACAGAATGAAGCTATATTATATTCCTAGAACTTAGTTGTAACTATACTTTGGCCTCCGGATGTGCGTTACAATTTTTAATATTTTATGGTGTTGTTTCGTGTATTTTTGTGACACTGTCATAATTATGGTTATTCAGATGCTATGATCAAAATGTAATGTATAATTTTAAAATATTATACTCAATCAGGTTGTTAAAAGTGCAAATTGACAGAACATTAATTGTTAAAATAAACAAGCCAAGCATTTTATAAGAATTTGTAAAATTAGATTAATGTTTGTAGCAATTTTTTTTTAATTATCAAACATCCAATAGCAGGCACAGGACGCTAATAGACATAAACGAGAATAGACAGTTTCAAAATTTTTAGTACATTAATGAGCATTACATTACAGGAGCATTTCTCATACCCTATTTCTTAACACTAATCGTATGTGGTATCCCACTTGTATACCTGGAGACAACATTGGGCCAGTTTGCGAGTGCAGGATGTATTTCTATCTTCAACATCAATCCTTTGTTCAAGGGTATGTCATTTTTCTATATAAGTTTAAGGTTGACAACATAAAATAAGTAAGCGACTTGCAATGTAATATTTTTGTCTACAGGAGCGGGCTATGCCGTGGTCATTCTAAACATAATTGCAGTGACATATTTTGCTGCTATTATGTCTTATCCCTTACTTTACATATACCATTCTTTTAGTACGCCGTTACCGTGGCAGAGTTGTGACAACTCGTGGAACACCGACAGATGTGCGGAGGTGATTTTAAATTTGACGATAGCCAGTAGTTATGGTTAAAATTAAATTCAACATTTAATTTTTTATTTTCTTTTACACCACTAAACTTCCTGAACTTTGGTTTGATTTATGTTTGTTATGTATACGTTTATAATATTAATGTTTCCATAAATTAATAAAACGATACTTTGTTATTATTTCAGATCACTGGAAATTCTACGTCAATGATACCAACAGGATCGGTAACGACTCCTGAAGACGAATTCTTCCAGTAAGATATAAAGTTAACAATTAAACTAATTAAAACATAAATTTCTTTAACACAATGTCTTTTTTAATTATTTTTAGTATACGATTACTACAAATGTCACCAAATATAAATGAAATTGGTACCATTGTATGGCCTGTATTCTGGTGCAACGTCATATGTTGGATCCTTGTTTATCTCTGCATATGCAACGGTGTTAAAAGCGCCGGTAAGGTGAGGTTGAATATGTCGCTCTAAAATTACATTCGTTGGCACGTTGCCACTTAAAGTCAAATAATTTTCCTCGTACTGAATTAAAAATAGTATTTTTCTTTTGCAGATTGTCTACTTCACGGTTTTATTCCCGTATGTGGTGTTATTCGCTTTGTTTATACGCGGCGTAACTTTACCAGGTGCTGGACAAGGCATTCTATATTTCATTCTGCCAGATTGGAGCCAGCTAAAAAATCCAAAGGTTTTGCACTTTAAAAAAAATGAACGAGGTGGAGTTTTTTGTACAACAAATCATCTTTTAATCCCATATGAAATATTGTAGGTATGGGCAGATGCTGCCACGCAAATTTTTTACTCCCTTGGGCCAGGATGGGGAGGTTTAGTCAGTATGGCTAGTTTTAACAAATTCCATTACGATAATCTAAGGTTTGTTCAGTTCATTTATTACCAATAACTTATGATGAATTCATGAAATAAAATGTTTTTTTTTTAAATATATTTCCATCATTTTAGTGCGGTGTCACACAGAAATGTTCTGGGTGTCGCAGCATTTGTTAAAGGCAGATGTTGCACTTCAGCCATCCGGTCAACATTGCTTGTTTCGTCACTTTATCCTATAAAAATATTGCATTGTCGTTAACTGCCGTTCACTGTGTATTCTGTTAAAACTTATTCTTATTTTAGAAACGATGAGAAACGAGAACATAGTTCATCTGATAGTGAGTGATCACTATGACTTCATTCATAGATGCCTGCGCATAACTTATGAGTACTTTAGATGAATTCATGAAATGAAATGTTTTTTTTAAATATATTTTAAAAAGTGAAGGTTTAATGAGATTATACTTTCTTAAGCAAGGCTTTTCACACATCCTTGATCACCATGCATGGCAGAGGCCTCGCACTTTTAACACAGACATTTATTTATTTCGCTTCCTGTCGAAAGCTATAAGATTTTCTAGACTTTTCCCTTAGTCGAGTTTTAAGACGCTCACTGGATGTAATGAACTGACATATTTCTTACGCTGCCACACCGCGATAGTACAATAACTATATCACAAGAGCATTTCAAAGCCTCTTCAAAAATTATAATTGACTTATATTTAGCATTAGTCTTAGTCTTAGTCTTCGTTTGGCCGACCTGTGAACCTTGACGCACATTTATCAAATATTGCACAAATAAGCTATATCGTGTTATTCAATCCTGCGTTTGTTTTTAGGTCATCAATAATAATACCAATAGTGAACAGTGGTACAAGCGTCTGGGCCGGGTTCGTAGTATTTTCGGTGCTGGGTTTTGCGGCGGAGCGTGCCGGGGTGCCAGTGGGTCAAGTTGCCACTGCCGGGCCGGGGTTGGCGTTCGTCACATACCCGGCAGCGGTCACATTAATGCCGGCGCCAAATTTCTGGGCTATAACATTCTTTGTCATGCTCTTTTTTCTTGGCATCGACACAATGGTAAGATAAAAACAGTTAATTGAAATGATAAATCTAAGATCATTGTGATATCTGTCCGGTATTGTAGTTATTAGGGAGGTGACTTAAACACTGTGTTGATAATAACACACACATAAACAGTAGTTGTATCAAAATAATGAAATATCAAAACCTCGGAATCCCTGCACTACGATTTATTAACTATATATTATAGCTTTAAAAATGTTATAGTTAGTTACTTTTTAAACCTTTTGGTAATTTTTAAACGAATAACATTCGAACATTATGTGTGAATACAAGGTGATGATTTTGACCGTAATAATAATGATGTCATAGTAAGCGAGTAACCTGGGTTCGATCCCCGGTGCCAGAACCCCTATAATTTACTTTTTGTTGTTGCTCTAAAATTGGTCTACAATTTTAAGTACTGATTTTACCACGTGCTTAGCGGTGAAGGAAAACATCGTGAGGAAACCTGCATGTCCGAGAAATAGAAATATTTCGTGGACATGTGAAGTCCGCCAACCCGCATTGGAGCAGCGTAGCGGATTCTTTCTAGCTCCAGAACTCTCTCAGAAATGAGAGGAGGCCTGTGCTCAGCAGTGGGACATTTATAGGCTGAAACTTTACTTTTTTTTTAATAATGACGTCATTCTTTAAGAGTTTATTCGATCGTTCATCTATTAATTAACCAAGTCAATAATGGTGTTTTGTTACATAATATGTTTTATTTTAGTTTGTTACCATAGAAGCCGTAATAGCAGGTCTGTTGGACGAGTACCCAAAATTACGTCGTCGCAGAAAACTTATAACGCTTATGACTTGTTTAGTGCTCTTCTGTATCTCAATAATCTGCAACACGAAGGTCAGTATCGATAGACGATAATGTATTATGAGTTATTATTAAATATACTGCGAGTATTACGAGCGTCATTTTTAAAAATAAACATTGATATTTAACTGTTGAGGAATTAATAGTAAATCTTTCGAGCATGTCAGAATTTTTTTAGTTTAACCACGTATTTTCTCGCTATTTGTGTTTTACATATATCTTTATGATCATCCTTTTTAACCAGGCGGGTGCAAGCTTTTGCTGCCCTCTGAATTCTTCATTCTTTTTGAGATCTTTGTGAGAGTTACTATTACTCAAATTAGTGTAAAAAATAAAATGTTCTCATTTGCCCCATGGAATTATTTTCCATAGTTGTCTGGTCCATTTTTATTTTTAATTAGTATCGGATGTTGACATCTGTCATTACAAACCCTAGAGAACACACTCGTAATCACCTACCAGGTACTGTAACCTGTTATGAAAAAAGATCAGAAAACAGTTGGAGACGCAAAATGATATTTTTGCCATACAAAATTTCATCATCACCTTAACTGCAAAACAATAAAAGGCAAAAATAAATTCTTAAGTACAACTAATTTGATTGAGTTCCAATTAATTATTTTCAATGATTAATAATAGTTATTTTCGGATTACGTAGACCACAGATCACATACATACATACTGTCACGTTTTATATAGGGACCCCTCATAGAAGGCATCCGTAGCCCAATTTTCGACCCCGCGGGAAACGAGACGTGGCGGATGGTGAACCACAGTAACAAGAGTAAAAATGCCAAATACTGGATCACGTACATTTGTTCATCATCATTATCACCATAAGCCTGTTGATGGTCCTTACTGTACGTACGAGTAAGTCTCTCCTGAGAATGGAGGGTTTGCCATAATCACCACGCCTCGCACCTTAGTCACTGCATACTTCTAACATTAAACTCTTTTATCAGTAGAAGAGAAGAAATGATTTGTACTTCTTATGTTTAAGGGAATCATCATCATCATCATCATTTCAGTCTAGTACTAGTCTACTGCTGAACATAGGCCTCCTCCATAGATTGCCACAAAAGTGTGTAGCTCTCATTTTGGAGGGATTTGGCCATAGTTGCCACGCTTGGCGGGCGGGTTGGCAACCGCAGTTTATTTATTCAGATGTTCCGGAAAGATGCTGCTGCTCATCTTCTGGTTTTAATTTTCCCTCTGTCGACTTTTACGACACCCACGGGATGAGATGGGGTGGTAGATTCTCTTAAGCCGCTACCACACGGCACACTTTAAGGGACTCTAACATATAAGTAATATATGATATATAAGTAAATTTAACGTAATATTTAATATAAGTAAATTTAACGGCATCTGCAATATTAATTGTTGTTTGTTATTGATATATATATATTTTCGGTGATGTAATTGCTGTTAGCCTTTTTGGCTTTTACAGCTTCATCGGATACTGAGCTCACAGGCCAGGGACCCGCGTGCCAGGTTTGGTTTGACCCAAACATAAATACTTAAATAAACTCCTACAAACAAATCGAAATGCGCGACTGTGTCGCGTTCGCTGTGTGCTTGCGCGACTTCGAATATCTCAAATGATTTTAAGTCGTCTAATGACCGTCCGAGGGAGGCTGCGGGCCTCCATTCGGACTGTCGACTTGTGTGTCGGTAACTCTGGGCGGTGAGAACCGTCCTGGAACACGGGGTTTGTTATTGAAAAATTAAGATGTAGATACGTCGTCACCTCTGAGAATAAAGTTGTCGGAAATGCTCTGCTGCGTCTCTGGTTCCCGTCATTAATCAAATGAAGCTCAGCATAGACTTCCCCTACTTCCCCGGTCGAACTGATCTATATATCAGCTGGATTTAGAGTGTCACGTGTTACTAGGGTAGGAAAGGCTCTTTCGAACTCATTATATAAAATCGAAACAAACTTGTATCCATGAAAGTACCATCATTATATACTCGTTTGGAAAAGTATCGTTGAACAGACAATTTCTGCTCCATTTTAAACCTATAAAAATAAAAGTTATTGCACCACTGGCGTTTTTAAGAAAAGAGTTTATGTCACCAGCTACACCTTTGATGCCTTAAATGTTCATGGACGGATGTGACCCACTTTTTTCACCCCCAGAATCGCCCCAACTTCGCACGGAACTTATTGTTATGTTAAAGTCTTGATAGAAAAAAACATCACCAGCCTGTACAAACGGGGTATGACGGTGTATAAAAATTTAGTTCTTAGCGGACGTCTATGTCGGGAAAGGAATATGTATGCCAATTTCTAGTCAATAAGGTTTGAAATTTGAGAGATATCGTGATTTGTTATATATGTATAAATAGATATTGACTTAGACAAGCACATTAACTATTCAGACAAGCGGTGAACCATGAAAAAAAAGTACTTTATGAAAAGCAGCTAAGGAATAACATACATTTACATATTAAAATAGCATTTTCGGAAAATCTAAAAATGTTTACAGCTGATATTTCTTTTTATAGCAGAAGGTGACGAGACGAGTAAAGCGTTCACCCGAAGGCAAGTGCGACGTCTGCTTATAACAAATACTGAGTCACCCCGAACATATTTGTGTGGCACCACACAGCTATCGTCCCCCTGAAACATCAGTTCTTAAGTAATTACATAAGCTATCGGTGCCCATCAGACCGAAACACAGTAATTTTTGCACACCAATGCTTCACGGCAAAATAACTGGCCCTGCAGTGGTATATACTTAGACGGATGCCTGCATAGAAATCCTACCGCCAGATATTTAGATATTTTGTTACATAGAGCTTTTAATTTATGTATTAATTACATGAATAATATATATATAAATATATATATATATATATATATATATACATACATACATATTCCGTCTTGACTAAAACATGACAAAATGTTAATTGAGGAAATTTACCCTATGAAGTAGAAGAAGTACGATAAGTTTTCAACGTCTACACGTACTCAACCTAATGGCATTACTAGCATTTATGTTACATTCATTTCTTCAAGTTTGTTTACCTTTATTTTATAAAGGGTGGACTTCATATTATCGGACTACTGGACTCTCATGTGGCAATTGCCTGCGTGCCCACAGTCTGTGCGTTGGAACTCATCGCTGCTGTGTACACATATGGGCAAAAGAAACTAAGTCGGGACGTATTATTCATGACCAGGCGACCACTGAGGCGATTCTGGCTGATTTTGTGGAGATATATTCTTCCTGTGACACTGCTGGTAAGATACATTTTATATAACAGATACTTTGGAAGCAATCTGAATTCGATGCGTGATGCTGACACCACTAGAATTGTTATTCATATATTTATTTGCCACGATCAATATAGTTAAGGAAAAAGACGTTGGAAGGAAACCTGTATTAATCAGGAAGACTTATATCTTTATTCGCGAAGAAGGTGGATGAGAAATTAGTCAACCCGTATTTATGCATGGTGGTAGACTCATACCGGCTCTAAAATCTTCCAAAAATAAGCGGGCGCAGACACTCTTTAATAGTGGCATGCTCACGGCCTATAATTTTGATTCAACGTGATGACGATGTTATTTGAATTTCTATATGGGATCCCCTCATTCCTCAGTACCCTATTTCTAATTAAAAAAGAATCATTCACATTTTTTTACAAACGAATTGAGAACGTCATCCTTATTTGAAGTAGGTTAAATACTATGTATTGCCGATTTATGAAGTTTATCTGCTGATAATGATTATTTACAATCCTGAAGTTAAATAAACTTAAGCTGCTAAATTTTACATTTATTGTTGCAGGTGATTACCGTTTACTCATTACGCGAGGCGTCTGGCTTAGCGGGCTGGTGTGTCGCGCTTGCTTCGGTCATATGCATTCCTATTCACGCAGTCAGAACGATTTTCAAGTCCAGAGGACCAATTTTAAGTGTAAGTATTGATGGCACGTTTAACGCAGCGGCTAAACGATTGGCTTTAATGTTACGGCTTTAATTTCACGTCATCTACGTTAATACGAAGTACCTAAAATTTATATAAAGAAACGTTATTCTTATTATTGTTGTATTAGTATGTCATTGCAATAAAACAATTTACAAAATAACAATAACTGTTTTTCTAATTTCAGCGAATACGTGAAAACTGCCGGCCAAACGCTGATTGGGGTCCAGCGGAAACAGAAATCCGCTTAAGATGGAATTCCTTCTGTAACGAAAAAGATGCCTTTGACTCCATGTCTTTGACTACCATGCATGATCAACCATGTAAATAATAATAGCACACTTTTGTGCGATAATAAATAAAGAAAAAAAAATCGTTCCCTTTTATTCTTTTCTCTAAGTACTCAAAAAATATTATTTCCTTTAGGACTGATGATCACTTTTAGCCCGAAGGCTTTCAGAGCTTCGACGGATTGAAAGGTGGCCGAGCGCTGAGGTCGCTTAGCCGAAACTTGTTCATGGATGACTGGCGCAAGGGCTAAAGGCTGATTCACGCACAGGATGACGGCCCAAGCCGAGGGGAGGGGCCCTCAGCTTGGACCGTCATCCTGTGCGTGAGAATAACTGACTCGAGGGTGCCCAAAGGGGCCGGCCTCGGCTCGGTCAGTTACTTCAATCGAGCGGGCAATATTACTTATACTATTAATATTATCTGGATTCTTATTAACTCAGTTTACCATCAAATCGAAATGCCTTTCCGCTGGAGAAGAACTGGCGCAAGAATCTGATCATTCACAATTCTAATCATGACATTATTATATATCGCGAATAACTTTGTCGGATACGCCCTCGCCGACGGCGGGAGCGGTATAATCGTGATTGTGTTGTGTGTGTTAAGTAGAGTGCTTGGGACCTAGTGGTCGCGTCGTCGGGTCTTCGAGGACGTGCATCGGTCTCCTTTTTCCGCGAGCCGAGTTTTGGTGTAACGCGAGGGGGTCGTATCTGGTCACTTACAAACAATGGGTTGGGGTGCGTGGCGGCGGAGTCGAAGAATTGGCGAGAGGCCAACTTAGCAAGCGCTAAATCGATGTAAAAATTAGCATTACGCACGAACCACGGTGCTCCTGCGTGAATCGATTTTGTAGTACCTAAAGTCGATGAATTTGACGCGGGCAGGCATACGCAAAAACGGGGCTTGCGTATGTCATAATTGGCCGAATACAGGCTTTATAAAGTGTAATTTTATTACATAGAGACATTTTACTATTTCTATTTAACAACGAATGTAGTCGGCTAAGGACGGGCTGCGGGCCGCTCGGTTTCTTACTCGATTAATGTGTGGACCGAGTCTAATAGGACGCCTCAGTATTTGACTGTCTTATTCCAGGGGATTAGACGATCAAATAACTCTGTGGTAGAGATATGTGGCGTTATACGCCGCAAAAAGTAAGTGGCTGCACTTTTGGTGGGGTTGACCTCGATCCTCCGTTTCCGAAACCAGTTCCCGAGGGTTCGAGCTGCGGATTGGAGGCGTTTAGATTTAGTGTCTGGATTACGTCCAGATACATAGAAGCAGGTATCATCTACGAAGAGGGCGAGTTCGACACCGCTGGTGCGTGGTATGTCGTTCGTGAATAGGGTGTAAAGCACGGGACCTAGGACTGAGCATTGAGGTACCGCGGCATGGATGGGATGTGATTCGGATCGCACGCCCTAGCGGGAGGTTCGACTGGGTAAAAAAACTCGTAAGATGAGTACGAGGCAATCTGGCACATCTAGTCTATATAATTTGCATATGAGCCTGTTGTGCCAGACCTTGTCGAACGCTTTCTCCACGTCGAAGAAGAGCGCTCCGGTATGAAGTCCGAGTTTGAAGCGTGATTAAATGTGCTCCATTATGCGGTGTACTTGCTGGGTACATGAGTGTTTGGCTCGGAATCCAAACTGCTCGTGGATGGGAATCCCTCGAGACTGCATGAAATCTCTTAAGCGGGCGAGAAGTAGAAATGCCTACCTGGGCGGATTCCAGCATAGGAATCCTAATTTACCACACGTCATTATTTATAATTTTTATAGTAGGTTTGCCTGCATAATTTGAGTACAACGATACTTATCCTTTGGACTTCCGTATGTTTTACGTGAAATAAACCATAGAGTATAATATCCTTAGAGCATGACCTCTAAAGTTATTTCACATTCATCACCCAAAGAAAAGAAGCATTTATAGCGAAAACTTAAAGTTAAGTTGTCGTACTTTTTACAGAATTCTATTTATTATCCTTATATCACCTACGAACGCATGGCCTTTAGTAAACTTAATTTATCTTTACTTAATTTACCCTTAATCTTGCAATTGGCTAGAATAACCGAAATAAACATTATAAAGCATTTTTTTGGATTCAAATAATTTTCACAATATTTTTTTAACACACTGAAAACGAAGTATGAATGCTAACAGATTAATACTGCTGGATCTATTTGTACTGTTAAATTGATACTGGTATATGTTAAATTGGAATTAAAAACGCTATGACTATATATTTTGGCAGCTGTTAAATTTGATAGTTTGACAGACGTTCGGCTTCAAAATCTTTTGAAAATCATTTTTATAATTATCAAAATTCTAGTTATGTTATAAGCTTTTTATATCATCAATAAAGTAAAATTTAAAGTGATCTAAAATATAATGGTAACTATGGACAACCAAGACGATAAGGACAAAAGAGTGAAAATTCAGGTACTTATTCTAAATTCTTATTGCTGAACGATACTTCCCTTCTATCATTGTAAACTTCTATAAAAAGTCTCTTTCCTGGGTTATTTTGTGCTTTCGTTTTATAATAATTTAACATATTGGCCTTGTAGCTTAGCGGTCAGAGTACTTTGCTTCTGATTCGTTTAACCTAGATTCGAATCCTGAAAGCAATATTTATAATATACACAAATTATTTCTATAGGTGTATAGGTGTATTGCAAATACCACTATATTACTGACCATAAACGAAGGGCAATGGCATCAATCTTCTATGTTTTGCTTTAACACGCTGGAAATCTTATGTAGATATATTCATTATAATTTTTGCATATTCAGGGAAACATTTACAGAAATTCTTTCTGTTAATGTCATAATATTAAATTGTATATTAAAATGTAAAGCACTATATTAATTCCAATTATGTGTCCCTATGAATCATAAATTTGGAATGAGTAAGTTGATATTTATAATGTATTGCAATATAATGCTTCATAACAGTTTCATAGATTCGTGAAAATGTGTTGTTATTAGTCTTTTGTACGAACAGTCAGTTTGTTGTGGAAATAAGGAGACGAGACGAGTAAGTTCTTCGCCTGATGGTAAGTGCCACGCCTGCGCGTAACAGTCACCTAAAGCTGCATTCGCTTGTCACCACGAGACATCGGTTCTTAAGTGTCATATGCCCTGTAATTAAAGCTTCAGCAAAGCTGCGTAGCGTTTACACACACTGCTTCACGGCAGAATAAGTGACACTGCGGTGGTATCTACCAAGACGAATTTCTGCATATAAATGCTACGACAATATATACTAATTAATATTTTTCTTTTTTGCTTTTTATGCCAGCGACCCCCCTCTCACTCACAGTTCAGTTCTCACAGTTGTAAGAGTTTTCAGTATATTTTTTTGAATTAATCTTTTTACTTTATTGTTGTATTTATATAGTGATATCACTTACAAGGTGTAAACTCATTTTGTCAAAAGGTGGAAGGGGAGGATGATCTAGGTGAAGGTGAAGTTGGAAGAAGAAAAATGAAAAGATTTCAGTTACCAAATTTACCACGTTGGTGGCAGGCGAAGATCATTCAATATGCGTGAGTTTTTTAACTTTCTACCAGTTGATTGTCAACAAACCCCTGTTAAAATGTAGGAATAATATTTTATAGACTTCACGTCAGTTCTTCTTTACCCTAAGGGCACATGGGGCACCAGATAAGGGCCACCGAACTGATGGCTCCAGAAAATGCCGAAAACCGGTGACTAATTATGTTAATAAATTTTTGGCTGAATAGAATAGACAATATGCTAGTTGGAAACTGTATCTTGACTCTTTCTGTTGAAAAACGCATTATTAGGCAACACACCCGACGGCCCGGTTACAGCAGTGTCTTCGGAAGAAATATTTGTTTTACCTATATATAGTTTTTTTAATAGCTTTATACATTGGATAGTATAGTAGAAAACAGTCAATGGAACCAATCGTACTACTCAATTACCACAGCACGGAGACATTTTGAACGTTATCGTCGATTTATCGGAATTCATATTTATTGTTTAAATTCGTCATGCGAAAGCGCTAACTATCTACGAATTTTAATAAATACTCCAAAATGATAAACAACCAGTGAAATAATAATATTGACAGTTCGACTGCTTCATGTGGAGTCACATACAGAGGTCACATTTAGATTGGTATATGTTTACCAACCTTTTAATAGCAAATAATGAAGAACACTTTTTATTTATCTCTCCCTATAAAAATAAAGATAAATAAAAAGTGTTTTTCTAAAACATACTTTCAAATCATCACCAGATTTTCAGCCTATCATTGTCCACTGAACATAGGCCTCCCACATGGAATGCCACAAAACATGGTCCTGAGCTACCTGCATCCATTGACTTCCCGCAAAACCGTAAGGCTATGTCGGTTACCCTAGTTTTGCTGCAAACTTAAACAATATAATATTCTAAAAATACGTTCAATGGTGATCTTTTATTCTTTTCGAAAATATTATTCCTCTGTAGTTCGGCCACATTTAATTTTTTATATTAAATTATTTTCTATAAGATCACACATTAATGTAAATATTCGAAATGGAGTATTTCCGCGTACTTTATTTTTATATAAAAACGAAGTACCTATATCGTCAACAAATATAGTTGGTTTTTAAAACTGTCTATTTTTAAACAAATTTCGATGTTGTATGTTTATTAATGCCCCTAGAAACACAAGAAGATAAGTATAAATATAATAACAGTGTTCAACGTTTGGGTATTTCTCTGACGTATTAAAGGCACGAATTTGGTTATCTTAGTAACGGAGGTTGCTCAAACCTTATCTATAATGACTATTGTCAAGGAGACGATTGCGTACTGTTTTTTGTAATATATAATTTTTATTAACCTTGTGGAGTTCCTGATTGATTTCGATTAGTTTCATTCTACATAGTAATTGTTGTTATTTAGTTCGTCTTTCGTTACCCCAAAACCTTTTTTTTACTATTGCGTAACTGTATGATCAGTGTTATGTAGAAAATTTGCCAAATATGTTTAACTTTTTTATTTAATAAACTAGAAACAAAGCGTTAACTAGAATCGGTATCCCAGAGAGCACCGCCCAGTGCACTGATTTCGTATTCCGCATGTACCAATACACACCACTGAAGTCAAGAACACGACACGTGTTTCACTTCAAAACGAGGCATTATCAAGTAATGTTAACTCTACGATAGACAGCCGCCGAGTGAGCTATAATAAGTCTTACACGTACAGATAATAAAATTATAGTTTAAATACAACTGATTTTTACAGATTTTATCGAGTTTAATTTTGTACTATTTATAATTCTGAGTTTCGAGCGCTTAACAGTACTCGTGGTCACGGGAGGACTGAGGTGACAGATGTATTCGCGTAAATAGAAGATATCATTAAAATTATAGTTCTTTAAGCTACGATGGGGCCAAGGACTGGCGATAGGATTCCTATGCAGGAATCCGTCTAGGTAGTTACCACCCCAGGGCCATCATTATTCTGCCGTGAAGCAGTATTGTGCAAACATTACTGTGTTTCAGATTGAAAGGCACTGTGAGCTAGCGTAATCACTGGGCATATGAGACTTAAGAACTGATGTCTCAAGGTGACGGGCTCAGTGTAGTGTCACACAGAAATGTCCTGGGTGACATAGTATTTGTTATGAATGGACGTTGCACTTTACATCAGGTTAACGTTTTGCTCGTTTCGAAGGTGTTCGGAAGGTGAATACAGTACTAGAAATTCAAATTTAAAGACAAACTGACCTAACTGGCGTCTTCAGACCGGAATATAACAAAAGTTATTTGTCGAAATAACAATTGTTTTAAAAGTATTTGTTCAAGTGAAATAGATTCAAAAAAAATGTTTTTAATTTACGGCAGAGCTCGTGTACCAGCATTTATAATTTAAAAACTTCAATTAACAATTTTATTGGTACGGACACGAAGATCTAACCAAAGTTGCTCGCATATGATGAGATTCCGGGCTAGCGCCTTGCCCCTGAACATGATTACGGATGTCATATATTTTTATTTTTATTGTTATGGACAAAACCACAACACACACACAATTTGCAGAATAAATTAAACAAGTTGTTTTGCCAGCAATTTTTTTTTATCTGGTGCCAACCAAGAGAGTCATCTCTTACCCTTTTATGTATAATGCTAGTAGCATCGTCACTTTTCTCTTTTTTACTGCTAGTATTATTAACAAAGGCATACTTTCGTGATTCCTTTTGATAGAAGTCATCGCGCCTTAAAGAGTCATACTATCATCATTATCATCATCATTTCAGCTTATCATAGTCCACTGCTGAACATAGGCCTTCCCCCAAAACAGTCACGAGTCACTTGCATCCATCGACTTCCCGCAAAACCGTGCAGTTCGTCGATCAATCTAGTGGGGGGGTCGCCCTACACTGCGTTTGCCGGTAGGAGGTTGCCAGTCCTAAATTGTTTCTGCCCCAACCGTTGTCGGTTGTACGAGCTATATGGCCGGCCCATTGTATCTTCAGCTTGCTAATTCTTAGGGCTATGTCGATTACTATAGTTCTGTTGCGGATATCATCGTTACGGAATCTATCTCGCAGAGAAACTCCGAGCATAGCGACTGTGAGCTTCCTCATGCGGCTTGCAGTGAAGAACCATGTCGGCACTTAAATAGTTAATTGCAATATCGAATGATAGTTTAGTAGGTGCCCGTTTGAGGTAACACCGCCAACTACAAGTGGAGCAGCGTGTCGCAGTCTATCCGGCTCCAAATTCCTTTAAAAATATGGCAGGGACATGTAGTATTATTGCCGTCTGGTAGCGGCTTAAGAGAATCTACCACCCCATCTCATCCCGTGGGTGTCGTAAAAGTCGACAGAGGGAAAATGAAAACCATATGATGGTCAGCAGCATCTTCCTGGAACATCAGAATAAAACTGCGGTTGCCAACCGACCTGCCAAGCGTGGCAACTATGGCGAAATTCCACTAAAAATGAGAGCTAAAAACTTTTGTAGTAATCTACTGGGGAGGCCTATGTTCAGCAGTGGACTAGTGAAGGAATGTTTATATTTTATTACTATATAAAAAAATACATAATTTTTATGGTCAAGTGAGTTCGTATCTCAACCATTCTTCCGGCACTTCTATACTTCTAATCCTGAATAAAAACAAATTAATAATAATAATAATATAATAATAAATTTATTTATTTGTTTCACAAATCTTTTACATACTACACTTATGAGTCTAAATACTCGTAGTTGGATACAATAATTTATCACAAAATGAGCTGCTGGCACTTAAAGGGAATCCCTGTGCTATAAGTGCCAGCATCCTTCCAATGACATGGATAATTATGTGAATTGAGACGTTATAAGTAATAAGTATGTACAGTTTGTTACAAACTATGTTATAATAAATGTTACATTTTATATAATTAAACTCTTAATGTTACATAATCCGACATAAGTTCTGCAAGCATGAAGCGCGAACTAGTAAACCTTTCGCATATGAATTAGTTTATTTTTAGTGGTATTGTGTGTGTGTGTGTGTGTGTGTGGGTGGGTGGGTGGGTGGGTGGGTGTGTGTGTGTGTGTGTGTGTGTGTGTGTGTGTGTGTGTGTGTTTTTTTATGTGTGTGTGAATGTGTGTTTGTGTGGTACATTATGATGATTATTTTATTTATTTTATTGGGAGAAGGACATTTTCAGTTTCATCATACTCGTAGCTAAGTTTTCGAAGCCATTCAGTAAGTATCTTTTTACATGTGTATTTATTTGTTCTATCAATAGCCAATATTTTGTTAACCTTATTATAAATGAAGGGTCCGAGGAAGTAGAAGAATCTGTGACTAAAACGTGTCTTGCAATTGTTAGCAATCGGTAGGCCACATCTACGCCTAGCCCGCTGCCGCGAAGATAAAATTTATAAAAAAAGATAAATTAATAAAAATCCTTAATGCATTTATGTATTAAACGAAGGAAAGTTAATACTCGTAGAATCCGGCGTTACTATGGGGAGATTCAGCCGGCAGACAGTCAGCCGCTAAGTATTTGAAATTTTAAATCTAAAACTGATTGTTTTATGATTCAAGAGCAATGTCTAAAATCAGAGCAGATATCAGAGAAATCAGAGCCCCCACACATTAATACGTTATATTATTTACGAGGATTACTATATCTGTATCCGTGTGGTGGCGGCGTGAACGGTGGCGGAGAGAATCTACCATCCCATCTCATCCCGTGGGTGTCGTAAAAGTCACCAGCGGGAAAATTAAAACCAGGAGAGTAATATCATCTCTCTGGAGCATCTCAATTAATAAACTGCGGTTGCCAACCCGCCTGCCAAGCGAGGCAACTATGGCAAAATCTCCTCAAAATGAAAGCTCCAAATTTTGTGGCAGTCTATGGGAGAGGCTAGGAGAGGAGCTGGATAGGCTGGCAGTCAGCTTAGCAAATTTAATTTTAAAGTAGCCTCCTGTTCTTTGTGAATGCGCAGAGCTCCACATACAATTCTCATAAGTATTTAAAGTCTTCCTTAAAACTTCTTAATAATCGTTTAACTGTAGTTAGGATTTGTCAGTTATTTATTTTTTATTTTGTTTATTTCCATTTTTTACTTGTTTCGGAAGAGAGAGAAGTGATCTAAATTCAATATTACAGTCGGGTAACAAATTATTATTTTGTTTAAACCATCCATGGACGCTGTGCTCTACACGCAGTACACACCTGCTATGTGCCATATTACATTAATATCATATACCCTTTGTCAGTCCCCGGATAAATACGAATATATAGATATGTTATTTGTCTAAATCAGTTCAAGCATTTAGCTTATTGTTTTTAACATAATTTGAATATACATATGCGATAAAAACAACACACTACTTTTGGATTTGCCGTAGGGGGGTTAGACCAAAAATAAAATTTTAGAAGGTAAAAGATAAGAAAGTTTTGAAGTGTTTCTACATATGATGTACAGATGAAAAGATCATCGCATCATTTTTATTTCATTCATATTTTATAATCTGTCTGCCATCAGACTGGCACAAAGATTAATCTTGTCACGGTAAAAATTTTTCTTTGTTTTTATGTATTCTATAGTGCCACATACCACGATAACAAAATAAGTTTGAATACAAAAAGTAGATTTCTTTATTTTAACAAGAAATATAAATACGGACACAAATTCAGTAAATAAAAAAGTAAGTAGTATTAATAAATAAAAAAGCACTTATTTAAAAACTAAACTAGATAAAAAATGCTGGCTAAATCGCCGCCTACTTTGGGCAACAATACAAAATAAACTAAATTAAATTTTACTTCATTAAAAATAATAGAGACATTCTGTAACCTTTGCGTGATTTTAGTGCAATAATATTTTATCCGATAACCTCAAGTGAAGCTTTCGTGATTAACTTAACATATTAAAGTTAGATATTTAGTAGAAATAGAACATTAAATTAAAAAATTGCTTGTACACACAAATACGTCAATTGTTGAGATTTCCTTTTAAGCAAAACTATAATTGTGCCTGTCTCTCAGATTTAAGAATCTTATTTTACAATAAATATAAATCAAATAATGATTATTGATAAGTTTTACTATTGTATCCAGTTAATGATGCAAGAGGAATATACCAACGTCCCACTGATGACGCAGACCCATTCGAATACCCCTAACAAAATCGAACTGTGTGGACTGCCGCTTTGATATACGTCTCAACGCTGTACCGTTGTAAGCAGATAAAAAAAACTAAAAACTAGAAGGAAACAACTAAACTTGTAGTAAATTGATGTCATCGAACTGAATGACAATGTAATTATTTTACTGGGACTGCGAAGGCCGCGAGGAACCAGGCTGACCCGGTCGCGGCGACGTTGGCGCCATCCGGGTCACCCTCACCGGGTAAACAGGCAAAGCGGGACATTTAGCGTGCAGGTCAGCAAACACTCGCAAAAAAAAGTTTGTAGTGCCTATGAATATGCTTCGTCTGAGCTACAAAACCGTTTTTTAAAGATTGAAAACATTTCCAGGTTTTTTTATATTTCAATTACATTATAACGTTATCATTGGTAAAAACATATATTTTTTACGATTTTTCTTGAACAAGTAATTTATGGCACTTCTTTTTGCTTTTGAACACGCATAAACAGAATTGATCCAGGTCTATCATAATACCAAAAATAATATGTATATACATTTTTACTGGTGGTAGGATTCCTATGCACCCCGGGTGCCAGTTATTCTGCCTCAAAGCAGTAGTTTGCAAACATTACAATGTTTCGGTTTGAAGGGCACTGAGAAATGAAATGAAATAAAAATTCTTCATTTATATTATTTATAGTTTTCGTCGTAAGAAATATAAATTTCGTTTGTCAAACGTTATTTCTTTAGAATCTATCGCCGTTTCGTAATGAGGTTCCTCTAACGGAGTAGAAACAAGCGGAAGAAACGCAGTAGGTATCTTCTTTTTTGTAAATCCTTTTTTATGACAGTCAAAAATACATTATAATTAAATTTACAAAGTGTTCAACCTTATACCAGATTAATTCAATCTATAAGTAAATTGTAAGCTCAAGCAGACCGGCCTCAACCAACAGCACCTGTTCACAAGTATGACGCATGTGGCAGGCATCGCCCTCCTCGACCATTTCAAAGGGAAGTGGACGACGAGAGCTAGTGTAATCACTGGGCATGAGAGAATTAAGAACTGCTGTCTCAGGGTGACAGGCGCAGTGTGATGTCCCATAGAATTGTACTGGGTGACACAGCATTTGTTATAGGCAGACGTTGCACTTACCATCAGGTGAACGTTTTGCTTGTTTCGTCACTTTCTCCAATAAAAAAAACATACACAAATTATCATTTTGTTGACTATGATATTAGGTTTAGATATAAAACAAAATTGTAAGCAAAAGAAGTAGGAAGACGAGAGCTTACATTCCTCTGTACATCTAGTTAATCGTGTGATCAGGCTTCCGTCTTCGTATGTTATCTCATGATTATGTTAAGGTTAAGGTACGTTTAGCTAATGTAGTCATCACAGCGGCCCAAGCGTGCTTTCAATAACGCCGGTAATCTTAAGCGTTCTACAAGCGTTCGACAGTTCTATTAGTGATCCGACTGGCTGTAAAAATAAAAAGAACTTATTTTAAAAGTTTTATATCAAACAATGTATGATCCGGATTTCAGTTAAATATATTCAAATCTACTCAAAAACATTAGTTCTAAATGGACTATATACATATATTAGTAATTTGTGGGAAATAACATTAAAAATGTGTTAGAAGTCACTTAGTTTTTCAGCCAAAAAGATATATTATAAACTGCATTTATTTTTATAGTTTCATACCATAAGTGTAAACAATAACTTTATATTCTCATTACGGTAACTTCCGTAAGTTTCTAATGCCTGCAAAGAAGTTAGTTTATACTGCAGTTTTAAAGACTTTCACTTTTGTAAATACTGAAACAGTGCTTAAAAAATAATAAACTTCTGGTGACAAAATATTATTTATATTTTTGCAAATTGTTTTTAATATGTCCTCATTTGTCAATTTTTCCAATTACAATCCCTTTTCAATGTTTAATGAGTGCCCATGAGCTTCAGTGAGTGCGCGGAATATTAAGTGAAACGTGTCAAAGCATATTAATGTTCGCGTGTGGGACACGTGGGGTGTGGAAACGACTCGGGGGGAATGGGGTGGGTTGGCACTTGGCGACTGTAATGGCGGCAGCAGTCATTGCACCTTGAGCCGTTTGTGGGGCAACATGCAACTGTCGTAACTATAAGCATGCAGCGTACGAGTTCGAACGCGTCGGAAAGTTCCTTCTGGACAACGATAGAGCTGCTAGCGGACCGCGGCCGGAGACGGTCAGCTTCGGAAGTCGATGACTGCACAACACCAATCGATCTACCACCTAGGACAGCGTCCGCCTTGAGGTCATTTTTCAAAATGCCGCACTTGCATCAAAACTTAAAAACTTCTGCACGTATTTTTTGAATGCTCCTTAGAGCGGAATGAATCCATAATTGCACCTTTAAATCTTTTTTGTTTTCAATTTAATCGTTTTTAAGGTAATAAATTTTTTTTTGATAGCTTATAGTGTAAACTTACATCACGAAGCATATATTTTATAAGAATCTTTGGAATGTATAGCTAGAGTAAAGGTATTATTTTCTACAAACATGCGAGTATCTGAAGGAGTCGTAAATCACCGATGAATTTCGGCCAAATATCTGACAAGTTTACACTATCGAGACAAGCTTTATTATGGTTCAAAGTGCTCTGTAGGTTTTAACTGCGTACGTGTAGCATTTTACGTCATTTGTACTCTTTGTGTTATCTTCTTGAGATAAATATTTTGTTGATCACGCATTTCATGGTCAGTATCATTGAATAATGTTAGATCTGGAAGTAAGTGTAGTATGTTCCGAATTTAGGTATAACTTAATTTCTTTGGTGTCGCGATGATTAAACTATTTCATTCGCATATCAAACACATTTATTCTTCCTTATTATTGGTATTGAATAGCTTCCGCTTGCGCGTAATAAAAAAATATGTTATCCAGATGTTATATTGGTCTAAGAAATCCCATCTTATTTTATTATTCTTGGAAAGTAACGGCTCTATGAAAACTGATCTATATACGAATTTTTATTGCTATTCGATGGGATGAACGTCACAATTTATGTATGTAGACTACTGCACAAGGAAGATTAGTTGATTCACAGTTTTTTTTGAAATACGTTGCATATGTATACATTTTATACGTGTAAACGGAAACTTGATTTGGCCCGATTTCACTCGAAGTTTTGAACTGTTTTTCAGTTCAAAACTACGAGTTTGTATGGTTAATTTTTCTATAATATGTGAAATTAGTGTGTATGTACAATATGTGTGAAAGTGATTTCAGAATTTCAGCCGATTTACTTTTTCCCGTTTTATGGTGTTACTAGAAATAATTGTCTGATTGGATTTGATTAAAATATTACTAAAGCTATGAACTATATAAAATTAGCATAATAGAATTCATGTTAATCCAAAAATATTTCATAAACTACGAAGACTAATTCGATCTAAATGTTAGCACTTAAACTGTGAAATGTTTTTGGATTAACATGAATTCTATTATGCTAATTTTATTTAATTTATAGCTTTAGTAATATTTTAATCAAATCCAATCAGACAATTATTTATATATTTTAAATACACTTTTCAAAATAAACTGTGTACTTAGTACGTATGTTTATTAAAATGTGAAATTATTATTCTCATATATTTAAAATATGCACGCAACTGGCGTAGTAGTTAAGCGATTGGCTTCTGCCCTAAGGATTGCGGGTGCGATTCCCGCACAGAACTGGTGGTAGGATTCCTATGCAGGAGTCCGTCTAGGTAGGTACCACCGCAGGGCCAGTTATTCTGCCGTAAAGCAGTAGTGTGCAAACATTACTGTGTTTCGGTCTAAAGGGCACTGAGAGCTAGCGTAATCACTGGGCATATGGGAACTCATGTCTCAGGGTGACGGGCGCAGTGTGGTGCTACACAGAAATATTCTGAGTAGCACAGCATCTGTTATGGGCAGACGTTGCACTTACCATCACGTGAACGTTTTGCTCGTCTCGTCAGTATATAAAATAAATAAAAAAAACAGAATAAATAATTATATGACTTGCATATAGTTTTTCTGGTCTGAATGTCCTTGCTATTTATGTCTGTGGACACACCAATAATACAGGAGAAGTAATAGTAAGAGTAGAGTTCTAGTAAAATATTATGAGACAAACATACTAACGCTATCCAGCCCTTACAACTGATTCAATAAAATGACCTCTTTAAAAGACGGTTAAAATAAGAGCGTTCTTAAAATACAAATTTCTGGCAACACTCATTTATTCCCGTTAAAAAATCTAAGGTTATTTTTATCGTCACTTACTACAGAGAAGACGCAGATAAAACTATAAATAAAACTAGCCGAAAATTATACTAATACATTAAAGTAGAGCTCTAGTATTCTCGAACCGTTTCAGCCCGTGACGTGAACTTTACGACTTTAAAAATATCACGGCTTTCCGTTTAGGAGTCGACAGTTTAACGGTCTTCTGAACTTCTTAAACGTGTCTGTTCATTAAAATAAATCAAATTATTCATATTCGCGCTTAGAATTGAGAGTTATAGGCTGTATCTTTACTTGTATATCTGACGACCGCGTGACCTAGTGGTTAGAGTACCTGACTACCACGCAAAAACACAAATTGTTGGTTTTCGGGTCTGATTGTATAGTGACTGTTTCCCTGTCTCTGACACTGGAACCTAGCAAGATTACCATCAAACTAAACCAGGCATTTTCAACTAAGTGATGACACTGTTGAATTTTTTCTTTTGGCTTTGGTATCTGAGTAATGCTATACCGGTCAATAACATCTTCAGGTTCATACAGTTTGCCGACTGCGCAGTATATACACTGTATATATATATATACATAACTAGAGTAACTGACATAGCCCAATGGATTAGTAAGCTGAAGTGGCAATGGGCCGGCCATATACCTCGTAGAACGTAATCGTTGAAGAATAAAGGTTCTCGAGTGGCAACTGCTTACGGGCTTTCGCAGTGTAGGGCGACCCGCAATAGATGGAGCGAGGACCTGCACAGTTTTGAAGGAAGTCGATGGATGCACGTGGCTCAGGACCGTCGAATCTATGGAGCATTCTCGACTTTTGTTACGAAGTTGAACCTAAATATATAAGCACTCTCATCAGCGGGACGGATCCCGCTCATTTGCTATCGTTTCTCTGTCAAAATTCGCAGTCGATATTCTGTATAACGACCCATAAAAATGTAAACCAAATCTATTTATTTCCCGTGAATCAGACAAAATTTCATCGCTGAGTTTTCTCGGCAGCGTTCTTTCAGTCTCGCGAATTTAGGGCGTATTTACATTAAACGACCGCAAGCGTTAGCGTCAAACAAGTGACGTGGTGCGAGAACGCGTCGTCGCGTGTAATTTGGGTTGTGTGTAAATATTCCTGGAAACTGAGGCGCTCAGAGACTTAATACAAACCGCTGACATTTGTAATACAATACTGAAGCATTTTAGTTCGGTACTTATGAACTCTACGAGTCTCTAATAATGTAGGTCTTCGATTATTTTCTTCTGAAATTCTGAACATTACTTAATAATTATAATTTAATTTTCAATTTTCGTAAGAACCAGGTGACTAGATGAAAGTCGTCAGAGAAAAGCCTTTGTATTTTTGAAAGAGAAAGTGGCACGGCAGAATAATTGGTCTGGGGTGGTACTTACCTAGAAGGATTCCTACTTAGTTTATTGCGAGAGAAACTCCAATTTTATTCATTTTTATAGATAGAGACTGAATTATTTAATCCTGACGTGACGGTGAAAATCGGTCGATTTAATAAATGAAGCAAATTTGAGAAACTAATACGAGTGTACTTTTAGTAATTAATTATGATGGGATATCGTCATAGCGGTGACAATCACAAGTATAAATTAAAATACAGAATATCTAAAAAACTTATTGAGAATACATTAGTGTAGATTATATTGTTTTCTTAAAACTTTCTTAAAACTTTCTTAAAATTTATTTAAAAGATTCTTAATTTACATGTATTCTAAAATCGAGATAAAAAGTAGTATGTTGAGTTTGTATAAATCATCATCATCATCATTTACATAATCCACTGCTGGACAGAGGCTTCATCCAAGGTAGAGCGGGTCTCTATAAATAATGAACAACACAAAACGTGACTGAAACAGGACTAAAACCAAAGTATTACTACTAAAAGAAGTATTGAAGAACCAATAAATATTCTCTAGTTATTTATTTATTCATTTATGGAAACAGTCGTAAACTATTTTCCAGTGTCCAGTAACATATTATCCAAGTATAAACTCTCCATGCAACGACTTCTAAAATTCGATCGACAGTTTTTTACTGAAGATCTGCTGGACTGATGGAGACAAAACGAAAAGTACAATGTTGGTCTTGAATTGAATTTTCCCATCACTGTACACTTTCACGAGCACTTGCTGAAAAATAAACTATCTATATTAAACGTCAAAACTCAATATATATACAGAAATTACAAAATTCAATAAAAAAAACTACCGCCACTTTTCGAGTTGGCGCCAAAAGTCTCTATTCTCTAGTTATCTTGTACTCAGTTTATGTATCATCATCATCATCATCATTTCAGCCTATCACTAGTCCACTGCTGAACGTAGGCCTCCCTCATAAATTACTACAAAAGTGTGTAGCTCTCATTTTGAGGGGAATTTTGCCATAGTTGCCAGGCTTGGGGAACCGGCTGGGGTTGGCAACCGCAGTTTATTTATTCAGATGTTCCAGGAAGATGCTGCTGCCCATCTTCTGGTTTTAATTTTCCCTCTGTCGACTTTTACGACACCTACGGGTTTTATGTTTAAGTTTATGTATAAACTTATTTTATTTATGTATACATAAAACTACCGCTTACATAACAAAGCTTCTGTCTCTATATAGAGCCTAGAGAAAATTATATCATCACTTATAAAAACAATATGCATATTAATTTGCTAATTTTATACAAGAGTTTAAAATCAGTTTAACATTACTTAAACAAGGGCAATAAATAAGTTTGTTAATTATTATCCACTCCCAGCAACTATTTATCTTAACTGGATTGATAACCTCTACGTAGCAAAAATGCCACAAACATGTTTTATTTCATAAGACAGGCGTTACCACTTTAAAAATAAGATTACGCGACTTTATAAGTATGTACTTAATGTAAGGATAAGCCACACCGCTGTTATTCGCACAATATTGAAATTAAAAAAAAATGTTTTATAGTTTAAAAATCAGTACATAACATTTCGTTGACAGGAATGAAAAGAGTTATTCGCTTATTTAATGAACAAGAAAATCCATACTTTGATTAATTTTATATTCCTATGAACTGCTAGTATGAGTTCTATGCAGTAATCCGTTTAGGTAGGTTCCACTTCAGGGCCAGTTATTCTGCCGTAAAGCAGTAGTGTGTAAACCTTACTGTGTTTCAGTCTGAAGGGCAATGAAAACTAGTAATTACCAGTTATTGACTGCCTAGGCATATAAGACTTAAGAAATTATGTCTTAGGGTGACGGACGAAGTGTGGTAGTTTCAACCTATAAATGCCCCACTGCTGAGCACAGGCCTCCTCTCATTTCTGGGGTTTGGAGGGTTTTGGAGCTAGGAATAATCCGCCTCGCTGCTCCAATACGGGTTGGCGGACTGCACATGTCTTCGAAGTATTTTTTTTATTTCTCAGACATGCAGGTTTCCTCACGATCACCTTCACCGCCGAGCACGTGGTAAATCAGCACTTAAAATTGCAATTAACAATTTTAGTGGTGCCGGCACCGGGATCGAACCCAGGTCACTCGCTTACTATGAAATTTAAAGCGAGCGCCTAGCCTCTGAGCTACCACAGCCACACAGAATTGTTCTGGGTTCTGACAAAGCATTTGTTTTAGGCAGACGTTGTAATCAACATCATGTAAACGTTTTGCTCGCCTCCTAACTTTCTCCTATAATAATAATAAATATACTCAACGTATAAACTTAGCCCTAACAGAAAATTTACTATTTGAAATTTGAACTATATAATATTAATTAACGTTAACGTTAATAAATCTAACAGGAAATGAAAAACATTTATAGTATTTTTCACTGAGCATGACTTGTTGTTATCTATAGACCGTAAATATGTTATCCGAAAACGTGACAACATTCACCTTCTCGGGCAAAGAGCACAAAGGGCAAAGAGCAAAACTTCGCTTTATTATATTTAAATACCTTTATTACTCTATATAAAGTGAGTAAAGTATCGTCGTACTAACGTATCATTAAACATATTTTAAATATAAAAGATTGAACAATGATAATATCCTTCCCTGCCGTGCCGTGTGGTGGCGGCTGAAGAGAATCTGATCAGGGTGTCGTAAAAGTTTACAGACGGAAAATAAAAAACCAGGAGATGGGCAACGGCATCTTTCTGGATCATCTGAATAAATAAGCGGTTGCCAAACCGCCTGCCAAGCGTGACAACTATGGCAAAATCCCTCCAAAATGAGAGCTACAAATTTTTGTGGTAATCTGTGGGGGAAACCCATGTTCAGCAGTGGACTATTGATAGGCTGAAATGTTGATGATGATGTATATCCTTCAATCTGACTTCGTGAACAACATATTTAAAGTGTTAGCTACATTACTACCAGCTAAAATCTTCGTAAGATATGCACAATATCCATATTTGTTAAAACAAATTATACAATAGAGTTTGCGAAACAACATTACAAACCCATTTATGTGGTCACTATCGCGTATGCATCGTTATTCATAATGGAGATATGGGGACATTACAATGCAGCCATTATCTGAATAACCAATTATTATTCGTGTATTAGTTCACAAAAGTACGGCATCAGCAATCAGACGCTACTTTACGGACAACCATCACACGCCAGTGTAATGTGAAATTCATTACACATAAAAAAGCGAAAGTAATAATTTACGTATTTATCTGGGAATATATAATTATGTAATATGCTATGAAATATAATATGAAATAATAAATAATATTACGTAAGATATTTTAGTTCCATTGATCATAATGTTTTTTTAGTACACAGATATTTATAATATTCATTCACTCTCATTATCATTTCTCCTTTGTTGTAGGTTCGTTATACAGGCATAAATTATATATTCTCAAACACCCAGACCTGGAATGGCTATATGTAGGCTATACAAATATTTATCCCGTGCGGAAATTGAACCTGCGACCCATAACATGCCATGATGCCAATCGCGTCCCCACTACAGCCCCAAAGTCGAGAACACGTGTTTCATCTCATAAAGAGACCTTATCAAGTAAAACATAAGATTCTTACTACAGGCAACGGCTCAGTATAGCTCACTCAAAAAAATATTTATCTTTCTTACTAACAATTCATACTTTCCTGGTGGTAGGATTCCTATGCAGGAATCCGTCTAGGTAGGTACCACCGCAGAGCCAGTTATTTCGCCGTGAAGCAGTAGTGTGCAAACGTAACTGTGTTTCGGTCTGAAGGGCACTGAAAGCTAGTGTAATCACTGGGCACATGAGACTTAAGAACTAATGTCTCAGGGTGACGGGCACAGTGCGTTGCCACACAGATTTTCTGAGTGACACAGCTTTTGTTATGGGCAGACGTTGCACTTACCATCAGATGAACGTTTTGCTAGTCTCGTCACTTATCCATAAAAATGTTATTTGACTTCTGCTGGAATTAAAAAACAAGACTATTCTGTCTTTATCTGCGCCTTCGCCTGCATATAATAAGAAGTTTTAGGAAATTATTGTTTAATGGTTAAATTTTTCCGAAGAACCAAGCTATCCAACAGAAAAAAGCCTATTCGAATAAATTCAGTGGTTATAGGGGCAAAGAGATACAACGCGAAAAGAAACTCATTTTTATTTTTTTGTCTAATTACTAAGTAAGTTTCATAGTATTCTTCAATTAAAATTTGTTGTTAGAATTCTAACTCTCTCTCAATATAAAATTTTCGTTAATTTTTAAACAAAAATACCTTTACGTTTATTATAGACAACATCATACATGTAGAACAAAACAATTTAACTAGTTATTTCCGTCAACATCCATTAAAATCACAATTTCCACACCCTTCTCATTCGTGATAGTATCCCATATGCAAACTATGTAGAGCTTGAAATTGTACAGTGCGCCCGACTCGAATATTTTATAGTAATCAACGAAAGAAGTATTCGTCTATCAGTGGCGCGAGTTATTGGCTATTGCTCTCGTCAATCTATTTTTATAGTATCTTGAGTACCGTATGTATGTACTTAGTACGTCTGTTTTTTATCGCCTCTATATATATCAAATTCATAGATTTGGAATTAGATGACTGACAAAGTGATATTATGATTAATTTGTTTATGGAAACAGTCTTAAACTATTTTCCAGTGTCAAGTAACAGTGTTTAGATAAGCAGACATCTTGAAGTCTTTCAAAATTTCGTAAAATGATAGTTCACTTTTCCTAAAGATTTGCTGGCCTGATGAAGACAATACGAAAAGTACAATTTTGGTTGTACTTGAATTCAATGTTCTAATCACTGGACACTTTCATGAGCAATTTCTGCATAATGAACTATTAATATTAAACATTAAAACTGAAAATATAAACAGAAATTACAACATTCAATTAGAAGTTACGCCAGCGAGTTGGCGAAAAAATAAACTCGAATAGAATATAATCACAACGTAGTAATTGATGCGTTTTTAGAAGCACTGAGCTGTTGCCTCAAAATTTAATTTCATGAGTCGAAAGTAAAGAAATTTTAGTGAATTAAATGCATTTATTTTTAAGTGAATGTAATGTGTTAATACAAATAAATTTAAGGAATCAGAGAATATGTTATAAATTAAAAAAACGTCGCACTTCTTGTATCACATTGCATCACTTAATTAAATTATATACTAATCAGCCCTGATGCTATCGCTGTTTTTTCAAAAGCAGGTGACTACCCTAGTATCCCTATATTTTATATCCTTTACAGCAGATGTTACGCAACATCTTCAAAAGATTCTAAAACAGTGAAGGTGATGAAATAGATATATGTAGACAAGCAGTAAAACCAAATCCTACATTACATACTACTGATTTTAATATTGTTATTTAAAAAAAACATAGTTTACGATTCTTTAAGTTACCTCGGTCTCTGAATTTACCCCAAAGCCACACCTAGCCACAATTTAACTAAGTCGCTATAGGTTTTTTTATATGAGAGGGGCAAACGTCCAAGCGGCTCACCTGATGGTAAGTGAACACCGCCGCCCATGAACATCCGCAATACTAGAGGAATTCCGGGTGCTTTGCCGGCCTTTAATTATATTAAATTAGTTAACTGTGTATTACAAACAAATTATATTAAAATGTTTGTGAAAAAAAATTGTCTATGTCGATGACTTGAAAATAATAAGTTAAGTCTGATGTTCTTTTCATATCAAATGTGTGCCATAAAATTATTGTTATTATTATTGCTCAAACGACTAGACAGTGAATCATAAAATTTATAAAACGACACATTTAACCAAATGTAAACTTACTGATGCGTGACAGTTTACAGTTGAGCGTAGCGTAATAAAATGTTGTTAACTAAATGTCTCTAACATTGTTAAATGTAAAATAAGTCTAACATATTCGGAGTTTAGATTTATGGAATCATTAAAACGACTACAGGTTTACGACACCTGTGATGTTTTAACTCCTTCACACGTGTATTATACTCGTACCTATACTGTGTCGCTACAAACTGTGCAAACGTACAAAAAAAGAGAGAATTTTTGATATAATTACTAATGTACTCCTCGCTGATATTATTCTCGGCCCAATAAATTAACAAACATTATGTAGCTTATTTGTTGACTGTTCTTCGGGATACTCTAGCTCTCCATACATCTTAGTATTCAAAGGAACCACAGAGAGAAGCAGTTAGATAGCACTACATCAAAGTGTTCTCCGACAGGTGTCTGGGAATCGTACTTCATTGAAAATAAATAGAAATCGCAAGATGTGAGATCACAGATTACCCATCGACCCAACACTCAACGTCAAATATACAAACATACATTTGACAGCTAACGATGAGTCGTTTCGTGATGATCAATGCTTCTACTAAAATAATGTTCATTTCACATTTTATTAAACAAAAGGCAAACAGTTCTGTACAGGTCAGCAGGAATATGCGCTGAAAAAAAAATCGAATTCGAATTCACCGTTTTTCCATAACTTCGTTTTTTCCACACTTTTTTTCCAATGCCCAGACTATATCGCTTTTAGATTTCGTAAAAATGTTTTTCTAAGTATTGCTTTGTTGTGTGAAGTTGAATTCATGTTTTTACTGACGCCTAGTCAGTAAAAACATGAATTCAACTTCACACACATACAAAGTTTCTTGATGTCTTAATATTCATGTAGAATTTTCTATAATTGCCTCCTACATGTGTCAAAGCTTGAGGTTCACTCTCTTGTCAGTCTCGGCCGTGCAGTACTAATGTTTTCTTTAATCATCGCTGTTGATTGATACGTTGAATGGTACGATAAACCAATTTAAACACTAGCAAGGGAATGACTATCAACATGGAATAGCAACCAAAGTTTTTGCTTTTACACAATGAAGAAAAGCATATAAATAAAACTAATCTGTAGACCTAAATAGCATCCTCTCGTTTTTAAGAAGATCTTGGATCCGGGAAGAATCTCTCAACGCTGCTCCATCAGAGGTTTGCGGAATATGCGCATGAATAAATTGAATGACAAAGATAACATGCAATGATCCTCATTATTCTCAAAGAGTTCAATTATTTTAGTTTCATATCGTTGTCTAACTTCTAAACATTTTAAAACACTTTTGGGTATTCTATGGAATCGATATGATCGGGAGATGGTAAATTTCAGCTAGTGTTCGAATAACTGACACTTTAACTGTTGTAGCAAGTTACTGTTGACACATTTAAAACTAAACCCTTCACAAGATCTTCTTTATACTAATACGTGAAGAGAAAACTTTGTACTCCTTTTTTAACATATTGCGCGCACGAAGAAGTGTGATATTTGACATAATTAAAGTTTGTATGGAGAAGAAGTGACGGAACTAAAATGTATATATAATGTGCATTAAAAATACAGTAAATAAAACATTCATTATTTACGTTCATATTGACAATGTCAAACACATAATAGTCTGCCGTTTGTTTACGTTCCCACTGCCAGTGCTAATGTTAAACACGTGTCTTCATAAACAGTTACCGTGTGGTGGCGGCTAAGAGAACACCCCATCGCATCCCGTGGGTTGTTGCAAAAGTCGATAGAGGGAAAATTAAAAGCAGTAGATGGGCAGCAGCATCTTCCTGGAACACCTGAATAAATAAACTGCGGCTGCCAACCCTCCTGCCAAGCGTGGCAACTATGGCAAAATCCCCCAAAAATGAGAGCTAAAAATGTTTGTGACAATCTATCGAGGAGGCCTATGTTCAGCAGTGAACTAGTCATGGGCTGAAAATAAGATGATGATGATGAAACAGTCACACAGAATATTTAACATGTTGCCAACGAATAAATACTCAAACCGCAAAAACGTTGGAACTTAATTTTTATATGAATTGCTGTCTAATTTCGACCACTGATGGGCATCTAGTTACAAATAAATCGTTATAATATGAAAGGTAGACTTCAGGACAGACGCTGGTGCTACGTTCTATAAGGGTAAAGTTAATCAATTGAGCCCTTTAACACGTATCTTAATAGATCTGTAAAGAACCTTAATAGACCTCTAAAGAATTATCAAAAAAAGGCTTAACAAATATTTAAGTAATAACACTAAGGTAACACGCATAAAGGATATTTATTTAAAAAACCATTCGTATGCTACGTACTCGTATGCTTGCTTGACAACCTTTAGTCACGAAATATAAAGAAGCCTTCACAATTGCATATGTAAATATAATTTTACTTATAGCAGCCTGTTATAATGACATCCTATTGGATGACATCTTAGTGGTTGAATACCACGGCGTCATCCATACCACCAAAAGTTATCATCTGTGCAGAATACATTACATGTGCCTTAGCTCAAAATCTTAAGCTCTCTGATCTTTACCTTTCTTCTCGTATCCCATGTTATGTTTATGCCATATGATCGAATGAAAACAGAGGTATGGGAACAATGACATTACATCAAGACCCGGAAACAGAGCAGATTTTTTTGTTGGGATAGGAAATGTGAGAACTTTACGGTACTAAATGCTGAGCCCACGCAGTTTAGTTCACTGCTAAATAGAAGCCTATCTACTCGTAATATAATAAACCTATAGAGGTGATTACTATAGTTTGAATGCAAGGCGGCCCTCCCGATTGCAGTAACTGACCGAGCCGAGGCCGGCCCCCTTGGGCACCCTCGAGTCAGTTACTCACGCGAACAGGATTACGGTCCAAGCCGAGGTCCCTTGCGTCAGTCATCCATGAATAAAGGTTTTGGCTAAGCGCCCTCATCGCTATGCCACCTTTCAATCCGGCGAAGCTGTAAAAGCCTTCGGGCTAACAGTGACATAACAACACAAAATCAGTCCACATAACAAAAAAAAAAAAATTTATGGTTAGATTTAGTTAATACAATACGTACCTTCTTCAAATTCTTACATGTGTAACGATTAACAATAGCAACAGAAATAAATTACTAACGGATAAGTGTGTACGTTCTCTTTAACGTAACTTGTAATGGTGTTGGCGGGGGTCGTGCCATACTGTACCAGGCCCATTTTGTACCACTATGAAGGTCTCAACTATGACACGAGGCACCTAGCGTCAAAACTACTTAAACTTTACGGCAGGCGGCTAGACGGTAAGTCTACTTTTTGGGAGACGTACATCAAAATATTTAACAAGACGAAACGGCAATCATTGCAACGGGCTGGGCGGAGGACGTGAGTATCTCTTTGTTGTATATCGTATTGGTATTTTTCAGTAGTAAATTTTGCACAAAAAATGTGTACGTTCGTAAACTTTTAACAATCTTAATAATTGTAGTTGACACAACTAACTCTTTTTAGGAAGTAATGTACTTGAAAATATCACTTTCAATAAATGCATAAGAACTTTGTTTTTAACCGACTTTAAAAAAGGAGGATTTTCTAAATTAAAATCTATTTTTTATGAATGTTCAGCGATAATTCTTTACTATGGTGTTCTTTACCCGTTTCGATTATTCGTTTTTTATTAGAAAGTTTTGATGATGGGATCCATGAGAAAACGTTAGGAGCTGCTGCGTGCTGTCGGTTTTTTAATCAAACAGTTGTTTGCTTCATTAAGGGTTTTATTTTTATTTATCCACAATTTCTGGAAGAATTTTTAGATACATGTGTTTAAAACCCAATAATAACACCTCAAAATATGATATTAACAAATTAACGTGTGTTTGTGAAAATTTCATCGACATCAACAGACGATTTTTAGAAAAATTATTTTAATATAATACTGTTTTACAATATTAAACTGCCCTCTAAAGTTCAGTAGAAAACAGTGTCGTGGAACTGTAAGAGAATCTACCACTCCATTCCGTCCTCTGGGTGACCTTTCCAGCACGGTGATGGCGTCTAAGATGCGAGGTGTCTGGTACTGTGATCTTTGCCGCCTGGCGGCCTGGCATACTCTTTGGGAGTGGCATATACGTGTCATATATCCAACAGTAGACTTGTTAGAGGCTGCTGAAGAAAAAAGATAATACAAGAAACAATCCCTGCTAATTAAAAAATACCCTGTGATTATTAAAACAATGAAAAAAAAGGTATTGAACCTTTTATGCAAGGTTATTTTAATTTTACCTTCCATTCTGCATGTTATTAAAAAATGTGAGGATGGAAGTATAAAGTTATTACACTTAATCATTAAACTTTAAAATTTTGTCTGATTATTTGTTCATCCCTTGGGTTTCGTAAAAGTCGTAAGAGGGAAAAGTAAAACGAGAAGATGGGCAGCAGCATCTTCTTGGAGCATCTGAATAAATAGACTGCGGTTGCCAACACGCCTGCCAAGCGTGGCAACTATGGCAAAATCCCCCCAAAATAAGAGCTTTGGGTAGGTTTATGTTTAGCTTCTAACTTTTGTGGCAATCTATTGGAATTTTCATCAGACATTACTGTTCATAAATTAAGTTCATCAAAATAACGTAATACGTAATATAGTATAATAGGTTATACGTAATACTTCTTATCTTAAATGTTCAAATATTCAAAAAGTCTTTAATTTTTCTTATAGGATAAAGTGGCGAGACCAGCAGAACGTTCACCTGGTGGTAAGTGCAACGTCTTCTCATAACAAATGCTGCGTCACACAGAACATTTTTGTGCGGCATTCCTTCATAGGAATCCTACCGCTAGTAAAAAAAATATTATTGTTGCTTTTGATGATATAGAAACGTAATGTACCAGTCGATATAAATAATTATATGATATTTCCGCTCTTAAACGTCCAAAAGTTAGCAGAAATGTTAATTAAGCCTTTTTCAACAGCTTTGCTCATCCGCATGTCCGTGCCCGCCTCGAAAAGCACATGGGCTCAAACCTGGTGCGGCTAACGGATAAGGCTTACATGACCGACTTAGAAGAGAGGATCCGCACCGTAAATGAAGAGAACCTCAATAAGAGGATTTCCATGAGAGTAGTAAGTTTTGTTTATATAAAAACTTCACAGAAATGGCTAGTATGAGCATAGCTGTTAAGATGCCGAAATATTGCTGTTTGTTTATTATATATCTACAGCTTTACTATATATCTATGCAATTATTCTAAGAAATTTAACTATAAGGAGCATAAAAAAACAAATCTATTCTCAGACGTTATCAGATACATACATAGAGAATGGGAACAGACTTAGTAATAAAAATAATTTTCCCACTGTATTGTCCTTATGTTTAATGAGTGTACTAAATTTTTAATAATGCAAAAGGACAAAAAATGTACCACATCCATCAGATTCCACATTTGCCAGATGGTAAATTTATCCCATTTAAAATGCCAAAAGTTAAGAAATATTTGGAAATGTGCCAAAAATGAAAGAAAGAAAATTATACTAATCTTACCTACTAATTCTTTTTAAACACTAATTTACGACTTTGTTGGATCTTTTAACCTTTTTTCACTTCGTTATTGTTTTGATTAATTTGGTTTTGTTTCTATCTTTATGCCGAGTATGTGATCATTATATTAAATTTGCTATTACATGACTTTAACGACATTAATTGTTTTAACAAGATCTGAAACTGATTTTTTAGGAAAACCATTGTTCTGTAATTTACAACAGATTGAAACTTAATGATGCCGTAAAACTAATGCATGTATTTGTGCTACCGATACAAGCATGCATGGCGTACTCGTACGTTTTCTTAACAACTTCAAAAGTTCTTTCACTGATAACAGGCAAGTGGAAAAAGTTGAAAACGGACTTAGAAAAAATAATTATCTTTGATTGTTTACGTATAATCCGCACGTTTTGGTTAGTTTTATATATTTAGTATAATCTCTATTATATTGACCGATTTTTTTTATTGGACTAAATATTTTTGACTAATTAACCTTTCCGCTTCATGGTAAGTTCTCATTGTAGAGCACTTACATGAACTCTCCATGAAATTTCAAGATATTAGTGCGTTGATACTTATGTGATCAATTGAATCCATTTGAGCTACAGTCTGCAACGTCCTCACTCTACGTCGCGTCTACGTTAGCAGTCATGTTTATCTAGATAATGCCTCGTTATGAGGCAAAGTACGTATTTTCAAAGTAAGGGTGCGGGATCGTTTCCCGCATGGGGTAAATATTTGTGTGACTTATAGATACTTGTTCCACGTCGGAGTGTTTGTGGATCTGCAATTTATGTCATGCATGCATATAAAGTAGGTTTTTTTTATTGGATAAAGTGACAGAGCAATACGTTCACCTGATGTGCAGTGCAACGTAAATTAGTGCCTTTACAAAGTTTTAAAGTTAAGGAAGGCTATTTAGTTATTGGTTTTATGTCACGCATGAAAAACGCAGTTCAAAAAGACAATTTATTAATCTACAGATGTACATGTAAAATAGAAAAAAAATTGATTCCTATTATTAGGGCCCTTAAAATATGTCGTAAATGAAAAGTAACATGTTTACAAAAATAAATTAATCTTAACCACAGCTCGAAGAGATGGAGAGACTAAAACGACTGATACTGGTTGGAAAAACCCCTCTCGATGAATGTCCTCCAGAATTATTACACCATCCTGTGTTCGTTTTTTGGCGAATGGTGAACAGTGAAGTTGCCAAAGCGTCAAAGAAAAGAGCGGACGCTTATTATAGAAAACTAAAGGCGTCGCAAAAAATTGATCAGGTAAAATTTGTAAATATCAATACTACACAATTCAATTCAATCTTCAATAAATGTTTAAATTTAATCATAACTCGAATATCTTCAGACAACGGGCGAAGAGACTGAACCAGAAGAAGTTGAGGAAGAACGCGGAAAACTGACACCCGAGCAACTTCTTACTAAATGTCATGAAGAGTTGGAAGAACGCAGAAGAGCCGACATAGAGAAGGGTATTCGATTTACTGATGAACAATTTGCGCAACTCAAGTACGAAACCAACGATGTGAAGACACTAAAAAATCTTACGGTAATAAAATAATTTTATAGTATATTTGAATTTAAGTATGGTAGAAATTTAGTACTAATGAAGGATCTGGTACGTTTATCATCATAAAGTACATATTTACTTCATTACTACATCAGGTGACATCATGGTTAAGCACCAGCTATGAATTAAAAGGTCTTTTACCTTTTAATTCATAGCTGGTTTGCATTTTTGAGTAATGGTGTCTTGGTAATAGAAGAATTATCTTGCGCTATAGGGTTTGTTGATTTTAAATTTCATTGTTTTTTTTTTAATTAAACACGCAGATTATCTTACGATCTCAATAAAATTACCGGTACATGTTTGATTTATTGAATTGCAACCAACAGTAGTAGTAGCACAGGTATCAGAACTTAAGCTGCACCCCGACCACGGGGCTACCGCCGTTCTAGTGAATAAAATATTAAGTAAAGCATGTACACTCAACACTAAACATCAATCAAATCGCACCTTTTTAACGAATGTGATTTAGTCGAGCCTTGCAATCTATCGCCTTAATGAGAAACACAAACTGTGCAATACCTTATGGCTTTTACAAACGCAAAGCGTCTGAAACACCGCAAAAAATAAGAAAAGGAAAACGGGTATGAGGCCGTTACAGCTACTCCTTCAAGGAATCGAAACGAAAAGAACACGAATCGAAAATATTCTACAGGAATGCCTAATGAAGATGTACCGGAACAAGACTGGCACAAGAAAATTAAATTAGTCTAGTCGCAGTTAGGTTAAGCTGAGCTGCCCCCATTGGTGTTCTACCTGACTAGCTGGTCCGCGCACACGGCAGCGCGAAGATAATAAAATGCACATATTTTATGCAAAACAAGGCCCCGCTTGTCTTTGCAGGTGGCGAGATGAAGCCACTGGGAAAGGCGAAACCCCGGTACAGTTTCTCGGGGTGCTAGAAGAATTTTAGATTGATTGAAATGGGTCATCCACAGGTCAGCGAAGTCCCACATGAGAATTATTTTAGCGGATAAACGTTATTAAGTTTGCAAGTATGCTCTACTGCAAGTCGGAATGCTCCATATGGATGTTTCTCGGAAACTAGCCGACTTTTGATGCGACCAATGAGTTATAACACTCAATATTTGGGAGCTTAATTATTGTTCACTATTTATAAACGTATTATGTCATACACAAGGGCCACCCTTCTAGTCTATAATCACCTAAAGTATACTTAAGTAATACTGAGAGATAAAGAGAGAGGAGAGTCGCGCTTCTTAGCTATGTGTCTCACTATCCCCAAAATACATAAAGATGTCCCCCTTTGACAAAACCAAAGCGTAACATCAACAAGGCATGCCAATAGTTAAATTCATATTTAACACTAAGTCTGATATCTGAAAAATATTAAAAGCCACCAAACTTTTAAGATTAGTTCTTATTTCCATTATTGATTATTAAACATTTTATAGCTGTACTAGCTGCATCCCTAGGTTTTCAACCGCGTAAAATAAGCCGACTTCATAACTACGTCGTACGTTCGGCCCTTCTCGGTAATGTTCGGTTCTCAGCATGTAGATTCAGCTTCAGCGTAAAGCCGTAGCATGAAGTTTTAGAGCCTATAATTTTTCTCAATAAATGGGCTATCAATGTAAAAATCGGATTCAAATCCGACTAGTAAATCCTAAGATTAGCGCATTCAAACTTACAAAGTCCACAGCTTTATTATCGTAGTAAGATGTTTTCCTTCACTGGTGGGCAAGTGGTAAATGAACACTTAGCTGATACACAACAATTTTAGTGTTACCGGCACTAGACTTCAGTTCAGATTGCTCGCGTAAGGACAATTTAAAGCTATCGCTCTGTTTAAAGTATTTTATACCAGATCTTCTAGATTTTCAATTTGAAAATATTTATTTGAGTTATTGCCATCCCGGGAGCATAAGGAACATAATAAAACAATCTACCAAATAGTGGTAAGGTCAGTAATTATCTTGAGGTGGTAGGATTCCTATGCAAGAATTCTTTGTAGGTAGGTACCACCCCAGGCCAGTTATTCTGCCGTGAAGCAGAAGTGTGCAAACATTACTGTGTTTCGGTCTGAAGGGCACTGAGAGCTAGCGAAATCACTAAGCATATGACACTCAAGAACTGATGTATCTGGGTGACGAGCGCAGTGTGGTGTCACAGAAATGTTCTGGATGACACAGCATTTGTTATGGGTAGACGTTGCACTTAACATCAGGTGAACGTATCGCCCGTTTTGTGAGTGCATACAAAAAGGATTTTTGCAGTTTGTCCGAATTTTTCAACTTTCCTTTGTTATTGACCCGATTTATTTATTCACGACAACTTTTCCAGAACCGTAACCAATAAAACATAACAATTGTTGACCGAATTTTCCAGTTTTCCGTGCAACTTTTCCATTTTTACCCTCAAAACCTCATTGAAAGTCGCCTAAGTGCCTCTTATATATTTATTACATGAAGGTTGGCGTGCAGAAAATCTTTTTTTTTTATTGAATAGAGAGACGAAACGAGCAAAACGTTCACCTAAAGCAACGTCTGACCATTACAAATGTTATGTCACCCAGAACATTTCTGTATGATTCCACACTGCGCCCGACACTCTGAGACATCAGTTCTTAAGTCTCATATGCCCAGTGAATACATTAACTCTCAGTGCCATTCAAACCGAAACACAGTAATGTTTGCACACTACTGCTTCACGGCAGAGTAACTGGCCTGGGGTTGTACCTACCTAGACGGATTCCTGCATAGGAATAATATCACCAGTAAAAACCCCACCCCTCGTAGAGCTGCGAAGGGATCGAAGTTAACGGTATAGCATCGAAGAGAATTATTGTAGTGTACTCGTTAGCGCATCGATTAGACAATAGAGCAACGAAGGGCCGCTCTCTTATAGTGCAATGACAGGTGTAGTAAAGTGTACACCAGGAGGCCGTAAGAAAAGTCTACACAAGTCTGCATAGAGGTTTTAAGATAGTTTATCGATAAATGGTTTATTTATTTAATGAATCCTTTTACTTTTTAACAATTAATCTTTTATTTTTTCCCCATTACACTTACCATTGATTTATTTTCGGATAAAGTGACGAAACGTGGAAAATTTGTTGTTAAATGTTGTAGGCAGACATTACACTTACTATCAGGTGAACGTTTTGCTAGTCCCGTCAAAATAAGTTTAAAAACTAAAAACTTAACTTATCCTAAGGGTTGTTTACATAACAATATATTTTATAGTATTACAAAACATTATAACAGTAGTTTTAATCATATATTTTTGTTTTATTTTCTAAGAAAGAATAAGCAAGCGTAAGCAGCCCCTTTACAACTTATTTACTTTACGTAACATATATGTAATACACTAAACTTACTAAATATATTTCGGAATTTGAAAGACTCCTTAATCTTTCTTATTCCTCAAGAGAATGGGAGTCATGAGTATTTTTCATTTAATATATGTAGGAAATGTGCTAATTAATCCCTTTCATGGGAATGGATAAACATACATACATACGGGCTGAAATCACCCCACTTTTGGCTTCACCGTAATCGAGTAATAAAAAAGGGGTCTACTAACTGTAACTCTAAATGAAACAAAACGATACCAGAATGTGAAAAGATCTTTACTATCAGCAGTAATTGCCCCTTAACCAACCCAGATTTATAACTTTTATACATAGGTTTAACGCAGTTATCAATATTTTGTTTATATGCAAGTAACAAGGCTCGTGTCCAACCAGATTCAACCGGATAACTACTAACTCGAAGTGACCCTATGACGCTTACCACGCAGTGCTCTTTGGCAATATTCATAGGAAAGTACAATTTATGATATTAGTTCCTTCAATTCGGACCTTTCATTTCTTTAAATAAAGAAAATGTTAGTGAATAATTTGCAAAATATCCGAAAAAAAATTTTTGGCAATCCTCATGAAAAAAATAGATCTGTTTACCTCGTGCTATGTTGGGGTCTGGGTATATATGTTCAGTACACAAAGTATTATTTTTCGTATATAGACTGTATTTTGATAATACCATGTCTCTAACACTGCATTTGACGATTCCTTCTCATAAATGTTTCATCGTTTACAAGAAGGCGTGTACAAAAACCGCCTTTGTTTAATATAAATTTCTTTATCTAATCAAATCAGTAAAAAAATAGGCAAGAATTAATGATTTCATTTGTTATATAAATGTTCAGTTAATAATTTACATACATAAGATCACGACTGTATCCCATAAGGGGTAGTCAGAGACTGGGCACTCACTGCAAAAACAGATGACTGCCACAATCCACGTTTCACCAAATAATAATAATAATAATTTACCTAAACTAATAACTCGAATGCTCTCAGATCACGGTGTAGTTTAACTTTGTATTTGTAACTGAAATTAATATAACACTAGTACTTACTTATGATCTACCGAACTATTGATACTAATTCTGATATTTCATTATCACAAGAAATGGTAAAACAAAGAATGACTAATTATGGGATTTCGATATTCTTAGTCATATCTTAACGTCTTAAATAAAAGTGTAACTGAAACATGAAAATTATTAAAACCTACTTCGATATTATAAGAAGCAACATCCACCAGCTTCTCTTGATAATACTTCTCTTGATATATCTATTGATTGTAGACCTGTAACCAAGAACAGAATTAACCAATTTTTTTTAATTTACTTATTTATTAATACTTTATTGTAAGACACCTTACTCTAAGGGGTTACAACGGGCGGACTTAATGCCTTGTTGCATTCTCTTCCAGTCAACCCTGGGAGAAGAAAATTTAATGTTGGCAGGTGCGAAACGGGCAATAATAAAATCAAAACATATATATACAGATACATACACATATACATACAATCATATACAACGTGTCCCAAAATTCAACGATAAGCCAACACCGGAGGATAGACCTGCCCCGGACTAATCGGGGAAAAAAAGAAAAAAAATATATCCCAATTATATTTTAAGTTATATAAAAAAATTGAGACCGTTTGTGATATTTTTCACTACCATGACCACAATTTTTTAAATATTTTTTTCTTTTTTATTTATAAGCAACCTGAATAGTACTGCTATCTACCACAATTCTTAAAAACTCCAGAATAACTCTTGTTTTATCGCGAAAATTAATGAAACTTATTTTATTCCCTAAATTTTTTGAAGACTTTTACTTTTAACCAAATTTAACTTATCGTGGTGTAAAAAAAAAGTATGAACACTAGTAAGGCAAGTTTTTTTAAAAATTGACGCAACTAACCAACATATCAAAATGGTATAATACTCTAGGAAAACAAGTTATAAAAAATATGGGCCTATTATTTCTAAACAGGGGCCAAATTTCTTAAATTGTAATTGTCAGTAATCACTTTTACTATATACCCAAAATGGGTTCCTGTTACAATTTCTAGGAATTCGAATGGGGCATTAATACCTTAGATGTTAGAGAGAGATAGATAGATAGAGATATTTACGTTAAAAAGAGACAACAACGGGGCAGGTAGAGAAGCTGTTATTATTCTCAGCAACTGACCTGGCATTATCTTGGACTACGATTGTGTGTTTTGTGATTTAGAGTTCTGGCGCATTTTGGACTGTTTGGCGTTTAACATGCCGCAACCGTACACACCACAGGAATACGCTAATATGCATTTAATCTATGGAGAATGCCGATGTAATGCTAACGCTGCTAGCAGACTGTATCGAGAAAGATACCCAAATGCTCAAAAATATCCTGATTATCGAGTGTTTATTAATGTGCATCAAGCGTTTTCGGAGGGTCGTATGCCATCCAATAGGAGAAGCGCTGGAAGACCTAGATTGGATCGTGATGAAGAAGTTCTCAATGAGATAGAAAATGACTCGACTACTTCGGTACGTGCCATAGAAGAAGCTACAGGAATCCCGAAAAGTTCTACACATCGAATATTAAAACGTCACAAGCTTCGCCCATATCACTACAGGCGTGTGCAGACGTTATTACCGCGGGACTATCCGCTACGGGTCACATTTTGCCGTGTAATGCTGCAAAGGCACAGTGAAGATCCCCACTTCCTAGACTAAATTCTATGGTCGGATGAAACAACGTGCAAGAAAGATGGGTATTTAAATCTTCACAACCTACATAGTTGGAGTAATGAAAATCCACACTTGATGAGACAAGACAAATCCCAATATCAATTCAAGGTTAACCTATGGACCGGCATATTAAATGGAAAAGTAATTGGTCCCTTTGAGTTACAAGGAAACTTAGATGGCAATAGTTATTTAAACTTTTTGCAAAATGACTTGCAAGAATTGTTAAACGACGTGCCCTTAAGTGATCTTCAAAACATGTGGTTCCAAAATTATGGTTGCCCAGCACATTATGCCCGTCCTGTGCGAGAATATTTAAATCAAGAGTATCCAGGGCGTTGGATCGGGCGACTTGGTCCTATCTTATGGCCACCCCGTTCACCCGATTTGAACCCCCTGGACTTCTTCTATTGGGGTTGTCTTAAAAACAGGGTCTACTCAAAACCCATTGTGACATTGGACGAGCTTCGTCGAAATATCACTCAGGCTGCTGATTACATTAATAGCAGAAGATATGCAAGACAAATAAAACGATCATTTTTAAGGCGATGTCGTGCATGTATTAATGCTGGTGGCAAACAGTTCGAACATTTGCTATAATGTTAATAACTTAATAAATTACACGTGAAACTGTTTGTACCATTTGTTTTGAAATATTAAACATTTTTCAAGAACTAATACTTTTATTACACCCGACCGTCATTTGGCCCCTGTTAAGAAATAATAGGCCCATATTTTTTATAACTTGTTTTCCTAGAGTATTATACCATTTTGATATGTTGGTTAGTTGCGTCAATTTTTAAAAAAACTTGCCTTACTAGTGTTCATACTTTTTTTTTACACCACGATAAGTTAAATTTGGTTAAAAGTAAAAGTCTTCAAAAAATTTAGGGAATAAAATAAGTTTCATTAATTTTCGCGATAAAACAAGAGTTATTCTGGAGTTTTTAAGAATTGTGGTAGATAGCAGTACTATTCAGGTTGCCTATAAAAAAAAAAAAAAAAAAATATTTAAAAAATTGTGGTCATGGTAGTGAAAAATATCATAAACGGTCTCAATTTCTGAAGAATTTCATTTTTTTTATATAACTTAAAATATGCTTGGGATATATTTTTTTTCTTTTTTTCCCCGATTAGTCCGGGGCAGGTCTATCCTCCGGTGTTGGCTTATCGTTGAATTTTGGGACACTATGTATATACATACATAGATATTCATATACATACATACATACATGAATAAAATATTTAATAATATATATATATATAAATATATATCATCAGATATTGTATTCCTCCAAACAATGTTGGCGAACCAGTCGTTTAAAAGAATGTTTATTCTGTGTTTTTTTCACATCATCGGGCAGGGCGTTCCAGAGAAGTATAGCCTGAATTGTGAAAGATGAATTAAAGAATCCAGTACTATGCTGAGGAATACGAAATTAGAAATTGAGAAATTTGTATTCCCTAGTTCATGGTGTCATCCATATGCAAGCCAAGATTTACTATGGAATGAGAAAAGGGAATTAACTGTCCATTATATAATACAGGTTCCAGGCTTTCATAGTCAATGTTAGTCAACGTCCTTGGGCTATTCACAATCATTACACACTTTGACGGATTATTGAAACACCATATTTATATGACCAAATTCTGATGGCATCCATGTTCTCATTCAGTTCTCTAATCCCACTGTCAATGTCGTTGGTGCTGGATTGAACATACAGCTGAAGATCATCGGCATACAGATGGTACGAACAATTGATAACATGAGATATTGAGTTTATAAATAAAGAAAACATTATAGGAGACAATATACCGCCTTGCGGCACGCCAGATTCAATGTCTGCCCAAGCGGAATACTGATGTCCTAACCGGACCGACTGCTGGCGGCCGCGAAAATAGGACGAAAACCACTCTAAAGCTGAGGATGAGAATCTCAGATAGGATAGGATAGACAGCAGGATATCGTAGTCAACAGTGTTGAAAGCGTTTGAAAAACACAATGTTAAGTGTAAAATAAAAAAATAAGCCTTGGAGAGTCCAAGGCTTATTTTACCTTGAATGATCCTGACACCTTATTCTATATATACAATTTCAAATGAATATGATAAAGTGTTCACTAGAAAGGAAGTAAAAATTCGAAACAAAATTATGCTTTAGTGAGTGAACACCTAAAAGAATTAGAAAGAGTAGAGACAATGATCTCTATGCTAAAAGATCACTTACAGCTAATATAAATATTCATCAGTATGTTAAAAAGTACTCAAAAATCTTTAAAAGTGTCTCTATGAAAGCTGATTTCTGAAGCAATAAAGTAAAACTTTCTTGTAATAAAATAAAAGCCACGTGGAATATTATGAATTTAGCAACTGGCAGGCTTAATAAAAACTTTGAATATTACAAACAAAAGAAAGAGTGAGAATTAGAAACCAATACTGTTAGGTAATGGAGGGTCCATTAGCGAAAAGTTGGTCTGTCGGAAGCGAACAAGAGTGGATTTTATCTCCGAATAGATAGAACGGTCGTGAAACTCACCCACGTACTGAGATTTGCATTTAAAATATTTAGGGGAAACCGGATCAGAAAATTTTTAAAAATATTCTAGAACCTACGACATCAGAGATAGCCTCTCTATTATCATTAAGCTGAAAGCGAAATGTAGTAATATTTACAAAATCAAAAGATCAAGCGTAAACAACCATTGAAGACGCGATTCAATTTGCTGAAAAGTTCTTGAGTGACGTCTGTGGAACATTCATTTGTGCAAAACACCAATGTATTTATGAACACTACGTCATTTTTAACGCTAACAGAACATTAAAGTTGTAGTCTAATACTTATTAATAATGATTGTTTTGTATTGGTGTAATGATACAGAAAAATAATTATTTCAGACTGGCTGAATATTTTATTTGGTTTACGAACAGAAAATGGATTTGATAAAGTTGAATATGAAACATTTTCAACTACTTAAGTTGAGGCCCTGTCAATAAAGTAGTAACTAACTCAAACCAATTCTTACTGGAATCTTAATCAGGTTTATTTTAATGATTCAACAAACAATTGACCTAAGTGTCATCCGATTATCATGCTCTTGGTATGTTTAAAATTATGTTCGTGAAGTTTCGTCTTAAATATATGCATAAATTGCCTGTTGAGACATAATATTTATTTTTCGTGTTGTAAAGCGTGTTTATTTTTTACACTGTAGAGCGTAAAAAGTATGTTATCCCATCCCATTTATTGAAATTTCCGTCTTCGCGTTTGCAAATGTTTTACATACATACATTGTACATATAGGCACGCCTTTTTCCCAAATAAGGGGTAGGCAGAGGCTACACATATAACCCGACTTTTCACCCCCTCGTCTAACGGGATGTGACGGGTGACGAACCACGTCACCGCCATTTTGGTACGAGTCAAAATAAATCCTTCTCCGTTGCGTTCCCACGAGCAGTATAGTGACAGCATTGCATATTATGGTGTTAATCTGCACGAATAAAGGCTGTCCGTACAATATCTTAGTCGCTTCTTACGACACCTCGGCACGAAAGAGGTAAGTGCTGTTGTACTCTGCCGAACACCTATCGGCACATGTAAGTTCTTTACGTTACTTTAAATATAATATAAGTTTACGCATAGGACATAATTTGGCGTAAAATCAAAGAACAATATTTATGATAACTTATTTTTTCGAGTTATAACACAACAGACTAAATTTAAAAAATATATTTGGTTGGGTTGTGGTCAACCTATTTAGTATAACAAACGAACGTATTAACTTCTGAAACAATAAATAAATGTAGTAATCTATAGTCAATGACACAAATAAAGGGCAAAGAGTTAGTCATCAATTATAATGAAGTACTTTATTATCAACACACAATGTTGCCTTTATCATATAAAAATCGCGTCCGGCCAGATGGCAACGAAGTCTACGATACACGGGCACCTACAAGTGTCATTGACATACTGCTCATACTAGTATTTCACCAAGGTTCAAAAGTTAAAAAATTAAAAAAATAAGAAATATTTCTTTATTTTTTTACTAATTAATAGCACTTTTTTTTTAATTTACGTTAAAAAAATTGTTGCATCATAAAACCAACACAAAATAAATTTGCGTGAAAATTTATTTCTCCGAAAACATACAATTTGATTACTACGTTACCGCTTGATACCTTGTGAATTTTTAGAAACAACGATTTGACGATGCTGATAGAAAAAATTTAACAATCGTTTTTACAATAAGAACGGTTTTTTAAAAATATAATTGGCAGTTTAATTGATATTGATATTGTTATGTTTCAGACTGTGGAAGAGCTGTATGCACTGGCTGATAAAATCATAGGTACAAAACGTCTGTGAACACGTATATTTGTAGGTATGAAAACCAAGTTTATTTTATATGTTTTTGTACGATGTATTACCTTTGTCTTTATAAAAAAAAATGTTAAATCATTTAACAATAAGTGTAAAAATATATATTGGGTAAATAAAAAAATGTTCAACTATTAAAAAAATTTACATTTTTATTTTACTTTCGACATATGCATAAAAACATTATTTAAAAGTAATACAAAGCCCTGTTTATAAATATTGATACAGTTTTTAAAACATCCAAGATTTGTTCAGTGGTGAAGTTTTAAAAACAGATTACAGGTTTCGAAAAAGTAAGTCTGCAATTTCTTTAAAATGCAGATAGTATAATACTATATTTATTTATTTACATACATATTATTATATATCACTACAAAATCAGTTACACAATATCTGACCAGTTTCATAAAAATCTTTAGAGCGCTTTTCTATTTTTAAGTTGACTAGATTATTTGTAATTTTTTCATATAATTCGTGCGCTATGTACAATTTATAACCTATTAACATTTATGACCAAAAATATTTAATTTGAACTAATTCACATCTATTGGATTTTTTATAATACGAAATTTAATGGAATGTATTAATTTAAGTCAAGTTCAATAAACCAAGATTGTGCTTCATGCCTCTGTTATCGGACCAATTCTAGAATATTCACAGAATTGTAACATTTTTTTTATATTTATTTCAAATTATAAACCCATACGTATTTAATTGATAAGTTATTCAATGTCGATGTTACATCGATTTGAGATTATTTACAATTTTTGATTACGCACTTGAATTTGCTAGTCAAATCGTATCAAAAAGTTTCTAAAACGTATGTTTGTCGACATGGATATGAGCCAATAAATAACGTCTACATATTTGTCATATGGAATTTTTGGAATTAGCCTCTATTCACTCTTGTAGGCAGTGCGACAAGATGTAGCCTTCTCTACATTACAAGTGGCTCTTCGGTCTACGTCGTAGCTGTGCGTAAATAAGTCCAGAAGGTTTGTCTATGGGCTGATAAATATGGTGTCGTGGGTCACCTTTCGTCACATTGGCGGGGAATTTTGACATGTCTATGTTAAGATAATGTTTGTTCGGCATCGTCATTTTTATCCACGAAATCTGTAAACAAAAGAATATTTTAGTCGTGCATATTTATATTGCATGTTTCTTGAAAACCATATCACTTTACAAATAATAAAGGTAGTTTTACTGGTGGTAGGATTCCTATGCAGGAATCCGTCTAGGTAGGTACCACCCCATGGCCAGTTATTCTGCCGTGAAGCAGTAGTGTGCAAGCATTACTGTGTTTCGGTTTGAAGGGCACTGTGAGCTAGCGTCACACAGAAATATTCTGGATGACACAGAACATACTCGTTTCGTCACTTTATAAAAAAAAATTAAGTTATAATTCTGAATTATCTGTATTCAAATTATTTATGTTTCATTACTATTAAATTTGTAATGTTACAAGAACATTGTTTATACCCCAAGAGATAAACCAAAGTTATACAGTTCATCTATATCTCTATTCATACATCTTGAGACTTTTTTCATAAATTAAATTTAGAAAATAATATAAAAGCTCCCTTTGACCTTAATTTGTAATGAATAATAAAATTAACAAATATTATTTTTAAAACAACATTGAAAATATGTAGGACAATAATTGTAATTGATACGTCTAATGATGCTTGATTACGACTACGATCTACGTATAAATGCAATCACGTGATGGCGCTTATTGTTTTCCTCATATATAAGAGTATCTGACCTCTCAGTGATCTCATTGTATCTTAAAGAAGCAAATATATTATTTAAGTATAGAATTTCTATGGTTCTCAATACAAATATATATTTATTAAAAAGCAGACTGAACCAAAATCTTTATAAGGTCAAGAACAAAAGATCCATTTAAGAATACAAAATCTTTAGATTGTTATCACTTAGCGGCCACGTTACTGTAAGCACTCAGACCTATAGACCTCCAGTCAAGCTCATAGATCCCAAGGTTTTCAAACAAAACTTAAGATTTCCTAATACTTGTTATACGATAAAAGTCCAATCTGTTTCAAAATAGTCTTCGTAATTTCTAATCTGTACCAGTCATCGATAAAAAAAAGTCGTGTTCAGACTGGGCTTTATTTTAAACGCTTAGTGTGCTGCTTACGAGTATCTCACCTACATTCAACGTACAACTTTACGAATTACGGATGAGAATGGAGAAATCATGACAATTTATGCAATACTGTAGAAAATAATATTATTATTGTTAATAGTAAAAAGAACGTAGCAAGACTAACACCGAGGCAGTATATTGATATGTATATTCCAGCAGCAGAAAGTTATTTCAGCTTTTCTTTCTCCCGTTTCTGTGAGGGTTTTTGGAGCCGGAAAAAGTCCGTCACCCTGCTCCGATGCGTGTTGACGGACTTACATGTGCTCGAAATATTTAAATAAAGAGTAAGACCTAAGATTTACCACTATTCTGAATTTAAGAATGTACAACCAACTATCACTGATATGAACAATGGTGGATCTCTTTAAAAGCTTATCGCGGCACGCGACTGTTCTATATAACTATGTACTCTATCAATATTTCACACGAAACAATAACATTTTATTCAGATAGCCGGGGCACATGAACAATAGATTAGTAAACAAACAGAACTAATTGGGGACAATTGAAACCTAAGAATATCGTATTACTCATAAGTAGCTTTTCTAAAACTGATAAACATTTCTTAAATTATAAACTGTTCGAAATTAAGAATTCGCCGTGTGATGGTGACATACGAGACTCTACCAAACCTATATGGGTCGTAAAAGTGGACTAACTTAGAAACCAGAAAAGTCTCGTGGCCTCCGATAGATAATGGAATAATCTAAAATATGAAGGCCGAGAACGGGCTGGCGTTTCTCTTAGATTCCCTTACGAAGAATTCGGGGTCCAATGGTTTCTAAAAATACAAAATAATAAAGTAAACGCACCTCAGAAACTTTCTCTAGCACCATTTTCTCGGCTTGGTATAATGTGTGCTGAACTGAGGGCGAATAAACACCGGTGTCGGGTGGTCCGGCAAATTTATCTAAAATAGCGTCTTTTACTGTCAGCCAGGCATTGTCGAAATCTGCAGATCGCATACTGTCATATGTCCATTCTGCTTCCACCTCAGTACTGAAACAAAACCAAATTTACAATAAAGCCTTAACTTGGCCTATACCTACTTGAAAAATTGTTTCTGATTTTCATCGTGTAGAGTAAATCCTTAAATATATAATATACCTATTTTTGTAATCATATATCATTGAATCACCTGAATATCCGTTCAGCAGCGTCAGCAAGCGTTGTGTACTCGTCTTGAACAAAGTCTACGAATGCTGACTGTGTTGTTTTTAGCACTCTTAGTCCACTTAATCCAGATTTCACTGTGACTGCATCTGTTTAAGAAATGACATTGTTTGAATATCGCAATATCCAGACACCGCAATAACAATACTCATCACTATGGTTATCGCCACCACAGTAACACTGATAGTGTGATAACACGTTATATCGAAACCCTGCTTCTGTGAATAAGAGCTCTTTAATATAGTTATGTGACGAGTCTAGCAAGTATTTCACCACAACAATTGCGATGTCACCCAGAATTTGGCGTAAGAAGTTAGTCTCGTCACCATGATATAAGTTCGTAAGTCCCAAATGACTATAATTAGCTATCTACTCGTAGTATCTATCAGTAATCAGTGGTGCAAATATTAAATCATCAAACTTAAACATACTTCCTACACAGGAATCATACCACGAGCAAAAAATTAAAATTGACTTTCTTAACTGAACTCACCATGCCTAACTTGAGATACTTCGCACCATCTTGTCGCAGTCGGTGAAAAAATGAAGGCGTGGTTATGCGGAGCACCCGCCTGCAATCTCTCCCACGGATACTCTACGACGCGACACTTCGCCTCGCCGACTTGCTTGTATGTGTACAGGAAGTGATTCACCACTACTGCACCAAATTCTTCGGGAGTCTTTACACCGTGCTTCTTCGCCAGTAAATAAACGGTGTTCTTTTGTGAGTCGGTCGCAACCACATCTTTGTTGTCTCCAACGATGTACGGTGATTCGCTTGTAAGTTTCAACTCAGTGGACACATCGTATTCTCGGATGGCGTGATACTCTCCATCACGATACACGTGAAGGAGTTTTACGAAACTTTTGCCGTAACCGTGGTCACTGAGTTCAAAACGACCGCCAGTGTCTGTCGCAGCGGTGGGTACTGCCCGAGCACTGCTGATATTTGCTAATGATGCAACTCCTTCACCTTCGCTCGAATTCGAGGGTTTTGCGTAAATTCTATAAAAAATATGTTATTTACATACTAATTCTATATTGTAATCATATTATTTACTTTAATTATTTTACCACTATAATTAATCACGAATAAATCTCAATTTTCTTTACCTGTTCGTGCTAGTCCACGGCATTTTAACGTTTTACTTTATTTTGAGCGTGTGCAAGAAACAGCGTCGGCTCATGTAGCCCAGACCAAACAGACTGTGATAAAAACCCGCCAGTCCCTCATATATAAGAGTAACCTGTGACCCGTGTTATCACTGGTGAGCACGCGCCTAATGGGAACTGAATAATTTCATGTCTATATTTGATATGTAATGTGACGTACGGCATGTTGTACTTCCTTTATCAGTAAAGAAAAGCAAGCCTTGAATGATTATAGCCAAGAATGGAACTGCATATTTCGCACAGACAATTTATAGTCAAAAGTGAACGATGACTAACCTTTTGCTTTCATTTTTTCATTTCATTTTTTTTTAAAAAACGATGCCCCACAGTAGGATTTCTCCTGTGTCGTGGGTACGTTTTACAGACATATATCCCACATGCACAAACCATCCAGACCCGGAACAACTATCTGTAGGCGATACAAATATTTGTCCCTTGCGGGAATAGAACCCGCGACCCGCGACGTAGAAGCCAAGAGCTTAGCCACTGCGCCAACCGATAAGTTTGTAATTAGCAACGACTCTACAACATGCATTAAAAGTTACCAATATTTTTGTTGTTGCACTTTACAACAATCTCTATTTGTTACAGTAGTTGTTATTGGTAAGTTTAAACGTGGCAAAATAAAAATGACGTGCTCAGCCACTGAATATTGGTATATAAGTACCCCTTAAAATTAGTTAAGTTTGTGTAACAGATCGAGCATAAAAATGCGTATTAGAGGTGCAATTTTCTTAAATTATGTCAATTACATAAAGATAACTTATGAAGAAAATTATTTATTTATTTAAGAATCTTGAGACAACAGCTTCAAAAAAACTTCATATTATAATGTGCAGATGCTTATTTAATTTACGATAGCAATTAAGTTCGAATGACGTATAAAACATGCCAATCGTGAAAATATTGCGTATGTTCATGGAATGTGCGCATAATATGTGTAATGTACATAAACGCATTTATTTTATATTAACAATTTTGTATGTAAACTCCCCTACAAAATAGCGATTAATTTCTTATTACACTAAATATTGGGTTTATTCAAGGGAAACTTCTTAACGCACGTCTGAAATAAGGACCTTACACTGAGAAACTGAAACGTCACAAACGAAACTACGAACGAAAGTTGCAAACGCTGCTCATTGGCTGTATTTTTGCCCATGTGAGTGAGCGAGACAGAGTAATAGGTATGATGATAACATTGCGGTGTGGTTAGAGATGTAAGAAGTATTGGCAAAAATAGAGAAATGGAATGCTTAGATGGTTTGGACACGTCGAGAGGATGGATGAAAGAAAAACGACGAAGCAGATTTACGCGGCGAGTGTGAACGGGGAAGCCGGTAAGGGTCGACATAGGCGAACGTATCTAAAAGGCCACCTCTAAACTACCCGCAACTGCAAAGCAAGCGAGCAACAAGCCTGTTTTTATTGTACTTTGAGACCATTGAAATTGTTCTGCCAGACAACGTGAATTTAACTTGGATGATTGTCCAATCATCATCTTAATTTCTTTGCTTCTTTTTAATTCTTACGCATTCATTGTTGAGTGACTTCATGGATGAGTTTCATCAAATAGATCGTAACTTCCGTTCTTAAATCTTCTGGACAAATGCTTGGCGGTATTATTAGAGAGCACGCCTTTGCCCATCGTTGCGCATATATTGTAAAAGCTTTTTGATAGCTTTTTGACCAAAGCACCATTCGTGAAGTACGAACAGTCGAATTCCTCTTTGAGAAATGTACGTTTGAATATAGCTTTACTAATCAAAGTCAAGTTGTTCAATGATCTGACTACCCAATATTGTTGTGTTAATACTACTGCTCTGAAATTCTAGTGTCTTCCATTATATACTAGAAACCACAGCGAAGAAGTATTGCTCTTACACTACAAGAGCGATTATTTTGCGCTAATGCTTCGGTATAGGTATAATCGATTAATATAAACAACACTACAAGTTTCATTTGCAAAGAGTTGTAGCAGTCGATGTAGCTATGTTTGCTAAGCACGATATTTTGATATTTAAACCAACTCTCTGTTGGTTACACTAATTATAAACAAATATTTTCATATGTTATAGACTTTTGCAGCCTGTCCTGATATTTCTAGAAATACTTTTCATAATGTTCATTATGTTGATGACAACTTCCAAATACTGTCGGAAGCTATCAACTGCGCAGCAGATATTATAGTGTAGGCACAAACACAGGAGCACCCACTTATTCCAATCCACCCACGCCCGATGTAACGCTCATGCGATAAAATTGGAGTTAGGGCAAGATGTAATGTCGGCGACATAAGGATATTCACAACACAACCAGACCCGAAAACCAACAATATGAGTTTTTGCACAAATGTTGTCTTCGGCTGAGATTCGAACACAGGACCTGTGGCGAATATGACAGTTACTCGTCTGGTCGTGTCATTATATTTGCCACTGAACACACACATGGTTCTAACAGGAGCCACGTTGTAATTTCTAATGGAATTTTGTTTTACTTACAAACATAATTCAAAGCATCGATTATATTTTTTAACAATGAACATTAATATAGTTTGCATTTATTAACAACAAACGCACGGACATACACACAATCGCAATGTTCAGTGTGCCTGTCTCTACACATTTCGTACTTTGAAACTCGTAGCGTTATACGATTAGTTTTTGATAAACATAATTAATTATGTGGAACAAGTGACGCGTGTCTGACGACCGTATAAGTTAGTAACGATGTTCCGCGACTTTGTTTTTTTTATTTGATAAACTGACGAAACGAGCAAAACGTTCACCTGATGGTAAGTGCGACGTCTGCCCATAACAATTGCTGTGTCACCCAGAACATTGCTGTGTGACGCCTGCCTCTTTATTCTCACATTCGCATGTTACATCTACTCGGATCAGATTTTTCAATAGTTGTCTTCGAGGAAGAATTAGGCCAGTAAGACATTATCATTAAGAAAGCACAAACATACTACTTGTGTAACCTTACTACGATAGCTGAGCGGAGCTACAAGTGTTACTGTAATTAATCAATGAGATTGTTACTATAAACAAGTCTTGAACTTCATTGAAATTTGCAACACCATTGCCACTAATTAACATACATACATAAGATCACGACTGTATCCCATAAGGGGTAGTCAGAGACTGGGCACTCACTGCAGAAATAGATGACTGCCACAATCCACGTTTCACCAAAACAATATAATGCACTTGGTGTGATAGGTAGTGAGCCCATCGCCACCATGCGCTGCTGGGTGCACAGTGCAGTTTAATTCCTTACTCGCCTTTTACGAGATCCGTTGGAGTGTGGTGGCGACTCGTTAAAAGAATACTACCAATTCTTTTAACGAGCCGCCACCACACGGCCTACTACGGCCACACGGCCACTAATTAATACTACAGATATTACTTTTAATGACTGCAATACAATACAAACAAAGTATTTTATTTACAATTATCTAAATCAACAGCTATGTGTTAAAAAATAGTAAATTCCCGTCAATTTAAATTATTTAAGAAAATCATAACAGTGACGAGGTCCACCTCCTGACCCTAGGCGTTAAAATCGAAGACAAACAAGGTCACAGTTTATCACTACGAAAATAAATCATCTTCTAAAACAATTTCGCGAAATTTCTTCGTCGTTGTATCGTTCTATGTATTTTATAATGATAAAACCTTATTTGTATAGTGATAAGGACGACATAAATCTCACCGGATACTAAAAGAGGATCTTTTAGTCTTTTTTCAGCATGGTTCAATAAAGAATAGTACATGCAAAATTCACTTTCATCATCATTTCAGCCCATCATTTTTCCACTGTTGAACAAAGGCTTCCCCATAGATTGCCACAAAAATTTGGAGCCCTCATTTTGGGGAGATTTTGCCATAGTTGCCATGCTTGGCGGGTGGGTTGGCAACAGCAGTTTACTTATTAAGATGTTCCAGAAAGACGCTGCTGCCCATCTCTGGGTTTTATTCTCTCTCTCGACTTTTATGACACCCACGGGATGAGATGGGGTGTTAGATTCTCTTAAGCCGCTACCACACGACAACACAGAATACATAAAAGGCTTTTGACAAATTCTGCTTTTTTTATTTTCTTTTAGGGACAGACTACAGTTATTATTAACACAATTAAATTACTACATATACGTTAAAAGTTAAAAATAGTTGTAAATGTATAAAGGATGCTCATAAATATTCGCTGTAAATAAAATTTAAACCTTACAAATTACGTACTATCCGCACTGGGAATGAATTTTATAATATATTTTAAAATTCAAAACATGTCTCCTTTGTTTGATTACAAAGAAAATCGGTATTAATATCTTCTTTGACATTGAATGTGCAGAAATAAATTACTTCTGCATTTTAAATGTTTGAATTTTACTATATATATGCACACAAACATATTGCGCAGTTGAGTGGTACACATATTTTATAGAGCATCATATTGCGTTTCATTTTAATATATATAGGCCAAGCACAAGATGTAAAAAGTAGGCATATACAATACCAAGAAAATTTAACCGCACAAATTTTATGATCAGTAACTGTGCCACAGTAATCGATTGCTCTCGCCAAGTAGTTACTTTCTTACACTAAAATATAATTTACGACCGAAAGATTAAGTCACGTATGCAGACCGCATTCCGCGTTACGACCGCCAGTTTATTCCTTCCGTTAACAGCTAAACCAATAATACGAATGATAAACGATTTCGTAGCATCACTTCTCGATTATTTTTTTTATTGGATGAAGTCTGCAACGTCTGCCCATAACAAATTTAATGCAATGTCACCCACATCATTTCTGTGTGACACCACACTGTGCTCGCCACTCAAAGACATCAGTTCTTAAGTCTCTAATGCCCAGTGGTTACACTAGCTCTCAGTGCCTTTTAAGACCGAAACACAGCAATGTTTGCTCGCTACTGCTTCACTAACGAATAACTGGCCTGGAATGGTACCTATCTAAACGGACTTCTGTATAGGAATCCTACCACCAATGAAGTTTAATCATGCATATTTATAAAAGCGTCTCCCTATTAGTTTAAATACTTTGTGTATCAAACACTATTTCTTATTGTGTATTCGCTAATTAAGTTAAATTTGAAATTAAATAGAAAATCTGTCATTGAGTCCGATCTGATTTAATTTTACAGTTACAGAAACTATCTTCATGAAATTCACATATGTTGAGGATTACAGGTCAATTTAGCTTTGGGAAAACGAACTTAAGTAGGTTATATCTAAAAAAATGAAAAATAATATCTTAATAATATACGAGTAGGACATAAAATCTCAAATTTATGCGTAAGCGCAACTTGTAATAAATAAATCTTCATAGAAGGAAAGAGAGAGAAAAAAGATCTCTAGATCCTTGTCTATGATACACTCAGAAAAATGTAAAATTTGACAAAATTTAACAAAGGTTTACTTAATAACTAAATACACTGATCTATGATATAAACTGCACTGAATTATAATATATTTTACACGATACAAGAAGCTTAACGTCTTATAAGAAAGATAAGACAAAACAAATTATAATGACTTATTATTTTTCGTAATATAGTTAAAACAATTCTTAAAATAAATAAATAATATGAAAAACACCTTGAAACGATACAGACTATTGCAGACGTTTATGGCGTACCAGTCCTTTTACAATATATTGTACAAAAAGAAACTGTGTCAACTTAAAATAAATTGTATTACAAAAAATTCATCAAATATTTGAATTGAGACATTAATAAACCTAGACTTGACTTGATTAACAACTACTTATAAAATCGATTGTTCAAGAGTTCATCATCATACTCACACCCGCGCAATTCACACAAGTGTAGATATGGCAAATGAGAAAACAAGAGGACCGAGCGAGCTTTAGTGATTGTGAAATAACGTAACAACATCGGGCGGCGCGGAGGCGGGCGGCCTTACAAAGAGATTTCAATTAATGTGTATCGATATCGATTTACTACTATAATGCAGGTAACATATAAAATAAAATTAAAGATATTAATATACGCCGTGGTAGCTCAGGGACTAGGCGCTCGCTTTAAATTTCATAGTACGCGAGTGACCTGGGTTCGATTCCCGGTGCCGGCACCACTAAAATTGTTAATTGCAATTTCAAGTGCTGATTTACCACATGCTCGGCGGTGAAGGGAAACATCGTGAGGAAGACATGCAGGTATGTCTGAGAAACAAAAAAAATGTTTCGAAGACATGTGTAGTGCCAACCCGCATTGGAGCAGCGTAGCGGATTCTTCCTAGCTCCAAAACCCTCTCAGAAATGAGAAGAGGCCTGTACTCAGCAGTGGAACTTTTATAGGCTGAAACTTTACATTTAACTTTTTTACTATAAATGATGAAAAAAACTGGCAACTTTACATCCACAGTAATTTACAGAGACAATCCATACTAATATTAAAAGTGTATAAGTAACTCTCTCTGTCCCTCTGTCTGTTTATTACATTTTTTAGGGTTTAACCGCTGAACCGATCTTAACGAAATTTGGCACAGAGATAGCTTGCATCCTAAAGACGGGATACTGTTATCCCAGAAAATCAAATAGTTCCCACGGAATATTTAACAAACCCACATCAACGCGGTCGAAGTCACGAGCATCAACAAGTGTATTTATATTATATTACACTAACTCCATTTTTAAGCAAAAATAGACTAAAGAAAATTACAGCAAGCACCCAAGGCTTCCGACATATATAGCGGAATAACCTTCTCAGATCAGACGTTAAAATATACAGACCTTCAATCGTCGAGTCTAAAACAACTCCTACCAATTTCAATTATCTAGGTCTATATCCAGCGTTAATTGCAACGTCTGCCATAATGCTGCGTCACCCAGAACATTTATGTGTCATACCACACTGCGCTCGTCTCCCTGAGACATCACTTCTTAAGGCCCATGTGCCCAGTAATTAAACCAGCTGTCAATACTATTCAGACAGAAACACAGTAATGACTGCTACATACTACTGCTTAACGCCAGAATGCCACTGCTGTGGTACCTACTTAGATGAATTCCTGCACTATCCATCGCTGACGGTAGGATCTCTAATCCTACCGTCAGCGATGGATAGTCCATCACTGATGATGATGATGATGGCATTAACTACCGATTAGATTTAGGTCACATAATGTGTATTCTGACTGATTCAGACACTATCGATACAGACTATATTACGATAGTTATACTTCTTCTATGTAAAGCTTTGCGAAATTACCATAGATGCCCGGGTAGCCGCTATAAGTAATCTAAAAATGTCTACACAAAGAAACATTTGGATTCGGCTAATTTAATTAATTAATTTATTTATCGATATGTTTTATATAAGGGCTACATCCAACACTCACACTGACGCGACATCAAATTCGGCGGAGCAATCTGCGCAAGCGTGGAGGGCGGGCGGCACCGTGACGCGACTTGCGCTCAGCTGACGGCGTGCCGCGTGACGCGACGCTACGCAGCCACGGCGCACGTCCTAAACTGCTCTCGCTCCGCCCGGGATGCCACGCGATCGGCATCAATCCTAAGACACTCCTAATCAAAGTGTTGTGTTCGTACTCTACCCATGATGGTCCGAAGGAACGGCCGCTACACTGTCAGCTTGCGTGGTTTTCGCGAGTTTGCCTTCGGGAATAAACCACCTGACGACGGTAAGTGAATTGACATTATTTAACCGCAATAATACTAACCTCAAATCGTCTAAACACCGGTAAACATGACAATGTTCACATACATACTCTTATAACATATTCAAGATTTCATTAAATTTCGTCTTGCAGCATGCCGCACTCGCGTAATGATTATAACATCAGGATGTTGCGTGTCATAACTTCGATATTTTACATGAATCACTTCAGTTACATTTAATTTATTAAATACTACAGAAATGTATGGTTTCGTTTTCTAAAGGCATTATATTGTAATTCATAATATTATTATTAGTTGTAGTATGGTTTTACTTGCTGGCTTTCTGTAAAATATACAAAACCGAATAAACCTGTAGTCGTTTTTATTTTAGTTTTATAATAATTTCAGTAAGTGCGAATATAATACCTTCGTGCATTCGGATTTTAGCTTATAGGTCATAATCATTTCTTTAACACATAAATTGTGTATTTTATTTTGCGACAAAAATGCAACATTCTGTAAAATAGTCAGTAAACTAGTACTACTAATAGTCACTGACAACTAATGCTTATATTAGTAGTAAGTCTGAAATCTGAATTGTATTCATTGTTGTTATGCAATCTATTGAAAGTAACAGTATGTCGAACAATGTAGCGTTTTTATACAAACCAACAAAAATCTACGTTTTTGTCATTTAACAGGTTTTTAACAACATTTTTCCTTTATAAAATCATTAATGCTCGTATTAGTATTTAGCAATATTATGACAGTATCTTCTAAAGTGCGACACCGCACCGCGCTTGTCACCCTGAGACGTCAGTTCTTAGGTCTCATGTATTTACACTAGGTACTTGATTATGTATAAATTGGAGTATTTAGTAAGATTAAATGTGAATATCAGTAAATGATATAGTATGCAGTTTCGAGAAGTAGTACTTTAAAAAAATTGAAAATAAAATAAATAAACTTCACATACCATAATAAAAATATATTTAAGTGTGCAGCTTCCCTTGGTTGATTGATTGATTCCTCCGTAGATTATTAATACGTGCCTTAAGAATGCATACATGTCAAGTATATTGTAAAGCGTCAATAGCCTTTCCCGTCAAAAGGTTTGGGGTACGAATTGCGAAACGTAACGTCGCACGATCAGCTCGCCCATTGATTATTGTCATGGAGATCATAATTTTTTTACGTGTAGAAATCCTGCAGGAATACCCCTCTGTCGAAAGGGGGAGCAAAGGGGTTATGCCGGACTCCTACCGGCTAAAACCCTACGGTGTTCCTCCAGTCGTCAGTCCTGACTGCGATGGCCCTTTGTGGGACCCTCCGCTTTTTGATGGTGCAGCTGGAGCCCTCCAACCATTCTTCATTTAGGGGCGCGCCGGAACACCACACGCGCCTCCTCGAGACCTTTACATAAGTCATGGACCTTCCCCGTGTCGGCCGCCTAGGCCTCGGTTATGGGCGTGGATGAGGGCTTGATAAGCCTTTTTCCGGTGCCCGGCTCTCCGGCTGCGGATTGGGACAGCGGCGTTCCGCTCTCTCTTCCTCAATGCAGCTTCCAGCGCTCCACGACCTGTCACTACTGACCATGGACTTAATTAAGGAGGAGAGCGAGAGGTCATCCCCCACAACAGTGACGAGGTCTTGGCGCAGATCCGTCCAAGCTGGACACTCCTTGTAGCGTATGCCGCGAAGTGTTTTCGCCACTGTCATCTGTCACAGCCACAATGGTGACACTCGGTTGCCGGTTTTCTTCCAGCAATGCGACACAGGTACCTTCCGAAGCATCCATGCCCCGAGAGCACCTATACCAGCCTGAAAGTCAGTGACCCGTGCCGCCTGTCCATCCAGTCGTCCATGGCTGGAGGTACAACATCGACAGTCTTCTTCAGTCTGCCCCAGGATGGGCTAGTCGCTCCTTCCACTTAAGTAGCATAGACTGTCGAGAGTAGAACTTTTGCATTTCCCACTCTCTTGATATGGAATGTTGCCTTTTGAGCCGAATTCTGAGCGCAACTGATACATTGACGCTAAGAACTCTACCTCAAAATCCCAAGGAGGGTAACCCGCCAGTGCGCACGCTGCCTCGTGAGAGATGGCGCGATTACCTCGTATAACCCCGACGGCCATCGCTCACTGAGGTCTTCTCAGAAAAGCGATGGTTTTTCCCGTCAGGACCTCCGCCCACACGAGTGCCCCGAACAGGGCCATGGACCACACCACCCTCAAATATAGGCGGCGAGTACATTGTCATGATCTTCTAGCACAGCCTTAGTTAGTTTGCGGAATCAAGGGTTATGGTGTGGAGAGGTCAATATGTTATAACTGCAATAATTAAGATACTCATTAATAGTATAAATACCAAGAGATGCTCTCGGTCTCTTGCCCTGAGAAAACTATGATTTACAAGTGGCACAACGTCTTTAAGCAATTCAGATACGCGCGTGAAGGCGATCTCTAGGCGATACAGCCCGCCGGTACAACCACTGCGGAAATAGTGGATTTTTTTTTAATTTTATTATTGGAAAACGCCCGTCTAAAAACAAAATGCAAAAATCTTAAAGAGTATCAGATATAACGACTTTTAATATACTCCATGATAGTTGGCATTTCAGTCAGGCAAGGCGTGCGCAAGATAGGTGCCGAGAATGCTCACTCCGCACTAAAATCCGCGGCGCATAACGATTTTAGACCTTTGTAGACAAGAACAAAGAAAAACTTTTGGGCCGGATTGTAACTGGAGATGAAACTCGGTGTGTAACATTCCGGTTAATTAATACTAATCGGCATTAAAATATGTAGAATTATACCTAATATACTCGTAGAATAAAATACTGTTTACAATATCGCTTTCTGACTCTAATCTCTAAAAATTATTCAGTGTAATAAAACCAGCAGTAACTTTGAACTATTTTCCTATAACTCTCTATTCTTATAAAGCTACAAGCTTTCTGTTTAAAATATAATTTCATGAACAAAGTTTAGCGATAACCGTATTCATTCTTCTATCTGCAAAATCAATATTCTAAAAATCCAAAATCCCAGCCTTGGCAAGGTTGGTGCTAATAACACGTCAGAGTGCCAGGGCAGCGCTAAAGAGAATTGAGTCCGTCTCGCAGAGGTCCCGGCTGTGGTTTCCAAATAGGTTGAGCATTTTCATCCGATAAGGGTATAGCCTCACGTCGTAGATGTTTTGTGTTCGGCATAATTTAGCTCCATCACGGTACGCAAACCCTCCAGTTTCTTCCCCTTTCGACCTAAAATACGCCCGCTATGCATTCTGATTCCACCATTGTACTCCACCAACTGCGGGTGTCGATTGCTGGATCCCGGAAAACCCTGCTAGGCTGTCGTGCAGCGATTCCGGCTCGGCCGGCGGTCCGCATGGTGCCGCGCCAGCTGACCCACTCAGTAGGATCCCAGGCAGCGATCTTATACGCAATCTGTGGTGATCTATCATCAATTGATGGTAGACGATCAATTGATGGATTGACCTGGCACTCTGACGTCCGGGCCGGCATCGTCATATATTACGGGTGTCTATGGGCACAATCACCGAGGCACGGTGCTAACACCTGTTAGTAAGGTGCTAACTGATTTAGTAAAGCTACAAAATCAAAAACTCAATTAAAAAAATAGATTTGAATACTAGCCAATACTTATAATTGCACAATACAGACACGGGAACAATCACACTAAATTAAGTGGCAGTTATTGCGTAAGCGCTACATCTAATAAAAGTAACTAACGGCGTTAAGCCTCTTTGTTTATATTATAATTTCCTGCGCAAATTACTAATTCTAGTTGTTAAATTTTATCTTATATTTATTTATTGGACTATACTTAACTTTGACATTAACCTCGAAATCAGCAAGATGTGAAATTAATGCCAGCAGATTTTCCGGACCGAAAGCTTTTCTTCCCTTTGCGCATGTTTATGGGGGGCGGTGATTACTTATCATGCCGAGCCGCTTGATCGCAGATATTCTGCCGTGTCTGTAGTGTCCAAATATTACTGTGTTTCGGTTTGAAGGGCACTGAGAGCAAGCGTAATCACTAGGCATATAAGACTTAAGAACTGATGTCTCAGGGTGACGGGCGCAGTGTAGTGTGACACAAAAATGTTCTGGGTGACATAGCATTTGTTATGGGTAGACGTTGCACACGTTTTGCTCGTTTCGTCGCTCTATCCAATAAAAAAAATATTTTACTCCTAGTATTTTCAGATAATCTAATACAATTCTTATTACATTAGACTAAAAGCGTCGCAGCCATATAAAAAAAATTAAATTACTATCGTAGTTCATGACCACATGTTACCCTTTTAAGACAACTTCTTAAAATGTTTTTTCTTTTATTTGCAGAGAAAGAAGTAAAACCAGAAGAAGATTTATCAAATCACGAAGTCATATTTTTAAAAAGTATAATTGAGAGTCCTGATTTTAATAGAAAATACGTGAGTATAACTATAATAACTATAATATAACTCTAAAATCACTTGATATATTAGAATAGAACCAGTTTCCACTAATTTCAGTCCATAATGTATACAGCAGTTTTGAAGTTATTTCTGATTTTACTCACACAGAAATATTTTAAGATCAAAATTTGTAAAACAAACGAATACGTAAATAAAAACACAAACAGGCACTTCTATATTGTTTTTTTATAACGTTGCTTTGATACGTTGATAACCAAACAGACATTGACATAGATTGGTCTAAAAATTATAATTATAAAAATGTTTGTACAAGTGGGTCAAAAACACATTTTATGTGTATTGACATATTTTCGGGAAAGAAAAATACCAAATCAGTCTAACGTTAATAAACAAAGTGGAATTCGAACATGTCTCTACAAAAAAGAGTTCAAAACCAATAGTATAAAACAATTACACACTGCATTGCTTGCCAAATTTTTAAGATAGCAAATTAAAAAAAAATAACATTTAATTATTGATAAAGTAAAGGCGGTGGGGATCTACCCTATCTCATCCCGTGGGTGTCGTAGAAGTAGACAGAGGAAAAATTAAAACCAGGAGATGAACAGCAGCATCTTCCTGGAACATCTAAATAAATAAACTGAGATAGCCAACCCGCCTGCCAAGCATGGCAACTATAGCAAAATCCTCCCAAAATAAGAGCTTTGGGTAGGCTTATGTTTAGAAGTGGACTAGTGATAGGCTGGAATGATGATGAAGTATAGTTTGTTGATGACATTTTTTCCTCGTAATTATTACGTTGGGAAAAAAGTTTCTTAACATCTGATAAGAAAACTCAAGACATTCTTTTTTTCAAACTTTATTTAAGTACATTTTATTACGGTATGTATATATATACATGATCCCGTTGCTCAAGATATTTTGGGACTTCTGAGCAAAAGAACGCGTCAAGTAGTTTTGGCAGTCCTCTCTTGATGTTAACCTGACACTATCTAATGTTCTTAAGAGACCGAAACAGGTGGAAATCTGAGGGTGCAAGGTCAGAGTTATGAGGCGGATGCATTAACACCTTCTAGCCAAACTCTTAATTTTTGCTGAGTGGCTAAAGATATGTGTGGGCTAGCGTTGTCGTGATGAAAGACCAAACCCTTCCTATTGATAATTCCGACCGCTTTGTCTAAACCTCTTGCTTTACTCTCATCAGTTGTTGGCCGTTGATCCGAATCGATGGTTCTGCCCGACGGTAAATGCTCATAATGAGCAACGCCCTGCCAATCCCACCATACACACAGCATCAACTTATTGCAAGTTAACCCAAGTTTTGGCAGTCTGTGAAGCGTGTCCAACCTTTGACCACGGCCTTTTTCGCACGTTCTTTTCGCACGTGATCGACTTTTCATCACCAGTTATCAATCTCTTCAAAAACGGTTTGGTTTCATTACGTCTCAATAAAGAATAGCAAATGGTACTCATTAGTAAGGTTCATTACATTTCTTTCAGTGAGCACGTGTGGCATTCCCAGTTCGTCAGCTATGTCGTAACTACTGATATGCCGATATTGCTCCCCTTTTTAAGAACGGCGTCCATTCTATCCGTAACAGGACAACCTGGGCGATGTGCATCTTCTCACACATAAAAACACTTAAACCAACTTTGTGCTACTCTCACTGACGCTGCATTAGGTCCATAAACGTCACAAATTTTTTTGCGGCTTGTTTTACATTTTTTGTTTTTGTAATAAAATTTTAAAATAAATCCAACAATTCGTCGTTTATTTAAACCTAGATATCTTGCATTAGCAATCGACTTATAAATAAAAAATAAATGAGGAGATAAATGACAAAAATCTGCTCAAAAGCTGCATATTAACTCCTTAAAGAAGAAATAAAATAATTATACAGTTTTCAACAGCATAAGACAGTTTGTAGATGTATAAATTGAAGGAAATGTGATAGTCCATTGTCTATTTAACATGTTATTTGAAATAATTATTATAAGGGTTATTTATAATAATGAAACTGCATGTAAACAATGATGTTATTTTTTTTATTACGTGTTAATTTTGATTAAACACAGTTAATTAAAATTTAATGATGGTTTATTTACTCACTTACAAAATAATACTTTGAGCTTTCTCTATGTAATCGCGATAAAACAAAAGAAAAAGATTATCCCGAAAAAATTTAAAAATAATTGTAACACTCCATAGCATTTGGTTTTCGCTACACAGTCATAGCATAGATTATCAAAGTTATTTAAATTATAATATTATTATTTACGTTACAAATTTGAGGTTAAGATTTGATTTTACATATTTGCAATTTTAGTAACGAATATTTTTATCACATTCCGTATTTTAGTGAATTACTAATTTTGCTAGAATTCTATCAGGTATTTTATTAACATTGGATATATTTAACATGCATAAAAATAGCTATTATTTACTTACAGAAACATATAACGTATAGCGAAGGAAAAATTAAATTATTTTGAGTGTAATTTTATAGTTCTTATCCTCCATTCCGCGAATTTTATGACCTACCCGTATATGATAAGTTGTCGTATACGGGGAGGTCACAAAATTCGCGGTTCATCATTGATAACATTCTTAGATCATATTAAAGTATGTAGTTACATCTAATATAGGAAAAACTACTGTTTACAATAGCGCTTTCTGACTCTCATCTCTAAAAATTATTCAATGTAATTAAACCAGCAGTAACTTTGAACTATATTCCTATAACTCTCTATTCTTATAACCACAATTCTCGGCCTTATGTTGCCCGATGCTTATCTGTCTACCAATAAGGGTCCTTGTCTTTGCGCTACGTTCCTCAACCCTCCTTCTCTGTGCTGGGATTGCACTGCTTTGTCCAGCAGCGCTCCCAGCATTGGGAAGGTTGGTGCTGATAACACGGCAGAGTGCCAGTGTAACGCCTAAGAGAATTGAGTCCGTCTCGGAAAGGTCCCGGCTGAATATCATAAGAAATTATGAGTAAGAAAATTCATGAATATACAAACATTGAAAGCGAATGCAACCTAATTTACAAGCCTGTACAGTGGCTTCATATTGAAAAATAAAACTTGCCTGCAAATCAGTCTTTTTAGTAACGGAAGCCACACGACTACATGTATTCACGAATTTTAGGGTATATGACACTACGAAAAATGCACTACGATATGCAAATCAAGCATTAATGCAATGTGTAGAAACTTGGGCATTAGCAATAAGTAATATTTTATAATATTTTAATGCAATTGGGTGGCAAGTTAATTTAAAAATTAATTATTAAGTCTGCTCTGTATCTTGTAAATTTTGATTTTTTTTTAATGGACACTCATCAGATCACAAAAGTTTAAATAAAACACATTATTAAGCTTAGCCCACATTTTATATTTGCGCAAAAGACAAATTAATTAAAAAAAACAGATCTTTTGGTGAACACAAAAGAAAAAATGCTACTCAGAAAAATACTGGTTTTAAGGAACCAAAAATATGTTTGATGTATAAAAATTTAAATACATGCTATTATAATTTTCAATCACCGATTAGTATTTCATATATGAATTTTGTGAGCCAATAAATAATATATTTTAAGTAATATTTTATGTATGTTAGAGTAGAGTTTTAAAACAACACTTTTAAGCTCAAATAAAGAAATACTCAAGATAAAAATGTTATTTACCTATTTATAATTTCCCTACAATAATAAGCAATAGTACTTGAACTTTGATTCTGGAGAAGGGATTTAAAGCTCCCGCCACGATTAGTTCCTGCGGAAGGCAAAGAGTAATCGCTAGTAGTATCTGTATATCGATGCCAACTCAACATACTTAAGGCCTTTCCTGCAAACCCACGAACTTCAGTCGTAGAATCTACGTAATTTCTATCAAATATTCAAATTAGCATTACGTCAGCCGACTGCACTGATTGGGTTGAATGATCTCATGCTTTTCCTTCGACAAAAAAGTTTATAAACGTTCCGTTTCATACTAACACAAACGAAGCCTCACACGGCATTCTATCATCAGAAATATAAGTTCTACGGATATAAAGACAAATTTTGATTTATTTCTTTAGTTCAGTTTCGTGAGAAACATAAATTTGCTCAGCCTAAGTAAGAATAACATCAACTGTTTGGAAATGCAAACGTGTAATACAAAGAAATCAAATATCTAATAAATTACATTACTACTAGGTGTACTGTTTTGCGCATGTCTAATGACAATGCAACGTAAAAAATATATAAATGCGTTATATTGATCACATTTCTATGTATTATAAGTCTGTACTCTCTGTACTTCGCTTATCTACCTAGAATCAAAGTTGACACTTGACACATTCTTCCACCTTTGTCTTTGTCGTTCATTTAAGCTACAAACAGTAGTTACTGTATCAAAATTATTTTAGCATTTTCATCCTTATTCTATTGGGAGAACATCTAAAATACAATTTCGTAACTCATATTCATATTACCTTACAATTAATTGAAAAACCGTTAAAGTAGTGAAATCAAGTAGGAGTAGGATGGGTGTGTTCATTCGTTTCTATCTATTATATGTATTATTTATTAAAAACTAAATATATCACATAATTTACAACTATTTCTTCTATGTGACTGAAATCTATGACACATTTCTTAATTAGGTATAATGTTTTTGTTACACTTTGTAATTTTTAATTTAACAAATCTTAAAAACAAGTGCCACGCCTATAGCAAGTTTTGTTATTTACTGTATACTTTCGTAAAAATTTATAGTAGTTTTTTATAATCACAAATATTGTTGTTGCAGTCCGTGGATTCAGAGCAGGATTTGATAGTAAAACCCGTCTCATTGGATAACGTAAACATAATACGGTCATTGAGTGAGTATCGAGGCAATAACATACGAACTATTGAACAAGCAGAGCTCGCGATATTGCTTTCCAGGGCGCATTTGAAGGTATGTTATTTAGTTTATACAGTTTAAAGTTATCGCAAATAATAAGTTTTAAAATTTTATTATTTAATTTAATAGATTACACCTACCAAATCGAATATTTAGCAATAAATAAAGTACCTTGTACAATATACAACATAGAAGTTGATATTACTTTATTTTATTACACTATTAGGTAATAAATCCTCATCTTAAAATAGTCCAATGGCAAAACAAAAACAGCTTGCAAACCCACCAACTGCAGTAATGTAGTGCTAATGTTGTCTCATATTATACAATTATTTATTGCATTTTACATCAAAGTAGCTATATGTTATGTGTCCATATGGTAGTGGAACAAGATAATCCATTATTTCATATTGTCTTATGATGGTCATTGGAGGCAATAAAAAGGGAATAACCACAGAGTTTTATATAAACTTTAAAACTTGTCTTTACCAACCCATAGGTAGAGTGGTAATTTTATTGGCCCTGTTTCTATGAAAGACTGTCTCACTATCGGTGTTTAGCTATAGACTATTATGACAGTAATAATTAAATGATTTTCAGTTTAATATAAATATATAATATTAAGACATATATTTCATTTATCTGTGGATGAGCCTGTTGTTGAATAAAATATATTTTATACTTTTAGGCTCTTATAAATGCTCATGATCAGATTGGAGCAATCTGGCTGGAAAGAGGCTCAGGTATAGATGAAAAGGCTGTGCAAAAAGAAAACAACGGTGAAATAGCAGGAAGCACTAACAAAGGCCTAGATCTTGATCTAAAAGACGACATGCCTGTTGAGACCATTAAAGTAGTTGGACTTAGAAAAGTGCCTGGACAGCCCTTAGGATTGACTGTAAGTAGTATCACAATACTAATTATGGTACTTTTGATTGATGTTAATAAAAAAATAAGCCACAGCAAAATTTCATTATTTAGGGTAAGAGTGATTTTTATGTCAATCAATTTATCATTTAGGTTTCATCATGATTTTTTTTTATTTAATATCAATTGGATTTCTACTCTTTCATGGGTCCAGTCCCTGAAATTATTTTTTCTGCACTATATAAATATTAGCAGAGAATCAACCCCACAACTCACTGCGCAGAAGTCTATTGGTTAGCCACTGCTGAGTGCCGATAAACTGTTTCGAGACATCATGTTGCAAGTTCTGCGAGAAGATATGTAGAGCTGTGATAGCTCAGGGATAGGTGCTCGCTTTAAATTTCATAGTTTGTGAGTGACATTTCTGTGGTTCTATTCCTGGTGCCGGCACCAACAAAATTGTTAATTGCAAATTTAAGTGTTGATTCCTGGTGCCAGCCACCAAAATTGTTAATAATGCTGATTTACCATATGCTCGGTGGTGACTGAAATCATTGTGAGGAAACAAAGGAAAAGTGTGTGTCTTAGGAATAAAAATATTTTAAAAAATATAATTGCTTAGTGGCTTAAGAACCAATTTCACAATTTGCTTAGGAAACCAAGTTTTAAAAAAAACATGTTTTACTTAACTGAATTCAAATGTATAATTTGATCTCGGCTTTCGTCTAACCGATTTCAGCAGCTCCATTTTGATTGTGTTTAGGAAAATGCAGTTTATATGAAATATTTTCACAATCTATAGCAAAAATTCGATGTATTTCGTATTTTGCGACATCAAACAGCCTGTTTTATTCATAGGTTACATAGGTATGCTGCAGCTCTCTAAACACGTTTATAGAGTTAAAAGTCAATGATTGGGCTTTCTAAATTTTAATAGAGTTTAGCTTAAACTGTGTTAATTTGATGTTGATGAAATGCAAACTGTAGCATTAAACTCAGTTAAACACTTAAACTTCGTTGAGCTTGAACTGTTTGCGGTTATTTTTAATGGTCAAATCCGCCCTTAGAGAATCTACTAACCCATCTCATCCTATGGGTGTCGTAAAAGTTGACAGAGAGAAAATTAAAACCAGCAGCATCTTCATGGAATATCTGAATAAATAAACTGCGCTTGCCAACCCGCCTGCCAATCGACAGACTCACCAAATTGTCAGCTCCAAACTTATGCGGCAATCTTTGAGGGAGACCTATGTTCAGCAGTGCACTAGTAATAGACTGAAATGATGATGATAATTAGTTATATGTATTTCAAAATATGTGATACTAAATAAAAAAAATGCGATCAACATTTCTGTCCATCACAAGGCCACTAGTAGACAACTTAGTCTACCACAAAACACGGTCCTGAGCCACCTGCATTCATTCCGCAAAATGGTGCAGGTCAGTGTCTCTCCATCTAATGTGAAAACTATGTGCACAATGTTTGCCCTAAAACAAAATTCTGATATTTTCACATATTATATATATTAATAAATATTTATGATAAGTAATGACTGACTGGGGAACTAGCAGCCTGATACATAGTACCTTAGTGAGTAACTTAGAATTGTGAACTCGTATTTTAAATGATGTTGAAGTCCCATTTCATGTAAATTATACAATTTGTACATTTCTTGAATTCTAGGTCACCACTGATGAGCATGGACAGCTCATAGTAGCAAGAATATTGGCAGGCAGTGCAGCAGCTAAACAAGCCCTCCTCTCAGTAGGTGATGTCCTGCTAGAAGTTGATGGTGTTCATATTGATTCTGAAGATCAACTCAAGGAAGCAGTATCTAAACCTAATGACAGAGTCACCCTGAAAGTGGGACCCAATCTAAAACAAAAAAGTTCACAGTTAACAAACAAACTCAGTGTATGTACTACCGTATACAGGATTTTTGATCATTTGCAAATCTAGTTTAATTAATAACAATGTTAGCCTTTTCAATAGTTAACTGCTGGACATGGACCTTTCCCAAGACAAAGATGTTTGCTAAAATCACCATGCTTGGCGATCACAGTTATCACAGTTCCAGATGCCTTGCGCCATAGACACTGCCCGTCACCAGTCTGGCATTTTGAAATTTGAAACGAAAACTTTCTTTAAATTAAAAAAAAATGAACAAGGAATTCTATTCTTCTGGCATAAGGAAATCAGCCACATTTCATTCCATAGGTGTTGTAAGAGTCGGCATAGGAAATTGCCTGGAAAATGCCTGGAAGATCATTTTAGCTTCCTACAGGTGGTGGAATATCTATCTCAAAAATAACAAACCAAAATTACACAGTGATGGGCAACAGCATTTAAGTGTGAAATGTCTGGTACTGTTATCATATCAAGCAACTAAACAAGCAAATTGTTCACCTGATGGTAAGTGCAACAACTGCTCATAACCACTGCTATGTCATCCAAAACCTTTTTGTGTGACACCACACTGCACCCGTCACCCTGAGACATCAGTTGTTAAGTCTCATATGCCCAGTGATTACACTAGCTCACAGTGCCCGTTAAACCGAAAAACAGTAATGTTTGCACACTACTGCTTCATGGCAGAATAACTAGCACTGGGGTGGTACCTACCAAGTCGGATACCTGCATAGGAATCCTACCACCAGTAAAAAATCAAAATCAATATAATTACATTCTTATTTCAAAATTAAATAAACAATTTGTAATTGCAGTGCTATATGCGAGCTCTCTTTGATTACGATCCAAAAGAAGACACGCTTCTTCCGTGCAAGGAAATTGGTTTGTCGTTTAAAAAAGGAGATATCTTACAAGTAAGTTGAGACATTGTATTTTTCAGCAACTACAGAAGAGTTCAAGTGTCATAGTCAATATTAATTCAATATGAAATCATGTCAGCTTATCACTAATCCACTGCTGAACATAGAACATAGAAAATCCCCTTGAATTGCCACAGAAGTTTGTAGCTCGCATTTTATAGGAATTTTGCCATAGTTGCCACACTTGGCAGGTGGGTCAGCAACCGCAGTTTATTTATTCAGATGTTCCAGGAAGATTCTGCTGCCCATCTTCTGGTTTTAATGTTCCCTCTGTCGACTTTTACGATACCCAAAGGTTGAGCTTGAGATGGGGTGCTAGATTCTCTTAAGCCGCTACCACATGGCAATAAAAGAAATAAATTCAAAGTGATTTTAGCATGTATGATTTGCTGACGACATTGTATTAATCTTTTTATTATTTATATCTAAAAATCATGTTTGATAATAATGATTAATAATGTTATATACTTTTTGCCCATTAAGGTATCAGATAGAAAAGATCCAAATTGGTGGCAAGCGAGTCATGTTGAAAATACAGATGTTGTTGGTCTAATCCCTTCTCCGGAGTTAGAAGAACGCCGAAAAGCTTATGTACCTCCTGAGGCTGATTTTGTTCACAAAATAAGCATCTGTGGTGCTCGGGTAATTAAGATTTGTTACAACTTTAGTACCTCTGTTTGCTATTTAAATATTTATAGCATTGCTTAAAATATATAACCAATAAGTATAGGCAGAGTCGAATAGCCACTACTTCTTTCCTACCGAGGTGTCGGAAGAGGCGACTAAAGTATTGTACGGACAGCCTTTCATCGTGCAGAATAACACCATAATATACAATGCTGTCACTATAGTGCTCGTGGGTACACAATGGAAAGTAAGAATTTTTTGACTCGCACCAAACGGCGACGTGATTTGCCACCCATCACGTCTTCGGGAGCGAAAAGCGGTCTCTGCACACCCCTCATATGGGAAAAAGGCGTGACTGTATGTATGTATAATATCAATATGGAATCATTAAGAATGTCAATAATACATTTATCTTTACTTTCATATTACGCTGCGGTACCTGCACTGGCTTCGCACGGGTTGTTCATTTTATGACTTTTATTGAGATTTTAATACAGAAATACCATACAATTTACCGACATTTCCGGTGGATTTTCGAAAAAAGTTCTTTCATACATACCTCGTCACAAATCAGCCAGATTAGTCGAGCCATTCTCTAGTGATGGTCTTTCATAGACGCTGATTTTTATTTATATAGAAGATTATCGCAATTTTTTTTTTAATATTTTGAAATTAAATGTGTAGATATCAAAGAAGAAAAAGAAATTCGTATATGAATCCCGGTCGAGTGTGCAATTGGAAGGGGCTGAACTTGCTCTATACGAAGAAGTGGCGCGCACTCCCCCCTTCCTGCGGCGCACGCTCGCATTGGTGGGCACCAAAGGCGTTGGACGGCGGACGCTCAAGAATCGAATGTTACAAGAATATCCCGATAGATTCGGTGTCGTAGTGCCACGTATGTATTAAGAAATACATGCTTTACTTTTCATTGATGAGATGAGTCTTATTTCTTTTTGTTAGTTAAAATGTAATATCCAAACAGAAATTAATAATTATAAAAATTGATGTTCTCATTAATCTTTCTACTTCAATGGTAAATATATTTTTACTGTTTCAGGCTGCCTTTACATCTTTATATTATTTTTATAATATACGTATCTACATAGTGAATTTATTACTTGGATTTCCCATTCTCTCACAAACATAGTATAAGAGTGTATGATGCAAGCAAACACGTTTGTGTTTGATTAATATTGAAATGAAGATGTGTGTGATGTAAATTTAGATGTGTGTCAGGATCGTAGCAAGTGGAAAGATGTGGTCTCTGTCTACCCCTATTGGAAAGAGGCGTGACTCTATGTATGTAATATCGAAATCAACTCCTGTCTGTCATGACGTTTGTAAAGCGGGGCTCTATATAGACTAATATTTATTTACAGATATTGACATGTATGACGAATTAGTTTATTTAATCATTTTTAGATTTTACTTTAATAAGTCGGTTCTATTGGAATTAATTATTATATGCTGAGATGATTTTTTAAGCACTAGCTTTTTAGATGTAACGACTGTATTAGTTAGGACAGTTAGAAGTAAGATTAATATATAGTATGTAAAGGTACTAAAGTGTTTATTATTATAAAAACACGCCGTGTGGTGGTGGCTTAAGAGAATCTGCCACTCCATCTCATCCCGTGGGTGTCGTAAAAGTCGACAGAGGGAAAATTAAAACAAGAAAATGAGCAGCAGCATCTTCCTGGAAGAACTGAATAAATAAACTGCGGTTGCCAACCCGCCTGCCGAGCGTGACAACTATGGCAAAATCGTCCTAAAATGAGAGCTACAAACTTTAGTAGCAATCGATGGGAGGGGCCTATGTTCAGCAATGGACTAGTGATGGGCTGACATGATGATTATTAAACTAAATTAATAATCAATCTTACAAATTTAACAGATACATCGCGACCGCCGCGACCTTTAGAAGAAAATGGTCTTTCCTACTGGTTCGTATCGCGAGAAGAAATGGAGAGAGACGCACATGCAGGCCGCTTTCTGGAATACGGAGAGCATAATGGACATTTATATGGAACCCACCTAGACTCTATAAGAGCTGTTATTAAAGACGGTATGTCTTTTCGTTTTTTTTTTATATGCATTAATCCAATTTACAACTAGAGTAGCTGTCGCTATTCCTACATTCAAGCCCAAGAAAGGTATTATTTTGGCACCCGTGAAGAGTTTGACGTTATATAGAGCTTAAGAAAAGACTAAATGAAATGAAGATTATTTTTACTTTTGAAACAAATGAACCGTCAATTGCATTTATTCGACAGAATTCTATTAATTATAATAATTTTCAGGAAAAATGTGCATTTTGGACTGTGCACCGCAATCATTAAAACTTTTGCACAATAGCAGCGAATTCTTGCCATACGTTGTGTTGATTGGTGCGCCAGGTATCGAGCAACTGCGGAATTTGACTTACGCATCCAATCGTAACCTAACGGTGAGATCATAACCACAAAGCATACACTAGTGTGATCTTTTTAGTTTATTTTATAGATGCAACTAGTTTTGGGGTCTTAATGCCTTTATATATTAGAATTCCATCTAGGTAGGTACCACCCCAGGCCAGTTATTCCATGATGAAGTAGTTTGCAAATATTACTGAGTTTCGGTCTGAATGGCACTAAAAGCCAGTATAATCATTGGGCATATGAGATTTTAGAACTGATGTGGCAGGGTAGCGAGCGCAGTATGGTGCACCACACAGAAATTGCACTTACCATCACGGGAACATTGAGAGTAAAACTGTAAACCAGTAAAAGATTATAAAGTGTAACAAAATACATAAATATCAAACAAATTCAAATTATCTAAGAGCATGGTTTTTACTACTAGTAAATAACTTCCGAATACTGTCAAAGGATATTATAGTGCCACAAGTATACGCGCACTGCCACAAGTATGCGCGACTGTGATTCGAACCCAGGATCTGTGGCTTAGACGTCAGGTACTCTAACGACTATGCCACGCTTTCGAAAACAGGTTACATAACATAAATGCCAAATCTTAAAAATCAAAAATGCCTTCCACGTATGACGTTTACGGCAAATTTTGCTTGGGCAAACTTGGGAGAGGCCTATGTCCAACAGTGGACTTTTTACAGGATGATGTAGACGAAAAGTCTTGTATTCGATTTCTAGTCGAAGCTAATATTAGTAAACACACCTAATTGGTTGTCGTGTATATTGTGTCCCTAGCGTGCAGAAACCTGTATACTAAAACCATACTGAAACTTCTGATGCCATCGCATTCATGACATGTGAATGCGAGTTAATATAAACGGATGTTTCCTGCGCACAGTCGTCTTGATTAATATGTGGTAGATGTAGGTGCCTTGTACACAGTAACTGTATGGTACTGTACGAGGATGATCACAGATAGGTTTAGAGAATGATCTAATTAGTGTTCGTAATTAGTTTTTTTTAAGTGAAAACTTATATTTTTTGTGATTTGAAACTCAATGAAACGAAAAAGCGACGCTTAAAAGAGACAAATATAAACATGAATAGGATTTAGCCTGCGAGAGAATGAGATAGAAAAAAAAGTCTCTTTTCTTGAAGATCACTAAGTCGTGTCGGTACCAAAAAACTGCTGGCGACTGCAAGTTCCACAGAGTGGTCGTGCATGCCAACCATCAAGGTGATGTGGTGCTCATTAGCTCGACAACAAGATCAACAACAGTAATGGACGCTGTATTTCATAGATATATTGATCAGATCCAAACTAAATCATTTTTTTCTTATTTTTGCTGCTATTAGTTCATATATAATGATATTACAATGACTTGGTGTGACCAATATTATGATAAATAAACACTAAAATTATCCTACTCCTGATACTGTGCATTCGTCTCATTCTCTCGAAGTTTAGTTTTCTGGAGGTTTCACTTCTACTGCGTGTGAACTGCACGCGCTTTTATTTTTTAAAGTTGCATGCATAATTTGGACATTTTTCAGTCCATACACGCAATTTCTCATATAGATTAGATCCGTGCTTTGTATATCAGGTACATACATATCTCAAACTGTGTCCTCATTTTTATTTTGACTTTTATTATGATTTAATAACAGTGTTATTCATGAAAATAAAATTACCGTAAATTTATCCAAACAAGCTATAACTTGAAAAAAACAAATTATCTTTCATAAATGTCGGCCACATGAATAAGACTGTATTATGGAGTGTAGAGTAAGGAGGAACGACTCAATATAATAGAAATGTCCGAGAAATCGAGCCAAATTAAGGTGGTGCCACTGTAGCAAAAGTCCTGTATTTGAAATGAAGCGCCTAAATTTGTAATTATATTTATTGTGTCATATTTTTAGGTTGTGACGCGTTAACTTTTACTGCACTACGTTTTGACTTTTTCATTTTTCATTACAGTAATTTTATCGACAATTTTATTCGAATACTACTTTTATATTTTAGTAATTTCCTTTAGCATACTTCACTTCTAATGGTATTAGATCAGGTCATACCTTTTGCTGCATTAGCGCCATTTCGTTAATTTATGGAACTCTTATTCTGTGCATTTGTCGGACACTTTTTCATGAATCATTCATAGGAGTCTTCGATCCTTATTTCTACATTCTATAGTCTGTACGCTTAGCGTTGTTAACATTTTGTAACTGTGCATGCATTGTGTAGTTCGACCGGCAGAGCTCTATCCGGTACAGTTCTCGACGCGCGCGGACTCTCGAGTCGCTCGCTTCTCTTTACGAGGTAAGTTAATAGTAGCATGCTACATACATTAGTACTGTTTCCTGTAGACCCATGCAACATTTAAATATATAAATTAACTGTTTACGAAGTTATGTCAAAATGATAACAACAATTAATCAAAAAAAAATTTGCAATCACTTTTGTAATTTCTTAAATATTTTCTCTTAACACAGGAAGAAGATATGAAACAAACGCTAGAAGATAGTGCCCGTATTCAACGAACTTATGAGAAATACATCGACTTAGTAATAACCAACAACAATATTGACACAACATACTCCAAAATTATGGACGCCTTGCACTCGCTCTCTACCGACCACCAGTGGGTACCTGTTAGCTGGATCTATTAGTATATGAAAATGTACTAAATTAAAAAAAGCAACCATGGTCTTCCTAGCTAAATTCGCACCTAAACGTAAAAAAGCAGCCTTATAGCTTTATGAACGCATACATTTATGTGGTGAAAAATTTAAGCCTAAGAGCATTTGGACTGTAAAGCATACTGCTTAAAATTATATGTATAACATCACAAACTACACAAAGTATATAATTTCGAATATTCGAGAAAATAAGCGCCCCGTTCATGTTATTAAAACTTGGATATTATTATTACTTAATATTTAATTAACACATAATGTAACGAGTAAAAAAAACAACTGTTGCTAAAGCGTATGATCAGTATGACCACATATTTAGTCAAAAATATCGATATGTTCTGCACGCCTAAGTGCTCTATGGTTGATGTTAATAATTTTTTTCAATAATTATATGCTAGCAAGAAAAGTGTGCTTTCAAAAAAGGACCGTGGATATTTTTTTAAGAATGCCATATTTTTTCGTAAGACACATTGCAGCGTCACTATGTTACAAATGTTTAAATAATTCTATATATTTACATAATGTATTTTTTTTTTCACAATTACTGTTTGGCAGGTGACAAATCGAGTATAAAAACATAGTAACAGGTAACAGCATTATAATAATCAACCTAAATTAATAAGTCAATTATTTACGGAGTTATCACATACCATGGTTGTATTCATTTAAATAGTTTTATTCAAACAGACGCGTTATTATTAACAATAATGATAACGAACGTTATTCATTAGACACGAAATCTTGGAAACGACTTAAATGACGTTGCAATATTGTAAATCATTCCACTGATTTTAATATGTTTGTCCTTCACAAAGATAGCTGTTACCACTGCATATAGAAAACAGGTTCTGTAGCTTTTTGATAAAAGTATTTCGCGTTATGCTTTGATACATTTGTGATTATTACCAACGCTTAAGCTAAATTGATAGAAATGTATCTTGTATTATCGTTTGAATGTTCAAAATGTATCATCCCACCAAAAGGTAAACAGTTAGATATAAGGTATTTCTATCATTACAATTACGTAGTCTAAGTTTGAATCTAAATGGGCCTAAGTATCTAGTATTTTAACCGTTTTTTACATGTAGCTTAAGATGATTATTTTGCATTTAAGTGACGAACTAAACATACACAACCGGTCACATTTTAAGACTTATTATGAAACTAAATATTTTGTAACATGATTTTATATACGTGTCTTTATTTAATGTAGCATCACATGCAATGAAAATCACATGCAATTACAATCACATATATATATATATATAATAGTAATGAATATTTATTACTTCATATTACAATAAACTGCTTAAATATATTTTGACTTCAATATGATATTAGATATGTGAAACGAGTGGAAGCGGTAATATTTCTATTAACATTTAATCCGAAACCGAAACTGAAAATGTTACAATATGTTGAAAGAATGTATTTTAATATTGAGTATAATTTTAAGTTTGCATAGTTGCGTAGTTGTATTATTATGTTCTGTGTTTTTGATATAATTTTTATATGCGTAATTTAAGTATATATTTCATAAAGAATCTCACATTCCGTCCATTTGTTTCGTTATTTAGCTATAAATTCTATTGTATGGAGAATATTTCAATATATTACATATTAAGTAATAGCATTGCTTTCTTTATTTTCCACTCGACATAGCTTATATATAATACGACATAGCTTGAATATACTAAACGCTTTCAGAATATATCAATAAAAGTTATTTCGTTTGCGCACAAGAATTTTTATTAATTAATTAATTTAAACAAGATCTGACTTATTTCTATTTGTTTGTGTGACCAAAGCGTTTCAAGTTGAAACTCATTGATTTGATTGACGAGTGTTCTTGTGATGACGCACAGAAGTTTTGAAAATGTTAGGATCTATATGATTCAATCCAGTTTCGTTACCGGCTGCATTCAAGCTGATTTCAGGCTCCGTTCTCTCTAACAAGTGCGGAGCTAGCAGCAAAAATAATTGCTGAAATTTGAAAAATACATGAAATTATAATAATTTAACACTCTGAAAAAAACCATCTACAACGTGTTTGATACCTCTGCCCAAGAAATCAGTGGCAAGCTAGAAAAAGCTGCTTGCCAACCTGGTAACCCCAGGTGCACAAGGGCCATCCTAAAATAATGTGTAAAAGAGTCTGCCAGCCAGCCCCAAGCACCTTCACGAGTCGCTAGCCAGATGGACCACGATCCATTCGTGTGTATAAGGCAAACCTGTTGGTTTGTATAAATAGCTTGAAATTAAGTAAAAACAATGGATAAATTATGTAAGGAAAATAATTATTAAAATAAACTTTTTTTGCCGCCCTCCGCTTGCTTTATGATGATGTACTCCTGGCCGATTTTCGACCACGGCGACAACTATATTACCGTCGGAGGTTATCTACTGCGCAGCAACAACTGGGAGATATTATAATGCCACAAGTGTACGCGCAAACACAGTGGCACTCACTCATCCCAACTAACCTGTACCCGATGTAAATCTCGTGCGATAAGGTCGGAGCTAGGATGCAGTGTCAGATATACACAAGGACAATCACAACACAACCAGACCCGAAAACCAACCATTTGTATTTTTGCATAAATGTTTGCTCAGGCTGGGATTCGAACCCAGAACCCGCGTTATGGTAGTCAGGTGCTCTAACCACAAGGCCACATGGTTGTCACTTGCTTTATGAAAATTAAAGTAAAGTAATAATCTTTAAATGCCCAGATATTCTGAGTATTCACCTTCCCAATATTTCTGCAAGTGTCCAATTCAAACACCTTGCTTTTTGTGTTTAGTATTGGTCGGGGGCCTATGTTCTGTCTTGTCATCGAGAAGTCTAAAAGATCCTTTAAGCCCGGCGATAAACATAATTCGCTCAATGAGTTAACTCTTATGGATCCGACTGGCAAAACTTCATCAGCTGTAAAAAGTAAAATCAATAATTGAAGCACAATTTTTAAAAAATCAACCGCCTGCCGAGCATGGCAACTATGGCAATTTTGCCCCCCAAAATGAGAGCTACAAACTTTTGTAGCAATCTATGGGGGTGGCCTATGTACAGCACTGGACTGGTGGTGGGCTGAAACGATGACGTGTCCTCATCAGCCTCGAAGCATTCAATAAGCCTTTCTCACCTTGGACGTATCGTAATCGTCGCGCTTGGTATACTTATGGATAATTCTGGCATGGATGGTATAGTCCTGGATAATAATTATCTATCATATAAAGGATGGTTAAGCCATGGCATTTTTGGTATCAGCAGACTTACAAAACCTACTGAACGCAATGGAGAGATATTAATATTCTGTTCTGTGATTAAAAATACACCCGCATTTAGTCTGAGGTTAAACGCGCAGGTCTTCAGATACGTTATGAAGTTGCCGTTGTAAATGTAAAAAATATATTATCATAATTGTTATAAACAACCTTTCAGTACACTAACTTCCCCCATGCCCCATGGAAGAATTTTCCATAATGGTCAAACTTGACAGGCAAATTGATTAAATTCAGTTTGAAAAAAATCAGTAACTAAATCATTCGCGATACTGCTTATTATTCTTTCCTGAGTATTTATAATTCCATGTGAGTTGAAATCCGTCAGTAGAAGCATAAAAGTTGCGAAGATCTTCAGGTAAGACAGCAGAATGTTTCTGCTCCCAATTAGAAATGGCCAAACGGTCGCACGGCTGTCTACGTTCAACTGCAACGTTGGATATACGCGGATCTGACTCTGAAAAACCAGTGCCTTTTTACTAACATTAGGACGTAGACAAACAAAAGCGTGCGAACGTTTAAGACAAAAAGTAAATCATCCAGTTCTAAAGTGTCCTCTCATTTTTAAGAAGATTAAAATTTTATATGCCAACATTTTAATATAGTGATTAAAAAGTGCAAAAATGAAAAATTGGCATATATGGAAATCTGCGTTAATGAAGTATAAAAATACATTAAGGTAATAAGCTCAATTTAAAATATCGTTTAGCCTTATAACGTGCGATATTGCTACTCAATGAGTAAAATTTATGTCATATAAACAATAAAGGAAAGAAAGTTAATTTGCTAAAATCCGCATGCAAAATTTAAAAAGCGGCTGACTGTCGGGGAGTTCATATCACTTGGTAATGCACCGTTTTGAGGTGAAACACGTGACCTGTTCTCGACTTCAGTGGTGTGTATTACCTAGTGGCGGTATTGTAGTAGTGGAGGGAACTGGTGGCGGCTCCCGGTGGTATTAGTTTGCTTGTGCACGCTATTGAGGGAGGGCTAAAAACTAGGTAATAGACCATTTAAAATTTTGCATGCGGATCTTAGCAAATTAACTTTCTTTAAATTAACGTCTGATTCTATTAACTATATATATAATATTGTTTTTCTATGCTGTGTACATGGCTTTATTCATATAAACTTTATAATATATTTATCTCTCCAACTTACATAAGCGATTAAGATTTTTTTTATATATGTATTGATTTATTAAGTAAATATACTTTAGAAAATCAGTTTTTATTGCAAGTAATCTTCACGGCATACCGTCTCTTTATATTCCTCTTATTCTACGCGATGTTTAACTGAATTCAAGTTAAACTATGAAAATGTACATACGTACAAACAGTAACGCCTCTTTCCCATGGGGGTAGGCAGGGACCACATCTTTCCACTTACTACGATCCTGACACACGTCTTTCGCTTTTTTTTACTTTCATTAGCACTTTCATACAAGCTCGTCGATTGCGAGTATTTTTAACGTGACCTTACTTCAAAAGGTCTCCGATCTCAACGCCTAGGTCGATCCTTTCCGGCCTGCCCATTCACACTCACCCCATAAATCTGTTTAGTCAATATTCTTTCATTTATTCTCTCTACGTGTCCAATCCATCTGAGCATCCCTTTATCCATCTTTGTCAATACATCTTCAACCACATTCATTCCCTTATCACGCTATTCCTCACTTTGTCCATCAAAAGTCACCATAGCTATACTTCTCAATTTTTTTATTTCAACAGCATTAATCATACTTTCATGATTCTTCTGCCAGACCCAACATTCATTCAATTGTTGCGACCAGTACCGCCGCAGGTATAGCTAGTCGTGCCTTTTTAGATACGTTCTGGCTATTGAAAAGTTATGCAGGGCCCTATTTACTTGATTTCCTGCCAACACTCTTCGCTCAATATCTCAGTCATAAATTCCGCCTCTCGTAAACTTAGATCCCAAGTACAACTCCTTCGCCTGTTCCACTCTTTCTCCTTCAATCTCTGCATCCGTCATATAACCTGCTCTAGCCTCAGGTTATATGATGCTAGCCTCTTATATAAGCTCTTATATAGCATATATGAGAATGAATGATATTGATAATGAGTGATATGCAGCAGGATGTGATGTACTCTTATACATTTTTTGCACGAAGGGCTTCTGCAGGCTGCTTTGTCGGTTTCTACGAGTGCTAATGAGACGCATAGGTCGGCTTCTGTGTAGAGAAACGTGTTGATAGTCAGCAACTCCGGTTCCTCTTCGCTCTGCCGCGCCTTAAAGTCATACCATCTGTATTTCCCACTCGGCGTAAATTTGTCTACAATCGCCTTGCAGAGCTCCGATCAAATTCATCTCTATCATTGTCTTTCTTTCTTTCCACAACCTCTTTTGCCACACCCTTTTGACCTATTTTACTTATTCCTTGCCCTGCTTACGTTCTTTGCTTTTTTGCATTCTTCGATTGGCTCTTATAGGTAACCAATCCAGTAACTAATAAGGTCGTAACAATAAAAATCTTATGTGTATATAAATATCGCATGCGATTGTCGATCCTTCTTCGACAAGCTAGGAAACAAAAATGTTATTTAATATGCTGTAACGCAACTGCAGTGCCGGCTTCGCGACAGAGGGCAGTGGCAGACAGCCAATTTAGACACACCCGAATAATCACGAGCACTCTGGCCCAATAAATAATGCCTTTCCTGCGCGTTATCAGACCGCCGTAACTGCAGACGTAATGTGTTAGTTTTTGGCATTAAAACTAAATACAATGTCAGCAAGGCTGTTTGCTGCAGGGCACATCATGAGTCCACTGCTCACCTCAAGAGATAGAGTCGAAAGTTATTGATACTGCAGCTTTTAGAGTTTTCTCTCCAACAGCTACCACCCAAATGAGGTAGACGTATTATGCTGCACCAATCCTTTCAATGTTCTTTTTTTATTTATTTATTCTTTATTGTTTACACCCTAAACTAAAGACTACAACGGGCGGACTTAAGTCATTATCTGCAATTGAAATCATTAAAATGGCAATGAGCCATTTTTATAATAATAAATAAGCCCTCAGATAGGGTACGAATAACTACGTTGAACATTGTGTTCATTTCGATCGAGTTTGTGTAACTCACCAACAAGTTTCCATTAAGCATTTATGTGTTAATAATACTGTTGTAATATAAAACTTTAGACAGCAGACGGACTGCAGTCCCGTCATGAAGAGACCTGATTTGTGCAAAACTAAAAAGGTTGGTCAAACCAAGACGGCACGTGGGCACGTTGTCCACGAGTAAGTCGTATTACTACAACAAACCCGCTTACTACCATCACTAAGGTAATGTGCCTCGGTTCAGGTCGACGTCTACCGCGAACACATGTCGGTAAGATTACGCAACTCTATCTTAATCCTTATCCTTTACTTAATCCTTGGCTCAAAGTCAACAGGCCTATTGCATATTCGTAGACTTGAAAAAGGCCTATGACAGAGTGTTGAGGAATGAATTGTGGTCGTCATTGTCTATGTATGATATGAACAGCAGTTTGATACAAGCTCCTGCAATCACTATACACGGGTAAACGGGGCGTAAACAGACTGGTTTAACATCAATAAAGGTGTTAGACAAGGATGTGTGGATTGGCCGGAGCTGTTTAACCTATTTATAGACAATTGCTTTAAAAAAATTGATTCTCTGGTATCACTCTGTAAATATGTAGCAAAAACCAGTTCTTGGAACATATTTTCATCTTCAATACATCAAACATATCTTAACAACAGAACTTCCCATCTCGTATATTCGTCTCTGAACGGTGTTATTGCTCAAAGGAATTCTCTTTATAATATCATGTGCGGTCTTGTGCAGTACATTGTTGAGGACCTTCGCAATGGCTGATAAAATAAGCTGCTCTACAATTGTGTGGGGTTTTCCTGACTTCACTATTAGTAAAAATATATTGTAGGACTCGTAAACCATCAACGTCTTGCATAGAAGATGATGAAAACATCGTTCTTATCGATGGCCTTTTCTCTAGTTTTAAGTGCTTGAAAGAATGACAAGGGCTTATTTTTTTGTCAGCATCTACTCTTGATAAGTGGTCCTTAATTTTTGAAGGCTTCATGGCATCGTTACTGAATACTTTTTCACATATGAGACACATCGGCAAGTGTTGATTTGATAGAGATAAATAAATCCAAACTTCAAGTAGTCCAAACTGTAATGTCTGTTTTGTTTTGTGTCTGCCATCATAAAACTCGCAGCAAATAAAAAAGATATAAATTTGCTGCAAGATTTTTTAGAACTGATGGTCACTGTTAGCCCGAAGGCTTTCACAGCTTCGCCGGATTGAAAGATAGCAGAGCGCCGAGGGCGCCTAGCCAAGACCTTTATTTATGGATGACTAGCGCAAGGGCCCCCGAGAGGGGATCTCAGCTTGGAATGTCGTCCCGTGCGCGAGAGTAACTGACTCGAACGCCGGCCTCGGCTCATTGAGTTACTTCAATCGTGACGGACTTTCAACCTAAGTGCAAGCATGTTATATATTAAAATATCAGGAGCATGTTTGGACTTGAACTTGATCATGATTTCGTTCGTGTTAAATCGCGTATAAGCGTCAAATACAAAGTAAGTCAAGATGTGCCTGAAAGACTTGTACGCTCGAACACATTATCTTGCACGAACTTGTCCACGCTTATTGACTTGCCGAGTTTTTCATCTTATTATAAGAACAAGATGTGCACGCTTATCGACTTGTTGAGTTTTTTAAAAGTACAACAATGTCACTTTCTACTAAAATATTAGTCATTCTTATAACAAAGTTGAAAGTTTCAAATAAGAACTCGTGTTAATTAAAAGGGGTCTGATAGGATCCCCAAACAATTTGTCTTTGGCAAAAGGTACAAAATACGATTATATGAAGATCATCGCACTGAAGGACTGAATCCACGAGAACTCCGGATCTTCACAGATGACTCCAAAACAGAGACAGGCAACTCTCTCTTTCTCTTAGTTTTCTCCTGGACCTAAACATTCGAATATGTACATCACTTTACACAACACTGTGTTTCAAGCTGAGTGTATGGGTATTATCGAAGCGGGATCGGCCATAGCAGCAAGGAAAGTTAAAGATCAATCTATAAGAATACTCTCCGGCAGCATGGCGGTACTAATGGCCCTCGAGAGCAATGTCATTAATTCAGGGCTCATACATACAAGGATTAAGGGAAACAGCGGATCTAGAGGCAACGAAGCTGTGGAAGAGCTTGCTCGGGAGGGGGGGGGGGGGTCCAATCGGTGTGCCGTGGGACCAGAACCCATAGTCCCGCTTACCCTCAAGTATGTTCGTACGCTAATTTCTAATCGCACTAGAAACCAACATGCACTCCTCTGGACAAACCATCTAGAATGCAGACAGGTAAAGGAAGCTTTGCCTGCTATAAACAATCGCATCGCCAAGGTTCTACTCCGTCTGAAAAAGCGCCAAATCAGAATGGTCAGTAGCGCCATAACAGAACATGGATCTTTTAACAAACATCTGTTTTCTTTAGGTGTCACGGACAGCCCTCTGTGCAGTACCTGCATGGAAGAGGATGAAACGGCGGCCCATGTCCTGCTGGCCTGCCCATTGGTCGCAGAATACCGGGCTAAGTATCTCGGTTCGCCGAGATTTCTCCACGAGGTCGTGAGCAACCCAAAAGGTTTGCTGTGGTTCCAGGAGGAGATCGGTTGGCTCGAATGACCAAAATATTCCTGCCCAATCGCAAAATACTCGCATAGACGTGGAATCATCTCGAAGCAATCTACAATCTACAAGGGGTCTGATTTTTAGACCTCGTCAAAGCAGATTCCAAACCCTTTGGAAATCCCCGGGCCTCAAATCACCTATATTTATTTTGTCTACGGACGTTTAGACGTTTGCTATGTAAACTGAAATATCGATGGGTTATCAAATGTCAACGTCAACTCTTGTTTAGAATTTTGACAAACACATGGTCTAGATTGTTTAACCTTAATAAACTTAATATTAACTGATTAAGTTGACTTTTGACAAGTCTAAGCTCTTTATATTATGTAATGAAAATATTTTACATTACAAATAAATGACATAGTAAGACGAAAAATGACTAACTTAGGCGCAGGTATTTGTGCTATAAAATCGGAATTTATTGTTAACAGATCTGCGAGAAGCACCGATGTTCAAGACACGGAATCGTTTTTAAAAAGAAAACTTGATGACAAAGTTATACCCGATAGCAAAAAACTTAAACAAGATGAAAATGTTGAACAGTCTAAAAGTAAAAATAAAAAGAGAGGTCAAAATAAGGCAAGGCCCAAGACATTTCAAGATGAAAAACAAAATAAACCTTGTCCTAGCATAATAGATATTAAAATGACCGACATGCAACAGTCGTGCCAATTTGCTAATTGCAAATATATACATAATCCTCAAGAGTATTTACAGACTAAGCCTAAAGACATTGGTGAAAAGTGCCATTTATTTGATATTAGAGGCAAATGCCCAAGAGGTATTGCATGCAGATTTGGTTTAAGTCATATTACAGCTGAAGGATATAACATAACTGATGAAAACAAAGTCAAAGAATGGAAAGAAAACACTAAGAACACACTTCAGAGTTCACTTCAAATACAGTTACAGAAGAAAAAGTATGACTTTAGTATTGCTGAAGGTATTGTGAAAAGTATGGATACCAGAAAAAATTCACAAAAATTAAAAGAACAAGATGAAAATGATTCAGTAGTAATTAATCCCGAAATACAAAATGATGTCAAAAAATGCAATAGTGGGGCAATAACAGATGAAGATTTAATAAAACTGCAACCAAGTGAAAAGAAAACAATAGATTGGCACAACAAGTTGTATCTAAGTCCTCTAACAACAGTAGGGAACCTTCCTTTTAGAAGAGTTTGTAAAGGTTTTGGTGCTGACATTACCTGTGGAGAAATGGCCTTATGCGAATCATTACTTAAAGGTTTAAAACAAGAATGGGCTTTAGTAAAAAGACATGAATCTGAAGATACATTTGGTGCTCAAATATGTGGCAACAATGCATATACTATTACTAAAGTAGCTCAATTATTGCAAGACAATACAGAGGTTGACTTTATTGATTTAAATTTAGGATGTCCAATAGATTTAATTTATAAAAAAGGTGGGGGCTGCGGAATGATGCATAGATTACCAGCCTTAGAAACATCTATAAAATCTGCCTCAAAACTATTAAATATACCTTTCACTGCAAAAATTAGAACTGGTGTGTACCAAGACAAAAAAATTGCCCATACTATTATACCCAAAATGTTTGATTGGGGTGTATCACTCATAACTTTGCATGGCAGATCCAGAGAGGCCAGATATACAAAATCAGCTGACTGGGAATACATAGAAGCCTGTGCAAAAGCAGCAGCACCCTCTCCTATTTTTGGCAATGGTGATATATTAAGTTATGAAGATTATGTACAAAGGAAAGATTTAGCACCTTCAGTTCAGGGAGTAATGATTGGACGTGGTGCACTTATTAAACCTTGGATATTTACAGAAATAAAAGAACATAAATTGTGGGATATTAGCAGTAAAGAAAGATTTGAAATAATAAAAAAATTTACCAACTATGGCCTTGAACACTGGGGTTCAGACACACAGGGCGTCGAAAATACACGTAGGTTTTTGCTAGAATGGTTGTCTTTCTTATACCGATATGTACCTGTCGGATTACTAGAACGACCACCACAAAAAATTAATGAAAGGCCACCGACATATTTTGGGAGGGATGATTTGGAGACCCTAATGGCTTCAGGAAATTGTGCTGATTGGTTAAAAATAAGTGAAATGATATTAGGTCCAGTGCCTGATGGTTTTGTATTCTTACCAAAACATAAAGCAAATTCCTATTAAAGGTTACTGTCCTTGTGCAACATTTGAAAGTAATTATCTTTAAGCTTACCCAATAGTCTAGCAACACCCAAAGTTATGTTTTCATAAAAGGAATCTTCTGACACTAAATCAACAGAAAAACTCATGTCAACAATGAACAAATTATACTGTTACAACTAACATTGTGTCTATCAATCTATAAATGTGTAAAATAACTAATGTTGGCATAGCAACCAAAATGTAAATACTAATAAAAATGGTTATTTGCGTATTTTTTTTAATTTTTATTAAACATTAACAATGCCATAATTTTAAAACAGCCGATGAATTTTCACCTGATGGTAAGTGCAACATCTGTCCATAACAAACTCTGTCACTCAGAACATTTCTCTGTGACGCAATAGTGCGCTCGTCACTGTGAGACATCAGTTTTTAAGTCTCATATGCAGAGTGATTATGATTATGCTCGCTCTGTGCCCTTCAAACTTAAACACATTAATGTTTGAAAACTACTGCTTTACAGCAAAATAACTGGCCCTGGGGTGGTTCCTGAATAGAAATTCTACCACCAGTAAATAAGTACTATGTAGTGGACACTAGCTTAAACGGCCGTTCAATTACAGGATTATATTTTATGAAGTAGACCTATGATGAGGTTAGGACAAAAAGCCGTCATTAAAAAAAAGTTGGTAATGTGCAATGTATTACGATCGCTAAGGCTTTATCAAGCTTAGTGGCAAGTAAGCGATTACGACAAATCCTCCGAAGTCAGTAAGTTATATTTGTAACAGTGGAATATTAAAAGAGTGATGATAATGAAATAAAAGTCATTACAATTAGAAAAAGTTTTTATATTGTTATAAATTTACGATTCGAAGTATTTTACACAGACAGTCATATAAGTGTACTTACAATGTACAAGATAATACCATCACATAAAACTTAAATACGAGATGAACACTAATTAGATCAGAATATCGTAAATACGATAAAGAAAAACACTAAACGGTACAATGGTTTTTACTTGCTAACTTTATTAAAAGTGGTGATATTAAATGTATAAAATACATTAAGGTAAATCTCTAATGTCAGATTGAATCGTGAAGGAATTACTTCATTATTATGGATTTCCGCAAGGTAACGCCCGATTCTATTAACTAGATTGAATCGTGTTAAATTACAATTTAGTGGGCATAGAAATTAAATGCCAGCAAACACATCCATGGAATGAAATTCTATGTTGTCCAATAAACTTATCACTAATATTTTTGTTCTCCACTGTATTCTTCACATCTTCATAGTTTTTATCGTCTCCTACGTCGACGTGAATCTCCATTGTAGCCGTTCTCTGTAATTATATAATAAATTTGATCATATTTGTGTTCGTTACATGTCTCACTGCATTAACAGAAAAAAGTGGATTCAATTAAGCAGTTATCACCATATAATATACTCTTTTACACCCAAGTTAATGTTATCAGTGGATTTTTGGACAAACGTAATTTTTATGAATGTGAGTTTGGATTGGTTTGAATATAACAAACCTCATGGTATTCACCGCCGTTGGCGATTCCTCTGGCGATTATTATTGTACCCCATGGAGCCATTAACCTGCGCATCGTTGGAACCATTCTGGTTCATACCAAGGCCAAATGGCCTTCCTTGGCCCAAGTTTTGTTGATCATAGAATTCCACTCCATTGTTGTAAAGTGTGTCATTAGTATTATTATCATCCTGATTTCTTTTATTATTCTTGGAACCATAAGAGCCAAATGCTGTAAAATTGGCACCTTGTGGGCCAAAGTAATCATCACCTGGTTGGGGAAGCATGCGCGGCATTTGGCTCCCATGGGGTACACCAAGACCGCCAGAGGATAATCCGTAGGAGGCCTGACCCAGGCCGCCGTCAAGGCCGCCGGATCCATGAGACCCGAGACCACCACCCGGACCTTCCGAGTCGTAGTCGTTGTCTCGTCCTCTTCCACGTCGACGTCTGTCTCGACCTCCTCTCGATCTCGAAGTGCTTTGGCCCTCATCAGAGCCGAGGCCTCCGCCTGAGCCGAGACCCCCGCCAGAGCCAAGCCCTCCGCCGTGGCCACGATCATCGCTGGAGCCGAGGCCGCGACCAGAGCCGAGGCCCCCACCAGAGCCCAGGCGTCCGTCGGTGCCCAGACCACCGCCAGAGCCCAGACCGCCAGAGCCGAGCCCACCTGAGCTCTGGCCATAAGAGCTTGAACTGCCAAGACCACCAGAGCGGGATCCTCGCTTCCTGGAATCTGGCTCCAGGCCGCTTTCTCCATAGCCACTTTGCCCTTGGTTATAGGTATTTATATTGGTTGAAGCACTGGAAGGAGGCGGAGGGGGCGGTGGTGGTGGAGGTGCTGCCCAACCGGTAGAAGCAAGAATAGGAGCGGAACTAAAAGGTGGCATCATCATACTGTATTGCTCAGCAGGGAAAAACTGTGGCATAACAAATCCTTGACCATTCATTGGAGGTGGCATACACATTTGAGGGTTAAGAGCCATTAATGGCGGAATTTGAGTAGGCTGTTGTTGAACATCATTTGTAGTACTGTTATTTACAGGTCTATCATTTCCTCTAGTATTTGGATCTTCGTTATGAGCAGGAACTGGACATTTATTATTAAAATTATCATTCTGTGATGAAGGAAGTTGAGGACCGATTGGAGTAGGTAAAAGTGGCTTTGGTGTAGGCAGTAAAGCTTGAGCCACAGGCTTTGGAGCAGCATTAGTAGCATCCTTCAATGGACTGCACTTGCCTGAACGAGATCGGCTACGTGAACGGGAACGAGAGCGCGAGCGAGATCGAGAATGGCTTCTCGATGATCTTGATGATCTGCTTCGGGAAGATCTGGATGAACTATGTCGGCGACGTCGCCTGTCTCGAGAACGCGAACGTGATCGAGTGCGGCGGCGCCGCGATCGGGATCTTGAACGAGATCTGCGTCCTCTACGATATCTTCCACCTCGACCACGATGACCTAAGAAAAAGGAAACAAATTTAAAGGATTTTTTTAAATAAACTGCGGTTGCCTAGCCGCCTGCCAAGCGTGGCAACTATGGTAAAATCCCTCCATAATAGGAGCTACAGACTTTTGTATCGATATATGGGAGTGGCCTATGTTCAGCAGTGGACTTGTGATAGGCTGAAACGACGACGACGACGATGTTCAATTATTTTACTTTACAAATGAATTTTTATTTTACTATTCATTATGATCATCGTAATATTTGGGAAAATTTGGCTATAATTAAGGAGGTCGAATACTATCATAAAAATTTGTAAATGCTCAGTTCTTGCCCACGGCCGCAAACTAATGCAGTCTAAGATAGATACTTTTAATTTTTTTATAAATTTTACGTATTTATAGATCGAACTTCTCTTCTTGTTCCAATTATTGTCAATGTGAAGAATTACTATTAGTTTTCGGTCACCATATTACGGTAATATAAATAAATAATGATAACATTTAGGTGAGGGCGGAAAACTAAAATAAACAAAAACCTGTATAATGAAGTTTCCAGCCTACAATTGCCAACATTGTACTGAAAATGTTCGACAAATACAAGCAGTGTGAAAATTTATTTACAATGATGAAATAGTGCAGATAATTTTAAAATATATTAATGTTGTTTGATAATAATAATAAACATTTATGAAATAATTTTTAATGTTTCCCTAATTTTTTATTCAGTACAATGGGTGGCCGAAAACTAATGTTTTACCTATTTTAGGGATTTCATTTTTTTTATATTTAGAATTTTTTATAAAAAAATGCTGTATTGATTTTGTGTTTTTATAATATAATAATAAATAAATGGTGGCCAAAAACTAAATTCTCTACGGCCTAAAACTAACGTTTTAGAAATTTTAGGGATTTAATAAAAAAATGCTGACCTCTTAGAAGCAAACTGTTATAAAAACTGAAACTACATTGTAAAAAACATAAGTTAAAGAATAAAACAAAAACAATTTTTTCTAGAATTTTGAAGTCACACAGAGGATACTATGTGTACTATGACTACATGTAATATTATTTTACAATTTTAATAATACAAAGAAATATTCTTTTAGATAATAACTTACGTCTCCCACCTCCACCTCCACGTTCAGCAAGTTCTTGTAATTTGGGATTTACAACTTGTTTAGCTTCTTTTAATACTGAGATTAGATCACCAGCTTTAGCTGCATTAGAAGGTGTGAAGAAAGTATAAGCTGTTCCAGTTTTATTTGTTCTTCCTGTTCTTCCAATGCGATGTACATAGTCTTCTGAATTGCTAGGGTAATCAAAATTTATAACAAACTTGACATCGTCAACATCTGAAAATAAAACCTTTGTTAGTAACTACAAATAATAACAGGAGGTAACAGAATAATAGTAGCAAACATTCAATTTAAACTCACCTAAACCTCTTGCAGCTACATCTGTGGCAACAAGAATAGGGGCTTTTCCACTTCGGAAATCTGAAAAACAAAGAAGTATATCAGAAACAGAATGTAGCTTGATATATCATATCACATTACCTCAAAAGAGAGACTGAAATTATTGCTGTATGAAAAATATCAGTTGCATATGATTTTTTAATTACTTGAAAATATTATAAAATGTAATCAATGAATTCAGGTGTTCTGGGTATATGAAATAACAGTAATGTTGACATTTAAGGAGACTTTAGTATTAATTAACTAATGTGCAGAAACATTTTGCCAGATTTTTTTTCTATTGTAGTATAAACTTCTGTGGTAGCCTGGATAAAGAAATCCACAAACTTGCAGTACTGTTTTATACTGTCTGTATAAAGTTAGGTCCATCATGATTATTCATGATGTGAAGAGACAGACATATTTAAAAGCCAGTGTATATATTTAAAAAGATGTTTTATTTACTACGGTTATTTTCGAAGAAAACTTACTAATAAAAACAGATCCCATTGGATAATAACGGCAGTTATTGCTCATTAAAAAAAAAAGTGAGAGCGAGATGCCGGCCAGGGCGATGCGAGAGGAGAGAACAGAGGCGCCGTGCCAGGCGCGCGGACGAGCCTGGGGCGCTCGGCCTGCGCACCGTCGCCGTCGACGGCGCACAGCAACCGGCGAGGGGGCGAACCCCACCGCGCCGAACACGCGAGAAGCGGCTCAGACTAGCCGCGGAGGCAAGTCAGAAGAGTGCATAGGGCTTAGCCCCGTCAACTAGAGGCGGGTGCGGTGCGGACGCGGCCGCAGGGGCGACTCGCCGCCGCCGATGCTTAGCGGCGACGTTCGCACGCTTGCCGCCGCCTCCGCCGCCCAGCCGCAGTCTCCACGGCCTGCACATGCAGACACATGTTCAGCAACTGTTTACTTGCTATATTATCCCAACACACTCAAGGCACTCGCAACCTCCAGTCCGATACCGCTTCTCGATAGCCAGTTAGTATAAAACTATAGTAAGCTCTCAAGTTTGCTTTTATTTAGAAATAAAAATGTTTTATTACATATATGTATAAATATGATATTTATATACATTTTTATTAAAAAATATACATAAAACAAAAATAATAGCCCTTATTGCCCAATCACTTACCTTGCAAAACCCAATCACGCTCATTTTGAGACTTATCACCATGAATACATACTGCTGGCCATCTGTTAACAATGTTATTTATTAAAATTTCAAAAAACAAAATAAGTTCATATATAACATAATAGATCCCTTAAGTAACTTACCCATCTCTTTTCATTTTTCTTGTTATGTCATCAACACGCCTTTTGGTTTCTATAAATATTATAGTCTTATTTTCTTTTTCAGCCATAATTTCCTTAAGAAGTGTACTTAATTTTGTTTCTTTCTCATATTCCATACAAACATCAATAATTTGCAAAATATTGTGATTTGCAGCTAATTGGAGGGATCCAACATTAATCTGCAGATAATCTTTAAGAAATTCAGAGGCTAAGCTTTGGACCTCCCTGGGCCATGTAGCAGACCACATAAGTGTCTGACGATCTGGACGAATTTGTTCTATAATTTTTCTAATTTGTGGTTCAAACCCCATATCCAACATTCTATCAGCCTCATCTAAGACTAAATATGTGCATCTCTTTAAATTAGTTCTGCCACTTTCCAAGAAATCCAATAAACGACCAGGTGTTGCAATTACAATTTCCACACCGGCATCCAAATCCCTTGCTTGCGGCCCTTTAGGAGCCCCTCCGAATAAACATGTGTTATGTATTTTAGAAGTGTTTGCGAATTTATCACTGACTTCTTGTATTTGTTGGGCTAATTCTCTAGTTGGAGCCAAAACTAATGCAATGGGTCCATCACCTCTACTAGATTTGGGTTGGTTATTTATGTGAACAATAGCAGGTAATATATATGAAAGTGTTTTACCAGATCCAGTTGAAGCAATTCCAACCATATCATTTCCACTCAAAGCAATAGGCCAACCCTGAGCTTGGATAGGAGTTGGTTTAGAAAATCCCATTTTGTCAATTTCGTCCATTACATAATCTGGAAAACCGGCTTCATCAAAAGTCAGCGTTGGTTTAGGAATGTTTCGGCCTTTCAAGGTAATTTCGTTTTCACTCCTCCAAGATTCAACTTCTGAATCAGACCTATTTTCAACATCTTGATGAGGAACATAGAAATCTTTTTTGAAGGGCTTTAATCTACTCAAATCCCACTTAGGCTTACGAAGGTTAGCTCCAGGATTACTTCTGCGTCCACCTCCACCATATCCTCCTCCTCCTCCTCCTCCTCCTCCGCCGCCGGACCCTAGACCGTAACGAGGACTTCGACTACGGCTTCGACTCCTACTTCTGGTACGGCTACGACGTCGATCACGACTTCGATCCCTAATAAACAAAAAATGTTTTAGTTTTAACTAAATGTTACAAATCAAGCGTAAAAAACCGCATCATAATTTTGTTAGGTACTAACCTTCCTCGTCCCATATTAAATGGACAAAGGAATCCTTAAATTGTAAAATTTAACACTAAATAAGTTCCGTTTTCACTAAAACACGTATAAAATTTAGAATTAAACAAAAACTAGGTGTCAATTTAACACATTTCTACAAAATGCACATACACGACATTGTTTAAACAAGATGGCGAGGGCGGCTTATTCCACGAAAAACGTATCGGTAGTCGGGAGCGGAAAAGAAGATTCGAGTTTGGCTTTGCTTTTTACAATGTTGCCAACTCCATTTATATTTGTTAAAAAAAATGGAATTCAAGTTTAAAAAATTATTGCTCAACTCGAAAAGTGGCAGTAGTGTTTTTATTTAATTTTGTAATTTCTGTGGATATTTGGAGTTTTGATGTTTAATATTGATAGTTTATTACGCAGCAAGTGCTTCTGAAAGTGTTCAGTAATTGGAAAATTCAATTCTAGACCAAAATTGTGCTTTTCGCTTTCTCTGCATCAGTCCAGCAAATCTTCAGTAAACGTCAAATATCATTTTACTTTCGATCAAAATTTTGAAGTCTGTATACTTGGGTTAATTGACACTGGAAAATAGTTTTTGACTGTTTCCATTAATTAATAAAATAAATAAACTATTGCAGAAAACCTTTAATTAGATAGTTTTTTCAAGGTAGATCTTCACAGGGAGACTTCTTAGACTACACGTTACCAAAAACAATATTTTAAATGAACCTAGTATATTTATATAAAAGTAAGTATTTTAAAAAGCAGACGAAAAAACGGTAATTGACTTAATAAGTGTTACAGAGTAAATCTGTGGGTGTAGGTAACACATTTATTTTTCCTTCATCATCATCATTTCAGCCTTTGACTAGTCCACTGTAGAACATAGGCCTCTCCCATAGATTACTACAAAAGTTTGTAGGTGTCATTTTTGGGGGATTTTCCCATAGTTGCCACGCATGGCACCTTGGCCCGCCTGCCAACCGCAACCTATTCAGTACTACGTCTTGTACTATCAGCTTGGGATCCCATTATTAATAAAATTAAATCAAAAACCAAGCATACCACTGCAAAGCTTCAAGACACAGTAAGCTCTTTCTGCTTAGATCGGACTAAAAATAATAATTATAAGCTGAAAGTACCCCGAATTCGACATCAGGACATCTGTCACGTCAGTCCTCCCGAGATCATGGGTAATTTATAGCGCTCAAAACGTCAGTTTATAAATAGTTTAAATTAAACGCTATAAAATCCATACAAAAGAATTTTATTTAAAAAACTAAAATTGATTTGACTGGGCGAGATAGATCATTATATATGCCGATTATGAACAGAACTGTGTAACGATCAAAAAGCTTTCACTCTATCAATGTTATAATCAAATATTAATCAATGTACCGCGTGACCTAGTCGTCAGAGTACATCATCCAGAGCCAACCTTTGAGCGGAAAACACAAATTAATGGTTTTTTGGTGTGTTGTGTTTGAGAAATTTTAGTATCAAAAACGCAACCATGAACTATTAAAAATTTCATAACAACCACGAATAAAATCGCTCAGGGTCTGGAATAGGTAAATTAAGAGATTTAGTCGGTTCAAGTAATAAGTGACCCCAAAATATTTGGTTGGATTGGTTTTTTAGTTGGTTGTTCCAAAACATTAGACGTCCAGAAACTTTCATCAGTGTAAAGAAATTGCGACCCCTTAAACCATTCATTTAAAAATCCATACTGATATAGTAAGCGACAGCGCACATTCGTTTCTGTGATGCGTCACTAAATACATGCAATTCTGAGTACTTATAATAACGATAATCAGAATTGTTTATTATGTTCGTAGCGAATACCTGAGGTTTCGTATCTTCATTCGTACACAGGAGAAATCTAAGTGTACTATGCATCGTTTTAAAAGAAATGTGGAATCAAGTTATCATTTTCTCAACATTACATGTAGTTCAACGAACCTTAATGTTGACTGTCGTCACCCACCACAAGTTTAATTGACTTAAAAAAGAGCCTCTTTTTTTAGATCCATGTGTCCTTAATCTCGAACTTATTCCCGGGTCCGAACCTAAGGCCTAAGGTCTAATTCAGAAGTTTACTCTACAGAAGTTCATCAGCCTGAAAAACCCGCATAAGTCGACTCTTGAAAATGTGCAAATTTTATATTAAAGTTAGCTACCTAGGTGCCAACTAAAAGTACATAATATTACTCTTAAACCTAATTCTACGTCGCCATTCGTTTATGTCACTCTGCGGTCTGCGTTACTTGGAACGTATCGTAGCGGAATCCATTTTCTGCGTTGTTGTGACATTTTGATTTTTGCTATTCTGTTGTGAAAAGCAAGGAATGTAATGCTATCCAACCTTGACTTTTTAAAAATAAGTGATGATTGAAAACTGTTCTTCGTCTAAATATTACAAACTGTTTTACCGTCTCCAAAGGGCTGTAAATTAATTCATAATGGGTTGAAAAAGTGATTGTCAGCGGCAATTATTCTACGTTGGATTAATATTTTTGGAATTCAACTTACATGTGATAGAGGACTAAATACGATACATTATAATCATGGAATTGGATGTATCGCCTTTGAATCCGGCAGAAAATAGCATGGATTATTCAGATAATTCATCCGAAAGTAAATATTTATCTTGTAATAATAACGAACAGTACTCAGTTATTCGAATCCCTCAAGATGGAGAGAAATCCAGTAAACATTCCTCCAGAAAACAGTCGAAAAGGAGGAAAAAGAGTTCTAACCATTCTAGACCTCTACCCAGGATTATAGTTAAACCTTTGCCCCCTCCTCCACCGCCGGAAAATCGCGAATGGACAGCAGCGACGTCGTATACGGACTCTAGCTCTAATTCTAACAGACCCTCTACGATGCGCGAGGTTCTAGCAAGCATACCAGGCTTTTGTTTAAAGCCGAGGAAAAGAAGTAGTAAAAAGTTATCAACAGCAGCTCAGTTACAGCAAACAAGGGAGGGCTATATTGACCTGGAGACACCAGATTCAATATTAGTTAACACAAATATTAGAGCACTTTTAAATAAGCACACATTTTCTCTTTTGCCACCTTTATACCAATATAAGCTTGGCCAACTGCTTCCAAGTGTAGACCGACCAAGTACATCAGGACGTTTAAGTTCATCTAGTCTCAACAACGAATTCTTTGCTAGAGCTTGCCTTGAGTGGCAAGACTGTCTTTCAGGAGGAGAGTTTACACCTGAAAATCAACAAAAAATGAAAACTGAGGCTGAAAAAGAAAAAAGTAAAATTGATCCATGGAAATTAAAACATTTTGAACCATTTTGGGGTGAAAAATCACGAAAAGAAAAATCCTCAATGAATCTGAACACAGAAAGACCATCTTTAAAAACTACAATTAAGTTAAGACCGACTGCTTCAATAACAAGCAGTAGTACTGTTCCTAAAATTAAGAAAAGTAAATCATCTAGTAATAGTAAAAAGTTGAGGTCTGTCGGTGCCGTGACACGATCTTCTGCAAAAGTTGAAGATACAATTGATGAATCAATAATAGCTTGTTCAAAATCATCAGTGCCAGTACCAGACTTACTTCCTCTTAAACATATGAAAAACAGTAATCAAGGCTATGTTGATTGTCAGTTAGACTTTAGTTTCTCCGACTCATCTGTACCTAGAATAGAAGATTCTGTGTCTACAACACCAGTTGATCCTCTGTTACTACCTGATGAATCTGAACGCAATGAGTTGAAGCAAGAATTAGACATAAGTGTGGTTACTATTGAAGAATCTAGTATATCTAAAGATTGTGAAGAAGATAAAGCAACTGATTCAGATAGCAATTACCCAGAGCCCACCAAGAGGCTAAGTAGTGATAATAGTGAATACAGGTATTCCAAGAGAATAAGATATGAAGATGATTATGCAGTGGATAATACAAGTTTTTTATCACAAAATGTGGAAAGATCTGGTAGCAACAACTGCTCAGATGGAGAAACCAATTATAATAATGAACAGATATGTCAGAGTGATGATCTTAACTTGTTTCCTGGGCCTGATAATGGTGATACTAACAGTGAAGACAGCAAAGCAACAACTTCAATTTATGAATATGATGAAAGAAGTGTTTCTTCAATTTCAAGTTTGAAAATAGAAACTCACCTGAATAATGTATCCATAGAAAATGATTCCAATGAAAATGGAATTGAATGTGAAAATGTTACAGATGAGACAGAACCAACATCAGGCACTAATCAAGAGAATAAAGTTTCACTTAAAGATGAAAATCAAGATGAAAGTGTGGAAGAATCACACCAAGAAAATATTAAAGAAGATTTTAACTCATGCGCAGCATCATCATACAACAAGTCACCAATTGATACCAAAGAAGAGCCTTATCAAAATATAGAGGTTATTGAAGAAATGGAGTGTCAAAGTGCAGAGCCGTCAGTTGAACCAAGTTCAAAAATTAAATTAGATAATCAAGATAAATCTGAAGAAAAAAATAGGCCCAGTGAAAATATATCATTAAATTATTATGATGAACATTTCAAAGATGCAGAATCATTTATACTAGAAACAGGTGGTCTCTCTATATTAACGCCACGTAAGTAATTTTTTTGTCTGTTCCATTATATTGATCAAAAATGGTACTGGAACCTAGTAATCATACTGCTAATGTACACATTGTACACAATTAATGTAAAAGTACAAAAAGTGAAGTAAATATATAGGAAGGCTTAAAAATATTATATGCTGAATGCTATTATTATCATAATTTCTATTACATTTTTTATTCTTATAACTAATAGGAGATATAAACCAACAATATATTTATTATTTTTACATACATACATACATAAGATCACAACTGTATCCCATAAGGGGTAGTCAGAGACTGGGCACTCACTGCAAAAGCAGATGACTGCCACACCATTATTATTTTTAAAAACCTTATTTTTATTTGAATGTTACCATTTGTACTGTTTTTATTATTTTTATTTAAAATGATCTGTCTAGTAGCTTCTATGCATTACTAAGATTTTATCACTGACATAGTTAAGTAAACATTTTAAAATTCTTATGTGTATGTAAGAAATGTAATGTTGCATTTAAACTTTATGATTAGTTTCGTTTTTTAATTTGCAATACTTTGACATTTTCTATTGTCTCAATTGTCTGCTTGTCTTTTGCATTTTCATTGCACATAGAAACATAAATTCTTAATTAAACTTTTCAGAAAATGAGGAGAATAAATACACTCAACATCCTAATTTAATGGAACTGACATCCTACATGAGTGAAACAAGTAAGATATATTTTTTAGTTTAAATATAAATATTTTGACATATGTGGGTATTAGAAAATTGTTGAATTCATAGTTGAACATAAACTTATTTCTGCAGAATCATTGAAAAGCAATTCCAAAATGTTTCGGTTGTTTACAGATGTAACAGCTGTTGTAACAATGCCAATGAATCATAATTCTTCAATACCTATGATGGAAGTAACAAATTCCACTGTAAGTAAAGAATTTAATAAGTTGTTGCTGATCTTTTCTCTTTGGTTTTTTCGAGATTTTTATTAAGAGTAATATTACAGATGGTATCATATCCTGATGACAACATGCAAGATCCAGCAAAACCAAAAAACTCAGCAGTTTCTTGGAAAACTGACAATGACTGGACAAATACTGATAACATTATAACATTACATAATTTTTCATGTGTGAATGCCGACAATGCAAAATATGTCAGTGAAGACTCAAAAGCTAGTATGGAAGATGTTAATATTAATGATGAAAATTGTATGTATAAAGAGGACAGGGATGCAAACTTCAACATGGAGTCATCAAACTCTTCAGAAAGTTGTCAATCTATGAAAGATTTGAAGCAAGACACTGAGCCAGCAACAAGCCATGTTTCTAGTTCAACTATATGCAATCCAAGTATTAATTCTACAATGGTAACACAAGGTGTAAGAACTACTGGGAAAAAGTGTAAATCAGGGAAAGAGTCAAGCAGGTATGAATTACCATACTAATATTATGTCATAAAATATTATTTAGAGTAAAAGATCTTTATTTTTGAAATTCAACAATATTGGCAAGTATAAACTATAATGATTCATAACATATACAAAACTTTAAAGAGCACATATATTATCTTTACAGAAGCCGTAGCACTAACAAAGTGCCACCTGGTGCGGTGAACCTAGAGCGGAGTTACCAAATCTGCCAGGCGGTAATACAGAACAGCCCTAACCGAGACGCGTTGCGCGGGCAGCTGCGGCCGCCCCCCGCGCTGCTGACGCGGCCGCCGCGAGCGCCGCGCCCTCCGCCGCCTGTGCTCGTGCGCCAGCTGCCCGGCCCTGTGGTGCCGCACGCTGAGGTAACACCACTTTTATTTGTTTCCACGTTATAGCAGTTTAGCCGATATGTGTCCGGCAGCGTAGAATAGCACCTACCTCTTTCCTAGCGAGGTGTCGTAAGAGGCGACTAAGATATTGTACGAACAGCCTTTATTTATGCAGACTAACACCATAGCATGTAATGCTTCACTATACTCGTCAGGGGAACGCAATAGAGAGCAAGAGTTTTTAACTAGTACCCAAAATGGCGGCGACGGTTCACCACCCGTCACGTTTCGTTTACCACTGGGGCGAAAAGTGGGCTACGTGTGTAAACTCTACCTAAAAAAAAAAAAAAGTTAGTTAAGTTTAGTTAGAATTCATTCAATGAATAATTAAAATATAATAATTACTTTTCATAAATAGTCTAATTAAGTCTAGTTGGTTATTATAATGGTGGTAGGATGCCTATACTGGAATCCGTTCGGGTAGGTACCACCCCAGGGCCAGTTATTCTGCCGTGAAGTATTAGTATGCAAACATTTCTGTTTCGGTCTCACAGGCATTGTAGTGATGATATGAGACTTAAGAACTGATGTCTGAGGGGGACCCAGTGTAATGCCAGAAGTGTTCTGGGTGACACATCATTTTTCGTGGGCAGACATTACACTTACCATTAGGTGAATGTTTTACTTGTCTCATCTCTTTCTCGTATAAAAAATTAAATAAACGTAAGGTCTAGGAAATTCCCTTAATTTCTTGACCTTACGATTTATGTATATTTTTACCGTATTGTTCCAAATCCAACTTTAATTTAATCTTAGGGTATATTTTATTTAACTTATTAAAGACAAGAAATACATTATAATGGCCATAACAAGATGATGATGAAGTTATGAATGTAATGTATGAATAAAATGCCACCTCGTGTCATCCTGTGTGTCATTAGATTCAAATAAGGGAAATGTCAGGAAATTCTTTTGACCATGACAGAAGGCGAAATAACTATTTCGAATGATAATGAGGAGCACTATCTAAGGTCAACAACGAGACGCGATCACCACGACCTCCTTAATTCAATGCGACACCGTGTCACAGTAATTTTAGATAGACATTAAAAATACCTTTTGTGTAATATAAATTTTAATTATAAGTAAATTTTTATAATCAACATATACTTTCTAAGACCGGACTACCTATAAACAATTCTTTTCACAAAGTAATGCTTCTGTTACTGCGATTTCTAATCCGCCTTCTAGACGTGGCGATTACGGCTAATCCTTACTTTTTGAAAGAGGTCTACAAGTAGACTATTAACGGGCTGATGAAAAGAAGAAGTATAATCAAAACTAAGTTGAAACTTTATGTTAATTTTGTACGTAGTCGTGTTAAGTACCGCCACACAAGGGTGGTCAATTTGGGATTGATAGCCTAATGGTTGAGAGGGCAAAACATGATGCTAGAAAAATATAGATATCTTATTAAGTTTGATCTTAATAACTGTATCAAATAGTGCAAAAAAAAGCCATGAAACAGTTTAGTAATTTATAAGCAAAAACGATGCTGCAATCATTAATCAAAATTTTGTTTTTTAATTCTCAGGTAAACGAGAATCGCTCCAATAACATGGGACAATATATTCTTGTACAAAGGACACCAAACGTGATCCCCAGAGCATCCAGCGCGCCACCGTCAAATCCAAACACCAATGTGGTGAGTGTAGTTACAACTACATGTATTAGTTTTGCATAAGGTTTGCCTTAAATGTCGTATTATGCGAGTGTCTATCTCCGGTGCTCGCACAATTTAATGCAAATTTAAGTATGGATTTACTGAGCTCAGCAGTTAAAGAAATTGTTACGAAAAGCATTTGTTACGTTGCTCATACCATCAGGTGAACCTTTTACTCGTTTAGTCACTTTATCCAATAAAAAATAATATCGAAGAAATGTTTATGTTTACAAACTCCATATATTAAGACTATCAAGCTGCACTCTAGCAGCATGGTAAACTGTTATAATAGTCTTACCTAAAGCCCTCTTAAAAGTGATATGAGGCAGGAGGTGAACATTTATGGACTGTTACTTCAATTTGATAAACTATATCAAATATTTATATCACATTTTTCTTTTCAGAATGTTACAAGATGCCGCAGTGTAGGAGCCGATGATGCATGTGTATGTAACCTGCGAGCAATGATACTGTGTAAGAAGTGTGGGGCCTTCTGCCATGACGACTGCATCGGGTCTGCAGAACTCTGTCTCACTTGTCTTATACGCTGACCCATTGTGCTTGTCAGGCTCTTGCCAACTCCGCTACAATACTTATGTAATACTTTTTCTGCAGTAATATCCGAAGTGATAGCTTTTAATGCTACATTAATGAGTTTGTTCAGTATAAAGTGTATCAATTTATTAATCTGTTAGATGTGCAAATCATAAAGTGGTAGAAGTGTGAGTGCATAAACAAATACTTGTAATGACGATTTTTGAATGATGGATTGTGTAGGAATGGTGGTGCTATCTGTTTCTATGTAGTGAATAGTTCCAGACTTGTGTCTTTATTAATTTTTTAAACATTCTGCTCAAGTCAATACTGGACAATGATTCTACTAAGATATACAATTTATCTAAATTGTTACAATGTACATATATTAAATAGTAGTTACAACAAACTGTGAGTGACAGTCATTTTTATTTAATTTATAGCACAACACTTTGTTTGCTAGTGTTGTAATTAAGAGTGTAACAAATGCATATTCAATGTGCATCAATATATACTATTCCTATATTTACACAAAATAAATCTCAATAACTTGTATCTACTAGCACTAAACATTATTTTGTTGAAATCACACTTTCAGTACTTATTAAAAGATACAAAATAAACAGTTTTAAAATAATATCATGTTATTCAGATATTTTTATAATTACTTATAAATTGCATTGCCCAAGTTGTCTTTTGTCAACTCATTGACCCCATTTTTTTAATTATGTCATAACAAAACAGAGTTTGTGACAATATAACATTTCATTTTATTTATAATTTATATTAAGGCTCATAGTTGTTGTTAAGAATACATGGTAGGTTAGCAAAGGCTATTGACATTAGCCATTGCCATTATATTTTTAACACATCACAATCATGTTAATTTGTAAGTAATTTTAAGCTTTCTACAAATATGCTAATTAGACAGTACATTGTTGAGAGTCAGATACTTGTATGTAGTTCGAATTTAGCTTGCACTGATTTCCCATCTATTCATATGTTTATTGTTTAGGGCATGTACAGATATTTATTGACACGAAAAGGCTGATGGTTAGAACATCAGATGGAGTTGTAATTTTATATAACTGAGGTTTCCATGAGTAAGTTAACTGTAGCTAGTTACTTGTTATTTTAAGTTTTTATTATGGCGTGTACACTAATATGACATTAAGTTATGCAATATATTTATCAATGTCTATAATATTTTTCTAAGAACATTTTAAAATCATAAGTTTTTACTCATTTTTTTTAGGAAGAGTTAGTTGTCATAAATATTGATTTTGATCACTTTACTTTGTCATAACTTTAAATATCATTGTTTTGTCTCATACTGAACTTCATGTATATTCATTCATATTATTAACATAACTGTGAAGAAAATTACTGATTATCAATGAATATCTAACAATATAATAACATTTCATTAAAGTTTCTATATTGTCAGCCTGATAAATTTGTTATCTTAGCAACATTTTACACGCCATATAACTTTCATTACATTCAAGAGCTTCAACATTCATTTTTTTATAAACAGGTGGATTCTTATTTTAAAATAAATAAACTAAGGATTGGAACATTCTTTGACCATTGCATAAATATACTGATAACACAGTAATCTTTGTTATTCCCTTAGTCTTGTGCTTTAATATGCACTTTATAAAGAGCACATCACTTTTCATAAACAAGTTATGTGTAGAACAGAACTGTGTTTAGTTTTAAATGAAACATTTTCAAAAGTTAAACATATATAAAAGTTCAAACATTAACATCCAACTTGTTCATAGAATGCATTGCATATGCACTACACTTGTCGCGTCATGCATTTTTGTTGTAGGTAAATGTGTAAAATATTTTATGAATTTTGGAACTGTTACTTAATTTGACTGAATAACACCATGTCAAATCTTTATAAGAAATCACTTTTGCAGGTGGTTGGAATATTAATTTTTTTTTTGATTAATTGTTACATATATTTTGTATATATGTACTACTAAAAACTATATCTAACTCTGTAACCTGTATAAACCAAACTATCGTATGTTGTGTATTATAATTTAATTTGATATGTGATCCTTTTCAATTTAAATTTAACAAATAGTTTTCATCTTGCCTAAGTTTTTAACATTAAAGTTACTTTTAGTCCATTCGGGGCTTGTTATATTCAGGATTACCTTAAAAGGTAAAGTAACAGCATTGACATATACCACTGATGTGTACAGGACGTGGTTACTGCCATATGTCTATATTTAGAGAGCATATACATATGTCCTATGTGTATACCAGAAAAATAAGTGTCCACCTTAATGAAAATAGATATTAAAATAATAAAAGTGTTGCTCACTCAGATTTATAATTCAAAGCATATATACAGTTACTGCACATATAATTGCTAATATGTTTATATATACATTTGTCACAAAAGCCTATATTAGACTTTTATTATATATATATATATATATATATATATATACATTGAAATTAACACCCTGACATTGCAACTCTTAATAAATATGTAATTCATATAAGGCAAATAAAAAATTAAGTTTAAGACCTTATGTATAACTCAATCTCAATATGCAATAATTAGTGGCGTTCAAATAATAATAATGTTGTATGAAAAAAAAGTGGTACACATAATATAATTACCAACAATTCTTAATAGACTGTGCATTGTATGTTTTTAATTTTATCTTTCAATTACATAAAAATCAACTGGAAATGTAGGTTTTGTAATAAGTATTATTGAAAATTATATACATTACGTTATTTTTGGTAATTAGTTTTTTTTTTTGACTCATGAACATTTTTCTCTAATAAATTATGTTCTTATTCAAACATTGTTTTATTAATATAAACGCAAATTAAACTAAAATTAATGTGTATTGATATATTACTAAATAAATCTACATTCAAGTCGATGTCAGTAATTATACATATTAAATATTATAGCATCTTACATATAAATGATAATGTGACGATATCTAGACAGACAAGCAAAAATCATTCACCTAATAGTAAGTGCAAGGTCTGCCCATAACAAACTTTCACCCAGAACATTTATTTGTCGCATCACAGTGCCCTCGTCACTCTTAGACATCAGTTATTAAGTCTCATATACCCAGTAATTACACTAGCTTCACACTATCATAGCGTAATTTTACTGCTTGATGGCATATTATGTGGCACTGCGGTGGTACACAGCTATGGATTGTTTCAAAATCAGTAAAAATGTCTGTAATTCTCGAATATTTGTGTTTGTATATTTTTTTTTGTTTAAATAATATTATTATTTATTTGTTAATGGAAACAGTCATTATTTTCCAGTGTCAAGTAACATATTCAAGTAAGTATACAATCTTCTAGCAGCAACAATTCAAAAATTTGATCGACAGTAAAATGATATTTGACTTTTACTGAAGATTTGCTGGACTGGAGACAAAACAAAAAGTACAATTTTGGTCTTGAATTGAATTTTCCAACCACTGTACACTTTCAGGAGCACTTGCTGCATAATAAACTATCAATATTAAACATCAAAACTCCAAATATACACAGAAATTAAAAAAATAAATAAAAACACTACTGCCACTTTTCGAGTTGGCGCCAAAAGTCCGTTTAAATAATAATTATTTTACCAAATCTGAATATTTGTAGTATATCTGAGAGGACATTAATTAAAAAACAAAAAAGAAAATCCCTCACAACTCACACTGAACCGAGGTTTCCGATCTATGATATAAAAATCGATTTAAATTGTGTGATCTGAGATCGATCCAAACCAAATCGATGACGAAAGATCGATATAACAATTTTTTTATTTAAAAAAATTACATAATATTATTTAAAAAAAATATTTACTCTGAAAATAATATGCAAATAATTTGCATTTCATCGTTTTTAGTTTTTTTTGTTACAAACAATTATTGTGAATACTTTAGCTAGCACTTAAGTTAGCCCTAATAGCAGCCAATAATTTTTTTGGGTTTTTTTCTAATACGTCCAAGCATTGCGAGCAGAGCGTTTGTTCGATTTAAAATATCATTTGTTCAATCTTTGTTACATTTTTACTTCATTATTAAATTACTAATTATAGTCGCGCATGTGTTTATTGTTACTAAGTGTATATTTGTATTGTTTTTTACCTTCTCAACTTCTTTAACAAGTACCTCGTCCCATATAAATACCAACAGGTGTGCTCCCATCAATTCAAGTTGAATTATGCAACGTACCTTGTGATCCATACAAGTTTAATCAATTCTAATTAGGAGGAGTGGCGTAACTATACCGTTGAAGCCCGTGGCAAATACTTTCGATGGCGAAGCTATGAAAGACTATAGGCTAATAGTCATCAGCATGAGCATAAAAAACCGTATTGAATTGAAATAACAATTTAATTTAAAGTCAAAATTTTATTTTTTATAATAAGTTTTTGGGCTTTCTGTTCAGCAAGTGTTAATGACAACATCGAAGTTACAATTTCAGACCATGGCATGTTCGATAGCTAAGTTCTGTGACAACTATCCAGGGTCCCCCCTGCCGGGGGTCCGTGGCATTTTGCCCGTTCTACCACCATATTGTTACGCTACTGAATAAGAGGTATCTAACTTTCAGTAGTATACGACTATACGAGAGCTCTCTCCTGTGCCGACTCTCCACTCTCGGGCACCCTTGAGTCAGCACGCGCACTGGGTAACGGTCCAAGCCTGAGGTCCGCTCTCGGTGACCCTTGTGGCGGTTACTATAAATAAAGGTTTCGGCTAAGCGCGTTCAGCGCTCGGCCACCTTTCAATCCGCGGAAGCTGGGAAAGCCTCTTGGCTAACAGTGACCATTAGTCCTAAGAAAATCTCCTATGCATTCCTACTCCTTATTTAGTATTCGTTAACTGATTGTGTGTTAGTTAAGTGGTGTATTTGACTCATTAAACTCATCCAACAAGATGATTGCTGCGTAATGTGTATGGGGTTATTCTGTGTTACGTACAAATACATTATCTCCTAGGACTTTACCATTACTGGTTGATGTATGAATGGCCGCTTATTTTTTAAAGGATGTTGATATCACTAAAGGTATCTAATTTATCTTTGTATTTTAATGCTTTACTAAATAATAAAATAAAAATATACAAAAAACAACACGGGCCATAGCCAAGTGTGGTCGTAGTTTTGAGTGGCTTGATTATTTTCAACTTCATCTAACTGTAAAAGAAATCAAAATTGGAATAAAAAGCTACTACATTATGGCGGCTTTTTGTAGAGTGAGGTATGTGAACTTAGAATGATTAAATATTTCTAAACTATTCAACAATTATTATTATTGAATGGGCACCACATAATTCAAATAACACCGCGCTTCACCAGTGGCAAGTGCTATTGCGCATGTGCAACTTAGGGGCTAAAATGTTAGTAATTGTTTATAAAAAAAAAACTTAAACAAGCAAACACTAATCATTATCGAACAATCAATTATGAACAAATAACACCAAAATATAACAAATTATAAAATATTTTGGTGTTACCGCCAACTTAAGACAACTGTCTATGAATTTAGACAGGTTTTCAGAACGCAGCTTCAGTTTTTATTTTTTAATTTAAGCCAATGACAGGTAAGAAAAGTTTAATTCTAACCAATCATAATGCCGTCTTCCTAAATAAGTCTTGTAAAGTAACGAATGAAATCTTTTCACATTGTTATTCTAGAACTTGAAAGATGGTAAAGGAACCGGGAAGGAAAGAGAAACAGATTTTTTTGTTCATTCATTTTCATTTTTCAGTTTCATAAACTAATTCGCAGTGTTTAGTTTTATGCACAGAGTACTTGTTTTATGTCTCGCTATGAAAAGGCGTTTGTGAGGCGTGAAATTATTTTCCTATTATGTAGATTATAATTCAGAATTTTTACTTAAGTCTCGTTTAAAATGTCGACAGTGCTCTTAGCCGTTGTTGCTGTTATTTTGTGTGTTCTTTTCCGAATATTAAATGTTAACAGCCAGCCACATAAGCCCGTGATCTACGGTAGAGACAGAAATTTTATTGAAAATATTTTGTTTATTGCACCTTTTCTTAATGAACCGTAAGTAAAAGAACATTTGGATTGTATAACATAGATATAATACACGTTTTATAAATCCTGATTCACTGATTCCAAAGTAATAAAAATCGGCAACAAAATGTAAACATAAAATCCTGTGTGCTTCATTATCATCTGTTTAACGTTTTTCACTATAAATATTTACCTTTTAGAACAACTATTAAATATGGTCAATACTGAAAGGCCTTAGTAATATTTAATTAAAACAGCTCAGCCCGCAACTTTTGATGCGTGAATTTTAGAATGTAACTTCAAAGATATAATGAAACGGGCTAAATTGACCTGAGAGCAACTGCTGTACTTTTCAAACTAAATCTGATCAGACTGGCAGAAAAATTAATCAGATTTTTTCAAGGTAGCAAAAACACGACCGGAAAATTCTAATCTAATGACTAGAATACTCAAAAATTCTAAAATCGCAGACAGACACTTCTATTTATATGCATGATGTGAGATAATACAATACAATACAAATGGTAGTTGCCTGAATTGGTTCTCCTTAAGTGTCAATAGTAATAATAATAAAAAAAACTAATAAATATTAATCTGTTGTTAATCAATATGTTATAGAGGTGATTATTTTTATATTACAAATAATATAAATAGCAAAAATTTAGGTTCCTATAGTAACCTTTTTCGTAAACAGTACTTAGATACCTTCATATGCATTGTTTACTTAAAACTACATAAGTTGTGTTAAGTATAAGTGTAGCAGCAATCTTAGATTTTCAATGTTTTTAATTTCTGTTCTAGCACTAATGCTTTTGTTTTTCAAACCAAAAATAATTATAGCCTACCTGTTTGTTGTTAATGTTGTTAATGTCTGTTATTAGTAGTTATGGAAGTTTTCAAGAATAATTAACTACTACCCCCAGATATATTTAGTCTTTAATATTGCAAATGTCTATATTGTATTATTGTAGAAGGTTCTTGACTTATTAATTCTGAGGTTTCTATGGAAACTCTGTCTGTTTGTCACCTTTTCATGACTTAACCATATAACTGATCTTGATGAAATTCAGCACAGAGATAGCTTTCTGAAATCATATAGATCCTATGGGATTTATTTGATTTTCTTGTAATAATAAAACATTTAACAGTAATAATATACATGTAATGGAATATATGTTTAACAATTTTATTCAACGCCATCCTGTTTTTAACTTCTACCTGAGGTAATTTTTTGATAGATTAACACTATTTTCCTTTTTTTAAATTTCAAACACTAAAAGTAACCATAAGCATTTCAGCCTATCACTAGTTCACTGCTGAACATAGGCCTCCCCCACAGATTGCCACAAATTTTTAGCTCTCATTTTGGGGGGGGGGGGGTTGACATTCATAGTTGCCACGTTAGGCAGGCGGGTTCAGTCTTGTTAAAGATTACCATGTAGATGGCATTATTAGATTTTAAAATGACAGCATTTTTTTAAATTCATAAGTTTTATACACATTGCCTATGGAGATGGCCAAGTTTGATTTATACCATCACTTTAAATTACACAGTTTCAAATGACATCAGTTGCTATGGTCACTCTTATTAAGGTTATGTGGCTTTTGACATAGATTTACTCTAGTGCTTTCCATTTACATGTTTTATCATGTGATAGCATTTGAGGTAGGTAGTACTCTCAATTTGTTAAAACCAAGTGATTTTCTCAACTTAAATCACTTTATTATTTTAATGCTGCATTTATGGAATTCATTTCAATTATTATAAAAAACTAATTGAAAATAAAATGTGGATGGTAATTAGTATGTATGTATGTAGTCATAATACAACCCATTTTCAGCTTCTAAATCCCGCTGATTGGAAGTCTTTGGGATATTTTTGCTTAGGTCTTAGTTGCTTTTTATAATTAATATAGTTAATTGTGTAAAATATAACGAACTATATATATAATAGTTACAATGACAGTTTCTTATTCTTATTATTTCAAAAGCCTTGTCCACTAGACTATAAATACAGTAATTGAGGTACAATTTAACAAATTCATTTAACTTTTTTTATTTTAAAATGGGCATTTTACAAACATAAATATTATATATATGCTGTTACACATTACTGCCTTGTGTTTCAATATTTACTGTCCACTACGACTATGAAGTCATACCAATTTTGTTAATTTTATTGAACTGCTGGTGATTCTACAAAAAGGATTACATATTCTGCAAACCTTGGATCGGGCTCTGTCAATTAATACAATCAAATCAGCACAGTTGTTACAAGTTTGAGTGATAATTGACCCCCCCTTGGCCACACCTTTTTCCACATTAAAATTACGTCTTTTTCTCTAGCTAGCTAGCTTTAATGTTAGGCAATAGGTGTTCGTGTATTTTTTTAACTCGTACCAAAATGTCGGCCATGTGGTTCGCCTCCCGTCACGTCTCGTTTCCCACGGGCGAAAAGAGGGGTACGTGTGTCGCCTCTGCCTACCCCTTATATGGAAAAAGGCGTGACTGTATGTATGTTTAATGTTTTCTTTTTGTTGTATTACATGACATTACACTGAAACTAAAGTTTCAAAATTACATCTTCAATCTGTAAAACTTCATGACAATAGCAGTAATCATTTTTACGAGGGGTGATCCAAAAGTAATGATAATCAATAATAAACACAATGAATAAAATAAATAAATAAATTTATTTCTCAACATAGTCTCCTAGCAAGTCTATACATTTAGTCCATCTCTTTTCTAATCCTAAAATTCCCTTAGAAAAAAAATCTTTATCTTGACTCTCAAAAAAGTCCTCAACCGCGGCCATCACGTCGCTATCATCGTCAAATTTCTTGCCTCGGAGGTGTTCCTTGAGTCGTGGAAAGAGATAGAAGTCGCTGGGGGCTAGATCTGGTGAATAGGGGGGGTGTTCCACCAGCTCAAAGCCCGCTTCCTGAATGGCAGCCATGGCAATTGCAGCTTTGTGAACCGGTGCGTTGTCTTGATGGAACAGCACTCCAGCCCGCAGTTTGCCTCGCCTTTTCTCCTTAATAGCCTCCCGCAATCTTCTTATTTGTTCTGCATAGTAGGAGCCTGTAATAGTGGCCCCCTTTTCCAAGTAGTCCACCATGATTATTCCTTCAGCGTCCCAAAAAACAGACGCCATAACCTTCCCTGCTGAGCTTGACACTTTGAATTTCTTCGGCGTCGGTTCATCGGATCGTTTCCATGTCATCGATTGTTGTTTTGTTTCAGGATCAAAATGGTGGATCCAGGTCTCGTCCATGGTCACAAAACGTGACAAAAAATTATCCTTGTCTGCCTGGAACTTTTCGAGATTTGCTCTTGACATGTCGACTCGTTTCTTCTTTTGCTCGTCGTTTAACATTTTCGGTACCCAACGCGCGGAGACCTTTCTCATATGCAATTCGTTCGCAAGGATTCTTTGAATGCTGCCATATGAGATCCCTGTGACCTCAGCTACATGCCTGATAGTCACTCTTCGATCTTCCAATACAACTTCTTCAACTTTTTTCACATTTTCTTCAGTGAGGGACGTCGATGGGCGTCCTTCGCGGTGTTCGTCTTCCGTCGATGTTCTTCCCAACTTAAACTCCTTAGCCCAGCGTGCAACTGTGGAATATGGAGGAGAAGAGTCCCCTAATGTTTCCACCAAGTCGCTGTGTATGTCTTTGGTAGACATTTTTTTCAAGCAGAGGTATTTAATGACAGCTCTGATTTCGTGTTTTTCCATTTTGATGTTCACTCCTTGACAGTCCGTATTCAAATGAATGTAGCTCCCGGGAATCGTGGCCTATTTATATGATTTTTTTTCCCTGAACTAGTGGTTAACTGAGTAAGTGACTGAAATTTTTTTGTATTTTTGTGTGCACTAGAAATAACTGATTATCATTACTTTTGGATCACCCCTCGTAAATGATATATAAACACAGTATACATTTTATCAAGATTAACAAGCTGATGCCAATTACTTCGTGCACGTGGAGGTTTTTCAAATACTCCAGTGGGAACTCTTTAGTTTTCGGGATAAAATGTATCTTATGTCCGTCTCTAAGACGCAAGCTATCTCTGTGCCGAATTTCGTCAAGATCGGTCCACCGGTTGAGCCGTGAAAAGGTACAAACAGACAGACATTTATATATTTGCGAAATACGAGCTTTTTCGTGATTTTTGATATCTAAATTGATATTGTTAGTTCTTAGTACTAAGAAATATGGCGTAATAATCCTCAACAAATTTGCACACACGTCATAAATCAACACAACAAATTGATTGACTTCTTTGTTTTAATATCGGTAATTATACATTTAGAACAAATATAGAATAATTCAGGGCATGACTAGCGGGACGTGTCAGAATTATTGATAAATCTGGATTCCTCTCAGCTAACATGTTCATTAGCTTCTCAAACAATATCGCTCTTTTTTAAATGTGCAAGTAACAACCTATAAATGTCCCACTGTTGTGTTAATTTTGATACTCTTTACTATGAGGGTGTTTGGGGCCAGGCCTTCACATGTCGAAATATTTTATTTCCCGTTCGTGTAGGCTTCCTGACGATATTTTCCTTCACCACCGAACGCGTTATGATGCAATTAACAATTTTGGAGGGCCGGGACCGGGGTACAAAACAGAGTGACTCGGGTACTTTGAAATTAAAAGCGAGCACCCTACCCCTCCGCTAACACGTCTCTTTGTAACGTGTAGTACGTCGTTATCCGTTGGCATTTACCGCTTCTTAAGAAGAGCTTTTCTTTTTGTAAGCAAGAAGTAATATTGCGAAATTAAGGAATGTTTGCAAAGCATTTTACTTTTTACCAATGGTAGGATTCCTTTGCAGGAGTCCGTCTGGGTAGGTACCACCGCAGGCCAGTTATTGTGCCGTGAAAAAGAAGTGCGTCTGAAGATACTAAGAGCTAGTGTAATTACTGGGCATATAAGATCTTAAGACTAAGACTCGTGGGAACGCAATGAGAGTAAGAATTAAAAAAAAAAAACAATTTTTGACTCGTACCAAAACGGCGGCGACGTGGATCGTGCCACCCGTCACGTATCGTTTCACACGGGAGCAAAAAGTGGGTTTCTACGTTTGTTTTCTCTGCCTACTCCTTATATGGGAAAAAGGCGAAACAGCATTTGTTATGGGTAGACGTTGCACTGACTATCAGGTGAACGTTTTACTCTATTACATCTTATGTATATATTCGTTTCTTATATTAGTTTAACATATAAATATTTATATATTAAACGAGTATTAGAATATAATTAGTAGTAAATTTTCATTTAAATATCTGTTGCAGTTACACGCCAACCCGACTGTGGGGTTTCAGTGGTCATGTGCAGACGATACTTCACAGTCTGATAGGGCGAGTGAGGTGCCCTTGGCCGATTGGCGGCAGGATATCTTTGATTCTACCTGATAGATCTACTCTTACTTATGATCTCTATGAACCGGTTGGATCTGAACGCGAAGGTAAGCTGAAGATTCTTTCTAAAATCAGTGACTGACGTTATTTCTGATATTGATTTTTTATCATTCCTTCAACATTTTCGAAGTTTCTAGAGTTAGTGGTATTCATGCTTAAAGGCCTACTTCTATTGTATGTTCTGTTCACTTCTAATTATACATAGTACATTTAATGTAATATAACAAACGCTCTTGTCTACTATTATTATTTCAATTCTGGTGATATTATAAGCCAATCTAAACCGTAAATAGTTCCGTGAATTTGGCGATAATCATCAGAGGGGAATTCCAGAAATGTCTCGTCGCCTTCACAAGAGCGCGGAATATTCGTCTTAAATACGTCAGACCTAAAATAGTAAATAGTGTCTTAGCTGACACTGCGATCGCAATCTGCCTGCCTAATGTGCCGATTATAGCAAATCTTCTTAAATTCGGATAGGCTTACGTACACTTGGTCTTCTTAGCGACTGATGAAATGGAATAAAATATATATATCCTCGGCCGTAAGAAATTCAGATTTCGTTTGTCGAATGTCATTTTATTTACTAATCTACCTCCTCCTCTGCCTATCCTCCTCCTGGGGTTCCTCTGCACGGAAAGAAACTGGCGAAAGAAAATCCGCAGGTGTACTCTTTAGACATTATTTTTTGGTGATAAATTTGGTTAATATATCTTATTATTCAGACACATCGTCGTTTCAGCCTATCAATAGTCCACTGCTGAACATAGGCCTCCCCCATAGATTGTCACAAAAGTTTGTAGCTCTCGTTTTGGGGGGATTTTGCCATAGTTGCCACGCTTGGCAGACGGGTTGGCAACCGCAGTTTATTTATTCAGATGTTCCAGCAAGATGCTGCTGCCCATCTCCTGGTTTTCATTTTCCCTCATGTCGACTTTTACGACACCCACGGGATGAGATGGGGTGGTAGATTCTATTAAGCCGCGCTACCACACGCATAAATAATAATAATAATAAATTATTGTTTTTAATGTTACCGCATAGCATATCGCAGTTACGAGTATGTAGCGTATAGTACTCGTATATGCTCGTACACTGAATCAGACAACCTCTTCAGTTTTCTAGAAATACCGATAGTATTGTTGAATAACAAGTTCCTCATATAAGCAAATTCAATACTAACAAAATGAATGAATAACTTTAATACTCAACTATTTTTAACCCTCAAACAGAGTTTAGTTGTAATAAAATAAAATCTACACTAAACATTATATCTATAATGGAGTGTGACTAATCGTGATGACTGATCGTCTTTTATACGGCGTAGATGACGTCACCGTGGCGATATGTCCCGGTATCGGCAACACATCGGAGAGCGTGTACATTCGCACCTACGTGCACTATTCACAATGCCATGGCTACAGATGCGCGGTGCTCAACCACATCGGCGCGCTCAACAGCGTGCCGGTCACCGGCGCACGGATATTCTCTTATGGTGACTCATTATTGATCGTCTTAGTGTATACATTATTTTATAATTGAAATAAGTGTTAAACTAAAAATCATACATTTTTACAAGATTTTATTTTTGATGCCTATGTGGACTTCAAATGTTGATAAGGCTGTCCAAACAAATCCAAGGAGCCCGAACATTACAGAGCTCTCATTAGATCAGCTGCATGGTACCATATTATTGCATTGTCACCGAAACTACGGGAAGTGGGTCAAATTTAATTTGTAAGATTTAATTATAGAAAGTAAATAAAACATACATACATAAGATCACGACTTGTATCCCATAAGGGGTAGTCAGAGACTGGGCACTCGCTGCAAAAGCAGATGACTGCCACAATCCACTTTTCACCAAAACAATTTAATGCACGTGGTGTGATAGGTGGTGAGCCCATCGCCACAGTAAATAAAAGTAGTAAAGAAATAAAAGCTTGTAAAAAAACAATGATCTCCATCTCTACTAGGATTTTTGTATAGTGAGTTCGGATATCAATTCACATGCACAACATAACCAGACTCGAAAACCAACGCTTTGAGTATTTGCACAAATGTTGGCTCCGGCTGGGATTTGAACACGGGACCTGCGGCGTAGAAGCAGGTACTCTGAAAATTAGAATGAGCGGTCGACAAAATAATGATTACGTAAGAAGTCAGCCACTCTGACCATTAGACCACGCGGTCGACAAAATAATGATGACGTATGAATGACCTTGAACTGTAAGTGGAAAGATGACGGAAATTTAGCGTTTGGTCCACGTGAGAATCACTTAGTTACATATGACAGCCTGTACAAATATGTCGTCATGTGGACTTTTCTAGTTCCCGATGTAGGTAACGCTTCCAATGTTATCTGATAAGCAGTTTCACTGCTATCTTATATGAAACGGTTTAATATGCACAGTCTATCGTGCACGTCTAACACATTATGTATCTTATTTTACGTTACGTATGCTATCAATGGATTTTATGTATTAGAATAAGAATAAGAAGATTGCGGAGCTATATTAGAGCCCTGACATATCACATGCCGGGAGCTCGCCGTAAATTTCATGGTACACGAGGAATCTGAATTCGTTTTTCGGTGAGGGCTAAAATGGTTCTGCAATTTTAAGTGTCGATTTACCACGTGCTCAGCAGTGAAGGATAAGCATCGGGAAGATATTTCGAGGACGTGAAGTCCGCCAACCCGCATTGGAGCAGCGTGGCGGACTCTTTTCGGCTTCAAAACTCTCTCAAAATACAAAGGAGGCCTCTATACATCAGGGGGACATTTCTAGGCTGTTACTTAACGTATTTCGTAAGACCCCGTCAAGGTCATTCACACAGCGTTCACTTTATTTCGTCTCCTATTAAATCAATGTCAAGGCATACAGCTCGAAGCTGCACGGCCACTCACATCGTTTCGCAATTATTTATTTTCAATAGCGGTGTAGTGGTGCATAATTTGATACAACTGGCGGTAGGATTCCTGTACAGAAATCAAGTACAGAATAAAGGGAGAGTCAATTATTCTGCCTTGAATCAGTCGTCTGCAAAGATTACTGTGTTCCGCTCTGAAGGGCACTGAGAGCTAGTAGTACCGGGCATACTGAGATTTAAGAATTGATGTCACAGGGGAATGAGCGTAGCGTACCACACAGAAATTGTGCAACGTATGTCCACAATAAATGCTATGCGACCCTTAAACATGTCGGTGTGGCACCATACAGCGCCCGTCACCCTATGACATCAGTTCTTAAGTTTCACATGCACTCGAATTACTCTAGTTATCAGTGCCGATCAGGCCGAAACACAGTCACGTTTGCATACCAATGCTTAACGGCAGAATAACTGGCACTGCGATGGTACCCACCTAGACGGATTCTACAGAAACACTACTCTACTACACTCAGTTTTACAGAAACATTTTAGTTTAGATTGTTAATAGCGAACTCGCATTCATTATACGCGAAGTCACTTTAATCGAAGGAGGTTAAGAGTTATCCAAAGTTCTTTGATCTGAGTCGTTAGTTGATTGAGAGTGTAATTATGATAATTTTTTTCAGGTCACACTGATGACTTCGGATACATGGTAGATAATTTACTAGAGCGCTATCCCAATACAAAGTTAATTCTAGTTGGATTCAGTCTAGGAGGCAATTTGATTTCCAAGTATCTCGGCGAGGACAGGAAGAGACCTCAGAATATAATTGGAGGCATTTCAATATGTCAAGGCTACAACGCTATTGAGTAAGTGCGAATAAAACATTGTCTTTATCTGTATATTTATTTGGTCTGTACGTACTTATCGTATCCGGTAATCATTATCAATATCTTGAACACCTACACTTGTCGCTAATTAACCACTAACGTGGTTGATGACTTAATTCGTTTTAAAATTAAAATGATGTCACGGATGACACTAATTATTTCAAGGAAATATTCTCCGACACAAAGCTGCTCTAATTTTCAATATTATTTCGTTAACTATACTGAAAATTTAGAATTTGAGGTCTCAACGAATACAATACGTTGGATTAATGCTTATGACGCAATTTTTTTATCGATGTCATTTAGCAATAGTTTTATCTTTAAATTCGTCGCGTTAATGCCGGCTATAAAAAACTGACGGCTAACGTTACATAATCTAATATGATACGTTAACGTTAAAGATACTCTTTACTAGAATTACATACTCCGTTTGATCAAAGCATGTGATTATTCCTGACCGATAAATAATAATAATACTGCATACGTTTAAGTTTAGTGTGTGGTAGGAAGTAGGGAAGCTATAAAAGCGCGCATCGTGTTCTATCACTTTTAAACGATGTCCAGTTTTACAACTTGACCGCTGGACAAATTTAAAGAATGAGGTACTTTCACGCGACAACAACGAACGCTCGTTAAGAAAATGCCGGCGTATGAGAATATTTAACTTTTGGTATGACTCCTATGCAGGAATCCGTCTAACAGTCATCCGTCACCCAGGTATTCTGCCGTGTTAGTGTGCAAACGTTACTATGTTTCAATATGAATGGCACTGAGCCAGAGTAATTACTGGGTTATTACTCTAGCTCGTATACTTATATAGATACTTAAGAATTGATGTCTCAGGGGACAAGCGAAATATGGTGCCCCACAGAAATGTTGTATGTGATACAGCATATTTTATGCGCAGACGTTGCACCCAGGCTGCCATGCCATCAGGTGATCGTTTTGCTCGTTTCGTACTTTCTACAATAAAACAAAAAAACTGCTACCCTATATAATTCCGTTAGTGTCGGTAGTTCTACTAAGGGGGGTAATGCATGCAATGGCATAGGAATCGTACCACCAGTATTTTAGCTGGTAACCATAAACTGACTAGACCGGTTAAGAGGCAATAATCCATACTAATATTATAAATGCGAAAGTAACTCTCTCTGTTCCTCTGTCTGTTTGTTACCTTTTCACGGTTACACCGCTGAACCGATCTTAACGAAATTTGGCACAGAGATAGCTTGCATCCTGGGAACGGACAAATGCAGTAGTTCTGCGATATTTAAAATACCTATATCCACGCGAACGTAGTCGCGGGCATCAGCTATTTTATTATAAAATGCAAATCCATTTCTAACAATTTGTGTATTGATTGTTGAATGACACACTTTCAACAATCATTTTAATATTTTTACTAGTATACTGTTATAAATAATGGTTTGTGCTACGCATAATTTGTAAGCGTATTTACTTAGTTTCGCTGATCATATCAATGCTCCCGTTAGTAGCTATAATGTATAAGATACGGCACAGATAACCTAAAGATTCAACATAAACAAACTGCCGTGTATTACATAAATGTATGTATATAATGTAGGTATAACATGTTCATATGAAAGAAGTTTCGTTTCAAGGAACGTACGTGCTCCGTCTGTTCCTTCGCACGGAAATCAATAACGGTTGTAATAAACATCAAAATAACTACGTATATGAAATTCCAATTACCATGTTTTTCATTGCAACTGCAAGACGTTCTATCGACGTCGCAATAACATATAAGTACACTTTTTTATTTTTATTTGATAACGTGAGGAGACGAACAAAACGTTCACCTGATGGTAAGTGCAACGTCTGCCCATAACAAATGCTGTATCACCCAGAACATTTCTATGTGACACTACACTGCGCCCGTCACCCTGAGACATCAGTTCTTAAGTCTTATATAGCCACTCTCAACCGAAACATAGTAATGTTTGCACACTACTGCTTCACGGCATTTGAATTTCATTTCGAAACCCTGATTTTGATATAACTATGAAGTTCTCGTGGCCTAGCGGCCGGCGGACCTGACTAATGCGCCGCGCGACCTCGGTTTGAAACCCAGACAGAGTCAACTGTATGTAAAAATACGAATTGTTGGTTGTCAGCTCTGGTTGTGTTCTGATTATCCCCAAGTCTCTAACACTGCTTTCTATCCGATCTTATCGCAAGATATCAGGCGCGGGTAAGATAGGGCGCGTAAGTGGTATTGGTCTGTAGACTTGTGGCACTAAATATCGTCTGCTCAGTTAATAGCTTCTGACAGTACTCAGTAGTTTCTGCTGTGGTCGCAAATCAGCCAGGACATCATATAGAATGTGCAGATATAATTTTAATTAACGAAGGAATTAGTCGCACATTTAAATTTACTAAATTACATATCTTCTTCTTTTAAAAACACTGCCCAACTTTCTCCCGTGTCCGTGGGTGTGTTTACAGACATAAAAATTAAAAATATACTAACATCTAGACCCGGAACAACTGTCTTACAAATATTTGTTCCGTGCGGGCATCGACATCGGGATTCGTAGCCCAGAAGTCAACAGCAGCTGACACATTCGAGCGCATTATGTATGATAATGACCAAAAACTGATTAGGTTTTATCAATAGTATTAAATAAAATGGTTGGTTTTTTTATGTCTTTCCGTTATCCGCGGTTCTCATTGTGACCGCCCTAATCGACTGAGACAAATTGACCTTTCGAGCAGTGGTCCTAGAGAAAAACTTCAAGGTCGAACTTCAACGTTTCTATTGTTCTTAATTCATATTTATCGATTCATCATCATCATTTCAGCCTATCACTAGTCAACTACTGAACATAGGTCTCCCCCATAGGCAATCTATGTTTGACAAAAGTTTGTAACGCTCATTTTTAGGGGATTTTGCCATAGTTGCCACGTTTGGCAGGCGGGTTGGCAACCGCAGTTTATTTATTCAGATGTTGCAGGACGCAGACGTTTCGTCTCTTAAGCCGGCCACCTTTATGTAAATTACGCTAATTACTTAAATAAGTGATGTCAATCATTTAGAACAAGTCCGCGTCTTTGTTCACGCAGACTTAAGAAATCAAGTATTTTCAAACATTTTGAAATTTTTCTATGAAACATTAAGTTATCTCCTGCAAATTTCTTCTGGCCTCTTTCAATAGAATTCTGCCAATGTCAAGTCAGTCACGAGAGTAACAATAGGCATTTGGGGGAGGCATATGGTTTGAAGTGGCTCAAATGATGATGATGTGTCATCATCGTAAATTTTGTATTGTACCGAATAAAGCTTAGTAACATCAAACATCATTTGCAGCACAATGGTCTACCTCTTGCAATGGCAAAACTTCCGCCGTTTCTATCTGTACATAATGACGGACAACTACCGCAACATCATCACCAGGCACAAGAGGATACTGCTCAGTCCGGAAATGAGAAGCAGATATTCCTTAGACGAGAACATGATAGTATCAGCTGGTACTTTGCCTGATTTAGATGAAGCCTATTCAAGGTTAGTATCAGTTATATTATTCATAGTCATAGTCATATCGTTTATTGCTTCATGCGGTTTTATAAGATGTTATTTACACGACATGAACCCTGTTAGGGCAATGCAATTTTTAAATAAAATGAGTATGTCTCAATTAAATAAAGAGAAATTATTAAAAATACAAAAAACTTTATTATTAAACATTATGCAATGCTTACACAATTAAAACACTGAAGACTGAATATAACCACATTTTCTATCAAATGGTACACACTACACTTCCTATAATATATTTGTTACGAGGGTGGATTGAAAAGTACTCGGCCTAACACAGATCCATTCAATTCTAAAAATCAAATCTACCCACATTATTTAGTTCAGTTCAGACTAGTTCATTGTGTGAAGTTCGAAACGTGTGCGATAATTAGTTGTGATTTTATAAATTTATTAACAAAGTAATCGGTCATAATTTCCGCGAATGGAGCAAATCGAGCAGCGTGCCGTCATTAAGTACCTCCATAAGAAGGGGCTATCATCAAAAACCATCCATGATGACATGGTCAGTGCATTAGGCGATTGTGCTCTGTCATATTCATCCGTCAAAAAATGGATAGCAGAATTTAAGCGTGGTAGAGAGAGTGTGAAAGATGAACTCCGCTCTGGAAGGCCTTCGACGTCAACTACTGACGAAAATATTAAAAAAGTACTTGATTTAATAATGGGAGACCGCAGATTAAAAATTAGAGAGATAGCCGAGATTATAGGCATCTCTTATGAACGAACTCAAAGCATCATTGTCAACGAGTTGGGTTTCCACAAGGTGTCTGCGAGGTGGGTTCCGCGACTGCTTTCAGTTGAACAAAAAAGGACGCGATTGACTATTTCACGCGACTGTTTGGAGTTATTTGAAGCCGATGCAGATGATTTTTTGAATCGTTTTGTTACTATGGACGAAACATGGGTTCATTACTCTACACCGGAAACAAAACAACAATCAAAACAGTGGAGAAGACCTGGTTCACCACCCCCTAAAAAGGCTAAGTCGATTTTGTCGGCAAATAAGGTGATGGCTTCAGTATTCAGGGACTCGAAAGGTGTGATTATGATTGATTATCTTGAAAGGGGTCAGGCTATAAACTCTGATTACTACTGCACCTTACTACGTCGTTTACGAGAGGAAATAAAAGAAAAACGTCGAGGAATGCTCAGAAGAAAAGTCCTGTTTCATCAAGATAACGCCCGTGTTCACACGTCAGTACAGTCAATGGCTGGAATTCACAACTGTGGCTTTGAACTGTTACCGCATCCGCCGTATTCACCTGATCTGGCACCATCAGACTTCTTTCTGTTCCCTAACCTAAAAAAGCACTTGGGAGGTCAAAGATTTTCGACAAACGACGAGGTCAAAGCAGCTGTAGACGCATATTTTGACTCTAAGGAAGAATCATTTTTTTTTAACGGTCTAAATGCTTGGAAGGGGAAGTGGCAAAAGTGTATTGAACTTGATGGTGATTATGTAGAAAAATAAAAATATAACTGATTTAGAATGTGTTTATTTTCTTGGTTAGGCCGAGTACTTTTCAATCCACCCTCGTATTTATATAATAGTACTAATCATTCATCATCATTTCAGCCTATCACTAGTCCACTGCTGAACATAGGCCTCCCCCATAGAGTGCCACAAAAGTTTGTAGCTCTCATTTTGAGGGGATTTTGCCGTAGTTGCCACGCTTGGCAGGCGGGTTGGCAACCGCAGTTTTTTTATTCAGATGTTCCAGGAAGATGCTGCTGCCCGTCTCCAGGTTTTAATTTTCCATCTGTCGACTTTTACGACGCACACGGGATGAGATGGGGTGGTAGATTCTCTTAAGCGGCTGCCACACGGCTGTACTACTACTAATGGCACCGATGTGGCCTAGTGGTCAGAGTACCTGACTTCTAAACCGCGGGTCCTAGGTTCGAATCCCAGCCGGAGCCAACATTTGTGCTAAAACATAAATTGTTGGTTTTCGGGTCTGGTTGTGTTGTGATCGTCCCCGTGTTTCTGACACTGCATCCTAGCCTACCTCCGATCTTATCGCATCAGCGTTTCATCGGGCGCGGGTAGGTTGGGACGAGTGAGTGCCTCTGTGTTTGCGCGTACACTTGTGGCACTATAATATCTCCTGCGCAGTTGATGGCTCTCGACAGTAGTCGGCAGTTGTCGCCGTGGTCGAAATCGGCTAGGAGAACATCACAATGGCACTAATATATTCAGGCGAGTGAGATTCCTCTCGGTACGAAAGCAATCAATCGGTCCCAAAAATTCTTAAATTGGATTGCAGAAATCTATGACAGTGATCACTCGTAATGCAATAGACTTGGTAACCGGAGGCCCAACCCCCCCCCCCCCCTCCCCCAAAACAGCATGGTAGCGGATATTAATGATCTACCCCAGGATATTAATGATCTACCTCTGGGCATCCACGCTCAAGCTTGCCTTCGTTATCTGAGCGTGGGTGCTCAGGCTGCCCCGCGTATTCTGGGGAGGGGGGCAAAACTCCGCTCGATTCGCACTCTGCTCGGGACAAAAGAAGCAACAAGACTACGGCACCCCTTACCACGCTCGCCGTGGACTTCTGCAATATCAGGGGACTTCACTTCAATCTTAGCGCCGTCCACTATCATCTAGAGACGGCGAAGCTGGCCTTGCTTTTCCTAACAGAGACACAGATATCTTCTCCGGCGGATACCGCTTATCTCTCCTACCCGGGGTATAAATTGGAACACTCCTTTGTGCCACGGGCCGGGGTTTGTGTATACGTCAGAGAGGATATGTGTTCTTGACGCCTCGGCAGTCTTGAAGGTACGGACCTGTCCATCCTTTGGCTGCGCATAGATAGCGACGACCATCCTCGCGTCTATGGGTGCCGCTATAGGTCCCATAGCGGTAACAGCGAAACTGACCGACTCATCTTCCACATCCAGATGGGTGCAGATTCCCTGTTACAGCAGATCCCATCCGCAGAGATCGTGTTACTTGGCGACTTTAACGCCCACCACGCCGATTGGCTAGGGTCTCGTACCACCGATCATGCGGGTAGATCTGCCTTGCCTTGGCATATGATCTGACACAACTGGTTCCTTCGCCAACGCGGGTTCCAGACGTGTAGGATCATACGCCTTCCCTGCTGGACTTTCTGCTGACCTCTCATCCGGACAGATATCAAGTCTCCGTCGATGCCCCTCTGGGATCTTCGGACCACTGTCTGATCCGAAGTACGGTGCCTCTCACGTGTTCATCGCGGTTGCGATCTGCAAGCAACCGCCGTGTGTGGCACTATAGGACAGCAGATTGGGATGGGATGCGGTCCTTCTATGCATCCTACCTTGGAGGCGGGTTTGCTTCTCGCTAGATGATCCGAACGCCGTTGCTGAATCTGTCACTGATGTCGTGCTTCAGGGTATGGAACTCTTTATTCCATCCTCTGTCGTGCCCATCGGTGGCAGATCCCAGCCTTGGTTTGGTCACACCTGCAAAATGGCATCACGCCAAAAGCAGGAGTGTTACCGGACCTGGGCTAAAGCATCGGCGTCTCGAGATGTAAAAACTAGCGAACTGAAAAAGAAGTACAACTCTGCCTCTAGGTCCTTCAAAAGAGCTATTTCCAAGTCAAAGTCAGAGCACATTGGCAGAATTGGCGAGAAAATAGTTCGCCTCCCTTCGGGAACTCGTGCATTCTGGTCTCTCGCCAAGCCTGTCCAAGGGAATTTCTGTCAGCCATCCCTTCCATCTCTGCACAGGGAGGATGACTCGCTGGCCCATGACGCAGAGGAGAAAGCAGATCTTCTGGGCTCTCTTTTTGCGTCCAACTCGACTCTTGACGACAGGGGGAGCTTACCTCCGACCATCCTGCGGTGTGAGTGCTCTATGCCAGACATCAGGTTCTGGCAAAGCTCAGTGCGCAAAGCACTACTCTCCCTAAATATCAACAAGTCGAGTGGGCCTGATGGCATCCCGCCTATTGTGCTGAGGATGTGTGCTCCAGAGTTGGCACCGGTTTTAACGCGTCTTTTCCAGTACTCCTACTCTGTAGGCGTCGTCCCGAACACATGGAAGACAGCTTTGGTGCACCCGATCCCTAAAAAAGGCGACCGCTCAGATCCGTCCAACTACAGACCGATCGCCATCACCTCTTTGTTCTCCAAAATAATGGAGTCCATTATAAACTGCCAGCTCTTGAGGTACCTAGAGGAGCACCAGCTGATTAGTGACCGCCAGTACGGTTTCCGTCAGGGTCGCTCAGCTGGTGATCTTCTAGTCTACCTTACGCATCGATGGGCGGAGGCAGTCGAGAGCAAGGGGGAGGCCCTGGCAGTTAGTTTGGACATAGCGAAGGCCTTTGATCGGGTTTGGCACAAAGCGCTTCTCTCGAAGATTCCTTCCTATGGGCTTCCCGAGAAATTATGCAATTGGGTCACCAGTTTGCTCGCAGACCGGAGCATCAAGGTCGTAGTAGACGGTCCATGCTCGGACACCAAGTCTGTGAGTGCTGGTGTTCCACAAGGCTGCGTGCTATCACCAACCCTGTTTCTTCTGCATATCAATGATATGTTACAAATTAGTAACATTCATTGCTATGCAGACGACAGTACTGGTGATGCCTTATACACCGGCCGTGCTAATATTTCTCGGGAACACGGTCTGAAGTCGAGATTTTGTTAGACGAAATCTCAGACTGGGGCCGACTAAACTTAGTCCAGTTTAACCCAAATAAAACACAGGTTTGCGCGTTTACCGCTAAAAAGAAACCCTTCGTCGTAGCACCTCGTTTTGGAAGCACTCCCCTCGTTGCCTCAGCCAGTATCGGAATTCTTGGCGTAGACATATCGAATGACGTTCAGTTTCGCGGTCACTTGGAAGGGAAGGCCAAATTGGCTTCTAAAAAGCTTGGCGTGCTCAGTAGAGCGGGACAGTACTTCATGCCGGTCCACCGCTTGCAACTTTACAAGACGCAGGATCGGCCTCACATGGAGTACTGTTCTGATCTTTGGGCGGGGGCACCCCAGTGCCAGCTCCCTTCTTTTGACCGTATTCAACGAAGAGCGGCTCGAATCGTCGACGACCAGGTTCTTTCCGATCGGCTTGATACACTGGCCTTGCGAAGAGATGTTGCATCTCTTTGTATTTTGCAGGATTTACAACGGGGAGTGTTCCGAGGAATTGTTCGGAATAATTCCAGCCGCTGGTTTTCACCATCGCACTTTGCGGCAGAACACAAAATTCCATCGTCACCACCTGGATGGTTGGCATTCCACCACAGTGCGTTTTTCGCGGAATTTTCTGCCACGCACTACCACTCTATGGAATCGGCTGCCGCCGGCGGTTTTGTCGGACCGATACGACTTAGGGACCTTCAAGAAAAGAGCCTATTCCTTCCTCAAAGGCCGGCAACACACCCGCGATTCCTCTGGTGTTGCGGTTGTTCATGGGCGGTGGTGATCACTTACCATCAGGTGAGCCACTTGCTCGTTTGCCCCCTCTCCTATAAAAATTAAAAAAAAGACTGTATACTGGTTTTTCACCTTTATCTTAAAGTACCTATTAAACGACATAGGTGGCTATTTTTGGTCAAGTTACTGAGTGCAGCGCTTGTTAGGTTTTTGTTTTGTTTATGTTGAAGTCAGTAGATTTTATTTTATTACGATAAAAGGATCTAAAATACATTTAAAAAAATAAGTAAAAGTAATTTTATAGTTATTTTAAACCCCCATAGATAAATCATTTTTATGTAACAAATGCAAAATAATTTTTATGTCAGTTTGATGGCTGTCATTGGTTACGATAGCAGGAATTCCACTAAGCTAAATAGCGAAACAGTCAGTGTCTAGATGTCACCGACGAAAACTAACTTCACATACTCAGAATTTTGTTGGCCCCGACACGCCCGTTGTCCTCAGCTTCCATTAATGTAACATATTATTTTACACTAAAAAATCACACATAACTAGTAGTTGCCCGATGGTCGAGTTTCGACCGTAATTCATCAGCTTTTTTATTGAGTTCAATGTATTTGTAAAAGATTAAATGAATTTTAGCTTTCTGCATTCTTCCATGTAAACCTTAACCACGCCAAATCTCTCACTCCTGCCACGCCATAAAGGGGTACAAAATTTTCTCTACGCGTATTAATATATATATTTGGACTCTTAAATAATGCTTGATATTGATTTGTTGCAGGAGAGTGCACGGCTACGAGTCTGTCACCGATTTATATAAATGGAGTTCCTCGGCATTCTATCTCGAAAATATTAAGACCCCAATGATATTTATAAACGCCCGGGACGACCCCATCGTTCCTGAACAACTTCTGCCGGTTGTAAGAGAATTTGTTAGTAAGTATGAAAGGTGTCAATATTAGCATTCGTAAATAGCTCATATCGCTCCAAGGTTGACTATCGTGCGTCATCGGTGCAAAACGCCCGTGTGATTGTTAATTTCCGTTCGTAAATGCTCGGCTTTGCAATTAATTTATCTACATCCAATAGCGGACGCCAAAAGTAACCTCAATTGACTCTAATTCTCCTTTAAGATATGATAATATCATTATTCCTAATAGGATTGTTTTCACCAGTTAGTGACTTGAGCCAAGGGTTAATCTCAAATTATAACTATATAATAGGGATTTTAAAATATTTTTTCATTAAATGAATAAAAGAAACTTATTTTTCGAATATTTCTTTTAATTGAAAGGATGTTTATAAGTTATAAAGTAGAACATTAGATTCGGAGTATCGATTTTTTTCCTTGCGCCAACGTTTATTCGTAATACACGACGACAGCATTTCCATGCGTTCAATTTCCATGCCTGCTTAGTTGTTAATCCTGGGTTCGAATTACAGCTTATATTTCTTAAACAAAATAGCCCTAATATTGAGGTTGGCCTGTGCCCATGACACTGCATTCAACCTTATCTTCTCTCGTTGAGGCGTTACGATACGGTAAGATGGTGACGAATGAGCGCTCGTGTTTGCGTCAATATTAACGTTCTATAATAATTCGTTGTCAATTCCATTATGTTGTTAATCGAAAGATGTTTCTGGAACGTTCTTACGTATGAGAAATTTTACAAGTAGTTCTATAAAAAAAATTGTCTAAATATTTATGTAACCGAAAGTATCCCACCTCTCAAAAACTACACGACATATCTTATTCAAAATAATTTTCGTTAAACGTGTCTTTTAGGTTCTACCACCTATATTATTTTATGTTGAAAAATTAAAGGCTGTAGAACTATTGGCTTAAATAAAATGTTATTTTGAAACTTCCTTATAATTTTTATACTAAGATTATGTCCACTGTATTTTTTTCAGTTGTATAAATGGTATACTACCGTAATTTTTTTCGTTATTTCACTACAGCATATATTGCCGGGGTGATAGATTCTCTTAAGCCGTGGCGGCTTAAGAGAATCTATCACCCCGTCTTATCCCGTGGGTGTGGTAAAAGTCGACAGAGGGAGTATGAAAACCAGGAGATGGGTAGCAGCATCTTTCTGAAAGATCTGAATAAAAAAACTGCAGTTGTCAACCTGCCTGCCAACCATGGCAACTATGGCAATATCTCCAAAATGAGAGCTACAATTTTTTTTGGCAAAAGGAGGCCTATGTTCAGCAGTGGACTATTGATAGGCTAAAATTATGATGATGACGATGATTGTATAGCCGTTCACATGAAACGCCTTCTTCAAAATGTCATCTTAATAGTGCCAATATTATCCAACTAAAATCGCTGTGACACATGGACAAGACGAATTCATAAGGGTTCTGTTTTTACTACGAAACCCTAAATATTGCCAAAATATTTGAACTTTTTGCGGTGTCAATTTTCTTATTTACTTGTTTTTGTAATACTTTAACCGATATTAATCTTATTATATGGTTATAATCTTTTATAGGTTCGCAAGATAAAGCAATGTATTTGGAATTGGCTCACGGCGGGCACTTAGGGTTCTACGAATGCGGGTTAATTTACGCCAACCCAGTGACGTGGCTGGACCGCGCGCTGGTGGGGCTGGTGGGCGGGCTGCTGATGGCGCACAACAAGTGCTCGCCCAAGGAATCTTCCCTGTCCAGCGACCTCGCCGCCTCCGATGATGAACCGGACCTCATCAAGTCTGCCACCATCATATATCGCGATCCTCTCGATAAAGCTCAGAAGGTCTAATTGTATTTGCACCATACGTGTAACACGGCCTACGCTATTAAACACTGATGGCTAAGTATTACACATTATGTTAGATTGTAGGGTTATCAAAATTGTTGTGTTAAAAAAAACAGTGATTTCGATGTAGTTTTGTATTTCGCCAGTGACGGCATAGCCAGGGCGACTTTTATTATATCTAATTTAATTTGTTGTTGGTTGCTTCATAGCTAAGTGTATTTATCAACGTACAGTTGTATATGGTATTTTGCATACTTTGAAACAAAAAGAGGGCGCAGTCTGCTTTATTGTATTTTTATTCCCCAGCCATCCTAAAGGAGGCCAGACTAGGATATTGGAAACATTAATTGTCAGAGTAAGAGTAATAATAATTACATGTCTCCTCACAGCTTATGATGTGTTTACCAAATGTACTCCAGGCTCCCAAACATGTAAATTTCAGAGCATAGTCGAAACGATTTATACCTTTAACTCCCACTGCGTTTTATGGGGGATTTTTATTTAATACTTTTTAATTGAAAATGAAAGTATTGTAATACGTTTTATTTCATAAATACTAGTACTGCATTGTCGGCTTGATTGACGCAGTGACTAACCGATTAGCTTCTGCTCTTTGGAACCTGCTATGGTGCGAATGGCCGTGTGGTAGCGGCCTAAGAGAATCTACCACCCCATCTCATCCCGTGGGTGTCGTAAAAGTCGACAGAGGGAAAATGAAAACCAGGAGATGGGCAGCAGCATCTTGCTGGAACATCTGAATAAATAAACTGCGGTTGCCAACCCGTCTGCCGAGCGTGGCAACTATGGCAAGATCCCCCCAAAACGAGAGCTACAAACTTTTGTGGCAATCTATGAGGGAGGCCTATGTTCAGCAGTGGACTATTGATAGGCTGAAACGACGACGACGACGATGGTTCGAATCGCGCACACATGAAATATTCGTATTGCCTACAGATTGTTTTTCCGGGTCTGAACACACCCTCTATACAGAAGAAATTCTAGTTTGGTAGATCGATTTTTTTTTAATTTGAAAGAATTCTGGGAGACTATACTAAAGATATTATTGCTCTAACTCCCACACGTGTATTTCGAATGTTCGGGATATGCTCTAAGTACGGGTTTTAACGAGTGGTGCGATATTGTAAACAAAAAAGAATATTTTGTATCAAAATTAATGACCAATATTTATTTTTTTATGTGTTCATATAGAAGGTTAGGATATACAAACATTTGTGATATGTTTATCTGGATTGTTTAATGTTGTTTCAATATCCGTATTACGTATTTATTTATAATATAAAATAAGAAATTACTTTGAGATAAAGTGTTATCTGTCGTTCACAAAATTAACAAGCCCAATATGGCAGAATATGATCTTAATTATTATTTAATTTGTCGTGTTACGAATCTAAAAGAATGTTTAGAAATTTGTACATACACTCACAATTTACTGTACACAATTTTGTTGTATACATAATGTTCATTATGATTTAAAACCAAATTACTTAATGAAAATAAAATAGATCACTTTCAATTTTAAGCAATAAGCAAATGTAATTCATTAAATAGTTACTAGGCAAAGCAGAGAGTAGTACAAGGTTGAATAGCACAACTAGTTATTGGAGATTACTGAAGTATTATGATTTACGTATAACATTTATCTACATAATCTAATCTTATTACCGACATAGAAAAGTTCTGAATGGAATGGAGATTTAATTGTCATTGTTGATTATGCCTTGCTGTTTTGTTTGAAACCTGCTAAATTTGTTACTTTCTTACAAATTTTTCGTAGTAGTATAGGTTTAATTTTATATATGTTTTTTTGTATTGCTCTTGTTCTCTGGATAATGTAACAGTGCGTACTAACTCGACGTCCTAGTCGAGGTTCAGTATGGCGATATATCTTGTTATTTTAACATCTAACATGCACGCCATAATACATGATTGATTTTTTGATATATATTTTGGGCAAGCAGTTTCTTTAATCAGATGTCAATTTAAATCTTATGATTTATAATTTGTTCAGATTACACGTCTAATTAAAAGTTAGCATCACCAATACGTTTTTACCATTTTCATTGCTTTTGTTTGTTTCGATGCTAATTGATTTGAATTTAGGTACAAATTGTGGCAATCTGTAAATTACTTTTGTTACTAATATAAAACGCGCGTTATTATGAATCTCTATATATGCAGTAATTAAATGGTTGAAAACGTTATAAATAAATGGGACTATGTATTTGCGTGCGTTAACAATACCTAGAACACATCGAATTAAATATTCAGATTGTTCTATCAGAGGTGGATGCTTACCGGCTACTTAACATTCACAGACATTCTAGTCTAGTCTGTCGCGAATGCAAAATACTAAATCCAAAGGTATTATCTGTGTAATAAATAATATCATAAAGGAAGCCACAAAATACTTTGTTTGTGTTCTGACCCAATATCCTGTAACTATAAACACACAATTACCCATTTAAAGAAATGTTAAATACGTTTTTGATTTTATGATCCATCTTTGTGTTACTTACGATATAGTACTTATTTAAGCACAGACAGACCAAATGATTGATCTCAATTGACTTGGACATCAATCTGTTTGCATTTATTTGAAAAAAAAAGGAATGTTTATTTCGGCGACATATGGTAAAGGATGTTAAATGTTTCACTGTATATGTATCGGCTCGGATAATGACAAGCATTCTTTTTAGCTAAACTACCTTAAAGTTTACTCTAACCTATCGGCAGTGTCACTGCGTTTATATGCGGTGATAACACTAGCAGGACAAAAATGTTCTGTGTGCTTACATGCCAACACTTACGAAATGTGATGGACACTACACAAAAACATTTTTGTTATATATTTAAGCATTTTAATAATTATAATTTCAAAACTGCTATTTGTAAAGTATAAATGCGCCGAATAAAATGATGAGGTATTTTATTGTGTGGAATGCTTTACTACAGTTGATAAAAATGAAATTTATATTTGCATACTTGGTCTTTGAAAGGTTACTTGACATATAATTTGTAAATGTTTAACTAATAAATAGTGTGAAAGTATACATGTTTAAAATTAATAATAAAAAGTAAAATTGTATTTTTAATGTGCCTACACTCATATTGCTGCTCACATGTTATTATTATTCTGGTTTTGTGAATCCGAATTCCATAATGGGATTTTAAAAGCCTTTGGGAGATATGTTGAACACCATTTTTGTGACTACATATTGTAGTTTTGGCGATAGTGATTTACGATTAGAGTTGTGCTAAAATATCGCTTGTCCAAATGGATGTAATATTAATCTCCAATAAATGTTATTTAAATGATAATACGTTTTTTTTTAGTTTTACCCATTCATATTGAAATTAGTTATTACAAAAGGATTGATAAATAAGTATATTTCTAAGTCAATAATATAAAATTTTAAGAGACGGGTGAATTTTACGCAGACTTAAAATCTATATAATATATCTAATCTTATATTATTTTGTAAATGGAATATTATGACCTCTAAAATATTCGCAGCACAATTTTTTTTGTATAAATGAAGAAGTGACAATAAAAAAATCTTTCTAATCATTTAAGATGATTGCTGAATTTTTTTTCTTTAATATTGCTATTTTTATGAATCATCACCTCTCCTTCACAATGAAAAGTTGAGCAAAAAAGAAAACATGAGATCAAAATAGTCATTCCTTACGAAAATACAATGTCAAGGAGATTCATTTGAGTATTGTGTTATCTCAGAGTATGTAATGTTTTATTTCTATAATTCTACAAATAAATTAAGAAAATGCAAATATTCCAAAACCTTAAATCATGGTGATAAGCAGAGAGTGCATTTATAGATTTAATATTAGCTAACTTTTATACAATTTACATGCAACATGAACGGACTATTACTAGTACGAACAATCTCAGTAAAAAATATGTATTATCATGAATTCATAAAACATTATGAATATTCCAAATACAAATATCACAACATTTTCCTTAAATAAAACTTATTTCTCTTTACACATATATCTTAACTATTATTATTAATTACACATCAATAATTAAGTATGTTTAGATGCAATACATGTGAATAATTTACATTAAAACTAAGTTTAGTGCCAAATCTATATAATTTTGGGAATTATTAAATATTACTTAAAAAAAAAGTAATGTATGTACCTACTTTATATTTTAATCAATTTAAAAAATGGCATAAGTAATAAAATATGGCCACTGGGAGAGGTAATATTATTTGAACATTACACAATTCTAGCACTGTTTTACATAAGATAAAATTCAAATACAAATTCTTTTTGCCAATTACAATTATAGATGGACACAAATATAAAAGGATAATTAAAAAATGGATTCATAGTTGCCAGTTCAGAACTCAGTGCAGAAATGTTATATAATTTTAATACACAAATATACTTGCCACAGAAAACGAAAACTTTAGTATTATCTCCTACCTAGAATTATGGAACTCATATTTTACAGTCTTTTTACACATCTGTTTTTAAATCTGAGTATTTTCAGAATAAATTAAAGCTTTCCTTTTTACAAAATATGTATTGTATAAATAAATTACGTAAATGCAATCAAATCGTAAGTTATGTTATCATATAGTCAGCATATAGATGATGGATCACCTTCCATAGTGCATGCTATATTATCTAATTTATGAGCTAAGTGCATTTTATTTTCTAATCCTAACATAATTTGTTCTCTGTATTTACTGACATAGATATACAATTCTTTAAGAGCTGAGAGGGTGTCAAATTCATTTAACTGTTCCACAGAAAGTTGTTGCATAGATGTGCTTAGCTCTTGGTCGGTGACTTGAGGTAATTGTGACACTGCTTGATAAAATTGAATAACCATCTCTCTGTATGTAGGTAGGTCTTTCGCAAAAAGTAATTTATTGGACGGGGAGTCTTTGCAAAGGCGGTGTTCTGTTAGTGAACATGCGTCCATAAATGTTTGAGCAATCACAGAAAGTGAGGAATCAACAGTTGCAGTTTTATTAATATCGAAAATAAAATCAGGGTTTTTTATAAGATTAACCCAGAAACGCAGAGGTAAACTGTTTGATTTCCATGCATGTACTACTTCAGGATTGATAATCCCATGGACTCTTGCAGCATCATCAAAAAGATCAAATAACCATTTGACAGCTGGAGGCAATACTTCATTTACTGTAAGAATCGTACTGAAAAAGTCGTCAACAAATTTATGTACTGTTCCCTTTGTTGAAAGGAGCCTGGTGAGGAATATTTCTGGTATAGCTTTGTGGCTATGTTCCGAAGATTTATTTATGATGTGTTGATACTCAATAGGTTTTACTAAATGATAGAAATGAACATTTTGATCAGTTATATCACTATTATAAACTCTTATGTGGGAATTAGAGCAATATATACCAGTACAATTTTTACATGGTATTTTAAAAGGGGTATTAAAACTGTCGTTTTGGCGGGGAATCAAGGACATGATAGCAAATTCTTTGACGCCGTAATGAGCCAGGGTATTTAATTTTCTCCAACTGTTGACGGTTTTTGTTGTAACATCTTCATCTTGAAGAGTAACATGACCACCTCTGCCATGCCGCCATTCTAAATCAACTTCGTGGACGGAAGGTCGCATAGAAAATGGAGTGTTTTTAAATAAAGCATCTAATATTTTCGATTTTATTTGCGATATACTATCACAGTCTAAAACTTTACATTGAATTTTATCGTCAAAATCATCTTGTACTATATGTAATGTTACGAATTGATAATCAATTTGTTCTTTCAAAAGTTTTTCTTCGGATAACGAATACCGCGCTTCATGAGTTATAGCGTCAACAACGCCTTTTTCAATTTGATGTTTTATAGCTTTAAAGAGTAAGAATAAAGAAGATCCCGCGTAATCTTTAAGATAGTAATACATACACAAAGCCATCCAGTTTGTTAACATTTTTTCCACAACACTTTCCGTTCTTCTTAACATTAGTTGTGGATGTTTGTTACAAACTGATTTTTCAATTAGTCGTAACAGTAGGGATTTAAGTATATCTGTGGCATATTCCATTTTACCCATAAGTATTATCATAAGTAGAGATGCCACATTTACTTTGTCTCTAATGTTAAACGACTTTTGGGCTTCTAATGTGTCTATAAATGACAGTAGGAAACATTTGTTATTCAGAAGTTGTTCAAACTGTATCATTGCAGCATCGTAATTAGTTCGAGGAGTGTTTATAAATTGACGTTGTACATTTAATATCGGGTGGTCAGATACTCCAGGAAAAAACACTTTCATTACATAGTTAACATGATCAAGAGTTGGGATTCCGGAATGTTCCAAATCAGCTGCCAAATCAGACATATCAGTTTGGAGTTCTGCAAAAGCCAACTTACACTCAAGTCTTACATTGCTTTCTAAAGTGTCCATTTGGATTTGTATCCTCTTATATTCTCTCTCTGCTTTTGTACTCCTCCTTCTGTACATAACTAAGACTATCATAAATATGAGAACTAAAAAGATAGTTCCAGCAGCAATCCCTGCTATAGCTTCAGGTGGAAAATTATAATTACGAAGTAATTCATAATGCAGGTACCCTATTGGGAATCTTAAGTTTTTACCAACTTTCACAACAACAAGAGGCAAATTAATATCCATTATTTGTACTCCATTTTCATCAGTGTTAGAGGGTTGTATTTGTGGTGGAGTACATAAGAGTTGTTGCATAGTAAGACTAGTAACATTGCAAGGTTGTGTACCAATTGTTACAACCACATCCGATTCGTCACTAGCTCTTATTAAATTTTCACCTTCTAATAACTAATGGGTCACCCTTGTATGATTTAATTCGATTGTGAAACTGATAAACATGAGGATCCTCTACAAATACCATATAAGTTCTGGGAGGATTAAAATATTTCTCCAAATCATGCATAGTTTCGACATTGTCCATGACAAAACCAACCTTCATTGCTATTTGAGGAGTGCTTGTTTGTGCCTTTGTTGCTTGTAAAATCTCATCATATTTTTTGTTTATTGCAGGACTAGGGCATTCCATTTGATTTGAATTGAGAACTACACAAGCAGTGAAGTTAATAGGAATTAATTCATTAGCATAATACAATTTCATTAAAGGCTTCTGGATAGTATGTAAATTTGTACCATGAACTGTTATCATTCTTCCACCAGATACAAAACTTTTTAGCGGTTTTATCTCCATGATAGTGGGATCAGCTGTATAGTTAAATAAATCCCCATATAAAGTCCTGTTAGCATTGTCAACTACAACTGTTAATGTATGTATCACTTGCGGTACATTCGCTTTTGGAGTGACACATATTAATCTACTGTTAGATGTTTGTGATTTATTAACAGCACATGGTAATTCATCTAGGTATGCAGAAACAACTGAGCCAATATTAAGATGTTGCCCACCAATTGCTAATTGAGTTCCTCCTGACACTGGACCAAGGCCAGGGTATATGCCCTGTAATTTTATATTTTTGTAACTAAACAAAACACTTGACTCTGTGTAACCAGCATCATTTTCTACAATAACTGGTGCAACAACGGAACCATTAGATGAGCCTGTACGACATGTAATACTGACAGATACTTCAAAGTCTACTATATCACATAATACATCACCAATTCTAACTTTTCCAATCACTTCTTCCACTCTTAAGCCAAGGTTGCTGCCTTCAATAGTAACAATTGTACCGCCTTCAATAGGCCCACTTAATGGTTTTATCATATCTATTCTTGGTTTAGGACATTCCGTTACAGGATTTTCAAGACAAGATTCACTGTAGGAACAAGAATTACCACACCATGTACATTGATAAATAGAATTTCGTGTTATACAAAGGGAACAGTCTGCATGATCCCTATGCGATCCAAGAATTTCACACTTGTATAATGTTATATTAATTGTGTCTATGTAGTGATTATGATTCCAAACTACTTTAACACTAACATTATATTCACCCACATCTTCTTCATATGAATAAGTGGTCTTATCACAAACAATGAAATGATTTGATTCTACTCTAGCTGGTAATATCATATTAGCCAATTCAATGCTTACTGAACACTGAAATCCAGTATGCCCTGGTTGTAAATGAGGTAAGTTTTCCACTTCAAGTTCTAACTCTTTCGGAACATTATTAGGCAATAATATTGGTTTTTTATACTGCCTTATTCTAGGGCAATGACCAATACCATGGTTAAGCAATTTTGTTGGATTATTTTCTCCACTAATGATTGTTCTTTGACACACAGATGTATCATGAGTACATTTATTATCATAAATACACCAATTGCATGCCCACTCACTCATTATGCAAGTATGACATGTTGTGTGTTTAGCACAATCATAAAAAGCAAAATTTCGCGAAACAAAATCCTTATTAGTTTCAGAAGAGTGTACCGAGAGAGGCACATACACATGGTCTTGACCTTGTGGAATTTTGGGCCTGTGTATTATATCTGGAGTAGGGCATGCTAAGCCATTTGAAGTTACTGCAGCATCAATGGGGGGAGCATTACCAAAAACACATTTATATTTAGCCCCAAAGGGAAGTTCTGGCAGTGTTCTGATTACAAGTTGAACAGTTGTTATTTCATTGACTGATATTCTTTCAGGTAATATCTGCTCGAAATCAATGCACTGCTGTCCTGTGTACTGAGACAGCCATCTAGGAGCACTTTGAGTTCCCTTTTGACACATACTTTGGACTGTGCATCGTTTTTCTAATGAACACCAACCACAATGAGGATCATTAGATTCTAAGCATGATGAACAATTACCATGTTCTGCACACTTCTCGGTTGGTATTTGCACAATAGTATTTTTAGCTAAAACATAAAGAGTTTTTTGATATGGTGACAATGTTGTGTCTGGGAGTATTCTTTGTCCAGATAATAAAGCTTCACTAGAATATTCCAAGGCTTTCTCAACATCAATAAGAGCCTTTTTTAATACCCCATCACTAGTGCCAAGAAAAGCCACTGTATGTAACCCAGTCACAGACATAGTTACAGAAGTTATTATTGTATCATTCCAACTAATTACTGACATTGTTTTAATAGGATATAGACCACTTATTTTAAGACCAACCTCACAAAAATTAAGTATATTACCAGTGGAACCAACACTTGGACATTTACCATCAGATATCATCCCTGATATGTATCCCATATTTCTTGCCTTAGTGCTACCATTGAAACACATGTGAACATTTTCATTAAACTTAATTTCTATTTCCTGTAAAGAAAATACACAAATAGCAGACTTAGTTACGGGTTCATTACTGATACCTTTAGATGGACTGAACAATGCAACAAGAATAGGATCCCCTGTCTCAATCCCTAACTGATGTTGCTAATTTTATTCCAGCCCTGGCTATTTTAGCATCTTGAACTAAATTGTAATTGACAATTTCAATCTTACCATTAATAGTTTCCTCCTTTACATGACATTCTAAAGTCACCTCAGTGTAACTGTTGTAGTTGTCATCATTAACACATGTACGGGCCAAACGAGACACATACCCAAGTTCCTCATTTCCAGCAAGATGGGAATGTTTTTGGATTATTAAAAAGTAAGCATAGTCACTTACATTAAAACCATATACATATTGCACTAGAAAATTATCTCTGTATTTTACATCTATCTGTATCAAACTTTGTTTTGAAAATGTGAATTGTGCCAGTTCAAATGTCATAAGGTCACGGCTTGAGATTGCAGGGACGTCATGTCGGTATTCTCCATTATTTGTAAAAGTAGTACCAACATATAATACATTGGAACGGTCCCAAGAGTTGTATCTTTCTGGGCCAATAAAAGCAAATGTAGAAGCTTCAGCGTCATTTGCGGCCACGCTCACAGGAACAAATTCAGGTTCTGCTGATAGATCACCGAGTCTATATTTAAGGCAAGAACCTTGTGCCACTGATCCACATGCTATTACTTTTCTAGACTCTTGATCTATGACCAATATTTTATTAATGTTGTCGATCCACGTTGTTTGTATGTCAGGCGATGAGCACCCACTTGCATGGCATGTTGGATTATCCAGTTTAGGACCGGTCCGGATTACATGTATCGGTTTCAAGTCTGGACTCAACTGATGTAGCCAATTCAATGAACCTGCATAAACTTGGCCACTAATTTTATCGACGACAAGATGATAAAACTGAAATGTCTCATTGTGATGAATTGGATATTGTGATATAAACTCGTATCCATACACTATTGTGCATCGAAGCCAGAGTGTTATAACTAATACCGTCAATGAAGTAGCCATGATCACATTTTAAGTTATCTTTGTAATATTATTCTTCAAGTTTTCACAACCACAACTTAAAATTTATCACTTATTCAACCCATTTTAGAATTACAAAAATAATGTAAAGGAATACATCGATGCCGATGACATGGAATAAACAATATATTGTTTTTTTGATACGAACTTACAACTTAGGACTACAGTTAACTGAATTCAGCCTTTGAATTACTTTATTAATAGAAAAATAAACCATAATATAATGTTATTCACGCACAAATTATTTAATTACCTTTAATTTATTTACTAAATTATACTATTAAATTATTTTACATATCTACTTGATAAAAGTTGGTGTTCGGTTTCAATTTTTATCATGCATTTTTAAGTGTGCTGATAATTTAAGTTTTATTGTTTGTAGCTATTGCCTGTTATTTAAAAGTTCTAGCTAGCACTAAAAAGTGTGTCACGCAGTTATTACTATCCTTTTTAATGGCTTTCGTAGATATTACGCTAGTGCTGTTAAGAGTTGCTAGACGCACCAACTTCTTAGTACACATAATTTTTTTAAGTTTTCGTAACATGAACCTGATTAATAATGTCACGGATGTGGAAGGAGTAGGCTAACAAAGTAAGAACGCCTTAAAAATATATATTAAATAGCGTACGAAGTAGAAATTGTTTAAGTGTACGTGACCAGGTGTAGGTGCCCGTAGAGCCAGGTATTCTACCGTGAAGCTGTAGTGAGCAAACATTACTGTGTCTCGGTTTGAAGGGCACTGAGAGCTAGAGTATTCACTGGGCATATGGGACTTAAGAACTGACGTCTCGTCTCGAAGGTCGGGCGCGGTGTGGTGCCACACAGAAAATGATTTGCGGTTATTTCAATCTGCATGCTCTAAAGAATCTACTCTAATCTATAAGCTTCAATAATATTGTTATTAATTCCTTAACAGAGAGGTGTAGCAGTTACTTTTTCAATATATCAGGTATTAGCGAAATTGGGGTCGGCTTAGAATGTCGCTGGTGCCGTTGCCGTTCTCACTTCTTGTTGTGATTATATAATCTTTGGTAATATATTTTATCTATGCCATTCTTTTTCTATGTTTGTAGTGTGTACTTTCTATAATTTTTAATATTTTGCAAGATACATTAGCATGTAGCACGTTTTTTATAGAGTTTAATGAATGTTATTTGTAAGATGTAATGTAGTATAATAAGATGCACTTTCTTGTAATATTATATACCTACTTACAGTGTGTTATAATGAAAAAAGAAAGACTTGGAAAAGAACACTAAGAATTGATGTCGCTAATTTAATGTTTTTGTTATAAAACAACTTCAATGTACTCGTATAACACGTTTATACTATTGTAGTGCGTTTATTTAAAACATTGGTGGACCTTTGCCTATTACATCAGAATAAAATGATGACTGCGATGGCTCCCGGGGGTCCCGGCGACCCCCATACACAAATGAATACATATAGAAGTTATGTGACAATGTTGGCGGATCCTGGTGCTAAAGATGAGATTAAACTCAAAGCTGCTCAAGAACTTAGCGAAAATTTTGAAGTAAGTAAATTTTATATATTTTTAAGTTGATGTGGGTAATTCTTAATCTTGCGGAAATGAGTTAGTAAAAAATAGCGACATTTTTAATAAATTTTGTTCTTATCGATGGAACCCTTACTCTAAATGATTTGCTCACATTTTTTTATAATACTTTTAATTTATTCACTGAAGTATTGGGAGTTCAATGACTTCAACTCACAAATATTTTCACAACTGTGCTGAGCCCAATGGAGAACAATTCTTCACTTTTCTATCAAGTTCATCCCATACCAATTCCATAGATCTAGTGATTCTGATGACCATTTCATTATTAGTAAAATTTGTATGAATTTTTCATATCACTGTTTTGTTGAATAACAAAACATTGGCCAATTAAATTCATCCCAGATGGGAAAGCATTTTGTTAATGAATTTTCAGATATCCTTCTTTATTCTTGTTTACTATCAATTTAATTAAATAGCTGTGTTATTATTGTCAGAGCATCCCCAAACATGCTTGTGTATTTTATTTCAGCCACTGAATATTTCTTATTATATATATATAGCTTTTTATGTGGCATATTCTCACTCAAGTATCACTCTATCATGTATTATTTCATACACTGAAATTCTTTTGGTTTGTGTTGATTTGGCTATGTTATTTGCATAATATGTATGTATTCAACTTTAGAAATTCCTAAATTCATTTCCATTAGTTGGATTTGTTAAGCTTTTTCCTGGATGTTTTGGTACCCTTACTAGCACATAAAATATCCAGAGTTATTCTCTCTTTGGACATTGTACATGGATGTGTGTGCTTAATCAAGTTTGACAATAATTTTCTCATACATACTTTTTAGTATTTCATTAGTGACTTATAGTAGTATGTCCAGCATTGGGCTACTTGTTACATTCATATAAACAAATTTAGATTTTTAGAAAAAAACTTTTTAATATTCTGTATGGTAGCAGCTTTAGAGAATCTACCCTCCCTTCTCATCCCATGGGTGTTGTAAAAGTCGACAGAGGGAAAATTAAAATCAGAAGATGACCAGCAGCATCTTCCTGGAACATCAGAATAAATAAACTGTGGTTTACAACCCGCCTTCAAAACAAAGAGCACCGGCCCGCCTGTGGAAAATACCCTCAGATGAGAGGCACAAATGTTTGTAGCAATCTATCGGGGAGGCCTATGTTCAGCAGTGGACTAGCGTTAGGCTGAAATGATGTTGATGATGATATTAAAAATGTACATTTAAAGTAATGGTAATATTATAAATTACATAATTAAAGTTTTTATTATAATTCAAGTTAATGTTTAACCCCTAATATAGTTTTGAAATACATTCTCTCTTTTTCAGGTCATTCTAAGTTCACCACAGTATCCACAATTTTTAGATCACTCTCTTAAAATTTTTCTTAAGATTCTACAAGAAGGCGAGCCTCATTTTATCGCTGAGTATAACATTCAACAAGTGAGAAAACTTATACTTGAAATGATACATCGGCTACCTATCAGTGATACACTAAGGCCATATGTTAAGAGCATTCTTATTTTGATGTTGAAGTTGATGGAGATTGAAAATGAGGAAAATGTTTTGGTCTGTCTAAAGATATTTATGGAATTGCATAAACAATACAGGCCACCTTATAGTACAGAAGTAGATGTAAGTTGGTTTGTTTATTTTATCCATTCATTTGTAGATATTATGTTTAAAGACACTTTTTTGAATTAAACTAATATACCAAAGCAATAATGAAACCAATTAGCATAGGTAGTAATATATGGAGGGTAGATGTGTAAATAGTATCTATTGGGTTGTTGCATAAATCTTTGCTGTATTCCACAATAACATGTAGACATGATTTTTCATTCTGTAAAATTACCAGTTAATACATGAATCAGAAAATTACCTTTGATGTAGTAATAGCTGAGAATTTTAATATTAACTATTGTTGCCTATTTTACAACTTCCGTTCTGGTCTTAAGGCTAGTGCATCTTTTAAGAGAGTATCTCAAGCATTTGTTCAACATATGGTAAACCCAATAACAGTGTACAATAATTTCGATAAATTTAAACATGGTAATTACAAGCTTTAAAATGAAGCTCTGGTCGGTTGTCTCTTAATATTAGAAGATGTCAGATTGCTTCAGCTTGCTGAAGAGAATTCATAACTCAATACCATATAATTAGAGAGTACATAAGGTGTTGATCATACTTCTATAAATTGACATCAAATTGCATTGAATAAAATATGGTAATTAAGGTGTGGGATTCTTTATACAATAGTGGAGGAGCACTGAAAGACTCCTGTATGTAATTTCTTTCTCACTGCTAACTAGGAAGCTGGTTGGACAATCTAGTTACAGATGATGAGAGGTGGGTCCTATCACAATTGTTACATGCAAGAGATAGTGGGTGGATATAGGCAAAACCACAATACCTTCCCCCAAAATGAAGTCATACTCAAGAACTCTGTGTTGTGAATTTTAAAGGAGTAATCATGTTTGAATTGCTGCCTTAAAGTCAGACGATGACAGCGCAACTGTCACAGCATTTAGTTGCAAATATTAGGGAAAAACTTCCACAATGTGACCATATCTATTACATCCACAACAATACCTGAATTCATGTATCATAAATGTAACAAGTTATTATATAAGTAACAATAACTTTAGAAAAGATCTATACAACCCAATATTATAATAGATTTTGTAAGTGCAAGCAAGGAATACAATGAATGTTTATTACGGACATATCACAGTGACGTTTAAGATTGAATTTACAATGACTTATTTGTGACTAACTATAAGTAATTATTACGATGTATTAGCGACATAGTGGGACATAATTACCAAATACACATTAAAGGTTTATTTGGCAGTAAAACTTTTCAATTTGTCATAAATTTATTTAGTAACTAGGTATCATAACATGTCAATAGCTTTAGTGGTTCTCAAATTAAATATGCTTTTACAGGCACAGACAGACAAAAAAGATACTTTGGTTCTATATGTGATTATGATAAATATTTCCAAAAATATGCAATAATAATTAGTGCTTTAAACTGTGTAGGCGATGTGTTATTTTAAATAAAAAAAAGTATCGAATTTGTTTTCTGATAGTGCTATGATTTTCGTAATATAAGAATACATATAAATTTCTTAATAAATGTAAACAATGCCTTGTAACTATTGCCTTTGTGCAGATACACAAATTCTTACAATGGGTAAAAGGAATTTACTCTGATTTACCAAATCATTTGCCTAAAATATTTGAGCCCAAACCTACAATAAGAGTTAAAGATCTCTCCGAGGTCAACATAGAGCAACTTTTGCAGGAGACATTTACCTACTACTCCTATACACACTGAAAAAAAATTATTGGATGGGAGTGTTGTTACCGTAAGTGTTTTATTTTGCTTTAATTTAAAAAAGTAAAGTAACCTCAGTGTTACTGAAATTGGAATGAAATGCCAAATCAAATGCTGAATGTGCAATTTATGGTGAAGGTATTATCCGCTTATTATGCCATTATATACTATGCTCATAATTTTGATACTTAGTAATGTGTGGCAATAAATATTATATATTAAATTTATAATATAATAAAATAAATCAATTTTAATAAAAAAAAATTAATTGTTTTCAAAAGCAGACAGCTCCTAGTACTATTATATAACTTGGGACATTATATAATTTAAGTACTTGCTCTTTATAGTTACTAGCTATTAGAAGACAGCCAGTCCATGTCCAGTGAATGTTTTTATTATAGTGAATAATGAAATTAAAATTACTATTATATTATCCTTATTTAATTATTCCAATTTATTTTGTATCAATTGGACTAAATAATCTTTTTATGTTTCTGTTTCAGTACAACCTAATTCCTAGATCTGTTTTATCATTAAAAGTAATACAAGAACTGCCAATTATAGTTGTACTAATGTATCAACTTTACAAACAAAATGTGCATCAAGAAGTTAGCAACTTTATACCTCTCATAATGGAAACAATAACATTGCAACCAGCTGCTACCCACAGGTGCATGTAATGATTGAATTAATGTAATTATTACTAATTGTCTAACACAAAATATGATCATCATAGGCTTGAAGTTGCTTATGCTGATGCTACTGACCTGCAGCAATCTATAATCTATTAAACATTTTTAGTTTAAAGAGATGTCCTCAAATGGCAACCTTAGTAAATATATTGTCGGATAAATGGAATAACAAATTTATTTTTCATTTTCGATATACTCTGCCTTAACTGTAATACATTTTTCTGATCAGTCTAATAATTTGCTTAAACTATCGAAAAAAAATTACTTTGTCGAGGCCGTCAAAATAGACTGAAATCGCCGCCTTCACTTCGTCGTTAGTAAAAAAAGTTCCTTGAAGGTCTTTTTACGTTTTCGGGAACAAGTAACAATCCGACGGGATCATCTCTAGACTATAGGGTGGCTTAAAGTTCTGAAGCCTTGTGTAGGGAAGCCATCGCAACGTGGCTCTTGTCAACTGGCGCGTAATCGTGCAAAAGCAACACCTCCAGTCCATTTTCACATTGTCTCTCTCCTGCTTTGACTCAGTCTCATAGCGATCGACCCACGTTTCGTCCCCAGTAATAATAATTCGGCTCAAAAACTCATCTCGGTTTCCGCTACAGAGTTCCAAAAACTTCTGCGAGTACTCGACGCGGTGTGAGCATTTTCGGAACCCATCTTTGTACTAGATGATACTCCAACCGTTTCTGCTTATTGTTTCATCATCAAACGAGCACCTTCAAGAACAAGTTTTTCTACTTTTTCAACAATGTCTGAAGAAGTGGCTTTAATCGGCCGACTTGGGGGCTACTGTGTATTATACTGTGTGATTGACTTGTTAACTTGGCAATAACTCGAACATGAGTGACCAGATTTTAAGTTTAGTCATCAAAAATCCTGTCTTTGTTTCATTCCGCGAACTTTTTGACCGCCACTCATACATGCTCAATAAAATTTATATCTGTAAAACGCACTCACTACAGAAGAAATTTTAGGGTAGGGCATTGTTTTAACAAAAAAGATAAAAATGTGATGATCATGTCATCATCATCATTTCAGTCTATCACTAGTCCACTGGTGAACATAGCCCCCCCCCCCCCCACAGATTGCTACACAAGTTTGTAGCTCTCATTTTGGGGTAGATTTTGCCACACCCGCTTGGTAGGCGGGTTGGCAACCGCAGTTTATTTATTCAGATGTTCCAGAAAGATGCTGTTGTCCCATTTTCTGCATTTAATTCTCCCTCTGTCGACTTTTACGACTCCCACGGGATGAGATGGGATGGTAGATTCTCTTAAGCCGCTACCACACGGCACGATGATATGATGTATTGAAAAAAAATATTTTCTCTTTTCTGTGTAAAGTAAATAATTAACAAAATAGATTATTTAAATTATATTAAATTTCCAGGCAATCAGCATCTTTTAATAAAGAAATATTTGTCGACTTCATGGGTGCACAGATAAAAACACTAGCTTTCTTAGCTTATATTATTAGGATATATCAAGACACAATTGCTAATCATGCCAACTTGATGGTCAAGGGGATTATCGGCCTTTTAACTCTATGTCCAGCAGAAGTAGCACATCTTAGAAAAGAATTAGTGATAGCAACACGTCATATTTTAGCTACAGATCTCCGGCTAAGTGAGTATATTCATTGAATCAGAACCTTTTTTTATGTACCACTAGCTGAAGCCCGCGGCTTCGTCCTCGTGGATATAGGGTTTTAAATATTCCGTGGGATTTGATTTTCCGGGATATTATGTATTTCCGTGTCCTAGGATGCAAGCTATCTCTGTGCTAAATGTCGTCAAGATCGGTTCCACGGTTGAACCGTGAATAGGTGACAAACAGATAGAGGGACAGAGTTACTTTGCATTTATGATATTAGTATGGATAACCGTTTTTGATTGATCCTTGTGTTTAAACCTTACAGTTTTTGTAAGATTAAGTTCAATTAATGTAGTTGCATGTTTATGACTGTAGTTGTTTTAATTATACTAAATAAGGTTAGTGAATCAAATTGATTAAAACTGAACATCGTAAAATAAGAAATCAAGTCCATTATATATACTTTTTATTTTTTTAAATGTACGCTTTAAAGCTATATGCGGTACATATACCTACTTTTATTGGATAAAGTGACGAGACGAGCAAAACGTTCACCTGATGGTAAGTGCAACGTCTGCCCATGACAGATGCTGTGTCACCCAGAATATGTGTGGCACAACACTGCGCCCGCCACCCAGAATATTTCTGTGTGGCAGCATACCGCGCCCGTCACCCTGAGATATAATGTCTTAAGTGTCATATGCCCAGTGATTACACTAGCTTTCAGTGTCGTTGAGACCGAAACACTAGTAATGTTTGCACACTACTGTTTTACACCAAAATAACAAGCCTAACGGTACCTACCTGGACTGATTTCTGTATTGGAATCCTACCACCATTAAATTAGCCGCCATATCGCTATTCAGTGCGACTTTCTTATTTTGATGATTAAAATATCGATCTATTTTCAGAGTTTGTTCCTTACATGGAGCGCTTATTCGACGAGGACGTATTGTTAGGCGGCGGTTGGACCGTGCACGAGTCTCTGAGACCGCTGGCCTACTCAACCCTAGCCGATCTGGTGCATCACGTCAGAACACTCTTGCCATTGAGCGATCTCGCTATTGCTGCTCATTTGTTTTCCAAGAATGTACACGACGAGTCCCTGCCTACAAGGTGAAACGTTAATAAAAACGTATCTTCATAATTTTAATAACACGGCTTAGAAGTTTGATACAATATAATTGCAATTATATAATTGCGTGTCGCCGGCCAGATTGCGTTGTGGACCGTTTTTGACATCCTATATTTTTGGCTATTATTCCGTTGACTCAAGTAGGATATGCTTCTTAGTTTGTGTATAATTTGGAATACAATTTTTTTATGAAAGATAGAGACGAGACAAGCATTCCGTTCTACAGTCGTCTCGAAAATTTGTCTGTGGTCTGTCAGCAGTGGGATCACTTACAGGCAATAAGCAATATTTTATGAAGGAAATATATAATAATTTGCTTAACTTTCTTTCCTTTTTTTATTGGACAAAGTGACGAGGTGAGCAAAACGTTCACCTGATAGTAACTGCAATGTTTGCCAATGACAATTGCTGCGTCACCCATAACATATCTGTGTGACACCACACTGCGCCGATCACCCTGAGACATCAGTTCTTAAGTCTCATATGCCCAGTGATTACACAAGCTCTCAGTGTCCTTCAAACCGAAACACACAAATGTTTGCACACCTCTGCTTCACGGCAGAATAACTGGCCCTGGGGTTAGGTACAACTCTAGACGGATTCATGCATAGGAATCCTACCACATGTAAAATTCTTCATTGTAATGGATTTCCGAAAAGTAATGCCTGATTCTATTAGCAATATTTTATGTTAAAATTTTAATTGGCACAAGCATATAAGTAAAATATACCGTAGTCTTAAAAATTACAACGAAACAACGTAAGTTGTTTTAATTATGAAAGAAAGTGACGAGATTAGCAAACTGCCCATAACAAACGCTGTGTCATCGGGAACATTACTGTGTGGCATCACACTGAACTTGCACCCTGAGTCATCAGTTATTAAGTCCCATAGACCCAGTAATTACACTATCAGTGCCCTTCAAACTGCACACAAACTGAAAACAGATGGATTCCTGCATAGTCGCTAGTTTCCTCAACCCAAATTTTGCAACTTTTTTTACCCAAGAAATATTCTCGAATGGCAACCTCTTACTGTATAGATCCTCTTATAAAAATAGTTTAAGAAGACTCCTCTGGATTTCGGTGGCTGTAGGTGGTCCCGACGACCATATTCTATGAATTAATGGACACAATCTGGGAAGCAACAATGATGATGATTAAATGATAGCTACGATCATAACGTTAGTTCATTTACCGGGTCGTGTAGCATTCAGACGATGTCGTGCAAGCTGCTGCTGAACCTGGTGGACTGCATCCGGCAGCGGTCGGAGAGCGAGGGCGCGGCGGGCGGGCCGCAGCCGCAGGGCCGCCAGCTGCTCATGCGCATCCTCGAGGTCTTCGTGCTCAAGTTCAAGACCATCTCTAAGCTGCAGCTGCCCGCTTTCATGGCCAAGTGGTGAGCGTTAAGTACTAACTTAAAATTATATTTTCTTCTGTAAACATTTCTTATTGTCATCTGTAATTATCGTTACGATTTTATTTTCATTGTGTAAAAATCTCTAAAATGTGTTATTGACTTTTTTATTTTTTTATTTGATAAAGTAACTAGTGGTAGGTCAGGCTATGCGCTTTAAATTTTCATAGTAGGCGAGTGACATGGGTTCGATTCCCGGTGCCGGCACCACTAAAATTGTTAATTGCAATTTTAAGAGCTGATTTACCACGTGCTCGGCAGTGAAGGAAACTATCGTGAGGAAATAATAAATATTTCGAAGACATGTGCAGTCCGCCAACCCGCATTGGAGCAGCGTAGCGGATTCTTCCTAGCCCCAAAACCTCTCAGAAATGAGTGGAGGCCTGTGCCGCAGCAGTGGGACATTTATAGGCTGAAACTTTACTTTTTTTTTAAAGTAACTATACGAGCAAAATGTTCACCTGATGTTAAGTGAGACGTCTGCCCATAATAGATGCTGTGTTACTCAGAATATTTTTGTGTAGCACCACACTGCGCCTGTCACCCTGATACATAAGTTATACATACATATTGTCTACTCGTAATGTTATACTGGCTGATTTTGACTACGTCGCCATTATCCAGTTAGGTAATCAGAAGCTGACATCTCTAGAGGATATTTTATAGGTATATGATGCCATAAACATTTATTTTACATGGTTATTTCTGATAATAATAATGATTAGGAACTTCATTAATTTTATTCTTTCATCTTATTATTTTATTTCTTGCTCGATACCTGTAAAAAATTATGCTACGAAACAACCCAGTCGAACTCTCACTTGACCCGTTGTTTATGGTCAAGTTTATGGTTTGTTTAATAACTGTTAGTTGAACGAACACAGTAAAAGGTATGATTAACCTAAAATCGTATATATTTCATACTAAAATTTTGTAACAAAATTAGAGCTCCATAATACTAAAGCTGTGGTGAGGGTCCCTCGGTTCATTTTTCATCCATTCATCTTTACATCCATAATTATATTTTTGAAATAGTATGGTTATGACCAGCCAGTCATCTCTTTATTCTTATTGTCTTACACTAATACAAACAATTTTTTTTGCAGCAAACAGACAACTCCGTCACTTAGCAGTACGAACGGGACCACACCAAGCACACCGACCACGCCTGCGCCTAGCACGACGTCTGCCGAAGTGAAGATAGAGGAAGACAAACCTACGCCCGACTTCCTCGATAGTATCAATAAAACCGAAGAGAAGTCTAAAATAGGCTTCCCTAGCTCTCAGATTAACAATCTCAATGTTGGTGACTATAGGACTTTGGTCAAGACTCTTGTGTGCGGTGTGAAGACAATTACGTGGGGTTGTGCCTCTTGTAAAGTAAGTATGCATTAAGTGGATGATTTTCTGGCTACTTACATCTTTACGTAATTACGTAATTATGATAACAATGATCACGTATCATTAGAACGACACCCACGGAATAATATTGTGTGGTAGATTCTTTTAAGCCGCCACCACACGGTAAAATGTTTTTTATTGGATCATGTGATGGAACTAGCAACTCGTTTACATGATGGTTAGTCCGTCTGCCCATAGCAAGTGCTGTGTCACCCAGAACATTTCTGTGTCCCATTGCGACCATCACCCGAAGACATCAGTTCTTAAGCCTCATACGCCCAGTGATTACATTAGCTCACAGTGCCCTTCAAACCGAAATAGTTTTTTTTTCTATTGTATAAAATGACGAAACGAGCAAAACGTTCACCTGATGGTAAGTGCAACGTCCGCCCACAACAAATGCTGTGTCACCCAGAATATTTCTGTGTGACACCACACTGCGCCCGTCACCCCGAGATATCAGTTTTTAAGTCTCAAATGCCCAGTGATTACGCTAGCTCACAGTGCACTTCAAACCGAAACACAGTAATGTTTGCACACTACTGCTTCACGGCAGAATAACTGACCCTGGGGTGGTACCTACCTAGACGGATTCCTGCATAGGAATCCTACCACCGGTAAGTGCAGTGGTATACATAAAATACATAAACAAAAGAGTGATCGTGCGCGTCGGCCCTCAGCAGACGACGACGAACGGCGAGGGCACGTCGACGAGCACGATCGCGGGACAGAAGCAGTTCAGCGCGCGCGAGACGCTGGTGTACATCCGGCTGGTGCGCTGGGGGCTGCAGTCGCTGGACATCTACACGCTGGCCGCGCCGCGCGCGCCCGCGCTGCCGCCCGCGCAGCCGCACGTGCGCTCCAAGGAGGAGAAGGAGGTGCTCGAGCACTTCAGCGGCGTCGTGAGTGCTCCCCCCTCTCACTACCACTCTCACCGACCACACCCCCCACGCGGATTCAATCACAGCGTCCACTTCGAAAATCTTGCCTTAACCCATTCGAGACGGCAATTTGTTTCGAACAAGGTCCCCAGAAGCGGAAAAATATATAATCACGGCTCGACTGCTGAGCAGATCTTGACGAAATTCGGTACAGGTATAGCTTTCGTTCTGGAGACGGACATAGGATACTTTCTTTCTCGGAAATACAAATGGTTCCCACCGGATATTTAAAAAAAACCTTCATCCACGCGGGCGAAGTCGCGGGAAAAGTTATGTATTATATATATATTAAGTCGTTCAAAATTATCCTTAAAATGATTTAACAAAATAATAAAGACTAATTGTAAAGATAAAGTTATTATATTTTTATTTTTCAACAATACAGTACATTTCGTAATAAAAATTATTTAAAAACTTATTAATATGTCCAGAAGAGACCAATTACCACCGAAAGTACAATTCACTAATAGAAATGTTCGAAAAAACGACTGTGTACAACGAGGACAATACGCAGTATTTCTTATATAAGTGGAAGGTGTTCATGTATTGCATAAATTCGATAACTCAAAACAGTATAAGTCCAAGAATTAAAATAATTTTCCGTAGTATAGTAAACCGAGTAGAACCCATATACAAAGTTGCCTATATCAAAATCGGCGGAGGCACATATCAACTGCGCGGGAGATATTATAGTGCCACAAATGAACGCGCAAAGACAGAGACTTACTCGTCCTAACCTACGCCGGTCGTCAAAATTACCAAACTACTAGTCAAACATATTTTGGATGCTTTAAACACACAGTGTATAGTTAAAAATGAACTCTGTTGCCGTGATTATATATCTATAGATTCGGACAGCGTGGGCGTAAATGTGAGAAGTGTTGGAAGAAACCTACAAAATGAATAATTATATTTTTGTATATAAAATCATATTATTTAAAATTTAAATAGCAAATAAATATCTAACGAGAGCCGTTAATATTCAGAATGTAGATAAATAAAATGTTAATTAATGTAGATAAGACGAAAGTAATGGATTTTGAAAGAGAAGAAAGTTTGTCGGATTGCAGAGTTGTGATTGAAGGAGAAAGAGAGGAACAAGTGAAAGTGTTTGTATAATTGGGTTCAAAATTTTCGAGAGACGGAAAGTAAGGTAGTGATATTGAACGAAGAACGTTGGCAGGAAAAAAATTATATGGGGCCCTGCATAACTTTATGTGTAGCCAGAAAGTATCTAAAACGGCACGACTGGCTGTATATAGAGGAGTACTGGTCCCCACACTTATGTACGGTAGTGAATGTTGGGTCTGGGCCGTTGAAATGAAAAGTTTGAGAAGAATAGCTGATATGGTAATAAGGGAATCTTGTGGTGTGGTAGAAGATGTAGTGACAAAGACAGAGAAATTGATGCTTAGGTGGTTTGGACATGTAGAGAGGATGGTTGAAAGAAGATTGACGAAACAGATTTATGAGGCGAGTGTGAATGGGCAAGCCGGTAAGAGTCGACGTAGGCGAACGTATTACGATAAAATCGAAATAGTTTTAAGGAAAGGCCACGTCAAAAGTTTCCGCAACCGACGAGCTTGTATGAAAACACTAATGAAAGTAAAGGAAGCTAAAGATGTGTGTTAGGATCGTAGCAAGTGGAAAGATGTGGTCTTTGTGTATGTATGTATATTCAGAAGCCGGGCATAAATTTCATAGTACGGGAGTGTTTCTCTGTAATTCTTTGTATTATTAGATACTTTTCAACATGTCAAAAATCTTTTCATATATATTTTATTCCTGTTACATATTATATTGTTTACCTTTTTAATGTTGGAAAATTATCTGTGACTTGTGTTTCTTTTTTCAGTTTTCCATGATGAATCCTCAAACATTTCAAGAAATTTTCACTGCGACAATTTCTCACATGGTGGAGAGAATAAACAAAAACATGACACTACAAATAATAGCGAACACGTTTTTATCAAATCCTGCGACATCTCCCATTTTTGCTACAGTTTTGGTTGAATATTTACTGAAAAGGATGGAAGAAATGGGTACGAATATAGAGCGGTCAAATTTGTATCTGAGGCTATTCAAACTGGTATTCGGTTCTGTAAGTTTATTTCCCACTGAAAATGAACAAATGTTACGGCCGCATTTACATAGCATCGTAAACAAAGCTATGGACTATGCTATGACAGCAAAGGAACCATACAACTACTTTCTATTATTGAGAGCCCTCTTCCGATCAATAGGTGGAGGGAGCCACGATTTACTGTATCAAGAATTTTTGCCACTACTACCGAACCTATTAGAAGGTCTCAATCGTCTTCAGAGTGGCCTTCACAAGCAGCACATGAAAGATCTGTTTGTGGAGTTGTGTTTGACTGTACCTGTTAGATTAAGTAGTCTATTGCCTTATTTACCAATGCTCATGGATCCTTTAGTATCAGCGCTGAACGGTTCTCATACTTTGATATCACAAGGCTTGCGCACTCTAGAGCTTTGCGTTGATAATTTGCAACCGGACTTTTTGTATGAACATATTCAACCAGTTAGGGCAGACCTTATGCAGGCGCTTTGGAGGACTCTCCAAAATAATGAAGTTGCAAGAATAGCGTTCAGAGTTCTCGGGAAATTCGGTGGCGGTAACAGAAAGATGATGATTGAACCGCAAAGACTGGAATATCGAGAGACAGACGCGCCCCCGCCTGCTGTGCAAGCCTATTTTCAGGACCAACCAAAACCAATAGATTTTGAAGTAGATAAAGTTATAGAAACAGCCTTTTCTGCGCTTAAGTCAAGTACAACCGATCCTTTCTACCGCCGCCAGTGCTGGGAAGTTCTTCGATGTTATCTAGCGGCCTCTTTGAATTTAGAGGATGACAAATCTACACTACAGAAGCTGTTCAATCATCCAAGTTTTGTTGAGGGTAAAATACCAACCCAAAATGGGCCTTATTATAAATGTTCCAATACAGTTGTGAGGAATACTCATCGTACAGCCTTAACTGGTATGTTCGTTCGCCGCCGCCATAAAGGAATTGCGGCAGCACGTTCTGCCGACTATGGTGTCGCTTGTGCGTCATTATACCCTAGTAGCGATCGCACAGGAAGCTGGTCCTTTCGGAGGTTCAGGGAGCCCTAAGGAAGGTCTGGATGCTTTAGTTTTGGTTGATGCCATTGCCGTTGTGATGGGTCACGAAGAAAAAGAGCTCTGCAAGCCAGGGCATTTGGCATTGGTTCTCATGATTGAGACGGCGGCTACTGTTCTCGGCAGTAAGGAGCGTGCGTGTCGTCTACCTCTGATGGAATACTTAGCGGAAAGAATGTCAGCACTTTGCTACGAACGAGCATGGTACGCCAAGTTGGGCGGCTGTATTGCCGTCAAGTTCATGTTCGAGAAGATGGCTCCAGAATGGGTGTACAAGCATGTGTTTACGTTCTTGAAAGCCGTTCTTTTCGTAATGATGGATTTGACGGGAGAAGTGTCGTCGGGTGCTATTGACATGGCCACTATAAACTTGGAGCGTCTGGTGCGTGTGTGCGTGTCTGGTCCTAGTGGGCAGGGAGTGGAACCAGAAGGAGATGTGGCTGCAGCAAAATCTCGTGCTCTTCATGATGTCTTGCAGGAGTTGGTACTGCAAATAACTAGTCCACATTTGCTTGTACGGCAACAGGTAATTATTTTTTTGTAATATTTGTTTAATATTATGTTTAATATTTTATAATAATATTCGTTACCGTTTGTTTTAAACAGGCAATGAAATCGCTTGAACTTATAGCGGAATTGCAAAATAAAACAGTAACAGAAGTAATGGATCCACATAGAGAGGCCATAGCTGATATTATACCACCGAAAAAACATTTATTACGTCATCAGCCCGCTAACTGCACAAATGGGTCTCATGGATGGAACCACATTCTGTACAACGTTAAAACCACGACTTTTTACTATAGGTATGTTGTATTGTATATAACTTACAAAAAAAAATATGTAATACCAATTCACTTTTTAAATAAATAAGTGGTAAACTTCCAAAACCGACTGCAGTGCATTGCATAAAAACTATGCAGTTTATTAATTATATTTATCTTCACATAGATCTAAACATAAACGAACACAAAGTATTCTTCCGCGAGCTGCTTTCTCTTTGCGAGGCGGAAGACGCGATGCTGGGCAAGTTGCCATGTTACAAAGGTGTGAACCTGGTGCCGTTGAGGGCCTCTGCGCTGCGAGCTCTTGCCGCTTGCCATTACATACAGGAGAAACACTGCCGTGAGAAGATATTCCAAGTGCTCTATAAATCACTGGAGAAGAACGATCAGGAACTACAGCAGGTCAGATTTATATTAATATTCAGAAGAAAAGAATATAAAGAAACGTGGATTGTGGCAGTCATCTGTTTTTGCAGTGAGTGCCCAGTATCTAGACTACCCCTCATGGGATACAGTCGTGATTTTATGTATGTATGTATGTAAGAATATAAATACAGTAGGTTTTCAATGTATACTGGGTGTACCTGTAACTTCCTTTGCGTGAACCAAAAACTTGACTTTTTGACGTCTACCTTTAGACGTCAAAAAGTCAAGTTTTCTGATACAATACCTTCGATGGCATTCTGTGAAATGTTATCGAAAAATGTTGGTAACTTCTGAAGCATAATGTAAGTTAGTCCCAGAGAGAGATCACAGATCTTATAATCTGTGTAAAATTCAAGACATTTTTTGTTTAATGTCAAACTTTTATAGTTCTCGAGTTAAATCCGTTCGTACAGAAAGGCAGACAAAAGATATAAATGAAATTCATCATCGTTACGATTACAGTCTAGTGAAACAATATGCTATCAAAACAAATAACAAATACTCTAGTTGGTAGTAACCCTGCCTTCAAAGCCTGAGGGTCGAGGATTGGAATCTCTCGCAAACACTTGTATTTTGAACCTGAATGTTTTCATTCGAGTTATGAATGTATATATATCCATAAATTACACCTTTCGGATTCCTAATTTTGGTGCTGGATGACGTGATGTGCGTCCGAACATACGAAAAAAAATACAATGGTAATAAAGTATTTTTAAGGCTTAATTGTTATATTTGCTTTGCTTTTTCAGGCTGGGTTTGAATGTATGCAGAAATTCTTATCGGGCTTCCAAATTGACATGGAAATGGTGCATCCAGTAATGAGACCACTTCTCCTGACGCTGGGCGACCACCGCAATCTAAGCGTAAATGGGGCAAAGCGGCTCTCGTATCTCACACAGTTATTCCCATCCACATTCAGCGAGAAGCTCTGTGAACAGCTGCTGCAGCTGCTGAAGAAGCTGTTAGATTATTCTATTCAGACGAATAGAGGTAAGAGGATAATAAATTATGAAGAAAACTTGTTTCAAACTCTGGGTGAGTTTGAAACTAGTTTTCTTCTTTATAAGTATTTTTTATTATTATATTAATTATTACGTTTTCTTCAATCATTGACAGCTTGTTAACTATTAGACATAGGTCTCTCCCAAAAATGGCGGAACTGTTAACTAAGTTGTTATCGCCAAGTTTTCTGGCAGATAGCTATCACATTACCAGACACCATATTTTATATATATTTTAGACGCTACTGCCTGTCACCGGTTTGTATACCAGACAGGCATTTTTCTAGATGGTTATTCATCCTTAATCGAATCTTGGCAACTTAATTGGGATGAGCTGGGAGGCATCTTTTAATTAATTTAAATTTATTTCATATATTTTTCGTTGACAGGGGGCAATTTCCTCCAAAGCGTTTCGAAGAACATGGAAAACTGAGCAAAAGATAATTATACTAATTGGTATATTCCATCAAATCCCTGCTGCGTCGCCGCGTTTTATCGACGTTCTATGCAGATTGATACTACACACAGAAAAATCATTAATGATTGAAGCCGGTTCTCCCTTTAGAGAACCCTTAGTTAAATTTCTTTTAAGGTAAATTGTGTTCCTAATTTCACTATATTTTTTTGCATTAATTACAATCCAGTGTTCCTATTGGGACTCCATAATTAACAAGTAATTATTTATTTTAGATACCCAAAGGAGACATTAGACCACATAATGAGTGACAACAACATTAAAGATCAACAATGGAGTAGATTCTTAGTGTTTCTAATCAAACACCCAGAGGTGGGTCTCGCTTTCCGAGACGCGTTGCAAACTGCCAAGAAGACTCGCCTGCCTGCAGCTCGTCGCGGCGACCAGCGGGGGCGCCGCCGCATCCATACCGCAGCCCGACAGAGCCGAGATGCAGTTCCAAGCCATAAGAGTCATCTCTCTGCTTATCAAATATGATGACCAGTGGCTCTCCACTCAACACGATCTGATAGAATTGCTTAAACGTATTTGGTGCAGCGATCAGTATCACGTAAGCTCCAAAGTCTGTATTCGTTCAATAAAATGCAATAGAAAAATTGAAACGTTTTCGAATTTATATTATTGTCGGTTACAGGAAGTTCATAAGAAAGTTGAGAATGTCGACTGTACCCACTGGAAAGAACCGAAACTGATTGTGAAGATATTGTTGCACTATTTCTGCCATCATCCGTCCAATATAGATCTGTTGTTCCAACTGCTGCGAGCGTTGTGTGACCGGTTCATCCCTGATTTCCAGGTTAGTGTCTACTTTTCTATTAAACAAGATATCGATCTGGTTTGCAAGAGCAGAGTAAAAATATGGGCTCGAACCAGTTCAGTCCAGACTGTTTCTAGTACTCTCTTTTTTTGTTTCCTAATTTAAAAAAGCTAAGAGAAGAAAATAAATTATCAAACTATATAATGGAAAAATATCATGAGAAGATACGCAAATCCGTCGACATTTTACCATATCTACCTAGAGTACCACACCAGGTCCAGTTATTTAAATAGGCCAGTGCAAACATTACTGTGTTTCGGTCTGAAGGGCACTGAGAGCTAGAGTAATCACTGGGCATATTAGATTTAAGAACTGACGTCTCTGGGGGACCGGTGTAGTGTGGTGCCATACAGAAATATTTTGGGTGACATTGCTATGAGAGGTCGTTGCACTTGCCATCAGGTGAACGTTTCGCTCGTCTCGTTCCTTTCTCCAATAAAAAAAAACACCGAAGCGATACGCTCAGATATTGAAAGTGATAAATAGTTTTGATGTTTTATTTAATTTACATCTGTACAAACTGTAGTACCGGCTACCAGCCTATCAGCCTATGCGGCAATTTTTTTTATACCGTTGCTTTTTATGCGATTAACATTATCCCAAGAACACATTTATTCTCTTGGGCTAATGTTCTTAGCAAACGCCTATACGCCGCATTTATTATTGAATAAATATGAGTATGAGGTATTTATTAACAACAAATTTTTAATTTCAGTTTCTCCGCGATTTCCTCGAAAATACAGTAGCACAAAATTACACTGCGGAGTGGAAACGCTCGGCGTTCTTCCGCTTCGTGGAGCATTTCGCCGGTGACGCCATGTCGCAGGATCTGAAGGCCAAAGTGCTTCAGATGATACTAATACCTTCCTTCGCGGTCAGCTTCGAGAAGGGTCAGAAGATAGTCGGCGGACCGCCTGCGCCATATCAAGATAACCCAGACAATGTTGTCTCTGTGTTTATCAATAATGTAAGTATGATTAAGTTGCTTTAATTTAGATTCCTTTAAAATTTAGCGCCGTGTAAAACTACCAATAGACTTTCCGTAATATATTATCACTCGACCAGAGAAAAACTCACCTAGGCCTGACGTCGTTTTTTTTTTTGAAAAATTAAAATAGCGCATGACACTTCTGCGCTTGATTTAGTGATTGTTGACAATAAGAAACCTAATATGATATGGTGATGAACATACGATGGAAATCATGATAACGTTCTTATATCACGTGGTTTTTACATTATCTTTGCATGATTTTTTTATTGTGAATTGGTCATCACTATCCCATCTGGTGTTCAGTGGTGCTAAATTGAAAGGTGTTACTTTTGTCAACGTTAATCACACGCTTACCATTAAATTAACGTATGTCGTGTGAACGTTTGTTCCCATTACAGAAAAAACTTTAAGAACTTACAGAATTTGAACTTACTTTGTGCAGCTACGCGTTTTCATTGACCAGCCGGAAGCGACATTTGTGCAAAAATACAAATTGTTGGTTTTCGGTGTGAGGCGTAAGAGGCGACTAAGGTATTGTACGGACAGCCTTTATTCGTGCTTGTGGGAACGCTATGAGAAGTAAGATTTATTTACTTGCACCAAAACGGCGGCGACTCGCTCACCCGTGGTGGTCGAGGACCTGTCACGACTCGATTTCCGCGGGGCCCAAATAGCCTAGAGGTGCGATCTCTGCCTACCTCTTATATAAGAAACAGGCGTGACTGTATATATGTAAAACGCACCACTATGCTGCTGGGCATCGTATTTGAAAATAAATAATTGAGCGTGTGCTTAGGTGATCGATCCCGAGAACCCGTTCGCGTGCTCGGACGCGGTGCGCATCTCGCTGCTGCAGTTCGCGTGCCTGCTGCTGGAGCAGGCGTCGCCGCACATCCACGACGCCAACAACAAGAAGCAGGGCAACAAGCTGCGCCGCCTCATGACCTTCGCCTGGCCCTGCCTGCTCGGCAAGAACTACGTCGATCCTGCCACAAGGTATGCTGAGGCATTCACTCGTTTAAACCATCAAATTACATATTTGAACAACAAATATAATAAACGTTAAACTAAGCGGCAAGTTATGACGTTTTTACGTGTGTCCGTTCATGATGTTTTGTAAAAGTTAGAAAACTATGTTAGATGTATCGCATCTAAAAAAATACCGGACTCTCATTAAAAAACTTTTTATATCTCAAAAATATTACAGGTGCGACTCGCACTTGACTATATTTTTTTCAATAATTTGAAATGTGTCACATCACTATTGTAAGCTGTCAAACGCAATCATAGGGTGCCGCTAGTATTAGTACATAATAATACCTAATTTGTTACGGATGTTTGATAGACTTTCGAAATAGTATCAAACTAATTCAACAAAGTTAATCTAACGCAGCCTAAATCTTCTCTATTTCATCAAAAACTACACTCTCTTGTTCAAAAGTACCTGTATGTACTTTCTGGGCTATGCGACTTCGCCAGGAATATCTTATGTACTACTACTCGTAACATCACAATTCTAAGCAACGAACATTATAATTAAATGTTTTATTTTATTTTGTAAGTTGCCAGTCTTATGACCTGTTACTGCCTTTGCCGCTTTATAATACGGCGGGAGTTTAAGTATTAATTAATTTGTAATGAGTTAATTTGGAAACGAATCATCCGGCAACAGTTTCAACTGAATGATAATATTATATTCCAAAAATTATTTTTTTAACGAATAGTAGCAACGCTTATAAGCATTCCTAATATTCCTGTTTACTACTCCAATTGTGCTTAAATCTTGTGCTAGACGATGGTTCACAACACACGAGCAATGGCGGACTCGAACCTGCGGTATCATATTTTACAGTGCGTTCCCATTAGGCTGCGGACGTTCTAATTTTTTCATATTATAACTTATTTACAGGTATCACGGACACCTATTGCTGAGTCATATCATCGCCAAATTTGCGATCCACAAGCGGATTGTCTTACAAGGTAAGCGGTTAGCGCATATATTATATAATTTAATTTAGAAATGTATATCATGGTTTCGCCGTAAGATAGACTCGCGGTGGGTCTTACGTTTTTTTAATTTTTATTTTGTAAAACGTATGGGAAATTGATATGTGTAATGTAATTGGTAAGGCCTCAGTTAATAATTTGACTATTTGCTACAGTGTGAGTTCAAAGTCAGTTTTACATTTAATAAACTAAAAAGATTTTATTTGCCGTGTGATGATGGTGTTAGGAACCCATTTCGTCCCTCAGGTCAAATGTCGATTAGCGATCGATTAAAATGTCAGAAGAATATCGGACAGACTTGTTTGACTACGGAAATAGTGTAGTGGATTATGTTCAACACACATACACACGTAGGTGCGTTATATGAAGTGATGCCACGCTGTCTTATTCCACTGGAAAAAAATGTTCGTCTTGGTTGGACATGTTTGTCGGGGGGCAGCGATCCACAGCCTGTTGAATTACAGTCAAAATATATGTTGCTAACCGTCCGTCGTGTTGGAAGGGCCTTAGTGTTAGGGCGTGTCCATACGACGGACAAAAGTTCTCTTGTATTTTATCGCGCTGTCAGTGTCCAGTCCCTGTAATCCGTTTGCGTTATGTCATACGGTTAAATGCTTTCCATTTTCTCGTATAAAAAACTTAGCCGCGAAGTATCCGACGTCTGCGCAGACCCTTAATATGTTTGTCGGGGGCTAGTGTTCCACAGCCTGCTGAAGGCGCACGCAGTAGAGGCGCGCGCCGTGGTGCGGCAGGCGCTGGAGATCCTCACGCCGGCCATGCCGCAGCGCATGGAGGACGGCAACACTATGCTCACGCACTGGACCAAGAAGATCATCGTCGAAGACGGACACTCCATGCAGCAACTCTACCATATACTGCAGCTAGTTGTTAGACATTATAAGGTGCGCTTGTTCTTTAATTTGTTTCTCATTCTCTTTCACTCTCATTTAGTTTTCATAGCTGTCACCTGAACACTACTTCGCGGATCCTTGTCCTCGCGTCTCTGATACTGCATCCTAGCCTACCTCCGTTCTTGAACGGACAGCCATACAGGACATAGCAGTATGCAGGATGCAGTTCCCAAGGGAACATCGGGTGCGGGTAGGTATGGACGAGTGAGTTTCTGAATCTGCGCGAGATATTATAGTGCCTCAAGTGTACCTTAAGGCACTATTATATCTCCGGCGCAGTGTATAGCTTCTGTGAGTATGTGGAAGTTGTCGCCGTTAAGTATGGGGATTGATTGATCATAGTAACTCTGAGACTTAATATTTAGTTAAGGGTAGGGGTTAAGGGAGTCATGAGCCCTTCCTTACTCTGGGCCCGTGACTGAATGTATGAATTCCGACTGGCAGGTGTACTACCCGGTGCGGCACGCGCTGGTGGGGCACATGGTGGCGGCGATGCAGCGGCTGGGCTTCTCCGCCACGTCGACGATGGAGCACCGGCGCCTGGCCGTGGACCTGGCCGAGGTTGCGCTCAAGTGGGAGCTGCAGCGCCTGCGCGACCACGCGCACGACGACACCGTCGTACGTATCGCCTGACACCAGATTAGCTAATGAACCAGTATTTTCTTATGTTAAGCTTTATTTCTAGTATAGAAATTTATTAACACTGTTCTGTTACCGTTACTGTCCTGATATCGTGAATTCTTTCTGTAGTGTAAATAGTATACGACCTTCGTACAGTTATATCTCGTACCATAAACCATGTTTTTTCCGACTAATAAGCATTTAAGCAATTACAATATCCTTTTTGAGCTGACTCACGTGTTGGCAGCAGGTCTCCGAGTCCTTGTATTAAATTAGTCTCGGCACAGAACTCTTTTATTATTTGTATATTTATAATTCTCAGTAAATTCTATGGATAATATCTTGTTTAAACCTTTTTAAACCGCTCTGGCTCGTATATCGAACGCTAGTTGTTTGTGCATAGTTGTTAAATCTTTATTCACGACGATTATGCAAGGACACTTAAAGCCCTTTTTCAATTTATAATTGACTTATTGATTACAAATTTAAGGTATGAAATTAAAATTTTATCCCAGATCAAAATTGATTTTTATAATTTATTGAAATTCTTGTGTTATTTAAAAATACTGTTGTCAGGGTATACTGTAAAGATAAACGAAAACTTAATATCGTTAGCGGCAGTAATATGCAATAAACACGTTTATATTCGTTGCACCCGCCCTAGGTATGTGAGCGGTGAGACAGGCTAGCGCGGGTCATCGGAGGATGAATAGTGCCGCCAATTCGCCGACTATATCGACGGCAAGCTGGTGGTACCCTTCCTCATCCGTCCCACCGCTCACATACTTAAGGCTCGGTCAACGGTTTAATTTATTCATAGCATCAAATAATTAGCATATATGTTAAAACTATTCATGTTTTAGTGATTTTATTCAGATATGTCAGAGTAACATATTTGCACGGCTGTCGTGGTTCAGGTAGCCACATCGCCGAGCGGCGCTATGAAACGCGTGTCAGGCAGAAGAGGGCGGCGGCGAGGCGCGCAAGGCGCTGAACACGGGCTGGGCCAGCCCGCAGGCCAGCGCGGCGCGCCTCGAGCCCGACGCCGCCAAGCCGCTCGACCGCGCGCACGTCGACGTCGTCGTTAACCTGCTGCTGCGCCTCGCCTGCCAGGTACACCTACACCACACACCACACACCACACACCACACACCACACGCCACACACCACACGCCACACGCCACACGCCACACGCCACACGCCACACGCCACACGCCACACGCCACACGCCACACGCCACACGCCACACGCCACACGCCACACGCCACACGCCACACGCCACACGCCACACGCCACACGCCACACGCCACACGCCACACGCCACACGCCACACGCCACACGCCATACAGAAAATGTGGAAATCTATTGATTCATTACTGCGGACTTTGGCGCCAACTCGAAAAGCGTGTGTAGTGTTTTTATAGGGATTTTGTGATTTCTGTGTATATTTTGAGTTTTGATGTTCAATATTGATAGTTTATTATGCAACAAGTGCTCGTGACCACAATAACCAATATTGTGCTTTTCATTTTGTTTTCACCAGTCCAGCAAATCTTCATCTCTTTCTTGGTTATGGTTAAATTATTACTCGACATTGGCAAAAATGGCTCGATTTGGTAACTAATTATCAGGGATCTAAAAAGAAGAAGAAGAAATATTACTGCTATCGGCTTTCAGCTACACTTAAGACAATTATACTAAAACTAGCTATATCCGCGACTTCGTTCGTTTAACTTTTGGATTTGTTTAGACAGGTTATTGAAACAATTTAAGTATAAACATTGTATTTATATTATTATGATTATTAGAGAATCAACGAGAATATTTCTGTATAAATCATTTCTAAAGCAACTTTACGTGGGTGATCTAAGTCCAGTAGTCAAATAACTGTAGAATGTTCCAAAATACATCATAGATGGTGGCCTATGACAGTCTCGAATAATAGAGGGTTCTGCTACTGCGTCATAGGTGGTGTTATGATGAAAAATATAATATATATCACTAGTACACTGCTGAACATAAGCCTCCTCCAAAGATTGCTACAAAAGTTTGAATCTCTCATTTTTGGGAATTTTGCCATAGTTGCCACTCTCAGCAGGCGGGTTGACAACCGCAGTTTATTTATTCAAAAGTTCCAGGAAGATGCTGCTGCCCATCTCCTGCTTTTTCTTTTCCCTCTGTCGACTTTTACGACACCCACGGAATGAGATGGGGTGGTAGATTCTCTTAAGTGCCGAGTTCTTGTTCAATAATTTTCAATCTATTTTGAATTTATTTCTTTTTAAAGTGAAGTTAAAATTCGACATGTAATAACAGCGCCAATCCAATTTGTCTGGTTTGCGAAGGTGAACGAAGGTAACGCGGCGAGCGGCAGCACTACGGGCAGCTCTGCGAGCGCCGCGGCGGGCGGCTCGCCGGGCGAGCAGCTGTCGCGCCGCTGCGTGCTGCTGCTCAAGGCTTCGCTCAAGCCCGACCTCTGGCCGCACCTCTGCGAGCCTAAGCTTGTCTGGCTCGATAAGGTCCGCATCTTCCTATTTTTTTTTTTTTATCGGAATAATGTACGTGCAAGTATTTACTATGTAATGCAGTGTATTGTACTGTCAAACAGTATTTCTCTTTATGATCGCTCATAAATATATGGCTATAATTTATTAAATGAATATTAATACTCCGTACACTCTAACATTTCTGATCTTCAAAGTTTCACCGTTTGGTTGGAGCAGTAGCTAAGCGATTGGCTTCTGCATTACGAGTCGTGGGTTCGATTTCCGCAAATGAACAAATGAATAAATGTTTGTATTAGATTTTACGACCACGTGCCTAATGGTCAGAGTAACTGACTTCTACATAGCGGGTAGTACTACTCTAAAACACAAGTAGTTGGTTTTCTGATCTGTAAAACGTTCTTGCGATACAGAAGAAATGAAATCCTAGTATGCGGAAAAACTGTTTTTGAGAAAAGGGAAAAATAGAAGAAAATAGTTGTTTCTGCTTGGGATGTTATGTATCGTGCTGACGACAAAGTCCAATTTCATCTTTTTGTAAAAATAATATTTTTGAATAATTAAATTAGTTCGTTTATTGCAATATAAAATGTGGTTAGAAAAGATATTCTTGTATAGCTGCTATTATTATGATGCGTATCCAGCAGAGTAGAATAGCACCTATCTCTTTCCTACCGAGGTGTCGTAAGTGGCGGCTACGGTATTTTACGCACAACCTTTATTCGTGCAGAATAATACCATAATTTGAAATGCTATTATGAAATGTTATACTGCTCGTGGGAACGCAATGAGGAGTAAGACTTTCTTGACTCATACCAAAATTGCGGCGGCGTGGTTCGCCAGCCGCCACGTCTCCGTTTCCCGCGGTGGCTAAAAGTGTGCTACGGGAACGGTCTCTGCCTACCCCTTATATGGGAAAAAGGCGTGACTGTATGTGTGTATGTTCTTAGGTGTTCTCAACTGCGGACACGAACGCGGCGGCGTGCGCGAACGCGTGCACGGCGCTGGAGCTGCTGGCGTTCCTGCTGGGCGTGCTGCGCCGCGAGCAGTGCCTGGCCATGCTGAAGCCGCTGCAGCGCGGGCTGGCGGCCTGCGTGGCCTCCACCAACGCCAAGGTGGTGCGCCTCACGCACAACCTGCTCGCCAAGCTCACCGCGCTCTTCCCCACCGAGCCCTCGGGCGCCGCGCAGGCTTCCAAGGTGAGCACGAATTACGTACTCTATAACGATAAATAAAACTCTATAAAAACAATGCCCCACATTAAGATCTCTCCTGCCATGAGTGCTTTTTACGGAAATGAAGTTCATAAGTTTTTGCACAAATGTTGGCTTTTAGGTTTGTTTTTGTTGTGCATGTGAAATTGATGTCTGTAAAACGCACTTACGATACAGGAGAAATCTTATTGTAGCGTATTGTATTTAAAAAAAAATCCGTCTCGTTGCATCGTTGTAGCGGATTGATAAAGTTCTATATTTTTTTAATAAAGGAAAGAAAGCATGTTCTCTAAGATCCACATGCAAAATTTAAAATGGATTACCTAATCAGCCGCCGAGTGAGCGGTTCGGTCGACTGTCGTAGAGTCAATATCACTTGATAATGCCTCGTACTAAGTTGAAACACGGTGTGTTCTCGCCTTCAGTTGTGTGTATTGCCTAGTGGTAATGTTGCAATGGCGGAGGGTATCTGTTGGCGGTGCTCTTTATAAACTAGGTAATACAAACCATTTTAAATTTTGCATGCGGATCTTAGCAAATTAACTTACTTTCCTTTATTATAATGGTCAAAGTAACGCCTCATTCTATTAACTCTTAAGATCCGATTTCACCGATTGCTTTGGAAACCAAGTTTAATGAAACCACGTTTTACTTAACTGAGTTCAAATGTATAATTTGATCTTAGTTTTCGTCTGACCGATTTCACCAGCTCCATTTTGGTCGCGTTTAGGAAAACGAAGTTTACATGAAATATCGTCACAATCTAAAACAAAAACTCGATATACTTCGTATTTTGCGACATCAAACTGCCTTTTTTTATGCATAGGTTACATAGGTGTATGCAAACAATAAACAATACGAATTAATATAATATTAATAATTTAATGTGTTTACATAGTTGTGCAATTGACGCTGACAGCTCTCTGTATCATTGAACTCAGTTAAACGCATAGCTTCGTTTAGCTGGAACTGATCGGGTTTTTTTTTTAACGGTGAATCCGCCCTAAGTCGTTTTAATACGTTCGAATGAACAGTACGAAGAATTGGAAACGCTGTACGCATGCGTGAGCAAGTACGCGTTCGAGGGCCTGGCGACGTACGAGAAGTCCGCGGCGGGCGGCGGCGCGGGCGCGCTGCTGGGCCCGCTCATGATGCTGAAGGCGTGCTGCGCCTCCAGCGCCGGCTACGTGGACCGCCTGCTGCTGCCGCTCATGCGCGTGCTGCAGCGCATGCTGCGCGACCACGTGGCGCCCAACCCCGACGCCGCCACCTCCGACCTGCTCGTCAGTAACATTCAACACCTTTCATTTTTTGCTACACGAACGGACATCTCACTGGACATACTAATATTTATAATATACATCATCATCGTCATTTCAACCTAACACCCATAGAATGCCACAAAAGTTTGTAGTTCTCATTTGGGGGGATTTTGCCATAGTTGCGACGCTTGGCAGGCGGGTTGGCAACCGCAGTTTATTAATTCATACAGGAAGGGATTTAATTTCCCCTCTGTCGACTTTTTACGACACTCACGGGATGAGATGGGGTGGTAGATTCTCTTAGCCACTATAATGTTCAGTAAGCGACAAAATGGAGTAACGAAGAATATAACAAAACAAAAAGGTTTATGCTCCACAAGATGCGAGTTGGAACCGCTCCTCAAAAGCCCAAAGTGAGAGACAGGAGTTTTGGGATAGCATGAAAGATGTTTTGAATAAATGCAACGAAAATGAAAGAATCATAATGCTGGGCGATTTTAATGGGTGGGTGGGAGTGAAGCGTGATGGATATGAAAGTGTGCTGGGAAGGTTCGGCGATAACAGAGTGAATGAAAATGGAGAAAGTCTGCTTGAAGTATGTTTGGAGTGGAATCTTGTGGAAACTAACACTATGTTTGACCATAAAAAGATCCACTTGTATACTAGAAAAGAAGGAAGCCTGAGAAGTATGATTGATTTTGTAATTGTGGATGAAAGATTGAGAAAGGAAAGTCCTAGACCCTCGGGCATACCGCGGTGTCGGCATTCACACAGACCACTTTCTGGTGTTGAGCGAATTAAGACGTGTCTTTAAACGATGGTGGCATCGTGTGCATGAACCTATTAGTGTTCTAGAACGCATAAAAGTTGAGGGTCTGCAAGAGAAAGGTGTGAGAAAAGAATTTGTAAAGAACTTGATCGAAAAGTTTGACACGATAGATGAGGCATTAGAGGTTGAAGAATTATGGAAGCTGTTTAAGGAAGGAAGTCGTGGAAGTTACTATTGAAGTGTGTGGTGTAAGTAAGAGAAGAAGAGGGTGTAAGTTAAAGACTGTGTGTCCAGAGGTGCAAAAGGCAATATCTAATAAAAAAGGCTTGGACTGGATTGGTTGGCTACAAAAGAACACATGAATTTTTATGTATTTTTTTTACTATGAGTTAGTTCATCATACATACTATGTCTATAATAGCGAATTTCTATTTTCAGATATTGGCACTAGATCTTCTCAAAGCGCGAGTCTCTGTGATGCCTGTTGATACAAGAAAAACGTTCATTGGCACAGTACTTGTTGGACTCATCGAAAAAACTACAGATGCCAAGGTACAGATTGAGAACAATTATTGTAAAATTTAATCTTTCATTTAATATACCAAATTCTAAACCGTAATTCAAATATTAAAATCACGCGCTGTTGAAATAAATCTTTTATCATATCAAAAACAGGTGATGAGAGCAATCATTCGTATGGTGGAGGAGTGGGTGAAGTGGCGCGGAGTAGCCGTGACCGGAGCCGCGCCTTCCCTGCGGGAGAAGTCTATATTACTCGTCAAGCTCATGCAGTACGTCGAGAAGCGCTTCCCGGATGACCTTGAGCTAAATGCACACTTCCTTGACCTCATAAATTACGTCTACAGGTAAAAAAACCACAGTTTTCCAAACGTAAAATGTAACATATTTTACAATCTGTGTGATTGATGTGATTAAAATTTATAAAATAATATACACTGCATGCTATTTTCACATAAAATAATTATCATATTTTTTTAAAGTAGAACTAATAAATATTGATTTATTATTATTTCCAGAGATGAGCATTTGAAAATGTCTGAATTATCAATGAAACTAGAGCCGGCCTTCCTGGCCGGGCTGCGCTGTCCGCAGCCACACATCCGCGCCAAGTTCTTCGAAGTTTACGATCAGAGCGTGCGCCGACGCATATTCGACCGTCTCCTCTATATCATATGTTCGCAGAATTGGGAGCATATAGGGCAGCACTACTGGATTAAGCAATGTCTTGAGCTTCTTTTGGTTACATGCGTTTCTAGTAAGTGACACTTTTATTCAGATAATTTGTTTCTACTATGTGTATTCAGTACCAAATATTTAACGCTGTTTGTAATTTATCAGGCTGTCTTTCAGTTAGTTTTACAATTCTTAATTTTTTTATTGTTATTTGCAGGTACTCAAATTCGACTTTCCAATTCTAAATACTTTCTTCCTAATATAACCGCTGTTATAAACTGGGCAGACAGTGAGGATCGCAAGTCCTTTGTTATATTCAGCAATGTTAAAGAGGAGTCAGCTGATGGATTCAGCGATACCATAGATCCAGACAAGGAAGATGTTCTCGATATGGACTTGGATTCCAACTCAAATCAGAAAGATGATCTAACAAAAAATGTACCAAACAGGTAAGTAACATGAGTCATGAAATGAACATAAGTATCATTACAGATTTGTTAGTCAAATGAATTATTTAGCCCACATTATCAAATAATTAATATGTCGAAAAGGCGACGACTGCGTCGCCAAGCAGCGGTGCTTATGCTTTGACCCAGCTTTGCTAAGAATATGTTAATAATAAATTATAAAATAAAACTTAGTGCCATTATCATTTAAAAGAACGAACATGAAGCAACCGTTGAAAGATCTCAGATAAATAATTTTAATTCCATGTAAAATGGTTAATGGTTGGTCTTAAATTTGATGAATATTACTTATTATTACTGACTTGTCAAAATTTTACAATGTCACAAATTTATTTTAAAATAGGATGGTGCCTTTCTTAGGATCTTGTTATGAGATGAAAGTTTAAAAAGTGCTACAATTAAAATGTTTTAAATGTAGTGATTACTCGAGATATTATGGTGAATATTATATACATATATTGATAAAACTTATGTATAAATGTAGTTTACAGCATATGTCCGTGTGCAATTTATGATTGTAAAGTGCACCAACAATACAGGAGGAAACCTAGTGTCGGGAAAATGTAGAAAAAGTGAAGTGTGAAAATGAAGTAAAAAAAATATTTTATAGGCAAAGGGCACTCAATCAAATAGTGGCAAAACAATCTGAATTTCTGGAGTTGGCGCGTCGCGTTCGCACGGAGCAGTTGGTGGTGGCGGCGGCGCAGCTTTGCCACATGGACGACTCGCTGGCGCACCACACCTGGCTGCGCCTGCTGCCCAAGCTGTGGACTGCGCTAGACGAACGTCAGCTGGGGGTAAGTCCAAATTTGTGTTCAACATTTACACAGATATCTGCAATTACTAGTGCAAAAGGGAACAAGTTTTAGTCACTTGTCACCATATCTTGTCCCACGATGTCTTTAAATGTGACTACAGGAATTATCAGGACAAATTTCGTGACTACCGTGACATGGCAGATAATCTTAAATTTGTATTAGTACTCACATATCGCTGACAGGAAGCAGCGTGTAAGAAGACACAGGCCTTGTGCCCTGCTGTGAATAGTATATTAGTTGGTGATGATGATGATTACGATGAGAAGTCATAAAACATTTAAAGTAATACTTAAATATTAATAAAATATATATATTGGATGTAGGAGCGTGATCCGAGACCTGATTTCTACTCCGCGGTTCTTGGGTTCGAATAACAGTCTGAATCAACATTGATGCTAAAACAAAAATTGTTGGTTTTCGGGTTTGGTACACTGCATCCTAGCCTACCTCCGATGTTATCGCATCAGTGTTACATCGGGCGCGTGTAGGTTGGGACAAGTGAATTCCTCTGTGTTCGCGCAGACACTTGTGGCACTATAATATCTCCTACGCAGTTGATAGTTCCCGACAATATTCGGAAGTTGTCGCCGTGGTCTAAATCGGCCAGGATGACATTGTACATGCATATACATAAGTAAAGTCAGTTTGTGATTTTTAAATTCATGGGCGGCGGTGATCACATACCATCACGTGAGCCACGTGCTCGTTTGCCCCCTATTCTATATAAAAATAAACAACGGCTGTCATTTTATAAAAAGAAAGTGAAAGGCTGTTATAGAGAAAGAAAACTATTATTTCACCATAAGATAATGATTCTTGATTGTACCATGGGGTGAACGAATTTTTAAAATTTGCAATGAAGTTATTATAACTATCGCATCATTCACTTTGTTTTCCAGACGGTGATGAACGAAATTGTGCCATTCATAATATCGGGTGTGCATGTTATACAACGGGATCAGCCTCTCAGTGCACTCAACACCTTCATAGAAGCATTAGCTCGATGCAATCCACCAATCACAATCAAGCCGTTAGTGTTAAAAGTGTTTGCCTGTGTCTTATTAGTTATTGTATTGGTGATCCAGATATATATAAAATGTTACTTTTTTAGACCTATGATGAAATATCTTGGCAAAACGCACAATTTGTGGCACCGCATGACTTTGAATCTCGAACAGATGGTCATCGAACAAGCAAGCGGAAGAGCAACACATCGGGAGCAAGTCGAGATATACGATTATGATACTGAAACAACTTCGCCTACGGTCAGTTTTTTATTCCAGTATAAAGAAATTATTTATACTACTAAAATATATATAATAATAATTACTTTGTGTATTTACAGGAAATACTCGACTCATTGAGCGACATGTACGAACTTTTGCAAGAAGAGGACATGTGGTCTGGGTTATGGCAAAAACACGCACGGTATCGTGAGACGAACGTTGCTATCGCCTATGAACAGCAAGGTTTCTTCGAGCAGGCTCAGGTATTACGTTTATCATCAAACATCATACACATAAATATCTGGCTAGAATTTTAGAATAGTTGTGTTTTAAATTCTTTTGTTTTACTTTTAACTTAGACTATTGATCCCAAGAAGTATTATCTAATATAACATCCTGACATCAATTAAGTCTTGCTTTATCATTGTTTCTATAGAAACATGGATTTTGAAGTCTATACTAACAAAGTGCCACGAAGTGGCGGTTAAACATAATCTACAACCAATCTCATCTCGTGGGTGCTGTAAAAGTCGACATCGGGAAAATGAAAACCAGGAGATGAGCAGCAGCATCTTCCTGGAACATCTAAAAAAAACTGCGGTTGCCAACCCGCCTGCCAAGAGCGGCAACTATGGCAAATCCCCCCAAAATGAGAGCTACAAACTTTTATGGCAATCTTTGAGGGAGATCTATGTTCAGCTGTGGACTAGTGATAGGTTGAAATGATGATGATGATGACAAAGTCGGGGGCTTATAAAATATAAAAACCCATACAAGTAACGATGAAAATGTTTAATGAGTTATGAATGACGTTTTTAGGCTGCATACGATGTTGCAATGGCTAAACTTAAACAAGAATATGCAGCCAATCCGTCATCCTACAATATGCACAAGGAGTGCACCTTATGGACTCAGCACTGGATAAAATGTGCCAAGGAATTGAACCAATGGGACTCACTGCTCGAATTGGGCCTTACAAGAAGCGTTCGTGACCCTTTTTTAATTCTGGAAAGTTCGTGGAGAAATCCTAACTGGCCCACTATGAAAGATGCTCTCGCTGAAGTAGAATATAACTGCCCTAAAGAATTAGGTAAGAAATAATTTGTGTTTGTTTTGAGTGTATAATATATTAATTAATTTTTAATTTCATTCTCTTATTGTATAAGTGTGTAAGAAACGTCAAAACAACATCTATCCTATAATATATTAATAATATTTTATTCTATAAAACATGTTGTTTCCGTCAAGGTCGATCAGGATAATTTTATCATAATCACCTGCATGCTAATGTTATTATAGTTATACATACATACATTATAATAAAGTAATCTCCATGACACTTGTTCTCCATTGCTGCGTTTTCGTTTTATCATTCGTACTGATCACCTTCCCTAAAATCTTGACCAATGTCAACTGGGCCTTAAAGGGTGAAATACTAACCCATCCATACTTTTAGACAAGTGGATGATTACTAAGATAAATAAAGATTAAGACGACGCCAACATTAAATTCAAGACCAAAATTGTTTTTCGACCCATTTGACATTGAATCAAATTTGATTTGCTTGTGCAGCGTGGCTAGTGAACCTGTATCGCGGTTACCTGTGCATCTGCGCGGGCGGCGAGCAGCAGCTGGGCGGCGTGGAGCGACATGCCGAGGCGGCCGCGGCGCAGTGTCTGCGCGAGTGGCGCCGCCTACCGCGTGTCGTGTCTCACGCGCACCTGCCGCTCCTGCGCGCCGCGCAGCAGCTCATGGAGCTCAGCGAGGCCGCGCAGATACACACCGTGAGTACTGCGCGCTGACACTGGCCACCCGTGCTCCGTGCGTCTGCGCGAGTGGCGCCGCCTACCGCGTGTCGTGTCCCACGCGCACCTGCCGCTCCTGCGCGCCGCGCAGCAGCTCATGGAGCTCAGCGAGGCCGCGCAGATACACACCGTGAGTACTGCGCGCTGACACTGGCCACCCGTGCTCCGTGCGTCTGCGCGAGTGGCGCCGCCTACCGCGTGTCGTGTCCCACGCGCACCTGCCGCTCCTGCGCGCCGCGCAGCAGCTCATGGAGCTCAGCGAGGCCGCGCAGATACACACCGTGAGTACTGCGCGCTGTCACTGGCCACCCGTGCTCCGTGCGTCTGCGCGAGTGGCGCCGCCTACCGCGTGTCGTGTCCCACGCGCACCTGCCGCTCCTGCGCGCCGCGCAGCAGCTCATGGAGCTCAGCGAGGCCGCGCAGATACACACCGTGAGTACTGCGCGCTGACACTGGCCACCCGTGCTCCGTGCGTCTGCGCGAGTGGCGCCGCCTACCGCGTGTCGTGTCCCACGCGCACCTGCCGCTCCTGCGCGCCGCGCAGCAGCTCATGGAGCTCAGCGAGGCCGCGCAGATACACACCGTGAGTACTGCGCGATGTCACTGGCCACCCGTGCTCCGTGCGTCTGCGCGAGTGGCGCCGCCTACCGCGTGTCGTGTCCCACGCGCACCTGCCGCTCCTGCGCGCCGCGCAGCAGCTCATGGAGCTCAGCGAGGCCGCGCAGATACACACCGTGAGTACTGCGCGCTGTCACTGGCCACCCGTGCTCCGTGCGTCTGCGCGAGTGGCGCCGCCTACCGGTGTCGTGTCCCACGCGCACCTGCCGCTCCTGCGCGCGCGCAGCAGCTCATGGAGCTCAGCGAGGCCGCGCAGATACACACCGTGAGTACTGCGCGCTGACACTGGCCACCCGTGCTCCGTGCGTCTGCGCGAGTGGCGCCGCCTACCGCGTGTCGTGTCCCACGCGCACCTGCCGCTCCTGCGCGCCGCGCAGCAGCTCATGGAGCTCAGCGAGGCCGCGCAGATACACACCGTGAGTACTGCGCGCTGTCACTGGCCACCCGTGCTCCGTGCGTCTGCGCGAGTGGCGCCGCCTACCGCGTGTCGTGTCCCACGCGCACCTGCCGCTCCTGCGCGCCGCGCAGCAGCTCATGGAGCTCAGCGAGGCCGCGCAGATACACACCGTGAGTACTGCGCGCTGACACTGGCCACCCGTGCTCCGTGCGTCTGCGCGAGTGGCGCCGCCTACCGCGTGTCGTGTCCCACGCGCACCTGCCGCTCCTGCGCGCCGCGCAGCAGCTCATGGAGCTCAGCGAGGCCGCGCAGATACACACCGTGAGTACTGCGCGCTGTCACTGGCCACCCGTGCTCCGTGCGTCTGCGCGAGTGGCGCCGCCTACCGCGTGTCGTGTCCCACGCGCACCTGCCGCTCCTGCGCGCCGCGCAGCAGCTCATGGAGCTCAGCGAGGCCGCGCAGATACACACCGTGAGTACTGCGCGCTGTCACTGGCCACCCGTGCTCCGTGCGTCTGCGCGAGTGGCGCCGCCTACCGCGTGTCGTGTCCCACGCGCACCTGCCGCTCCTGCGCGCCGCGCAGCAGCTCATGGAGCTCAGCGAGGCCGCGCAGATACACACCGTGAGTACTGCGCGATGTCACTGGCCACCCGTGCTCCGTGCGTCTGCGCGAGTGGCGCCGCCTACCGCGTGTCGTGTCCCACGCGCACCTGCCGCTCCTGCGCGCCGCGCAGCAGCTCATGGAGCTCAGCGAGGCCGCGCAGATACACACCGTGAGTACTGCGCGCTGTCACTGGCCACCCGTGCTCCGTGCGTCTGCGCGAGTGGCGCCGCCTACCGCGTGTCGTGTCCCACGCGCACCTGCCGCTCCTGCGCGCCGCGCAGCAGCTCATGGAGCTCAGCGAGGCCGCGCAGATACACACCGTGAGTACTGCGCGCTGACACTGGCCACCCGTGCTCCGTGCGTCTGCGCGAGTGGCGCCGCCTACCGCGTGTCGTGTCCCACGCGCACCTGCCGCTCCTGCGCGCCGCGCAGCAGCTCATGGAGCTCAGCGAGGCCGCGCAGATACACACCGTGAGTACTGCGCGCTGTCACTGGCCACCCGTGCTCCGTGCGTCTGCGCGAGTGGCGCCGCCTACCGCGTGTCGTGTCCCACGCGCACCTGCCGCTCCTGCGCGCCGCGCAGCAGCTCATGGAGCTCAGCGAGGCCGCGCAGATACACACCGTGAGTACTGCGCGCTGACACTGGCCACCCGTGCTCCGTGCGTCTGCGCGAGTGGCGCCGCCTACCGCGTGTCGTGTCCCACGCGCACCTGCCGCTCCTGCGCGCCGCGCAGCAGCTCATGGAGCTCAGCGAGGCCGCGCAGATACACACCGTGAGTACTGCGCGCTGTCACTGGCCACCCGTGCTCCGTGCGTCTGCGCGAGTGGCGCCGCCTACCGCGTGTCGTGTCCCACGCGCACCTGCCGCTCCTGCGCGCCGCGCAGCAGCTCATGGAGCTCAGCGAGGCCGCGCAGATACACACCGTGAGTACTGCGCGCTGACACTGGCCACCCGTGCTCCGAGCGTATGCGCGAGTGGCGCCGCCTACCGCGTGTCGTGTCCCACGCGCACCTGCCGCTCCTGCGCGCCGCGCAGCAGCTCATGGAGCTCAGCGAGGCCGCGCAGATACACACCGTGAGTACTGCGCGCTGACACTGGCCACCCGTGCTCCGAGCGTCTGCGCGAGTGGCGCCGCCTACCGCGTGTCTTGTCCCACGCGCACCTGCCGCTCCTGCGCGCCTCGCAGCAGCTCATGGAGCTCAGCGAGGCCGCGCAGATACACACCGTGAGTACTGCGCGCTGACACTGGCCACCCGTGCTCCGTGCGTCTGCGCGAGTGGCGCCGCCTACCGCGTGTCGTGTCCCACGCGCACCTGCCGCTCCTGCGCGCCGCGCAGCAGCTCATGGAGCTCAGCGAGGCCGCGCAGATACACACCGTGAGTACTGCGCGCTGACACTGGCCACCCGTGCTCCGTGCGTCTGCGCGAGTGGCGCCGCCTACCGCGTGTCGTGTCCCACGCGCACCTGCCGCTCCTGCGCGCCGCGCAGCAGCTCATGGAGCTCAGCGAGGCCGCGCAGATACACACCGTGAGTACTGCGCGCTGACACTGGCCACCCGTGCTCCGTGCGTCTGCGCGAGTGGCGCCGCCTACCGCGTGTCGTGTCCCACGCGCACCTGCCGCTCCTGCGCGCCGCGCAGCAGCTCATGGAGCTCAGCGAGGCCGCGCAGATACACACCGTGAGTACTGCGCGCTGACACTGGCCACCCGTGCTCCGTGCGTCTGCGCGAGTGGCGCCGCCTACCGCGTGTCGTGTCCCACGCGCACCGGCCACCCGTGCTCCGAGCGTCTGCGCGAGTGGCGCCGCCTACCGCGTGTCGTGTCCCACGCGCACCGGCCACCCGTGCTCCGAGCGTCTGCGCGAGTGGCGCCGCCTACCGCGTGTCGTGTCCCACGGGCACCTGCCGCTCCTTATCATTCCGTCTTTTCATTAATCTTCTACATTCGTAATACTAATCGTAATCACATCATATTTTGTAAGCAGTGCTATGTAGAGCAATTTCCGTAATTGCAATACTTGGCAGAAGGACTGGATGATCGCGACACCAGCCACCTTACTTCTGTAACGCTGGTATCCGTGATTAATCTGAGTATTTTAGGTCTGGCATATTTGTGAAGTTCATTTCGCAGTTTCTGCCTTTAAATCTTTGCATTGTGATGAGGTAGCCGAATACTAAAACAGTTACTTGTTTTTTGCAGGGCCTACTTCACAGCCGACCGACTTCACTGCATGACATGAAGGCGATCGTGAAGACGTGGCGTAATCGTCTGCCGGTGGTGGCGGACCCGCTGTCTCACTGGGGCGCTATCTTTACGTGGCGCCAGCACCACTACCAGTTCATCGCCTCGCACTACGACTCTCAGACAGACCACGCATCCAACCATAGCATGCTAGGCGTTCACGCTAGTGCGCAGGTGGGTTCATAACTTTGGATCGAAAACACACCTTATGTCAGGTAGCAATACGAGACAAGACTGTAAGCATGTTATACCTATGCCTATTCACTCTGGCTTCGAGGACAGTATATCTGTTTAAGAGCCTGGGATAATATATATCGAAAACTGACTTTCCTATAGGCATCCGTTAATTCGATGAAGATAGAAGAATCTTGAAATTTTACCAAAGATTTTATACATGTTACGATTATTCTTCTTGCATGGGGACTAATAATATGATTCTTTTATCAACCACTTAATTTCAATCTAAAAAGTATTATTGTCTTTGATCTTTTTCAGGCGATAATCCATTTCGCTAAAATAGCGAGAAAGCACAACCTGTCCGGCGTATGTCTTGATTCGTTACATCGTATTTACACCATACCAAGTGTCCCAATAGTGGACTGCTTCCAAAAAATAAGACAGCAAGTTAAATGTCACATTCAGATGTCATGGACGGAAGGCAAAGACGAGTTAACGGAGGGCTTAGAAATGATTGAATCTACGAATTTTAAATACTTCACAAAAGAGATGACAGCCGAGTTTTATGCGTTCAAAGGTCTCCTTCTAGCACAGTTAGGACGTTCTGAAGACGCGAATAAAGCATTTGCGGCGGCAGTACAGTTACATGATACATTGGTCAAGGCATGGGCCCTCTGGGGTGACTACTTGGAGCAGATATTTATAAGAGATCCGCGACAGATTACTGTGGGCGTATCGGCAATGACGTGCTTCTTGCACGCCTGCCGACATCAAAATGAATCCAAGTCGAGGAAATATTGCGCGAAGGTAAGTGTTTTATGTTTTAAGATATTTCTATTTTCTATTCTATCTTCATTTATAAGTATCTTATTAGATATGCGGGTCGTTCACTTCCCTTGAATATCGTCGAGGAGGGCTATGACTGCTATATGCCTCGTACTTGTGAACAGGTGCTGTTGGTGGAGGCTGGTCTGCTCGAGTTTGCAATGCAGTTATACATTTATTATTGAATCTTGTCTAACATTTTGTCATGGATCGAGCTTCAGTTTTTTTATAAGACAATTGTTTAAATTTATTTATAATGTACTTTTGACTACTGAGTTTCTTTCATCTGTTTCTTCTCCGTCAGAGGAACCTCATTACAAAACGGTAGTAGATTGAAAAATTAAATTAGAAGATAAAAATTTGAATTAAATTTCTTACGTTTAAGAATAAATAATTTTCATTTCTTTTCATACAAAAACATTTTGAATGAACTTCCAAGACAATAGAGAAGTTTTCTTGAATAATTTATGATTCAACTCGGTCTGCATAGAAAGGTTAATCTTTTATGTACTTGTCAAAAATACAGAAGCTAAATCAATCAGATTTTTAGATAGTTTATTTTTTAGGTAGCTTTTAATACATATGGCTCAATTAAAACTATTTACCTCTATTTCATCAATTTCTATTAATGGCTTATCATAGCTTAACAATTCTCTAGGAATGTAAATAATTACGGATGCGTTCAAAAATAAGACATTTTATCCTGCATTCTGATAAGCAAGGTTATATTTTTGAAGAAGATTAATATATATATCCCCTGCGTTTAAAAATAAACTGTTGATATGCAATGATTACGTACTATATTTTGGTGACAAGTCCCATCTTGGTAACAATTTCAGTTTTTTCGTAGTCCAAAATGGCCATTGTTCCTTAGCGCAAAATTATAACATTTATGGATTTTATCGTAGGTTGTTGTATTTTTCACTATTCGTTAGTAGGGCAAGTAACCGATAATATTTTTATCCTAAATTCTTCGCCACTTCATAGTTACAACAACTGATACCCATTCTATGACTACCTGTCAGTAACGCATTCTCTCAGCGGCCGGACTGTAATGTTCTAACTCCATGTTAATATTTTTCACAGCTGCTTACAAAGTTTACCCTACGCTTCTCCAAAATAATATCTCGTAATAATTTCTAGGTTCTCTGGATGCTCAGCTTCGACGACGATAAGAACAGTCTCGCGGAAGCTCTGGACAAGTACTCAGTGGGGGTTCCCCCGGTGCAGTGGCTTCCGTGGATCCCGCAGCTGCTCGCTTGCATCGTGCAGTACGACGGCAACGTCATACTGAACCTTCTCAGTCATGTCAGTGTTTCTCTCGATTTCAACATCATGAAAGTTTTCTGAAAATATTTATTCAATACATGAATAGAATATATTTTTTTAAATTGTTTTGTGTGTATTCAGATGTTCATGCCATCAGTGATAAAATTGTGTATATTTTAATACGTTTTCGAATTCGAAGTTTAAAAAATTAAATTTAAACATACTCTTTCATATATATATATATATATTATTGTACATTATAGGTGGGACGGTTGTATCCACAAGCAGTTTATTTCCCGATTCGTACATTGTACCTGACGCTCAAGATCGAGCAACGCGAGAGACATAAAAGCGCTGAAAATCTGGCCGCTCATTTACCCCATCAGCAAGGCGCTGCAGCTGCTGTAAGTAAATTACCCTTCACTTTAAGTAACTTTTACTGGTAGTGGGATTTCTATGCAGAAATCTGCATCTAGGATGGTACCACCGCAGGGCCAATTATTCTGCCGTGAGGTAGAAGTGTGAAAACATTACTGTGTTTCGGTCTGGAAGGGTACTGAGAGCTGGTGTAATCAGTGGGCATATGAGAATTAAGAATGTCTCAGGGTGATAGGTTCTGGGTGATACAAAGAGGCGTAACAATAGGGTGGCAGGACGGGCAAAATACCACGGGCCACCGGCCGAAAGAGGCCGTTCTGGTTAGTTGTAACGTAACTTAGCTAAACAGACCGACCGAGTTATTTTATAATTAAAATTTTGGCTTGAAATAAAATTGTTATTTAAATACAATACGCTTTTTAAATTAAAAGTTACTAGAGAATCGACGAAAAATGCGTTAACTAATTGTAATAGCATTACATACTATACGTGTGGTAGCAGCCTAAGAGAAATCTACCACGCCATCCCATCCCGTGGGTGTCGTAAAAGTCGACAGAGGAAAATTAAAACCAGGAGATGGGCAGCAGCTACAAACTTTTGTGGCTATCTATGGGGGAGGCCTGAGTTCAGCAGTGGACTAGTAGATAGGCTGAAACGACGACGACGACGTACATACTTTACGTAGTGATTTATTAAAGAAACTGCAACGTTGGTTGGGCTTCTTTGCATTAAGAGAGGGCCGATTAATTGGGCACGGGCCTCAACGATGTAGTTAGCGCCACTGGTGATACTGCATTTGTTATGGGCAGGCGTTGCACATAGTATCATTTGATAGTTTATATAAATAAAAGCGTGTGGTGTGTGTGTCAGGGCGCGCGAGCTGCGGGCGAGAGCGCGGGCGCGGGCGAGGCGGGCCCCATCAAGGCCACGCTGCCCATGTGGCGCTGCTCCAAGATCATGCAGCTGCAGCGCGAGATACACCCCACCGTGCTCTCCTCGCTCGAGGGCATCGTCGACCAGGTATCGCCGCATCTTGTCACTTGTACTCCCAATACTCTTGAATAGCCTACCCTTAGTGATAATAAAAAGGGAAAAATAAGAAATGTATTTATTGCCAATCAAGAGAGTACACATAAATTGTTATCTAATTATCTAAAAAACTAACAAATGAAAAAAAGAAAATCATGTTTAGAATTTGAATGGTTCAGTCTCGCCCTGAAAAGCCTTGTAGTGGTGGCGTAAGAAGATCTACCACCCCATCTCATTCCGTGGGTGTTGAAAGAGTCGACTGAAAGAAATGCCTGAAAAAATCTGTAGTAAAACAATAATTATCAGGCAGCAATTGCACAGACCCATGTGGTAGCGGCTAAGAGAATCTACCACCCCACCTCATCCCGTGGGTGTCGTAAAAGTTGACAGTGGGAAAATAAAACCAGGAGCATCTAAACATCATCCTGGAGCATCTGAACAAATAAACTGCGGTTTCCAACCCGCCTGTCAAGCGTGGCAACTATGGCAAAATCACCTCTAAATGAGAGCTACAAACTTTTTGTGGCTGTCTATAGGGGAGGCCTATGTTCAGCAGTGGCCTATGCTCAGTAGGGTCTTGGGATAGGCTTTTATCCAGCAGTGGGGTATTAAGAGACTGTTGAAGAAAAAAAGAATCAATGTTGTGTTAGATATTCGCGGTGAATCAACTGACTCCTTACCAAGTCACATCATATTCATTGTATTATATATTGAGTTTATTAATTCTTCATCATCAAATATTCTTAATAAAGATTTATTACTTCTAGAATTTTAAATTTCTGTAAACTAAAATCGTGATACATTGTTATTGGCTTACCGAGTTGCGTTGTCGCATGCAGATGGTATGGTTCCGCGAGAACTGGTACGAGGAGGTGCTGCGTCAGCTGCGCGCGGGGCTGGCCAAGTGCCACGTGGTGGCGTTCCACCACCGCGCCGCCGTCGCCGACGCCACCGTCACGCCGCACACGCTTAACTTCGTCAAGAAGGTTGTCTCCACCTTCGGCATCGGCATCGGCATAAGTGAGTATCGCGCACGCACACTACGCCACTTTGATATTCGTTTGTAGCGACATCTATGTCGCCACATGAGAAGCATCAAGAAATATTCCCATACGTCCATAATCGCAATATGAAGTTTTCTGAGATGCGAACTATATAATCTAATACAACATCTAAATATTACTAGTTGGAGGAGACGTCCTCCCCAGATCAGACCATTCGATCTGGCGGGTAGTTACACATTTCCATGGCAATATCATCCGCCAAAGGTTCACAACGACCGTCATTGCGACGTATTTACATAAATATGTACGTTATGACGACCCGTAATATTTGAAACAGCTAGTCAATCTAATTGTTTAAATTCTTCTCAACATGAAAACAATGAGCGCGTGCAACTCAGTACAGTAATTGAAACTTATATACATTATAAATAAGAAAATTAATAAAAATGAATTAACAAAAATATTACTCACATGTAAAATAACCTAGTGGCCAGAGTAACTGACTTCTACGCCGTGGATCCTGGGTTCGAATCCCATCCGGAGTCAACATTTATGCTAAAACACAATTGTTGGTTTTGTTGTGCTGTGATTGTCCCCGTTTTTGTGATACTGCATCCTAGCGAAAATCGGCCCTTACTTACCCTTTTACCCCCCATCCACTTATACCCACCGCTTTATTCAAATTCGACCTTAAAATTTTCTCATCGCATCCAAAAAAGTTTCACTTCTTCAAAGTGAAAGTAAAGTTTTCTTTATTCAATTTAGTCTTGTTTAAAACTTATCAACGTCTAAATTTACACTGGTTCAAAAAATGACCTTCTCAGAGAAGAACCGGCAAGAAACTCTGAGGTCTTTCCTTTTATTCTACTTCAAATTCTTATTAGTAGGAATTTAAAATTAACAAAGAAATTATACGATTGTAACTAAATTTTTACTACAAACACAGACCAAAAAAGAACCTTATATGCAGAACCATATGTTATCACTTATCACTTTAACAGGAGCTCTTTCATAAATTAAGCATCCGCGCCTACGAATTGTTGTCAGACGAGTCGCTGTGATTCGAATGATATGTTCGAATCCCACAAACGTCAGTACTACTGCATACAAATACATGTTCCATCTCCACGTGAGATCACTGTCACTGTGGTCCGAATGCTACCTTTACCCGTGATTACGCTGACTCTAGTTCTCCACTCTCCCATAAAAATACCTAAATACAGAAGGTCTAACTCTAAAAATGAATGAAAAGCCTATACTGAAATAACACTAACAAACTCTCAGAACGTTTTAACCGTTTAGACTAGCTTAAGACGTACATTTAAGAAATATATTTTTAATTTCATAAGGCCAACCAAAAAATTATTCCTGTAAATGTAATTTCACTATAAAAGTGATTAATATTTGTAACTTTAGACCTCATGCAAGAATACTAGCAATGGTAATATTCCTGTTAACGAAGCTTTTAAGAGCTTGAGCTAGAAGATGGCTCACGACAATAGTCGAATGGCGGGCTCGATCCTGCGATAGTCATGTTTCGAAGTCCGTACCTTTAACCATCCTTGGTTACTTTGCGTATAGAACTGCATCAGCCAGGTTGCACTTTAACTTCCCGCAGGACTGACTTCTGTGTTAAGGAAGCTCGCCAAAAATATCATTATAGTTGCTTAAAATCGATTCTATATAACCAACCGGAAAATGAGCTTGTGACATCTATGTCTTTCTAAGATTGGCCAAATTTGTCTTGGCAAATTAACTAAATTGGCCAACACACTAAAATTTTTAACGTACCGTAATATTAAGAAAAATATTCCACTAGTCCTTAGGCACAACTCTATATACAACGTTATTCATAATTGGTACAAATTCCCGGCACTTTAATGACCGAAGCTTTAATGACAAAATTGAATACTAAAAATAACCATACAAAACTTTAAAATTATTTGTTTTGTAAAACTTTACGCGACCCTAACTCAGAAAGTCTTTGCTCCGAACCAGACAAATTTAAAATACGTTTTCTTCTCCATTTAATTTATGTTACCCTAGTAAGTATTTATAAGATCGAAAAACATCGGCGTGATACTAATACTAACAGATTTACCTATTATCGTAGTACTTGCGAGTTCTTTCTATGGCAGCTCAATGGAAAAACGCCCCATTAAATTTATGAGTTCATTGCATCAATCAACTGTATAACAGGGTAGTCACGTATGAGTTTTAAGCAAATTCTTTAAGTCGACATATCTCCTAAAGGTATATAGCATTAAATACAACTACTTTTACGGATTTTATCGCGTTTAATTTTGTAAACTATTTATATCCCGACGTTTCGAGTACTTTACAGCACCCATGGTCACTGGGGGACTGAGGTGACAGATGTCCCGATGTCATAGTTAATCCGGGGTACCTTCAGCTTTTAATTATTATTTTTGGTCCGATCTACGCAAAATGAGCTGACAGTGTCTTGACGTCTTGTGGTGGTATGCTTGGTTTTGTGGATTTAATTTTATTAATTATGAGATCCAAAGCCGGTGATAATACCCACACATCTTCTCTATTGAAATTAGGATATTTTTTAATTTCAATAGCCTCGCGAATCATCCTTGGTAGGAATCGGTGTTCTTTTGCAAGGATTTGTGGTCTATCAAATATGATGTAATGGTTGGGGTAATCTAGAACATGGTCACATACTGCAGACTTCCTAGAGCTTCGATGCTTCACGTCAGCTGTGTGTTCTTTTACGCGGGTCACTTTACACGGGCGGCATACACTGGGTCACTGTCTTCGATAACCCCAACATATACAATATCCACCACTCTCTTTACGGGTACAATAAATTGGTTAAAATGTTTTTGAGATTTGCTATGCGACTTTTAATCATATATTTTTTTCAGAGGTTTCTTGAAAGTCATAATGGTTTTATATTATGCAGTATTGACACTAATACATTGTTGATCATTAATCTGCTGTATGCGAGTGTCGTTTTATACAAATACTCCATTTTGTATGTCTACAGAAAGTGTTTCAAGTTCTGTAAGTGGTGCATTCTCTTCAGCTGCATCGGAGAGCTTGGCGCGACGCGCCCAGGCAACTGTGCAGGATCCCGTCTTCCAGAAGATGAAGACACAGTTCACCGCTGACTTTGACTTCACACAACCCAACGCTATGAAATTACAGAATTTAATACAAAAATTGAGGAAATGGGTCAAGATACTCGAAGCCAAAACAAAGGTTTTGCCCAAGTAAGTAGTTTCGCTTAGACGAGACTCGCGAATAAGGTAAATACGGAGACATTTCAAAACGTTTGTGTCGTCGTTCACGTTAAGACCGTAGTGCCGCTTACATAACAAATTTAACATCATTACGTAGCATAGCATAGGGTTTTCTCGTCATTTCACTGGCTTCTGGGCAATAGTTGACAAAGCAATTATGCTTATTAATCATAGTGCTTTCATCCACATACTAACATGTTTCTGCGCCAGGACTTGCGAAACCGTAGCTTCGACAAATCCTAATAATGTGTTTGTTTCTTACAGATCTTTCCTCATTGAAGAAAAATGTAGATTCTTGTCGAACTTCAACCTAAAGACGGCGGAAATAGAACTACCAGGAGAGTTTCTTCTACCAAAGCACACGCACTATCACGTTCGGATAGCGAGGTTCATGCCCCGAGTTGAAATAGTTCAGAAGCACAATACGTCTGCACGTCGCCTTTATATACGTGGCCACAATGGCAAGATATATCCGTACCTCGTTGTTAACGATTCGGGCCTAGGCGATGCGAGGAGAGAGGAACGCGTCCTGCAATTGCTAAGAATGCTGAATCACTACTTGGGCAAACAGAAGGAAACTTCCAGACGATTCCTTCACTTCACCGTGCCGCGAGTCGTATCCGTCTCCCCACAAATGCGCCTTGTCGAAGACAATCCCAGCTCAATATCATTGCTGGACATCTATAGAACGGAATGTGCTAATAGGTTCGTTTCTCAAACTAAATATTTAATGGTGTTCCAAAAACGCATGAAAATTCAAAAACTGTTACTTATTTTATACTCTACCCATTGAATCGACATAGCAAAGCTCTTCCTTTGTTAGCATCTATATAAATAAAATGATAGACGTTGTGCACGTATCACGCAAAAACTACGGGATAAATTTCGATATTTTTTTTTGTATTAGTTCTTTGAAGTTGAGTTGACGTTTAGTTTTGAGAAACAACGATTTTATAAGAGACGTCTGCCGTTGTGCGCTAAAAATAAACTTCAAGATCGGTTCAACGGTTGAGTCATGAAAACGTAACAAACAGACAAAAGGGACAGAGAGAGAGTTACTTTCGCATTTATAATATTAAAAATTTCAAATATCCAATACCAGTGCTGCCAGTAAAAACATCGTTTCACAATCCCCCTGTGTCTTTGGGAGATTTATGAATGAATTAAAAAAAAAACTCTTTAGTCACCTTTTACACTATGCTTATATAAAATACGTTATGTTAATTCTGTAGGTTACCTACATGCTTCAGAACGAATACAAAATTGGTCCAAAAAGTGATAGTAGCCGTGTTTATTTGTCTAATGAAGTATTTTCTATTTTTATTTTAAGTTTTAATTTTAACCTATTTCAAAAAGGAGGTTATCAGTAATATTTTAATTTATTTGTATTTATCATATAAAAATAACATAGTCCTCGTCTCTGATCCCAGGACCCTGAGTTTTGTGTTGTGAAAGCTATGATCAACGCTTACATAAAGTTATATTACTACAATAACTTTATTTCAAAAATTCAATCTATTAAATTAAATTATTAAATTCATAGATTGAATTTTATTTTAAAAAAAATTAGATGATGTCTAACAAAAATAACTAATAATGGCAATAAAGTTAATTTGCTAAGACGCACATGCAAAATTTAAACTGGTGTGTATTACCTAGTTTTTGAAGAGCACCGCCGGCTTTCTTTCAATAGCGTGCACAAGTTAACTTTCTTTCCTTTATTATAAAGGATTTCCGCAAAGTAAATATATAACTTAACTATGAAAATAAATAACTTTTGGGGAAATCACTGCAAGTAATATCTATCAATCCGTCATATGGCATGCATGATGTAGTTCGGTACAAGAGTTACAAAAAAATATATGTTTACTCCAAATTCTTTACTGCTTTCAAAGCTACGTCGTCAAATAGCAGTTACGCTTTTTTTTAACGCGTTAGTCTATTTGTTTACCCGCAATGGTATCACCGCGGGGCCAGTTATTCTGCCATGAAGCAGTAGTGTGCAAACATTACAGTGTTTCAGTCTGAGGAGCATTGATAGTCAGTATAGTTATTGGGCATATGAGACTTAAGCCGATGTCTCAGGGTGACGGGCGCAGTGTGGTGCCGCACAAATGTTCTTAGTGACACAGCATTTGTTATGGGCAGACGTTGCAATTACCATCAGTTGAATGTTTTGTTCGTCACGTTACTTTCTGCCATAAAAAAAATATGTCGCAGGGGTGTAGAGTACGACGCCCCGGTGGCGCGCTACTACGAGCGGCTCGCGGCGGTGCAGGCGCGGGGCTCGCAGGCTTCTCATCAAGTGCTGCGGGACATCCTGAGAGAGGTGACTATAAGCTATTCAAAAATTTACACTATGTATATAAAAAACATGTGTTCAGTTCACACGCGGTAAAAGTAAAACTTTTAGAAAACTAAACTTCGTGGGAATTAGACGAATGCAGAGTATCCGGAGTGGTATAATCGTTTGTCATATTTAACCTTTAACCTTTTGTGTTGCCCACGACCTCGGGGAGCGATCTCGGCGAACCGAGAGTCCAGCAGGACATGGGCCGCCGTCAGCCGCAGCCTAGCAAACTCGTCCGCAGCTTCGTTGCCTCTAGATCAGCTGTGTGCCATGGCCGATGCCGCTTCGATAATGCCCATACACCCGGTGCCAGCACCACTAAAATGATTAATTGCAATTTTAAGTACTGAATTACCACGTGCTCGGCGATGAAGGAAAACATCGTGAGGAACCTTGCATGTCTGCGAAATAATAAATATTTCGAAGACACGTGAAATCTACCGACCCGCATTGGAGCAGCGTGGCATTTTCCCGGTTCCAAAACCAAATTACAAATTCCTAATAAAAAGTCGAGAGCGTTAGCGTGGAAAACAATTAACAAACATTAATAAAATAGATTACATACAGAACTAAATACGTATACACATATACGTTCATTACAAACATTTGTTCATAAGTTCTATAATATATATATATGTGTGTATGTATATATATATATATATATGCATATAAATATAAATACATGTAATTTATTATATGTACAATATTAAATAATATATTAAGGAATTGAATAGAGGCTATTGCGAAAACTCAATTACATTCTATAGAGACAGATGATGATTTAAAGACTGGAAGGGATGGTGCGCGTTCCATTGGCGGACAGCCTGTGCAGTAAATGATGCGTCCATAAATTTGCTACTATGAAGCGGCATCTTCAACTTCCAAACTCTCTGCTGATCTTAAGTTCCGCGAATGGGAATCATGACGGAATTCAAAACGTTTTTTGAGGTAAGAAGGATAGAGAGGATTGAAGAGAACACTATAGAGTAGATGAAGTATGTGAGCATTCCGATGAAGGCGAATTGGTAACCACTTGAGCTTAGTTCGAAAAAGAAAATATGGTCATATTTACGTAAGCCAAATATAAACCTTATACAAAAATTCTGGATATGCTCAAGTTTATCAAGCTGGGATTCGGTGAGGTCAAGATAGCTAACATCAGCATTGTCGAAAATCGGGAAAATAAGAGACTTAGCAAGCACAATCTTGGTGGCTATGGGAAGGAAGTTACGCAATCTTCGTAAAAAGGCCGCAGAAGCATACATTTTCGACTAATTTCTTGAATGCGACGTATCCAAGAAAGATTTGTGTCCATATGAGATGGAAGTTCTTCACGGTATCACTGATAGCGACAACAGTTCCATCAAACACTATTTGCGGCAGACAATCAAGGCGCGATATTATTCGAGAGCTACCGATGATAATGGCCTGCGTTTTAATAGGATTAACCTGAAGGCCAGGTTAAAAAAAAAAATCTTGACTACAAAAATCACAATACGCTAAAAACTGACACATACCAAGGAAGCTGCCACAGGAATAACATGCTTGCTGTACGATCTACTGCGAAACAACATTGATTGTCCAGTTCTCCTAGCTGGGTTAAGTCTATGTTCTCCCTCACGGCGTACAAGACTCACCCGTTTGTTTCATGTGCCCTATCATTTTACTAATTACGGTCAAAATGCTGTTCTTACACGATTACCTAACACCTATTATAAACTTTTTAATTCCGTGGATATCTTTTTGTCCCTAAGGTCATCTTTAATGACTTTCATTTCCATTTTACTTAGCGAAGGATAAGATTACTGGATTGACTTGGCTTGAGCTTAAATAATTTAATTTTTTTATTGCTATTGTTTGAAATGTTACAGTTTCTCTTTATTTATTTGATTTGTCGGCGTCTCTTGTAGCTATATAACTTGATGTAGAAATCTGTTTATGGCAATGTTGTAATACTAAGCATCTTATTTAAACTAAGATGCTTACTATGAACACGAAAATTTTTTTTTTGTGTTCTGCAAATTGAGCGGCGACTTCGTCCGCGAGGATAAAGGTTTTTTAAATATACCGGGTGGAACTGTTTGATTTTCCGGACTAAAAAGTATCCTATGTCCGTCTCCAGGATGTAAGCTATCTCTGTGTGTATCTTTGGTTAAGATCAGATCAGCGGTTGAAGAACCGTGAAAAGGTAGGTAATTTTCGCATTTATAATATTAGTATGGATTTAATATTTGTATTATACGCTACGCCTCCGACTTTATTCGTGTGTACTTTAGAATTTATGGGTATCCAGAACCATTGGCGCTGACTTAAAAAAGAAAGAGTTTATCAATTCGATCGTATTATTTGTGCATATTATCTTATATCTTTAGCATTTATGAACCGACTAGGATGAAGTTTATCTTTCGAAAAAATATAATTACAGTGTGGTCCTATAACTAACTGCGGATCGCTTTCCGGGCTCGATTATCGCTTTGAACAAAACATTTGCATGGCCTACAGATAGTCATTCCGGGATATCCCTCGTTACAGGAGGATTAGAAAAATATGTTATAGTTTAGTTTTTACAAAGTAGCCCAACTTTCTATTCCATTTTTACATATTTCAATTGCGCGCGCGTTGTCTTATTTAATCAATAATTATAATGTTCTGCCTGCAATCTTTACCAATGTGTAATCAATGTTTTTGAATTATAAACTGACAGAATTTGTAACATCAAACAGAGGACATGTTTACCAAAAAATTAAGTATTTTAATTTTATTATCCCAACGTCACACAATATTTGTATTAATGGCAGTATTATAACTATAGAATATGGACTTATTCAGAGACTATTATTTCAGAATAGTATCTTTAATTGTATATTGTGCAGACAAACTAGATCCGATCCTCGGTGCTGAATTATTTCAAGGGCACGGCGTGATAGAAAACATCGAGAGGAAATCTTCATGTCTGAAAATTAAAAAAAATATTTCGGGTCATCCAAACGTCAATAACGTGGCTTATTCTGACTAGGTTCAAAAGTTTCAAAAATAAATAATAAGAGAAACCTTGTTTCTAGAATTAAAACGGTGGTTAAATAATATTCACTGATTTGGCAAACAGCCACACGATTAAGACTTGACACTGATTTTTATTTGAATTGGAAAATTTTATGGAAATTTTATAGCGAGATGAAACTTGTTTTTATTAGTAGTTTGATTGTTCTGGTCGTATAACATATTATATCCTCTGTACCGCTATACCTTCAACCAGGGCCACATAGGTCGTTGCGAAGGAGAGCAAAGATATAACAAAACATTTGAATTAAATAAAGTTTTGAGTTTTCGCAGTGAACATAATGTATTTATAACCTACTCGACGATACAGGAGAACTACTGTGGGGCATCGGTTTTGTTAGGTTCTTCGTAGGGAGCGCAGGATACTAGTAAAACACTCAACGGCATTCAACACACTGTCTTTAATTGGCTACTCATAATCCTACCTCTCGATTATACCCTCCGCATTATTCATCAACGTCCAGTAAGATCGTCATATCAAAGTTACTGGTGGTAGGATTCCTATGCAGAAATCCGTATAGGTAGGTGCCACCCCAGGGCCAGTTATTCTGCCGTGAAGCAGTAGTGTGCAAGCATTGCTGTGTTTCGGTTGAAGGGTACTGTGAGCTAGCGTAATCACTGGGCATTTGAGACTTAAGAACTGATGTCTCGGGGTGACGAGCGCAGTGTGGTGTCACACAGAAATATTCTGGATGACACAGCATTTGTTGTGGGCGGACGTTGCACTTACCATCAGGTGAACGTTTTGCTCGTTTCGTCACTTTATACAATAAAAAAAATAGTGACATCTATGTCGCCACATGAGAAGCTCAAGAAATATTTCATACATTGCATAATTGAGCTATGAAAGGTTTTCTGAGATGTGAACTATATATACAACATCTAAATATTACTAGTCGGAGGAGACGTCCTCCCCCAGATCCGCCAAAACTGATGACTTCGGTATGAACATCCCAACCAAGCTTCTCCGAACCACAGCAACAACGTCATCGCCATCGCAGTCACAGCAGCAGACTACTGTCGGCACAACTCGTGCTTCCTAGTCTCTCAGGCATTGAGGAACATCAAGGTCGGAGCCTCCTTCTCCTCAAGCTGACTCCTACGCCATCAACACTGTCTCCATACGTCTCGACGCACTGAAGACCTGGACACAGGTTCACCGCAACGCCAGACTGCACCTCATCGCCTGACGTCACAAGTTCTCCACGCTAACCTACGACTTCCGGTCTCTGCGGGGGAGTGATGTAGCGACATCTATGTCGCCACATGAGAAGCTCAAGAAATATTTCATACAATGCATAATCGCGCTATGAAAGTTTTCTGAGATGCGAACTATATATACAACATCTAAATATTACAAGTCGGAGGAGACTTCCTCCCCAGATCAGACCACACGATCTGGCGGGTAGCTACCCTTTTCATTGGAAATTTCATCCGCCAAACTAACATTACCCAGAGTGCACTTAACAAACATGATGCTGTACCTCCCGGACAGATCAAAAGATATCAGAAACAAGTAAGCACATGAAGAGGTTACCCCATCTAGCACACCGTGTTTTCCAACAGAAGCCCAATGTTTATTTACTTCTACAACTGAGACCAAGATGCCAAAGCTGACCCAACGTTTTTCAAAGGACAGCGCAAAGTCATTTCAAAATACATAATATATTCTACACAACGACGTCCGTGACCACTAAGACTAAGACCAAGACCACGAACATGTTTCAAAAGATTAATACATATGGATATGGGAGACATTAAAGTAATTTTAAAGTTTTCTTGTTTTCGCAATAAGATAAATATCACAAGTGGTATTTTTAGCTGTCAAAACGTATGTTGAAACCAAATACTTGTAATTTTTTTTGGTAATTTAGAAATTATATATTGGAGGCCTATATATCTCAGTCAGCAGATAGGTGTCTGACAGTAAAACTACCTCTTTCTTACCAAAGTGTCGTAAGAGGCGTACCTAAGTGGTACTATACGGATAGCCTTCATTCGTGTAGAATAACACAATGGGGAGAAAGAATTTTTTTCACTCGTACCAAAATGGCGGCGATGTGGTTCGCCACTCGTTTCCCGCGGGGGCGAAAAGTGGGTTACTTGTGTGATCACTACCTACCCCTTATATAGGAAAAAGGCGTGACTGTATGTATGTATTTATCTCTATCATTATAGGTGATTAAAAATATTACTTTGAAAGTTATCTTTCATAATCATACTAAATTTTATACTACTAACACATGTTTTCTTACATTTTTTATTACTTAGAAGGTGTTGTAAGTCAGTTTTGTTTTTATAATAAAATATATTATTGTTCAATGTGGTAGTAGTCAAGGTATAAATATATTTTATTTCAGAGTACTATGTATTTACGTGTGATGTTTATTCTACAGATTCTACCATTTATCACGAACTTTTTTATCAACTTTTGATATGTCTACGGGATGATTCGTTGCTGGATCCTCAAACGGTGGCATACAGCGTTTGACTGTTTTTATTTGTTTTTAAGAAAATTTAAAAATCGATTCGGTATTTTGATTTATGGATTTTGTTGTGAACGCAGGTGCAAGCGACGATGGTGCCCAAAGGCATGGTGCGCGAGTGGGCAGCGGCGACGTTCGCGGCGCCGACGGACTACTGGACTTTCCGCAAGATGCTGACGCTGCAGCTGGCGCTAGCCGCCTTCGCCGAGTACGTGCTGCACCTCACGCGCCTCAACCCCGACATGATGTACGTGCATCAGGACTCGGGGCTGCTCAACGTCGCCTACTTCAAATTCGACGTGGACGATACTACAGGTAGCTGTCCTAATTCTTAGGTTACTTCCTGCTTAGCCTGCGGGAATTCATTGCAGACATAGACCTTTCCCAATTAACCGCATCGAGCCCGAACTGTTGCTTCATTTATCCAGTTTTTCACACTACGTTTACTTGAGTTAATAGTGTAATACGAAGCAGCACGTTTTCTTGCTACTGATTTTTTTATGAAATACAACATGGCTAAGTTCCTGCGGCGTCAACTTTAGTCTATTAAATATGGAATAATATATTTTATTTCTTTTTAATAGAGGATTGTTGTCGTAAGTATTTGTGTGTAAGTTCTACTTAATAAATGTTAACGTTTATCCAGGTGAATTGGACGGTAACCGGCCAGTCCCGTTCCGGCTGACGCCCAACATCTCGGAGCTGCTCACCTCCATTGGCATCACTGGACCGTTAACTGCCTCGGCGATCGCCGTGGCTCGGTGTCTTGTCACACCTAACTTTAAGGTAACCCAATTTTGCCATGTTTACCTTAGCGTAGGTTCTTATTACACACTTTTATTTTTCTTTTTGCTGTACAAAGACTTTAATCACATTTTAATAAAAACTAAATATTTCGGTTTAGTAGTTTTGATACAAATGAGCAAGGAATCGTCGATCTTTAAATAATGGTAGCGATAGTAAACTTGATCGACTTATATTATTTATTAGAAAAAATATTGTATTTTGTTTAGTCATTTAAAGTTTTTTTTTTATTCATATTTAATGCGTAATATTTAGTGCCTTGGTTCATAATTAACATGTACATATACTTTTTTTTTAATAAGTACCTTCGTATTATTGGGTGTTGCTATTTAGAAAGCAAGTCCGTGTCGACTTCTTATTTAAATATCTACGTTTAAACTTCCTTGACCTTCCACAAGGATAAAACTCAGCTAAAACTGCTGCCGGACCGGTTCTTTTAACACTGTACAAGTTCAAAAACGTCGCTAAGTTGAATATTATTTTCAGATTCAATCCATATTGCGGACGATATTGCGCGACGAGATGGTGACCGGTTATAGGAAACGTTTGGAGGATAAATCCGGACTGCCGACTGCTAGCACTTCGGCCGAGAATAAACCGATGGAAATGGATAATGAGACGATTATAAACATGGTGACTAAAGCAGTGACTGTCATCATGAATCGGCTGAACTCGCTGGCTTTGTTCGATGGCCCGGACAGCAAGGTGGCCACCCTGGTCACAGCGGCGAACAGTCACGACAACTTGTGCCGAATGGACCCCGCTTGGCACCCCTGGCTTTAAATACCTTTGCCTTATAGAACTTCACTCGTTCGCTTTGGGTCACTGATACGAGATAACTTAAAACTAGTCTTTCACGATTCTATTTGGTGTAACATTCTTTTTTAACCGAATTTGAAAAAGGACGAGGCACTCAATTCGTTCGTAATTTTTTTATGTATATTCGGGCATAACTTCTTTGTTTATGAACCGATTTTAATAATTGTTTTCTTGTTAGAAAGGTGGTACCGTAGGGATTGTCCCATATAATTGGATAAGTAATGATGATTGGATCCATGACAAAATCATGAAACTCTTAAATTCGCATAAGCATGTTTGGAGCAGCTGCGTTGGAGACAGTTTATTGATCAAATAATTATGTAATTTACTGTGAGATTTTGTGTATCAACGGCTTTTGTGTTATAAGTTGAATTTATCGCTATACTTGCTCGAATATTTGTCACAACAAGAAGACAAGTGACAAGATATTACGCTATTTTGGTGACCTTATGAGTTTGAGTTGTTATAGTTTCACAACTTTTCTATTTTATGCGTTCATTACATTTGAGAACAATTCTGATTATTTTCATTATGAAGTAAGATTTTTAGTTGTACGTCCTAATTATAATAAGTCAGATGAATTCAGTATCGTCTACCATGATGTTGAAATGAAAAATGTTGAACGGTGATCTCGTGTATTCGTAATGTATTAAATAAGTTGACTTTATTATGGTGTTTGCTTGTCTTATATATTTTTCCCGATATGTCTTGGATATTGAATAAGTAGGAACTAATTTAATATCCTTTTTATTTAAGGGAGACCGTCAAGACAAACAGTCCCACACACTTCCTTATTCTATGACGATTAGAGTATATTTTTTGTTAAATACGCACAATATCAATTCCATAATAAAAAGAAGAATTTATTATTGAGGCGCATTGTTGCCTGTCACCCAGTAATGACTTGTCATCCATTATGAAACGCTACAGTGTGGTACCGTCTAAAACTGATATTCTGTAAAAGTGAATTATATTTATTCCTCCGAAGCCTTACGTTTTAACATGTCTCAAAGCACAAATTGAGAATAGTTTTTATTTAAATTATGTCCATTAAGTCCTCGCCGTAACAATTACAAAAAAAAACTACCTTTTTATTACCGACTTTCTTTCCCTTTTGTGTATAATCTAAATTTTTTCATTGCTGGTAGGAATCCAATGCAGGAATTCGTCTGAGTAGGTACCACGCAGTGCCAGTTATTCTGCCCACGAAGCAGTAGTGTACAAATTTGACGGTTTCGGTTTAAAGCTGGTGTAATTACTGGGCATTGAGACTTAAAAACTGATGTTTCAGGGTGGCGAGCGCAGTACAGTACCACACAAAAATGTTCTGGGTGACAACATTTGTTATGAGCAGACGTTGCACCTACCACTAGGTGAATAATTTACATGTCTCATCGCTTTCTATTTGAAAAAAAAATTATGTGTTTCAAAAACTAGTTCAATGAAAACTTAAGTACTACTGCGATAATGGTAATTTATTGGGATTGGATAGCAATAAAGAGAATCTAGACCTCGTATCCACCAAGGCAACAGCCAATATTAGATTAGGTAAGAACTTCAGTCAAAACTAACCCGTAAATGTATCTACTCAAAAGTTTGAACGGTTACGTCATTTGCAACTATTTAATCATTAGCAGTAATTGAGTTTTAAGAAAACCACATTACTTTTTTGGTTCTTTTTCCATTATATTCCATTCCAAGACGGCCCGTCTTAGTCGAATGCATTGATTGAGTGGCGGTCGCATGCAGTAGCGGCAGGTAGGTGCCAATTTCAGGTAAAGAAAGTACGAAGAGCGCAAGCTTACATTGGCTACATTAGCGGTAAAGCGAGTAAAGCGTACATAGGTTTTTTGGATAAGTTTCTGAACAAATTAGACGGTGTCCAGCCTGTCCGGCTTTTGTTCGTTGGACGCGGTGTTTTATTTTGTTTTAAATTGTATAATAAAGACTAGTTCATTATACTTTGTAGTTATTTCATTAGAAGCTCAAACGATTTGATGATAAACGATCGAATAAACTGGGGTATACGTATGTACATCCTTCCCATACCTTATTAATGATTATGTGTCATAATCATAAAATTATGAATCGTAAATAATAATTTTAAAACTAAGACGCAAAATCTTTAATAAATTGTGGTGTCAAGCCTTTTTACCAAAAAGTGCGGCTTATCGGGCTGGTCAGGATTTCTGGATTTATGATCTCGCCACCCGTCCCGATTCTGCCGGAACAGACCCCATTTCGATGATATCGTCCCGCGTCCCGATGACCAGACGACGCTACGATCGCTTAATTCACTCATGCTCATAGCACAGTACCCACTGCCTCGAGCAGTAGACAGTTTTAATGCGAGTTTGGCCGAGAGACATCTTGGACAACATCAATCTGGACATGTTTTGTTCGGAGTTTATAAATATATATATATATATATAAGACTAGCTGTGCCCCGCGTTTTCACCTGCGTGTAAAAGCCGACCCCGACCGATGTTATACATATATACTTCCGTATTTGAATCGAATTTTGGGGTTTTAATTTTTTGCGATGAACCCTAATTATTTTTCTAAAATTAAAGTAGCCTAAGTTACCCGCTATAATATAAGCTATCTGTCAGTAAAACTTCCGTCAAAATCGGTTCAGTTGTTTCGGAGATCAGCCGAAACAAACAGACAGACAGACAAAAATTTTAAAAATTGTTTTTTTATTATACGTACTGCATATACTTTCATAACAATTGTGTAAAAAAGCTCTTATTTTGTTATTACAACAGACACTTCAATTTTATTTATTTGTGTAGATAATATATAAAAGATAAATCGAACCTAACTCCGATGTCCGACCGATTGTCCCGACATTTTTTTTCCAAATAGTGGCATTCCTGCTTGCAACCCTAGCGGCGAGAAACCTTATCCTGATGATGAATTCAAAAATTATAGTATGTTTGAGTGTTACTGCCCGATAAAACTGTCCAAAAACTTGTGTATTACGTGTTTATTCCGCAAGTCAAATGTTATTTTTCTTAAATATTAATGAAATGTTTTGTTTCGTGTAATATGTAATAAGTGGAACTCAAACGGTTCATCAAAATGTCTAGTTATTTTGTCTAGAGTTGTGATTTCCATTGTTAGAAATCAACTGAAAAAAGTTAAGACTTTCAATATACGACATATTGTATGAAGTTATACAATAATGTGCTTTCCTCGCGCTCCGTCCGGGCACGCTCACTTATCAAACTCGATGGAGAGATAGTAATCACGCAAACAATGGGAAAGAAAGTGCAATAATTGTTAGGATACTGCAGGAATTCTTTACGCATTTTTGTTGTAGTTATGGTTTTATTAATAATAAACATTGTTTTATAGTATTATCATATAAACAATGTCAATATTTGCGGTAAAGGTTTTTCCTATCGTAAATCATTTTCTTCAAAACATTTTTAATATATTATTTATTTAATGGTTTAAATACACACATAAAAATGTAATAAAGAAAATTGTATACAAATGCACTGCTTATTTCACAATGAAATTTCTTCCAGCAGGCCTGTTACTGGACAATTTGAGTGAGAAGGAAATGCAGTGTGCACTTTTAAAATAATACATACATCGATAAAACAAGAATATAACAGAGAAAGTAAAATATATAATCAAAATCGAAGTAAATACTAAAAATTAAATCTTTTGTGGCAATATTGATAAGTAGTGCTCTTTTAGGTGTTTATTGAACCATGTAATAATGTAAGCCTCACGAATATTATTAGGAATAGAATTCTGTTTGAGAATTCTCCGAACTGCATGTACGGAGAGGGAATGGGAATAGAGATCGGTTTTGTATGATGGGAATTCTAGATGGGTTCTGATATTTTTTTTTTAAATCGTACAGACAGTGTTATCTTTTAATTATTCATTGGAGAAACTAATACCGTATATTCCATAGTAACATTTTCCTGAACAATAAACAACGTGAAGATGGACGGACTAGCAGCGAGAAGTTACCTATCTAAAACAAGCTTTCAGGCCCGTGTCCGCGAACCGTACCGAAGTCCGATGAATTTGTAGAAGCCTTTAATGTATATGTAGAATAAATAACTTAATATAAAATGATTACCGACGTATTATCAAAACAGCGAATACAGATTCTTCAAAGCTTCTTAATTTTCATTCTATTTACCAATCATTACCATAAAAAAATTAGGGAATGTACATACATCGCTAGTTGGATAGAATGTTTCAATATTCATGGTGTCTTTTGTGTCATCAAATTATAATTGATACTTTGGGCTGCTGGGCGAGCGGCGCGTTGCTAAGCGGCGGCGGCGGCGGCGGCGGCGGCGGCGGCGGCGGCGGCGGCGGCGACGGCGACGGCGACGGCGGCGGCCGGCCACGTCGGCACGGTGGCGGCTCGGTCGCGCAACGCATGCCCCGCTGCCACCGCGCCCCGCGCTCACGTTGCCGTCGCGCCGGCCGGAGCCCCGCTCAGTCCGCTCCGCGACTTCGATACGAACGTTACTGTGTTGCACCCCCTACTCACGCACTACAAGTGCCCGACCTCTGGAACCGACCATTTATGACATTCGACAACCCCGCCCCGTGCATTTTCCGAGTTGCATTTCGATCTGTGCAAGGAGTGCGTCGACAGTGAGCGATCTGTAGCTGATTCGGTGACTCCTCCTGCGTTTATTTATGTTGTCGTTTTGGTGTGGTGAATATTTGTGCCGTACGAACGATAACCGGATTATCTGTGCGTTGGAGTTAGAGGATATTTTTAACGATCGACAGCTTTTCCACGAAGGTAAGTGAAATTCTTAATTCGGCGAATGATGTTCGTATGCACGGGATGTCGGGCCGCCGCGACGTGGCGATCGTCTCGTCGATACGCTCTGGAACGCCGTAAAAACATCGTGTCCTGATCGCTTGCAAAATTTTCCACTTGTAACTTAGTTCCTATATTTATATGACAATATTTGTTTCCATATCTGATCGTTGGATGATTCATCCTGTTTTCCCTTGTTTACGGTGTTACTTTCGTAACGGATGCTGAATTAAAAACATGCAATTCTTGTTAAGTTTCGTTTCCGGCATCACCGATAAGATTCTTGTTAGATTTTGTCCTATCACACTATTCCATATGGTAGACGGAAACGAATGGATAAGAAAACATGAAGGAGAAGGAGAGCGGGCGTCGGCGCGGGGCAGTGCGCGGCTGGTTGAGCGACCGCATTCCATATGGAATGCCGTACTGTACGCAATGTCAGTGCGACTCGAGTTCGACGTTGCTCCTGTACCGGGCGTTACAATTTGCAACAATGTCCGCTCGGTTTCGTCTGAGAATATTGAGTGTTTGTATTTGTATTAAATACCCAGTCGATTGAGGGCGTTGATTGACATGACGGCGCAAGTCTGTTGCCTGCCCACGCTTCTGTACACCTATTAGTACTAACCATCGGTAATATATAATTTCTGTCCTTCAGAGGGTTTAAGGACTAATAAACAAAGATAGCTATCGCTCTTTGCTTAGCATTATTTTCAACGAAGATCACGATGACGGTATAAGCTGTTTTTAAATATCTATATACCTGTTTTTATAAAATTTCAGCAAACAATAGTTTTTATTTTGGTGAAATGTGTCAGTACATGTTCACTATTATGCAGTTTATAGTACTTGAAAATAAATTTTCGTCATGAAGTTATTGTCAGAGATGTCAAAATTCTTTATGTCGCCGTGCTGCCCCTGTTCATATTGTGGAAGTCGTGAAAGCTGACGAAGGGAAATCTAATGGTCTCCGACAGTAGTTAAATATATTCAGACCGGAGACGATCAGCAGCGTTAGGTGCACTGCGATCGCCAACAAGCGACAACAAGATTCCGGCACATCCTTCCAACTTGGTTTGCTTACAGAATAATATTGGCGACGTTAAATAACTTACTCCACGGTTTTAATTTTTATTCAAATACAATAGAAACAGCCTAATGTTTACATGATACGGCTTCCCTGTGTTGCCACGCACTTCGGTTTTTATTTGACATTTAACGTTTCAAATATCTTGTTAGATCTATTGCCAGTCTGTTACATTTATAGTCAAAAATACTAATATTAATGCTATAACATATTTTAACTAAATTATTTTTTTAATTATGCAAAATAAACTATTTCGTATAAACCTTTAGCTAGTCAATTCTTATTTATAATTACAAATATAATTTTTTATATATTTAAAACAAAAAAAAAACATATTTTACGTAACGTTCATGAAATATTTATACATTAAAATTCTATGTATCGAATAGAAATTTTATGTTTAAATATTATCATCATTATTCGTCATCTATACGAATAAATAAATTTGAAGGGACTGTTTGTAATAACGAAATAACAGCTTTTTACTCAATGCTTATGAGTTTATACGGTAACCTCAAGAACAATTTTTAAGATTTTTGTCTGTCCGGTTGTTTTGTTCCGGCTAATCTGACCGGTTCCGAACCGATTTTGACGGGACTATCACTGACAGATAGCTGATATTATAGCTAACTTACGCTACTTCAATTTTAGAAAAATAATTAAAACTTCAAAATCCGATTCAATTAGGGCTGGCTTTTTTACGCGGTTGAAACCGCGGGGCACAGCTAGTCACAAATAAATGTCGTAGCGTTTAATTAATAACTAATGAATAGTAATGCCGCATGTAGCATATTCAAAAATAGGTGCACATCAATAAATTATTCAAGCCGGACTTGAACAGGCCGGATTTTAGGTAAACATTATTGATTTAGTAGTAGGTGTCGTTTTCGTCTCATAAATGGCAGAAAATCGACCAGGAATAGGACATCATTAGTTTTATAATTATCATTTTAATTTTATGTTAATGGAAATATACAGATGAGTAGCAAATACATTAAGATTTTGTTATTACATCATTAATACGCATTGTATTAAAATTATTTTTGATAGAATACCTTTTATTATATAAATACAGCTTCTCATTATTAATCTCAATTGCCAAACCTTTTCCATAGTGGCCTCATTAAATCTGCTTTTTCATTATCTAAAGAACATTATTCTTGACTCTTATATAGGTTTTTATTATTATACTTGCAATCGATGGAAAACGACATTTTAAAGAAAACCTGTTGCATACTATTCTTGAAAATACACTTTAAATAAAACTTGTCACAATCAACAAGTCAAAAAATTATAAATTTAGTATATACTTAACACATGTCAATTATTTATTTTAGTATATGCTGTTCTCGTGCTCCCTTCCTTATTACAAAACCCGTTTGGTGATTAAATTTGTCAATTAAGGTATCAGATGCATATAATAAGCAAATTCCGAAGTTTTTAGAAAATGTATTAATATACAAACACAATCGACGTAATACACTGTCGTAAAGAACTTAATTTTTCTTCAACACCTAAATAACGTTAAAAAATAAAAGAAATACTAAACGCGATCATATTCATCTCGCAATAATAAGATTGATAGTGCGTGCCATATTTCGACATACGACCGTCGCTTCATCCGCCCTGCGACCTACAATTTACGACTTGCTTTACGAATAGATTCTCTAAGGTTTGTTTTATTTGGTTATTCCGGTCAGATAAATTATTGCGTTTCTTAATTTTAACTCAATTAAAATTTATCAAATTGAGCTTACAACATTACTTAAACATTGTTGTGAATAAACTACAGAAAAATAATAGAAGCTAGAGATTGGGAACAGATAAAATTAACACAAATTTAATAAACTTAATTTAATTTATTAAACTTTTCATAACTTTAAGCATTTTGAAGACTGAGTTCTTACGAAATATTACCCGTTCAAATGGTAACCGCTTGCCTCCTCGCTTGATTTTGGTGAGCGGAAAGTTTGACTTATTAGTTCCAAACTATCATTCTTATGAAAAGGTTACTCAATACAACGGGTATAAAATTTAAACTCTTCAAAATGAACCCTCTCCAACGGCATACCGGAGCAGTCCCTGGCTACAATCCTGAGCAAATTTCCTTTGCTCTATTTAGAAGCTGACCATTGTCGGCAGTATATCAACTATTGACTGTACCCATGTTTGACAAGTGTGTTAATTTTATACCGGAAATAAAACATATTTATACTGATTGGGCCCATAATATGTAAGCGAAATAAAATATAAGAGTGCGCGAGATTCAAATTTAGGTCGACCTTAAAATAAGTTTAAATTAAAATTAAAATTAGGCAATCGAAAATCTATAAGTAAATGTAATTTAGTATACGATGCAAAAAAGTTTCAAAACCTTTGCCTCTAAATCGACATTGTACACGATCTTTTTTCATATGTATGGCGCCACCATAAGAACAATTTAAACAATATAAATTATATGGCTCTATTATAGAACATATCTTTTCATATCTTGTAACTAAGTATAGGTATTTAAATAGTTGGTCATTTTATCGCATAGTGTCCGGGTACCGGGTCAAATTAACACAATCTCTGTGACCTTTAATCTCGTTTCAAATAGCTGAAACACGTTCCATTGTTAATTCTTGGAAATATAATCATAACATCAATTGTTTACCTTATTTGCCACGCTGCTATTATATTGTGCTATTATTTGATTTTCGTATTCCAAATCTCTATCAAGTCAGAGTAGAGTATTTAGACATGTTTTTTTTTCATTATTTGTGTAGATTTCGCATTACTAGTGGTAGGATTCCTATGCAGGAATCCGTCTAGGTAGGTACCACCCAGGGCCAGTTATTCTGATGTGAAGCAGTAGTGTGCAAACATTACTGTGTTTCGGTTTGAAGGGCACTGAGAGCTAGCGTAATCACTGGGCATATGAGACTCAGGAATTGATGTCTCAGGGTGACGGGCGCATTGTGGTGTCACACTGTTCTGGTTGACACAGCATTTGTTATGGGCAGACGTTGCACTAGGAGGTGAACGTTTTGCTCGTTTCGTCACTCTATCCAATAAAAAAAAATGTCTCGTCTGGTGGGCGTGTTTATTTCCTATTTTTTTTAGATTTTAAGACTTGAAAAGTGCAAGAAAATTTGATTTTACTCGTAGGATGCAAGGCAAAAAGACAAATTTTCTCTTTCTTAATTTGTTGATTTTTTAGTGTTTCTTTGCTTTTCTAGCTAACGCCTTTTCTGAACTCGGTTTGATGAATCCATCTTTTTAAATTTAATCCTTTAGTGTATGGAGAACATTTATAGATTGCACTACTACTGTCTTGCTACTCTCATCATGAGGAACATATGAACAAAAATGTCAACCGATTGATCAGTATCATCAGCAGTTTGAGGTCCAAGCTAAAGAAAAATGAAAGTATTCATTATGATTGGGAAGAAGATTAAGTTGTAGCAGTATTTGAAGGTTCACCAACTTCTGATGAGTGATAGCCTTCTTGGACTTTAGTTGTATCTGAGTGATGGTGCAGCAAAAGCCGCATTAATGTGCATAATGCCGATGAATTTGTGAAACTGTACAATAATACAAATCATGAGCCTCGTGTAAGCCTCCGCTCCGATCTAATTATTAAACAGAAGGGGGCAGGGGATAAATAGGTTATCCAGTAGCGTTTGCATTCGTTACATTTGAAAATCATAAAAATCGCTAGTTTGCAACAAAGTGATTGGTTCAATTATTGTAATTATAATTAGTGTTATGGAACTGTTTTGCCGACACTTGGTATACGATTAGCATAGCTAGTTAAAAACTGATTCTGATTTGACTCGAAAAACTGATTTTGTTGTCTTACCGACATTGTCCGATGTTATCCGAATAATAGAACTACGTACGATTTTTTTACCTTATCTTATAGGGCGTTATCTCAATGTAACACATTCATTATTCTTATTGTACCTATCTACTTTGTTCTATAAGAAGTTGCAATTGCGTGAGAGCTAAGCCACGCTTACACCTGTGTTTTAAACAAGGGTTGACGACAAAATATCGACGCTATTTCCAAAACGACTGACTTCAAGTACGCAACACAACTTTTTTTTTAATCAGAAATCGGTAAAAATTAAAAAACATTTGTCATGGACACAATTTAGAAAAACATTCTAGTATTTTCTCTGCAACTAAAAGTTGTCAATAAACTTTATACTTTATAGTCACAATAACTTGCGCACACAAATTTTTGCAGCTGTCGATGTAAACTTACGTCTACGGACAATTTTAACCTCCAGTACGATTTAAATTTATTTTAATATTATGATTACGATTAAGTAATAATTATGATTAAATTCCTTTTTAGAGGTTTCTTTAAATGAAATTATACTAAATTGTAAACGTGTGGTAGTGGCGCCTTAAGAGAATCTTCTACCCCATCTTAACCCGTGGGTGTCGTAAAAGTCGACAGAGGGAACTTAAGAACTTCCTGCTACATAAGAATAAATGAACTGCGGTTGCCAACCCGCCCGCCAAGCGTGTCAACTATGGCAAAATCCTCCCAAAATTAGAGTTACAACTTTTGTGGCAATGTATGGGGAGGCCTATGTTCAGCAGTAGACTAGTGGTTGGAGTACCTGATTTAAATGCCGCGGGTCGAATCGCTGCCGGAACCAACATTTTGTTGTTTTTCAGGTCTAGTTGTGCTGTGCATGTGAAACTTAGGTCTGTAAAACGCACCTATGATATAGGATGAGTCCTATTGTGATCCATTGTTTTCTAAAAAAAATAGAAAATGCATTTCTTAACGCTTGAGATATAAATTATATCGCTTCATATCGATTATATGATATAATCGATATGAGGCGATTAATTAATAAATCATTACCCTGAGAAATAATATCTATTTACCCCTGCTTGAGTATTTAATAGCTAATTGATCTACGAGGGTTATTAAAATAGGAACAAGCTGGTGCTGGTTGTTGTGACAGCCGAAGTACGGAGCATAGAAGGTAACGGTTTGGTCGTGTTTGCAGAGACACGAATGTGCTAGCGTGTGCGCGCCGTACGCACACGGCACACTGGCGCAAGCGCTTGCGGCCGTTGAACCGAACACACGAGGAATTTCTCCACCGACGTTCATTCGCGGGCGGAGAAGGAAAATAATGATGTTTCCAGAGCGTTTGGATGATGGACAGCCGTCAATAATGAGACAATTTTTTTTTATTTATTTTGTTAATGCAAAAATGTCTTTGCACTATATCACAAGTAGGTACTTTCATTTGAAAACTAATAATAATTGCCATGTGTGCGCCTGATTTTGCAATCACGAACTTACCAGACTGGGGCGCGGCTTACTGGTGATTTTGAACTGCATTAATTTTAAACGTGACATTACGTGCTCTACTTGTTTTACCTATATCATTAGTAATATGCTAAACTAGTTTGGGTGCTTGATTTTTTAAACCATAATTAATTGACATTAATAAATAGAAATTGTTTACTTTAAATCTTTGAAAAGAATACCGTATGAGATACGAGTACAGTAATATGTTTTTATAAAAAAACTGTTGTGAAGCTTGTTAAATATTTTATTAATCAAAATATATGTTTCTTTAAATTTATCACTAAGAGACGACACCGTGGAATCAAAATTGTAATCTTTCATTTGGCCCTCTTTAGCAAAGCAAAAATGGCTTCTAAGTCGTAAGCCGCGTTGCCTCTTCGCAAAAAACCATGCACGCTACAGATATGTGACAGTGAAAGTAGATTATAAACTATTGAGTTATAAGTAGCCACTGCAATGTAAAAAGGTCAAAGTATTTAGTTAAAAAAAGGGACATTTGTCCCTTTTTTTAACTAAATACAAATTAATTTTTTTTTCTATTGAACATGCATGTTATGTCTATTGTTTAACGATCGTATTGGTGTACTACACAATATTGTGTGACGTGATACCAGATGATTGTTATACTATTACAGATATACTTTCATCCTTATTTTATCCTCGTACCGCATTAAAGGCGAGAAATTATGCTAGAGCGATCAAAAAATATTCCCTCTTGTGCTATTCTGTTATAGACTGACGATGAAAGGTGGAAATTGCTGTCGATCAGTTATTAAATTTCAGCAATGGAAGCAGTATTGACTATTACATACATATATAATTTTAAATAAAACATTTAAAAAAAATTAGTGAAGAAAGGAGCAAATCGTTCACCTGATCGCAATCATCGTCTGCCCATAACAAATGTTGTATTACCCAGAACATTCCTGTGTGGCATCACGTTGCGATCGTCACCCCAATACATCAGTTCTTTAGACCCATATGCCCAGTGATTACACTAGATTACAGTGCCTTTCAGAGACACAGTAATGTTTGCATATTACTGCTCCACGACAGTGCACAGTGGCACTGCGGTGGTGGCACTAGACGGATTTCTGCATAGGACCTCTACTACCAGTAAAACGTTATTTTGCGTTATTATTAAAAATTACAAAATGTAATATTTAGATTTGAATTAAATATAACAAATTGTTGTATATAATTCATATCTATATAATGTTCTGTGATTAACAACGGCAAACATTCGACGAGATTTATCCATACTAATATTATAAATGCGAAAGTAACTCTCTCTGTCCGGAGTTTATATATTTATTTATGCCCGCGAGCACAGCATCCGATGATGCTGTGAAACCCAAAAAAGGCTAACAGCAATCACATCACCGAAAATACACATCTCCCTGTGTCCCTCTGTCTGTTACCTTTTCACAACTAAACCATTGAACCGAACTTAACGAAATTCGGCACAGAGATAGCTTGCGGCCTAAAGACGAACCTAACGAACCTAGGATACTTTGTGTCCTGGAAAGTTTCCATGGGATATTTAAAAAACCTATATCCATGCGGACGAAGTCGGGGGTATTAGCTAGTATTTTATAAAAGCTAAAAAAATATGATTATCACTGATCAATGAAAGTATGTACTCGTATAAGTAATGCGTTCCATTCATATCACTACCAACGTAGTGGTAAAATGAATGAAACTATTCATCTAGTTCAATGGGAGCAAGAATAATCCGTAAAATGACAGCAGAAAGCAGAGACTTTTCTACCCATCAAAACTGCGTTTGCAATCAAATACTACATAGTTTGATTTTTAATTTGATACAGTACTGAACTATTAGTTTGCACTGGTGACTGGTTTTGATAATATGCACAAAACATCGCTGTGGTCTAAACTACAGCGGCGGTACTTCCATTAGAAACATTTAAGATACTAAAAGGCACATTTGATAAAATTAAATTTGCTAGTTAAATACTTTGCGTTACTGTTAATTTCTGATCATAAAAAAATTTCTTATGTAATTATTGCATAATACCTTCGCTCTCGATAGAGAACCTAGTGTGTCTACGTTCGCACCATTGCCTCAAAGGTATTTTACTAAGATATTGCATCATTCAGCATTCACTTTTCAAGTTTCGACATTTTATTAGTTGCCTATTACACGAACATCCGGCTTAGACAAATTAATAAGCGATTTTTTTAAATATAAATTAACACTTACATGAACAAGGCGTTAGTTTTCATATCCTTTATAATATTTTATTAAAAAAATCTAACTGTTGTTTAATTAAGATTTAGAAAGATTAAAAAATTATTACTATATAAAAAAAAAAACTTTAAAAAAACTACACATGATCTTATTCATCCCTAATTATTTTTACCTCTCAACTTTAATTTCCACACTGGCTAAATAAATCGTGCAATAGCACCTTGAACAGTGGAATAATTATGAGTGGCCAGGATTAAACCCTTTAGTTGTCGGTTGGAGTGGCGCGGTGGCTGGCGGGCGAGTGAACGCTGCGACCTTGGTCCCGTGCCGGCTCGCGGACGTTCGTTGAACGCGCGTCCCGCCGCCCGCGCTTCACCCGTCCTCGCAACTTGTCTGTGGCGCATATTATGTGTTATTTTCGAAAATTCAATTTAGTATTACTGATCTTAATTATAAAATGCCATCAGTCCTTGTAGCTATATAAAATTAAAATAATTTCATGCAGGCGACAGTACTTTTAAATGATGTAGACGTAACGAAATACGAGATAAAACATGTTATTCTTTTTTATGACGGCATGATGTATTCTTATTTCTCTTTTTCTCTCCAGAGGATTGATTTGATTTAATACTGTAGCGTAAACGAACATTAAAGAACCGTACCTATTCGTAGCTACACTACGCCTCCTTGTCGAAACTATCATTAATATACTACATATGTATAATATATATGCATATCTTAAGAATTTTTTTTTTAAAAAGAAACATATATTCACGGCACAACATGCACCTCAATTATTAAACAAACGATCATATAGAAAAAAAATATAAATACATTTTTGTTAATAAACATGTATTTAAGTTGAAACGACAGTAACTACAACAATAAATATAGCTACCTAACACAATACCATAAATTATGGAACATGTATGTGGTGTTTGATATGTTTTATGGGTTCTGCAGAATATGCCGCGAAAAGGTTCTCAGCAACGGCTACGGCTGTTGTTTAACGAAGTTTTCATGAGTTTAAGTATAAAACATTGCATCAACATTAATTAAGTGTGCATTTTTTGCATTTAAATTACTTCTTTGGTCAATCGTTATTATATAATAATAATATCGTTATTATTAAGTATAATCGTTGTTATATTGTAAAAGTAAAGTAACGTAATAGCCTATTAATGTCCCACAGTAGAGTGCAGGCCTTGTCTCATTTTTGTTAGGATATGTAATTATAATTTGAATTAATTACATTAAAAAATACAGAAACTAAAATAATAACGACACTGGTTAAATACAGTTGTCTCAAAAACTGACGCAGCCCAATTACTGGGGAGAAATATGGTCTGCGTTCTTGCATCGCGATGTGTTGGATTTCTGGAGACTTTTTTATAGGAGAAAGTGACGATACGACCAAGACGTTCACCACATGATAAGTGCAACGTTTGCCCATAACAAATGTTGTGTCATACACACACATACTACTGCTTGATGGCAGAATAACTGGTCCTGCGGTGGTATCTACATAGACGGATTCCTGAATAGGAATCCTACTACCAGACTATAAGTAATGCAGTAGTCTTAAAACTAAACTTAAGCAAACGAGGAAAAAGTCGAGAAAAAAGTTAGTTTGTAATGAACTGAATAAAAATCATAAATTGATCGCCAATACATATTTTTGTATTTTGTTTTAACTACCAAAACGTCATATTCCGTATTCTACGGCTGGTATTTCATGAAAAACATCTAGACTCATTATTTCAATGTAGGATGTACTATCATTCCTACGCAGCTTACAGTAATAACATGAATGGAACTATAGTACAAAATAATAAAAAGCCGTGATAGGTCAGCGGCTGGTATAAAACACGTGCTCGGTGGTGAAGTAAAGAAAATTTCCTAACGAAGATCGGCTTTTCTAAAAACATACCGGGAGCCCGCACAGGGGCAGAGTGACGGACTTCTTTCTCTTCTTATCTCCTAAAAATAGAAAAAAACGAGAGAACGCCTGAACGCCTACCAGTGGTACATTTATTGTTGCTGTTACATTTACAAATACATATTAACAAATATTAAAAACGTGCGTATAGACATATGAAACGGTACTATTTTTGTCAATGTTTTCGCAAAAATTTGCAACAACATAGTAATATAATATGCTATTCGTGCATAACTGTTTAGACAGCGCTTAGTATTTTTGTCTAAGTTCATTGACCGTTTAACAATAGGTAGGTACCTATAACAAAAGACGGCAAGTGTATAAGACATTTTCCACGTGAACAGTCTTGATACACCGCCAGTAGTTTAACGACTTGTTTTGATTTTTTTTTAATAGAAGGGTGAACACGACGTGGCTGTATTATTTGCAAAATCGCGAGTGTGTGGGCTTGGGCGGGGCCGCGTGCGTTGACCGCTAGCACGCCGCTACCAGATACTAATACTATATTACTTGTGGGCGCTAGAATTTGCAATTCCCACTTACGTTTATCGTCCACGATAAAAAATATTATAGCGGTGATAAAGATGATCTCTCACCTCAACCCATAAACATAACACATTTTTTTATGTAACTATTACGCTAGAGGGAAATCAATTAGTATTATTCAAAATAATTTGATAAGAATTTATTGCAAAAGTCATGTTATTTCGTCAAGTTTCACATAGTTATTGCGACTAAAACGAAAAAAGATGACACGTGACATCCTCACCAGCTATTTATTGCCGTCAAATACTTGTTTTTATCTTGAGGTTTCCTTTACACGACATAAGCATTCGTGCATTCAAAGAGGATGTCGGGAGATTTTCCTCGACGAGATGTGACGTACGGAGGCGCTGACACACGGACGTGTTCAAGTACATTATTACTAAGACACGTTTGAATTCAAGCTACGTGTCGCGAAATCTGTAGTTATTTTCTTCGTATTAGTTTTTTGACTTCATATTTCTTATTCACCCACAACATTTATGTCCGCAATGGTTAAAATGGCGGCAACCGTGCAATGTCATTATTGAAATTTAAAAATATCGACATATTTACCTAGTGTGTGGTTCTGTGTGGGTAGTAGTCCAGACATACGCGGTTCATTAAGCGTGGACTAACAACAGATGTTTCAATTGAGCTATAAAACAATTCCTGTGGTCGCAGATTGATCTGAAACCGCTAATTACTGCATTATGAGCATGTTGCAAGATGCGCGCTCTCTCTGCGCTACGTCACGTCACTTTCTCCATGTGTTATTAATTTGCGAAGGTTATTGCTGTGTTAACACAAGAATGGCAATGGTATTATTCGTATACATATTAGATTCAGTTTCAATAAAGTACAGATAATCTTTATTTCAGTTGTTTTTACTCAACCTTATATCACAGTTAATTCAAGATTGATATACGCTGTCTTGGAATAAATTCTGTTTTGTTTTAACGTGTGATTACTAGGGGCTTTAAAGTTTCTAATTAAAATTTTATGATTTTAGTACGGAAGGTGCATAGTTAATTTTTATGATGATTATGTACTTGGTTCTAAGCTGTATTTTATATTGGCAACTGGTTTAGGTAAAGGTATTATTTTGTCTGGTGTATTCATTTTTATCTCTTTCCAATTGTATTAGACGTTCTATAAGTTTAATACTTGGTTATAAGTTCCAATTACTATTGTTCTTTAATTCGCAAATTTAAAATGCTAGTCTTTAGCTTTTTCGTGAAGTTCCAACTCATATCTAATTTATGTCTAAATTATTTCTGCACATTTTGTGTATTTAATCTCAACTGGCGCAGGGAAGCGAGCGGTTGGTTTCTGTACTACTTAAAAAATTAATAAATTTTTAAATGACTTACAGATATTGGTTCCGGCTTAGAGTGTTTGTGTATGTGCAATTTGTCTTTACAAAGTGTGCGCACGCGATTCAGGAGAAATCGTAGTATGGGCATAGAATAAAGACATTCAGTAGGCGGACGGCTTTGATATCTTGTTAAATGCCGACAGCGTGCAGACCAGTGTCGCGACAGTGCTTGGAGACAAAGGTTGTGGCAAGTAAACAATATCTATAAAAATAATTATTTATTTCCGATTAACATCGAAATTAACATTATTATTATAAACAATAATTTATGTATTTAAAAGTTAAAATAAAGAAATGAAAATTATTCGCCGAATCATTCAATAAGGTTTTTAGAGGAGCCCCATATTGTTGGAGATATAAGCTTTCATAAATGTGATGGTTACTATTTTGGTGGTGTCTATACACCATGAAAATAAGAAGATTGAGTACCAGTATTATGAAGCTGCACCCCATAGTGTCGAAGCTACAAGCTTTAAAAGATTTGGTAACGTGGTCACATAGACACAACAAAAATGAGAAGTTTGAGTACCAACATGATGGGGCTTCGCCCCAAAGTGTCAGATGTATAAGCTTCCAAAAATGTTGCCTGTCTCATTAATTTATCGTGAATACAAGAATAAGATAGCAAAAATTGAAGAGTTGACAATTTAGTAAAAAAAAAATTTTAAACTAGTTTAGACCTATGTCTTTAACGTGCAAATGTATCACGTAAAATTAAACAGGATTGAAGTTCTTCCAATCTCTTTCTTTTTTAATAAAATAAAGTAATAGCTTAATTAGCGATTCGACACTAATCACTTTCAAAAATTTGTCACTTCATCACAAAGAAAATCTGAATTTGAAATACTGTAAATGAACATGACATATTGTGGTAACGGATGACCTCACGTATTTATTTATTTTTGAAGACTACATACAATATGTAAGTACACGTGGTTTGTACCATATTCAGATAATAACAATTTTTTGATTTTTATAAAATAATACTGGATGTGTTTAGATAAATAAATAACTTACTGGTGGTAGGATTCCTATGCAGGAGACCGTCTAGGTATGTACCACCCCAGGGCCAGTTATTCTACCGTGAAGCAGTAGTTTGCAAACATTACTGTATTTCGGTTTGAAGGGCACTGTGAGCTGGCGTAATCACTGGGCATATGAGACTTAAGAACCTATGTCTTAGGGTGATGGGCACAGTGTAGTGTCACACAGAAATTTTCTGGGTGGCACAGCATTTGTTATGGGCAGACGTTGCACTTACCATCAGGTGAACGTTTTGCTCCTTTCATCACTTTATGCAATTAAAAAAAAATAAAAAATAACTTAAAATGATATTGACTTTACGTCAGCGCGACGCGGCAACCTTTGAACCCGGTCGCATACTGCTGAGGCCAGTATGGGTCGCTACCTCCCCCCGCACTTACCGCACAATTGTTCTGTCTGAACGTCTTCGTCGACCTGTATGTAATCTTTTCTCTGTGGTATGGGGCAAAGTTTTTACAAGCTTTTATTTAACTTGAAATGTATGTTCGTATGTGAAGTTCAAATCTTACAAACCAAATTTTTTCCTACCTTCCGATGTTAGATTGAGTTAAATTTTGGTTAATGTTGATAATATTAAAACGACATAATATCATTCTGCTCTAATCGTTTAATTTTTGAGGTTTAGAAATAAATATATGTTAACTGAGTATCTCGTCGCCAGGCTGACAGATACAAGTTTGATACTGTAATCATGTAGTGATGTAATGGTCGTTACACATCGATGAAATATACACTACTGAATAACAAGCCCTTAAAACAGTGTGAGAAGGCATTTCTTTAGGACCCACGTAATAAATACTATACATAAAGAAAGAACTATTTTTAATACTTAAGAACTAGTAAATATAGTATTACTTTACGACCTTGGGCTGTTACAGAGGGCTACTTGATAAACAAGTAGTAATGTTTGTAATATTCGAGTATAAGAAAAACAAAATGGAGGTCGTCGTCGAGACAAGGACATCGTTCACTTGATGGTTTTACGCCTGCTTATAACAGTTGCGTTGAACTATGTATTGTAAAGCTCGTATGTTACACCGCACTGCGGTTGACACCCCGCTGAGGCTTCAGTTTTCATATCCCCTGCAATTAGAGAAGTACCGTGCCCTTAAAACATACATACATACACGCCCTTTTCCCATATAAGGGGTAGGCAGAGACCGCACCTTCAGCCCCCCCATTGCGTTCCCACAAGCAGTATAGTGACAGCATTGCATATTATTTTGTTATTCTGCACGAATAAAGGCTATCCGTACATACTTTAGTCGCCTCTTACGTCACCTCGGTAGGAAAGAGGCAGATGCTATTCTACTTTGCTAGACACCTATCGGAGGCCCTTGAAACCGGAACATAAATGTGTTTGCGCATAACTGCTTGACAGCAGAATAACTGGCATTGCGGTAGTACCTATCTAGGTATATGAAACTATTTTATTAAACCATAAAAGTAACAGCCCCTAAATGTTATATGCTCCACTGGCACAGGTCCCCTCTCATATTTGACAGCGTTTTAGAGTCGGGAGGAGTCCAATGCGGATTGGCGGACTATACATACTCGTATTATTGATCAGAAATATTTTTGATCCTCAGACACGCCGGTTTCATAACGATGTTTTCCTTCACCGCTGAGCAGGTGAAAATAAGCAATTAAAATTGCAGAATTTTACAAAACCATTATTGTTTGTTTTACTAGATCTAGGTAACTATTAAACTCTTGCAAGCCATACCATAGACACCTAAGCATTGTCTTGATCGCCACGGTGAAAATTCATCACAATCGACAACATTTAGATTTTCCTAAAAATAGTATTTCATAGGTAATATGAGATGCCGAACGTCGCCTGATCGTCGAAACAAGAAAATCATTAAATTGTTAACTTTTGGTGAATTAAAACAGATTATAGTTATAATTAAAACAGACATAGCGTTAAAATAAAAGAAATTAAACAATAGAAATTAAATAAATAAAACGGCGTACCTGGCTGGGCTCGAGTCGCAGCCGAATTTAAAATATTAATGACTAGCTGTTCCCCGCCCGCTTCGCTCGGGGTAGATTAAAATTTAGAAATGATTGATTTTTGTATGATAAAAAAGTTTTGCCGAAAGTCATTTTATAAAAATTAATAAAAAAATCTTAATTAAAAATGACACAACATTTTCCATGACCAAATTTCATAAAAATCCCTTCAGCCGTTTGAGCGTGATCGAATGTCAAACAAACAAATTTACAACATTATTAATTTACATTAAACAATAACTTTGACATTTATAATATTAACTAGCGACCCGCCTCGGCTTCGCATTTCGCTGAAATTTAATTATTAAGAAAATGAGAAGTGCGCTTAGAAAAAAAGTAAAAAATTTAAAAACTGAAAACATGTGACAGCAGGACTGTCAAACGAAATGACAATTTTTTATTGAGATTTTAATACAAAAATACTATAAAAATCCGACGTTTCCGGTGTCTTGTTCAAAGATAAACTCGAAAGTAACTCGCTCTGTCCCTCTGTTTGTTACCTTTTCAAGGCTCAACCGCTGAACCGATAGTTAAACTATATATGTACAGTAGCTGATGCCCGCGACTTCGTCCGCATGGATATAGGTATTTCAAAAGTCCCATGGAAATGATATGATTTTCCAATAAAAATTCTGAATTTAATTAAATTTATTTAAATTTAATACCGAATTTCGTTAAGTTCGTTTCAATGGTTTAGCCGTGAAAAGGTAACAAACAGACAGATGGACAGAGAATGTTACTTTCGCGTTTATAATATTAGTACGGATATAGTCTTGGATAATAAAACATTCTGAGAAATATATTTAAACTGTGAAATCCAATTTTCTCGGTTCATAACAATTTAAGGACCCAGAGATGTAACAAGTGGTGCATCGGGGATGCGAGTGGGAGTTGGGAGTGCAGAATCGATCGATAGGGACCGAACTGGACGGGGGTGAGGGCGGGGAAGGGCGCGGAGGAGCGCGTACACCCATGACTCGGCCCGGGCGCCAGCTCCTCACTACAGGGTTGAAACATTTCCATGAAACTAACACCAGAGAGCCATCGACATTTTGTTAGTTTAAATTTTGTTTCTATCTAAACACGTAATGTTTACTAACTTGTAATTTGACTTATTAGTCGCGTAACGAAAAATATTTTTATTTGATTGAGACATTGAAATTATCTGACAGATAACGTTTTTTTGACACGATACCACAATCTGCCCATATCATTTTTTTCATAAGAACTGGCAGAAATGTACGCGGGATTTAACCAGTCTGTATTCCGTAAAATTAAACGATTTTTTTATGTATCTAATAGGTCGGGGAACAAGTCTTTTCGCCTATAACTACAATGTAGAAACTTGTAATAAAATTTCTTTGGCTGTACTATTTGTATCTGGCTGGTTTTGATGACATGGAAACGGTTTCATTTAAAAAAAGAAACAAATTAGTAAAACTTTTTCCCTAACCCAATATGTCTGAACTAAAAGATCTGACAATTTCAGCGTTATAATATTGCACACCTCAAATTTTCAGTACATTGTTCTGTTACTAATACTTCTATTCGTTATGTACTCTCGAGTATTCACGTAGTAAGGATTCACATCACTGCCTACGAGTAGATTAAAAGACTGAGTATTTTATGTAAGTAACGTTACATGCGTTTAATTTTTATAATGCTATAAATTGTTCAATAATTATTATAACGCCTACATGTGTTGACGGATTTACATGGTTTTTATCTAAGATTTCCCCCAGATCGTTGTTCCTTTCAAAGATATATCCTACTTTGAGGAAAAAAGCTTTTATACAACCACTTCCCAAAATTCCTAGTCCCGCGCTACCTAACCATTATCGTCTAATTTCAATTCTGCCATTTCTCTCAAAAGTTCTAGAAGCCTGTGTTCATAAGCAAATCTCTGCGTTCCTAACTAAACATAGCCCGCTGAATGGATTTCAATCGGGGTTTCGTCCTGGTCACAGCACAACTACTGCACTGGTTAAAGTCACCGATGATATAAGGAAAGGCGTGGATGAGTAAAAACTAACAGTGGTGGTGCTTTTTGACTTTTCAAATGCTTTTAACACAGTCGATCATGATGTCCTTCTGTTCCTCCTGACATATTTAAGATTCTTCACCCCAGCCTTGTCATCATATTTTCGTGGCCGCCAGCAGTCAGTCCACGTAGGGCAACTTTTCTCTGCATGGGCTGACATTGAATCTGGTGTGCTGCAAGGCGGTATTCTTTCTCCTATTATGTTTTCTTTATTTATAAACTTTATCACTTCTGTTCTCAATTGCTCGTACCTTCTGTATGCAGATGACGACCGCGTGGCTCAGTGGTAAGAGTACCTGACTTCTAAGCCGCGGGTCCTGGTTACGAATCCCAGCCGGAGCCAACATTTGTGCTATAACATAAATTGTTGGTTTTCGGGTCTGGTCGTGTTGTGATTGTCCCCGTGTTTCTGATACTGCATCCTAGCCTACCTCCGATCTTATCCCATAAGCATTACATCGGGCGCGGGTAGGTTGGGACCAGTGAGTGCCTCTGTGTTTGCGCGTACACTTGTGGCACTATAATATCTTCTGCGCAGTTGATGGTTCCCGACAGTAGTCTGAAGTTGTCGCCGTAGTCGAAATCGGCTAGAAGAACATCATCATGCAGATGATCTTCAGCTTTATGTGCAATCTTATATTGATGAGCATAACAATGCCGTACAAAAATTTAACGATAATCTGGAAGCCATTAAAGACTGGTCTCGCAGATATGGCGTTACAGTTAACCCTTCTAAATGTTAAGCGATGGTTGTCGGAAGTCCAAGAATTTTGGTTAAGGTTGATCACGAAAGCCTCTCCTTTTTTTATAATGGGGCCTTGATCCCATTCTGCCGCTCCGTGAAAAACCTCGGCTTGCACACTCCATAATTTATATATTTGCACCTGCCATCAGTTTTCTAGTCTCCCAGGGTTGACTGGCAGAGAATGCCTTTAGGCATTAAGTCCGCCCATTGTATTCCTTAGATTAAGGTGTTACAATAAAGATTGAATAAATAAATAAAATAAATTCATATTATTTCCAAACATTCGGAGACTGGGGTAAACTAAAAATCAGGAGATGGGCAGCAGTATATTCCTGGAACATCTGAATAAATATACTGTGTAACACTTTGTTCGATGTTAAACCTGTCTGCATGAGCCCCGTTTACCCTGATACGAATCCTTATAGAGTATCAAGCTGCCGTTTACCCCATACATAGACAATGACGACCACAATTAATTCCTCACCACTCTATCATAGGCCTTTTCCAAGTCTACGAATGCGCAATAGACCTTTTGACTTTGAGCCAAGAATTTTTAGGTATGCTTCGTAAGATAAATACCTGAACCATGCATCCCATTCTTCTCCTGAATTCCGCTCGTACATCCATCTTCTCTTCAGTTTCATTTATCACTCTCTTAATCAAAACATTTGCATATTTTGCCGACGATAGTGAGCAAGCGAATGCCTCGGTAGTTTTTACAGTCTTGCTATAAAATAAATTCCTACAACGTTACATTCCACAGCATTCATGTAATAATTATTAATTGCTAAAAATATGTAAAAGTGATAAAAATATTGTAACGATGATATTGCACGTGCAATGTTCATGCTTGTTCTTCAGATTATATTGGCTTATGTATGAAGAAGCCAGTAAAGTAATTACGCTTCTGTTTGTGATATTGTTTAGAGTCGACACATTCTCTCTACTATATTTTACTTTTTTGTTATGGTTAAAAATCTAATAAATATAACTTTATACACACTTTATGCACGTTATCGTGTTGTTTTCGTATATTTTAAGATTAATATTTTTATTACGTTCTTCTACGCTTAAGTTGTGGCAATTAATAGCGTACATATATATTTTTAATCCCACTAGAATTGGTTCATCATCGTGGGTGCGCTTTATAGACAAATTCAAAGACAAACCTGATTTTTATCTTTCTAATCTTTGCAGCCTAACATTAGGTCACTTCTGAACACTGGCATTTCCAGCGTATATTTATTTCACATGTACAGGCTCGGAACAACTATTTACTAATTTTTCATGCATCACTTTTTTGCATACATCTTATGCGGAAAGTGGCGACAATCAACTAAGTATCGAAATGTATCGGTGTCCTTGTACTTTTATTCTACTACTAGCTGTTCCTCGCCTGCTTAAACATGATTTGATTTTATGATTAAAAAAATGGTTATAAAAATATCCTATAACAATTTGAACGACAAAATGTACAACTAAGCCAAATTTCATTTTAATTCCTTTAGCCGTTTGAGTGTGATTCAATGTCAAACAAACATAAAAACTTCCACATTTATAATATTATATATACTAGCGACCCTCCCCGGCTTCGCACGGGTGCAATTTACTAATGAGTAAAATGAGTAATGCTCTAGTTGGCTTGCGTTGCGCTTACGCCAACCGATATCTCGATGGTGGCATTTTTTCCAAAGAAATCAACCACGACAGAAATCAATAGAAGATAACGTACTGAAATATTGCTTTCAATTCAATTATAATGGGTAGGTATTGTACGGACAGCCTTTCTTCGTGCAGAATAAAACCATTACATGCAAAGCTGTCACTACAATGAAAGAAGAAATAAGGAAAGAAACCTTTTGACCAACACACAACATTAACAAATATAACGAAAAGTAGTATATAAAAATGACAATATTTATAGTGCGCTGTCAAAGATCCCGTCTCAGTGATAATCTGTGGTACCCCACAGCACTGGTTTTCAGTCGGGTCCCCATTTTTGACCCCACGAACAACCGTGGTACTGCTCGTGGGAACGCAATGGGGAGTAAGATTTTTTTGACTAAGCAAAATGGCGGCGACGTGGTTTACCACCCGCCACATCTCGAAAAGTGGGCTACGTGTGTGGCCTCTGCCTACCCTTTATATAAAAAAGGCGTTTGTGTATTTCATTGTTTTTCACAATATATCGATATTCAATGCGTAATTTGTTGTTGTTGTCAAAACATCAGCGTGACGTTCAGTTTCAGCACAACTGTCAAACTGAACTGAGATTTTAATGCAAAAATACCATCCATTTTCCGACATTTCCGATGAATTTTACAAGAATTTTCTTTCATGCAAACCTAGTCCTGAAAATTACGAACACAACAAAAAAATTATCTTTCATACATGCGGCAATTGATTTTTATTTATATAGAAGAGAAGAAAATAGAATAAGATTAAGATTATAATAAGGATAAGGATTATATTTTGGCATTATTACTAATGTGATAATATATACTAATATTCGCTCGAAGTCGCGGGCATCAGCCAGTATAGTATAATATTGAAAACTTTTCATTGCCTCCGACATAATTATGATTGTACCCGGTTTTCCGTCAAGGCTATTCAATTCTGTGAATATGTATCGGAATGGTTTTAAATATAAAGTACAATGATTTCATTATAGACAACAACAGAGTTGAGGTTGTGAGCTCGTCGCTCAATCTGATTGAAGACGTTGATTATGTCATGATTAGCTGAGAGGTAAACGTTGACTTTCTCCGCCGCTCATTAGCCTCAAACGTATGCATTTATTGTATAACGTAGTTACGAAAAGCGTTTATCGAGATATAATAATCCATGTTCGTTCGATTTCTCCGTTATTATATTAGTAATAGTAACTATTGCTTGTGTTCAGCTACTGATATTTGTATTATTAAATTTAATTATGAAAATGATAAAAAATTATTTAATTTTATATTTCTGTTCTTATTTTCTTTATGTTGTTCAGTTTAGTTTTGTTGTTTTAGATGTTCGTTCGATTTCTCCATTATTACATTAGTACGAAGCTACTAATGTTTGTAATTTTTTTTAAATATTAATAAGTTGCAGCTTAATTTGGTTTTTGTACACCTTTTCCTATAGTTGCTATAACGAAATGAAAGTTATTAAAAAGTTTCGGGTATAAAGAGATTATGTATAACCAAATTTTGGCTTTTAATTCCACTCGCGATTATTATACAATACGATGACGGGATTATGAGGAATTTGATTAATGTAGGACATAAATTTACTGCTTATATAGCTATGTATCAAGAGAGACTGGGCGGAAAGAAGACGAGCATTAAGCTGAGACTTTCAAATAATTCGAAGGGTGTTTAAATAGAAATAGAACGAAACCATCGTTTTTTAACATACACTCGGCGTCAAAACAAATCGCACATCCGAAAAACATAATTTAAATACTATTTTAACACAACAGGCCAATGGCAATGTTGTGGTTTCAGGGTATCATTCGAAAGGTAATCATTAGCTTTCAGGAATTTTAATTGAATTTTACTTTTATAACGAGACGAAAGAGAAATTAAAGATAAAAGGCAGGGTATGTACAAATTTGCAAATTAATAATTTAAAAAAAAACTTAATAAATACAAAAAAAGTTCTTAAAACTTAGTGTTACCCCCCCTTGCCTTGATAACCTTGATTGGCTGGAGCTGGATCTCGAGCTCGCACGCGCCATTTTAGGTCATCCCAGAGATGTTCTATTAGGTTAAGGCCTGGACTTCGTGCTGGCCAATGCATAAGAGGGATATCGACCTCCTGTAAATAATCCGTAATAAATCGTATTCGACGGATTCTTCGAAGCAGGGTTGTGTGAACCTCTCCCCCTGTCTTCTGTAGATCCTTCTACATCTGTCATTGCAGAAGAGACAGACATTCGTCTCATCAGAGAAGAGTACGGTCCGCCACTGTTCTAGAGTCCACTCCAACTCTAGGCGATCTCTGCGATGCTGTGCAGTAAGTTTTGGACCTTTAGCAGGTCTGTGGGCTGTTAAACTCTTTTCGTGTAACCTTCTTCTTATCGTAGAAACACTCACAGATGTTCTCCGAGTTGATCGAAGCTGTTGTTGCAACTCTGCAACAGCATTTGTAAAACGGTTTCGTAAAGATGTCGTAACGATGAAACGGTCATCTCTTTCTGATGTGCACCGTTTTCTTCCAGATCCCGGTTTTCTAACATAACCACCAGTCTGCTGAAAACGTTGGAACACCCGTCGAACTGAAAAACGGGACAGGTTCAACTGTCGAGCAACGTCACACTGCCGCATCCCCGACTGCAATAGGGCAATCACTTGAGCGGCTTCTGCAGAGCTGGTGTCCATCTTTACTTGTTCTTACTTGGGTTACTTGTTCACGTGTGTTCACTGCAGAGTCTAAATTACGACTGGCCCATATTTCATCCAGATCGTCCCTTTTATACCCTTTTTAGGTGGTGTAACTAGCGTCCTTACTAACGAGCATTTGACAGTGTTTATTTTTGACGCTCTATAATGATAAATGTTTTAATGATTTCATGATTTTTTTTATTAATAATGTAAAGCTATTCAAATATCCATTTCAAACATACCAATATTTATATAAATATAATTAGTTTCAAGCGATTACAGCCATTTTTCGCGCAAACTCAGAGAGGTGCGATTTTTGTGACGCTGAGTGTAGTTGCTTTTTAAAACACAAAAAGAAACAATGTGATATACTTACATATAGACTCAAATAAATTCGAAATTTGTGGTATACAGTGCTGAGGTTATAAGTTTCCAGACTTTAATTTATTCTGTTTTTAAACGTCTTTTTGGAATGTGGGTTCGGAAATACTAAAAGTATTAGTCATCGTTCCCCGAAGTTCGGAATTCAGCGACCACAAATAAAAATTCTTATCCGTAAAAGCAACAGTTTCGAAGCCTTACCTTAAAAGACAGATTACCTAAACTTGTAGTTTCATTAATACCATAGTCCTACTAAATATGCAGTGATTGTACATTTTATATAGATGGGAAAATAATTTTAAAAGAAAGATTGATTTAATAGTGACTTCCCTGATAAAGTCGGAACGCAAAAGGACCACACTATCACAGAATAAAAGCATAGTGCACCATAACGGTTTAAGCATTTTCGTATAGTGTGTTAACCCAAAGTTAGCAATGCCAACGAAGTTAAGTAAAGATCTAAAAGAATAAGCTCAAATTTATAAATTAGTGTTAGAAGAGAGGAAAGGAGTGGTAGTAGAAGTACACCGCTATTTTATCCAGACGGCAAATCTTCTTAATTGTCCCGACTGATTTGACTTCTATTTTCTTTGTATATCGTTGACCGATTAATAACAAGGAAGGTACGAGAGTATGGATCAAAAACTGAACCAAGCTACGCGGTCTTAATTAAACCTACCTGGTCACTTCGAAAGGACATTCTAGTCTCAATAAGTCATGATCTCTTATTAACGGGTATGTCATGTCATACATTGCTCTGATCGGAATGAGCAACGATCAGTTTGCAGATGTTTTTTTATTGAACTTGTTAGTACTAGATTGTATTTCTATGCGAAAGAAGCAGATAAATCAGTAGGTACTTTAAATTTCAACTAATAATTTTAACGGTGCGAGTACCTAATATGAATATGTTAAAGCGAGCGCTCAGTCTCCACGCCTCCAACTAACTTGTATTGGTATATGTTGGTTTAGTTGTTGCAACCAGTCAAAGTTAGTTTATTAAGTGAGCGTGTGTCTGTATACTGTATATATTTTATTCATAAAGACAAAACACACAGTCAAAGAAAACAAAGGTCATTCTTATTGTGATTCATGCATTGTTTGTAATTTCGCAGGTACGTAGCGGATGGATAACATGGGCTTGGGAGCCATTTTGTTATAATATGGTAATGTACACGGTGATGGATTAAAAATAAAACTTTGAATTGCTTCTGCCTTTAAACGGCGAATGCATTGCCAGTGTCTGTGTCGCTAGAGCAAAGATAACCCGGTTCTAATGTAAGTTATTAATGTGTATTTACTAATTTTAATATTAATGCGTATTCACCGATAAGCAGACGTAACATTCTAGAAGTTGTTTTTATAAGAAAATATTGTGATATATCATTCTGTTGTGCGTTTATTCATATACGAGTTATTCACGAGTACATTGCGTTAGATATGTGTATGTATCTACGCTTAAAAGCGTTGGAACTTGTAACGTGTGCGAATTGTGCCATTTGACATTGTATCTAATAATTAAAGTTATTGTTATTAATTTGGTAGTTATTTTTACAATTATTTTTATAGACATATATGAGTAATAAAATAACTACAAAACTACCGACATATTACATATTTTTTCAACACCACCACACACTTTTTAACATATTAAATTTCACGAGCATAACACAACCAGATGTGAAAATCAACTATTTGCGTTTTTGTACAAATGCTGATTTCGGTTGGAATTGGAACCGGCGTAGAAGTCAGCTACTCTGACATGACAACTAGGCCACTTATGAAAAGTAGATCGCAGTAAACGCATTATTTTCGATTAAAATTTGAAAATAGATGCAGGGATTGATTTCATTTTGTTTCATGTTTTGATAGAAACATTTTAAAGTGCTTTCAGATTTGATGTTTTGAAATTATTGTTTGGCTTGTTTTTAATTTAAAATAATTATATACTTTATTGTTAGAATTATTTTCTTAAAAATTAAAAATAATGAAACTGTTGATGGGATTCCTATGTATAACTATCGGGGCGGACTCCTGGTACGCCCCGATAGGTACCCCCACAGTGCCAGTTATGCCGCTGTGAAGCACTGATGTACTGTGGTCGGTCAGAAGGACTCTGAAGTTAGTGTAATTACAATTAATTACATATGAGATTTAGAAATCGCTGTCTCATGGTGAGAGGTGACGAGCTCAGTGTGGTGTTGCACAGAAATTGGCACGAGTAACACCGTAACTGTTATGGGCAGCCTTGGACTTACCATTGAATTAATGATAATAATGATTACTTCCATTAAAAATAACTTTAACTTATGAAAAGTGCTTGTGTTTGAGCATGTGTTGTTTTTATTTAGATATTGTATTTATTCATAGCCGTGTCGTGGCGGCTTAAGAGAATCTACCCCCCAATCTCATCCCGTGGGTGTCGTAAAAGTAAAACCAGAAGATGGGTAGCAGCATCTCCCTGGAACATCTGAATAAATAAACTGCGGTTGCCAACCCGCCTAACAAGTGTGGAGACTACGGCAAAATCCCGCATCAAAGTGAGACCTACTAACTTTTGTGGCAATCTATGGGGGAGGCCTATGTTCAGCAGTGGACTAGTGATAGGCTGAAAAGATGATGATGATTTATTCATCATAAGATATGGTGTCCAATATGCCTTTGGTAGAATATTATTAGATGCCAGTAATCATAATAATGCAAACATAACATAAGAGGCATGTGTACGCCACGTGTCGTGCACCTTATTACCTTTTCTATATGGGGTAATACAACAAAGTATGGTTGCAGTGAATCAACTTATGGCTTCTTAACATTTTCCTATAATTGCCACGGAAAAATGTTACCAGTGATACCTATAAATAAATGTGATGAAAAATGTCACATGTATGTCCGAGAATTTTAATTATTGTAATTATATTCTTCTCGGTAATGTAACAAACTAATACAACGACTCGAATGAAGTCTGTTTTTCTGAGGCGACATTATAATTTTTTTCACAATATTAAACGCTTGTATTAAAAATCTTTATAAAAAATCCTTTCACTCACCTAATGACGTATGCAAATCGCGAATAATGGGAGGAACTAAATAGCGTTATAGCGGCCCAGGTTTACGTCATCATATACACAGTCACTATTACATAATTGTCTATAAATTCTTATAGACAATTACTTCAAAAAAGGAGATAGTTCTCTGTTCGACTATTTTTAACCAACGTCAATGTTTTTTTTTTATTTGAACGTACGTATATCATACAAATTTGATAATGATCTGATGCTGTACTTCTTATTTAATAAGTTAAATAAATTTAAACTAGAGATTTCTGACTAAATATTTATTTTCATACACCATTACTTTATTAAGTACATTTGTTAATCCTTAATTAAATTCTTTACTGGTGGTATGATTTCTGTCCAGGAATCTTGGTAGGTACCAGCGCAGTGCCAGTTATTCTGCCGTCAAGCAGTAGTGTGCAAAAATTTCTGTCCGGTGTGCACTGTTACCTAGTTTAATTGTTGTAACTGGGCATATGAGACCTAACTAGTGTCTTAGCGTGACGAGTGCAGTGTCGTGCGCCACACAGATGTGTTCTGGGTAACACAGCATTTTATTATAATCAGACGTTGCACATTAAGTGCACATTTCTTAAAAGTCTAATTGTTGTGCCCACAACTGGGCCTGGAATGGGCTTTCCTTTACTCTCTTAAAATATCATTAAGATTACCTTGTGTAAGCATACTATATTAGTATATTACATTAGAGTTGTATTACTATCCATAATATTATATACACAGTCTGCAGTAGAGCGTAGAGTGGTCATACGATGTGGCTGGTACTCACAAAACACAAATTTGTACGATAGGTATCTCTCATTTTGAGTGATTTTGCCATAGTTGCCACACTTGGCAGGCGGGTTGGATAATTTATAGAAAAATATATTTTAAAGTTACTTTCGGATCAATTTTTTTTTTATTATTAACATAACTTGTACGTACTAGCAGTATTCAGTTTATCACTCGTCTTATCTATGTCCCCGTTCGTATTACTTTCATCTCAACTATTGTTGTCACTCGTACCATATTTTCCCGGCTATAAGGAGTACCTCAAATTTAGAGATGGCATAGATAATTTAGGCACTGATTCTACACCTCATCCCCACTCTGAAACGACCTCCTAATGCGTCCTACCCCCTTTCCCCTTCCAGCCATGGCCATTGCAACTTTTTGTGCGTTTTGATGTGTATGTCCTCGGAAAAATAGCAATAATTTGAAGTGTGTGGCTTCACAGATACGCAAATGAACTTATTCGATTTGATACAACATTTTTCATCGTTAAACACCTAAAATAAGCCCATTAAGACCATAATGTTTAGTATTGAATCGACAGATTTGGAGATAAGGAACAAAATGGCATCAAAGTTACGGCTGTTAGTTAGTCTAGGAGACATTTATGTTTAAAGATAACGTAAGCGCGTGCGCATAAATCCTTTTGTTATTCGAATTTAGGTTCCTACCGCATGCCAAGTGCGAGCAACTAGTAAAATGGGTTTTGGTTAGTGAGTGACTGTGTTACGAGTAGCAACTTAGGGCCGGACCTCTGCTTTACAAGTTATTCATTTAACATACCTGAATTTACATTAAGTTGATTACAAGAAAAATGTATAGCGATCACGACACAAGAAGAGGGACAGCTGTTGTCCCTCGTCTTGTGTTGTGATCGCTATACATTTCTGTTTGTGTTTGTGCGTTGAGTTAAAACTGAGTTAAGTTAAAAAAAATGCTACACCAGTATTCATCTCACCACATTGCTAACATACATTTTGTGTATGGATTTTGCAATGGGAGCGCCAATGCTGCCGTAGTAGAGTATCGTCGAAGATTCCTCGATCGACCTACACCGAGTAAACAAACGTTTGTTAACGTGCGTTTAAGGCTTTTTTTTTATTTGATAAAGTGAGGAAACGAGCAAAACGTTTACCTGATGATAAATGCAACGTCTGCCCATAACAAATGCTCTGTCACCCAGAACATTTCTGTGTGACACCACACTGCGCCCGTCACCCTGAGACATCAGTTCTTTAGTCTCATCACATCTACGATCCTGATCAGTGATTACGCTAGCTCTCAATGACCTTCAAACCGAAACACAGTAACGTTTGCACTGTACTGCTTCACGGCAGAATAACTGGCCCTGGGGTGGTTCCTACCTACACGCAGTACATGTTACCTCAATTTAAAATATCATCATCATCAATCATCATCTAAATTATTATCTCTAATTATATCGATTAGCAAAACAGATTTTTTTTTAATTAATCGTTATACAAGATTTAACCGTTTGTTTTTAAAATACAGCATTTGTTTTATCCTTATTCATTCCTTATATTCATATTTATTCCTTATACTCGTACTTTCATAGTCTTACCCGTGTGTAATGCGTATTAGATAGATCGAAACGGTTAAGAAACGAAGACCGGAAATGTCGTGTTTCTATAAATAAACTTATCGTTGGCAAAACCATTTGCTTAATCATCGGCTTATGTTAATTGGGTACCGGAGACGTACCTAAACCCGTAGATTAAGTATACTTTAGATGCAGATTAGTACTAAGTGTTAGGCGACTGAATTCGTATTACTCACACGTACAATTCAGACTTGATGTGCGATTCGATTCACGAACACAAGCACATAAATTAGTAACATTCACACATATCAGACACAAGAATTAACGACTCAGTCGGTTGCATTGACTACCGAACAGCTGAGCGGTGTCTACGATTGAACACATTGCGAAGAGATTGTTTGTGTTCCTTTCACCATTACTTTTATTACGCTTATCTTAGATTTCTTACTCCTATTCCTTGTAAAGAGCAGTTATTCAACAGCATTTAACTCCAGTAGAACTTTTTAAGACATTTATGAGATAATCACTCTCCGTTAAGAAACAAAAGAACTGTCCGTTACACTTGTTTTCGTGGTTATTTCAAAGCTTTCGAATTTGATTGACTGCGGCTCACCGTTAAGTCCAAATGTTTAGGTGGGATGGAAATATTATTCAGATATTTCTGGAACATATTTTGTTTTATTTTTTGTATTCTTTTGTGTTTGTCTGTTCAGCGTATGTCCCGCGTATTATTTTAACAACCGTATAACTACTTACCTACATACCATCCTTTTCGTATTGTATCATTGTTAAAACAGTTTTGTTAATAATAGTCTATTGCAAGTGATTGCTATACCAGAAGTCATAAGATGTTCGTATGCTTGTCAAATATGAAGCAAATTTGATGAGCGTAACAGCTGAGAGTTGGCTGACAACGACCACTGTGGCCTCGATCCCAGCCGACCGAGTCTAAATATGACCCGGCCGAGTGAGTTCATCGCCTAAACCATCCATAGAGCATCGTGCAAGGTACCTATGAATTGAAGCTCCGGGTACAGCTCGCCGAGCAGACGCGCACTTCAATAATTGAGGGGACGCGCCGATTGGAGAGCGCCTCTGAAACACTGCGGTCCGTTTAATGAAATTCCTTCACGAACGTTTCTGCTCCATACCTCACTGAGTCGCACAATGGCGGTTCATTTTAGATTTTCTTTTTTGCATTGCTACTAATCATCAGATCATCCATGTGCACTTGTTTGTTTTGGTAAGGCAAATTAAGTATTGCGTATCGATATGTTATGTTGAGAATTGTCAATATGGATAGTAATAACATTAAGAGGTAAGCTAAGATCGAGGTGTGCCAAAATCGAGTAATTAAAAGGTTGACAGCGAAGGTCGTTGAATCCGTGCGGTGTCACAAGCGTCGCGCCGGGCCGCTCACCTCGCCGTCGACGTCTGTGCAACATCGATTCCTTTCTAAAAGTGCTTTCTATATCTTACACATTCGCATTACGATTTGCCTTTATCGCCTCAGAGCGCCGTCTCACCTTCATTATTTTCCAGGCGAAGCTTATCGAGTTACAATTCGCTCTATTTACAAGGGATTTGGACACGGATACGTTGACTCTTTGTACCTACTGTGCGGTCCCATTACCTAGTGCTGCGCGCTGCATTCTACATTAACATTCCAATTGCTACGCGTCATCCTCGATTCCACCGGGTCATTAGCCAGGTAACTGCGTGATGTGCCGACGGCTGCTCTTTCCTTAATGAAAACGGCGTGATATTGTACAAACCCGTCAAATGATTGTTATTCGCATATACATTGAATGTAGTGTAATAAAATTTTACACAACTCCATTGTCAGCTAGCTATATTATGAATTACAATGGTTACGTAGCCTATTCGATGTTCTTCGTCAGTTACTCTCGATCAGTATCAAACCCTATCGGTCGGGCACTTTAATTAGGGTCGATGGCGGTATAAATTCTATGGCACGAACCCGGAGGCAGTTAGAAAGTACTCGTGATGTAACAATGCTGCTCGGGACTCGGTTATGTTGCTGCGTCTAGAACCGTCTCGATGCGCTTGCCACTAACGACATCTATGTAACATACAAACGCATTATTTAAATATCGTTGACACGATTAGCGCCAAGAAAGACTCTTGCTGTAATTGCTGTTTTATAAGGTTTCCTTGTTCATATTTTAAACATTAAACCTATTTCTAACAGTTAGCTGTTATAACTCTACATTGCTCAAACAAAGTTTCGCCCGCGACTTTGGTCGTGTGGAATTTAGAATTTATGAAAATTCAAAATCTTTGCAGACAATGCAAAGACTAAGCTGGTTCCCGAGTTACTGGTTGCAGTGAGCAAATTTTTCGTCAACAGCTTCAGTAGTTGTCAATCCGGTCGGACAGACAGACACACAGCGAATTCCCAAAAAAACATTTTTGAAAACCCCACAAACACCGAGATGCGGAACATTTATTTGTAGGCCACACAAATATTTGTCCACTTTGTCCCCCCTCCCCCCGTGTTAGTCGGATTCCTTATTCGCCTACAGGGGTCGGAGTATAGCGGAGCAGCGAGAGCGACGTCGAGACGCCGAGCGCTGAGTTATCGCCAGCAGCGACGTTGTTCCCTTAATTGCGGGCCTTCTGCTCACATGCTCTTCCGAAGAAGCTGTTAAGCCGCCGGGCTAACAGCATTACACACATACAAAAATAAATGTCCACTTTGCTTTATCTTTCGTTACCCAAGTAAAAAAATTGTGATATAATTTAATTTCAAGCTACTGGGAGAGGCGTATGCCCAGCAGTCGATTGCTCAAACACTGAATTTTAATAAATAATAAATTTAATTTATATTGCAATTCTAAATAAAATGACTTCAATTCTTGTAAGTTGTTATCTTATGTACACGCGTGACATTTTATTCTAAAATGAGGATAGGTTGTTTGTTCACTTTTATTCTTCGTTGTTGCTCAAATATATTCCGTGTATTAAAGAACCAGAGCCACAATAAATTGTCTATCGCGTGTTTCACAGTTATTAAGATTTAGCTTCGCTTTATGATTTGTTTAGAAAAGTCAAATACTCGAAACTGCACGCGAACAAACGTTAGGTCTAATTTATAGCCAATTTCGTAATATTTTTTTAGTATAATAAAGCTAAAGAGTTTGTATGTTTGAACGCGATAATCTCAGGCAATAACAATCCAATTTGAAAAATGTTATAATGCAATATAAATATTATTATTTTGCATTAGATAGCCCGTTTATTGAAGAAGGTTCTAGGTTAAACTAAAACTTCACGCTACGACCGACCTAGAGGAGCTTAGAACCGAACATTACCGAGAAGGGCCGAACGGCCGTATGTTATGCGAGTAAAACCGTGTGGAACCGAAATATTAAGATTTAGTGAATTATAATAAACTTGTTCATTGCTTAGATACTTTTGCACTTTGAACGTTGTCAAATTATGTCGCATAATTTGACAACGTTCAAAGTGCAAAAGTATGTCCTGAGGCAATAATACCGTGCGTTAAAATGTGTAATTTGCCTATTTATGGTCGATCCTTTGCGCAGTTTTTGTGCGTCAACACATGCTTTTACGTCAATGTCCAAACGTTTGATTTCAAGTACCGGTTGTACACGTGTCACGTTAAAATGTCTGAAAAGTCGATTCTTTCAAAATTCAGCTAGCTCCCTACGTTGAGTGTTGATCCTAATTATAAATCAGATAACATGGAGTTTTTAGGAAGTTGTGTACATGTGTAACCTGGTGTAACCTTTAGTCATCATTTTTTTTTCATCATCAATACATCGTTTCACTACCCCGCTGCTGAATATAGGCTTCCCCCATAGATTGCTACAAGTGTTTGTAGCTCTCGCTTTGGGGGTTTTTGCTATAGTTGCCACGCTTGGCAGGCGGGTTCGCAACCGCAGTTTATTTATTCAGATGTTTCAGGGAGATGCTGCTGCCCATCTTCTGGTTTTAATTTTCCCTCAGTCGACATTTATCAACTGAAAGACTAGCTCGCCTCGTTATTTACTTCCATAAAAAATATCACATCGCCATCTAACAATCATAGATAAACAATATAGCAAACATATAATGACGTGTAACAAAACATATAACAACGTAAAGACGAATTAAACGAAATTACTCCTACCTCTGAAGACTACAGACATGAATGAAGTCTACGAAACGTAAATTGAAATGATATTGCAATAAATCCTAAAATGCAATTTGTGTGTGTTTAGAATTTAATACACACAGTGGAGCTTTTGCTGGGAAAAACAGAACAGAAGCACGAGCATTTATGTTTAATTGGAGGGGTTAGCAGGAATATTAGTAATGTTGATAGAATTGCTAGAATTTTTTTTTAATAAATTGGGCTTACATTTAGTTATTGTGTCACAACATTGTCTGATTCCACGCGGGATTTACCATACATATGGCGGGCAAGAGGCATTCGTACCTACACGCAGAGGTAGGCAAGCGTACTCACGACCGTGGTATTTTCGTCTTGGGCGCTAGTCCGTTAGGTACGTGGCGATGCCAGCACGCCCCGATGTGTCATCGTACACCAGGACTTGGAGACTGACGCATCACTGGAACACGATGCGTACGCAGTATACTATTAAGTCTATTTAAAATAGAATGCTCATGATAACGAAGTAACATAATAAAAATAAATTTTCGCATTTGCATGTCACACTGAATTGTTCGCCCTAATTCTATTGTGTGTGTAAGTGTAATCTTTAATAGTATCGAGATTTTGCAATGACAATTTCTCTTTCAAATATTTTCGCTTAAGGTACCTTTTGTAACAATACGACTGTAGACAAACTTGACGGGACGTTTCTAAGTTATTTAAAAATAAAATACAGAATATCAAACTTTCTAATAATTTGAATGAAATTAGTAACACTTGAAAATATTTTAATTTAGAAATTAAAGATTGAATTGAGCTTTAATGTTGGTTTCTTGTCTTACAAAATCAATAAAATATCGATCAATTGGTAATGGCCACATACCATTTTTAGTTGCGAGGAAGCTTTTTATTGCCTAATGCATGAATACATACATACACTCAGCGTCACAAAAATCGCACCTCTCTGAGTTTGCGCGAAAAATGGCTGTAATGGCTAGAAACGAATTATATTTATATACTCGTAAATATTGGTATGTTTGAAATGGGTATTTGAATAGCTTTACATTATTAATAAAAAAATCATGAAATCATTAAAACATTTATCATTATAGAGCGTCAAAAATAAACACTGTCAAATGCTCGTTAGTAAGGACGCTAGTTACACCACCTAAAAAGGGTATAAAAGGGTCGATCTGGATGAAATATGGGCCGAAAAAAGAAGATTCGCCCGCTGTACGCCGTACTGTGAACATCTCCCTTGTTAATAGTACCCGTACGGACCAGTGTTTTTGTTTTCTTTTAGGCGTTTGCAGGTGTCTGCTTACAGACACCTGTCAAGCGCCGCCCTTATCCCTCATAAGGATAAGGCACATGGCAATCATACGGGCTCCCATACCACCGCCGTTTGGAAATAAAAACAAAGAGTCTAGAGAGGTGCCGATTAGGCACCCAATTACCCAGGAGGGCATAGCTGCCCCCCAGGACCCGGAATGTACCCCCGGAACATCCTACGCCTCTGCGGCGTCTACCGGTGCTATCCCAAAGACCCAGCAGGCCCCGGCGACAAAGCCAATGGCATCTGCAAGTCGCAAGTCACCACCGCCTCCCCCTAGTGCCAACCAACAACTGCCAGTTGCCGGCACGGCTGGTGAAGGCGCCTCAAAACCTATAAAGGTCAAATACCCTCCCCTGGTAGTCGAGCAACTCCCAGACTGGACAGACACTTCCGTGTAATGGCCCAGGAACTGGGACGTAGACCCAGCGCTCGCCCCTTTGGCAAAGGGGTAAGGTTCATGCCAGAGACGGAGGAAGAGTACCGGTACCTGCAGAGGTACCTTACAAAATTGGAAGCAGAGGAGAGAATCAGCTGGTTCTCGTACTCGTTGCCTACCGAACGCAGCCTTAAAGTGGCGATACGTGGTTTGCCACAAAACACAACGCCGGAAGACATATCCGACTCCCTGAAGGAGCAAGGGTTCGAGCCGGAGTATGTCCGGCAGATTGTGGCTAGACAGGGTCGTCCAGGTTGCATCTTTTTCGCCCAGCTAAAGAGGACGGCTGACTTGATTCCACGGATCTACCAGCTGGATGAGCTCCTCTTTATGCCGGGCGTGAAAATCGAAGCCTGGCGAGGCAAAAAGGGCCCCGCCCAGTGTCACCGGTGCCAAAAGTTTCGGCATTCCTCGCACTGCTGTCACAGGCCGATAGCGTGTGTGCGCTGCGGTGGTGACCATGCTGCGAGAGACTGCCCACGGCCATTAGAAGACCCACCGACCTATGCCAATTGCGGGCAGGGCCACACCGCTAACAATGCGGTGTGCCCTGTCTTCAAGAGAGAAGCCAGGAGCAGGAGAGCCACTACCGTAGCCGTGTCGCGCCCGCAGCGCGCGCAACGGACAGCAGTCGAGGCAGAGGCCGATCAGCCAACGCTGATGGCACCCGCCAACGCACCTAGACCCCGGGGCCCTCAACCTCAAACTCAATCCGGGGGGCAGTCCCCGAAGAAGAGGAAGAGGAGGAGGAAGTCCAAGGTAGTGCAAGAGGAAGCCACCAATGTCCAGGCCGTTGGAGAAACAGTAGCAGCAGTATCAATAACTGCAGCCGCGACTCCGGCTCTGACCAAGACAAAGTCGACCAAAACGACTAAAAGCACAGACCGAGACACGATACCCATTCCCGAAAGGGAGAAATTAGCCGGTGACGACCGAATCACCAGGTCGGAGGTCATTGATCTCCTGACAGGGATGGTTCAGGCCCTCATGACCGGCGGAGACCCCCTCCAAGTAATCCTGGGATGCTTAGTTAAGTTTGGTCACTCCAATGGATAGGCATCTCAGGATATTACATTGGAATGCCAATGGACTCGCGAGGAAACTTTCTCTCCTCCGGGTCCTTATACAGGAACAGGACGTCGACGTGGTGCTCATCTCAGAGACGCACCTGCGTCCCACTTCGAGACTATACGTACCAGGATACACCACCTACAGGAAGGACGAAATGACTCCCCTGGGTAGATCGTACAGGGGACTGGCGGTCCTGGTGAGAAGATCTATTATCCATCTCGTATTACCCCCGTGTGCTTCCAGACCATTTACACCCTTGGGATAGAGGTCTTCCTTGGGGATCAAAGGCTGAGAATCTTCGCTGCCTACCGACCACCTGTAGGCAAACTTGACCCCAAGGAAATCAGTGATAACTTCGACCAGACCCACCCAACCCTCATTGCAGGGGATCTAAACTGCAAGCACACGGGTTGAAACAGCGTCCAAACTACTACGAATGGGAGGATCCTATTCAACGATGCCGAGGCGAGGGGGTATACAGTAGCCGGATCGGAGGTGCCAACGCACTACCCGTCCATGGCGAACTATACCCCCGATGTACTGGACATCGTTGTTTCTCACCTAGTCGCCGGTCCGATCGTACAGGAGGTCCTGTATGAGGATATGGAGTCCGACCACCTGCCGATCCTGGTCGTAATGAAGGATGCTTCACCCGGAGCACCTTCACCAGCACCACGTCAACGGGTCAATTGGGAACGATTCACAGACAGCATGGAGGCGCAAACGCGCTCCAGCCCTGCATCAACCCCTGAAGAGGTGGAGGCGCTGGGCGCCCACATTACCTCTACTGCGCAGAACGCGCTTAAGGAGTCCACCACCTTCACAGAAAGGAGGAGCAATTTCCGCCAGACCCGCGCAGCATCCTGGACTTGATCCAGAGAAAGAGGTTGCTGCGCAGGGAGTGGCAGATTTCTCGATGCCCTGCTCTTAAGGCCGCCCTTAACACCTTGGCGGCCAAATTGAAGAGCAGCATCCTGGAATTCAGAACCGAGAGCTGGAACCAACACCTTGAAGAGGTAGAGGGCGATTGGGCCTCGGTCCATAGACTCTGCCGCCAGCTCTCGGGGATCAAGAGACCACGGAGGCCGTTAAAACACAACGACGGTACACTCCGACAACGTGAGTCCGATCGTGCCGAAATTTTTGCTGACCACATGGAGCAGCAAAGCCGGCCCTTCCCCATCAAGAACCCGGAACATGCCGCAACGGTCGAGAGGCACCTTCGGGATTATTTCACCGGAGCACTGGACCCTGGTGTAATACCACCCGAGGACCAGGTAAGGGATAGGAAGGTTTTCTTCTCCCCGGCACAGGCTTGGCGCATGATCCGCCAATCCAAACCCAAGAAGGCCCCGGGACTCGACGGGGTCTCAAATGAAGCCCTCAGGCACTTTCCTCAGAAAGCTGTAATGGCTCTCACTCGCCTTTTTAATGACATCATCAGATCTGGCCACTTCCCCGTCGAGTGGAAGAAAGGCAAAGTGATCATGTTGCCAAAGCCTGGGAAGAACATCCTCCTCCCGAGGAGCTACCGTCCTATCACCTTACTGTCCAGTATCTCGAGGGTGTTTGAGAATCTCCTGTTGCGGCATATAACACCTAATGCCAACCTCAGGGAAGAGCAGTTCGGGTTCAGGGCCGGACACTCCACTACCCTGCAGCTCTCAAGAGTACTCAACCACGCGGCCGTAGCGGCCAACAAGAAACAGTCCGTGGTTGCAGTGCTCTTGGACATGGAGCGTGCTTTCGACAGAGTCTGGCACGACGGACTCCTGTATAAAATGTCTCTGCTACCGATAAATTTAGCCATTGTGAAGGTGGTGGCATCGTTCCTGGTTGACCGCCGGTTTGTGGTGGCAGTCGACGGAACTTTGTCCACAGTGCGTACAGCTGAGGCCGGGGTACCGCAGGGGAGCTGCCTCTCCCCCGTGTGTTACTCGATATTCACCGACGACATCCCATGTGGCGACAACACGCAACTCGCGCTCTATGCCGATGATGCGGCGTACTTTTCCACATTCTTGGAACGCCGCATACGCGGCTAGAACCCTCCAAAGGACACTCGACCTAGCGAGGACTTGGATCGCCGACTGGAGGTTGTCGGTGAATGTCGATAAGACTCGGGCCATCGTACTGGGACCGACTACGAAACTGCCACCCAAACTGAAGCTTGGTGACGAGACCATTAATTGGTCCAGCACTGTCAAGTACCTTGGTGTTACCATAAACCGGAGGTTGTCTGTGCAACCTCACGTCAAGGACGTTATCTCTAAAACTCGGACGGCTAGAGCACTCTTGCGTCCAGTGTTGGTCTCCCGCCTCCCGACGAGGGTCAAGTTATGTATCTACAAGACCTACGTCAGGAGCAGGCTGACGTATGCCGCGCCGGCGTGGTACGCCATGACCAGCGCCACTCAAAAAATGCATCTACAACAGCAGGAGAACCTCTGTTTGCGTACCATCGTCGGCGCCCCGCGCGGAGTGCGGAACTCGACGATCATGAGAGACCTCCAACATGAGAACCTGGACGCATTTGTGCGGCGGCTCGCAACAACTATGTTCGAGCGTGCAGATGCCTCAAGCATAGGACATCTAGCAAACATCGCCCCGCTGCACGCTCGACCTCCCGAGGGAAAGCGCCTCCCTCGCGAGCTGCGCAGCCGTCCCGAGGACTAACATTTTCAGATAACCACGCCGCAGATAACCTTCGGCGTACTAACACCGTACCATCCGCCGCCCGCTCGCTGATAGGCAGGCCGGGCTTACCCCCAAGGGGGTTCTTTCCCTGGCCAGCCGGTCCGCGTTAAGGGCGGTGTGAAGATTCAACACCACCAAGGTGCTGACAGTAGGGAGCCATAGCGCGCCCCACCAAGATCTCTCCATAGCCAAAAATTGGCATATCCAAGGCCCCTCGTGTATTTACACGAGGCGATTGGCACCTCTGAAGGGGGCATACGCCCCGAACAGATACTCGGCGCCCTTACGGGCGCCAGGGAATTACTTACGAGCGGAAATATGGGCCAGTCGTAATTTAGACTTTGCAGTGAACACACGTGAACAAGTTACCCAAGTAAGAACAATTAAAGATGGACACCAGCACTGAAGAAGCCGCTCAAGTGATTGCCCTGTTGCAGTCGGGGATGCGGCAGTGTGACGTTGCTCGACAGTTGAACCTGTCCCGTTTTTCAGTTCGATGGGTGTTCCAACATTTTCAGCAGACTGGTGGTTATGTTAGAAAACCGGGATCTGGAAGAAAACGGTGCACATCAGAAAGAGATGACCGTTTCATCGTTACGACATCTTTACGAAACCGTTTTACAAATGCTGTTGAGTTGCAACAACAGCTTCGATCAACTCGGAGAACATCTGTGAGTGTTTCTACGATAAGAAGAAGGTTACACGAGAAGAGTTTAACAGCCCATAGACCTGCTAAAGGTCCAAAACTTACTGCACAGCATCGCAGAGATCGCCTAGAGTTTGCTCGCAATCATTGCGAGTGGACTCTAGAGCAGTGGCGGACCGTACTCTTCTCTGATGAGACGAGGGTCTGTCTCTTCTGCAATGACAGACGTAGAAGGGTCTACAGAAGACAGGGGGAGAGGTTCACACAACCCTGCTTCGAAGAATCCGTCGAATACGGGGGTGGCTCGTGTATGTTTTGGGGCGGCATTTCCGTCGACGGGAAAACGGAACTTGTGTGCGTTTCCCGGACTCGGGGTGGCCGTGGGCAAGGGTCATTAAATGCTGGTCGGTATCTATTGAAGAAAACATGAAATATTAAATAGATTGGTCATTGGTCTGATAGTCTGCCCGAACAGATATAAGTATATATTTATAATAGATATGTTTTTAAGTAAAAAAATACTAAAGATATTGACATGAACTGTACGCAGATTATATAGGTATAACACTTACTACACTTATAACACTAGGACCAATTTAGTCTGCTTAGTCGGCTCACTAGATCGCGAAGAAATTCGAAGGCACCGCTATGCAGGAATCCGTCTTGGTATGTACCATCGCAGGGCCAGTTATTCTGCCGTGAAGCAGTAGCGTGCAAACATTACTGTGTTTCGGTTTGAAGGGCACTGTGAGTTAGCGTAATCACAGGGCATATGAGTCTTAAGAACCTATATCTCAGGGTGATGGGCACAGTGTGGTGTCACACAGAAATTTTCTGGGTGACACAGCATTTGTTATGGGCAGATGTTGTACTTACCGCCAGGTGAACGTTTTGCTCGTTTTATCACTTTATGCATTAAAAAAAAAGTATACAATAGTAACCTTAAACAGTGCTACGATCACACCTATTTTTTTTAAGTGGAGGACAGGACTAAAACTAAAACAATAAATCCTGATGGTAAAAATAACTTAAAATTATATCAAGGGTAGAGCGGGGCTAAAAGTAAAAGTCCGCGGGTAAAAAGGTCCACCATTGCTATTTCCGAAAATAATGCCCCGACAAAGATTTCGAGTACTGTCTTAAGGGGAGGTTAGGGGACAGGAACGTACCACATGGCGCCTAGTGACCTCAGGAATGCATTTCTTATATATTAGGAATTTACGCGGCCGCGGCTCAAAATAGTCAAAATGTTCAATTATGTTATTTTTAGTCTGAGAGTTACGTTTGTAACGTTACATAGCTAGTTTTTTCTATTTATATAGCTTATAGTAGAAAGTTTTACGTAGAACAATTGTTTTTGTAGTGTACATATTAGATTTTTGTGCATAAACTTAAACTCAACTCGTGACTCGTTGGGGTTAAAAGTCCGCATATTCCAGGTATACGTTAAAGGTCCAGTTTATGTTGTGTGCCTAAAAATATATTACATATAAGTCAATTTCATGTGTATAGTGTAGGCCTTAGACCAAAAATCAAACTAAATAATTAGATTATTAGTCTATAATTTTTTCTTAACAAATGTGAAGAACAGTTCATTGTTTAAAATAAATATAAAGAACTGGAAATTAAACTGAATCTCGCTTTATTTATTTGCTTTAATCATACTGGTCCGTTTGATCTCATCACTGGCCCTTTTTGCCCCTAGAGCGGGGCTTAAAGGACCACCCGATCTAACTTTCTAAATCTTCAATATCTGGCAAATCACAATCAAAATGACAAAAATCGGTCATATTAATAAGTAATTATATTTAAGTGAAGGATCACGCTACACATTGGTACTTGGGTCTTTTTCGTGAACCGTATGGTTAAATAGTTACGAGGCAATATTACCAAATTGGACCTTTTAGCCCCGCCCTACCCTACAATAGCTGGTGTTTTATTATTTTAGTTAGCGGGTTTTGTGATGATCAGTAAGCAATTTCGCGACTCGCCGTTTTTCTCCTTGGCCGTTCTTTCTACTGTGGTATATGTGACCTTCGAGTTTATTAAACCCTCCGTTTTGAGCTTTCTGTCGTCTACCCACTTAAAAGACAAAAGAATAGATTTGCTGTGAAATTTTCGTTCACTAGTTATAGTATACCCAGGCCCGGACTTTGAGGACAAAGGTCGAAGTCATCGATTGTCTTTATTGTCTGATTAAATACGAACGAACTGGGCGGCCCCTGTCATGGATCGTCACCAACAGGTTTAGTGACATTGAACCTGAGGACCGAGATCAGAATTAAAATCTTAGTTCTCTTGTAAACAGGTAATTCAGTAATCAATTAAAGTGTTACGATTTTCGATGTTTTCTTTAATACGCACTGAGTCCGCGATTTTATACACGGGAGTAGAATTTTTAAAACCATGGCTAAATTAATTATTCCAGAGTTATTGTCCAGTTTCTAGGTTTACTAATTATTATTTTTAAATAGGAAACATGGCAGTATAATTTATGAAAATTACCGGCAGACAGAGAATGCGTAGAGCAGTTCTGCGTTGGTAGTCTATCGAACTTGTTTACAAAGGTCTGAATGTGGTCAGATCACTTAAAAACTAGTTCGTCTATAAAATGAAGAAACGAATTACTTTATTTTGCTTAAAATTTACAGAAGCTAAGGTGCTTCAAAGATAAGATAGCTTTTTATTTTCATTGTTGTTTATCATCACTTTTGTAGTCGATATTGTTTCAAAACTAACCATCACTTTACTATTTGTAAGAGAAACAAAACAAATTGTATATATATATATATATACATACATACATACACACATATATATATATGTATGTATATATATGTATATATATATATGTATGTATATGTTATATATATTCTATGTATATATATATTCATCATCAACATCATCCACTTACGTTATTTATGACTCAATTACTGCTTTAGGTAACGATCCCTAAACAACTGCGGTCAGCCAATGACTATTCCAGGTTATCAGGAATCAGAGGTGTCCATTACCCTAATTAAATAAAGTTTTCAAACTTTCACTGTCAGTGTCACTGAGACTGTTTTACAAACCAGTTGTCAAACAACTGTCAGGACTTTCAATGACAACGTGGAGACTTTCCTTTCAGACATACCACAAGCACAACACCAACAAATCTCAAAATGTTCTTATTAATATTGTTAAATGATAAATTATATGGGCAGGTAACGGTTGTTTACGTTTGAATAATAGCTCACACACATGCTATGAAACGATATGACTACACAGTAGGTAATTCATTAATGAATGACATGTTTGATTGGTGTATTTATGGCACCGTACTCGTAATTATTGGTCTTTACATCGATTGCAATGTAATCGCAGGAGAATACACAATCGTTCAATAATTTATATCGACGTTGCGTTCACTGCTAATTCGATTGCATTTAATATATTTTTTTATAACATATTGTACATTTAGCTGGCAGCGGGCCTTTGTGGCCCACGTTGTTTTGAAGAAATTGAATGTGCAATCACGATCGTGATATTTATTGATTTAAGACTATAGACACAACCAAAAAAAATATTTATCAGAGAAATCAGAAAATAAACGTGGTAAACCTACGTTGCATCTGAATAATAGTAAAACTAACACATAAATGGATCAACCAGATTGGGGAAGTACTTTCTCACAGAATACCAGCGTAAAGTTGCAACGTAACTGCGTTTTGAACCGTGACTGATGAAAACGGGAGATCCAATTATTTATTTATTTATTTTTACTCTTTATTGTACACCAATACAAAAATAAAGACTAAGTACTATATTTAAGTTAAGGTACAAAAGGCGGTCTTATCACTGAAAGCGATTTCTTCCAGACAACCTTAGCGCAGAGAACTAATACAGCAAAATGAAAAATCTGAAGAACAAAAAGAGGGTGGTGTACACTAAACCATATAAATCTATAAAAAAACACTAGATGATAGCATCTCATATAAAAAGCGACAGGGTAAGGTAAAGGATTAAGAACAAATGGATAAGTGAAAACATGAGTTAAATATTCAAGTAATGAGCTGAAGGAAAAGAGGGACTTAGCACGTCGTATGTGCAAAGGTAAGGAATTCCATAAGCGCACAGCTGTGACAGTAAAGGATTTACTAAAGAAAGAAGTGTAGTGCACAGGAGTCCGGAGGGAGAGGTTGACAGAGGAACGATGAAATTTATCATGGGATAGGGAAATATACTCAAAACGATTTTTTAAGTACAGAGGAGAAGATGGGTTGAACAGCACGCAGTACAAAGCAGAAAGTATATGAGTATTCCGGCGAAGTCGGATGGGAAGCCACTTGAGTTGCTTACGAAATTCAGATACATGATCATATTTGCGAAGCCCAAATACGAATCGTAGACACAAGTTTTGAATTCGCTCAAGTTTATTAAGCTATACTTCTGTAATGTCAAGGTAGCTAATATCAGCATAGTCAAGTATAGGCAAGAGTAGAGACTGTGCAAGCACAACTTTAGTAGCCATAGGAAGATAATTACGTAGTCTCCGAACTTACAGCAGAAAACATTTTTCGACTAACCTCATCAATCTGCGGAGTCCAGGTCAGGCAGGAGTCAGGATATATGCCCAGATTCTTGACCTTTTTACTATATGGGATGTGTGTACCATTTAGCAGGTTAGGTGGTAGACAAGGCCAGTCAATTTTTGTAATAAGTCTAGAACTTCCAATAATAATTGCCTGAGTTTTCTTAGAATTAATGTTTAAGCCATATGATTTACTCCAGTTCAAGATAGAAGTCAGATCAGTGTTGGTTGTGTCAATTGCTTTAGGCAGATCTTCCAGAGAAGACTGGATATAAATTTGGAGATCGTCAGCATACAAGTGGTAAGAAGAAGATAGTTGATGACTAATGGAATTAATGAAGATTGAAAACAGGAGAGGAGACAACACGCCGCCTTGCGGAACGCCAGCCACTGTAGTAGTCCAAGTGGAAAAAACATCTTGTACCTGAATACGTTGTCGGCGACCACATAAATAACTACGAAACCAGTCAATCACAATCGGAGATACGTTGAGAGAAAGCAGGATGCCCAACAGAATGTCAAAATCTACGGTATTAAATGCAAAGTAAGTACTGTAAGCTTTTGGTTCTCCATACCATAACGAATATCATCGGTAATATGTAGGAGTGATGTAGTCGTACTGTGACCAGGCCGGAAACCGGATTGAAGCGGATTGAGAAGGTTATGATCTAGAAGGTAGGAGCTTAATTGGTTATACACAAGGCGTTCTAGAACTTTAGATAGGAATGGGAGTAAGGAAATTGGACGGTAATCGGTAAAACTGGAGGGGTTGGTCTTTTTTGGGAGAGGGACTACGTTGGCATCTTTCCACGCTACAGGAAAAGAAGATGTTTGCAATGATTTATTAAGGATAGACGTGATTACAGGGGTAAGGAGGTCCAGAAGTGGGATGACCATGTTACGACTAATACAGTTACAACCGACTGAATTCGAATGGATGGATAGTATGGCTCTCTCAACGTCACGATTATCAAATTGACTAAAATTAATAATTTATTTGATTAAGAGACGAAAAGAGCAAAACGTTGATGGTAAGTGCAACATTTGCCCAAATCAAATACTGTGTCATCAACATTTCTGTGCGACACCACACTGCGCCCGTCACCCTGAGACATTAGTTGTTAAGTGTAATATGTCCAGAGATTACACTATTTCTAGGTTCGGTTTGCAGGGCACCGTGATCACACAAACAAAGCAGCACAAACTCAGTAATGTTTGCACACTACTCCTTCACAGCAGAATAACAGGCCCTGGCGTGGTGCCTACCTAGACGGATTCCTGCATAGGAATCCTACTACCAGATAGATGATATCATCTACAGTCCGCAGAGACCTATTTCCCATCAGGTGGTCCGTTTGCTTATTTGTTTATGTAAAGGAAAAATTTGTCGCATATATGACCACACTTTACAACGGCGGTAACATATTAACTTTACACAAACCGCAGCGCGTGCGCACCAGGACTTTGTGCCTTCGTAGTCGCCCGGATGTACTAATATACACGATTTAACACCGTGCTTGTACGTGTTTCCAACCTTATAAAAAGTAACGTCTGTTCAATTACCTGTATAGGTCTGAACCTTAAAGAGTTGATGTTTTAGATTATTTTTATTACACACGTTGTATGATATGTAAATACATACAAATCACAATTAGATAAATATATTACTGTTATTATATTACCTACTACATAATAATTGGCACATCAAATGTTTTATTTTTGGGATGACATGTAATGTGTTACACATTATTAAAATTATGAATTGGTATGTTTTTCTCCTACCACAGGGATTTCCAAAGTTTTTCCCCGTCTGAAGATTTTTGTTTGATTCTATTTCCTTAATACTATTAACGTCCTATTTTCATTTAACCCACAAAATCCACGTTCTGTGATATTGTGATCTATAATAATTATAGATCATAATCGTGGATTTCTAGAGCTAATTGCTATATATCAGTGGCGCAAAGGTTATTATACTTGCATAAAGACGATAGCTCCGTCATTGTCCTCACGAAGTAGATCGATACTTCTGAATGGCGGACGTTCTTCATTGTTATTGTTGTGCATTATCATTATGTTTTAATTCAACTTTCATTCACTACGGCAGTTGCGTGAATGAGTTCCATTAAGGGCTGCTAATTGACCGACGTAGATATGATGAGATGAATAAGCGGGCAATTTTTTTTATTATGAACCATGTTTTTAAAATAATACGTAATGAGGTACATTGTTATAAATCATGTAAGAGTTGTATCGTAACGTCGATGCTCACTCTAAACAAAAATATTACCTACAAGTTGTACCCACGACTTCGATCGCTTGGATTTGTCGAGGCAGGTTATTAAAAAAAAGTGCGCGTACAAGACAGAAGTGAAACTTACATATTTTAAAAATTTCATTAAAATAAAAATAAATAAACATGAATAAACGAAAATATTACTCGCTGTAATATCTGGTCATTGTATTAAATCACAAATGTTGCAGGGATACACTGCACTAAAATTCAACATTGAAATTTGACTCACATCGCGCCCAACAAATTTCACTTAATTTTTTTTATAGATACTATTAAGTATTAAATCAAGGGTTCTTCTACTATACCATAGACGGCGTTCTTTAGATAATTATTGAAAAAATGGTCATAACTTCGCGATCGGCGAAACAATTATGATGAAACGTAGTCTAAGTCGGTCTCAGAGCTATTATAAACCGTCTAAAATTCGTATCACCACCTTTGGTAGTGCTCGGAGACAAAAAAGTTATTTTAGGAATTTTATATACATAACAACTATACTACGCGTGGAGACCTACATGTACTCGTATGTTGTTTAGTATAATTATAATTTACTGTTCGGTATAGGGAGCCATTCCATCGCAGTATTCAGGGGTAATAACATCAATATTTAACACATACTCGTAGCGTACCATTAGTCTCTCGTTAATACACCCTGATTTCAAAACACAACTTCTGTAAAAAGCACTCACAATCTCGTAGTTTGTTGGCTTGGCGATACGGTTGGTCAGTTTTGTATCTGCGAGAGTTATGCAGCGTCTTTGTTCGGCTAACAATAGTGTGCAGAGGTGAGCGGGCCAGGAGCGACGCGCGGGACGAGGGCGTAGGACGTGGCGCTATCGCACGCCGGAAGAGGCGCCGTATCCTGCGGAAGATAAGCGCTCAGCCTCATCTGCATTGCGCCGCCACATTGAAATCGTTTTCAACATTAATAAAATAGTAACTCCGCGATTTTCAATGTTTTAATAACTAGGTATACAGATTTCAAAACTGCGGTGAACGTATTACTTGGTAGGTAGAATGCTAATAACATTTTTTCGCACCGGCGGACTCTTGTGTGATTGCGTGTACGCATTCCGCGCCGCACATTGTAAATGCATGCGCATAGTTTGTGCTCCATTTACGTTATCACAGCGGTAAAATAAAAATTATACTCGTTATTTACGGTATTTGGTAAGTGCAAATAAATTCTAGTAAATTATTAATTTTATAATTGTGTAATATTAGTGAAGACGTCTAGAACGTAGTTGAAGCTTACATATTATTTTGTATCAGACATAGGCACTGTACTTTCTTACGAAGTATCTTTGCAGATTTTGTACTACAACAATTTAACAGCACATTGTTTTCTCGTTGAATAAAGCATCGAAATATCGAAACAAAGTCCGTCTGACGTTTGTTCGACGGCTGTGAACATCATATCAGCGGCGGAATGATCCCTCACAATGTCCGCAACGAATCCGCCACGTGATTGTCTGCACACGTACTAAGCTACTAACACTAGATCCTGTTGGCTAAACAGAAAAATATTAAACATGGTTTCATTCTCAAATTAATTGCGTATGTGGATAATGTTTTTCTTGATCATCTTAGCGCCAAGCTTTACCTTGTTGTAACTAGCAACTTTATCTTTAAGTTGTCTTTTTACGTTCCCGTATTAGGCACTGAACAACACAACGGAGGAAGGCTTAAAAGCAGTGTCAAAGTACGGGTAAAGTCACAATATATCAAGATCCGATAACTACTCGTATATGTTCCGGGCGTTCGCCTTATTTTTCGTAGTACGGCACTCGGTGATCTGGATTCGATCCCCGGTGATCACTAAAATACCTCCTTACAAAGTTAAGTGCTGATTTACCACGTGTTCGGCGATGACGGAAAACATCGTGATAAAACTGGCACGGCTAACGATAAAAATATCAAAGACAGGTTAAGTTCCCTAAGCCGCATCGGGGCAGGATGGCTGTCAACAAAACCCTCTAAAAAAATATGAGGCGGCTTGTACTCAGCAGTGGCATTCATAGTCTTATAAATACTGACTTCGCCTAGTATTCAAACTCGGAACTCACGACTCAGAATGCAGGTACACTGACCGCAGGCACGCAAAATCAGTGACCATAATGCGTATGTATGTTCGAGATAAACAAAAATTAAACGCAACTGCCAGTTCATGTATATACTTAATCATTATTTTACTCGAAAATTAGTGTCCTTGTTCCATTCAACTGTCCGAGTGATAAATGTATTTCCTCACCCTGGGCTAGTGTGGGCGTAGCTGTACTTGTTAATTGTTATTCTGTTCAGTTGTTGGGACATGACGCGGAGCGACACTAGCTTAGTACGCGACGGTCGCAGTGTCGCCTACCGCACGAATGATTCGGAGGTCGTTGCTCGACCCTTGTATGGCTGCGATAGGCACATTTAGGCCGATTATTACGCTCATTCAGTTTTTTTTAAAATAAATACTGCACGTAATGATAATAAAATGTGAATACACGTCAACAAATGTTAGGGTTGCTTATTTCCTGTTTGTTTGATATCATTATTTTAAATACACTTAAAGCATAGAATAGGACGCTAAAATTTTGAATAACTTATCCTTCAATCCTACCTCCTGCAATATTTTACGGGTGGTAGGTTTCCTATGCAGGAATCCGTCTAACTAGGTAGGTACCACCACTACGCCTTTATTGTACCGTGAAGCAGCAGTGTGTTTCGGTTTGAAGGGCACTCAGAGCTAGTGTAATCAATGATCATATGAGATTAATTGAGAACTGACGTCTCATGGGGACGGGCGCAGTGTGGTGCCACTCAGAAATATTCTGGGTGGCACAGCATTGCTATGGGCGGACGTTGCACTTACCATCAGCTGAACGTTTTGACGTCCCGTTTCTCTCTCTGATGCTTCGTGTTGTAAGAAAACAGTAACGCTGTGAAAATTCGCCGTATATGCCGATGATATTTCACACAGAATGTGGCCAGAAGCTTTTTCCCCTTATACTTATCATTTTCACCTTGTCCGATACAATATAAAGTGTATAAAATATATTCGATATCATGTCGAATAACGTAAAAGGCGGGTAAAAACATTATACATTTAATGTATCCCGTTATCGTATCGAAGCCTGATACAGATACCGTATCAAATAATGTGAAAACGATATAAAAATACTCGTAATAATGACTGAAACCCCAAATACGTTTAAACTTAAAAAAAAAAAACTATTCATAAACCGTTAATATAGGTATAAATCAATAGTCAATAGTTTGAAAATTATATTATAAAACTTAACTTTTCATATATTAACACAATGTTGTACTAGTTCGAGTTATCTACGTAGCGGATATTACAAGGTAGATTTCTGCACTTTTAAAGACTCGCCACACGTTATCTTATCATTGCCCTACTGACTCGATGTTATGCAGTCCGCGACACGTACCTACTTCGCTCATTCACAGCTCGTGCATTATCATACCTTTATCACCACGCCTATTATTAGATGTTTCATTACAACATGATTCAGTGTGAAATTACTCATATTTTTTTGTATTTATATATACTGTATTGGTTTTCGTTTATTGTTTCGTTGCTTTGGCGGCATTAAAAATCTGGGATCTCGTCTCATTCCGTTTGTTTGTCATAAGAGTCTACAGAAAGAAGTCTGACAAATCTCGTAGCTTTCGACTGGTTTCAGAATAACATATTTATCATTGACCACTTGCGGTAAGTGATCGGTGCTGCCCACAAACATCAACCGCCCATGAATAATCGATGAATTTCAATTGATGAGGATTATGATGAAATGCGTCGCTGCTCGTAATTGTATATTTACTTAGCATTAATGCCACAAAAGCATAATAGTTTGTTTAATTTTCTTATCACATAAATTAACTCTCGTTAATGAGTTTTCTAATTAAATAAATTTGTGGTATGATGGTGTGCAAACACGGTTTCGGTTTTGAAGGTCACTGCAGATTACAGGGCATATGAGACTTAATTACGGATGTCTAACGATGACGAACGCATTCCGGTGCCACACAGAACTTTCTAGCACAATGTTCTGGGTTACACCGAAAGTGTTATGGGTACACATTGCATTTACCACGAAGGTAGGTAGGTGAACCATTTTCTAGTCTTCTCAATTTGTTCCATAAATAAAATAAAATAGTGTAATACTTACAGTGTTGCCCGGCGTAGTTTGATGAAAGGTAAAAATTAAGCGGAAATTTAGTTTTCAAATCGGGACAGCTACAATAAATACTAAAAACCATGTTTTTCTGAATCATTTATTTTTATCGGACGGTCAGATTTTTTTGAGAGTAAGAATTTTTTGACCCATAGCGTAGCGCCGAAGCTAATGTTTCTTCAATACACGTTATCGATTTTTAAATGTGAATGTAATGTTATTATTGTTCCATGTTTCTGATACAGCATCTGACTTTTATCAGAACTCAGCGTTTATCGCTGAAGTGTTGCGTCAGATTCAGGAAGGTAAAGACCAGTACGGCAAAAAATATATTCCGCAGATTACAATTTTTAACGATTTCGAGCCGTGGTAGCTCAGGGTCCTGGCTCGCTCGCCTTTAATTTCATAGTAAGCGAGTAACCTGGGTTCGATCCCCGGTGCCAGCACCTCTAATATTGTTGTACAATTTTAAGTGCTGCTTTACCACGTGCTTAGCGGTGAAGGAAAACATCGTGAGGAAACCTGCATGTCCGAGGAATAGAAATATTTCGAGGACATGTGAAGTCCGCCAACCCGCATTGGAGCAGCGTGGCGGATTCTTCCTAGCTCCAAAACCCTCTCAGAAATGAGAGGAGGCCTGTGCTCAGTAGTGGGACATTTATAGGCTGAAACTTTACTTTTTACTTTTACAATTTTTAGGTTTTAACAAAATGTAATGGAATTCCGAAGAAAATATCGCCATTAAATCATATGCTAGGCGTTTAGTTTCTTTTGTTCCAGCTAAGTTTATTTAATAAGTCTTTTGTCAATCCTCATGACTATGAGTAATAACTAATAATTAATAACATTCAAGCTCTTGTAAGTTGTGCCTTTTTTAATTGTTACGAAAACGGTACAAATTAAAAAAAATAATAGGAACCTAATGTTATTTTTATGGCTTATGCAAAAATTAATTCTTTGATCGGCCAAATGCAACGGAATTATTGAAAAGAGGACTTAATAATAGTTTGCGACCTTGCTATTTACAGGCCTGCTTCCTCTCGCAAATTATTAACCTGTTGGCCTTTTCGAAGTCGTCAGCTTTATTTGCTATCTAAAGAGCAGAGGTATACGATTTTATGTATCGATTTTTCCATATTGGAATCAAATAAATATTTCAATATTTATAGATGTTTTCTTTGGAAATAAAATTTATAAAAATTTACTGTGGTAGCAGTCGCAAGCCAAGAAGAAAATGAGATGGTTTTTTTAGGGCTCAATCACCATGATAATGAATAGATCCTAAGAGCGGCTTACATTGGCCCCGATCCAGGAATAGGCCATCCTCGGTTCAAGTGTACGCAATTTCCGGTATACATGTACGTACCTATAGTATATTATAGTTTTACGCCGGGTTGGCGCCACAATTTAATGTCTGTCGGTAGTAGTTTTATTTTTGTTCAATCCTTCACATCAAGTAACATCACTTTTTATCATTGTAATCTCGTTACGTTTTTATTTTCCTAGGAATTTGAATAAATCCCATTCAAACTAATAATTTAACTAGCAAGAACCTTGGTTTGAATTTATGAGTTGTGTGGGAGAAATTTCACAGCGTTTCATACTATGTGGGTCGACTAAGGGCCTGAAAAAATAACGAGACTTGCGCGACATAACTACGAGGGGTGATCCAAAAGTAATGATAATCAATAATAAACACAATGAATAAAATAAATAAATAAATTTATTTCTCAACATAGTCTCCTAGCAAGTCTATACATTTAGTCCATCTCTTTTCTAATCCTAAAATTCCCTTAGAAAAAAAATCTTTATCTTGACTCTCAAAAAAGTCCTCAACCGCGGCCATCACGTCGCTATCATCGTCAAATTTCTTGCCTCGGAGGTGTTCCTTGAGTCGTGGAAAGAGATAGAAGTCGCTGGGGGCTAGATCTGGTGAATAGGGGGGGTGTTCCACCAGCTCAAAGCCCGCTTCCTGAATGGCAGCCATGGCAATTGCAGCTTTGTGAACCGGTGCGTTGTCTTGATGGAACAGCACTCCAGCCCGCAGTTTGCCTCGCCTTTTCTCCTTAATAGCCTCCCGCAATCTTCTTATTTGTTCTGCATAGTAGGAGCCTGTAATAGTGGCCCCCTTTTCCAAGTAGTCCACCATGATTATTCCTTCAGCGTCCCAAAAAACAGACGCCATAACCTTCCCTGCTGAGCTTGACACTTTGAATTTCTTCGGCGTCGGTTCATCGGATCGTTTCCATGTCATCGATTGTTGTTTTGTTTCAGGATCAAAATGGTGGATCCAGGTCTCGTCCATGGTCACAAAACGTGACAAAAAATTATCCTTGTCTGCCTGGAACTTTTCGAGATTTGCTCTTGACATGTCGACTCGTTTCTTCTTTTGCTCGTCGTTTAACATTTTCGGTACCCAACGCGCGGAGACCTTTCTCATATGCAATTCGTTCGCAAGGATTCTTTGAATGCTGCCATATGAGATCCCTGTGACCTCAGCTACATGCCTGATAGTCACTCTTCGATCTTCCAATACAACTTCTTCAACTTTTTTCACATTTTCTTCAGTGAGGGACGTCGATGGGCGTCCTTCGCGGTGTTCGTCTTCCGTCGATGTTCTTCCCAACTTAAACTCCTTAGCCCAGCGTGCAACTGTGGAATATGGAGGAGAAGAGTCCCCTAATGTTTCCACCAAGTCGCTGTGTATGTCTTTGGTAGACATTTTTTTCAAGCAGAGGTATTTAATGACAGCTCTGATTTCGTGTTTTTCCATTTTGATGTTCACTCCTTGACAGTCCGTATTCAAATGAATGTAGCTCCCGGGAATCGTGGCCTATTTATATGATTTTTTTTCCCTGAACTAGTGGTTAACTGAGTAAGTGACTGAAATTTTTTTGTATTTTTGTGTGCACTAGAAATAACTGATTATCATTACTTTTGGATCACCCCTCGTATAGACATAATACATGACCATAACTATCCGGAAAAATATCACACCGAATGTGCGTAGTGCGTCTTGCACTGCGTCCATCAATTCACCTGCCAAGCGTGAGGATTGTGGTTTATCCGCAATACTTGGAAGATGTCTAATTCCAGATTCTGTAGGAAGTAACCGGTTAATGTTGAATTGCAGATATATTACATATTTAAGGATACACATGTAAGAAATTTTATAGTTGAGTGGGCCGAACGATCGCCCTAGGTAGCACCTAGGACCTAGGGCTTAGGCGTACTGGACGGTGCGCCAAGAAACCTGCGCATCCCTAAGCGTCGTACTCAGACGGTTAAAGAACGGAGTTAAGGATGCTTCATTCCTTCAGCTTTCCATATATGTAAGTCAAATATTGCAAGTGATTACAGTCATAGCCTAAACCTGATGGGCGAGTTCGTTAATTTTTCTGTTAAATAGGTACTCGTATCGTATATATTTTATAATTATTCTCGATTTCAGCTGGCATTTCAGCAGTCAGATCGGTAACAGCCATCGTGTGAAGTGGTGTGTATGTCGGTATTCAACAATGTTAATATATACAAGAAGTGAATGTACATATAACTTCACAATATCCCGGGACGGGAGCAAAATTTATTACATTGTACAAGTACGTACGCTGTGTGACAACTGACGTGACTCTCATTCGATGCTCTCTCTACTCACTGTGTTTATTATGTCTGCAGGGTGGTCGTTAACCTTAAGAATATAATACATTACCATGTAATGAAAGTTTGTCAAACCATTATTAATTGGTAATGCATTTGTTGGATTCCTGAAAGATTTTTTACAAACACCTGGTATGTAAAAACAAGCAAGGAGATAATGTCTCCGCATTATTATAACAACCTATAAGCCTTATTAGAGATGCAACAATTAAAAATAATTATATGTCTGAATCTGAAGGCTTTCCGGGAAGTCAATGAATGCAGGTGGCTCGGGGACCGTGTTTTGTGGCAATCTATGGAGGAGGCCTATGTTCAACAGTGGACTAAGATGGGCTGAACTGACGGTGATGATGATATCTGTGAAGGTATCAATAAATTAATTTTGTTCGATAATAATTAGTGTTAAAAATTTTAATTATGTATGTAGTTAAATTGTTAGTTACATATTCAAAGGCAGATGATAGAACCTTCAAAAGGAACCATGAACCTCTGACTAGGTTTTTTATCGATATCATTTCCAATCTCTTCATCTCTCTTTCTCGTCTCATATTTACATTTTTTTGTAATTAAAATGTAAGCAAAAGTCTATTTCCCCTAGCTTTATTAAGACGAGCATGTCGTTCACCTCATTGTAAGTGCCTGCTCATAACAGTTGTGGTATTACCCAGAAGATTGTGTTGGAAAGTACTGTGTAGCACCGCAATGCGCTCGTCACCATGATACATCAGTTCTTACATACATACATACATAAGATCACGACTGTATCCCATAATGGGTAGTCAGAGACTGGGCACTCACTGCAAAAACAGATGACTGCGACAATCCACGTTTCACCAAAACAATATAATGCACTTGGTGTGATAGGTGGTGAGCCCATCGCCACCATGCGCTGTTGGGTGCACAGTGCATTAGTTCTTAAGTTGCATAAGCCCTGTAATTAAAAAAAACTTCGGAGCCCTTCAAATCTAAACATTGCTGTTTACACATATACTGTATACATTCAATTTATTTAATTAGCAAACTAATTAATAATATTTAATTTATGCGATAAGTAAACTTAACAGACGTTGCATTAATATTATAAGACTAGATAACAAATATATGGAATTAAAAAAAGCTTAATGATACTTTTTTAAGATTCTCGTCTGTTCCGCATACATAGTCTGGTACCGGAAGGTCATATTCATTTGACGCATAATATGGGCCGTAACCGTTACAAATTATGGCCAGTGCGATGTACTGGTTACCGATTTTGCTCACAGTGACATCTACCAACATACTCTTGAATTTGATAAAATCGCAACTCGTATTTAAATGACTAAAGCGTCTTCACAAACCAAAATTTATTTTCGAACTCAAATGAGTAGTATTTAGATAATTAAAAATAAGAGTGAACAAGATAAAATAAAACTCGAAACCTTTTTTATTAATTGCTTTGGGTCATGGCGCGTATATTCCGCGCCCAGGTACGATGCCCTGCTCGCCGATAAACATCACGTCAGCGACTTATAATTACTATCAGAAGTTCCGATTTTCGCAGTTTTTTTTAAAGCTAAAGTTTATAGGAGATTAGTTAAATAATAAGTCTACGCGTCTCAGTCCCACTCACCTCATGGTGAGTGTGATTGAGACACATAGGACCTGCGGTCCATACAAATAGGTGTCTCGTTATCCTAGGCACTATAATGGAAAACTTCGTTACTAGCAATACTACGTACATATTATAGTATAGTGCTGTAAATGCGCATGATCACAAATGCTTTCATAGCTGATGATAATACTAGTTACACAATTGGAGATTAAGTTATTTAGATGCTATGTCAAATATACGGAGACAGTCAAAATATATTCAGACCCCGAAAACAAATCATTTGATTCCGCTACTCACGCCTGAGTAGTTAAATGACAGTGACAGTTCATAAATGCTGTTATGTAGGAATTTAGGAATGTTAAAAAACAAACAGTATGCATATTAACGCACGGAACCGTATATAATGTAACCCTTAAAGACTTTATAGATTTTTTTTTAAAGGCAAATATTGGACAAACTAGAGCATACAGTATGTAAAGACTGTAATTTAACAAGTAAATTATAATACAGACCACGTGTCACACACAAACGAACCATACTGCAAGCAGGTACTGTGAAATAAAATGTTAAATACGTGTAATTTTAATATGTAACGACATAATGCTTTTATATGTTACATAGGTATATACATATATAAGTTCTGTATTGATTTTAATCCGTTATTCCTGTGTCAGCAAAGACAAGGTGCCGATCTGATCTGTTTCTGAGTTTTAACATGTCCGAAAGAAATACGTGGCTTACCTTGGCATTTTGTTTCGGTAGTTCAGAATAGAACATTAGGGAACGTGGATAATGATATGTTCCATAACGTCTTAGGAAACTGATTTAATGTAAGATAATGTTGTTTATCATTGCCGAATAAGTATATTTTATGATTACTCCCTAAAAGCAACTTGAACTAAGATAGAAATAATAAGCAGTGTTAAAGAAAATGATGTGCTCTTAGCCTATTTCTTTCACGGCGACGTCATCCGGTTACTAGCATGACATTCCACCTGCGCAGGATACGAGTACATCATACTACCGTAAGCCATCCTAACCAGTATTTTGGAATTTTCCAACGAGTTTGCATTGGCAAACATATTTAAAACAAACCCAAAGACCGTATGTCATGTCAAGCATGAAGAGTAGCATATTTTTGCACAATTATGCGCTTCAGCTAAATTTGAATCCAATATCGTTAGAAAGGTACGCCGAAGATTGATCCATACAGCCGATGAAACAGTTTTTCAACGTATCTGTAATGTATTTTAAAGCAAGCAGCAGATGTTAATAGACAAAAAAAAATTGGCTTTCTACCAACTCATTGCTCTCCTCTGGATTACGCAGACGTGATCTACAGACATAATTCAGTACTGTAATGTGGCTTTTTCCTCCTTCTAGTTGGACGTATACATGATTATATAATCATTTTAATTTGACAGTATAATTTTGTGTAGCCATAGGTGGTGCGATCGCTAGTCGGCGAAAGATCTAGTGTGATCGCCAATGGGCCTGCTAAGTATGGTGGTTACGGCAAACCCTCACAACTTTGGAGAAGCCTCTGTCCAGCAGTGAAATTTCTGTGGGCTGATGGAAATAATGTATTTTATTAATGTGACCGCGCGTATTGTAGCTTTATATAATGTTCTCATTATTATAGTCATCACCTTTATTTCGTAGTACGAGAGTGACCTGAATTCGATCCCCGTTACTATCCCCCCCCCCCCCCCCCAATAAAATTATTTATTGTCATCTAAATGCTGATTACCTGAAGGAAGCCCCTGAGGAAGGCATGGAAATGAAACCTTTTATCGTTTTAATTTACAGACCGAATACAAATCTAAGGTCAGGTTTATAATCGATTGTATACAAAAAAAATCTCTGCTGAGATTCAAAAAGTTTTTTTTTTATTGAAAATCATCTAACGATTGACGATATTCTGATCCTAAATTGCGATGAGGTTAAGATAGATATTAAGATAGATGAATAATTTTGTACCAAACAGGTAGAATGCAAAAAACTACTCCTACATTTTACCTATGATTGCATACAAAGACAATCCTAGACAAAGTGCCTTTTGCATTGGTGTTAAAAACACCAACAACACAATTTCCCAGTAAGTACGTTACATAAACGCGGTTGACCAGTTCTCGCTATCGTCCTCACATTATCTATGTAAATAAATTCTCAGAATGTCTCGAGGGCGACGCACCAGAAAACTTCCTTTCGCACGACTTGTACATTTGGGAATCCCGATGCTGTTCAATCTGTTTTTATACGAAAGATAGATTTATTATTTTATAGTTTTTATCTTAATGCTTTATATCCGACTACGACTAATATATAACTTTTCATTAACTTTTATTAGTGTTAATAAATTAAAAATGAACCCGACTTTTGTGTAATACCTTTCGCACTAGGGTTGCCAGGTATTTTTACATAAATAAAAAAAAAATTGGGACAGCATTTTGACGGGGCAACAAAATATTAGTCATATTTTAGTCATTTTTAAATTTTTTGATAAATTGCACGTTTTTCTTCATATAATTATCGCGGGACTCATACATGTCCCGTCGCCGACATTGAAAAACTCGACAGCTTCGCGACACCTGGCAACGCAATGTCGCAAAAACATACTGATTCATGCAGAGCATACGCACGTAAATACATCGAATATATCCGATATACCTTGTAACATACGTAAGCAAATATTCGCTCTTCACTCGATACATTCCTTTTTTTCGTGCATGCAATTAACTATGAGAATGGAGAGACATCTTTGATCACAAATACTTTAAATTTTTCTTGTAAGAATATTAAGTGGCTGACGGTAAGATTCCTATGCAGGAATCCGTCTAGGACAAGGTTTAACAATAACCGTATTCTGTCGTGAAGTAGTAGTGTGCAAATATTACTGTGCTTCGGTCTGAAAGGCAAAGAGCTAGTGTAATCACTCGGCATATGAGACTAAAGAACTGATGTCTCACAACACCACACAGAAATGTTCTGGGTGACACACCGTTTATTATGGGCAGACGTTACGCGACTTACCACCAGGTGACCGTTTTGCTAGTTTCGTCACTTTATCCAATCAAAAAAAAGTTTCTTCCTCCCCTCAATTCGACTACTATGCAGACGACTATGCAGATGTCTGCTATTTTGATCTCACCGAAAAGCAACTTGATTAGCTTGAGCGACTCCAAAACTTTTGTCAAAGATTCATACTTAGGTTACTAAGTAAAGTAGTAAGCTCATGTGGTTGCCAATTCGTATTCGCCGGAATGCTCATATTCTTCTGTACAGCTACAGTGTGCTGTACAGAAGAATATAAGCATTCCGCTGTGCTGTTAATGCTATTAAATCTTTGGTGCTGGTATGCTGTTAAATCTTTTATATAACTCTTTGAATTCCTTCACGATTCTCACCCACGACTTTAAAAACGTCAGAATTTTTTTAATTAAATATGCTTGATTATAGTATAAATTTTCTGGACAGATCGATTTATGTACAATCTGTCTGCATACCCTTACTCTATCAGTCCTATTCAGTCCTTGCCAGTTTTTAAGAAGTTTCTATCTTTCTCTTTGATACGATTCTAGCCTTCATCGGTTTTATATATATTTATTTATTTATAATTGTTTATATATATGTTTTTATAATTTATTTATCTTGTGAGTTTTTTCTCCCGTTTATTACTTGTATTATAATTTATTGATTTAATATTTTATGTTGTAAAACATAAACTCGATTGCATTACCAATATGACATGATTTTTTTCAGTTACAATCTCGTCAATCCAAAGGTTGTGTGGAAGAAGTCGCTTTTAGCAATAAGACTGCCCATTGCACTGCCTTAAACTTAGTATACATTTGTATCATGGATTTCCAAATTTGGATTTAATTTTTATTGTTTTGATGTGCAATAACGTGTTATCTATGTAACTAATATAAAAATTATATGTCGACAAAATCATTGAACTAAATTTTCTGCTTGTATGAAAAAAGTACTTACACAATTGCTTCTTGAAATCTTAAAAGTTAAACAACAGACATATACTTACGATAAAAAAATAATGGTATGGAATACGCAAACGGGCTTTTGGAACGATGTTGGTTTTCTATTTTCAAGCACTTCGTTTTCCATTGAATTCGCTGGTTTTTATCGGACATAATTGTGGTTCCGAAGGCTGTGGTGTGAGTGCACGTGCGTCAGTAGGTAGATTAGTGACTACGTTCCGATCTTCAACTCGCCAATAGAAAAATCATAAAAATATATTCGCATATATTACTTTTATGTCCGTGAAATCGATTTGATTTGGTAATTCAAGCTAAAAAAAATAGTCACGTATTAGGCATTCGAAATGTTACCTTGACTGAACAGGAACTATTTTATAGTAATCATTACCTGTACCCCGCGGTTTTTCCCGCGTAAAATAAGCCAACTTGGTCGGTCACAATACGGTCCTTCTCGGTAATATTTGGTTCTCAGCTCCTCAAGGGTCCTAAGCATGAAGTTTTATAGCCTACTACGTCCGCGTGGATTTAGGTTTTTTTCAAAATATCGTGGAAACTCTTTAATTTTGTGGAATAAAAATGTCCGTGTCCAAGCAAGCTATCTCTGTGCCAAAAAGGTAGCAAACAGACAGAGACAGAGAGAGTTACTTTCGCATTTATAATATTAGTATGGATAACCTTAATCAATTTTTTTTTTTTTTTTTTTTTTAGGACTGATGGTCACTGTTAGCCCGAAGGCTTTTACAGCTTCGCCGGATTGAAAGGTGGCATAGCGCTGAGGGCGCTTAGCCGAAACCTTTATTTATGGATGACTAGCGCAAGGGCCCCCGAGAGGGGACCTCGGCTTGGACCGTCATCCTGTTCGCGAGAGTAACAGACTCGAGGGTGCCCAAGGGGGCCGGTCTCGGCTCGGTCAGTTACTGCAATCGGGAGGGCAATATTACTACTACTATAATTATTAATACCATGATTATTATTACATAAGTTTACCACCAATTCGGAATGCGTTTCCGCTGGAGAAGAAATGGCGCAAGAAACTCCAGCCTTAATCAATAAACGGGCTATCTAATGCGAAAACATTTTTTCAAATCGGATTAGCTATTCCTAACATACAAAAGCAGCAATACAGCGTCTTTTAGTTACCGGAGGTTACATTCACTCTTCATTATTTAACAATTCAAATGCATTCACTCACTCTCGCCTTCCTGTACCATAGACAAGGTGCATATGTATTTATAATATTTATGTACGTATTTTGACGACCGTGCCGCCTAGTGGTCAGAGTACCTGACTTCTACGTCGCGGATACTGGGTTCGAATCCCAGCCAGGGCTAATATTTGTGCAAAAACAAATGATTGGATTTCGGGTTAGTTTGTGTTAGGCATGTGAAATTTATGTTTGTAAAACTCACTCACTATAAACCAATGCCAGCAAAGTTTCGAGTTGAAATACATACATTTCGTCCATAATTCCTACGTTTTATCAACGTCATAAACCTTAATCCTTCATATACGATTGTTACATTTCTAAAATAAACGTAATAAGTCATACACAATAAAAAGTGTTTATTTTAAAAGCATTGAGCATTACATTATGTTAATTACACGTTAACATTATCTTAAAGTTCTTTCTACTACTTCGTAAGGTGTTTAGAGAACACATGCTTTTATTTGATAACTGATAATAAGATTATGTTTCTGGCTAGATTATTGGTTTGGATGGTTGGTCGTGAACTGTCTATAAAATATGGTAAAATGTATGTGATGTACGCGGCGCTTAAAAGTGCTGACCGCGAAAGATGTACGTTTTGCTTGCACCGTACATGCTCCAGAACCCAAGAGAATGACATGATGGAAATGACAGAATGTTGTGCGGTGCTACTGATGAGGATACTACAACTACAAGGTGATCATTAAATCCATAGATCGCAGGTTCATATCTAGCTCGAAGGACCAAAAAGATGTATGGTGTTTAGACCTTATAAGCTTTTATTTTATAACTAATAATAAGATACTGTTTCTGGCTAGATTACTAGTTCGTGATATTAGTTGCTAATGATAAATGATAATGATATTGATACAAGTACTCAATCCACGGTTGGTCGTGAAATGTCTATGAAATGTGGTAAAATTGTACGCGGCTCTTAAGAGTGCTGACCACGAAAAATGTACACTTTGTTTGCACCGTACATACTTAAAGGGAGTCCTTATAATATATGCTTATGAAACTTGAGGAATAACTCTTGCATTGGCTTACAAACGATCAATTCAAAATATATCTATTATTTATCTAATATTATGCTCATGTCACGCTATCTCTTTCGATAAATCTAGTACATAGATAAAGTTCGTAAACCACGGTATGTAATATTTTATTAACATTGCGTTTTGGATTACATGTACACATCGTATGGTACGAATGTCTGCGACCCTTCTGCACAAAGCGGCTCATCAACTCCGGCCCTATTTACATAACAACGTAGGAGCTCGCACAGCGCAACGCCATCGCCACCTCCGCGTTTATTCAATTGAACGCTATCGAGTGCGATGAATAGTCGTCTCGAGAACACTTGTGTAGGAAGAAAAACTCGTAACCAATGAATTAAAGGCTGTAATGCGTGTCAACTTTATGTGAAAATTAGAAATATTTTACTTATGAAAATGCTACCATATCTATTTAATTCACGGCCACGATTGTGCTAAAGCGGCACATATATTACTAGGGGGAGGCTCCGGCCGTGAATCTTTATAACATTATCAATAAAATATATTATGAATGTTATAAAGATTGCCAGTGCCAGTGAATAGTAAAACGTGGCAGTAAGCGAAATGTAAATACCTAATTGGCTGTATGTTATTTCCTTCAACGTGTTTTTTTTTAATAAAAAAAAGTTCTGGTATGATATGTTTATGAATTTCCGTTGTAAAGTATCGTGCTCACCATAATGGACTTTTGTATCTCGTAATAACTGTGTGGTTCTCCAAAAACTCAAACAATTAATAGTTTATATCTTTCTATAGTTTATTTATCTACAATAAAAATATAAAACTACTAAATTTATTAAAATTTAAGACAGGGTTGCTATGCGGGTATCGATATTATAACAGAGAACATTATTGATTCAAATTTATCTATCCATACACATACAGTGTATCGATTTTATAAAAATAGACTAGACTTAAAGTCAAAATACAGATTTATGGTTCGTTTCCATTACAATTTAATAGTCATTAAACTATTACCATTCACACGCTAACTGTTCATTTCAGGAATGTACTGACATTACGTCATACCATTATTTAAATATAATTTATATTAAAGTACAAACGATTACAGCTGTCTTTCTACTAGAATGTAGAACTCCTAATTCATGATATCAGTAGACTTTAGTAATAATAAGTTTATAGGTTTCTAAAGTCGTGTCAAGTGTGCATGAATCATCTAGGGAATATTTCTCTAGTCCCTTTTTGCAGGGTATTCTCACTCATCTCATAGTCTGAAGTCCGATAATAATTACAAGAATATAGTTTTAATAGGTAGACAATTATTTTTGCTTATAATATTATACTGAATGCGGACCTTTCCTAGAATTATTTAATAAATACACATCGTTTAACGCATCGACAGTATGGATTACACTTATTCGTAATAATCTTTATAAGCTCCGGATATGAATGAATTCCGGTGAGGGGAAGACAGGCGTCGCTGTATCGAGAAAAATATCTGGATAACGGTATGGAATAGTGCATCTTCTTTGTTATTAGTGGCGTTTAATAGCTGAAACTACTCTTTCTTATCTGTACTCTATCTTTAACTCTTAACCAAACCCAAATTTGATTTTGCCGTCTCAATGAGATTAAATCTTCGTTCTTGTGCCGAAGGATGTTGCTGGTAAGATATTTTAGCAAAATTAATTAAATAATTTTGGTGAAATATTACACGTTGAGTTTTACAGAATCTAAGTACTGTCTCTCTACATAGCGGTATGATGGTGATAATGGGTGTTTGTGTAGTGTTGAGTAGAGCGCTTGGGCAATAGTGGTCGCGTCGTCAGGGTCCTCGAGGACGTGCCTCGGTCTCCTTTTTCCGCGGGTCGAGTTTTGGTGTATCGCGAGGGGGTTGTAAGTGGCGGCACTGACAACCAGTGGGTTGGGGTGCGTGGCGGCAGAGTCGAAGTATCGGCGAGAGGCCAACTTTAGATATTGGGCTATGGTAGGAAGCCCTAAATCGATATGAAGGTTAGCATTACGCACGAACCACGGTGCTCCCGTGGCTTTACGCATGAATCGATTTTGTATTACCTGAAGTCGGTGAATTTGACGCGGGGAGGCATGCGCAAATACGGGGCTTGCGTATGTCATAATTGGCCGAATACAGGCTTTGTAAAGTGTAATTTTATTACGAAGGGACATTTTGCTATTTTTATTTAGTAACGGATGTAATCGACCGAGGACGAACGCCGCTCGGTTCCTTACTCGGTTAATATGTGGACCGAAGCTGAGTCTCGAGTCTAATAGGACGCCTAGGTATTTGACTGTCTTTTCCCAGGGGATTGGACGATCGAATAACTAATCACTGTCCGTAGCAATATTATTACCCATAATATTTCTTATATGTATGTATTCTCTTCAAATACGAAAACTAGTCGGGTGATAAGTTCTGTCACATCCTTATTTAATATATTTATTTATTTAAACTTTATTTGCACAAAAGTGTACAAAAAGGATACAGGCCAGAAATGCATGAACTGATTTTAATAAGGAACTTTTGCGCTATTTTAAAATAAAAAAATAAATTGATTTGAAGACAGAGTCGCGGTTATTGCGCAGCGCCGCTGCGGTTACGCGCTAACTGAGATTTTTAAACTTCTGCAAAATTTGGAAATAACACCGAGGTTCGTATATCATACTATAAAACGATTTATTGAAGATTCGACCTTTGAAGACCGTATAAGGAGCGGTTCCTCGAGCGGTTAGAACACCAGCTTTTATCAAAGCAGTGCATGCGCAAATCTAACGAAATCCCGTCCGTAAGCAAAAAATATTAGCCCTTCAATTGTGGTTAAGCAGAACTACGGTCATAAGAGTGCTAAATGAAGAACTGAGACTCCGAGCTTATCGACAGGGCATTATCTTAATTTGTGTCTAAAAAAATGTAGGCTCGAGCGATCCCAGGCTTTGTTAAGGCAGTTCGCGAGAAAAAAATACCGCGAAGTCCATTTTTCAGACGAAAAAATTGGAGTTAGAACAAACAAAATTATAAAGTGAATGCTCACAACAGTGAAGAAGCGAGCAGGCGTATCCCGAGAATCCAGCGTGGGCATTATCCTTCATCATTTATGGTTTGGATTCGAGTCTCGCATTCCGGATCTGAGGTGTTTTTCTGTTAAGAAGGTGCGTTTTTACAAACGATGTGGAACCTCTTTCTCAAATAATGTACGAAAATAGACACTGGGTATTCCAACATGATTCAGCACCAGCTCATCGGGCAGCAAACACGCAACACTGGCTTGCTCTCATGGAATCAACTTCATCAGGAACGACGAGTGGCCCTCTTCAATTTGGAAGACAAAGCACTAAACTTCACCAGAATTGTGAGTGTCTCGAAGCATCCCTAATTAAAGCAGTGGCTGATATAGATTTGACCATTGTGCGTGCTGCGGTCGACGACTGGCCTCGGAGGTTGAGGGCCTGTATTCAAAATCAAGAATTTAGAATAACTATTTATTTATATAGACTTCCTAGACATCTTATATAGAGTATTTTGTTGAACTGTAGATATTTTTATTTTAAGATAATAGTATTGTAGAAAGCAAATAAGTTAGATACAATATTTCCCTTAAAATACGAAAAATCCGGTCTGATCTGAATCTGAATAGTCTGAAAACGCTTATGTTATATAACGGACATTACTTGAGGCCAGCGTACGACTGTTCAATCAACAAGACTTCGGCGCCATCTTAAATTTCATCGAACGACGCGACGCGTTCGGTATTAAGTAACTGTGTAATAAATTTAAGTAAATCTCTATTAAATCTACATGTAACGAGCCTGTTGCGCATCGATATATTAATATTGAAGGCGCAAACAGTGCATAGAACATTCTCGCCGTCAAAGCTGGCCGAGTAACGCCAGCATGACGTTCTATTAACATTTTCAGGTGATTGCTTTTGTAATTACTACGCACAATTGCAGCGAGAACGATATTTATAGGGCTCACAGTTATCAGTAAATATAATATTTAAAAATATGTATAATTTATCAATTATCTATAAGTGTTTAGTATTACAATAAAATTTACATTCCTTTCTATTCTAATTTTAATATTTCTTTCTTGTCTTGATACTATTTTAACATAAGTTAAAATAAATAGCTATCCAAAGACACTCATAAGACCATTTGTTCCTGGCATAATCAGCCCACTAATGCCATAAATAATCCAAAGGGGAAGACTATGAGCAATTTTTCCTAAATTAAGCAGTTATTAACCCGCCTATTATTAACCCGCATATTAACCTGCGGTGTTGCGTGGTAGCGGCTTAAGAGAATCTACCACCCCATCTCATCCCGTGGTTGTCGTAAAAGTCGACAGAGGGAAAATTAAAACCAGATGATAGGTAGCTGCATCTTCCTGGAACATCAGAATAAATAAACTGCGGTTGCCAACCCACTTACCAAGCGTGGCAACTATGGCAAAATCCCCCCAAAATGAGAACTACAAACTTTTGTAGCAATCAATGGGGAGGTCTATGTTCAGCAGTGGACTAGTGGTAGGCTGAAATGATGATGATGATCATGATAACCCGCCTAACAATAATTCAATTACTAGAAAAAGCTATCACCATCAAAATACTCTATAGAATGTTTTTGATGACGGTTTTTTATGACTATCACACGTAACATAAATATCATAATATTACGATCATATAAGTGTTGCCTATATATATGAAAAAAAAACATTAGTAAATAGTAATGTTCGTTCTCCAAAAATTTTATATACATTAGACCCATATTTGGATGCGGTGTTCACATTTGTTCAACGTTCTATACTTTATTCATTGCACCACAACACGCAAGCAAAAAGTTACAATAAATCAATAAAAAATAGTTGCAATTAAAAAACAAATAAATCAAATTATACAAATAATAAAAACCAGAAGATATGGGATGTACAAGCGGGATTCAGGAGAGGAATGGGATGCATTGATCAGGTCTTTTCCTTACGAAGCATAGCCGAAAAATTCTTGGCTCAAAGTCAAAATGTCTATTGCGCATTCGTGGACTTGGAAAAGACCTATGATACGGTAGCGAGGAATGAATTGTGATCGACATTGCATATGTATGGGGTGAACGGCAGCTTGATACGAGCACTGAAATCACTGTATAAGGATTCCAGTGCTTGTGTCAGTGTAATCGGGGTTTACACAGACTGGTTTAACATCGAAAAAGGTGTTAGACAGGGATGTGTGACTTCGCCGTGGTTGTTTAACCTATTCATAGACAATTGCTTAAAAGATTTAAATAAGAGTGTGTTTGGATTAAGAATGAATGATCTGACCGACAAATGCCTCCTATTCGCCGATGATCAGGTTATATTAGCATCATCGGAGGAGGAGTTGCAGGCGATGGTTAATATTATGCATTATGATCTACAAAGCAAAGGAATGACAATTAATGTAGATAAGACGAAAGTAATGGTTTTTGAAAGAGAAGAAAGTATGTCGGATTGCAAAGTTCTGATTGAAGGAGAAAGAGTGGAACAAGTGAAAGAGTTTGTGTAACTGGGTTCTAAGTTTACGAGAGACGGAAAGTCTGACTGTGATATTTAGAGAAGAGTATTGGCAGGAAATCAAGTGAATGGGGCTCTGTATATCTTTATGAGTACTGAGGGTTCTGGTCCCTACATTTATGTATGGTAGTGAATGCTGGGTCTGGCAGAAGAAGCATGAAAGTAAGATTAACGCTGTGGAAATGAGAAGTTTGAGAAGTATAGCTGGAGTAACTCTGATTGACAAAGTGAGAAACAGCGTGATAAGGGAACGTTACGGTGTGGTTGAAGATGTAGTGAAAAAGATAGAGAAAGGGATGCTTAGATGGTTTGGACACGTAGAGAGGATGAATGGAAGGAGACTGACGAAACAGATTTATGAGGCAATTGTGAATGGGAAAGCCGGAAAGGGTCAACCTAGGCGTACGTATCACAATCAGATCGGTGAACTTTTCACGTTAAAAATACCCGTAACCGACGAGCGTGTGTGAAAACGCTAATGAAAGTAGAAGAAGCTCAAGATGTGTGTCAGGATCGTAGCAAGTGCAAAGATGTGGTCTCTACCTTCCCCAATGGGAAAGAGGCGTGACTGTATGTATGTATGTACAAATAATAAAAAATAAAGAAAAGAAAATATAAAATACTATACTTTAGTATTTAAAACATTATAATTACTGTTTTACTGGTAATCGTGGTAGGATTCCTATCCAGGAATCCGTCCGTTTAGATATGTAATAAATAAAAACTATAAAAATAAATGTTGTTGAGATATAAACAAACTGCGTATTACGTCTAGGTACCACCCCAGGGCCAGCTATTCTGCCGTGAAGCAGTAGTGTGCAAACACTACTGTATTTCGGTCTGTAGGGCACTGAGAGTGTAATTACTGGCCTTAAGAGACGTAAGAACTGATTTCTCTGGGTGACAGGCGCAGTGGGGTGCCATACAGAAATGTTCTGGTTGACACACGTTATGACATTCGTTATGGGCAAACGTTGCAATTACCATCAGATGAACGTTTTGATCGTCTCGCCACTTTCTCCTATAAAAAAATAGGTAGGATTGAGCAGGGTCTCGGGTAAGAAAATTATATTAAAGCTTCATAACGAAACAACTAAGATTATTGAAATATTTCTTACCTGCTTATTGGAATAAGTGATACTATTTTTTTTAGTTTTTTTTATTCTTTGGTTTTAATCTTTAAGCACGTACATGTATAGTTTGCACCATCACACTAAAAATGATCTCAATTTTGACTTTAATTATAAATCAACATTTTAACACTTTGAAAAAAATTAAATAATATATTAATTAATTATAGCGATTGGGTTTTGGGTTGGGTTGACTTCGTCCGTGTGGATTTAGGTTCTTTAAATATCCAGTGAGATCTATTTCATTTTCCGGGATAAAAAGTATGAATATAATATAAATTTCGTAAAGATCGGTTCAACGGTTGAACCCTGAAAAGGTAACAAACAGACTTAGGGACAGAGAGCGTTACTTTCGCATTTATAATATTAGTAAGAATTATAACCCCGAGACTAATTTTGACGTTTGAGTTTATTTACGTAACATCTGTATAGGTTTTTTATTGATATCGTTAAATACTCGCGAACAGTCGCTGCTATATTTTGTCATAAAAAACATTTAACTGTTTCATGTAATTCGCTATGTATGGAATAAATAAACACATAAGAGAGTTTAAAGTCAAAACATAGGTCGAGGTCGAGGTCATTTCACTGTATCAAATAATGGTCTACCCAGGGTGAATCCACAGTCACTGACACAGATTGCGGTCCTTTCACGCTAAGTTCGTGAGGTGCCGTCGCAGCACCCCATTTAAAAGGCAAATACGGTCACGATGCGCTCACGCGTTCGCTTTCGATATCTTCTTAATGGAAGCTTGTGTAATGCGCGCTGCTCTTAATTTAGAGGAGCTTTGCTTGATTTATAATTTCGGCGATGTAATTGCTGTTAGCCTTTTTGGCTTTTACAGCTTCACCGGATACTCACGGGGCAGGGGCCCGCGTGCCAGGTTTGGTTTGACCCAAAAATAAATATTTAAATAAACTCCTACAAAGAAATCGAGTGTCGCGTTCGCTGCGTGCTTGCGCGACTTCGAATATCTCAAATGATTTTAAGTCGTCTAATGACCATCCGAGGCAGGCTGCGGGCCTCCATTCGGACTGTCGACTTGTGTGTCGGTAACTCTGGGCGGTGAGAACCGCCCTGGAACACGGGTATATCGTGTGTACGCGGTGTGATTGTCGACTGCTGCGCGCCGCTCTCTATCCGGCGGACCGGCGGTCGCGCGTCGTTGTGCGTATTATATTAAAGCTATTAACTGTGTGTACAGTGTAGCCTGGATCGTGACTGACCGTGTCGTGGTCAGGGAGTGCTGAGACGTCCGTGTCGTCTAGCACATTTCGCGGGCGACATTTGCGTTCGGTCGCGTTTCTATCTGGTCGTTAATTTGCTGCTTTAACCACCAGCGGGTTTGGATGAACTGCGGCTTTTTCGAAAAACCGCAGTGATAATGCTCTGAAGTGTTCAGAGATTAAGTGCATTTCACAGTCGCTGTGAAGGTCTACGTTGCGTTGATACCAACCGGCTTCTGTGGCAGTTCGCAAGAATCGATTTTGAACGCTCTGTAACTTCTTTAATTGATTGCCCGTCGCGTGAGCGAAAGCGACGCAAGCATAGGCCATTACAGGTCTTATGCAAGTCTTATAGAGGCGAAGTTTGTGTCTTAAGCACTTTTGCTTGAAGACCAAGTTAATGGATATAGTCGGCTTGAGATAAAAGCCGCTCTATTTCGAACGTTTTTTATGTGAGCAGCGAACGACATCGCTGCTTTTAAAGTGACCCCGAGGTATTTGACGCTCTTTTCCCAGGGAATATGGCGGCCGAACAGGGTGATCGTGCCTAGTTGATTGTTGCGCTTTGCTTGGGCTTGCGTGCTATAGCTGCCTTACAAAACTTAAAATTTTATTTTCATTTTCATTAACGTATTTTCAGATTTTACTTATTGTGTTTAAATAATAGAGGCAATAATATATACTAAATAAAATAACTATTTTCGTTAGAAACCGCCTTAAACACATAAGCGGTGCGAAACTTGTTCTCAGTGAAATGTGACCAATGGGTTATTTTTTTTTAATATTATATTTCCCATCCTATGCCTCCTTATAGGCGTAGACAAGGTTATTGCGGATCGAATTTGTTAAGTTTATTTTAATATAATTTGTTTTCATTATTCCAGACTGAGGGTTGTGTGGCGGGTGCGCAGGCGCCACGGATGCGGCGCGGGCGTGCGATGCGCTAGAGGCCAGCATGGGGGGAGTGGGAGTGGCGGAGGGCGGCGGGAGCGGCACGCCCGACGGGTACTACGGCGACTATTACCCACCCGAGTACTACGTGCCGCCAGAGATGTGTCCGCACCCACAGCAGCATCCGCAGCACTCACACATATGCACCGTGCACACAGAATATGGTATATATAACTTCTTTCTAACATTGCTTAGTTTTATCCGAACCATTTGTAGTGTCGGTTAGTATGAATTTGGAGGGACTGACTACCATTTAATCTTTCTTAAACCGAATCTGATTTTTTAAGAAAATCGTTACATTCCCAATTTATAAACCGCACCTCGTTATTGTTTATTCCCATTGTTTAGTATTTTCTGTAACGACTACATATCCAAAACACTGTAGAGATAGACCTAGCCTTAGAACCTACAGGCTTCATTCGCCTGCAACTGACTGAAAATAAATAAAAACGCAGACCCGCACGGCACTGAGACATTCCTCGTCAACGTCGTTTAAGAGTTTTAACAATGTCAGACACAATGGCTTGCTCTATAAGCTGTACAACCTGAACCTACTAGACAGACATGTTCACATCACACATGCTTACTTGTCAACCCTAGCAGTCTTCTTAGAGAAAAAGCTCTTTAAGAACCATCTTGTTTCTCCTTCTATTCAATACACGGCACATAATCAACATTCAAAAGATTCCTAGGTCACTTTTCGCCGAAGACACAGTCCTGCTTCGGTAAGAAGTGGTTCTGAAAATTCAAGCTATCCCCTCACCGTGAGTAGATTGAATACCTACCTACGTTCGACTGTTCAATAACTTTCCGACGTCCTCGACGACCCAGACACTCGCTCAACATTATCGAAGTCAAAGTCAAACTATTAAAATCCTGTTGCCAACACAGACGAGATACGCTTTGGTCTTAATCTACAATATACTAGAAAAAAATAAATAATTGCGCAGAGCAGTAAAAATACTTGTTTACATAAAGTGTATGGTAATTAAAAGATAACCGTACATTCTTAAAGAAAACGTTTTAATGCTTTCCTCATTATTGTAATTAATCTGTTAATTTAAAAGCTTAACAGAGTTTATTTAACAGCTATTAATGTAAAAATTATGGTAATTCATATTTACGTATAGTATACGTATAAGAAGTATGCAACCGTAAATTTGTTAATTATGTTACACACGGAATAAGCCGCAGAATGTAACGTTACTTAATCATCTCGTGTGATCCTTAAACGAAACTTCAATAAAATAGCTATCTGTAACTAGACATATGCAATGTTATGCAATAAGTAAATCAGGGGTGCAAATCCTGGAAACATAGTTGTCGTTTGACTTTCTTCGTTGAATCTTCGTTGAGGGCGGTGGTGCCCTGGAATCTATCGGTCACGTTGACCACTTATTTTGACCTAGGAGAGAGCTCGTTAGTCACGCTTACTCAATATATATTGTAAATACAAACATTATTTATTTGTCTGTATTGTATTGATCTAAAATATTTAATAAACAAAGACAATCAAATTTTATTTACTAGTTTTGCCTCATGACCTGAATACCCATCTCGAGAGTTGAGAAACGAGTAATTGAAATAATAACCCTTTTACTTCAACGAAACAAAGAGCTCCAAGGTTGTTGAGGAATTCCTCTCGCGTTGCTCAAATCTCCGCAGTCGAGTCGAATCATGCTACTCGTTGTTTATTTATTATTATATTGTTCCGCCGGAAAATTTGTTCAGGGAAAGCGGACTCGCTGCAAACAATTATAATTAAATTTAGCAAAGGACATAATTTTAGCAAAATTACTTTGCCAAAACTTTTTTTAATTCCTTGACAGAAGAGACCAGCCTAAAAGTTTGATGATTCAATAAAAATCGGTTTCTGCGAAAGGCCGCAGTGTGTCCATTCATAACATCGAAGTTACGGCGCGGAACGGCCGACTATAACAAATTTGAGCCGAGCCAGCCACCCATGACGCCCGGCTCCACTGTCGCCTCGTCACAAGTAAAACTCATATGAATGCTAATGGGAGCTACGGTTTTAAATCACAATGCTCGTATAGCGCGTTTAACATTAACCTGTTGAAACAATCGACGAATTAATAAAATGATTTTATTATCTAAGGTCACTTTGTTTACTTATCATTTTCATCTTTAAAATTGGTAAGCACTCAAGAACATATGAAACTAACTTTATGGTTCCGAACCTCAGCCTAGACCGACGCTTGTACGCTATTGATTTACTTTTCGATTCGAGTAACGTCCGTGTCTTTGAAATTGCTTCCAAACATTCGATCAATTAACCCACTGGACATATTACTTTATTAATCTTTATATTGATTAGAATTTTTAAATGTTTTATAAAAGTCTTGTTATGTATGTTGTTTCATCAAGTATTGTAGACGCCGATGGCTCAGTGGTGAGATAATAAAATAGCGGACTGTATAAATAAAATAATCCATAAACTGCACAACGGTTGTCGTTCAACTACGGTACAAAGTTAATATGCGTACGAGTGCTTCGTAAGAGGCGTAACAGCTGACAGGCCCGCCGCTCGGATCAGCCGGTAGATGCGCCGTGTGTAGGGATGCAACGACACATTTTGCTTTTTGCAAAACATCGATGTTCCGCTCATAAACATCGATGTTCCGCTCATAAACATCGATGTTAACATCGATTTTTTGAAGAACGATACATCGACGGCAAAAGTGTCAAACATCGACATCGTTCATTCATTCCGTTCGTGCTCTGCTCTGCTATGTGAAGGTTACATACTTCACTTGTTTTCAAATATGTGAAATTAAATGAAATTAAAATACTTTATTTTTCGACGTAAGAAATATAAATTTCGTTTGTCAAACGTAATTTCTTTACAATTTACCGCCGTTTCGTAAAGTGGTTCCTCTGACGGAGAAGAAACAGGCGAAAGAAACTCCATAGGTATCCTCTTTTTTGTAAATCCCTTTTTATCTCAGTCAAAAATACATTATAATTAAATTTATAAAGAATAGACAAGTGTGGATTGAGTTCCTGTTAAAATGTATCTTCTTAAATTCCATTAAAAAAAATTACGTTCAAGTATATAAATATTTTCAATTGCTGCGACCTTTTTATTTATATGATCAATAGTTGTTTGTGGTCTAGGTAATTGGAAGTTAGCTAAGGTTTCAAGTTAAACGATGGTAAGTTTGGTATATTTTGTTATTTAGTTCCGTCACATGTATAGCTACACACTTACATTTGTATTGAATATGACAATCTAGTTCCTTTATGTTTATTAAGACAAAAAACGTTTAAGTCGCGCGTGAGTGTGATGGATGAGAAAATTAAAACATCAGAAAAACATCGATGTATCGATGTTTGTCGTGGGAACACCGATGTTTCCTAACATCGATGTTTTTAAGAGCGATTTTCATCTCTAGCCGTGTGTCCCCCGCTCCTCATGTCCCTCGCCTCGTCTGTGCTGTTGAGTTAGATGATTCAACAAGTATATTAATATATATTACTTTCATCTTGTTTGCTTACAATTATTAACTCAAATATTTTTGTACTCTATTTAGTTATCAAAGTAGTCTACCGAGAGTTATATTACATTTAATTTTTTAATACATATGTTAGGGTACCGAGCTTCGTCCGGAACTATTTGGAACTTTGATTTTCACTTTATGAATTGTTTTGTTTATTGATGTTATTTATTTTTTTTACTTCAAATGAAACGGTTAGAACCAGTTTAATTAACTAAATACATCTTATTTATTCTTCTCACCGACAGAACCTTCATACATTCGTATAATAATAGGTCTTTCGCATATAATATGTATAAACTTGTAATAAAATCTCTTTGGCTGTACTATTTGTATGTGTTCTTTATCTGGCTGGTTTTAATGACATTAAATAGGTTACATTTCGAAAAAAAAAACAATTAGTAAAATGTTGTTTCCACCTATTTTTCATTTGTTTTTCTTTCTGTCAAAATGAGTGCATTTAATGAAGAAATTCGATACATGCAGTGTGAGTAAGAGTAGCACAAAGTTGGTGTAAAAGCGTTTTCAATCCGGGAAATTTGATGTCAGAGGTGCAACTCGCTCTCTAGTTACGGATAAAATTAACGCTACTTTTGAAAAAGTGAAGCAAACTCAGCATATCAGTAGTTACGACATAGCCGAAGAACTGGTAATCGACCACAAAACAGTTTTGACCCATTTGAAAAAAGCTGGGTACACAAAAAAGCTCGATATTTGGTTGCCACATGAGCTCACTGAAAGAAACATAATGAAGTGTACTCGTTTGCGATTCTTTATTGAGACTTAATGAAACCGAACTATTTTTGAAGAGATTGATAACAGGTGATGAAAAGTGGATCAAGTACGTCAAGAACGTGCGAAAGACTGCCAAAACCCAGGTTAACTCGCAAAAAGATGATGCGGTGTGTGTGGTGGGATTGGAAGGGCGTTGTTCATTATGAGCTTTTACCGCCGGCAGAACCATCGATTCGGATCCCTAATGCAAACAACTGATGAGAATAATGCAAGAAAGCGGCCGGAATTGATTAATAGAAAGAGTGTGGTCTTTCATCATGACAACGCTAGACCACACACATCTTTAGCCACTCAGCAAAAATTAAGAGAGTTTGGCTGGGAGGTGTCCGACATATAGCCCTGATGTTGCACCTACAGATTTCCACCTGTTTCGGTCTCTTCAGAATTCTTCAGGTAGTGTTACGTTAACATAAAGAGAGGACAGCCAAAACTACTTATCGCGACTTTATCCTGCTGCTTTTTTTTGTAAATTACACAAGTTTTCATGCGCGTTACAATAGCATGTTCCTTCTCTTTTTTCTTTAAGGCTATGTCCTCGTTTTAATTTGGGATTAAATTCTGTCTCTTTTTTTGGAGATTCTCGAACGTATGTGTATGACGATCGTTAGACCCACCTGATTTTATATTGGCTCCGTCAGACCACAAGTTTTCTAATGGTAACAACTACTTGTCCAGGTGATTTGTCATCTAATAGCTCAAGTTTGATACCAACAGATATTAATATAGGATTTATCTTTGCCATAATAATAATTTTGTCGTCCGTTATTGGAGGCCTTTCTTTCTATATAAGTAGTATATTTTTTACTACTACTACTACTACTACTACTATTTACTAGTATACTTTCTATATAAGTAGTAGTATATTCTTTCTATATATATAGTACAAAGTAAATACTGAATATACTTGTTATAGAGATTTTTCAATATTCAGCTACTCGATCATAGGTCCTTTTAAAAAAAAATTACCTGTTATATTAAATATTTTCTGGTTACTGTATAACAATTATGACTCTTCCCATTTTTTGCTATTAAAAATTAATCGATATGCTTCAATGTATTGTAAAATAAATAACTAGGACCCAAAATAATAAATTATCTTCATACTTGTACAGCACATAGCATTCGTAAAGAAATAAGACGTGAAGAAATATTGTTCTTAGTTATAGCATAAATGTTTGCAACTTACTTAGAATTTGGACAACTGATATTATTGAAACAGCTTCTATACTAAAAACTTTTCTTTATACTTCTAAGTTAAGCATAAGCGTTCTTAGTTAAGAGGCCAACGCTGTGTCTATTAAAACAATGTAGCTAGATTTCTTCTTCTTCTTTTAATTCTGGCCACTTTCAATAGAATTTAGCCAATGTTAAGTCAGTCACGAGAGTAACAATAGATAATTCAAAATGTCGATCAACCGTAAAATGATAGTTGACTTTTACTGAAGATTTGATTGACTGACGGAGACAAAACGAAAAGTACAATTCTGGTCTTAAATTGAATTTTCCTATCACTGTACACTTTCACAAGCACTTGGTGCATAATAAACTATCAATTTTAAATATCAATACTCAAAATATATACAGAAATTACAAAATTCAATTAGTGGTAATCAGTAGTTATCTCGAAAAGTGACGGTAGAACCACTACCGTCACTTTTCGTCGCCAAAAGTCTAGCTAGATTTATTACTTGGCTAAATATTTTGAGTTGACAATGCTTGTTTAATACTTACAGGCAAAAAGTAAAAAATATACAGTATATGTCTTATTAGAGATTGAATTGTTTGCTGCAATGTACTGTCCCATTTAATATAATCCCATTCATCAAATTATTATTTATGCCGTCATTACTTCTGATTAATGACGCATCGTATCAAACGCACATTTGTAAATGTCGGCCAAAATTGCCGACCTTAACGAATTTATTGTCGTCATGCGACTTTTTCATCGGCTATGAGACGAAAGATTATTTTAAGACAAAAGTTGTCTTTGTGATCTGTGTACCAATGTACCGAGTTTAAGGTACGAATCTTAAAAAAACCCAAAAATTACTATCTTTTAGGGATAGAAGCTAACAAAAATTAATGTCTTTCAGTTCTAATCTAATATTTAAAAAATCTGATTCTGTGTTTTTACGGGTTGCGACAACACTTGCGGCTCCGACATAGACCTAGGATTACTTAAATCTATGGGCTCTGTAATATTATGTCCTAGCTAATAATTACTTCTGGTAGTAAACGACAGATGTCGCCGTATTAAAAAAAATACTTTTTAAAAATTAATTTTTTCGTCTGTAAATCTGCTACCCCATATTAACTAATGGGTGTCGTAAATTTCATGACTTCAGACAGATGACAGAATAGTCATCTCAAAAATGCCAGACCTACAGGGTCTTTTGGCGAGGCGTGTTGTTCCGCGATCGCCAACCTGCCTACCATGCGTGGCGATTGTGACTCTCATCATCATCTCTCATCTCATTCTCAGTCCTGTACTGGTTTGTGTAGTGACTGTTGAAACAATATTTTGTACCGAAAACACTGCAAAGCAAACGTCTGTTCTCGTATCTAAATGTTTACTATAAAATAACCAACTGTATCCGTAACTTTTCGCGCTGACGTTAGTATTTATATTATTTTAAAACTACATTACAATAAATCAAAGCCTACATTTATTTCCAGAAGTAATATCTAAATGGTTGCAAATTGCATATATGTGAATGTACAGTTTTTACATTAAATGTGAAATGGACCTAAAAATTGATTTTTTCTGAAGGCAGATTTTGTGAAATAATAAAGAAAAAAGTATATATTTTTTATTTATGTATAATCATGATTGCTTGCCATCTTCATCCGAACTTAAAAAATGAAATGCAAATGAATTATGCCATGTTTTGACCAAAACATTTGTTATGTGAATCGATCTTGTACCGATTGGTAAATCACGTGGGAGTCAGAGGATATTAATGAGATGTTGGAAACAATGAAAGTATCGAGGAACATGATGTGATGTTTATATCATTTTGTTAAACATTCTTTCTTTACTTATTTCATCAGGTGGATCTCAGAATTAGCGTGGATTTTTTTTTAATACTAATGGTAATTAAGCCTTAGCCGATCAGGGGCTAGGTGCTTGCTTGAAATTTCATAATACGCGAGTGACCTGGGTTCAATTGCCGGTGCCGACACCACTAAAATTGTTAATTGCAATTTTAAGTGCTGATTTACCACGTGTTGGCGGTGAAGGAAAACATCGTGAGGAAACCTGCACATCTGAGAAATAAAAAAAATATTTCGAAGACATGTGAAGTCCGCCAACCCGCATTGGAGCAGCGTGGCGGATTCTTCCCGGCTCCAAACCCCTCTCAGAAATGAGAGGAGGCCTGTACTCGGCAGTGAGACATTTATAGGCTGTTTCTTTTTTAATAGTAATTAGAATGGAAACTTGGCTCGGCTAGTTACTCTCAATAATCTGTATACATTTTGATTTGATAAAGTAACATCCATTCGAACCGATAGAGAAGAAATTTATTGTTCTGATAATCTCATCTCTTAATATATTGATTGTTGGTTATTAAGTACTGCGTATTTGTGTACAGGCGGTATGCCGGTAGTGACGTCGGCGACTATGATGCCGGCAATGATGCCACCGGTACTGGACGAGGGGCTGCGACATTATCTGGTAGCCCACCAACACGCGCAGCATCCGCATCACGCGCCACATCACCAGCCTCCACATCACCAGCCGCCGCCACACCATCAGCCACCGCACCATCAGCCACCACACCATTATGTAAGTCTATTACATATATTACTAACTGTACCCATGCCTCCGTTCGCGTGGACTGAATTTTTAGGGTTTCGTTTTTACTAAGGAACCCTAAAAACGGAAAGGTAGGAAGTGTACATAACTGGGATTAGCTTAGAAAAAATATTAAACTATTTTTGTTGGATGTCTATTGTGAATGTAATTAAATATACTTCATTTGTAGCATTTTATAATGCCCATATTTCTTCCTTTGAGTTCAGAAGTTTGCAACATTCTTATTTATTTTCGTAGCCTTCAAGATCACAAATGTTTAACAATAAAATATTTTCAGGCGGACATAGATACTGCGGATTATTTAATGTACGTCTTTCTTAGACAAAATATACATATTTTTGTTGTATATAGTAAATTATATCACTTTTTTTTAACTAAAACTGTAAGTAGGAATATTTAAGAATAAAAATAACTAATACTGTATTACAGTATACAGTTATACTGTATACAGTTACAGTATACTATATACAGTATATACTAAATAGTAACTATTAAAGCATAGTATTTTAGGGAAACAATAAATTTCATAGACAAAACACAATTACAAAGAGCCGCTTATAAAGCATCATTTAACAATGAGGGAAAACTTTACTACCCGCTATTTAGGATGGAAAAACCACGTTGTATTCTCGAAATATATTCTGGGCATTACAATGCTACATATCCTTCTCTGTGATTTAATAAACGGAGTGAAATAATTTAGTGTTAATGTGTAATATTCCGTTCAATAAATTTATGGCTTAAATCTTTCTATAATTTTCTTTTTTCAAGATGACTTAGTTTCTAATAATTCTAATTTATAGTTCTATAATCTATTAGACAAATATGACTATTTTTACCTGATTAATGGATATTTATTTATCTATGTACGTATATATGTTATCATATCCTTAGACCATAATTCAAAGAACCCTTGTTTGGGAATATATAAAGTGTGTCGGATATTAAATTAATTCACGATTTTCTTAACGTAAAACTAGTAATACACAGTTTGTTTATATCTCAACATCCTTTATTTTTATGCCAAACGTTTGCTGTTCTTCATAATTTTAGTATGAAGCGGGCGCCGTCCATAATTTGGCTCATATTTGAGCATCACAAATCTTAAATGCTAAGAGTCATTTCAGTTTCCAAAAATTTGTAACATTACCGCCAAAGAGTATCTAAAGTAATTACCGCAAGATGCAACTGTTTATGTGTAAGTTTTATAGTAGGGATGGGCAATATTGGATAAAAATCGATGTCAATATCGATAAATAAACATCGATTATCTCACATCGAAATAAAAACATCCATATTTTCAGTCGTCCATCTTTTGGTGCTAAAATTTAACTGAGTGAATGAATAATCCGATGATGGACAAACAAAAAACTAAAGTAACCATAGACTACAAACAAAAGGGTAGTAAGCTTGTTTTCCTTTATAACCATAAAATCAAAAATATGTATTAGGTAACATCTAGCAAAAAAACAAAGAACTACTTCGCAATGTCCGAAATGTGCTTGTCCTATAGGTTGCCATTTTACAAGTCGTTCGAAAAATTCAGATTTTTCGCAAAATAAATTTTCTACAAATTTAACTTTATTTAACATACATACCTCCATAGCCATTTTCTCCTAAGGTGATCGTTTATTGTAGTGTAACTACAGTATTTTTGTTGGTTATAAATCATCATCATCATTTCAGCTTATCACTAGTCCACTGCTGAACATAGGACTCCCTTATAGATTGCCACAAAAGTTTATAGCTCTCTTTTTAGAGGATTTTGCAATAATTGCCACATTTGGCAGGCGGGTTGGCAATCGTAGTTTATTTAATCTGATGTTCCGGGAAGATGCTTCTACCCATCTCCTGGTTTTACTTTGTCGACTTTTACGACACCCACAGGATGAGATATGGTGGTAGATTTTCTTAAGCCGCCACCACATGGCGCTTATAAATATCAACATGAAGTTCATGCAAAATTCGATTGTTTTTGCTGTTCGAATTTTATAAATTTCACGATTGAGACTTTAAAATAGTAATAAAAATAAGTGAAAAAAGTTATTCTGTAAATATTAATTGCAAAAGATAACAAAAGCGGCCATGATGATCTTTAAACTTATGTTAAAATTAAACTCAGAGAAAAGTTTTTGTCATTCTCAGCTGTTATTCAAGTGTCTAAAAGATAAGGTTAATATTTTGGTGAACAGAAGTAAAAAAGACTTCAATCATCATTTATTCCGCCAAAAAATAACCACGATGGTTGTTTTTTATTGTTAACAGAAAATTATATGACTTTGACACACATGCTTCTGGGTCTGATGTATCTCATCTTTTTCAATAAAGGTTCGGTTTACTATTATGGTTGCCTTTATAAGAAGATATAATATATATAATATTTGAAAAAACTTACGAATACGACTCGTTTTGTTTGTAATAACTTCATTGTTGCAACATCGCAAAATACTTATCAGATCAGTACCAAACGCCGAGTAAGTTTTTTTACTGCTTACAGTGACGAGACGAGCAAAAGTTCACTTGATGGTAAGTGTAACGTCTGCCCATAACAAATGCTGTATTCCCCTGAACACTTCTGTGTGGCACCACACTGCACCCGTTAACTTGATTTTTTTGCGTATTTTACACTCAACTTAGCTGCTGTCCATTGAAGAGAATATTACTAAAACTCTACGTTTATCCTTCTCATCAACTTACTCTATTTTTCGGTTCTCGCACATAAATCTCGAAAAATTAATTATATATTCGCACGGTAAATTAAGCGAATATTTGAATTGCATGCCCAGTTACAAACCTAACCTTTTACTTTTGTGTAATAATTACCAAGGGAGTTATAATCTTAAATGTAATCTCTCTTTTAAGTAGGGGTTTTATATAGTAGTAAATAGTAATATATCAATATTTGCCGCTATATACATACAATTACTGTAATTATATATTTTACTAAGATTGATTAAGAATGTTTTTTTAACATTCCTTACCAATCTTAAAAATACGTAAAATCCAATCCAAATTTTAACAAGAATAAAGACTAAAGATCCTATAAACCGTCCTACTAAAGACCGATCTAACTAAATACGGACCTAATACCAAAATTTGCGACAAAATTCGCTTTTTTGTTTGTTCCTTGTACCTTGATTGAAATTGAATGAATATTAATTACTTTTTTGATTAAACATAGGTATTTTTATAAGTTCCAGGGACAGTGGCGCCATCTAAGTTTAGTGTAGCCTAGGCCTACGCCTTGACAATGACATTGACATAAGCATATCGAAGAACTCTTCATGTCGTCATCTTTTTTGTTTATTGTTTTTGTCCTTTAATTGAATTCAGAGTATTGAGTTAAAATAGGAAATAAAAATTTAATTTCACTGATTACTGTGTAGATCTCAACTTTGACGTTTCTTTAGCCCAAACGAAGAAAACTTAATGTTTATAAGTGGGTGTTAAACATAAACACATAATCAATAATACCATATTACAACTATACCGCAACTAGAACAATATGTTATTAAACTTCAATTGTATTCAATGTCTACAAACAATTCCGTCGATTTATCGATTGTTTCACCTGTAAACAGAATTTATACTTGGAATTATCCAACTGTTTAAAGAGACTTGAAGTACGTATTTTGCTAACTTCTGCGATAATATGGTAGTAGTCATATGAATGTTCAATCGGTTGTGTGAATCGCATGTTATCGCTCGCGAGCGAATGACTGTCGATACACGGCTACGTGGCGCTGACGTTAATCCTAGTTTGTTGCTGATTTTTTAGTAGTAAAAAGTTAACAATATGTTTAATTCGGATTCTACCAAAAACAATTTATCTGCAAGTAATACAGAAAAGGTCAGTCCAAGCAAAATCAAACATTTTGTCTGTTTTTAATTTACATTCTAATACTACTAGAACAGTAAAATTCTATTAATTATTTCAAATTCAGATATTTTATTTTTTTGTCTTAATGTTATTAAAATCTATCTATTCTTATTTACAATCAGTTTTAAGTGTTTTTCTGAATATTGTTTTATAAAACTACTACCTCTTTCCTACCGAGGTGTTGTCAGAGTCAACTAAGGTATTGTATTGGTATTGCATAAGGTATTGTATGATTAAGACCATAATATGCAATGCTGTTACTAAACTGCTTGTGGGATAGCAATGGGGAGTAAGAATTTTTTGTTTTGTACCAAAATGGCGATGACACTGTTTGCCACCTGTCATGTCTCGTTTACTGTGGTGCCGAAAAGTGAGTTACGTTAGTGGCCTCTGCCTACCTCTGGTTAAACTTTCCAATATGGACCATCGATATATGAGGTTTTAGGGGTGGGATGGGGCGGAGGGCTACACCCCTGTGCCATCCCCACCCTGCGGAACCCCATGGTTATGGAGATATTCATGGTTAAAGTTTTAAGGATAGAATAGCACTAGCGGGGAAGTCGTGCTCCGGCGGGATGAGCAGTTCCTCCGCCCTAGCGTCGGAAATTGTCGCGCGGCATTTGAACTCGGACATACATACACTCTAGGGGTAGGGCAGACAAGACCATGTGGATAGTGGGGTGCTCTGATTCAGTTTTGGGTACTTTTTGGATATTAAATAAGTAAGAAAAAGTAAGTTTCCGCAACCTTAAACTTTGCAAAACGCTTACTTTTAGTGAGTACTAATAAGAGAGTAATAATGAGAGAGTAAATCTATTAAAAAAATATGGGCATTTAAATCGATGGTCCATATTGGAAAGTTTATCCCTACCTCTTTTATGGGGAAAAAGTGTTCCTGCATGTATTTACTATTTTATTTGTTTTTTTTTGTATATATCATATAATGGAAAAATCTAAAAATTGTTTCTTACAGGGACCAACAAATGGTGCTGGAGGTCCACAACATTTCTATGGTGCTGGGTACCCAACACATTTTCATCATGTGCCTCCTCATCACATGCAACATTCTCCACCACCACCGGTTTACCAAAAGGATGAACGAACTCAGCGTCAATATTCAAAACTAAAACTGAAATTGGAGCGAAAACATACTAACAGAAATAATGGTGTAGGTTAGTGGCACAGCAATTTTGAAATATTATTTTTTAACTACATCATTAAGTATTTAGTACCAACTTTTTAATATTTTTATGTTACCTCTTTCTGTCTGAGGGTTTTATAAATAATACAGCTAAAGCTAAGGGAACGTAATTTAAAGTCCAGTTTATTGTTTTATATTAAGTCCGTCTGGTAAATTTTCAACCTCAATAAATACTACAAACTAAAAGTTCAGAAAGTGAATTTGTTTATATTATAACATATTCCACCATTTTTTACTTAATTTTTTATATACTAAGTTTTGTTCGTTATGTTAAGGGATAAAATATTATCATTTAGTTTGAATGCCAATAGGTGTATCTCTTTCCTAACGAGGTGTCGTAAGAGGCGACTAAAGCATTGTATGGACAGCCTTTATTAGTGCAGAATAACATCATAATATGCAATGCTGTCAATATACTGCTTGTGGCTCAGCAATGGGGACTAAGAATTTTTTGACACGTACCAAAATGGCAGCGACATTGTTCGCGAACCGTCACGTCTCGTTTCCCGCAACGGCGAAAGTTAGGCTACATGAGTGGTTTCTGCCTACCCTTTATATGGGAAAAAGCGTGTCTGTGTGTATGTAATTTAAATGTATAACATTGATTTCCAGAAATTAATTCTGGAGCAAGTACACCTTCATTGTCACCACGTAAAGAGCTCAATGGCCGAGGTGGTGGAAGTGGCGGCGCTTCTTCTGGTGCCTGGTCAGAAGGCGAAGGTTCTTCAGCTGGGGCTTCTGTGCAGGGTGATGATGAAAACGACACGCAAGCATTTCTTGACCTACTGTCAGCTACTCGAACCCCACAGGTACATACATACTTTTCTCGTGAATATAGGTTTTTTAAATATCCCGTCGGAACTATTTGATTTTACAAGATAAAAAGTATTCTGGAGACGGACATAATATCCTATGTCCATCTCCAGGATGCAAGCTATCTTTGTGCCAAATTTCGTTGAGATCGGATCAGCGGTTGAACTGTGAAAAGGTGACAAACAGACAGAGGGACAAAGAGTTACCTTTGCATTAAAATTTTTAGTATGAATTATCAGTTCTCTTTAATTTTAAGTATGTATAGATTGACTTGACTTTCTCTGTCCTCTTAGATTTTATTTTAATTTTGTTAACTTCAGTTACCTTACCAAAGGAAAGTGATTTTCGACCTTAAATCGAGGTAGTTTTTTTCACAAAGCGTATGTTATCATTCACCAAGAACAAAAAACTGGGTAAAAACTGGTGTTGTATTAGTTTATTGTAAAATTTTAGTTATAGTTAATAACTGTGATTTTTACATTTTGTATGAAAATAAACATTTACTTTTTATTGTAATGTTTTAAGAAGATCATGTAGGCTATGATTATATTGTTTCTTTTATTTACAAAATCTTGCATAATTAATATTAGAAGTGTGCGCTGGAATTACACAATCTAATTTCCTCTATCTGTTACTGGAGAACTTGTCGCACGGCGTGTTTTTCATGCTTTTGCTGTGGAGATACACCTACGATTGCAAGTGTTTTGCTTCAATGTTCATAATGTGTACTGCAAATAATATTATAATGTGGGTTCAAGAGTAAAGAGAATAGGCTTTAGCTTAGTAGCTATTTAGTACATTTACTTTGTGCCATCACACTCGCTTGCCATCAGGTCGGATTGTAGTTATGCATAAGTTGATAATTGCTTAAGTTCCCATATACTGTTTTTTATGCTCTTAACAACACTTACAAGATAGAAATGGGATGATGGATTGTCTTTTGCTATTATGCTGCTATGCACACGGCAATATATTATAAGAGTAAGTCAAGATAAGATTGCATATTGGAAAATTTAATTAAAATGTTTAGGTTTTATTAAAAAATATTTTTGTTTGTTTAATCCTATTTTAGTAAATTTTGAATCCTGGTGTCATGAAACACTATAAACATTTATATGTTTTTTTTTTCATTTTAGGTCAGCGACATAACTCCGACTAGTGCTTTAGTGCAATGGAACTCACCTTTGCCCGAAGGGGTCTCTTTGCCTAATGTGGAATTGACCTATGATTTACTTTTGGGTGACAGAGGACGATATAAAGCAATCTACAGTGGGCCATCATTATCATGCAGGTTTGTATTTCTGATGAAATTATAATAGAATAATAGTGAAAGTTAAATTATGAAAAGCTTTCCATTTGGTATAGTGAAAATAATTGTATATAGACTTTGCGTCGTAATAAATGTTTTCTTAATATTTCGATTAGTGACGATCACGATAATGTGGTTTTGTTGTTACAGGGTGCGGGACCTGAGGCCAGGGTGCGAGTATTCGGTGTGTCTGCAAATCCGCGCGGGCGAGCAGACGGGTGCCGCGAGCGAGGCCGCCACTTTCCGCGCGCCGGCCGCGCCGCCTGCGCGCATGGCGCCCGCTCGCATCACCAACCGCGCGCGCGTGTCGCTGCTGCTGCGCTGGTCGCCCGCCGCCGACAACGGCGCGCGCTTCCTGCATTACGTCCTCGAGATGGACGCCGGCGAAGGCTTCGCCGAGATCTCGCGCCCGCGCACGCGCCAGCATACCGTCAACAACCTGCGCCCGCAGACCTGCTACCGCTTCCGCATCGCCGCCGTCAACGAGTGCGGTCGCGGCGAATGGAGTGAAGAGTTCGTCGGCTGGACCATGGGCGCGCCGCCTCCTGCCCCCTCACCCCCGGCGCTGCGCGACGCCGCCGCCGATTGCATCGCGGTCGCCTGGGAACGTCACGCCGACGAGGAATTCACTCTTCAGATGGATGAAGTCGCTCGTGGCCACGGCTTCCTGCCCGTTTACACCGGTACCGAGTGCTCCTATGTTTGCACCGCCTTACGCCGCGCCTCCGATTATCGGTTTCGTTTAAGATGCGAGAATGCCGATGGCCAAGGTCCCTGGTCGCAAGAAGTCACCTACCGTACTCTACCAGAACGCCCCGGCGCCCCCGGCCGGCCGACGTCTAAGGGGAAAATCCACTCGCGTGCATTCCGACTTAGGTGGGATCCACCCTCTGATGACGGCGGTGCTACTATCGAAACCTACACACTGGAGATCGACGGCGGCGAAGGTTATCAACCCGCTTACAGTGGACCTGAGAGGGAGGCGCACTGTGACCGTCTTAAGCCTGGAGTCCAATACCGCGCACGTGTGCGTTGTGCCAATGTGGCCGGTGACAGCGAGTGGTCCGCCTCCGAGGCGATCACGACGGAGGCCACGTGCCCCGGCTCGTGCGCGGCGCCCGAGCCGGCGGCCGAGCCGCGGGCCACGCTGCAGGCGGTGCGATGGCGACCACCCGAATGTGACGGCGGTTCACCACTTACTGAGTATAGAGTGGAAATTGTCGGTGAAGACGGCACCGTCCGCTTAGCACATTCGTCACTCGTAAACGAGTGCATCGTCCGCGACCTTCAGCCCGGTTGTGAATACCGCCTTTGGATCGTCGCCTGTAACAAAGTGGGTGCGGGCCCGCCGTCACCAGCTATACATTTCTCGACGGCGGCCGCTCCACCTGATGCGCCCGATACACCCGTAGCCCATATTGAAAATGCGCGAACGGCCCGCCTCGAATGGCACGCATCTCGGGATAACGGAGCTCCGATCCTCGACTATCGACTCGAAATGAGTGCTACGAACGTTGATGACGCTTTCGCGGAGGTGTATCGAGGTCGCGATATGATTTGTGTCGTCTCGAAGTTGACACCGTTCTCGCCGTATTTCTTTAGAGTATGCGCAACAAATTCAGCCGGAAAAGGAGCATGGTCGGGCGTCCGCGACGTTTTAACACCGCGCGCTCCTCCGGCGGCACCTACGGGAATCCGCCACGAGGCGACCGCGGAAAGTCTGCGGCTACACTGGCGCTGTCCGGCGAGCCACGGCGCGGAAGTATTACGTTACCGAGTGGAAGTAGACGCATCCGCTTTCGAGACCGACGGCCCGACGCCGGAGCGTCTCGTGGAAGGCCTATCGCCCGACACGGTATATCGCGTGCGCGTAGCGGCATTCAATGAGTTGGGGCTCGGCGAGTGGTCGGAAGAGACCCGCGCGGCTACGCGGCCGCGACCACCGACTCCGCCGGAGCTGCGCTGTGCGCAAGTCGTCCACAACTACATCAAGCTCGAATGGGAGGGCGGCGCGGAGGGCACAGTATATTGTGTGGAAATGCGTGCGGCCGAGGCGCGAGAGTTCCGTCCGGTGTACCGTGGCTCGGCGCGGAGCTGCAAGGTGAAGAAGCTGCGCGAGGCGACATCGTATTGGTTCCGTATTCGCGCGAGCGACGAGCGGGGCGGGCGGGGCGAGTGGGGCGCCGCGGTGGGCGCGCGCACGCCGGCCTCGCCCCCGCCCGCGCCGCGCCCCCCCGCGCTGCACCTGCCCGCGCCGCGCCAGGCCACCGTCGCCTGGGAGCCGCTCGACGACGCCGAGTACGTGCTGCAGTGCGCTCGCACCAAGGACGCCGTCTTCAAGCAGGTTAGTACGTCTGGTTTTGCATTCCCTCAAACCCACTCGAACGTTTCCTTAAGGATGACCTTATAGTATATTAGTGGAGCCGATATAGGTGAATACCCATATCAACTCCATGCCGGATCAGTACCGATTCGCCGTCGATCCAGCGTCAATCAGAGTGGCACAGCTCCTATGTTACGCGATCGCGGCGATGGCTCAGCGTCACTGGGGGTACGACTTGACGTCGACGAGCATCAACAAAATTTATTGCGATAAACAACAAATTCAAACTCGCCCATGGCACGTACTTGGACGTTAACGCGGGGGTCGAAAGCGGTTTGCACGCCATCCCCGCGCTAATAGCGAAACGTACGCTTGGCGACCCTAAGCACGGTGACTGCGAGTGTACCACAAAACGTTTAAAGTGTACTGGCTTGACCCGAGGCGATGCAACAATACCAATGAGATGCAGATTAGTGTGTTGCAGTATGAAGTTTCTTACAGAGAATAGGATGATGATAGAGGCGTTCGAACCTCTTTCATTGGTTAATGGGATCAAATACCTTCTGCCGTGCTGATTATCAATCGCCAACTCTCATTCGATTGGCCAGATGAGAATGTATTTTTGAAATGTTCAGGTGTACGCCGGTAGCGACACGCAGTTCACGCTGGAGGAGCTGGAGCAGGGCGCGGAGTACCTGGTGCGGGTGTGCGCGGTGCGCGGCGGGCTGGCGGGCGCGTGGTCGGCGGCGGCGCGGCTGGCTGTGCCGGCGGCGGCCCCGGCGGCGCGCGTCCGCCGCGCCCGGCCCGCGCGGGCGCTGTCGGCGCGCCACGCGGCGCTGCTCATGGCCGCCGGCTTCCTGCTGCTGGCCGTGCTGGTGGCGGTGCTGGTGCAGCGGCTGGTGGAGCCGCGCCCGTGACGCGCGCTCGCGGCGGCGCGCACCCGAGCGCTCGCCCGCCTCTGAACGCGCGACCCGATTGTTAATTACCGAACGGTCGCTACCGAACCCGAGCTCCGAAGGGACCCGAATTATACATCACTCACGTCTGGTTTCCGATTACGTTTTTCGTGTTCGGGCACCCGAATGCACGCATTTCATACTAAGTGTTCTATATGGCGCATACGTTCTTATATTTTCCGTTCGTTTCGGAATCCATCCCGTGCGTTAGTATATCCAGAACGGGAAAAAAACCGAATGGCATCATCCTCAATAAAACCGAACGCAGCTACCGCGTGCATTCTGTACGTGCCGCCGCACACGAACGGAAATTTCCAATATAATCCAGAATATCTGCGGTTCCTAGCGGATGTGTGATGGTGCTTATTATTATTGTGTATTTTTCGCGGCAAATAGTGTGAGGCGGAAAATGTAATTATTGTTATAAAAAATACCTTTGCCTTTGCGATATGCAATTATGGATACCCAAAGCAAATATGCAATAACAATTAATTCGTCGTCATCACGCGTCACTGTACCTACTGACAGTAAAAATTCCGAATGAAAAATAAAGAACGTCTGTGCTAGGTTGACGGTTTTTCGAATTCGAAAACCGAATACGAAAAACGTAGGCCAGCCTTAAACTGAGTTGTTTCTTCTTCTTGCCGGTTCCGGTCCGGCCTTTGGAGCACTATTCCGACTTAGTTACGATCGGTTTAACCTTCGATTTGTAACACAATACGGCGATTTTATAAGTTCATGCGTGTCGCCAATATGGTAAACGGCGCGATGGGCGAACCTTAAAGATTATAGTTTCATATTAGGAATTTTGTCTATTATGCTAAAGCTCTGTCGGTGTTCATATTTAGGAGCGCCACATTCATTTATATTTTATTAAGAGATAAATTAAAATATTGACAATGTATTTGCAGTATATCTTTCATTGTCTATTTCTATATGTGTGGATGAATGGGAACAGTCGCTTTTTTCTTAAATGGACATTAATGTATGCGATCTTGACAGCTAATGATTCTATTTTGTACAGACTTTTATCTTCCGTTTTATGCACCATATTGAAAAGTACCTTATTTATATGTATATAGTAGTTAATCACATCGGGGAATGTATAGTGTAAACGGCACGAAGTAATAGCTGTCATACTTATTTCACGAATTTTTATTTTAATAAATATATGTATTAAGTGAGAGGCGAGTTCGATTTGATGATAATTCTTACCATGATGTATCCAAAAACTCACGCGACGTTAGATTGCGAGCTTGGGGCCTAGCTTACATTCATCATAGATAATGTTGTTAAATAGCTCTCGGGTATAGCTTCACATGTGTAAACTCGTTTATAGGGAAATGTGAAGTTGCCATTGACGAGATGTGTATTTTTAGCAAGTGTTACATTCTGTCGTATCTCACATTTGTTGCTTTTATAAGCTCCTTGTAGCTAGTCTACTTTAAGAACTTATTTTTCGTTTTACTCTATCTTTTAGATGAAAATACGATATATTTGGTATCCGATGAAATGTGTTTCATAATTTTAGTGATATATGAACTTCCAGCATAATTATCATTAGTCTTCTTGGCTCTCAATGTTTCCCATACATTTGATATTTTTATAATAAAATTTTTGATTCGTCTGTTGCATGTTTTGTATCATATTTAAGTATAGCGAATTAGCAACCATGGTGCTCTATTATTATTAATGTTCTGTTAAGAGGGTCGTAGCCCCTCGTTCTGCAACGAGTTTCCAGTGTGTGTGCTGTGATCACTTCCTTATGCGAATGAGACTGATTTTAAAAAAAATATAAGCCTGTCCATACAATTGATTTAAAGATGCTTTTATAAAGTTTTGACAATGATCTGTATATACGCTATTTACATTTGCGATTGAAAAATTGTAAGTGATCGCCGAGGTATGTAAATAGCGTAGGGCCGCTGCAATTAAAATGTGAAACGCGTTAGTGACCGTAAACCCTTATATTCCGAATGATTATTTGATTAATAACAATATACCTATTTAGTGTATGTTCAATATTAGTTTGTTTTTTATTAATAGGACATAACCTTTTTTTAATGACATTATGTAATTTAGCGTAATTTGTTTATAAAATTTTAGAGATTATCAATTTATTGAGATTGTTACCACCCGGTATAAATTTAGTAGTTGTGAAATACTACCTGATGTGGGAGGAGTTTGTTTCAAATATAAATATAATAGACAATGGGGTCCCATATTGGTATTTGTTATTTTGTAGAATTATACTAGAATTGTTAAATCAGTTCTATCTAAATATAATTTTTAAAATTTAATGATTTCAGTATAGATAAGCAAAATATCTGAATTATATTCATTTGTTCTGAGAAAACGTAAGTAGTTGCATATGGGATATACAATTTAGACATTGATGTTCTTAATATTTTAAAGTATTTTATGAGGAAATGTCATTCAATTATTATATAATATAAAGATATTGTTACTATCACATAGGCCTTATTGCATTCGATGTTTGATAGCTTGAGCCGTCGCTGTACCGCATTGTTCGTTTGTCATAGACATGGAATTTGCTGTGCACCAATCTAGGCTTAATTACTTCGTAAATATATAATATTTACTTCTGTGATCCGCTTGTCCTATTCTATTATTATTTTTATTAAAGTTATCAGAAACATTCCTGCGTTTTTGCTAATCGAGATGTTTGATAGAAATTGTTTATTAATATTTTTTATAGAGAAATTCACTTCGTGCCTATCTTCACATGGCATTGTATTTGGGTCGTAAGCACAGCTTGTGATCTTATACTGGACTGTTAATTTTCAAAAAAAAAAATTAAAGTGACGATGTGCAATTAACTTTTTATTTATTTATATTGCTTATAATAATATTTATTTTTAGAAATTATATTAATATTCGATGTCGTGTTACAATAAAGGAATCGATGTTCCTAAGTGGGTTTTACATATTGTACAATACCATAATTGCAAGCTAAATTGTGTACTAAAGTCAAGCATTCCAACTTTATTCCACTGTAAATAGGCCTAATGAATTCTACGACTTAATGTACGTACATGTTGCTTTTGTATGGAGATGTAAATAAATCAGATGTTCACGAGCTTTGTGTTAGGGCATGTATACACTAAATCGCGCGCCCGCGGAGTTTACTACCGCGCCGAGACTAAATGTTAAATTAATAAAATTTATGATTAACGGGGATAACATCTCATATTGTATTTGTGTTTGAATTAGTAACGTATAACGAAATGTATATGTTTATAATATAATATTTGATGATGTTATGTATACAATTTATTAAACATGAATATATCAATAAAACTATATTTTGTGTACGATAAATGTTTAATTATCTTTCTATAAAACCACAATATACATAAAATTTGGTAAAGAATTTAAGAAGAAATATCTTCTTATAATTAATAACTTAACCTACAAAAAATGCGACACGACTAGAAAACTTTTGTACTATGAGTATTTGCCTATTTGCTTCTTATAGCTATTCTTATACACAAATTACACATTGACTTACAAATTTGACTAAATTTATAAATGTGTCAGCATTTTTACTACGATAAAAGACGGCGTAAATAAAGTTATTATAGTTACAAGGCGTCACGAAAGAAAACAAATTATGTATATACACAATATGTAAATTACTTATATAATAGATAACGCGGTGAGCGTTATCTGATCAACACCATTATTTAATCTGTGTTGCACATTATTATTTTTTTATTGAAGAAATTAAAGCGGCAAGCAAATGTTCACCTGAAGGTAAGTGCGACGTCTTCCCATAACAAATGCTGTATCACCCGGAAATGGTACTGCGGTAGTACCTAAATAGACGGATTCTTGCATAGCAATCCTACTCTATCAGTAAAACACCCTAGCAACATTTATAACTAAAAAACTAATTTTAATGTTATAAACTCTCCAAGTTTTATCTGTGGGTTGCACATGTAATTAAAATATGTTCGCGTAGTTTTTTGAAAATACAGTAACTTGCTTAATTAAACTCATATGTTTTTATTCATTATAATTTTTGGTACCTTTTATAGTTCATATACATATCTTATACAGTTTTAAAATCATACTATTGCAAAATATTTAATCGTGCATATTTCTAAAATTTTCTTAATATAAATTTACAAAATAGTAAATAAAAATAATTATACCATATTAAACATAAATTATCACATATTCTAAGGAGATAAATAATATACTTCAAATGGCAATTGAAATTATTCAATAAAGGACTTTAAATAAAATAAAAAAACTTTCGTGTTTCAGAAATAGTCCCGGGATTAACCTTACTTTGGTTTCAACTAACCTTTATATCATCAGTTGTATTTCATTTTCATTTGCAAAAATATTTGCGGTAATAATCATTAAAATAATGTGTGATAAAGTTTAAAAAAATAATAATTTCTCTGCCAGTCTCCTAATGTAGTAAAAACTGATTTTAATTAGTTCTATTATAGATTATGATTCAATCAGGTAGCCGGGAACAATTGGCACGATTTTACGTTTTCGCTGTATACTTCTCCATAGTTAGTGATGTAGGAGTCTTCGCCGGTTGATATCTGGTCTATGCAGCCTTTGAAGTTTTGGGGAAACATTTTCTTGACTGCAGGATTATCCTCTTCATTCACTCCCCCTACGTTATTAATGAGTTTTTAATAAAATTAATCCCACTTATAGATATAAATAGAGATACGAGTAAAAGCGACGGGGGCGGCTCGATAAAAGATTATTAGATAAAGCTTATTATAAAATATATCATTATATAGTTAGCCGTAATTAGCCGTGTGGTGGCGGCTCGTTAAACGAATACTACCACTCCATCTCATCCAATGGATCTCGTAAAAGGCGAGTAAGGAATTAAACTGCACTGTGCACCCAACAGCGCATGGTGGCAATGGGCTCACCACCTATCACACCAAGTGCATTACATTGTTTTGGTGAAACGTGGATTGTGGCAGTCGTCTGTTTTTGCAGTGAGTGCCCAGTCTCTGACTACCCGTTATGGGATACAGTCGTGATCTTATGTATAAAAGCGATGCCCTCCTGGCTTCGCCCATCAAACATTCAAGTGCTAATTTCGCCTCGAATTCCTGATATGACAGGTCATTTCTTTATTCTATCATTCGTTATATGTGTATGCCAGTTTCTTCTTTCTATTTTTAACAGTTTTTATTGTCGTGGCGTATTAGATGTCCGAATATTCGAGTAACGATTTCCGTTCATAATAAGAAATATGCGAAGGACAGGATCTTATACCCCGATAGGTATATGATAGTGTCACCACTTCTCCTTATTTGACTATATGACTAAACTCAATGGCAAGTCTAAGCGATCTAATCGCAGGAAGTTCATCTAGATGTAAAAAAACCAAGACCAGTTCAGCTTCGTAGATAGATTCGCTGCTCTTAACATATCTTAAACCACAAATGTAAACTTAACATAACTTACCTATAAAAATGTCGACACTGTTATGATTTATTTCTTCCCTCGGGCATGATTCCTCTACATATGCCAAATGTTGGTCCACAGTAAACGTGAAATTTTTCTTTCCAAATTCCAGAACACATTTATGCCATTCGCCGTCAGCTAAAAATCCCACGTTTGGAAGTAGCCTTGAAAGTCTTCGGGGTCGAATCGGTAGAGATTTTTCATTACCATGCACTACTTCGTGATTTACATCACAGTGTAACGACCATACCAATCTCATATAACCATTTTCGAGACCAATGCCCAAATAATCAGTACCCTGTGAATTATTGACACCGCGTTAAATATTGTGTATTAACTTAACAATTAACAAGTTATAAGATTTTATGAAAAACTAATTTTCATTTGGTAGAAGCAATACTGGCTGCTACACTCAAATGACCAGACCCGAAGACTTAGTGAAAATGAGGCATTTCATATTTTCAAAGGTACCAAAATACCAAAATGTACGTGGCTCGCCACCCGCCACGTCTCGTTTCCCGCAGGGGCGAAAAGTGGGATACGTGTGGGATCTGCCTACCTTATATGGGAAAAATAGCGTGATTGTAAGTATATATGTTCTATGTTTAAACCTGAAAGAAGAACCAGCAAGAAACTGGGGTATTTTTTTTAATGCCACAAAATTACTTATCTACAGGTTGTACCCGCGATATGGATTGGTGGATTTAAGAGTTCATGTAACTCCTGAATATCTTACAGATATAATGACTAAACAGAAACTAGGATAGTTGCAGTAAGTTAATTTACATACGAAATTATATATATATATATATCGGAGATGAGTCCGAAAAAGACAAAATTGAAGTTGAAGAAGTAGGGTTGTAGAATGTATTCTACAACCATAACCGTCAACCAAAATCAGGCAATTTCTTGTTATTATCGTCGCTGTTCTGTCGTCGGAGTCACGTGATTTATTTGGTACACAAACAGATTACAATAAAAAATGAGTGATGATTTACAATGAGGCTAATAAGCTTAGTTTTACACTGTATTGCAATCCACTTCGATGTATACACAACTTATTTAAATATATCGCGTAAACACATTTTTAAGATTTTCTTATATATTTATTAACTACTCCAGTAACATAACCTATATTATCTTTTTTATACAATCTTTAAAAGTCCTATGATTATAAACAAATATATCAATGTGTCTGTTTTTCAAGATTGGCTGTGTTGCTGTTGTCTGTTAGCTTACTCGACTTATTGTTACGTTTTTTATGTCTCGTTGAGGTGTATTACTGTGGAGTAATTATTTAACTGCGTTGAATTCTAGTTTGACACATTTCTTTACTTTATTCACTGTAAAGCAGCAAAAGCGTAAGCTGTTTTATTTTGTGAGCAAATTACAGAGCATGTTGATTTATTTAGGTTCTGGTAATCAATAATACCATTTCAGCTTCCGATATATATAAAAAATGTGATGTCAATTTACCATGTCAGTCCACAACAATAGTCCGTTTGGCTCGGATGTGGTAAAGTTAAGTGTGAGAAAAGTAGGAACAGATGTCAGTCTTTGTTCGCCGGAATGGCTGCGCACACTGCGTCTGCCTAGCGAAAGCATGGAGTCGCCATCGAATTCCGGGACTGTCACGTTGATTTCTGCAAGAGTTCGTTACCCTCCTTAATTGTATATATATACCACGGCGACTACTTCTGAATACTGTCAGTTATCAACAACTCCAGCGATATTTTTGTGCTATTATCATACGTGCAAACACAGAGGCACTCACTCACCCTAATCTACCTCCGCACCCAATATAACGTTCAGGCAATAAGATCGAAGGTAGGTTAGGCTGCTGTGTCAGAAACTCGGAAAAATCGAAAAATACAAGACAACCACATCCGAACCAGGATCCGCGGCGTTCTCAGGTGTACTCTGAATCTATGGTCGATCATGATCCAATACAGTTACAATATATTCAAAATAACAATCACTATTAAGGTATCCTATAACCAATTTTAAGACATCTGTGGAAAAATATAACGCCGGTGATAATTTGAAAAAATATAAATAACTATGTAACTACAGAGCTCCGTGGTATATATATAGCCGAACACATAATTGCTTTATTACCCTTAGGCTGAATGACGTTTGCACATCACAATAGTACGAGTTGAGGAATGCCATCAAAGAGAAAAGGAGAGGGAAACTTCGAAGGGGCGCGCTGTTACATCACGACAACGCACCCGCGCACAGGTCAGCAGTTGCGATGGCTGCTAATCAGCAAGCTGGATTCGAATTGGTTGACCACCCCCCTTATTCACCAGATCTGGCGCCTAGCGATTTTTATCTGTTCACCAAATTGAAAATCCCCAAATTAAAAGCGGGCGCCTACCCCTAAGCTACCACGGCTCAGGGTGGTACCTACCTAGACGAATTGGTGCATATGAATAATACCACCAGGAATATTTTAATTCTTTAATTTTTAAAGTTAACGATGTCCCACAGTAGGGTTTTGCTCCCGTATCGTGGGTTCGTTTTACAGACATGCATTTCACATCCACAACACAACTAGACAGGAAAAGCAACAATATGTACACATACACAAATGTTGGCTTCGGCTGAGAGTCGGACCCAGGAGCGGCGGCGAAGACGTCAGGTATACTCGTGACCACTACGTCACGCGGTCGCCAAATCCATGTGGATCTAAGCGATTTTGCATAGGGATCTCGACAGTTGTGCACGGGGGTCGTGGAAAATAAAGTTCGTATCACTCCCATTAGTTAAGATCGCGGAATGTTGTACTCACGCAGTTGGCAGCGATCGCCGGCGCGGCCCGCGGCGCACAGACAGCGCGCGCGGCGGCAGCGGCCGTGCGGCGCCGCGCAGCCGCTCTCCCCGCTCCCTCCGCGCCCCCCGCTCGGGGCGCACGCGGCGCGCCGGCAGCGTCCGCCCGGGCACGCCGCGCCGCCACACGCGCCCACGTTGCGCCCCTCTGCAAAACAAAGCTGCTTCGTTAAACACACATGGATAACCACCTTCTTCTTTTTTCTTCATGGCGGTATGTCTGTAAAAGATAACACTCATAAAGTCGGGTTGTCTTTCAATATACATCGGCTTTTCATTATCATAATCCATACTAATATTATAAATGCGAAAGTAACTCTCTCTCTGTCCCTCCGTCTGTTTGTTACGATATCACGGTTTAACCGCTGAACCGATCTTGATGAAATTTGGCACACAGCTTGCATCCTGGGGATGGACATAGGATAATTTTTGTCCCTGAAAATCAAATTGTTCTCACGGTATATTTAGTAAACCTATATCCACGCAGACGAAGTCCCGGGCATCAGCTAGTATAGTATATTTCTTAAGTATTGTGACTAAGTTTGAAAGATTTAAATATTTTTTAGTGCGAGAATCTAACTCGCGATCCGAAGCGCAGATGCAGTTGTTAAGTTAAACCAAACAGTAATTAATGCCGTAAATTTTAATATTTTTTCTTTCATGCCAACTACAAACTTTTTTCTACACCTACTTCATCTCTGTATTACTCTAATGTAACCTGGTAGAGAATGGCATTAAGTAAGTCAGTATGTCGCGTATACGAAGTAAAATGAATTACAAAATACTCCTGGCCACCGTCGAACATAGTGGCATCTGCTGATACAACCCGGAAATTGTCTACTATAAGTACTACTAACTATTACAGTAACACCGAGGACTCACTCCCTTTCCCCTTCCATCAACTTATATGAACGCAGTGGCTGTCTAACACTGCATCCGGGGGCACAATAATTTGTGTGTTGCATAAATATTGTTTACGATTATTTGTGGTTTTTTTTTTAGTCCATAATTGTAAACGGAATATATAAACTCACGTTTTAATTATCTTGCACATAAATATATCATGACATAACAATTCCTTCCTTTTCCTATTCCTTTCTGAATTAATAGTCTTAGGTTAGGTTGGCTGATACGTGATCGTTGGGTAATTTCAAATATGCAATATCAAACTAATGGTCTCTTAAGCACATCATCGGCATCGTAAAATTCAAAATCTAATTGTAAGTAAGAACAATAAAATCCAGACAATTTTCAATATATATGTTGTTACATAAGCAAATTATATATATACATAAGCAACTATACCTCGAATATTTTGCTGGTCTAAGGGCAAGAGGATATTATTCACGTGTAGATTCCGGATGCAGCCGGAGTACGACTCCGGAGGCCCAGACATTGAGTCGAATGGTACCGTTGCCAAATCTTGTGCGCCACCTGATAAATATCAATGTAATGTATTCCTAAAAAATATTCTATAAATACTAAGTATTATGAAAACAGAAGGCCAAATTGTATCTGTTTTTACAACACTGAATACTTTATTATTATAATTTATACATTAAGTACAAATCCCCAATTACTATTCTTACTATGTAAATAGTGAAAGCCTCCACTATTTTGAAACGTCCGGATTTAAACTTGATCGCGAAGAAAAATGTCCCGATTTTTTACCAGATGATGAGAAGTCATCATGCTGTGTAATTATAACTAGATTGTTAGTCTCGCTTGTAAATAAAAATATTCTTCTTCTAGTTTAAGACATGCAATTTGTTTTTGTATTATTTTACGACTGAATATTATTCAATTTACATTTATTTTGTCTATTATATTTTGTCTATGGGTTATTAAAGGTTGATTTAAAAATGCCTAGTTTCTTTTCGGATGACCCATAGATAAGACATTATATTATTTATTAGATATTCTCTTTATACTGTTAACATTAGTTCTTGCAGATGTTAAAGGCAGGGCTGCCACTTGTAATTTAATAATAATGATATTAATGGGTAGTAACGGGTAATTTGATCATAAATCGAGATACCGGTTAATTTGGCGGATATTTGTTGTCTTGGTGGTAAACTGGGTATTTTGTTGTACAGTTTTAATTCATAAAAAATTGGCTGTTTTCTATGCCTGACTGTATGTATGTCAATGCCTGCATTTTTAGACTATGTAAAATGATATTGTCGTTGAATGCGAACCTACTTGCTAATATGTTTAAAAAATAAAACTGTGGTAAACAAGTTAGCTTAAGCTAAGTTATTTTATTTAAATTGTAATAATTTTTTAAAATCTCTATTTTCGGGTAATCTGTGTTCGGAGGCGGGTAAAAGCGGGTATTCTTGTGATTTATTTAGGGTAATCTGATGAGCGAAGTCTGGCAGCCCTGCTTTAAGGTGACTCAGGACATTAAGCGCCAAATCTAAGGGAGCCGTAGTGTTTTTATTGAATTTTGTGATAGGTTATTATGCAACAAGTGCTCGAATAAGTGTACAGTCATTCAATTCAAGACCAAAATTGTACTTTTCGTTTTGTCTCCTTCAGTCCAGCAAATCTTCAGTAAAAGTGAACTATCATTATACTGTCGATACAAATTTTGAAATCTCGCTGTTTGAAGATTGCTACTTATCTAAAAATTATATGTTAGAGAATGTTACGTGGCGTTACGGATCCATAAATAAATAGATAAAAGTGACTCACCCAGTACAATGTTGGCTTCGCTTGCGGTGTGCGGGTAGGCGTGCGCCAGCATGGCCTCGGTGCTCAGCGCTCCGTCGACCCACACGTAGAGCCGCGTGCCGTATCGCCCCGCCTTCACACTGTGCCATTGCGACATCGATAGCACTACACCGCTGCGGACAAGCGACGTCAAACCCGACAGTCGGTCTGTAATGTTCAAACGAAGAATGAGTGCACAGAAACGATAATTAAGAATTTGTATGAAATTAATATCATGGCAACATTTATTTACAGCAGGGGTTCCCGGACTTTGTTCCGCGAAACATAAGTATTCCGTTGAATCTGAATAGGTGTTCCGCGAAAATTTAGAAATTAAATACACTAGTACATATTAAAAAATCTACTAATATCTTTACATCATTTAAAATATAAAATACGGGTTCGTTAAGTGCAGTAAAATTTTGGGAACCCCTTGCTTACAGGGTACAGTCTAGTGATCTAAGTACATCAATGACGATAATTATTTGTTTGTCGCGTATTTAATTAAAGGTCATACGAGAACTAAGTTATTTACATAGAATACTGTCTGGCAGAAATATTTTGTGTACTATATGTTAGACAATCTTGCTTTAAACATACCTGTCCATCGATATTCCAATAAACCGCCTTGCAGAGATAACGCCGTATAGAAGTGCGGCGTTTGCGCAAATATCACCAGACCTCGCTCTTTTGCCGGTTTTATTTCAGCTTCAAGTGACAAACTCACGCTGGATATTGAGCGGGGCAAGAGCTGGAGATAGGATCGAATGCCGGTGAATAGCAAATCAATGGGTACGATGTCTGGAAACCATTGAATGTGTTAGTAGTATTTGAGCATTTAATTACATATTGGTTATTTAAGGGAAAAACATGTAAAATAACAGCCTGTAAATGTCCCACTGCTGAGCACAGGCCACATCGTCGCCTTTTTTGGTACGAGTCAAAAAATTCTTACCCACCTTTGTGTTCCTACGAGCAGACTGGTGGTAGGATTCCTATGCAGGAATCCGTCTAGGTATGTACCACCCCAGGGCCAGTTATTCTGCCGTGAAGCAGTAGTGTGCAAGCATAACTGTGTTTCGGTTTGAAGGGCACTGAGAGCTAGCGTAATCACTGGGCATATGAGACTTAAGAACTGATGTCTCGGGGTGATGGGCACAGTGAGGTGTCACACTGAAATGTTCTGGGTGACACTGCATTTGTTATGGGCAGACGTTGCACTTACCATTTGATGTACGTACGTTACTCGTTTCATCACTTTATACAATAAAAAAAAAGCATTGCATATTATGGTGTTAATTTGCACGAATAAAGGCTGTCCAAGGTATTGTACCTTAGTCGTCTCTTACGTCACCTCTGTAGGTGCTATTCTACTCCGCCGGACACTTATAGGCTGAAAAACAAGATAAATAAGAGATATCCCAGATATAATGTTTATGTAAATTGTATCAGTGTAACAACTGTTGGTGAACCTTAAATAAATAAAATAAATAAATAAATACCTTGCTCGCAATGTTCACCGGTTTTCCCGTACGGGCAGTCGCATTGCGCAGTCGCGTCGGCGGCGAGCACGCACTGCCCGCGGCAGCGCGACTGCGAGCGTTCGCATGCGTGTTGCCGACTCGAGCACGTCGCACCGAACCAGCCCTCGTTGCAGATGCAACTGATCGCATACACAACCCACGTATGATTAGGAAAGAACAAAGGAGACGGTCCAAAAATGTATGGAAAATCGTGTGTTTGTACTGAAATAAATTATAGACTAAAAATTAAAATATAACCCATTTCTATTGTCTAAATCCACGATTATATCTTTATTTTAATTGTACGTTGATATTTTCTATCTACCAACGGAAACGTTTAACATTTATTGTTAACTAGCTGATGCTCGCGACCTAGTCCACGTGGATAGAGGTTTTTTAAATATCTCGTAAGAACTATTTGATTTTTCTTGATAAAAAGTATCATATGTACGTCTCCAAGACGCAAGCTATCTCTGTGCCAAATTTCGTCAATTCGTCGTTCTTTCTTTCTTTACACTATGATTTCTCCTTTATCGTGGGTGCGTTTTACATACATAAATTTCATAATGACCAAGACGAACAGACCTGAGAACCACCAATTCGTGTATTTGCACAAATGTTACCTTCAGCTGGGATTCGAACCCAGGACCTGTGGTGTATAAGTCAGGTACTCTGACCGCTGGACCATTCACAACTGTCAAAAAAAATGTCAAAAATATGTGTGACGTAATTACAATAAAATATTTTTTTTTTTTTAATATAATTATATATTTTTTTAATCTCACAGTTTTTCTCCATACTGTTGTACAATAGTACGCGCAAACACAGAGCACGCACTTTTCCTAAACTATCCATAAAATTTCGGTGATGTTATTGCAGTTAGCCCGTTTGGATTTTACAGCTTCATCGGATAGCTGTGCTCTTTCTATTCGCGCCCGATAGAACGCTCATGTGATGAGACGAAAGGTAAGCTTGGATGAAGTGTCAGTAGCCCTGGGACAATCACAACACAACCAGATCCGAAAACTAATCATTTGTGTTACAACACAGCATTTGTACCCAGAACCTGTGGGGTAGCAATCAGATGCTCTGACCACTCGGCCGCGCAGTCGGCCAAGCATTAATAATGGCTTTAAGACGCAGATGCAACTTTTTCTAGGATTGCATGTTTTCGGAGCTTCACGCGCTTTCTCATTGCAATTGTTCTCATATATTCCTATACTCTCAGTAGTAGTTGTACGACGTTACTTAGTTGAAGAATATTAAACAATCTTACCAATAACTAACGTTTAATTCAAAATCTTAGGAGGATATCAGAAAATAGATTAACACGCGCTCCAGTAACCATTGCTGTGAGCCCGATGTTTTGGTTGCAAGTTAATTACAGAATAATTAAATGCAAAAGTTTTATTGCAGAATACAAAGTTTGAATAAGGCCTCACCCATATGTAGCGGGCGAGTGTATGCAAACGCCTCTTGGCGCGTTGCAGGAGCGTGCGGTGCACTGTGCGACGCCGCACTGGCCCACACCGCGTCCGCTGACCACCTTACCGCCAACGGCTTGCCCGGCTACGTCCCAGATGCAACCTCTCCAGCCGCTGTGCAGAGGAAGGTCGTGGGGCAGGTCCGCAAAACTTTCGGTAGGATGGCCACCTTATGATGAGTTAAGAACAGATGCGATGAGCGAGCAATAAAAGCGTTAAATTTAAAATTGCACAACATAAGACCAGCTGGATTGTGAAGAGAGACCAGCTCTCTTACATAGGACAAACCAAAAGATCAGTAAAAACCCGCGTAAAATAACATATAGCTGATGTGAAGCATCGTCGCTCCATGAAGTCTGCAGTCTGTGACCATGTTCTGGAGCATCCCAAACATAACATCAGATTTGATGAACCACCAAATCCTCGCAAAAGAACACCGATTTCTACCAAGGATGATTCGCGAGGCAATTGAAATTAAAAAATATCCAAATTTTAATAGAGAAGATGGTTGGGTATTACCACCAGCTTGGGATCCTATAATTAATAAAATTAAATCAAAAACCAAGCATACCACTGCAAGACTTAAAGATACAGTTAGCTGTTTCTGCGTAGATCGGATCAAAAATAATAATTAAAAGCTGAAGGTACTCCGGTTCAACTATGACATCAGGACATCAGTTACCTTAGTCCTCCTGTGACCATGGGTGCTGTAAAGCACTCGAAACGTCGGGTTATAAAAAGTAAAATTAAACGCCAAGAAATTACGGATTTTTTTTAAATGAGTTTCATTTAAATGTGTAGTGTTCCGTAAATATAAGAAATCATTATAGCACCTACCATATATTTTTCACCATGACAAGAGTGGACTGATAGAGAATGCATTAGGTATGATGGCCGGCCATTGTAGCCCTTAGCTTAAGGTACTCGTACTAACAATAAATAATAACTGAATTAATAAATATCGTTAATATAAAAATCGTTGTGTGCGTTTGGATATAACATAACAAGCCTATCGCGATGCATAAAATATGTATAATGTGACATGTGTAATGGGGATCCTCTGGCGAGGGTGATGATGGTGATGGTATCATGACCGATTTCGACCATGGGGATACTTTCTGATCAACAACCAGAAGTTGCGTTGCATCTGCGCAGTAAATACAACAAAGCAAGCCGCAAGAATTTTCACAAATACTGAGACATCCACTCGTGTAACAGTATATATGTACAAAAATTAAGATAGTAGTGTAGCACAACTGTAATATAATTATAAAACACAAGGGGTTATACCTTATACCCATGATAATCAAAATGTTGAAGGACGTTTTATTGACATCGGTGTTCTGTAATTGGCATTACATTTTGTAAGGGTTTGAATGCAGTTGTTAATAAAAAGTGATACAGTGAACAAACTGTGTTAATTTTTTCCGAACCTTCCCGTGCTCCCGATCATGGCCGCAATTACAATTTATCACTCTCAAATTTTTCGATTCGAATTCAGGATCAAGACTAAATATGCGAGTAGGTACGGTTACCGCTGAGCAACGCTATCGCAACAAATTTCATACCGATGTAGAGGTAAGGTAGTAGCGTCATCCTGTCGTGTTGCGGTGGTGCCGGCGCGTTGCCGGAGACGTTGTACCGGCCGTCGACACTGAGGCCGGCTCCACGACCGCGCCGCCACACACGCACAACGTGCCCGCCGCGACGCCCACTCAGTGCACGCGACGTGAACACTCGTCGAGGCCCTAAACAACAAGGATTTTTATAGAAGAAAGAGACGGTCTCGTCTGATGGTAAGTGCAATGTCTGCCCATAACAAATTGTGTGTCATCCAGAACATTTCTGAGTGGCACCTCATTTACACTTGCTCTAAGTGTCCTTCCGACTGAAACAGTAATGTTTGCACACTACTGCTTCACGCCAGAATAACTGGCCCTGCGGTTGTACCTACCTAGGCGGATTCCGGATCAATTTCGGCATTTTATATTGACCCGTTGTGAAGCGAAATACGCGACGTGTGCTCGTATACAGTGGTGTGCACGTAGAGTTTGTGCGTCACTGGTGTGGCAGAATTTAAGTAAACGCTTATGCGTGGTAGCTCAGGAGCCAGGCGCTTTAAATTTCGCGAGTGACCTGGGTTCGATTCCTGGTGCCGGCACCACTAAAAATTGTTAATCGCAATTTTTAGGTGTTGATTTACCACTTGCTCGGCGGTGAAGGAAAACATCGTGAGAAAAACTGCATGTCTGAGAAATATAGAATATTTCGAAGACATGTGAAGTCCGCCAACCCGCATTGGAGCAGCGTGACGGATTCTTCCTAGCTCCAAAACCCTCTCGGAAATGAGAGGAGGCATGTGCTCAGCAGTGGGACATTTATAGGCCGTTACTTTTTACTTTTACTTTACGCTTATGCGGAGTTTTGGATGGGTGGTGTTCTTGAAAACAAGATTATACTCACGATTTAATGTAACATTGCTTACAGATTTTTGCAAATTCCTCCTTCTCTAGCTTTATCCTTATTACAACAAATAAGCTACAAAAAATGCTTGTCGTAGCAGGAAAAGCTACAATGAAGGAATCTTCCTAGGTATACTTTCTTATTTTCAATAGTTTTTACATTTCTACCTTTTTTAACTTTCGGCTATTTTTAGAGTCACCTTTGCAGTCTTTCATACACTGTAGTTGATATAAGTAAGAATTTACGTAAGGCCAGTTTTAGCTGTTTACAAGACTGTAAAGTTACTCTGTTGTTTTATTTACGGTATTTGTTATCCTCATCTTTTGCGTGGATTATCCACGCGTAACATGAAGATGAGGAGTATAATACTATATTAGCTGTAAAGTTGGTAGAATTTATTGTTTTTTTTTCTTACCGCTACCCATATTCCATGTAAGCATTATGTATCCCTTTACAAATGTCACTGCGAGGTGTTGACTGTGAGCGTCGTGGCGGCCGTTTTGTCCGACAAATGCAAGCAGTGCGATTTGCTCCATGTCTGGCGTGTGGAAGCGTAAACGAAGCTCAAAGCGGTCGGAGTTCATTGCGGATGGTGACAGCGGATAGACGAGGTACGACGACACGCCGCTGCTTATTGGCGCTAGAGATGGCCGAGTTATTTCAACATCTGTCAAAGTTAATTTTAAGAAGATTAATTTTTATTCCCATTGTATTTTATTGCATTTGTAAATTGTTGTTTATTACTATATCTGCAATGAGTAAACTTGAAAAAGTATGTAATGGCATTGAACTTTCGGGCGTGGGGAATAAATTAAATGTTAAAATAAAAACTACGTTTTCTTTCCGCCTTATCTAGAATCGGTAAATGACAAGACATAACGTAATTCTGTAAATTATCACTGTTCCATACCGGGTACACTATTCACCGGCAACGCACGCTGGATGCTTTCTTTAGCCTTTCTCATTAAAACTGATCTGGTGTCGCGATATACGTGTGCGTATTAAAGTCTAACTTTCCAATTCCATTCATTTCGTGCCAGACTTTATGAAACCTGATTCTATCTGAGTCTATGCCCGCGCTTATCGACACGCTTATCAGCTGGTTGGGCGATTGCGGCACCAGATGCATCATTTTAAAAGCTGCTGCCCGTTAATTTCGCCATTCGTTATGAGATTTTCTTGCGAGTACGGCAACTATTACGGCAACTACATTACGATATTTAGGTAATTCATTTCCTTTTATGGCTTTGCGCCCTTCAGAGCTTCGAAACAGACTTGCGAGCAAAAGTTCATCACTTCCATGTTTCTAGTTTCAGTACTACTTAGGGACGTTAATAGAGCAAAGATTTTTGTTAAGCCGCCTCCACACATTATTATATATTGAAATTCTACATTTAATAAAAGTACTTTTAAGGATTTTATGGCGTTTAATTTTTAAACTATTTATAACCCGACGTTTCGAGTACTTTACAGCAGCCATGGTCACGGGGGGACTCTAAAGTAAAGTGCTGTAAAGTACTCGATTAAATTCGAATTAAACGCGATAAAATCCATAAAAGTAGTTTTATTAAATGTGTAATATTCGCGTAAATATAAGAAATCATCATTGAAATTTTAGTTAAGAAAGCTGTTATAAAATAATGTTAAATACTTTCAATTCTAAATATTTTAATTGTATCTATATAATTCTTTTCTTCTTTTCAGCCTATCATTTGTCCACTGCTGAACATTGGGCCAGTAGCTCTCATTTTGGGGGAAATTTGCCATAGTTGCCACGCCTGTCAGGCGGGTTGGCAACCGCAGTTTATTTATTCAGATGTTCCAGGAAGATGCTTGCTGCCCATCTCCTGGTTTTAATTTTCCCTCTATCGACTTTTACGACACCCACGGGAGGAGATGGGGTGGTAGATATTCTTAAGCCGCCACCACACGGAAAGGCTAAAAATTAATTGTTTAGCTAAACTAATAGTAATGCTCCTTATTTTTTATATCTTAAAATTAATTGAATGTGGGGAAGGCCTTTGTTCAACAGTGGACTGTGATAGGCTGAAATTATGAAATTAAATATAGTACTACTTACTGTATTCACAAAAGATGCCATGTTTGCCATACGGACATAGGCACAGGAAACCGCTACCTGGATATCGAACGCAACTTCCTCCTGCTTGACAAGGATTGTGCTCGCATACTGATTGGTTGCAATGTTCTCCCATCCATCTACGCCAATATCCACCAATATACCAAATAATATATACCAAATATAACAATATACTAAATATACACAAATACAGTAATTTAAGGAAGACTGAAAGATCTTGTGATTTTTTATACTATCACTTAATGAGACAAATCCTTTGAATACCCAATAAACTAAGATCTACTTAGATCAATACTTTTATCTCATTAAATTTTTTGATAGTTTTAAATTATTTCGCAAGATACCTAAATATGATCAACTTTTACAGTTTCAAAAGGCGAATAAGGTACACACAAAACTTTATTAAAAGTTTTATATTGTGTATGCATAAAACCAATCATAAATCCACGTACCCATTAGTACAAGAACAGGTATAGCCATCACCATGGTCACTGCATGTGCCACCGTTGAGACACGGTGCGGACAAACACGAGAGCGAAGAACATTCCGTAACTTCACCTGCATTAAACGCATCGCCGAAAATTTCCCGTCTTTCACCATTTACCTATAAAAAAACAATAATGGTACAACAAATGAGAGAAAGATAAGTCTCTACAACGGCAGACCCTACGACACAGCCACCGAATGAGTTTAATGTAAATATGTAAAGATGATTTGCCAGACAATTTTTTTTAAATAACGGCAAATTCAATATACCGTGCAGCCTCTACGCACAGTGACGAATTTGAATTTAAGCAAAATGCGTAGTTAAAATACTGCTTACCGTAAAGTCTCGTATGCATCCAATAAATGGCTTATCGGTATGATTGCTATCGGGTACATTACCAAAATATAGCATTATGTTGTGATCGACAGAACTGATGTTAGCAATTTGACCGCCGCTCATTGCAACTGTGTCATTCAAATGAAGAGTTGCATTACAATGTTGTTGTTCTAAATAGAGGTCTAACCTGGAAACGGAATGAAATGTTTATTAAATTGTCAGAATAATAAATTTATGTAAATATTCCCATACCTTGTTTCAATTTTCATCGGATATCCGTTGTTTACATACGTTTTTAACTCACTCAAAAGCATAGTCTGATAACCACAGGAAAATTTAAATTTTAGTAGACCTGAATTCAAAAATAGTTCCATATATGCTCCTTTTGCTATATCTACGTGCATTATATGTCCATTCGTTATTAAGGTTTTTGCACTAAATCCAATAATGATAGAAGTGATATTATTTAAGCGGTGAACGATGTACGAGTTCCCTCCAAATGCTGCAGTTGTTATATTCAATTTCTCTTGACAAAACCTTCCTCCATAATTGAACGAGCAATGACACTTGAAATAATACAAATCGGTTGAAAAGCGTTCGACTTTTATTTAATATCAAAATATATGAAATATTATAGAAACTGTATACAAATCCGTACTTACTCTAACACCATGTATAGTATTTGCGCAGCTTCCGTGGTTGTTACAAACAGAATCAGTACATTCCGATTGAACTGTAGAATATGTATGGGTTGTTTTATCAAATATTGTAGTAGTTTCAACTGCATCCGTTATTGCATAGGTTGTAGGAATATCCGTAGTAAAATATTCGGTAGGAACGTCTGTAAACATTTTTTCCGTAGTCATGTCTATTTTTGGAGTTAATGTTGTTTCTTCTACTGTAGTTTTTGTCGTGGATTCTGCGACAGTTTGTGTAGTTATTTCTAAACCTGTTTCATTATTTTGACGCATTGTTACTATTGTAGGATAAGGTGTAAACTCAATTATCGTCGTCTGGTTGGTCCATAACGTAGTTTCCAATTCTCCAGAAGTAGGAAGTGGTGTTGTAAGTTCTGGTACCTCGTCACAAGTTCCTATACATTCTAAAGTACTTTCTGTTTTAGAATCATCAGGTCTGATTGTTTTTTGTGTTTGTATTTCTAATGTGATTACTTCGGTAGTAACCATTGTGGTTGTTTCTTGGGATTCGGGTGTAGCGGTGTAAGTTAATGCTGTCGTTTCTTGCTTTGTTGTTTTTTCACCTGTTGTTAACGCTGTACTAATAGTTTCTGTAATTGACGCAAAATCGGTTACCGGAGATGTTCCAGATTCAGGTTGCGATGATAAATTACTTTTAGGAGTAGAACTGTTATAAATTGTAGGTATAGTTGTCATAAAATATTCAGTAGTCACGATATCAGCAAGTGTAGTAAGAAGCACGCTTGATGTAGTTTTGAACAAGGGCGTTGGACTGACATATTCACAGTCATAGTTGTTTTCATTCAAGATAAGACATTCGCATAATGATCCAGTGAGATTCGGTGGACAGGAACACGTAAAGTTGTCCACCCCATCAATACATGTACCGCCATTCATACATCTAAAAGTGAATTAAGTATTTAATTAAAATACTCAAGTATTGTAAAACAAAAGAAATTAAATTGTTGTCTCTACGCATATTGTTTTTAAAATTGGGTTAGCTTTGTAATGATATAAACATCATAACGACCACCGGATTATGGTACCTTAATATTTAAAAAAAAACTACTTTTGAAATTATTTTTTTTATAAATAGTTATTTTAATAGCATATAGCATACGCAGTAAGCAGCAGTAATTCTTAAACAATTTACTACTTACTAGTACTTTTTAATTAAAAATTGTTCTTCAAAAAATCAATCCGCATTCAAATTGCCGTGACCAAACAGTGCTCTTGTTGAACATTTTTGATCAATACGACTTTATGTTCCATTCAGCTAGTCTTAAAGACATTTTGTAACAATATGTAAAAATATCTAACCTTGGTCCGAGTAAGCATTCGTCATACTGCAGCTCACACCGTTCTCCGTGAAAGTCAGGCACACAATAACAAACTGTCATACCGTCTTCAATAACGCATAAAGCGTCATTACTACATGAATTTTCATCACAGAATTCTATTTGAACTTCGCAGCTCTTTCCGGTGAATCCTAAAAACATAATCACAATGAATGGTTAAATTCCCTTTTTTTAATGAGTGTAAAGTGACAAGACAAGTAAAACTTTCATGTGATGGTAAGCGCAACGTCTACCCATAACAAATGCTGTGTCATCCAGAACATTTCTGTGTAGCACCACACTGCGCCCGTCACATTGAGACTTCAGTTTTTAATCTCATATGCCTAGTGATTACACTAGCTCACAGTGCTCTACAGACCGAAACACAGTAATGTTTCCACACTACTACTTCATGGCAGAATAACTGGCCTGGGACCTACCTAGACGGATTCCTGCATAGGAATCCTACCACCAGCAGGTATAATTCAAACAACCTCCTATTTGATACATGAGAACTGTGACGCACCTTCGCTTTAATAACAGGGACTTCGAAAGTACATTTTCAGATAACATTATTTGTGGTGCTATATAGGCTTATTCAATATCACAGCGGGTACGTCTTTAACTAGTTAGGAAACAGTTTCACTAGGAAATTGTAAATAGTTACAGTACAATAATTACAGTAGTGTACTAAAACATTATCTCACGTTTACTCATCTATCTTATGGTTGTAAATCCATAAGAGGAATATCTCAATTTGTCACTACGTGATAACTTCTACCCTTATGAACCAAAATGCATGAAATTTGGTACCTATAAATATGCATTGTAGATAACTATTAATCTTGAAAAAATAATAATTTTTGCTTTCTATCTCTTATGTACTTTCTCTAACATGTAAAGTGGGGATGATATTTTTAAGTCACCGCCTTGTTGGGGGTATGGTTGCTTAGATATTATCAAATGGAGCAGTGTAGTTTGTAAACTTTTTATCGTAAAAACTAGTAATTAGTTAATTTAAGTGGGTGATGATGAGACCTATCAATAAAAAAATCGAGTTGTTGATGAAAACTTTGAGCGTTACAGTGGTACGTCTCCCAGATGATTACGGCCATGCGTTACTACGGAACTATCCGTGATTCAACAGGCACTTGGTCGGTTTTAAAGACACGTATAAGCTTTCTACTTTTAATGAACATACCATAAGCGCAGGCACACATGAAGTCTGCGTGTATGTCAATGCACATTCCTCCATTTTTACATGGATTTGATTCACATTCGTCTATCTGGTCCTCACAGAATTTTCCAGCCCAACCTGTACGAATAAGTATAGAAGTAATAACGAGAGAAATGTTTCTTTTAAAAACAAAAGTATAGCCGAATCTGTATAACAGTTTATAAATGGTGGTTTATACGCTTAAACAGATAACCATTTCGCAGAAATTATAGGAGGTACTAAATATCTTTTAAACTTTTATATTATTTTTCATTGAGTGCCGATAATATTAAATACTCACCTGATAGACATTTGCAATAGAATTTAAATCCTGGTCCTTCGATACACTGCCCTCCGTTATGACAGCGCACTTCGTCGGTGGCGTTACATACGGCCACATCCACCTCACAGTGCTGTCCAGAGAAGCCTGGCACGCAGTGGCAGACATACTCGTTTGTCATATCGATACACGTGCCATTGTTCAGACAAGGATTTGATTCGCATTCGTTAAAATTAGTCTCGCAATTTTCACCTGTACAATATAAACAATAAAATTTAGTGTTAAAGAGGGTGGAATTTAAGTTTGATAAGTCGTTACTTCAAAAGATGGGGTAGTAATTATAGCAGTCAAATAAATTTGTGGTTATTTCTGGCTTTAATTATAACTGATTCTTTCCAATTGATTCTGTGACTAGCAGTTGTAAAAACAAAAAAAGATATTAGAGTGGTATAAAGTAGAAAAAAAAACAAAATGTTTATAACATTGATTGAAAGTTATGATTTAATCTACTTAATATGCAAACTCACTCACCAATAAACCCATCGGGACATGAACAATTATATGACGCGATACCATCAATACAAGTGCCTCCGTTTTGACAGGGATCTGACCAGCATTCATCCCAGTTTGTCTGACACTCCACGCCTGTGTAACCGTCTATGCAGTAGCACAAAAATGTACTGAAATATATGATATGAACATATTAACACTACCGACACAGAAAACACTACTAAATGCTCTGATCTTGACTAAATACAGTTTTAGTCGGTTTTTGTTTATTTAGCCTCCAATCTCCTATTAGGCCTCCACAGATTACTGCTAAGCACTTACTTTTAAAACTTTTGGATCGTGGTCGTGGCTCCATCTAGTGAGGAGTCATCCTACTCTACATTTTTTAGCACGAGGTTGCTATTCTAGAACCCTTTTTTTCGTAACGGTTACTGCAATGGCTTTACCAGTTATGGGGCTTGTCTATTCTCCAGCTTAATACGTTTATTTGTTGCTGCAGTTCATGCATCAGATTTAGTAGACACAAACAAATGTCTGCTTTAGATAATTATACCAAAATAGGAAAAGATTTTGTATTAACATATGCACAATTACAGAAGGTCACTCAGCTACAGAGGTAGCTAATAGTAAACTTTCTCGATATTTATAGGGAAATCATTATAAATGTACACTTTATAAGATACATGTAATAGCGCCGTGATATAATATAATATATTCATCACACGCTGAATAACTTGATAAGTGATAAAAGATCAGCAAAAATTTTTTCTTCATTTTTGTAATCATGCCTTTCTGGGAAGCACCATAGCATGTTTAAGGTAAACCAGGAACTAAATAAACTATTGGATTAATACGTAATCCTATATTAATTACAACGATCCAATTTCACTTAAGTTTTAATATAGTTACATCGTGTAACGTACACTGTACCGGTTTCTTTACTTGTCGCTTAATCTGGGGTTTAATAGATATCAGCTTACACGCCCGAACTCTCGAATATCCGCTTAAAAGTACAAAACCTTATTTACAATCTACGTCGCCTGTTTTTTGGGAATACATTTACGGTATATTATTAAAACACAGTATTTTGAAAAATAAACATAGCTTAAGCTTACGATAAAGACAAAAACAGAGGTTTAATAATACGAGTATCTGCTTGGTATCAACAGATATAATTAATAAATTTACATCATTATGACGTAAATTCATAAATTACTAGCTGTGCCCCGTGCTTTCACACGCCTAAAAGCCGAACCCGATCGATGATATACATATATATTTTCCTAGTAGCCTAAGTTACCCGCTATACTATCAGCTATCTGTCAGTGAAAGTTCCGTCAAAATCGGTCCAGCCGTTTCGGAGATTAGCCGGAACAAACTTACAGACAGAGAAACAGACACAAAAATTTTAAAAATTGTGTTTTTGTAAATAGTACCGTATTAACGTTACTGTTATTTTGTTATTACAAACAGACACTTCAATTTTATTCATTTGTTTATATAGCTCAATACTGTGTGGACCCCACTCTGCCAAAATCATCAAATAATTATTTTAATTAATTTAAAGAATTTTTTTATTTAAATTTTGTTTACTTATATCTTCTTCCTGTATATAAAAAAGTCGGGTTAGTTACACCATTTATATCCCAAGAACAACTGGACCAATTTTTATGATGTGAGATTTGTCTTCACCCTGAATAGCAGAATAACTAATTAAACATCGAAATAAGATCACGAAAACAAAAATATGAAGAAAATTAATTTTCTCATACATTTTCCGCATAAAACGCCATCTGTGACTGCTATACATGGCAGAAACAAAACATTTTATTTTGTATGCATGACAGTTTTGTGACAATAAATACTTTTTCTTTCTTTCTGTCTTCTTTCATTATACTCTAATATTCATTGCATACCATTGAGCTATCTGAGCCGCCGCTGATGCCGCGATTTATCAGCATTTTTTTCAAGTTTACACCAATCTTCATTCAGTTTTCGACCGTTATTGCATTTGTAAGTCAAACAGTAAGTTGCCTTCGAATATGTTCACTTTGTGAGCTAATCAAATTTGTGATTCATAATTGCTTCATTATGTAATTTTGAATTGTGTGACCAATTTTTCAGTTTTATTGACAATGCCGCGAGCCACATCACCACCTGAAGGAAAACATCGTGAGGAAACCTGCATGTCTGAGAAATTAAAAATATTTCGAAGACATGTGAAGTCCGCCAACCCGCATTGGAGCAGCGTGGCGGTTCTTCCTAGCTCCAAAACCCTCTCAGAAATGAGAAGAGGCCTGTGCTCAGTAGTGGGACATTTATAGGCTGAAACTTTACTTTACTTTACATCACCACCACCTCATGCCACATCGAAGCTGTAATATTCGCTAGTAAGGTCGACCACCTTTGAGTTTCGTTGTGATAGTTCTACCGTTATCATGGCGTTATCCACGAAATTTGACGGCGGAGACTATTGGTGGTTATCCAATGTACCATCGTCGGTATACCGGTAGATAATCGTTAACCGCTAGCACATCTATACAATCAAATTTAAGTGTATGTTTGTAATAACAAATTAACAGCTTTTTACTCAATGCTTAAGAAAGTATATACGGTACTTATAAGAAATATTTTATTTGAATTTTTGTCTTTCTGTCTGTCTGTCTGTTTGTTCCGGCTACTCTCTGTAACGGCTGGACAGATTTTGAAGGGACTTTCACTGACAGACAGGTGATATTATAGCGAGTAACTTAGGCTACCTACTTTAATTTTAGAAAAACGCGGGTGAAACCGCGGGACACAGCTAGTCGTTAATATAATTCTAAAATTTAAGTGTAAAACCAGAAAAGGAAATAACAAAATTAGACCCGGCTCAACAAACTCATCGCAAAACATACCGGAACGGACAGGACGACGTCTGCCGCTGCTGGGGCAGCTGGTTGTATAATATTAATCACAGAAAATAATAATTGTTCTTTTAGCGATTTAACACAATATTTTTACGAGCTCCGAAGAACTACGGGAGCCTACATGTGTGATCGCCACTGAGTGAGAACTTATGCTACACTTACTAGAGATGATAAGAAGCAGTGACGAAACAATGTCATTAACAAATAAAAAACATAATAGGACCAACATAAGGCAAGCCACTCACTTTTAAATTGAAAAAAAAAAGAAAACATATTATAGACATCCCTTAGTATGAATACGTTCTGTTCCTCTTTCTGAATGTGACAGAACAATATTTTGATCATAATGGAAAATAGTAAAGACTCGAGGCTTCAGATAGATGATGGAAAAATCATCTCAATTAACCATCCAATTAAGGTAGACCTATACCTAGGTATTATTCGGACTGCGGTACTGCAATTGCCTTTCCGCCTGCTAGACGTAGCGATTGCCGTATATTCTCCCAACTTGGGAGAAGCCTGCATTCAGCAATGGACTATTTATAGATGGATGATAATACCTCTTGTAGCCTCCGAACTTAGTTACACTTACTATATTATTATTGTGACTGAAATATCTTCGTTGACGTTCTCTAGATGGTTCATATTGTTTGCGGTAAATAATTAACTTTTAAATGTGTGTAAGAGAAAATTTTTACACTTCGAAATGTCATAATGTCCGCGCATAACGTTATGATTAATTTGCATTATTCGGATATTTCTTTTGAAAATTTAGCTGTATTTCTTGGAATCTCCATTGATTCCAAGCAACAGTGAGGAGCACATGTTGAAAAAATAGCTTCGAAATTAAGTTCCGCCATTTTTGCTATAAGAAGTATAAGACAGCAGACTGATGAAGCTCAAGCTTTCAGTGGAAGTATGCAAAATAGACTAATTTAGCTACAGCAAAATTAGTCTATTTTGCATACTTCCACGTGAGGACCCGCAGCAGTATTTGGAACAAAACTCATTTTGTAAAAACAAGCATATCGGGCAATCTATAACTTGCGTCGCCATCCTCGTCGCGTTGGCTCATGAGTGGCTACGAAGAGAGAGAGAAGAAAGAGAGTTTCTTGCTGATTCTTCTCTGAGGTCTTTTTTTTTCGAACCGGTGTAGATTTTGATATTCATAAAAGTTATAAACAAGCTTAAGGACTTTTGGCGCCAATTCGAAAAGTGGCGGTAGTGTTTTTATTGGATTTTGTGATTTCTGTGTTAATTTTGAACTTGTATGTTTAATATTGATAGTTTAATACGCAAGAAGTGAGCTCGTGAAAATGTACAGTGATTGCAATATTCAATTCAAGACCAAAAGTGTACTTTTCGTTTTGTCTCCATTAGTCCAGCAAATCCTGAGTAAAAGTCAGCTATAATTTTAGTGTCGATCGAAACGTCCTTGTTATTATTAAATTAATCCTCGACATTGGCAAAAATGGCTTGATTTAATTGCCAGGATCAAAAAAAAGAAAAAGAAATAAGCTGCAATTAAATAAAGAATTTGAAGAGAGACTAAAATAAAAATAAAACACTTTTTATACAAATTAAAATAGGTGTGTCAATGTCAATCAATGACAATGTTCAGAAACAGATAATATATTTTTTATACAGTTGTAAACTGTTAATCTTATTTTATTCTAAATCATCTATAAAATTCTATTGATACTTTTTATTTTCTGCTGACAAAATGTCTCGAAATTAATTAATTAGTTATTTATAAATCCAAAAACACGTAGATGTATAATGAAAAAATTGAGATATAAGTATATGAATTTTTATATTTTGGGTTACATTTACAAAAATTATGCGTATTAAATATCAGGCACATAAAAGCAAAATATTTTTTTTAATAAAAATTAACGGAAATTTCTTTAACCCTGATTAGATACAGAGTTAACATTTTTACAATGTTTATTACATAAATTAAAAATAATAATAATAATAATACAAAATTATAATATTTACCTGTTGAGGTCATCAATACAAATGCCATGAAGACAAGGATTACTTATACAAGCTATTCCAGCAGATACAGCTGGTATTATCAGAAGCGTCCACCACAAAGCTCGAAATTCTTTTGCACTTTTCACTAACATAATGTCATAGTATTTAATAGATTTTTAGTGTAACAAGACAATTTGTGGAGTCTTTATTTTATTTCTTCTTGAATCTATCTATCTAACATAGTGTTATTCAGTACTCATTAACTTATTATGTTACTAAGTCTGTATTTCACTCAGTTAAACTTTTACTGTTGAAATCCACACGGTATAGTCAGTACTCCTTTCAACATTAAACTGGGTCTCATGGCTGAGGTGCGGTTAACACGATTTTTATCAGTTGAGTCGTTGCCACGGCAACCTGTAAACATACAATACTCGCTGACACTCAATTATTGACTAAATTTCAACGTCGGGCACATATAACATACATTAAACACTTTCACCTTTTAAGGTGCTTGTGCTGGTATTATGTAGGGTACAAATTAATGGAGTTATAAGTCTAGTTATAGATATTTCGACATTAAAAAAATTTCGTTTCAGAATTTGTTAAGTAGGAATGCATTGTTGTCTTTAATAATATTTAAAATAGATATTTTCTACTAATTTTTGAAAATGATTATAAGATTTGAATTTGTACCTCAGAATAATATGCAATAGGTACTTAAATATCTTATGCGTTAGGGTATACAGGCGGTGAGTTTTTAAAGAATGTTATTAAAGAAAATTTAGGCACAGTAAAGAAAAGTACATAAAATAAGACTATAAAAACGTCTGTCATTAGTCTAATCTGCTGAAATTGCTTAAAATTATGACTGTCTTTGTTGTGTAGACGTACACGTAATAACCAAAGAGTATATAAACACTACGTTATAGTAATACGGTCAAAATTGTAAGCGGTCAAGTATAAATATCAACGACTTAATATTTAAATACTCCCGCATTTTTTCTACATGAAGCACAAAAAGTAGCCAATGATAATAGTTCTAACTACAAAGCCGCTTCAGCCAATAAAATTGCATGGCCTCGATCATATGCTGGCAGTTGTCAACTCATGTCAGCAGCGTTCAAAACATCATTTTCTTTATTGCAATATTCATTTTATTTTTATTTTGTTTATAAACTCGATCTTTGTAAATTTTTTTAATTGCTTTTTCCAAAAAAACTTTAGAATACTTTAGCAATATTAGAAACTTTAAAATTAAAAGTTAAAATAAAATCCCTAAAACGAAAACGGAGTTGAATTGAGTATTAGGAACGTAATTTACATTACAAGTCCTTCGAAATAAAGAAGGTTCATATTAGAACAATAGTAGCTCTTCCCATTAGGTTCTCGCTTCTTCAATAATATATCATTGTTTTTTTTTTATTTTCTATACCATAGTGTAGCTGAATAATCTACAGTTACGTTCATAAATAATTTTATGAGGGTTTAATTGAAAATACTGTAACATTGTGTTATAATGGATCCGGGTATCCTTTGTTTCCACCATTGTGAACACAAAGTTTTTTGTACCATCATCCCGGAACAGTGCCCCGTTTGCCAACAAAAACTGGACAGATATGATTACAAGCTTCTACCATTCAGGTAAGAATTTTTGTACTTTACACAGAAATGATTGTACTGGCGTAGAAAGCCTGTTGCTAAGCGCCCTATTTTGATTTCAGAGTACCATATCCTTTCGTCAAAGCATCTCAACATCCAAGGGCTATAGTTATGAAACCAACTCATGGTGATTTCCTCAAGTAAGCTTTTATTGCATTGATTCATAAAGCAACTACTAACTATTTGTTTCCAAGTACTGAGTCATATCCTTTACTGATAAAGGTTTGAGGTAAACGTAATTTAATTGCAGTGACTACTACAATTCCAAGGACTTGCACATAGGAGTCACTAACTCTCATGGCTGTGTCATTGAGTTCAGTGTGGACGGTATTCAGGGTGTTGACCCTGTAACAAAGAAATGGAGCAATTGGGACACAAGCACAGACTGGGATCAGTGTCTGATGCTGGAGCAGTTTGATGAATTGTGGAATGAAATATGGGATAGTGTACTTTTAAAGGTAAGCTATGTTATTATATTATACTATGTTTTCATAAACCTTACACTTGACATTATTCTGTAAGGAATGTGGGTCAGAAATTAGCATTGGTTTTATTTTATTCTTCTTCTGCTTACAATATTTTCGTCCATTAATTTAATTTTTAAATTGTGCATTAAGCTATAAATTATTATTAACTATTTATTGTAATTATATTGCCAATCTTTAATTATTTTTTCAGATAAGTTTGAGCCCACTTTGGGAAGCTGAAAGATACAATGAAGAAAGGCATAACTGTTTTACATTTGTGCTTGCATTTTTACGAGCACTTGAGTGTGGTGAACTATCTGAGAAAGCTCAAGACCCGAAGCTGTTTTGTAAACAATATGTTGTTCCTAGAACTTCAGCCGCCGGGAAGTATATTTCACTCTATAGGCAACTTAAAAGACAAAACTACTTTATACAAAGTCAATGATAGCTTTTGAATTTATAATTTATTCTACATATTTATTTATTATTGAGGTTTAACTGTGATGATAATATTTAGAAAAAAATATTGAATTGTAGTGCATTTAATTTAGACCAAATGATATCCAAGTTTAATTCATTGGTTTATCCTGTTACATGCATCTCAATTGTTTTTTAGGTTTGAATTATTTTATTACTCATTATCTTGTCATAAATTATTTGCTTGCCAAAAATGATGCCCTTTTATACAGTGGTGACCCATTTATTAGGAATGTTTATAATTTTGCACCCTTTGTTATTACAGAAAATGTTTTTATAAAATGTGTATTTATTAAATTTTGAAGTATATTGTTTTCAATATCTTCAATGTTATTCTACAATCAAGAGATCAGCCACAAGTTTAAATTTTCAGTTCACATGTATGATGTGTCACAGTGCAAACATTTGTTACAGGGCCAGCGCAATATTAATATAATTTGTAGTTTAGTAAGATTTTTTTTAATTTTCAAGTTCATTAAAGGTGTGTTGTTTGATTTTCAATAAAGACATAATTGTGGTTCATTAATTAGTCAGTAATTGAACATTTAAAGAGAGAACATCCAAAATATATAAGAACTCATTGTAATTTCCAAGAAAAACAAGTAATGTTTATGGAACTAAATATTTAAAATTTCCTTTTTACTTAAGTAATGTCTTAATACTTTAGAAAAATATATGAATAACTGCAAGCAACAAACATTTTAGTCTTTTAATAATATGAAATAATGTAGCGTTATTTATTTATTTGTGTTATTAATTTAGGGGTTGCCACTATAAGGTGATAGTTTACAGTGTGTATTCACAAAATCAGTATTATGTTAACGATTGATGAATGTGAAACCCTAGCTTTTAGTGTTAAGTGTTTTTGAACAAAATCTAGATTAAAAACGAATTTATAAGGAATTAAAAAAGTTTGGTAGAATTTTGCTTTTATAATCAAGAAAAAAATGATGTGATGGAATCATTTGTTATTAGACCTGACATTGTGCAAACTTATAGGTCAAATTTAAGACTTAATGGAATATCACTAGAATACATGTGTTGATAATATAATGCCTTGACTGCATGTTTCTGTCTAAAATTCCTTTTTCTACAATAAAAATGCTTTATATTAGTAGTGTGCAATTTCTGAAATGTGAAATATTGAAATAGTCCTATTTTTACTATTGCACAAAGCAAGCAATCAACATATCCAGTCAATAATTCAAAAGGCATTGTTTAATTAGTGTATTTAGTGTTTGCAACAATTTAAAGGACATTGACATTTGCCCACTTGTTACAAAATTTATCTGTACTAATAAATATTACACATTCTTAAGTTGCACACAAAAAATTAAAATCTAACTAGATCCTTGAACAAACAACTTGTTTAAATATATATAGAATAAACGGAATAGCCTCAACCATTTTGATGAAATTTACAACATTGACATAGTTTTTGGGTTAAGAAAGCATTTACAAAAATGTATATAACTACCTTTACATACATATTTAAACGTTATCAGGTAACGCCATCTAATGTCAAGTAGCAGAAAAATTTATAATATGAAATTGAGAATGTTTTGAATGAAACTGTCGGCCCCATACTATTCAGGATATTTTCCTTCACTAAATAAAACATTAGTTAAAACACTAACCTGTTTCGTCTAGATTATTGAATATTTATGGAGTAGTTAATATGTAACATATCTTCATTGTCATGTCGATGTAATTATACTTAAATTTCAAGCTTTCACATAGTTATTAAGTACTCAATTCATACTGCCAATTACGACTTAAGTAATTCAAATATTTACGAGTTAGGACACTTATCCAAATATATCGGTGCGGGTTTTTATCAGACCAGTAAAATTTCGAGATAGTACAAGGATATCATTCTATTAATTTTTAGGCCGTGTTCACACCAAACGTATTGTCGCTCAGTCTGAGAGAGCGTTAGTTTCGTATGTTTGTGATAAGTGATATAGACTCCTTTTCTACACATATTTAACTTTTCGTTCACACCGAACCGACAATATGCGTAGTCGTAGATTCTGGGCGGTCGATTATTGTACGTAGTCATTACGCGTCGCATTTTACGTTCGTTCACAGCATATAGATCTTTTACAATTTCAGATGTAGTGGGGACGGAGATCGAACCTCCTGGGTTCCTGGGTAATCGCATACTATGAACAAGATATAAGACGACGCTGATAATTATATGTATTCGCCTACATATTTTTTTGGAGACATTGAACCGACTTGGGATCTTAATTTTCTGAACGGCCTAATAACTGAGCTTGAGGTATGTGTGTTTGGCATCCACATGTATCTTTTTTTCATAACTGCTAGTTGTGAAGTGGCGTACATAGCGAAGTTGTATAAAATAATAATTATTAGGTTATACTACGTCAGTCTTATTTACATACATATATACAAGATCACGACTGTATCCCATAAGGGGTAGTCAGAGACTGGCCACTCACTGCAAAAACAGGTGACTGCCACAATCCACGTTTCACCAAAACAATATAATGCACTTGGTGTGATAGGTGGTGAGCCCATCGCCACCATGCGCTGTTGGGTGCACAGTGCAGTTTAATTCCTTACTCGCCTTTTACGAGATCCATTGGATGAGATTGAGTGGTAGTATTCTTTTAACGAGCCGCCAGCACACGGCTCTTATTTAAGTTGATTATTTTGCCGTCTCTTTCATGAAATGGCAATTATTGTTATTATTGGAAGTACTGTTATAAAAACGGATGTTGTCTGTCCATTGATCTTACCATTTTTCATGGCGTTCTGATAAGAACCACGCACCATACATTTTCTATAATAGGTTTCAATACGATGCAATGCATGGGTCTTATGTACTGCCTGCACTCTGTTTTTGATGACTATAAAGAAGGAATTGTACTGTAGTAGCAAATTAGTGTTTTCTAAACATTTACTAGTATTTAGTTTGAAATGCTCATATATAACGATATGGAGGAATATTGCATCACATTTCATCTTCCTTAGACTAGATCATCTTTTAAAATAGGCGGAGTCTTTATCACATAAACCTATTTAGACTTTCTAGATTTTTTTTAAATGTACACCGAATTTTTATTTTCTTCATTACATATAATCAAATTAAACATATTTGTATTACCGAATAAGACAAGAATTTTAAGTGAATGTATTAATTCGAATATTTAATTGGTAATTTGTATTATATAGATGCCTTTATTTGATGCTTGCCGAATTATATATTATAGGTTTATGGTGTAAGTCGCAAGTTACTCGCGATAGACTTAAGTCACTCCGTCGTAAATGGATAGTTTCGATAACTGGCAAGAGTGCTATTATTACAGCTTATTCAAATAATATTTTCCAGCATAATATAATGTTATCTTTGTGATCTTCATAATGTAAATATGGCTTTGTCTTTCTTATTTGATTATCAATTAATAAAGTTTATGAACTTAATAGTAACGTTTGGATCTCATACCATCCATACTTATATCAAAAAATTATTTAGAGCTGTCGGTTTCTAAACTATCCATTCCTTTTTGAAATGATTTTTGTGAGGGGATCTCAGAACAAATTGTCTAGGTGCTACATTTTAAATAAAAAATAATAATAATGCCCAACGTATTATTTTCTGATATACAAATAACATATGTAATTTTTGAATCATTTTATTTTTTTCCTTTTATTTTTTTGTTCGCTATTTTAATTTATCTTTTGGTTAATAACATTTGAAACAACGTCAAAGCGTTTCTTTTTAGACGACGCTGTTTCGTCGATCGCCATCAATTTGAGTAGGTATACGTTTATCGTTCAATAGCAATCTTAAATACTTATGTTCGTATTCATGAGAATAAGTAAATTATACTGGTGGTAGGTAGGATTCCTATGCAATCCGTTTAGGTGGGTACCACCGCGGTGTCAGTTATTCTGACGTTAGAATTGCACTGTTAGAATTGTGTAATTTCCAGGCTAAGCCGATAGGTGTCCATCAGACTAGTATAGCACCTACCTCTTACCTACCGAGGTCTCGTAAGAGGCGACTAAGGTATTGTACGGACAGCATTTATTCGCCCAGAGTAACACCATAATATGCAATGCTGCCACTATACCGCTCGTCACATCTCTTTTCCCGCGGCGGCGCTACATGTGTGGCCTCTGCCTAACCTTTATATGGGAGCGAGGCGTGACTGTTTCTGTTGTAGAACTGTTGTGTAACACAGAAATGTTCCGGGTGACACAGCATTTGTTATGGTCAGACTTACCAGGTAAACGATTTGCTCGTCTCGTCACTTTCTTCCATAAAAAAATATATCATAAAATACGTAAATTATAGTTGACAGCGGTTGGCATAAGCGTTATTAGTAATTGTTTTTTTTTAATCCAAAGGATCGTAATAATTCGTAAAACGATAATGAATATTGTGGTAAGTAATTTTAAGGCAATTAAAGAATAAAAACACATGTCGACCATTAATTAGCACAATAAAAGAAAGAATTTATTTACAAACACGCAACAAAATTTTCGCGCAATTTATTTTGTGTTATTAAAATATTCTTGCTTAATTTCAAAAACGAGTATTTACTCATTTATACTTGGTACATTGAGGATAAGACCCTTCTTTTAGGCCCAGAAAATATTTCAGAATTTTATTGACAAGGCAAAGTAAATTTCTCATCTAGTAACTAATTCTGAAAAAAAAAGAAGTATTAATTTTACAAGTATCTTTGTACAGAATGTTTTACTGGTGGTAGGATTCCTATGCAGGAAACCGTCAAGGTAGGTACCACCCCAAGGCCAGTTATTCCGCCGTGAAGCAGTAGTGTGCAAGCATTACTGTGTTTCGGCTTGAAGGGCACTGTGAGCTGGCGTAATGCGTAAAATATGTATGGCGTAAAATATGTGGCACTGGGCATATGAGACTTAAGAACTTTGTCTCAGGGTGATGGGCACATTGTGGTGACGCACAGATATTTTCTGGGTGACACAGCATTTGTTATGGGTAGACGTTGCACTTACCATCAGGTGAACGTTTTGCTCGTTCCATCACTTAATCCAATAAAAAAAAATTGTGTATGGAATGCAATAAATTACCATCTCATTCGTTAAATATTTTTTTACCATATAAGGTGATCATAATTAATTTTTGTTCAACAGTGCTTTGACAACGGAGTACGGTCTGCTAAGTCATAGGTTCTAGTTTCTAATTCAAGCCACCAATGCACTTCGTATGAGGTTTTGCACATGAGCGTGACGGACTCTCCGGCTCCATAATCGACTCTATATTAGGAATGAGCATGCATGTAACTGGTAGTGGAACCATTTTAGTAGACTGTTTCTTTACACAAATTATGGAAACTCAGACACCGCTTTAATATGGATGTCCCATGTGTGACACTGAAAGAAACCCCCTCCTACGATCTTACTTCGTAAGCATTACGTTGGATACGGAAAGATAAATACAAGCGAGTGCTTACCGCGGTTACTAAGTCGTAAGATACACTGTTCAATTTTATGTCCAGTTCCAACATTTTTGTGTTTTTCAAACTTCTTAGGAGTTGAAAGGTGCGGATTTGTGGATTGGAAAAGTCGAACTCAGCCATCGATTACTAATAAAAAAAATTTTAGTGTTACAAGATAAAGATTCTTTATTAAAATTGTGTTCTTTATTAAAGTTATGCAACCAATCTTCAACCGTAGAAAAGTTTTAGTAATATTTCGTTTGGTTAATTTTAACTACGGTAAAGACAATCATAATCGTCAAAAATATGTAGACAAAATACACGTATCCTATGCTTCGTTACATAGACTATATCAAACACGGAAATCATGTTAAATGTCATGATTATATTATGTGAATATGTGTGATTCCGAAAATTGCTGGAAGTGCACATAAGTGCATACGTAATTTCTTTTAACTTTTGACGTTTTACACCACCGTTTTAAATTTTGCTGCTTTAATGTTTTTAGACATAGGACAAGTAATAAGAAATCACAGAAAAGGCACCTTAATGTGATGAGATTAAATGCATTTAATCTTCATGACATGAATTTCAGAAAAAAAAATAGGCCATTCATAAACATGAATCTAAAAACAGTAAGCCTTTTATTAAGTTTTATTCCGTCGTTTGTATTTTACAGAAGATTAAAGTATTAACGTATGCACATAGTTCGGAAATGCTTTGAAATTAATTAATATTCCTTTGTTGGACCCTAAAAAAATATCTCAAAAAAGTAGTGGTAACTTGTAAGATACCAAATGTTTTACATTGTATATTGTTCCCCGTAGTCAGTCTCCCGTAATGTACATGCGTTACCCACTAATCTAATGTAATAAATATTATAAGGATATTAATAAAATTTAAAGACCTAAATAGTTTTAAACACAAAGTGCCTACCAAGGTGCGGCTTTTAAAAAGCTAAAATAGTTTATCTCGGCAAACCGCCAATACAACCTTCATTTACTAAGCTTACTTGCCTCTTATTACTCGTATTAACTTACATTCATTTACTTCATTACATTTCTTTTTTGTAGGTATTGGCAAAAGTTAGTGACAATGACGAACAACATGCCTCTTTCTCTTATAATTAATAAATTAAATCCAACGTCAATTTGTTATTGTTACTGATATTATTTGTTATGGACGTTATTACATTTATTGAAATAAAATAATTTTTTCCTTTAAACATACCGTTCAAACTCGCAAGCACACACGTCTAATTTTTTTATTATTTAAAATAAGAATTTTCCATTCTAAGAAAAGAAAAAGATTTAGGTCCAAGCAGTTTTATCAACCGTTTTTAAGTTTTTGTCGATTCCTAACTAAGAATTTTGATGACGGTGATGTTAAATGCAATTACCTAGGAGAGCGGAATTGTAAAGTTGTCATTGATGTCATGTTTATAATTTGAAATTGAAATACATGTACCAACATGTCATGTATTTTGGTTCCGATGACTTAATCATCATCCAGTGAGTCGTCATTGCCGAAATCAGCCATGAGAATAACAGTTAATGAATCCTTCTCTACTACTACTATTTCTTATACAAATTCGTATATAAATATATATCTCCACTTCAACAACTCGACTGCTTTGAGGGATTGCTGTACGAAAAGAATAAGTATTTTATTTTGTTAATATTTTATATAGAAAATATAATTTTCACAGTCGTTAAACCATGTTTACATATTAATTTATAATACAGATTACATTAAATAAGGCTAAAGGCAAGTTAATGAGTAATCGTAACGGAATCGGACTGAACTCCTACCCAGAAGATGGCACCGTTTTTAGCGATAGTGGCTCTGAAACAAATAAATAGACATGACTAAGTTTTCATTAGTTTACATCGTAACATAATATAAGTTTTTTGGATCTTCTTCTTGAACAGCCTGTAATAAGCAAAGGCCTCTCCTCAGTTGAAAAGATTTGACGTAATCGCACTCTTGGCAGGCTGACTGGAGATCGCTGTACCAAACAAGATAGACGACACAGTTATTCCGCTATAATAGGATGCCATGAAATTTTCCTGTTATTTGTAGAAAACTTACAATTACTTTAAAATGGGTTCTAACTGTATGGGTCTACTTCGATAAGAGTTAAACATTACAATTTATTTAAACTAATATTATAAATTGTTGAAAAGAGTCGTCAAAGGTTTTAAGGTCACTCTTAAAGCACTAGTCGCTGATGTGGACTTAGCTACACTTATTTTGTAACATTAGTATCATGAATTATCGAAACTTAATTCTATGAGAATTCCCCCAGTCATTCGCGATACGCTACATACTTGTTATGTTTCAGGATATTCATATATTGTCTTGTAGTCAGTCTAAATTCACTATAGCAGCATACAATGGGTTGTTAACGGTGTTTACTAATTTTTTTAAGCATATTTTATTAAAAAAAACTTTTAAAAAGCTTTTTTCCCTCCTGTGTCATAGCATCGATTTGGTTTATACACTGTCATGGTGTTACAAATTGTAGTAGGGTAATAAATAAATTGTTTTTACTTTTTATCATCATTTCAATAATGAAGAAGAAATTATTGGCTCCTGGCCAATAATTTCTACAGCAATAACATTTTTGATTAATACTATACCTGAATGTAATTTCTCCAGTCAAATTTTCAGATGGAGTCCAAGTATAGGTGGCCGACTGTTTGTCGAACTTGGGGTCATGCTTCTTGTGAGTTATGGCATTCTAGAAAAATAAACAAATTTCTATTCAACCTGTGTCAACCTTATTGTAGGTCGTGCGTAATACAACACGCCACTAAATTCTCTCAAAAATATATAAAATAAAAAATAAAAAATCTGCAGTCGATTGTACCGTTTCAGTATGTTACAGATAATTCTCGGTAAGATAACAATTACCTACAACAATAAAAAAATCACGTATTATATTTTCAGGACAGAGATTTTTTTTCTTTCTCTTATCACTGTTATATTCATTTATTTCTTTAAATAATGTACGATAAGTTTATATGCCGCTGCTCCACTTAACATTTAACTAATAGGTTTTTATCGTTACAAAATCATTGGTGTCAAGGCGTATTTATCATAATATACTCTTCTAGTGAAATATATATAAACATATATAGTGGCGCTGGTATCTATGGTCTACCATCACTGATTTTAAGGCATTGAACCCAGGTCACTCGCGTACTATGTTAAGCGAACGCCCGCCACCTGAGCTACCGCGGTTTATTGACATTGACAGAAATAAAAGCTAAAGTTATATTAATTTATTTTTATGTCGAATGAGTATAAGTAAGTGTTAGATTAGCAAAGTGCCGCTTGTTGCAACACTCAAGGCCTATAGTTCGGTATAAGAGGTTGCATGGAATATAAACGTCAATGACTTACGTTAGTTAACTATAGAATGTTACAAAAACGTTAACGGCAGTTGAAACTTAGTTGATCTTGGAATATTAAATTTTCTGACCAAAATCGTAATATTGCACAATCATCAAAAAGTCCATCGAATTTTTATGAAATCGATTACTTTGTCTACGCGAATCAATAATCATGAACCGAATTTAAAAGTTTGATGATTTTCTCATGGATCCCTTTGATACCCCCATTTTATAAAAATGAATCATCGAAATCAGTCCACGTGATAAAGAATTATCGCTGTACATACATGAAAAAATCATTTGAATCCCCAGCGTCCCTTGCCTACGGCCTTGAGTACATAATTATATGGTTTGATCTGGTAAACAAAGTCCTGCAGTTGGATTTCTTTGAACTCTTAGTCCACATACTAACGAATCTATTACCAAATTAAAGGAATCGGTGTTTTCGACTATATTCAAGATATGGCCTCTAGTTTTTATTAAATGGCGGTTACGCAGATATCGGTACAGTGTCCGTTAAGGCTTGCTTGACCGGCGTCAAAACCTCATAGTTTGTTTCTCTTTTATGTATTTTGAAGGTTATTTAAATAATTACTAAGAAAAATATTAAGAAGTAATAATATTTACTAATCTTAATAATTTCGTTTGCCGCTGTAAATTATAAATCTTATACAGAATCTAATACAGAGAAAACTTTTAGATAATTTGAGAAAAATGCATAAAACTCTTAAAAGAAAATATTCTTGCTTGTATTCTTGCATGAAGTCAACCTAAAAATGTAATAACTATTTGCAATTCAATAACGGCAAGTTATGGAGAAATGCGATGGTCTCCGCACTTTTTGGTAACAATCTGTGACACATTTTACCTAGTAGTTACTCGGTAAAACTTCTACTCGGTACATCTCCATTAGTTACCTATTTTATGTTAAAACGACTCTTTTTTATCCAAAAAGCCATTAGTGAACGTGAAGGTTTTTCACAACAATAGATTTCGTTGTAACTATCAATTTTTTTGTTACGACGCAGAGTTATAAAGCATTACTAACTTAAATGTAAGTAATTCACATTTTGCCGTGTGGTGGTGTCTATAAATAAACTGCGATTGCCACTCGCCTGCCATACGTGGCAACTATAGCAGTATGCCCCAAAATGAGCTACAAACTTTAGTGGCAATCTAATGGGGAGGTCTATGTTCAGCAGTGGACTAGTGATATGCTGAAATGAAATGATTTCACAATAATATATAAACTAGTACATCCCTAGTACTAACACAGTAATACAAAAATGAACATTTTAACTATTGTCATTAAAAGAAAATAGAAGAAAGTTCTGTCCGGAGTAAAAATCGTAAATTTTATAACTTTTTTGTCTATCATTTTCTTATACATTTTATACATTATAATAAGGTGTAGAAATTTTTATTATATAAAGTGATATTAGTGTAAAAACAGTGTCAGGGTCAAAAAACTAAACCAAATTAAGAGCCTAGTTGTATTCAACCTATTTAGTTACAAGGTAAACAACACTGCCCATCGTACGTACCTTCGTTTTTTCTTATATGTATGAACGTTCCTAGTATTTTAGACTAGTTTTTTATGGAAGAAAGTAAATCACGTTCAAATGATGGTAGTTCAACGTCGGCCCATAACAAATTTTGTGTCACCCAGAGCATTTCTGTGCGACACCACACTGCGCTCACCTGTCACCGTCACGCTGAGACATCAGTTCTTGAGTCTCTTAAATAGCCTATCGAAACACAGTAATGTTTGCATACATTGCTTCACGGCAGAAAAACTAGCACTGCGTTGGTATAGATCTGAACGGATTCCAGAATAGGAATCTTACCACTAGTAGCTTTACTTTTTTGTGAATATGCCGCAATCTGATTTTTTTGTTAAGAAATCATCATTAGGTATCTAAAGTACGAGTATATCCCTAGATATACAATGTAATGTATGTAGGTAAAAGATAACCATTCCAAATAATACATAATAAAAAATATAAGAAATAACAATCGTATGGTGGTGAAACAGATTAAAAAATATTAAAGCCTGTCTATGATTTTAGAATTTTTAGTGTACGGATAATTTTAGGTTAGAATATTCGTTATTTCAAATCTGAAGCTAAAACATTCTATCTGAGCATCTATAAATCAAGAACTACTAAAGATATTGACTTGAAATTGGCATATATTGTAATTTTAACTCTGGTAGCAATTACAATTATTATATGACTAATAACATTTATGGTTATAAAGTTACATGAAAGCGTTTACTTACGCCTGGCGATCCACAATCGAGCAGTTGAGCGAAGGGATCGTTAGGATCAAGGGTGAAGGTTCCGACGATATCCTCTCCTTTGCGCGCCTGCAGAAGCAAACCTCGCATTGTGTCCGATGACCCTGCACCAGCAACTGTGACCTCCAACGGAGTACCGGCCCTCACGACCTAATCACAACCACTTATTTACTTCCTCTATTACGCTTTTAAAATACTAAGAAATCGACAAGTGACTGACACACTGATTTACGGATATGGAATTAGACTCGGTTGAGTAGAACTATATTATCACAGCATTACATTTTACGACTAATAATAATTTTTACACAAATTATTTCACTTTAAAAAACATAACACCTTACTTTTGTACTTGTGGTGATAGTGTAAGGTGACGGTGATTTTTGTGCAGGCACGGGATGCCGCGGAGTCATGTCTTTGCAAGCGCTCTCAGGAGCACCCACGGAGTAGCCTTCAGCATAAGCCACGACAGTCACGGCCACGATAACGTAAGAAAACCACATCATGATCTGAAAAATAGCATAAATATTAATGTATTTGGCTAAACGTACTATAGTACGAGATGCTTAAATGTACAATCGCAAAAACAAATTTTAAAATGAAAGTTGGTCATGGTCCTTTTTGAGCTTCATTTTTTAACTTTTGGCTAAGCTGTAAATCTCCCGATACTGGTTTTCATACGTAAAATGATGAAACGCAACGCAGCCGGCGAACAATTTCGGCAAGTGATTACAAAAACATGTTAAATAAATAAAACTTTAAATATTTCATAACGCAGGACGGGTTCTTGTCATTGTATTTGTTGCACACGAGTCGATCAGAACAGGGGTCAATTTTTAAAGTAATTAAAAATGTCTACTGATCAAGATAGTCAAAAGATAGAATTTAAATAGGAAATATTCTGTAAGACTGCGGAAGCAATGAAAATAAGAAAGGGAAATTAATTTTATCAGATAATGCATTAGTAATGTAAATCAATTAATTTTAGAGCCGCTAAATTTGTTATACATCATTTTTAAACATTTTAAATGCTTAAATATTTTTTAATCTTTTTTTGTGTGTTAAGCATTGGGAAAGTATTTAAGTATTATATATTTTTATTGTTATCATTTACCGTATCGTTATGTTACAAAAATTATGCGGCCTAAATACAATTATGCTTAAATACAGAAATCTAATATAAAATGCTGTTGTTTATTTATTTACCTTTGCTTAAATTAAATTCTGTATCGTTACGGCGTGCGTCTTCTGTAGTGTGAGCGTAATAAATATAGCGACCTCGCAACTTTTCAAGCTATATATTGCTAGAGCTCTCGACGTGGAAGGGCGAAAAACCAAAGAATAATTAACTCAGATAGTACTTTACAAATATTTTTTTTGTATATTACCAACTATTAATAGGTCACTAATTAAAATTAATTTTAATTAAATTTAATGCATACATACAGTCTTGCCTTTTTCACATATACGGGTCAGGCAGATGCTACTTTTCGCCCTCGTGGGAAAGGCGACGTGACGGATTGCCACATCCACGTCGTCGCCTTTTTGGTACGAGTCAAGAAATTGTTACTCCCCATTGCTTCCGCACGAGCAGCATTGCATGTTCTGGTGTTGGCTGCAGGAATAAAGGCTGTCCGTACAAAACCTTACGGTACCTATATTTGTTATTTTTGTTTTCTTGGGAATACACTCTGTACATACACCTATTAGTAATTTAACGAATGTAAATTTATAAGTATGTTCCTTCATCTATTCCCTCCATGTGTCCAAACAATCTAAGGACCCTTTCTCGCTACATCTTCTACCACACCACAACGTTTCCTTATCATGATGTTCCTCACTTTGACCATCAAAGTTACTTCAGCTATACTTTTCAAACTGCTCGTTTACACAACATTAATCTTACTTTCATGCTTCTTCTGTCAGAACCAACTTTCACTACCATACCTAAGTGTAGGGAACAGTACTCTTCAGTGTACAGCCAGCCCTGCCTTTTTAGATACGTTCTGGCTACACATACAGTTATGCAGGGCCTCGTACAGTTGATTTCCTGCCAACACTCTTCGCTTAATATCACCGTCATACTTTCCGTCTCTCATAAACTTTGAACCTAAGTATACAAACTCTTTCCCATGTTCATTCCAAGACCATTACTTTCTTCTTATTTACTTTCACTTTCATCCCTTTGCTTTTTAAAGCACCATGCCCAAAATTTTTTTTTTGTATTTATATGGGATAATAAACACAACAAAGAAACAAAGCACAGTACAGATAACAGGACAAATCTTAATTCGAATGTAATTTTAACTGTGATCATTCACATTATCCACGAGTTAATTGTAATTATTGTAACGTGCAACAGAAATATGATACTAAACAATAAAATATAACAAAAGAATAAAAAAGATAATTAAATTTACAAAAAAAAGCATTATACAGATTAAGATGTCAATGTAAGTGTTAAGTAAACTGTAATTTATACATTTTCTAAATTTTGACAAAGAAAATAACTCCATATGCAGAAAACTTCTTTTATATTTGTCAACCATATGACGAACGGGTGAGCGCATATCAGCATTGGAATGGCAGGGGTCTATGGCAAATAAGTAACGTGCGCGCCCCTCCCGACGATGCACTGTTCTAGGCACAATATAATGTATGAACGTGGTATGAATAAGAAAACGCCTGGACATTACAGTAAAAATTTGTAGTTATTCAAACTTTCTTGATATGTAACACAGTTTTATGGCACCTATAATTCAATAATTTAAAGAACTTTTTCAGGACTTTTTGTGCAAAGTCCTCCTATCCGAGGAACTTCTGTGTAAGCCCCGTTTACCCTAACGCAAACACTCAAAGAGTCGACCACGATATCTTAAGCAATTCATCCCTCACCACTCTACCATAAACCTTTTCCAAGTCTACGAATGCGCAATAGAACTTATTGGCTATGCTTCGTAAGGAAAATACTTGATCCATTTTTACCCAGAACTTTGAATTGCAAATTTCTATGTTCCAAAATACACCAAATTACCTAAATAAATCTATTTACATTTTCCACGATTAAATAATATATTTATGTAAATACATAAATATATTAATACATAAATATATTATTATGATAAATATGTAAATACATAAATATATTATTATGTATATATGTATGTATATGTATATACATACATGATGTCAGTATGGATGCCCGTGCTTGAAAACTAAAGTACCGCTTGTACTAATAGATTGTAAAAATATATAAAAATAGAACTGTATCACTATTTGGGATTCCTACTCCTTAATACGGTATAATAAATATTAACTAAAAAAAATATTTTTAAGAGTAACTTGCTTGGAAACTATTCCATATTATTGATAATTTAAATACGGAATTTAAAATTATCCATATTTGGAGGCGTATGGGTTTTCCATTTGTCTAACTCGTTTTATGCTATGTCTGAATTATGCTGTCTACAAAAAATAGTCTTTGACCAATTGTTAACACTAATGAACATTTGCACTAATGGTAAATTTTAAATGTCAGCCTTATCATAGCGAACCTAAGGTACAATTGATTTTTGACATACCTGGCCAGTATCAAAAATAAGGAAAATGCTTGTAATAAAAAAAATTATATTGAGAATTTTTTCCTACATCAAATTTTTGTAAATTAACTAAAGTAAAAAAAAAGTAGAGCCGTGGTAGCTCAGAGGCTAGGCGCTCGCTTTAAATTTCATATTACGCGAGTGACCTGGGTTCGAGTCCCGGTGCCGTTACCCCTAAAATTGTTCTGCTTCACGTGCACCACGTGTTTAGTGGTGAAGGAGTTTTCCATCGTGAGGGAACCTGCACGTCTTAGGAATAAAAATATTTTAAGGACATGTGAAGTCCGCCTATCCGCATTGGAGCAGCGGTGCGGACTGTTCCTGGCTCCAAAACCCTCTCAGAAATGAGAGGAGGCCTGTGCTCAATAGTGGGACATTAATAGGCTGTTACTTTACTTTTTACTTAACATGTTATACATAAGATTTCTATGGTTGTCTTCTATCCTATTACATACGCAGCGACATTATAAATTACCACTATTTCTAGAAGTTGCCATCTGCTTAAGATTTGTTCTACATAATTATTTATATAATGCCGTATGTAATCAAGTATACATAATACATCATGGTTTCAAAAGGTTTCAAATCGGGAGAAGATTCGTATTCCTCGTCAGAGACATAAATCTGTATATTTCCAGGCCGAAAAAACCACAATCTCGATCCTGCGACGTCATGTTTTGAAGTCCGTGTCGTAAACAATAAGTAGTAACTAATTAAAAGTTGAAATTTTCAAGGATAATTAGAAGAATAGAATAGAATAACTTTTTATTCGACATAGATTATTTACACAATACTTACTGAAACTAATGTTCGCCTTTAATTTCATAGTAAGCGAGTAACCTGGGTTCGATCCCCGGTGCCAGCACCTCTAATATTGTTCTACAATTTTAAGTGCTGATTTACCACGTGCTTAGCGGTGAAGGAAAACATCGTGAGGAAACCTGCATGTCCGAGGAATAGAAATATTTAGGGGACATGTGAAGTCCGCCAACCCGCATTGGAGCAGCGTGGCGGATTCTTCCTAGCTCCAAAACCCTCTCTGAAATGAGAGGAGGCCTGTGCTCAGCAGTGGGACATTTATAGGCTGAAACTTTACTTTTTTTTACTTACTGAAACTAATATTTTTTTAATTTTTTTAACTACACTGGTTCGCAAAAAATGCGTCTGTACTGGGAAGAACCAGTAAGAAACCCAGCGGGATATTTTTTCAGTCATTTTTAAAATAATGTACAATAACAGCAGTATTATAAAGATACAGAAATAGCTTGGCGGCGATCACCTCATTCCCAGGGGTTATCATTATCTAAGTATTCTTTAATATTATAATAACCCTTTTTTATGAAGAAATTAAATATGAATTTCTTGGCAAAAAAGAATATATTTTTTTTGCTACTTTGCACCTTCGTATTTTATGAAATACTACGTATTACAGTATAAATTGCACTGTTATTTTTCCGTCATATTGTAATTCCTATGATAATAAAGCCCTCATGCATTTAATATTTCGCAACCAGAGCAGGGGAATACCCGTAAACGAGGATATCTTCTGTTCGTTAAGCTTACGTAAACATTTTCAGTTCTTAGCGGTTTTATTGCAGCTGGGTTCATTTAGACATGGGTCAAATCTACAGAAAAATATTATCAAATGTTTCGTTTACTATTTTCGTAATTGAACTGTTCTTACTATGACTGTCATTTCAATAAATAATTATGATAATTTGACTAGCGACCGGCGTATTTAAATAAAACACTCCTTATTGTGATTATAAATGTCTTTCATGAGATTTCTTTCTGAGATGCTGATCTCTCGGAGATTTGAGATCGTAGTTATAAAGTTCGAAATAATTGCATTACGCTAGTTTGGCGATACAGCTAATCTAACACACTGTATTCGTCATCATCACCATTTCTGCCTATCACTAGTCAACTTCTTCTAACGCAGGCCTTCCCTATATATTGCCACAAGACACGAGTCCAGACTCATCTTCATTCATAAATATTTTCGCAAAAATGCAGGTGCTTAGTGGGGGGTCGCCCTGTACTGCCTTTAATAGTACGAGCTTGATGGCGGCATAAGAGAATCTACCACCCCATCACATCCCGTGGGTGTCGTAAAAGTCGACAGAGGGATATGAACACCAGGAGATGGGCAGCAGCGTCTTCCTGGAACATCAAAATAAACAAACTGCGGTTGCCAACCCGTCTGCCAAGTGTGGCAACTATGGCAAAATCCCCCCAAAACGAGAGCTACAAACTTTTGTGGCAATCTATGGGGGAGGCCTATGTTCAGCAGTGGACTATTGATAGGCTGAAACGACGACGACGATCAGCGAATGGTAAGAGGCACATTGAACCTGAACGTAAAGCTGGAGAGGTCGCGTCTGGTGAAGTCCACGCTCCGTCCATCTCGTGCCCTTATCCAAAACCCCGAAAGTTTCCAGCTCGAATTGCAAAATCGTTTTCAGTGCCTGGAAGATTGCGTTACAGTGGACGATATGAACGAGAGGCTCGTGGAAACTGTCCATGCGGTGGAGCAAAGTTTTGCAAAACCCACCGCACAAAAAAGATCCAGAAACTCTCCGACCACACTCTCAATCTCATGGAGGCTAGGCGAGAAATGAGGCTGCAGTCCTCAACGGATGCGTCAGCATATCGGCAACTGAACAGACAGATCTCGAAATGTATGCGGCGAGACCTTCGCCACTTCAATACAGCTCGTATTGAGGAAGCGATAGAGGGAAACCAAGGCTCCAAGGTTTTTGCCAGGGATCTGTCTGCCGGAAAGCGCCAACAGACTTAGTTGAGGACCGAAAGCGGTGGCGTCATTTCCGCCGGAGCAGAGATTTTGAGTGAGATCGAGAGATTTTATGGACAGCTGTACACATCGTCGTTGGAGCCACACACTAGTGTGAGTCGTTACTCACTGGCTCGTTAGCCAAGAGCAAATCTTGTCCGACACTATTCCGATGATATCCCGGACGTCAGTCTGAGCGAGATTAGTATGGCTCTCAAACAGCGTAAGAATGGCAAAGCGCCGGGTGAGGATTTAATCACAGCAGAGCTTCTGAAAGCGGGTGGAAAACTGATACTAATAGTCCTTCAGAAGCTCTAATTCCGTCATCCGGGGCGGCGCTACACCGGAAGCGTGGAGTAGAAGCGTGGTTGTCCTGTTCTTCAAGAAGGGCGATAAATCCCTCTTGAAGAAATATAGACCGATATCGCTTCTAAGCCGCGTCTACGTGCTGTTTTCGAGAGTCATAACGAATCGTCTCGCAAGCAGAATTGATGACTTCCAGCCTCCCGAACAAGCCGGATTCCGAAAAGGCTATAGTACCATAGACCACATACACACCCTTCGCCAGATTGTACAAAATACCAATGAGTACAATCTTCCGCTATGTCTGGCGTATGTGGACTATGAGAAAGCCTTCGATTCCGTCGAAATTTGGGCGGTGCTAGAGTCGCTTCAGCGGTGCCGAATTGACTGTCGGTATATCGATGTGTTGCAGTGCTTGTATACCAATGCTACGATGGCTATCCGAGTACAGAACCAGAGTACGAAACCGATCCAATTGCAGGAAGGTGTAAGACAGGGTGATATAATATCCCCGAAACTCTTCACCGCTGCATTGGAAAATGTTTTCAAGCTACTGGACTGGAAAGGATACGGTATCAACATCAATGGCGAATACATCAGTCACCTTCGATTTGCCGACGACATAGTCATAATGGCAGAATCGCTGGACGACCTTAGCGCTATGCTCAATGACTTCAATAGTGTCTCCCAACGGGTAGGTCTTAAGACGAACATGGACAAGACGAAGATCATGTCTAACGTCCATGTCACACCTATACCGGTTATTGTTGGGAACACTACGATCGAAGTTGTCGACGAATATGTATACCTAGGACAGATTGTCCGACTAGGTAGGTCCAACTTCGACCAAGAGGTCAATCGACGGATCCATCTCGGCTGGGCAGCGTTCGGGAAACTGCGTCACATCTTCTCGTCGAGTATACCTCAATCCCTTTAAAACAAAAGTGTCAAAACAACCAGTGCGTGTTGCCAGTTATGACATAGGGAACCGAGACGTGGTTCTTCACTGCAGGCCGCATGAGGAAGCTCAGCGAGCTATGGAAAGGGCTATGCTCGGAGTTTCTCTGCGAGATAAAATCCGTAATGATGTTATCCGCAGCAGAACTAGAGTAACCGACATAGCCCTAAGGATTAGCAAGCTGAAGTGGCAATGGGCCGGCCATATAGCTCAAAGAACCGATAATCGTTGGGGAAGAAAGGTTCTCGAGTGGCAACCTCGTACCGGCAAACGCAGTGTAGGGCGACCCCCCACTAGATGGAGCGACGACCTACACGGTTTTGCAGGTAGTCGATGGATGCAGGTGGCTCAGGACCGTGTTTTGTGGCAATCTATAGGGGAGGCCTATGTTCAACAGTGGACTATGGTAGGCTGAAATGTTGATGATGATGATCCTGACCGGTGACGGGCAGCTGCGTCCAAGGTGCGAAGTGTCTGGTAATGTGATCGCTAATGCGCTTGCCAAACGTGGCGATTACGGCGACGCCTACGTCTAGCAGTGAACTTTCACGTGCTGTTGAAGAAGAATGCCAGTCCTGACGAGACTGTTTACGTGCTGACGTCGGCGATGAATATAGCAATAATAATAATTGTATTCTTAATCGTTTGTTGTTTTCAAGTCATAACTCATTTGCCAACGATAAAAGTTTATTGTTCACACATTATTTATAGGTACTTTACATATTCCCGGACCACAAAACGGCAATGAATATAAGATCCTAGGGTTAATGACAATTCGACGAGTTTTCTTATAATTAGCTTATTGATTGGTTAACGACTTCTCACATTAAAGGAAATGTCGTGAAATTAGTCAAAATTTTATACACGTAATAATAGTTACGCCTTGTTGTCTTAAAAAAGATAGGCGGAATCTTAATGGTCGTTTAACCCACATATGGTAAAAGTCCCACAGTTTTGTTATTATTGCTATGATAAACATACGATATACGTTTATCATTGTCGTATAAATATCAAAGGAAAAGATGAGTCAACACATTTTATTAAATCCAGTGATCAGAGTACCTGAGTTCTAGGCCGCGGGTCCCGGGTTCGAATCCCAGCCGGAGCCAACATTTGTGCTAAAACATAAATTGTTGGTTTCCGGGTCTGGTTGTGTTGTGTTTGTCCCCGTGTTTCTGACACTGCATCCTAGCCTACCTCCAATCTTATCGCATCAGCGTTACATCGGGCGCGTGTAGGTTGGGACGAGTGAGTGCCTCTGTGTTTGCGCGTACACTAGTGGCACTATAATATCTCCTGCGCAGTTGATGGCTCTCGACAGTAGTCGGAAGTTGTCGCCTTGGTCGAAATCGGCTAGAAGAACATCATGGTAAAGTAATAGCATATATACATGTCCCATTGCTGAGCACGGTCTCCTCTCTAGAAGGTTTTGGATCTGGGAATAGTCCGCCACGCTGCTCCAATGTGCGTTGGCGGACTTCACATGTCCTCGAAATATTTATGATCCTCAGACATGCCGGTTTCCTTACGATGTTTTCCTTCCCCGATATATCTTACCTATTAAATCGCAGAACAATTTTAGATGGTGTAGCCACCAGGAATCGAACTCAGGATACTACGAAATTTAAGGCGAGCGCCTGGCCACTGTCTACCACGGCTCTCCATATATCCACAAATCTTCTATTTATTATTGTCTAAAAAAGAAGTAAAGTTTCGGCCTATAAATGTCCTACTGCTGAGCACAAGCCTCCTGTCATTCCTGAGAGGGTTTTGGAGCCAGTAAGAATCCGCGAAAATGTTGAGCGAACGTCTAGCCCCTGAGCTACAAAAATAATTTTTTAGTCATTCTTGAATCTTGAGAACTATCTGTCTGAACAGGCACAACTTTATTTAAAACTATTCTTCACCAGAAAGAAAATAAAATGAAGAGAAAAACCGCATGAGTGATCAAAATTCTATGTAATAAATTGTAAACACATTTATTTACTCAGCGAATAGTCATATTTTTGTAGTTTATATGAAGCAAAACCAGGATGTTGTTCGCGTGTACCTAAGGATTCTTGTAAATCCCTAAATGATAGTACAAAGATGGTTATGGTAAAACCCATTTGCTACTTATTTAGCCGTGAAGCCGTAGTGTGAAATACATTACTGGGCACATGAGACTTAAGAACTGATGTGTTTGGGTGACGAGCGCAGTGCGGTGTCACACAGTAATGTTCTGGGTGATACAGCATTTGTTTTGGGCAGACGTCGCATCCATCAGGTGAACATTTTGCGCGTTTCATCACTTTAATAAATAAAAAAATTAGATCTCAGAGCAATTGTCCACAGTCTGTCTGTACTCTTCCACTGTGGGAATAACGAAGATTTTATGATAGACACCTACCGCCTATACCTCCACGTAGGCGCAATTTTTGGGGGCTACAGAGGCTGACTAGCGGTGAAGGAGAGGTAGTGGTCAAATATTGACCCTCGAACTCCTTCTCCTCCAATTTACCCACCGCTTATCGAAGGGATAAACGGAGAAGCACCCTAGCATTATTATAATAATCTACCCGTAAAAATGCTTAAATATATATTCTTAGTTTTGATGCTTAACTCATTTAGTTGTTCTAAATAGTAATCTTTGGCTCTATTTAAAGCACGGCTTTTCATTCAGAATAGGTAACATTCGATTTTTTTTTATTTTTTTTATTTTATATACTAACCAGTCATAACATAACATGTGTATCGTACCAAACAACCAGTAAGCTTGTAAATTATTTTTTGTAAAGTACCACGGTTAAGTTAAGCAATATTATTTATTAAGATCTATCCGTTCCATATGGTATGAGAGAAGTTATGATGGATGGAGAGCACAGTTTCTATTAGAAGGCATGAAAGTAATCTTAATGACGCCAAGCTTCCCATTTAATTCGCCTCGTTTATTTTGAATGCCGGAAAATTAAAAAAATATGTGAAATAAAATAGACACAGGTTTTTTTTAGCGCCCGCGCAAAGGGTCTCGAACTTGGGAAATTTAATGACAGACACTAATGGGACTGATGTGTAGTTCAATTATTTAACGCTGGTTTTTCAGAATGGCTAATATTATGTCCCAATCAATCTTTTTCTGACTGCTTATAGTTTTAATGGAGTTGGGATCACGTTCTTGCAGATTTATATCAAGGAACGCTGTTTCGAAATCAGCTGGCCTTGAGTTGTTTCTCAATCAGAGTCTGGTGTTATGTTGCATGCATAGTTTTCTCCATAACCTGGTATCCATCTAGACTCTAGACAATGATTCACTACGCATTGCAGTGGTTTTATGCAGTTCCGTCTTTACCATAAGGGCAAAAGCCCAGGACCCCCTGGTTTGTCCGGATGGGGTGTGAAATGGCAAAACCCAGTACTTATGTATTTTTGTACAATTAATCAATTAAAACAAACACTTTGCTTTCGCAGTCCAACGTATAAAAAACAATCCCTAAAGAAACGTATATTCTGATGTTCGCATTCCTGTTTTTTTTTGGCTTTCCAAAACAGCCCCAAACTCTGTGTGCCCGACGGCTCCTGTATAGCCTAAGTCGGCCCTGGCTCTATGTTCAGGTTTCGATATTTGTACCCCTCATCGCTGCACTTGCGGTACTTTAGTACGTTACGGTTAGCATGGCTTGATTGTGCTGAGAAGCACTGGAAGATCACCATAGAATAGAATAATTTTTATTCAACATAGATTATTTACTTCATACTTATTGAATGTAATTTTTTTAACCCAATCTGATTTGCCAAAAATGCCTCTGTCCTAAGAAGAACTAACAAGAAATCTCCAGCTAGCATTTTTTTTTCTTTTTAGTAATTAAAAAAAAATTTACAATTACCTACAGTATTATTAATATGTAGAAATAGCTTGGCAGCGATCACTTCATTCCATGGGGTTATCATCATCCATTGCCCCACAAAAGAGTTAATGTGCCTGTGAAGTCGAGTTATTAATTTGTGCTTGTTCCTGGTACTCGTATTTACATTATGAATATCGCTTTTTTTTAAAGTTTTCATATTTATGAATACGTTTGAAGAGAAAGCTAGGTTAAGATATTGATTTCTTTAAATTTGTCTCTAAGAGAATTATTATTATATTAATTATTTATGTCTTTATCTTTTGAGCCAAGATTATGAATAGTTCTTACGGCCCACATTAGCAAAAAATACCATTTCAATGTCAGTCATACCATTACTCGTATGTTCTAAGATAAACGGTATCGCAGCTTCGTCGCTGCGATTATTCTGTGTATTCTAGCTGAGCCCCCAGACATTGGAGCCTAAGATTCGACTTTTTTGTTCATTTAACGTACAAAATTCAACTTTATACATTTTTTTATTTTTAATGTAATTTGAAAGTATTTAATGTCACATGTATATACAAAAATGGGATAGAACATTTTAGTTTTATTAAGTGTATAAAAATTATTATTATATATATATTTGTCGGCTTATTTTACGCGGTTTCACCCGCGTAAAATAAGCCGACAAAATGATTGCGCTGTACAGCATGGTACCTTATGACCTGGGCATTCGGCCCTTCTCGCTAACGTTGTGTTCTCAGCGTGCAGCACCTTAAAGTTGAAGCATGAAATTTTATAGCCTATAATCTTCCTAGATTAGTATTTCCTAAGAACATACAAACTCGTTAGCTTTATTACAGATAAGGTTAAGTTATAATTATAAAATGTAAAAAAGAACTACGAATATTTTAAATAGTTTATTAAGATGTTAAGAGAAATATTAAAACTGCCATGAACTAAAATAATAATGACCAAAATGCAAATAAAAGCAGCGCATAACACGTCCATCCGCATAACAAAGCCCATAATATCTACAGTTTTTCATATTTTACGCAGGAATCCCTAATATATTCGAAGTAAAAAGTAATTTACATTGTTGATTTTTTTTAAAACGCGTTTGACTTTAGGTATCCTGCAAATTACCAATAAAATTACTGTGTTTCAGTCGGAAGGGCACTGAGAGCTAGTGTTATCACTGAGTACCTGAGACTTAAGAACTGATGCCTGAGGGTGACGGGCGCAGTGTGGTGCCACACAGAAATGTTATGAGTGACACAGCATTTGTTGTGGGCAGACGTTGCACTTACAAACAGGTGAACTATATGCTCGTCTCGTCAGTTTCTACCATAAAAAAACCTGCATAATAATGGGAGATATTAACTTCATATCTGAATGACAGAAGTTGTCTGCAATGACTCAAAAGAGAAGTAAGTTTCGCAGATTTCCATAAGGAAATTTATTCACTAATTGAAACTGTAACTAAGGAATTATACGACGTTTTGCGCCGTAAATGACTGATGAGGTAATCCCCGAGGAAATTTTTTGTGCATTTATTAAAGTGGTTTTACTTTGTTGTATAAACAAAGAAGAATTCATGTAAATATTTGAATGACTAAAAGGCGGGTCCAGCGACCTGTTTATGTCACTAAGTTGTGCTTTTTTATTTTGATATCAGGCAGGAAAACAAGTTAATTAAAAAAAAAATGTCCAGAGGAATTTCGGGTTATTGAAATGTACAATGAATGTTTATAATCTTTTCTATGAATTATCCATTTATGGTATTATAAATGCGTAATTAGGTAAGTTCTGTTCTAAGTTTGCAGGGTTTGCGGTAACCGCGTTCTGAGGCAGGCGGATTGGCGATCCATGTATCAGACACCTCACACACTAGACTCTGAGGCTTATTGCCTTCGCTATTTATGTTATAGGTTTGACATATTTGTTTTTTTTTATTGGATAAAGTGTCGAGACGAGCAAAACCTTCACCTGATCGTAAGTGCAATGTCTGCCATTAACAAATGATGTGTCATCCAGAAAAAATCTGTGTGGCACCACACTGCAACATCAAGTCTTAAGTCTCATATGCCCTAGACGGATTCTTGCATATGAATCCTAACACCAGATATTGATATTGAAGTGACGTCCGCTAAACCGCACTGAAGTTGGTAAGAGTTCGCTACGCGAGCAGCTTATCGAACTCTTAACTGCAAAACCAACTCAGATATAATAGGAGGCCTGTGCCTAGGAGCGGGGTACTTAAACAAAAGTAAGTTAAAACTTTACTTTTTGTCCAAAACAACGAGATTTTTTGATGTCTCAGTGATGATTTTTATTAAAAAATATATGCAAACGTTTGACCGCAGTCCTAGCTTATGTTGATCGGTGATGAGGTCTTAGAAAATAAGCACAATAGCCTAGCATGCCACCAGTAATTCTTGCCTCAAAGATCTACACCGTATTGGCCTGGAAAGACCGACACCAGCAAGAATTCCAATATATAAGAAATATAATATTCCAAAGATTATAGAAACAACGACACAAATCGTTCATTACACACGGGTTGAATTCATTCATCCGGATTGTATGCGTTTATAGACGTTGGAAGTTGTGTACACACTGCGAAATTAAGCCTGTACAACACCGACAGACTAGCAAACTTTTCGCTGACATGCGTGAATGTAATAATGTGAGCTTAGTAATGAATTGCTTATTTATGTTAGACTTTTCTTTTATTATTTGTGTCTTAAGTATTTACTAGTTATATTTAGCCATTAAATATGATTTCAGTCGTTCAATACAAAATTTCTCTTTCATCTTTCATCAATTCATCTTTTCCATGTTATGCGTGCCATTGCTAGTTAGAAAGATATGTCCTATTCTTGGCGGACACAGACTTGTTAAACAAATACAAATGTTAAACAAACGCTGAACAAAGCAATCGCCGGACGCAAGGTGCAAGTAATGAAAAATCAAAGCTTTGTTTTTACTTATCGCTTTGTGGGACAATATTGATAGATGAAACCTACACGTTGAATAAACCATGAGGTTCTATTACACTTTATTGATTAATAAAGAATTATGGTCACTGTTAGCCCGAAGGCTTTCAATGCTTCGCCGGATTTAAAGGTGGCCGAGCGCTGAGAGTGCAAGGGCCCCCGACAGGGGACCTCGGCTTGGGCTGTTACCCTGTGCGCGTAAGTAAGCTGACTCGAGGGCGCCCGATAGGGCTAAACCACGGCTCGGTCAGTTACTTATATCGGGAGGACATTTTTAAACATCTAAATTTAACACCAATTCTGAATGCGTAGAAGATTGAGAAGAAATGGCGCAAGAAACTCCAACGACGCTTCTAGCCATAATTAAGATAAGGAAAACCAGCCTGAATGGTGGTATCGCGATTCATCAATTAGTATGCTAATAATGATTGTGTATGTGTGTGTTTTAGATGGTGGTAGAATCCAGGTGGGCTGAAGTGAGGCACTTGCAACCAGTAGGGCTATTAGACTTGGAAATTAACTATGGCGTGATTGTGAACCATGACCTGATTGTAACTAGCTGAATGGATTCTATCCTGGGGTTTACCGTTGGTAGCTTTGAGTGCCTGCGCAAGTACTGAAATATCTGCACCGTTGAAGACGACGCGAAGAATTAGACTAATTCTCAGTAGCTTTCGTCAACGGGACGACTTGCGAAGGGAGTGACGGGTATGTTCGGTAATGTCGATGAATTTAAATTAGACGCGGTGGTCGGAAATTTGCTCCATAAGGCACGAGGGTTGGTCTGGAAGACGGTTCTGGGTGCAGATACTTGTCTGACTCTAGGTCTTTTGGGTTCGGTGCTTTGGGGCAACCGAGGTAGTTGGCCGTATGGCCCTCTGTATTACACGGAACACAGGAGGATGGACGACTTAGTTTTTGGTCTGGGACAGTCGAGGGTAGCGTGATCGCCTAGGCTCTTAAGCCTCGAAAGGTTGAAGCAAGTTTTCATATTAAATATCTATTTTCCCGCTGGGGAACGCTCAAGAGCGATGAGCACCATGTTGTAGCCCCGTTTTGCGCCCGCTTTACATCCGGTGTAAGGATAGGATTGGGAGGTTATGTTCGAGTAGGTCAGCTTTGACGTTCTCGATAGGGATTTCTTTGGGATGTTCTTGAAGAGAATCACTCGAAATTGACGCTCTGCTGCAAGAGTGTAGGTGTGGAAGTACATACCATTGGTTTGAAGGAAGCCTGTCACATTGCGATGGGCTTCTGATGTCTCAAGCTGGAGCTTGATGCCGTCTGTAGTTGAGATCGCGTTATAAGGAATCTTATTTGATAAGACCGATGAGACTTCCGACCATTTATTTTTCGCTTGGATTTGACGGGGAGGCAGCAGGGTGCTGCGAAGCTTGGGCTTGCTGTGAGGTAAGATTCCTATGCAGGAATCCGTCTAGGTAGGTACCACCCCAGGGCCAGTTATTCTGCCGTGAAGCAGTAGTGTGCAAGCATTACTGTGTTTCGGTTTGAAGGGCACTGTGAGCTAGCGTAATCACATTAAAAACTGATGTCTCCGGGTGACGGGCGCAGTGTGGTGTCACACAGAAATATTCTGGGTGACACAGCATTTGTTGTGGGCGGCCGTTGCACTTACCATCAGGTGAACGTTTTGCTCGTTTCGTCACTTTATAATACAAAAAAAAAGGCAGCGGGGGCTTGTTGAGTTATGACTGGGGCTTGCTGTGAAGCAGCGGGGACTTGCTGTGAGGCAGCGAGGGATTGCCTTGAGGCGGCAGTGAGGTTGAGTTGAGGCAACTGGGACAGCTGCGGTTTGCCGTGGGGCGACGGTGGCTTGTTGTTGTGCGACGGGAGCTTGCTGTGAGGCAGCTGGGATTATCCATGAGATGGTGGGGGATTGCCGTGAGGCGGCGGGAGCTTACCGTGAGGCGGCGGGAGCTTGCCGTGAGGAGGGTAGTAGATAGGCGTGAGGTGGCTGGATAGCGCCTCACATGCCGAGGCGAATATCGGGGTGGCGGTCGCGAGAGTGCAAAATAATTCCGGTTTATTGATCCCTCAAAGGCATAAAAAATTTATATGTAAACTTAAATATTACGGCTTTCGTGAAGCCGCACTGAATCTTTTATCTTCCTTCAAAAAGAAGGCATAAAGTGGATATCAACGGTGTTAGTTCATCAGGTTGGGTAGTAAATATGGATATTCGTCAGGGATCCATCCTTGGTCTATATCTGTTCTTGTTTTACATTAATGATCTACCATTGGTACCATCTATATTAGGAATAAAAAATGTCTGAAACAGTTAACAGAAATGACTTAACGCTGGAACAATTAAATGAAACTCTAGATATCGTTTCCAAATGGGTTGCGGCACATATTATAGTTTTAAATGAAGTCAAAACAAAATGTTTACACTTTAAAATGTTTAAGCCGGCGCATGGAGAAGATGGGCAGCAGCATCTTCTTGGAAGATCAGAATAAATAAACCGCGGTTGCCAACCCGCCTGCCAAGCGTGGCAACTATGGCAAAATTCACCTCAAAATGAGAGCTACAAACTTTTGTAGTAATCTATGGGGGAGGCCTATGTTCAGCAGTGGACTAGTGATATGCTGAAATGATGATGATGATGATGATGAAGTCGGCGCATAATATTTATATTAATTTAGAAAATCTAATCATACTTGAAAATTCTACTGTATATCTTTTAATCATTATTGATTCCAAGTTACAGTGGGTATATAGCACCACTTGAAAAAAAAACTCCGAAATTAAGTTCTGCCATGTTTGGAATAAGAATGATTAGACAGCTGCCTGATGAAGATATAGCTAAATTAGTATATTTTGCATACTACCAAAGTCCTATTACTGTGGGGATCCGCAGCTGGATAGGAAACAATATTTATTTGCAAAAACAACCATTTCGGGCAATCTTTAACTTGGGACCTCGCGAGTCGCTACGAGAACTACTTAAGGAGACTAATATTTTGACGTCGTTGCTTAGTTTTGAAAATATTATGTACGTGCGGAAAAACATGAATTTATTAACCAAAAAAGTGACTACATCCTGCAGAATGGGTCAAGGCGATACGCTATCACGAGGTTCCTATGTTTAGGTGAAAATTAGCGCTAGTACCGCTTATTTTCACCTATTCAAGAAAACGATAATTATAACCCAGTCCGTAAGTTGCATCGGATAATAAAATATTTAGCGTCTAAGACACTTCCGGTTTTTTTAGAGTATTGACAATTAATATCAAATGAAATCATTTGTGACTGTATACATCTTATTGCACTACAACCATACGCTTAATTTTTTATTACTGGTGGTGGGATTCTTAGGCAGGAAGCCGTAGCCGTGAAGCAGTAGTGTGCAAACATTACTGTATTTCGGACTAAAGGGCACTGATTGATAGTGAAATTACTGGACATACTCGTACAAGACTTAAGAACTGAAGTCTCAGGGGGTCAGTGAGGTGCCACACAGAAATATTCTGGGTGAAACAAAATTTATCATAGGCAGACGTTGCAGGTTATGTTTAGTTATATTTCCTCACTTCGCCAACTAACTTTCTTCATACTTTGTTTGGGGAAGAACCGAATATTTTTTTACCCAGTTTAGTGCTGATTGTTTGTGCTTAAACGCTTCGATTGGTGGTGGTTATTTTACATTATGAAATCGCCAAAAGTGCCTAAGCCTAAAAATACAAAGTGATAAATGCACATATAAATGTACTCATAAGTTTTCTTCACAAGAACGAAACAATTTTTGCTGTAATTAAAGCAAAAATACTTTTTAAAAGGAGCCACGAATATATCCTAGTCCACCTAAATTTTGTCAAAGCGACCATAGGTATTAGTGTAGTGTAGTTGTTGTCTTTGATCCTGTAAAGATAGCAGATTCATTCGGGGTATAAGAACCAACCCTGAAGAGTAACCCTGAAGACATAGCATTTTTTTCAACAACACAGAATCATTTCCTGTGACGGAGTCTCACTACTGTCAGTCGCAAAGAAAGAAAAGAAAAATTGGCCCCCGATATAAAATCTGTAAATAATATGCATTTAAATACAGTGAAATATTTAATGATATGTAAAAATCTGAGTTATTTAATCCTAAAATGGACTTATGTAATATTTTTTCAAAATATGTAAAAACTGATTTGAAATAAAATTTGATGAAGAGTATCAGAAGCATTTACAACGTAAACAAATATGTCAAGCAGAAAAAGATGCTGACAAAGATCGCGCTAATAAACATGAGTCATTTATGTCTATTACCATTAATTTGCAAGCGATATTACAGATACCATATGGAGGGGAAAGTATATTATACTATATGAAAAAATTAGCGTTCTATAATTTTACTATTTATGAACCAATTTTTTTTGGATAAAGTGCGAAACGAGCAAAACATTCACCTGGTGGTAAGTGCACGTCTGTCTATAAGAAATGCTGTGCCACCCAGAACATTTCTGTGTGACACCACATTGCAAATAATAATGCATACTGCCTTTGTTGGGGTGAATTATATGGTAAAATGGGGAGTTGTGAGACTGGTACATGCCTCTTTTACTTTTTGTCGAAAGAGTTCCCCAATCCATTAAATAAATCAGTTTTTTTTTCGGATAGAAAAAAGCGGTCAGAATAGAAATCAATACATGTCAGCCCTTTTGCACTGGGTCATTCAAAAAATTTTATTATAATTGAACAGAAATTCTCAGAGAGTGGCCACACTAACATGTAAGTTGACCCTATGCATGCAGCTATAAAAAAAGTCTAAAAATAAAACAATAAACAGAGTTAGTAAGTAGAAAAACATATTAACAACAGCTAGAAAGAAGAGGGTCAAAACTAGTTAAGTGGAAAGAGTAGTCAAAGCATACAAGAGATCAAAAATTACAAAGGTAAAGAATTATACTTGGAAAATCTTAGCTTTGCAATAATGAAAAACAAACATTAAGATAACAAAACTAAGTTGCCTTAAAATAAAACGGTTGAAAGACTTAAAAATATATTTTAATTACGATATGTCCAAGAATTTTTGATATATAGATGTTTGTAAAATCAACGTTATCACACCTAAAACTAGAGCTAAAAAAGGCTTCAATCCCATATTTAATTAATGTGCAATTACCTGTAGAAATACAGCATTTATTTTTCCGTCAATTCCCGATTAGTCTTGCCAAAAAGAGAGCTCTAGTCAATACGTGTGAAAAACTCATCATAGGTTAAGAAACTTCATGTATGGTGGTATGAAAACTTACAGCAAACAACCAACATTTGAGAGTCACGAGGAGTGAATACATTCTAATTTTTATGTCTTACTTCTACTTAAAAAATCAATAGAGTACAATAAATGTTTTATTTGTCGTGAGGTAAAACCCAATAAGTCGGTACCCCTTGTAACTTATTATTTTTTTATAAAAAAAGTGGACCACCCCGGAATTTCAATTTTTTTTATTTGAAAGTATATGCTCATGCTTCAAATATTCACTATAATGATTTTATTTGAATACGATAGGTATTTTTTACCTATATACTTCAACATTGAATATCTCGAAAGTAATAATTTCACACTTATTGGTTTTCGCACTATACTCGATACTCGTATATATGGTACATACCTAAACAAACACATATATACTTACATATGAAATATACAAACAAACATGTTAAACGAGTATACAAATAAAACATGTTAATAAGCACTCTAATATTGGACAAATCTAACGCTATGTAGTGAGAAAGTGGTAAAAACACTTTTTAAAAATTCCTATTGAATGTCTTGCACGCATTTCATGTGGAAGTGAATTTCACAATTTGGCTGCATACACAGTTTACATATCACAAGTTGATGATCCACACGACTTACCTCGTGGAATAAAGAACTCGAACCGTTCACGAAGATAAAAAGATAAGAAGGATTATGTATTATATTACACAGCATACAAAGAACATGCAGATCCCGTCGGCAACGTATTGAAAGCCATATTAATTTAGCACGAAATTCAGAGACATGATCAAATTTCCTCAGGCCAGACATATGAAACGTAAGCATAAATTTTGAAGACGCTCTAATTTATTGCAAAGCTCCTTTGAAGCATCAAGTAAAGAATAATTGAGATACAAATTCTTAATTACAGAAATGTTTTTTGTAACGTTACACTCAAATTCGACCTTGAAAATTTTATTCCCATCGCTTTCAAAGAAGTTTCACATCAAAAATATTAAGGAAAGATAGAAAATCGTGTCACAATTTTGTATTACAGTAGATTTTCTAACAATCATCCGCCGACCAACTCTTTATATTTATTTCAGACCCGAAAACCAAGTATTTGTGAGTTGCATAAACTTATACACGTACGTTGACCGCCAAACTAACCAGTCTTCCAAACAACATATATGTACCGACTATACATAAAGCCGGCTAAATATGCTCACTGGCTCAAATGCAATGTGACTGAGTGATTGTCATATGGCCTTCGCAACTAGCGCTTTGTTACAATTTGAAGTCTTCACTACGACTCCAAAATTTTACTGTGCCAAAGGTTAAGCTCCGATCGTCGCTTATGTTAACGTAATAGCTAATCTATATTTAAATAATAAATGCGACTGTAACTCTCACCATCTGTTTGTTAACTTTTCACGGTTCAACTGCTGAACCGATCTTAACGATGGCACAGAGATAGCTTGCACCCTGGAGACGGACATAGGACACGGACATACTTATTATCCCGGAAAATCAAACAGCTCCCACGAGATGTTTAAAAACCCCGCGAACGTAGTCGCGGGCATCAGCTAGTATAATATATTAACTTAATTGCTACAAGCGTATTTATTTTCTACAAGGTTCTATGGTAACTCAGGTAATAAAAAATCGGACGGAATCATACTATTAAACAAAGTGTTTATCTTTTGAATTAATCTTTTTAATTTATCATTTAAACTTCTTAATTTATAATAAATAGTCACTTTCAATATATTAAAAAGAACTCTGTGGATAGTTTCTGCTGCTTGAGCTGTGCTCGCATCTTTTCGCGCTATTTGGAGACGTTTCTTTGCTCCGAAACGGCTCAACGGATTTTAATAAAAAAAAATATGGATTAGAACACCAATTTTAACTTAAATTTTCGTGTATGGTCCTTTTCGATATTTTGCAGGCTTCAAGAGATATGAATAAAAATATTTCTAATATATACAGACATGTGGTCGGTTTATTTTACGCAGTCGAAACCGCGGTGTACAGCTAGTAGTATATAAGTTTCGCTTCGGTTTCTGTTACGTGTAAATACTCGTGAAATTGTAGTGATTGGAAAATTCAATTCAAAGCCGAAATTTTATCTCCATCAGCTTAACAAATCATAGGTAAAAGCGGAGATGTGCAAAATGGGTTTTAAAATGTATTTAAATACAAAATGCAAATACTTTTTATTTCAAATACAAAATAGTTTTTCATTTTGTATTTAAAATACTCGATGCAAAATACGTATTTCCAAAATACTTTATTAAAATTATATACTTTTATAGTTTTTTAATTTTTAACTTTCTTTATTTTATTAGTAAGCTGGCAATTTAAGTAATTTAAAAAAAGAAGGGGTATCGATAAGCTAAGAAAATTGGCCATCAGTGGCTGGTTTGAGAAAACTGATAGCTTTCTGTGAGGCCTACGCTGGGACACATGGCTTAAAATACAGTGAAAGTAAGAATAGTTATATGGTCATCAGAGGTAATAACAAAATGCCGGATCAGATTCCTCCCATAAAGTTAAATGGTGTATGTTTGGGTCGTGTTTCTCAGTTCAGGTACTTAGGTCATATTATAACGGAAACACTGAAGGACGACTTAGACTTAGGGAGCGGAGGTTATTGTCCATACGTGCTAATATGCTGGCCATAAGTTTTCACGCTGCACTTTAGAAGTAAAATAAACTTTATTTAAATCTTACTGTCATAATTTTTATACCAGTGCGTTATGGGTCAGACACACACAGAAAACATACAATGACCGTATACAATATAAAAACGCACTAAGGATGTTGTTGAGGCTTCCCCGTTTTTGTAGTGCTTCTGGCATGTTTGCAGAAGCGAGGGTGGACGATTTTTTGTCATTGATGCGAAAAAAATTATTCTCATTAATTTCAGGGGGAAGCACCAACAAAATTCTGAGGATGATAGGTAAAAGAGTCGATTGTTATGTCCTTGGGAGGCTCACTGAGCTGCATGTAGCGAGAGCTGGTGCATTGCGGTGAAGTTTTTTCGGAGTGACATTTTTCACTGTTTTATTTTATTTTATGAATTGTTTATTACTAACATAGTCATATAAGATGTTACTAACACAATCTGGGTAGTTAATACCTGAAATATAAATATTTTTATAATTATTATGGGGTATTTTTCTCGTCTGTTTGGGATATATATAAATATATAAAATAACATAAAATAAATATGATACTATAAGACATATACTAGAAATACTATAAAATATATAATTAAAATGCCAACCAGACGGGAGCCCTCGGCAGGGGAGACCAAACGGCCGAGGGTTAGGGGGAAAGGGAAAGAAACAGGCGGACGATACGGGTCGTATCGAGGAGCACCGCCTTCTGAATCTGAGCACGAAGCAGCACGTCACGGAGTCCAAGTCGTCTTAGATGTCCCGAGAGACTGACCGGGATTAACCCGTTTGCTGACACGACCACCGAAATAATTACGGTTGACATACCACCCCACATGTCGGTAACCTCGTGAGCCAGGACCAGATATTTTGTCTTCTTATCTGTTTAGGCTTTCACGAGGTTCTCGTCGTATGGAATGGTAATGTCAACCAAAAATATCCTCGACTGTGCCTGGTCCATCAACACGATATCAGGCTTATTCGCTAGAATAGTCCTGTCTGTGATGATGGCCCGGTCCCAATAGAGCCTGGCGCGGTCATTTTCTGTTGTGTATTTATTTAGCGATTGCAGGCTGACATCGTCATCCTTCAAGTTTTGAAGTGATTCAAGGTCAATATTGGCGTTTGCATTTGTTGACAAAACTTAGCATATTTTTAAAATGTCAGAACTCACTATCAATGTTATTACAAATTTTGTCTCACTAACATGGGTTTTATGATTGTTTCTTATTCCTATGAAGGATAGAGATACATATTTAATTCCTAAAAATTTTACCTGAGTATCCTACTTTGACAGTGGCAGAAACCTTGCGACTGTTGCCATAAATACAAGAAAAAATGACTAAAAATTCAAATATTCCTGCGATCATGCGCCACCTAGCGGGATAAATTAGCAGTGTTTATTTCTTCTTTTGTTTTGATCGTGGCTTGATCCTGGCAATTAGTTACCAAATCTATTTTGCCCATGCTGAGTAATAATTTAATTATAACAAAGACTTGAAAGAAAACTAAAAGTACAATTTTGGTCTTGAATTTAATTTTCCAATCACCATACACTTTCACGAGCATTTGCTCCATAATACGACTTCATTTCGATTGACAGTAAAATTATAGTGAACTTTTAATAAAGATTTGCTGGGCTGATGGAGAGAAAACTAAAAGTACAATAATTTTGGTTTTGAATTGAATTTTCCAATCACCGTACACTTTCACGAACACTTTTAAATATCAGTATTATCTCCATATTTTTAAATTTATCTTCAATAAAACAATATTAAAATTTTTATTTTATTTTTAACGAATATTATTTAGTCATTCATTTATCATATTTTTTAACTTGTTATGGCAATAGTTTTAACTTTTTGCCAGTTTCAATCTATCATAACTAATTGACATTCATCTATGTTTATGCATCAGCTATCTGTATTTACTGATGCCGGGAGAAATGACATTTGAACGCCTTTTTAGTCTATGAGTTAGTGGTATGGTGGTCGATTCATCAATATTTTTCCTATTTTGCTTACAGAATTTTAGCGGGAACTTGAGGATTTCAACATAATATCAACAATGAGTGTAGAAGAAGATGTAATGAAAATTCAAAAGAAATTAACAAAGATGACATCAGATGATGGCTCGGTAAGTTTGATATATAATAGTAAGAACTCGACCGATTTCGGTCTAGGCTATTCTGTTAAATTTTTAATATAATTTAAATGAACAAACCATTCGTTTGCCATTAGATGTGTACATCTTGTACTAAATTCTAATAAAACCTATATTATTTGTGAAATGGATACTAACTTGCAATTTATCGTATTGGCAATATACTCAATACCTTAATTTTATTTTAGGGTCAGGAAGAAGCTCTAGAGTTACTCAAAACTCTTCAAACAATGGCTATCAATTTGGATGTTTTGACAAAAACTAGGATAGGCATGACAGTTAATGCATTACGGAAGTCGAGTAAAGATGAAGAAGTTATTTCACTGTGTAAAACATTGATTAAGAATTGGAAAAAATTTCTATCTACACCTAATATACCTTCAAAAGATTCTGGCAGCTCCTCTAAACCTAAGAAAGATTCAAGTAAGGATAAGGAAAAAAAGGATGACAGAGAAAAAGATAGAAAGCTTCCTGCATCTTTTCCCCCTCAGTCAAATACCACCGATGCTGTAAGACTAAAATGCCGCGAACTGTTAACACAGGCCCTAAAAGCAGATGGAGAGACTCCAAATTCATGTGCAACACCAGAAGAACTGGCAGAAGAACTAGAGGAATGCATTTATGCTGAATTTAAAAACACCGATATGAGATACAGAAATAGAGTAAGGTCAAGAGTTGCAAATTTAAAGGACCCCAAAAATCCTACATTGCGTACTAATTACCTAAATGGTGTTATATCAGCCTCACGTCTGGCAAAAATGACCCCTGAAGAAATGGCCAGTGATGAAATGAAGAAATTAAGGGAGAAGTTTATCAAGGAGGCTATTGATGATGCTCAACTGACAACTGTACAGGGTACCAAAACTGAAATGCTTAAGTGTGGTAAGTGCAAAAAGAAGAATTGCACTTATAATCAGTTACAAACCAGAAGTTCTGATGAACCAATGACTACATTTGTGCTTTGCAATGAATGCGGCAATCGCTGGAAATTCTGTTAAGACTGCTCGGATAACTTAGATAAATAGTGTCCTAATCTTTTAACAGTATAATATACTGTGTCATGTAATTAATATACATCCATATGTTACTATGAATTATGATATTTTGTTTCTCCTACTTGTTTGCATTGACTTAGCAATATTTTCAGTGACTGAAATCATGTTCAGTAGTTAAGGAAATTTTAGTTAACATTAATAAATTAATCTGCTTTAAGTGATATTTTTTTAATAATTATTGTTAAATAATCTAATGAGGGTAAAATACCAATAAAACTTTATAAAATGTAGCTCATAATTATGTATTTATCTATTATTTTACTTATTCACAACAACAGGAATGAGTCCTTTAGGACAAAGAACAAATACATGTTTTATAAACTGGCACATTTCTTACCAATTTTCTATATATCTACTTTACTATAATAATTTAAGTATTTGTGGACACTATTCAGCAATATATTTTCTTATTTCTTAATAACATGTTATCAAAATTGTTTGCTTTTAATCAATATTTACTTGCATAATATGAATTGGAAACCAAAAAATATTGTCTTTGTTTTAAATGAATTTATAAATTTAAATTAGTTTAGTAATGCACCTAATTTAAAAAGAATGACTGCAGTAAAATTCTTATATATGCCCAAATTAACTTCATAAAGGTAAAGGAACAAAGCAATACATATTTTTTCTAATATAGTACTATAATAGCTTTGAATTATTCAAAAATAAATTAAAAGTTACATTATCCAATATTAGAACATATTTTTTTTATAATATGGGTTTTATTTTTATGTTTTACATGTAAATGTGCATAGAAATATCACAACATTACAAATAATTTTCATTTACTTAAAAATTTTATACTGTTATAAAAGGCATGATTATATTGTCTTTTCCTTTAGTTGTCTTAATTATATACCACCAAAAGATTAAACAATAGACTGAAACAATATTTTTTAGTCTATTTCTACAGTATTTAGCCGCTTTAACAAAGAACAAATCTGCAGGCACATTGGTAAAATTTACAACTATTATTAATTTCCATTTTATTTTTAAAGGGCAGAAACAGACAAAAACAGGTAAAATATTGTGTCATATTCAGAATTTCTATTAATCTAATATGGCAAGCTACACTTTGGTGAATATCAACAAGTTTTTTTTTTTGGCTCTCTTTAAGGATCTATTTTGTCCCATACTTAAATATATTTTACTTAAATCTATTCTAGTTTGTAATCTAAATGCCGCACTTATATAAACAACTAAGTAAGCTATTCCTATTCTACCAATAATTCTCCTGTTTTTATTTTTACAAACATTCTTTCGTCATTGCACAAATTTATTTTGTTTTGCATATCTAATTTGAGATCAGTGGTAATATTATCATCATCCAATTTTGTGATCGTAAATCTTACATCTTCGTTGGCCACGTAGCATTCAGGTGTAAGAGTTTTCTGATAATTAAAATGAGTTTTTAAATGTTCTCGTAAAAAGTGCGACTGAACCACAGCTAAGTCACAAAAGGAACATTTATGGTTGCCATTGTTAAAGATGTCATTTTTATCATGTCTTCTGTAATGGTTTCCTAGGGCATCCTGGCGCTGGTTCGTATATGGGCATAAGAAACACGGATGCAATTTCCGGTCTTTCGTAGTTGTAGTATCAGCTTGGTTTGCATCGTTCGCGGAATTATTTAAAGAACATCTACGTTGTAACAACCTGAGTGTTTGTTGATCACTGATTGAAAATTGTTGGAAATCGCTTTTTGGTATACCCTTGGGCATAGTTTTAATAGCTAATTTAATGTTATCTACACTTTCGTCTGGTTTAGTTTCCGTTTCTGTTTCAGGAAACCCATTTGTTTCTTTTCTTCTTTCAGCAAGAGCTTCGTCGTTCTTTTGATGTTTTCTCATATGTTGAACATAATTAGCGTAATACTTTACCGAGTAATCGCAAAGTTCACATTTATACCTTTGTTTGGAACCGTGCAATGATAAGTGAATTTTATATTGTTCTCTTTTTTCAAAGGCCGATGGACACTTGTGGCATTTATACCGTTTTTCTTTTTGTCGGCCGTTTTTTAAATATGTTGGGTATATAAACTCTGGGTTACCGTGCATTAAATATCCAAACTGGGGATCAGCTTGAAGTACAGGCGGAAAATGATCATTAGGTTTTACTAACTTATCCTTATCATTTAACACTCTTTTTTGAGCTTCAGTCTTTCTTTGAAACAGATCTGTTCCCGATAATGGAATATTTTTGTAGTCCATGTCCTCCCCAGATTCATAATCACAAGTCGTTTTCCCTTCGTTCTCGTGTAACAATTCATGTTTGGCCAAATTACCGATATTTTTGACTGCGTAACTACATTTCTTACATTTGTGTTCACCATCTCCGTTGTGCAATCCCAAATGATAGTTTAGAGCTGAATTCTTAAAGAATTTTGCTGGACACTCTTTGCAAAGATATTGTTTCGGGACGTGCTTAACCTCGTTAATTTTTTTAGGCAGGGTATTGATAAATTCATAATTTTTTCCGGGACTGGAAACAATCCAGGTTATGGCAGAGGTAGATAGGCAATGGACGAGTTCTAAACGTGGTTCAGTGTGAGCTGGATGCGTATTGTGAATGAACTTTAGCATTTTGGTTTTAGTATGATATTCATCAGAGTGAATAAATGTGTGAGTAACTAATTCGCTTTCTTGAAGCACAGAAAATTCACAACTCTTACATTTGTATGTAAATGTATAATGGTGAAATTTGTCGTGAACTTTTAACTCGTTTTCAGTGAAGTAACGCGCTGGACATTTTTGACAAAAATATAATGTTTTTATTTCCTTTGTTTTTATCTCTTTTGTTTCGCTTCCTACACCATCTTCTCCTGAAAATTCTTCTATGGCATTAATTTTCTCTCTTTCAATAACTTTTCGTAATTTTGCTATCTGCTCTTCATCTGGAACGTCGGCTTCAACAGGGCAATAAATGCGTCCGTATATTTCGCCGTGTGTTTTAGAATGTTCAGCCAATCGTCCAGCATTGTCACATGTAAATTTACAATCTAAACATTTATATACCAATATTTCGTTGTTTCCAAATACAATACAGTGTATTTTCTCGTGATTGGGTATTTTACATTTTTGGGTGTTTACATACGAGCAATAACGACATTTATACATTTTGTGGAATTCGTTTTTAGCTGAGACCCAAACATAGGGAATTTCTTCAAGGTTGAAATCCGCTTTACTTTCCGTATTAAAGGAATTAGATGTTCCTGCTTCCAGCTCTGATTCCATCTCACTTTTTTTCGAAATAATACCGTGAACTCTCATATGCTGATGAAGTAGATGTCTTTTAGAGACGCTGTAATTACATTCCGGACATTTATAGGGGGTGTCTGCTGGGAGTCGATGGAATTGCTCGTGATACATGAACTGAGATTTGCTATTTGTTTCGTAGGGACATTCTATGCACTTGTGTCGCTTTGTTGAAGAAGTTGATTGCGATCCTTGCTGATCAGGCAATGGCGATTTACAGCCCATCGCTTTTGCTATATACTCTTCAGGGTCAGTGACGCCGTGTAGAACGAGATGTTGAACTAATTCGTGCTCGTCTTTAACAAAGAATGGACAGAAGTAGCATTTAAATATAGATTGCGATGAGGGCTGGTGTTGTTGCAAATGTATGATAAGCATGGTTCTGTCATTGGTTTTGAACGGGCATTTAGTGCAAGTATCGGTAACTGCATCGTTTGCTGAGCTCGATCCATCTGATTTTGGTTTCACAGTAGTAATGACTTTTATTATTCCGTCATGTTTTAGTCTGCAATGTCTCTGAAATTCAATGAAAAGGAAAAATAAGTACAGAAATAATTTCTAAGAACCTACACTTACATATTACAAATATGTAAGTGTAGGTTTACTTGTAATATAAGGATGACTCCTTTATTATCGTAACTCACAAATTGTCTGTTTTAGTTTTTTTATGTAATGAAACTAGAATATTAGGCAATTACCATCAAAAGAACCAGGTGCAAATTTATGTTTGAATATAATGTTATAGCAGTTATTGCACATGCGAAATTGATAGGTGATCGTAATGAACACGTGAAATACTCTGCCATAAGAAAATTAGCCTAGTAGACTTAAAAGTCAACTCAAATAAAACTGAATTGATAATGTTCACCCATAAACGAGTACTGAATAGATATCACCTTCCCATAATATTCAGTGGGGTTACGTGGGTGTCGTAAAAGTCGACAGTGGGAAAATTAAAAGCAGAAGATGGGCAGCAGCATCTTCCTGGAACATCATAATAAATAAACTGCGGTTGCCAACCCGCCTGCCAAGCGTGGCAACTATGGCAAAATCCCCCCAAAATGAGATCTACAAACTTTCGTGGCACTCTATGGGGGAGGCCTATGTTCAGCAGTGGACTAATAGTAGGCTGAAATGGTATGGTATGGAACTACGGCTGTCATTAGAGGTAAAATACTTAGATGTCACACTGGACAGCAAACTAAACTTTAACAATCACATAGAAAACAAAATCAAAAAGGCAAATATCTCCTTCTGGTAATGCTAAAGGATGATAAGCAATCGCTGGAGCTTGTCTCCTAAAATCATCCTGTGGCTATACAAAATTATTATTCGCGAAATCATTACATACGGTGCAGTAGTTTGGTGGCCAAGAACCGAAGTAACCACTGCTATTAACAAACTCCAAAAATGTCGGAGGTTAGCATGTCTGGTCATGACGGGTTGTATGAGAACCACCCCCACAGTAACCCTAGAAGCCATGCTGAATCACAAAATACAATTACACGAGCATCATCGTACTGAAGGATTGAACCCAAGGGAACTCAGAATATTTACGGATGGTTCCAAAATGGTTTCAGGCACAGGCTCAGGAACCTTTTCTGAGGACCTGAATATACAAATATGCACACCACTTGGTGCCCACAACACTGTGTTTCAGGGAGAATGTATGGGCATCATTCAAGCATCATCAGCCATAGCTGCATCGAAATTAAAATATCATTCCATCCGGATACTCTCCGACGGCATGGCAGTACTACTAGACCTCAAAAGTAATGTTATGAACTCAGGGCTCATATAAGAATGCTACCAGAGGCAAAATGAGGTATGTCAATTTAATGAAATAACCTTGCAATGGATAAAGGGACATAGCGGATGTAGGGGCAACGATGCGGCGGACGAACTTGTTTCGGGGGGGGGGGGGGGGGGGGGGGCACAAACTAGTGTGCCATGGGACCAGAAACCAACATGCACATATCTGGATGAATCACCCGGAGTGCAAACAGGCGAGGCAACTTTGCCCATCAACAGCCACAACTCCAAGGTCTACTCTCCTACTACTCCGTCAAGACAAGAACTACTCCGTCCCAAATCAGAACGGTTCTGATTTGACTGAACATGGATAATTTAACAAACATCTGTTTACATTAGGTGTTACAGACAGCCCTCTATGCAGAGCTTGTATGGAGACGATACGGCGGGTTTTGGAGACGGGAAGTGTCCGATACGCTGCTTTAATGGGAGGTGGCGGACTTCCGGTGTAGTCGAAATATTTTTATTCTTCTACTTTTCTCATGACGTCCTTCACCGCTGAGCACGTGGTAAATCAACACCAAACAGTTTAGAGATTCAGGTGCACAGGGGATCAAACTAAAGTAATACGATTACTATGACCAAGCTCTGAACTACCACGGCTCTTATGTGGCTCTACCCTTAATAAAATCATCCTGTTTTGTGAGTGTCGTAGTGGTTGACTGAGAGAAATATCGCACCTGCGCTCAAATAGTGTCATAAGTCAAAAAAGCAAACTGTCGAGAAAAAGGCGCTTGAAACTTGTTTACCTTTTAATTTTCTCTTTTCGGGTAATAAATCAAAAACTAACAAAATTGGCGCATTATGTTTTTTAGTAAGTTAAAATGTTTTTTAAGCTCTACTAAATGGTCTATTAGGTATCCTGAAAATATGAAAAAAAAAATAAAAAAAATTGAGTTGTGACACTTTAAAGTTAAAAAAAACGAACAATTTACGAAATATTGTTTAATTAAAGTGGTTTAAAAAAAATCTTATTATTAATTACAATAGAAACGTATACTTGTGACTATATAAACATACTTTTTTAATAGTAGACGAGTTAGAACTCAAACTTAATCCTTAATTTTTCTTCATAAAATATAATCAACAAAAATAATCAAAGAAAAATAATGTTAACAATAATCAACAGTACAAAAATTAAACAGAAAAGTATTTAATATTAAATCTCAGAGTAAAACATCTTTAAATTCTTATATAATTGGAATTACTTTCAAAATAATTCACAAATTGTTAAAAAAGTCAGCATAAAACCTTGGAATGTGATTGTTTTGTAGCAAAGTCATTAAATCAGTCTTTTTATTCTCCTTAATCTGTATTTTATTAGTATAAGCTTGCTTTATATCAGGAATGGTTAGTCTCTTATTTCGGGAGAGTAAATTACCTTCTGACCATTCGGTGTCCGTGTAAGACGTTTTGTACCTTAAAATATTTGGTCTATCTTTGGCAATAGTTATCATTTTTACGTCTGAGATCTTTATCTTATTTAGAGTTGTAATACCCATATCACTAATTAAACTTTTCAGAGAAATAAAATCATTGTGTGATAGCTCATTTACTCTCAGTGGCTCCCCAGTTTTTTTAGCTTCCTTAATTATCTGTACATATTGACTAGGAACGTAAATTGGACCTGACTTTAACGATCGCTTTATTTGTTTTTCAATCACGGAATGTACTGAGTCGCCTTCATTCTGAGTGTGTCCTGCTATTAAAAATTTATGACTAATCGAATTTAATTTATTGTATTTCATTACTGCATACATGTACACCCCGACGATATATTTATTTTTGTTCTGCCCGCAACAATTGTCCGAATAGAAAACTAAATCAATGATCTCGTTGCCAGTATGACCGTGCAGTTCTTTTTCGATAAATTTAAGCAAGCAGCTCCCGATTTCATCTGCACCTCGATAGCCTTCACCTTCATGCCAAAAATAGCATTCAGTAATACTTTGATTTACAATAGGTTCACCATTATTACTGTTACTCGTTGTCGGTTTATTTCTTTTCCTTCCTGTGTTTTCTGGTTTCAATTTGCTTACCGTAAAATTCATGTTATTTAATTTACTTTTATAGTAAAAAACAGATACATCACCACGCGGTAACTGCAAAACAGCCTGTAAGTCGTACACAGCCACGATCAGGTTTTTGTTTATCTTAAGAGCTTCCTTGTCTTTCTTTTTTTCTTCCCTAGATAAATTCTTTTCTACTAAGTGTTCATCATATTTTTTCTTAAGTTGTACTTTATCTTCCTGATTCGAATTTTCATAAGCTACGCATAACTCACATCTGTCTTTTTTTGGTACAAAGAAACCTAAATTAAATTCACCATTAAAAATGCGACTATACATCACATAATTTCCATAATTTCGACCATCTCCTTTACACTGGTCCACGTAATCCCTATGTAATTCAGAAATAGTCTTCCCTCCGTCAATGTATTCCCGCGTAGTTTGTGCTCTCAAATAATGGCTTTCAATTTTTGGTATTCCTTTTATATGATCCCGTATTTCATTTTTAATAGTTTCGCCTACAGTATGATGTTTATTATGTTTTCCTCTTTGATCTTCTTTCAAAAAACCCCCAATTGATTTCTCTGTTACAGTTCTGATCGTTCTGTCATTAATATCCAGCGTATTTTTAAACATAGTTTTGCAGATCCTTTTCAACGAACCTTCAACCTCGAAATAGAAAGTATAATTGTTTTTTCGCGGTTTTTGTGCTTTGACATACCGGTACTTAACTTCTATAGGTCTTAAATGTTTATGTATAAATTGCCTCTGTTTTTCTAAATCTTGCAAAGCCCAGTAAGAATCAAACAATTGAAGCCTTATTTCATTGGTAAGAAAAGAACTGCATTTCAGTCTACAACGTTCGCCACAACCTTCTTTAATACTTTTTTTAGGAATATTTTGTCCAGATTTTGTTTGATAAGATAATCCTGAGTTTCTTAGGATTTTAGTCACATTTTGCTTCCATTGTCGTTCAGCACGCCGTTTCTTACGTGAAGTTAGCATTTCTTCTGTCATCTCATTTTGTTCCTGGAGGTGATCCCTGTCTAAATTTGATTCCTGTGAAGTTGATGGGCGGACTTCGTGAATGTCTTCACTTGGTTTTGGCCTAGGTGACAAAGGTGACGAGCTAGATGAGGATGAATTTGAACTGGACGAGGATGAACTTGAGCTGGACAATGAAGAACTCGAAGTACTCGATGATGATCGGTGATGAGGAACGACGGTATTTTTCTTACACTTTTTACGAGCCCTGTCGTAATTTGGATCTTTAACTGAATCATCTGTTTCTTCCCCTCCAGTTATGTAATTATGAATACGTGCTTCGTTTTCATTAGGATTACATTCTACAAGGTTATTTAAATAAATATTTTCTTTGTTTAAGCTGTCATTCACTGCATCTAAATTATTTTTTTGGGTACCCTCTGATATAAAAGTTGATTCACTCATTTCTTGGCTATGCTGCCCATTCGGCTCCAGGCACAGAGACAATATTTTACTTGATCTGGACATTGTATGAATTTGTAGATACAACCACCTAAGGACAATAAGAACAATAATTTAATATAAAAAGTATATATAATGACTTTATATATAAAAATTCGTCCTAACGTTTCCTAAAACAGTGACACGTTTCGCAGCAGACCAGTTTTAATTCAGAAAATAAATTACCTTAATCAAGTATACTATCATAACTAGACAAAGACCACTGTTATTGCCAAAAAAAATTGGATTTTGACTTGATTTAATCACATATACTGTCATATATCAAAACAGTGCAATTTATCAAAATAGAAAATTTTGATTGTAAAATAACCTTTATCACATGTAATGACATAACTCGATACAGATCGATTTTATTACGAAAAATGGAGTTACTTTTGACTTACCTTAATCACATAAACTGTCATATGTCGACACACTTCACTTTTATTGAAAAAACTCACAAATTGTTTTCGATTGACTCAACACGTGTACCGACATCAATCGACAAACAACACTTTATACACTATTCAGATAGACGACCATCTTGCGCAAGCAGTGACGTGACACTGTTTATGTTTGGTAAGACATTACTTTCATTTAACTTTATAATGTCACTAGTGCCGTCTAGGAATAAATAATTGAACTATAGACATGACACTATTTGATATAAGATTCTTAAGTTTTCTGAATCGAATGGTACAATAAAATATATTTTAAAATTTTTTGAATTGTGACACTATTTGAGCGGAGGTGCGATATGTGGTCATGACTTCCAGGTGCGGAATACCCAACACGAAATATTTTTTTTCAAAACTAATAATAATATTATAAAGAGGAAAGATTAGATTTTTTGTATGTTTGGTTGTAATGATTGACTCACTAACTACTGAATCGATTTTTAAAATTCTTTTCATGAGTTGTATTTAATTTAAAAAAAAACGAGTTTCCTACAAAAAATTGCTATGATATAACTCAAGGTATCAAAAATTTACTGATTAAAGTCATTATTTGGCGTGCGCTGCATAAACTATTAATAATAAAGAAAATAATGTACTACATTTTCATAGTACTCATCATAGCTCACAAAAAAGTCCCCGAGGCTATATGTCTAACTATTATAGTTAAGTCACAATAACCACTTTTTGTTCAAATCAGTCAATCAAAACGGGTAGAATCGAAAGATGATTTTTTTTATGGAATAGGGGGCAAACGAGCAAGCGTCACCTGCATCACCTGATGGTAAGTGATCACCGCCGCCCATAAACATCTACAATACCATTGATGACATTCGTATCATAATATTAATCCTTATCCTACTAAATAGTTTTATAGTCAAGGTTGATTACGAACATGTAAATTCCTCTTTAAATTGTTCTATATAATCAATTTATTTTTTGTAAACTAGAAACAATTGAATAGTGGTTTTTAATTTGAATTATATTTTTTTTTTATTTCGAACCTTGAAATGCTCTTTAAAAAATACAGCGGCCGCGGTGTCTCTCAAACGCCGCGCCGCCGCCCGACTTCATGCAACTTGGGCATCATCGAGGTGCGCGGCTCCCTTTGCGCAGCGGTCGAGAGCCGTCGTTTTATTTTGCTACCACGACATCAAATATTGGCTATATTTCATGGGTTATGTTCCCATAAATAAAACATTATTTTGGTAACTTAATTTTACCTGATCAGCTGCAGATTCGCTGTTGAGCATAGTTGCTACCAAAAGTGTTAGTGAAGGGATTGTTGTTTTTCTGTTTGTCCAAATAAAGTACTAATTTATCTTTCTAATATTTATCTACCTGTGCGAAGCCGGGGCGGATCGCTAGTATTGAATAAAGTGACGAAACGAGCAAAACGATCACCTGATGGTAAGTGCGACATCTGCCCATAACAAATGCTGTGTCACCCAGAAACATTTCTGTGTGACAACACAATGCGCCCGTCACCCAGAGACATGAGTTCTTAAGTCTCATATGCCCAGTGATTACGCTAGCTCTCAGTGCCCTTCAAACCGAAACACAGTAATGTTTGCACACTACTGTTTCACGGCAGAATCCTTCTACTAGTGATGCCAAGCTAGCAATAGATTGGTTTTTAGTTTATGCCATTATCATTCAAAAGATGAGATTTACTATAGTTTAGGTAGTAGCCTATTTTATATATAAAATTTGTTATGAAAAAAGTATCTGACACTTATTTAATACAAAAAATAACAATGTTTACTTTTTTACGTATACGATTATTACACCAGGATTATTTCTGTATCTTGAGTACGTTTTACTGATATGAATTTCACATGCACAACACAAGCAGACACGAAAACTAACGATTTATGTTTTTACAAATTGCTCCGGTTGGGATTCGTATCAAGGATCCGCTACATAGAAGTCAAGTACTGTGGCTACTAGACCACGCGGTCGTTTACTGTAACGATGTTCATTATGACATGTTAGATTGTTTTAACATAAAAACATGATTATAATAAGCCAGCCTTCTAGAAAAATGCCTTAAAATCCTTACTAATTTTTGTTTGTATTTTTGTTACTATTTTTTGTTTTCAGTTTACCTGTATAACATGTTTCCAATTAGACAACTGATTGCAATGTCCGCAACGATAAGCTAGGTCCGCTGGATCTGGTGTGTTTTCAGGCTTCTTGCTTACATTGCTGGGAGATTTTGTATCGTCTAAACCATAAACTGGCTTCGAATGTTCCCGTACATGTTCTAATAAAGCTTCTTTTGAGGAGTCTCTGAAAGTAGAGATATTTTTTAAATAATTAAAATAATATATTATTCGATTTAAGGGTATTTATTTTTGGGTAAAGTGACGAGACGAGTAAACTTCACCTTCACCTGATGGGAAGTACAACGTCTGCCCATAACACATGCTGTGTCACCGAGAACATTTCTGTCTGGCACCACCCTGCACCCGTCCCCCAGAGACGTCAGTTCTTAAGTCTCATATTCCCAGTGACGCTATTTCTCAATGCCTTTCAGACCGAAACACAGTAATGTTGCACACTACTGCTTCACGGTAGAATAACTGGCCTGGGATGGGGCCTCACCTACCTAGACGGATTCCTGCATAGGAATACGACAACATTAAGATGATATCACGCATAGTTGGGTGCAGAATGTATTGTAATGCTGTAAATTTCCACCCCCTCGTATCTGAACGAAAATCTAGAAAATACAATAAGAGCTCGATTATCTTTGTGTAGGATTGTTGACTCTGATTGGGATTCAAATTAACTTGTAAGCAATTTGCTAACCGCTGCCGTGTTACATTTAATACAGTGAACATATCATAATGGTACTTCATAACTATAATATAGTGTTGGCAACTGACCTGTAATTGCATTTTTTACATTTCCATAAAGTTTTCTTAGGCCGTTTCATATCTTGGTGCCTATTATCAATATTATATTTGTGCTCCCCATGTTGGGTTTGTAAGTTAAGTGGTTGCATCTCAAGTGACGGGTTCGTAGCTTCATTTGCGTCGTTGTATGATTCATCTATTTCTAACGAAGCATCAAGTGTTGTATTTTGGTCAATGTAATGAAATTCATTTTCCCCATTTTCATTTAAGATTGGCATTGCTAAGAATTTATTGTATTTGCTGTAATTCCTTCTACCGGTTTCATCTGTCATAAGTACTTTTGCTTCAGCGTGGTCGGGATCCCTTGCAGACTTCAGCTTAATATGTTTAGTTATGTCCCATCTCCAGTTAGATTTATATTTACACAAGGAACATTCGAACGGTTTCTTATTCAAATGCCCTACAATATGTACGTGAAATCTAGATGCAGTCGCAGCCCAAAACAAACAGTGTGGGCATTTGAATACTTTCTTTCCGATAGCCTGACTTGGTGACAAGTTCATACTTTCATTTTCGTCAACAATTTCAGAATCGTAACTTTGAGGAGGTTCTGGAAGAGTTGAATCATCATTAATGCTTATATCTAGAGGTGTATCGAATTTATTTGCCTCTCTTTCAATATTATTCCAAACAAAAACAACGTTTTCCATAGGATGCGGCTCGGATTCTTTCTCAGGATTCGTACATACAGCCTCATTGCTGTCTTGATTTTGTGTTTGCGAAGCAATTTCTTTTGGTCCATTCCCGTTTTTTTTACAAGTTTTCATGTGCACATATAGATCTGCGCTAGACTTGCATCTATGTCTGCAGTTTTGACATCTTGTCGAACTTAAACTTGACATTGATGCATTAGCATTAATTCGATTCGATTGGGCGGTGCAAGTTTTTTCGTGTACCGAGTGCTCCGATAGACACTTGCTTTCAAATCCGCAGTTTTTGCATTTAAGAGATCCTTCTTCTCCTGTCTCTGTCAGCAATCTTTCTTTTAGTTTGTCGAAAAACGATTCATTTTTCTTGCGTAAGGATGTTTCCTTCGTACTAAAGGAAACACTATTAACGACCGGTGTAAATGTGACATCTGGTGGTAAATTGTCCAATTTAGTTGAATTACTTGAATCTGGGGAATCGCTGGAAATGGATTCTTTAAATTTCTTCATAGGCGGTTCACCTGTCGAATTTTTGTTCTGATTTGGTGTTGATGAATTTAAAGGTATGAGCTGTGGAATTGGTCTTTTGTGTTTTTGTGACTTTGAGTCTTCCGATACTGCGTTGTTTGAATGTTGGTTTTCTTCATTTAGCATGAGGTTAATGTCATTCTTGGCAGAGTTTTCAGAAGTAACGGCATCATTTGAGTCACTGTTGCAAGTAACTATTTCTCTTTCTGCATATGGTAGACCCATTTCCTGAAAATAGAAAAAAGTTACATTAGTCAAAAGCTCTTATATAAGTAAGTATAAGTAATAAGTAGTTTATATGTTTTATTTAAAAATTTTGAAGTAAATTTCTGATTTATTTAAAAATCTAACATTTGGCCAAATAATTTGTATTGACTAAAAAGAGTTGTTTTTTATTATATTATAATGGCCAAATTAGTGTAATTTGAACATGTTCGCATCTACATCTTCGCATCTCGTGGTAGAAGATGCGCTGGACTTATAATATTGCTCTTAGAATAAACACAAAGACAGACATGGTCGTTTTCACGTTCTCATATCCAATGTAAAGACTATGCTACACAATCGAAGGATATGTCTGATTCCGTGGCAGAGATACGGAATACAAAACGTATCGTTTTGTAACCAGACGAAAAAGAAAAAAAATTGTATGTTGCATAAATATTGGCTTTGGCTGGAATTGGAATCTTGGACCCATGTGTCAACATGCAAGTTTGATAATCACTGAGCCACGCGGCGGTCGCACGTATTTTAAAATATCGTTCGTATAGACAACTGTCGTATCTGCGCGTTTAATTAATTCTATTTCAATATCGAAATTACCGTTACGTTATATTTTGGCCCAAAAATGCCTACATTGTAAGGGATTGCACAGTCCGTCATATTTATTAATACGCTAAAACTTTTTTTTTCTAATTACATGCTCAATAGTAATAAATTGGTAAAATTCTTAGAGTCCTATAATATCTAAGCGATATCTAGCTATCCTATATAAGAGATAATAACTCTTATATTACTTCACCACCCTATACAAATTACGAGTTTATTGAATCTAATTAACACTCTCAACTTTTGTCATACTTTTCGTTTGTATGAAATAAAAAGTAGTAGAGTAGGTTTTATGTTATGATTTTTATTAACCGATACGATAAAAATAAATCTAAGGTTGGCTCCAAATTAGTGTCTAATTGTTTTACCTTCTTTTCTTAATATTTTCGAGCAATAATTAGCATAAATTAATGATATGACTATTTAAAGGTTACGCAAATACTGTGTATATTCTAAAAATAATATCAATGTCGTAAAAATCGAAAGTAATATTTGTTTGACAGCGTTCTCGTAGGGCATATTAATGTTTTAAGCTATCATTTTAATTTTAAGATTCTGAAATTAATCGAGTTGTTAGGTACTTATTTTAAAAATAACTTTATATTCGAAATATAGCTTAGATAAAACTTCTGAACTTCAAGTTAATCCCTTGTCTAAACGACTGAAGACAAAATAAACATGCACTTAATGCAAGCGATATCGGACCTTCATGCATAGACGCAAGTATTATGCAAGTTGCAAGAGGTTCCAAATAAAATGCAGGGCATTCACAGAGCGGAGCCGTCAGTGATAGCTGCGGCGACGTGACGTCACCGGGTGCGGCTCTGCCATGCGGCGACACTCACCGAGTCAGAGTGCGAGGATCGCGAGTCACCGCTCCCTTCCTCCTCCTTGGGGACGAACGCGGTTCCGTTCACCGTTTCCTCGGCGAGATTCAAATCGCTGGCACCCACTCGGTTGCGACGCCGGCTCGATGTCGACTGCCCTACAGCCGGCGTGTGGTGATTCATTTCGTGCACTGTCAAACTTTGCCTAATATCGGCTGTAAAATTACATATTGAACAACAGAAGCTTCCTGTCCCACCATGATTTTTCATATGACGATCCAAATTCCACTTGTATGGCGTCCGAAAGTCACACATGGTACACTTTATCATTGGCATTGAATGGTATTTGACGTGCTTCGTGTACCTGGCCCTTATGTGCGTCACATAATTGCATTTATCGCAAGAAAAAAAATTGCCCTTATTTTTTGTGTCATTTGAAGTTGCATTGCCTATGACTGCAGAATCTCCATCAAAGTCTAGGCGTTCAATTAATTCGTCGCTGCAATCCTCTACATCCATTTGAACATCGTCGCTTTCCTCGACTTCTTCAAATAAATCTTCCTCCTTCTCAGATGGTTCCAAGACGCTTATTGAAGATGTGGGTTGCTCCATCTCCTTCGCAGGACCAGTTTCGCCATGAACCATTTTAATGTGCCTCACGAGTTTCTGATGGTGTCGAGAGGCGTAAACACAATAGGCGCAGTCGTAAATCTTAAGCTTTACGAAATGAACGTCACGCGTGTGTATGAGATAAGCTCGCGGGTTCTGCGTATAAAATGTACACTTTGTGCAACTGTAATTCCTTCTTATCTTGCACTGAGGTAATTCTAATTCTTCAGTGGTGTCCGAAGAGGCCTCTGAGGAAGCGTCGCCGCACAGGCGGCCTTCGAGGGGGCGCAAGATAGTCGCGACCTCGCCGACGTGCGCGCTCGGCGGCGAGGACATCTGTTGTAGCATACTCCGCTGCAACAAAACAATGGTCGGTGTCGGTTAAACGTTCCGAGACGATAGTCGGAGGCGCGAGGTGCGCGGGGCGGGCGCGACCGTAGGGCGCTGCAGGCGTGTGCGGTGCGCGAGAGCGTCGGCGGCTGAATGAGGCGGCCGTCGGTAAGCTGGCGGGCGGCCGCGGCGCGTGGGCGCGGGACGGGAGCGGAGGGTCCGATGTCATGTGCTCCTATGTTTTTCATCCTCGTCGACGCGGTTAGGGGAGCCGACGGCACAGGCGACCTCCACTCGGGTACGACCAAATGAGAGCACTCCTCGCTGCTGCTTGAATATTATTTTGTTGCATAACCGGCTGTTGGCGAACCCTAGTATGATTTAAAACCGAAATTGTTGGCGTTTTGGAAATAAATCTGATCCCTACTCTATTGTCACGTAAGAGTAATTGCTCCGTGAACCTTACCCGAAAGTAAATGGGTCATCAAGTCTACAAATCAGAAGTATATTCTGAGTAACAACTACTACTAATAAGAGTCATTTTAAATTAAGTAGGTCATATTATAATAAAACTTAGAATTGATGTCTTTTATACGTTTTAAAGCGGCATAGAATGCTTTTTAAATCTTATTTATTTAAATACATAAATAAAACAGAGTAGAAAAAGAGCATTAGGCATCGATTTCATGCTCTTCTATTCCGGGTAAATAAATCTAACGATATTCATTATAACAGTCATAATAAGTTCATTTTACTAAATACTGTAAGCTATGTCTGTTTGCTTTAGCCAAAGATGTATTCCTCTAAACTTGCACTTTCTTAACTATTCAAACTTTTCAAATCGAGTAACTAACATTTGTTTTGCCGCTCGTCGGCCGCCAGTCTCGATCAATTGACACAAAAATGATGTCTACACATTCTGGTGGAATAATTTCTATGCAGGAATCCGACTAGGTAGGTACCACCGCAGTGCTAATTAGTCTGCCGTCAAGCAGTTGTGAGCAAACACCACTGTTTCGGTTTAAACAGCACAGCACTGAAGCTAGTGTAATAACACGGCATATGAAACATAAGAACCGAGGTGTTATGGTGACGGACTCAGTGCGGTTTTTCACACAGCTTCCGAATGCAAAATTCTGGGTGACACCGCAAAGGCTATGGGCAGGCGTTGCACTTATCATGGTATGCTCATCACTTTATGATCATGCAAAAAAAATTCACAGAATCAGAATCAGATCAGAATCATTCACATCCCTAAGGATTACCCTAAACCTCATACGATTTTGTGATTGTGTTGTGTTGATGGATTTTCTTCGTACTTAGTAATTACATTAGCTTTCTCGCCCTCCGAACCGGAACACAGTAAAACAATATCCACCGCATTGCTCTTGAACGCACGCAAGAAGGAAGATTCATAAAAAAATCTCCCTAAAAATGTTGAATTGTATAATTCTCTTTTAGTAGATTAAGATGTTGTTGCAAGGGATTGAAGTGAACGGTACAGTAGAGTAATCATGTGACTGTCGAAAGACATGACTATAAGAACATAATTCTTAGATAGCAAGTCGTTATGAGTTAGCAACCATTTTATCTCTTATAGGGCTTATTATGGTATGTTCATTTTATATATAACATACTTTTCTTGACTATCCCTAAGCTTAAATCAATAATAAGCACGAGGATATGTGTAAATGTTCTATTAAATTATATGACTTGCTCTTGGTATTTAAATAGTTGATTTTAATATGCATTTTATAGTATTTATTTATGTTGAGTGACACTTCACATGTCAGGAGAATAATATTGTAGAGGCTAGGACGTGTATTACCTTCCACTATATTTTACGGAGGTATAGAGTAACGTTGACCCACATGTTCTGCGCCGCCCGTACTGCAAGTAATGTTACGAGTATATACTATACGGTGGACGCACGGGTAAAGCTGCCTCTTCAATCTTATGAAAGATATAATAATAGGGAGAATTTTGCAGATTGCGTCTATGATATAACTATTGTAATACATTATTTTTTCAGTGAATTCCTTAAAATATATTTAGATATGTAAAGGACACAATCACATTAAACAATTCCTAGTGGAATACGCTAAAAATGAGTAAAAAGTAAGATTTTAATGACTAATTTCTATTGAACAGCTCTAAGAACAAAAAAACGTTCGCGTATAATTATTAATTTTAAGTCAAGATTTTTTTTTTCCTATTCATATATTTTATTTTCACGTAGGACAGCGTACGATAAAACCGTCATCGCCTTGTATATATAAGTTCATAAAGAAAATATAGAATTATAGTATTCAGCTAGTTTGTCTAATCTATATATCAATACGTGAAGAGAAAACTGTGTAACCCTTTTTTAAGCATGTTGCGCGCACGGAGTGTGAGATTTGGCATAGTTAAAGTTTATACGGATAAGGAATGCAGTAAGCAAACATTTATACAGTGTTACAATTACATTAAATTCAATTAAAATAGTTCAAGAAATGCCGTCGAACTTCGACTATTGGGCGACCACTAGTTAAAAGTATTACCAAAAAGTGTCAAGTGGTTACCACAAATACTTTAAATCGTTATGGTTATAAACATTCGTATTCTTCGGTATCTGTGTTCCCGCACATCTGTAACTTTTATATGCCGTATATTATTACTTAACGAATTAAGTCATTATATATAAAATATCATAAATACGTACATACTGTTGGTTAAAATAGATTGAGTCTTCTCCGTCTGTGTATTTCATAACTATGATATATGGGAATATAAAATAAAATATGTATAATATATATATGTATTGATGATTTCAATGTATATTTATTTAAGTATGAAATGAAGCCAATAACAGTTCAGGTAATTACTGTACCTGACTACCGCTTGGTTAATTTGCATAGTTATAAAAATGCGTTATGTGTTTTGGAGATAATTTCATAGCATTTCGTTTTATTACAATCGCATTTTTAGCCGGACAATTCAAGTCGCACGCCGAGCATTGCGAAAGCGACGCGCGAAGCAGCGGTTTAGTTAGAGGCAGCTGTCGGACATCCTGACGGGCTCGGGGTCGGAGCGGGGTGCGGGGTAACCGGCGCCGCAGACAACCGAACCAGGCAGGAAACGGAGAAGGCATCCCAGAGCACAAACGAGGCGGCGCGCCGCAGGGGGAGCCCTCGCAATCGATATGGCGTTGCTAAGGTCCGTTGGCCGTACGGTTGGAGCGCTGCAGAGGCGGATACCCCCTCCCCGCGCGCCGCTCGCTCGCCACACCTGCTGTGTATTTATAGAGCAGCCCGGGGATGCAGGGACGTCAACAGTACCACGGCCCTCTACCTGCGTATGCACACCGTGCTGCACAACTAGGGTTCGCACGAACGCTCTCGAGACGGTCGACACTTGTTTGTTTGTCACGCTCAACGTAAAAATAGTTACATTAAACAACTTGCCGAACGCGGTTCGTGATGCTTTGCATCTTTCAAAATAACAGGAAAGATTTTGTTTTGCCTCGTTCTTCTCTATGTACGAGTTTTGAGGCCGTCTAAACCTACACAGTTCGACTGTACAAAAGTATGTTTCGTAGTCTCGTTGTGATCTTAGGTACTGAATATGAGAATCGTTTTGTTTTAATGGCCTGCAGAATTTCTTTCCAGACAGCAAAGGAGTCTGTCCTCTTAACATCAATATCTAAAAACAGATATAAGACGACAAAATCTAATGATATGTCCTTATATTTTAGCGTGGTATATAGGTTTACAATATTCATAAGAATCGAAACAGCAAGTAGCGAATCGAAGGTAATAATAGTGTGAACTAATTAGCAAACGAATAGAAGTTTCGACGGAGGGATTTGAACGCTAATAATGTATGAGAAAGTACTGGAGCCTAGTCCGGCACGATGAAACGTGTTCATATTTTGATGAGGTTCTTTTTAATACGTGACGCATTCTGTTTAACGGTTCGGTTGGCGCAGTGGCTAACTCATTAGCTTCTGCGCTTTGGGTCGCGGGATTATTTCCGCACGGATCAAATATATGTATGCCCTAGACATAGTTCATAGTTCCCACGATACCCAGTGTGAAGAAATCCCAGTGTGAGGGAAAGTTTTTGTTAATGAATATAAAAAGTATAAAGTAGTAATGAATATAAGACTATAAATGTCCCACTGCTGAGCACAGGCCTGCTCTCATTTCTGAGAGGGTTTTGGAGCTAGGTAGAATCCGCCACGCTGCTCCAATGCGGGTTGGCGGACTGCACATGTCTTGGAAATATTTTTTATTTCTCAGACATGCAGGTTTCCTCACGATGTTTTCCTTCACCGCCGAGCACGTGGTAAATCAACACTTAAAATTGCAACTAACAATTTTAGTGGTGCCGGCACCGGGAATCGAAGCCAGGTCACTCGCCTACTATCAAATTTATAGCGCCTAGCCCCTGAGCTACCACGGCTGGTACTCTGTGTAATCGTAATTTATTCGAAAACATCGAAATTCAATCAGATAAATAAACATCTTGACATAAAATAAATAAATATCATAAACATGATAAATGAATAATAATTGCGTGATCTGTCGTTGATAGATTTACATAAAACACTTAAAAAACACGTGGAACTGTTCCAATAAAACCGCTTTTACCTTAAAATCCAATTCAATGTCCTTTCACTCTCGTCTCTTTCAAGTCCCACTCCCCATCGGTTCGAACATCAAGCATATCAAGTCATTTAAATAGAGGACGCGATTACTTTTGCTTTCGTTCATGGACCGACCGCTTACCGGTATTTTGTGTACCTTTGTAAAGCGCGATCGTGATGTTTGAATCACCGACGACAGCGCGATATTAGCGTCGGTTGGACGTCTTGTACTCAATGCACACATGTCTAAAGACAATGAAATACATGAGCATGTTACGTACATTATTTATAGAGTATGGTCGTGTGGTTTTGTGGTTGTATGGCGGCGTACCTGGCTGTTGCCTCGTGGATCTTAGGTTCGAATCACAGATGAAGCCAATATTTTTGAAAAACAAATTATTCTTATTTCGCTCTAAATGTCACACACTGATATGTTATAATCCTTCCCCCCATCTTGAGAGTTACTTCCGCGGTGACGAGTGAATACATTTGTGATTGCGCTAACAATTACAGCATTAGAATATAATTCTGTGCGGTTGGTAACCGAAATATGTTACTGTGAGAATAACAGAGTATATTCTCGTACAATATATAAATATATCTAAATAAGTCTTAACATGTCAGTTATATGTGATTGTTGTATGTGTGCAGTAAAATATGGCCGTAATATGACATGGTTTAAGGATTTTTTGGCCCTGAACTGAACTGATTTAAATATTGATGAAAAGTTTAACTAAAAACAATCTGTAAATGTTGCTGCCCTGCTGAGCCCGGGGCTTCTTTTGTAAAGAGCTGGATACGGAAAGGCAGATCCTTTCTGGACGCTGCCTCAGTGCGTATTGTCGGACTTGTGGTTTACTCACGAAGTTTTGCCGAGAACACGTGGTAAATCAGCAATTAAACTAGGATTTAACAATTTTATCGCTGTTGGCACCGGGGTCGTACATAGGTCGTCGTTTGTATTATAAAACTAGGCGAGCGTCCGGCGTTACCACGAGCTAATATTTTACAAATTTAAATCTCTAGCGAGCGCAATGACACAGTTGATTATACTTGTTATAACAATTGCGTTTTCTTTTCTGTACTCACTTTATTATTGATGTTAAATTAACATTTAAGCTATATGAGAATACTAACGTTTCAGACGAAATCTTTCACCAAAATGCTTCCTGAAATATGACGTTAAATATAATGGTTATAGAGTGTATTTAACATAAGCACACGATTTGTGTCCGACTGACATCGACTCAACATAACTGTTAGCATTGTTTCGAGGTCTATAATAGCGTTTAACACAGCCATCTTTACTGCAGACATATCGTACCGATAGACAAGTTCAAAAGTTGCCAATGAAGACTACGTGTCCATAGTCGCATATCAGTTGTTGCTGTATTGTGTATCACGCTGTTCTTGTAGAAGTCAGCCCGGGCATTCCGAACATGACTAACACAAGTACCTACTTGCTGAGCGTGGCAACGCTCACCTTGCTTCGGCCTCCGTACAATATGAGCACTTCTTGTAACAAAATTAGTTAATATTCTGCACCGATATATAAATCACTGATAAATCATTGTTGATCCTCGTTGGAACTTGCGGCGTTGTTTAGCAACGTTATCACAGACATATCGACTTTAGCTAAAATACAGACTACCAGTGTAATCAGTTTTCTACATACTGATCATATTATCGGCATCATAGATATTACTACGTTGTAAGAATACGATGATGTTGTTTAAGGTTCGATAAAAACAGCTCCGCGTTTTTTTTTTTTTGAGAAGACTTGATTTAATGAGAAGAACAAAGCTTTTGTGATATTTTGTGGTAAATAATGAAATGATCGTGTCTCCGAATTGACTGATATAACCGGTGCATTAACATCAAAATTACGTGCACAAGTTTGTTTCATCTCAGAGGTTGGGTTTTGAGGTAAATTAACAACAGGAAAGAGTTTTTCAAACTACCTATCTGCCGGCTAATAATATTCGGCTGGATACCAGAGCGATGGTGCAGCGACGTTGCGGATTTTGCGACGTAAATAATTTGCGCGCCAATTGACCTTTCGTCGGACGGCGTCGTTGGAGTGCGGCGGCGGCGGGCGCGGTCGCAGTCCGCTCCGACCAACACGCGCTATATATAGATACGCGACAACACGCCTCACTCCGAGCGAGCACCCGCTAGGGGCCGACTACGTAGGCAGTTTTCCTTTATCACCCGCCCGACAGCCTCTGGCTTGGAATTTAGGGAAGCGACGCCATAGCCGCCGTCGCTGCGGAGACGAAGGCGACGGGATGCCGACCCTCACGCTTCCCTCCCGGGATCGATACTCTACAAATGGTAGCCACAAGAATACGCTCCCGGAGAAATAAAACGGAGACAGGCATTATGTTGTCGAGTTCCAATCTACGCACTTTTTATCGTTAGGTTTTCTTGTAGAGTTCAACATCACGGACTATATTATGCATAAAGCAATCTACATCTTTGCTACATAATAATAGTTGAATTTTGCTTTTGAAAAGCATTGCCAATTTGCAGAAGCAGCTGCTATTTTCATAACTGAAAACATCGACAACTCAAACAACGCCTCGTGTGTGCTAAATATCTACATATATGTATGTAGGTGTGATACACAACGATGACTCTCGATCACAGGCATGTCACCGGTCAGACGAGTAATTACTCGTATCATAACCTTGAAGAAGGTGCCCGTTAAAAGTCTATTAACTCGCTTTAAACAATGAAAGGAGTGCAGTCGACGATGGCCATCGTGGCAACGGCGTTCTCGTGTGGAATTCGTACCGACTGGCGGGTGGCGTGAGCCGTGCTCGTTTAAAGATGGCTGCGATAAGTCGCAGTGACGCTCCTCGGGCGCGGGCGTCGTGTTGGCGTTGCGAGAGTGTGTGCGTGCGTTGGGCCGGTGTGCTGACGCCTGCCACCGTCCTGGCACTTCGCCCCGCGCCCCGCGCCGACACCACGTTCCGCAACATGTGCGGCGGCGGCTCCGGCCCGCTCCGTCATGCACTACCCAACACAACAACCGGAGCTCATGTCAGTCATTCCGCGCCGCCCACTGATAATGTGCGTTATCAAAGCACCAGATAGCAGAGGTGCTGCGCTCGATTAGGTGTCACGGACGCGTCGCTCTGACCGACACCCGACTTATGCATGAACACTGTGACGACTTGTTTATGTGGAACCTACCTCGATTTACATTATGAGACAATTTAATTGCTGCCTATGGCGAGCTGTGATCGCCTATCGATTTAAAGTTCGAAGAATCTTTTCCTTAACTGTCATTCAGAAACATTATGAAAAGATCGTCGACGAAGTTTTGTATTCATAAAGAATATTACACCAATTAACATTGCTAATGAAGTTACGTAAATTTTAATAAATGATTGCCCTTATTTCGTACGATTAGTACCTAAATGATATATAGTTTTACAACATCGGCATAACATCGAAAATAACTTTGATCATACGTAACAATTATTTTTGAGAACCATCGCCCCAATGTCAGAATATTTACATTAATTTTTTTTCTTTACTGGAACAATCCGTTTAAAATCAACGTAGAAATCGTTAAGTACCAGCGGTCAGAAGTCGTGGGTCCTGGGTTCGAATCCCAGCGGGAGGCTATATGTGGGCAAGATACAATAGTATAATAAGTTTTTATACCCCACACACGTTAAAATTAACCGGAACACACCGGAAATTTTTGCGTAAGGTTTACATCGGATATGGCAGAGTAATATATATCTTGTGCCAGAAGTTGTCATATAACTTTTGGTCATTAACTGGAGGATTTGCTGTTATCAAATCGCCCACGCACCATCAATATACACAATATTTCCAAAAAAACCTTACATTTCCCAAAAAAAAAACACTGCTATTACAGATATTAGAATTAAGGTAAGAATTCTGAATACTATAAAAGGACAATATTTTACCAGCCAGTAAGTATTTTTCTTTTTTTATATGCGCAATAGAAGGACAGACGGGACTTGCCCATAAAATAGATGATGGGCAATCAATAATATATACTCGCATATGCTTAATTGAATATAGTAATTCTGACACATGAATTGCGTTTGTTTCAAATACTTCGGTACGTATTTTTTTTTAAATATTTGATATAATACGTTTAAAATATTCACCTCCCTAGCCATCGTGGCTGTTTAGATGCTAAGAATAAATAAATTAAATATATATTATAACTTGAAACTATTATTCGTATAAGAAAATACTAAACAAAGAGGAACAGTCCATGAGAGATCATAGTGTTAAAATCCAAAAATTCAAATGCAATTGAAGTCCTCTCTGATCAGCACTTTTAATTTCTAGAACAATTTTAGAGGTGCCAACATCGGGGATCAAATCGGGGTCACTCACATACTGAAATTTAAGGCAAGCGCCCGGCCCCTGAGCTATCAGGGCTCTGTAACATACGTTATAATAAGAAAATAATAAAACTGTAAGTAGGTGCCATTAAGAAAGATATAATTAACACGTGTGTGTGATGGGAATTTTGCTATCATCTCTACCGTTGAGCGTGGTAAGAGCCGATAATTAAGTCTTATTTAAAAAAATTAAGGAAAAACGTTTCCAATTTTTCAGTTATTACGTTATAACATATATGTCATAGTCTTGTACTGTTTGATGTCACTTAAAATAATTGTGTTCTGGAACACTCCACTTCATAAGGTTTAACAGACGTAATAGTTATGCTCATACGCTCACTAGCAATGTCGGGGTGGTCAATAATCTTGTAATATGAATTATGTGTAAAAAGATAACGCAACCCTACACAGTGACTAATATCACGTTTATTACTTGAGAGAACTATTAAAAACAGAGACACGCGATTTGCTTGTAGAAGTCGTTAATCGCTTGGCCCTGATTAGATTACCGAATATGTCTGCATATTTCACGACGAATTGAGAAAATATCAATATATTATATTAATCGATAGTAACATCCGCTGCTGTAGTTCATTGATGAAATGTTTTGCGTTTCTGTATTTGAAACTGTATTCTAAACGAAATGTGATAAGAGTGATATGAGTACGTGAAAAAAATACGTAACATTCGGCGATTTCCAGTATGGGCTTAGTATTTATTATTTTGTTTTAGAAATTTAATGTATGTAGTAATATTTATTTTAAAAATTAATGTAACTATGTTACAGTGCAGTTATCAGCTACAATAAATTAATAGAAATTGAAGCAGTGATGAAAATAATAAAGAAACTTTGTTATAGGGCAGCAGCGTCTATAGATATGTAGTGTAGTTAACTAACACGTCGCATGTGTGTCGGTTGAAGAAACCCAGGAAAGTGGCTACGACGTGTCGCAAGAAGCCGTTGAAGTACTCGTAACATAAGCGCGGCAAATTATCAGGGTCGTGCAACGAAGGCACCGCCTCGGGCTGGCCGACCGTCGCTGCCTACGGTAGAGTATATACCTCAATACTATCTATGTACTAGCTACAGCCACCCGAGTAAACAACTTTGCAGTCGACGTTGTCGGCTCAGCACGAGCGGAAAAACACGGACGTAGCAAAGGACGTTCGCTCTACAATACGTCAAAGAACAGTCACGCGGTCAGCTCTTAGACCGACAATCGTTTTATACGGCCCGATATTATAGTTGGCTTATTTATCTGAACATAACTTTGATAATGAACTCTTCATAATAGTACAAGTTACTTTTGAACATAGTTCTTTTTTAACACGATGGTGGCCCGCCATATTGAAACGTTTGTCTGTTTAAAACAAGTTTTGTTGTGCGCAAGCGCAAGCAGCCGGCTGCCAGCTGCTCTCAAGTCAGGTGGTGAGTGGCCTCGTGGGATTCACGCAGGAACTGTGCCGTCATTTCAGTTGCATTTGATAACGAAGAGGGACCAACAAAAGTTCATAACCCCGAAAAAAATATTTTTAGTATTAATTAAATGTCAATTATAATTTTACTATCCAATAGAATGTTTGAGAAAACTTAATTAAAGTTTATTATCAACATAATGTGCAAAAAATGCTTCACAGATTATTGTTGAATATAGTGCGTACAAAACTTATTTGTCGAAGTAGGACGGACTATCGCATATAAGTCTTATAGTTTTATCGAATATTTTTTAAGTAGTCGCCGAACTAATAAACGTCCTTGACATTGTACTTTTGTAACGAAACTGCACTCTATGAGTCTATTTGTATCTGTAATCAACGTCAAATAACAACAAATCTCAAGTGAAATGAAAAAAAAAAATACATCGTCCGCGCTTAGGTCATATTTAGATGGTGCGCAGTGAGGTCACTAGCAAGTGCGACGGCCGTCCGCCGCGCTAACAACACATGGATGTAGACTCGACCGACCACGCATATATTACGTGCCGCCTACAAAGCAGCAACAGCATACGACTGTCTATATACACATAGATTATCAAGTGTGTTATATATTCGATATAGCACTGGCAGCGCGTGCCGCTCTTCATTGTTGGCTGGATGCGATGGCTGGCGCAGACACGACCGACCTCTTTTCGTTTCAGTGACGCACATGCGACATAACTGAGAGCGGCCTGATAATTGTATTAAAAATTAAAACATCGTGTCAGACGTTGTCGATAACTAACGTTACCAACCTATAATCGACATTACAAATAACAATGTATTGACATTAGAGAAATAGCTGATATCATTGATAATTTAATTTATTTTCTAATACAAGCCAATGAATGTTGCTTGAACAATTGATAACTACTACTACTACCCACACAACTACACAAAACATAATTTTGATAGTATCTCTTGTGGTCTTTTTTAAACATCTATCCTCTAAGTTAAACCAAGCCTGTATGGTCGGCGTATATTGGTACTTTGCCAAAGATGCAATACAGGTAAGGAACGGTCTAAATAAGCAGCAAGAAGAATGCCATGTACACGGGCGAGCAATAATAGTTCGTGCGCACTAGTCCTTTGTGGCTTCACAGAATCCCCTCGACAAGGCTATCGCTGATAACGTTATCTCCACTGAGTGGCTGTGCCGATGGCAATTCAGCGTAACAGCATCTTTTAGCCGTATACTATTTTTAATACGTTGTTTCTTTGAAATGCTATAACAACTTTTGGCGACAAGACGAACAATGAAATTAGTCGTATATACGCTAATCCTATTGTCTGCTAAACGGTAACTTTGCATATATTTAATTGTTTTATGAAACGTGTACTAAACTTAAATCAAAAATGTTTATACCGATGTTAAAAATCTATTGTATAAATAAACCCATTTGATTTTTCATCCATCATCTAGCAGATAGAAAAATGAAACATCAATGACATTGTTGATTATTCTAGTCGGATTCTCTTTCTACTCATAATCCGATATGTAACTTCTCTAGGCGGTAAGCTTGTAAAAACGTATAAAGTTTCGCTTATTAATGTTTTTCCTCGCATGGAATATGCACGTAATTAAATACTTGAAGTTATTTATTCAATTGATGCGATAGTTGTTAACAGTGTGACCTCTATATAGATTACATACTAGTTTGGGCAACACATCGTCGGAGAGGTTATTGGCGGTGCCACTAAACGAAAATGGCAGCAACCCCCACACTAGCCGGCCCTCGGGAGCAGTGGGAGGCCGCCCGACCTCCATTCTTCAGAATCTAACTCTACATACTATACCATCATCCTTGTTACATAAGACAACTTATACTACTCGACTATGTAACGAGTGCTCACGATCTTTAACGTTCCCATCAATATTTTGTTAAGCAATCGTAATCGTTACGAAATAAGTTAAAAAAAAAACAAATTACATTCTATCTCGTTTTACATCAATATTATCAACAAAATAGTCAACCATTGTTTACAATAATATAAAATATAGGTACAACAAAAAGAATATTAAAAACTTGGGAAAAAGTCTTAACTGTTTTCTTATACTAGTCGTACCACGATATCTGTCACAAAAACTTATATTTATAAATATATAGCTCAACACATCGATCAACAAATTTAATTATTAATTTCTAAAGTCGGTACTTACCCTAGTGTTAAGATAACAATGTGTTAAATGCCAATAAAAGACATGAATAGGTCTATGGAAAAACATACATTATCTAAATAAATATTAAATTTGAATTTTTTATGATATAGGTAATTACCTAATAGACATTATTTTAGGTAAACACGAATGTTTCACAGAGGAGCACAGTTTTCCTGCATTAAGAACTATAACATTTTGATGCCAAGTTCTTGGAACCAAATAGCCTCAGTGGCTCCTTACTTGTTACGAATAAATAATAAAATGCCAAGCTATTTCGCTCGCTGCAGTGTAAAAATTCAGCCAAGCGCATGAAGGGTTCCATATTCGTATATATATTAAATTTGAATTCTATATGAAAGAGGCATAGGGTTCCTAAAGTATTTTAGTCCTTTTCTTTAACAATTTTTTTAACTATACCTTGATAATTTCTGACTAAAAACCCAACACATCTCCTTTTATATATACATACACACTGTATGTATGTATGTATGTATTGAACACTGTATGTATGTCTCCTATAAAGTGCGCAGTGGCTGAGAAATGCGCTACGAGTTGCGGGTTTAATTCCGGCATGGAGAATAGAGATAAACCCTGAGAAAAGTGTAGCGATATACTTCTAGAGGGGCACACCAAAGCCCACTAGACGATTCACACAATCGGCAACAATCAACTAGGCGCGATCACCCTGTTCGGACGCCCTATTCCCTGGGAAAAGAGCGTTAAATACCTCGGGGTCACTTTAGACGCAACGATGTCGTTCGCTGCACACATTAAAAACATACGCAATAGAGCGGCTTTTATCTCAAGCCGTCTATACCCATTAACTTGCTCTTCAAGCAAAATGTGCTTAAGACACAAACTTCGCCTCTATAAGACTTGCATAAGACCCGTAATGGACTATGCATGCGTCGCTTTCGCTCACGCGACGGGCAATCAATTAAAGAAGTTACAGAGCGTTCAGAATCGATTCTTGCGAACTGCCACCGGAGCCGGTTGGTATCAACGCAACGTAGACCTTCACAGCGACTGTGAAATGCCCTTAATCTCAGAACACTTCAGAGATTTATCACGGCGGTTTTTAGAAAAAACCGCGGTTCATTCAAACCCGTTGGTGGTTAAACAGAAAATTACCGACCAAACAGAAATGCGACCGAACACAAACGTCGCCCGCGAAACGTGCTAGACGACACGGACGTCTCAGCTCTTCCTGACCACGATACGGTCAGTCACGACTCAGGCCACACTGAACACACAGTCAATAGCTTTAATATAACACGCACCACGACGCGCGACCGCCGTAGAGAGCGGCGCGCAATAGTCAATAATCACACCGCTTACACACGATTCACCCGTGTTCCAGGGCGGTTCTCACCGCCCAGAGTTACCGATACACAAGTCGACAGTCCGAATGGAGGCCCTCAGCCTCCCTCGGACGGTCATTAGACGACTTAAAACATTTAAGATATTCGAAATCGCGGAAGCACGCAGCGAACGCGACACAGTCCCAATTTCGAGGTTTTTGTAGGATTTTATTTATTTATTTATGTTTGGGTCAAACCAAACCTGGCACGCGGGCCTCTGGCCCGCGAGCACAGTATCCCATGAAGCTGTAAAAGCCGAGAAGGCTAACAGCAATTACATCACCGAAAATGTGGTCAATTCCCGCACTGAACTAATTGTATTGCCTACAAATACTTATTCTGGATAGGCTGGTTTTTGTGTATGTATAATTCATGTCTCTAAATGTACTGACAATGTAAGAGAAATCCTAGTGTTTGGTTTTCATAAAAGAAAAAAAAAGGAAATAATGGAATGAATGAGTGACTTCAAAAAAAATTCTTAAGGTGAATGTGTCTAACGATCGAGTAAAAGTTTATATTAGGGACTGTTGATAGAAGCTTGCTCTTATTCTAACATTATACCCATTCCGAATCGATATCCTGAGAAGGTTTTTCTATCCCGCCATTTTCACTCGAATTTTTCTAATCTCAACCATATACTTTGAAAGTATAGGCGAGTTACTAATCGATGACAAACTTATATTTCGGATTCCGGGTATCTGAGAATGTGTTGTTGTGTTTATATTAATGTCTAATTCAACTATTGAAGTATTATAAAGCCATAAGCGTGATATACAATAAAAGATACCCATTTATATTTAAAACATTAAATAACTGATAGTAAAACAATTAATTTTAAATTACTTCAATGCCATTTCTATGCTTATATTAATACCTTAAGCTTTGTTAAAAATTGATTCCAATTTGAAGATTAGCTAAAAAATGCTAGGCAGCAAAATCTAGTCTGAGGAGGCAGTTGACATTTAACCGACGAATGTCGCTTCCTATTAGGGAAACACGTATACCTACAATTTGCTATCCATGTAAGCAGTGTTTTATGTGATATGCCATTCGTTTTTTTAAGCGAATGGATTTTTTTTTAATATTCCATATCTGATTTGATAACATCGTACATTGCTTTAAAAAAAATGCTTAACAATTAGAAGTTAAGAAGTAATAAAAAACGATCAGAAACTTGTCGTAACTTTCCAGCGCTTCTCCTACATCGTGAGTGCATTTACAGGCATACACCAAATGACAAACACTCAAACCTACTTTGTAGGTCATACAACTTTTTTATTCTGTATCAAACCCGCGGCCCGCAGCGCAGAAGTCATTCGCTTAGCCACTGCGCCAACCGGGCCTCATATTCATATATATATTTAATACCGCTTCAACATTGTAACTCAGTCCATTGTCAAGGACTAAAATTTGGGGGGTGCGACCTAAAATGTTTATTCGTCCAACTACTCACGCTCGACACATTATAACCCTCGCTTAGTTATTAAATATAATTGTAAAAACGACTTTTTAAATTTTCGCAGTATCAGTTGCTGATGCCAACATAATAATAGTTGCCATAATTGCAAAGGATCGGACAGTTAGGTGCTAAATAAACAACACAATAAAATAGTGTGCAGGTAATAGTTTAACTCTCATTAAAAAATAAACCAAGATTAAGCAAGCGTTGATTGCTTAAACTATGTTTGTTGTGGAATTAAACGGGACATGTTATACGGAACTACGGCATTACTAGTGGTAGAATTCCTATGCAGGAATCCGACTATGTAAGTTCCACCGCAGGGCCAGTTATTCCGCCGTGAAGCAGTTGTGTGCAAATATTACTGTGATTCGGTTGTGAAGGACACTGAGAGCTAGCGTAATTACTGTGCATGTGAGACTTAAGAACCGATGTCGCAATGTTGTGCTACACAGAAATGTTCCTGGTGACATAGCATTTGTTATGGGCAGTCGTTAGCACTTACCATCTGGTTAGCGTTTGGCTCGTCTCGTCACTTTATACTACACTTTATAAAAAACTACCAAGTGAAATCCGGTAACAGTCATGTACATACAGGACGTATGGCAACCCTAGCTTTGCCTGGTACATGTTGCTGGTTCGGTTAGATCGGGGTAAGTACCACGCTTTAAAAAATATCAGCCTAAAGTGCCTGCATATCCCTCCTGCGTTGCGTATGGTGAGTGAACCGGAGACTCAATTACTGTCAACGAGGTATATATTAATTTTATATTGAAACTTTGTCCATATCTAATATTAATTATATATTATTATATACAGCGAAAAAGGTCCGATATTAATATAATAAAAAATAAAATTAATTTTTAATTTAACCTATCGATAGTGTTACCCATAGCCCTCCCCTATAGATTGCCACAAAAGTTTGTAGCTCTTTTTCGGAGAGTTTTGTCATGGTCCCCACGCTTGGCAGGCGGGTTGGCAACCGCAGTTTGGTTATTCAGATGTTCCAAAATTTAAAAAGTAGCCAACACAGCTGCAATAAATAAATTGAAACCTAAAAAGAAATTATCTGATTAAATATTTATTTATTTGTTTTGATACTGGAAAACTAACACCTAACTTTGACACATGAATAGCTACATATGTAATTTGCAAATAATTACAAGTTTTCACAAATAGATGTGGTTCTTATTGAGGGATTATTGGTTTAGATCGGTGGGTTACAGTAACACTTATAACCGTCAGTGTACTGTGGTTACATAAAATTACCTAAGTTATTAAAAATTTATTTCAAAATTTGGATGTGATAAGAACGGCATGATATGTTATTGTGTTAATAAATAGAAAATGGATCATAAAAATGTTCATGGTCAACGCAACAATGTGTACAATTGGATCTAAATAGAAAGATGGAATACGTCGAAAACCTCGTCTCAGTGGTGGTCGTCGGCTCGAGGCCTGTATGCCTGCTTATGGCTATGAATATGTTGTGTAGGATTCTGTCCGGCGGTGCAGCAAAACGAGAAAAAGCATACGCCAGCTGCAATGCAGCTGCCGTCGCCGCTCCGCCTGGCGCAGAGGTGCGCTCCAACAATCTCGAAACGACACACGCGAATAATTCAACCGTCTAATACAGGTGTTACGTTTAGATGGCTTGACTTTGGATGTTATAACAGTAGTAGATCTATAGATAATTATCTATAGTGCTATAAACAACAAGATTTTCTCGCGACTTTGTTTGCGTTGACTTTAAAAATCACGTCCCTTAACTGTTTGAGATAACGATAAAACTATATTTGCTATAAATAATATTTGGAAAGTTTATGCTAATAGCCAGCCTCTAACATGTGCGAGTCATAGATGTTCGGACAGACAAAAACTGAATTTTACTGTCAGGTTTGCAATAATAAGTAGCGAATATGCTATTGGGGAATGTATAAATTGAAAAAAAAACAGATTCTTCTATTTTATTTATTTGTGTTGATACAGTTTTCCACAGAAGTACACTTATGTGGAAAACTACACTCTTTTTTTTTCAATAAAAATCCGTAACTACTAACTAGTAGCAACCATCATAACCGCCTGCTGATAAATGCTTTTGACATACTTTTTTACTTACAATTTAGATCAAACTTTGATGAGCGAATGGTGTAATGAAAACTAAGTTTGGGATCGAGATGGCTATGATTTATGATTTTTTGGCATAATACGAAAGGTAATAAATACCTAATAATTCTTAGAATATTAGCAAATTATTGTAGTATTAATTTAAACATTTGTCGTACTGCTTAATACAATTAGACATGAAAATGGTAGAAGCATGATTACTAACACGCGAAAAAGTACAATTATTTGTAACTTTTTGCATGTACTTTTAAGGTTGGCGTAAACGTCGTAGCTGCAACCTTTTATCGTGGTAACAACTTCTTGTTTTACCCAAGCACGCCACCGATTTAATGTTAAAGAAATAACTGCTTCAAAGAAGTGCTGAGCACGACATGCCACGTACGTTTTATGTGCTAACAAGTAAAAGTAGCTAGTAGGCACTCAGTATATTGTTCATTTAAATATCACTGTTATAAACGAATCACTAAATATTTATTATATTAAAGATAAGAGATCTACTTTTATACAAATTCGGGAAGAAAGCTTCAATCATCGCTTTAGAATATCTAAACACATACAGTCTGTGCTGTTATTCCTTATGTGAATTGAAATTAAGTTAAAAAAATCAGGCATACAGATATCATGTTCATCATTTCTGTTCGTTAGACGTTGTCCTCCTGGGCTGCTGGCTGATTTGCGCCAGGACGATATTATATTCCACTTAATAACTGGTATTATCGAGTTGTCCGCAGTGGCAATCTCTTGTCTTCACCTTCCTGAACCAGAACGCTCGACTCATATCGTATATGACAATAAGTTATAATGAACGGTCAGACGTAGTGTCATAGACGCGGGAATTGTGCTTCTTAAAATACATCCAGACCCAAAAATTATTATTTCATGTCTTGCACAAATACTGTTTCTGCTGGGGTTATAACCCAGGAATTAACGGTTCACTGAGAGCTGTGTGGTCTTTACGTAAATTTAGTTCTTCGGTAAATTTCAAGTGTAAATTGTAATATGTATGTATATATGTATATGTATATATCAGTTTTACGTGTATGTGTATTTAAGTGTATATATCTATGTAAATATTTATGTGTAATATGATTTTAAATACTTATTATTTTTATTGATATCTAATCAATCAATATTTTAGTACAATTAGCGTATTGTTTTTATTAGCAAGAATTTATAATGATGAATTTGTAAAGCACCTATAACAATGTCTCTCTATGCCTTGGGTTGACTGGGAGAGAATGCCAAAAGGCATTAAGTCCGCCCTTTGTAATCCTTTTTTTTTTAATTAAAATTAGGTGAATGCAATGAAGACTAAATAAATAAATAAATTGCACAGGCAAGAACACCCACGCCCGGAGCAAGTATCTGCAGGCTAGACAAATATTTGTCCCGTGCGGAAATCGAACCAGCAACCTATAGCCCAGAAGCCCAACACTGTGCCGACCGACCAGGCAAATGTAGTTAATTGCTGAGAAATTTATAGGCTTATAGACCTCTAAATTACTGGCTTATAGATATCCTCGTACATCCGCGACTCACGCATATACATTTTGATACAGATATTTGCCATAGAAGGCCAAAACACCATCAACTAGACTATGAAGCCGACAAAAGTATATACTATCAATATTATCTTTGTGAATACTATCAATGTTTCTTTACGTATCTTTAAACTATATTATGTTATCATTACAAACCACAAGTAGGAAAGCACTTTAGAGCTTTGTTCTACGGTTTCCTTTGATTTTTAGAACACTTCTCATAAACAGTTTTATTGTAGTCCAAATAAAACATGAAGTGCTACCTACAATTTAAAATTGTATTTTTTTTTATTTGAAGCAGCTCATTTAATTAACGCTCACTCGTTTAAGCACTTAAATAAAAAATATACTTCATAATATATATTTAGTATAAAAAACATATTTATTAAAAAAGACGATATGTCTTTTTTATTATTACTAAAAAATGAAAATATTAAAATTGTTATTACGATGACCGATGTAATTAATTAATTATGTACTATTATTAATTAAAAATTATGCAACGTCGGTCATGGATGTTTCAGAAATCGACGCCATTTCCAACGTCGGATTTGAATGTCATGTTATCAGGGCAATATTACGTAACAAGAAAAAAACACGTCTTTGCTAAGTTTCTGTTGCTAAGAATACAATTTCTATGAAGTAAGGTTGAACCCTATATATAATGTATGTAATAACACCGAAAGGCTGAAGGCTCGGCTTGAGCAGACCTCCATATAACCTGCACAAGGACGGTCGAATTTCGCCTATGGATACCCACCATATCGTACGCACAACGTATATGTTTGCCTATAACTGTTATATATGTTTTAAGTAAAGCCTTTAAAACGACGAAATATACTATTTATTAACAACTCATTATTAACAATTAAGAAGTCTACAGGTCACCTCTTATACAGAGATAGTATTGGAGCGAAATCTCCCTTGCTGCTCCAACTGCGACATGGCAGATTTGACACGCAATTGTAAAAAAAAATATCGAGCTCGCTGATTTCCACGATGTTTTCATACGCCATAGAGCATTTGGTAAATCTATAATTTAATTTTACAAACTTAATTTAATTCGAACCAATTGCACTAGATATACTCAAAAGTGGACGGTTTCACAGTAAAACTGTTACAGCTTCTGTAGTGTAATGAAGTCACAGCATTAAAGAAAAATCTAGCAATTTAATAAAACGGAAAGCCTATACATAAAATATACAAGGTGTTTAGAGATTATAACGATCGTTAAAGGAGTTATTAAGCTTTCAAGTTTCGTTAATCGTATACTTTTATTATCAACTATGTGGTTGTGTTTGCTACGTGATGAAGATGCTGTATTAGTTGTTACACATTATTTCATAAATACAGTGTAAATTCTGTGTGAAATAATGTACGTCTAGTTTTTGCCTCGTGTAATATAAGGAGAGATAAGCAAGCGTCCATCATAGGTGGTAATTTAGTTTTTCGACGACCTCGGCGTAAAAGCAGCAGATTTAGCAAATCCTACTTGGAAGTCCCGGGTCGACCACTCCTGTAGGGAGCGCCGCCACCCCGCCTGTCACCCACCCCAACTTTCACTCTTGTGCGTCGGGGATCTCAACCCCGTCTACAACAGCGCAACACTGTTAGCGCCACACCGCATACGAATAGATTTAATACTACAGTAACCGAAATTAAGTGCGAGAATCGCGTAGCGTACAATTTTGCGACGCAGAGAGCTCTTTCAATGATGTGTCTAGGGCGTAGTAAGTGCCGTCGAATTGATGCGCAATTTTAACACATGAATCGTTTTGCGTAAAGGCGAGTTTCGTGTAAAATGTGTTTCATTAACACGCACCGAACGTGCTGGTGAAGACGGCTCCGGACGACGAACACCGGATCCCTCGTCACCGGGCAAGTCTTACATATACCGTAATATTTCGAGGTATCTACATCTTAGCTATCGAACGGGAATCACTTCCATTATTTTTGTAATTGAGAATAAAATCATTTCCAAACATTAACAATCAATGGTAACAGAAGAATTGTAGAGTTTACTAGTTTATATGAGTAAGTCACGTTTTCACTTACTGCTGTCTTTCCATCTGATCGTGAGTAATAATGAAGACTAATAGTGCGCAAAATGTTTTGTGGTTGGAATCCTGACTGTTAGCGAAATCAAGCCATTTTTGTTAACGACTTGATCGTATTACGATTATTCTTCTTCTATCATTATAATTAGATCGTGTCAGTGACAGATCGGTTTACGAAAATCGCGAGTGTGATTGGAAACATAGATAAGATGTAATCGATGCCGAAGAATAGCCTCCGAAGATTTTTAAAGAACGCGCGCTATTTTAAATTGACGCGGACAGGTACTCCATTGAATATGCCAAAAGAAAAGAATGTTGGCAACTTTTGAGTACAATCGTTATTGTTGAAATCACAATAGAGCAAGCGTGGTTCGCGACTCTAGGTACAGATTTAATTGTCACACATTTATGTCTATATTAGAAACACTACGTAGGTGTAGGTATGTGTATAAGAAGATATAGTTAATAGGAACAACGCAAGAGCAAAGCAAAGACAGAGCAAAGCCCGAGGTCGGGCGCGCCCGCGTCGCTGCAGTTGAAGCGCTCCCGCTGCGACCCTACGTCGCATAAGATAAGGCACACATCGCCGCGCGCGCTGGCTGACCTCACCGCACCGCCGACAAATAATAAATATGTAACACTGATAAAACCACAGAAGCGTTGACCGGAAAGTATTTAGGGATTCTCTTTTGGCAAACATTCGACGGGTCATCGTGCCCGTGACTTCGGTCTGAAGCTGCTAGTTTCGAGGACGATGATGGCGGGATGGTAGCCGCCGTCTATTTCTGGTACGGGACGACAGGATTGGGTCTAATTAGCCGGTCGGCGCTCGGCCGTCCTGCGGCCCCCGCCGGCGCGCCGCGGTCCCCGAGGAGAGCGAAAGATATATGAAGGTCGTTACGATACATACCTGTGTGCGAGCGGAGTTGGTGACGCGCGGCTCGAACAACACTCGTGTCGGTGGCGCGCGGCTGACTGAGGCAGGCAGCAGTGAGCGTCGCCGCGGCAGCAGCGGTCTCCGCCCGCACCCCGCTCCGCGTCCGCTGCATTCCGTGCGTGCGCCCGCCGCCGTCGGGAGAGCCGCCGAGGCGCTTCCACTGACATCAGCACATCAGAACCGCCCGACGCCTACCCATATCTCGCACGCACTCGGTCGCCGTTACCTCTGCGTGACCCTAGCGATTTGAACAACACTTGCGACGACCACGCATTCCTTATTGCAACATGATCGCAAGAGATGATGTAATAGCAATATCACTGAAAATCCAGTTACATGTCAGGTACGTTGTGGAACTGAGAAATAAAGCATATTTGGTTTACCCAAGTCATAGAAATACATACCAAGTTTGTTTACTTAACACCTATGGCATTAAGAAATACTCTTTCATACCTACAATAGTCGAAGTGGTATTTTATAACAAATTGAAATGATAACGCATAAATATATTTATCATACGTCAGTTGACTTCATAGTTGATAGAGTTTTGACACATGAAATCGTTAATTATTATATTATCTATCGTCTTTCCTCAATCGTCATTACTTACAAATCCACAAGACTAAACGCAAAGTTCTTTAATACCACTTACCATGCAGTTCGTTTCTTGTTGGGTAATTACATTAAAGGGCCTTAGTAAAAGCAGCGTAAAGCTTTTAGACTTGGGTAGCCGCCACACGCCCGGCCTGTGTGGACGTCCCTGTTTGGAGATCAATATCGCGGTGTTCCCGTAACAGATAAAATGGACCCGGATTTTAGCTTATGGATATACTAACCCTTTTGAAATATTTTGTTATTGGTATTTATTTTGTAGCATGGGACGTTACAAATGTATGAGTTTAGTTACCATTACATAACAAAAGAAATGAAGATTTTATAGCAAATACAAGACATGTGTATAATGTCACCCAATGGCTCAGTAGTTTTCAAATCAACTGCCAATACGGTTCTAACTTCGAATATTCCGATAGCATACAGCAAAGCAATACATGTCTTACGATGTATTGTCTCTGTCTACTTTTATATTTGAACTCTGGAACCATAATTGTGACTTAGGTAAATAGAAATTGTCTGTATTGGATGAGTATAAACCCGGTCTAACTTTCATGGAATTAAAACACGCCAGTTAGTTACATAGCACGAGTGTATAAAACAATGCCCGATAACACATTAAGTTAAACTTAAACTCTAAAAATGATCTAAAAAGTGAGTATGGTCAGCAGTCAGAGTGCCTGACTTACGCCGCGGGTCCTGGGTTCGAATACCAGACGGAGTCAACGTTTGTGCAAAAACACAAATGTGAAATTTATCTCTGCAAAACGCATCCACGATACAGAAGAAATCCTAGTATGGAGCAACGTTTTTAACTCAGACACGCAGTCTTAATAACCTACCCGCGTTCGATGTAACGCTCACGCAATAACATCGGTGGTAGGATACAATATTCGAAAACCAACAAATTGTGATTTTGCGCAAATTTTAGCTCCGGATGGGATTCGAACCCAGGACGGCGTAGTAGGTCTAAAAGTTAGAGTACTAACTCGAACTGTTAGACCACGCGGTCGTCTCACTGAAAACTTTAATACGGTCTCACTGAATCCTACTTATTTATAAAATGATCCTGTGGATTTTTTTTTATTATCTGTCACTGAATGAGGACAACGAACAATGAGGACATTTAATAATTTTATAATCCTTTGGACTTAATGCGACTGCACACAATAACATTCTTGTTAAAGACCTTAAAACGAAAGACTTTGACTATTTTAGTAGCTACTGTCGCCCTCTGTAACTATGCTACGCCTCTTTAAGATTACCAACGGGTATATATGTGTCTATATGTTTTGTCAAAAATCGACGAACATGCGCACGGTTCACCCGATAGTAAATGGCATCCGACGTCGATGAACACCCGCAGAAAGGTTACGTGCACGTTGCTGAGCCTAACTACAATACCCTAAGACGGATTATGTTCGCACCCGGTAATAAATTTAGCTATTTTGTTCTTTAAATCGGCAGAATGTGTTGCTGGTAACACTGTTCATTGGACTGCGTAATTGGTATGTCTAAAAAAGTTAGTCCGCCCCTGCATAAAAATCTACTCTATTACATAATATACTTTATGTAAATATCTGACCAGGAGAAATATTACATTTTAATAAAAAAAAAATTAAACTGCATGTATTGTTAAAACATAATACTTCGTCCAATCGATAGAAATAACTTCTTTACGATGATAGATAATGAAGATAATGGATGTTTCACTTACTAATGATTATTTGCTTATCACATAAAACGCATGTATAAATCGAGAGGAACGCAACATACAAAAGAAAAGGTTTATTTACTACTATTTTAATATGTAATCCCTGTGCCGATAGATGTTCGGCACAGTAGAATAGCACCTACCTCTTTCCGACCGAGGTGTCGTAAAAGGTGACTGAGTTATTATACAGACAGCATTTTACTGGTGGTAGGATTCCTATGCAGGAGTCCGTCTAGGTAGGTACCACCCCAGGGCCAATTATTCTACCGTGAAGCAGTAGTGTGCAAACATTACTGTGTTTCGGTTTGAAGGGCACTGTGAGCTAGCGTAATCACTGGGCATATGAGACTTAAGAACCTGTCTCAAAGTGACGGGCACAGTGTAGTGTCACACAGAAATTTTCTGGGTGGCACAGCATTTGTTATAGGCAGACGTTGCACTTACCATCAGGTGAACGTTTTGCTCGTTTCATCACTTTATGCAATAAAAAAAATCGTATATTCTTACTCACCAGAATGCACTAGTGAGTAAGAATTTTTCCACTGGTCCCAAAATAGCGGCGACGTGGTTCGCCACACGACACGCCTCGTTTCGGCGAGGGTGCAAAGTGGGCTACGTGAGTAGCCTCTGCCTACCCCGTATATGCGAAAAAGGCGTGACTGTATGTGTATATTATGTAATCCCTAAGCGCTTACTCGCATCATATTATTAGCATGCGCCACGTTTAAAAAAGCTATTTCGATTTATATTTATTTTTACTTAATCAAAGCTCAATTTCTGAAACGCATATTATAAGCAATCTTACATTTTCTTAAATATTATTTTCTTGTGCTCTTTATTTACACTTAGTATATGTACTAGTCTACGTAGTTTTTACGATTGAATAAATTCAGACATGATAATAGTTTCTTTATGAGTGTTTAAGAACTGGCTTTGTTTTCGTCTCAGATCCGAACAAGGCCCGAAGAAGTTCCAAAAATTTTAGAAAGCACTAATACTGTCAGACTAAGGATTGTACACCTGGTAGTAAGTGCAACGTCTGACCATAACAAATGCTGTGTCACCCAGAACATTTCTGTATGGTATCACTGTACCTGTACCTGTACTGTACTTTACTTGTCACCATGAGCCAAGTTTTATGGTTATTTATATATTATATGTTGATTACACTACCTCACTGTGCCCTTCAAACCAAAACACAGTAATGTTTACACACTACTGATTCACGGCAGAATAACTGACCCTGGCGTGGTGCCTACCTAGACGGATTCCTGCATAGGAACCCTACCACCAGTAGAATCATCAACTGATGGTAAGTGCAATGTCTGCCCATAATTGTTGCCGTGCGACCCATAACTTTGCATTGGAAAGTTCTGTGTAGTATAGCACTGCGTTCGTCATCTTGAAACATCGGTTATTAAGACTTAGTTTGCAATGTAATTGCACTAGGTTCTGTAGCATTCAAACCGAAACAAAATGGCGTTTGCACTCTACTTCTTGACGGCGGAATAATTGGCACTACAGTGGTACTTATTACTCATATGAAAGAAATTGAAGTGACCATCCATATATCGGATATAATTATTATATCGATATTTAATCAGGCAGGGGATAATAAATTGAAATCATCGAATAAGCAATTAATTAACTATCAGTATGAATTCTTATATTTATGCGAATATCAAACATAAAATAAAACAAAATTTTACGGATTTTATCGTGTTTATTTTCCCTATTTATTACCCAGCGACGTTTCGGTAATAAAAGCTGATTTGACCACTGGTTACCTATGACATCAGGATGTAAAACATCTCAGTTCCCACGTGACCATGGGTTTTGTAAAGCACTCGAAACACCGGATAATAAGTAGTTACAATAGACGCGATAAAATCCCTAAAATTGTATGTAAAAAATGTGTAATTTTCGCGTAAATACAAGAATTAATATTAATGGTTAGTTAATTTATTAATTTCGATGATTTCAAGTTAATGGTCCCCTGTCATAAAGCAGAGGTGTGCAAACACAACTGTATTTCTAATTTTCTACATCGCAACTGTATGGGCAGGCGTGGCACTTAAAATCAACGACTTACTCGTCTCGTCATTTAATTCCATTAAAAAATGTACTGTACAATGAGGACTATAGTGCCCAAATCTAAGTGCATAAATATGATTACGTAGACGCGTCGTCACCCCTGTGTACAAATGCTTCGTTGCTTGTTAAAGGGGTTCTGTACTGACTATGGTTTTTGAATACTGCGAAATTGTTATTATTTTTCCATTCGACAGTTTTCTGTGATTTCAACTGTGAGTGTATCGCAAAGAGTAGTTCTTCAGCATTAGCTCGAAGGTGTTTTTAGAACATTTCTTCTGAGTGGCACCACACTGCGCCTGTCACTCAGGGACATCAGTTCTTAAGTCTCATAAGGTTAGTGATTAAACTAGCTCTCACCACCCCCAGTAAGTGTGCTGGATATAAGGCTCTCCAATGTTGGGAGGATTAACTGTAATCGCCACGCTTCCCAGGCGGATTGAGGCACGTAGTGCCTTGCATCTCAGACCAGGTTTTGGGAGATAATATTGTGAAAGAAATGGGTAGCTAAGGGTATCCCGCCAGATTGGGTGGTCAGATCTCGAAAGGACGTCTTCTCCTACAAGTAATCTTAAGACGTCGCGTCTATACACTCGCCGTCAAAAAAATCGCACATCCGAAAAAAATAATTTAAATACTATTTTAACACAACAGGCCAATGGCAATGTTGTGGTTTGAGGGTATCATTCGAAAGGTAATTTCATTAGCTTTCAGGAATTTTAATTGAATTTTACTTTTATAACGAGACGAAAGAGAAATCAAAGAAAAAGACAGGGTATGTACAAATTTGCAAATTAATAATTTAAAAAAAAACTTAATAAATACAAAAAAAGTTCTTAAAATCTAGTGTTACCCCCCCTTGCCTTGATAACGGCTTCCATGCGATCTTTCATGGACCTTACAAGGATCGCAACAGCCTCTTGGGGTATTTGTTCCCACTCTTCAAGTACCGCATCTTGGAGCTCTTGAAGAGTGGCTGGAGCTGGATCTCAAGCTCGCACGCGCCGTTTTAGGTCATCCCAGAGATGTTCTATTGGGTTAAGGTCTGGACTTCGTGCTGGCCAATGCATAACAGGGATATCGACCTCCTGTAAATAATCCCGTACAATAGCCGCGGTGTGGCAACGAGCATTATCATGCATTAACATGAATCCATCACCGACATAACCAGCATACGGGACCACATGTTCCTCCAGGATTTCAGTAATGTACCGACCAGCATTTAATGACCCTTGCCCACGGCCACCCCGAGTCCGGGAAACGCACACAAGTTCCGTTTTCCCGTCGACGGAAATGCCGCCCCAAAACATACACGAGCCACCCCCGTATTCGACGGATTCTTCGAAGCAGGCTTGTGTGAACCTCTCCCCCTGTCTTCTGTAGACCCTTTTACGTTTGTCATTGCAGAAGAGACAGACCCTCGTCTCATCAGAGAAGAGTACGGTCCGCCACTGTTCTAGAGTCCACTCGCAATGATTGCGAGCAAACTCTAGGCGATCTCTGCGATGCTGTGCAGTAAGTTTTGGAACTTTAGCTTTTTTTATTTAGGTCTATGGGCTGTTAAACTCTTTTCGTGTAACCTTCTTCTTATCGTAGAAACACTCACAGATGTTCTCCGAGTTGATTGAAGCTGTTGTTGCAACTCAACAGCATTTGTAAAACGGTTTCGTAAAGATGTCGTAACGATGAAACGGTCATCTCTTTCTGATGTGCACCGTTTTCTTCCAGATCCCGGTTTTCTAACATAACCACCAGTCTTCTGAAAACGTTGGAACACCCGTCGAACTGAAAAACGGGAAGGGTTCAACTGTCGAGCAACGTCACACTGCCGCATCCCCGACTGCAATAGGGCAATCACTTGAGCGGCTTCTTCAGAGCTGGTGTCCATCTTTACTTGTTCTTACTTGGATTACTTGTTCACGTGTGTTCACTGCAAAGTCTAAATTACGTCGGGCATGTATTTCATCCATTATATCGGCCCTTTTTATACCCTTTTTAGGTGGTGTAACTAGCGTCCTTACTAACGAGCATTTGACAGTGTTTATTTTTGACGCTCTATAATGATAAATGTTTTAATGATTTCATGATTTTTTTAATAATAATGTAAAGGTATTCAATTACCCATTTCAAAAATACCAATATTTATATAAATATAATTCGTTTCTAGCCATTACAGCCATTTTTCGCGCAAACTCAGAGAGGTGCGATTTTTGTGACGCTGAGTGTAGTTCGCATCTCAGAAACTTTAATAGCTAAACGTTGAACGTATTAGTTTCTCGTGTCGCGACAAAGATGTCGTTACAGGGCTACTGTCACCGGTCTCTGCATGTCGATCTGGATTTTTTTTTGCAGATGGTAATTTTGCTACCTGTCGTAAGACTATTTTCTATTCATTTCCCTTTTTTCATTTCAAATTTTCTAACACGCCCACCTCACGGCAATTGAAAAAAAGATAAACATCTAAAGAGAGTAATAATGTTTATAGCATTATTACTTATGCGTTTATGCCACATTGTGTTTGATCTTATGAACGTTATAAAAATGAACATACCCTACTATTAGTTGACAGTAGTGTTTTATTTGCTTAATCCGATCTATATAGTAACTGTTGCAGAATTTAAGCGAAAACAACAGCTACGATTCCTCCCATGTCATACAAAAGAGAGGAAACAAGTTATGTTTGTATTACACAAGTTAATGATGACGTAATAATCTAATTCTAGTGGTTGCCCAATGGTCGAAATTCATTAACTTTTTTTATCGAATTTAATGTATTTTTAGCACAAATTATTTATAAATTTCAGCTTTCTGCACTCCTTCTCCATATACACTTTAACCATGCCAAATCTCAAACTTCTCCGTGCGCGGAATATGCTTAAAAAGATACAAAGTTTTCTCTTAACGTATAATCTTATATAGATTACGGAGTAAAAAAAGTAATATAAATCTTGCTTTCATTTCTGAGAGGGTTTTGGGCCGGGGAAGAGTCCGCCACGCTGCTCGAATGTTCTACACGTCCTCGAAATATTTTTATTTCTCAGACATGCAGTATTCTCCACGATATTTTGTTTCACCGTGTCACACATCAGCACTTAAAATTGCAGAACAATTTTAGAGGTCCCTGCACCGGGGATCGAATTCAGGTCACTGGCGTACTATGAAAATTAAGGCGTGCGCCCGGTCTGAGCTACCACGGGTCTATTACAGAGTACCCTATATCAAAATGATGCATGCTTTACGTGTATGGTAAACGCTTAGTTTATATTATGATGAAACTAAAATAATGAGCTGGAGTTTTTTTTATGTTGAAAAAGAATATGATTATAATAAATAATAATCTAGGATAGTTCTTTTTTATCACCGACCCACATCTGATTTCTCTTTCAATCCTCGCCACCCCAAAACTAGTCTAGATGTGGGAAAAGTAGGGAAAAAGGCGTGCCTATATGTATGTATGTTTAATGTATATAAAATCTGAGCAATTCATAAAGTGATAAATTAAATAAAGAAATTCATTAATTTACGTGGAGCAAACACTTGATTTTAAATATACTGAAATGCAGAGCCTCAATGCCTCGGTCGGTTTGAGATCATTCACAATTGCCCTACTTTACGTCCAAAACGTACAGCTAGTTATACGTATCTAAGATAAAATAAATCGGGTGAGAATTCAGACTCGGGTAATCGCTGGATACTGTGAGCCGTAGCCGAAGTGGGCTTTCGGTCGAATAAAACTTTGGGATGTGATAAGATTTGTGGAAATAACTATTGTTTTATAAAAATTTTAGTTTAATAAAAAAAAAAAGTTTTTCGTAACACCTCTTTATTATTACGTTTAATTGAATGTTTTGGTTTTGCCCTTCTTTGTTTGTTTAATGGGTTTGCCCGATTGCCGAATTACGATGCGGCGCTTGAAAGAAATCAATCTTTGTCTTAGAATTACTGGACAACTAAATAATTTTTATCTAATTAGCTTTACTTTGTGATTCCAAGTTAATGTGCATCTACACCACAAAATAACGGAAATATTACAAATAATATTAGTAAGTTATTGAACAAAAAAAAAATTGATTTTTACACATTAAAACGAATTTTACGGATATTATTATAGATTATAACCCGACGTTTCGAATGCTTTACAGCACTCATGGTCACGAGAGGATTGAGGTGACAGTTGGCCTCATGTCATAGTTTCAGCTTTTTATTATTATTTTTAGTTCGATCTACTCAGAAAGAGCTAATTGTGTCTTGAAGTCTTGCAGTGATAGGCTTGGTTTTTGTTTTAATTTTATTAATTATTAGATCCCCAGCCGGTGGTGGTACCCAATAATCTTGTTTATTGAAACTAGGACATTTTTTAATTTCAATAGCCTCGCGAATCATCCTTGCTAGGAATCCGGGTTCTTTTGCAAGGATTTGTGGTTCATCAAATTTGATGTAATGGTTGGGATGATTCAGAACATGGTCACAGACCTGACCTGCTGACTGCAGACTTCCTAGAGCGACGCTGCTTCACATCAGCTACATGTTCTTTAACGCGGGTATTTATTGATCTTTTGGTTTGCCCTATGTAAGAGAGCCTTTCGCCTGAATACTCCCGCATCTTGTAGAGGGATGTTACACTTGACAGATGGTAAAAAATATCTGATTTATCTAAAATTATCTATAAAATATTCTTATGGAAGCCTGCTTCAAGATATAGCCAATCTTGTCCGTGACTCTTCTGACATTAGGTAAACCAGCAGGTTCAAAAACGATCGACTGTGGCCGGTTTTACTCGGTCACTACGACGAAGGCACGGAACCTGAAGCTGGTTGTCGTGCAACACTTGCTTGACATGCTGAAGCTCGGCGGCCAAATGTTTCCTGTCACAGATGCCTTGTGCTCTCTGAAACAGATTTTCCCACGGTAGATAACTGGCCGTGTGGTGGCGGCTTAAGATAATCTATCACCCCCATCTCATCCCGAGGATGTCGTAAAAGCCGACAGAGGGAAAGTTAAAACCAGGAAATGGGAAGCAGCATCTTCCTGGAACATCTGGATAAATAAACTGCGGTTGGCAATCCGACTGCCAAGCGTGGCTACTATGGCAAAATCCCTTCAAAATGAGATTCCTAATTATTAAAACATCAAGAAAAGCTAACAAGTTATTTGTCTCTAACTCCATTTTGAACTATATTTTAGAAAATATGGAGTTAAGGTGGTCTAAAAATGCCGTTATTTATCGGATGGTAAAATTGTAAAAGTGACATATACACACCACTTGTAGAATCTTGGATTTACAGGAGAAGTATTGAGGGCTTTCTCCTCAATGTCGGCAACAATGGGAGATATGGGGGAGCCCATCGCCACACCATCTACTTGCTTTTTGCTTTGTAGTATTGTTCCTTCAACAATATATTAGGCAATGTCTGCGTATATGAATATTCTGCTGGCATGTTGTTCACTGTTAGCTTCCTAGTTACAATTGAGGTGCAGTCTTTAGCAGGTTGGTCGGGATATAAATAGTTGTAAAATTAAACGCGATAAAATCCGTAAAATTCGGAAAATTAAAAAAGGTTTATTAACAATAAAATTGCAGTAGGAAACATTATTAAATCGTGACTAAATTTTATACTTTCTCTCCATCAATATACCCAACTACACAATTTCGGCATCCTCTTCATCTTTTTAGTTACTGAATTTTATCCGGTTTGGTACATCTACAGGCCGTTATCAATGGCCTCTACACGCAGCGAACGCGACTTCACGCAGCGAACGCGACGCAGTCCGAATTTCGAGGTTTTTGTAGGAGTTTATTTATTTATTTATGTTTGGGTCAAACCAAACCTGGCACGCCGGCCCCTGGCTCGCGAGATCAGTGGAGGCAAAGCCTTTATTTCATTAACACCTTTCGACCATATTTCAACGTATTCCCATCAGTAATCGAAAAATGTAAACTATGTTTCGACCCGAACAGCATAACATTTTTATTTAACTGACCATAAAACATGCATCCATTATTTCAAGAATTGACTCTGCTTTTTACCTATTCAATTTTGGGATCGAGATAGAAGCTTTTTTTAGCAACCATATGGTCTGCGGCTCGAAATACTTCACTTACAATTGCTACAGAAACTCATTTCGAACGAACTTTCGCACACGTTTCTTGACCGGTCTGACTTCTGTTACACTTACGTGAAACGATAATGTGCTTCTTCTTTCCAGAAGTAATTACTGGCGACTGACCAGATCGTTTACGGCTCTTTAGACTGCCAGTTGACTTCAAGTTTTAGTTTCTCCACAATTTCTTGCCTTGAAATTTTAATTGGTCAAACAAGAATTTTTGACTTTAGGAGATATAAATTAGATTATATAGAAGTAACACGTCTGTGACGAGTGAGACTTTATTTTGCAGTAAAATAAGTTTGTAGCGAAATATACTCTTTTTATACTAAAATAATGTGATAAAATTACCTAAGAAGTAAAGTCAATAGACAAAAATTAAATATTATCAATAATTCTGAATTTCATTCGAACAACGTCGTGACAATAATTTAGTACGATTTGCGCGCCTCGCCGGAGACTGTCGTATATTTTGCCCAATAAAAAACTTAAAAGTTCTTTACACTCTCATATCCGTCCATATTAGCGATGGATTTGGGCATAGGCCTGCGAGGTCCGGGCCTAGGGCGGCAAACGGTAAGATTTGGAAGGGGAATAAAAATCAATATCGTTTGGCTTTGTTGCCGTTCTTATGTTTAACAGATGTTTTAGATCCAAGAGTAGGATTCTTTTCTTACATTAAAGTGTCATTGATTTTTTTTAATAACATAACACAATTGTAATTTCCGTGTGGTGGTGACGTTAGTGAATCTGCCACCCCACTTCATCCCGTGGGTGTCGTAAAAGGGAAATGCCAGAAAATATCATGGCCTTTGATTTATAGCAATCAATGCATGCAGACCAGTGATTTTCAGCAGCGTCTAAGGTGCGAACTATATGGTTGTTTTATCTGCAATCCACATGTCAAGCGTGGTAACTTTCGGCAATTCCACCCAACTTGGGAGAGGTCTATATCCAATTAGTGGATTTTAACAAGGCGATGAATAAAAAAAAGGAGACCATCGCTAAACAAGATGGGCATCACGACGGTATGGGTCTAGGGTACAATCTATCTATAACTTTAATATAAAGTAATTCATCCATAAGCAGTATGCAGAGTTTTTTTTGTAACAATAATAAAATGTTAATGTTAATGAAGTGAAGTATGCTAAAGGAAATTACTAAAAAGTTAAAAGTAGATGTATGAAATAGAGTTGTTGATAAAAGTACTGTTATTAAAATAATGTATTAATAACGAAAAATTCATTAATTTTTCTGGATTTCTACACTACATAATCTTGATTTTAAAAACAATTCACGCCTGGATATATCGTGCATGTAAATATTACTTTAAATTTTGGCATATTAATAAATATATATAGCGAAACGTTGACCCGATGGTAAGTGCAACGTCTACCCATAACAAATGCTGTGTAACCCACAACATTTCGTTGTAGCACCACTCTGTGATCGTCCCCTATTAACATCAGTTGTTAAGTCTAATATTATGCAATATTCAGTAATTACACTATTTATCAGTGCCCTTCAGACACTTCTGCTTCATGGCAGAATAAGTACCTTTCATCAGTAAAAGATATACGATAGACCATTAGTTCAAGCTAAACTAAAAAAATCACAGAAAGAAGAAACCGGAAACGTAAATGATAGTGATATACAGTTTCGGTTAATTCTGTTACTACCGACTACGTCCTTAACTATCTGATAGCAACGAAAGACAACTTCAATAAAACGTCGCAGAATCTACGTAGAAACGCAGACGGGCAGAGATTATAGTTGCACAAACAGTTCGCAGCTCGGAAGACCAGCTTTAAAAACTTCCTAGATAAACTACGGCGAAACGTTGTTAGCTATGTGAAACGATTTTATCGAGAAATTCTTTTGTAATGTTGGTAATATGTTACTAAGGTTTAGGTAACATAAGTTAAATTTGACAATAGTTGTTATTAAATTAGTTGTTGCCCCTTTTTTTAAACTACGAGTATACTATATGGCACTGGATACCAGTATATATAATACTACTGGAAATACCTACTTAGTCGAGACAACTTCTGTTACAAACATTTCATTAAATAAATAGTACTACTTTTGGTTGTTTGTATAAAATATATGAAAACAGAAGTAGCTAAATGTAGTTTAAAATTTTATTAAAGTTATTCGAAATGCCCTCCTTGATTTTGAATACAGGCCCTCAACATTCGAGGTTTTGCTAGCGTAATCACTGGGCATATGAGACTTAACTGATGTCTCAAGGTGTCGGGCGCAGTGTTGTGTCACACAGAATTGTTCTGAGTGACACAGCATTTGTTATGAGTAGATACTTACCATCAGGGGAACGTTCTGCTCGTCTCGTCACTTTATCCAATAAAATAAAACGAAAATAAATAAAATATGTCAGTCGTCGACCGCAGCTAGCGGTATGTTCATGTCTATATCAGCGACTGCTTTAATTAGAGATGCTTTGAGAGACTCTGCCATATTGGTATATTTTGTAATAAAATGGGTTTAAGTCTCGGCTGGAAGGGGGCCACTCGTCGTGCCTGATGAAGTCGATTCCATGGGTGATAAGCCAGTTTTGCTTGCTGCCCGATGAGCTGGCGCTAAATCTTGTTGGAATTACCCAATATCTGTTTTTGAACATTGTTTGTAAAAGAGGTTTCACCACGTTTGTAAGAACGGTATTTTATAACAACAGCGCTAGTTTTACAGAAAACACCTCAGTTAGGCCTGAACATGAGACTCGAAGCCAAACCACAAATGATGAAGGTTACTGCCCACGCTGGGTTCTGCTGGGCATACACTTTATAATTTATTTTATTGTAAGTTACAACATTACAACTTTTGGAAAAAGGATTTAACGGAATTTTTTCCGGCGTACCTTAACAAAGCCCGAGATCATCCAATTTTTATTTTTTTCAGATGCTCATTAAGATAATGCCCTGTTTTTTTATCTATAAGCTCGGAATCTCGGAGTTCATTTAGCACTCTTTTGGCCGTAGTTCTGCTTAACCTCAACGGAAGGACAAACATTTTTTGCTAGCGGACGGGAGTTCGTTGGATTCGCGCCCGCACTGCTTTGATGACAGCTGGTGTCCTAACCGTATGAGGGCCGCCGCTCCTTTAACGGTCTTCAAAGGTCGAATCTTAAACGAAATACGAACCTCAACGTTATTTCTAAATTTTGGAGAAGTTTAAAAATGTCAGTTGGTGCGTAACCGCAGCGGTGCAGCACAATAACCGCGACTCTATCTTGCTTTTGCGTCCACTCAATTTCTTTACATGGAATGAAATCAATTTATTTTTTAAATTAAGTTGGCGCAAAAGTTGATTATTCAAAATAAGTTTAAACATTTTTGGCAACAATTTTGAGTACAGCGAAATTTAAATTTAAAATAGGGATGTGACAGAATATGACCCCACTAGTTATAATATTTCAAGAAAATTAAGATTTATTTTTATTTTGCGTCAAACTTTCTTCGTGTGGTCTGGGGACCCGCCGGCTGAGTCGTGGACTCTGGGTTCGAAATGGTGCTGAAGCCAATCTTTATACAACACACAAATTAACATATTCTTTTATGGAACTAAAAGTAATTATCGGGGCACTAGTCTTTAGAAGATTCCGAACAACCGTTTTTATTTATCAACTATGTAAACAAAATTGTATAAATATGAGGAGAGGTCTATTTTACAAATAAAATATTTTGAAGGCTTTTCGAAACTTTTTCTGTGAAGCTAGCTAGCTCTATATCAAAAACCCAATGATATTTCAAACAAAACCTTTAAAATATGCCATTCTTTCTCTTTCTCGAAATTTATTATCAGCGTCTCTGCCGCTTGGAAGACCCATGGATTTTGTGAATATTCGTGGTAAAACTTGTAAAAGTTATTGTCTTATTCTGCAAAAGATGAAGCAGATTTATTTGCTTATTGTTTTACGTTAACACCAAAACATGTCTGTCAATATGGATGTGAGTAAAGCCGGTTATGATTAAGAACGCTTTGATCATCTCTCTTTGAAAACTGGGATAATTTTAATTCTAGAAGCTTGCCTGTCTAAGAATTTCAATAACAAGTCACAATCACAATAACTTGGGATCTCTCATTCACGCAACTCAAGTGTGTCTTCGTGCGTTTGGAGAATTTCGGTAAAAACTTACTATTTCGCTATCTTGTTGTCCTATGATTGTGCTTAACCTAGATACCATTACGTATGGTGCTAGATTTCTTGAGTACGTCGATGACAGTACGATGGCGGAGTGGAAATCATTACTTTATACGCGCAAATGTAAAAAGCACAAATAATAGTTTTGACATTTTTTTCTAAAATTCCTTTGCAATCTTTTTTAGTTAAATTGACGCCGGTAATATTATACAATTATATAAAACACAGCAAAGTAGTTGCAATAGTTGATTCCATAGATAATAAAGTATACATTCTCAATGAATGAGGATATGTCCACAGCCAAAGTCAGAACCTTCATTTTAGTTACGTTTATTTCAAGTCCCTAACGTCAAAAATTTACACAGGTTCGCAAAGTTAGAACTCTGCAGAGAAGACGGGCAGCATCTTCCTGGAATAACAGAATAAATAAACTGCGGTTACCAACCCGCCTGCCAAGCGTGGCAACTATGGCAAATTCCCCTCAGAAGAAAGCTACAAACGTTTGTTAGATGTATTGTTGAATTTTATTTGAGATAGTTGAGAGAAAGTTGTTGAATAGATAGGCTGAAATGATAATGATGATGATGATTTCAATAAATTACAATACAGTAATTGTAGTACAAAATAACCAGTCCATCACTAGATCAGAAAAATGTCCAAACGTCTACCAATTATCGATCAATTACTACACTATACTTACTAGATTTACATCTCCATAGTAAGTATAAGTATAAGTATTAACTTAACTATTAAAGTTTCTCCTACGCCCAAAGCGTTGTTGGTCGTTGGTTTCGTCCCCTGCAGCAACTGAAACCAGTGGTTTTGTTTTAGAACTAAACTCATAGGTCGTACTTTCACATGGAATTTCTATATAATGGATTCATAAGCTTGATGAATTCTCCCCATTTTTTACATATTTGCACCTGCCATCATTTTCCTAGTCTCCCAGCGTTGACTGGCAGAGAATGCCTTAGTAAGTCCGCCCATTGTATTCCTTAGATTAAGGTTATACAATAAAGATTAAATAAATAAATAAATACGTCTTTCAGGCGTTGCTAAGGCTTTAAGAATATAATTACTTATTTATTAGATTTTGACTCTGATACTTAACGATACCATTTCTTCTAGAGTCCAGCTCAACATTATTTTACAAACTAAAGAACATAATATACTATTATGAATATAATTTATATAAAAGACATATTTAAACTAAGAGCAATATCGTCACTTTGCATTATAATTATTCACTACTTGTTGCCAAGTGGTAATTCTTGTACTCTGTGAAACGCTATAGCGGATAGTTAAATGAAATAAATGGCATTTCAAATGTTTTATGTAAAAATTCGATATTAAATAAAATAAATGTAAGCATAATATATATATATATATTCAATGATTTGCACAGAGGGATGTAGCCCACCGTTCCATTTATTTACTTCCTTCGTAGACGTTTTTTACGACACCCACAGGACGAAATAGGGTGATGGATTATTTTATGCCGCCAGCACACAGCAGTAGCAATATATTGATTTTACCCTATGTACCTTCTTGCTCGGAATCTTCATCATTTCAGCCTGTCACTAGTCCACTACTGAACGGAGACCTCCCCCATAGATTGCCACAAAAGTTTGTATCTCTCATTTTGGGAGAAATTTGCCATAGCTACCACACTAGGCAGACAGGTTGGCAAGCGCAGTATATTAATTCATATAATTCAGGAAGATGCTGCTCTCCTTCTTCTAGTTCTTACTAACAATATTTTATCGTACACAAAATTATTAGCGAGACGAAAATTTTAATATTAATAATATTTATTGTGAATTATATTTTCTGCGATAATTGTAACATCTGAGCAGGATAAGAAGTTGAACCACATACTCTATGTCTGTACTGCATGGATAGGTAGATTAAGCAAATAAAATCATAACTTTTAAAATAAACTTCTATAAACATAATTACACCTTGATTTTATGGGAAATTAAACATTTTGGCATGTATAAGATATTTGAGGCATTTTTGTAAGAATATGGTATTTACTCAGTTACAAGATATTTGTATTATATAAATAACTAGCCTTATCCCGTTGTTTCACCTGTGTAAAATAAGCACACATGCGCACAACATGGTACCTCACTGACCTGAGCATTCACAGTTTGGCCCTTTCCTATATATAATAAAGTACTGTGTGTTGGCCCTTCACGATAATGTTCAGTTCTCAGCGTGCGGCTTCTTAAAGCCGTAACATGATATATTAGCCTAGAATCTTCAACAACAAAAAAATCTCAGGAGCATAACAAACAAAACAAAAAAAGAATAAACCAAAATAAGAATAATCCCTATCGTCAGTTATGTTAGAGAGTGCATTACAAAAATTATGATTTCAAATCGGTGTAGCCGTTCTAAGTGATGCGCTTACAAAACAACAGCAAAATTTTTTTTTTATAGATCTCAGGGTATCCAGGTGTAATCAACATTATTTTATAATCAAATATTTGAATGAACTTTCATTTATTGCTCAATAATAATACAATTTAACTATAAAATAATCTATAATATTTAACAACTTAAAATTTACTTTTTTCATAAAAACAATAAGTTACGAGTCGAGTATCGGAAAGTATACATTATTTTGAGCGCGGGGTACTTTTATTTTTTGACATTACAAAAATTTATTCAAATTGTACCCTATTGTAATTGTACAAATTCAAAGCCTAATCATATTAAAAAATAGTATAAAATTAAAGTTTTGTTATTGAAGAAAGTTTAATATTTGTATCATGGAAGTTGTTGTTACCACTTTTACAAATCCTTTTTCATTTTATTGCGTGGCCAAAAGTGGCGATAAAGAAACAGTTTGTTTAGCTGATAATACAGAAGACACTAGATCTATTCGTTCTAAATTTGCAGTATCAGATGTAAACCACGGACAAGTAAGACAATTTTATTTTTTTAACGTTATTTATTCTGTTAGTTTAATAACTTTTTTTCTATTTTTACAGTATATTGCAGTTATGTGGAAGAACAAGTGGACCCGTGGAGTAGTCTCTATGGAAAGTCAGTTTTTAATTTGGTTAATTGATTATGGAATTTTCTTACGTCCAAATAATGAAACAGTCTACATTGACTTACCTCTAGAATACAGAAAATATCCAAGTAAAGTTTTTGAAGCTAGTGTCCATGGGGTTACTCCTGTGGATAAGGTATTACTGAATTCACTTACTTGTTTAACATTTATTACTGATTTCACTCACTATGATTCAAATAGTTATAATAAAACAATTCTAAAAATGTCTGAAATATGAAATGAGTTTTTTATTAATTTTTCTTGTTCTGTTCCATAGATTCTTAGTCAAGACTGTCAAATTAAAAATGATTTTACAACTGTTTGGAATAAGGGAGTTACTGAAAAAGCTGAAGAATTTATTAAAGTTGCTAAAAAAGTGCACTTCCTACCAATTGCTTTGTTGTCCTCAAAATGCAATGATGTGGTTTGTAATTCTTTTCTTTTTTAATTTACTATGTCTAAGAATTGGCAACTAATCCTATTTTTCACAGTATATTTAAACATGTGAATATTCATTATCAGTTTTGTGAGTTGTTAAAATCTAGTAAAATAGAGTGTTTAAAATAATATACTAGGTATATGTTATGCCCACAACAGAGATCACTGGTAATTTATTAACTAATATGTGTAATTCTATCAGATCTTGTTGAATTCATTAAAAAAAAAATAGTTTTGTACTTTTAAGTTTACTATTTACCATTATGTTTATTTACATTATTTTGATAAGTGGAGGTGTTAATACCAACAAAAAAAAGGACTAACAATGACATCTATTGGCACTAGTTAGCATTAAGTAACTTTGAATTTTTTTTAGTTTCAGTTGATATGATTGAAATGTCCATTTGGTTAATTACAAATTTCAATCACTACTGATTGACAGGAAACCATAAATGTTTTATTTTAATTTTCTATACATACCTTTATGTATGAAAGGATATTAGATGATATATATGATATATGATATAATACACTATTCAACTTAGTAATCACCAAAAGAGAAGCTAATACATATTTTTCAAATACCAGTGTACCAGTCTTCTGTCTGAATTATTTACATCCCAAAGTTGATTTGTTAAAAGCAAACAAATGAATACAACACTAGTGTGCAAAGCTAACAATTTATGTAATAAACACAGCAAAATAAAATATTATTATTTGGGATTCAATTTAGGTCCATTAATTTTTATCAGAATAGCCATCTTAATTAACAAGGCCTATAATACATATATACTGTGATAATATAGATAGCTATGGGACAATTTCCCAAAACTTGCATGTCTATGACTGTATTTTGCATGTGATGTGGAGTGGTTTCTAAACTGGAGGTGTCTGGTTCTGCAATTGCCAATTACCTCCAAAACATAGTGATAATGGCAGAGTCTTGGGAGAGTGATATTATATCATTCTTTAGTAATCAAGCAATTGAAACCTACCAGAGATCTCATATAACATCATATATTTTATTTTTAATCTATTATTTGTTATATCTCAGACAAATGGGCAAGTTAAATTTAGCAGTCATGTTAATTCCTGATGCATTTCTCAAAACATATAGTTTTAGAAATTAACAAAGTGGGATATTTTGTATCTTTTCTAAAATTATTTTCTAATTTACAGGTACTTGGAGATCTGTATCTCGAAATGTTCGACGGTCGAATTGTTAACCTGGTTGATGAATTGGAAACATGGCCAGTGTTTTTGGAAAAAAATAAGGAAGCATTTATTAAAAGTCACTAAAGATTTGCTATGGATATTTATTTAAAATTGTACATTTTCCTAACTTGTAATTTTGTTTCAGATCTATCAAAATTTTACGTAAGTCGAAGGAAACACCGCGCTTGTGTTTTAAAGCCAGACATTATAGATTCAAAGTTACCTATTATGTCTCTAGAAACATTGTTAGATGAGTATATCGCCATCTGTATTAAAAGCCCAAAATTAGCTTCGGAGCAGAAGTGCAATTCTGATTCAGAAGATGGCAGCACTATCTTAGATGTCAAATGTAACTACGTAACAGATAAAAAAGCATACAAATTGACCCATGATGAAATTATGAAATATGCCAACATGTATATTTGCGTGCGTGGCCGAGAATATAACGTTTTAAATGTTTTAATAAATAAAATTCGTGACCTAAACATATGTGAACGCTATAAAGATCATGACCTCAAATCAGTTGGATGTGGTATATCATTTAGGAGATCCGTTAATTAAAATTTATTTTTCGGCTTTGTAGGTATTATTAGCTTTAGTTTTTGTTATGTTGTAGAGGTTTTTTTTTTATTTTGAAACATTTTGCATTTAATGTTTGGTTTAAATGCATTATTTTCACTCCAGAAATATTTCTAGAATATCTGTAGAAATAGAAATTCTTATCTGGTTTCAGTTGCTCAAAAGAGTGTTCTATTTATCTGATTGTTTTCTCATTAAAGTAGAATATTTAACAGTATTTTTGATCGTTTAAAGCCCATTCCAGGCTATGAAACGAATTTACTACTAGCTTTGGCCCACTGTTTCACCCGCGTAAAAGCTGATCAAATGATAAACACGTCAACCGTTTCCGGTAATGTTCGGTCGCAACTTTTGCTTCATTTTTATTGCGCGGAACCCTAATTCTTTTTCTAAAATAATAGTAGCCTAATTTACTCCATAAAACATTAGCTATCTGTGACCAGTGAAAGTCGCGTCAAAATCGGTGTAACCGTTACGATGATTAGCCGGAACAAAAACATAAAAATTATTATTTTCTTATAATTACTTAATATGCATTTAGTAAAGCTCTTAGTTTGTCATAACAAACACACTTCAATTTTATTTATTTGTATAGATATAGTTTTTTTTTTACTTTTTTCTTTAAACCAAAGAAGGAATAACATAGATATACTAATGTTTTTTTGTTCAAAATAAAACAATTTCGTTTTCTCAAAGTTTATTTTATATACAAATAGAAATTCTTCCCTTAAGTAAATAAACTTAGGTTATCTTACGCAAGTCTTAAATTAATAATATTTTGTACATTATTTGTACGTCAGAATTTGGGCAGTGTCTATGAAAGAGATCTCAATGCAATAGTTTTATGGCAGAGTCCGATAAAAAGTGCAAAAATTCCAATAAATACGATGCTCTAGTTTATCAAGTGTGTTAACGACATATTTATGTTAAAATGCTTACTTATCAATGTTTCGCCTTTTAAAAGGGTTATCACACTAGTGTAAGGCGTGCATCATAGGAATTATTTGTACTGTGTACGTTCAGATGTGTTTTAGAAAATTGTGCTCATTAATTTAATGTGATAGTTCGACTGAACTGAATCCTATCGTTTTCCCTCTAAATTCGTTCTAATATTGTGCATTAAAAACGCTCAGCTCAGCAGCACATACGTTATTAATTCAACGATTCACGATCAATAGTCGCGAAGTGTGATAACGCTTTAAGGCACCTGGATGTTAATATTCTTTAGATGAGAAATTGTCTAATGAATTCTAGAAATTAATTTATACATAATGAGTTGAAAAAGATCACAGACGAATTCCGGGGTTAGTGGTAGCGACGTAATTGAGGAGCTCTTCGGAATCTTCGCATACTACTGGCTTTTCGTGATAACATGCGACATCGTGCCACGCAATTCCATCGTTGTATACGTTATTGAGGATACTCAAGCAAGATTCCGTGGTACTGTTGATATCGAATTCGGCATTGTCAGGCTGGCGTTGCTTTTTATGACCAGTCTTCGACCATGGGTTGTAGCCCCAACCATTAGGGATCTGGAACATTTTGAGATATTAAAAATAAAACATATGTAAGTTGTTGTTGTTTACTGGTAAAAAGCACCGGATAATTTATTAACGGTTGTCAAAAATGGCTATTTTGTACATTAAACTTTAAAGTAGGGAATAATGCGAAATATAAATGAAAACGGGGTGAAACAAAAATGTGCGAAAACTCAAATTGTTGCTTTTCGGGTCTGGTTGTGTTGTACATGTGAAATATATGTTTGTAAAACGCACCCACGATACAGGAGAAAATCCTACTGTGGGGCTTCGTTTTTTAAATGAAGAAAAAAAAAGGTTGGCACTACGCTTGGCAGGCGGATTGGCAACCGCAGTTTATTTATTCAGATGTTCCAGGAAGATGCAGCTGCCCATCACCTCTTTTTCATTTTCCTCTGTCGACTTTTACGACACCCACGGGATGAGATGGGGTGGTACGAGGGTGGATTGAAAAGTGCTCGGCCTAACACAGATCCATTCAATTCTAAAAATCAAATCTACCCACATTATTTAGTTCAGTTCAGACAAGTCCATTGTGTGAAGTTCGAAACGTGTGCGATAATTAGTTGTGATTTTATAAATTTATTAACAAAGTAATCGGTCATAATTTCCGCGAATGGAGCAAATCGAGCAGCGTGCCGTCATTAAGTACCTCCATAAGAAGGGGCTATCATCAAAAGCCATCCATGATGACATGGTCAGTACATTAGGCGATTGTGCTCTGTCATATTCATCCGTCAAAAAATGGATAGCAGAATTTAAGCGTGGTAGAGAGAGTGTGAAAGATGAACCCCGCTCTGGAAGGCCTTCGACGTCAACTACTGACGAAAATATTAAAAAAGTACTTGATTTAATAATGGGAGACCGCAGATTAAAAATTAGAGAGATAGCCGAGATTATAGGCATCTCTTATGAACGAACTCAAAACATCATTGTCAACGAGTTGGGTTTCTACAAGGTGTCTGCGAGGTGGGTTCCGCGACTGCTTTCAGTTGAACAAAAAAGGACGCGATTGACTATTTCACGCGACTGTTTGGAGTTATTTGAAGCCGATGCAGATGATTTTTTGAATCGTTTTGTTACTATGGACGAAACATGGATTCATTACTGTACACCGGAAACAAAACAACAATCAAAACAGTGGAGAAGACCTGGTTCACCACCCCCTAAAAAGGCTAAGTCGATTTTGTCGGCAAATAAGGTGATGGCTTCAGTATATGTATTCTGGGACTCGAAAGGTGTGATTATGATTGATTATCTTGAAAGGGGTCAGACTATAAACTCTGATTACTACTGCACCTTACTACGTCGTTTACGAGAGGAAATAAAAGAAAAACGTCGAGGAATGCTCAGAAGAAAAGTCCTGTTTCATCAAGATAACGCCCGTGTTCACACGTCAGTACAGTCAATGGCTGGAATTCACAACTGTGGCTTTGAACTGTTACCGCATCCGCCGTATTCACCTGATCTGGCACCATCAGACTTCTTTCTGTTCCCTAACCTAAAAAAGCACTTGGGAGGTCAAAGATTTTCGACAAACGACGAGGTCAAAGCAGCTGTCGACGCATATTTTGACTCTAAGGAAGAATCATTTTTTTTTAACGGTCTAAATGCTTGGAAGGGGAGGTGGCAAAAGTGTATTGAACTTGATGGTGATTATGTAGAAAAATAAAAATATAACTGATTTAGTATGTGTTTATTTTCTTGGTTAGGCCGAGTACTTTTCAATCCACCCTCGTAGATTCTCTTTAAAGCCGCTAGCTACCACACGGCAACATGTAACATTTATTATATACTTATTAAACTTCTACGACACGCTGAGAGGAAGGCTTATATAATAATAATAATAATAATTCATTTATTGCTATCTTCTTAAAAAAACTAAACAGGTATACTCTATAAAAATAACAGAAGGCTTGAACATTAACACCTATTTACAACACAAGCAATATATATAAAAACTAGATAGCAAAAGGAGATAGGCTCAGTGCGTACTGTTATCAAACAGTGCTGATTTTCAGCCTACCCTTGTGGTCGCTCGCCACATCAGAAGAAGAGACAGAATGAAACACAATTAAAATAGAAATAAAGTATGTAAGTAAGAATACTTAAAAAAAAAATTAACCTCAAACATAAACCAAACTAAAAAAAAATGAATATAGAAACATTAAAAAAAAAGAATTAAAAATTACACAGAAATGGCAAATGTGGAAGATGTCAGGTCTGCACTTAATGATTTTGTTTTGATAATAGAATTTTCTTATATGACTTTTTAAAAACATTAATTGTTAAAGTAGCGCGTAACGGTGGCGGTAAATAATTCCATATCTTTGTAGAAGCAAACTTGAAACATCCCCTGTATCCGGTTGTTTTGTGCTTGGGAATTACTAAAAGATTTTCTTTCCTCCTACGTGTGTTTCTGTTGTGGGCATTTTCAACCCAATCCAGCTTACAATACAGATAAGAAGGCTTTTTATGATTTATTACTTCTGGTGGTAAGATTCCCCTACAGGAATCCGCATAGCTATCGCAGAGCCAGTTATTCTGCCGTGATGCAGTAGTGTGCAAACATTTCTGTGTTTCGGTTTCAAAGGCACTGGGAGCTAGAGTAATCATTCGACATATGAGACTAAGGAACTGATGTCTCAATGTGACGAACTCAGTCTGGGGGACACACCATTTGTTATGGGTAGACGTTGCACTTACCTTCAGGTGAACGTTTTGCTCGAGTCGTCACTTTCTCTTATAAAAAAGTTGTATAAAGAGACTCGTTGATGCAAAACTAAACAAAATTTTCACCGTTACGATTTACATTGTTACCTAAAAATTTGCCTGTCACATGAAGCGATACGAAATGAGAGACGCATTAACATTCCTTAGAACTCTGATCAATTCGGGTATTGACATGCTTGGTATTCACGCAATACCGAATTTCCGTTGTATGTAGCTCAGCAGCGCCTCTTTTATGATCGACGTCATTTTTTTGCAACGCCGCCTGCTTGCCGACTAACGTCAACAGTCAATTCAAGGGCGTCGCCAAGTGGGAACAGGAAGGGTCAACTGCCTTCCTCTAGAGACTCGATTTGTTTATCTAATGCCAAGTCATTTATCGTCCTACTGACTGCACCTCACGGTTTAACCCGCGTAAAGTAAGTCGACCACATGCGCTGTAATATCCTGCGCTCTTGATAACTTACAGCAGTATTCGGTAATTGTTGCCGTGGTCGAACATCGACCTCTGGCTCATTGACTGGCGACGCTCTTGAGTCAGTTGTTGCGAGGAACCGCCAATTTGTATCTTGTAGCAATTTATTTGTACGGAATGTTATTAGATCTTCGATCGATCGATGCAATTCACTTCAATGCGAGAATACTCCCGAGTAGCTAGTCTTGTTAGGATGTGGTGTAGTGAAGACTAAAGACTATCTAGTGAAACATATCACCTTACGACTTATGAATGATAATTAAAGTGGACCTAAAAATGTTTATATTTTCGAATATAAATACCATTGTACCAGTTTTTATTTAATTTTTACACTAATTTTCTAAACGAAATTTAATATAAACTTTCGATATGATTATTCTGAATAAAACCGTTTACAACTGCTAATGCAGTTTGTACATGCACACTATTTTAGAACGGCGGCCTATACTTTGCTTAAGAAGAAAATGGACACCGTTTTAAATATTTATTTTTAGGAACCTACACCATATGAAAAGACTTATAAAAGGTTAATAACTCACCTGATTAGTAGGCGACATCTTTTCCCTGTTTGCAGACCAAAACCATCCGAAGACATTCTTGGGCTCAAGATCTTTGCGAGATTCGCATCCTTTGAAATCGCAAAGGCGACCCGAAGTCCAAATGTAAGGTACATCGTCTGTAATGACAATAATAAATTGTGATAGATTCGAATCAATTTCAAATAATACAAAATGTTTAACGGAGACTACTTACTCTGCTGGATGAGCTTGAAAATCAGATTGTTTTCCTCTTGAGTTTCCAAAGAAACAAGGTCCATGCAGTATTCACGGCAGACGTTGCGGCCATCCAACCAGTCAAACTTCTTATTAGCGAGAGCGGGCACATGTCCGGTGTAGAAGTAGTTGTGGTTACGGTATGTGAATTCCTTTGGCCCTGAAAAGAAAATATGATTGAGGATTAATACAGGTTGAACAGGCTTTGGCTCATCATCGTTGTCATCATCGAAATAACTTGTTCCGCAACTTACCATCGAAACTACTTACATCGCCATTTACCATCAAATAAGATAGGTGTGGTCGCTTTTAAAAAAACTTAGATGCAGCAAATAATTAGGCCTATTTATTTTGGTCCTGACATAGATTAGATGAACATTACGTTATCAGTTACATATTTAGGAAGAAAGAATGAGTTTAATAAAAAACGTAAAAGCTAAAAAGCTTAAAGTTATTAGGTAATAAAAGTCGAAGGAGATAAAACTGAACCAGTACAAGTTTACTTGGTGTCATTATTGCTACGTAGTATGCAAACACATTTATTCATGTCCAAAGGGAATTGTAATACGTAAGATGCTGACCACACTGCCATCGTATCGGTATTCAAACAGATTAACTCACAGAGGCACACTCACGTCGCAATTCTCATCTTTCTGTTCCTATCACCGATGACCGCGTGATGTTATGGAGTACCTGACTACTACGCTGGGTGTGTATTCGCATGAGCGTTACATCGGATAAGGGAAGGTTAGAACGAATGAGTGCCTCTGTGTATACGCATATTCTTGTATCACTAAAATATCTCTTGCGCAGTTGATGACCTTCGTCAGTATTCGGAAATTATCGCCGTGATCTAAAATTGGCTAAGTGGACTTCACATACCCTGCAGCAACTAGAAAAAGTTAAATTGCATAAAAAATATAAATTACCTCCGTAGATTTAAGAATCTTTAGCATATAACGCTACATCCGAATTTGACGTTCACTAACACAGCCGACAAGACAAACAGACAAACGACACAAGGCTACATAACAATTTGACCTCTCGTAACAGACGTGATGGCACGAATAAATAGCAGAATAATAATTTACACAGCCACACGTTTTGTGCACACAAGCAGCGTTAATAGACGCCGACCCTCGTAAGTCGGGTCATGTACCCATCGGGCATCGCAATCATGGTCATGACATTGAAGCTTCCTAGGAGATTTAAACAATCGTGCTAATTAAGCTGCTGTTGCGAGATCACACTGAAACATACTTTTACATAACCCCGGTGTACAACCTTTACGAATTACGTAAAAAAATTGACACCGAACTGAGGCTGTTATGTATTGGCAAGTAAAGTGATACGCCGAATTATCGAATTCGTATTCGTCGTCCGTGTTTTGTTGTCACTGACATAAATATGACCAACGAATTAAAAACTGATTTTACTTTATTTTTAAAGAAGGATCGTACTTAATGTATTCCTAATTTTTACTAAGTAAAAACTGCAGTCCACCTGGTTTCATGCGGTGGTTCTTGCCCATACTACTAACTGACAACTGACAATTGAAATAATTAATATTTTATGTAGACTAGCACTAAGAAGTGGTTTTTTGAGACCTGCCTCTACAATATAAAAGATAGACTTTTCTGAATGATTTTTTGTGTTTTAACACTTTCTGTTGGCGCCACCTATGCAGGAATTTCGACACGTAGTTACCACCGCAGTGCCAGTTATTCTACCGTCAAGCAGTGTTGTGCTAACACCACTGTAATTCGGTTTGGTTAAAGGAACTGAAATTTGTGTTATTACAGGGCAACGGTTCTTTGTGATGGATTAAGGCTTACGCCCGCGAGGCCCCGAGGCCAATATTTAAAAGGCACATAAACATTATATTTGAACATACGAACGAACATTATTTGGCCGGTCGTTGTTATGCTTAAAAGATGTTGCGATCTCAACAGTCATCAGCAATCACTAAAAATACTTAACAAAAAGTGCGCTTTATTCGAATGGGCCCAGGGCGCATTAACCCAATCTAAATTAAATCCCCTTCTGACTGTCTCTGAAGTGTCATACTTAAGAACAGTTGTCTCATGGTAAATAGCGCAGTGTGGTGTTACAGAGAAGGTGCTTCTGGGTGACACTGAAAAAGATAAGGGCAGGCACTTACCATCAAGTGAAGGACTTGCTCGTCTTGTCACTTATTTCCAGAAATACTTAGAGGTTTTTCTGTCAACAATATGTGTTCGATTTGTGATTCAATTTTCTCGTACATAAAGACCGTTTTTATCGACGACATCCCGCACATTGTGACTACTGCTTATTCTTTTTTAAACAATATTAAACACAGATAGTAGCATAACGTGGGTCTCTTGGAGTCAAAAATGAATGTCTCGTCAACGACTGTTATAGGATATTTTGTCAATCCGTTGGTTTACTTGGAAAAACATAGATTAAGATCCGAATACTGAGTCCGGCCTAGTCGGTTACACATGTACTATTTGTACTTGAAATTAACAATTACAATTCATTGCATAAAATATTACTAAAGAGGCGTTCTTGCTTCGTGTGTTAAGATTCGCACGGCGGACAATAATTATTGCGAATTAAACCTTGCACGGTGACAGACAGACGGATGTGCGATTGTTTACCGTCGAATGTACACGCAACGCTGACAATAGAAACAATTCTCGCGAATTTTGCGTATCTTATGCATTATGTTAAAATAATAGCCTATTATAACAAAAGGTTTATACGATCAGATTAAAAGCTTAACTGACGGATATAAAGTCGAATAGCACTCGAAATATGTAAATGTCTTATCATTGTGTTTTTGTATTTAAATATTACCTGTATTGTTGTGATTTTATAATACATATCCGATTTCTGTAAATCTAATGTATTCAATTTTTTTTAATATAAAAAACGTTTAATAAGATGACAAAGTTCTCTATTATTCGGACTAGTAAAGCATAGTATAGTATAGTACCTATATTCTATGTCATTAGTACAGCTTACTTTTAGAATATTTCTATCTAAGAATTTTCAGAATATTTCTATCAGTTTCCAAATTACTGTTTACGTTCTCATAATATTTTATTTTTAGTTTTTACTAAAATCTATACTTACTATTTTTTTTCAATTTGCACATCCAGAAGGCACGTAGGCAGAATAACTCAGAATTTTTATATATTTAATACGGTTTTGTAACGTTATTCAAGCGAATAAATGATTATGATTTTCATTTAATTAGTTTTAGTGAAGAAGCATTAACGCAACAATAGTTTTGATTAAAAAAAATCTTATAACATATATAAAGAAAACGTTTTGACGTAACATACTAAACAACATTACATACATATATGTGTTCAACAACACAGAATATACATCATGAATGAGCATGAATTTTACAGGAATTGAAATTGGAACATATTCTTTACCCGTCATAGGCATCCACTAAGACGGATTTTACGAACATTTACTCGTACGTGGGTAAACGTATATATTATATGGGAAAAAGTTACGCCTTTTTCCCATATAAAAGGTAGCCGGAGACCATATCCGTAGCCCACTTTTCGCCCCTGCACAAAAAGAGACGTCACGAATGACGAACCACGTAGCCGCCACTTATAATATACATTAAAATATTTATAGATGTACATTAAAAGCGAATTTCAATTGTATGCAATTTAAAACAATATCGACGTCCGATTGAGTTCTATATCAAAAAGTGTCGTTCAAGGAAAAATTGTTGAACAATGAAAGCTTCAATTATAATTTTTATTATTATTCATGACAATTTTGTAACAGTTTCTTAGTTAATGAAAATTGCATCTAAGTATAAAGTACTTTGCAACGGAATCTGTTAGCTAATATATACTTAAGAACTTTAAAGTTTAAAGTTGGAGGCGAAATATCATCTATATTATTGAAAGGCTACACTTTGATGAAGGTTGCGTTGCGAAATTGATGATTCTTAACTATTTTTTGTGGTTCATGAATGATTACAAATTTGTGTAAGGCGCCATTTCATCATAAAAATACTTTAAATTTGATATAGATGATAGATCAACATTTATGACATTCACACAATTTATCGGTAAGCGATCTTTTTATTTCTATTTTAAAAACCTGAATATATTATCACTCGTTTTTTATGCAAATATACCATTTTTATAGTAAAATTTTCCATTAAGTTACCTTATGAAAGATTTTAAGCAGTACGAATACAGGTTTTTTTTTCACTGTTTGTAGTCTGTTACTAGTTTTAATATTTCTGTTAAATAGCGTTTCTTTTAGGCTTTAATAAAAAACGATGCCCTACAGTAGGGTTTCTGCTGGTTTTACAATTGGTGTTTTTGCTCAAATGATGGCTCCGGCTGGGATTCGAATCCAGAGCTGCAGCGTTGAAGTCAGGTACGCTAACCCCTAGGCCACGCGGTCGTCAATTAGTTTATTTTGAAGTTATGTAAATATTTTTATTAATAAAATTGCGCCATAATTTCATCGATAAGATAAGTATATCTTATTCTTTGATTATTCTTTCAATTGAAGTAAGTCTTGGAAACGAAAGAGTTGATGCCATACCTTTAGCCACTAGCGATATGGCGAAGTGTTGAAAGCTTTTATTGGTTAACGGACTATTGATATTATCCAACCTTTATTTACTGACGAAATAACTCCATTGATGACTCCGTCAGTATGTCAGTAATGTTCATTCGTATTTATTTGATATAAAACGCCATATAATGTCAAATTTTAAATAACCGCTGGGCGTTGATATATCCATACTAATATTATTACTATGTAACATAGAAAGTAACTCTCTCTGTCCCTCTGTATGTTTGTTACTTTTTCACGGTTCAACCGCTGAACCGATCTTGACGAAATTTGACACAGATATATCCTGGAGATACAGGATACTTTTTATCCTGGAAAATGAAATAGTTCCCACGGGTTATTTAAAAAAACTTATATCCATGCGGACGAAGTCGCGAGCATCAGCTAGTTAGTCTATAACATGTTCACGGATCACCATGTTTAAAATTATAATAGCAGTGAAGTGGTTCTGTTCTCCGGTGTAGTTATCAAGCTCGCTGGCTGGATCATCTCGTTTTTAACTAATTACAGTCCTTAAAATATAGACCAATGACACTTATCATGTGTCCATATTTATGGATAGACACGGAAATATGAGGTCGGTAAAATCTAAATTCGACTATATCATAAGCACGATAAAATCTAAATACATTTTTTCATAATATATATTTATAATTGGTGATTTGTTTGTGCTTTATTCTGAATGCTTGGATAGAATAAATCATTGTTAATTACATTATGATTAATCTGTTAGGAAACAAAATTCAATATGATTGTGGAGAAAAATCTTTTACATCATCATTATCATTATCATCATCATCACTTAAGCCTATCACAAATTCACTGCGGGATTTTGCCATAGTTGGCAACCGCACTTTATCTATTTAGGTGATCCAGGAAGATGCTGCAGCCTATCTACTGGTTTTCATTGTCCCTTTTACGATACCCTTATACATTTTTTAATAAAATTGTTTTAGAAATTTTCAGACTAGCTATCGAATTATATGTAGTGTATACTTTGTACAAGTCTGAAAGCCATTAAGTGGACTACGTGATCGACGCAGCGGGTGTCCCTGGCACCAAACAGAGATGATCACGTTTAACCATAACAGAAATATTGATTGACATCAAACTGAGTAGAGACCACGTCATGAAGATGCATCATCTTGTCATTGCTCGGAATCTTGCAAAATTTTACGAATTATATTGTGAGAATCATGAAATTTATCTTTACAAATATTCATTCCTATTTTAAAATATCTTTATATGTAGTGCGTTTCGTAAGTTAGCGTTACTTAATAATATGTATAATGTAGAATATGCCATGTAGGCTTTCGTTGGTAGGTGTTTACATTGGTCAGGCACGATAAAGAAAATGTTTAAGTACATTTATTTACTAATCTAATGTTCGAAATTCACTAAAACGTATTGCAGTTAATAAAATTAGATACAATTAATAAAATTTCGTCATAGACGTAGTACCAGAGACTTATTAATAGTTTGTGAATAGCCAAGATTTAAAAACATGTGTTTGTAAAAAAAGATTTATTCTTTAAATTTACAAACTGCAAAGTTACATTTTAAATTGAAGACGAGCGAAACGTTCACCTGTCGGTTTTTTTTTGTATTTGAAAATGTGACGCGATGAGCAAACCGTGAAACTGATGGTAAGTGCAAGATTTGCCCATAACAAATGCTGCGTCACCCAGAACATTTCCTTGTGACAGCACACTGCGCCCGACACCCTGAGACATCAGTTCTTAAGTCTTTTATCCCCAGTGATTACATTAGCTCTCAGTACCTTTCAAACCGAATCACAGTAATGTTTTCACACTACTGTTTCACGGCCTCAGGTGGTACCTACCTAGACAGCTTCCTGCATAGAAATCCTACCACCAGTAAAGTTCTGCCCATAGCAAATGCTGTGGCACCCAGAACATTTCTGTGTGGTACCACACTGCGTCTGTCCCTATGAGACATCAGTTCTTTAGTGTCAATTTCCTATAATTACACTAGCTTCTAGTGTCTTTCAAACTGAAACAGTTATGTTTGCACACTACTGCTTCTCGGCAAAATAACTGACCCTGCTGTGGTACCTACCTAGATGGATTCCGGCATAGGAATCCCACCACCACCATTGAATGCTAACTATTTACATCATTCTCAATATTCCATGATATTTGAATTCCCAGGGGTTAGTACTCGTATCATACATATAATGTTATTAGATTGCTACAGACCATGGCTGTAAGGCGATTGCTAGGGCAAGTGGGACAACCGGTGTTTGGAGGTTCATTAAGTTTATAGAATCAGGCAACTGCGGATGTCCTAAACACAAAAGACGAGATGTGGTAATGGTTTATTATTGTAGCACCACAAAACGGCTACGATATCGTGATAGGCTAACCGCCCTCAGGGCGTCCTGACCTTTCAATCCGGCGACGCTCTGAAAGCCCACGGGGTAACAGTCATCATTCTTCATAAAAAAGCCTTGTCATTTATTTTAGGGGCCCTGCACGGGGTCAACATCATCATGATTACCGGTTGTTCGTCGGCATAAAAACATATACACACGTGTTACATGATTCGTTCAATTTCTCCGACCCGCATACCTATTGTGCAACCACGTTCATCAATAAAACGACTGCATTATCATTTCGTTTCAGACATGTTTGATGTCTGCCCTGTGCATTGAACATGATTTTAGGTAATTTGATTACAGAATACTTAATGAACTTCAACTCAGTTCATGTGATCCTATTAATATATAAAATTAATCATTAATATATTAAAATGTTAATCATTAATATATGAAAATTTTATGGTCGATTACGAGCATGAAAACGTTTCATATCTTAAATGGATTAAGATTTGCAACAAGATTTGATGTTTTTAAAATAGATTGTTGCGGGCTGTTCTCGGCCCGCTTCGATCGGCGTATTTTAAAATTTAGGAATCATCATTTTATACGCCAAGTCATTAAAATCCGTGCGTGCTTGGAATGTAAAACAAACAGACATACAAACTTTCACATTTATTATATTATGTTATAAAGACAAGGATAAAATTTGATGCAGTTATTACGGATTATGCAATCATTATTAACTATTAGAAACATTGAACTTGAGAGCCACATCATTGTATAATATTCTGAATTTCTGTCTGTTTTAGGAAAGGTCTATGAATCAATACAATTGAAAGCTCGGTGCCATATTGATTCGTAGAGCTGAAATATTTAAAATATAACTTGGTTTGTCTGGAGTAGAAAGTCGTCAGGGGGGAAAACGAAAGCCAGAAAATGGGCAGAAACATCTTCTTGGAACATTTTGATAAATAAACTGCGGTTGCAAACCTGCCTGCCAAGCGTGGCAACTATAGCGAAATCTCCCGAAAATGAGTTATAAACTTTTGGCAATCTATGAGGCCTATGTTCTGTAGTGGACTAATGGTAGGCTGAAATGATAATGATGAAGCACAATGGCTAAGCGACTGGCTACGAGTTGCGGGCTCGCTGGTTCGATTCCCGCACGGAACTAATATTTGTATCACCTACAGACACGCATTACGGATCTGCGTGTTACTGTATGTGAAACTCGGCTGTAGACGCATTCACGATAAAAGGGAAACCTAAGTGTGGTAACATTTGTTTGAGAAAAAAGGAAAATCAAATACACAGACCTTTCTGAGGTATTCCAATGTAACTATATTTCATATCAATAGCTTTGGCAGTTTCTTTTAAGTAATTTCTGTTTAGACAGACGGGATAGGGGTGTTATTTGTTTATACTGTATTGTCCGTCATCTGATAGGTATTGGCTTTCATTAAATTAGGAAGGTTTGCCTAAAGGGCCCGGCCTACAAATTGGCGGTCGTGATATTAACCACCAAAACCAAGTCGGCCGAGCAATAGTCTGATGACTACTCAACACATGGTGCAGGCTCAAGCTGCTTCCTGTTATCGACTCGATTATTTTAGGTATGTCATTTGGTAAGACGATGTTTGTTTCTATGCAGGAGTCCGTCGAGGTAGGTACTGTCCCAGGGTCAGTGATTCTGCCGTGAAGCAGTAGTGTGCAAACATTACTGTGTTTCGGTATAAAGGGCACTGAGAACTAGTTTATTCACTGGGCATATGAGACTTAGCAACTAATGTCTCTGACGGGCGCAGTGTGTTGTCAAGCAAAAATTTTCTGGGTGACACAGCGTTTGTTAAGGGCAGACGTTGCACTTACCGTCAGGTGAACGTTTTGTTCGTTTTCACTCTGGCATTCCTCTTTGTCCACTAATCTGACATGGGACAAGAAAGGATGATTAATGATTTTATGCCGATATCTCCGTTATTTTATGATTATATGATTTAGTTTTCAAGCTGGTTTTCTTACATAATCGTCGAATAACAACATTATTGCTGGCCTACATACATCTTATAAGCATTATGTAGATATTTCCATATTCAGTTATATACAGAAGATTATGTAAGACGACGAAAAACAATTTCCCGGGCGCGGTACGCGTTTAGGGTTTCCGCGGGAGAGAGCGAGAGAGAGGCGTCCTCGAGAGCGTCCGTGACCTTGCTGGACAATGACCCGCGGAAGCTCTTACTTTCTAGTAAACTAAATACAACGAAACTTGAATGTAATTGTTTTAGGTTGTAACTTTATTACCGTCATGAGCTTGACATGAGCATGACATGAACATTTTTTTTTTAACTTTCATGGCAACATAATTGTACGGGGTTATTTTGAGATTGTACAGTAAATTGTATGGGTTCATGGTTTACTATTTTTTTTTAATCAAATATGTTCAAGATATTATAATATTTAAAAAAACTACCCAAGAAATTCTGGAGAAAATATCGTTTGCGATAGGTGTAATAATCTCGAAATACAGGCGATTGCAAAATAACGTCCGATTGAATGTGAGATTGGTTTTGCTTGTGACAGTCTGTTCAAGGTTAGCTGTTAATGAGTATAAGGTTAATAGGATCACGTTAGGTCGTTTGGATCTTTCATTGATAGTTACCTTGTTTTTATAGAAATTGTCTCACTAATATGCGAAGTAAAGAGGATAAGTGAAGGTTTGGTAAGAATAATACATTTTTATTTTTGTATTCGCTTCTTAAATTTTAGAAGACAATAATCAACGTACCAGACGCGTACTAGTACGTTGTCGTATTTCTCTGCTTTGAGATTTAAAAAGTAAGAATTGAAAAGCCTTCTGTAGTATATGTGTGTGGGTAAGTTTACTAAGCTTAGTTACCTTAATTTGTCTATAAATTGATAATCATTTAATCACTGAATTTTTAATCCAGTAACATACATTTTTTAGAAATCAATTTACTGAAAGGAAAAAAAAGGTAATATATTTAAAAATAGGTATTAAATTCCAAAATATTTTAAACAATTTTAACGCTCTTTAAGCGTTATCATAAATAACTTTAGAAAGAACCAGTTTTTTCGCAGCTAATAATTTTGCTTGTATGCTATAACACAAAACAAGTTACCATTAAATAAAAAACTCAAGTAGAAGCTAGTGAATTTTTTTAAAATTGAATACTACGCAAATTAGTTTTAGGCGCCTCGAAATAGGAGGACGCGGAGGATTTTCAAAATCAATATTATAAGTTTTTAATAGTTTCGCCGAGAATATATTATTTGAAATTATATTATATGCTTTTCTCACATGAGTAACTTCGCTTGAAAATAAACACTAAAGTTATACCACAGTACAATGAAGAGCCCCTCTAGTAGTCTCCAGGATGGATTTCCCTATAGGCCGAGTAGGCAAGGCGGCAAAATTTGGGGGACGGCAAAACTTAGTGAGTTTTTTTTATTGTTATTCATTGTTGCTCACAAAAAAAGATGGTATCTAAATTCACTGATTGAGATAATTTTATCATTTACAGGCTTACGTTGTTTTTAATTCAATTTTATTTTTACTTCCGTAGTCCTACGGCAGCCAGGGTATCCTATCCGCCCCTGATTGTCTGGTATTCTACGTATTATTAAATGGTGAAAGAATATCGTTACATCTACGTGTCAAATTATTATTATGATGATGAATAACCAAATGGAAACGTACTATTGACCCAGGGAAACCCTGGGACTAAATAAGTTTTTGCGTCATAAGAAGACATCAAAAGGATCAGGATTTTAAAAGTCTAAAGCTTACGGCAACATAATCGCGAGCATTTTTTGTTGTCTATAAGAACGGAACTCACTGTTCGCGCACTTCTGCGGCACAGGTAGGGAAAGGAAGCGGCCAGGCTTCTGCGCGGCAGTTAGCGCCACCAATGCGGCTGCGCATACCACCAGCACCCACGTCTGCATCTGTAATAATATTATTAAATTATTTTGTGAATTTTCAATAACAATTTTTTTCTGAATAGTATTACGTAACGATACGAACATGTCGAGCATGAGCAGGTTCACCTAAGCTTATGGCCTATCATTAACAGTAGCAGTGCACAGCTTTTTAAATTTAAAAGCTTTCGCATTCACATGAATTATAAAGTCTAAGTAAAAAAAGGCAAGCTGGCGATTCGTTTTAAATTGAAAAAATACTTAAAAAAACTAACGAAAATAACCAATTGACCACTAAAATAAGAAATTAAAAATATTACACACACAACAAAGCACTGCAAAGGACCGTGTCGTTGGTCGGGTGTAGTCGACGAACATTGCATTATTATGCAACCATATGCATGTCACATGTTGTGTGTTGGAGACGACTACGACCCAATTTTAACACGACCGTAAAAGTTAAACTGTGTCACAAGTCATGCCACTGCCATTAAGTAACTCTGTTTACATGTTGTCTTACATTTCGGTGCTACGTTAGCGTAACCACTTAAGCATTTTAAAACGTCTTGTTAAGATTCTTAAAGATCAACTGGATTCGCAGAATTACGAACAAGAAAGAAAAGAAAAAAAGAAAGTCAATAAACACAAATTACTTGATTCAACCATCATTAGACGAAAAATTAGTTTTCGGTCATATGATACAAATCATATAAAATAATGTTAAACAAACAAAAAAATAGAAATGAAATGAAAATGACGTATTGGGAGAAAAAGAAGAACGAGGCTCGGAAACGCCAGTGTGAGGACAACTAGTCCAAAAATTATTTCTTCTAGAATCTAGAACAATAAAAAGGTCTATGAGCTGAGTTGGCTTAACAGGCAATATTCCACTAACATTACTGTGTTTCGGTTTGAAGGGCACTGAGAGCTAGTGTAATCACTGGGCATATGAGACTAAGAACTGATGTCTCTGGGTGACGGGCGCAGTGTTGTGTCACACAGAAATGTTCTGGGTGACATAGCATTTGTTATGGGCAGACGTTGATCAGGTGAACGTCTTGCTCGTTTCTTCACTCTAATCAATAAAAAAAAATCATTACTGTCATCTAAATCCGTCGATGACTAGAAACTCATATAACGATACGTATAAGCATGTTAGTTATATATTCCTTGCTATACTAATAGTAGGTTTAATTGCTTTAACGTGGGTACACACAGCTGCCATACAAATAGAACAACCCGGAAACTGATTGACTGTCGTTAAGCGGATAATATCGAGGAGTCACCGCCAGTATAAGTGATATCGACCTTGACACGTTTATCTCGTTCTCCACTGTTGTAATAGATGTAAGAGGATAATCGCGATCTTATATGTATTAGAATTATAGAGTACCTCTCATTAAATTTACACTTAATCTGGGATCGTCTTTGAAGTCGGTTAAACGCGTAATTAGCAGGCTCCATTGTGATGCTAGTCATGTTTTGTCGATAATAAAACGATGTGCTTACGGTTATAAAAGCGCGTCGTGCGATCTCATGGCTACTGCTAATTTGCAACCACATTTTATGTGAATTTTATTGCCCAGAATAATAGCTAAGCAAACTTTTTTTTATATTGTAAATGTATACGTTCGCATTATATACATCAAATGTCTCTCTAAACTTTGATAAGGATAAAAAAGCGGAATAACGAGTATTGTTATAATATTCTTCATGAAATCATAGTGTTAGAAACAGCTTTTCTATTAAATGAAGAATAATCGTGCGTCTTACAATAAATTGATGAGCATTTGGTTAATATAATGTATATACAATATACGAGTAGCATAACGTTTTCTATGTTTTAGTCCTTACCTATTATAATAACTTTCCGCAGGCAGACTTAATCTTGGCAAGTAAAGCTGATAAAATATAGGCCCAGTATGAATAACTAAAATGTTGTTCCTAAGCCCAATAAAAAGTACAATGCAAAAATTACATTGCGAAACACAGTCACGAAACTTGGCAAAAATCTTAATCGTTACTAATAGGTTATTATCGCAATAGTGCAAAATGAGTACGTTCTTCGCTCTTAAATGCGTTATATGTAAAGTAGACTCATCAATTCGACTGTTTAATGAAACTAAGATCTATGTCTCAATCGCGAATTTAGTGCGAGGCTACTACATTGTTTCCACGGGGGTGTTGCAAGTGGCTCGAGGCCGACCGTCCGTCAGTTTCGATCACGATCCTGCAGCGTCGTGCGCGGTGCTCTTTGCACCAAGTCTGACGCCTTGCCAAACATTACGACCATTCTAATCACCGACGGTAATAGCGTCGACGTTACTATATTGTAATAGGCTTAACAGTAAATAGTTCCAACACTGAACAATAGCGTGAGAATCTGTACTGTTGCTTCAAGTTCTGTTGGCGCTACGAATTCTCCATTGGGTGATCGTGTGAACTTTTGTAAATTCAGTTGCTGACTTTTGATTTGAACTACATAGTATTTCTAATGTTAATGAATTATTTTAAAACTATGGGAGTAAAGATTTTTTTTTAAACTGTTTATGGTTAAAGATTGCTAATTCTTCCAAGGTTTATACAATCCGTGGCGTCGTAAAAAAAGAAAGTATTTCAGCCACTCTTTTGTTTTTCATATCTTATTGATCTTTATAATCTATCCTTTACAAATTAATATTAATCCTTTTCCTTCATGTCACTATTGATACTATTTCTGCAATATTACCTTTTCTTAATTCTGATGTTATGTGATTCGTGTCATTGGTATGCGATGACATAATAGGCCTTGTGAAAGCCCAGTAAGAGCATACCAGCTTTATATTCCGATCAGGTTCACGGTAAAGCACTATTTAGTCGCGTGTTACACTGTTAAAGCCGAATGAAACTTTTTATTAACATTGTCCCAGCAGTGACAAGAACTTTTCTTTAGTCATATATTATCTTATTTACCCAAGACATAAGACACTACTCATACTCATCATCATCTCAGCCTACCATAGTCCACTGTTGAACATAGGCCTCCTCCATAGATTACCACAAAACACGGCCCTGAGCCACCTGCATCCATCGACTTCCCGACACTACACACGATATATTTTATAACGTCAGAACTCCTATAAAATTTCTTTCATTTAGATGGAGAATTTCTCGAGTTTGTATCTATAATTAGGATACGAATAATTATTATCAAATTCACTTAATATGCTTAGTATTGAATGTTTATACATAGTATTGAAGTATTTACTTAGTGCAGTACTTTAAGTTGACGAGATGATGTTACTGATAAAAAAAACACATTAATCTTAACCAATTGACAATAAATCTTTATAAAAGGAAAATTGTATTTATAACACATTATATATTTATAACATATATTTTTGTAACACAAATAATATTTATGGTTTAGAGCTTATTTACATCGAGGATTTACTTAATAATTACTTTAAAAGCAACTTTCGCTTATCGTTGATTTTATTGATATACAATAATAATTTAATGATCGAACAACAAGTACAATCCCAAAACAACCTTCGCTTGATTAAGGTCCTTCATTTGTATGTACTATGCATAAATTATTTATTACTATAATAAGTGTTATATGTGCGTAAGTAACGAATCAATTAGCACTGCGGTGTTTCCATCACGGTACAAAACTCAAGATCAATAGTGTCTGTTTCATCTAACAAGTTTATTTACATAGACATTATTTTATTGTATGGCCTACCGAAAAAGGTGACACCCAATAATATGTTATAAAGAAGGTCTGTTTATACGTTCACTTTAATATATTAACACTTCTATGTTAAGGAACCTATAGAGCAATAATTTAGGTTTCTCCTGCTGTGTGTGTGCGTATTATAGATATACATTGGATATGCATAAATACCCAGACCAGGAACAGGATCCAGGATCTGTAGGACATACAAATGTTTGTCTCGTACGCGAATACAACCCGCAATCTGTAGCTGAAAAGCCAATTGCCGAACCACTGACACAAGGCACTAACATGTGTTATGAAAATACTATACGATTTGCATGGGTGCGTTTTACAGACATACCGTAGGTGTCCGCTAGATTAGAATAGCATCAACCTCTTTCCTGAGTATTCCTGAGGTGTCGTAAGAGACGACTAAAGTTTTGTACGGACAGCCATTATTCGTGCAGGATAACATAATAATATACAATGCTGTATAATGTTCGTGGAAACGCAATGGGGAGTAAGAATTTTTTTGACTACTAACTAAATGGCGGGACGTGGTTCCCCACCCGTAACGTCTCACGTTTCCCGCGAGGGTGAAAAGTGGGCTGCGCTTGTGGTCTCTGCCTACACCTTATATGAGAAAAAGGCGTGATTGTATGTATGTTTGTATGTTATAGTTGGAATGGCTATTATTAATAGAGAGAGATGGTTATTCCGCCACAAACTGTAAGCCACGCTAATTTACACGCCTTTACTAGTTGACTCATATGACACCCGGGAGATACTCTATGAAACAGTGTATCAGATTTTATTACGACACCACCACACGGCAATTATATTTATGTAGTATATTTAGTAATGTAACACATAATTCTAGAAGTGAAAAGTCTATTATTAAAAATTAATTTCTTGTAAAGTTGAGTTCAGCATTCGTTTTTTTTTAAAAAATTTAAAGAATATATTTTAGTATTTTGGTCAAAGAAATATTTGCGATCTTAATCTTTCTTAACTGTTTATGAAATATTTCATATATAGGTATTTATTTTATTGATACGAGCAACTTCATTAGTCACTTTATGAAATGTGTGCATAATATTTCACGTCAAACGTGATGGCTGCCGCGCCCATTCCCTCAAACAGGTTAAGAAACTAGAATTTAAGTAATAACAAACAAGCAACCCTTTTTAGAACTTTTTATTTTTTACTAATTATTTAAAGCAATTAAAAGTGCGTAAGTACTATGTAATCTCTAATAAATAACATTGTTTACAGTGATTGGTTTTAGAAATAACATATTAAAATAAAAAGTTTAACAAGACATCGGCGTCATTGATCACTGAAACTTTTTTTTGTTTTACTATATATGTGGTAGGCCGATAGGTGTCCTTTTTCCTACCGAGGTGTCGTAACAGGGGACTAAGTATAAGTATTGTACGGACATCCTGTATTCGTGTAGAATAACACCATAGTATGCAATACTGTTCGTGGGAATACAATGGGGAGTAAACATTTTTGGACTCGTACCAAAATGGCGGCGACGTGGTTCGCAACCCTTCAGGTCTCGTTTCCCGCGACGGTGAAAAGTGGGCTACGTGAGTGGCGTCTGCCTATCACTTAGATTAACATTTGTTGAGAAGAATCACTTAGAGAATCATTTTTTAAAACATCTCGTAACAATGGCAGCACTGCTGCTTTAATTTAAATCGAACGGAAATAGCTGGTTGTGCGAAAACTTAACGGTTTTGAAGTATGTTTAAAATATTTTAAATTCTTGATTGCATTTTCATGCTTCTTTAAATGAAGATGAAAAAATGAATAACATATCATTTCATATAATGAGTTCCTGATGTCATAGTTTACACCCATGGTCACGGGAGGATTGTGGTGCCAGACGTCCAGCAATGGGTGCTGTTACGCTCTCGAAGCGTCGGCTTTTAAGTAGTTAAAATTGAAAGCTTTAAAATCCGTAAACTTAGTTTTGTTAGATTATTTCTCATTAAAATTAAGCTCTAAAATATCTACAAAAGTTTTCTTAGCTATGAAGGTTACATAAGAAATATACAATTTAAAAAATTAATGATGGAACTAAAGGCAAATTGAATTATTTTCGTGTAACTTATTAGTTGTTATTAATTATTTTAAAATTTTTAGTAGTCATTAAGTGTCGTATTGTGAATTTTCTTAGTAAATTATGCATCTCTCAAACTAATCAATAAATGTATGTGAATGAATGATCATCCCGTGGGTGTCGTAAAAGTCGACAGAGGGAAAATAAAAATCAAGAGATGTGCAGCAGCATCTTCCTGGAACATCTGAATAAATAAACTAACCAAGCGTGGCAACTATGGCAAAATCCCTCCGAAATAAGAGCTACAAACTTTTGTGGCTATCTATGGGAGAGGCCTACGTTCAGCAGTGAACTTGTGATAGGCTGAAACGATGACGATGAATCTTAATTAATACTTTTGCATACGTACAGTGACACCCGGATAAGTGGGCCCTGGATATGTGAGGAACCTCTGTTATTGATAAATACAACGAGGTCTCGACACTTTTGCATTGAAATACCTGTTACTGGAAATTTTCAAAACTTTGTAACTGAGACTCGATTTCTTAGATTTTTCTTTATTTATCTCTATAATTGGGATTTTGTAGTTACTAGCAATACGGGCTGTTATAACAATAGCCCGTACAAGTTATGACGCGTTTATTTACAAATAGTCTAATCCTTTCCATTCTTGCTTTGTTTGTCAGTACTATCTAAGAGTTTGTACGATAACCGTGTGAATAAAAGTGCATAAAATTCCGAAACTAAATTGTTATTCTTCAACAACCGCTGATTAATAAAAATTAAGAGCCTCTGTACATAAGACAACTGTCATGTTAACCTTTTTGTCTGTTTGGGAAAATGGGTAAATCAAAAGTCTGTATAAGTGATAAAAACTATAGGACCTTCAGATCCCACTTATCCAAGTTTCACTGTACTTAAAAGTACAAACACATTGAAGTTGTGAATATTTATTTAATTGAGGCTCTGCTGGCTAGAACTGTTGCGATACTAAGATTGATTGCGGCCTCTTGCAAAATTAAGCCCACATGGCGAGAGGATAAATTACTATAATCTGAATACCACTTCCAGTAATGACACTGAGTATAAGTTACTAATATATGAGGTTTACTTATTGATTTTATGTAGCCAGAATGTATATCAGCCACTATATCAATGAAAAATTGGTGCTTGTATAAAAGACTTCAACGCGTAACTAGATCATTATTCTCTTTGAGACGATTTTCTTTGCGATACAGAGCTTTATTAGTATATAAATGAAAGAGTGTTTATGCGTATATAAAGATTTGTTATACGTATGTACTTTTTTCGTATGTTTTAGTATCGAAACTATGTACTACACTATAACTAAAACACACGTTTGCCGTAGAAGTGGTAAAGAAAATAAACACAGGTTTAATAATTAAAACAGTCTTATGTCTAAAAAAAACACGATACGTTACATAAATTACAACAGCACATGTTAAGACTATTAAAAGAAGCCGTATCGTAATAAGTTTAGTTTTGAATAATTTTATTATGAATTAACACATGAATACGGTAATATATTTGAAGAATTTGAAGATTACAAGAATCCGTTAATAAAAACTGTATAATTCGTCAGCAAGGCTACTAGTTTGTTTTTTTGAGTCGCCACATTCCCGACAGTTGTTACCACTGAGACCGATTTAATGGGAATAAACAGCGAAAGTAATTATATTCATAACACGTACAGTCATCAAAACAAGTCAGTTATTCGAGGTTATATTTAAAATATAATTGCGTGTGAAGTAATTAACTCTTGGGAATTAGTTTCTGTAATTAGGTTTTTAGTTTTAGTAACGTTTTTGTTATTATAAACAGCGGATATATCTCTGTCAACTAATATTTCTATTAGTTATTTCATACGAAGAACTACTATAGAGGTGATAAGTAAGGGCTGAATTTTAACTGTAATATTATTTAAGCAAAAACTATGTACAACTTTCAAAGTTACGAAATATTAAAACAGATAAATAAACATGATTTTTTTTGAAAAGCACTTTCTAATACAAACGAACGAGCTTTTAATCAAGGTGTATATTAGTAACAAGCCCTGGCAGTTTCAACATTTGGCAATGATTACACACATAAATGTAACCATTATCTTGTATGTTCACGAATTAAATCGCTTGGCTATATAAAGTTAGAGGCTCCGCGATGTGCAGTAGCCTTGAACCGTTACGCAACGCTGCCATTTGTCCTGGTGCGGCGCTGACATTATTTCGGTGATTGAACATGGCAAATTACTAGTACCCAGTGCAGGAAAGTGCCGCTAAAATAAACCTTTATAACAAAATGAAAAAAAAAACGAAATTGAGTTCCTAATCAAGTAACCTCAACACATTCTTAATTAATTTAGCTATTAAAAATAATAAGTCTAACTTTTTATCTTTCTTAGAGACAATTCAAATAGACAATTAACTCAAATTTAGTTATTAGTTTAATAAAGCGTTAATTGGTACAATAAATTTGATTAATAAATTTGATTTGAATGCTTCCGCAGCTACCTTTAACTGTATTTAATTTTTTATTAATAAATGATATGTCATGAATAAACATTTTAAATAAAACCACTAGAGAAAAAAAATAAAACTAAAAACAGTACGTTTGAGTGAAAGAGATAGAAAATACTAGATTATCTTAATAATTGGTGGCGTGCCGAGCTTTGTCATGTGACTGCGCCGAGTATTGCTTTAAAGTACCGTGGGACTGTACATTTTGATCGTGGAAATTTTATTTTGTAGTGCTTTAAACAATTGCGAACATTAAAAATAAATAAATATAGCAAGAATTTTCATATTTCCTTTTATTATTAAAAACGTACAAACATTATCATAATTCATCTAGATCCTTTCTTGAAATAGACAATCGCCACAGTAAAGTAAAGCAAATGAATTTAGGATAATTTCGTCTCTTTCTAATACGCATACATATTTTGTTTAATTAGACTAAAGGACCAGTATTTTGATTTGATATATAAAGATTTATTATCCTATATATCTATTTAGCCATTACCTTTTATACCTATTGCACTAGGTATATAAGATAATGACAAACAACTAGCTTTCCTTGAAATACAATAAAATTTAATCATTCCTAGTATGGCAACAATGAAATACAACTTCGAGAAAGTCGATTTCGTTCGCAACGAAACTACAGTTATGATTTTAATTGTTTCATCATCATCATCATTTTAACCTAGCACTAGTCCACTGCAGAACATAGGCATCCTCCATAGATTGCCACAACAGTTTGTAGCTCTCAATTTGGATGATTTTGTAATAGTTGCCAACCCGGCAGCCGCAGCTTATTTATTCGGTGTTTCAGGAAGATGCTGCTGCTCATCTCCTGGTTTTCATTTTCCCTCTGTTGACTTTAACGACACCCACGGGATGGGATGGGGTGGTAGATTATCTTAAGCCGCCACCAGACAGCTATGTAATAATTGTCTAATATGTGTTATGAGTTCCTGCATGATCATCTGTTTTTAATAGTTACTAATCTGTATGTCGCATTTATACAATATTAGGTATAAGTTAGCGTCTTCATGCTACGCGTCTCCATGTGCTATATGATGTTACACTAAAATTATTGAATATCTAATGCAAATTTAGAATCTTTTTAAAAAAAATTGTGGTATCGAATGAAAGGTTTTAATGAAGAGATTTCAATTACATACTCATTGTGCCGAAATTATTAACACAAAATATGTTAGATTTGACGAGGCGGAAAAAATACGTTAACTCGGAGTCGGGTTTTGAAACTTGATAGATCGTTGAAAAATACATATTAATAATTAATCCTAGCCGGCCTATTAATTTTTTTCAGAATTTTAAAACTTGAAAGTGTCCGTTGGTGTGGGTTATCGAACTTCACATGTCCTCAAACGTTCACAATAACACGTGGCACACCTGCACATAAAATTACATAACAGTCAACTTGAAATTCTCTTAGCTATTAGCTTGCAAATCCAGGGTAACCCACATTTCAGTGGTGCAGGATTCAAGGTTCGACGCTAACCACTTGCGTTCTAAGAATTTTAAGCGCAAGGCCCTGGAACTGAGCTCTTAATAATAGGGTTTTTTCGAAATATTATGGTAATGTTTTGCGTTATGAAAAATAAGAAACAGTAAAGGAGAACGTTTATTAGTGATATAGAATATTAATTAACGTTGGATGTAAAGATACGCGTAAATATATGTAAACGACTCAATAAACATTTTAATAGCGAAGAATTTCCGTTAAAAATGGAGAAAGCAAATTTCCAATTACAAACGTTACTATTATTATAACAGTAAGCGTTTTAGATGATAGCGTTGATGTATAATTATGAGCTTGCCATTTCTTCCGATCATTATTTTTTTAATATCGGGTCTGCAAAATCTGTTAACGCCTTCCCGCTCGTGGTCAACGTACGCCCGGTCTGTTGACACAGATACATAATGCGCCGATGCGTCGACGGCTGCTGATGCAAGCGCCTGTCAGACGCCGACAATAGCGTTTGTAACGCATCTTAGAATATATAAGTTCGTGTAGACTAGGATCCATGTAATTACTGAACCTTTTGACGACCGCGTGGCCTAGTGGTTAGCGTACCTGACTTCTACGCCGCGGGTCCTGGGTTCGAATCCCAGCCGGAGCCAACATTTGCCCAAAACACAAATTTTTGTTTCATCAGTCATCAGTCTGGTTGTTTGTGCATGTGAAATTTATGTCTGTAAAACGCACCCATGATACAGGAGAAATCCTACTGTGGGGCTTTGTTTAAAAAAAAATACCAAAAAAAAAAACTTTTAAGATACTACGGCAAACGAAGGTTAAGAGTTAAAGTTATAAACTGACAGATATTTTTAAATCAGGTTTGATTTAGAAAGTTAGGATGCAATTTAAAAAGTATCGCAAAATAACAGACAAATAAGCGACACTGAGACATTATTGTGTATTATATATTTATTGGAATATGCTTTCATACAGGTTCACAAGACCACAAATTAATGTAAATTAAGCTATCTTCTAGATCATATAATTGAAATGTACGAGCAAACAGCCAGATCTGCCTCGAAAGGTTTATATAAGATATCATATATAGGGATTATATAATCGCGAAATTAAAATAAACAAAATAACATACACGTATTTAAATGTAATGCAGCAAGCTTTTTCTGTTAAGTACATATTAAAAGTTGGTAAGGTAGGTCTAAAGGTTATTAAATAATACATTATCCAAATATATTAGGTAAAGGCCCGGGTGATATACATCAAAAAACAGGATTCTAAATTCATAAAAGGAGATCCATTAAGATAAATAACGACTATTTACACAGAACTTCATCTCAGACTCAAAAAATGCATCTTTAATTTTACTTGACAACTGCGTAAATTTCAAATGAAATAAAAACGCACCAAATTTTAAACATTTTTTAGGCAAACAAACTTAAGCAAAAATTAAAAATCATTACGAAATGTATTGTTTGCATTACAAATTGACTAAATCAATAATATTCAAATTCTTTGCCAAGGTTATCGAGTACTATTTTTATAATTACTATGCCGATTATATCACGAAGTCGCGAAAAGTAAACATGGTCTTTATTTAAAATAACATGTGACACCACTACGAAAACAAGTTCAAAATTCAGTAACCTTAAATCTTACTTAACAAATTCTTTTATGTCACATCAAATATTTGAAAGTCTCCATCTTTCAGCCGGCGCTAACCTTCGCAATGATATGTTTTGAAACTCTAATTTGTTAAAACATACTATATATCATTTGAATATTATAGTGTGTTAAATTAAGATTTAAATAATATATTCAGGTAATAATATTGAAAAATTAAAGTAGTTACCGCCTTGAATATAAATTTTATCACATAAATATTCTGAGTATTTATGTACTATTGTTAACGATTTCTAACGACGTATTAAAATTATATAATTTTTTGTAGTTTTTATAATATCTAAAACTATAATATTGTTGTAAATTAGCCATAATATTTTTAAGCACAGCTCGTATTAAAATAGCGAGCTTTTAGAATAATCCGATAAATGAGACAACATAAATCACATAACGTAAACATAAAAATCGTAAAATCTTAGAAGAATTGCACCCATCATTCGTGTTCGCATATAATGAAACAGTCCCATAGAAAAGGGCTCTCAGCTATAATCTCAACATCGCTCGACTGTGTCGCAACTAAAGCTTGACATACATAGTACGATGCTCGTCGTAATCCGCAGCCGTCACTTTAAATAAAATGTGCAAATCGTAAGGACACCGAAGATTTAATAGCGATCTTATAAATCTTTATATCGATACCTACAAGCGCCAATGGTTCGAAAGCGGACTTTAAGACGAATTAACATTGGTTACAGTTTTTTTTTAATAAATACATGTATCGATTCTTGTTATATGTACGGTTTAAGGGAGGATACTTGCATTTTCATTTGAAAAAAAGACAGACAATCGTGATGAGTTAAGAACTTGCCTAAAGATGATTCGGTAGTAAATAACGATAAGATCCGTTATTCTTTTTGTTTTAATGACAACTCAAACCTACTAATTATATATTCAATTAAATTAGCCTTATTATTAAGGTATACGAAAAGATTTCGTACTTCCCCAAAGCACCCCCTTGTATACCCCTGAGTAAATATTTACTTACCTTGTTATGAGGAATGAAATATATACGACGGCGGAAAAAATCACAGAGGCACTGTCGTAATAGCGCGAAGCTGGTTTAGGCGACGTCTTATATAGTGGTTGTAGCGGGGATGCGTCGCGTTAGCCGTGCGCTTGCGCATGGGGGGACCGCGACGCACTTACGTTTAAAACTAGTCAATTAAGCTCCCGAAGGGCTAACTTACTTAAGAATTTAGTGCATTTCCATCGTATGACAATATTTTTCCGTATTTTATTTATAGCAGGAAATCTTGTAAATCTATTTATACACAGATTCGTTACTAAAATAATAATTTTAATGATATTTTTTTACAAATTAGAAAACCTAATGGCTGATTAGCTAGCCTGTGGCAAATGGATGCGAAGTTTTGTACGAATCTTAAAAGGCTAACAAGGAGTAATTCTTCTTGCTTTTTATTATATCTTCCAATTACTTAATTCATAATATTTATTATTTATTAAGATAATTGAATAATGATAAGATAGGCATTGATCGTTGAAATTAGCTAGACGGTGCCTCTTCGGATACCCTGATATGGATTTGGAATTGGAGGTTATATTTTGTTGACAATATTTTGCTATCCTTGTAGTTTATATGTATTTATGTTCTAAACATTATTTTTCGTAACTGGCTACCTGATTAAACTAACGGCTTCGTACCTAACTCATTGATCAGCTGCCCTGTGTTCCTGGGTGCGAAACCAACCTAAAGGCAAAACTTATACGGTTAATAAATTATTTATTTTTTTTGTTTTCACTTTTTGCAGGTAGATCGTGATCCAGATTCTTTCGTTTCACCTTTTTTTTAAATATTGGTATTGGGACATGTTATTGAAAGCCAATTTTGACGACTATTTCCTTTTTAGTATAACATTGATTAAATATTTTTCATGTCTGGAAAAATGGTATGATTTCAAAATAGTTGCATGACTCATACCATTTTTCGTTTAAACTGTTTTGAGTTATCTCAACCTCATGTGAATTCTCGCGCTTGCCTTCCCTTCTCGCACCACGCTTGTCAGATCCAAGGTGCGGCGCGACACAGTTTACGCGATCAGGCTATAAAAACAAATGTCCGTTTCCAATTCATAATGTCAAAACGAATGATGACACTTGGCGACGCACGTGTGGCAACTACGTTAACTTCCCCGCGTTACTTCCAGAAAATTCCGCCTTCCGTGCATCCGTGCAATATAATCATTAAATAAAGTTTTTACTCATCATACACAGATGTATTCGTTAGGTCTCACCTGCCCTTTTTTATTACATAAGGTGACGAGACGAGCAAAACGCTCACCGGATGGTAAGTGCAATATCTGCCCATAACAAATGTCATAACAAATGAGTCACCAAGAACATTTCTGTATGGCACCCCACTGCGCCCATTACCCAGAGAAATCAAGTCTCATATGTGAAATTGTTTCTTGCTTTGTTGCACAAATATTGGCATCAGCCGATGTTTTAACCAAGGCTCTTCGATTCAGTATGCCAGTACTCTGACTACTGAACGTTTCGGTTACCAGCAAAATGTTAACCATTTTCAATCCATCACACATTCGTAACACAACCAATATTTGTTCAAAAACAAAAATTTGTTGGTTGCCTAGTGATTGTCAGCAGGTCTGTGACACTACCATTCTCCGGTTATGATTATTTAGATCTGGCATATTGGAGATGGTTTTCATTATTCGCTTCATAGCTATTGATGAGACTGAAACAGATGTCGGAGACTATGAAATATTACTAGCATTTCCCTGAGTCTACTTTTACAACAATTACAGAATGAGATGGGGTAAAAGCTTCGCTTATGTCGACACGGCTTAATATAACATATATGTTACGTAATTCCTACATTAAAAATATCTTCTAGTATTTATTGAATAATGAGTCGTTGTTATGTAAGCACAATATTTAGAATTATCTTAAAACACATAGGACGATGTTGCTTTTACGAAACCAAATTGATATAAGATATAAAGCTTTGTAATAAATACGTCAAAGTTTTAAAGGGTAAGTGATTTTACGCTTTCTTTTGAGTTATTACTTTTGACTTTTGAACATCACGAGGTCGCCTTTGGACATATTTATTTAAACCACTACTGAAACTTACGTAATCATCTCCTCCGATTTTCGGCCACGGCGACAAGTACCGAATACTGTCGGAAGTTATCAACTGCACGTCTTTCTCCTAAATTGCTTCCACACTGATCCGCCGAAGAACGTGGGCATATCCGGCGAACCACAATGTCCACCTGCGCTAGGACCTAGCGACGAGCGAAATGACAGGGGCCCCCGGCAGGAGGCGGCACCTGGCTAATGGAAAAGATATGTGATAGAGAACTGAGAGGGAAGGCATTAATAAGCGAAACTCTGCATAGCAGCCAACACGTGTACAGTTCAGGTAAATCGACAGAAACGGCGCTCCACCTGGTAGTTAGCTAGATGGAGGAAGCCCTTTAACTAGAAAAATGTGTGTCTAGGCACCCTTATTGACATAGAAGAATGATTGACAAACCCTGGGATCTCCTAAAAAGACAAACGCTGGGGGATTTTGTCTCCCAAAATCATTCTATGACTGTACAAGATCATCTGCCCAATGATATATTTACTGACACTGCCCAATTATACAGATCCGGAGCAGCAGTATGGTGGCCCAGAACGAAACTTACCACTGCTCTTCTGCAAACTCGAAAATGTCAAGGACTACAGTCAGAATCTTCACAGATGGCTCCAAAACAAAGTATTTGTTCTAGAACTTACTTTCAAGACCTAAAATCTGTACACCACTTGAATGGACGGGTCTGTCCCATAGTCCCACTGCTCCTCATATATATTTGCTCGCTAGTCTGGATCCGCACTAGAAACCAACACACCCACCTCTGGGCAAACCATCGTCAGTACAGACAGGTGAGGGAAACTTTGCCTACCACTAACAATCGCATCTCCAAGGTGCTACTCTGTCTGAACAAGCCTCAAATCGTTTAGTAGCGTCTTAACAGGACATGGATCTTTTAACAAACTGCCTCTCACTACCAAAAATTATCTGTGCAGTGCCTGCAGGGAGACGGACAAAACAGCTGTCCATGTCCTGCTGGACTGTCTAATGGTCGCGAGATCGCTCCTCGAGACTCGTCAAAACCTACCCTTTTGAAATAAAAAGGTCAGAGACACAGGGACAATCACACACAACAATATGTACTTTTGCACAAATGTTAGGTACTGTAACCACTTGGCCATCTACGTAATAATACCACATGCGCGAACAGCCATACAAGGAACAACTAACTGTAGACTATATAAATATATGTTTAAGCGGGAACTCTGCCATTGCGCCAACCGAGCCGTCAACGTTAGTGTGACATTGACAAGAAATGATGTTACGAATTACTTAATTAAAAATGTATAACTCATTAAAGTTATGAATATTTAATTTTTTTCCCCAAGGCCTACGTTTAGTGGACTTGTGGTGGGCTGAACCATTCTAAGAACTTAAAAATTCCTTTGCTTTAAGTTGAGTCTTTCTGTCCAAAATAAACATTAAGTTTTGACTGACTAAAAAAAAGGAAAAAGGTTCTCAATTCGTCTGTTTATATATTTTTATGTAGATTAGGGCATAACTTTTATGTTTATGAACAGATTTTTTTTATTTATTAGAAAGATTCTGATGAGAAAACCATGAAACTCTTAAATTTGCATAAGCATGTTTGGAGCTGCTGCGTTGAAGTCGGTTTTTTGATTTAATTATTATTAATATAACCGTCTATTCTGAAAGCACAATCTATTACAGCTTAAGCATGAGATCAATTGAAATCTTTTCTGAAATATTTGTCCGGAAAACCGCTGGCGGAAGCACAAACCATCAAGGTGATGTAGGTCAGTTTCAGTTGTGCCGCAATGTGCGATGGTGGAATTCGGTGGCTAGAATTAATCCGAACAATTTCTCGGAATACTTCCCATTTGTGTTATTTTCTGTAGAAGACGATCTGTCCGCAGGATTTTTGCGCGTTGAAGCTTTTAAATAAACTGTATTCAACGAGGAAATACGTACCGACGAGAACAAGACTCAATGTAGTTTTAGTTGTAAGGTATACATTTCTTTGCATTTGGATAAAGCTGATGAATATTGGAACTATGAATAAGATTTATACAATTTTCAAATCAAAATGTCAGGTCATTAAGGACAAATCCACCTAAAACGATTATATGAGAACAGAACGTTCGCAGAAACCATGAAGTAAAACATTAAAACCGGATTTTTGTGTGTGTGTGGCGCCATTCACATAGTTATTAAGAATTTTTTCTGTATTTAAAACATTTAGGGTTCACTAAATTGTTTCTAATAAATGAAAAATACTTCTGAAAGAAGGCATTTCCTATAATTAAACCCATTATTACCATTGTTACCACCCAAGTTGGCAACCGAATTATGAGTTTCACAAAAATAAACTGCTGCTCATACTTTGTATCATTTATTCCTTTAGCGTCAACGTGAAGTGCTAACAAAGGGAATCTATGTATGTTTAATCTCTCAAGTTTACTACAGCCGGTAACCTAACCTGCTTTAGCGAAATCACACGTTCCAGAAATACTTCTCACACGTGCAGGTTTCCTCACTACGCTATCCTTTTTTTGTGGCTTAAATATCCACTTGCTCGTGCACTATAAAATTCACGGCTAGCTTTCGAGCTACCATTATCAAGATACAATTATTATATATATTTTACTACTTCTAAAATTTCCAAAAAATGAAATGGAGAAAATAATCGAATAATGACCGTCACTGAATAATATACTCTCACCGTGTTTCCAAAAAAATAGTATAGTAGTAAGTACATGATGAAGATAACTGGTACCTTATGATACGGCGCATCGAAAGACAAACAACGTATAATGTTGCTTCACAATATGTCACGAACTATAAAATAATATCTCTAGTTTTTTTGGCTTCGAGATCAAAAATGAGCGTCATCGCATCTTCTCGTGGGATGGAGGTGGATTGTCGCTACGACCGATCACTAACTTACTTATTATTTCTGTATAAATAGTGCCTCTGTAGTGATAACAAGGACACAGTAAATAATAAATCATGATTTCATCGAATAGCTCTTTGTATAGAAAATATCCGTACTTAAGATATTGTTATAAACATTATTAATACATAATTAATCAGCTCAAATAATTTGTTATAAATGGCTTAATTATTCATTCCTTTCGCTGTTAAATAATATTTTTATGATTGTCTAATTCAGCACCTTTTCATGGTATCATATGATGAGTCAAATTAGCCATCTCTAGTAACGAGATCGATACAGTGTCATAAAACTGTTGACGTTAATCTTGTGCTTTTATCTAAGCGGCTCTGTTGGCTCTGTCGCTGAGCGATTGGCATCTTAGCCAGTCCGGGTTCTATTCCTGTTCGGAAGAAATTTATTTTTGGCCTAGAGATAGAAGATCATTCCTAATGTGTGCCTAAATTTTTGTGACGTTTGCAATATTGAATGTCGTATTTTATATCAAAAAGCTTTAGAAGTCTTCGAAATAATTAGCTATATACGTTTATCCTATTAACGATGAAAATAATTCAAAATTGTGAAACAATATTTAGATAGCAAAGCGGCCGATAAACGCTCATACGAGAACATCATGGGCTAGGGCGCAGTGTCAGAGACACCGGGGACAATCACTACATAACATACCTGACAACCGACAATTTGTGTTTTTGCACAAATGTCTCACTGATCACAAGGCCACGCGGTCGTTGCTAAAATGAACGAAAAAAAGGTTAATGTGATAAACCGTTTTTGCAAACAACATCGTAACAGTACCTATATATGTGCTGCCTTACGCTTTACTATAAATTAAGTCAGATATAATACGCAATGTATACGAAATATATGCCTACGAAAGTAACTCTCTACGTCCCTCTGTCTGTTTTCTATCCCGGACTATAATTTTTATCTCTGAAAATCAAATAGTTCTCGCGGGTTATTTAAAAAAAAACCTAAATCCACGCGGACAAAGTCGCGGGCATCAGTTAATAATAATATTATAAATGCGAAAGTAATTCTCTCTGTCCCTCTGCCTGTTTGTTATCTTTACATGTCTCAACTGTTGGACCGATCTTTACGAAATTTGGTACAGGGATAGCTTGCATCCTGAAGACGGACATGGGATTATTTTTATTCCGGAAAATTAAAGAGTTTCCACGGAATTATTAAAAAATATAAATCCACGCAGACGAAGTCGTAGGCATCATCTAGTACGTTATAAATCGGATATCTCCGACAGCTTTTCAAAGACGGATTTATTGCTCTGTTTCTAAAAAATCATTTGTTGCACTAGCAGGAATGATTTCTTGTCGGCTCGGTTGGCGCAGTGGTTAAGCGCTTGACTTCTGCGCCGCGGGTCGCGGGTTCGATTCCCGCACGGGACAAATATTTGTATGACCGACAGATACTCGTAGTTGTTTCGGGTCTGGGTGTTTGTGCATGTGGAATTTATGTATGAAAAACGCACCACAGGAGAAATCCTACTGTGGGGAATCGTTTTTCAAAAAAAACTAAAACTAAAACTAAACTTTATAGATAACATTGTTGTGTATTAGACAAGGATATAGTACAATTTATTACTTTTATTCAATCAGAATATGTTCTCGGAAATAATTATAGAAATGTTTATCAAGATGTTATCCCACAACATCCCGTAGAAGTTATTTTTTTATAGGACATAGTGCCGAGACGAGCAAAACGATGGTAAGTGCGTCGCCCATAACAAATGAACATTTCTGTATGGCACCAAACTGATGCACCCGTCCGTTCTTAAGTTTCATATGCTCAGTAATTACACTAGTTACTCGTATAAGTACCCTTCAGACCGAAACATAGTAACGCTTCACGGCAGCGTAACTGGCCTTACCTACCTAGACCATCCTGAATAGGATTCCCACCAACAGTGTCGTAAGAGTGGACTAAGGTAAATGCTAGAGAAATCTCATGGCATCTGCCGGGTAGCGGAATAACCATTTCGAAATTGAAAGACCGAATATATAGTCCAACAATGCTGTGTCTTCGGTCTGGCAATTTTTACAGACAAATTTCATATGCACAACCCAACTTGACCCCGAAAATAAACAATTTGTGTTCTTACAAATGTTGACCACGAATGGGATTCGAACCCAGAACCCGCAGCATAGGTGTCAGGCACTCTGACCACTAGGTCACGCGATCGTCCGATAATAGTCTAGATGTCTCTTTTATCAGTTAAATATTAGTCATAACTTCGAATATAGTATATTCGTATAACTTCCTTAATTTTAAACATTTTACCGCTGTATATATCGATTACCAATGGATTTAATATAATTTTCTAAATGGATATAAACGTAAAAACTGTTTTTAAATTCGAGGAAGAGATTGTAAGTTCAGTGAGAACGAGCTTGATGCGTCCTTATCATACGCCTTGGATTAACAAATGTTATTGTACATATTTGCACCTTCACAATTTTGATTTACACCAATAAAATCACAATATTAAGTGCTATTAACTAATTATTTCAAAACTTTTGCCCTGTTTGCTTTAAATTTATTAATTAAAATATTGCCTAATGCAATTAGCCGCATCTATCCGCTGCTCCCACTGCGCACCTCTATAATTACGTGCCTCTTCTGACACCCTCTCGGACAGACTGTTGAGCTCGCTTCTCAGTCTAGGGCATCTTGTGCGAGCTTCCGGAGTGCGCGCTTCTTGTTGATCATAGCGCGCAGCGATAAGGGTAACTGCTCTCGGCTTCCTGTTGTCGGTATAATCGTGGAGGCCGCAGTATTAGCTTCCGCGACCGTTGTATCGAAAAATGTGGCTGCGGCCTCTACATCTTCCGCAGTGTGTAGGGGTCCGCCGAGAGTCAGGTTCGCGAGGGCGTTCTGGAATACGCCCCAGTTGGTTCTGATCCTGGGTGCTCTGGGCAAGATAGCTCCTGTTACGAGGCCCAGTGTTAGAAGTAAAGGGAGGTGCGACGTGTTCACTTCATGAAGCACCTCTATATCGACCGGGTAGTTCCACTTGTGGCATAGCACGATGTCCAGTACGTCCGGCCTGCAACTTTCACGAAAGGGGTGGTGTGTGGGTTCATCTGGCCCTCGCACCATGTACTCCCCTTCCTCGGCGTCGTCATAGAGCTCTCTGCCTGCTACGTTGGTGACTCTGGATCCCCAAGCCGGATGCTTAGCGTTCAGGTCACCCGCTATGATAGCAGGGGAGCCCCCGTCGAATATTGTCCGAACGTCGGAGGGATGAAAGCGTCCACCGGGAGGGCGGTAAGCTGCGAAGATCCGATAATAAACGGTAAAAGTGCGGGGGGGGGGGGGTTTGTTGTTGCTGCCTTTGTTGCTGTGGCTGTGGTTCTGAATGTGGCTGTTTGTGTGCTCTCGGCAGGGTTCTCGGGCCCCCTATCTGGCGATTGGAAATGGTAATTCTGATTCCACCCATTTCTGTGCCTCTTACGGAACGTTTACGTTCGGTGGGCACTGTATGTTACGTCCGGTCGATAGGCGCAGCATCATGGGTTTGAGTCCCCGGTTGTGCAGTTCGTTCGTCTTGATAATCGGCCTGTCTTGTTGGAAGACTCGCCGTTATCGGTGTAGATGCCGGCGGTTGACGCCTAGACTTGCGTTTTCTGCCCCTGCGTTTCTTCCTTATGGGCACCTGTGACGGCGCCGCTAGGTTTGCAGGGGCTCTATTGGTCGGTTTATTCGGGCGGCGCGCTGGTCGTGGGGGCGCCGCAGTCGTAGGTGTCATGACTCTACTCGTAGTTGTTGTCGTAGTAGAGCGTGGCAGTTGAGGCAACTGTGGTAGTTGCGGTGCGGGTTGTCTTCTGCTCCTAGGTACGGTGGTCTATCCTTCGGCATCCGTATTACTAGGACCTACGGTCGGCGTTCGCGCAGGCTTCCTAGCTGTCGGGGGTTCCGGTAATGGGGCTGGCAGCTGGATTCCACGCTTCCGGGCTTCCCTCTTAGGTACCGGACAACGACGGTCGTTGGCAGTGTGGTTCCGTGCACAGTTCGCACACTTAGGTTCAGCGTCTCTGGGTTTGTCGCAGCTCGAGGCGAAGTGCTCGCCTGCGCAACGGACGCATTTTATGGGTCGATAACCGGTGGCCGACGCGTGCCCAAACGCTTGGCATCTGTGGCACTGTGCCGGTCCTGTTTTGTCCTTCCATCCTTCAATAATTACTCCCGGCATGTATAGTAACTCGGTTACTGAGTACAGCCTAGTGAGTTCGTGTTGGTTGAGATGGTCCAGCTGCACGTGGAAGAAACATCATCAGGTCGACCCCTTCTCGGTGGTATTGCTCGAGCAAATCTCACCGGGAAGCCTAAACCCTTAAGTGCTTCCACTATGAGTCCAGGCTCCGTGTCCACTGGTAGGCCTCTTGTGCCAACTTTTGTTGGTAGTTCATCTGCCGGTGTATAGCAGAACCAGGAAAGTGCGGGGTCCTCCTTGGCGAGGTCAGTGAGGTACCTCTGCACCGTCCTGTACTCCTCCGGGCTCTGTGGAATAAACCGCACGCCTTTTTCAAAATGACGTGCGTTAGGGGCGTGGCCTAATTTGGTGCGTAAATTCTTACCCAGTTAAAAGATTTCTTTCCAGATAAAAGTTCAAAGTGCCTTACCCAGTTAGGCAGGCATTCGACGACCAGAGGCGGGTACGAGGCCGTAGGCCTCTCGGGAACTTGCTGCTGCTGCTGTTGTTGAGGGGAAGACTGCAGTTGCTGGTTTCCCGAAGTCCCACTTCTGCGTGCTGCACGTGGTGTTGCTGCCCTTTCCGCATAACTCGACATCGAGATGTTAGCGATGTCTTCGCCTTCGCTCTCCCTCGCGCGGGGTGCGGGGGCACGGTCGGGCGGGGGGGGGGGGGGGGGGCGTTGACGTTCAAGCGATCTGTACGTCGTCGAGTTCCATCCGAAATTTTCTTCACCTCTATGTTGATGAATCAACGCCATTGCTTCATCATCGATGCGGTGATGTGGTGATGTATCTCTGGATCGGTCCGGAGTACTGTACTCCCCTCCTGCGTCCCCGATGTAGATGGTACCGGCGGGGGAGAGGGGGACGGGGGCGCATAAATAACGACCCGCTGCTTTTTCTCGTAGTAAGCGTCCTCTGTCTCCAGCGGTGTGTGTTTGGCCGCCGTTTTCATACCACGAACGGGGTGCGGCTTCGTTCCCAGAGAGACACACAGGTCTCGTGGTCGCGATGTCGCCACCTTCGCGGATTCTTAGCGGCGTTTGTTCTGCATCCGTTGGTCTAATCATGGCCCTCGGGGTCAAGCTACCGGCTGACAGCACCCTCGAGTTTCCGGACGTGAACACGTCACGTAAGCAGAGCGGGCGGTCGATGATAGCATCGTCTCGCTGACGCACTCTGCGAATTACGCGCTGTTCGCGTGGCTGGTCTTCCTCCTGGTTCGTGGGGGTTTCGGATCCGGAGTGTTCCTGGTCCCTAACCTCCTGGTTGTCTATTTTCGTGTCCATTCTTAAGTTTTCTTGAGTGCCCAACGGGCTGAAGAAACAAAAAGAAAACAAGATAGACGTTAGCCTCGTAAGGCACACTATTTACCCCTTTTTCACAAAAAAGGGTGTAGATAGTGCTGCGTTTGCGATCTGTGAGACGTTAGGCACAGATATAGTTACTGACACACAGTAGCGCAAAGATGCCGAAAGCTCTGAGGTGATGCAGTTTCCCGCGCGAACGTAGGTTGCTGCTGTTCACCCTTGATCTAACGGGGCAATGGTATGCGCACTGCCGTCAACGAGTGCACGCTCAAATCGTCCGAAGCCCACCGACTTACGTACTTTGCTATTTATGCAAAACAACAAAGCAGCGCAAGCGATGTTCAACGACCGACGAGTGGGCACACAAAGCTGACGAGCAGGTACGCGGTAACACACACTGCGGGGGTGTCCTGAGTACGTGGCCGGGGAGACGTCTCGACGCCTTTGAAAAGGCGGAGTGCGTCGTCCGACGGATGCCGTGAAAGTTTTTCAAAGAAAAAATTTCGAGCGCACCGCTACACGAATCCGGGACTATCCGAAACTTCAGGCCAGTGCGACGTCTCAACGAATAGCGGAGCGAACTCGACGCTAGACGGAATCGTCGACCGGCGGGTGACGTAGGATGCTAAGTTCTCGCACCCGGGGGGAGAAAGTAGTACCAGATTTCATCGCTACTCAAGATCAGATCCAAAACTGCTAGTGGATATGCACCAGCCTACATTTGGCAGCAATACTCGCACCGGACACACGACCGGACCTGTGCTTTCTACATGGTTCGAAGCTGTCCCGATGCCACCAACGCCGCACTTTTGAAAGGATTCCTAGTAGTAAAGCATTTGTTTATAGGTAATACTGTATGTTTCGATTTTTTATATGATTGCAATCCATTTCGATGTATAGGTACACATCTTATTTAAATATACGCGCGTAAACATAGTTTTTAACGATTTCTTATATTACAGGAACCTGTACTGGAAACCTGCCAGTCTGAACAATGAAAATATTTCAAAGACAAGTGAAGTCCGCCAACCCGCATTGGAGCAGCGTGGTGGGCTCTTCCCGGCTCCAAAACCCTCTCAGAAATGTGAGGAGGCCTGTGCTCAGCAGTGGGACATTTATAGGCTTTTACTTTACTTTACTTTTCAATTAGACTACGCTGAATTTGTAATTTTGAATTTGTAAACCGCGTAGTAGTACTACGAATTGGTGGATTTGCCAAGCTTTTACTTAATGACTGCTTTCTCTGTCAGTCGTTCTGCCTTGCCGTTTTAAGGCCATGCTGCAGGGCGACGAGCGCAACGTGGTGCCACACAGAAATGTTGGGTGTCAACTGTAATAAGCAAGCACTTACCATGTGTACGACTTGCTGCTCTTGTCGATTAAATCCATAAAACAATTTGCGAGGTACGCGGAGAACGAGGACTCCAGAGATTAAAACGTGGTAAAAATAACAACAAAATAAACACTTCTATTTTATTTTTTTGTATTGATATTGATGATTATGATTAGTGGTACAAGCGGCACCAGTATTGTGGTCGCCCTAAGACATTAGGAAACGGTACATTTGTATGACGTGCGGTGGCGGCGTAAGAGAATCTACCACCCCATCCCGTCCCGTGAGTGTCGTAAAAGTCGACACAGGGAAAATGAAAACCAGAAGATGGACAGCAGCATCTTCCTGGAACAGCTAAATAAATAAACTGCGGTTGCCAACCCGCCTGCCAAGCGTGGCAACTACGGCAAATTCCCCCCAACCTATGGGGGAGGCCCATGTACAGCAATGGACTTTTGACACATACATACTTGCAGTCACACCTTTTTCCCATACAGGATGTAGGCGATATATATATTTTCGGTGATGTAATTGCTGTTAGCCTTCTCGGCTTTTACAGCTTCATCGGATACTGTGCTCGCGGGCCAGGGACCCGCGTGCCAGGTTTGGTTTGACCCAAACATAAATAAATAAATAAAAACTCCTACAAAAACCTCGAAGTTCGGACTGTGTCGCGTTCGCTGCGTGCTTTCGCGATTTCGAAAATCTTAAATATTTAAAGTCGTCTATTGACCGTCCGAAGGAGGCTGCTCGCGTCCATTCGGACTGTCGACTTGTGTGTCGGTAATTCTGGGCGGTGAGAACCGCCCTGGAACACGGGTGAATCTTGTGTACGCGGTGTGATTATTGACTATTGCGCGCCGCTCTCTACGGCGGTCGCGCGTCGTGGTGCGTGTTATATTAAAGCTATTGACTGTGTGTACAGTGTGGCCTGGATCGTGACTGACAGTATCGTGGTCAGGAAGAGCTGAGACGTCCGTGTCGTCTAGCACGTTTCGAAGGCGACGTTTGCGTTCGGTCGCGTTTCTGTTTGGTCGGTAATTTGCTGCTTTAACCACCAGCGGGTTTGAATGAACCGCGGCTTTTTCGAAAAACCGCCGTGATAATTCTCTGAAGTGTTCAGAGATTAAGGGCATTTCACAGTCGCTGTGAAGATCTACATTGCGTTGATACCAACCGGCTCCGGTGGCAGTTCGCAAGAATCGATTTTAACGCTCTGTAACTTCTTTAATTGATTGCCCGTCGCGTGAGCGAAAGCGACGCAAGCATAGTCCATTACGGGTCTTATGCAAGTCTTATAGAGGCGAAGTTTGTATCTTAAGCACATTTTGCTTGAAGAGCAAGTTAATGGATATAGTCGGCTTGAGATGAAAACCGCTCTATTGCGTATGTTTTCAATGTGTGCAGCGAACGTCATCGCTGCGTCTAAAGTGACCCCGAGGTATTTGACGCTCTTTTCCCAGGGAATAGGGCGTCAGAACAGGGTGATCGTGCCTAGCTGATTGTTGCCGATTGGGTGACATCGTCTAGCGGGCTTTGGTGTGCCCCTTGAGAAGTATATCGCTACACTTTTCTCGGGGTTTACCTCTATTCTCCATTTCCGGAACCATTCGCCTAGGCGATCGGCTGCGGCTTGGAGCTGAATCGTTATGCGGCCCTTGTGCTTGTCGGAATAGTACAGGGCCCTGTCATCTGCGAAAAGCGCAAGATTGACTTTCGGGTCTTTAGGAATATCGCTAGTGTATAGCGAGAACAGGAGTGGGGAGAGGCAGGAGCCCTGAGGGACACCCGCTCGGAGAGGGCGGCTTGAGGAGCGCGTTCCCTCTACCCGGAAGCGAAATAGGCGGTTAGACAAGAAGGCTCGTATGATGTTTACGAGTCTGTCTGGCACTTTAGTGTGATACAACTTGTAATACAAGCCGTCGTGCCAGACTTTGTCAAATGCCTTTGCGACATCGAAAAATAAGGTCCCTGTGCCTACAGGCTTAGGGCGGTCGTTTAAATTCTCTAAAATGTGCTCCGTTAAGCGGTGCACTTGATGAGTACACGAGTGTTCGGGGCGAAAGCCGAACTGCTCGTCTGGAAGAATATTATTTGTAAAGACATAGTCTTTTAATCGACTGAGTATAATTCGCTCATAAATCTTAGCCATCGAGTTGAGGAGACTTATTGGGCGATAATTAGACGGAATGTTCCTAGGCTTATTAGGCTTCGGAATGCCTATAACGTCGGCTTCCTTCCAGTCGTCCGGGAAGGAGCAGCTGGAGAGGAGCGCGTTAAAAATACTGACTAACAGACACAATAACGGCGTAGTTAGACATTTCATCACCCTGTTGTTTATGCCGTCGAGGCCGGGCGCGGATCGGTTTTTAAGATTTTTGACTATCTTAGTCACTTCGTCGAGAGTCACTGGAGGCACTGTGGTTCGCCCACTGGTGGTATGGCAGCCCTGCGTTCGAGTTCCGCGGCCACCTGCTGCAGGTGGTCGGGATCCGCAGGCGCGAGAGACGGAGTGCATTGGCTCTCTAAACTGTCTGCGAGGCATTCGGCTTTTTCGCTGTCGTCGAAGGCGAGCGAGTTATCGTTAGATCTAATGAGTGGCGGCATGGGTGAGACCGGCTCTGCTTTGAGAGATCGTGCCAGCTGCCAGTAGGCAGTGTGCGACGGCTCGATTTCTCCAAGCATAGTGTCCCAGCTGTCTTGATTGTACTCAGATAAGCGCTCTTTAACATCCCTTTGTAGGAGGCGCAGTCTGAGTCTATTTTCGTCTGTTCTATATCTATCGTGCGCTTTAGTCGCACGGTTCTTTTCTCTAATCAGGCGACGGAGGTCCGCCGGTAGGTTACAGCGTCGATCGCTCGACACCGTAACCGTCCGGGAGGATTCTCCGACGGCTGTTTTGAGATGATTCGAAAAGGATTTTATCGCTCGGCAGACTACCTCTGGCGAGTCGATAGTATTAGGAATTTCGTCTAAGTGCTGAGAGCTCGTAGCCTCGAGTTTGACTACAAGGGTACGCCAGTCCACAACGGTTTTGGTCTGAGTGACCTCACCATTTGGCTGGCCCAGCTTAAAAAAGACCGGACGGTGGTCCGACTCAAGTTCGTCAAGCGTAACTATAGAGTATATTGCTAAGTTCACGTCCTTAATTATAGCTACGTCTAGAATATCCGGCTGCTGATATAATTGCGTCGGTACTCTAGTTGGTGTTTCGGCAGCTATAACGTTTACGTTAAGGCTCTCCGCTAAGTCGTACAGTTTATTACCGTTCGTGTTATTAACGTTGGAATTCCAACTGCCGTGCTTGCTGTTCAAGTCACCGGCAAGTATAACAGAACGGCCTAAATGTAGTAGAGATTTTAAATATGATTCTAATATTTGTCTGGATGGCGAGAGGTAAACTGATGCTAGTACAAGCGGCCTGTGGCCGGTCATTGCTAACCTACACGCGGAAGCTTCTATATTAATTAAGTCTGGAGTATCGAGCGCGATACAGTGCAAGGACTTTTTATAGTAAATCAGAGTGCCGCCATTCGCGGTCGCTCTGTCATTACGGATGCATTTGTAATTGGCTATCTTAGGATCGCGCATACTAGGTTTTAAGAAAGTCTCTTGCACTAGCATAACGTCGATGTCATGATCACGAAGGAAATTCGCGACTTCAACTAACTGCGTCTTAAGACCGTTTGCGTTAAAATACGAGACAGTTAGAGAGCGAGGTTTAATTCTACCGATGTAGGCGAAGACCGCACCTGTAGCGCACTTTTCCCCCGCGGGAAACGAGACGTGACGGGTGGAGAACCACGTCGCCGCATTTTGGTACGAGTCCAAAAATTCGTACTCTCCATTGCGTTGCCACGAGCAGTATAGTGACAAAATTATTATTCTGTACGAATAAAGGCTATACGTACATTTGTAATCCGGAACATGAATTTCGAGTAAGTAAGCACGAAACATTACACGGTAAATGTTAGATGCCTCAGGAAATTCACGCATCTCGCTTCACGGATCTCCGGTTCATCGCGTTGTTTATCTTTTTGCGGTAGTAATATACAAAAACAAATTATTACGTCCCCAGAAATTATATAACGTACCAAGGTAATTCCGCTATTTGTTTCAACACGTATTAAATTTCTAAAGTCATTTACTCTGGTAATATTAGCATGTTTTAATGCCAAAGGACGTTGTGAGGAGTAAACAACAGAAGCAGCGCTTCGCTTGCCGTAACTAAGGAAGTTATTTTTTATTTGTAATATGCGATGTCCTTCTGGTCGATTTTCAACCACGGCGAATACTTCCGAATAATTTCGGAATCTATCAACCGCGCAGGAGATACAACAGTGCAAAAAGTGTACGCGCAAGCACAGAGGAGCTCACTCGTCCTTACCTACCCGCGCTTGATATAACGCTCATGCGATAAGATCAAATATAGGCTATGATGAAGTGTTGGACATTCCCAAGACTACCAGACTCGAAAACCAACTATTTAAGATTTTGCTTAAATGTACGCCACTGCTGGGATTCGAATGCAGGACCGTGGTGCAGCAGTCAAGCACTCTGATCGCTAGGCCACGCGATCGTCAATGAAAGTTGTGACCTTCAGCTAATAAGCAGAACCTTCCAATTGTCTCCCTGAAGGGGCTTCCTGCCTGACATTTTTTTTAGTGGATAAAGTGACGAAACCAATAAAACGTTACGTTCACATGTGCAATGTCTGCCCGTAACAAATGATGTGTCATCCAGAACATTTCTGTGCTTCTTTCGTTCTGTACGACACCACATCGCGCCTGTCACCCAGAGATATCAGTTCTTAAGTCTCATACTCCCAGTGATTACACTAACTCTCAGTGACCTTTAAACCGAAGCAAAGTAATGTTTTCACACTACTGCTTCACGGCAGAATAACTGGCCCTGGAGTGGTAGCTACCTAGACAGATTCCTGCATAAGTATCCTACCGCCAGTAAACCGTTGCCAACATAGTTACCAGCCATAACCTTTAAACAAGCATTGAGCGGTTGTAAATGTTTTCCCCGTACATTTCCTGACTTTTGTAGCTACGTTAACGACTGCATATTACATAGCATTTTGTATATTTTAATATATGTATTGCATACGCGACCGCGTTGCCTAGTGGTCAGAGTACCTGACTTCTACGCCGCGGGTCCTGGGTTCGAATCCCAGCCGGAGCCAACATTTGTGCTAAAACACAAATAGTCGGTTTTCGGGTCTGGTTGTGTTGTGTTTGTCCTCGTGTTTCTGACACTGCATCCTAGCCTACCTCCGATCTTATCGCATTAGCGTTACATCGGGAGCGGGTAGGTTGGGACGAGTGAGTGCCTCTGTGTTTGCGCGTACACTTGTCGCACTATAATATCTCCTGCGCAGTTGATGGCTCTCGACATTCGGATTCGGAAGTTGTCGCCGTGGTCGAAAACGGCTAGGAGAACATCAAAAATGCACATTATCTAGACCCCTTGGATTGTACCATATTTTGATATGTCAAATTATGTATTTATGCGGCACTACTATTCAAACAATTTTAAGTGCTTTTAGAGAAAACCACAATAGTTTACTCACTTTTTGTTTCCCCACAAACAATGATTTGTTGTAACGCCGTCCACAAAACTCTGTAGTTTTTTTTATTCTACTAATTATTTATTTATATATTCTTTATTGCAAACCTTAAAATTATTGACTAAAAAGTAAACTGGAAATAAAAATATACACTAAGAGTGAGCAATGGGCGGTCTTATTGCTGACAGCAATATCTTCCAGACAACCGCTAATTATGTTTCTTTTTTTAACTTGCTAGACCATCTGTGCCAGTGGTGACAAAATTAGTGAGTTATGTTAATCACACATGCAAGCGCCAGTGGCTGGGTCGGCCAGTCGCAATGAACAGGACAAATCTACGCCAAAAGAAGAACTTCATTCTCACAAGTAGATGATGTAGATGATCTCGGTCCGGTGGAATGTATATATAGAGTATTATACTGGGAAACTCCTTCTACTAGTATCATGATGATCGCACAAGATATTTTTGCTTCACGACAAGTTCGTTCAATTACGAAAAGTACCCGCTAAAAACTAAAGGAGCTCGATTTTTCAGCACGATTGGCGCAGTGGCTAAGCGATTGACTTTTGCGCTATAATATATGACATGATCGAGGGTTCGATTCTCGTATAGGACATATTTTTCTATGGTCTACGAATAGTTGTAATGGGTTTAGTGGTAAGTGGTAATGTTAAAGAATTACTAGCTAATGCTCGCGATTTCGTCTGTGTGGCTATAGATTTTTCTAAAGTCTGAGATTATTACTAGAAGATTATTAGATAAGAACTAGATAAGAACTGTTTGATTTACCGGGATCGGTCGGAAAAAATCGGTCTCCAGGATGCAAGCTATCTCTGTGCCCAATTTCGTCAAGATCGGTTAAGCAGTTGAACCGTAAAAGTAACAACAGACAGAGGGACAGAGAGAGTCGCATTTATAATATTAGTATGGGCATGTACAGATAGATACGTATTAATATGCCGGTTGTGTTTTATGACGTTTATTATTGTTATCCTCGACAAGTATCTATCAAAAAATGTAAATTGAATTCCATTATATTGTTGATTTGTTTGCATGACACCTATGTCCGAACACAACAAATTAGGAAACTCAAATTCATAAATGCTTCAAACAAATTATCGAAATTAATTTATTTGATTTTATTAATATCCGTACAGTGTAGTAATGGATTAATAATGTGGGTTTATCATTCAGCCTGTGTAATTATATAATCATCAACATTATTTCAGAATATAACAAGTCCACTGCAAAACTTTGGGAGACGCAAACTCTCATTTGGGAGGGACTTTACCATAGCTTGTTTATTAACCAACCGCAGTTTGTTTATTCAGATGTTCCAGGAAAATGCTGCAATCCTTTTCCTAATTTTCATTTTAACTCTGGCGACATTTACGGCACCCAATTTCAATTCTCAATAATTAGAAATTTATATGTTATAATGAAGGGATTAGGAAATGGAATCAATTTAATATGTAAAATGAAATATTGTTTTTTAACATTTAAATGGAATGAAAACAGTAAGCGTATTTTTCAATGTTCCTGACATTATTACTGAATGAATTAAAGACAAAAAGGCACTTTTACAAGTTGTGAATATTTTACAAAAACTCAAAAAGTTGTATCCGCAATTTCTAAACAATCGGATCTATCAATTACACTACTACTGTACCGGAATCCTCATAATAAAATGTCGACTAAATAAAATACCAGACGACTGCTTTAACATTATAGTTAAAGACGTAAAATTTAAGAAGCTCCGTTCAGTACTAAATAACAAATCTTATTACTCAATGAATGAATTTATGATCGACAAATATCTAAAATAGCATACACACACAAACGCACACACACACACGCGCACACAAATGTGATATTAAATAAATAGTAAGAAATATAATAATGCTATATGATGAAATTGTTGTGTGGTTGCGGCTTAAGAGGCTTCCACCCAAAATAAGAGCGACAAACTTTTGTAGCAATCTATGGGGGAGGCTATATTCAGCAGTGGATTAGTGGTAGGCTTAAAGTTTAAATGATAAGATAAAAATATGTATATACATTTTAATTATACTATTTTAAATATATTTGAATAAAAAAATTCAGTATTAAATTACATAGTGCAACACCCAACATATAATATATGGTAATAAATAAATAAAATGACTTTTATTAGTCTTGTTATTTTGTTTAGATCGGGTGACCCTGATCTTGGATATATTTTTATTTAGCCACACAATGCTTGCTGTACACTACAATTTGGCTTAGTGGCTCGTGGACGGTAACTTTAATTTACTTGTTTATAATCTAGTATTAAGTAAAGCGTTCATTAGAAGTGACCGTTGAAAAATAAACATAGCAGCTCGCGTCCAAATCAAAACATATGCATGTATAAAATATTTACTCATACACGTACAACATTCTTATCAACTGTCTGTCGTCTTTTACGACACCCACGGGATGATATGGGGTGGTAGATTCTCACAAGCCGCTACCACACGGTTTAGCCAAAAGTAGTTTAAATTATTAAAAAAGACGATTATATTAGGTTTCGTGCCCGGGGGATTCCGTACCGTGATATCATATTATAATGAATGAGAAATTAAAATTAGTAATTTCAGTAAGCATTCCCATATGATGATTGTTTATAAAATAAACATGGAATTGTTGAATTTATTATTCGATGTGATGTTTTATTAAATATTAAGAATTATTTCTTTCGGATATTTTGTTTTCTCATCCTGTGGGGCATTTCTCGTTGCATCGAATTTTAAGATTCTTAGTCGACGAAAATATATATTCGAATGGCCATACCCGTTTATTGAATTGAATTACAATCTTGGATTTTTACAGAACATTGGGATAGTAGTTTTATTCCATGAATGTTTAGTGTGTGATTGATGAACGTGATTCTTACATAGTTTCCTTTTTTATTTAGTTGAGGAAATTTGTTACGCGTATCTGCCCTCGCAGGGGCAAAAATGGGTTATGTCGGACTTGGATCGACTAAACTCCACGTGTTCCGCCCTTATTTACATGCACAGGAACGTTTACGCACACATCCGCGGGAGAGAACAATTCCTCCCCACTCTCCCTCCTATCAAAGCACGCCGGAATACGGGGCGCACCTTCCAACACTGCCTGCCTTGGTGTGCGCAACTGAAACCCTGCGTCCGCATGTACGTGTATTAATGGAGTCCGCCACGCGGTAGCCACGGGGGCCAGGAACACGAGCACTAGGAAGAATGAAATGAAATGAATGAATGAATGATGTCATCGTATGAACATTACATCGGACGCGGGTAGGTAACGACGAACGCCTGGGTGCACAATTGATAACATCTTTTTACTTTTTGTAATTGACGATGCCCCACACTAGGATACCTCCTGTATCGTGAGTACCTTAGGTATCCATAAATTTCACATGCTCTATACATCCAGACACGAAAACCAACGATGTATTATTTACACCTAGGTCGGCTCCGGCTGGGATTCGAACCCAGCAACTCAGGGTCCAGGGTCCACACATACTACTACACGACGCAGCCAAAAATTTCATTATCTAAATTCACCAGTACCACCAATCATAGCACCGCCTATTTCGCACAAACCAGAAGGCATAATAAACTCCACACTAAATCAACTCATTTTTAGTGCTCTATTTTGCAAAACATGTGATCCGGTTTTAGTTCTAAATGCTTTAATTGGTTTTGAAGTGCTTTATTATATTGTTTTATTATAGCTCTTGGCACTGATCGACGTTATTAATATACCAATAGCCGTGTAATAAATATATATTTTTGAATAGCAATAAAAGGTTGAATTGGTTCTGATAGTTAATAAATTTTCGATAATAATTGAACATTAAAAATTTGATGTGCTCAAGTTGAATAATATGTCGTAAAAGGTTAAAGATGGTTATTTATATATGTGTTAAAGTTATTAAACTGTTTACCGATCAATCATATATGTAGATGACAGTACTCCGTCGAGTCGTGCTTAAAAAGTATATACATATACGTTTGGCAAACAATATTATGCGACGCTCCTTCAAGGATTACATTTATAGAGCATTATACTCGTACAACTATTTTGTGTACTTATGATCCTAATTTGATCCAAAATTTAGTAATTGTAGTATTAATGCAATTATGACGTTTTTTTTTTAAATATGCACTAGGATTTCTTCTGTATCGTGGTACCGTTTATAGATATAAATTGAGCATAAACAAACCTTGGTGCAAAATTGCACATGTTTGGTTTTAGGGATTATACAAATATTCGATCAGTGTGGGAACAAAACCCGCGCCCCGCTGCGCCGAAGCTACTACGTCAACCGAACTGACAATGTACGGCGAGTGTAGGTATTTTAAAATAATATATGTCATTACTAATAATTCATTACGTGTACTAGTAACACACACATTGCATTGACTGGCACAACCATTGATATACATTTGTTACATCAACGGCCACAGCAATGTAAAGATATCGATATTGAAATTTTTAGTCTTTTAATGGTCATACATACACACATAAGATCACGACTGTATCCCATTAGGGGTAGTCAGTGACTGGGCACTCACTGCAAAACAGATGACTGCCACAATTCAAGTTTCACCAAAACAATATAATGCACTTGGTGTGATAGGTGGTGAGCCCATCGCCACCATGCGCTGTTGGGTGCACAGTGCAGTTTAATTCCTTACTCACCTTTTACGAGATCCATTGGATGAGATGGAGTGGTAGTATTCTTTTAACGAGCCGCCACCACACGGCAGATTTTAATTTTCGTCTTCGGTATATGAAGCTTTGTCATGTACACACACAGTATTTATTACATAAATTTTTTACTTTTTTGTTAAAATATTTTTTTAATAAAAACATGTCTGTCGCCATAAACATGACATATGGTAGAATAAACATCTCAAATATCCTGAAACGTTAACCGAATATTGGACGCACAGGGCGCTGTAAGCCTTCTTAGAATATTCGATTCACCTGCTTCAAGTGTAAAATGACGTTAAACCGCAAACAAAGGTCAAGAAAAGTTGTTTTAATATTTTTTAGTTACTTATGTTTGGATAGGCAGTCAGACACAAGTGTGAGAAGGGGTAACCTCCCCGCGTTCCTTATTGTTGCTTGTCTCCTTTGAATCGTTCAGCACAGCATGTTTTTCAGGTGCACCTTTGGCAGCGGTCAGTAATTTACTATGGCGGTCTTAGTGACCGTTGGAGACTGACCCGACGAGAGTACCTTCTCCACCTGTCCGTCTCTGTCCTGCTCTGAAAAGCAGATGGCATGGTGAAGGAGCAGGATGCCTTCAGGCTGCAGTTGAATTAATCGTTAATAGATCCCCGACCCTCAGCCTTGCTGGTCGGCTGGAAGTTAGGCTGTCTTAAAAACGGGCCAAGCTGCAAAGATGCAATTGAATCGTTACCTTAGCTCGAGGAGGCGCGGGCACAGAAATCCTCACCAGCTGGTCCAATGGAGAATCTACTAATTTTCCCCAACTGTGGCCCGCGGAGTTGGAATATAGCCCAGATTTTTCCCAAAATGAGAGTTTTTTTATAGAAGAGATTTAAGTGATCACTACTCGTTATCGGCAGCTTTCCCAAGCGCCTCTAAATAAAGCGGGAGTAGACCTCCAGCACCAGTGTTATTAAATATAATAAATGTACTTACATATTGAAAATTTATAAATTAAATCTGGTTGATTGGTTTATATGTATGTACCATTGCAAAATCAAAAAGTTTCTACCAATTAAATTTAAGAAAAATCCACGTTAATTGTGTATGTCGACTTGAAACTAAACCAAGGTGAAAATGTACAAATACAGCTAGTTCTAGCAACACTACGAAATATATTTTTTTATGTTTTTTGCAACAATACATATGTAATTTACTTGTCAACTGTACCATGGACTGAGCCCAACGAGTAAAACATCTCTGACTTAATAAACAGGAAGACACATATCGTCCCTTATACATATTCATATTTTCCGTATCAAACAAGTCATATTAATTTATTTAGTATTTAACCTGAGTGTATCGATTTCATTTGTTCTACAAGAATTTTCACAATGCTAGTTTAAAATACAGATTAACCGTATGTTGTAAAGTAAACTATAAAACACTCCGTTCGTCTTACTCTCTCATCCCATGGATGTCGTTAGGGTCGACTAAAGAAAAATCTGGAAAATCATATAGCTTCCAAAATACCGTTATACCGTTGACGGTCAGTTACGGGCAGCAGCAAGTTTTCCCGGGCAAACGTGGTGATTACTGTAAATCTTCCATTCTTTGGAAAAAAGTGACCTGCAGTGCAGGCTATTAACAGGCTAATGGTGCCGATATGAAATAAGGCATCGTCTAACATGCATAATTGATATTTTTATTGATATCCATATAATTCTTTTACTTCGAGTGAAGCATTCTTCTCTAAAGTAACGTGTATAAGACTACCATTATCATTAAATTGTATCCAGCGATCAGTATAATTAATGTCCAAATTAGATAAAGGAAGGTATATAAAAAACAACATATAAAGTATAGAAAACCAGATATTTTATTGAAATTGTGTTATTATTTTAGTTTTTATAAACAGTAAACTAAACTGTGTAAAACTATGTGAAGAGGTAATAGATCCACATGAAAACCATTGCGAAACTGCACCTATTGTTTGCAAATAAAAAATGCTCTTCGTGGGAAAGCCATTGTCTGGTATCGTGAAAATGCATTAATAATGTACAAAACAGTAAGTGAATATTGATTCAATACTAGAATAATAAGGTACTGGCTCGGCTCGATAGATAAACTGCACATCGACGTACATGCGTACATGGTATGTTTTAAATAAATTTACATCTTGTGACGACAGGCTTCACCTTCAAGATCATATGACTCGCAGCTTAATACCTAAAGACCTCTAACGAATATCGAAACGAAAAATATTACAATTAACAGACAGTTCACAGTCATGTGACGTCGGTCACTCTTTAGACCTACGGTGACGCTGAAATATTTGATTTCCATTACCTGCCCTATAAATATCTAACTGCTGAGCACAGGTTTAAACAGTCACAACAACATCTGAAAGAGTTTTGGTGCGGGGAAGAATCGGACACGCTGCTCGAATGCGGGTGGACTTCTTATATTTTCGAAATATTTTATTCCTAAGACATGCAGTTTTCCTCTCGATGTTTCCTCTTCACTGCTGAGTACGTGGTGAATAGCCACTTAAAATGCAGAACAATTGTAGAGGTGCCGCCACCGGAGATCGCACTCAGGTCACTCATCATCATTTCAGCCCACAACTAATCCACTGCTGAACATAGGTCTACCCAATAGATTGCCACAAAAGTTTGAAACTCTCAATTTGGGGTGTAGTGTGTTAGGGGGTGGTAGATTCTCTTAATTTGCCAACAAATGGCTAGGCAGGCTTACTTACTTTACCTGCTGCCTGTTGATAATTGCAGAAATCTGTGGTGTACCAATTCCGATGGCATACTACTTTTTTTATTTAAGTTCTGTAAGAAAGCAGAGAACACATAAGATTTGAAATGTAAAAAGCATATGCGCAATAGATATATCGCAATAGATGCAGGAATCCGTCTAAATAGGTACCAACCCAGGCCAGTCGTAAGCAGTAGTGTGAAAACATTACTGTGTTTTAGTCCGAAGGGCACTGATAGCTAGTGTAATCACCGGGCATATGAGACTTAAAAAGTGATGTCTTTGGGTGACGGGCGCAGTGTGCCACACAGAAATTTTCTGGGCGACACAGCCTTTATTATGGACAGACATTGCACTTACCACCCGGTAAACGTTTTGCATATCTCGTCACTACATCTGATAAAAAAAATGTTACTTTTGGCCGTTGGGGTACTAGCAATATATATGTATTGTTCTTCTAAAAAAATATAAATAATTAAAAAAGTTTGTCATTTTGAGTTAATTTATATGTTTTATTGTAAATACATAAATTAAGTCCTAAATTATCGTTATAATCATTACACAATTTACATAAAAATACGAATCAATAGCACACGTTGAAACTCCCGCTTTCTATTACCACATATTAGATACTAAAACCGCCATCGCCACACATGGCAGCTAGATAGGCGGTCGTCACCGGTCTGGATACGATCCGTCATATTTGAGATAGTTATTCCGGTAGTTTTCGGAGGCATTGAGATTTCTCTGGCACTTAATCAATTTTACCCATTGGATAAGATGGGGCGATAGATGTCCTCATGCCACGTAAAATGGTTGCTAAATAAAAATTACTATGCAGGAATCCTTCTATATATATACACCGCAGTGTCAATTATTTAACCGTAAAGCAGTATTGTGCAAACATTACTTTTTCGGTTTTAAGGGCACTAATGTATTTATACTGGGCATATGGTATTTAAGAACGGATGTCTCAGAGTGATGTACGCAGTATGGCGCCACACAAAAATGCTCTGGGTGACATAGTATTTCTTAAAGGCCGAAACTTGAACTCAACATCAGGTTAACGATTTGCTCGTATCCTCACCTCTTCGTAGGAAAACGGATATAAGAAAACATTTTTTCAAAACTGTGATGTTCTTCTTGGTTTTGTAACCTTAATATTTACCTTAAAATTGTGCGTTTGAGTCAGTATGCCTAGAATGTACGCCATATTTATGCACGGGGCATCGCATTTCAATGCGCCTGATCAGCGGCAGGCTTTGCATACCAAGAAAACAATGGAAAAACAGTCCCCGAGCAGTAATAAGTACACATTACGTGGCTTTTATTGAAGCCTAACAGGTGCTAATAATATATTAACTATGAATCTATTCTTTATTATTATACGAGTATTATGCATTTATTACACATTAAATTACTCATATCCTCACTATTCAACGGACTTGCTGATGCGGTCGCCTTAATAATTTACATTGTTGAATAATTAATTACAAATAACATAATTATTATTGAATAATCATAATTCATAACATATTTTACATTACGTAATTTTATATATTACATGCCGTGGTAGCTCAGGGGCTAGGCGCTCGCTTTAAATTTCATAGTACGCGAGTGACCTGGGTTCGATTCCCGATGCCGGCACCACTAAAATTGTTAATTGTAATTTTAAGTGCTGACTTACCACGTGCTCGGCGGTGAAGGAAAACATCGTGAGGAAACCTGCATGTCTGAGTAATTAAAAATATTTCGAAGACATGTGAAGTCCGCCAACCCGCATTGGAGCAGCGTGGCGGATTCTTCCTAGCTCCAAAACCCTCTCAGAAATGTGAGGAGGCCTGTGCTCAGTAGTGGGACCTTTATAGGCTGAAACTTTTATATTACATGTATGTAAAATTAATGTAAATAGAATAAATAACTAACTTCGTTATTTGACATGCTACTTTATACAGAAACATTTGTTTTAAAGAGAAACAAAACACTATGGTACTTCTCCAGTAACGAGGGTTCACTAAAACTTTTTTATTTACGAGTATATGGAACTAGCTGATGTCCGCGACTACGTCCGCGTGGATATTGGTTTTCTAAATATTCCGTGGGAACTATTTGATTTTCCTGAATAAAAAGTATCCTATGTCCGTCTCCAGGATGCAAGCTATCTCTGTGCCAAATTCTGTCAAGATCGGTTCAGCGGTTGAACCGTTAAAACGTAACAAACAGACAGAGGGACAGAGAGAGTTACTTTCGAATTTATAATATTAGTACGGATTACTATCTGTAGGTCCAGTCGTCGTGGGTGGTAGCAAGATCTCCTCTGGAGATTCTTCGCACCTCCTTTTTGCGGGAAGTCGATGGATGCAGGTGGCACAGGACCGTGCTTTGTGGCAATATATGGAGGAGACCTATGTTCAACAGTGGAATAAGATAGGCTGAAATGATGATGATGATGAGATACCTGTAGGTCAAACAAATATTAGTTACTTGCGGGAATCTAAACCGTGAATCGTAGCGTAGAAGTCAATCGTTTAGTCACAATAAATCGAGTCGAAATTAATTAGCAATAACTCCGTTTATTTAATTATGGATTAAACTTTATTAGTCTTAACAAACAGTTCCTGTTCATCAAAATTACACGAATCAAATGTTGCCAACCCACACTTAGGGCCTAATTGGCAAGTAACAATACAATTGTTTTGGAGTGCTGTCTGATACGGTAATGATAAAGTTGGCCTTAGCCCGCTTAAATTTGAAAACTATCCAATGTTTAAGTATTGTCAAAGAGCATGTGTCAAATGCCGTTAAACCTTTGTTTGTTGTTTTTATGAAGGTCTCTATTATTTCTTCAAAATATACATCGTCGGTATTGAATAGACACATCATAGAATTGCAAGATATTTCAGAGTGGTAAACAATGAAATAAAAATGTTACTTTTTTAACAAGTGATATCATCATCATTTCAACCCATCATATGGACATAGTGAATACTTTTTGCTGCAGACATAGGCCTCTCTCAGATTGCCGCTAAGCACTGTACTAAGTTACCTGCATTCATTCTTCCCGCAAAACGTGGTCGCTGAAACGTGAGTGGGGCAAGTCTTGTTTGCTGGTAGACGTTGACAGTCGAAAACTTTTCTTCCCTAACGGTCATCGGTTCGACGAGCTAGTGGCCACTGCCAGCTCCTAGCTTGAACCCTTCAGTATATATTAGTTACCTTAGTTCTTCCATGGATATTGTCTTTGCGGATTCTATCTAGCAAAACCCTTTCCTTAACTCGCTGGACAACTTAGCTTACTAAGTGTCCTGTAATGAAGCACAGCGTTTCAGTTCCATATGTTATCACTGGCAACACACACTGGTGTCCAAGCGATGTAAACAACAAAATCAATTCATTAATATAAATATATAAAAATAATGGGTCCGTTCATTTTTTAATTTTTTTCCTTTTTAAATCATCACCGTTGTACTATTTATTTAACCATATCTGATGTTTAGAAATATCCCTGTTCATTGAAAAAGATATTGCTTTATGAAACTATGAACATAAAATTGACACGGATTATGTATCCCATTAACTTACTCGTAGGATAAACTTTGTCTTTGTTTCATTGTAACATCGTAAAACCTAAATTACAGTTTTTACCTGCGATAGGTAAAAGCTGTAAATTACGAGTACAAAACGGAATAAATCTTTTTTGTCAATCAAATCATGTCTTAAATTAAAAAAAAAAGCGTTGGGTATTATTTGAAACGGAACATCAATTAACAATCATCATGATCGTCAGCCTGTTAATAGCTCAATGCGAAACAAACACTTGTCCCAAGAAGGGAAAACTTGTCGAAATTGTTTGGCAGGCCGCGCCTATTGGAAGCCATGAGATTTTCTAGACATTTCCCTCAATCGACTCTTACGACACCAATGTCCCAAAACTCGGTAAAATATCCGATATAATATTCACAGGAGTTATAGAATTTAAATACATCGAATTTTTTTTTTACCTGTTTGAGCGATATACTTAGCATTCAGATCGTCAATTGATCAACAAGAATCAATAGGGATAACAGAGCCAAAGCAAAGCCTCCAATGAAGCAATATCTGGAGATATTGCTTCATTTGAGGATCCTTCCTGTTAATCCTATGATATCTGTTGCGCTGTAATCACGAATAAAAAAGAAGTAAAGTAGTAACGATAGAACGTTGCTTTACTTTATTTTTGTAGAGTAAAAAGTGTCTTCGTATTTACGTCCTAAAACCAAACTCCTGTAGAGAACTCTTAAATCATTTCAAAAATTATTTGCATAAAAAACACTGTTTCGTTAGTTCTAAGGAGAGTCAAAGCCTACCATTTTCCTAGTGCACATATATTCACGTACATAAAGGTTGTCCCAAAAAGGTATCAATATTTCAGTCTTAATTTAAGCTAAATCATTAATAAAAAGTCTTTTTGCAACCTATAAAATTAATTTGATTAAACTAGAGCTTTATGAAAATATTGAATAAATGACTTTACGAATACAGAGACGTGTTTCTAAAGTTATTCAATTATTCTTTTTAGTATTCATGGGACATGGCTTCCGTGTTGCCATGAATAATAACGCTGCACATTATTTTAGAGAAATTAAATAATGTACCGGTAAATCAAGCACTAATGGCAATTATTAATTTGGACCATCAAAGTTGTCTTTTACAATTATTGGGTAATGAAATATACATAAAAGATTGCAAAAAGCTGCAGGCTATTGTTATTATTAAGAAGGTGAATAAAAGGTCATCGACCAATGACCTATAACCCACTGAGTTTGTAATCGTCTTAATAACTACTAACGTATATATAAGAAGACGGGTAAGGTATGAGAAAAAAAGTAGCCCTCAATTTCAAAACGAATCTTTCTTAAACAAATGAATAGGTTTTGCATGTATTAAAGTTGAACCAAGCTGATGCGTGTGAAATACCCCAGTCACTTACATCAGCAAGATATCCATTGAGGTAAAATGTACAATGAAGTTACCTCGCAGTCAAAGATTTGGGACAAATTAAGCACTAATTACAAATTAGAAAAAAAAAAACTGCGTAATTAAAGTTAGCGATTTTATACTAGGTGGGATTTTAGTCTTTTTATTTTTTTGAGTTTGCTTATTCACATAAAAAATTCTTCTTAGGACACTCGTAATGCACTAACAACATTGCATGTACGTGAACTAATACTAATAAAGACTAAGCTCTAAGTGAACATTAAAGGAAAACATTACCCAATAAAAGACAAAGTTGGGTTTGATATGCGAGGTCCGAAGTTCGTAACGCACTGGGCGTTAATTATAACTTGTCATGTGCAATTTAATTTGACGAGACAGCGTGGCCTAGTGGTCAGAGTAAATGACTACTTTTCCGCGAGTACTTGGTTCGAATTCCAGCCGGAGCCAACATTTGTCCAAAAACACATTGCTGGTTTTCGGGTCTGGCTGTAATGTGACCGGACCGGCTAGGTGTGAAGGTCGATCTTATCGCATGAGCGATATCGGGCGAGAGTCGACTAGGATGATTTGGCACTACGATAATCCCTGTAGATAGCTTCCGCCAGTATTCGGAAGTTGAAAAAATCTACCAGAATGACATCATCAACATATGACGAGGTAGAATTAAATTATAATGATAAATATACGCGAATACTTCCACATTTCATAAAATTACATTTACTGATTGTATGGTGTTTTATTTAACTATTTATAACCCGACGGTATAAATTGGACAGCGTACCCGATCATTACTTTTGATCTTCTCAATTGATCGCCGTTTCGTAATGAGGTTCTTTTGTCGGAGAAGAAACAGGCTTCGTTTCTGTTCTATACTTATTCGGTAACTATTATATTTGTATTCGATAAATAAAATTTCAAGTAAAAATAAAGAGTCCTATAGACAACCGGGAACAAAAGAAATTCTATAATTTGTAAGTGCATTGCATACTCAATCAAACCAAGCTCCACAAACAATTCGACGACCGCGTGCCCGAGCGGTTAGAATACCTCACTTCTACGCCGAAAGTCCTGAGTTCCAATCCCAGTAGGAGCCAATATTTGTGCAAAAACACAAATTGTTGGTTTTCGAGTCTGGTTGTGCTACTAGTGTTTTTAAAAGCAAGCAAAGGAAAGCAAAAAGTTCACATGTATGACATAGTCATCATGTATGTGCCATGCTGTGCAGGAATCCGTCTAGGTAGATACCACCCCAGGGCCAGTTATTCGGCCGTGAAACAATAGTGTGCAAACATTACTGTGTTGCGGATGTTCATGGGCGGCGGTGATCATGGGAACTCATGTCTCAGGGTGACGGGAGCAGTGTGGTGTCACACAGACACAGCATTTGCTATGGGCAGACGTTGCACTTACCATCAGGTGAACGTTTTGCTCGTTTCGTCACTTCGAACTTTCGAAACTTGTAAGTTTAAAATGTAAAATCTCTGATGAATTTTTGTTTGAAGTGCACCTTTTCTAAAATGGAAATCTATATAGAGCGATTTAATTCTTTAACTTAGTTGATCTATAATTTTGTATATGGCTAGTTTATTTATTAGTGGGAGAGTCTAAGCGGGCAATATAAATTGGTTTAAACGAGAAATATCAGTGTAAGCTAGGAAGGAGCAAAGCTCAAAACACTGCTTCGATTTGTATCGAGTGGCATACTAACGTGAATCTAATCTCGCCATTAGTCATTTCACCTCGGTTGCTTTAATTGGAGAATTAAATAAATTATTGAGCACGGGGCTAACGATGCAACCGCATTTTTCGTAAAGGATGAGTATGTTTAATAAATGTGCACGGAAATATCTTAGAAAATCTTACCAATCTGCAACATACTACTATAAATAAGTAATAATTTTATCGATATTACTCTACTGATGATGATATTACTAAAATGTTCTTTCATTTGGTTGGTCAAACATAAAAGACGTAGACAGCATTCCAGTTATAATAAGGTTCCTTACTTTAAAAGAAATGGCCCCGCGAAACCTGTATTTTTAGTTACATCTACTTTTATCTTTGTCTTTATTATACAATGTGTGACTTTGCTAGGTCACTTTAATGGATGGCGCCTAATTTATAAATGAGGTATATATATATTTATCATAAATATTTATCACAAACCACGCAGTGTTATATTAAGTATTGCTTATTTAAATAGGAAAAGTAAGATTTTTGTTTATTTACTTTATTAAATAAATTTACAATGCTGATTTTAAAAAAAAGTCATGGAATTTTATGATGTGAGTTTTGCCATGGTTGTCATGGAGTTTATTTTTTGTTGAATCGATTTCTTTCTAAATTACCACACGATTTTAATCTTAAACTAATCTTAATTAGTTAAACACTTTCAATATCATTAAATACATATTGTTTATTCCTATTTTAGATTTGTCGTCCTATCAATTGAAAAGAGCAAAGCAATTATGCTGATCTAATTTCAGTTTACTGACGTAATTGTGAGACCTTAAAATTGATTATACTTATGTAGAGAACCTTGCGATCGGATGCGGCTGTCGTGATATTTAACTGCATTACTTAGTAACTGACCTTTACTTGACCATTATCACTCGGTTTATTAACGTGATAAGCCTTGTGAGCTTTGATTTTTTGCGAATTGCACAGATTAATAATAAGTCATATTAATGTTGCTCGAAGGCAAAACATTCAGTTTTCAGAGAGATGGATATACTCTCCCTTATATACGAACTAAAATGATAATATACGTATTATATTGTATGTAATTGTAAAAGTACCGTAAATTTAATAATCATAGGGAGCTTTATAAATATATAGTATTTAAAAAAGTTAATGGGGTAATAAGCTTTAAGGAAAATAGAGCAAATTTTAATACAAATGGCCACAATAGGTTAAATTGAATGTAAATACCTACATTTATACACTGCTTAATCTACGATATTCGACATTGTGGTATAATACAGTTCGTCGTTTAAAATCCTCCTTTGAGGTCAGCGTCATCACGACCTCGTAAACGTAATTTCCACGTTTCCTGTCAATAAAGGTTGAGGTCACTTTCCTTATCAACAGAATCGATGCGGTTTGAAGAACCCTCTCTAAAAAAGAAGGTCAACATTGTTTTACATTATGAAGAAAATCCGGATCCGGAGATATAAATAGTAGGTAGCTTTACAAAGACGTAGATTTTTTTTTAAACTCAAACGACCGTTTTCTTAAACAAAGAATTTAACCAAAATCGATCACCTTCCTTTCTTACACATAAACTGCTGTGCCGCGTTTCTTTCCTTATCCAAAATATTGGCCGCTTCCAATTGTAAATTACACGACGAAACCAAAAAAAGTGACATTTCGTTGTGATATAACGTTCCAGACGCTACATTTTTTTTTAATTTTACTTAACATCTGCCTACATAATAAAATTTTAGGATAGATACTTCTTATATTTTAATATTATATGTCGTATTATTATACTGTCTCTTTGCGAACTAATTTTAAATAGATATTAGGGATCTTTTTAGTTGATTATGGGATCGAGAGAATCTAAATAAAACGCTGAAGGAGTTTCCACTAAATTTATCATGGTTTTTTTTAAACAATCATAAATTATTAAACCGATATAGTACTACGACAATTTTTTGAACTTAAAAATAACGTAATGTCAATCATACACTCGAACTCAACGAGGTAGCTGAACGCGAAATTGTTCATTTATGATTTTTGTTTTTATGTTAATTATGTTTTTCCCTGTTCCGGTTTATCGGACCTGTTCACTGGATTCACTTTACAGGTGATTTTGTATGATTCCACCATTTTCACTGAATCCCGCACCAAGATAGTCGATCGGATTGTGAAGGAATGCGAAAAACAAACTGTTGCATCGCAGAGCGCAGTTTGGAAGGTCAGGTACAAGCGATAATGTGTCTTATCGGTCCTTTGTTTCAATTTCATTTCCACTCGGCCGGGCAGTTTGGTCCCTTTGTGTGAACAAGCGACAAATTCAAAGTCGTCAATTGTAACGTCCTTATTATTGTCGTCTCGGATGCAGACGTGCCAGTTTTGCGGCGCCCCGGGAGTGAACTTGACGTTTTTCGTCTCAGAATCCAAACTGACGTTGAAATAAATGATGAGATTACCGCACTTTCTATTCACGAATAAGTCGTTTTTGTACAGTATAAGGTTCTCCGGCTCCGTGAACTTCGGATCGGGGAGACGCACTTTGAATTCTTGGCACACGTTTTTGGCTAGATTTAAGATTTTAACGCTATGATTGTTCGTGTCTGCTATGTACAAATATTTTCCGTCAGAACTCGCTGACACGCCGGACGGTTCGTTGAACTTAGCTGGGTCCGTCGTTTCGATCATTGTTGGGTTCAATGTTGTAACTTTTTGAGGTCCAATGTCTACTTTCTTTATCTTATGATTGTATGAGTCCGCTACGTAAAGGGACTTATTGGCGTCGCAGTAGGCAACCCCAAGAGGATGCTGCAACTTCGCTTCTACGCCTATATCGTCTACATCTCCAAAAGCGAAAAGGTTCTGAAAATAATAATCAATTAGGAAACTTATACGCTTTCATATATACATTATTATATCTAGAAACATACCAAAGGATTGCGATCGCCACCACACAAGGTAGAAACTTGTCCGGTGGACAGTGCAAGCCTCCGTATTGACGAGCTTTCCGAATCAGCAATAAATATCTCTGGATTCGTACCTGTACGGGCAATAAAAGCCGACGTTCATGAGAAAGCAATACGGTATGCATATAAAAAATACTAGAAGTTCTGTGACACATTAGGAAAGACAGGCAGAACGAAATTATATGGGTTCCTAGAGCAAAGAACAGCGGAACCAGGAAACATATTTTCAAAATTGTAAACTATTTTCACATTTGACTTGTCTAACTTTATTTCATTATAATTATTATTCTGCTTTTTAACCAATTAATAAAAGTAGGAAGTTCTCATTTCGTCTGTACATACATATATTTTTATGTATGTTCGGGAATAACTTATGTTACGATTGTAATGATTGTTTTTTATTAGAAAGAGGGTAACGTAGAGGTGTTCCCACATAAATCATGAAACTTAAATTCGCATTAGCAACATGCATGAGATGTTGGAGCTGCTGCTTGGAAAATTTTGTTTAAATAATAATTATTTTTATATATAAATTGTATTATATGAATAAGGCATGTTTGTATGCTAAGAGAAGAGAGTGTGAAAAATATGTTCTACCCACCAGTTCTCAACGTAAGTCCAGACGGCTGAGCGAATGCCGCTGTGTTCGGATACGCGCTATTGCGAGCCGCCTCCACGCCCGAGCCCGCAATACATACGCATGTACCTGCAATGTACTAATATGTATTTTTTCCATCAGTGTTTACTGATGGTAGGATTCTTATATGGTAGATTTCTTCCTAGAACATCTGAACAAATAAACCGCGGTTGCCAACCCGCCTGCCAAGCGTGGCAACTATGGCAAAAACCTCTCAAAATAAGAGCTATAAACTTTTGTGGCGATCTTTGGGCGAGGCCTATGTTCAGCAGTGGACTATTGATAGGCGGAAATGATGATGGTGATAGCAACTCCTACCAACTTAAAGAAGCCTAATGTATATATTTTAAATAAGTATTAGGGATATTAACAGTAGACTGATGATGAATAATTCTATGTTAAGATGTCTGACGATTAGTGCGATAGTACTGATAACAATAATATTTTTTTATTACAGATATACTCCATATAAATTAGTAGAAGATTAGTTATATAACACTTAAAAATTACGTTAGTTAGTAACAAACATTATTGAATGCTCTCTGCAATAGTCTACTTAGACACTTATGCATAAGATATAAACGTAATCGAAGAACAACAAAAATATTAAAAGGATATATATAGAGATACTGTTATTTTCCCGGTTCGGGTGACGCAGCAGCTGAGTGAACGGTTTCTGCACTGCAGGTGACGAATTCTATCCTCGGCCGAAATAATAATTTGTATGGTCTGCGGGCAATTTTTCTGGGTATTTGTGCATGTTGAATTTGTTTGTAAAATTAACCAACGGTACAGGAGAAATCCTACTGCGAAGTAGCATTTTAATAATATATGAAATATTTTGAAAATTGTATAAGTTTCGTTAATCTTTAATAACATACATAGAGTCAAGCCTCTTTCTCATAGGGGTAGGCAGAGACCACATCTACACTTTCTACGATCCTGACACACATCTTTAGCTTCTTCTATTTGCATTTCATCTGTAATAAGTCAATACTACACTCAGCGTCACAAAAATCGCACCTCTCTGAGTTTGCGCGAAAAATGGTTGTAATGGCTATTTATATAAATATTGGTATGTTTGAAATGGGTATTTGAATAGCTTTACATTATTAATAAAAAAATCATGAAATCATTAAAACATTTATCATTATAGAGCGTCAAAAATAAACACTGTCAAATGCCCGTTAGTAAGGACGCTAGTTACACCACCTAAAAAGGGTATAAAAGGGTCGATCTGGATGAAATATGGGCCAGTCGTAATTTAGACTTTGCAGTGAACACACGTGAACAAGTAACCCAAGTAAGAACAAGTAAAGATGGACACCAGCTCTGAAGAAGCCGCTCAAGTGATTGCCCTATTGCAGTCGGGGATGCGGCAGAGTGACGTTACTCGACAGTTGAACCTGTCCCGTTTTTCAGTTCGACGGGAGTTCCAACGCTTTCAGCAGACTGGTGGTTATGTTAGAGAACCGGGATCTGAAAGAAAACGGTGCACATCAGAAAGAGATGACCGTTTCATCGTTACGACATCTTTACGAAACCGTTTTACAAATGCTGTTGAGTTGCAACAACAGCTTCGATCAACTCGGAGAACATCTGTGAGTGTTTCTACGATAAGAAGAAGGTTACACGAAAAGAGTTTAACAGCCCATAGACCTGCTAAAGGTCCAAAACTTACTGCACAGCATCGCAGAGATCGCCTAGAGTTTGCTCGCAATCATTGTGAGTGGACTCTAGAACAGTGGCGGATCGTACTCTTCTCTGATGAGACGAGGGTCTGTCTCTTCTGCAATGACAGACGTAGAAGGGTCTACAGAAGACAGGGGAAGAGGTTCACACAACCCTGCTTCGAAGAATCCGTCGAATACGGGGGTGGCTCGTGTATGTTTTGGGGCGGCATTTCCGTCGACGGGAAAACGGAACTTGTGTGCGTTTCCCGGACTCGGGGTGGCCGTGGACAAGGGTCATTAAATGCTGGTCGGTACATTACTGAAATCCTGGAGGAACATGTGGTCCCGTATGCTGGTTATGTCGGTGATGGATTCATGTTAATGCATGATAATGCTCGTTGCCACACCGCGGCTATTGTACGGGATTATTTACAGGAGGTCGATATCCCTGTTATGCATTGGCCAGCACGAAGTCCAGACCTTAACCCAATAGAACATCTCTGGGATGACCTAAAACGGCGCGTGCGAGCTCGAGATCCAGCTCCAGCCACTCTTCAAGAGCTCCAAGATGCGGTACTTGAAGAGTGGGAACAAATACCCCAAGAGGCTGTTGCGATCCTTGTAAGGTCCATGAAAGATCGCATGGAAGCCGTTATCAAGGCAAGGGGGGGTAACACTAGGTTTTAAGAACTTTTTTTGTATTTATTAAGTTTTTTTTTAAATTATTAATTTGCAACTTTGTACATACCCTGTCTTTTTCTTTAATTTCTCTTTTGTCTCGTTATAAAAGTAAAATTCAATTAAAATTCCTGAAAGCTAATGAAATTACCTTTCGAATGATACCCTCAAACCACAACATTGCCATTGGCCTGTTGTGTTAAAATAGTATTTAAATTATTTTTTTCGGATGTGCGATTTTTTTGACGCCGAGTGTAGTATTGTAACTGCGAAAGTAACTCTCTCTGTCACTCTGTCTGTTTGTTACCTTTTCACGCTTCGACCGCTGAACGGATCTTTATGAAATTTGGCACAGAGATAGCTTGCATCTTGGAAACGGACTTTTTATCCCAAAAACTTAAACAGTTCCCATGGGATATTTAATAAAACCTTTATCCACGCCGACGATGTCGCGGGCATCAGCTAGTATAAAATAATAAATACAATACAAACCTTCTGAAAAACTTTTGTATTTCCACCAAATTGTAGTGTCAAGGAAGAGGGCCCAAATTTGGTGCGAACCCGCGCAGGCAATCAACAACACGCGTCGTTTCTCGTCCTTTTTCTCTTTTTCTACAAAAATAAAGGCATATCAACAAGAAACGGACAAATCGAGAGTGGTTTAGTACCGATAAATATCAAACATTGTATTTAAAAGTAAAATGAATGACACCGAGAAATTAACGAACTGCGCATTGCAAAATTTTAATCAAAAATATTAATAGTCAGTAGGAAAGACCACCAGTTAGTTGGAAAGTAGACCATGGTCGAAAGAAGGAAAAGGAAAAGTTTTAAAGCAACGCATGTATGCATTATGGCACGCATTCTTATCGTGAGCGAAAGAATAGATATTATTCTATGTGGTAGGATTATTTTGCAATAATCCGTCTAATACTTTATTGTACTACTATTTTATGCATTAATGTGCAAAAATTTCTGTTTCGGTCTGAAGGGCACTGAGAGTTAGTGTAATTACTTGGGATATGAGACTCAAGAACTAATGTCACAGGATGACGGGTGCAGTGTAGTGCCACACCGGTATATTCTAATAAAATATAAATATGCTGCTAAAACGCATCTACGATGCAGAAGAAAGAGGAGAAAAAAGAAAGAGTATGTCAACTTTTCATCTATAAAGTAAAGTTACAGCTTATAAATGCCCCACTGCTGAGGCCAGGTCTCCTCTCATTTCTGATAGGGTTTTCGAGCCGGGAAGTCAGCCACACTGCTCTAATGAGGGTTGGCGGACTCCACAAGTCGTCGAAATATTTTTATTCCCCAGCCATCAAGGTTTTACCACGATGTTTTCCTTCGCCGCTGAGCACGTGGTAAATTAGCACTTAAAATTGCAGAACAATTTTAGAGGTACCGCCACCGGGGATCGAACTAAGCTCCTGAGCTACAACGGCTCACTACTTGTGAAGTAAACCACTACACTACATGAATAACAAACGAAAAACATGCGTCACCTCTGGTAACAGTAAATAATAACGCTACCTATACTGTTACTGCCAACTTAACCAACCCCCCCCCCCCCCCTTTGCCTCTTCGCGAGACGACATTACCTTTGGTGTCATCGTTGAGTTCTGCGTTGGGAACGTGCCCAGGTGGCGGCGGCAACTGCGACCGGACCGACATGTCCATGTCGGGAGTGCTGTACAAAACCACGTCCCATGGCGACGATAGCGCTTGTAGACCTAGGCATTTGCCACCTATGCGATAAAAAAAAACCCATGTTCAATTTCCATGAAAACATGGCATTGACTTTTGGCGGCAACTCGAAACATATTCACATTTCTGTGTATATTTTTAGTTTTGATGTATTGTATGTATGTAGTTTTGTAATATTGATAGTTTGTTATGCAGCGAGTGCTCGTGAAATAAAATTAAAATTCTTTTTCGACGTGAGAAATATAAATTTCGTTTGTCAAACGTCAATTTTTTACAATCTACCACCGTTTCGTAATGACGTTCCTCTGACGCAGAAGAAACAGGCGAATGAAACTCCGTAGGTATCCTGTTTTTTAGAAATCCTTTTTTTTTATTTTTTTAAAAAATACATTATAAATAAATTTGAAGTGTTTTAAAAAGTGTGTGTTTTTCGGAATTGAACTTAACAAAAGTTCAATTCCGAAAAATACCATAGTTGTACTTTTCGTCTTGTCTCCAATCAGTCCAGCAAAAGTTCAATAGAAGCGGGCTATCACTTTACTGTCGATAGAAATGTTTGATAACTGCTTACCTAAAAAAATATATATTTATACCTTGAGTGATATATACTGGAAAAAAGTTTACGACTGTTTCCATAAATAAATAATAACATGGTATTTATGTTAAACATTCCGATAAACAATCTTATGTTGGCCGCAGAGGATGATTTACAAGTTCACAAGTATTAGCGCAATCGACCTAACGAATAAAATTGACGATCGCGTGACCTAGTGATCACAGCAGTTGGCTTCTACGCTGCGGCGGCTCCTGGGTTCCATTTACAGCCAGAGTCAACATTAAACAAACACAAATTGTGGGCTTTCGGGTCTGGTTGTGTTGTGATTGCAAACGTGTCGCATCCTAGCCTATCTATAATCTTATCGTATTAAGTTAGATCGGGCGCGGTTAGGCAAAACGAATAAGTGCCCCTGTTTGCGCAAACAGTTTTTTGAAAGCAAAATTTGCTTTATTTCTCTGCCATTACTGTAACAGATTTCCGGAAATTACCCCCCGTTTCTATTAACTATGCTTATCGTCGTCATCATTAGTTCAGCCTATCCCTACTCCACTGCTGAACATAGGGCTACCCCCATAGATTGTGACAAGTCTATAGGTCTCACTTTGAGGGATTTGGGACGAGTTAACAACCGTAGTTTATTTTCCAGATGTTCCAGGAAGATGCTGCTGCCCATCTCCAGGTATTAATGTTCCCTTTGTCGACTTTTACGACACGTACGGGACGAGATGGGTTCGTAGATTCTCTTAAACCGCCACCCGGCTGCTTATACATTCATATTATTTATAATACCCAAGTATTGCTAAACGAGCTAGTTTCCGTGGCTTAATGTGTGTCAATGATGCAACACTGGTCCGCTATCATGATCATTAATATTAATCTTCAAATTGTTCATAGCTGAATATGGAACACATCAAAGTTGGGACCTAATTAAGTTCAAAGTCAATTGAACAATTTTTTTTTGATTGCCACAAAAGTTTGAAGCTCTCATTTTGAGGGGATTTCGCCATAGTTACCACGCTTGGCAGGTGGGTTGGAATGCGGAGTTTATTTGTTCAGATATTACAGGAAGATGCTGCTTTTTTTATTGGATAAAGCAAAACCTTCACCTGATGGTAAGTGTAACGTCTGCCCATAACAGTTGCTGTGTCACCCAGAAAATTTCGATGTGACACCACACTGTGTCCATCACCCTGAGACATAAGTTCTTAAGTCTCATATGCCCTGTGAAAACGCTAGCTCACAGTGCCCTTCAAACCGAAACACAGTCATGTTTGCACACTACTGCTTCACGGCAGAATAACTGGCCCTCTGTCGACTTTTACGACACCCACGGGATGTGATAGGGTGGTAGATTCTCTTATGCCGCCACCGTTGGTGGCTCGTGTAATACGTGTAATACATGTATTTAAATAAAATAAAACGCACCGAGATCCCCGGACGCCGTCTGCTCGCCGGTGCCGACTAGGACCTCAACGGTGCCGTCGTCAAGATGCACGGCCCTTACGGCGTGGTTGTTCGTATCGCAGACGGCAAGCACAGAGCTCGACAGCCAGCAAACGCCTTGCGGCGAATCCAACTTCGCATCGTTCAACTCTGCGCGTTTCCAATGCAGGAGAATTATTATTTTAGAAATATTTTTTTTATTATACGTCATTTATAACGTATATCTTATATCCGGTGAGAAATGTTATTAGCATTCATAACAATTATTTTTATGTCTAGATCGTAGATATGACCTCCAGGACCCCTAGTGGTAGTTTTCCACTCGTGAGGGACAGCAAGACGAAATCGAACCATGACCAGAATAAATTTAAAATAACTTTAGGAAAATCCAATATTAGGCAGGGAGACACGGAGCAGTGGTCCATGCGATAAAAAAGTTTGGGAACATCTAGATGAATACAGAAGGCAACGTTTTTATTGGTGGGTACAATTTATTATTTATTTTATATATTGTACTCTTTTATATTTTTGGATTTTCTTTATTTTCATTACTATTAGCCATCTGGAACTATTTGTCATTATACACAAAAATAAACTTTTCTTAAACTGCGTTATTAATTTTATAGAAAAATGGTAGAAAACATGATGATTTGTAATACAATCTAAGCACTTCGCAATAATATACGTAATTTTTATTCAAACCACTTAACTCACTATGTAAATATATAGATAGGGTTTCTGACAACGATTGCGTATACGTAATGAAATAAAATACAAACATAATGTGCAATGTGTGCGTAATTTATAACGTAACATGTGGCTTAATAAATATCTCGTGGTCTTCACTTAAGTAATTTGTATTATTGAAATCAATTCATAGTTTGAACTTTAGTCTTTGTAAAAATAATACAGTAGACCATTATTAACATGACGTCTAAAGTAGAAAGCTCCGAAAGGAATAATACTTAAATTACTATGTGTCTACATATTGTTTTTAATAGATTATAAAATTATGAGATGTTTTATATTCACCACAATTTATTTATTGTTTTCTAGTTTACCCACACTTAGAAATAACTGTGTAGCCCAGCGTTAGTTGTGTACTTCCCACTTAGTAGTTAATTTTGACGAATTTGTCGAAGAAAGAACAGGTGTATGCGGGAGACTGAGAGGCACTATAATGGATTTGCACAATAAAAAGATGAGAGAGAGAAAGAGAGGAGGTGTCCTCTCTGCCAATAGTCTTTAGAACTTGTATATACAGTGAGCATCTAAGAAATGTGGTGACATAGACGTCGCTAAACTGAACTCCTCCGCTGGGATTGAAAATCTGCACATCACCGCCTTACGACATATGAAGGACTGAGAAGAGGGGGCCCACCGTAGTAGATACTCAGTGGCTGTGAGACTAGAAAGCACACGTTGTGCCGACAGTCTGGTGTTAGATGCTGTGGTTGGTTATTCGGTGAGATCACGGCGATGTCAACAATTTGGCTTCATCTGCCAAACTGGTGACTATGACGTCATCCCTGATGCCCAGAAAATGCGGTGGTCGGATCTGGGGAGAATGTCTATTTCCTAACAGTAGTCTTGTGTCTATAGTGAGCATCTGATCTGTGCGGCGATAGATATCGGTATTATTTGATTGATGAAAATTTTAACACTACATTGTCGTTACGGCACTCACATACATAATATTTTCGCGGCACTATCTTATGCAATTGACACATTCAGCAACCGAAAATAATCACCGTGGTCGAAATCGGCCAGGAGCACATATCCCAGCATAGCATAGCACATATCCCAGCACGTCGTCGTTGTTTCAGCCTTTCGCTAGTCCACCGCTGAACATAGGCGTCCCCCATAGATTGCCACAAAAGTTAGTAGCTCTCATTTTGTGGGGATTTTGTCATAGTTGCCACGCTTGGCAGACGGATTGGCAACCACAGTTTATTTATTCAGATGTTCCCGGAAGATTCTGCTGCCCATCTCTTGGTTTTTCTTTTCCCTCTGTCGACTATTACGACACCCACGGCAGATGGGGTGGTAGTTTCTCTTAAGCCGCTACCACACGGTAGCACTTGTCAATATTTGATAGCCCAATATACTTACTGCCATCCTCAAAGCCTGGATCTGGGCCGCCAATAATACGAAGAATGACGCCAGAGCAGTCGGTGAGAAGCACACGATGATGACCAGTGTCCGAAATCGCAAGAAACGGCTCCTCCGAGCGGCCTCGATAGAATGGATTCAATGCGACCTGGCAATAAAGTCAAAACTCGTGCGTAAGATTAACTTCAATATTGTTCTAATATTAGGTAACAAATAAATGAACCCTATTTTTTATAATTATATTTTTATATAATACCAAAGGATAAATTGTGTAACGAAATTTCATTGGGTAACCATTTATTACGAGTACAAGAGCTTTTCTTTCAAATGAAACTAATTTTAGGGATTTTATCGCGTTTAATTTTGTTATTTATAACCCGACGTTTCGAGTGCTTTACAGCACCCATGGTCACGGGGGAACTGAGGTGACAGATTTCCTGATGTCATAGTTAACTCGGAGTACCTTCAGCTTTTAATTTTTTTTTTTTGGTCCGATCTACGCAGAAAGAAGTAACTGTGTCTTAAGGTCTCGCAGTGGTATGCTTAGTTTTTGACTTAATTTTATTAATTATGGCCGTGTGGTAGCGGCTTAAGAGAATCTACCACCCCATCTCGTCCCGTGGGTGTCGTAAAAGTCGACAGAGGGAAAATTAAAAGCAGAAGATGGGCAGCAGCATCTTCCTGGAACATCATAATAAATAAACTGCGGTTGCCAACCCGCCTGCCAAGCGTGGCAACTATGGCACAATCCCCCCAAAATGAGAGCTACAAACTTTTGTTGCACTCTATGGGGGAGGCCTATGTTCAGCAGTGGACTAATGGTAGGCTGAAATGGTGGTGGTGGTGGTATTAATTATAGGATCCCAAGCTGGTGGTAATATCCAACCGAAGATGGTTCCGGGATTTTTCAAGCCGCCGAAGAAGATAAGTCAGTTTTTACCATCTGTCAAGTGTAACATCCCTCTACAAGATGCAGGAGTCTACAAGCTGGACTGTGAAAGTGGTCTCTCTTACATAGGGCAAACAAAAAGATCAGTAAAAACCCGCGTAAAAGAACATACAGCTGATGTGAAGCATCGCCGCTCCAGGAAGTCTGCAGTCTGTGACAATGTTCTGGATCATCCCAACCATTACATCAGATTTGATAAACCACAAATCCTTGCAAAAGAACACCGATTCCTACCAATGATACGCGAGGCTATTGAAATTAAAAAACATCCTAATTTTAATAGAGAAGATGGTTGGGTATTACCACCAGCTTGGGATCCTATAATTCATAAAATTAAGTCAAAAACTAAGCATACCACTGCAAGACTTCAAGACACAGTTAGCTCTTTTTGCGTAGATCGGACCAAAAAATAATAAATAAAAGCTGAAGGTACTCCGGGTTAAGGACATCTGTCACCTCAGTCCCCCCGTGACCATGGGTGCTGCAAAGCACTCGAAACGTCGGGTTATAAATAACAAAATTAAACGCGATAAAATTCGTAAAATTAGTTTCATTTAAATGTGTAGTGTTCGCGTAAATATGTGATAGAAATCATTATGTGATCTTTTCTTTCAGTACATACTCATTGTACATCCGTATAGTGCCTATCATGGCAATCTGTAAAAGGTACCTAATAACTGGTAAGCAATGAAATCTTTAAAGAAAAATCTAATTACAAAAAAAACTACAACTAAAAGTAAAGTAACAGCCTATAAATGTCCCACTGCTGAGCACAGGCCTCCTTTCATTCCTGAGAGGGTCTTAGATTCGGGAAGAATCCGCCACGCTGCTCCATTGCGGGTTCGCGGGCTTTTTCCTTCATCGCCGAGTACGTGGAAAATCAACACTTAAAATTGATATTAACTATTTTAGTGGTGCTGGCACCGGGAATCGAACCCAGTACACTCGCGTACTATGAAATTTAAAGCGAGCGCCTAGCCTCTGAACCACCACGGTCTAATTATTATATCTAAGTAATTATATGATGAATATGAATAACGTATATTTTATCCGAGCAATGCACATTAATTAAAATCAAGCTATCTTGTAAAAACAGTTTATAGTAAAAATTATTACAAACCTTTACTCTGGTAACCGCGTAACAACCGTAAGAAAAGAGATACAATTATTGAATACTACGAGACAGCAAAAATAACATTGAAAATAAAAACGACGAACTGTGTGAAAACAGAGGGAAACGGCAGAATAGGGAACAATGAATTGATAGGTAGTTTTTAAAGACGCTAAATAGCTAGAGAAAATAAAAAAAAATGTTTTGTTCTATCTTGTTAAAAATTATATAATCTCTTATTTGAGGGATATTGCTATACTTGCCACGTTTTCCCTTTGTCGACTTTTATGGCACCCAGGGCACGAAATGGGGTGGTTAGATTCTCTTACAGCTATCACACGGCAATCGCAATCGATCAATGGTTGCAGGTTTGTGTACAGCAATAATAGTAAATATAAGGCCTATGTACAGCAATGGACTTAGGTTATGATGAATTATATAACTAAGTATAATCATATCCGCTTAATGCTTAGTCTTCAATTACTATTCTTAACCTAAGTTTCAAGATTTGTACAAATAATATTAAATAAATATTAGTCTTTCACTTTCAATTTATTCATATTTAATCAAAGTTGGTTACATTTGTGTCATCTGCTTACCACTTATATGATAAAAAGACGTGACTATATGTATGTATCAATAATTTTAAAAGAAACCAAATTATTTCACATTTTGCTTTTTAGTTCAATTATTAAGATGTGTCAATAGCACCATTTTTACTGTGGTATTGCTTTAAGATGAATTTCAAATCCTTACTATTGCACTATTCTAAAACAATCAACTGCCCATATTATACAGTATTTTTTATCCGTACATTTAGGGTAATACAGTATAATTAGATTTAATTTTAACACTGTTTACTTTTAAACTTTATGACCATTTAAATAAAAAAAATCTGAATCAGGCTATGAATTACAATTCCTTGATTCAATTTAAATATCAACTTTGTTGTAAAAAAAGTGTAAATACTTGTATGAGTATGTGTAGATATTGTAGACCTGTGTTAATATTAATAATTAAATATTTGAAACATAAAATACAAACCTTACTGGGAAAGTGTAACACATCATTTTCTTTAGTTTTTATATAATTAGAAGGTGACATGGGTATTGTAGCATCAGAAATTCGTGAGCCGAAATGGCGTAATGCTGCGCCAACAAACCAGACCAGCTCGTCTCTGTGACCCTCACCAGTCAATATGAAGATTGGTTTGTTTCCTGGCCCTGTTTATTATAAAAATAAAGAATGCCAAAGTCATGATATTTTTTAATTACTATAGAATATATTAAATTCAAATGGCAATTTCATCATAAGGGTTGTACAGTGAATTCATAAAGCTTTAAAAAATAAAAGAAGCTCATAATTGTTAAACAGTATTACATATTAATAAATGGATAAATGCCTTTTTTCAGATAAGTACAAGATACATTATTCTAGATATGGCTAGTTTTGCATCAAAAACCCCATCTATGTGTCTCTTTTGACAAAGGCAACTTTGAACTTTGACTATTTTTCATATTACTGACCATTCTTGTTCATGTGTGACCTGCTAGACTTTATCTCTTCAACCCATCTTAGAGATGGCCTACCTCATTTCCTTTCCCTGTTTCTTGTTAACCAGTGCATTATTGTTTTAGACCATTTATCAAAATTATATTAAACATGGTTGAGCCATGCTGCAGCTACTCACTGACAGTAATACAAATATTTTGGCTCCATCACAAAGCCATAAATACCATAAGAAAAAGAAATAACATATAACAAAAGCAACTGGAAGTTCTGTGTAACACTGCACAATACTTGTAGCCCAATACATGCCCATTAATTATACCAGCTCCAGTGCTCTTCAAGCTAAAACACTTGCTGGTGATTTGGTGTAGAACTTTTATGCTGGAGTCTGTTTAAAAGGTACACCACGACCTAGGTAGGTACAACACCAGGCCAGTTATTCTGCCTTGAAGCAGTAGTGTGCAAACAGTACTGTGTTTTGGTCTGAAGAGCATGGAGAGCTAATGTAATCACTGGTCATATGAGACTTAAGAACTATGTGTCAGGGTGACAGGCTCACTGCGGTGTCAAACAGAAATGTTCTGGGAGACAAAGCATTTGTTATGGGCAGATGGTGCATTTATCATCAGGTAAACATTATTTATCTCTATAGGTATTTTAAATAGATTAGTAGATTTAAATAAGATTATACCTAAGATGAGTAGTGTAGGCCAACAGCGGATACCAAGAGTGTCCCAAAATAAGCTTTCAGCATCATTCACAACAGGATGCTGGATGTTATACCTTTGTACAGCAGCTAAAATATTTGCCGACTCTTTCTCATTATTGAATTTTGCACAATGAACACCAATCTATAACAAGATTATTTTTTTTAACCCAATGGAAATATCAAAATTGTATGTCCTTTTCTATAATTATTAAAAATGGTAATGAATAATTATACAGGAGACATTAACCAGGAGATGTGCAGCAGCATCTTAATGGAACATCTGAATAAGTAAACTGCGGTTGACAACCCGCCTGCCGAGTGGGGCAACTATGGTAAAATCCCTCCAAAATGAGAACTACAAACTTTTGTGGCAACCTGTGGGGTAGGCCTATGTTCAACAGTGGACTAGTGATAGACTGAAATGCTGATGATGATGATGATGAATAATACATTAATTTATTTTTCAACCCTGTGGTGTCAGCCATTATCATCATCTTTTACGATGGAATAGTAATCATGAATATTTTTTTATTCCTTCCTTCCTTCCTTGATATGTTGCTATTTTTTCTACATTAATGCCTGTAGTAAATCAGCACATCAGTATTGAGATCACATTAGTATTGAGATTAAATTAAGTGCCCCTAATATGCTTTAATATCTTTCATATCCAAAACATTTACCAGCATATCAATTGCATAAATATTATATTAGGCTGTTAGTAATATTGAAATAATGTAATATAATAATTTGTAACATATAGCAGTCCTAACATCATGTATTACCTTAAATATTATATTAAAATATAGATAGGTAAATATTCTAACCACAACAAGTCCATTTTCCACTGAATGTAATTTCTCCAAGTGTGCTAAGTCGGGCAATACATGGTAACAGTTAATGCAGCAATAAGTCCAGAAATCTAAAACCACTATTTTGTCAGCACAAAGTTGAGAAAGAAAAATTGGCTCTGACACATTGACCCATTCCAAATCTGTAAAAGATGTTACACTTATTAAATATAAATTCGATGTTAAAGTTGTATCAATATACCTACAATTAATGATTTGCATCACATGCCTTTTTTAAAGTCGTCAATAGGTGTAACTATGGACCAAACTTTTTTAATGTGATTAATTATAAGAGAATCTCTATCTGCTTCAGTTGTTGCTGAGGTCATCGCATCTGTTAAATCCATGCATGCTTGCGCCACGAAATCTAATGGGCTTGATTCCATGACTTCTTAATAACTGGGTCACTTTTCCGTAATTTATTTTTCTGATTTATAGGTAACTGGTGAATAACCTATAAAAGTTTATTGTCATAACTTGCATTAACTAAAGTAAAGTAGTAGTTAAATATACAATAAGAAAGGTAAATTATATTACAATTATGATAACTACAATAAATATATTTAATAATCAATCGGTATAAATAATTTATTTATTATCATTTTTTACTGTCACTGTCAAGGTTATTAAAAGTCAACAGACAAAAGTTGTACGAAACATACAGTAATCAAGAAAAAACAATTATTTGGGAATACAAGATACCAAACGCTTATTACACGAAATCATAAACATACTTCTAGCCGTTGATAAATTTTGTAAATTACTCATTTATTTGAATATTTAATTAAATATAGGTACCATAATTATTAACGTAATATTGGCGTTGAGATTGGCAAAACGCTATGCGTAACATGAATCGGGACTCACGGAGCTCAAGGCTCATTGACGGATGACGGATTATTTTTTATATGACATGTTTACAAAACATTATTTTAGTATCAATCTTATAAGCTCCGACTCTCTATTTCGTTCTTACTAAATTTCCTATTCAATTGCATAGTAATAACATTTTGATCGGCTCACTTTATTGTAATTCATATTAACTAACCAAGATTAACAAAATTATGATAAATTATGGATGCCATGTTTGATATATGTTACTTATCTTCTGACGGTACCACTATTGAGCCCGATGATATTCCCAAGACAAAGGACAACGTTTGGGTCTTGGGAAAGAAATATAGCCCAGTTCAAGGTATGAAATCGTTACAGTTTAAATAAACATTTTATTTTAGTAAAAAATAAAGGGATTGTTTTTGTCACAATTTTTGAGTTATAATAAATGATATTTTGTAATTCCAGACTTGGATCGTATCAGACGAGACATAACATCGATTATTTGGTGTACATACAGGAAAGGTTTTGTTCCTATTGGAGATGAAGGTTTAACATCTGATAAAGGATGGGGATGCATGTTGCGTTGTGGACAGATGGTGCTTGGTGTTGCACTTATCAGAATTCACTTATCTACAGACTGGGTTTGGAGTCCAGAAACTAGGTAAGTTAAAGCAAAATAAAAATAATATGTCATGAACTGATCTTGTTTATTACTTTTGTCTTCTAGTATATAAATAAAGTAATATTACATTTCAATTTCTTGTTCTAAAATTAGCATAATGTATAGGTTAAAAATAACTCCATAAGATTGACCTGGGATGAGATTAAGTTGTTATACATTTTAATATTAAATTTCTAATTATTTAATCCTTAATGATTTCTTATATTTACGCGAACACTACACATTTAAATGAAACTAATTTTACGGATTTTATCGCATTTTATTTTATTATTTATAACCCGACGTTTCGAGTGCTTTACAGCACCCATGGTCACGGGCGGACTGAGGTGACAGATGTCCCGATGTCATAGTTAACCCGGAGTACCTTCAGCTTTTAATTATTATTCCTTGTCCGATCTACGCAGAAAGAGCTTACTGTGTCTTGAAGTCTTGTGTTGTGTCACAGACTGTGACCATGTTCTGGATCATCCCAACCATTACATCAGATTTGATAAACCACAAATCCTCGCAAAAGAACACCGATTCCTACCAAGGATGATTCGCGAGGCTATTGAAATTAAAAAACATCCTAATTTTATAGAGAAGATGGTTGGGTATTACCACCAGCTTGGGATCCTATAATTAATAAAATTAAATCAAAAACCAAGCATACCACTGCAAGACTTCAAGACACAGTAAGCTCTTTCTGATCGTAGATCGGACAAGGAATAATAATTAAAAGCTGAAGGTACTCCGGGTTAACTATGACATCGGGACATCTGTCACCTCAGTCTGCCCGTGACCATGGGTGCTGTAAAGCACTTGAAACGTCGGGTTATAAATAATAAAATAAAATGCGATAAAATCCGTAAAATTAGTTTCATTTAAATATTTAATCCTTTTTAAAAACTTCAGATGCAATATTAAATGTAATAAAACCATTTATTTTAAAATAGCATACAATTTTAAGTTTTAGTAGTACAATACAAATTTTCATATACATTATAACTTGAAATAAAATATGTGTCTCTGCTGGGAGCAAATCTCTTATTTCTAACAGAGTTTTTAACCAATAAGTGTTTACCAAGATGCTTCATAGAGGTTAGCTGGTTTCACTTTTTAAATCCTCAATATTTTCAGTCAGAATAGAAAAGGATAAATTTTATTTTACATAGATTATTTACATAATACTTGTTGAACATATATTTTTTTAAACTACACTGGTTCGCAAGAAAAGCCTATGTTCTGGGAATAACCACCAAGAAACCCAGCGGGCAATTTTTTTTTCTTTTCAGTCTTTTTGAAAATAATGTCCAATTGCAGTATTATAAAGATGTAGAAATAGCTTGGCAGCAATCTCCTCATTCTCAGGGGTTATCATCAGCAATGTATTAATTAACCTTCTTATGAAGTCTTTGTTTACTAAAAAATTTGATTAAAATTCTTTGTGCACCCCATAAAAGAGTTACTGACCCTGTGAAGTCGAGTAACTGGCAATAAACTGTTGTATGTTCTTGTGTAAATACAAAACATTTTCAAATATATATTGAGAGGCCAAGGTTACAATATTAATTTCTTTAAAATCTTAATCTTAAAGACATAGGTCACTCACTTTTGCTAGTAGTAACAGTTGACCCAATGGGCATGCAGCATGCAAAGCATTTCATTTCAACAGTGGTAGAGCATAGCTTAGCCATGCATCAGTTTTTGTTGTTGCATAAATGGGCCGGCTCGTCCGGGGATGTACCACAACCTCATAGAATACTGATGTAATGTAGATGTTTAACCAACTTCTGTGTTTCGTCTGGCAAGCGCAGGTGACCAGAGGCCCAACAACCCCCCTCTCCCAAAACATGGTGTCGGTTATTAATAATCTTCCCCAGGTTGGGCACCAGTACCAATGGAGCTGTCTAGACCTTCTGCTGACTACAGATCCAGACCGATACGAGGTAGAGGTAGCTTCTCCACTAGGAACATCTGATCGCTGTCTGGTGAAATCTGTGACTCAAATGGTACTAAACGAGTGTAGCGATACAATTCAGCAGATTGGGATGAAATGCGACACTTCTTCGCATCTCATTATCGGCAGGTCTGTTTTTCTTCTGGTGATCCGTCGAGTTGCGGAGATGCTGTAATTGACGTGGATATTTTATTCCTTTTGCTGATGTACCCATTGGTGGCAAAGCTCGCCCATGATTTAGCCTCGAATGTTCCCAAGCCGAAAAGCTTAAATATTCGGCGTAAGTATTATGCTTTTTCTCATGGGTCGACGCTCGAAACCGTAAAACTCCGGATGTCAGAGCCTTTAACCAAGCCGCCAAGTCTTACAAAAAGGTGTTGCGGAAGGCTCTATTCGAACGCATTAGGCGTGAAGCTCTCTGCCCAACCATCTCTGGCAGCAGAGCTCTTTGGTCTCATGCCAGAGCAGTCGGGACGAGTTTTTGTAAGCCTTTACTGCCTCCGCTGGTTAAGCCCGACGGTACATTGGTTCATACGGCAAAAGAGAATGCACATCTGTTTGCGAATGATTTTGCCAGCAATTCACGTCTGGACACACTCAACGCAGTTCCAACTACCATACCTCCCTGTGGTACTTCAATGTCTGAGGTCCATTTTGCCAAAAAAGAGGTCCTCAAATCGTTGCGCCATCTGGACGTGAACAAAGCCTGTGGACCTGTGCACCCGAGTTGTCTCCTGTTCTGACGGGCTTGTATCACCTCTCCTTGAAGACTGAAACAGTGCCCAAATTTTAACTTGCTGACGTGCAGCCTGTGCCCAAAAAAAGTACCCGTGCCGATCCTGTCAATTATTGACCTATTTCGATTACCTCCATACTCTGTAAGATTATGGAGCGTATATTGAACTCACACCTCTTAGCATACCTAGAACACAACGATGTCCTTGATGACCGACAGTAAGGGTTTCGCCGAAATCGGTCAACTGCGGACCTTCTAGTGTATGCCACACATCTATGGGCCACCCAAAGATGTTTGGCTCTATCAGTATATGAGAGGCCCTCGAGAGTGGGCGCCTTAGTGGTGGTGAAGCACTCGCTTTTTCGCTCGACATCTCGAAGGCCTTTGACAGGGCCTGGCATGCTTACATATCAGCAAGTTTCTTTCATATGGTATACGGACTGATAGCCTGGATAGAAGACTTCTTGAGGAAACGGTTTTTGCGAGTGGTTATTGACGGCAGCTCAGAGGCTTTGGCGATTAATGCCGGAGTTCTTCAGGGGTCCCTTCTCTCTGCAACTCTCTTTCTGCTTTACATAAACGACCTGCTCGAGCCCGGTATCTTTGGGTATGCAGATGACAGCACAGTTGTGGAGAGAGATATCTAGCGCGTGTTCAGGCCAGTCGGGATCAAGTACAGTTTGATCGAGAGGCCATGGTGGTTGAGTGACAATCGTGGCAATCTCACATTGCAGGCAGTCTCCAAATGGTGCAATACCAATCTTGTGTGATTCAATGCCACCAAAACGCAAGCGTGTCTGTTCTCAGCCAAAATGAGCCCTTTTACCTTGGCTCCTACTTTTCAGAATGTATCTCTGGAATACACCGACCGCCTTCAGTTAAGGTTAAGGTTCGACATGATCTCGACTATGTGCCTATTGCGATCGCGATTTGCAGGCTCCCGCCATGTGTGGCACTACAGGTCAGCGGATTGGAATAGGATGCGGTCTTTCTTTGCATTCTACCCATGGAGGCGTGTTTGCTTCTCACTAGATGTACCCGACGTCGTTGCTGAGTCTGTCGCCGATGTGGTGCTTCAGGGAATGGAACTCTTCGTTACAACTAGCCTTGGTTTGGTGGCACCCGAAGAATGGCATCTCGCCATAAGTAGCAGTGTTACCAGGCCACGGCTTATGCATCGGCATTAAAAACCAGAGACTTTCAGAAGAAGTACAACTCTGCCTCCAGGTTCTTCAAAAGAGTAATTGCTATGGCAAAGTCGGAGCCCATTGGCAGAATTGGCGAGCAACTAGCTCGCCTTCCTTCGGGAACCCGTGCGTTCTAGTCTCTCGCCAAGGCTGTCCAAGGGAATTTCTCTCAGCCATCACTTCCATCGCTGCATTGGGAGGACAATTCCGCGATCTTCTAGGCTCCCTTTTTCTCAACGATCAACGAACAGCGGCTCGAATCGTCGACGACCATGTACTATCTGATCGGATTGCGAAGAAATGTTGCATCTCCTTGAGAAATTGTTCGGACTAATTCTAGCCGCTGATTTTCACCATCGCACATTACGGCACAGCTCAAAATTCCAACCTTGATCGATGGCATTCCACCACAGTGCGTTTTTCGCGGAATTTTCTGCCACGCGCATGGAGTTTATGTAGTGTGCTGCCGCAGCGGTTTTTCGGGATCGATACGACTTAGGTACCTTTAAAAGGCCGGCAACGCATCTGCTATTCCTCTGGTATTCTAGATGTTCATGAGCGGCGGTGATCACTTACCATCACGTGAGCCACCTGCACTTTTGCGCCGTTTTCCATAAAAAAAAGATAATATGAACAAATTTACTATAATATAAAATACCAGCTGAAAGTGGTGAACAATGTATAAGTTTCTTCAGTGCTTATAGTTTAAAAATTAATTTAGCAAATAGATTATATGTTCTACCCACCAGTCCTACATTTTTAATTTAAAGCATTGTCCATTAATTATATAATTGATCGAATATATATAGAATATAGCTGTGTTGTAACTTAGTATATTTGGCATACACTAAATTGGCAGCTTTGATTTTTACAGAGATCCAACATATTTGAAAATTATTCAAAGATTTGAAGAGAGGAAACAGGCTCCATATTCTATTCATCAAGTTGCATTAATGGGAGCTTCTGAGGGCAAGGAGGTGGGACAGTGGTTTGGTCCTAATACAATAGCACAAGTTTTAAAGTAAGAATATTTTTCCATCTTCGTTATCAGCCTCATAATAGTTCACTGCTGGAAATGGGCCTCTCCCAAGAAAGGATGGTTTTCCATAATCACCATGTTGGGCAGGCAGATTGATGGTTAATTTTCAAAACAGTTTGTTCATAACACAAAATACTTTTAAAAATACATAAAAGTTTAAAAAAAATATTCATAAATTTGAAAATAGAACATATTTCTACAGTTTATCTAACCAAAGTCTATACAAAAATTATTGTTTTTTAATTTTTTTAGAAAATTAGTTGTATATGATAAATGGAGCTCATTGGTGATACATGTGGCTTTAGACAATACTGTTGTAAAAGAAGACATATGTAAGTGTACATGGTGTATTAAAAATATATCCTTAATTAACATAACAATGTTTTAATTTTTCCTGTAATTTACAGTTCTACAATGCATTGTTACAAATGACAGAGGTGATATGTCACACCTGCTTGATGATGTAACTTTGTCAGATTGGATGCCTCTTCTGTTGATGGTACCTCTGAGATTAGGTTTAAGTGAAATAAATCCAGTTTATGTTGAAGGCTTAAAGGTAATGTTGCATAATAATTTAATTTATATTCTTTCTGAAATAATAATTATTAGAATTCTACAAGACATTATTCATTTGATGTATGATTGGAATGGAATTATTAACTATCTATACTCGGCATCAAAAAAATCGCACATCCGAAAAAAATAATTTAAATACTATTTTAACACAACAGGCCAATGGCAATGTTGTGGTTTGAGGGTATCATTCGAAAGGTAATTTCATTAGCTTTCAGGAATTTTAATTGAATTTTACTTTTATAACGAGAAATTACTACTTACTAATTAAAATACAAATTTGCAAATTAATAATTTAAAAAAAAAACTTACCGACATAACCAGCATACGGGACCACATGTTCCTCCAGGATTTCAGTAATGTACCGACCAGCATTTAATGACCCTTGCCCACGGCCGTGGCCACCCCGAGTCCGGGAAACGCACACAAGTTCCGTTTTCCCGTCGACGGAAATGCCGCCCCAAAACATACACGAGCCACCCACGTATTCGACGGATTCTTCGAAGCAGGGTTGTGTGAACCTCTCCCCCTGTCTTCTGTAGACCCTTCTACATCTGTTTGACGACTACGATGAAACGGTCATCTCTTTCTGATGTGCACCGTTTTCTTCCAGATCCCGGTTTTCTAACATAACCACCAGTCTGCTGAAAACGTTGGAACACCCGTCGAACTGAAAAACGGGACAGGTTCAACTGTCGAGCAACGTCACACTGCCGCATCCCCGACTGCAATAGGGCAATCACTTGAGCGGCTTCTTCAGAGATGGTGTCCATCTTTATTTGTTCTTACTTGGGTTACTTGTTCACGTGTGTTCACTGCAAAGTCTAAATTACGACTGGCCCATATTTTATTCAGATCGACCCTTTTATACCCTTTTTAGGTGGTGTAACTAGCGTCCTTACTAACGAGCATTTGACAGTGTTTATTTTTGACGCTCTATAATGATAAATGTTTTAATGATTTCATGATTTTTTTATTAATAATGTAAAACTATTCAAATACCCATTTCAAACATACCAATATTTATATAAATATAATTCGCTTCTAGCCATTACAGCCATTTTTCGCGCAAACTCAGAGAGGTGCGATTTTTGTGACGCTGAGTGTATGTTGCGATTATTTATTTTTGTATAGAAGAATGTAACTAGACTAGCAAATCATTTACCTGATGGTAAGTGCAATGTTTGATGGCAGAATAACTGATATTTCGGTGGTCAATACATAAACGAATTTCTGAATATGTATCTTACTACCAATAAATATATTGCAATTGTTGTGTCATAGTTATTCTATCATGCGCAATGTGCTTAAAATCTTTTACTATTCTTGTATAGTCTTTAAAAATAGTGCAGTTTTCTTGGTCTGTAGTCTCAACCTTTGCATGATATTGCATTATAGTGTAAATTATATATTTAAACACAAAGTTATGAAGCTAGGATCTCTTTGATGTCATGATACCCCAAATGATGATGGGAAGCCCGTGGCCAGCATAGGGATAGTTACATGCTGTTACTTTACATTGTGCTTCTGCCCTGCATTCTGTTCATCTTCCAATTGATAAAATCATTCCACCAGATATGGAAAGATCTTTTGGCACCTATTCAAGTGCAAATGCTATTTATACTGTACTGTTTTCTGAATAATGAGCTTTTTCATGATGTAGGTTTGGCAGAAATGAGCCAGAATGACATTGTGTTATTTTTTAATATATAGAATTTCAACATATGGTAAATGAAATGGCATGTACTTTTAGGAAAACATATTTTACCACGGTGAATTCCAATTTCTAGATTTGCTTTCAATCTCCACAATCTATTGGGGTTATTGGTGGAAAACCAAATCAAGCATTATATCTAATTGGTTGTGTGGGGGATGAGGTTATATATTTGGATCCTCATACAACTCAAAGATCAGGATTAGTTGAAGTAAGTGACCATAAACAAGATTATTTTTTCTCATTGTCTAATGACATTTGCTTTGTTGTTGTTAAAAAAAATCTTTTTTTAAACATTTATCTGTTTTCTGAAAAAATAACAAAAAGAAAAACTTAGCTAGATATAGAATATTCATTATCATTCTTACATATAACTTTAATTGCACAAAAATAATCATACTGCTTCCATTTTGACCATAAAAATAATCATGGATTATTTTTCAGAATAAATTAACAGATGAGCAAAAGGAAATGGACTGTTCCTATCACTGCAAATACGCTTCTCGAATACCAATTCTTGCCATGGATCCATCAGTTGCTGTTGTAAGTTGCAAGTCTATACTATACTAAATCATCTCCACTAAGCTGATTGGTGTCCGGCAGAGTAGAATAGCACCTACCTCTTTAATATTCAGGTGTCGTAAGAAGCGACTAAGGTATTGTACGGACAGTTTTTACTCATGCAGAATAACACCAAAATATGCAATGCTGTAACTATACTGCCTGTGGGAGTATGAATTTTTATTTGTACCAAAAATGTTGGCAACGTGGTTCGCCACCCGCGTCTGGTTTCCCACGAGTGCGATAAATGGTCTACGTGTGTGGCCTGTGCATAATGCCTAATTTGGAAAAAAAGCGTGATTATGTATGTATCTCCAATATCTTAATTTCAGCCTGTACATAAATTAACAGACCTTCTCAGTGACATACTTTAGTAGGGTAGTTATACTGGTGGTAGGATTCCTATGCAGGGATCCGTCTATGTAGGTACCTCCCCAGGGCCAGTTAGTCTACCGTGAAGCAGTAGTGTGCAAACATTACTGTGTTTCGGTTTGAAGGGCACTGTGAGCTAGCGTAATCACTGGGCATATGAGACTTAAGAACTGATGTCTCAGGGTGACGGGCGCAGTGTGATGTCACACAGTAATTTTCTGGGCACAGCATTTGTTATGGGCAGACGTTACACTTACCATCAGGTGAACGTTTTGCTCGGTCCGTCACTCAAAAAAAAATAAAAATAAAAAAACACTAATTGTGCGCCGCGGTTTCACCCGCGTAAATTAAGCAGTCGCACTTGCAGTACAAGACTCCTCGCAGACAATGCTGCCTAATACTGATCTCGATAATACTGGTGGTAGGATCCCTATGCAGGCATCCCTTTAGGTAAAAAGTAGTATGCAAACGTTATTGTTTCCGTTTGAAAGATACTGATAGCTAGTGTAATTACTGGGTATATGAGACTTAAGTCTCTCAGAATGAGGAGCGCACATAACAAATGCTGTGTCATAAAGAAATGTTCTGGGTGACGCGTCATTTGTAATGGGCAGACTTACCATTAGCTGAACTATATGCTCGTCTCGATACTTTCTTTTATTAAAAAAGGTCTGGTATATTTTAAAGGGTTCTTCCGCCAATAGCTGGAGGCCACACAGTTAGTTGATTTTAGCGACATGGGACGACATGGGATTCTGCTGGTGGAACAGCAGCTCTGAGAATCTCTTAATGATAGTATCTTTTATCAATAAATAGTCACGTCTCTTTCCCATTGGAGTAGGCAGAGACCACATCTTTCCACTTGTTACGATCCTGACACACTTCTTTCGTTTCTTCTACTTTCATTAGCATTTTTACACAAGCTCGTCGGTTGCGGGTACTTTTGAAGTGACCTTTCCTTACAACGACATCGAGCAGCTCACCCATTCGCACTCGCCTCATAAATCGGTTTCGTCAATCTTATTTCATGCACTCTACTCTACGTGTCTAAACCATTTAATCATAATTTTCTTTATCTTTGTCACTACATCTTCTACCACACCGCAACGTACTCTTGTCACGCTCTTGCTCACTCTGTCCATCAAATTCACTTCAGCTATACTTCTCAAACTTTTTATTTCCACAATATTAATCTTACTTCCATGCTTCGTCTGCTAGACCCAACATTCACTACGATACAGTGTGTCGCTCAATATTACCGTCGTACTTTTCGTCTCTCGTAAACTTTGAACCCATACAAATTCTTTCTCTTTCCAAAACCATAACTCGCGTTTTATCTACATTAATTTGATTTTTAGAGTACCGTGCATAATATTAACCATGGTTTGCGACTCCTCCTCCAATGATGCTAATATAACTTGATCTTCAACGTATAAGAGACAATTGTCAGGTCATTCATTCTTCATCCAAACGCATTCGCTTTCAAATCTTTTAAGCAATTATCTATAAAGCCTTATACAGCCCCGTAAGTTTACACATGACTGTCCAACAGTTTTTTCGATGTTAAACAACTCGGCATGACATAAGCACTAGAGTTCTTATATAGCGATTCCAGTGCTTGTATCAAGCCCACCCCATACATAGAGATTGTCGACCACAATTCATTCCTAATCACTCTGTCATAGCCCTTTTCCAAGTTAACGAATGCCTAATAGATCTTTTGACTTTGAGCGTAGAATTTGTCGACTATGCTTCGTAAGAAAAAGATCTGATCCATGCATACCATTCCTCTTCTGAATCCCGCTGTTATACACCATATCTTCTCTTCAGTTTCATTCAATCACTCTTAGATCAAAATGTTTGCATACAGTTTGCCGACGATACTGAGCAAGCTAATGCCTCGGTGGTTTTTGCAGTCTTGCTGCGACCCTATTCGGTTGTACCAGTCTTCTGGTATGTTGCCGCTCCTCTAGCAAAGGGCGGTGTAGCTGACTAGCTACCACGCCCTGTCCAGTTTTCAGCATCTCTACTGTAATTCTGTAATATCCTGAAGCCTTGCCCAATTTCATATTATTCTTCCTCGCAACCTTCATTCATGTCTCCAGATGGAGCCCGTACTAGCAAACGTATAAAAAGAAATCCGTTTATTTCAGCCTATTATAGTGCACTGTTGAACATAGACCTCCCCTATAGATAGCCACAAAACACGGTCCTGAGCCACCTGATCCATCGACTTCCCGCAAAACCGTGCAGGTCGTTTGCCGGTACGAGGTTGCCTCTCGAGAACTTTTCTTTCCCAACGGTTATCGGTTCTACGAGCTATATGGCCGGCCCATTGCCACTTGAGCTTGCGAATCCTTAGGGCTATGTCCGTTACTCTAGTTCTGCTGTGGAAAACATTGCATTGGAAAACGTTACGGATTTTATCTCGCAGAGAAACTCCGAGCATAGCCCGTTTCCATAGCTCGCTGCGCGACTCTGAACTTCCTCATACGACCTGCAGTGAAGGACCACGGCTCGTAGTGATGACATGTATAAAATTATTAAATTATAAATGTATTACAATTGTTTATTTCAAAATTATGGCTTGATTATTTTCAGTGTTTCCTTTGCCGTACCAAAAGTGACTTCGAAGAGTTGTGCAATAACATAGAAACAAATGTTATGCGCGAAAGTCAACCTCTGTTTGAAATATGTGAGAAGAGGCCATCTCATTGGGGTCCTAACTGCTCTGATATTGACCTCCAGAACACTTCACTGTTCACTGGTAAACATTTTTTATTCATTTTAAAATTATCATGTCCTTGATAATGCTGTCTACATTTAAAAACACTTTATGGTTATAGTGATTTTTCGTCTTTTTCCATTAAGTGGTTTTGGAAAAGAAATCACTTTAATTTTTCCCATAGATCTTAGCATTGTACTGGGGATACTTTCTTCATTAAAATAAATTTATATATTTCCACCAGTCACACAAGATTCTTCGAAACTTTATAAGCTATTATAAAGGCTGTCGTTATAAATAAACAGCCTTTCACCTATAATAAAATATTAGTTTCTAATATAATATATAGAGCTAAATCAATGTAAATAATATGCTAATGCCAGTCAAATGTTAGGCATTGTATCTCGTAATATGCGAGAAGCTCAATTTTTTTTCTAATTAGTTCAGTGTATAGAAGTCCAGCATACACTGCTAAAATTTAAACTCGATTGAATCTAATTAATAGATATATACATTCTAGAGTAAGTGTTATGAACGGAAATGATGAAAAATATTGTCGTTCTCAAATTCGAGCTACAAACATTGAATTAATGTCAATTATCTTTAAGATATAGTTGTTTTTTTTTTAAACTTTGCGTGTACACGGACTTTCCATGCAGTTTGAGGCAAGTCCGTCTAAAACCATAATCTGAAAGTCTTTATTTTCTTTCTTTCTTTCTTTCTGTCCATGGCGTAAACAATGGCATTGATATATGTGCAATACAATAATGTTGCGTAACAAAGTTTTCGAAGATTTTCTCATTTAGCCTTAATATCTTTGCTTAAAGAGACTTTAAACATTTTTTCATTGAATTTAAAAGAATATTACTTATTAAAATAATGAGAAGTAATTAACAAAAGCAATATTGAACTTGTAGTATTAGATAAATTGTTTAAGTACTTCTTAAGGTACTTCTCAGGTCACTCACATACTGCAAAGGTTGACAGGATCTGGCGTTCAGACAAGACCGGCATATGAAGAACTTTCCTCATGCATGCTAGACGGTCTTTTCAATAATTGCTTTATAGCTTAAGAAAATTACGCGACTAATAATTACAAAATTAAAGTGTACAAACAATCGTATATAAAGTGATTTCAACAATCGAAATGTACTTACATGACCACACAAATTCCTGAAAATCCTACTTTTCTTTTTATTTTCCCATGAAAAGTCACACTCAAAGTTCAAATTCAAAAGGAGAGAAAAAGTGGCAGACCATTCACCCAATGATATAAAAAATCTGCTGTAATAGACATGATTTTCTGTTTAAACCAGCATTGCAATACCGTTTTATGGATTGAGTTAAAACATGGGTAGCTTACTATTACATACAAAAACAGAAGTTACAGCCTCTAGACAGTCTTACCCTGTAGACGGTCTTCCCAACATTAACCTTAGTAGTAAAAAGAAATTATAATTTAAAGTGCTGATTTACCATATACTAACTCATTATCATCATCATTTCAGCCTATCACTAGTCCACTGCTGAATGAACATAGGCCTCCCCCATAGATTGCCACAAAAGTTTGTAGCTCTCATTTTGGGGGGATTTTAGCCATAGTTGGCACGCTTGGCAGGCGGGCAAAACCGCAGTGTATTTATTAAGATGTAACAGGAAGATGCTGCTGCCTATCTTCTGGTTTCAATTTTCCATCTGTCTTTGTGTGTGACTTTTATGACACCCACGGGTTCAGATGGGGTTGTAGTTTCTCTTAAGCCGCCACCACACGGCGGACCATAGACGGCGGCGAATGAATATACAATATGTTAGTACGGTAACTTATCGTTAGCGCATGGACGAGTCTAAATCGGTACGTCTGCATCCGCGTTGTATTACTTACTGTTCTCACAGTATGGATGTGTAATTGCGGGATTTTCTTTATATTTTGCTTTGCATATTCTCACTCTATATTTCCCACATGCTTATTAATAAAAAAAATATTTCTTTTTACAGAATTCGAAGACGTCGATAGACAATTTGATGATTCAGACGAAGAATTTGAGATTCTATGAACTGTTCTTGTGCGGTTACACATTGTTTTATGCCATTTTATTTCTAATTATAGAAAGAAAACACAATGCATCACACAAGAAATTTATGTTAGAATATAAATTGTATACTTATACAAAATATAATTTCAATTTGTATAGTTTAATAATATTTACGCATAAAACCACTAAAGGGAATATATATTTTTAATATCATAAATAACGCACCGCTAATATAATTGAATAATAACAACATATTTCAGCATTATTTGGTATTTTTTTTTATGAAATAAGTACTTTTTAGTTATTAAAGGACTCATGATGTACCGATGTTCGATGATCCTTTTCAGCACTCAGACGGTTATTACACTATCCCTAATTTAGTCTTCTTAATGGTTCAGTTACTAAATTCAGGAAGGTGTTATCGCATTTAGCAAGTTAGCATCCTAAAAAGTAACCTAATTAGAAGAAATACTGGTGTATATGTGTGTGATGGAATATATTACTGGTGGTAGGATTCCTATGCAGGAATCCGTCTAGGTAGGTACCACCCCAGGGCCAGTTATTCTGCCGTAAAGCAGTAGTGTGCAAGCATTACTGTGTTTCGGTTTGAAGGGCACTGTGAGCTAGAGTAATCACTGGGCATTTGAGACTTAAGAACTGATGTCTCAGGGTGACGGGCGCAGTGTGGTGTCACACAGAGATGTTCTGGGTGACACAGCATTTGTTATGGGCAGACGTTGCACTTACCATCAGGTGAACGTTTTGCTCGTTCCGTCACTTTTACCAAATAAAAAAAAATAAAAAAAATAAAAAATTACTTTCTGCTTTGACCTTACGGACGCAAACGTAGTGAATCATTTACCATCTTAATTAGGAAACGATTTAGGAAGGTGTAATGACATTCAGGGCTTGGAACCGGTTTCGAAAAACCGGTTAGTTTCGGTTAAGTTAGTTGCCTGAGCCCAAAAGCAACAATTTCTGTTTTTGCACGATATGAGTTTCCCGTTGCAAGAAATCGCAATGTTAATTTATTATTTTTTTTCCACTAATAGTGTCTCGTAAGATAGCATTTTTTAAATATATGCTGTTACAAGATTTAATAATATATCAAAGGATTTTGAATCCATTCGTAGAAAATTTATAAAATTTGCTGATTTTCGCACAGCAATAAATATTTTTTCATCCGTGTTTATCTTTTTATTTTAATTGAGCCGACTGCCAGAGCAACGGCAAGGCCAATTTTTTGCTGTATGGACAGCACTGGAGCCATTCTCGCACCTCGCACTCGACATGTCCAACGCCGTCGCATTTAACTACATAAGATCCCGACTGTATCCCATAAGGGGTAGTCAGAGACTGGGCACACACTGCAAAAACAGATGACTGCCGCAATCCACGTTTCACCAAAACAATATAATGCACTTGGTGTGATAGGTTGTGAGCCCATCGCCACCATGCGCTGTTGGGTGCACAGTGCAATTTAATTCCTTACTCGCCTTTTACGAGATCCATTGGATGAGATGGAGTGATAGTATTCTTTTAAGGAGCCGCAACCACACGGCATTAAACTACAAACTGATTAAGTGATTAAATTTAGTAAGGTGGGATCAGAAGCTAAATTTGCTTTCTTTTTCTAAATTCTTATTAGGTTTCTGAATTCAGGACAGTATAATAAGCGCTTAACTTACACTTACGTGCCTTGTGGAAGGTGTGTTGTCGATGAAGTGTTTTCCCAGTCCTATCGGTAGCTTCAATTACCTATTTAAAATATTGCAATTGGTGTTTGATAAGATAATATTTATTAATAGATCACAGAACATTAAACTAAAACGAAATCATGAACTATTCACTACTTATAATGTGAATGTACATTTTGATTGATTAATAATTATAATAAATAACCACGAGTACTACTAAACTATTGTATTCTAAACAAATCTTGAGACGAATCATCATCTCCATCGTCATTTTCAGAACCATTTGGACGTACGGTATCTATCGATAAGACTGATAACGCGCGCGGCCCTAATGACTGACGCTGCCGACGCTTATGACCCAATGTACAACAAAGGACTGTACAGATTTAGGCGTATATTTTTGCGGCGCAGTAGCAGACTATAGGTCTACCTAGCAACCGAAAGGAAAGAATATTGACCGACCTAAGCATGGCGTCGGTTGTGGGGAAAATAGAGAAAAATGAGCATTGATTTATGTCTTGTATACTTCGACGATTGGGTTTTGATCCGAATAATTTATTGAAAAAGCCTGATTCCGATTTAAATAGCAAACATTTTTATATTTTGCATAACTGGTTTATCCCCATTCTGATTCTGATTCTTTACCATAATTGTTATGCTTGTCATGCTTATATTTCCGCACATATTTTCTTAAAATTTATACTAGTCATGTTATATAAAATGCGTGAAAAACGTAAGTACGAGAGTAGTTAACTCACATTAATTAAAAAAAAATTTATGGAAGATAATTTTCAAATACCTTTTAATTCTTAGGAAACTTTTTTTATATTCATGATTATGTAAAAGTTGTAGATAAATATTTCCAAAGAAAGCCAAGCATATAAACATATAATTTAAGTACATAATATATAAAACTAAAATTATAAAATATAATGTACTTAGATTATATATATATATATATATATATATATATATATATATATATATATAATTTAACTACATAAATACTTTGAGTACTTTTGAGTTTAGGCAAATAACAAATAATATCTTATTTTCAACTGCATTAACTTTTATTTGGACACAAAATCATGACAGCCAAAGACGTGTTTTATACTTATATATAAAGATAAATATAATATTATAATTTTCAATAATCGCAGTACTTACCTTCTTGTGTTCTTTACCTTAAATTATGGTTTTGTGATGTTTGCATACTTCCGAAGTAAATATGAATGAATTTAGTTTTTTCGAAAATAACCAAAAACGAACAAGTAAAGTAAGTTATTGCACTAGCAAGTTATTCGCGGATGGTGCCACATCTGCCACAGTAATTGCGAGTATGACCCAAGACTGAATTGTGTGTGGTACTAAATGACATACAAACATGTTGATTGCATGCTACTGCTCGATGGTAGATAACTGGCACTGTAGTGGTACATAGGCGGTACCAATGGTTAAGTTATGCCATATGTTGTATAAAAGCTCCACATTAATTATGCTTTACTCATTTTATATAAACAACCGCGTGGCCTAGTGGTCAAAGTATCTGACTTCTACGCCGCGGGGACTGGGTTCGAATCCCAACCGGAGACTACATTTGTGCAAAAACACTAATTGATGGTTTTAGAGTCTGGTATGCATATGCAATTTACACATCTATTTTGATGCAGGAGAAATCCTACTGTGGATATTCGTGTTTTTTTTTCGGATATAGTAACGAAACGAGCAAAACGTTCACCTGATGGTAAGTGCAATGACTGCCTATAACAAAAGAATTTTTGAAGTGACAACTTCTTTACAGTCGTTGATTTTAAATTCGATGAAACGCAAAAGCAACACTAAAAAGAGACAAACATGCATGTATAGGATTTAATATGAGATAGAATCCGAAGTGTTTCCTATTATATTTATATTTTCCCAATTCGAATTCGTCCAAATGATCGATTTCTTCTAGGATGTTGCTCTCGTTATCTCGACAACATAATAAAAACCAGTATTTGACGCTGTATTTCAAAGATATATTCATAGATAATACACTACATTATGTTAGATATCTTGATCAAATCCAGACTAAAGCATTTATTTCTCCGTTACTATAGGCCACATGTAAGTATATTATGTAAAATATGTAGAATAAATGTAAAATAAGTTTTAACTTGGCAACAATATTATCATAAATAAACCTACTAGTATCCTACTCCTGATACTCTGCATTCATCGCATTCTCTCAAAGTTTAGTTTTATAAAGGTTTCACTTCTACCGCGTGTGAAATGAAAACGTTTTATTTTATAAAAATCGCAGATGTTGACTAAGTCTCTATGGGAAAAGCTAGGATGTAATATGGTTAAGGAGAGGCAAAGAAAACAAAACATCGATCTAAACACTGTAATATGTCTGCTTTTAACAAGTTGAAAATAACAAAGATATTACTTAATAAGTACAATAATTACGCACTTTTAAGTTACAAATAGTCAATGAGTTGCATTATGGGATTGCAGCAGAAAAAATCACGATTTAAACACCTTTATAAAAAACAATACGAGTATACTTAAACATTTGTAGAGCAGGAAAAAATGCCAAACTTAACAATGTTAAACATGCCATATTGTTAGAAGGTTATGAATAAGAACATTTTATACTAAAGATCTGCAATCAAATTACTGATGGTATTTCTTCTTTATGGAACATTCAATATCAATAAATATCTCATAATTTGGCACCAAACCTTCGAAGCCTTAAATGGACAGATAGGGGGTTTCAATTATTATGAAAACCGTAATTGTAATTTTTGTTTTTTAGAGATTTGGCCCCAGTTTCATATATACACTATGATTCCAAACAAAATACCAATTTAGGCCAACTTTATGGTTAAATGTTTTGCAATTATTTGTACTTAACATAAAACATTTGGAGCATAGATTACATAGACAGACTAAATAATCTTAGGTAGTATAAAAATATTTTAAGTTTTATTTCATAGGTATACTCTGTCTGTATTCATAGTTTCAATAAAATTGCAATGAAAATTTCAATGAAAATAAACCTTCGCTACAAACTATGTAGTATGCACCACTAAAATGAATGACTAGCACCCAAGGTAAATAATTGTTGACCTTTCCTATAGTTACAAAAGATTATCAAATGCAAAAACTATTTAAAAAAGTACCTTTAAAAACATACAATACCAAAAAAAGAAAAAAAATATTATTTCTATTATTTTTCTTTCATACATTCAATGGCAAGTTTTTAGGAAACAAAATTATATATTTACTTAATATACAATAACAGGTTAAGATTGCTTCAGGATTTCCGCAACTCCACGTATGCGCGTATTTTACGTTAAAAATAGTAACAGGTTAATCATACTAATGATAATTTATAAATGTCAACTTGCAATTTCAGAGCATCTCCATTCCCTTCATACTAACGTAATAAAAAATTTACTGTCAAGCAATATGTAGTAATAAAAAATTGGTAATATTATTACATCAAACAAGATACATATATCTGTCCACAATCACAACCATTCATAAATCTTAAAATTGGGAGTTTACAAAATACAACACTATTTTATTAATGTTTAAAATATATCATATGTCTTACTTTAATTTTCTACTGGACAACTATTTACACACATCAAGAATATTGCAATGCTTAAATTTATTAGAATATCTGTTCCTAAAAATAGTTTAAAGTTTTCGGTCCACTTTTTTAGGAGAAGAAAATTCATTAAATAAATCTTCGAATTAGTAATTGTAAACACTAAAAATGTTGATATATTGTTTTACATTAATATATAATTTCTAAAGAATCCTAATTTACTGAAAAATTAGATGAGGATATTTTATTCTGTAGAAAATTAATTACTAGAACTGTAATATTATCTACAGATCCCCTGTAATATGCTTGGAGTGTCAAACTTTTGGCTCCAAAGTCTGGTTCATCAATTCTCTCCTTAATAAATTTTACTGCTTCTTCATTAGTAAATGTATCCCAAAGTCCATCTGAAGCTAGAACTAAAAACATAGGTTTATGGTCGTCAAGGTTAAAAGTAAGTATATCTGGATCAGCAATAACGAAATTTTTATCCTTTAGAGGATAGTCGCCCATTGCTCGAGAGGTTGCCAGGATACCTGCTACTCTCCACACACCATTGAAAGCGATGTAACCCCCAGCAGCCTCAATTCTTTTTTGTTCTCTTACCTGAAAAGTAACAAGTAAAACATAGTAAAAAATCAGTAATACTAACTAAGGAAAATATTAGTAAAAAGTTTTTTGCACAAGTTAATGTCTGTTTAATTGATCAACAAATTTTACAATATTTGTTGTTGACACATGTCGCTTACATTACAAGATTAAAGCACAAAATAGAGAGTACAGATAGCAAGTGCATGTATATAGTTAACTTTTATACCTACACTCGGATGTAGCAGTATGGTAGTCAACTCTGACTTGTGTAAAAAAATGTGATACTGAAAAATAACACTAGAAGAAAGATAATACTGAGTGCTTGTATCATAATGTTTTAAAAAATTCACTGTTCAATTTGGAGTGTAAACATCCACTGACTGAGCAGTAATTTTTTTCTGTCTATACAAGACAAGCATATGATTATCAACAGAAATGAATTCTGCTGATAATCATATGCTCATCTGACAGCCTGTATGGAAACAAGTCTCGTGAAGGGTGCATCAGCGGCGGTATTTTCACACCATTTGAGATTCCATGTGTTCATTATATGAAGCTTACTTACTGTACTCTCTATTTTGTGACTAAAGTCCGTCATTGTTATTTTCTAAATGCTACAGTTTTAACACCAAATTATTCAGTCAATATCATGTGTCTTTAGTTAATTACCTGCTGAGGTTTGTGGTCAAATGACACAGGAATTGCATTTCCCCGTGAGTCACACATTACACCTCTAGAATCTCCGACATTGGCTACAATAAGAAGATTGTCTTCTAAAACAGCTAACAAAGCTGTAGTACCAGCAACATTTAAAGATCGTTTTGCTGCTTCTACAAGAAGCCTATCAGCAGCAAGAACTTCATCAGTTAACAGCTTACCAAAATTTATCTTTCCCTTTTCCAAATAACTTGACAAAGGTATAGACATATTTTTTACAGGTTTAGGGCTTGACCTCACTTCCCTAGTAATAGGTCTAGCTTTTGAAAGCTGAGCCAATAACTCAGGGTCTGTTATTTCCTTTTTAGATGTATCATCAGCAGCACTTATAGATTTCTTAAAACTAGTTTTTCTTTCAATACTGATATTCGTTTCTTGATCTTTCTTTGGTAATTCTGGACTTTCCTGTTGGGGTGGATTGATCACTTTTCCATCTTTAAATGCATTTAATTCAACTACTTTGTTATACAGATTTTGAATGAGGTGATCTTTTGCATAATTAGCTGCAAATTCGCCACCATGACCGTCGAATATAGCAAAAAGCGAAATACCTGTATTATTAATGTTTTCATTTATGATAAATCTATCTTCCATATGCATTCTTCGACCTTTGATTGCATAAGCTGCACTTAGTGATCCTTTCAGTTCCCAGCTTTGTCTATCTGAATCTGAACCATCCATTAGTTTCATTCGTTGAACAGCACTTAGAGGACTCAAAGCCTGCGACAATCTGCTGAGCAATGTTCGACTCCATAATTCAATTGTTTGAAGATACATGAAGAATATAATAATACCTAATGTGAACACAACTACTTCCGATCGTAATAAATACAGACGCACCATTTTCCATAAATAGCTCACCGGAGTATCAAATGCAACACCGCTGGTAAAACGTGATAATATTTTCATAAACGACAAATAGGTTTGGTGCAAAACTCTGTCCTCTAATTCGTCTTCCATATCCTTGGCTAAAATGAATTGTCTTCACGCAATTAAACTATTTATCAAAATAAATGGGTTTCAACGAGTAAGTTACACTCGTATTTGTATACCATACAGAGCAGGAGAGAGACAAGATAAAATAAATGATAAATCTGACTATATTGTACATCTGATAGTCTGTGACAAAGGTCTGTGAGTATATTAACAAATATCTTCTCTGTGGTTTCAGTTTCATGCAGTGCTTTATTGACTTAGACTCTATGATGCATTGTCTTTAACTCGTGTCTATCTTAAGTTGCCGGTGAAACATTAATATTTTATAATTTGTTGTACAAATTTCGTTAGTTCGTCAGTTGTTCTTAATTATTCGATAAAAGTTAGCTATTGTTCGTTTTAATTTTTTTTTATAAACAATTAATAAAATTTTATCCTAATAGTTAAAACTAATGGCAGCTATTGTAATAGGGCATTAATTATTTCATTAGACCGTCATCAGTTCCTGATTGTTTGATGAGCTCTTGATTTGTTCGTTTTTGGTTTTTCTATAAACAATTATAAAATTTTTGGTATTTGACAATTTGCTTTTCAATCGTTTATTCTTGATTTTTCATTAATAAGTAGCTAGGTAGCCTTATTAAAATTTTAACCCTTATGTTGGCAGTAGTGGCAGCTTTTTTTCTTTTTCTAATACTTTTTAGAGCTTCCCATCCTTTGTTCGATAAAATATTTCTATCATTGTTATATTTTTATATTATTGATTATAGTCGCGTATGCAAAATAGCCCTTGCCACTGGTAAACGCAGTTTTATTTTAATTGTGCACGGCATATGCAATAATAATTATGACAAGAAGACGGGCCGCTACGTACTATAATGCAGTAGGCGGTGCTCCTTTATACGGTTCGCTGCAATTCGTCGTATATTTCAAAGATATCTTATATTAGTAGACGATATAAAAAAAGATAGGACACATTTTCTCATCTCTTTTCCATCTTTTCTCATCTTTCATTAGCGTTTTCACACACGCTCGTAAGTTGCGGGTACTTTTAATGTGGCCTTTCCTCAAAAGTTCGCCGATCTGATTGTGATACGTACGCCTAGGTCGACCCTTTTCGGATTTCCCATTCACACTTGCCTCATAAATCTGTTTCGTCAATCTCCTTTCATTCATCCTCTCTACGTGTCCAAACCATCTAAGTATCCCTTTCTCTATATTTTTCACTACATCTTTAACCACACCGCACCGTTCCCTTATCACGCTGTTTCTCACTTTGTCAATCAGAGTTACTCCAGCTATACTTCTCAAACTTCTCATTTCCACAGCGTTAATCTTACTTTCATGCTTCTTCTGCCAGACCCTGCATTCACTACCATACATAAGTGTGGGTTCCAGAACCCCCCTATGTAAAGCCAGTCGTGCCTTTTTATATACGTTCCGGCTACTCACAAAGTTATGCAGAGCCCCATTCACTTGATATCCTGCCAATACTCTTCTCTCAATATCACAGTCATACTTTTCGTCTCTCGTAAACTTAGAACACAAGTTACACAGGTAAACAAGCTCTTTCACTTGTTCCACTCTTTTTCCTTCAATCAGAACTTTGCAATCCGATATACTTTCTTCTCTTTCAAAATCCATTACTTTCGTCTTATCTACATTAATTTTCATTCCTTTGCTTTGTAGAGCATCATGCATAATATTAACCATCGTCTGCAACTCCTCCTCCGATGATGCTAATATAACTTGATCCGATGATCAAGTTATATTAGCATCATCGGACCGTCAAATGCCTCCTATACGCCGATGCGTATAGGAGGCATTTGACGGTCAGATCATTCATTCTTAATCCAAACACACTTTCTTTAAAATCTTTTAAGCAATTGTCTATGAATAGGTTAAACAGCCACGGCGAAGTCAAACATCCCTGTCTAACACGATTTTTCGATGCTAGACCAGTCTGTGTAAGCCCCGTTTACCCTGACGCAAGCACTGGAATCCTTACAGAGTGATTTCAGTGCTCGTATCAAGCTGCCGTTCACCCCATACATATGCAATGTCGACCACAATTCATTCCTCACTACCCTATCATAGGCCTTTTCCAAGTCAACGAATGCGCAATAGACCTTTTGACTTCGAGTCAAGAATTTTTCGGCTATGCTTCGTAAGGAAAAGACCTGACCTAACCTGAAGAATGATGTAATCCAATTTTTTATGATAATTTGTTAATTTTAGTTGATAGTGAATTGAAATATAATGATGGTTTGTTTATACATTTACAATATAATATTTTGAGATTTCACTAATCGCGATAAAACACAACCACACACAGTTTATTCAATAAATAAATAAAACATATTGTATAGCAATGAATTGCATTTGTTTTCGCACTAAATTCATATCTTAGGTGATCAAAGTTATATAAATTATTATCTATGTTCCACGTTTGAGGCTTGGAATTTATTTTTTAAAGCAATTCTAATAACGAATATTTATTTCACATTCCGTATTTTAGTTAATTACTTTGATTTGCTAGAATTTTATCTGGTATTTTATTAACACTGGCTATATTTAAAATAAATAAAAAAGCATATATACTTACATACTTCATTAAAGTTAGAGTAAAGAAATTTATAAATCAACTCAGTCTTACAATTAAGAAACCTTTACAGAGAATGCAACCTAATTTACTAGCATTTCATTTCATACTCAAAGAATAAAAAGATGCTAATGCCCTTTTCGGGAATTAATAAACAAAGCAATTTTAGATTGCCATCCTCCCTGTTTATACCCGACAGGGACGGAAGTTAGGTCACACACCCCGGTATCCCACTAGAGTCCCATTAACTCAACAACTATACCAGGCCCCTGCTTCCTCCCCGCCACGACAAGGCGAGAACCCATTGGGCTTAGTAACTGTGGCTTGGTCACCCACGGTGAAGTTAAGAGGAGCCCACATGGTCGGTCTGAAGCATAGGGCTGGCCCGGGTAGGTGGCATTGGTAGTTGTTAAGGCTGAGTGTAGGTATAACAAGTGAAGTAATTACATAATGTTTACTTCTGTACTCTATTTGGTGCTCTAACTTGTACTTGGAGTATTGTTTTTTTCACTGGAAAGGTTAATATACGTAAAGTGGACCATTCATAAAATTAGCTGAAGAAGTAATTGGAATTACAAACCAAATAAAATTAATGCTTTCTCAGCCATTCGGGTTTTACTCACGATGTTTTCTTACACTTTACCACGTGCATTAAATGAACATTAGAAATCACTTGTACCGGTGGTAAGATTCCTATGCAGGAATTCATCTAGGTCACACCGTAGGGTCAGTAATTCAGCCGTGAAGAAATAGTGTGTAAAGATTACTGTGTTGTGGTTTGATAGCTTGTGTAATAACTAGACAAATGAGACTTACGAATTGATGTCTCAGGGTGACGGGCGCAGTGTTGTTTTTCTTATACGCTGTAATCGGCCACAATGACAAAGTTTATTGGGAATCGATGAAACTAAACAGGCAAAACCGGAATCTCGGTTCGTTTTCGGTTTGAATTTATATGAGTGTAATGTTAATAAAACCAACGTTGTTTTTATAAATGTATTAAAACAGCAAAATCGAGATTACAATTCAGTAATAGACACAAGTCTTCATTTTGTGCACGATTATAAATATTAATACAAATACTACAGAATGTAAGCCTACCACTAAACACGTTTTTTATGGCATAATCATAGTCTGACTTAAAAAAAAAATCACAAAATTTTATCTTTCCTACAATTTAAATATCTATTCTGAATTAATGTTTAACAAATTAATTTTCAGATTAAAACAATTAGGTATTTGACTATTTATATTTAATTCTGTAATAAATATAAAACTTTATTGACTTTAAATAAAAATAATAATAAAATTTCTATAAATAATCTTATATTGCTTGAATTTAAGATTTTTTATAGAAATATTATAGACTAAAGTTTCAATTTACATTGCTACATAATGAATACTAACATAGTATAGTAGATAATGTTGTCTTATTATAATTGTACAATTTAATAAATAGTTAAATACCTAATTGTCAAATTATTGTAGAATACAATTGCAATTGTTTAGTACTTGAAATACTTTATAATATTTACCAATAAAATTGAGACTAACATCCACAATAATTGAAACTTCTCTTTGAATCGTCTTAATTGAATATAATAAAAACAATAAATAAAAAGCTGTGGAATGAACAGAGTATTATAAGGTCGTATGAATGTCACGCAATGGACACATTGAATAAGCAATGAACATCGAGCAAAGTAATGTTTAACACCAACGTTAAACTATTCGACGTCTACTAACAAAATAAATAAAACAAATATCTAAACATTTCCACATAAACATTTAACTTGAATCATGAAACAAACCGTGAATGTAAATACAAAATAACTTAGCAAGTGTCAATAACAAAGCAACGAAGGTTGTTCGGAAAATAATCAGGTCCCTGCTTTAGTGCAAAATTAATATAAAAAACAAAGAATCAGTAGAATGTTACTGCATATGTACGAGTATATACATATAGGACCGTGTTTTCGTGGCGATTTATGGGGAGGCCTACGTTCAACAGTGGACTAAGATAGGCTGAAATAATGATGATACATAGGCAGTAACATTCTACAGAAGTATGAGCAGGTAGAGTAGGTATACATTAATAATATGTCTGAAAGAGAAATTGAAAAGATACGGCTTCATAATACCATACATTAAGGAACCATTTATCTCATTTAGATGATGATTATAGGACAAAGATCTTATATACTACAATATAAATAGATTTTAAGCCTAGTGTTATTTTTTATGACGCACGTATTGAAGGTTTTTCAAAAGGTTATTTTTTTAATTTTCATCTGTCATTTGTTTTAAATTTGTAACAATGATCCGTGATGTTTAAGCACTGACGTCAGTTGTACGGCTTAAAAATGGTGAAACTCGATAATTGACTGTGATCAATCCAAAATTTTTATATATTTATGAATGTTCTATGGCATATATTATGGCGATATGCATGATACTTATGATAATATATCGACTTGATAGTAAAATTCACTTCAAAATGTTGCTATTATTTTCACAACTTATAGCAACGAAGCCGATTCATTTACAATACATACACAGACTTTGCATCTTTTTCATAACTGAAACAATTTCTGGTATTGAAAAAGTTAAAAAATATTAAATCGATTTTAACTTGAAACTTTCCAGGAAATGTGTATAATGAATAAGACCTTTCTTTTTGTCATTGGTGTCAAAATGAATTACGTATGATGTGGTTCGAATTCTTTTGAAAACAGCTTCAAGCGTTACTAGACTCCAATTCCACCCCAGTGACGGTAGTGCTAAGGTTTCCGTTAATGAGTATGTCTTGTAATTGTTGACCCAATACTCCGGACAGTGAGTTGCTAAGCTTGTAATAGTTAGTTTCGAGCGCCTCGTGGTAGGAGACTTGGTCGGAGCTGATGAGTTTTGCGTTCAGTTGAAGCGCCGAGTGGCAAACTGTTAAGAACTCCCTGTGAAATATTAACAATAATGAAAAATTATATAGTGTAAAAAAAATATATGTTCAGAAGTGATGATCTTACTTAAAAGTTGCTTTCAACTTGTCCACCATTTCATCCGGATACATTTGTGCCAATGTTGGATCCAAGAACGCGTTCGCGTAGGCTAATGGACCAGCGTTAACTTGCACACATACGCTTCCTTGCAACCTGTTGGAAAATCGAGATTTAAATTAAATTATTACCTTCGACATTGACTTCTTTTTTTATTACATTGTAATAACGGCATGAAAGTAAAAAAAAGTGAGAGTAACAGTCTGTAAATGTACCCACAGCCGGGCGCATGTCTACATTTCTTGAGAGCGAGCCGGGAACAGCCTGCCACGAAATTTTATTTCCTAATAATGCTGGTTTCCTCGGTTTATCCGTGTCTTTTTATGAATGAATTAAATAAATTCGTTACTCACCTATGCTATACAAATACGTTATGTATTAATTGTGTAGAACGAACATAAATTGGTCCAAAAATTTTACTCGTGTTTATTTGTGTAATGTAGTATTTTCTATTATTATGTTAGATTTATTGATTATTTTTAACATAATTTAAAAAGTAGGACATCAGTGATATTTTAATTTGTTTGTATTAACGGTTTGTGGTGTTATTCACATAAAAATCTATATACTCCGATCCCAGGGCTCTGAGTTTTCTGTTAAAAAAAGCTATGACAAACGCTTACATAAAAATACATAACTATAAAAATTTCAATTTCAATAAATTAAGTGAAATCTAACAAAAATGAATAACTTTTGAGGAAATTTTTCATACGGTAGGTAGCACCAGGCTTGTCACTGCAAATAATCCCATTTCTGTCAATATCAATCAGTGATGTTGCATGCTTGTATCTAGTTCGCTACTAGAGCAGAGTAGGATTTCTCCTGTATCGTAAGCGCGTTTTCCAGGCAAAAATTTCACATGCATAACACATACAGACCCGAAAACCAACACTTTGTGTTAGCACAATTGTTAGCTCCGGCTGGGAATCGAACCAAAGACCCGCGGCGTAGAAGTCAGGTACTCTGAACACTAGACCAGGCGGTCGTCGTATCGATAGAGTGTAAATTTATTGCATTTCCAACCTAAGAGTAAGGGGCGATACGAGCAAAACGTTCACCTGATGGTATGTGCAACGTCCGCCCATAGCAATGTTGTGTCAAGCAGAGTATTTCTCTGTTTCATCACACCGCGTCCGTCCCCCTGAAACGTGAGTTCTAACGTCTAGCTCTCAGTGCCCTTCAGACCGAAACACAGTAATGTTTGCACATTACAGCTTCACGGCAGAATAACTGGCTGCCTAAGAATCCTACCACCAGTAAAAGTGGTTAGCTCCATATGAATCTGTCCTATAATTGATATGGGAACTCACAGAGACGGTAAAGGTGTACCTTAGTTGAAGCTTCTTCAAATCGGGCGCCTTCGCGTTAACGATTTCCGTTAGTTCTGTGACCTGCGACTCCATTTCAGAGACCGCCACTTCAATTGGACTCTTCTCCTCTACTTGAGTATCGACGACTGGAATGCGTCGTTTGATATACGGGAACCAATTATCCGCTGAAAACAAATACAAAATTCATACAGTCACGCCTTTTTTTAAGGGGTGGGCAGAGACCACAACCGTAGCTCAGTTTTCGAAAACGATGCGTGATTGATGGCGAAGTCCATTGCTGTGAATAAACACATTATAACAGACGCTAGGGACTGGGACCAAATATCAAATACGAACAAATTTCATAAGAATAGCTCTTTATATCGGTAAGTGGTAAGTCTTTAGAAGATGTAATTCTTACGAAGTACATAACGATTACCCGTTCAAAGTTAACTTGATTATGATTTAAGATATAAGGTATTATATTATGGCCTTATATTATGATATAAGGTAAGCGGAAAGTTTGACTTGTAGGTGTTATTCCTTTCAAACTGCCATTCGTACGAAAAGGTAATGCAAGGGGTATAAAGTTAAATGTCTTCAAAATATGCCCTTATTAACCTCTCCAACGGCTTACCGGTGCAGTCCCAGCTGCCGTTAAAATAATTCCAAAATACGCAATTTTTATAAATACAATATAATTTTTTGGAATTTTAAATCAATTTATTTTTAGGAAGTTTAATAAGTACGCTACGTTAATGTAAAATTTCATCAGAGATATAGATATACGAGTATATTATGTCGGACGCCGTTACATACACTGCTACATTTTTTTAACTATTAATAAATTTTTATTTATTAATAGTTACGTTTAAATCATGTGACGTTAAGTCATAGCCACACAGCAATATCACACGAACATAAAAATTTAGGCGCCACACGTGTTTGCATTACTATATGGATTGTGGAAAATGTGTAAAATGGATTTTTAATAAATACGATGACCTTTCATGATGATTTCGATTTATTTATGTTACGTTTCATAAGAAAAACCTTAATATTGTGTTATTAATTAGGTAACTTTAATAATCGAATCTAGCAGTTCATATGAAAATAACTTTATCGGTTTCTAAGCAGTTGACAAAAAGGCCATACCACAAGTAGGGATTTACCGTACCTATAGTACCGATTATAGGAAATCCCTACTTATGGTATACAAGTAGGTTGGCAATCGCAATACCACATACACTGACGCGTCGCATAATAGGCCCGGGAGATAGCAGAAAATTCCCAGTCATGTATTACAAGCATGGCGACCCATCAGTGGTCGAATTACGTATTCAATGGAACGAAAATGTAGTCATAGCGCTGGTCGTCGGGGCGTAATCGCAAAACGATTTATCGAACTTGTCAGATAAATTATGGGTTGCAATTGATTTTGCAAAAAATTGTCGCTATCGGAATGTCATACTTATCTAGCGGGGCTCATAACGCCTCATACATAAAAAACTAATCATTTTTGAGTAGACGCTCACTATACCATACCATTTCAACTGGTTTCGAATATAGTTAGATTTAATGTGTTCTCATTAGGAAGGCGGGCTATGACCCCCACTAGATAAATATGGCATTTCGCTAGCGCGGAGTTTATTTTTTATTGCCTAGTGACGTAATTTATCCGACAAGTTCGATTAATAGTTCTATGATTATGCCCGATGGATACTTTAGGCTATATTTGAGATAGTTATTTCGTAGTCTCTCAAAAGATACGAAATCTTTTGACAAGGCAAGTGCAACGTCGGCCCACTCAGAATGCTGTGTCACTCAGAATATTTCTGTGTAACACACTGTGCCCGTTATCTTGAGACATTAGTTCTTAAGTCTCATATGACCAGTGATTACGCTAGCTCTCAGTGCCCTTCAAACCGAAACACTGCAATATTTGCCACCACGTTGTCTGTTCTACGAGCTACATATATGGTCGGCCCATTGCCACTAGCTTGCTGGCCCTTGAGGCTATGTCCGCTACTCTAGTTCGGTTGCAAACGTTGTCCTTACGGTTAGTTTAGTCATCAGTCTTATTATTAAGAATATCGATACAGAACATGGAGGTCTATTGTGTAACTCGTAGGTTTCGGGATCGGTTTTATTTGATCCCATCAACCAATGCATGCGGCAATTCAAACGCCAAAATAAAAGCAAATCACGAAATCTACCAGAATAACACAATAGACCTCCGATACTGTCATTGAGCTATTTATGTTCTGTCTTAAATATAAAACCACAAAAGTGGAGTGTCGTCATAGCCAAACGACCGTCTGTGTTCGTTCCATGTGCAAGCTGCATTGAATTCTGGGCCCCTGACATACGTTTTACAGATGATATTGCCAAGGAAAAGAGTAGCTTACCCGCCAGATCAGGTAGTCTGATCTGGGGAGGACGTCTCCTCACTCCTTCAACCAGCGATTTTTAGATGATGTACACATAGTTTGCATCTCGGAAACATTAATAGCGCGATATTGGACGTATGAGAGAAACACTCTTGAACAGAAATATTCTTGAGATTCTCAAGTGGCGACATATAACATCATTCCCCCGCTGAGATTGCAAGTCGTGGCGATCTCATGACGTCAGGCGATGATGTGCAGTCTGGCGATGCGGTGAAGCTGAGTCCAGGTCTTCAATGCGTCGAGACTTATGGAGACAACATTAGTAGTAAATTAGTAGTAATATTATTAGCTGCCGATGACGTTGTTGTTGTGGTAGGGTAGGGTGGTAGGCTGCGCTATCATCACGCGATGTGAAGTCATCGTGTCACACCTCTATGGTCACGCCTCGGCGCCGGTTTATCGCACCACCGGGTACCACCAGGCCCCGCCTCCGACGCTTCTTAACTCCGACATATAAATATATAGTTTGCATCTCAGAAATTCTAATATCGCAATGTTGGTTATGAGATATTTCTTAAGCTTCTCATGTGGAAACATAGACCTCGCTACATAGGTTTCTAAAACACAGTTTCCCAAACTTATTTGGTCATCGTGCAATTTGAGAATATTTTTTTTCTTGAGCCCCCCTATGTTTTGAGACTATATTTTTTTTCACCTGTCTACGCCCCCTGGGTGGTATCTAAACCTCTTCCGAAAATGTTTCTTGATCTTCCACTGCCCTCCTGCAAGTCAAACGCCCACAAGATGGCGTTACCGCCCATAATGAGAACCTACGTTTTAAAAGAGATCGGCAGTTGCTTACCAGTGAGATGCGTAAGCCGCAGCCGCTGGTGGTGCACGGGGCCTCGCGGCACGCCGTCGTTAGTGAATGGCGTCTCGAACACAAAGCGACGCACATTGTGCGCGCGCTCGAACGAGCCCTCGCCGCTGGAGCTGACGGCGGCCATCCCCTCAGGCGCCGTGCGCACCCATGTCACTTGTATGTACGCCAGCTTGCTGTCCAGATCATCGCGGTTGACCTGCATAGGAAATGTAACATACATGCATACAGTCACGCCTTTTTCCTATATAAGGAGGCAGGCACTCACGTAAGAGGGAAATTGAACCTGAACATAAAGCAGGAGAGGTCGCGTCTGCTCCAAGTCCATGCTCAGACCATCTAGTGCCCTACTCCAAAACCCCGAGAGCTTCAAGGTCGAATTGCATAATTGCTTTCACTGCCTGGAAGATTGCGTTACAGTGGACGATATGAACTAGAGGCTCATATCGTACTGAATGTTGCTCCAAATTTATGCTATGCAACTTCAATACAGCCCGTGTGGAAGAAGCGATAGAGCACAACCAAGGCTCTAAGGTCTTTGCCAGGGATCTGTCTGCCGGAAAGAGCCGCTGGACCAGAGATTTTGAGTGAGATCCAGACATTTTATGGACAGCTGTACACATCGTCGTTGTTGCACACTGGTGTGAGTAACGACCCAAGAGCAAAACGAATACGACAGAGGGTGAAGACAGAATTACAGCGGAGCTTCTGAAACCAGGTGGGAAACCGGTACTCGTATTCCTTCAGAAGCTATTTAATTCCGTCATTCGCCACGACGCTACGTCGGAAGCGTGGAGCAGGTTGCCCTGTTCTTCAGGAACGGCGATAACGCCCTCTTGAAGATTTATAGACCTACGAGTATATCGCTGCTGAGCCGCGTCGATATGCTATTTTTGAGTCATTAAGAAACGTCTCGCAAGCAGACTTGACGACTTCCAGCCTTAAGAGCAAGCCAGATTCCGTAAAGGCTTTGATACCATAGATCACATATACATACACTTCCTAGGTACTATATAGATACATATCCTTCGCCAGATTGTACAGAAGACCGAAGAGTACAATCTCCGGCTATGTCCGGCGTATGTGGACTATGAGAAAGCCTTTGATTCAGTCGAAATTTGGGCGCGGCTACTGTCACTGTAGCGTTGCCGAATTGAGTCGGTATATCGAAATGCTGCAGTCCTTGTACAATAAAACGACGATGGCTATCCAAGTACAGAACCAGAACATGAAACCGAAACATTGCAGAAAGGTGTTAAACGGCGATGTCATATCCCCGAAACTCTGCATTGGAAGATGTCTTCAAGCTACTGGACTGGAAAAGATACGGTATTAGCATCAAAAGCGAATACATCACCTTCAATTTGCCGACGAAATAGTAATTATAGCGGAATCGCTGGAGCAGCTCAGCGCTATGCTCAATGGACACAACGAAGATCATGTCTAACATCCATGTCACACATCTACCGGTTATTGTTGGGAACACTATGCTCGAAGTTGTCGACGAATATGTATACCACGGACAGATTGTCCGACTAGGTAGGTCCAACTTCGACCAAGAGGTCAGTCGACGGATCGGTGTTCGGGAAACTGAACCCCTAAGGATTAGCACGCTGAAGTGGCAATGGGCCGGCCATATAGCTCGTAGAACCGATAACCGTTGGGGAAGAAAGGTTCTCGAGTGAGTACCGGCAAACGCAGTGCAGGGGGCGACCCTCCACTAGATCGAGCGACTACCTGCACGGTTTTGGGGGAAGTCGATGGTTGCAGGTGGCTGAGGACCTTGTTTTGAGGGTTGAGAATCTATGGGGAAGGCCTATGTTCAACAGTGGACTATAATAGGCTGAAATGATGATGATAATGAATATTTCGAAATTCTATGGCGACAATCTCTACATTGTGCGACTGTTTGACTACAGACTATTATGTGTTTGACATTGGTATTATGAACGTAAACTAACGACAGGCTGTTTTGTGATTGACATTGTCACTATCAATGTAATTAATTAATGTTTTATTTTATTTAATATATTTGTACCTCTTATGATATACATTTCATCTTTCTCGCTTTTTCTCCATACAAACTTTCTATACTAAATCTCATACTCCTTGGTGCGCGCAATAATTTTAAGAAAGGGGTACAAATTTTTCTCTTCTGTATTAATATATAGAAAAAGAAATTATATACAGTTATAGAGCGCTCAGCGAGATATTATGAGGTACATTAATAGTCGCTGTATAACTAGAGTAACCGATAAAGCCTTAAGTAAGTTAAAGCGGCAATGGATGGATTACATATCTCGAGGAACAGAAACCTACTGGTGGTATGTTTCCTTTGCAGAAATCCACCTAAGTAGGTATTACTTTGCCGTTAATGAGTGCTGCAATGGTACGTGCAAATGTTAAAGGTGTGTGAGACTTAATAACCGATGTTTCGTGGTAACGAGCGCAGTGTAGAATTATCCAATGCAAGGCTCTGGATGGTGTTATGGGTGATACCGCAAATGTTATGGGCAGTAGTAGCATTTACCATCAGTCGAAAAACTGTCTCGAGTCGCAACTAACTTCCTAAAAAATACCGAAAACCGACATGAGAGGAACGTTCTTTTTTAGCTCGTAACTTTCACAGCTTCACCGTATTGAAAGGAGGCCGAGCGCTGAAAGAGCTTGGATGGATGGATTTTTAGATGGATGACCAGCGCAATGACTTCCCTCTATTTATGGATGACCACCGCAAGGGCGCCCCGGAAAAAGGTTCGCGAGTGGGGACAACCTGTCGAAGACGATGTATGCAGGTGGCTCAAAATCGTGCGTCTATGAAGCAGACCTGTGATCAGCAGAGGACTTGCGATAGGTTGAAATTTATTTCAATGGCTTTCAGATTTCCTCTTTTACCGCTAAGCGAGTCGTAAATTAGCACTTAAAATTACATCCAATACTTTACACAAATGTATTATATACTATGATTTCCGCAGTATTTTAGCCATAAAGTGTATATACTTTGTTATTTTTGTACATAACTTAGTCATACATTATAAGAATGTCGAAAATACTGGTCTGGCGGATAGAAACCAGATAGTGTGGAACGGTGCGCTATATTTCAAACATTAAAAACAAGTTACCAATAGTTTTAAAGCACTTTTAGCACTTTTTAATTTTCGTTTCGTAATAATAAACGTCGAAGTCTGCGAAATCTTTTGATAATTATGACAATTTATCATAAAATTCACTTAATTTTAAAAACTTTGTTAGTTCGTGCTCATTAAAAATACATGTGATCTTTTCCGTTGAGATTTAGCCCCTTTGACACTGTACCAACGAGTTTTATTTGCAAATTCTATTTAATTTTGAAAGCCAAGTTAGGGACTGGATTTTTAATAGGCAAAAAAGTAGACGGAGTAAAAACTACAGCAACAAAAAATTACCTGCGTGTCCAAACAATTAGTTACTTCAATTTGAACGTACCAATGACGTTAATAATATATGACTGAAAACTTACCGGGGCTGAATCCATAATCATCTTGACAGAACCCGCGCCGAATTTTTGTTCGTAATACATATGTAGCTTCTCAGAAATCTCACTCAGGGATGTCAACTTTGGTTCTTTGTAAATAAACTCAACACCTTCCTCGTCCTCTCCGAAATGGGCCTTTCCGAAGAATGCAACACGATAGAATCTTCCCAGTAATCGTTTCCCCGAGTTTGTGACTTCGATGACTTTAGCATAAGCCTTAGTCAAATGTTGGTAGCAAGCGAGTAGTGCTTGATAGTCCTTTCTACGCTCGTATATCGGGATTATGAGACGGTAAAGCGGTCCGAGGAGTTCATATCTCTCCGCTTTGTCGACGTATTCTGTGCACGCCATTAATTGGTCCAGGAATGATTGCTCATTGTAGTGTACATCGGTCATGCCTGAAAAGCGTGATAAAGAAAATACTAGACTTAAAATGTACTACACCCCAAGTAATAAATTAATACAACAAATATATAGCAGCTTAAAAATGACATAGTTTATTAAAAGTTTACTTAAGATACCAAAAATATGTAAGAATAATGGTTTCTTATATTTACTCGAATACTACAATTTAAATAATGTAATATACAGTTAGTTTAAATTAGAAGCGATAAAATCCGTAAGTGTAATTTATAATTTAAATTAAACGTGATTAAATCCATAAAAATAGTTTTATTTAAATATGTAAGAATAAGTTCAATTATAATGAAAGTTATAAACTAAGAAGCGAAATAAACACAATAGAAATCCGACGACCGCGCGGCCAAGTGTACAGAGAGCCTAATTACTGCGCCGCGCAGGTCCCGGGATTCGAACCCAGAACCAAAATTATTAGTTTTCGGGTCTCGTTGGTTTGAGTTTGTCTCCGTGTTTCTAACATCAACATATAACCTCCAATCTGATAAGATCGGCGTCCTGACTGTTGTATAGGGCACAGGTAGGTTCGGACGAGCGAGTGCAGCTGTTTGGGAGAGCCCCTGTTTGCACGTACTATTATTATTGCACTATAATATTTCCTGCGCAGTTGATAGTTTCTGACAGTATTCGGAAGTTATTGCCGCGGTCGAAAATCGGCCCGGGGAAGATCATTAACGTTCCAAATTTACTAAGCATTAATAAAACATTAGTGCGTCAAGAAAAAAAAATATTAAAATAAATCAAATTTATCAACATCGTATAACTGCAATTTACTTAATGGACTAGCTGTAAATTAAGTTCCGTTTATTAATATTTCGTAATTTTATTTATTATTATTTCAATTACTTCTTAGTTTTGTGTGGTAAGTGATTTTAAAAAAAAAATAGGAAGGTCTATGTCGATAACGTCTTATTTATAGATGCATGTTCACTTAGAGATACCGAGTCGTAGGTATAGATACGGGTATGATGGCTTCGAATCCAGTATGTTAGCAAACGACGCCAATATTGATGCAATGCACAAATTATTATTTTTAAGTTCTGGTCGAACCTTCCAGGACCTCCTCCCATACTATTTGATGCGTTCTATCGGACGGGACGGTCCGGAAAACCGTGATCATTTGTGTTTGTGCGAATATGGCAACTTCCTGGAACATCTGAATAAATGTACTGCGGTTGCCAACCCGCCTGCCAAGCGAGGCAACTATGGCAAAATCCCCCCAAAATGATCCCACGTAGCAGTAGCTGGAAGACTTCGCCGTGGCAGAAATCGTTTTGAAACCATTGTATCATGTGCGCTGTGAAAGTAGGTGTAAGACCGTTATGTTGTTAATAATCATTGTTAATTCTTTTTTGCATAAAAATGATAAGTGGTAAGGTCAGACAAAGTCGACTAAATAAAAGTCGTCCTTATTGCTTTAAAACAGAAATATGAAAATAGACGGTTGTAGACTGGTCCGCCAATGTATCAATTCTTGGCACTCGTCGTGCACAATAAACATATAAAATATTGTTTTATGAGTGACTAAAACTAATGGGTAAATGAATAACTCTGCAAGGTGTATGCGGGTATGACATTGAATGCTCCTAAAGTATTTGTCTCTGTAATTACGTGAGATTATTATCCTCATGGTTACAAATGTTTGAACATGTATAGCCTTCATGTTCTGTACTATCTATCTCATTTTTAATTAGCGAATTATTGAACGTTAAGCTAAGTTTGTCTATCGATAGGTTACGACAAGAGACATTAGAAAATATCGAAGAATAAAATATATTTTTTAATATATTTTTTATAGGAGAAAGTGACGAGACTAGTAGAACGTTCAGCTGATAATGAGTGCAACGTCTGCCCATAACAAATACTGTGTCGCCCAGAATATTTCTGTGTGGCACCACATTGCGCTCGTCTACCTGAGCACATGCCCAGTAATTACACTAGTTCTCAGTGCCCTTCAGACCGAAACACAGTAATGTTTGCACACTACTGCTTCATGGCAAAATAACTGACAATGCGGCGGTACTTACCTAGATGGATTCCTGCATAGGCATCCTACCACCAGTACTACCAACAGTTTTTTATTGAAAGAAAAGCTTTAGTAATAGAAGGAACGAGTATAAGCGAGAGTGTGAGAGAGAAGAAGAGAGAAGAAGAGAAGCGGGGTGAGGTTTAGACCCGACATGTCAAGGTCAAGCGATTCGGCGGTCTTCAAATGCTTCTGTTACAAATATTGCACTTACACAATTTAATTAATTCATTGAAATTAATTTCAAAAAATCATCTAATACTGCTATTTTGAAAACAAAAAAACAGTAAAAAAAATTTGACGTGGACGTTCGGATTTTTTTAGGGCACATCCCTAAAAAAGTCCGAACGTCCACGTCAAATTCTTTTTAACTGTTTTTTTTTGTCTGTCACGACGACTCTCGAAAAAAATTACGTATCGAGACCCGGTTTTTTTTATCGTGTCCAGAATTTTATCTACTGGTTTCCTAGTTCATATCAAAAGTCTAGTTGTAGTTATTAAGAAAAGTATTTTTTTCTTAGTTTTCATCTTAAATGGCTCGAAAAATTCTTAAGAGTTAAATGAGTGTCATGAGACGTGCACTTTTGGATTTTCCAAAAAATTTTATTTTTAATTACTATCGGGTTTTCAGACATAACATGTTTGTCCTATTCTAATACAAAGCTCGAGTTGTTGATGATTTGAAACTTCTTCGACATTCTTCGCTGTACGCCATTAATTCACATTTACGGCAAATAATGAACCGATAAAAGTTAAGTTAAAAGCAAGAAAGCATTTGCCAAAAAAATCAATTAGATAAAAATTATTTTCTATATAGTAGATTATGATGCTACTGTATACATAATAAATTTTCCATTAAACAATAGAAGAAATCCTTCTTAGTGAGTGTTGCAAAAATATAATTAAAGGAAATAGTAAATGGCGTCCACTGCCTTGAAAACATAATTTTATTAGGTAGCTACGAGTATTAGCTATCATTAAAAAGATATGTCAATGAAATCTAAATCCAGGTTAATGAGCCAGTGAAGTCTTGTAGAATTTAGATTTTTAATATGTAGTGAGACAATTTAGTGGGCTAAGTATAGTAGAGGAAGCATTAGTTTTATTTACTGGATATTATAATGAAGAATGAATGAAACAGTTGAGTATTTTGAAACTGGCGACCTTTACATTTCCTTGTTAAAATTTAGGTCCAGATTAACTTTCAAGAATTTTACCTATTAAATTGATAACCCCTAATCTTTTTCTCTAGTTCCGTCACCAAAATGATTATGTTAAATGATGAAAATTTTACAAACATAAATTTCATATTTCACAACCAGACCCGAAAACCAACTATTTGTGTTTTTGCACAAATATTGACTCCCGCCAGGAATCGAACCCAGGACCCGCGGCGTAGAAGTCAACCACAAGGCCAACCGGTCGTCAAAGTTCAGCTATAAGCATGCCTGTGCTTCGATATTTTTTAAGCTAATAATGGTCAGTATTATCGACAGACTTACTACAACTGTTCAGTACAGTATGCTTTAGAGATATTTGGTGGTAGTGGACTCAGATTGAGATATAATAAATTGTCTTCTGTGATTGCGTGGTCCAAAAAGAGAAGAAAGTGTGAAATTACTCAATTTTATATTCGTCTAAGGTTACACTCTTCCTGCCACATTAAACTCAATACAAATAATCGCAGTTGCGGCGTATATGACTCATAATATTCATCTTATGCCTTTTTAATTATAATAAAATGTATATTTAAAGTAAAAACGTAAATATACATGTTAGTACATTTCAAGGTTTTTGAATGTATACTTTTTTTTACATTTCTTACGATTATTTTGACAGTCATCAATTAAGACAACGGGTACATTAATTATGAGTCTTGTTTGGAAAAATATTATTTTGACATATAATATCATGTCATAGAGTAGGGGTACCCCCGCACCGTATAATTCGCCTTTAATTTCATACTACGCGAGTGATTTGGGGTTGATTCTCGTTGCCGGCAACACTAATTTTTAAGTGAAATTTTAAGCGCCGATTTACCACGTGCTCTGCGGTTAAGAAATATATCGTTAAGTACTTTATTAGAAATAAAAAATATTACGACGAATTTTGTAGTCCGTCCACCACTGCCAACGCTCTCTGGAGCAACAGTGATCTCTCTCCGGCATGTAAACCCTCTTAAATAATGAGAAGAGGTCTATTAGGATACTTTTAGGCTGTTACAAATCTAACTTAAAAAATTACCTGTTATGTTCTAACCTCATCTCTTCTACTATGCACTAGTGTATATTGTCATTATAAATTTGCTATTACGTTTAAAATAGTTTATAAAATTTTCACATCATTCTTGTATATGTATATATACATATACAAAGTTGAAGATAATGATTAAATTTAAAAGTAAATAAATCGATGTTTGAAGCGCCCGTTTATTCAACACTAAATAGCGAATCCGCCTCGGTCCTCTTGTATCTATCTCTATATAAATGGAGCAAAGACTCCGAGCATTTCAGTCGAAATTGGCTCGCGAACGCGCGTACATAATGCGAATAAAACACGCTCTGGTGGTTATCGTTTAATATCGATCCAAAATGGGGTTGATTTTTGTGGTGGTGCTTGTTGCGATCGCGGTAACGGGCGGTAGGACGCAGGGGTACAAACCGGTAGGAGCAATGATAGAATCCAAGAAGGATCATTATGTGCCCCACGGTCTGGATAACACTGAACCGGTGCTTGCTTTTGCGGTACGTATACGTTATCAATGATTTGCGCTACTCAATCAGGTGGTCATGCTTGTCACACGTGGTATAAGTTCCTGTTAACCGTATAAAATCTGCTAAGGGGACATTGTACACACGTGTATTTGCAATTCTAAAAGATCTGTTTATAATTGAGGTTTATTGAAGTTTTTGGAGTCGTTCCGAACTAATATTAATGAAATTGTTGAAAAGAAAAGCGTCGGTAAGTTATTTTCGAAGAAGGATATTTATTCCATAACATGTAATGTATCATGATTAATATTATATAGTATAACATTAAGCTATGGCTTACGGTGAGCTATTGGGATTTTGTTTTGACGTACATAATTAATTTCCCGACAGGTTTTCCGACATGGGGACAGAACTCCCGATCAAGAAGAACTGGATAAATATCCAGCTCAGGACAAAACCGATAATCTGTTCTTTCCATTTGGAAAAAAAGCATTAACAAACGTAAGTTGGTGGTATTAATATGTAAACATTAGTGTTAAGGAATTAAAATAAAATTACATACATACAGTCACGTCTTTTCCCGTATAAGGGGAAGTGTCTCTACACCCGTAGCCCTCTTTTCACCCCCGCGGGAAACAAGACGTGAAAGGTGGCGAACCACTTCGCCGCCAATTTAGTACGAGTCAAAAAATTCTTACTACCCATTGGGTTCCCACGACCAGTGCAACATAAGATATTATGGTATTATTCTGCGCGAATAAAGGTTGTCCGCACAATACCTTAAAATAAAATTATCGATATAAACAAAAATATGATAAAATTATATTAATGTGTGGTGGCAGCGTAAGACTACACATTCCATCCCGTAGGCATCATAAGAGTCGGCTGTGGAGAGGTGAAAAATTCGATGATCAAAACTGCCCGTGTAACAACTTCCCAAACCAGACCTTGCTTACCTTGACTGACGGGCAGCAGCATCTGAGATGCGAGATGTCTAAAATTGCAAAAGCCAATCACTACATGCGTCTAATTTGGTAAATCATCCCTATGTGGGAGAGGTCATGCCCTGCATGGATTTAGAAGTTGACTACGATATTATTATTTATAGTTGGTAGGGATTAGCTAGTGGTAGTGAGAGTCCTCTGCAGGAATCTGTCTAGGTAGATACCACCGCAGCGCCAGTTATTCCGCTGTAAGTTGCGTTTGTAAGTTGCGTTGCGTTTAAAAACCACTGTTCTGCCGTTTGAAGAGAACTGGAGCTAGTGTAATAACAGGGCAAAATATGAGACTTAAAAATAGATGTCTCAGGGTGACGAGCGCAGTGCGGGGCCGCATAGAACTTTACAACACGAGGTCCTGAGTGAGCGCAGCTGTTATGGAAAGGCGTTGCAATTATCATCAAGAGAACAATTTATTCATCTCGTCAGTAATAAAAAAAATCTGAAAGGAAATTAAAACATATCTTACAACTGTTTCTTACTATCAGTCACAGTATCGATTAATTAAATTTACATTTTCTCGTTTAGCTATTTTTCAAATACGTTGTGTCGTAAAGGTTGTATTTTAACAAGTTTAGTTACGGAGCGCAATTGTGTAAACATTCACAAGGCAATCGTTATCAACATCACCGTAAATATGGTTTAAATAAGAAGAAAGAAATTTTGTATAGCATCATAAACAGTATTTCAGCAAAAGAATTAAAAATAGTTGACAATTATATTTATATATTCAAACATAATTTGTCTCCGAAACAAACCAACTGAAAGGAAATCTACGTGGTGGAATAAAAATCGGCCAAGTGAATGTCGAACAAGGAATAGGGACACTAGGGAGCAGATTTTATCTCGCTTACGGTACCCCACATTGACTTTTGAGGAAAGGTCACGTTAAAACGACGTGCATCCGACGAGCGTGTGTGAAAACGCTAATGAAAGTAGAAGAAGCTAAAGATGTGTGTCAGGGTCGTAGCAAGTGGAAAAATGTGGTCTCTGCCTACCCCAATTGGAGGCGTGACTGTATGTATGCATGTATGTACGGTACGCCACCACAGTACATGCTCCCTAATAATCAAAATATGACGTTTTAGTTTTTAACCACACCTTATAAAAAATCATCCCGTTAATAACCATAAAAGTTACGACGTTGTGATAGACGTACGAGGGGTGATCCAAAAGTAATGATAATCAGTTATTTCTAGTGCACACAAAAATACAAAAAAATTTCAGTCACTTACTCAGTTAACCACTAGTTCAGGGAAAAAAAATCATATAAATAGGCCACGATTCCCGGGAGCTACATTCATTTGAATACGGACTGTCAAGGAGTGAACATCAAAATGGAAAAACACGAAATCAGAGCTGTCATTAAATACCTCTGCTTGAAAAAAATGTCTACCAAAGACATACACAGCGACTTGGTGGAAACATTAGGGGACTCTTCTCCTCCATATTCCACAGTTGCACGCTGGGCTAAGGAGTTTAAGTTGGGAAGAACATCGACGGAAGACGAACACCGCGAAGGACGCCCATCGACGTCCCTCACTGAAGAAAATGTGAAAAAAGTTGAAGAAGTTGTATTGGAAGATCGAAGAGTGACTATCAGGCATGTAGCTGAGGTCACAGGGATCTCATATGGCAGCATTCAAAGAATCCTTGCGAACGAATTGCATATGAGAAAGGTCTCCGCGCGTTGGGTACCGAAAATGTTAAACGACGAGCAAAAGAAGAAACGAGTCGACATGTCAAGAGCAAATCTCGAAAAGTTCCAGGCAGACAAGGATAATTTTTTGTCACGTTTTGTGACCATGGACGAGACCTGGATCCACCATTTTGATCCTGAAACAAAACAACAATCGATGACATGGAAACGATCCGATGAACCGACGCCGAAGAAATTCAAAGTGTCAAGCTCAGCAGGGAAGGTTATGGCGTCTGTTTTTTGGGACGCTGAAGGAATAATCATGGTGGACTACTTGGAAAAGGGGGCCACTATTACAGGCTCCTACTATGCAGAACAAATAAGAAGATTGCGGGAGGCTATTAAGGAGAAAAGGCGAGGCAAACTGCGGGCTGGAGTGCTGTTCCATCAAGACAACGCACCGGTTCACAAAGCTGCAATTGCCATGGCTGCCATTCAGGAAGCGGGCTTTGAGCTGGTGGAACACCCCCCCTATTCACCAGATCTAGCCCCCAGCGACTTCTATCTCTTTCCACGACTCAAGGAACACCTCCGAGGCAAGAAATTTGACGATGATAGCGACGTGATGGCCGCGGTTGAGGACTTTTTTGAGAGTCAAGATAAAGATTTTTTTTCTAAGGGAATTTTAGGATTAGAAAAGAGATGGACTAAATGTATAGACTTGCTAGGAGACTATGTTGAGAAATAAATTTATTTATTTATTTTATTCATTGTGTTTATTATTGATTATCATTACTTTTGGATCACCCCTCGTATATGGCCAGTCAACGTCCCTGAACGGACTGACTGTCCGATATTATAATGGTTCTTTGTCGCTCTCAGGAGACCTAACTATTGAATTTGTATGTATAATCAGCGATTTACCATTAATTAAATATTGTAAGTACCCTTTTAATAAAGTAAATCTCCATACTAATATTATAAAAGCAAAAGTAACTCTCTGGTCCCTCTGTCTATTTGTTACCTTTTACGACTCAACCCCTGAACCGATGTGACAAAATTTGGCACAGAACTAGCTTGCATCTTGTAGACGGACATAGGATATAGGACTTTGTATCCGGGGACATCAAATAGTTGCCACGGGATTTTTAAAAACCTCAATCCACGTGGACGAAGTCGCGGGGCATCAGCTAGTAGTTAATAAAGAGGAAACAGAATGAATTGACTGTTGAAATGGATTACTTTTTTGTGTTTATTTCATTACAGTATTGATCATACCCTGGTTTTTCCGTGTCTGTAATAACAGATTGACGTTTAATTCATAGAAAGGTAAACAGCGAGGCTACAAGGTCGGGGAGTACCTCAGAAAACGTTATAACAATTTTATTTCCCAACTGTACCTTCCTGACGAGATTGAAGTCCGCACTACGAACTATGACCGCACCAAGATGACAGCCTTAACAGCCATGGCCGCTTTATATCGACCACTACCTCCCCAAAAATGGAATCCTGCACTAAATTGGCAACCGGTACCCTACAATACTCTTGAATATAAAACTGACGATGTAAGTATCTACACATTTATTAGAGTTAACTGGTAATAACCCTATGCAGGAATCCGTTTAGGTACTCGTAGGTACAACCGCAGTGCCAGTTATTCCGGCGATCGTGCAGTTTCGGTTTGAAGGTCACTGAAATCTTAGTATAATTATTTGGCATTTAGGACTTAAAAATGGATGTCTCAGGGTGAAGAGCGCAGCGAGGTGCCACACAAAAATGTTCTGGGTGACACAGCATTTGTTATAGGCAGACTCAGCATTTTTAACGATTTGCTCGATATTAGCGTTTAAATAATTTAAAATAGGAATTTCTGCAAGCGTTACAAATTATTTTTATTATTAAATTTGTGTTTGAACCCTGATTACCTTTTTAGCTGCTTTATTGGTACAATTGTCCTCGTTATACAAGACTAAGGGATAGGACATACGAATTGCCAGAGGTGAAAAAATGGTTGGAACCCTACGACAGTTTTTACAGTTATTTGAGCGAAAAAACGGGAACAAACATAACTACTGCAGAGGACGTTTTCTTCTTAGATAATTTGTTTCAAACATTGGTGGGTATTGTTTATTATTTGCCTTCTATCTTTATTTCTTATGATGACATTTACAACATTTTCATTACGTTTAAGGAAAATGTTGGAGTAAAACCACCCAAATGGGCACAGGACGTAATGCCAAAAATAAAAGAGATGACAAAAATTGAATATGCTATAGAATTCTACGATGACGATCTGATACGATTAGCCTCTGGTAAATTAATTATTTATATAACATACAATATACGTGATTATTTTTTTGCTAATTGTTACATTTGAAAATGAATATCTATTATCATCATTTCAGCCCATCACTAGTCCACTGCTGAACATAGGGCTCCCCCATAGATAGCCACAAAAGATTGTAGCTATCATTTTGGGAGGATTTTGCCATAATTGCCGCGCTTGGCAGGTAGGATGGCAACCGCAGTTTATTTATTCGGATATTCTAAGAAGATGCTGTTGCTTATCTCCTGGTTTTTTTTTGTCGACTTTTAAAGCCATGGGATGAGATGAGGTGGTAGATTATTTTATGCCGCCACCACACGGCAAAGCCGTCACCACACGGTAATATCTATTATATACGAGGGTGGATTGAAAAGTACTCGGCCTAACCAAGAAAATAAACACATACTAAATCAGTTATATTTTTATTTTTCTACATAATCACCATCAAGTTCAATACACTTTTGCCACCTCCCCTTCCAAGCATTTAGACCGTTAAAAAAAATGATTCTTCTTTAGAGTCAAAATATGCGTCTACAGCTGCTTTGACCTCGTCGTTTGTCGAAAATCTTTGACCTCCCAAGTGCTTTTTTAGGCTAGGGAACAGAAAGAAGTCTGATGGTGCCAGATCAGGTGAATACGGCGGATGCGGTAACAGTTCAAAGCCACAGTTGTGAATTCCAGCCATTGACTGTACTGACGTGTGAACACGGGCGTTATCTTGATGAAACAGGACTTTTCTTCTGAGCATTCCTCGACGTTTTTCTTTTATTTCCTCTCGTAAACGACGTAGTAAGGTGCAGTAGTAATCAGAGTTTATAGTCTGACCCCTTTCAAGATAATCAATCATACTCACACCTTTCGAGTCCCAGAATACTGAAGCCATCACCTTATTTGCCGACAAAATCGACTTAGCCTTTTTAGGGGGTGGTGAACCAGGTCTTCTCCACTGTTTTGATTGTTGTTTTGTTTCCGGTGTACAGTAATGAACCCATGTTTCGTCCATAGTAACAAAACGATTCAAAAAATCATCTGCATCGGCTTCAAATAACTCCAAACAGTCGCGTGAAATAGTCAATCGCGTCCTTTTTTGTTCAACTGAAAGCAGTCGCGGAACCCACCTCGCAGACACCTTGTGGAAACCCAACTCGTTGACAATGATGTTTTGAGTTCGTTCATAAGAGATGCCTATAATCTCGGCTATCTCTCTAATTTTTAATCTGCGGTCTCCCATTATTAAATCAAGTACTTTTTTAATATTTTCGTCAGTAGTTGACGTCGAAGGCCTTCCAGAGCGGGGTTCATGTTTCACACTCTCTCTACCACGCTTAAATTCTGCTATCCATTTTTTGGCGGATGAATATGACAGAGCACAATCGCCTAATGTACTGACCATGTCATCATGGATGGCCCCTTCTTATGGAGGTACTTAATGACGGCACGCTGCTCGATTTGCTCCATTCGTGGAAATTATGACCGATTACTTTGTTAATAAATTTATAAAATCACAACTAATTATAGCACACGTTTCGAACTTCACACAATGAACTAGTCTGAACTGAACTAAATAATGTGGGTAGATTTGATTTTTAGAATTGAATGGATCTGTGTTAGGCCGAGTACTTTTCAATCCACCCTCGTATATAAAATCGAAATCGATCACCCGTTCACATCGTGGATGTTGTGGTGTCGATTAAGGGTGGTAAGAGTTTTAACTGATCGTAGGATCCGTCTGGGTAGATACCACCACAGGGTCAGTTTTGCCGAGAAGCAGTAGTGTGCAAACATGACTGCGTTTCGGTCTGAAGGGCTCTGAGAGTTAGTGTAATTAAGACAGAATATACGCAAAGTGATGCTGGTCAGCAGAGTCTAAGGTGCGTGGCATCTGGTGCAGCGACACGAATCCGCCTGCCAGCCGTCGTGATTACGACAACTATTCCTTACTGGGGAGACGCCAATGTCCAACAGTGGACTATTAACAGGTAAAAAATGAAGCGAATATTCCATTATTATAATGTGAAAAATGAAAAATCTTCTCATTGCAGGTATACTTCTGGCCGATATAGTGAACGCATCAAAATCAGCGATTGCTGGGAACACTGATCAACCGAAGCTGCGTTTATATTCGGCTCATGAAAATAACGTGGCTGCTTTAATGGCCGCTGCTAGGGTGTTCCAGCCACACCAGCCCAGATATGGGTCAACTTTCTCATTAGAATTGAGGAAGCACAGTATTACAGGCCAATATGGATTTTCAGTAAGATCTTGTAAATATTACGATATAGGAAATACATTTAAAGATAAAATTGACATTACATCTATAATTTGTAACAGAAATGTATAAGCGTCCCGCTGAAACTAATTTATAATAGTTTTTAAAAACATTCATCAGCTTTGATTTTACGCTTTACGTCATGATATAAAATTTCCAGCTTTTTATTAATTGTATATCAATCACGCTGTTGTGAAAAGATTGTAAAATCAAGGTTCTTTTTTATTATTGTGTGACAATTATTCCCATCCTGAAAAAGGTTTAGGCTTCACAGTGGACAGCTTAGAGGCTAATTATACGAGATAACGAAATTTGTATTATTATAGTATATTGTATTACAACCAAGCTTCGATAGCATTATGTATCATTAGAGGCATTTATGTAAACCTACATAGAATCACTGGCTCATAATCAGTAACGGAATAGGCAGAGCTACAAAGACGTTAACTGAAAAGATGTTAAGAAATTACACTTACCTTGATTTAAATTAATTTAAATAACTCACTGATTATATAAAATGAGTGGGTTGTTGAGGATAAATTTACTAGTGGTACAACTCCTATGCAATAACTCGTTTAGGGAGTAACGTCGCAGTACCAGTTATTCTGCTGTGAGGTATGCAAACATCACTGTTTTGGTCTGAAGAGCACTTAGAGCTAGTGTAATTACAGGGCATATGAGAATTAGAACTGATGTAGACGAGCGTAGTTTAGTTAATTATTTTCGCGGATATTCTAAATTTTAAGGGAACAGGCAAATATTCGATGTAATATGAGTGTCAGCTCATGATTTGCATGAGCGATGGATATTGTAAAACGAAATTCAAGCAAAGAAAAGTAACAGCCTATAAATCTCCCACTGCTGAGCAAAGCTCCAAACTTTATTAATCAGTGTTTATATATCGTTGACATTAATGAATGTGTTTAATAATTCTATCGCTGATAATATATTCTGGTTTTTCTTTAGCCGTTTAAATTTGCGTATGCGATACAATTAAAAATATCTCTATTTTTAACATTTGCATAACAGGCAGTGTATTCGGCAACGGCAGGTGGCCCCGGCGTAGTCCTCCGAATAGCAGGGTGTGGGGACACATCCTTCTGTGACTTCGACACATTCGTCAATCTCACACAAGGTGTCACGATGACGAAAGAAGAATTTGCTAGACAATGTTCCTCGTGAATGTGTAAAATAAACTCATTCCTAAAACTTGCTTTTAACGACAATGTTATTGCAGTTTCAATCAAATTTAAAGAAAACCTGTTAGTGAATTAACATACTTTGTTGGACGAGTTAATTAGGAATAATGTTATGCCGTAAACATTAAAGTTTAAAGAGAAACAATATAAATATTTCGTATTGTATAGATGTCATAATTTAATGGAAAATGAAATGTAAACCTAAAATCTTATTTAAAAGAATATTCAATAAGTAAAATAAATGTTCGTTAATGTATGCCAAGGAACAGAATAAAGTGGCTGTGATTTTTTTATTTACTTTGTATTTTTAATTACCCTTACTATTCTTACACTTTTTGGTTAATTTACCTTTTAATTTAGTTTTCTTTCTGAACTAAAAGTTATTCGTCATTTAACAGAATCGTGGTGATTCTAAAACATAAACTGTTTTGTTGCCAGCACGTCTTCAATATCTATGTAAATCTCAAAGCGGCGATATATGATCGCCTATTATGTTGTCATACCAGTAATAATTATATATGTTATTTTTATTGCGTGACTGACTCTAGTCCTGAGTTACATAATACGTCTTACGATACTCGATATTTTGTGTGGTGCAAAAATAGTCTACTGCTACTCATAAAGACGCAAGTAGAAGCATCAAATGTATTACCGACTTTTAAGTGTCTGCTGTAATGTAATGAATATACAATAAACTAAATTGTAATATTCCTTATTAAGTTTAATGTAAAGACAAATTTAACATAACAAAATGTTATCTTTCTCTTAAAATGCTCACGTGGTATGAAATCTGTTTTATGAAGGTTTTCGAAGATCATATATTTGATTACTTTAGATTAGATATAATTACCAGTGTCAAATGAATGATGTCTATTGATAATGATGAGATGGATGTATTATGTATGAGACAAAACAGTTCCGCTGTTTAAAACGTGATTATGGTAGTGACAACTAAATGTGATTGTTTTGTTTCTTTTGTGCCATAAATGCGGTTGTAAAATATGGTTAAATTATCAAGCATACTATGTATAATGTAAGTTATTTTTTAACGTAAGTTTTAGTTCTGCTTATATAAAATATGTTAGAGATTATTAAACGTGCTTATTTGTTGGTTAAATATCAATAAGACCGATGATCTACGTAGTGAATAATGTTAAATTGTAAACTATTTAGAATAAATGTTGTAAATAACTAATATTTAAACACAAACATTGATCTACATAATCTAGGTAATATATGCGGTTATATCATTAAATAGCTCGGGCTCTCTGATTTGGCGATCTATATCACTAAACGAAAAGCTTCAGAACAATGCCTTAAACATCCTGCATTGCGCTATCAAAGTTTCGTGTTAGTTTTATTAGCTGATTAAGAGTTCTAAAGACTACTCGGAAGAAGGAGACGTCTTTTCTCGGCACTACACCTGTCCAAGCTTATGGACTTACTTTTGGATGAATATTATTAAAATTTAATACCGATAAAAAATTATATACCATGTCACATTGTTCACACGGATGCTTAAATTAAGTTTTAAAAGCATGCTTTTAAAATCGGTCCATTAAATAAAACTATAAGGATAATCTATCTTTTTGTTCGGTAATTAGAACGAGAATATAACCGCTTTATTATATAAGTGTGCCCGTGCGAATAAACGCACGGTGTTTATTTGCTTTAATTTTTATCATACCATGTAATAAAAAAAAATCATTCAAAAATCCCCCCAAAATAAGAGCTAAAAACTTTTGTGGATCTTTTGGGGAAGGCCTACGTTCAGCAGTGGACTAGCGATAGGCTGAAATGATGAACCGATGGATTGTTGCTAAAAAGTGGTGGCGGCTTAAAAAACTTGTATCATGATAACTTGGATTAAGAAAATTAGTTGATTTTTAAAATTATCACAAAAAGAAAATGTGAATAGGCAGAACTGCTTTTCGCCGTGTGTATTTCATCGAAATGTGGTTTAATATAAGAATAAAAACCATTTGTTTTGCGCCCGTCGCAACACAATCTTAATAGTTCTAAGCTTATTAAAACTAGAACAAGCTTAAGTATAAGTAAAACGGCAAACGTCATGAAGAAAGTAAAATAAATTTAGTGGTTTAAAACCGCGGCGTAGATTCGACATTTTATGTGAAAATTTACTAATAATTAACCTGCACGGTGACTGCCCAGTGACTTACAATAGACTTTTCGTGTGGACATAACGATTTAATTTATGATCCAATACTTTAATATGAATAAAGACATCGACTATGACATATCATATTTATTGCAATTCAATTCTATTTATCTTATAATTAAAAAGCTGACAAAAGGAAGCTTCTAGACTAGATTATACATCGTAATGGACACAACGTTTTAAGAACTATTATTTTGGTTTGAAGTCAATATGAAAACTACCGTTTAGTTAGTATAACATCAAATTGCATAGACATGACCATTAACATCACCGTCACTTCCCTATCCCAGTCCACTGTTGAACATAGGCCTCCCCCATAGATTGCCACCAAACACGGTCCTGAGCCACCTGCAACCGTAGACTTCCCGTAAAACCATGCAGGTCGTCGAACCATCTAATGGGGGGCGCCCTACACTGCGTTTGCCGCTACGAGGTTGCCACTCAAGAACCTTTCTTCCCTAACCGTTATCGGTTCTACGAGCCAAATGGCCCATAGCTATTATTGGTATAGCCATAGCCATACATTGGTACTTCAGCTTGCTCCTTAGGACTATATCGCTTACTTTAGTTCTGATGCGGAGATTTTATCACGCATAGAAACTCCCGAGTACAGAACTTTCATAGCTTGCTGAGCGATTCTGAGCTTCCTCATGCAGCCTGCGTTTTTGTTCTGTACGTTTCTGTTCTGTATGTCATCACTGGCAACACGCATTGGTAGTAAACTATGGTTTTGAGACATTGAGGTATGTATACTCGATAGATGTGACGCAGTTTCCCAAACTCTGCCTCAGTCGAGTTGGATACGTCGATTGACCTCTTGGTCGAAGGTGGACTTACTTACCTATTCGGACAATCTGTCTTAGGTATACATATTTGACAACAACTTCGAGCGTTGCGTTCCTAGCAGCAACCGGTATAGGTGTGACATGGACGTTAGACATGATCTTCGTCTTGTCCATTTCATCTTCAGACCTACCCGTTGGGGGACACTATTGAGGTCATTGAGCATAGTGCTTAGGTCTCTCCATTGATAACAATAACATAAATTAATGAATTCGTTACGAAAAAATGTTTTTGTTAGAAATACATTACATTAAGCCAGAAAATCAGAGACGAACTCATATAGCCAAGACAGACAGCTAAATTTTATTGCAATAAAACAAAAAAAAGACTACATTTATTACATGTTATCTATCTACTCCAATATAAACGACGTACATATAAATAAATAGTCGTCTAATAATTTGAAATCTGTATTACGATATACACGGAACGCTATGATAGGCAGAAGTTTTTCGCAGTAGTGAACTCTCAAAACTCTTGTTGTGAATAAAAAAAAAATACACTATAACAGGTATATTGTGCTTAACCATTTATCATGAAAGCGGAAGATATGTTTCGTTCGCACGCACCGTGCGCAATCTTTTAATTTACTCTGTCAGACAAATCAAAGCACCCGTGTTGGAGTGACACGAGGGCTATGCGAGGGGATTAGAATCTCCTTTATCATGTGTACCACTCTTGCGACGGCTCCGTTCTAAATATAAATAAACCAAGACTATGCCGGTTGTTATATCTAACATTTGTGTAGGAATCAAACTTTAATTTTATAGTAATCAATATGTCTGACATGAGCTGGTTGCATTTCCTTTATGTGGTAATCGTAAAAAGGTAGATCGTCTGTTAGGTCACAATAACAGACTGACGTAAACGTTAATTGTCTTCGACTGAGTGCATACGCTGTAATGAAAAATCCTATCTGTGCATTCAAGATGACGTCAGCAAGGGCGTAACGAGGGAGTATAAACACCAATACAAACGGCAGTGACCGAGGCCCCGTGCTCCGTTAAATAGATACCGTGGCACAATCGATTGGTCAAAGTCAATCATCTGAGGTAGGCCGGAGCGACCGTGAATACGGGCGGCATCCCGTGCGGTTCGCAGTGGGACATAGCGGCGCGCGTCGAGCGTTTCCTGCCTCGCATCGCCCGATCTGAACACCACACGGTCTAATCGAAAGACGCTAGTAACGGTGTACTAATGTTACAAACGTAGAAATTGATGAAATATTCTACTACAATTAATCAAAACGCGTATTGAGTTCCAACTACAATGTAGAGCTGCCGACTCGTCGCAGGAAAATGTGAGTGATGTTTGAATCAAATTCGTTCTGGTGTGTGTCATTGCCGAACGTTCAGCATAACAAAGTGAAGGGGGCACGTGCACGTTTTAATGATTTTCAATTTACATAACTAGTTCCGAAGTGGTTAATGACTTGTAAAAAAAAAGTAAAGTAACAGCCTATAAACGTCTCACTGCTGAGCATAGGCCTCCTCTCATTTCTGGGAAGGTCTTGGAGCCAGGAAGAATCCGCCACGCTGTTCCAATGTGGGTTGGCGGACTTCACATGTATTCGAAATTTTCATTTCTCAGACATGCAGGTTTCCTCACGATGTTTTCCTTCACTGGTAAATCAGCACTTAATATATAAATTAACAATTTTAGTGGCGCAGGCATCTGGAATCGGGCCCAGGTCACTCGCGTACTATGAAATTTAAAGCGAGCGCCCCAACCCTGAGCTACCACGGCTCGCCACTTGCAGTTGTAGTTGTGATAAATTACACATTTGAAAATTAAATTATTTCTTAATTCGATCGTCATTAGTAAATATTGTTATTGAAAACTTTTCTGAATGAATTTTAAGTTGATATAGATAACGTATGTATATTTTAATAATAAAAATAATATGAATAATGACTGTAAATAAAAACTTTTTATTTATATAATTTTTCCCAAATAAATAGGCTCTAAACTTTTATTATATTCTAAAAGAACTCTTTGAAACCCATATTTCAGATCAACAATAACAAAAATCGAGTTTATAATGCGTGATTTTTAAGTAGCGTAGAAGATTTCATATATTCCATTTTGAATATTGATTGTTGGAGAATTTTTGGTTCATCGATGTGCTCAATGCGTAGTGTTCAATGTTCGAGCGAACGAAATTTAATTGGAACCTGTTAAAAACGCGAGACGCTTTATTTAAAGTCTTTCAATAAAACTCAAAGTACGAAGTCTGGAATACGTTCTTTCTTTTGGAGATTTCGAAAAGATTAGTACGAATATGTGCAGGAAAGAGGGCGGTCGCGAGGAGGAGCCAACCAACGCGGCGGAAGTGGAGCAGGGCGGGCGCACTGAACGCACTTGCTGTTGCCTCGGCGTGTTGGTGGGCGTCTCTCTCATCGCCGGTGCGTATACTCATAAAAAAACTAACCTTACTAAAACCATTTTCTAAAAATTACAAACTTGAATTTATTATATTAATATTTGGATTCCTTAATACAAATTTACGCTTCTGTAATTCTCAAAAACTATTCAATACAAAACAACTCAATAACTAATTCGCAAACAACCGACAGTCGTAAAGTTATACAAGTATGAAGTTTCGGATCGATTCGAAGCAACGACGGATGTCCATCAAAAACCCTACTACCAACAACTTCTACGGACGGACTTCTTCCGGATCCACAGCAAACCTATAAGGGTGATGTCATGGTAGGAAACGTGCAATCCGTCTGCCGAAACTTTTCGTAGTAGACTGGTTCCCTGGTTCTCAAATGTACATATATAAAATTGTCAAAGTCATCATACATATGACGACTGTACGGTCTAGTGGTCAGAGTACAAGACTAGCGCGCCGCGGGACAGAATACAAGACTAGCGCGCCGCGGGACAGAGTACAAGACTAGAGCGCCGCGGGTCCTGGGTTCTAATATCAGCCGGAGCCAAGATGAGTATTTTTTTATGGAAGTGAGTGACGAGTGAGTCGTTCACCTAAATGCAACGCGTGCCCGTAACACTCGTTGCGGTATCACCCAGAAGTAGCTGCATACCACCTTCTGTATAAAACCGCACAGAGCTGGTCACCGTGAGACATCGGTTCTTAAATATCATATCGCCATTGTTTGAGTGGTGTGGTGTTTTCAGACTACCGCTTGACGGCAGAATAACTGGTACTGCTGTGGGACCTACCTAGACGGATTCTTCCACAGGAGTCCCAATAACCGTTTATTATTACACTAGCGGTCCGCACCGGCTTTGCCCGGGTACTTTTAGCCGTCATATATATATATAAATAGAAAAAAAGAAAATAATTTTAAAATAATATATAGCTTATATTCGAAATAATGTACCTTTCAAATGGTGAATGAATTTTTCATATAGTGGTTCCGGAGATTACCGGAACTCTCTTTAGATGTTAGTATAGATTATTATAAAGTATTAGGAGAATAAGTACAAAAAGATATGTATATACAATATTAACTAGCCTTATTTTCTCAGCCCTCGTCGCAGTGATCCTTATGAAAGACACTACCGTCGAAGTGACGGTGCTCCGTCAAGTTCACGTGGTGAGTACTTGAACGTAATAGTGAAAAAGAAGCAGCAGTTATGCCTGTTCATGTTGTGTAAAGTAACTCAAAGAAAAGAGTGACAGTTTGTGTGTTATTCACATCAAAGTGTACGTACTACGTATGTTTTTTTTTTCTAAGTATTTCCTTATATCGAAAATATTACAAAAATAAAAATAGAGATACATGAAAATCTACATTTATTTTTATTATTGTAATATTATGAAATCAAAATATATTACATCTTGTAAGATTATTACATTAAGACAATGTATATCGGAAGAAACCGCCACGAGTAGCAACAGTTTGTATTTGCCGCAATATATTTTTCATTAACATGAGACCAAATTTTAAAATAAGCGACTTCCCGGTCTTTGTTTGAATGTTCATAAGAATTTATTATAGGTAAATAGACGAAAACTGAAATACGAGTCACTAAGTCCTAGCTTCGCTCGCTACTTTGATCTCCTGGCCCATCACATCTTTGCGTATATTCGGATTGGTTTAATATTACAATAAAAAAAATACAAATTCAGTCCTAGTACTATTTACATCCAGTGTAATTTGATGGTTGGTTGTGGCATGCTGCGGGTCGCAAGTTGGATCCGCACTGACGACAAATATTTGTATGGCCCAATGATAGTTCCTCCGGATCGAGGTGTATGTGTATGTGGAATTTCTGACCGAAAAACGCACACATAATACGGCAAAAGTTCTAGTAGTTTTTTTTATTTACTAGTAAACTACACAAACCGGTTTTCATTATGACTTCAATATTACCGTCCAATATCAAATCTAGAAAACTTAAGTTTTAAAGTTAATCGCATCTGGTCTATTTGCGACGTTAGTCATTTAAAAATTAATTGTCTTGACATTATATTTATTAAGCAATTAAATTCATCATATTGTATAATTATTGATTACCAGTCACAAAGAAGAAAGGTCGAATTAAATCGAAATTATGTTTTACTTAGAAGTAAAGATTATTTAAAATAAACACTGTCTGATCGTTCAGAAGAGAATTCAAATTAAACTATGTATCTTTCATAAATAATTCGAAATTTGAATTTGCTAATTATTGATTACAAAATATCGTATTAATGTATTTTCATTTGGAAACATGTTTTTTGCATTTCAATATTAGTTGAATAATGTCAAACTTATTTTGGGCCTTGAATAAATCCTTTAACACTCACCTGCATAATCATTGAGGTCGCCAAAAGATAAGTCAGTAAATTAATTCTATTTATAGCGGTTTAAATATTCATTTGTATGTATAGCTAATGTCGCACGGTGAGCGCACGCCGAGCGAGCGTGAGCTGGCGATGCTTGGTGCTTCCCCGCCTGACCACGTGTTTGCGCCTTACGGTGCAGGGGCATTGACAAACGTAAGTAACAGATTTTATATCTCTTTACAGATATATAGTAACAACATACATACAGACACGCCTATTCCCCGGGTAGGGACGCCACTCACGTAGCCCACTTTTCGCCCTCGCGGGAAACGAGACGCGGCGGTTGGCGAACCACGCCACCGCCATTTTAAAGTAGAGTTAAAAAATTCTTACTCCCGATTACGTTCCCACGAGCAGTATAGTGACAGCATTGCATATTATGATGTTATTCTGCACGATACAATACCTTAGTCGCCTTTTACGAGACCTCGGTAGAAAAGAGGTAGGTGCTATTCTAATCTGCCGGACACCTATCGTCTATCTACCGTCCGACCTTTAATAAATCTTGTCATCGTTACAGCCCATCACTAGTCCACAGCTGAACATAGACCTCCCTCATATCTATGAGTCCACAAAAGTTTGTAGCTCTCATTTTGAGGGGATTTTGCCATAGTTGCCACGATTGGCAGGTGGGTTGGCAACCGCAGTTTATTTATTCAGATGTTCCAGGAAGACGCTGCTGTCCATTTCCAAGTTTTCATTTTCGCTGTGTCGACTTTTACGACACCTACGGGATGAGATGGGGTGGTAGTTTCTCTTATATGTCTTCATCAATATAATTAAGCTTGCTTAGAGAAGCAGCCTACTTGGGATATAGCTCTTTTAACACTAAGTTATGGGCAGGCGGATAGACGATTACAGTACCTACAGCCCGTCAGCGGACTTACGATTTCTCATATTTATGTAATGATTATTCCGCCACCTGTCGTAAGCCCGGCTTTTTTACTGGTGGTAGGATTCGTATGTAGGAAGGTACCACCGCGGCGACAGTTATTCTGCCTTGGGGCAGTAGTGTGCAAACATTACTGTTTTTCGGTCTGAAGGACACTGATAGCTAGTGTGGCCAACGGCTAGTGTAGATGCAGTGTGGTGCCACACCCTGGTAGTAGGATTCTTATGCAGGAATCCGTCTAGGTAGGTACGACCCCAGGGCAGCTATTCTGCCGTGAAGCAATATTGTGCAAACATTACTGTGTTTCGGTCTGAAGGGCATTGTGAGCTAATGTAATAACTGGGCATACGAGATTTAAGAACTGATTTCTCGGAGTAACAGGCGCAATGTGGTGCCACTCAGAAATGTTCTAGATGACACACAGCTTTTGTTATGGGCAGACGTTGCACTTACCATCAGGTGAACGTTTTGCTCGTCTCGTATTTTTATTCAATAAAAATAAAATAGAAATATTCTAGGGTCAGTTATTCTGCCGTGAAGCCGAGTTTCGGTTTGAAGGCAACTGTGAGCCAGCGTCGTAATTACTGGGCATTTGAGACTTAAGAACTGATGTCTCAGGGTGACGGGCGCAGTGTGGTGTCACAAAGAAAGATTCTGGGTGATACGGCATTTGTTGTGGGCGGACGCTGCACTTATCAGGTGAACGTTTTGCTCGTTTCGTCACTTTCTACAACAAAAAAAAGTTGACAGCATTTGTTAAGGGCTGCAACGTCTGCCCATAACAAATGCTGTCAACTTTTTTATCATCACGGAACATTTTGCTCGTCTTGCCACTTACTCCTAATAAAAAAAGTGTGACGAAAGGACACGAGAGTGATTCTGGTACATCGTCTCCACACAATACTTAGGATATATTTTAAGGCAAAATATAGCATGACCATCCGTGTCTCTCTTCTCACGTTTATTAACAAAACTTCTACGAGTATTACGTCGACAACTATATTACGATAACACAAACATAATCGTATGTAATAAATCCGGGAACTCAATGAGGTTGCAAGTTTAAATTTGCATTGAAATCCGTTTGTGTATTATTAAACAGTCGCGCGTGGGAATTGCGCGAGACGTATTTTTAACAAAAGAGCCTTTCAGCGTAGTTCCTCAATTTATCAGATAGGTATGCGTTGACCGTAACAAATGACTTATCCCCATATTGAAAAAAATAACATTTTCTCGCAACGACTTGCGATCAAATACAATTTTTGACATAGTTTTCCTTGTCTTAAAAGGAAATGTTAGTAATGCTATAAAGATTAACTTCAACACCCAGTATTTGTATTAGTTCACAGGAAATGGGTAAATCTCCCTTTGATGATCTCCTCCTGGCGGATTTCGACCACGGCGCAAGTTCCAAATTTGGCGATATCTGTCAACTGCGCAGATATTATAGTGGCACAAGTGTACGCGCAAACACATAGGCACTCACTCGTCCAAACCTACTCGCGCCTGATGTAACACTGAATCGATAAGATCGGAGGTAGGCTAGGATACAGTGACAGAAACACGAAGACAATCACAACACAACCAGACCCGAAAACCAACAATTTGTGTTTTTGCTCAAATTTTGGTTCCGATTGGGATTCGAACCCAGGACCCGCAGCGTAGAAGTCAGGTACTCTGACCACTAGGCCATGCGGTCTCCCTTTTCCAATATACTGTACGTACAGTTACTGTCACCCAGGGTACGGTGATAACATATTCATAGCAATAACACACGACATACTATAGACAAGTGTCTTTAGATCGAAACATTAGCTTCCTGCTGCCAACTCGGTAGGGAGTCTTAGCGTCGAAGGTCGAGAGGTGCTTTAAACAGGAACGAGGTGTCGGCCAAGGCGCAGATTGCTGTCGGACACTAATAATGATTTATTACTCGCTGCAAAGCACGTCACAGGCGATAGAAAAGCATCTATTTGACACGCGTGTTTGTAACCGAAATCATTTTTTGATAAACTACAGAGGAGCTAAAGGTTTATAATTTTAATGTTTGCATTAAAATATGTAACAACTTACCCCCCATAGTTAATTGACGGATTCTGTTATATTAGCGAACTTAGGTCTTAATTTATACCTTAAATAAACTTATTCAATTTCAATTATCTTATTATAATATTGAAATAATAGTTTACTTTATTTTATAAATACCTTGTAGTGTAACAATCGATTTGTAAAGCCGTAGTAAGCGAATTAATCCGTGAAGTCGTAAAATACGATAGGCATTTCTTTAAAATGTAGCATTTGAAGGAACAAGAATTTTATTCAAGTGACGGCCACGAAAATTATATTGAAACTGGTCAATCAGCGGCAGCAGAAGACCTAAAAAGTAGACTAGCTGGCTATGCCCTGCAAAGTGTAATTTCTGTTGGGCACCACGCTGCGCGTGTTTGTACAATAGAGCTACCATGGCTAAAGGAGCACAGAACCATAGTAAAAAAAACGATCTAATTGCAGGAAGGTGTAATACACGTGTCATATTCCCGAAACTCTTCACCACTGCATTGAAAGATGTCTTCAAGCAATATATCACTCACCCTCGATTTGCCGACGACATAGTCATTGTGGCAGAATCGCTGGAGGAGGAATTGGCACTGTGCTCAATGAACTTAATAGTGTCTACGACGGGTCGGTCTAAGATGAACATGGACAAAACGAAAATCATGGCTAATGGACATTGTGTCACACCTATACCGGGTGCGGTTGGAAACACTAGGCTCGAAGTTGTCGACGAATATGTTTACCTAGGACAGATTGTCCTTCTAGGTGGGCTTAACTTTGATCTAGAGGTAATACGGATGCAACTCGTCTAGTAGTACTCGTAATCTTCAACCAGTGCGTGTTGCCAGTAATGACTTACGGAACCGAGAAGTCGCCCTTCACTGAATGCTGCATAGGTAGGCTCAGGAAAGAACTATGCACGGTTTTTTCTGCAAAATAGAATCCGTAACAATGATATCCGCAGCAGAAATAGAATGACCGATATAGCCTTAAGGATCAGCAAACGGAGTGTAGGGCGACCGCCCGCTAGATAGCGACGATTTGCACGACAGCGTGGGGAGTCGATAGATGCAGGTGATTCTCTTGAGCCAATCTATGGGGGAGGCATATGTTCAGCACTGGACTTTTGACGAGCTGAAATGATGATAATCGTGACTGTGGTCGTCATCCTGAGACCCCAGTCATTAGTGCCCTTCAGACCGAACAATACTGTTTGCACACTGCTACTGGACCTACCAAGTCGGAAATCTTGAGGAAAAATTTATTAAGCTGAGCAATAAATCGAGATTCCACGGTTATCGTCACGTACGATGGAATCTGCTGCGGCCAGCGGTTTTTTCGAACCGATGTGACGCTGGAACTTTCAGCAAAAGAGCCTACTGCTTTCTTAAAGGTCGGCAACGCATCCGTAATTCATCGCACTTACCCTCAGGTTAACCGCTTTTTCGTTTCATCCCTTCTTCTATAATAAGTAGAATAGACCAGATCAAACGATTAGATAGTTATCTTAACTACATAGTATTCAGGGTTTCACTTGTAACTGAGAAACACGCACTGAGCGAGGCAAGTTAAAGTCAAAATTCTTTACCAAATATCTACACGAGTTTGAAAATAGGACATCTTAAGGGAAAAATCGGCAAAGAACTATGGGGTCATTTTTGTTGTGTTCGATAAAATGCGAAACAACGTGAAATCATGATGTCAATCAAATTACAAATTGATATTTGTTTTACTGGGCATTTCATGGAGATTAGCCAGTGCAGACCAAGAATTATTTCCACTTATTTTTATCCTCAATATATTACTACATTATACTTTATAGTCATTTTACGACAAGATTTCCTTAAAAAGTTTTATTCAGGTCAGTTTGTTTTTTAAACTAGTCGATACGATACACCTTATCCCGAATTGGTTTTTCATTTAAGTTTAATGTTTATATAAATTTAACGAACAGCGGTAGAGTAGTTTAAGCTTTTTTTTTTAAATATTTAATACTTATATTTACCCGAATATTATACTTTTATTAGATTGATGTAAGTGTTTATCACTCGACTCTCGAGAGCTTTGTAGCGCTGATGGTCACGCAGCCTGTTTACCTCACATATTATGGTTTTCTTGTTCGCATGCTGTTTCCGAGGACGCACCGATGATTTTACTGCACTTCGAATGCGATTTACTTTTACATAATTACATTTTAAATAAGGCTTATTCTAACAGCAATAACAATAGTAAATGCTTGAATAAATTATAAAATTGTTACGCAATATTTTGATATTAATCTATTGCCATTATAGTTAATTTGGTAATACTACAATAGCTCCCTAAATATTTGTTTTTGTTAAGTTTATTTGCGTAGATTATAAACAATCATATCGCTTTTGGATAAAGAGCGTTCAAATTGACAAAAGTTCCATCACTGATTATTTAACATTCCGTTATTATATAGTTATTGGTATCGTCCCTTGAACAGAACATTAGGGGCAGATGTCATTGATTTAGTAAGATGATAAAATAAATTTATTTTGTTTCAGGAAGGGAAGATGTCGACTTTTGAAATGGGCGCATTACTTAGGAAACGATATAATGAATTTTTGGGACCTTATTATGAAGACGGTGAACTGGATTTCATTAATTTATCTTATTATTATAAAAAATCTGAATATGGCTCTGGTCACGCTATATTTGTAAAAGAAACAGAAAATGTATTACTCGTATTTGCCGATATCTAAGAACTTTTAGTCTAAAAATAATGAATTAAAAAATTTGCATAGACCACGTCGGTCCATTAACAATAGTAAAGTCAAATATATGATGACATAAATAGTGTATATAGATATTATAATAGTATAAAAGTAGGTACAAATCTCCTCAAGAATGTAAAACTGTAACTTTGACACATTTAATTTTAAGTACATTACGAAATCGCAAGTGAAATAAAGTAAATTCGCAAACAAAGTAAAATCGCAAGTGAGAAAAGTAAATGTGTCAAATTTATGTCAAATAATTTCTGAAAAGGAACGGAACAGAGATTCTACTAACATTTGATTCGATGTCGACAATATAGTTAATAAATTAAGAAGTAAATAACTATAAACAGGTCCTTTCGTAGTACATACATACTTAAGATCACGACTGTATCCCATAAGGGGTAGTCAGAGACTGGGCAATCACTGCAAAAACAGATGACTGCCACAATCCACTTTCGTAGTATGACGGCATAAATGCGTAAAATAGCGTTCAGTATACATAAGTCTTGTATAATACCATAATACTTTTTAAAATTGACTTAGTTTTCTTAAAAAGCTTTATTAATAGATAATAGAATTCAGTCGTAACGTCAACAGGGAAACATTTCGTTATAACGTCAGACACAGATCTCAGCAAAGTGAGCGCTCTACTGATATCGGCAGGGCTGTGGCCACCGCCCGTAGAGCAAATGTGGAATCAGACAATGAATTGGCAACCGGTGCCTTACTCCTATCCTCCACGGGATGAAGATTACGTGAGTATACTTTTATTAGGCATTGAATCATCATTGCAACCCTTTATGCTCAGCCCAGTTGGCATAGAGAAGACCCGTCACACTTCCCGTCCCGTAGCCTTCTATACGCAGACGACTTAAAGGAATACAGAGCAATAAACAACACTTCCGGCTGTTTAGCTCTCAAGCGAGACATTGGCACTATATCGCAGTGGTGTAGGCGGCTAACTCTATGTTCCTTGGTATAAATAAATGCTTTATAATAACTTTTACAAACAAATGCTACAAAATTACATACAACTATGACTTTGAAGGGAAAGAAGAAGTAAATCTAAAGACATAGGGGTAATTTTTAATCAAAAACTTTCGCAACCATTACGACTATCTTGTGAACAAAGCCACAAAATTTCTTTGTGTTATGACTAGGTGGACTACACATTTTTAGAAGCCGAATAGTTTACTGACTATCTACTACAGCGTCATTCGCAGCATTTTAGAATACGCGTGAAATTTGGTCACCATGCTACGTAATTAATTCGGATTGTCTAGAAGTTGTCCAGAAGAAAATTTAAAGGAACGGTTGTACGCATACTCATGGGCTGAGGTTTCATTAATTTACTTTCTTTGTCTCCATCTTATTTTTTATTTTGGTACCTATTTTGTATAAATAATGTTGAAAAAAATGTATTTTTGTCACTCAGGTCAGGTCACAGGTATTTATAATTAAAGCCAGTGTAACAACATATGATTGGATATCCGTCTAGTTTTAAGCCTTTAACGTTTACTTATGCATATTATTGTTAACAGATTGATAAAACATATAGCGTAATTTAAGAAAAATAAAAACTTTTTTTTAAGGAAATTCCTAAAAAATCTAATGATCTCTGATATTTGTGTGGTAGAAGATGTAGCGACAAAGAAAGACGAAGGGATGCTAAGATGGTTTGGACACGTAGAGAGGATGGATGAAAGATTGACGAAACAGATTTATGAGGTGAGTGTGAATGGGCAAGCCGGTATGGGTCGATGTAGGCGAACGTATCACGATCAGATCGAAGTCGTTCTAAGGAAAGTCCACGTCAAAAGTACCCGCAAGCGACGAGTTTGTATGAAAACGCTAATGAAAGTAGAAAAAGCGTCGTTAGAAAAAGTTGTGTGTCAGGATCGTATAGCAAGTGGGAAGATGTGGTCTATGCCTACCCCAATGGGAAAGAGGCGTGACTCTATGTATGTATTGATGTATGTATATTTTTTGCAAATAAACGAGAACGGTAAGAAAAAGTGCTCTAATTTTATTTGTTACACATAAAACAGGCAATAAGTAAATAACTATTTAAAAATAGTTACAGAAATAGTACACTAATTCAACAAAGTTTTGTGACAAAGAAGGCAGTTTCCTAAGTCGTTTGAATTGATAGCCTGTAATAATAATAATAATCATCATCATCATTAGACAACACGGTTACACCAGTTAAGTCTCATATGCTCGGTAATTTCACTAACTAGTGTCCCTTAATAACACAGTAATGCTTGCACATTACTGTTCGGCAGCAGAATAACTCGCCCTTTTCGCAGACGATTCCTGCCTCTATGGGTCTGGACGTAATCCAGACACTATCTCTAAACGCCTCCAATCCGCAGCCCGGACCCCCGGGAACTGGTTTCACCAAAAGTGCAGCCATGTGCTTCTCGCGGCGTATAACGCCACATCTCCCTACCATAGAGTTATTTGAGCGTCCAATCCCCTGGGAAAAGACAGTCACATACTTAGGTGTCCTATTAGACTCGAGACTCAGCTTCGGTCCACATATTAACCGAGTTAGGAACCGAGCGGCTTTTGTCCTCGGCCGTCTACACCCGATATTAAATAAAAATAGTAAAATGTCCCTACGTAATAAAATTACATTCCTGTATTAACATTACAAGCCTGTATTCGCCCAATTATGACATACGTGACGTATGACTTATTTGCGAATGCCTCCCCGCGTCAAATTCACCGACTTCAGGTACTACTAAATCGATTCATGCGCAAAGCCACGGGAGCACAGTGGTTCGTGCGTAATGCTAAACTTCACATCGATTTAGGGCTTCCTACCATAGCCCAAAATCAATGTTGGCCTCCCGCCGATTCTTCGACACGGCCGCCACGCACCCCAACCCACTGGTTGTCAGTGCCGCCACATACAACCCCCTGCGTTACACCAAAACTCGACTCGCGGAAAAAGGAGACCGAGGCACGTCCTCGAGGACCCTGACAACGAGACCACTAGGGCCCAAGCGCTCTACTCAATACGACACACACACAGAACAATCACCATAATACCGTTCCAGCCGTCGGCAAGGGCGTATCAGACAAAGTTATTACGACAACCATGCAACAAAACGGCAGACTTATAAAATATAATACGAAACTATAATTTCAGTTACTCTACGAAGAGAACTGCCCGCGATACAATCAAGAAAAGGAAAGGATCCTGCAGGCGTTCACGAAGGAAGGGTTGCTCGCGCCTTACCGCGACTTCTTCAACAAGATCGCAACATTAACTAACACCAACTTCAGCACACCGCGAGAAGCGTTTTACCTTAATAATCTTTTTAGAATACAGGTACATCAATTTATCATTAATTACTAATAAACATATATCTTTTACGTGGTAGAGCTACACTGTGGATCGGATCCGTCAAGAATGGCCGGCCACGGTCACACAGTATAAGAGTAAAAGCAAAACAAAAACTTGAGTTCTAGGCAAAAGCCCATCTCTTGAATACTGAAACCATTTTTTTGCTTTACTCCAATGAACAAAAGGCTGATGATGAAGATGAATTTTTTTTTTTAAATTTCTATTTTCAAGTTAATAACATAAAAAAATCGATTTAAATAGAATATTTTTTGTTTTATATCCTGTGAAGGACGACATCAAAGTAGCAAATCCAAAGTGGGCGAAACACGTTAAAAGAAAACTTATGGACGTCGCCAGGTTGGAATTCATGATGATGTTCCATAACAACCTTTTAAGAAAACTCAGTGGTGGTGAGTGAACAGATTATAGTTTCGTTACGAAGTTTAAATCACCGTATCTACTGTATTTGACAAGTGTTAAGGAAAATATATATTGAAAAGTGAGTAAGAGTGGAAGTTCTTCCCCTTTTTGGAACTGTATTAGGATCACGATTTGTTTTAAACTTTTTTATTTATAACTAGTGATCGCCCTGTGGTCGAAATTCGATCGTAATTCATATATTTTTTTAAGTTTACGTTTGACGACATTTTAAAATTCTTCAAAAAAAAGAAAAAAAAATATGACGACTCTCGCTCTGTGCGCCTGTTTGACCACAGACTATCAGTATGAACGTAAATAATTAATGTTTTTATTTTATTCAATTTAATGTATTTGTAACACATATTATATATAAAGTTTAGCTATCTCGCTTCTTCTGTATACAAACTTTAACTATCTTAATCTCACACTCATATGTAAAGCTTTCTCTTCAAGTATTAGATGATAATAGTAAAAGACAGAACCAAAGTTAATTTCCGCAGATCCGCATCAAAATTAAAAAATTACTCGGCAGTTGCCTGTCGTAGAGTCAATTACACTTCCTAATGCCTCGTGAAATGAAAATGTGAATTAAAGTTATTAATCCACCGAACTTTAGGTAATTTCACATTTACATAAATTCCTTATCTCTAATATGAATTAAAAGTCAAGGGTTTTTAAGTAACTAAGCTTGTTTTTTGCTACTAAAGTTTCTTCAGATTTTATCGATTATGCGGAAAGACGCCCAAAGTTGTGTGAGTTATTGGGTCGACGCGGCAAGGAAAGCTCGGCGCAAAATACTCGTACGTTAAGTAGCTTAAAGTAGCATTCTGCGGCGTTAAGTATAGAGTACTGGATTCTGGCTTGGATTATACTATATAGACTAGATTTATAGTTCTCAGGAGAACCCACGTCTAATAGATATTTATGGCCGTGTAGGTAGGTGTATATGGGCCAGATTGATAACTTATTAACTTGTGAACTGTGTTTTCTTTTGTCATCCATATACACAAAAAAATGTTTTCAAGTGTATTAAGCACTGTTAATGTATAATTATTGCCCTCAGGAGCGCTACTCCACGAGATAGTAACGAAATTATCGAGAAGTGACCCTGGGGCCGACAGCCCCGCCCTAGTAGTGCGTATCGGCACGCCCGTTTCGGTGGCGGCGCTCCTTGCGGCCTGCGTGGCCCCGCCCCCTCGCCTGCCCGATCCGGGAGCCGCTCTAATCATAGAGCTACACGAAAAGCTCCCAAACAAAGCACAAGACAACCATGACGCTACGAGCACCGTTACGAAGCGCTTCGGTTTTAAGGTACGGGTGTGACAAATGCCCGAAAGCAAGTCCTTTTTATATTTTTACCTAACTACGGCAACGCCGAAGAATGTGCAGTGCATTAGTAATTTTTGCAGTGTATGTTAGTAATAGTATTTACGTATGTGCATCCTGTTCAATCGTTATTTTATTTGTCGTTTTTATCGTCGTTATTTTAACAAATAAGGTATTGTTTAATGTATCTTGATGCTCCGCATGTAATACATAATACGACAACACACTGAATTCAATATGGCACATTTTAAATGTAAATTTAAAATTAAAATTTTTAGTTTTCGTTTTTGTAGTTCTTTAATATAAAAAAGTTACGTTAATGTATTTGTGGGTACTAAAATAACTCCCCGGCTGATTTGCTACATTAAATTAATGCTATAGAGTTGCTTAAATAATCGTTTTGTAGGAGGACGAGACGAGCTTCACTTTCCCCTGATGGTAAGTGCGTCTGCCCATAACAAATGCTGTGGCACCCAAAACATTTCTGTGTGGCATACACACTGCGCAAATCACCCTGAGATATCAGTTCTTAAGTATTATCATAAATTCAGTCTGCTTATCTTAGTCCACTCTTGACATAGGTCTCCCCCACAGATTGCCACAAAACATCGTCTTGAACCATCACCACTCATCGGCTTTCCACAGAATCATTCAGGTTGTCGCTCCATCTAAAGGGGGGGTTGCTCTACAATGCTTTTGCCGGAAGGAGGTTGCCACTCTAGAACCTTACTTCCCCAACGGATATCGGTTCTACGAGCTATATGGCCGGTCCATTGGCACTTCAGCTTGTTCAACCTCAGGGCTTACTCTACGTTCTACTCTAGTTCTGCTGCTGATATCATCGTTACGGATTTTATCGTGCAGAGAAACTCCCAGCAAATCCCCATCCACAGCTCGCAAACCGACTCTGAGCTTTCTCATGTGGCCTGCTGTGGAGGACCACGTCTTGGTTCCGTATGTCATGACTGAGGTATACTTAAAGTGTCATATGTCCAGTAATTACACTAGCACTCAGCGCCCTTTAGTCCGAAACACAGTAACGTCAGCACACCTCCGCTCACAGCAGAATAACTGGTCCTGCGGTGGTACCTACTTAGACGGACTCCTGCATAGGAATCCTACCATCAGCGAAGGTTGTCTCTGAGGGCGACAGTAAGTCTTAATGAGTACAAACTAAAGTACATAATGAGACAGGCCAAAAACATAATGCAAGTTAGTTTTAGTTCTCTTACTGTGAAAAAATCTCTGATTTGTATCTGATCTTTGATATTTAATTAATACAGACTGTTTGTACCTGTTACAAATGCCAATATACCTTTTTTTATTTAACGAGCAAAACGTTCACCTGATGGTAAGTGCAACGTCTGCCCATAACAAATGCTGTGTCAACCAGAACAGTGTGACACCACAATGCGCCCGTCACCTTGAGACATCAGTTCTTTAGTCTCATATGCCCAGTGATTACGCTAGTTCTCAGTGCCCTTCAAACCGACACACAGTAATGTTTGCACACTACTGTTTCACGGCAGAATAAGTGGCCCTGGGGTGATACGTACCTAGACGAATTCCTGCATAGGAATCCTACCACCAGTAACCTATAAGTTGAAGTATTCTAATAAATAAAAATACAGAAATGAAATTTAAGTCAACTTTTTGAAAATTTAAACAGAATCTCTATTAAAAGTTTATCAGTGTAGTTTTTAAGCTGTTTTCGTTACACTTATGTCACTTTCTTACTTGTCACTTAGCCTGACAAAATTTTCTAAAATAATAGCATACGTTTTGAATTGGCAAGGTATATCTTGTACAAGAAGTTGAAATGATTTTTTTTTCCAGATATATTACTGGGATGACGACTCAGCTGAACCACGCCTAATAGAAGTTGTGGGTTGTGAATCTTTCTGTTCGTTGGAGACCTTCAAACGATTGACGCAACTTGTAATGTCTTTTGACTATGAAAAAGATTGCAAACCTATTTACGACAGCCCGCAGTAAAGACAGTAATATAGATAAAGCTTAACTATAATTTTTGTTACGTAAGAAATTTAGTATGTGACTTATTCACTATTGTATTTATTAACAAAAAATAAAGAGAAAAAGTATGGTCTTGTTTAACTTACCTTCATCAATTTTAAGGCCGGTTTCGTCGCGAGGAATGTTCATGGATATTTCGGCGAACGCTTCGGCTCCCCAGGTTTGTGTACCGCGTTGTTTCAAATATTCTGCTATGAGCGCAGCGATGTGAAGTTGGCAACACATAGCCTGTAAATTTCAATACTGTTAATTTTGTTGTAACCACCACGAGATGAAAGATAAAATCATTCATCATTTCAGTCTATTACTAGTCCACTGCTGAACAGGCATCCCACAAAGATTGCTACAAAAGTTTGTTGCTCTCATTTTGGAGGGTTTTGCCACAGTTGCCACGCTTAGCAGGCGGGTTGGCAACCGCAGTTTATTTATTCAGGTATTCCAGGAAGCTGCTGCTGCCCATCTCCTGGTTTTCATGTTTCCTCTGTCGACTTTTACGACACCAGCGGGATGAGATTGGGTGGTAGATTCTCTTAAGCCACCACCTAATCGTTCTATAAAATGAAATCGATCGTGAGAGAATATATCTTTTCACGTTATCCGGTGGGTATTGAGAAGCAACTGAAGACATTTAATTATTTGTAACACAAGTCGGAGTGAATGCGCTTATGGCGAATGATATTGCCAAGGAAAAGGGTAGCTACCCGCCAGATCGAATGGTCTGATCTGGGGAGGACGTCTCCTCCGACTAGTAATATTTAGATGTTGTGTATATAGTTCGCATTTCAGAAAACTTTCATAGCGCGATTATGGACGTATGGTAATATTTCTTGAGCTTCTCATGTGGCGATATAGATGTCGCTACATCACTCCCCCGCTGAGACTGGAAGTCGTATTTAGCGTGGAGAACTTGAGACGACAGGCGATGAGGTGCAGTCTGGCGTTGCGGTGAACCGGTGTCCAGGTCTTCAGTGCGTCGAGACGTATGGAGACAAGTGTTGATGCCGCAGGAGTCAGCCTGAGGAGAAGGGGCCGCCGTTGATCCTCAGTGGCTGAGAGACTAGGAAGCACGCGTTGTGCCGACAGTAGTCTGGTGCTGTGACTGTGATAGCTGCCGATGACATTGTTGCTGTGGTTTGGAGAAGCTGGCTGCGGGATGTTCATACCGAGGTCACCATTTTGGCGTTGCGGATGATCACGTCGGGGTCACCAGTATGGCGAATGATATTGCCAAGGAAAAGGGTAGCTACCCGCCAGATCGAATGGTGTGATCTGGGGAGAACGTCTCCTCCGACTAGTAATATTTAGATGTTGTGTATATGGTTCGCATTTCACAAAACCTTCATAGCGCGATTATGGACGTATGGTAATATTTCTTGAGCTTCTCATGTGGCGATATAGATGTCGCTACACGCTCAATAAACGGTATGACACACCTGCTGGAACTGATTGTTAACTATGCGAAAATAAGGCCTGGTTCGACTCGCGTGTCCACCATGAGCTTTTACAGTTCGACTCTTCTCGGTAATGTTCGTCCTCCTTAAGGCTATACCATAAAGTATTGTAATCTAGAACCTTCCTCAATAAATTGGCTACCTAATGTAAAAAAATATTTTATTATTTAAAGTATTTCTTGAGATAAGCGCACCAGCCCCGCTTTATTATAGTAGTATAAAAGATAAATAAAGATGTAAAAAACGTAATATTAAAACAACTTATTATGATAATCAGTTATTTAAATTGCCATGAACTAAAATAATATTGACCAAAATGCAAATAAAAACCACAGCAATTCAGCCGTTTGGGATATTAGCCCGGGCAAATAAACAGACAGACAAAAATGTTATAAACGTGTGTTTGAGTTTTTTGCGTCTTTATTGCGACACACAGACACTTCAATTTTATTTATTTGTATAGATTATGGAAAAAGGGAGTGAAAGTGATTTTGCATGCGGATCTTAGCAAATTAACTTTCTTTACATATTATAAAGGATTTCCGCAAAGTAACATACACATATATTTAGTCACGTCCCCCTTCCAGTATAGCGGGTAGGTAGAAGCCACGCAGCCTACCCCTCACCCCCGCGGGAAACGAGACGCGACTGGTGGCGAACCACGTCACCGCCATCCCGGTACGAGTAAAAAAAATTCTTACTCCCCATTGCTCCCCGAGAGGGGACCTCCGCTTGGCCTGTTATCCTGTGCGCGTAAGTAAGCTGACTCGGGGGCGCCCGTGAGGGACGAACCACGGCTCGATCAGTTACTTCTCTCCGGAGGTGCTATTCTACTCTGCCGGACACTTATCGGCTAAAGTAACATGAGCGTTGCAATTTCCGGTCGTACTACCGTTCGTGGCGTTTCACTTTTTCTGAATTAGACCCCAGTCCCAAACGTGCGTTGAGAAGGACCGCTAGGAAAGTAGCAGGCGGGCATGAGACGCGAAGAGCATACCTCGTCGTGGTCCGCGTGGCGTGCGTTGTGCTCGGCGAGCGTGGCCAGCCAGGCGTGGCGCAGGCGCGGCGTGGCGCGGCACGACGCCGCCAGCGCCGCCTGCAGCTCCGCCAGGTACACGCTGCCGCCCGCTGCAAAGTAAAGTGAACTACTACCTATAAATGTCCCACTGGGGAGAACATCGTTAGGGAACCTGCGTTTCTGAGAAAAGTAAAGTGACAGCCTATAAATGTCCCACCGCTCAGCTGAACAGGACTTCTTTCATATCTGAGACGGTTTTGGAACCAGGAAGAGTCCACCACGCTGCTCCAATGCCGGTTGGCGGACTTCACATCTCCTCGAAATATTATTCATTTCTCAGACGTGCTGGTTTCCTCACGATGTTTTCTTTCACCGTCGAGCACGTGGTAAATCAGGCTTAAAATTGCCATTGACAATTTTAGTGGCACCGAGAAACAACCCAGGACTCTCGCGTAAAATGAAACCTAAAGCGAGAGTCTAGCCCCTGAGCTACCACGGCTCTGGGCCCGCTGGGTGCAACACAATACTTTGCAGGCGGTACTACGTAGGTACAGCCGCCGTACCAGTTGCTCTGCTGTTGACGACCGCGTGACCCAGTGATTAGAGTGGTCTACGCCGCAGGTTCTGGGTTCGAATCCCAGCCGAAGCCAACATTTGTGCAAAAACACAAATTGTTGGTTTTCGGGTCTGGTTGTGGTGTGATTGTGTGATGAGCATTACTCAGTGTTTGCGCGTACACTTGTGGCGCTATAACAATCCTGCGCAGTTTATAGCTTCCGTACAGTATTCGTCACCAGTCGTCTTGTGGCCGTGGTCGAAACTCGGCCAGGAGGACAACATGTGAGGCTGTTGCACTTACCTTCGGTTGATTTGTTCGTCTCGTCAATTTCATACATAAAAAAGCCGATTCGGATGGTGGCGGCGTAAGAGAATACATCACCTTATCTTATTACGAGGGTTTCGTAAAGGTCATCATTATCATCAGCAGCAGCAACCTCTAAACATTCCAATTCTGGACATAACCCGCGCTCAAGTTAAAAGGAGTTTAGATTGTTATCTATATTCCATAACATCGCAAATGTTCTTATAAAATATACTAATTTTCCTATAAAAGTAACAGCCCATGAATCCTACAGCTGAGCACAGGCTTCCTCCCATTTCTGAAAGGGTTTCGGAGTCGGGAAGTCTGCCACGCTACTCCAATGCGGGTTGGCGGACTTCACACGTCATCGAAATATTTTTATTCGTCGGATGTGAAGGTTTCCTAACGATGATTTTGAGGGCCCGGCCCCTGAGCTACCACGGCCTTTCCAAGAACATAGAAAATATCAAGACTGTCTTGTCTTAAGTAAGTAACATACCTGAACCGGCCGTTCCTCCAACACCTGCCAAACGAGCACGTGCGCCAACCACAGTTCGAACCCGTCGCATTAGTTCTGCTACTTCACTCGACAATCCTATAATTAATTAAAAAAATATTATTAAATAAGCTAGAAACCACTTTAAAAATATGCAACGGTATGTATTCTATTTACATTTTCGTTATACAAACGAGTATAAAATTAAATTGATTAAATAATGTATTTAATAATAATTAATAATAATTTAATAATAATAATTTCTGTAGTTGTGGCAAAACGGCAGCGCAAGGTTGTCCTACAGCATTACGCTGAGCCAAAACCCTTTCGTTGGCTCGATACACTCTCCTGATTGTTTTTTTGTTTCATTGCTTATTTGCGGTTTTTTTATTATATTATTGTAATTTCTAGTATGTCATATGTCAGCTTTCCATTCTACTCTAAACCGGTAGTGTGACACTGAAGGAAAATTTTAAAAATAAGGGATACTCACCAGTTCCTTTCATGGCTTTGTCACCAGTTGCAAAACAGTTGATGACTGAGAGAGATTCTTGGAAACGCTTGCAGTTCAGCGCACTTGATGTGTCGAGCAGCTTCGATACGGCTATGATAACCTAAAATATTACTATGCTTGTATTCTCAACGATAAATGTTGTATTTGCTTTTCTAATTAATTTAACAAACAGAAAATAGCACAAAAGCGGCAAAGTACTGTGCGTATTGCAAAATGGGTCTTATGTTGTAGTGATACAGTCTCAATTACGTTGAATTTTACTGGTGGTAGGATTGCTATGCAGGAATCCGTCTAGGTATGTACCACCCAAGGCCGGTTAATCTGTCGTGAAGCAGTGCCGCGTATGTATGAAGCAGTGTGCAAACATTATTGTTCTTTGGTCTGAAAGTGGCCACGCAGTGTAGTGTCACACAGAAATGTTGTGGGGACTGACACAGGATTTGTTGTGGGCAGACGTTGCACTTACCACCAGCTGAAGGTTTTTATATGTCACATAGTACTTTCATTCATACTTTCCTAATTCTCATAATTACATATATTCATAGTTTGCTGTTCAATCATAACCCGATTCCATACATATAAAGAGTTACAGTCATTATTGTAAATTTCATGAAGTTTACTTGAAATGAGAACTAAGTGTACAATTTGATGGATCAGGGCAGCATGTATCAAAAGCAAAAGCCATGCCATTTGCATATTCTAGAAAAGCACTGGAGCATACCTGGAGATGAACTCTAGTGAGATTGCCACCAGTACCGTGCTGGAAGTTAGCGCGCATTAACAAATACAGAGTAGCGGCCGCTTCACGACGCAGCCACTGCAGCTCTCGCTTCGCACAACTTCACCACAGAACTTACAACACCAGCGCATAACGTGCTGCCACCTAGAAAATATCATTCAAATCGGTTTTTATATCAGACTGCTGGCCTCCTGGCCGTTTAAGAACAAGGCAACAAAAACACAATAACCTAACCCGAAAATCAACAATTTGAATTTTTGTACAAATGTTGGCACTCTAGGCAACGCGATCGTCAATTTTTTTTTATTTATTTTCGTTTTAAAAAAAACGAGTGGCACCCTCCCACAGTCTCCTTTTAAAATACAAATATCAAAGACTTTTTGGCGCCAACTCGAAAAGTGGCGGTAGTTTTTTATTGAATTTTGAATTTTCTGTATATATATTGAGTTTTGATGTTTAATGTAGACAGTTCATTATGCAGCAAGTGCTCGTGAAAGTGTACAGTGATGGGAAAATTCAATTCAAGACCAAAATTGTACTTTTCGTTTTGTCTCCATCAGTCCAGCAGATCTTCAGTAAGACAACTATCATTTTACTGTCGATCGAATTTTAGAAGTCGCTGCCTTCAAGATTTTATTATTTACTTGGATAATATGTTACTTGACACTGGAAAATATTTTATGACTGTATCCATAAATTAATAAATAAATACAAATATGAAGTGTAAAGCTACTTAAATACGTTCACACACCTTCAAACAGCGTTTCCGAGAACTGATTGATGTAAGCTCTCAGCGCAGCGAACAAATGCTTGTAAAGAGTTTCGCTCTGCGGGAACTGCAGCAGCTTGATGTACGGCTTGGCGGCCGCGCCCTCCGCCACGCACACGTTCTTCATGAACAGGCAAGCTCGGTCTATTATAACGAGGCCTACTTCCGTCGCCAGGCAGCCCGCCGACAATATAGCGTGTTCCGATATCGCTTCGAGCTCTAAAAATAAGTAGTTAAAATGAACAAGAAGCAAATTACAGAACTTATTTTTAATCACATTATTTTATTCTTTTTATTATTAAAAAATGGTCCTACACATTCATATAGAAAAACCCAAGCTACACAGTTCCATGCAAATATCACTTCAAAAAGTGTCCTCGGTCGAGAAAACATAGACATAAAGACAAAGAGAACAAATACCGATTAAATAAAAACAAATTTAATCTTATGCCCACGACTATAAAGTAGCTTTTTAAATTAAATTAACTATCGATCCACGATATTTTTTGTTGACACGTCTGATGCGCATTGTGCGCTCTTTTTTGTGGACGTTTTAGAGTCGCTGACTGTGCATCTAAGGTTTTTATGGATATCAATGTTAGCATTACACTAGACACTAGAATTTCTCTTGTATTGTTTGTGCGTTTTACTGTGGTAGGATTTCTATGCAGGAATCCATCTAGGTAGGTACCACCCCAGAGCCAATTTTTCTGCCGTGAAGCAGTAGTGTGCGAACTTCTTAAATTTTTGCAATTAATCACTGGGCCATATGAGACTTAAGAACTGATGTCTCTCTCTCTCTGAAATACTATACAGAAAAAGTAAAGTGTACTGCCTCCTTTCTAAAAGGGTATTTGGAGCCCGGTTAAGTCTGCTAAATACTATATACCGTTAAAAATTGTAATTGTATCTAATTCTACTAATATTGACAATTTAAAAAATACTGCTAACTGTTAAGCAACAGACAACACTGAACAAATTACAATCAATCAAATCAGTAGCTTTTAACAGATGCTTAAAATAAATAATATAAAATACCCCTTGTCTAAGTTTGTTTGTTAATAATGTAACGTCTAACGCCATCTACGCAGAGATTAGTTTGATATTTAGACGAACTAGGTGGCGCCACTATTACTTCTAATCGCGATATGGTTTTATCATTAGAAAAACATAAGTATTGAATGTAATTTTATTAAATTGAGTTATTCGACAGCGAGTTAGGTTTATTATTTGTTCCTGAACATCGTAGTGTAGTGCTGACACCCCTCTTGGAAATTTATCTGCAACTTTTTATATTAAATATAAAAGCTGCATTTAATTATAATGCAGTAGAAATTTCACGTAATATCTTACCTGTGGTCACAGTTGTAGTAATAAGGTTCTCTCTATTAACAGTGTTATTCTTTTCAACAATTATCGGAGGTTCTTTAGAGAAATCAGGAGGAGTCATCCTGGCGGGTAAAGTTCTTGCTTTCACAGGTTTCTGTTTGCCGTTACATTCAGGCGTAGTAACTCTCAACTCCGATAAAATTTTCTTTTTTCCGACGTATTGGAATTGTTCCGCACAGATTCTGCAAATTTCTCCAATAATAAGTTATTTATTAATAATTTCTAATCACTTAATATTTTTTTAAGTAGATTTTGGTGTATGCATGTATGTTTAACATCCATCATCATGACAGCCTATTACAAGTATAATGCTAAATGTAGTCTTTCCCCAAAAATTGCCACAAAATACGGTTCTGAGACAGCGGCATGTATCAACTTCCCCACAACTGTACATGGTATCGTTCCATTTAGTAGGGGCTGTCCTGAGTTTGCCAGTTCGAGGTTGCCACTCGAGAATCTTTTTCACCTACAATTATTATAAACACTATAGGCTATGTGGTAGGCCCGTTCCTAGTTGAGATTGCCTTAAGGTTGCTGCGTAAAAGAATCTACCGCCCCAAGTTAACGTCGTAAAAGAAGACAGAGAGAACAGTCCGGTGCAATAGCACTACCTTGGAAGATTCAAATAAACTTGCCAGCCAAGCGTGCCTGTAGTCGACATAATCTCTGCAAATGAGGGGTTATAAAAAAATAGAATCTGACGTCTCAGGTTGACTGAGAAATGTTCTGGGTGACAAAGCATTTGTTATGGGTAGACATTGCACTTACCACTGGGGAACGATTTGCTCGTCACGTCATTTTCTTCCATTAAAAAATCTTAACTAATGTTGAAAAATTAAAAATGTTAATATTTGATCTTACTCTAGCACATTAAAGAAAGACTGCTGCTGGGCTTGAGAATGAGTCCTCCACCATTCTATAAGTTTATCTTCGTCCAAATACTTCAAAACAAACAGGAAACACAAAAGGACATCGCGCACCTCTTCAGGAGACATCACACCAAATCTAAACAAACGCACATATAACATTGAAAATAATAAGCGCACCATGTTAATATAGAAATTAAAGCGAAGTCAATTGACATTTACCGGTTAACCTGATCACCAATTTCGCTCAGATCCAACTTTGTATTTCTAGGAAGCGAGTCTCCACCAGACATAGTCGACACGGACTCGAGGGAACTTTGCGATATGTTATTTGTGTTATCTACAAACAAATACGTTGTAACCAAACTTTAATCACATGGAAGTTTAACAGAGAAAATATTTTAAGAAGGCACATCACCAACACAAATTAAAGACATGGACAGAAAAACCAATTGCTTTAGGTGAGTTTGATGTTTGTGAGATGTTTAAGGATAGTGTTTTTTAACCTGTATAGTAAAAATATTAAGTAGTTACGACGCATCCACTTATATAAATTATACTACGTTATAACAATGAAATTAATTGCATCCAATATATCAAAGACATCATTTGCATACAATTTCTTTCAATCTCAAGGCAAATTAGATTAAAAAAGAATTGTACAGATAACATAATAAACGACAGCAAAGAACTTAAATATATTGTTCGCAGTAAACAGCAGTGTTTAATAATCAAACAAACGACTTCAACACAGCTCCAAACATGCTTATGCGAATTTAAAACTTTCATGATTTTCTCAAGGTCAATCCCATCATGAGAACTTGACCAATTTTTATTGGACGGATGGATACTCGATGTGTATAACCAATTCAATTATAAAATTAATTATTGAAATCGGTTCATAATTGACGAAGATATCGCGTAACATACACGAAAAAAATTAGTCGAATTTAAAACCTCTTTTTTAAAGTCGGTTAAAGATGAAGAGAAGACTGAAGTTCCTTTTTCAGCTTTTCCCCTGCTTACAGATTGCAAATTATGCTAAACATACTTATTAATTTTAAAACTTCTATGAACGGATTGAAAAACACTATTATCGACCATAACCACACGATGGAAATTTTGATTAATGCTAAACCGAAACTCGTACCTTTCCCATACAAGTGGCAGGACTGCACATTGGGCGGTTCCTTGAAGTGAGCCGAGGTCCTTATAGGTGTATGATCGAAGTGCAAGGTTAGTCTGTTTCTTCGAGGAGTGCTGTTTGCTGATGTGACTTCCTTCTGAGTGTTGTTGAGTATAGAGGTAGTGGTTGCATCTCCGTCCACTTTGTCTTCGCTGTTTTCTATTACTGGACTGGCGAGCGTCTTGGTTACTAAGCGGTGAGCATTGTCTGTATAAAATTGTATAAAACTATATTACGATAGTAATATAAAATTAATGGAGCTAGTAAGATCTGTACTATGTTATAAGTGACAATTAGAATACAGAATAATATAATTTAGTACGCCTTAAATATCACGTATATTATTCAAATTTGTTTTGTTGGCAATCTATGTTGCTTTTTAATTGTCTTACGTTGTCTTATAAGCATATTAAATTAGAGTTCAGACATCTTATATCAAAGTAAATAGTTGTGTTAGAATTCATACAACTCGTATTAAATAAAAACCAAATCGTGTTGAAATTGCCAATCAGAAAGCGGGAATTTTTCTCAGTTAAGAAAAGGCATGTTAAAACGATAGCAACATACGTGTTCTGATTGGCCTAAACCTCTGCTACTTGTATAACCAATTATAAGTGAAAATATGGCCATTTTTGACTTATTGCCGTTTGCTCAACTCCTCTGTTTATTAATCTGCATAGTACCAAGTTTATGATTAAATGTCAATAATGATATATATTACGTTAAAAAAACGCATAAAATTATGAGTTTAATCTATTATAATTACTATGTTGAAAAGGCCATGATGGGCCAGTTAATACAGCTTATTCTGGTGGTAGGATTCCTATGAAAGAATCCGCTGTTGTACCTACATTGCTAGTGATTTTCCAGCAAAGCAGTGTTGTTTTTTTATTTAATACACTTTCTCCGAGACGAGACGAGCAAACATTCACCTGATAGTAAGTGCAACGTCTGCCCATAACAAATGCTGTGTCACGCAGAACATTTGTGTGTGACTGCAACCTGCGCTATGCCCAGTGATTACACTGTTGCTCACATCATCTCAGGCACAGCTCTCAGTGTCCTTCAAACCTAAACACAGTAATGTTTGCACACTACTGCTTCACGGCTGAATAACTTGCCTGGGACATATGACACATAAGAAACGATGTCTGGTGACGACGGCAGTGCGTTACAAAGTTCTTTGTGAAACTGCAACAGTTATGGGGAATGCACTGCACTGTAATACCCGGTTTACATTTTTATATTTTGAAAATCCGCAAGAAATTCGCGACCTTTCTCGAAGAAATAACACTTGACTGGCTGTAGTGTAAATAGCCACTGTCCACTGTGCTCTTACTTGCAACTTCGGTAAAAACTCGAACAACCTAAATGAAGCGATATGTGCATGTCATTAAGTACAATTAGGTAAGACTTGCTCATCTCGTCTTACTTCCAGGGGCGGATTTTTATAGATAACAAATGCTGTGTCACCCAGAACATTTTATTGTGACAGCAACCTGCGCTATGCCTAGTTCTCTGTCACTGTCTCGGTCACTGTTGCTCACACATCATCTCAGTCACAGCTCTCACCTATAGAGGTGGAGTAGGCCCGGGCCTAGAGCGGTAAAATTTAGGGGGCGCTAACATTTTGTGAGATTTGATTGTTATTCATTGTTACACACAAATGAAAATGGTTAGCATCAGTATGTTACGATACTGTTTGAGATAAATTTATAATTCATAGACTCGATGTTTTTTTCTGTAATTTAATTCTTATAACTACGTCATTAATTTTTTTATGATTTGCATGGAGTAGGGGGATTGCCGTACAGGCCTAGGGCAGCCAAGGTAACAAATCTGCCCCTGCTAATCAGTTCATTAAAAAAACATTGCAGTGCAGTTAACAAGCGGTAGAAGTGAAATCTTCACAAAATTGAATTTCTAGAGAACGAGAAGAATTTTAGTGAAAAGATTTGAACGTGAGAATGAGACAAATGCGGAGTGCATTTGTCTCATTCTCTCGTACATCAGGAGTAGGATAATTGCAGGGTTTATTTATTATAATATTTATTCTACATATATTTCATTACAGTCCAAGTTTTCAATTTCAACAAATGATACGAGTGGCTTATGGTAACTAAAGCTTTGGTTTGGATTTGATCAATATATCTTTGAAATACAACTTCATTTACTGTTTGTGATCTTGTTATCGAGCTAATGAGAGCAAAATCTACGAAGAAATCGAAGATTTCAACGAATTCTAAAATATACAGTATTCTGTATTCTATATCATTCTCTCGCAGACTAAATTCTATAGATGTGTATGTTTGTTTTCAAATCAAAACGATTCTCAAGCAGTTTACATTTTTACCCATTTGAGATTCGAACAGTCTAATGGTGGAGTGCATGTGTCAATGTGTGATAAAAATCGTGAACAAACCGAGCACGATAGTAAGCCAGGGCGAGTAGAGGTGCGCGAGCCTCGCGCGTGCCTGCCGCGTGCGGTAGCGGTCGTCGTGCTCGTGCTTCGTGAGCAGCGCGCGCAGCACGCACAGCGCCGAGCGACGCTTCTGCGGGGCCTCGCGCAGCGACTGCTCTATCTGGAAGTTCAACACAGGTGACGACCGGCCTTTTTTTATTTGATAAAAGTGACGGAACGAGCAGAACGTTCACCTGATGGTAAGTGCAACGTCTGCCCATAACAAATGCTGCGTCACCCAGAACATTTCTGTGTGACACCACACTGCACCCGTCACCCTGAGACATTTCTTAAGTCTCATATGCCCAGTGATTACGCTAGCTTTCAGTGCCCTTCAAACCGAAACACAGTAATGTTTCACATTACAGCTTCACGGCAGAATAACTGGGGTGATACCTACCTAGACGCGTTCCTTTTGGCGCCAACTCGAATATTGGCGGTAGTTGTTTCATTTTCGTGATTTCTGTGTATACTTTGAGTTTTGATGTTAACTATTGATAGTATTAATGATGATGGAATTCCTATGAAGGAATCCGTCTGGGTAGGTTGTACCTCAGGGACAGTTATTCTTCCGTGAAGCAGTAGTAGTGCAATCAATACAATGTTTTGGTTTGAAAGACAGAGATAGTGTAATCACTGGGCATATGAGACTTACGAAGTGATGTCTCAGGGTGATGGGCGCAGTGTGGTGTCACAGAGAAATGTTCTGGGTGACACAATATTTGTTACGGGCAGTCGTTGCACTTACCATCAGGTGAACGTTTTGATAGTTTCGTCACTTCATGCACAAAAAAATATTTGCATGCGGAATTTGAATGGGTTTCTTATGGGGCAAGTGCTCGTGAAAGTGTATTAGTGGTTTGAAAATTCAATTCAAGACCAAAATTGTATTTTTGTTACGTCTCCAGTAAATCTTTGTCTCCATCATCATTCATCACTCCAGCAAATCATCACAGTAAAAGTCAACTATAATTTTACTGTCAATCGAAGTGAAGCCTTTGTTATAATTAAGTTTATTACTCGACATAGGCAAAAATGGCAGGATTTGGCTGCTAAATGCAATGATCAAGAAATGGAGACGACCGCGTGACTGGTGGTTGTAGGTTAGACGAAAGTAATGGTTTTTAAACGAGAAGAAATTATGACGGATTACAGAGTTCTGATTAAAGGAAAAAGAGTGGAATAGGTGAGAGAGTTTGTATACTTGGCTACAAAATTTATTAGAGACGGAAAGTACGACAGTGATATTGAGCGAAGAGTGTTGGCAGGAAATCAAGTATATCGGGTGCTGCAAAAGGTTATGTGTTGAAAGACCGTATCTGAAAAGACACGACTGGCTGTCCACTGAGCAGTAAATGTTGGGTCGGGCAGAAAATCATGAAAATAAGATTAATGCTGTGGAAATGAAAAGTTTGAGAAGTATAGCTGGTGACACAAAGTGAGACAACAAAGTGAGAAACATCGTGATAAGGGAACAATGCGGTGTGGTAGAAGATGTAATGACAAATATAGAGAATGGAGGGGAGAGGGAAGCTTAGATGGTTTGGACACCTAGAGGGGATGGATGAAGAAGATTCACAACTTGTCTCTGACACTTCATAAGAGGTTTTGTTCAATACCATCACACATAATAATTCCCGTGCAATTCCTAACTTCTGATTGTAACTCAAATATGTCTTTGGTTTTTTTTTGGTGTAAATAGAATAGAAGAACTATATAATTATTTAGACGTAATAAAAAGGCGCCGATTGAAACATTCCGAAAATATCGATTTAAAAAATTTCTCGCCTCAAATTCTTTCGCCTTAAGAAAGATTTTACTATTCTAGATATAACTGAACTAATGTTACCTGTTTTAAGAGAATTCCAGCTAAGAAATGCCGCATTATGAAGTCTTCGGTGAGCCTCATTTTCGCTGGCTCTGTATAAAAAGAAAGAAATTACTAAATGGAACTATAACATGATATCCTCCTGGCAGATTTTGGAACAAGGCGACAACTACCGAATACCTTCGGAAGCTATCAACTGCGCATGAGATTATAGTGCCACAAGTGTACGTGCAAACATTCACTCGCCCCTAACCTTCCGATGTAAAGCTAAAGCGATAAGGTCGGAGGTAGGCTAGGATGCAGTGTCAGAGACACGGGCACAATCACAACACTACCATACCCGAAAACCAATAATTTGTATTGTTGCAAAAATGTTGATTCGGCTGGGATTCGAACCCGTCCGGCGTGTCGTAAGTCAGGTACTCTGAACACAAGGCAACGCGGTCGTCACGAGGACTACAACAATATCCTACATACAGAGACAATATTCAAATTACAATTGATATGGATCATTCAAAACTAAAAATATTTGTATTATTGGTAACAATTGAGAATAAATTTAAACCAGTTACCTTACCTTCATCACACTCCTTAAATAGTTTGTTCGCTTGCAATGGCAAGTTGAAGGGCACAAAATGTTCATGTGAACAAATCGTTTGTAAAAATGTAAATTTGAAGTCGAATAATGCCTTTGGATCGCATGTTTTAAATTTCTCAATGTATTTCTTTATTTGACGAAAAACAAAGCCTCTGTCCATGAACGAAAGACATGACTGAAACAATAAATTGGGTACAATAATATGAACTAGTGGTCCAAAATCGACTGTGATTAAAAAAATGTTTAAGTTCGAACGTTATTGAAGTAATTATTTATTGGCAACTTATTAAAATTCTTTGGCGACAATCTCTTCTCTGTGCTTCTGTTTGACACAGACTATTATGTGTTTGACATTGGCAGTATGAACGTAAACAAACGAGACTATTATTTGATTGTTTTTGTCAGTACGAGCGTAAATAGTTATTTTATTTTATTCAATTTAATGCATTTGTAACATATATTATATAAAAATTTCAGCTTTCTTGGTTCTTCTCGTACAAACTGTAACTATGCAAAATCTCACATTCCTTCGTGGCCGTAATATGCTTAAAAAGGGGCACTCTAGGGTTTTTGTTGTAATATATAGATGTTACATTATCACACATTATTTTGATTTGAAATAATAAAATAATAAAATTTACCTTTAGAAATAAAGCGAGGTTTTTGTTAAATATGTGTGTCTGCATTGGTTGTTGTAAAATATATGATGGTTCAACAATAGTGACCAGCTTGTCAATGTTTTCCAACAGATCAGCATGGAACCTTTCGTGCCGCGACATCTGAAATTGTATAGGTAATTTTAAACCTAGCAGCAGCGAAAGGTACGTCGTTATTTAAGCTGAAGTTTAACCAGTAAAAACGATGACGAGAGTAAACAAATCAATATCTAAATTTTTTAAGTGTGTATATATCGAGAAAAGATTACATGCATAATTTTTAATAATATAATTAAAAGGCACTATTATGAAAGCTAAAAGTTACTATTTCCGGTCCTTCAAGATGGATAACAATTAAGAAATACTTATTACCTTTATTCTTCCAGTATTTATCAGATATTGCGCCATACTCTTGATAATTATGTCAAAGAAAAAGTTTGAGTATTGCATGAATTTGTGTCCAAGTAAAAAATCCTGTTGGTTTGGATCCACAAACATGTGAAGAGGTGCAGTCAGCACTGTGTGCAACTTGAATTCGACGCAATTGAAGACATACTGACAAAAGAAAATAAGATTTTAATTACCACATTTTATTATTTAATTGTTCACATTGTGACTTTTACACATACCTTGACGTAGCTGTCGAGTAAATCTTTTCTTCCATAATCATGAATTATGTGGACAAAGTGTACTATCAATTTAACAATCTGATATCCCATGTCGTGGGAATAACCCTTTTCAACAGTCTGCGAGCGAAAATATTAAAAAACATGTTAGAAAAGTTATACAACTGTTATCAAGTAATATCTAAGAAATGAAGACTAATAAATATTCTTTTTTTTTAATTGGTTTGGTTAAGAGCCGTGGTAGCTCAGGGGCTAGGCGCTCGCTTTAAATTTCAGTGTACGCGAGTGACCTCGGTTCGATTCCCGGTGCCGGCGCCACTGAAATTGTTAATTTCAATTTTAAGTGCTGATTTACCACGTGCTCGGCGGTGAAGGAAAACATCGTGAGGAAACCTGCATGTCTGAGAAATAAAAATTAATTCGAAGACATGTGCAGTCCGCCAACCCGCATTGGAGCAGCGTGGCGGATTCTTCGTAGCTCCAAAACCCTCTGAGAAATGAGAGGAGGCCTGTGCTCAGCAGTGGGACATTTATAGGCTGAAACTTTACTTTTACTTTACTTTCTTGGTTTTAAAATTTAAATCTACACCTAAAAATATCTCTGTTATTTTAATGAAATCAGAGCATAATACTCATCACCCTTTGTATCAAAATGTAGGTGCTTTAATCCTCAGTCTTCAGTCAGTAGAATGCTCCGTGGTTAGTAATCAGTCCACAGTATGAATCGCAAAAGTCCTACTGTAGACTACCATTCTGTGTCTCCCTTTCCGATCGATCCACGGTACGGAGTTCACGGCAGAGTAACTGGTCTTGGGGTGTTACCTACCTAGACGTACTCTGAAGAGAAATCCTACCACCAGTAAAGTACTGCTCTTCATATGACTACACCAATAATTTAACATCTAAAAAGTTAAAATAATACATACATACATACATAAGATCACGACTGTATCCCATAAGGGGTAGTCAGAGACTGGGCACTCACTGCAAAAACAGATGACTGCCACAATCCACGTTTCACCAAAACAATAATACATATAATACACTATTTTATATGTGTCCTTACCATAAGTTCAAACAGCTGATTAAAAATGGTCGGCAAAAACGCCACAAGCGAACTCAACTTGATAGCGTGCGCGGCTTTGAGCGCGTTGGTGACGTCGTTCCATGGCGGCGGCGACGGCGACGTGGGCGGGGAGTTGCTTTTAATGAGTCTCTCGGCGTGACTGAACAGATTGTGGAGATGCATGTCCCTTGTCACTACGGTGGAATCTAACACCAGTTGGCATCGAAATAGTTGTTTTTCGCCCTCCACCCACGCAACTTCAGGTCCTGTATACTGAGTAAAGATGTTTTGCGTTAGTTATATAGGTTTAAATAACCGCATAGAATCAGCAGAGCAGCCCATCTCATTCCGTGGTTGTTGTAAAAATCGAAAATTCATTAAATACTAACGGTTACCTTTTCTATATACTGTAGGTACTAATTTTAGAAATTTCTTAATTGTTTTTAAGATTTCGATATAAGGCAACGAATTTATTCTCTTTTTACAAGTAAGTAAATGAGTCTCATTTTAAAACGATAAAGCGTTAACAATTCTTGTATATTACCCCTTTGCCAAGTCCGAGAGGTTGAATAGAGAGATATCCGGAAGGCAGATGTGTCGCAATAGGTAAGTTTACAATCTCCTCAACGAACTTATCATTCTTCAGTAACGGCACCCAGGCATAACTGAAATAAATAAATAAATAAAAATGAGGGATAACAAATCATGTATATGCTACAAATATTGACTCGTATGTAATCAAAACTCACCCAATACATGTTTCAACATTGGTGTCATTTTTCTTGGTGAGATCGCAAGAGATATGATGGAAGGTAAATAGCAGATGATGTTTTGAGGTGATTGTTGCCGGCAAGCGAATTTTTGCTTCGTCGCACCAACTTGGGTTTGCGTTATGATGTAACACTGAACAGCGATATTGTGTATTCATGCCAGTGCGACCATATATTACCTGAAAGTTCAATATAGATCATATTAAGTAAGATCAGTAAGCTTAAGTTATAATGGACCGGACGAACCGGAGACTAAGGTTGTCGAGTTTCGACTAACAAACCACTCACTAGATGGAGCTAGTTCAATTTCTTCGGGACGCCATAGTAGGATCGAATTTTTCTTATGATATATGTAGTACGCGTAGTAGACTTCAGCACGGTTTAAAAAAATACGTAACAAAATAAATAAGAAAATGCCAATATTCTTCACATATCATTGTGTATATCTTCCTGGAACATTTGAATAAAAAAACTGCAGTTACCAACCCGCTTGCCAAGCGTGGCAACTATGGTACGAGTAAAATTAGCCCAAAATGAGAGCTACAAACTTTTAGGCTGATATGATGATGATGATGATTGTGTATTATATATGAATAATATGACATATGTAATGAATACATTTCAGATGACTTTATCTATCATCTAGCTCTACTTAGTAATTAATGACAGTAGCATTAGTTTCAAAATGATAATGAGTATAGTATCACGACCTCCATCCGGACTTTCCAGACACAGATACGGCACCCTAATAATGGATGCTTGACACGCGAACATATTTTGGGCAGTAATAAAAAATACTAATTTGATTGGTTCTATGAATAAACAGGAAATTAGAAAAGCAATTTTAGTGTGAGTTAAATAGTAATAAAATAAGACAGTGAAATGCGATAGAGTAAGACTAGCCTCCCTGAGATTACCGTATAGGTTTCTTCAAATTAAATTCGACATAAAACAAAATACAATAGGACAGTAAGGAAAAATACTGATGAGAAAAAAAACAAAACAAAATTTGAAAATAACATTTATTTTTCATAGTTTTTAAAATAAAAAGTAGGTCAGCCTGAAAATACATATATAGGGTATTTTCTGATGATTTGATGACTAAGTCAGTAAGTACTAAAACACGTGTACCATTGACGACTTTTAATAAACCAGACAATAATTAATTATGGGACAAAGTTTATTATCACTCACCTGTAATGGTTTGTTGTCTCCCGTGTCGTTCTCCTTTAATTCAATAGAGCAAGCAATATTCCTCGCTCGGGCAAACATCTTCTGAGACTCGAAGATCAAATACAACGGACGTACGTACAAATGGTGAATGAAAGCTGCGTAGGGTTGCTCCGGTTCCAGGTTTAGTGTTGCCAGTTCCAATGTGAGCGGCGATGCGGGCGGCAGTGGAAATGGTTTCAGGGCGGCGTACGAGCTCGTCATACAGTCTAAAAGACAAAAGTTGATACATAAAAACAAATTAATGCTGGCCTCATATTAAGTCAAACATTACAAATATAAATATCTATTTATTTTGTCTTACGACTATGGATTGTTAACTTTAAAATTATATAAGCGAATTATTACTCATAAGAATACAGTTATGCAAAGACGTGCATAGAGTTAATAATTATTATTAAAATATTGTTTCTCTCTATGGTGTGATAAATTTAAAGAGACCGGGTGACTAATTAATACACACCCTTTTATTTATTAACCGACTTTAAAAAAAGGAAGAGCTTCTCAATTTGTCTGTATATATTTTTGTTTTTATATTTCGGTCATAACTATTGTTTATGAACCGATTTTAGTTACACTTTTTTAATGCTAGATAGCAAGCCCCGTTATTCTGTTCTCAAGCATCTGCGATGCGAAGCTGATGCCTATGCCTAGCTTCAAAATTGTTACACAATACGAAGAAACAAATTAATTAATGAGTTTCAAAGACCAAAATGAAACTGATTATGGAAACTACCAGTTCCACAATAGACCTGAACGGATTCTTTGATGTCCTATCAATCTTACCACCCGTAAAATATCCTCAAAATGGAAAAATCTGTGCTCTGCAGTGGGTAATAATAATGTTATTTAGTAATAAAAATTAAAATATCATACTGGGTATCGGTTCGTTGCTATGCTGTATGTTAATGCAGAGCCATCCGGGCACTACGGTGAGTTTTGACAGCTTTTCCGGTTTTCTGAAGTCCGACAGGATCTTTATTAGATCGTCATCGGACATTTTATTTGGCTCTTGGCGGTATATAGCTGGAAACTCCGGCGTTGTGTCCAAATCAGTACTGTACAGTCTGAAAAAGGACAAAACATATAGATAACCCCCCTTGTTTTTTATTATCATTCAGTAGTTCAACGAAAATATAAATTACCTGAACAAAGGTTTTGCAGCCCAAGCAAATGGCATCCTATAGTCACCCACGCGATTCGCATACGCTTGTACCGTCTTGTGAACTTTGAGTCCCTAAACGTGGGTCTTTAGTAGCCTTTAAGTATGGTTCTAGCACTTGACTCACGTGACCTTGAAGAATCTTGTCTATCTTCACTACTACGAACAACTCGGGGTGGGGATTATTCACTGACAACACCACCTGGAAGTAAACAAATACGATGACTACGTCTTCCAGGGTAAAACTTTTTGGTTAGGAACCGAGAAGATGATATCTGCTGCTCGCACGTCCTTACTTTCCCGTGTCGTAGGTAATATGATCGGAGGGAGTGTCGAATGCAATCTCAGAGATACGGGGACAAGTCACAATATCTCCAGAATCGTAACACAGACCAAAGCAGTCGCGCTGACTGCTCCACAAACGACGTGACAAAGTGTGATTTTAGCGAGATTGGAACCATTACATTTGGAACAGTAGCTACAAGTTCCGGATCAGTGATATGTTACATTTGGAACATTTCGAACACTGTGTCATAAGCTGATAAGGATTAATCACTCAATCTCAAATAGCGAACGGGTCCCATTTCGTTCATAGAACACGAACAAATTTTTTATTGTATTAAGAGACTAAACGAGCAAAACGTTCACCTGATGTAAAGTGCAACGTCTGCACATAATAAATGCTTTGTCACCCACAAAATTTCAGTGTGCCTGTCCCCCTGAGGCATCAGTTCTAAGTCTCATTTGCCCAGTAATTACACAAGCTCTCAGTCTCCTGAGACTTCCCACACTAAGCCAAGAACCGAGACATCAGTTCTTAGTCTCATATACCCAGTGATTACACTAGCCCTCAGTACCTGTCAGACCGAAAAACAGTGATGCTTTCACATTACTGCTTCACGGCGGAATCACTGGCCCTGGTGTGGTACCTATGTAGACGGATTCCTGCACAGGAATCCTACGTTCATCACTGATCGCCTGACAGGTGAAACGATGGAGTTCCAAATGAAACATTTGTAGCGACACAAGTGTCCCACATTCGGATCAAATTGACGGAACAGTGAACCGGTTCACTAAAGGGCTACACACTAGTGAAGTAATAGTATCGTGTGATTTATTCGACAGTTTGCAAATGCAAGCTCTGTCCAGTTCAAAAACCTCAGTGAGATACATAAGAAATTCTCAATAGCCAGGTTTGTAAACTTTTTAAACAAAACGTTAGGTAAGGTTTCATGCTGCCATATTGTAGAATTTCTTTATGAAAACTAGACAACGACGTCATAGCGGCTTTACGTTTAGTAAATACGCTCACGGGTGCGCTGTTTACGTTTTCATTCAAAAGTTCTCCATTTTATAACCTCTACTATTCAAAAGAAGAAATTTTTTCGCGCTCGGGCTACATTTGCGGTGTCGAACAAGTTTGCGTTGGAAAGTTCTATGTAGCACCGCACTGCGCACGTCGCCATGAGACATCGGTTCTTAAGTCTATATGTCTTGTAGTTATACCAGCTTCAATGCCCTTAAAAACGAAACACAATGGAGTTTGTACACCACTGCATGATTGCAGGCCCAGTGGTCCAAGTGGCCGCAGGTTCTGGGTTCGAATCCCAGCCGGAGTCCGGTGCAAAAACACAAATTTGTTCGTTTTCGGGTTCGGTTGTGTTGTGCATGTGAAATTTATGTACTGTAATACGCACCCACGATACAGGAGAAATCACAGTAGGATTTCTCCTTTATCGTTTAAAAACAAACAACAAAAACAACAACAACTTACCTAGACGGATTTCAGCATTGAAATACCCACCACCAGGAAAAATACGAAAACATCAAAACCAATATGGAAATTCAAAAGGGAACCAAACCTGCTTCTTCGATCTGAACCAATCGTCTGGTATTTGTTTAACGTCTAACTTAACATCATAGCTAAAATTTTCAACTAATGACTTTGTGCATTCAGTTTCCTTGACTAGATCCCTTACGGCGGCGTGGTTGAGGTCGAAGTGAAAGTCCTCGGTGAGCTTCTTGCCGCTGCGGGCGTCATAAAGCGCGAGGTGTGTGAAGTATGGCTCTACTTGGCAGAGCAGTTCTTTATCGCCATCTATCGGCGCTTGTAATCTAAATTTTAAGCTTTCGCACTTGAGCAAAATTCTTTGGCCAAAATGTTCTCTGGAAGTTAAAAAAAATTGTTGAATTTTTGTATATTTTTGTTATAATAATGATGATGTCTAATAAAAAAAATATGCCAGTTGGCAACCAGAAGCTATCACGTAAAAGAAGTAAACAGCCTATAGTCACTGCTAAGGGAAATGGCAGAAAAATCTAGAAAAGTTATATGTTTTTTACTGGTCTGAGGATTCTTATGCAGAAATCCGTCTAGGTAGGTACCATCGCAGGGCCAGTTATTCTGCCGTGAAAAAGTAATGTGAAAGCATCACTGTTTTTCGGTCTGAAAGGTAAAGAGAGCTAGTGTAATCAATGGGCATATGAGACTTAAGAACTGATGTCTCAGTTTAGAGCTTAGTGTGGTACTACTCATACAAGTACTGGATGACACAGAATTTGTCATTGGCAGACGTTGCACTTACCAGCAGGTGATCGTTTTGCTCCACTTGTCACTATCTACTTTAAACAATGCTAGATTTAAATAATCCAGACCGTTGACGGGAAGCAGCGGCTAAGGTGTGAAAGTAACGATCGCGGATCTACATGCCAAACGTGATGTTTGGGGCAAATCCTACCAATCTTAAGTCCACCAGTGAACTATTTAAAGGCTGATCAAGAAGAAGAAAAGCTTTTTCGTACTTGAACGGTTCCAACTGTGGTTCGGGCGAAGGTGTTCGCTTGTACGGCAGATAGAATATATTTGAACGGCACTCATTTCTCGCTGCCGCTATAGACATATCCGTCTCTCGCGAATAGCGCATCAGCAAAGGATTCATACTGTGCTCCAAGCCCTTCAGAGTCCCATAAGTAGGAGGTGGCGGCTCCGCAGTCAGTGATATATCCGCATCTAAACAGGAGAATGTTTATGATACGTAAATATCATCATCGGAATTTATTTATATTAAGAAGTTATTTAAAAAGCTACAAAAATCCGATGGCCTTGAAATAGCGTCACAAAAAACGAGTTATCGCCATTTAAGTAATTCTTATTGATAATGACCTACAAATATCCAGTTAGACAAACGGAATGCATAATTTTGTCGAGTGCAGCATATTATGTATTTATTTCATGTTATGAATATCACATATGCTATGTGATATTGACAACTGTTTAAGTATTAAATAAATTGAATAAAAACTGAAATTAAAAAAAACATCAATTAGATATAATTTATTAAAGGTAAAATGAGAATATATGAGGTATAACCAGACGCCAACAACCCATCAAAATAAAGAGTACCATATCCCTAAATACCTCGACTTTTGTTTTAGTAGTTAAAAATAGAAAATTAATATAAATTATTTTATGTCATCGGGACTTACAAATTTTTGATGGATATAAAATTAAAAGACACTCGTACCTTTGTCCAAAACTTCATCTGTTTGTTGATTTTCTTGACTATTCTTCTTTAAAGCAGCCTTGAAAGCATTTATCCAATCATTCATTTCCTCCTCATTTTCCGTTGCAAATGTATACCCTTTATTTCCGGCCGTTCGCAGTTCAAAGCAGAATCTTCCACGTTTTGTGTTCTAAAATTTAAAGACGATAGAATTTAAAAACCATAAATTCACGGTTCAAATAAAATTAAAGATACCATAACTTACTTTAACGACATCTGAACAGAAATCCATAACAATAGTGAGCTTGGTGTCAGTTTTCTTTTCATCTTTATAAACTTCGAGTATATACGCACCGTCAGCTTCTCTGACCATTGAGCAGTATCGTTTCTTGAACGATTTGGAAGCGAGATTGCTAAATATCCTATCTGAGCCGATTTCGGGTCCCTTGAGCAGGTACCCTTCTTTGGTACCAACGTCTACTTTCGTTACTTGAGCTTCGTCGCCTTCGCTTTCTGCGTCAATATCATACACTTCTTCGGTCAATTTGTTGTTTGGCCTGTTAGGGAAACAGAAAATATCGTTTACATCACTGTTAAACTAAGGTGTTAACAGTGATTGATTTGCAAAAAGCAGCGGCCTAACATTGGACTTATACTAATTAAGAGACCATTTAAATGTCTTCAGTAAGTAACGACCTGAATGTTTTGACATAAAATAATATTTTAAGAGATCACACAAGGTTTTGAATATTTAGATGTCTTTATGCCAGTTTAATATTAATGAAGAGACTTCGCAAGGCAAATTGACCTATTTTTTTTTAATAGTTTGTTTTAAAATCCATTAATTACAACACGACGTTGATAATACATTGATGAACCATTTTTATTCATAATAGAAATTCAATCAAAACAAATTCTTAATATTAATATATCCACACGAGAGCAACCGAAAATGTTTTTTTTTATTGAATGTGGTGACGAAACGAGCACAGCGTCAGCAATATGATTTTTGAGAGTAAAAGTAAGCAATGCAAGAACGTAAATTGTAAATAATAAGTATTATGCAATCACGTGGTCAGAGTAAAGATAACGTAAGCAAAGAATATAGAGGCATACTATTGTGTACAACAAAATGGCATTAGTCTTAGTCAAATGGTTAGTACTTTCATAAATACTTATACATTGGATTATAAGACGACGGGAAGCCCCACGCTATACTTCTTATCGTTTGTTCGTTCAAGCAGTATTTCGCTATATTGAATACATAAAATTAACCTAAACAACACAGATCAAATAACAACTGAGGATACATTATTAAAAAAAATACTTTCAAGCTCCCGTGACCATGAAAAGTATGTTAATTGTTACGCTAATGAGCATATGAGCGGTTTCGTCGAAAGTAAACGCATTTGTAGCAACAATGCTTTTATTTACGAGTAAACAATTTGTTTTTAACCACAGTAACCAATGTACAAATACAAATGAGAGAAAGGATTTGTATTAGATTGTACGTCAGGATTTCTCCTGTATAGTTTTAGACATAAATTTTACAGGCACAACCCAACCAGACGCTAAAAAGATCAATTTGTGTTTCGCACAGACATTGACTCCAGCTGGGATTCGATCCCAAGACCCGCGGTGTACAAGTCACTCGGACCACTAGACCACGCGGTAGGTAAAACATCAATAACATATCGACTCAGACAGTTGCTGGAATGCATGATCAACTAATTATGCTACACATGGTAATTAAATATGTTTCTGTGCTAAAATTGTTAAAGAACATTATGAAACCTTGCATTTGAAACCGTAACAAGGTTATGGATGTATACATGATGCAAAATAATTAATATTGTCTATTGTCTACCTGGCTGATACCGATCAAGACGATATCTCGAAGTTAATAACTAGATATTTCACAGTAATAATATTTGTGTGTTTCGTCTGAAAGGCACTGAGAGCTAGTGTAATCGCGGGGCATATGAGACTTAAGAACTGATGTCTCGGAGTGACGGGTGCCACACAGAAATGTTGTAGGTGCGAAGACTTACACGTCTTTCCCTTCACGGAGCTGAAGTAAAGCATAGACAAGATCGGGGAAAGGGCTAGTAATCACCGAGACCCAAAAAAAATATAATTTGTGTGTCATACATATTGGCCGTGAGCCGTGGTAGCTCAGGGGCTAGGCGGTCGCTTTAAATTTCATAGTACGCGACTGATCTGGGTGCGATTTCCGGGTCCCCCACCACTAAAATTGTTAATTGCAAGTTCGAGTGCTTATTTATCTCGGCTCGGCGGTGAAGGAAAACATCGTGAGGAAACCGGCATGTCCGAGAAATAATAAATATTTCGAAGACATGTGAAGTCCGCCAACCCGCATTGGAGTAGCGTGGTGGATTCTTCCCAGCTCCAAAAACCCTCTCGAAAATGAGAGGAGGCTTGTGCTCAGCAGTGTGACATTTAAAGGCGGTTAATTTATTTTTTTACTTTTACGTATTGGCTATCGTCAGGATTTGGATACAAGACCCACGTTCAGATTAGCTAACCAGTCGGTTAGCAACTATTACGTGTCGTGAGATGATGTTCTCCTTGGGCGATTTTCGACCACAGCTACTACCGCATACTGTCGGAAGTTATCTACTGCGAAAGAGATATTATAATGCCACAAGAGTACGCGCAAAAACAGGGGCACTCACTCGTCCCAACCTACCTATTCGAAAAGATCGGAGGTAGACTAGAATGCAATCTCAAAGACACAAGAACAATAAGAACACGGCAAGACTCGAAAATCAACAATTTGTGTTTTTGCACAATTGTTGGCTCCCGCTTGGATTCGAATGTATAAATTAACTAGGTGTAATTCTAATAAGAAACTCATTAGGAGTACATACATAAAAGTTTAGCGCTATTAAATCATTATTTACGAGATATTCTCCAACGGGAGAGCAACCATGGGGAAAATTCAGTATTGTGCTGTTGCCGAGTTCCTTACCAAGCAAGGAAATCCTTCAAGCATATAAGTGAAATGAGACCTATTTGCGTAGATCAATGCCCTTAGCAAAACTATGGTCTACAAATGCTACGATCTCTTCATAGAGTCCATTAAACTCTTAGGGACGGAAAGCAATAACGTCAAATATAGTGTAAAAGTCGAATAAGTATTAGAGGAAACAATGAAATTAAACATATAAAATCTACTTGTAAAAGAAACAACTTTCTGTGTTAGTGGGAGAATCAGAAAAGATCTTACTCAATACGTTGGCATTTCAATTGCAATATAAGGAATACTCAAGTTTCAAAAACAAGCGAAATAAAGCATGTGACCAGATTAAGACTGACTACGTCTAACAGTAGTTGATGCAGTGGCACATGAAAGGTACAACCCTCCCCTAAAAGGTTTAAGCTCCGCCGGAAAGTAGAAAGTTGTAGTAAAGCTATAATTTTTAGAGATTCTATACGAATTTTGTTGATCGACTATAATAAAATGAGGGATTTGACTATATTAGAATGAAAAGTTTTTACATGGTGTGAATGAATTGGAGGACTTCACGCATAGCCGAAATTGCTTTTTTATGACATGAAGGTTTCCTCACTACGTTTTCTTTGAACACCGAGCGCGTGGTGCATCAGCACTTAAAATTGCAAAAAATTGTGAGGTGCTTGGACCGAGAATCGAACGCAGGTCTCTCGCGTATAACGAGGCCTTAATCGAGCGTCACGCCTCATAAACAACCACGGCGCTATAGCACCGTTGCTCCGGCAAGTAAGGTGCCGTGCCAGGATCTTAGCGTTTTTTTTTATTATCCAATAATATAAAAGTGACGAAATGAGCAAAACGTTTACCTGATGTGAGTGCAACGTCTGCAAAAAACACATGCTGTGTCGCCCAAAACTTTTCCGTGTTACACCACACTGCGCCCGTCACCCTGAGACATCAGTTCTTAAGTCTCATATGCCCAGTGATTACACTAGCTCACAGTGCCATTCAAACCGAAACACAGTAATGTTCGCACATTACTGCTACACGGCAGAATAACTGGCCCTGGGGTGGTACCTACCTAGACCGATACCTGCATAAGCCTACCACGAGTATTATATAATATTATGTCTAAATAACATATTCATGGGTGTGGCTATATTAGGTATTCTTAAATAAACTATTGTGCAAGCGCGATAAGTTTCGCGATAACTTCAACCGGAAGTACGTACATACATTTACTACTATGCACACAAATGTAAATGAGGGATAATTTCAATGTTTACTCATATGGAATAAGTATGTTTGAATTTTTTCTTTTTTCTTAATTTAACTTAGGTTCTAAAATAATGTACAAATTTATAATCACATGCTTTAGATATGTTTGTAAACTGTTGGCGTTTTTCATGTGTGAAAATATTGAGTAAGACACGGTTTTTACGCAGAATATTTTGTCTGCAACACATATGTACGTTTATTTTTTCTTTTCCTTAAAGTTGGATGAGACATGGCTTTAACCATAAACAGTTTGTATTTTTTTATCTTTTAAATAAACAATGCCTCATAGTAGGAGTTCCCCTACATCATGAGTCCGTTTTACAGATATTGATTTCTCAATCACAACGCAACCGAATCCGAAAACTAACAATTTGTATTTATTCACACACGTTAGCCCTAGCTGGGATTCGAAGTACCCAAAGTCAAGTCGGCACTGCAGTCCAAAATCGTCAGCGTGAAAGAAGTCTTTTCACAATAGCTCTACTGACTAATAGCTCATTCTCTAATAAATTGAAGATATTTGGAAATACAAGCTTTTAAAAGCCAATGATGTTGATGAACCAATGTAAACATGTAGAATGAAACTACAGCATTGAACTGTCTTGTACCATTCCTATTTCTCTCTAAATCATAGATGCATACTTCAAATTTATGTAACTCAACACACATATTATATATGGTTAAACTAAGGACTAACTTAGTCAAATTTCATTGTTTGTACCGATTTGTAATAAAGATTCTGGAATTACATGATTTCAACAGTGCCTGCTTACAAAGTTGCAGGCATTCTTTAAATCCAAAAAAACTCATTTTTATCATGTGCATTGTGCTGACAGCAATTTAAGTTAAGTACATAGAAATGTGACTTTAGCAAAAAGAAACATTTACCTTGGCAAATTGAGGTATGTTCCTGAGTAACTGTTATATTTGTAGTGTATGAGATTCCAGCTGGAAGCATAGCTGAGCAATGCTTGTCTTGTCAGTAGAGGACAGGTGGCTGCAGTCCTAATGTCGGGAACAGCTGTCGTTACAGTACGCCATCGTCGCGGTAGAACCACACTCTAAAGATGCCAGTTAACATATTTTATATATTTAGTGTTATAATATAATATTATGAATTCCCATAATTACAAAAAAATTGAAGGTTTTCTTTTAAAAACTATCTCAACTCGTCTTAAGAAACTTTACATTTTATTATTCACTAGCTGACGCCCGCGACCTCATCCGAGTGAATTTAGGCTTTTATAAAAATACCAAGGACTGTTTTATTTTCTAAGATCCTATGCTATGTTTATGACCAGCCTTCTCTGTGGCAAATTTCTTCCATATCGGTTCAGCGGTAGCGTGGTGAAAATGTAACAAACAGACAGACAGACACACTTTCGCATTAATAATATAAAGTATGGAAGTATGGGTAAATATTAATTTTTTTTATTTTAATATAATAACACAATGTGTAAAAAACATATATTATAAAAAAATATGAAAAACTGACTTACAGATACATCATCAGTTGGATATAATAGAATATCTCTAAGAGGATCATTGAGCAACAATGTTTTGTTCTCTTGGATATATTGTTCAAAATCAAGCACTGTGCATTTATTGGCAAGAATGTTCTGAAATTAAAAAAAAAGTATTAAGAAGTTGATGATGATGATGTTTGCCAGTTTTGAGTAGTGGTGTCTGGTTTACAAACAAAATTGTCATCTGAGCCAGATATTATAGTGCTATAATTATTTGTAAAAATATAGAGGCACCCATCTGCACCTTAAAGTGTCCGATGTAACACCTATGTAATAATTAATATATTACAGTGTCGGAGAAACTGGGACAGAGACAATACTATAGATTGGTATCTAAGACTATTTGTTGGTGAATACTGCAATTCTAACCTCAGACCCATAACTCAACAAACATGTACTGCTACAGTTTCATGTTGCCTTTAAATAAGTGTGTGCAAGTCATTCATTAGGAATTAAAAAAAGTGTTTTTAAACACTTTCTCACTAAATAGCGTTTTATTTATCCAATATTTTATTTCTTATTAAAATATGTTTTATTTGTACACTTGTTTAACAAAGATAGAGACAGATATGCTTAGATGGTTGGGACACGAAGACAGGAAGGATGAAAGAAGATTGACAAAACAGATTTAAGAGGCAAGTGTGAATGGGCAAGCCGGTAAGGGTCGATGTAGGCGAACATATTACAATCAGATCGAAATCATTTTAAGGAAAGGCCACATCAAAAGTACCTGCAACCGACGAGCTTGTATGAAAACACTAATGAAAGTAGAGGAAGCTAAAGATGGTGTGTCAGGATCGTAGCAAGTGGAAAGAAGTGGTCATTGCCAACCTCTATGAAAAAGAGGCGTGACTCTTTGTATGTATGTTGTTTAACAATTTATATATTTTTTAATGTATTTGTTTATATATTTTTTAATGTATGTATGATGTATATGTATGTATGTTATCAATTGTTAGTTATATTGATTTATTGTTAAGTACAAAGACTTATTTTTTTTGTTGGTTCTATGTATACTTCTACCTGAACATATCAGGTCTTCTTTTTACTCCCAAGGTTTGCTGGAAGAAAACTCTTTTAGAGTTAATCTTGCCTTTGATAAATTAAAACATCAATTACTTATCATTGCATTTAATGTTAATAACATAGTGTACATATAGAATAAATTAATTAAAAAAGTGTAAATATTGTTAAAGAACAAACAATTAGTTTTAAATAAGACTTTTTTCGCCTTGCGCCGAGATTGCAAACCAAACTTTGATTTGATGTGCTCCAGTATCGGGAATTTTGCTTGTTCACATTCCTGTTGAGATGAAAATGAGCCTCATCCGAAATCAAGATGAGGCTTTAATTCTTGCACCAAATGGTTTGTAGAGGTTCAGTATTAAATCTTTGTGCAAAAAATTATGTAGCGATTATCTGTGCAGATTTAAATTAATTCTGTGCTTGCAAGTGGACAGGTTCAGATTGAAGAAACACTCCATAGTGACAAAATTCCTAGAAGCCAGGCAGTCTGCTGACTAACCCCCCCACGCACCTCAGTTTTGTTGCATTTACACAGTAAGGTAAACAATTGTGAACTTTCTTTTCAGACCACTGTACATACATAGTTAAATTAAAAGTAATACAAGCACTGAACAAATGTTTTATTAAAATATATAGGGATCTCTCTACAAGAGAATAATTTATAATAAACAACTCCATATAATGTAAACATTTAGGAATCAGACTCTTATCCAGATTAATAAATATACATAAGTATAATTATTTACAATAACAAATTAATTATATTATACCATTGATTAATTTGTTATTATACTTACACAATAGGTGATTATAGGTATATCGTAAAAAAAAACAATTCATTAAAAATATCTTTTAGTTTAACCTATAATTTGTAGGTTACACACTTAGTATATTGTATAAGCAATAGCAAGTATGTTTTCTTCTACTGTAATATCATTGTCCTGTATTAAATCTGGCATTGTATATACAAACCACGACATACAATAACCATTAATGTTATGTAAATATAATACTTGAGTTAAGTTCAACAACTGACATAGGAATACTGCTATCCCAGAAAAAAACTGGCTTTTCAAAAAGGTCCCAAGGAACTAATCCGTTATAAATATAAATCATCAGATGTGGTTACTTTCTATTTAGCACTTTAATCGAATAGAAGAACTTAGAACGTGTCCCACGAATATACTACCAGGTAATTTTTAACAATTTTTATAAAAACATTAATATACTAAATGAAAATTTTCAATTCTTAACGCTTAAAGACGTAATTATGTAGATCTTATAAAATAGGATATCAGTAAAGTCTTTTAAAAGAAACACAAAATCGGTATAAATGAGATACAAATATTTACCTCATATTCGGCGCCATTCTTCTTTGCCTTGGAATTTACAGGTGGCATACTGAACTATAAGCGGCACATCACATATGAATTTCTTATTATTTATTCTTTATTGTTCAGTTATTTACATTTTGAACACTTCGAAGAACATTCACAACATTGAACGCCGAAAATTCTAATGAAGAGCGAAAAGCAATATGACAGAAGGCGGTGGCATTGACGCAAGTAGTCATTGCCAGTCTTTCAGGACAATTATAGTAAAAGAGTAAATATTGTTACCAAAATAATAAACCACACTTTTAAATAACAGAAAATATGTGTTGATTTTAAGAAAATAGGTTAGTGGTGGCCCTGTGGTCGAAATTCGATAGTAATTCATATTTTTTATGTTAGAATATTATTGAGTTTTGAATGATTATTTGTTGGCAACATTTTCAAATTTTATAATCGATAATAATCTGACTTTTGATGCCAACTCGCAAAAATGGTTTTGGTTTTGTCTCCATCAGTCCTCATCTTTAGATCTTATTTGACACTGGAAAATTGTTTACGACTGTTTTCATAAATAAATAAATAAATTTCTATTAAGTGCGACTTAATGACCACAGACTAATATGTGTTTGACATTGGCAATATAAACGTAAACAAACAATAGACTATTATATGATTGACATTGTCAAAATTAACGTACATACTGAATGTTTTATTTGTTTCCAATGTATTTGTAAAACATCTTTATATATATAATTCTTCTGTGCGTGTGTATGTAAACGTAAACAAACGATAGACTATTAGATGATTGACATTGTCAAAATTAGCGTAAATACTGAATGTTTTGTTTCAAATGTATGTGTAAAACATCGTTATTTATATAATTCTTCTGTGCGTGTGTATGTCACTGAACTCCTCCTAGACATCTGAACCGATGTTGATTAATTTTTTTTGTGCGTGTTTGTGTGTCCCTGGATGGTTTAGATTCAGAATTGGACCCGGTAGGTGGCGCTGCGATAGAGTTCTAGGAAAATCACAAAAGTTACTCAGTATATAGTTTATCGATAATTCGAATATCGTAAAATCGTTTGCTGGATCTGTTAACAGCAGGCAAGCCAACATTCGGGCAGGACAACGTCTGTCTGGTCCGCTAGAACTGTATATAAATTTTAGCTTCCTCGCTTCTTCTCCATAAAACTTTAACTATGCCAAATCCTACACTCCTCCGTGTGCGCAATGTAATATACAATGTACGTACAGAAGGTGAACGCTCTGTTACCGAAATTTATATTTTTTTAAGTATGAACATTATTGAGGTTTGAGTAATTATTGTTGGCAACATTTTAGATACTGTATTAAATGTTTGACATTGACACATTGTCTGTGCATTGACATGAAAATTACTTAATTTTTTTGATCGACATTATTATTTTGTGATCGACATTGTCAATATGAACGTAATTATCGACTGTTTTATTTTACTCGATGTAATGTATTTGTAACTCGTATTATATTAGGTTGGGAAAAAGGTTCTTTGCATTTTATATGAAAACTCAAAAAAATTAAAAATTACTTGTGGTAGGATTCCTATGCAGTAATCCGTCTAGGTGGGTACCACCCCAGAGCCAGTTATTCTGCCGTGAAGCAGCAGTGTGAAAACATTACTGTGTTTCGGTTTGAAGGGCATTGTGTGCTAGCGTAAACACTGGGCATATGAGACTTAAGAACTGATGTCTCAGGGTGACGGGCGCAGTGTAGTGTCACACAGAAATGTTCTTTGGGACATAGTCTTGTTATGGGTAGACGTTGCACTATACATCAGGTGAACGTTTTGCTGGTTTCGTCACTCTATCCATTTTTTTTATTAGTTTATTTACATTTAATTACAGCATATATGTGGGCCATTTTGTTCGCTGACTTCTTGCCATCTTGAAGTGACATGATCCCGTTGCGCTTCCTGTGTTGCTGACTTCTGAGCAAAAAACGCGACAAGTAGTTTTAGCAGTCCTCTCTTGATGTTAACCTGACACTTCCTAAAGAATTTTGAAGAGATCGAAACAGATGGAATGGAAGGTCAGGGCTAAATGGCGGATGCTTAATCACCTCCCAGACAAACTCTCTTAATTTTTGCTGAGCGGTTAATATATAACTTCGGTGATGTAATTGCTGTTAGCCTTTTTGGCTTTTACAGCTTCATCGGACACTGCGCTCACGGACCGGGCCCCTGCGTGCCAGGTTTGGTTTGACCCAAACATAAATACTTAAATAAACTCCTACAAAAACCTCGAAATTCGAACTGTGTCGCGTTCGCTGCGTGCTTGCGCGATTTCGAATATCTCAAACGATTTTAAGTCATCTAATGACCGTCCGAGGGAGGCTGCGGACCTCCATTCGGACTGTCGACTTGTGTGTCGGTAACTCTGGGCGGTGAGAACCGCCCTGGAACACGGGTGTATCATGTGTACGCGATGTGATTGTCGACTGCTGCGCGCCGCTCTCTACGGCGGTCGCGCGTCGTTGTGCGTGTTAAATTAAAGCTATTAACTGTGTGTACAGTGTAGCCAGGATCGTGACTGACACCAACGGGTTTGGATGAATCGCGGCTTTTTCGAAAAACCGCCGTGATAATGCTCTGAAGTGTTCAGAGATTAAGGGCATTTTACAGTCGCTGTGATCACCGCTGAGCGGTTAAAGATGTGTGGTCTAGCGTTGTCGTGATGAAAAACCACACCCTTTCTATTGATCAATTCCTGCTTTCTCTCAACTTCTTCTTTATTCTCATCAATTGTTGGCAGTAGAGATTCCGAATCGATGGTTCTGCCCGGCGGTAAAAGCTCATAATAAACTACGTCCTTCCAATCGCACCATACGCGCAGCATCACCTTATTGCGAGTTAACCCGCGTTTTGGCACAGTCTGTGAAACCCTGACCGACCTTTGACCACGACCTTTTTCGCAAGTTCTTGTCGTACGTGATCCACTTTTACGAGGTCCAAAAACGTCACAATTTTTATTCACTGCTCGGGTTGCGTTTTTTCCTTTTGTAATAAAATTTTAAAATGGATCGAATTTATTCACTCATTTTTACAGAAAGAACAACAAAAACAACTGGAAAAATAGCTGGAAACAACGTTTTACTAATTTTTTATTTTTTTTTAAATTTAACCTTTTTAGTGTCATCAAAACCAGCAAGATACAAAGAGTATAGCCAAAGAGATTTTATTACAAGTTTATACATACTATAAGAAAAGACTTTTTCTCCGACCTTTTATAATATATAAATTTTAGATTCCCCGCTTCTTCCTCCTACAAACATTACCTATGCCAAATCTCCCACTCCTTCGTGTGCATAATATGTTTAAAACAGTACAAAGATTTCTCTTCACATATTAATATATTTATAGATATATTATAATTGATAGAGATATAGAGAGTGGGAGTTTTAATGATAATGATGATAAGTGAGTCGATTATCTACCTTGTTCAGGCACAGAGGTTGAAGAAAGGACGGCTATTAAGAAATATATGTAGGGAAACTGTCCACTCATCTTTAAACGATATTATGTATATTCTTCCCATCATTACTAAGGATGCTTATGTATTATTTCTCACCGACATCCAAAAGTATAATTATAATAAATTATGTAATCTCTATGGATTGGCGCCGGTGATTTAAAGTCTGGATGTACATTAACTGTTTGGGTGTCTGACATTGTATTCGTTCATAGACATCAAATACGGAATGATGAAGACAAGTGAGTCCCATTCTTTGCTCTTCTTACAGACACTGTAATGTCCTGTATAGTTGACAACTTACAGTTTTTTTTTATTGCTTATAGTGATGAAACGAGCAAAACGTTCACCTGATGGTAAGTGCAACGTCTGCCCGTAACAAATGCTGTGTCACCCAGAAAATTTGTGTGACACTACACTGTGCCCATCACCCTGAGACAAAGTCAAACCGAAACACAGTAATGTTTGTACACTACTGCTTCACGGTAGAATAACTGGCCCCGGGGTGGTACCTACCTAGACGGACTCCTGCATACGGAGTCTTACCACCAGTAACTTATAGTATAGTTGTAAACCGATATGGTGGTCAAAATACATCATGAAGTCATCATCTTCTAACGAATAGTTCAGGATAAAAGCTATTTGTAAAATATGGGAAATGTTCTAACACTTTTTAAAGTACCATCATGCTGTTGTATAACATTTTCTGTAATTTTATTATATTATTTTTATTTTAACGGGATTTAGAGGGCAGTGATAAGAAAAGGGTTTATTTTTCACATTACTTTTTTCGGAAATTATTTGCCATATTCGTAAAAAAGCTAAGGAGGCACAAGGAAAGTAAAACAATACAAATTGTGTCATTGTAATGTTTAATACATTTTAAACTTTTAATATTGTTAAATATTTATGAATTTCTGCAATGCCTATAATATTAAACACACAGTTTGCTATACACGTAACGTTATAAAACAATAACATTTTCAACTGTTCAATCTTCGATCACTAATGAAAAAAAATAAGTGATCGAAGCTTTTCGTATAATAATATTTACATGGTGGTGGTGAATTTATTTTATACTGTAAGCTTTTATTTAACATTAGTCAATGACCGCATGCATATTTGGTATCGGCGTACTTAGGTACCTATGCATTTTAGAGGTGTTTTCGATGGCAAGTTTCGTTATTTTCTATATATTTTTTATTTATTTATGGCAATAGTTGTAAGCTTTCTGCCAGTGTCAAAGAAGCAAAACAGATAAGTTCAATCTACAGTAAGATGATAGTTAATTTTTACGTTCGACTGATGGAAACCAAACAAAAAGTACAGCTCCTGGGTGTTAGTTAAAGGTACAGACTAGAGTTACAGGTTGAATTTTTGTAATTTGATAGAGATCAAGAAAGAGACAGGGAGCGAGACCAAGAGAGAGGGAGAGAGAGATTAAAATTACTCTTTAAAAATAAATTGTCTTAAAACGTGTTTTGTATTTTGTATTTATTTATTTGTTTTTGAAGAACACAAAATACTTGATATCATCATGAATATTTATAATAAATACATTAATTATATTATATTATATTTGTACATTTTTATTGCATCATCGAAATTATATATGATACCTTCACTTCACTGTGTTGGTTAGATTAGACTTTTTATAATATTTACGTTATGAATTTTATTTTGTAAATGTACACACGGATGATCGTCTCGACAAAAAAGTCAATAAGTAAATCAAGAAAGACTATAAACTTAATAGCATAATTTTTGTTTAGTTAATTAAATTAATATTTAAAAATAAGCGTTTCATTCAGAAATAATGATCGTAATTCCTAAACAGTTGTTCAGTTGGATGTATTAAAAAAACTATGTATTACTTATATGTACAAATGAACGCGAATAAATTACGATTGAGGTAGGTGTTACAGTTATTTCTACCTCAGTCATTAGTAGGTAACATAATGTTATATCCACAAAGACCTGACTTTGTTTAAAAGTTTACTGATTCTGGTTTAGTATTTCGACATTTTTTAACAAACATAAGCTACAGTTCATAGTTATAAACATTTACTTTAGCTTACACTAATAGATCTTAATACATTCAATTTACAATAAGACAATTTGAAACAGGAAATAACTAGGAAATAATTTTGGAACCTTTAGAATAAGAAAATGAAGTAAACACAATTATTTCCTAATTAAATTCAGTAAATCCGAACTATATAAATGAAGTTAAATTACACGTATCCCATTTTATATTTGGTAGTTACTTACATGTACATGGCACAAAATATTTAAAGATATAATTACATTCGTACGAATATCATACTTTTAGATACTAAAAGGTAACAATTCGTTACGTTATTGAACATTCCCCTAAAAGTTATTATGAAACAATATCACGCTAGGTAAATGAGTATTAATTAACTCCAGTGGTCCATCTCTGACAGTCTTTACATCGAGCTAGTAATTTGAATTAGCATTGAAACTGATCGTAGCTATTCTGTAGCGGGAATGTTGAGGCGATGAGTTGATCGGTGGTAGCCCCATGGTCCGAGTGGCTGACGCATATTGCGAGGCAGATAATAACACTGGTCGTCAAGTGTACTCCTCATCGTCTTCATCCTCGCTGAATTCCGACTCCGGATCGGGATCTGGCAATGGCTTTAAATAGTCAACTGGCGGATTTCTTGCTGGTATTAAATAGCCGAGGGAGTCCTGGGGCGGCGCAGGTGGCCGGGGCAAACACATTTGAGTAGTTACACCTCCTGCTTCTGCTTTTAATTTACGGCATATTTCATCAAATCCGATTCTGTTGCGAGGATCTTCTTCCCAGCAAGCGCGCATTAATTTACATGCAAAAATGGGACAGTCTTCTGGTGGTACCAGAACAATTCCATGTAAAATGAGTTTAGTAGCTTCATCATTATTGTGACCGTAGAATGGCTGTTTGCCGCGGCTGTATATTTCCCAAAGTACAACGCCATACGACCAAACATCGGATTCGTGGGTGAAGCGAGCGTACACTATACTCTCCGGTGACATCCATCGCACCGGCATAGGCCGTTCTCCTCCCATTTTATAGTAATCGCATGTGTAGACGTCACGGGACATACCGAAATCAGCAATTTTTACCGCTAGGTTTGCACCGACCAAGCAGTTTCGTGCTGCGAGATCTCTGTGCACGAAACGACGGGCGGCCAGATATTGCATACCAAGTGCCACTTGCAATGCAACATGCAATAAGGCGGGCTTATCCAGCGTCGGTCCTGATCTTCCGCCTCCTCGAGAGCCACGCAAAACACCCGCTAAATCGCCCCATTCCATATATTCGAAGACCATCCAAGGACTTGCATTAATGTCTTCTGCAAATAACAAAATATAATTAACAGATAAGTTAATGATTTAGGCTTACCTTCAGGCGAATACTATAAATTTGCTTTGCAGGACCCTGGTCCTGATAGAATTGAGATTTTAAACGTCCTGATATCGATACTTAGATAAACTATTTTTCTTTTAACATAATACGATGACATGTGGACGTGTTTTTGTTGTGTAACATTCCTTCCAGTAATTAATGTTATTAGTTCATTATGTTTTATTTAACTGAATATTTGTTAAAAACAATACTACATTACCTCTGTGTACGACTCCAATAAGAGTTAAAATATTGGGATGTCGGAATGCAGACATTATGGAAACTTCTCTTACGAAGTCTTCTTCAGCGCTTCGCCCTGCACTTTCCTTTAACACTTTTATGGCTACTACTTGCTCGCCACTGTTTGTCCTTAGAACTCCTGTAATCAATATAAATAAGTAAATGAAATAGAAGTATATGTCCGTGATTTGTAAATTTTCTTAAACAAATATTTAAAAAAAATCTCTGTACGCCTATAATTTGAAAACTCAGTAGTTTTATTTAAAATTTTACATATTTCAAATATAATAATCTGAAATTCTAAAGACTAGACTAGATGATACTAGTTTAGTCTTACTTCCATCGTAATATTCGAAAGGGTTCGGGAATGACATTCATTCTAGAGACTCCGCGAACACAGTCGCGAAACTGCAGTCTTTACCAGTGTTGATGTCCTCCCCGCTTATTTTCGACCACGGAAGCTATTTCATAATTCATATACTGTCGGAAGCTATCAACTGGGCAGGAGCTATTGACTCGTCACTGACCTACCCGCACGAGATGTAACACCACCAGAAGCTAATCGTAGATTGCAGTTTTAGAGAAACAGGGATGATGACCCGAAAACCAACTATTTGTGTTTCAGCGCTAATATTATGAACTGATTGAACTTGAAGCCCAGGATCTGCTGCGACTAATAGGTCACGTCGTAAGATCGTTTTAGTAGAGTATGAGGGTTAACTTAGTATCTAGGGAGAGCCACCATTAAATAATTGAAAAAACTTTAGGGAGTTTTTTTTTCCTGAAAAAGTTTTTATAATCGTATGAAAAATTACATCTTACTAACTAGATTTTACGAGAGCAACTAAGAGACCTAAAAAATGTATATCGTAAAAGCTTGAAGTAAAGAAACGTAGATAAATTATTTCGTTTTAATTTAATAAAACAATTAATTAGAGAAATATATTTTGAGACGATATATTTTCTTTAAACCGATGCTTCACACTTGTATCATGAGTAAGTTTACAGACACAAATTACTCATAAAGAGATTTCCAAAACCGGAACAATTATGTACGAGTCATACAAATATACAGCCGTGGTAACTCAGGACAGCCGTGGTAGCTCAGGGGCCTGGTGCTCGCCTTTAATTTCATAGTAAGCGAGTAACCTGGGTTCGATCCCCGGTGCCAGCACCTCTAATATTGTTCTACAATTTTAAGTGCTGATTTACCACGTGCTTAGCGGTGAAGGAAAACATCGTGAGGAAACCTGCATGTCCGAGGAATAGAAATATTTCGAGGACATGTGAAGTCCGCCAACCCGCATTGGAGCAGCGTGGCGGATTCTTCCTAGCTCCAAAAACCCTCTCAGAAATGAGAGGAGGCCTGTGCTCAGCAGTGGGACATTTATAGGCTGAAACTTTACTTTTTTTTACTTACATACAAATATTTGTTCATCGCCGAAATCGAACTCGCAATCTGTACTAAGGGCGGATTTCACTTTTGAAAATAAACGCGATCAGTTCATGCTAAACAAACTTTCGTTTAAATGAGTTTAAGTTAGAATTTGTATTGAATCAACATCAAATGAACGCGGTTAAAGCTAAACGCGGTTCAAATTCTGTGTAAACCCAACAAATTATTTTTATTTCGAACAGGCTAATGTCGCAAAATAGTAAGAGTTTTTGTTTTAGATTGTGACGATATTTCATGTGAACTTCGTTTTCTTAAACGCGATTAAAATGGAGCTGGTGAAATCGGTTAGATGAAACCCGAGATCAAATTATACATTTGAACTCAGTTAAGTAAAACGTGGTTTTATTAAACTTGATTTCCAAAGCAATTGGTGATATCGGGTCTTAGACGTGCACTAAAAACGTATATACGTGTATACATTGAATGATTAGAGAAAATAAACGTATTTAATTTCATTTTAGTTTATTAAAACAAATGGTTAAAACATAGTTTATTTAGTGACGATAATGTTCTCTAGGCCAATATGGACTACACGAAATCTTTCAGTTAGCAGTTATCAACTGCGCAGGATATAACATTATAAGTAATGAAAATATTCGGAACGGCGTACTTACTCTTTTAAAACTTTTAATAGTGTGTAATGTGAGAGAGAAATGAGAAGAGAGAGGTTTGAATATAATATGGAAATTTCAATAACGATGTCCGATTATCGACCACTGTCTTATCGAATACTGTCGGATGTAATCAGCTACGCAGAAATTATTTTAGTGCCGTACACTCATGGTGTAGCCGTGTGGTGGCGGCCTAAGAAAAGTTATCACCCCATCTCATCCCGTGGGTGTCGTAAAAGTCGACAGAAGGAAAATGAAAACCAGATGGGCAGCAGCATCTTACTGGAACATCAGAATAAATAAACTGCGGTTGCCAAACCGCCAGCCAATCGTAGCAACAATGGCAAAATCCCTCCAGAATGAGAGCTATAAACTTTTGCGGCAATCTGTGGGGAACGCCTATGTTCAGCAGCGGACTAGTGATAGGCTGAAATGATGATGATGATGATACTGATGATAATGATGATAGTACACGCGGCTCGATTGGCGCAGTGACAGCCATTGGCTTCTTCGCCGCGGGTCGCGGGTTCGATTCCCGCACGGGACATATATTTGTATGGCCTACATATAGCATGTGGAATTTATGTCTGTAAAACGCACCCACGACGACGAGAAATCCTACTGTGAGACATCGAAAACATAAAGGCACTTGTCCTTGCCTACCCGCGCAATATGTAACGCTCATGGGATAAGGTCGGAAGTAGGTTAGGATGCAGTGTCTAAGACGGGGACTATCACCACACACTTCTAAGCCATGTGGTTGTCAAAATGAATGTAATCAATAAAGATATAGTTGCGTGGTCACCCTTGAGGACTTATCTTGGAATGCTACTTTGTTATCATTGACTGGGTCTTCAGATCTCTTCACTCACTACCCGAAACAAAGCAACGTTAGTTAAAGCTGGTATTCTGTGAGAACGTGGTCCTTCCTGCCGACTCACGTATATGCTACGACAAAAGTTAAATCACTTAATACGAGTATATTTGCAAGAGTCGTGGTAGCTCAGGGGCCGGGCGCTCGCATTAAATTTCATAGTACGCCAGTGACCTGAGTTCGATTTCTGGTGAACAAATATCACTAAGGAATAACTAAGGAAAATCTGCATGTCTGAGAAATAAAAATATTTCGAGGACATGTGAAGTCCACCAGCCCCCATTGGAGCAGCGTGGCTCTGAAACGCTCTCAAAAATGAGAGGAGGCCTGTGCTCAGCATTGGAATATTAATAGGCTGTTACTTTACTTTTATACTTGCGAGACTACCAACCTTTATGCACTTTTCCAAAGCATCCCTCTCCGACTTCTTCAAGGAAGGTCAACGCTTTTCTATCTAGGACGGGTACATGATGCTCGTTGTCTTCGGTCGCGTGGCGTGGTCCCGGAGTGCTCGGCACCGGTATCGCCAGCGTGCCCCCGCCGCACACGCCGTACTGAGGGTTCGTTATATACCGTTCAGCAAGCAGAGGTTCTCCTGGTCGTAAACGCTACAAAGACAATGTCACCTATAGATAGCACTATTTGGGACATTTTTTTTAAATTGCTGGCAAATGAAACCGTATGTTGTGAAGAAATTTCAAAACCAGGTAATTGATTCGATTTAAAATGTACGTTTATTATAAGTTATCGTCAGACACTTTGGCCATAAGGTCTTGTTATACAAATAAAAAAAATTACAAACGTTTTAAATTACTCATTGTAGTAGAATAAACTTGGTAAGCACCTATTCAAATGCGTATTTTATGAAAATGGTTGAATAAAATGATTTTACCTAAAACATAAATACTATCAAAGTGTCACATTTTATAGTGTATCATAACTATAAAGTTAATAATAGTGTTGCATCACTCTCACCGGTTGAACTTTTCCATCGACGGGGCAGATCCGCCTCCTCAGATAGAGGAATATCGCTGAGGCTAGAAGAAAGAGGAGTAGGGCTCCGCCAACCATTACACCAATCAGTATATGTTCACTGGTGCCAATATTGCCGCCTCCTGGTCTAATAACTGACGTGTCACGGACAGGAGTCTCTGAGTAAACTTCACTACTAACCAAGGATTTTGGTACCTGTAAAGAACATTTTATGAATTAGGGAAACGACCAATTTTTTAGACGGTTGCATTTATTAAGTTTAATTTGATAAAAAACCGATTATGACATCGAATTTATGAAAGGCGATAATCATCATATTGGTTTTGACTTTTTATCTGTAAGCAGCGTCAGTGTCATTAAAAAAAAATTGTTATAAAACATTGCATAAATTTTTCACACGTCTCTCAATTTGGGTGACATGCTCCTACGTTATCTCTGTTGTCCTATTATGAATATTTATCAGTTACTGTGGAAAAGCACTGATTTCGTTTTCCATTCTGACGCGCAGGGGTTTCAAAATCAATACATTGATAAAGTTAAGAGAAAGTTATAAACAATGGCACAAACCAAATCATAACCGAATAAAAAAAAATATAAAATGAACTGTGGCAAAAATATAACTAAATACATAATTATATACTATGGCAAAAAATATGACGATGAAAATAGATATAATATGATGAGCCGTGGTAAGTCAGGAGCCTGGAGATCGCCTTTAATTTCAAAGTACCCGAGTGACTTAGGTTCGATTCTCGATTATGGCAAGACTATAATTATTGTTCGCACTTTAAAGCGCTAATATCCTAGGTGCTCTGCGGCAAATAGAAACATTGTGAGAAAACATGAATGTCTGAGAAATAAATTTTTACCCTTCTCTTAAATCGTTTGTAGTAGTTTATTGTGCAGGTACGGCATTTATAAAATTTGAGAGCAGCATTTTTATCTGTTAAACCATTCATATTGAAAATACCGTGTTCTCTAAAGATTTAATTGAATTATACTTTATTCTGTGATTCAAGTAGTACTTGATTCTGTTACATTATGTTTTCTCCATTATCACTTCTTATTATTATCAGATTCTCGAAGGTGAGGGGACAAGTTAGTGCCTTTGTGCTTGCTTTGTTAACATTACTTTTATATACCTACATAAGTATATTCTGCGCAGGTAACTTTTTAATGCTTACTGGAAGACGACGGCATGTTCAGACATGCCAATAGGAGATCACTACCCTGCCCGGTTGGCCCATTTGCTAACAGACTGACTTCAGCTCTATAGGTTCGCACCGATAGCTCCAATGTCTCCTGATATATATAATTGTAGTGTTTTGGTGATGGTCGTGAGAAATTTATATATATTAGTGGTAGGATTCCTTAGCAGGAACCCATCTAGGTAGGTACCAACCCAGGCCAGTTAATCTGCCGTGAAGCAGTAGTAGTGTGCAAATATTACTGTTTCGAATTTTCGAAAGAACGAATTTAATCACTAGAATCTTATATGAGACTTAAGAACTGATGTCTCAGGGTAACGGGCGCGGTGTGGTGCCAGACATAATTGTTCTGTGTGACACAGCATTTGTTATGGACAAACGTTGCATTTGCCATCAGTTAAACGTTTTACACCCCATTAAAAACCCACGGAATAATATTATAACCAAACAAGGCGAAATAATAAAGTGGTGAATTCTTAAAGTAAAAAAAAAGTAAAGTTTCAGCCTATAAATGTCCCACTGCTGAGCACAGGCCTCCTCTCATTTCTGAGAGGGTTATGGAGCTACGAAGAATCCGCCACGCTGCTCCAATGCGGGTTGGCGGACTTCACATGTCCTCGAAATATTTCTATTCCGCGGACATGCAGGTTTCCTCACGATGTTTTCCTTCACCGCTAAGCACGTGGTAAATCAGCACTTAAAATTGTAGAGCAATATTAGAGGTGCTGGCACCGGGGATCGAACCCAGGTTACTCGCTTACTGTGAAATTAAAGGCGAGCACCAGGCCCCTGAGCTACCACGGCTATTCTTAAAGTAAAAAAATATATTATGACGTTGTAAAGTTGAAGTAAAGACGTATTTCAATGTAACTTTTTTGTGAAGCGATATTCATTTGAATTAGGGTTAGTAACATTAACCTAGGGATAAGAGTAATATGACAAATGTTTAGTTATAATAAATATTGGAGAAATACTGTGTTATTTTTGAAAAGTCATAATTTTTAGTTTCTTTTTTATTTTCAAAATCAATGTACTCTATATAAGTAAAAAATTTGAAAAGAATCGTACTTGCGCGGTGGGAGGCTGCGGTACATATCTTCCATCGGTTGACGTATTCGATGTCAGTGGAGGGATGATGTTATGGATGGCTATCGGGCTCAACGGCACTGAAATTTTAAATAAATTAGTGTCTAAACAAAACCTGTAACTAAAATGTTTATATAGTAGTAAACACTGAACATAAATAAATATCTACATGTCATCATCATCATTAACAAGTAGTAAATTGTCAACTGTTGCACACAGGCATCTGTCAAGTTGAGATGTTTCGTCATAACTGCCACATTTGTCGCCTCGAACCGCCCATTACCGGTCAGGAAATTTTATGTCTGTCCTATTTTTCTGGACATTCTTTTAGTAGACTTTTCAACAAGACTAATTGGTTTGATTGAATACAACACATGCTGACAACACAAAAAATTAGGTTCGTGAACAAGTCAATATATTTTACTTGTATTTAGAATGCGTGATCTGCCATAAATTGTTACGAGTTTAACTATTTATAAATAAGAACTTGAACGCAGCCAAAATGATAGTGAAATCACCATAAATAATAACTGCAAGTAACATTATTCACGACTCGATCATTTAACGGTTGATATATTGAATGTAAATTATATTACATGAGTGCTTCGCTAAGATTAGATGATAATGATTTAAAGTTATAGTTTTAAAATCTGCTGTATTATAAAACACACATTTAGATGAAAAAATCTACATAAACAGCTAAAACTTTAATAGGTACATTTCGCGCTAAATATCTACGAAAAGTATCTAATGAACGTATGCAACTTTTACTTTAGCCAATCCCAATATAAATGCTAGGAAGAAACGTAAATTTGTTAAACAGAAAAGGAAAGTGCAACTACTATCTGGGTTCTAAAGAATATTCAAAATAGTGATATTAAATATATTAATCGTATTATCTCCGGTAATTCTGTTAAATATTTTTAATTTGTTACTTCGATAATGATTACTAAGATTATCTTAATCTGTATTGTCACAAATTGAAAATCATTTATTATAAGCAGCTATAAGTTTCATATACATACAGCAATAATGTTAAAATGAAGTTCTAAGTTTGCGCAGTATATAAAAAGGAGTTTCTTTCCATAATTACCAATGCTCCGAGGACACTTGAAATCCTCTTTGGGTGGTTCAGCGTTCGACGTACATAAGCAATAGTGGAGAGTACTGTTGAATTGGACACACGCCGCCTCCTCACCGCAAGACATCAGGTCGCATCCACCCTGTATAAATTTTACTGCAAACAAACATAGACTTAATTAATTAATTACCTTATTTTATCTTTTTTTTTACTTAAAAAAAATTGGCACAAACTATTAGGATTTCTCCTGTATCGTGGGTGACACACATAAAATGCACATGAACGAACACCCACACCCGGAAGAAGTATCTGTAAACATACAAATATTTGCTCCGTGGGGGAATCGAACCCGCGACCTCTGGCCAGTAGCAGTGAATTATTAAGTCTACAAGTAATAAATAAAAATAAGAATGAAAATCAAAAATATCTCATTCTATACTAAAGTAATTAACCAATTAAATACTACGGTTTCACGCCGTTATACAATTTGTTCTGAAGCATTTGTTATAATTTCTTTTGTTACTTGTATTTTTTTGATGCTATAATATGGGAATGATTTTTTATCTCATTGTATTATTTCTTACTTGTAGAATTTTGATGTGATGTGGGTGCTGTAGGTCGCGCTTCTTCCCGCGCGACTCTTGCCTTCGGTCCATTTTTGCGCTGCGTCTGGAACAAACAAAATATATCAGTACTCGGAAACATAACATTTATTTTCTTAACAATAAACAAATGAATGTCAACATTATTTATGAGCTGTAGTAATTATTCTAGACATCGGATTAAAAACGCATGCAAGCATCTTGTCGCTGTATGCCGTCCATGCCAAATAGCCTTTAAACAAATGATTCCTGATACTAATTACAATATATTTTCATACTAATTACTAAGCGCATGTTTTAAGTCTTCTTACAATTTGCAACTAATCTCATGAGGAAATCTGCTTACTGAGTATACTATTAAATAATATTATTTAAGGGCAAGCAGAATTCACAATTTGCAGTGAAGTAGCGTGAGGGACAACGCTGCAATGTCTCCTAACAATGGTGGCCTATCCTGGCCTGGCTTGCCCAACAATAACGACTAATAATATCAATAGGATGAATAATAATTAATTTAATACACTTACAGAATGTCATTAGCAATAGATGCTTCCTAATATTACAGTGAATTTTTAATGTTCAATGACACATTTCAAATGTTTGAGGCATACTGAAGTATTTTACTGGTAGAATTCCTATGCAGAGATCCGTCTAGGTAGGGACCACACCAGGCCGGTTATTTTGCCGTGAAGCAGTAGTGTGCAAACATTACTGTTTTTCTGTCTGAAGGGCACTGGGAGCTAGTGTTATTACTGGGCACATGAGACTGATGATAGAAGAACTGATGATAGAACACACATAAATGTTAGTGGCAGACGTTGAACTTACCATATACGTGAACGTTTTGCTTGTCTCGTCACTTTATCCAATAAAAAAAGATTTTCATCATTATCATTTCAGCCCACACCAGTCCACTGCTGAACATATGCCTTCCATACATTGCCCCGAAACACGACTCAAGAGAGTCACCTGCCTCCTTCTACTATCCGCAAAACCGTGATATCGCCGCTCCATCCAGTGCGGGGTGCCCTACACTGCGCTTGCCGGTACGAGGCTTCCACTTGAGAAACTTTCTTACATTCACACAATCACGCCTTTTTCTCATGTTAGGGGTAGGCAAAGTCACAAAGGCTTTGCTTACTCCTACCAAAGGGGTAGCTCACTTTTCTTTCCCAACGGTTACGGATTTTATCTCGCAGAGAAACTCCGAGCATAGATAGACCTTTCAATAGCTTGGGGAGCACCTCTGAGCTTCCTCATGCGGCCTGCAGTGAAGGATCACGTTTCCGTTCCGTACCTTTCTGGAGCAGCCCGCCTGCCAAGCGTGGCAACTATGGCAAAATCCCTCCAAAGAGCTGCAAAGTTTTGTAGCAATCTATGGGGAAGCCACACAAGTATAAACTAGTGTGTGACTCCAATGACGATGTGTAAAGCTGTCCATAAAATCTCTTGATCTCACTCAAAATCTATGTCTAGCGTAAAAGACTGCGTCACTCTCGGTTCTCAACTTAGTCATTTCACTCTTTCCGGCAGACAGGTCCCTGGCAAAGACCTTGGAGTCTTGGTTTCGCTCTATCGCTTCTTCAATTCGAGTTGTATTGAAATTGCGCAGGTCTCGCCGCATATATTGGGAGATCCGTCATTTCAGTTGCGGATATACTGACGCGTCAGTTGAGAACTGCATCTTCATTTCACGCGTAGCCTCCATGACATTAAGAGTATGGTCGGAGAGTTTCTAGCGGGTCTTGCAAAACATTGCCTCCTCTGTCCAGACAGTTTCCACGAGCTTCTCGTTCATTTGGCCACTGTAACGCAATAATCCAGGCATTGAAAGCGATTAAGCAATCCGAGCTGAAAGCTCTCAGGGTTTTGAGTAAGAAGAGCACGAGGTGGACGGAGCGTCGACTTTACCATACGTCTCTCATTAAGGTTCAATGGTCACGGATTTTTACTCACAGAGACATTATTGAACAATTTGGTCGTCATGATGAAGTCAGTCTCATCTTTATTGGAACCGTCCGGGCCCATCCAGGTCCACTGGGCCACTTTTCGAAAAAGAAGTTCATCATAATGAGTCCCCTACTTTGGCATAAATTAGGTAAGCTGTTGTCCCCTCAGGTTCCGTTGTCCTATACCAAATTCTATCTTCATTCTTATCTTCTCACTTCTTTCTGCCCAGTTTTCCGTTTAGTCTTCCATCATAACAGTGTACTGAGTTTTTGGGGAATATAAGGCCACGAGATATCCTTATACATTGCCTCCACCTCGTTATCTGGGTGTGTCGCGGTAGATGTATGTACCTGTATGACATTCAGCGAATATCGTTTGGTTATTCTGAGTATAAGGTATCAGTCGCTTAGCGAAAAGACTACGGAAAGAGCTATGCTCTGTGTTTCTCTGCGAGATAAAATCCGTAACGATGATATTCGCAGCAGAACTAAAGTAACCGAAATAGCCTTAAGGATTAGCAAGATGAAGTGGCAATGGGCCGACCATATAGTTCGTGGAACCGATAACCGTTAGGTAAGAGAGGTTCTCGAGTGGCAAACTCGTACTGGTAAACGCAGTGTAGGGACACACGCAACCCACTAGATGGTGTGACGACCTTCAATATTTTCCAGCTGAAACATCTTCTCGTCCGTCCTCAGCGTGCGTGCGGTAAATGTTGCCAGATCGTCATTCGTAAGTAAATCTTCTCCGGAGATTCTTCGCACCTTCTGCCCCGCCGTAACCATGACAGCTAACGTAGCCAGGAGTAGTAGGGCCGCCGGAGACTTGGCGCCGTTTTAGTATTGTACCTTTCATCTGGGGTCATAGGTGCCACACTCGGCAGACGTGTTGGCAATCGCAGTTTATTTTATTCGATGTTCCAGAAAGATGCTGCTGCCCATCTCCTCGTTTTAAATTTTCTCTGTCGATTTTTATTATTTCGTCATAGACCCAATAGAATTTTTAAATAAGTACTAAATGCTAATTATAGGTTCTTCAGGATACATATTACTTTTAAGGTAAACAAGAGAAATAAATTTAATTTACTAAGATACTGGTTTTTAAAAGTGTCTTCAACTAATTTTGTGTCTCTCCTATACTACCTGTGTAAAGTATTTCCGAAAAGAAACGCTCGATTCTATCAACCATTGACAATTAAAAAAAAAATCGGTAATACGATCAGCTATTGTTTCCAAACGTGCAGTTAGAGCCATGTCGTTAAACTACTAATTGAAATTTATGTGATATTTGCAATTCAATAACAACGTGTAAATCAATAAATTTATTGCTACGAAATAGATAATGGAGTTACTCGTGGTTAGTGGTTCGTAAATAGCAGAGTTATGACATGGCTTTCATTATTTTACATTTTCAAAAACCAAAAATTTGTATTTATTATATATGTACTCGTATTTGTATATGCACGTGTAAGTGTATAAGTGTATGCACTTATACTACATATTAAATAAAACTAAATTTAAGGATTTTATTGCGAATAAATTCATTAATACGCGATATATTTGGTAAATTCAGTTTTATTCAAAGAATTAATACTTATTAAGTAGATTCCTTGGGCGTAAAAATATTTGACAATAATTTTTCGTGTAATTGTCACAAGAGCTACAAAATTTTCTATAATAGTTCACTGTTGGACGTAGGCCTCTCACAGGAAGGAAGGATTTACTGTAATCACAACGATAGGCTAGTGAATTGATGACTGCAGTACCTGATGCCTCGATCCTTAGACGATACTGCTCGTTAGATTTTCTAGGCATGTCCCTTAGTCGACTTCTACCGACACCCATAATATTTCCTTAAGCAGCCACATCACAGAAAATGTTGCTTCGTATAGGAAATACGAAGCAACATTTTCTGGGATTCTTTGACATTCTTTTTGAACTATTTACGATCTTTAATTTCATATTTAACAGGAACATCTAAATTTTGTTTAATATGTTACTAATACCAATATTAATTGTAATGGTTAATTCACAACCAGAAGTTAGTGAATTGGCGAGACTTTTGGTGCAACTTATTTGTTTTTATTATTATCAAGACACAATGCACTCCTTGTAGATTAACAAAGACACTTTATTGAAACTTTAAGAAAACGAACTAATTCTAATGCGTACTTTTCAGAAATATTCTTATTTTCTGATTAAAAGATCTTCTGGGTTTTTACTTGTATTTAAATGGTACTATTGTCTGTAATGTCAACACAACAGATTCTGAAGTTGTTATGATCAGCTGTGTTGAAATATGTTATAGTGATGTGATACAAGACACACACTATATTACAATGTAATAAAAGAAGATTGGAATACGTTGCGTTATCTATGGAACGTTTGAGATGTTCTGTAGAGTTATTTTGGACATCTTATCGGAGAAGCGGCCGCTGCCTGGGCTTATGATATATCAAACATACTACGTACTTATAAGAGAATTGAAGCACATCTAATATTACTTTTATAAACAGCAATAACGAAAACGCGTACCAGTTTCAATAAAAGTGGCTTATAAAGTACATATGGTTAAAATATTATAGGTTTGATTAAAATGTAAAGTAAAATTATACCGATCCAAGAATATAACAATACAGGACGTGACGTGTTTTGAATCAACTTATACGATACGTTATAAATATATAAAACATAAAGGATAATTTATTTATACTTTATTGAATGAACATAAATTAAAAGGGTTACAAAGGGCGGTTTTAAAGCCTATTGGCATTCTTTTCAAGACAAGAAAATAAGCAGTTATAGTCTAGGTAGGTACCAGTGGTACCGTACCACTCCAGGACCGGTTATTCTGCCGTAAGCAGTAGTGTGCCAACATTACTGTGTTTCGGTTTGAAGGGCACTGGGAGCTAGTGTAATAACTGGGCACATGAGACTTAAGCACTGATGACTGAACACACCTAAATATTCTGAGTGACTGGTGTCTGTTAGCGGCGGACGTTGCACTTTCCATATATGTGAACGTTTTGCTTGTCTCGTCACTTTATCCAATAAAAAAAGTATTTTCATCATCATCATTTCAGCCCACACCAGTCCACTGCTGAACATAGTTAGTGTAATCACAGGGCATATGATACTTAAGAACCGATGTCTCAGGGTGACAGGCGCAGTGTGGTCATAATTAATTCAGTGTGTCAATGCCACGAATAATTTTACTCAACTATGGCTCCTAGGTCACCTTATTATCGGATACCTTAGTAATTAATGAACAACTACAGTTACTATTGAATTGATGGTTACACGTACGAAGTTTAATTTAGAAATTAATGTTAGACTGAGTTCGGGTATAATTTCTTAAACATATAAAGTTCGTTTTAGCTGCATTTATAGTAAGTAAGTTGGAGTTTAGCCACTCAGCAATCCTATCAAGACCCTCTTCAGCAGATCCACGTACAAAATCCCAGGAATCATCAGTAATTATAATTATTACAGTATCCTCTGAATAAGAGATTTTGCGGAATCCATTAATTTTACTCTAAATTTCCCCTATTTTTACTCTTTGCTTGTGATCATTAAGGGTAGTCTATAAATAATTGTAAGGGCGTACCCCTTATACTTATAGCCTCAAGCCTGCGCACAAGGGTAGGGAAAGAATCTGAGTAAAATGCTTTTTTTAAATCAAGAAATACGGATGGGCATTTTTTCTTTCATCTACTTTATTTACAATAAGAAGAAGTTAACTCTGAAACAGCATCTTCAGTTGAAAGTCCATATCTGAGACCATATTGCGATTTAGATATAATATTCTATTTATTAATTTCTTAAAAAATTTCGATATCAAGCAGATTCGCAGGTCGATCCTGTCACCGCCATTGTACAACATACACATATGTGTGATAATTGCTTTCTTAAGAGCTGCGGGAAAGATACCCCTTTTAAAACACAGGTTGACCAAATGGGAGATCACTGGAACTACAAATTCGTGTGCAAGTTTGAGGAATTCACCCGCTCACTATAATTCGGGGGCACTATTAGATTTAAGGTGCATTAACATACCATGTACTTATTTTTCTAATAATAAAAATGACTTATAAGTAAAAGAGTATGCTTGTAATGTAGCGCTTGACTTAGTAGTATCTGCTAAGGTTTTAATAACATTTGTAAAAAATTAACATGATATATATATGATACGGAGTCAAATCGGACAGATTTTTAATTAACATACATAAATAAGATCATGACTGTATCCCATAAGGGGTCGTCAGAGACTGGGCACTCACTGCAAAAGCAGATGACTGCCACAATCCACGTTTCACCAAAACAATATAATGCACTTGCTCTCACCACCTATCACAGGTGGTGAGCCCATCGCCACCATGCGCTATTGGGTGCACAGTGCAGTTTTATTCCTTACTCGCCTTTCACGAGATCCATTGGCTGAGATGGAGTGGTTGTATTCTTTTAACGAGCCGCCATCACACGGCCAAACAATTCTAAATTTTAGGTTTAATTAGTTTTACGTTGTGTACCGTTATTAATTATATTCCATACATAGCTTTAGCTTTATTATTAGCTTTAGATAGTTGATCTCGATCGTAATTGATTTTCAGGATAACATTTCAGCTCTTTTTGCAATATTGTTTCTATCTCTCATATATTTATATACCTTAATGTACCCCTGGCATAGACAGTTCAATTACACGTTTATTGCTCGGGATTATTGTTTTTGTTTAAAAGATACGACAATAACTTTTAGCACGGGATCAAGGACTGAGCCTTGAGGTACACCTGCGAGGACTGGAGGTGCATCGGAGTGTACCACCCCGACGCGGTAACGAAAGGTTCGACTACAGAGACAATCTCATATGATTAGTAAGTGTCGATCGAGCACACCGAGCTCATATAACTTGTATGTGAGCCCGTTGTGCTCGGGCATGTTGTCCTTGTCGAACGCTTCCGCTACGTCGAAGAAGAGCGCTCCGGTATGATGTCCTTGGATGAATCGAGATGCTCCACGAGTGTTTGGCTCGGAATTCAAACTGCTCGTGGATGGGGATCTCTCTCGCAGATTTAACTTCGGTTCTAGTAAACGGTGCTACGAAATCGCGAATCGGTTTAGAAGCCCTCCGATCGACCGCTCTGTCGACCATTGTTGACGTGTTATCTACCGGTAGGGTTGCACGGAGAATGGAGCAGTCAAAGAGCTACTTATTTATACTTTCGATGACGCAATCGGTTCATATGTAAGTTATTTTTATTATTTATAATACTACATAACTACATTGACAGTCGTGAACTTTAAACAAGCATTTGTCCAAGATATCCCATTAAACCCCCCTCCCCTCCAATTCGCAAAACTGTGCATGGAGCGAACTCACCTATACCACGTCTCTCGAAAATATTAAATAAATATAGCAACACTGTAGACTTCTACGGTGACTCTTTGACTACTTTAAAAAAAACATTGAAAATCGACCTTAAACATAAACTGAATGTTTTTAAATATTACTGCAACATGTTGTTCACTCCAATGCATGCGGAGTCCACTCCTTTTTATGTTGTACATCTAATTAGTTTGCAGATAAATATTTATATTCATTATTGTTAATATCGATGGAAATATCGATATTAGCAGTTGTTACAACAGTACGTGTTGTAACAACTGCAAATATCGATATTCCCTATTTATAATAAAATGATAAGCATATTAACTTCTTGAAGTCCAGGAGACTTGACTTCTCTTGTTCCATGTAGTTGCCTGACGTGTAAAAATATTGAAATTTGGATTATGGGTTTGAGGGCCGCATAACTAAAGTCCGAGGGCCGCATGCGGCCCACGGGCCGTATGTATCACATGACTGATCTACGACTATAGAGTAACTTATATGTACTGTCTATCTACGACCTCCTACTAGACGACTACTTATACAAATTTGCAGTGTCAATGGATGCAGTTAGCTCTGGACTGTGAATTGTAGGAATCGACCTTGTTATGTAATAAACTATGTCTGTGGTAGTTCTGTTTGCTGATGATACCTCAATGTTGTTTAAAGTTAACAGAAATGACTTGACACTGGAACAGCCCAATATAACTCTGGATATTGTTTCCAATTAGTTTGCGGCTAATAATGTACTTTTAAATGCGGGTAAAACAAAATAGTTACACTTTGGAATGTCCAAGTCGGAACTTGATATTAATATTAAGTTAGATAATTCTTACCTTTCTTTTGAAAATTAAACTGTATTTATTGGAATCTCTATTGATTCCAAGCTACAGTGGGGAAAATGGCTTCAAAATGAAGTCGGTTAATTAAGTTCTGCCATTTTTGCTATTAGAAGGATTAGACAGTTAACTGATAAGGCTACAGCTATTACTTTCTTTCGGGTTCTGCGGCCGGACCGGAAACAATATTCACTTTGCAAAAATCTTCTCTTATTAAATAACTATAATACAATTGAAAGGGTTTACAATCAAACAAAAAAAAACTTGTAAAGAGCGTGATTGAGCTAAAGCAATTAATACGTTTAATTGACTGATAGTTATCGGTATTCGTAATTAAACAATCTAATATTATAAGTGAGAAACAATAATTTATCAACATTTTCAATTCAATTTCAATACTCGTCGGTGGAGCCGACAACAATTTCTGTGGAACCTTTCTCAAAGACAAGTGGATTACAATTCGAGTAAGAATAAACATCTGCGTTTTTTTGTAAAAACCTAGGTTTTTACAAAAAAAGTCCTGATAAGTAAATTTAAATATTTAGCTTAACTTGTGATAAATGCTCACTATCATCCTGACATGGCTGGATGGCAGCCGAAACCGAAACTAAGCTGAAACCCGTTTTTTTGCCGAAACTAGACCGAAATCGAATATTCGGTCGGACACTAGATGCAATTGGTCTCTGATATCTTGGTAGCTAAGTGACGCGGTTGTTCCTTATCCGCACATTATTCTTTGACTAGAAAATCGCAGAAGCTTTTTTCTATACGTTCTTTGCGCTTTTTTATCAACAGCGTTCGCCCAAACATTGAAAATTATTTCTTATCTCAGCATGATCTCCATCGCGTTTATGTGTGCAAACCAGACAAGAGTTCGGAATTCATTTTTTCTATAATGGTCGAAAATATGGTATTTATCTTCATCAATTCAGCCCACAACTAATCCACTGCTGAACATAGGCCTCCACCATAGATTGCCACAAAATGTTTGTCGCTCTCTATTTGTGGGGTGTTTGCCATACATGCCACGCTTGGCAGGCAGGTTCGCAACCGTAGTTTATTTATTCAGATGTTCCAGGAAGATACTGCTATGGGCAGCTCCTGGTTTTTATTATCCCTCTGTCGACTTTTACGATACCCACGGGATGAGATGCGGTGATAGATTCTCAAAAGCCGCCACCACACGGCTCTATCTATATGGTATTCGGCTTTTCTTAATTTCTTTGAGGCTGTCTACGGGTCTTAATTTCTATGGTCTAATATCTGTTATCATCATCATTGTCACCTAAAGACTCTATAAACCTAAATGAAAAGACTATTGGTGTTATATAAACATTTACGAAAATCCGACCAAGCTCGCTTGATTTAGAATAAATGGTCTTTATTACGAACTTATCATCCATAAAATTGGAATAAAACTGTATTATGAATACGGCGATGTAAATTTACGATCGGTTATTCAAAGAGCGTGTAACAAAATCCATATTCTTATATTGCAGGGTGTTGCACAAGCGACAGCATTCATCTAACGGCGCTGTTGTTAACGGGTCGTTTCATTGTGGCTGGAATGAAATGTGATAGATGCGAAGCGGTGCGATCGCGCGTACTCGACATCGATATTGCAACATCTCTCTTTTAGTGGTTTGCTTTGTGATAATAGAAAAAAAATACTATGCAGATGCTTTATAAGATTCATGAGGAATAATATTGATTACAGACGGCTATTAAGTATCATTACAAATAAATATATGAGGATTCTTTGTACGGCTGATGTATATCCGCTCAGCCATAAACTATAGCTTTTTTTAAATGGGTGGTATGTGTTAGAGCGGCCGCTTTTACAACTACGTTAGAAGAGACTCTCAAGCGGCAGCGACTAGGGGTACTAGTAAAGCTATTAAATTTTATATTAAATTATAGTCATTCTGCTAACTAAACTTTTCATCATTAGTTATATATGTACTGCTGGACAAAGGCTTTTTACTGGAAAACGTCAGAAAAGTTTGCATATATTTCAAGGAAGATTGGCTCATACTTAAGACACCGGGAAGGCGAGTTGGTGAACGCAGTTCTGTTACTCTCACATTAGTGATGTTGCTTCAATGGTCTGTGAGATTTTTCCGCCATCTGTCGCTCGCCAGTACTTCTTCTGGCAGTCAGGGTAATACGTGGTTGGGATTTAGAGAAAAAGCAATTATAGCCACCTTAGGTTTTTATTTTTTTTTGTAATATTTTTTAAAGAATACTAGCAATGCTATTAACATTACTATATATTCCTGTTAACCGCTCCAACTAAGCTGAAAAGCTTTTGCTACGAGATGGTTCACGACAAAAGTCGAATGGCGGGCTCGATCCTGCGACAGTCACGTTTGGCAGTCGCAACCATAAGACTATTGGCGCTTACACATTACACTGATTTGTGTATAAACATATTTGCAGGCAGTTTTTGTAAGGCTTTAGCGAATTTTCACGTTATCGCATCGTGCATCAATTTAAGAGCAACTGTCATCTGTTACCAAAATTTTTGCAAATATACCCAACATTCGAACTTTTCACTGCTTATATTGATTAGTTTTTTCATCATACGAGTATACTAAGAAATGGCAATGAGTAGCTTCGCCTATTTTCTTGTGGCGAAGCTTACAGCTCAGTTAAGCGTAATATACATAATTACCACAACGCAGCTTCAGTAAATTATTGAAAACTACCGAAGAAAACGAGTGATAAAATTGTACCAGTTCTTTGTTATCTATGTTATTAAAATAATAATCACAAACCCTCACCCACGCACATACTATACACACGCACAAAATAACAAACACACGCGCTTGGGATGCTCACACTTTCACATACTCGTACATATAGAATGTTAATGCTAATTTCCATACATTTTTCATGATTTATACAATTTTGGTAGAACGGAGTCTCCTAATAAGCACTATTAACGTGACTTTTAATGAAAAACCAATTTATTTATGATGAATTATTATAAAGAAAATTTTATTTATTGTAATAACATATTATTATAAAGTTCTTAAGTCTGGATCTGGATTTATTGTAACTGTTACAATGCTTCAGAAGTTGAATACGTACTTTCCTCCAATCACATTACTGAGGCTTTTCAAACTATATTTTCATACTTAATGTCTATCTTGCGTAGATGACAACTTTAATTGTCTTTAGTTAGTCACAATCAATCTGCAGGACACCATGGTGCCTAGCGCTCTGAAAGTATCTAGAGTGGCCATAAGCAGGAGTGATAATTATTTCAAAAAGTTTAGATGTTCTGCAATTGACTGATTTTGTAAAAAAATAACCTCAAAATGCAATTTAAGATTAGAATTTATAGAAGGCAAGATAACATAAAGGTTTGAAAAATCAAACAAACTGAAAAACGAAAGCTTGTAGTGAATGTAATGCAATTTCATATATTGGGAAATATTTATTTACTTTGTAATAAAAAAATATAAAAAAATCTAATAACTATTTCAAATAATTTATTATAGTGTATTATAAATATAAACTATGTTTATGATAACATTTAGTTAGATATTTATTAAAAGTTTATTATGAAATTGAAAAATATACGTACACGTATAATCAATGTTTTAATTAAATTTTTCAGCCGATAGGCAGAGTAGAATAACACCTACCTCTTTCCTCTCTTTTGTTATTTTGTACTTGTTATGATAATAATTTTTATACCCAAAAGAAAATAAGCAAACGTAGGGTTTGAATTGTTATAGATAATGATGAGGATGCGATAGGATAGACGAGTTTAACTCGTGTAGACCGTGAACCTGGGACATCGCTTCCGCCGGCAAACGCGACGTAGCCGTTTAGTATGCTGATGTAAGAGTGGATGCGTGTGGGTGTGTCCGTAGGGCGTGGCCTCGTACGATGCATTAATTATAATTACATTTTCGTTAGGATCAGAGATGATATATTCCGGAGATCTTTAACAACGCCGTAGGGGAACATATTATGCGGTGACGTTATTCTTAAAGTGCTACACTACTTTCGTATTGGCGCCTAAATTGCGTACGAGCTGTGCTCGGCAGTGCAATTTTAATATAAATACTACTTTGATATGCATGCGTGCTATCTGTCCATTTATCACTTCATTTATACTTAACAATCTCGCTTCAGCAGTGGTAAAATTTATCAGTATTATTTAAACAGGTAAAAGTTAAAAATATTTTTCCGTGTTCGTGACAAAATTCAACATCTAAACAGATTCCGCCTTTAGAATAAAGCTATGACAACTGTAAAATAAAACAACACGCATTCCCATTCTTAAAATCGATTTCGTTAAAATTGAATTTGACTCTTTAAATTTACAAGAGGCAATGGGAACAATGAATTAAGGAAGAAATTGATTGAAACATTGTTAGCATAAATTAACCATAAATCTACAAAGATTTACGTTTCTTAAAAGTTTATAAACTATTAATTAGTGGCCCGGTATTTTGTTTCGGTCTTAGTATTGTTACAACATTTTGAATGATGACAGCCACAACTGTTATAGGCAGGTGTGGCACTTACCATCAGGCTTGCTAGTCTCGTCACTATTATCTATTAAAAAAAAGAAGAATACATGGGGTGACACAGCACTTAAAACTTGATTTTACACTGAGTATGGTTGTAGGTTACTATAGATCATAGCGATCCCGCAGCTTTATTTCCTATTTGGTCGTTTGTCTTCCTTACTTATTTTTTTTTTAAACGCAGTTTCACAGAAAGAGTTCTCCGGTGATGGTGACAATGTTTTTTTTTAATATTTGTTTGGAAGAAATACAGCATGTTAAATTGCATATACAAACTCAGTTGAATATTTCCAAAGGCGCTAATTTAAATAGAAATAATGATTACATTGATAGTGATGTACGGGTAATAAGGTAATTTGTATAAATAATAGATACTAATTAATTAAGCGAAAGTTAAATTATTTCTCGTTAATTATTAGTCTGGAATGATAGTGACGTTATTGGCGTAATTGAGAAACAAATTTACTTCTGATCACAAACAACGATGCCCCATATGGAGAATTGAAATTAAATTATTATTATAGGTCATGTCAGGAAACACGGATTCTATGAATAGGAACAAAAGAAGTAGGTACGTGTAACGGAGTGGGGCACGCACCGTCTGCGCACACCTGGCAGTGCGCAGGCGCGAGCGGATCATTAAAAATGTTTATTTAAAAATCCGACCGCTTAACGCCGGCTAACGATAAACAAGAGCGCATCATTCCAGTTTTAGGCTTTTGTAAAAAAGTTATCGTGTACCTATACACATAAGCATTATTATTTTAACAAAAATCTTCAAAAAATTCAAAAAATATTAGTACAAAGAAGGGCAATACTAAAATTACGGTATTACTTATATAATGCTATAAGATAATATTATAGTTCTATAAAAATTACACATATTAATTATCTTAACAATTTATTAGTTAATAGAATCAGGCGTTACTTTGCGGAAATCCATTATAATGAAGAAAAGTAAGTTACTTTGCTAAGATCCGCATGCAAAATATAAAAATGGTGTAATATACCTAGTTTTTTGAAGTGCACCACCCGCCCTCCCTCAGTAGCGTGCACAAGCAAACTAACACCGCCACCAGGAACCGCCACCAGGTACCCTCCACCAACCACTACAATACCACCACTAGATAATATACACCACCGAAGCCGAGAACACGACACGTGTTTCGCCCCAAAACGAGGCATTATCAAGCGTAATAGACTCTACGACAGACGGTCCGCCGAGTCTCTCGGACTACTGAGGGAGGGCGGGTGGTGCACTTCAAAAAACTATGTAATATACACCATTTTTATATTTTGCATGCGGATCTTAGCAAAGTAACTTACTTTTCTTCATTAACAATTTATTACTTTTATTAGACATTTATTTATTTTGTAAAGAATTAGTAATTTACTCACTGATGCATAACCATTTCCAGTGCCTACAATTCTGGTCTGTCTATTTTCCTAGAGTGTCGGAACATCAGCCGCTCCACCGATTCTTTGGACGACTATTTAACAAAACAAAAGTCTTTCCGTAACATAAACAACCAATCCAGAGCTATCTATGTATTAATACGTGTAGAGCAAACTTTGTACCCCTTTTTAAGCATATTGCGCGCACGAAGGAGAGAGATTTGGCATGGTTAAAGTTTGTTTGGAGAAGAAGCGAGGATTCAAATTTATATTATAATAAGTATTACAAATACATTAAATTTAATAAAATAAATCAGTCATTATTTGCGTTAATACTATATCAATCACAAAAAATTCTGTCGTTTGTTAATTTACACATACTGCCAATGCCAAACATGTAATAGTCTCTGGTCAAAAAGTCGCACATAGTAATTGCTATTTTGATTAATTTTGTTGTACTTCCCAGCAAACAATAACTCTGTATATTTAAATGCGAAGAGAAAACTTTTTTAAACCATATTGCGCGCACGAAGAAGTGTGAGATTTAGTATAGTTAAAGTTTGCAAATAGAAAAACTAAACTTAATAAGTTTACGGTTATACTGACATGTCAATCACATACCTAATAGTCTGTGGTCAAACAGACGCAAAGAATAGAGATTGTCGAGATAGCATTTCAGAGGTTGGCAACGAATAATTACTGAAACCTCAATAACGATCAAACTTAATATTTTTAATTATAGTCGAATTTCGACCACGGGCGATCACTATTATTTTTTAAATAAATAATGCTTATGGCTTTTTGGTGCACAATGATAAAATCGTTAATTTACAGAAAAATGTGGCGTTTGTCAAAACTGCAGAAATAGACTGATGGCTGGAACCCTGTTGGAGCTGTCAAAACGAAAAAGTTCTTTAAGATTTTCGGTGCCGCATCGAACGATAATCCTGAAATGTTTACTCAGCAATAAAGGCGCCTAAAGCGCACTAAACTATGACATAAAAAGTTTAAAAAGCTCTCAGTAGATCAAACAAGATGAGTGGTGTCGGTCGACAGACGGCACGGTGTTGGGTTACAGACGGCGGGTCACATTTGTCCCTAATAATGAACACCAGATTGGTGTCAAAATGAACACATTTTATTATGCCATCAACCCGTAAACACCCTGATTCGTTCAACATAAGTGTTTATTTTTAATAAACCTTCCGCAACGATTGTTCCGCTCTTTGATGTACTAAACATATTTCGTGTTATGTTCGGAAATTTTTGTGAATTCATTGTAATGCAACTGGAATCACTATTGTATATTGTGGCATGCGTAATGGTTTGTTTAAGTTTATGTTTCAATAAAACTTTCCTGCAAATGTTTTAGCGTTGGCCCCAATTCCCTTAATGCTATTTATGTAATCTCCGTTCAGGATGGCGTAAATTGTGCAAAATTTTGGACGTCAATATGAGTTTAATTTTTCTCTTTATCGATATTTGATACTATATGTATATTATGCATCTTAATGTTGGTATTCAGTGTAGGCTGAGATGATGTTAAAAACTCAGAAGCGATATTTAATAAATACTGAAAAGTAATGGCTATTTCTTATGCTATGCTATTTTATTTTATGCTATAGAGCAGGAATAGATCAATAAGAGTACATGACTTTGTAATTCAAAGTACTGAATGACATCTGGGTATCCTGGGGCAACTGGCAGGCATTGCTATAACGGTCACAACGACAATGACTAAACATCATCATTTCAATTCATTCTAAGTCCATTGATGACCGTAGTACTGCAACAAAACACGGTTCCGAGTCAACTTCATCCATTTAGTCACTTTACTAACAAAAACAAGAATATTTAAAAATATAAATATTGACACTGTGTGAATAGAGAAAGGACCCGCTCTTATGTGACACAAAGACAAAGATAAAGTAGCAGCCAGTGCGGTTGCGTTTTGTATGATGAGAGATGAGAGATTTGTTGCATTCCTAAGCGGAATCCGTCTAGGTAGGTAACACCGTAGGGCCAGTTATTCTGCTGTTCCAGTAGTCTGCAAACATTACTGTGTTTCGTTCTCATTACGGAAGGAAATACGGTTTGGAGTTGCACAAATGTATAGTTACCGTGAGAGAATGAATAATTTTTAAATCAAGACTTATCCAAAAGGAAAAGGCGAAACGCTGTGGGCGGGGGCTTTGTTTCACGCACGGGACAACTGGTACTGGTGGTAGGATTCCTATGCAGGAATCCGTCTAGGTAGGTACCACCCTAGGACCAGTTATTCTGCCGTGAAGCAGTAGTGTGCAAGTATTATTGTGTTTCGGTTTGAAAGGCACTGTGAGCTAGCGTAATCACTGGGCATTTGAGACTTAAGAACTGATGTCTCAGGGTGACGGGCGCAGTGTGGTGTCACACAGAAATATTCTGGATGACACAGCATTTGTTGTGGGCGGACGTTGCACTTACCATCAGGTGAACGTTTTGCTCGATTCGTCACTTTATACAATACTAAAAAAAAAAAATTATAGCCTAGTAAGAGCGTGTGCAATTTACGTCTGCTTCCACGATACATGAGAAATCGTAGTGAAAACAATTTTATAGTTTTTAAAAAAGTGTTTTTTACTGTTGACACGTTATATAGTTCAATTTTTGTTTCATTTACTTATTTAGGTATTTATAATATATTTCGTCGAATATGTTGATGTGCATTAAGTTTTGATTCTCTAAGGGCCTGTTTTACAATCGTCAGGTCGTCAGGAATTTAAAATGGCAGTTTTATAGTTTCTCTAAAGAAAATTTGTCAAACTAGCATATTTAGCTTAGACATAAGAGTTAGACGATGTTTGTGAAACTAGCCCTAACTATTTTTCTCAAGCGTCAAAATGATTTGATTGATAAGTAAAGTTCTCTACAATTTTAATGTGAATAAAATACGATTTTGTTTAAAGAAACTAAGTAAAGTAATTATAGTATACTAAGTAAGTATTCTAAGTAGATTTTTTTTACTACGACTAAGCTGGGACTTAACGAGGAAATGTATTTGGGGCTTGCGAATTGGTGTCCAGGTTGGTTCGAATCACTATCCATTTAGAAGTGGAGCAGTTCAATATACTCGTATCTCGTGAATCTTAATTATATATTACATTCTACCATAACATTGCATGCCTTACGCAATACTCTTATAGGTTTAGATGCTTTATTAGTATGAGGTTTACTCTTGAGACTGCACATGTTGATTTTAAAATCGTTCTATTCAATACAAATGAATACGTATACGCATCAAGCATCTGACTCACGTGTGTACCTGTAACCCGTCTGCCTGACTGTCTGCACAAAAAGAGCGGTTACGTAACATAGACAAAAAATCACCCAATCTAATGTTTGCATCAATGGTGGTGAGTAAAAATTAAATTGAACACTTTTACCTTTATATTTTTTCTTTGTACATATAGTAAAAAAAATTGTATTTGAAATAAATAAAAATTAACATAAATGTATTAAAATCAAATAATTTTCAAACATTTATAACAACTTCTAATACACTATAAGTATGGTGAAAAAGTCTTCTTTACAAAAATCGCTAAAGAACAAGGACCTTGCTCGAATAACTATACCATGCTGCCCGAACTGTAGCATAGGGTAGAAAAAGTGATCTTCTACCTATTTAACAATTAACCTTAGAAAAACATGGCAATACACTGGGAGTGGAAAGAACGATTCAGATACATACATTTGCCTGCCAGTAAGTTAAACGATGTGTTCGGAAACGTAGAGAAACGTCAAAGGAAACAGAAATAGACAAGAACTACTACTGCTGCTTAACTGCAAGCAGTAGTTCCATTGCAACAACTTTAGTTAAGCCGTTAACGAAGTTTAGAGCAGGCTATTCAGAGTCTTGTCGGTGGTTTAGTGGGTGAAGCACATCTGAACATACATTTTGTAGAAAAGGAGAGTTCTTAAAAAGCTCTCACAGGCGCCAAAAACTGTGTAATCGGTTAACTTCAGTTTGTCAGTGATTTTGAATGAGCTAGCAACCACGTCAGCGAAGGATAATGGGCACCGCCTTTTCTCTTCGTTCTCTTGTTTCTGTAATTTACTACTTTAGGGGAGAAGCTGAACTATGAGATGTGTGTAAAGCGAGTTTGTGTAAAGGTAGAGTTAAAAATAGAGCGGAATATAGCCACTAACTGTTGATAGTAATCTTCGCTGTGTCTACGTTCTACGTGGTCTACGTTCAGTGATTTTGAATGAGCTAACACCCACGTCAGCAAAGGATAATGGGCACCGCCTTTTCTCTTCGATCTCTTGTTTCTGTAATTTACTACTTTAGGGGAAGCTGAACTATGAGATGTGTGTAAAGCGAGTTTGTGTAAAGGTAGACTTAAAAATAGAGCGGAATATATCCACTAACTGTTGATAGTAATCTAAGTAGTGGCTAAGTAAGCATGCCGATCTGTAAAGAATAAAAAATTGAAGAATGAAAAATTTAAAGCGGTAATGCTATTATTTCCTGTATCATACAATGTCAGATTAAACGATAAGAGCTGACAAAATAATGGCGCTACTTAAAGATGACCTGAAGCTAATTGTACGTGTCTCGCCAGCCACATCCTAGTCGTTTAACATTTAAGAGGACCTGACAGCGATACTAATAGACTGGTTTCAATAATATTTAAAAAAAAATATATATATCGCCGCTGAGATTTTGTAAATAACGAAAGAGTATAAACTATTTAAACTATTTAAAAAAAATGTGATCACTTCGGAAAATATGATAAGTAAAAAAAATGAGACATATCTAGCCGATAGCCGATAGGTGTCCGGCAGAGTAGAATAGCACCTACCTCTTACCTACCGAGGTATCGTAGCAGGAGTCTAAGGTATTGTATGGACAGCCTTTTTTTTTTTTAGCCCGAAGGCTTTTACAGCTTCGCCGGATTGAAAGGTGGCATAGCGCTGAGGGCGCTTAGCCGAAACCTTTATTTATGGATGACTGGCGCAAGGGCCCCCAAGAGGGGACCTCGGCTTGGACCATCATCCTGTTCGCGTGAGTAACCGACTCGAGGGTGCCCAAGGGGGCCGGCCTCGGCTCGGTCAGTTACTGCAATCGGGAGGGCAATATTACTACTACTATTATTACTATTATCATGACTATTATTAGATAAGTTTACCACCAATTCGGAATGCGTTTCCGCTGGAGAAGAAATGGCGCAAGAAACTCCAGCGACGCTTCTGTTTATGATACTACTGCTAGGGGAGAACCGACCTGAGATGCGGCGGTATCGCGAATAACTTTGTCTGATACGCCCTCGCCGACGGCGGGGGCGGTATGATGGTGATGTTGTGTGTTTGCGTAGTGATGAGTAGAGCGCTTGGGCCCTAGTGGTCGCGTCGTCAGGGTCCTCGAGGACGTGCCTCGGTCTCCTTTTTCCGCGGGTCGAGTTTTGGTGTATCGCGAGGGGGTTGTATGTGGCGGCACTTACAACCAGTGGGTTGGGGTGCGTGGCAGCAGAGTCGAAGTATCGGCGAGAGGCCAACTTTAGATATTGGGCTATGGTAGGAAGCCCTAAATCGATATGAAGGTTAGCATTACGCACGAACCACGGTGCTCCCGTGGCTTTACGCATGAATCGATTTTGTATTACCTGAAGTCGGTGAATTTGACGCGGGGAGGCATGCGCAAATACGGGGCTTGCGTATGTCATAATTGGCCGAATACAGGCTTTGTAAAGTGTAATTTTATTACGTAGGGACATTTTGCTATTTTTATTTAGTAACGGATGTAATCGGCCGAGGACGAACGCCGCTCGGTTCCTTACACGGTTAATATGTGGACCGAAGCTGAGTCTCGAGTCTAATAGGACGCCTAAGTATTTGACTGTCTTTTCCCAGGGGATTGGACGATCGAATAATGTGTGATCGAATAATGTATCTATGGTGGGGAGGCGCGGCGTTAAGCGCCGCGAGAAGTACATGGCTGCACTTTTGATGGGGTTGACCTCGATCCTCCATTTCCGAAACCAGTTCCCGAGGGTTCGGGCTGCGGATTGGAGGCGTTTAGAGATAGTGTCTGGATTACGCCCAGACACATAGAGGCAGGTATCGTCTGCGAAGAGGGCGAGTTCGACGCCGCTGGTGTGCGGTATGTCGTTCGTGAAAAGGGTGTAGAGCACGGGACTGAGCCTTGTGGTACGCCGGCTAGTATGGGATGTGGTTCGGATCGCACCCCCTCGACGCGGTAGCGAAAGGTTCGACTGCGTAAGAAATCTCGTATGATGAGTACGAGGCGATCTGGCACACCGAGTCCGTATAACTTGTATACGAGCCCGTTGTGCCAGACCTTGTCGAACGCTTTCGCCACGTCGAAGAAGAGCGCTCCAGTATGAAGTCCGCGTATGAAGCGGGATTGAATGTGCTCCGTTATGCGGTGCACCTGCTGGGTACATGAGTGTTTGGCTCGGAATCCAAACTGCTCGTGGATGGGGATCCCTCGAGACTGCATGAAGTCTCTTAAGCGGGCGAGTAGTAGGCGTTCGTATATCTTGCCTAGAGCCTTGAGGAGGCTTATAGGCCGATATGCGGTGGGATCGGACGGGTGTTTAGAGGGCTTTAGAATCCCTACGACCTCTGCCTCTTTCCAGATGTTCGGAAAGATTGCGTTGGCTAGAGCTGCGTTGTAGATTAATACCAATAGCTGAATGATGGTAGTAGGCAGGAGCTTAACTACTTTGTTAGTGATACCATCGGGACCTGGAGATTTCCTCGGACGGAGGTTTTTAATAATAGACTCTACTTCGGTGCTGATAACCGGCGGTATGGAATCGCGGAGCGGTAGGGAAGCCTTCCGATCGACCTCGCTGTCGACTGACGCGACGTGAGCGGAGTCGACCGGTAAGGTGCTTGGGGAGCATTGAGTTTTTAGACTGTCAGCTAGACATTCTGCCTTTTCTTCGTCTAGGAAGGCAGGCGGTTGGTTGGGTCGTACTAAAGGGGGCATTGAACGGGAGGTGCCTCCTTTTAGTGATTTTGGAAGACGCCAGAAGGCGAGGTGAGACGGTTCGATGTTAATGAGACTGTTATCCCACCGAACGTTTCTGACCTCCTGCATAGAGTTGTATGGACAGCCTTTATTCGTGAAGAATATACTGCTCGAGAGAACGCAATGGGAAGTAAGATATCTTTTTTGACTCGTACCGAAAGCGGCGGCGATGTGGTTCGCCACCTGTCAAGTCTCGTTTCCCGAAGGGGCGGGGGAGGCCTTCGTGTATGCTCTCTGCCTACCCATTATATGGGAACAAGGCGTGACTGTATGTATGTATGTGATTTTCTACTATCATTGTAATACTAGAAATAATTTACTTAACTTTTTTTTATGAGAGGGGACAAACGAGCACACGGCTCACTTGGTGGTAAGTGATAAGTGAACATCCGCAATACCGGAGGAATTGACATTGACGGCCTTTGAGGAAGGAGTAGACTCTTTTCTGTTTACTGTACAATTATAGGTATGTGATATCCTCTAGGCCGATTTCGGTCATGGCGAAATCTTCAGAATACTGTTGGAAGCTAACAACTGCGCAGGAAATATTATAGTGCCACAAGTGTACGCGGAAACACAGAGAAACACAGTCGTTCTTTTTTTTTCTTTTTCTTTTCAATAAAACTATGCCCAAGGTTAGGATTTTTCCTGTGCCGCAAGTGCGTTTTACTGATATAAATTTCAGGTGCACAATATAGCCGAAATCCAACAAGTTTTTGCGCAAATGTTGATTCCAGCCCAGGACCGCGGAAATACCGCGCCAGATAAATAACGCTTTTACGCTAAGATCGGAGGTTCGTCAGGACGCTGTGTCAACGACATAGAGACAGTCAGAGCACAACAAGATCCGAAAAGTGATAATTTTGTTCATTACTTTTTCACTCTAACTTTTTTCGTGGTGGTACTGTGAAACTAATTTTATTTTGACCATGGGTGCTGTAAAGCACTCTAAACTTCGGGTTATAAATAGTAAAATTAAACGCGATAAAATCCGTAAAAAGAGTTTCATTTAAATGTGTAGGTGTTAGCGTAAATATAAGAAATCAGTACTGTTATCGATACTATTATCGATGCTATTATTGCGTTGTTACAGAGATTAGGATCGCTGTAATGTCAGATTGGATGTTTTAAGATATGTACTGAGTTCTTCTGTTTAGTTTTATGATAATTGATTGAGTTGTACTAATGAGTGCGAGTGAACAAGCTTTCTTTGCCCACTGCAACGGAAACATGATACGATTTGAAGCGAGGGTCAGATATAGTGTCAGAGGCACAAGAAAGACTCGACCCGAAAGTGATAATTTGTTTAAATACAGATGTGGTCTGGCACACGATTCATACGAGTACTTTTGATTTAATGACATACTATACTAAGGCATATTTACCTACTTTATATAGTTTCGATTAGGTTTCATCGATTTTTTGATTATTTTGTTTGGTAACATTTTTTTATTATTTAAGCTTGTCATAATATTAACTAATATCTAAAAAGTATAAATTACACTTCAAAATAATCGGCGTGTACTTATTCCATATTTCTGCGTTCTAACTATAGCAAGTGTCCGGCAGAGTAGAATACCATTTACTTCTTCCTACCGAGGTGTCGTAAGAGGCGACAAAGGTATTGAACGGACAGCTTGTAGTCGTTCAGAATAACACCATAATATGCAACGTTGTCAGTATATTGCTCAATCCGAAAATCACGGCAACAGTGAACATCAGTCCTAAAAAAACTATATTGCTCGTGGGACCGCAATGGGGGGGGGGGGGGGGGGGAGGGGGGTGTGTAAGAATTTTTCGACCAAAACAGCGTCACGTCTACTTTCCTGTGAGGGCGAGTAGGGATATTATATGGGATTCTCATTATATGGGTAAAAGGCACGCGTTTTGTAAATAAAGCAGTAGATTTGATTTTTCAGTAATTTAAACTTCACTACATTTGCCTTGCATTTCATAGTACCGGTGCCGGCACCTCTAAAATTGTTCTGCAATATTAAGTGCTGATTTACCACGTGCTCAACGATGAAGGAAAAAATCGTGAAAAACTTGTATGTCTTAAGACTAACTACTATTTCTAGGGCATGTGAAGAGAGGAGGTCTGTGCTTACAATATGGAAACTAGTAGGAATGTAGTTATAGAGTAACAAATTTTTAAACGGCTTTTATTACATCTTCAAAAAACGGACTAAATTAGTGAAACAGCGCTACAATCAATTGTTAAAATAAAAATAAATGTCTAGTACGTTAAGTGTACTTTCTATAACTTGAAGACCTCTTTAACCTTCATTTTTATTAAGGTTGATTCTTTAGTCCTAGAATTAAGAACTGACAAATGTTCGTTTATACTTTAAAATTTTAACCTTTTTTGTAGCATGAACTCACTTTAACAATATTAAAATCAATCCAAGTTCAATATACATATAAAAGCCCTTCATTTGAAGTCTCAGATTTTAAGTAGAAGCTATATAACAAAATAAAAAAATATAAGTTACAAAACAATTTAAACGAAAGAGGTTCCAATTTTGGTGAGATCTACTCGTAAGTAGACTTACGAAGCTGATTGCCGAACAGTTTCCAATTGATTGATTGTTTAGACGTGATATACTGAATGATATTGAAAAACGTGACACATAAATGAAATATGAAATAGAACCTATTTTTTATGCCTGAGATTCATGAAATGCTGAATGATTTTTGAAAGAGATTTCGTAAACTTAGATAATTATAAAAAAAATTGAATATCTTACAATAAAATTTTTAAAATGTATATTGCGTTTCTGTATATAAGTAGTCTCTTTAAGGTCGAGTAGAATTAGAATATTTATGGTATAAGAATATTTGATGGAATATTTTAATTTCGAAAAACCATTTGCCGTTGTAATTGCTTTATACTCGTATGTATAGCAATTTTGAAAGTGGAACAATAAAACTAAATAATAAAATTTTGCTACTCATGACTTTTACGAAAAGTATAATCCAAACTTTTTTTTAAGTTCGTAAGTAGAAAGAATTTTATTTTTAATTAACTTTGTCAAAGTCGTAAGTGTTATCTATTAACTCAATGATTACATTGAATTTACTTTTTCATTCAACAAATTTAAGGCAAAATGTATGTCACTATTTACACTTATTTTATCCGGCATTAGATAAAGCTTTAAATTTGATTTAACCCATGAATTTTGTACTCGTATTCCTGAAAATTAATGAACTTAAATGGTAAAAAAAGGTTCTTAAAATTCAAGATATGTCTCGCACTGTAATAAATAAATATGTCAATGGAAATTTGATATAGGCGATTATAAGAGTATTGCCTTACTTGTTTTCAGCACTTGCCCTATTTGTTTTTTTTCGTTTTAAAACTTGAACAACAATAAATTGTATTAAAAATTGAACAAAGCTGTCTGTATCTAAATGACTTCAGCAGCAAGCTACATTAATCATACTTAAATTTTAACATAGCGATAACTTTCAAGAAGCAAGCTTTAGCAAATAAATATTTCAATTTATGTATAAACTCAAGACCACAACTACTTGGTTATTATAAGGGGCTAAAGATATCTTTAAATTAAGACGTATAATAATTTTTATTTCTTTACATACATTTATTTAGTCAGTACTTAGCTTAATTACAATTTCTGGCCAAGCATATTTTGGATATGAATTTGAGTCGTAATATATAAATGAAATTTTTATACGCCAGGATCGGTCTATTTTAAGACACAATAAGATGTTATCGGTCAGGTGTAAAAATTGCACGCGCGTACAACTAAGGGAAAGTTATAGCTAGTATGGAAGCTATCATAGTACTCCGAGGATTCTGAGTTTTTAGTTTTTCACTACTCAATGTCGTAAGAAATCGTACACAAGTACTCTCGGATAATTATTTTAACTGTGAATATTGGCAATATTGCATAAATTAACAAAATTATGTGTACATATTTTTCACACTGTAGTTGCCATATAAGTAACTAAGACTTGGACGCAGTTTCAGAGATTGAGAAATACTCATTCATATTCGAGCTGCATATCTTACTTATGACCGGACTAAATATATAAGTAATATATAGATCTACCAAATCTGAAATAAAAATTAAAACCCCAAAATTTGATTGAAATTGGGAAGTACATATGTATATCATCGATCGGGGTCGGATTTTTTACGCGGGTGTAACCGCGGGGCACAGCTTGTCGTTAATAAAAATTTCCAGTTCTAGAAACCGCACTATTTTTATTAACTTTCACTTACTGCAGTATTGTACATATGTCGTAAATATGTGCATAGACATCTAGTAATCCATACTAATATTATAAATGTGTAAGTAACTCTATCTTTCCCTCTGTCTGTTTTTACATTTTCACGGTTCAACCGCTGAACTGATCTTGACGAAATTTGGTAGTTAATTAAGTAATTTGGTAGTTTTAGTAAAGAGATTACTTGCATCGTGGAGACGGACATAGGATACATTTTACAAACATACATACATACATACGTACAGACACGCCTTCCTCCTATTGGGGTTGGCAAAGACCACATCTTTCCACTTCTTACGATCCTGAGACACATCTTTTGCTTCTTCTACTTTCTATAAGATTTAACGATTATTTCATAAATGTAAAATTGTAAATGATGGCTGTATTTCAATGGTCTTTTAATTTTAAGAAAATACGTCAGCCAAATGTAGACTATTTTTAAGATTTTGCCCATTTTTAACTTGCGGCTGATTTGATGTAACCAATTGTAAATAAGACTATCAACGTCAACGTCTGTCCATAATGAATGCTGTATCACACAGGACCTTCTTTGTGGCACCACACTGCGGTCGTCACCCTGAGACAACAGTTCTTAAGTCTCTATGCCTAATAATTACACTAGCTATCAGTCCCTTGACGGTAGAATAACTGCATCTAGATAGGTAGATCCTACCACCAGTATTAGAATGTTTTCCTCGATATTCATTTTCTTACAACTTATTTTTACTTGCGTCTAACATCTCAATCCACCCATAGTGGAAACAGTCATAACGTTGCGATTAAAGTCAAAATTAAACGAGATGAAATCCGTAAATTTAAGTTTTATTCCATTAATAGTATTCGCGTAAATACTCGTATACATCATTATAAATTTAGTACTATTTATAAATCACGAAAGAAGAACACAAATTCTTCAGAGCCGGCGTCACAAAAGTAATGCCAGTTCTGAAGCATTATATTAGTGTAGATGTAAATAACGAACGGTTTCTGTTCAAAATTAATATTATCAATGAACGATCGGATGTACGCAAGTGGTTTCGTATCAGCGTACGAATATTACGGGTCGTTGGGCGTGGGTTGTTCGCTGGATACAAAAAAAAATTGAGCGCCCTTGAGCTGACCGCGCTCTGTTTATTCGACTGTCGTCTAGCACTTAACGCCGACGTCGATATTCGCTATTTTTGCACGATGCAGCATCAAGAAAGCATTCACTCCGCAAAGTTACACTTTTGCCACGTGATATCATATAAACTGTAAAAATAACCAAATTGATTCGACCAACGAAATAACTTTTCATTTTTTAAATTTCGGTGAGGGTGACAAACGAGTATACAGTCCACCTGATATGATGTGTTGTCATCCTAGCGGTCTGTGATGAAATGCCCCGTTTTCAGTAATTGTCTTCGGGTCTTGTTAATCACCATACGATACGGAGGACTATCCTGTTACTTTACACATCTATTTTATGTGATTGTAGTGCTTTTCCCGCGGTTAGCTGCCTAGTTAGCTTTTAACGGGGTTCTTTTTTTTTATAACTTTATATATTATTTATGTTTTGAAATATGGGGAAGAAGGCTATGTTATGAAAAAGTAATAAAACCAAAACTGTGATATTACCACAACTGAAGAATGTCGGCTTTTTAACTTTTACCTCGACTATTAAAGTCCCTTTAGTCTAGTATAGTAGTACCCTGTTTAAATAATATTTGTTGAAGTGAAGAACAATTTTACATTGTTAAGCAAAGCGAAGAAGTGACAATCAACAAAGAAGATAACTTTTACTAATTTTATTGTACAGATACGTGACATGCTTCGCCACTTATTTGATCCGCGGAAACATTTAAGTATTTATTACTTTTATTTAACAATACATACATATATCCGGAACCAACAGGCCTTCTCAGATACGGTGGCGATAATTATTGCGACAGGTGATGCTAGAATGGCAACTGTTGCTCAATCGGTTACCACCATTATCTCCCCATCGATAAGAATTGAACTCTAGAGGCGGTCACAGTAAATTCTGGTTCGAAAACCAATAACTTGTGTGAAAATCACAATTATTGGTTTCGGCGACGTTGTATGCAACACGACTAAATAATATCCTTAGGTTAATGGAGCATGTTCACTATTAATACGTTTTAATTAAATCGTAAGCAAAATAAATAACACTTTACAATGTTGAGAGCTTTAAAATAGCTCGATGATCAAAGCGTTTACGTAGAATGTGGAAAATGAGCCGTCATTGTTATCAAATTATATCGAAGTTTGGTTCTGAAATATTTTTTAATTTAGCGATTCGTAGTGTATTCCATCACGATTGTTTGATTTTGGATGAGAAAATTTAGAACATGTAGCCGTCTGTAAATTCGATTTTCGTTATAAAAAAACAAGAAATAATTTTAAAAATACAGCTTGATCTTTACAACTAGAATTTGGACATTGCTCCTACTATTTAATGATAACTAGTAATAAAGACGTAGCATATAGATATAGATAGCACATAGATACTGTTGTTGAGTAATTTTAATTTCATTTTAACTGGCTGTAGGATTCATATGCAGGAATCCGTCTAAGTAGGTACCACCCTAGGGCCTATTGTCGGGGTTATTCTGCCGTGAAGCAGCAGTATACAAACATTACTGTATTTTGACCTGAAGGGCACTGAGAGCTAGTGTAATCACTGGGCATATGAGATTTAAGAACGGATATCTCAGGATGACGGCGGCAATGTGGTGCCACAGAGTGGTTCTGGGTGACACAGCAATTGTTATGAGCAGACGTTGCACGTAACAATTGCTCACATTACCTAATAAAAAAAACATGATTCTAAGCATTAACGTTTAAATTATCGCCTTAGTAACATTCAAATAAACTGCGGTTCTCTGCCATTTTATTCCTGTCTAATAACATGAGCAAGACAAAGACCATGTCTAAAATCCATGTCACCTATACCGGTTGTTGTTTGGAACACTACGCTCAAAGTCGACGAATAATTATACCTAAAGCAAATTGTGCGACTGTAGTAGTTGTAGGTCCAACTTCGACTAAGACTATAGCAGCGTCTGGATAGGGTTCCGGTTACTGCGTCACATCGCCTATCGAATATACATCACAATCTAAAAATAAAACTCTTCGACCAGTCTAAGTGAGGAATGGGGAAGCTTAAGGCGCTCAGGGAGCTATGGAAAGTGCTACGCTGCATGTTTATCTGCGATATGGAATTCGAAACAAACATATCCACAACTGAACTAGAGTAGCCCTAAGGATCAGCAATCTGAAGTTGAAATGAGCTGACTGACATAGCTTGTTGAACCGATAACCGAAAAGAAAGGTTGAATATACCCCCACTAGATGAATAGACGATGTGCGTAATTTCGCAGGGAATCGTCGGATGCAGGTAGCTTAGGATCGTGTTTCGTGGCTCGGTGGCAGCCTACAGAGTGTTTGTAAATGCGCAATTTATGTCTTTAAAATGCACTCACAACATAAGGGAATCCTAGAATGGTAAGATCGGAAGAAGGGTAAGATGGAGTGTTAAAAACACGTGACAATCACCATAATATCCAAAACCGAAAACAACATCAAACGACACTTAACGTAAGTAAGGTTTAACAAATATTGAATTCGGCAAGGAATCAAACCCAAAACCCACTTCTCATTAGGCAGGTACGCTGACCATTGGACCACGCGGGTGTTAAAACCCATTTAAAACTATACTGACCGACGTATTAGACATAACTCTATTACAGTAAACATTCTTTCACCAAAGCGCACTTACGGCTTAATGATTCTTAGAGGGTGATGAACTTTAAAATTTATTTTGTTGCTAGTACACATATTATAAGCATCGTGTATGTTGCTTATAATAAAAAAAAATCATGAGCAATAATTTGATTCGAAGTTTGAGACGAGCTAATGTCGTTACTTCGTATCTCCGTCATTGCTTTAAAACTTCATCGGATTTTAAGAAGGCGATGACGAGCGATAATAAATATATTCTGTGTAAATTACAACTTTTGGTTTGAATCTCAATACGGCAGTCAAAATCGTGTAGGAATAAAATAACAAATTAGTAATTCAATTCAAGATATGAAAATCATTACAATTGGAGCGAATCGAAATAAAGCATTTAAAGCGAGTTACACAAATCTTTATTCCCGTTAAACAACGTCATAAATAATTTTCGATCATTGCAATACGACATGGTGAATAACTTCGAAACATTTTAATTTGAGTGATCAGTGATTTTATATCTCCTGACGGTTTAGTGATAGACGCGAACAGGTTCTACGGCGATTATTTTCGAACTGGTAACAAGAATTTAAGCTGGCTGTATATTAATTAGGTGTGTCAGTAAGAAAAAGTGGTACTGCATTTACTCAATATACAAGTGACAGTGACTTAATACGGCGTATTATTCTTTCTTAAGCAATACTTACTATTTAATCAGTCTTATCAGTTTTTGTCATAATCACACATTTAAGGGCATTTTGAAAATATTATATTTTGAAGCTTATAAAACTATATATAGTTTTTTACTGGTGGTAGGATTTCTATGCAGGAATCATACTTTCCCATACCACCGCCGTGCCAGTTATTCTGCCGTGAAGCAGAGGTATGCAAACAAAAAAGGCATATGAGACTTGAGAGTCGATTTTTTTTGTAACGAGTGCAGTGTGATGTTACACAGAAGGTGTTTCTAGGTATCACAGAGACTGTTATGGGCAGTCGTTCCACTTACCATCGGGTAAACAACTTGCTCATCTCGTCACTTACTACAATGAAAACGCAGGTAGCTCACAGGCCAAACGGCACTCTTAAATTTCATAGAATAAGAACTACTCTTGATGTGGACGTGATGCCGCTTATGCAATTTTACAAGCGTTTACCAACGTGCTAGGTGATTAAGATAAAGCTCATGAGAAACATGCACGTCTAAGAGATAAATAGGTCATTTAAAGGACTGAAATTCGCCTAGAGGCAGACATTCACCAGCGCAATTACCGTCTAAAATTTACAGGTGAGCTGCGTTCAGCAGCAAAACGTTAAAAAATTGTTATTGTTTAGCATATAAAACAAATATCGACTTAGGTATTAAACATTTTACGATGTATTGCAGTTACAAACTTAATAATTTTCACCAATATTATTTGTTGTAAAAGTAAAAAAAAGTAAAGTTTCAGCCTATAAATGTCCCACTGCTGAGCACAGGCCTCCTCTCATTTCTGAGAGGGTTTTGGAGCTAGGAAGAATCCGCCACGCTGCTTCAATGCGGGTTGGCGGACTTCACATGTCTTCGATATATTTTTTATTTCTCAGACATGCAGGTTTCCTCACTATGTTTTCCTTCACCGCCGAGCACGTGGTAAATCAGCACTTAAAATTGCAATTCATAATTTTAGTGGTGCTGGCACCGGGAATCGAACCCAGGTCACTCGCGTACTATGAAATTTAAAGCGAGCGCCTAGCCCTTGAGCTACCACGGCTCTTCCTAGCCCCTGAGCTACCACGGCTTTCGGCTAAAATTTGTAGTAGGGATACTATAAATACAATTGGTGACAATTATTATACATACATACACGTCACGCTTTTTTCCATATAAGGGGTAGGCAGAGGCAACTCAAGCCCCACTCTTCGACCTCGCGTGAAACGCGACGTGTCGGGTAGCGTCAGCATCACATCGCCGTCTCTTTGGTACGAGTCAAAAGATTCTTCCTCCATATTGCGTTCCCACGAGCAGTATAGTGACAGCATTACATATTATGGTGTTTTTCTGCAGGTATAAAGGTTGTTCATGCAATAGTTTAGTCATCTCTTCCGACACCTTGGTAGGAAAGAGCCACAATTATTCTCCCAATTATGGCTTATTATGCTTACAATTATTATACGAGAATGATTGATTTTGGGGCAGTGGCTAAATGCCCTTGGCTTCTGCGCTGCAGTCGCGGGTTCGATTGCCGCACGGGACAAATATTTGTATGGCCTACATATAGTTGTTTCGGGTCTGGGTGTTCGTGCATGTGGAATTTATGTCTGTAAAACGCACCTATAATACACGAGAAATCCTACTGTGGGCCATAAAAAAAAGAAAAAAAGTAGAAAATTTAATGTCCCAAACTATGATTTCTTTTTCCTCTTTCCGCTAGCCTTAAAATAGGCCATTAAAGATTACCATTCCTCTTTTTTATTCCGCGTAGGCACTCTCGTAGGCGTACGAAGTTTATTGTTAAGTATGTATCAATAAATTAAAACATGTTTGTTTAAATTTAATTCTCGCCTACACTACAACATTACTTACTTATTGAGCGCCAAGAAAGTCATTCCAATATTTATATCTGAAAATATCGATGTTAACACGGTTCAAACATCCCCGTTATTTCGATGATAAATCACATAGACCTCGAGGTCAAAATTATTCAAAACAATCTTGGAATTCCTTGTCAACGAGGTGCCAATGCATACTTGTTCAACCTCACTCCACTTCTGTTTCTTAAGCCTACTTTCTATAATTTGATTAATTGGGTTTATTATTCATTTTCGTGTCAAAACAATTTATGTTAACAACCCGCAGTGTATTAAGCTGTTGCATTATATTGCTTTCGATATCTGTATGGTAGAAGTTATCTGACAAAAAAGTGTTTATTAACGCTCGAAGAATTGGTGTTTAGCGTTCATGAATTGTAAAGTAACGTGTATTAAGCTTCACTTCACGCACTTATAAAACTGAAAATTTCTCCAAGACAGAAACGATCGCATATAGACAAACTAAAGAGAAATTACGGTACTTGTTGCTTCTTAAGGCAATGTCTGCGTATATTGTCGATAATATCTCGCATCTATTGCGATAGGCATCTTCTATATTTGTTAATAGTCACCAATTATAGAATGGACACTCGCACCATAGATATCTACTAATGTTATTAATACGAAAGTAACTCTCTCTGTCCCTCTGTCTGTTTGCTACCTTTTAACGACTCAACTGCCGAACCGATCTTGACGAAATTTGGTACAGTGATAGCTTGCATCTTGGAGACGGACATAGGATAATTATATCCCGAAAAATCAGAGTTCCCACGGGATGTTTAAAAAATCAATATATACGCCGACGAAGTCGCAAGCATCAGCTTGTTACTAATAAAGTGTGTTCTTGTTCCTCAGGCTACTACGATGTAAATTATATTAGCTTAATAAATGCTCGGCAAGTCGCGGGCAGGGTATAGGTAATTATTTATAAATCCACCCAAACAAAAACTTCAATTATGATATTACAATACAGTATATTAGTAATCGTTATTTTGAACAATAGCACCGTAGATTGGATACATGTTACTACTTTATGGAGTTACAACACTATTTATTTGAACGACATTTATTATCAACGTATTTGTCAGATTCGAATCAGCTACGTATTGTCTGTTGTACCACTGGTAAGAACTTCAAATAATACGTCTTGGGACTCGGAGCAAAGACAATCGTGCAGTGAAGACGTCGGCGTTATCTCGCGTTTTATCAGGGGAACGTGACCCCACTATCTCGCGGCGCACCGTCCGCCCATCTCACCCGAAGAGTTCTTGTGCTCCAACGCAAATAAATATAAGTCGAATGTATTTTACGGAACGAAACCCATTAATTTAGAAATGCCGAACTGTCGCTCGATTGTTTACGATACCCGAGTTGGACCACCTCGTCCGTTTATTAATTGATCTTGTCGATAAGCTTCGTGTTTTATTGCATTATTTAAGACGATACAAGATTTGAACAGTAATATTGTAGTTTACATGCGTAGCGGCTTATGCAAATATGCAGTTGATAGATGTGTGTAATAATTATCCAATGTTCGATGTGACCATTAATATAAGATTAACGATAATCTGTGGAATTTCTACTCGTTTCGTTAAAGTGAAAACAGAAGTATCATTTATACACTACGGATGATCTACTTTTGTAGGTACGCTTAAATTTTATCATAAAATCTGTTAAAAATGTAATACTTTACGATGTACAGTGCATTTAGAGTTTAGGTATATAGTGCTATTTGAAACTCAATAGATGTCGCTGTTTACATTGCGAAACGCGGTGTTGAGAACTTTTGTAGTATGACACTCCTAAGCAAAAAAATAATAATAAAAGCATTGTAAAAATAATCTACACATATACAATATTATAATATATAGATACATCATATTCCCAGAGGACAACTAAAGAAAACGTTCACAGAGCAGCGACAACATAATAAACATTCACGATCACGCACTGTTGATCCTTGTCACTCTCGTTGTAAACGGAGTAAGGTTGTCTTATTCCTTGCCATTACGTACGTCTTGGCAACGGTCAAAAAGGCGACAATTGTCACTTTTTCTTAGCTTCACTTACGGAACACTGGTAATTTATGTACCACTTTTATTTTATAATATCATTGTGTATATATAAAACAAATTCGGGTTAGTTACACCATTGTAGTAGTCAAGAATGACAGGACCGATTTTCATAATTTGTCTCCGCTCCGAAGACCAGAATAACTATTAAAATATTGAAGAAATCACAAAAAAAAAATTACGAAGAAAATTCATTTTCTCAAACATTTTCCGTATACAACGCCAACTCACAGTACCAAACACGGACAAAAATTAACATGGCGATTAATACATACTCGTACATACACTAATTTAAGATATGTCAGTCATAAACTAGATGGTAATGCCAGTAGATGGCGTTGAGTGCATTATTTAATGTTTAATGGACTTTTATCTATGGTTTATTTTGTATGCATGACAGTTCTCTGCATAGATAATACACTATATCTATGCACAGAACTGCATATATACTGAGAAGTTCTGTGACAATAAATACTTTTACTTTCTTTCTGTCTTCTTTCATTATCCTTTGCTTAAATAATACACTTTTCTTCTCACAGCTGATTAAACTAAGCGATCCTTTCATTGCATACAATTGAGCTAGCCGGGCAACGCGATTTAACAGCATGTTTTTCAAATTTTAATCAATATTCATTCAGTTTTCGACTGTTATCGCATATGCAAGTCAAACGGTATGGTTGCTTCGAAGATATTCACTTTGTGAGGTTATTAAATTTGCGTTTGATAGCAATTAGCTTCATTATGTAACTCCTGTGTTATTAACAACGCCGCAAGCAAGAGATCTTATCTTTCACATCGAAGCCTTAAAATTACAATACTCCAGGTTGCAATGCGCCTTGAATGTTTTGGAAAGAAGCGGCGAATACGGAATAATCCAAAAGTTGTCGACCACAAAATCGTGCATGGTCGACGGCAAGTTCTTCAAAAAAGAAAATTACAAAATGCGACCCGGTAGGTGGCGCTGTCATCGTCTGGCTGTAAAGTTTTATATTAAATGTAATTCAGAAAAACTCATCGCGTCAAATACCGGAACGGGCAGAACAACGTCTGCCAGGCCAGCTGGTTATAAAAAAATAAGACCTTCTCGTATTCACTACTGGAAAACAATCTATGTTCACCCTAACGATACATGTTTAGACGCATGGGTTTGTACATGTCCTCCACAGACTCACTTTTTCGGGTCCATTATACATTATATAAACAAAGAAGTTGCCGTTAGTGTTTTTTTTAAATTACAATGTATGCTTATATTTAGTCATAGACACATCATTTATTGCTTCATCTGGTTGTACTAGATGTTATTTATACAACATGAACCCTGTTAGTGCAAAGCAATTTTTAAATAAAATTTATATATATCAATAATAACAATAATGAGATAGTATTAAAATAATAATAAACACAAAATAATAATAATAATTAATACAAAAAAGCAGACTGAGATACTAACTGAATTATAAAACAATCTTTTTGTTCATTTGCAGATGTATGTTATATGAATCTAAAATGTATATATTATTTATTTAGCCTTTATGATCAAAATACTCTGCAATGCTACAGAAATATTTTGATATGAAGAATTATTTTAAGTTATTGTCAAATATGGCGTTTTTTTGAATTTTTTCTATGATTTTTGATAAATGATTATAAAATTTTACAGAAATGTGGTGAATGCCTGATTTAACAAGTTGTAATTTGGTAAATGACCTGTTTTGGTTTCGGGTGTAGTGTTGCTTTTGCGTACCTATTATTGCGTTCGCCTCTAAGTACATGTCTGTGTGTGTTGTTACAAATTTACATATTTCAAATAAATATAATGATGTTAACGTAAGTTTGTTTAGTTGAGTGAAATGTTATCTGCAACTCTCATATTCCTTTATGTTTGCTAAAATCCTAACGCATCTTTATGTTCAGATACGTAGATATGTAGCATATTTGATAGGAAAACCAGGCCGAAATGTTATAATACCGTATAAGGTTTGTAAATGAACGTTTTCTTAACGATAACAAAACAACAAGATTATCACACCTTTCATGTTGTTTACACTGTTTGAGTTTGCCTTGATTATCTTGTTAAATTATGACAGCGGCCTTAGGAGCAATTTTGTTAGATGACAAACGAGTAAGCTGATGTAATATTCAAGAATATTATCTAAAAATAAATCAAGTAATAGTAAAGTGACGCGCACACCGGACATTCGGAGGGGTCCCACTCGACTCGCTGCGCCGGGCACGTGGGGCCCGCATATTTATTAAATAATTCGAGCGGATGTAGGTATAACAGTCTGTACAAAAACATTGTTAATATGAATTTTATTTTCAGTATTAGAGAGAAACAAAGATTGCTAATTGACGCCTGATTTTGTTAAAAAAATATATCTTGGTGATGTCCTCCATGCCGACTTTCGACCACGGCGACAATTTCCGTATACTGACGGAAGCTACGCAAGAGATATTAACTAACTGTCGACTTTTACGACGCCCACGGGATGCGATGGGGTGGTAAATTTTCTTAAGCCGCCACCACATGGTAAATATTGGAGTATCTAGCAACATTAGGTAGTTTTAAAATGTCAAGGACATGGCTACAAGACGTATCCTAAAAGCCTAAATAAAATTTTAATGAATTATAAAAATATTTAAACACCCTTTAAACTATCAGTTTGATAATTAAAGTATTCGCCTAGAAGTTGCATAACTTAAATCCGTGATTATAGCGGATGGCTTTATAAATGACGTCAAAATTGTAGATAAGCAATGTCAGGGGATCACAGTCCACGATATACATACTGCACATTGCCTATCTATTCACCTGTCACCCAAGTATTTTCCCATAAAGCCATTGAGACACTTTTTCAGACTATCCCTTTTTGCTGTGATATTCATCTGGTCACATTTTTCACAGCCGTCATAACATCAAAATATAGCTAATTACTTGCCCATGGTAAACCAGTTTAGATGATAAACCACTTTAGTACTTTCAGTTCATGGGTTATACGCATGTGATACGAACTATCTTCTCGCCTGAAAATATTTCTCAGCTAATTCTTTTCGATATCTAAGGTGCTCGTCACAGCTTTTGAGACTATGTACATTTTTCGTTTTATACTAGTACCACGTTTAAAATGTTTTCTAGCAGCCAAAAGAGAGGAACAGTAAGCACTTAATACTTACACCGACGAAATAGAGGCTCGTGCGAATCGAATTCTACGGTATTAAGTGAGTAATTCATTTAGTTGCTTTTTAAGGCAAATACAATAATCCAGTCTTTATGAATTGAACGAGAAATATAATTTAAAATGCTAATAAATATTAGTTATGCTTTGATCGTACGTAACATTTACATAATAAATATATTTACGATAATTATAAATACAATGATTAAGGAAATGCCTGTTAAATGTTGCAAGCGGTGATCTTCAATGAAGCCAGAGTTACGTCATGCCTTGTTCATGAATGTTTCTAACGTTGCAGAATTCGTTAAGTTTCGCCGATAATGCCGCCAGAGGCTAGAGGTCGTTTTGTTATTACAATAAACTTGAATTAAAGTATTGATACGGAAAGATCATTATTACAGAAATAAATATACAAGTATAAGGAAATTATTGTTGAAATATATTAGGTCAATATTCATACATAAAAATTAGTTGATATACAAAAAAACGTTAAGCAATGCTCCAAATCTAGAAAGTCTATTGCAGCTGCTAAATCCCCAAAGGAATAAAGAACAAAAAAACTTGGTAGAAGGTATTTCAAGCATCTTGTTGTTTAGAGGCTGATGAAATCTCTAGTAAAACCAACTGTATAGTATAATTTTAAAAGATATCCGTTGTTTTCCTTTGCTCCACGTCCGTTAGTTATCGAATATACGAACATTGTTGTTCAACAAAATATTTGGAAATTACGTGACCGTTGTTTAATTTCTTGACGTCAATGTTGTTGGGGTAAGTCTTCCTTGATAAGAATGTAACATGGCTTAGTCATTGATTTATTATTAATTCTTAGATTTGAAGTAAGGAGAACTTTGGTGCTCTGCTGTGTCTTATACAGATTTTAAGGCAATATCAAAAATCAACAGTAGAATGTAAACTTGTCTAACAAATAATGTTTTGTGTCGTCATCGTTAAGGAAAAGTAATAGCAAAGGTAGAAGCAACACAACTGTTTTTTTTAAAGGCAGCATAGCTATAACCTATTACACGTGTGGTTTAAGCATTCTCAATAATTTACCATATACTGCGATTTTATTTATCATTCAAGTAGTAACCTTAAATTAACTATTTCTAGTTGAAGTTTTTATTTTAGATACTAAGTTTTTATTGAAATATCTTTAGTCCGATTAACTATTGTATTGCAACATTGTCGATGCAGAATGCACAAGTCATAGTCCAACGTGAAAGCGCCAGCTCTATTGCTTTAGTAGGCAATTGCGTTTAACAGTACTTCTATGAGCTACAATGTAACTATAATTTCTCAATAGATAGGTAATAGAATCAGGCGTTACTTTGCGGAAATGCATTATAATAGAGAAAAAAAGTTTGATAAAATCTGCATGCGAAATATAAAATGGTCTATATTACCTAATTTTTGAAGAACATCGCCCGCCTTCACATAATAGCATGCACAAGCAAACTTACATCGCTACCGGGAACCGCCACCAGACACTCTCCACGACTACAACACTGGTGGTGGTACACCAGGCAATACACAACACTAAATTCGAGAACACGGCACATGTTTCACAACTAAACGAGGCATTATCAAGTGTTAATGACTCTACGACAAACAGCCGCCGAGTGAGAGTTCTCAATAGATGAAAATATTTGACCGGTTGCCGCAATGGCTAAGTGTTTGGCTTCTGCGCTGTCTTTCACGGGCTCGATTCCAGTACGAGACCAATATTTATATGGTATAGATTTGTTTATGCATGTGCAAATAATGACTGTAAAATGCAACCCACAATACAGAAAATTTTCATATATTCGAAAAAAATTTCAAAAAGAAAAAAATCACAAACAGTGACTTTAGACTTTACTGCGTAAACTTCATGTAACTTTCGACTTATTCTTATAAATGAGAATAGCTTTATGCGTAGTTAATCTTATCCAAAACCACTGAATAGATTCGAGTGGGGTTTCCACTGTTCTGTATTCTGGATCTTCGATGAAGTTTTAGACATATTTTAGGCTATTTGCAGTGCAGTAAAGTCGTAAAGTCAAACTGACATACACAAGCTAAGCTGGGCGAAATGTTAGTATTACTATTAAATAAGCACTCTATTGTTCCCGAGGTAATAAGAAAATAATTTGGTGACCAGACAATACACAGTTCGTTTGTAACATTTTATTCTTATATGTTTTGGTTTTCTCTGCATGTAAGTCAATGGGCCCACTCGATTTTGAGCGGCGATTAGGTCCGACATGGTGAGCATGTTAACCTAGAAGATTCATATACACTTTTATGATACACAGTAACAAATAATAGCAGAAAACGTCTATGTAAAATAATTTTTACATAGACGATATTACAATATAAACATTTTACAGTCGCGTGCAGTTTTTAGTATGGGTAAGAATTTATATTTATGAGTTTTATTACCACCCGAGTTCACGTTGACAAAGGCATCTCCAACCATAAGTTACACCGTTGGTGTTGTGCGTGTAAGCAATACATAGTCATTTTTATATCTCATCTGAGAATCATACCGTGAATCTGTTTTATTGATGGCCTTATATAGCTGTATACATTAAAATATATACATTATGTAATATGTAACTTTACGTTTAATTTCTGTTTAATTAACGAATAATACTTTTGTATGTCAAGTAACAGACATGCAGCTGCTAGGTTCATTAGTCATTTTTTCTTGAAAGATATTAATCAAACTTTCGCTTTAAATGGAGAGTTGATAAAAAATTATGTATATTTATATTAAAAAAGGCCGGTGGGTCTGCCAACAAGCACTCAACCCGAGCATGGCCTTTGGCATGACAATTCTCAGCTTCAAAACCGTCAAGAGAAGGCGTTTGCGCAACAGTAATAAGCCTAGCCGTAAATTCTGTAATAAAATAAAAAAAGACAATTATAGTTGAATAACTTTATATATTCTATAAAATAATTTTTATTTATATTATTAAATGATAAATACAGCATTTAAGCGACCAGGCCTAGAATCAATAGAATAACGCACATTTTCCATAGGGAAGTGTAGTTGCTGTTCTGCCGTGAAGCCTTAGCGTAATCACTGGGCATATTAAGTATCGATGTCTCAGGGTGACAGGCGCAGTGTGGTGCTGCACAGAAACAATCTTTAAAAACAAATATTCCTTTGCATTCTCTAACCATTTTTTAAGCGATTCAAAGCTACAGCGTCTTTTAGACCAGTTCAAGTGCTCTTTTGTCGTTTTGGACTTAAAGACGGTCAAAACCCTTATAAAATCCGAAAAAATGAATTCTAACCAGGCTTGTATTGTGTATTGTACTAAAATTCTATGGATTGTTGAAACAATGTATCTCTAAGACACTTCACAACAACCTCTAATACAGTTTCCTAATTCCCCTACGCGGTGGTTTTAGATCATTTTGGAAGAATAGACTTTCACCCTGCGCAACAACAAAATATAAACGGTTAGTTTGTACATACATGGATACAGTCACACCTTTTTCCCATATAAGGGGTAGGCAGAAACCATATCATTCCACATTATCTATTACGTGATGTTTTTATTACGTGGTAGAGCTACCAGCGTTACCACCAGCGTAAAATAACATCGTAATATAGGTTCGTTTTTTATATTGAGCGATGATAATATATTATGGTTATTTTTTTTGCTAATTAGATTGCGCTGAATCCTCGATGTAAATTGTAATCATTGCAATCAAAAATAAAATAAAAATAAATATAGCTTCACTGTTATTACTGCAAACACTAACACTTGGGAAATCCATTCCAAGTGGGTGTATGTTGTACTACATTAAAATTCTGTCTACTGTGTTTTTAGAACGTTAAAACAAGCATAACATAGGAGTCTTTTATATATAACAAATAACATAACATAAAAGAGGAAAAGAGAGAAAAGATGTTTTATATACTCAGCTGTAATAAAGAAGTCGAAGAAAAATAACATAGTACTGAACTTTTCTTAGATTATCATCATTCTTCAGCAGCCTTTAAACAGACCTCTAACAACTTGGGATCTAATATCTATTTACATATTTATAACGACACACAAAATATTATTTATTTTCAAGCGTTTTTCCCGCTGTTTATTCTGTCTCTACGAAAATTAAGTCCTTTAAGGCTGTCTTTGTACCGTGCTGTGAATCATCCTTGATGCGTACTAGAAACAAAAAAGGATTGCGTTAATAAAATAAATGTCTATGCAATTTAAATTTGCGTGATACTAGCGGCTACAGTTTCGAATAATCGTTAATACCAAGCAAAATAATGCATCCCTTGTATGCCGCTATTATTTTTTGGAAAACCAGATATCCGATTACAGACAACAGCGTACTCAATCATAAGTCCTCGCGGTTACAATATTTATTATTCACCGAACATGTACGTAGTAGACATGACGACTGCGTGGTCTAGTGGTCAGAGTACTTGACTTCTACGCCGCGGGTCCTGGGTTCGATTCCCAGCCGGAGCCAACATTTGTGCTAAAATACAAATTGTTGGTTTTCGGGTCTGGTTGTGTTGTGATTGTCCCCGTGTTTCTGACACTGCATCCTAGCCTACGTCCGATCTAATCGCATCAGCGTTACATCGGGCGCGGGTAGGTTGGGACGAGTGAGTGCCTCTGTGTTTGCGCGTACACTTGTACCACTATAATATCTTCTGCGCAATTGATGGCTCTCGTCAGTATTCGGAAGTTGTCGCCGTGGTCGCCGAAATCTTCTAGGAGAACATCATCATCATCACGTAGTAGCCTACGGGCCACACTCACTATCTACCATCAGATTGTGACGTAGTTCATCACCATTATAGAAATTCATTGTTATTTCTTTAACCCTTTAAATGCGGACCGTACTTTTACATACACGATCAGTGTAATCCCCTCCGTCCTAAATTCTTTTTATTGGGAGCAGAACGCGATGACTAACTGCTCATATGATTGAACGTTATATGCTTCTATCAATATTTTTTTAATTCGGTTTTGATTCAGTTAGGTATGTAGTTTTCCTTTTTACAGTATTGGTAAAAAGTAAACTCCGTACTTACAATTAAATAAAATATTTTTAAGATTTTTATAAATAAAACAGCGATATCAAAAAAAAATTAAAAAAAATCGTCTCAATGACAGGTAGGGCAGACCGGGGACCACGTTTTTGGTTATCATTTAAAAAAAAACTATTGTCTTGGTGTTAATGAGAAATATTGTAAACTGTGCTAAATTTTATAGTCAATTATAAAAAAAAGGTTATATGTCGATATTAATAAATAAAATCCGGATTTTTTCAGTTTTAGGAAACCTCTCCGAGATAATGATTTCTTATATTTACGCGAACACTACACATTTAAATGAAACTAATTTTACGGATTTTATCCGAGATAGTCAACCTGCCCCAATGCCGGGGTAGGTAGACTACTCAACTATTGCAGGTTGGCTTGAATTACGGCTTCGGCTACCACGGCTTCTACGGGAAGTTTCTTTGAGTGCAACGTTGATTCTCTTACTCAAACCTGCAAGAAGTTAGGAGCATCTAGTCTACCTACCCCAGTCCCCAACCAACCCCGGTCTGCCCTACAGGCTATATTATCTCAATAGAATTGTGTTTTTGACCATTCTCTTCATCATTGATTGAAGAAATTGGAATAAATTATTATAATAAGAATTGTAATATACCAAAGAGTAAGAAAGGGCTGTGAAATAACAATAACTATTTATTATTTATTTGAGGCTATACCCATATTATGTAATATCATCATATGTAATATGATTACACCTAAAATGCGACGAAAATTGTGTAAGGTGATACCTATTTTTACTATTCAATTCTTTTAAAATAGTCCAGCGGTCGGCCTCACTGAATCATTCGTCCTGGGTTCGAATTCCTGCTGTCCTGGTGGTACTAAAAATTATTCATTTACAAGTCTGAATGTAGTCAGGACGTTAGGGCTTGAGCTTTTCGTTGGATACTAAAAAATGCGAGTAGATGATAATATAAAATATCCTGCGTAGACAACATTTAATCCAAACATACGCACAAACATATTTCCAGCAAACGAGCGGGCGCAGTGTAATAGCGCTATAGTTTCATTTTGCTGCTCCGCGCCCGCGCTTTCATTGTGGGGTGTGGGGAATTTTTTAAGTAATACTTAAAAATTAATACTAATTGTTTATATAAAGTTTAATTGTGTATATAAAGCGTAGTTATTCTACAGTGAGCAATATTTTTGTTAATTAATGTTGATTTATTTTTATTTTATTCAAATATATAATATATATAAAATACACTTCTATCACGTGTACTGAGTTGTACGCACTTTTTTTTCATAACATCTGTCAGTGAATGTCAATATACGAGGGTGGATTGAAAAGTACTCGGCCTAACCAAGAAAATAAACACATACTAAATCAGTTATATTTTTATTTTTCTACATAATCACCATCTAGTTCAATACACTTTTGCCACCTCCCCTTCCAAGCATTTAGACCGTTAAAAAAAATGATTCTTCCTAAGAGTCAAAATATGCGTCTACAGCTGCTTTGACCTCGTCGTTTGTCGAAAATCTTTGACCTCCCAAGTGCTTTTTTAGGTTAGGGAACAGAAAGAAGTCTGATGGTGCCAGATCAGGTGAATACGGCGGATGCGGTAACAGTTCAAAGCCACAGTTGTGAATTCCAGCCATTGACTGTACTGACGTGTGAACACGGGCGTTATCTTGATGAAACAGGACTTTTCTTCTGAGCATTCCTCGACGTTTTTCTTTTATTTCCTCTCGTAAACGACGTAGTAAGGTGCAGTAGTAATCAGAGTTTATAGTCTGACCCCTTTCAAGATAATCAATCATAATCACACCTTCCGAGTCCCAGAATACTGAAGCCATCACCTTATTTGCCGACAAAATCGACTTAGCCTTTTTAGGGGGTGGTGAACTCTCTCTCTACCACGCTTAAATTCTGCTATCCACTTTTTGACGGATGAATATGACAGAGCACAATCGCCTAATGTACTGACCATGTCATCATGGATGGCTTTTGATGATAGCCCCTTCTTATGGAGGTACTCAATGACGGCACGCTGCTCGATTTGCTCCATTCGCGGAAATTATGACCGATTACTTTGTTAATAAATTTATAAAATCAGAACTAATTATCGCACACGTTTCGAACTTCACACAATGAACTAGTCTGAACTGAACTAAATAATGTGGGTAGATTTGATTTTTAGAATTGAATGGATCTGTGTTAGGCCGAGTACTTTTCAATCCACCCTCGTATAATACCAATACAAGGAAAGAAGACATAAAGAAAATAGGGAAGTAAAGGAAGTGGAAAGTTTATAAGTATTTTTGTGTGTTATTTTTACGATAATTTACGAGCAAATGACGTCCTCCTGGATGATTTTTGACAACGGCGAAATTTATGAATTCTGCTGAAAGCTACCAACTGCGCAGAATAAATAATAGTGCTACAAGGGTACGCGCAAACACAGAGGCACTTACTCGTGTTCGATGTAACGCTCATACGACTTTGGAGAAGGTAGATGTTGCAGTGTAAGAGACACATAGACAATCACATTAACAATTTGTATTTTTGTACAAATGTTGGCTTCGGTTAGGACCTGAACTCACGACTCGCAGCGAAATAATCAGGTACTCTGACCACTACGCCACGAGGCGAGCGTGTGCGCGTGCGGATGAGTGTGTCAAGTATGCTATACAAATAAATTAGTTCTGTTTACTTTAGACGTCATAAGAAAATAAAGAATAGCAGCTGTTGTATTTTAAGCTCCACAATAGAATGAGGGGAAAATAATATAAGAACTCGGAAATATATTTGAATCAATTGACTCTGACAGGGTTATTGTGAAAAGAAATTTTCTTTGAGGGATATTTTTTTATTTTAAAGCACGTTATGATCAACAAAGTTCAATCTATACACTTTCAATAAATACGGACATCCCTCATTTATTGTAAGAGTATAGCTTTAATATGATATTAGGATTCCTATGCAGGAGTCCGTCTAGATAGGTACCACCCCAGGGCCAGTTATTCCACCGTGAGGTGCAAACATTACTGTTTCGGTTTGAAGGGCACTGTGAGCTAGCGTAATCACTTGGCATTATGAACTCTTGGACTTAAGAACCTATGTCTCAGGGTGACACACTGGGCCCAGAGTAGTGTCAGACAGAAACTTTCTGGGTGACACAGCATTTGTTATGGGCAGACGTTGCACTTACCATCAGGTGAACGTTTTATTCGTTTCATCACTTTATACAATAAAAAAAAATAAAAAAAAATGGTGCACATAGATTCTCATGCGATGACCTCACCTATCAGGGACGAACACAATAAATGTATTCATATTCGTTATAGTTTTCACAAGTGCTCCTTAGAATTTCTATGCCCTTAAGCATGCATAAATACATGAATGGTTTAATTTTATTAGCTGAGGTATTTCATTTAAAAAGGAAAATAAAAAAAACGCGTGCAACTCAGTACACGGGACAAAAGTGAAACTGAAAAAATTAAAAGTAATAAACGCGACTTATGAAAAATGTTACTTCTTTAAAATACCTGCTCAGTGTATAAACATTTGTTAATTATTCGGTAAATATTAATAAAGAATAACAGAAACGTTGAACGAAAACGCATCACTCTAATTGGACTTTGAAATTTTACTCTCATTGCGTCCAAAGAAGTTTCACTTCAAAAATGAAACACAATGAATCATACTTAACTTATTGACTGAAATTGTAAATTATTTCTTCGAAGATCTAAGAAAATTTAGTATATCTTTCCATTTCATTTTGATTTATAGCATACTAGCCTCACATCCTCGCTTTGCTAGTGTTAATTTTTTTCACATACATTTTTTTAATTAAAAATAGAAATAGCCTGTAGGTGCTTGCCCGTAACTGGAATGGTATGGCTTTATAAAAATAGGCCATTATTTAAAATAAATGTTACCAGTGATTTAGGGGGGTTTACGGTATATTAGTGATGATGCCAAATTCTCCCCAAATTAAACCGATGCCGTTAGGGAAAAAGGTTTTAGAGTGGCAACCTCGTACCAGTAAGCGACGTGTAGGGCGACCCCCCACTAGATGGAGCTATTACCTGCACGGTTTTGCGGGAAGTCGATCGATCCAGGTGGCTCGTGTTCTGTGGCAATCTATGGGGGAGACCTATCTTTAAAAGTGGACTAAAATGTGTTGAAATGATGATGATGACCAGTGATTTAATCAGAGTGTGTATCAGTATTTAAGTACATCTTCAACAGCTAGTAATAAGTTCTCAGCTAGATAAGCCACTTCCAAGTACGGTGGATTTTCTGGAGTGTTCCTAGGAATTGTCCAGATTCTCCGAACAGATACGATTTAGGGACCTTCAAGAAAAGAGCCTACTCCTTTCTCAAACGCCGGCAACGCACCTGAAATTCGTCTGGTATTAAGGATGTTCATAGGCGGCGCTGATCACTTACTGTGAGTTGAATAGTGGCAGATTCTCTAACGCCGCAACCACAAGGCGAGTTATATTCACCAAGAGACACCCTCTGTAGTGTAATCTACTCGTATATATGAAAAGCGATTTACCACTGACTCATCACGATATCTCCGTAACTACAAGACCTATTGACATGAAATTTGGCATACCCATTCCTTGCCCGACATAGGCACCCGCTAAGAACGGAATTTACGAACATTTACTCTTAAAAGTGTAGAGGGGTGGTGCTGGTTTTGTCTATATAAGCTATAACTTCCGTGCGAAGCCAGGGCGGATCAGTTAGTTATAAATAAAATTGTAACATTTCACAAAATTATTTTAATAATTATTCACCCAGATACCTGTATGGAACCACACTGCGTCCATCCTGATACATCAGTTCCTAAGTCTCATATGCCCTGTAATTACCATAGCGTGCAGTGCCCTTTAGACCGAAACACTGCGACTTTTATGACTATCACGAGAAAAAATGGCAAGTTCTCTAATGCCGCTAACAAACTGCAAAAGAGATGAATTAAAAAGTAAAGTAACCGCCTATAAACGTCTCACTGCTAAGCGCCGGCCTCCTCTCATTTATGAGAGGGTTGTGGCGAGAGGGAGAGTCCGCCACGCTGCTCCAATTTTTTCCTTACACATTCAGGTTTCTTCACGATGTTTTCTTTCACAACTAAGCACGTGGTAAATCAATACAAGTGCTGGCACGAGGCCGCTGAGTTGCTTCGAAATCGAAACAGATGAATAATATAATATAATTACGTGGCAACCTAAGGTTTTCGATAATAACGGAATTAGTGCCCACATTGTTTATGCATACATACATACAGTCACGCTTTTTTCCCATATAAGGGGTAAGCAGAGGCCACTCACGTAGCCCACTTTTCCCCCTCGCGGAAAACGAGACGTGACGGGTGGCGAACCACGTCGCCGCCATTTTGGTACGTGTCAAAACAATGTTACTCCCCATTGCGTTCTCATGAGCAGTACAATGACAGCGTTGCATAATACAGTTTTATTCTGCACGAATAAAGGCTGTCCGTAGAATACCTTAGTCGCCTCTTACGACATCTCGGTAGGAAAGAGGTAGGTAGTATTCTACTCTGCCGGACACCTTTCGGCACACTGCTTATGTACATTATGTTGTACATAAACTATATGTATACCTGTAGAATTTTACTTTTGTATATTATTTTAAATGAATTGTGGTAAAATCCCATTGTTAAGTAGTTTTTTTTTCAACTTATTTCATTACTAACGGCACGTTTCGGCTTTGCCCGGTTATTTCTAGCTGGCTAATATATATACTTAATATATAGCCTGTGTCCTACTGGAATAATGTACCTTTCAATGATTTTTTTAAATAGGACATTGGTTCCGGAGATTATGCCTCCACATATGCACAAACTCACAAAATTGGCACTCTCTTTATAATATTAGTAAAGATATAGATTTATGAAATTTACATAAAAATGTATTAGCAACCTTTCAATTCCTGACAGTTAACAAAATAAACAAATCTTACAAAATCACAGCTGATAACGTGATTAAGTTAAATTATATCGAATTAATCTGCCTGATCTCTGACTTTTGCTCCTTTTAGTTTCATCATGCTTAAGAACTCTTATTTACAAACATAAATATTTTGTAATATTTACATATGAATTGATAGGAATAATAAATAACTTACTTATACTAATCAAAATAATTTCTCGGCAAACACTCGCAGAAAATCAAATTATTTATTCATTCATTTGTTACGAGTACCTAATTATCAGAAAAACATTTTATTCTTTGTTCTAACACTCAATTCGTCTTACTATGCCTGTTTTCTTTTGTCTTTTGCCTCTGCCGAATTGATACTTTGTACGTATCAATAATTACAAATCGGTACGAATATTTTATTAAAATAATGGCAATGTCATAATTTGTTTGTCTTAGACATACATACATACATAAGATCCCGACTGTATCCCATAAGGGGTAGTCAGAGACTGGGAACTCACTGCAAAAACAGATGACTGCCACAATCCACGTTTCACCAAAACAATGTAATGCACTTGGTGTGATAGGTGGTGAGCCCATTACCACCATGCGCTGTTGGGTGCACAGTGCAGTTTAATCCCTTACTCGCCTTTTACGAGATCCATTGGATGAGTGATAGTATTCTTTTAACGAGCCGCCACCACACGGCTATGTCTTATAACGGAAAATAATAGAATTTAATTTGCACTGTTCTCTTATTTATCTTTAGCTTAATAGGTGATAAAAAATAAATCAAAGGTACGGATTTAAATGTTAAACTGGTGATAAAAGAATGAAGTAAAAAGAAAATATTAGACGTTTTAATGTATATGACGAAGTCATATTAGATTTAAAAAAATATATCTTAAATGTCAATATTTTCAATAAAACAATTATTCTCAGTCCAATCATATTCATTTGTTGCATTTTTCATGTAACATTTTATACTTCCTTAAAATATAATATACTTATCTTGAAAATTCATTACCATTTTTCAAGTCCTATATCTAACGATACCTCACATGCTGACTGTGTGAATTGTGAATTATATGAATTGCATGAATTGCGCACGGAATATTTTTTCATCCTTCAATTATACCCCTATTTTTTTCATAATTTCACTACACCATTGTATAACGGTTCATAAATGCAGTGGCAATAGTTTCCAATTAACTGCTGTGCCATACGCAAAGACGGACGGGACGAAATTAAAAGGGACACTTAATTTTACAGTTCATTAGTTTTAATAGTCAATACATAAATTCCACTTAGTATTTTAATAAACATGCGACGGCTTAAATCTTTCTTATAATACGTGAAGAGAAACTTTGTACCTACTTTTTAAGCATATTTTGCACACGGAGGAGGGTGAGATTGGGCATAGTTAAAGTTTGGTACAGAGATGAAGCGAGGAATCCAAAATTTGTATTATAATAAATGTGTTACAAATTACATTTAATCGAATAAAATAAAACAATAATTGGGCTTTTCTGGGCGAACAAGATTATAAATTAGACACTAAGCATAAAAAACTTAAGGTCTAAGTGACTGAGTACAACTCCTGTCGACCAAAACGTACTTGCTGACTGCTGCCATATTTGTTTATATTTACGTCAGTGAGTTGAAAGTTTTTTTTTGATTACAATAACAAAAATCTGGTGTTTCGGATTCCTATGCAGGAATCCGTCTAGGAAGGTACCACTCCAGGGCCAGTTATTCTGTCGTGAAGCAGTAGTGTGCAAACATTACTGTGTTTCGGTTTGAAGGGTACTGTGAGCTAGTGTAGTTACTGGGCACTTAAGAACTGATGCCTCAGGGTGATGGGTGCAGTGTGGTGTCACACAGAAATGTTCTGGGTGAGATAGCATTTGCTATGGGCACACGTTGCATTTATCATCAGGTGAACGTTTTGCTCGTTTCATCACTTTATCCAATAAAAAAATTACAAAATAATTTTTATATTAGTGCGATGGTTAGCATTGGTTGCGATAGCACGAATTATATCAAACAAAATGGCGACACAAGACTGTTTAGTTGAAGTTGCTAGATATCACAGACGAATACTAACTTAGAAATTCTGAGTGTCTAACTCTAACGCCCAGACACCCCCAATGTCAATCACATTTAAGTCTCTGGTGAAAGAGTCGCACATACAATTTAAAACGTGTTTCAACAAATACTTGTAATAACTCGAACCTCAATCAAGTTCCAACTTAATTTTTTTATCAACTACTGTAGAATTTGGAATTAGGGTATCTAGTACTTATTATACCTTTATTACATGAACATTTCAAATAGGAAATAAGACCATACGTGCTCAAATGCTCAAATCAATAGGACTTTAACTCTACATATTGTAAATAATTCGGCCAAATATTTCAAATGAACTGTACATGAAATCTGTTCATCAAAAACGAAATAACGAACAAATAGTAATGTCGTTCCTTATATGAAATTAGGACCTAGAGCGTATCGATTAAAGATCCAGATTTGTGCCACTGGATCAGTTCAACCAGTCGCTGAACGGAGGTAATTCATTACTCTAATAACAGAGAGGTTATATTGGGATGTTGACTTAACAAAGACGTTCCGATAAACACCAATACCAAATAATCCAACACTAAGAATTGAAATAAACTTGTGGTGGTAATGGTTTGCTAATCATGACATTAATGTTGTCAATTGCAATTTAACAATTATATTGTTGTGTACACTAACATTGATAGGTATTTAATGTCAGGACTATTACACATGATTATATATATTCTTATGCGTGTAATAAATATTTACCCTCATCTTCTCTCCCTCTCGTTTATCGTTAACTACTAGTTTATCGTTAAATAATAGTTTTTTTTCATTGCCGAAAACCATTTCATTTAAATTCTGCATAAACCATGTAATATAAGAAATTTGGTCTACAAAGACATCAATAACTGACCTTTAGAAGACAGTGATTACAATGAGATGATTAAAATATAAAAACTTTTTATGATGCAAAATTATATTATATAGAATGTATGTATATACGTTAGGTCATAACAACTTTAGTTATTTATTCTGTTCACAAAAGTAACACAGTAATTATATTATACTGAGACTATCCCCGTACCTCCTCTGATACTGGATCCAACCATTCCTCTGACCTTACCGCTTCGCAACTTATCGTTATTTACAGGAAGATTTTGATTCAATGAACTCGTAACGTTATTATCGAATCTTATTGTGCCTGGTAATTGCATTACCTTCATTGCCCTTCATATCGAAACTCAGTGTTTTTGGCATATCATTATTTGACAGCAGAATAACTGGTCTGCGGTGGTATCTACCCAGGCGGATTCCTGCATGATGGGATTCCACCAGTTATGATTATATTATTAGTCTTCCGTATAAATCCGCGGGGTCCTCACGCGGACTAATCGTAAAATAGAACTTTACCCCAATTCCCACTTGCCTATTGTTATAAATTTTCCCCAAACCTTAGCCTTTAGTCGAAACGCTAAGTATAAGTCCTCTAGCGTGTCTTTAGGAACTTACATCTAATTCGAGAAGTCCATAATCTAATCCACTTTTTGCAGGTGATTCTCGAGCACAGAGTAGCTAGTCTTTTGGTTATCTAAAATAAGGTGTTTCGTAAAAGGTAACCCCCATGTAGGGGGCTACATTCACTCATTCCTCCGTCTCCGAACGACACGATGCACGGAGGAATTACATCCTTACGTAGTTGACAACTTGTCATGCCCCGGTCACGAACTAGTGCACAACACAGGAGAGTGGAATACTTTATCGGCGTCGGTCTTCCCAGATCACTATAACATGGGACTCTTCCAGGAAAGTGTGCAGCGTATCATCAATTACCTGGTCAAAACACATGCCAATTCACATTTTATGAAGGCCGTTAGGTTAGCGGAGCGGATAAGCTAACATTGGCTTTTGCGCTACAGGTCGCTGGTCCGGTTCAAGCACCCACCATACAGGATAAATATGGATGTGGGGTACATTTTAAAACATCGTTACAGAAGACATTCATATATTTTTGGAGGTTCTCTTGGTAATAATTTTACTTCAGTTAACATGACAAACCTCGAACCGAGCGGTTTATACCGATGAAGCTTTGTAAACAATTTTGTTGCATCAATTTGTATTTTATCTTCCAGTAACGTATACTGTACAGCACGCCAATACATTGTCGTCCGTTTATTGCAGAAATAAAAGAATATGTAACGAAATCTGATATAAAAATCAATTGAAACTGGCTGGTGATAGACGGTGATGATTGCAAAAATATAATAATATTAAGGTGTATTTACAAAGAACTGATGTTTAAAATAGGAAATCTTAACAACTATGTGTGTTTTTCTAGTTAATCATCAACAACTATTGAAATACATCAACTTTTTTTTGTATTTATGGCAACTGTCGTAAGCTTCCTCAGTGTCAAACTATTATTTCTAGTTCTAGTATATATTATATATTTATATTCTGTATATTAAAAAAAGGCTATAAATTTGTGTGTCATTATGCTGAGCACGGGCCTCCTATCATTTCCGAGAGGGTTTTGGAGCTGGGAAGAATCCGCCACGCTGCTCCGTGCTGGTTCCTCACGATGTTTTCCTTCACCGCCGAGCAGGTGGTAAATCAGCACTCAAAATTGTAATTAACAAATTCAGTGGTGACGGAACCAGGAATTGAACCCAGGTGTCTCGCGTACTATGAAATTTAAAGCGCTCTGCCCCTGAACTACCTCGGCCGTCAAATATAGTTTAAATATGTACTATGAAATATTAGCAAACAAAGACTTAAAAGTTAATTAGAACATCTATAAGAAAATCATCACTTTTACCGATGATTTTTTGAGTGACGGAAAACAGGGTCTTGAATTGAATTTTTAATCACTGTACTTCAACATAAGCACTTGCTGTATAATCAATATCAGGGATCAAAACTCGAAATATATATACAAGTACCAAAATTGAATAAAAAACAGAACCGTCACTTTTCGAATTGGCGCGAAAAACGATTAATAATAATTTATAATCTGAATACTTTTGCATTAACTTTTATGCTCTGGCCTCTTAGATTTACAAATATTAAAAGCAAAACAATTAGAAATGAACTGAAACAACTGCATGGCTCAACGGCTGTCACATAGCATACCAGCTGACTTGATTCTATGAATCGAATCTTATTCAAAACCGATATTTGCACACCATACAAATCCTCCTCCTATATTAGCATATTTAAGTTAAAGGAAAACTATTTTACTGAATCTCTCTAAAAGTCTTACGGTAAAAAACAATAGCAGCCTCTTGAGTCCCACGGCTGAACACAGGCCTTCTATCATTTCTGAGTAGGTAAGATCCGCCAACCCGCACTACAATAGTTCACAACTCCAAAATTTCTCAAAAATTCTTACAATTTGCTTAAACAAAAACAACCACACATTCGATACTGAAATTATTTAGTTTAGTATGTTATTTTTTCAGAATGCGTTACTTATCGCGTCAAGACTATCAGAAGTAGTTTTAATGAGCTACTAATAGCAACTACGTTAAATTAACAACATTAATAAACATAATTTAATTACCTACGCTAAAGCAAACGAACTCTACATAACTTATCTTACGAAAACATTTGCTTACGTTTTAGGGTACCGTAATTTTAAAAGGAAAACTCGTCTTGAGAAATGGACCGTTTAAAATTTTCATACGTCTAATTATAGTCAGAGGGTCTTCTCTTATTAAAACTTCGTGTTATATGTTTATAATTGATTTTATACTGATATTATTTATACTATATTAGGTGTTAATTATAAAAAATTATTATTATCGGAATTAATAAATGTATTTTATAAATAAGACCCTGCACCTTTGACCCTGAACATTGTCTGTTTTTTCGTCAAAACATTTTCTGTCATATAGCTTGCAGTTTGTTTTGGTAATTATTCATTAAAGTTACTATTAAAAAGGGAAGATAAATGTTATTTTAAAATTCCATGTTCTTTTTTCGCACTTTAATTGTCGATCCAGTCACGGCTTTTGATAGCGTGTAACCTCTGCCTTTTCCTTCTATATTACGGCGTGTATATTTTATGCATAATTTAAATAAATTAATGTAAAAATACTAAATTATTAAAGTTGTTACTTCAGCCTTTTTAAACTTACCCTTCGCTTTCTGTTAGTTTTTTCAGATGCCTGAACGTGATTTTTCACCCTGATATTCATTGTTTTTAAATTTAATTTACCACATTTTTATTCACAAGTGTTTAATTACTTTCACTAAATTTAATAAACCACTTGCACTCTACAACAGTTTCAAGATTTAACAATGTTCGTTCAACTCTCTGTTCTGAAAAGTTAGATCACCACAGACACAATGCACCGCATATAACATACAAAAACACAGACGAATAGTGTAAAATGGATGCATATTAAGCCAGTCACAAAATATTAAATTTCGCGCGACTTTGTTTCGCTCGCGTCACTGATAATCGAATTCGTTTACGGAGTGACAACGCGCATGGAACAGCGGGAAGCGTCACGCTGCGCACCGAACAAGTGGCGAAGTGGGCATCCTGCACCCGCCTCCGGGCTCCACGCGGCACTCGCGTCCCGCCGCCCACTCGTCCCGCGCCCTCAGCGTTCAGATAAATCACTACGTACCCCTCTCTGTGTAATTACCTTACATTACACCTACCACTTCAACAAAAATCATTCACTCACACAAATAATTCCTACCACTGATATACCGTAATTATATTTCTTGCATGCACCTGTGGGATTTGATTTGACTTCCGATTTTGCAAATTTGCGTGTAGGACACTTTTCATGCATTTCACGACATTTTTCATTGAAAGCTTAGAACTTGTTAAACTTTTAAATTTACTACAATTTAACAAATGATGTCCTGGCCGTTTTATGTCCACGGCTACTTTCGAATATTGTCGGAAGCTATTAACTACGCAGGAGATATTATAGTGCCACAAATGTACGCGCAAACACAAGATGTAGCGCTCATGCTACTCGTATAAGATGGAGGCGGCCTACCTCCGATCTTATCGCAAGAGCGGGTGCTGTATCAGAAATAAAGATAGGTAGGCCATCTGACATAAATTTCTTATGTACAACACAATCAGACCCGAAAACCAACAATTTGTGTTTTCGCACAATTGTTAGCTTCCACCGGGATTTGAACCCATGTCCCGCAACGCAGAGGTCAAGTACTCTGATCCCAGAGTTCACCGCGCGGTCAAATACTAAGTTCGTATCGGGCTTACTAACTACGTGTGTCTCATTTCCAATTTATTACGTGTGCACATTTTCATGCCAATAGCGCAGTGGGTGGATTCGATCAGGGCAAACACTCGTATGGTGAGTAGAGAGAAACCAACAGAGAAGAGAGAGATCCAATTACTATAAACTGCTATCAACGAGGCATATCCCATCGTAGTTCTCAGGACTGACTACACACCGCCTATTGGTTTATTTACTAGATTTACTCGAAAAGATGTATTCGAAATTCGACCGTATTAAGTCGATTCATAATTTTTTTAAGTTAAGCTCTGTGCGCCTGTTTGACCAGAAACTGTTTTCTGATTGACATTGTCAATATGAACATAAATAACGAATGTTTTATTTTATTCAATTTAAGGTATTTAATAAAGTAAATTTAAATTTTTCATTCATCGCTTCTTCTCCGTACAAACTTTAACTATCCCAAATCTCACACTTGCTTAAAAAGGAGTACAAAGTTTTGTTAGCGCGTTTTACACACATACATTTATAGATGACCTGAAAATCAACGTGTGTTTTTGCACAAATGTTGGCTCAGGCTGGGACTCGAACCCAGGACCTGCGGCGCAGAAGTCAGGTATTCAGAGGCTAGGCCACTCGATCATCTAGATTATGGAGGATAAATTTATATGAGTGCACTGACCACTTGTCTAAGGTGGACGGTGTTCTCGTTTGTTACGTTTAATAAAATAAATTGAAACAAATAGTGTCTACACGCAGACAGCCAGAGAATATTTCTAGCTTAGTACATCATGTTTGGTGTAATTATTAAACACGGTAACGAAAAAGTATTTAAAAGCCAAAAAATGTATAAACAGGTACAGAGATGCCTTGGGTAGACTATTTTTGTATATATTTACTGCTAGCTGATGCGTCCGCGTGGATATTGGTTTTTTTTTAATATCCAGAGGAAAACTTTGATTTTTCGGAATAAAAAGTACCCTATACCCTATGTGAGGATCTCTATTACATCGTGGAGGCGTTTTACAAACATAAATGTATGCTATAGCTGTACTACTTCTTCCGTGCGGAAATCGAATCCGCGACCCAATAGCTTTGCAGTGCCAACCATTGTAATTTAATCGTAATTACGACACACTTAAGAACTGTTTATGCCGATAGGTGACCGACAGAGAAGAATACCACCTACATCTTTCCTACGGAGGTGTTGTTAGAGGCGATTAAGGTATTTTACGGACAGCCTTTATTCATAACGCTTAAATAACACCATAATATGAAATACTGTCACTATACTGCTCGTGAAAACGCAATGGAGAGTATACATTTTTTTTTCTTATCAAAAATTGCGGCGATGTGGTTCACGTTCCCCGAGGGGGCGAAAAGTAGGCTACGTGTGTGCTGCCTACCCCTTATATTTGAAAAAGGCGTTACTTTATGTATGTATGTATGTAATAAATTTATTATACGTGTTTCTTATATGATTATTTAATTTCACTGTAAAAAGTAAAGTAACAACCCATGAATGTCCCACTGATGAGCACAGACCTCCTCTCATTATATCAGGTTTTGGAGCAGAGAAGTGTCCGCGACCCTGTTCCAATACGGGTTGGCGGACTTCACATGTTATCTAAATATTTTTATTCCTCAAACTTGCAGGTTTCCTCTCGATGTTTACCTTCACCGCTGAGCACGTTGTAAATCGGGCAAATATGATGTTGTTCAAAATTATCATCATCATTGTCATCGTCATTTCAAGATATCATTAGTCCACTGCTAGACACAGGCCTCTCAAACAGATTGCCACAAAAGTTTATAGCTTTGACTTTGAGGGGATTTTACCTTAGTTGCCTATGTCCAGTAGTGGACTTTAACAGGCTGATCAAGAACAAATGATTCTAATTTTAAAAATTAACCCAACACTTTCAATACCATTAAGTATATACCTTTAAAAGGTACTGTGTAGCTGTAAAGTTTCATACTTAAAAGTAATCCAAAAATCGAACTCATCGCGTCACATACCGGAACGGGTATGGCAACGTCTGTCGGGCCTGCTAGTTAATCTATAATTATAACAAAAATAATAACATTAAAGGTAGGTACCACCCCAGGGTCAGTTATTCTATTGTGAAGCAATAGTGTACAAACAGTACTGTGTGTTTCGTCTGAAGGGCACTGTGAGCTAGTGTAATCACTCGGCAAAGAGATTTAAGAACTGATATCTCGGGGTGACAGGCGCAATGTGATTCCACGCAGAAATATTCTAGGTGACGCAGCATTTGTTAGGGGCAGACGTTGCACTTACCATCAGGTGAACGAAAGAGAAACAGAAACGTTGCACGAAGACGGTGCACCGAAATTCGTGAAACCTTGAAATTTTCCTCTCATCGCGCCCAAAGAAGTTTCACTTCAAAAATAATTAATGCTTAAATAGGTAGATGCAATAACGGTAGATCACGGTATGTAAGGAGAATAACGATTTAGAGAATACAGCGCCACTTATGTAATGACACTATCGAAATGCATCAGCGGTCGTTTCTAAAAAGATAACCCGTGCGAGTGCTGGTTCCCCGCTAACGAGTCAATGAAACTACCTATTTACATTACCACTTACCGTGCAATTTGTTTACTAAGCAGTTCTTGAAGGCTTTAAGATCGAATCGGAAGGCTTACATGTTAATGGCTTGCACGGCAATGTTCGTTTTAATATCCCTCGAGCTTTGCTCGCTAAAAGCTAATAACTATAAGCGAGTTAGTAATAAATATCGGCTCGTATTGACGCTGCATACTAATTCTACTTCATTTTAGTACACGGGCATAGATTGTGCAGTAATATCAGTTTACACGGAGTACATTTGTTAACACCCTGACATTTTTTTTATAAAATATTCGGTTACATAATTTACATATCAAGTTGTAAGCTTCGAGTGAACCAGAACTAAGACCATAAGTTCTGTTACAAACTTAAAATGCATATATTTATTCTTCAAGTAATGTAATATTTATGAAACTTATGAATATTTTTTGTACGCGTAAAGTTAACTTTAAGCAATATATTAAAAAAACTTTTATAGGTAGTGCCCGCGTTTGGCATTAATACAGGTCTTTAACCTTCCCTGTCTTTGAATCTATGGATTTAAGCACTATCTCCATGGGACATAGAAAGTCGTGGTAGCTCAGGAGCTAGGCGGTCAATACAATTGTATATTACTAGATTTTACGGATTTTACCGCCTTTTCTATTTTCTTTTTGTAACCTGACGTTTCGAGCGCTTTACAGCACCCACGGTCACGGGAGGAGTCCTGAACCAGTTTGGCCGAGTCTGGCGGAGTCTACTACTAAATCTTTGGTAGATTATTTCGCAACTTCTCAGTGTGGTCCCTCAATCTTCACGCACATACATTCATGAGTTATTTCAACGCCAATCACTTAAAAGTCGCATTAAAGGAGGTACGTACATATGACATTGTCATTTAAAAAGGTTTTAAAATGTAGTTGCAAATAAAGTAAGAAACATATCTTTGAACGTCATTGGTAGGTAGTTTATTTAAAAATGCAGCTAATTACAGGTCTCCTATTAATTAAAAAAAAAAATTTGTTCGGCATTGGATCATTATCATAATTTCAGCCTATCACTAGTCCACTTCTGACTTAGGCATCCCCTATAGATTTACCTGTCACGGGGGTTTACACCCAGGTGGGAACCGCGTTATTATTCAGAATGTTCGGAAGATGGTATTCCCGGTTGACTTTACTGGATGAGATGGCGTTGTAACACTCTTAGTCGCCACTACAGGCAGAGGCAAGCATCGGATACAAAAAAAATATATAATTGAGAGATGAGAATATAGAGGCATACTAGTGTATGAGATGATTTAAGGTGTGTGTGCGCAATTCCACGTGCGTGTAAGTTATGTTGTGCGATACCGTGTGTTATCGCACGACATAATAAACTTTAGGTATACATAAACATATAAATAACCTTCTTAATAGTTTCAGTACCATTTAAAAATGGTACAGGCTCAATAAAATTATGTTGAACTGATACGAAGGGTTGGTGCATTATTTGCATAATTATTATTTTGGGCGAGAGTAATGAAAAATGCGATATGTCGGGTACGTTTCTTGGGTAAGTTAAGGTGCCGAGAGTAAGGAGAGGAGTTGTAGTCTCCCGAGGAGTCGCAGATGTGTGCGCGAGCGTTCCTGTGGCCATGCCCACATGCGGCGAAGGCGGAACACCATGGGGTTTTAGTCGGTGCAAGTCCGACATAACCCATCCTTGCCCCCGTGAGAGCGGGTATGCGTTAGGCATTTGCCCATGTAAAAAATAAGGCTCCGAGAGTGAAACCAGAGACTTCAGGTGACCAACTGTAAAAAAAATTATAACTATAAATGTCCCACTGCTGAGCACTGGCCTACTCTCATTTCTATGAGGGTTAAGGAGCCTGGAAAATGTTTATTTGCGGGTTGGAGGCTTCACATGGAGGTTTCCTCACGATGTTTGTCTTCACCCCTGAAGCACGTGGTAAGTTAGTAATTAAAATAATCAATTTTAGGGGTACCGGCACTGGGGATCTTACTCAGGTCACTCGCGTACTATGAAATTTAAGGCGATCGCCTGGCCCCTGATCTACCACGGTAATTTTACTGTATTATATACTAACATTATTCCTGTATTATACTATAACATTATACCGAGTGCGAGCAGCTTAAGAGAATCTATTACCCCATCTTATCCCGTATGTGTCGTAAAAGTCGACAGAGGGAAAATCAAAAGGATGTGGGCAGCAGCATCTTTCTGGAACGTCTGAATGAATAAACTGCGGTTGCCAATCCGCCTGCCAAGCGTGGCAACTATGGCAAAATCCCCCAAAATGAGAACTACAAACTTTTATGGAAATCTATGAGGCTATGTTCAGAAGTGGACTAGTGATAGGCGGAAATGATGATGACGATGATTATACCTGAAAAAGTACCCCTGTCCTCAAAAGGCGTTAGTTTGCGACTGATACTGCATATTTATTACATAGTCAGAGTAATTCCAATACATTTCGCTACGAAGCTATTAACTGCGCAGCAGATGTTATAGTGCCTCAAGTGTACGCTCAAACACAAAGGCGTACCTACCCGCACCGGGTATAACGCTTACGCGAAAAGATCGGTAATAAGTTAGAGTGCAGTGTCAGACACATGGGTACTATCACATTCACAACACAGCCCGACTCGAAAACCAACTATTTGTGTTTTTGCACACATATTGATTCCGACTGGGATTCGAACCCGGGATCCGCGCCGCAGTAGTCAGATACTCTAGGTGCTAAACGATATCTAAATTTTAAATTCCCGTTTTAATGTACTGGCTAATTTGACAAAATGTATGAAAACCATTCGTAAGTTAAACTTTTTTTTAATTAAAGCATGTGTATTCTAACGTCAAAATGATTACAATATACAACTAGCTGTGTTACTTTCAATCATTTTATAGACACTGTTATACGCAGATATGGAAACATCGAAAATTCGAGTAATTTATGGATGTGAGTTCTTATCCGACGTGGAATAAACGCGGCATAAACGGCGTGTAACATAAGTGCTTTGGAGATTGGGGAGACAGCGAGTACCAACCAAAATCGAACCAATACCAATCGAATCTTTTCGCGCTGGAAATTTCGATTGGTGAAATGAGCTGCGGGTAATAATAAGGAATTGCGACGGATGCGTGTTAAATCATTACGAAACAAAATCGGACTACTCTGTAAAAGTTATGCGTGGTCATGCATTAAAAAAATATACACGTTTACTTGAGAATCGCCTTCCTTTTTTCGGCGGTTCATTAGCAGCAAACTTTGTCGTTAACTATTTGCGTCAAATCGGCAATATCAAATAACAGAGAGAACAAAAGTGGTTTCCTTTCGAATCGACTGATCTGCAGAAAGAGGCACGGGACGATGCTTCATCATCATCGTCACTTCAGCCTATCATTAGTCCACTACCGAACATAGACCTCACCCATAGATTGCAACAGAAATTTGCATTTTCGGGGGGTTTTGACATAGTTGCCCCGCTTGGTAGGCGGACTGTACCAGACTCCTCGCACTTTAGACGCTTCTGCCCGTCACTGACTACAAGTACTATACGCTAGCCGTACTTAACAACTGCTGATCACGACATAACAGGCGTATTCTCATTTCTGAGAGGGTTTTGCAGCCAAAAAGTCCGCCACGCCTCTTTGCAGGCTTGCGGTTAGCTATACTTGGACTCCTTAGATACTTATTTATAAACTTTCAAACAACTTATACACGTTGCTACTCGTATTACAGCAAATCTTCCCAACTTGAGAGCAGGCCTATATCTTGCGTAGACTGCCTGTGGACCGACGATGATAACGAACTTGTTACTTTCTAATATTCCTTAATTAATCCAAAAACTTTTATTAATAAACTTATTCCCAAAACAAAATAATAAATAAGTATGTAGGGGAAAGGATGGAATAGTCGACTTGCTGATTAATCATCAAATCACTACACACAATGCAGTGTAATTAGAGGTTCAATTCTTAATAGACCTAGTATTGTTGCTACATCAGACAACTTATCAATAAATCATGCTAAAGCATCACTTAATCATAGAGTGCGACCACGTCTGCTGTTTGTATAGAAATTTTTAGGGTCGTAAATCAATATTTGTAAAATCAGAGTTGGAAAATTTACAATTAATATTAATTAATGTTAAATAGTTTATTGTAGCAAAAACAAATCAAAAATTTGATTACGAATCAAATATTAATTGATTTAGTATACATAAATATAAATTATTAATTTTATTGTAGCAAATGCAAATATAAATAAAAGTAAAGTTTATTTACGTAAGTAAAAGAAAAAAAAGAAAGTAACAATATGAAGTAAGACTTACGGCATCCGCGTAGATTTAAGTTTAAAAAATATCGTTGAAGCTCCGGAAATATTAAGTATCCTATGTCCGTCTCTAGAATGCGCGCTAAAAGAATTTGGTCAACACCGCCTCAACGGTTGAGCCGTGAAAAGGTAGCAAACAGACAGAGAGACAGAGGGAGTGACTTTCGCATTCATAATATTACTAGTTGCCCCGGCAACTTTGTCCTACCCGTTCTGGTACGTGACACAATGACTTTGATCGCCGAATTTCATTTAATCACAACACCACCTACCGGTTCGGAGTATGTTATTTTCTTTCTTTGGACATTCGCCGTCGACCATGCACGGTGAAACGGTACAAATACGAGTATCACGACAAAAGTGAAAGAAAACGATTTCGTGGTCGACGTCACTTGAATTTTTTTTTATACGATAAAAGTGACGGAACGAGCAAAACATACACCTGTTGATAAGTGCAACGTCTGCCCATAACAAATGCTATGTCACCCAGAACAGTGTGACATCACAATGCGCCCGTCACCCTGAGACTGAGTTCTTATGTCTCATATGCCCAGTGACTCGACATGTCAAGGTCAAGCGATTCGGCTGTCTTCAAATGCCTCTATCACAGTTATATGGCAGTTATATATATAATTTTGGTGATGTAATTGCTGTTAGCCTTTTTGGCTTTTAAAGCTTCATCTACTATTGCATACTTATGATACTATTGCACTTATATGCTAATTTGAATAGACTTATATCAAGAAAACACTTTAATTAATTCATTAAAATTATTTTGAAAAACATTGAATATTGCTACTTCAGGGATGTGGTCACAATAACTCCCGAAAAAATAGACGTTTTTAGACCGGTTTTTTTTGTGTCCAGAATTTTACCTACTGGTTTCCTATTTTATATCAAAAGTCTAGCACTTGTAGTTATTGATAAAAAAATATTTTTTCTTATTGTTTTCTTCTGAAATGGAAATGAGTCGAAATATTTGATTAATTTTTCTTAAGAGTTAAATGAGCGTCATGAGACGTGCACTTTTGGATTTTCCAAATTTCCATCTGCAGTGGATTGATTCTCAATATTGCGAAGTCTAATAACGGCTTCGATGATAGATGAATGCTATTAAGTATAAGTTATATAAGATCTTCTGGCTCAAGGCAATGTAAATAACACTGGCAAATTGGTCAAAATTAAGCAATGATTGGTTCATTGCTTAATCAATTATCAATCACAAATTAATTAACATCACAAAGTGAACATCTTCAAGGGCAACTTACCGTTCGACTTCCAAATGCAATAACTGTCGAAAAGAGAATGAAAATTGGTGAAAACTCCAAAAAATGCTGATAAATCGCGGCGCCCGTCTGCGCAGCTAGCTCAATCGTATGCCATGAAAGGACCGCGCTGTTAAATCAGCTGTCAGATGATAACGAAAGAAGACAAAAAGAAAGGTAAAGTATTTATTGTCACAGAACTGTCACGCATACAAAACAATAAAAATTCGTATATGATGATGTGATGTTCAGGAGAACATCACATCATCATCATCATATACGAATTTTGACGGCTAGGAAGCCGATTTCGACCACGGCGACAACTGCCGACTACTGTCGAGAGCCATCAACTGCGGAGGAGATATTATAGTGCCACAAGTATACGCGCAAACACAGAGGCACTCATTCGTCCCAACCTATCCGCGCTCGATGTAACGCTGATGCGATAAGATCGGAGGTAGGCTAGGGTGCAGTGTCAGAAACACGGGGACAATCACAACACAACCAGACCCAAAAACCAACAATTTATGTTTTAGCACAAATTTTGGCTCCGGCTGGGATTCGAACCGAGGACCGGCGGCTTAGAAGTCAGGTACTCTGACCACTAGGCCACGCGGTCGTCAAAATAAATTCCTATATATATATATATACGATAATGCACAGAACGCCATCTACTGGCATTACCATCTAGTTTAAAACTAACATGTCACAAATTCATAATGTATGTATGATTCCCATGGTCCTTTTTGTCCGAATTTTGTTTCTGTCAGATGGCGATGTATACGGAAAATGAATTTTCTTCATAATTATTTTTGTGATTTTTTTTTCGATATTTTAATAGTTATTCTACAATTCGGGGCAAACGAAAAAATCCAACACCATAAAAATTGGTCCAGCCGTTCTTGGGTTATAAAAAGTGTAACTAACACGACTTTGTTTTATATGTGAAGATTATGGATTGTATGTAAATGAAAAATGCAGTTTCATTAATATATTTGTAAAGAAAATATTACGGTTCGCCATGCCACTCCAGCGCGGGTTGGCAGACTTCACATTTAGTTATTGTTATTTATTTTGATGTAGTTGTATATTTATTTTATAAAACTCTTAGTAGGCATAAAAATTTACTCTTTGCTTTTGACGATATTAATTATCGTTTGATTTGGACGACGCCTAATAACTCGAAAGAACATACTCGCAACTGCTATAATCATTACTCCTCGGGCGTTTTAATAATATAAAAGTTCATTAACGTCACAAAAGATATTTGTGTAGGATATTGTGTGAAAGTTAATTAACCTAAATGTATATTTGAATAAGTTTTATGTTACTCAGAGAGTCATTTGTCTAAGTATATTTAAACTAGTTCAAAAATTTGCTATAATTTTAATCCAAAATTACAGTAAAATTGACGTTATATAGATAACGTGTCAAATAATATACAAAAAAAAGCATAATGAAAGAGCGCGTCCAACTCAGTACATGCGACAGAAGTGTAACTGATTGAAATTAAAATACATAAACATAAATAAAAAATATTACCTTCTGTAAAAAAACTGCTTAGTATATAAACAATTATTAATTCATCGATTAATATGAATTACAAATATCAGAAACGTACGAAAACGTTGCACTCAAATACGACCTTGCAATTTTACTCTCGTCGCGCTCAACGAAGTTTCACTTCAAAAACGTACAGTTTATAACGCCTCTCATTCTTGGGACTTCGCTGCCCGAGTGCGGGTTAGCGGATTTCTAAGGTGTCGTCATCTCTTTTTCTGAGACATTCAGGTGTCCGGCAGAGAAGAATAGCACCTAACTCTTTCCTATCGAGGTGTCGTAAGAGGCCACTAAGGTATTGAACGGACAGCCTTTAATCGTGCACAATAACACCATAATATGCAATGCTGTCACTATACTGCTCGTGAGAATGCAATGGGAGTAGATTTTTTTTTGTCGTAGCAACTTGGGGGTGACGTGGTTCGCCACCCGTCACGTCTCGTTTCCTGTGAGGGCAAAAAGGAGGGATTTTATGAACAGCTGTATACATCGTCGTTAGAGCCACTCGAGTAACGACCCAAGAGCAAAACTCGTCCGACGCTATTCCGATGCTATCCCCGACGTCGTTGATGAGATTAGTATGGATCTCAAACCGTTTAAGAATGCCAAGTTCTCCGTTGTAATTCTGTATTTATTCGGCGCGAAGACGAACTCGGAGCGACGTCCCCGGGCCAGCGCGATGCCACAAGCCGACTGATCGGGGCTCCTCTTAGCTTCACCGTTAGTGGTGGGTCCTCAGTTACAAAGCCTTTTTGAGACACATTGACACTTTTTGAGATGATCTCGCCGGCCGCTGTCGCGGCACTCTCGCTTCAGTCGCTCTGCTCGTCTGTAGGAAGTCGCAGTTCTTTTTTTTTGTACCTGGGGAAATCCAGCATGGATACACGAGTAGCCAGACCGACTAAAACCCCGCAATAGTCTTCATCAGCGCTCTAGATTGACTCGAGACCATTGCGAGTCATCGTCCTCCCCGGGGCCGTTTCTGGTAGGGGTACACCGTTGCTGATAGGAGAGCGGTCACGAGGCCCGCCAGCGCCTTGGCAGCGTTGTCTCCGAGAGAGATCTGTGCTCTCTCAATCCCTCTAGGCAGCCTTCTGGACCATCACACAGACTACGGCTCTCCACGCCTATTCCCGTTTAGCACAGCCGACATTACTGCCTACCAAATGTGCCATTATTATATTAACTAATACTCTATTACTCGTCATAATGTTCATTGTTTTCCGAAAATTTAAAATCGGAATGCCGTTTTACGGGCCAAGAATACATTGGTTGCTTTTTCATTTCTTATTGAACTGGTATGAAATTTTAGAATAAAAATAATGATTTACGAATACTTTTACTATCAATGTAAATATACATAAGCATTATCGAGTTTCATATCTATACGTAAACAAATAAAAGTACAATACAAGTTGCAATATCGTAGATGCAAGCAATGAAACCTTCCGATGTTCTTAAACGGCGCGGCGTTGCATTTAGCAAACCAATACAAACCTCATCGTTTATGGTGCTCACTTAGCAAATTGATATATTGCATGAATAAATTTATGTTGACAGATTTACTGCGTAGCGTTAATTTATAATGAAATTTCGTAACCATTTAAATAAATTATTAAACAATAATGTTTTAGCATGGCGTCGAAATAACCATGTTCAGGCAATGTAAGACGTCAAAAAGATTTAAAAAACAATCACTAACTGAACAATGTTTCTATATATGTAAAATATTCACATATTATAATTAAGCCGATATGTGTCTGGTAGAGTAGAACCTACCTCTTTCCAACCGAGATGTCGTAAGAGGCGACAAAGGTATTGTACACACCTTTATTCGTGCAGAGTACTACCATAATATGCAATGCTGTCACTATTAAAGCATCGTCATGATCGAGGTAATGCCATGGGGAATTTTCCCGTACCAAAATGGCGGCGACGTGGTTCGCCGTCCGTCACGTCTCGTTTCCAGCGGGGGCGAAAAGTAGACTACATCCAGACTCTGCCTACCCCTTATATGGGAAAAAATCGTGGCTGTATGTATGTGTTATAATTAAAACCAGCGCCGTGTGATGGCGACGTAAGAATCCATTCCTTTTCGACCCGTGGGTGTCGTAAAAGTTGACTAAATAGAAATTACTGGTGCTACGATTCCTATGCCGGACTCCGTCTAAGTAGGTACCACCGCAGTGTCAGTTATTTTTCCGCGAAGAAGTGTGCAAACATTACTGGAGAACTCTATGTTCAGCACTACACTACAATAATAATAGCCTTAAAATATTATTAATATTTAAATTACACAATCATATTAAATATTAATATCACTTTACGATTTAATTATTTAAAGTTACATTTTAATTTTTTTATTATTTGCCACGACAGTTCCGTCTGTGTACACCTTGTCGGCAAAATCCTCCTCCAACTCCTTAAATCTCGATCTATCGGTAGCTGTTCTTGTCCATGCGCCACCTTCTACAGCCTTTACATCGTCGTCCCATCTTCTGAATAGCTTCGTTTTCCTATTTCCCATGAACCAGTACATTATTGGTTTTTCCCACCCTCTAATTCTGTATGTCCTGCTTATTTCCACTTCAGTTTCTTATGTTTCTTAAAAGCTGTCATTCTTATTCTGTCTACTCGTCTTTTTCCCATCATACTCCTTTCCATCGCGTTATGATAGCGAAATTAATACACGTATAGGAAATGCATGGAAGCAATATTAGATATAATTATTAGATAGAGTCTAAAAGAGAACATGAAAAATAAAGAAATAAATTTGACATTACATACGTTTGCAAAACCTGGGCAATCACTGAAACCCACAATAGGAAATTAGATGCAATAAGACTATACGGAACGTTAATTAGAATTAAAATAATAAACATTTTATGGATTTAAAATTTATAGTCAGTAAAACATGAAACATGATTTTACTTTTGAAAGTAACTAAGGAGACATAACACGGAGGGAAAGTAATGACAGTGAGCTTGACTGGTTTTTGCTCTTACTATTTTAAATGACCCTAACGAAGAATTAAGTACGGCCCTAGAATCTCTATACATACATACATAAGATCACGACTGTATCCCATAAGGGGTAGTCAGAGACTGGGCACTCACTGCGAAAACAGATGACTGCCACAATCCGCGTTTCACCAAAACAATATAATGCACTTGGTGTGATAGGTGGTGAGTCCATCGCCACCATCCGCTGTTAGGTGCACAGTGCAGTTTAATTCCTTACTCGCCTTTTACGAGATCCATTGGATGAGATGGAGTGGAAGTATTCTTTTAACGAGCCGCCACCACACGGCTCATCTCTATACATTACCTATAATATATCTCTAATATTTTTAATCGGCCGCTAATCGTCCATGCAAGTCAGGTGGGTGGACTTCCAATATATTCCATAACAGCCAGGTTGTGTAGGCGGAATAGTGATTGCAGTATCAGAGGTAGTCTGTTGTCATTCTGGGTAAATTAAAGTCATTCATCATCTTCATTTCAGCCTATCACTAGTCCACTGCTGAACATAGGCCTCCCCAACAGATTGCCACAGAAATTTGTGGGTCCATTTTGCGGGGATTTTGCGATAGTTGCCAGGCTCGGCAGGCGGATTGTCAACCGCAGTTCATTTATATAGATGTTCCTGCCTGGAAGATGCTGCTGTCCATCTCTTAGTTTTCATTTTCCCTCTGTCGACTTTTACGACTCCCACGGGTTGAGATGTGGTGGTGGATTTTCTTCAGCCGCTACCACACGGTAACTGCCTATAAATGTCCCACTGCTTAGCACACGCCTCCTCTGATTTCTGAGGGGGTTTTGGAGCCGGGAATAGTCAGCCACGCTGCTCCAATGCGGGTTGGCGAACTTCACATGTCCTCAAATATTTCTATTCCTTGGCCATGCAGGTTTCCCAAGATGTTTTCCTTCACCGCTGAGCTCGTGGTAAATCAGCACTTAAAATTGTACAACAATTTTAGCGGCGCTGGCACCGGGGATCGAAACCAGGTTTCTCACGTACTGTGAAATTATAGGCGAGCACCCAGCCCCTGAGTTAGCACGGCTACGTCTAACGGCTAGTCTGGGTAAATTAGGCCTGACATATTTTTTTTTCAAGGAGAAAGAGATTGTTGCAAAACTATTTTAGTGGTGCCGATACCGGGGATCGAATTCATATCATGAAAGCGAAATGTAAGTCAAGCGTCCGGCCCCAAATTGCAAAATGGTAAGGTATTTCCTGATATCAAATTGCAGACTAGCGCAATACTAAATTATGATTAAATTACGCAGTGTCGTTTTCTATCAAACATCCTATTTCGGTTTGGGTACGGCGCTGAAAAATGTTTTCTTTGTATGTGTATATGGTCATTTAATTAAAATTGTACCTTTAAACAATAATTTAACCTTTTTATTAAATTTTAATAACTAGATGTTTTCTATAGAAATAAATTAAAATTTGATACTAATGATTTTGGCCCCAACTCGAAAAGTGGCGGTAGTGTTATTGAATTTGGTAATTTATGTGCATATTTTGGATTTGAATGTTTAATATTGATAGTTTATTATGCAGCAAGTGCTTGTGAAAGTGAACAGTGATAAGAAAATTCAATTCAAGGCCAAAGTTGGACTTTTCGTTTCGTCTCTCAGTATTAGTCCAGCAAATCTTCAGTAAAAATCAGTCCACTATCATTTTACAGTCGATCGAAATTTTGAAGTCTTGCTGCTTGAAGATTGTGTACCTGGGTTTGACACTACACTAGAAAATAGTTTACGACTGTTTTTATAAATAAATAAATAATGCACATTGATTTTAAACAAGCACGTCATTTATAAAATATTTAATTTATGATGACATCGGAGATGTTTTTAAATTTGTAGTAATATACTAGTTGAAAAAGTTCTATTTAATCTTTTGCCTAATTTAGCTTAACATGACTTCAGAATATTATACTTATTGTTATATATATATTATACTTTGAGACTCTACATGCACATGGAAAGCCCATGGAAAGAAAACCATTGAAAGGTTTTGGCTACGAAATATCTTGTTGAACAAAGAAAATACCACGGGCAAAAACTGTTTTAAATTAAACAGCAAATATCGCAACACATGATTTCATTTGCACACGCCGTGCCGAAGCATATTTTACCACGGCAATAAATTGTTTGAATTGTTACCACCACGCCTGTACCCATTACCTGCACTGTCAATGGCTACGAACGATTTGTTATTTAGTATTTATCGTCGTAAAGACGAGTTATGTGGGGTATTTGTGCCACGGTGCGCACGACTTCAACCATGCCTTGCTCCGTGTCTGATTCATTCAGTTCGTATCAGAGGTTCGTTTAGGACAATTTGTCAATATCCAAAACTGATTAATGAGACTTACTTTCATAACTTCTTCTCAAAAATGTTCAAATTTTCATAAGTCACGATTCCATTTATTTATTAGCTGGAAACGGGACAAGGTTTGACAACTGTAAATTTGGAGGTTCTGTTAATATCAACATGAAATTCTTTATTTTTTTTAATTGACTTTATTAATCAACACCGACTTAAGCACTAAGACCTGACTGACTGAATTTTTGAATTAAAGAAAAAAGTCGTTTTACTGGCGCATGATTGACTTATTGACTTATTGATTGACTATACTCTGCGCATGCGCAGAGTATAGTCAATCATAATGCAAAAGTTTGCAGGATTAAGATCGCTGCTGTGGATGTTTTGGAAAACTTCCTACTTCTAACCTAACATTTTCTGTCACGGGAAATGTCTAAGGCCTGTCATAACCGACATTTCCGGTCCGGACAGGTTATGTCGGACTTACACTGACTAAAATCCCATGGTGATCCGCTTTCGCCGCATGTTGGCAGGGTCACGGGAACAACGCTTACGCGCACTATGCGGGAGAGGACAATTCCTCCCTACTCACCCTCCCAGCAAGGCTCGCTCGGATGCCCCTTTCAACACGGCCACTATTTGTGCGACATGGACTACCTCGAGTCCACTACGCAGGGGCCACGGGGGCCAGGAAAAAAGCTCTCGGAAGCATCAGCCTTCCCGGCACCAGCGGTGGACCTTGTCTGTGGCTCTGCCACCGACGACCGACAATTCGGCCGCGGAGGAGAGCGGCGCAACTCAATACTATTACTCCTTTTCCTCCTCAGTCCCAGTAATCCTCCCAGTACCCGCATCAAAGGTTGCATCCAAAGTAGGCCTGCGATACCACACAACAGGACGACTTAGCATCACCTAACCCAACGATTTTCCATAGAAATATTGTTATTATATCATTTGGTCACTGCGATGTGATGTAGTTAGAAATTAGTGAAAATTTTAAAATTCTTCATTGCCATCAATACATCCTTTTTGAATAAATACATCTAAAACTTCTTCTCATACAGTTATCCTTGTTAAATCGGCCCAATAATATGTCTCTAATACCCTAGAAAACGAAGTCCACTGTTCAAAATATTCAAGACCTGTTTTATAAGGTTCTGTAGCTGTAGTTATCACAAACGATTCGTTTATTTATTATTCGTTATGCACTGATATTGACGATTCGTTTGAAACGAATCGTCAATATCAGTGCATATTCAATTTCACCATTAAACTGCGGACTGTATATGGAAGAAACTGATTAGTCTCTTTTTGAGCCAAATTGTCTTCCAGTTAATTTATATATTTAGCAACTTCTTAAGCAAAAACATATTAACCTTCAACCTTCAATACTGCTTGATGAAAACTTGTCAACTGAGCTTACAAAAATAAACCCACAATTCTGATTTGGGTATGGATACTCAAACTGCCGTGTGCATAGGTGTCGTTTCAGAAAAACAGGCTTGTGGTGGCGGCCTAAGAGAATCTACCATCCCAACCCATCCCGTGGGTGTCGTAAAAGTCGACAGAGGGAAATTAAAGCCAGGAGATGGGCAGCAGCATTTTCCTGGAATATCTGAATAAATAAACTCCGGTTGTCAACCCGCCTGCCAAGCGTGGCAACTATGGCAAAATCCCTCCAATATGAGAGCTACAAAATTTTGTGGCATCTATGAGGGAGGCCTATGTTCAGCAGTGGACTTGACGACAACGACGACGACGACTCAAAAAATGTTTCTGTAGTGACTGGTACATATTCAGAACTCTTTCCACGGAAGACACATTGGGCAAGCCACCTGGTTTTGCTAAATACCAGTATGTGTGATAGTTGTGATGTTCTGTATTAGTTACGGCACGAAATTCTTTTCGAGCTACAACTCGAATCGCAGTTACTAAAACGGGAATCTTTCTTCTGGGATACCGGGACGGAGTACCGATAAAAGGGGCGGTCCTGTTCAAAACGAAACGTATGGTCGCGTTATGTATATGTCATAGTCGCTCTTAACTATAATTAATATTTTCGACGACTTATTAATCTTCTATATATTTGTAGATTGTAGATTGAAACAGGCCGGTTTCCGCAACTCCACATCTAGCGCGTATTTTGCGTGAAAATATTTTCTTCTATATATTCATACATAACTAGCTGGCCCGGCATACGTTGTCATGCCCGTTCCGGTATGTGACACGATTAGTTTGATTTCTGAATGACATTTAAGTATGAAACTTTACAGTCACACGATCTCAGCACCCAATGGGTCGGATATTGTAATTTTCTTTATTTTTTGGTTTTCTTCTTAAATATTAGACTTATATTATCGATGTGCTAGCGGTTAACGATTCTCTACAGTTATATCGACGATAATAACCATCGTTGCCAGCGATAGTCTACGCCGTCAAATTTCGTGGATAACGCTTTGAACATTTGCCGTCGACCATGCGCGGTAACGTAACGGTAGAACTATCACAACGAAAGTGAAGGGAAACGATTTTGTGGTCGACAACACTTGGATTGTTCCGTTTTCGCCACTTCTTTCCAAAACATTCAAGGCGCATTGCAATGTGGAGTGTTGTAATTTTCATCTGCAGTGGATTGATTCTCAATATTGCGAAGTCTAATTGCAATATTTTTATATATATTATATTATATAAATAATATATTATATTAATACTTGTGGCATTGTAAATAACACTGGAAAATTGGTCATAAAATTCATAATTACGTAATGAAACAATTGAACAAACTGAACATCTTCGAAGGCAACTTACCGTTTGATTTAAGAACTTATTTCTCCGTGTGACGAGCGCAAAGTGGTGTCATAGAGAAATATACGAGTACAGGTTGATACAGCATTTGTTACCGCTTCGTCACTTTCTTTCAAAAAATAAAATATGTATATTTACTTTTTAATAAATACCCACGTAGATGATGTAAGAGTCAATTGGAGGTATAGTGCCTTCCACACAGATTGCCTCAAAGCGTAGTCCTGAACCAACTGCTACTGAACGTGAAATTTCCCGAATTCCGTATCCTTTGACAGTCGGTATTACATCTAGGAGAGTCGATCTACACTACCGTCAACACAAAATAACCGCCATCTTTCCCTTTATAACTTATTAGTAACCCAGAGAAATCAAAGGTTTGTGAATAAATTCAGTTACTATTAATTGAATTCCTGCCTTCTGCTCAATACTTGCGCGGCAAAGATTAACAGGCGTGATAGAAACTATATTTTTGTTAAACTTTAACCTGCTTTCCATTTTATATCGATCGAATGTACGTTTAAAATCCCATAAAAGTCTCGTATCGTTGCACTCAATTTAAATATTACGGTGCATTTGATAAAAATGCGTGGAACGCGTCACATCGTGTATATGTTAACAACGCTTACACTCGACAATTATTCAAAGCAATTTCTGTACAAATGCGTGCACTAACATGTATGTGATTTCGAAAGCAATTGTTTCTTATCATAACGTCAAAAAGTTTTATTGCACGTCACTGTATCAAATAAATTCAGGGAAACAATTTTTTTCTTTAATTCAAAAGTTTAGTAAATTTTTAATACTTTCTAAACATTCTTTGACGTTACGTAGTTTCAATTTCTGTATTAAATTAAGACATAACCTAAAACTACGCATCGAACGACAAAGTTGATTCAAATCTAGTAATTAACAATAAACAAACAAATTCGATCACGCGTTATATAAACAGTATTTTTGTAAAGGAACAAAGACGCTACTTTACGGTAAAACATGTAAACTAACCTTTGTGCTGTATCCATAAAGAACGGCTTCCTTCACAAAGATGTTGATATAGACTTATCTCTATGCCCTTTTTCGGAAGGTGGGACGTTAAACAATCTGTCGCAGCAAAGCCCGCGCATCATTGTAATTGTGACTGATCGTTTTTTTTATGTAATACACGAGTTTAACGAAAGATAACGTCACACAAAGATATGTGTCTACAAACAACTGGTTCTCAAAAACGTTTGTACATAATTTTGTTAAATAAAAAAAACGTAAAATTATTCTATTAGCGAATATATTGTTCGCATTTTATTTTATTTACTTCAATTTATTGTATGGTAATTTAAGACGCCAATTTAAATTATAGAAATTCTCGATTAAATTTAAATTATGCACCAACGTCTGTCGCAGTCACGAGTGTTGTCTGTCTTTCCCATGAAAACAACTTGGCACCTAGTGATCGCTTCCTATTATTACAGTTGTATTCAAGTCTGCTAGCCCACTAGCAATCCGCGAATGCGTGACTGCTTTCAAATTAATCAAATCGCACTACCTGATTAGGCACGATTAACCTTTGCGGGAAACTTAGTATGCAAAACCAGCTTCACCGCTTTCTTTATTATACGAGAAAAAGTAACGCAAACGTTGCCAACAAAGACAGATAAGGCTGGAATCCTGGTGCTGCACAGCATCAAATAGGTAAGTAATGGTAATGAGATACGGTAGCATCCGCGATTTGAATAGACAAGTGCCGCCATGTCAGAAGCTGCGATTTGGGTCGGCCCCGTCACGCACGCTCGCGTACATCGCCGCAATACGCACGTTACGGCTGCTATTACTATTGTCCTCACCAGTCGTCCGTTGTAATACTTTACAATAATGTCTTTCCTCGAGCGACGACTGATTGAATAATAAGATGACATAAAGAGCGCTGTTTCACGACCTACGACGTCTTTCACTACACGTAGGCTCGCGATTGTACTCGAAGCTGCGCTTAAAGACATCCACAACAATCAGTCTTTAATAGAGTTCTGCGTTTTGCATGTCCAAACATTTGTATGGATACGACATATTACGAATACAAAACAAACATACAGAACAGTTGTCGTTTTATATACAAATACGTTAGAAAACCACGGATCACTTATTCGGTCTATGTTAATGTGAAATTAATTTAGTAACCGTGTGAATTCAAATTGTGAGTTATGTATGTGAGTTGTGTATGTGTGTGAGTTAAAATTATACAGAAGTCCGTCAAGGTAGGTACCACCCCAGGGCCAGTTATTCTACCGTGAAGCAGTAGTGTGCAAACATTACTGTGTTTCGGTTTGAAGGGCACTGTGAGCTAGCGTAATCACTGGGCATATGAGACTTAAGAACCTATGTCTCAGGGTGATGGGCACAGTGTAGTGTCACAAAGATATTTTTTGGGTGACACAGCATTTGTTATGGGCAGACGTTGCACTTACCACCAGGTAACGTTTTGCTCGTTTCATCACTTTATGCAATAAAAATAAATATATAAATAAATACAAATGAGTACGTATGTCAACAGTTAAAGATAAATTTGCGAGAAAAATTACAGAGCTTAGAAATAAAAAAGAGTATTTCAGGGTTTTGTAGAATCCGCCCCTCTCTAGAGAAGACTAGCGGATTCTCGCTGGCTGCAAAACTCTATCAAAAATAAGAAGACGCCTGTGCCAAGGGGTGGGACGTTTATAGGCTCTTACTACTTTTTTATTGGAAAAATTAATGAGCCGTTCACCCGATGGTAAGTGCAAAGTCTGCATAACATATTCTTTGTTACCCAAAACATTTTTGCGTGGCACCGCCATGATGTCAGAACTTTAGTCTCATATGCCCAGTAATTACACTAGCTCTCAGTGCCCTTCAGACCGAAACACATTAATGTTTGCACACTACTGCTTGACGGCAGAATAATATTATACTTTTTTCAAGTATTTATTGTATAAAAATTGATGATAAAATCAGACTATTAAAATGCTTGATTTAGGCGATAGCAAACGCAGACGCTGCACCGATGTTTAAGTTTTAATCTTAATTAATCTTAAATCGATTTGCCGGGATAAAAAGTATCCTATGTCCATCCAGGATGCAAGCTATCACTGTGCCAAATTATATCAAGATCGGTTTAGCGGTTGTACCGTGGAAGGTAACAAACAGACAAGCGAAACAAACTTTAGCATTTATAATATTAGTATGGATTTAGAAATTCTATTCAAGAAACATAAAGTGGGCGTAAAGCTTAGCTTTTATTAAAATCCTTTCTACTATATCAAAAACATCAATCAATAAAAAGTTAGGCAGAAAACACTGCTCATAAAATATGTATTTACTCTCTGCCTTCATAAAATATGTATTTACTTACCTACTTAAATACGCCGTGATGAGAATAACACGTTTCTAAGTTGTCTTTAATTGGAAATCATATAAGAATACAACGCCACTTGGAAAACATTAATCAGAAGCGTCTGTTGCCGATCGGAGAACAAATACAATTTGTTCACGATTTAGGTCGGGCTATAAGATACATGTCAGCGATGGTATGATTTGCAGAAAAAAAGCTTTTGAAATATTTCCGACGAGCAATGTTTAAATAGAGTTTGCCTTAATAGTTTTATACATACATAATCGAGTAAGGACGTTTCTTGCAATGTTATTAACAAAACAAAGAGCTTCAAATGTCGAATTGTACCCATTGTTTAGGAACTATGACGCAAGTGATGACAAAAGGAGTTTGACCAATCCATACCGGAGGGACATTACAGTGTTATAGCGATGGTAAGTCAATCGTGCGTCTGACCACACACGAAGATTTAAATGTTTGCAAAACCGTATTCTGTAGGCTTGCAGCATTACGTAAATTGTAAATGAGGAAGCTGTTGATATTATTCGACTCATTAGCTGCTTTGTAATTGAAAACGGTTTTGTAGCTGCTAACAGCATAGAACTTCGTTCTGGTCACATGTCAAAACGCTTGTTAGCAGTGCAGCGCAGTACGGTGTCACGCTCGTTTAAAGCTGTTGCACACACTGGACTAAGTTAAACGTACTCGTAATATACTTATTACTAATTGATTTAGAAACTATTGAACAAATCAGCGAGACTTTCTTTGGAAACTGTTGAATAAACTATCTTCGCTTGGGTTTTATTAGATGCACTGTACGTCATTGATTATGTATAATTTTTCGCTTCAAAACGATAACTTAGAGGTTTAGATTCTACAATATTTCATCACGATTTAATTTACATTTTAAATGAAAAAGATCTATTATAACTTTATGAATGTTTCTCATGACATACGAGTACAATAATTCTGATCAAAAATAAAAGCTACCCATGTTGTTTATGGAATAAGAATGTCATATTATTAAAAAGAAAGACTTTTATGAAAGTTATACTATAGTATAGTTTGAAAGCATCATCATCAGTTCGTAAACAGCTCTCTTGTGGTCACAATTATTTTAATTTTCAATTGTCTTTTTGTTTATGTTTTTATTAACTTCGGCTTGTTATTAAAAGTATTTTTTTATATTGCATCCTTTACAATTTTCTCCATTCCCTGGGTTGACTGGGAGAGAATGCCATTAGACATTTAGTTCGCCCGTTTGTCACCCTTTTAATTGAGGCGTTTACAATAAACTTTAAATAAATAAATAGATCTCTCCCCAATTAAAAAGACTTGGCGATTAACCACGCTTAGCAGACGTATTGACGATCGCGCACCAAACGTATAGTTCCTTAAACGCTGCTCCTGGATATGGGACTGGGTATTTAGTCTGGCTATATATAACAGATTTATTTCGCGAACTGTCGGTGATTACGAATTTTTATTTAATAGGTGACAGATTTTCTTACGGCGTTTTTCCACGGTTGTTAATACACCTAAACTTATAGGTGCTGTTTTCTAACTTATTAGGCTGATAAGGTTTATTTACATTTGCTTGCATTGAAAATGCATGACGATCTCTATACGATTAAGAAAATAATTTTATGTTGAAGTAGCGACAGGTTAGCAATACTTTCTGTCAAATTTTATTTATAAGCAGTCAGTGACTAATAAAAGTAATTTTATTATATATTGAATAAATATATGCTCATACTTATTTTTACCGTATTTGTTATCTTTGAAAACAATTGCGGGAGAGGACCACTCATCATTTTAACAAAACTAATGCAGGATGTATGAACAACGGAACAAATTAAGAAACAAAAACCATCGGAAACGGATCTCAGGCGGAAGAAGTGGAAGTGAAGTTTATGTATGTTTCTTTAGCGTTCAGCTTGTTGTGTGTCTTTATTTTGTATACTGTATGTCAACAGGTCCTCCACTTCCGTATGCGTTTTCAGGGTACTTAACTGCTTAGTTTGGTCTTGAGTTCTAGTCCTCGACAATTTCACAATGTCATAGGGGACGCCTTCAAAGCAAAGGAGAATTGTTATCATCAAAAATAAAAGACGTACATCATTATCATCTACTGATGGTAGGATTCTAGAGAAATCCGTCTAGTCTAGTAGGTACCACCGCAGGACCAGTTATTCTGCCGTGAAGCAGTAGTGTGCAAACTTTATTGTTTTACGGTTAGAAGGGCACTGATAGCTAGCGTAATTACTAGGCATATGAGACTTAACAAAACTGATGTCTCAGGGTGACGAGCGCAGTGTAGTGCCACAAAAAAATGTGGTGACCCAGCATTTGCTACGTTCAGACACGGGACGTTGCACTTACCATCGTCATCAGGTGGACGTTTTGTTCGTCTTTTCAATTTCTCCAATAAAAAAAATCATAACAGCCTATCGCACTGCTGGCCTACCTTCAATGACTGCAACAAAGCAAGGTCCTGTGCCAACTGCATCCATCGATTTCGCTTCAAAGTAGACAGATCGTCACTCACAGTGGCATGAGGAGTACTCATCATCATCATCATCATTCAGCCTATTATTAGTCCACTGCTGAACATAGGCCTCCCATAGATTTCCACAAAAGTTTGTAGGTCTCATTTTGGGGGGATTTTGCCATGGTTGCCGCGCTTGTCATGCGGGTTGGCAACCGCAGTTTATTTATTCAGATGTTCCAGGAAGATGCTGCTGCCCATCTTCTGGTTTTTTATTTTCCCTCTGTCGACCTTTACGACACCCACAAGATGAGATGGGGTGATAGATTCCCTTAGACCGCCACCACACGCCTGGCTACCTCTTTTTCCGAAACGGGGGTACGTTTCGAAAAAAAAAATTGCTTGTTATTGGATCGATCCATTTCTGCTTCAGCACTCTGACCCCCACATGTTTGGTAATTGATGCTTATAAAAGTAATAAACAATTCGAAACAAGAACTTTAACATCACTTACGTACCAATATATGCCATTTATGAATTAAATATTATCTTAAGTAAGAACATCGTTAGGATCGTATGAAATAATTAAGCGGTAGACTAATTAGTGTAAAGTTTAATTAATACTATTGTCAAAAGCAATTTTCTCGAAACAGTGTAATTGCTAAGTAAACTTTAAGGACATAGGCGTTGTCTAAACCAGGAAGTATCTTTATCGGTAGTTAAAATATGCGATTACTGTAATGAGCATACATCGCCACAAATAGTAAAGTCAATTCTTTGGGTATTGTCTTACGCATTATGTCTATATTACGAATCAAAATACTCATTCGTCATCTAATGGTACATCGTTATTAGAATTCAGAAAATCAGAGTACCTGGCTTCCTTATTGCAGGTCCTGGATTCGAATACCTGCCAGAGCCAACAATTGTACAGAAACACAAATTATTGGTTTTCGGCTCTGATTGTGTTGTTGCCGTGAGACTCCTATGTTATTGCATTCGCGATTAAATTTTTGAATTTAATTATTGGCAACTAGGCATTCCATCGTGGTCGTCCGGGATGGCAGTGACTTTCAGACATCCTGATGTATGTAAATGTATTGCATGCTGTTTTCTTTGTTGCATGTTACTTAGATTAAAAAAAAGCAAGTGCGAGTTCAACTTGCGTGGAGAGAGTGCCGTACATACTTACACAAATGTAAGTTAGTACACGCAAAGATATTAAAAAATGTTATATTAGAACCATACACTTCTTATAGGTTTTCTTGAATCTATAAGTAAAGAACTATTCCCTATATTTTTTTTTAAATTTTAGTGGCAATAGATTCGGAGATAAAGTAAAATCACACACGGTACATTTTTGTATTATTTTCTAATTAACTCCCTAGAAGTGTGAGTCATGTAACGACAATAAAATTCTTTATTGACGTTACACGTCTTTGTTTGGGTCACAGACATACAAATTTGTACCAAACTTCAACTAAATCGGTCGAGTAGACTCAGAGTAAATTCGCTGTGACAGACGGTTAGACAAACACACGAGTGATCCTATAACAGTTTTTCATTCAGAGGGACGGCACCCTAAAACTAACATTAATGTTTTAAGTTGCACCCACCAGCGCATGATGGCGATGGGCTCACCACCTATCACACCAAGTGCATTATATTGTTTTGGTGAAACGTGGATTATGGCAGTCATCTGTTTTTGCAGTGAGTGCCCAGTCTCTGACTACCCCTTATGGAATACAGTCGTGATCTTATGTATGTATGTTTTAAGTTCGTTAGTGAAACTTTTTAAGTTATTATTAGTGGTCACTGTGACTCACACATATACACGTACAACGTCAGTGAAGAGTCAAGATGTAATTGCGTTTGCGAATTGCAAACAGGGTTCCAATAATTTGGACTTTAGGCTAACACGCTATGGCATTGTAGTTCATCTTATTAAGACATAAATGATCAAGGCGTGGGTACAATCGCTGTCAAACTGTCTCACTTACATGGTACATACGGTAAATAAACGTTATATCCATTTGTCTGCTTGGCTCTATCTCGTTTAAAAATGCGGTAACAACGCAACGTAGCGTCTTGTGACGACTGATTGACTACATTTGTTTATGTTTAGAAAGAAAAAACTTTTTTATTTCTCTTATAACAATCGCCTTGCAAACTGTTGCGCCGGAAAACGTGTGCCATTACAAAATTCATTCCAGATAACTCGTGACATAAATTTAGTATCGCCCCGTCTACAGTTCATAGAACTTGAATTACTTACATATATGTATCAGTATGAAGTTGTTTACATGTGTCCGAGACGAGAGTGAGTCAATCTAGAAAGTCATTACGTTATCACACTTTGAGTTGCGTTGTGGAGAATTGTATACATTCAGAACACATAGGGGACACATTGGCCTGATGATACTTCTTATCAGCGTGCAACAAGCATCGTCCCTTCGTAACCATGAGATGTTTATTGATTAACATTCTTGAACTTTGTGCGCGTAAACAAATGTCAAGTAACTTTACTATTGACTAAAAATAACAACAATTCCGGTTATGATCTAAACATCTTTAGCAGTACAGAATAATCACACAACGTTGACCAAATAAATCAATTAACGTAGGATCCGCTATAACTATGTGCTCACATGAAATTTCCCCTGGTAACCCTGGTTCTATTCCCGATGCCGGCACTACTAAAGTTTGCAATTTTGAGTGTTCTCGGCAATGAATATATTATATCATTTTCGGCTGTTCATAAATTATGATATTTACATTTTTGTTTATTCCACAAAATTAAATTAGTTTCATTCATTAAAAAAAAAAAATGTTGATTCTAGTAGCCCTGTGTATAAGAGAAACTGAATCTGTTCTTTGTTATTACAATAATATGTGAGTTAGTCGAAATATTGACGGGCGGTTGATTGATGCCAGTCCTGTAAAAGTGACATGGATAGTTTTCAAAGAATTCTTCTAACTCTTTGAACCCTACTCACTACTACTTGAGAATCAATGTTTTTCCTTTCAAATACACTCGGCGTCGAAAAAAACCGCACATCCGAAAAAAATAATTTAAATACTATTTTAACACAACAGGCCAATGGCAATGTTGTGGTTTGAGGGTATCATTCGAAAGGTAATTTCATGCATTTTTGCATTAACATGAATCCATCACCGACATAACCAGCATACGGGACCACATGTTCCTCCAGGATTTCAGTAATGTACCGACCAGCATTTAATGACCCTTACCCACGGCCACCCCGAGTCCGGGAAACGCAAACAAGTTCCGTTTTCCCGTCGACGGAAATGCCGCCCCAAAACATACACGAGCCACCCCCGTATTCGTCGGATTCTTCGAAGCAGGGTTGTGTGAACCTCTCCCCCTGTCTTCTGTAGACCCTTCTACGTCTGTCATTGCAGAAGAGACAGACCCTCGTCTCATCAGAGAAGAGTACGGTCCGCCACTGTTCCAGAGTCCACTCGCAATGATTGCGAGCAAACTCTAGGCGATCTCTGCGATGCTGTGCAGTAAGTTTTGGACCTTTAGCAGGTCTATGGGCTGTTAAACTCTTTTCGTGTAACCTTCTTATTATCGTAGAAACACTCACAGATGTTCTCCGAGTTGATCGAAGCTGTTGATGCAACTCAACAGCATTTGTAAAACGGTTTCGTAAAGATGTCGTAACGATGAAACGGTCATCTCTTTCTGATGTGCACCGTTTTCTTCCAGATCCCGGTTTTCTAACATAACCACCAGTCTGCTGAAAACGTTGGAACTCCCGTCGAACTGAAAAACGGGACAGGTTCAACTGTCGAGCAACGTCACACTGCCGCATCCCCGACTGCAATAGGGCAATCACTTGAGCGGCTTCTTCAGAGCTGGTGTCCATCTTTACTTGTTCTTACTTGGTTTACTTGTTCACGTGTGTTCACTGCAAAGTCTAAATTACGACTGGCCCATATTTCATCCAGATCGACCGTTTTATACCCTTTTTAGGTGGTGTAACTAGCGTCCTTACTAACGAGCATTTGACAGTGTTTATTTTTGACGCTCTATAATGATAAATGTTTTAATGATTTCATGATTTTTTTATTAATAATGTAAAGCTATTCAAATACCCATTTCAAACATACCAATATTTATATAAATATAATTCGTTTCTAGCCATTACAGCCATTTTTCGCGCAAACTCAGAGAGGTGCGATTTTTGTGACGCTGAGTGTAGTTGTCCACATTTTAGAATAATTGGAAGTTTGTTTCGACAAGGTGAGTAGGGTGGGTGAGGAAGAGTCCCCTGATCCAACTCTTAAGAGTTTCAAAGCAGTCATATAGGAAGCGTGAAAGAGGGCATTACCATAGAGAAGAAGTGGAGATGATGGATTAACTAAACTTAGTTGCTTTTCAACTTCAACTTTTCCGTCATTGTCTTCATATCTGCACCAATCGTTTGACCAGCTTTAAAGAAACTGTAGTGTACTGGCACTGGACGACCAAACTGATACCGAAAGCTTTTTCTTATCTTACGTTTGAGACATTGACGGTCTGCAACTCTTGTATCCAGTCACTGATAGGAACATTTGCAGTTCTACAGGATCCACATTTCGTCACAAGTCACACACTCTCTTTCAGCGATTCAACAACACAGTGCACACTTGGACACGTTATTGTCGCTGACGTTGGTTCAGGTCAGACAGTTTTGTCGGGCTTCTTTATTTTATTGATTTGAGGCAGATCAACCAACGTTGTTTATCCATAGACATATTTATACTATAATATTTATACTATATTTATATCTCACAGGTCACTTAAATACAATGTAGGTACGTTTTACAGACATAAATTTCACATAGACAACACAACCAGACCTAAAGACCAACAATTGTGTTTTTGCACAAATGTTGGCTCCGGCTGAGATTCGAACCCAGGCCCCGCGGATTAGAAGCGCGGTCGTCAAGAACTTAAGTAAAGATTTACGCGCGACGTAGTGAGAGAGTTGAGGCGTACTTACATATTGTTGCAATAATAGATGAAATGTTGATGATGAGATGTGGACAGGACCGGTGCAAGATTCCAAGCGAAATATATACTGGATATCTCTGTTGTCCATCTCGACGTACTTCAGCGCTGTCCCCAGCGAAATTCGATTTATCGCCGGGTTGGCACAACGCCGTCCGTTGTGTGGTTCCGCCTCTTTACTTACAAGATGGCGCTGGTCAGGGCTATCGACACGTGATATCGCGTTGGTAGTCGCACTAACGAACTCGTTAGGCTACTGCGATTGTATTGACAGTTTATCATTTTGTTATAAATCTTTGAGATGTAATTAAACTCTTTGATGAGTGATTGTCAAAACCCGTTTTTTAGTGGCCGTCGTTACAATCTTTGTAATTAATGACTTGCGATTAAATAGTAAGTAGTTTCCTTTTACCACATATTTGTCCCCAGTATGTCTTTTTTATATATATTATGTCGCATTGGAATGACCTAAAAAGCCAATAACAGTTTGTTATGTAATATTTCTATTAAATGATTTATGAAATTTGGTAGCAAAACCTCTATTTATCTTTAGAAATTACTAATAAATGTTAATAGCAGCCCTGAGATGCGGCGGCCCGCAAATTAGTAGAGAAGATCGAGTACAAGAGGTGTCGGATTACGGGCGTCCGACGCGAGGGCCTTGGCCCGGCTTGCCTCAAGTACACCGACTTTTAATTTACAAACCCCTTTTAAGTATTTTCTGTATTGGATTGCAGTGGTTCAAATATAAATTGTGATGATTATCTAAGTTTTTACTAAATACTTAAATACGGATATTAAAATCAAATGTCATTTGGTAAGATTGAATCATTGTACGTATTTAATTTTTGTAAAGTATCAAATATATTATTTATAGATATACTTTTACTACTACTACTATACTTTTTTAATGATCACTCTGTTTGATGTATTATACACAAATAATTATAATTATATACTTAAAACAGTATATTATGTAACTTAATCCATACTAATATTATAAATGCGAAAGTAACTCTCTCTGTCCCTCTGTCCGTTTGTTACCTTTTCACGGTACACTGATGAACCGTTCTTGACGAATTTTGGCACAGAGATAGTTTGCATCCTGGGAACGGACAAAGGATACTTTTTATCCCGGAAAATTAAATAGTTCCTAAGCGACATTTAAAAAACCTATCCACGCGGACGTAGCCGCGGGCATCAGCTAGTTATCTTTACAGTGTAGAAAATGGTTACATTCCGAAAGCTTGGTTCTCTCGATAAAATATCATAAAATCGTTCTTCTGCTGTGGCATATAAGACGTAATTTATATTTCAATTTATATAACAGACTGTTTCTGCGAATTCGTTTATCCTTTCGCTCACACATGAAATAAATCTTTTCGCTCTTTATGATTTGCGATTTGATCATTAAAGTAATGCAATCAATATTATTAAGAAGAAAAATACAAACTCTTTTTTTCAGTGTATGCGGTAAGTGCGAATATGATTTGCGCAATTTCAGTACTACGTAAATTATTCGACTAGCGTTTAGCAAACGGAGGTCAAATTTAATCCTTAAGCTTGCAAGAAACTCTATTACATACGAGTAGACTAGCATTTGTCGAGAATGTATTCGTATGTGTTATCGAAGTGCAATCATCATCATCATCATCATCACCACTATCATCATCAATCCGTAAAGACCCTACTGTTGGTTTCCCAAATTTGTAGTATTTTCCATAATTGCCACGCTTGACGGGCAGATTTGCGATCGCAGTATCAGACATCTCACACATTAGACTCATCATCATGATGATCATTTCAGCCTATCACTAGACCAATGCTGAACATAGGCCTCCCCCATGTATTGCGTCAAAAGTTTGTAGTTCCTATTTTGGGGGTTTGGCCATAGTTGCCATGCTTGGCAGGCGGATTGGCCAACGCACATTATTTATTTAGATGTTTCAGGAAGATGCTGATGCCCATCTCCTGGTTTTCATTTTCCTTCTGTCGAATTTTACGATACCCACAGGATGAGATGGGGTGGTAGATACTCTTAAGCCGCCACAACACCTAAGACTATTCTGTATATTTAGGATCTAACTTTTTGAGATGGTTATTTTGCCATCAGTTGTCGACCACGAAATGTTTGTGATGTTTCCCTTAGTCGGCTCTTACGACACCAACGGGATGTCATGTGGCGGTAGATTCTCTTACCCCACCATCACCCGGTGCCTACCTACCGCCTACCGCTGAGCACAAGCCTTTGCCAGGATTTTGAGCTAGGAAGAGTCCACTACGCTGTTCCAATGTTGGTTGGCGACCTTCACATATCGTCGGAATATTTTTATTCTTCAGGCATACAGATTACCTCCTAATGTTTTCATTCAACGCCGAACACTTGGAAAATCAGCACTTAAAATCGTAAACAATTTTAGAGATGCCGGCTCTGTTATAAAATTGAGGCGTCCTCAGCTTACACGACATACTCTACAAGTAAAAAACTCTTTTAATAAACATGTTAATGCGATAACAGTACGTTTTTCTGAAGCTTTAATATATTATGATAAGTTGGTAATAAAACCACCTTGTACATAAAAAAAACATTAAATCAATCAACAGTTTCGCAAGAAATTAAAATTAAGTCAATTGGAAATATTCATTAAGCACAGACAGACACTAGAACTATTTACTCATGCGGTTGTAACCGAAGGACAGCCGCGGGTGAAAGATAGCATTTTATAAAGCGGTTTCTTGTTCGCCTGATGGTAATTACCGACGGGCTGCGCTCATCTCCGGACTTCCATCGACACGGGGCACGGTAAATTAGCAAAAAATAATCATCAAAGTGCCGCATGGTCATGTTTCGATCTCAGATCGAATGATTGCATTCACGAGCGCGTAATTATGTTAAACATACATGTCGAAGTTGTAAGAGTCAAGATTACTCTAATATGAACTGTTTTCACCATAAATAGGTATATTTTTAGAAATATAATTACAATTGGATAATTATAACACCCGTTTGTAAATTTTCTTTGAGATTATCTTATGATATGATCTAAATTTTAAAAGAATGAAGCAGCGATGTTGTGTCAAATAATGATAGGTTCGTTTAGGAGAGATTTTAAAACATATACTGTACGACTAACGAAATTGAAAAAACAGTCGTGCCTATGTTGATAGACAGGTTTCGTAAATGTTGACTAAGGGATCCTGCAAGGATACCCGGCCAGTGTGTGCAGCGGGGTAATGTCGAACTCTTTTCGACTAAAACCACATGGTGGTTTCGTTGTGTACTAAGGAGAGGGATCTCCGTTCCGAATGCAACCGTGACCCCTTTCCCGCTTAGCTAACGATAGCCCGTCCCGGAGGCAGTACTCGCTATCCGCTTGCACTCTCTCGGTGCTATCAAGATGACCCGAGACCACTTCGAGTCATCGTTCCGCCCGAGCTCGCTGAACTGGGTGTTCAAGACCCCCGTCCCGATAGCCAGCGATCGAGAAGGCCCCAATTCTGGTAACACCGTTGTTAAAATAAAGCATTCTTAATACATAAGACTGTGTACCTAAGGCCCATGACGGACAGTAGCGTAGAAGGTACAAGGAGCTAATACTGCGACAATTATGGCAGTTTTCCTGAATGGACTTACTGATAAATTGTTTGCTGGAAAACAATGAAAAAGTATGAGCTCATGAAACATGAAAAGAGAAGAATAAAATTAGTCTGTGTACCGATGGTGGGAACGCGAGAGGTTTCACAAAAGCAGTTTGTATTAGCTCTAGAAGCCTTTATTATCTAGTAGACAGTAAAGACAAAATAAAATTTTGCCGAAATAAGTTATAATATTGGGTTTATATAGTACTACCCGCCCCGGCTTCGCACGGAAGTTATGTTAGTCTTTATAGAGAAAATCATCACCAGCATAACATAATACTATTTAGGATAATACACATTTAGGAGAAAATGATCGTGAAATCCGTTCTTATTGGTTGTCTATGTGGGGGAAAAAGTTGAATAGATGTATGAAATTTCAAATTATTAGGTTTTGTAGATTAAAAGTTAAAAGTACCAAGTGCATTACATTGTTTTGGTGAAACGTGGATTGTGGCAGTCATCTGTTTTTGCAGTGAGTGCCCAGTCTCTGACTACCCCTTATGGGATACAGTCGTGATCTTATGTATGTATGTATGTAGATTAAAAAATATAGTAATGAGTCAGTGGTAAATCGCTTTCATATATGTTTTATTAAATGTTTCATAACTAATATTGCATCGCTATAATTCTGCTGATTCGCGGCATGATTTGTTAGCTTAGCGTCTTAACGGCATTAATCATTATTTAATTTCGTTATCCACATATTTTTTTAAAAAGGTATTCAATGAGAACGAGTTCTTTGGTTTATCCAATGACGTAAGCCAATTTTTTCCAAACCTTTTATTGTTTATTTGTGTTCATATAGCAACCGTTGTGAGCATCGAATATGCATTCTGAGAAGGACTTGAACTTAAATGTTGTATAAAATCTAGAATCTAAAAGCTAATTTGAATTCTAAGTAAACGACATAACGAAGACAAACAGCGATGCCGTTGATTTTTGGTCATAATCCGTAATTCTATAATTTGAGCGACTGATGCTTAAATAACTTTCTAATATTTTTGGAAGATATCAACTGCGCCAGAGATATCATAGTGCCACAAATGTTTGCGTAAACACAGTGGCACTCACTCGTCCTAACGCCATCGCGTTACATCGGGCACGGGTAGGTGTTAGGAATTAGGACTCATGCGATAAGATCGAAACTTGTCTACGGTGCGGTGTCAGAGAGACAGTGACAATCACAATACAATCAATCTGGTTATTTTGTGCATAGCAATTTATGCCTATAAAAAGCAATCACAATACAGGACAAATCCTAATGAGGGAACACCGTTTGTTAAAAAAGAAGATAAAAAAAAACCAGACGAAAAACGAATAATTATTGTTTTTTCACAAATCTTGGTTTCGGCTGGGATTCAAACGCGGGACTCGCGGCGTAGTAGTCAGGTACTCTGTTCACTAGGCCACGCGGTTGAAACTAACTTTTAAACTATAAACACATATTCACTAACAAAAAATCAGTTGCAATCGAAATGAATGGTCGAGCTTGTATTACGCTTTTGGTAACGTAGTTCTTATATGGTCAGGCGTCTTATGTACGCAATTTTATAGTCACGCTCCATGTCAAGAAAATTGAAAAAAAATATTTTATATTAACAAACTCACTGCTGCTGTTAAATTCACGGTTTTGCTATTTTCTGTAGTGTTGTGTTTAAATTTTTGAGTTGTTTAAAGTTGTGAATAAAGTTTAATTGTGTACGTAGATTATATATAATTCATTAATTATTTATCAGAAGGACGAAATCATCGCCACTTATCTTTTATTAGTATTTTTTAAACGTTTTTATCGAATTAGGAAAATTAGGAATTTTTACCAATGACTTATATTAACTTGAATAATTCAAACACTTGATTTACCTTATGTTATATATCTGTCTTATGATGGACACATCAAATCAGTTGTATGTATTTGTAGTAACATAATTATTGAGCCCTTCACTGCACAATTCGATTAACTCCTTAAAACATAAAGTAGAGAAAATCGGTGAAATAATGTGCGTTGTTTTTAAAAATTCCCTTTTTAATATAAATTCAAATAGATATTGTAGAATGTGGTGATACAGTCGCAGCTTTCATCCAAAAGTATATCCAATTAATAAGAAAGAACAGCCAAAAAGTTATGTCAGAAATGTTACAATGTGGTGGAGTTAATCGAATTAGGAAGTGAAAAAAGTAATAATTTTGAATTAAGTGTTAAAATTTTTAAGTTTTTTATCACAGAATAAGTTCAATACTAGATAATATTTTCATAAAAAATAATGTTAATAGTTCTGTTATAATATAATATAAATGATATCTTCTTCATCAGCTGTATGTAAGGACACGTCATTTCGATTTGTTCACAAGTTTTTATAGTAACCATGTTTAACACTTTAACTGGGAGTGACGTTGAAAAGTACATAGTAGAATACGTTTATTTAGAGGATGCGATAGGTGCTGTAAAGCGCTCGAAAAGTCGGGTTATAAATAGTTTAAATTAAACACGATAAAATCCCTAAAAAAGTTTTATTAACAAGAAACACAATTGCACAAATGTTGGCTTCGGCTGGGATTAGAACCCAGGCCATGTCGCATAGAAGTGAGTTACTCTGACCACAGGGCCTCGCATTGTATCATTCATGTATTATTTAAAGTTTTGGTTGTAAACCATGTATACACGGCACCATAAATGAGTGCACTTTACGGAGTCGAGTAATGAAGTACATCTTACGTATACTCCCTACCAAATCCGTGAACAATCGCAATGTGGAAACATATTGTTCCCTACAGGGATTAATATGATGGAAGTTTTTTCATATATTTTAGATCAGTGAATATTAATTAAAAATGTAGTTTTAATACTCGCTTAAAACTTCTACCAGAATGTATAAAGCCCTGCATAAGCAACATTGTGAATTCAAAAGGCATCGGGCAATTAATGAGTACCGGTAACGTTTTTGACACATTCTGAATGATGATACAGCTAATCTATGCCAGGCATGTCGTCAAACCGATGAGACATCGGGTGATTTGTAGTTGTTTTTTTTTAACTCAATCAGATTCTTACGACAGAGTCATATATAATCTAGTATATTATAATCTGTAATCGATGCCGTCGTGGCCTAGTGGTCAGAATACTTGATTTCTTCGCAAACGGTCAAGAGTCATGCTAACATTTATGCAAAAGCATAAATTGACGGTTTTCGAGCCTGCTCGTGTTTTAATTGTCGCCGTAGCTCTGATACTGCATCTTAACCTACTTCCGAAGTTATTGTACATGTTGTTGTCCTCTGTGTTTGCCCGTATACCCGTGGTACTATAATATCTCCTGCGCATCTAAAAGCTTCTGTCAGTATGCGGAAGTTGACGTTGGAACATCGAATGGATTACAATCCAGATTTGATTGCAAGAAACTGGAGAGGTATTTAATTGTGCCTAACCTTAGCTGGCCGTGTGGTGGCGGCTTAGAGAGAATGAAACCCTATCTTATCCCGTGGGTGTCGTAAAAGTCGACAGAGGGAAAATGAAATCCAGGATGGGCAGCCGCATCTTCAAACAACTGAATAAATAAATGCGGTTGCCAATCCAATTGGATGTCAAGCGTGGCAACTATGGAAAAACCCTCTAAAATGAGAGCTACTTGTGGCAATCTATGGGGGAGGCCTATGTTCAGTAGTGGACTAGTGCTGGGCTAAAATGATCATGATAATGATGAAGCTCAGTACCCAATAGTCATATCTATCGGAGATCTTATCTCTACAAAATAAATAAAATTTAAGTGTCTGTTTGTAAAAGCAAAACAACAGCTTTTCACTGAATGCTTATGAAAATATTTACTTACATACATACATACAGTCACGCCTCTTTCCCATTGGGTAGGCAGAGACTACGCTACGATCCTGACACACATCTTTCACTTCTTCTACTTTTATTACCGTTTTCATTCACGCTTGTCGATTGCGGGTATTTTTAACCTTTCCTCAAAAGTTCTCCGATCTGATCGTGATCGATACGTACGCCTAGGTCGACCCTTACCGGCTTTCCCATTGACACTCGAATCATAAATTTTTCGATGTTAAACCAGTCTGTGTAAGCCCCGTTTACCCTTACACAAGCACTGGAATCTTTATAGAGTGATTTCAGCGCCCTCATCAAGCTGCCGTTCACCCCATACATAGGCAAAGTCGACCACAATTCATTCCTCACTATCCTACCATAGGCATTTTCCAAGTATATATAATTTCGGTGATGTAATTGCTGTTAGCCTTTTTTTGGCTTTTACAGCTTCATCGGATACTGTGCTCACGGGCCAGGGGCCCGCGTGCCAGGTTTGGTTTGACCCAAACATAAATAAATAAATAAACTCCTACAAAACCTCGAAATTCGGACTGTATCGCGTTCGCTGCGTGCTTGCGCGATTTAGAATATCTCAATACGATTTTAAGTCGTCTAATGACCGTCCGAGGGAGGCTGCGGGCCTCCATTCGGACTGTCGACTTGTGTGTCGGTAACTCTGGGCGGTGAGAACCGCCCTGGAACACGGGTGTATCGTGTGTACGCGGTGTGATTGTCGACTGCTGCGCGCCGCTCTCTACGGCGGTCGCGCGTCGTGGTGCGTGTTATATTAAAGCTATTAACTGCGTGTACAGTGTAGCCTGGATCGTGACTGACCGTATCGTGGTCAGGGAGTGCTGAGACATCCGTGTCGTCTAGCACGTTCCGCGGGCGACGTTTGCGTTCGGTCGCGTTTCTATCTGGTCGGTAATTTGCTGCTTTAACCACCAGTGGGTTTGGATGAACCGCGGCTTTTTCGAAAAACCGCCGTGATAATGCTCTGAAGTGTTCAGAGATTAAGGGCATTTCACAGTCGCTGTGAAGATCTACGTTGCGTTGGTACCAACCGGCTCCGGTGGCAGTTCGCAAGAATCGACTCTGAACGCTCTGTAAATTCTTTAATTGATTGCCCGTCGCGTGAGCGAAAGCGACGCAAGCATAGGCCATTACGGGTCTTATGCATGTCTTATAGAGGCGAAGTTTGTGTCTTAAGCACATTTTGCTTGAAGAGCAAGTTAGTGGATATAGTCGACTTGAGATAAAAGCCGCTCTATTACAAACGTTTTTTATGTGTGCAGCGAACGACATCGCTGCGTCTAACGTGACCCCGAGGTATTTGACTCTCTTTTCCCAGGGAATAGAGCGTCCGAACAGGGTAATCGTGCCTAGTTGATTGTTGCCGATTGTGTGAATTCGTCTAGTGGGTTTTGGCGTGCCCCTCGAGAAGTATATCGCTACACTTTTCTCGGGGTTTACCTCTATTCACCATTTCCGGAACCATTCGCCTAGGCGATCGGCTGCGGCTTGGAGATGAATCGTTATGCGGCCCTTGTGCTTGTCGGAATAGTACAGGGCTTTCCAAGTATACGAATGCGCAATAGACCTTTTGACTTTGAGCCAAGAATTTTTCGGCTACACTTCCTAAGGAAAAGACCTAATCCATGCATACTATTCCTCTCCTGAATTCCGCTTGTACATCCCATATCTTCTCATCAGTTTCATTCATCACTCTCTTAACCGCTTACCGCTTTTTTAACCTTTTCTGGAGGAAGCTCTTGCTTCGCAAAACAAAAACCTTCGCAAACAGTTGATAACGATACTGAGCAGTCTAATGCCTCGGTAGTTTTTGCAGTCTTGCTGCGACCCTTTGCCTTTGTAAAGCGGTACGATGGCGACCTTACACCTGTCTACTGGTTCGTTGCCGCTCCTCCAGAAAAGGTTAAAAAAGCGGTACAGCTGACTAGCTACCACACCCTGTCCAGCTTTCAGCATCTCGACCGCAATTCTATTATACCCTGCAGCTTTGCCCAATTTTATACTATTCATCGCTTCCACAATCTCCTCCATACTAATATCTCTTTCATCGCAACCTTCATTCATGTCCCCAGATGGGGCCTGTGCTCGTATATACTCTTTCTCAAATTAGCTTTCGAAATATTCCTTGCATGTCTTTAGAATGCATTTCCTCTCCTCTAACAATACTTCCATCCTGGTTGGTGTCTTTTGTCGAGTTGCGAGGTCGTATTTTTACCTCAGGCTATTCTTATGGACTTTCAGAAGAACTTAATGTTGTTCTGAAAGTCGTCAGATAACCTCGTATCAAATTGGGCAACCAATTTCGTACTATTCAACGCTTCCACAATCTCTTGCATACTAATGTCTCTTTCATCGTAACCTTCATTCATGCCCCGGATGGGTATATATTAATATCATAGATCGGAGTCGGCTTTTTTACGCGGTTGAATCCGTGGGGCATAACTAGTACAAACTATAGACCAACGTTATATTATCAACAATGAGTTCACACTTCGTTTACTACCTACTTTGTTTTCGTATTGTAACAGCCGGTCTGCTACCAAGAATTGTAAAAATAACCATCACTTTGTATATGTATAAGCAATTTCTCAAAACGTTATTGTACGGTGTCGACTGAAGGGTAGATGATTCAATAAGTTATCTTTATTTCAGCAAAAAGTGGTATAACAATAAATTAGTATGTATACATTTAAGTCATACCACACACACCGGCGCAAATAGCGGAACAAAACATTATTTTTCATAATATTTCATAAAAGACTGGCCAGTTATGTTTTAACTTAAAAATGGAACATAAGGCGACAGTCATTTTTTTCATAGATTTGTGTCTGTTTCCCGGTAATACTGATTTGTTAGTGGTTCCAGCTTAGTCTGAGGAGAAATTTAAAAGTTTTAAAAGGACTTTTGGCGCCAACTCGAAAAGTGGCAGTAGTGTTTTTATTTAATTTTGTAATTTCTGTGCATATTTGGAGTTCTGATGTTTAATATTGATAGTTTATTATGCAGCAAGTGCTCCTGAAATTGTACAGTGATTGGAAAATAGAATTCAAGATCAAAATTGTGCTTTCGTTTTTTAAACATTAGTCCAGCAAATCTTCAGTAAAAGTCTATCATTTTGCTGTCGATCAAAATTTTGAAGTCTTGCGCTGCTTGAAGATTGTATACTTGGATATGTTACTTGACACTTTAAAATAGTTTATGACTGTTTTAATTAATAAATAAATGAAAAAAAGTTTTATAAATTAATAAAAGTTCGATAAATTCTCAATTTTATTAGTAAACGTTATTTTTATCGTGTCGTGTAATAGTAGGCACTTAGTTGAAATAAACTAAAAATGACCGATTACACACCACCAGAGATTAGGGCAGATGAAATGTGAAGATCTGGTCATACCTTTTTTTTAATGTAAGAGGGGGCAAACGAGCAAGCGGCTCATCTGATGGTAAGTGATCACCGCCACCCATGAACATCTACAACACCAGAGGAATAGCAGATGCGTTGCCGGCCTTTGAGAAAGGAAAAGGCTGTTTTCTTGAAGGTCCCTAAGTCGTATCGGTCCGGAAAAACCGCTGGCGGCAGCAGATTCCATAAAGTGCTTGTGCGGGGCAGAAAATTACGCGAAAAACGCACTGTGCTGGAATGCCAACCATCAAGGTGGGGACGATGTAATTTTGCGCTGTGCCGCAATGTGCGATGGTGAAAATCAGCGGCTGGAATTAATCCGAACAATTCTTCGTAACACTCCCCATGGTAGATCTTATAAAAAATGCAAAGGGATGAGACATCTCTTCGCAAAGCCAGTGGATCAAGCCGATCAGATAGAACATGGTCGTCGACGATTCGAGCCGCTCTCCGTTGAATGCGTTCAAATGGAAGTAGCTGACACTGGGGCGCACCCGCCCAGAGATGAGAACAGTACTCCATGTGCGGCCGAACCTGCGCCTTATAAAGTTGCAAGCGTTGGGCCGGCATGAAGTAAGTAAGTAACATATCTACTGCCGCCATACTGCAGCAATCCATTTAAACGATTCATTGCAGTATTCGACGGTACCGGTTGACTGATTCTCTTTTGAGGAGGAGGGGCCAATGCAGAAAAAAGGACACTACTTTTACACTTCGAGGAGTGAAGCCCGTTTTCTACAACTTCAAGCTTGCAGGAACACGCGTGTAACGGCTGTGCAAGCTTGAATTGAGCTTGAAGTCGTGCGAAGAGTGCGAGTTAGCGAGCGTACAGTTCGCAGAAGATTTGAAAGTTTGTATGTACCGGTCAAAACTCCAAAACTTGAGAGACGCCATCGTTTACATCGATTAAACATTGCACGCGAATATCGGTTTAGGGACATAAACCAATGGGGGCGGGTACTTTTCACTGATGAGTGTAGAGTGCTCTTATACCAGACCGATGGAAGGCAGAGAATATGGAGACGCAATAGAGAACGATACATTCAGACTAATTTTGAAAATACGGTGGCATATGGGGGCAGCTCAGATATGGTGACATGGCTGTGTCATTTGCCCCCTATAATGATGACGGCTTTATTCTGATGCAGGATAATGCTTGGATTCGCAGTGCTCGCTCAGTCCAAGCATATCTAAACCATGTGGGTAAAACAGTGATGCAGTGGCCAGCAAGATCTCCGGATATGAATCCTATAGACCGTGTTTGGGACTTGTTAAAGAAAAGTGTTAAATCCATAATATCACTCCCCACAAACCTGTGAAAATCACAAATGCATTATGTTATCTATTTTACCTCGTGACAAGCTCTGCCACTTTCAAGCAATGCGTTTTGTGGTTTTCACAGGTTGTTGGAGAGTGATATTCTGGATTTAACACTTTTCTTTAACAAGTCCCAAACACGCTCTAATCTTAGTAATAATTATCTTAATATTTATATTTATATAACTTAGTTATATTTGTTTTAATAATAGCTTCATTTCATAACCATTTATTGATTAAGAACTGTTGTGTGATTTTTATATAAAAAACAAGAGCTTATGTTTGAATATACGCAAATAGTAACTGTCTTTTACTAAATAGATATTATCCTTAAAAACTTATGACATAAAGAGGAAGAAAAGAGGGTAGCCTATATTTTAAAGCAGAGAATGATAAAACAGTTTTCGAACGTTTTTAAATATAAATAAAAAAGTATGCTTGGAAGCTGTATCTTCCTGTCAATTCTTCTTTTTATGTAGCGCCGCTATATCGGCCATTACAAAATTCCCAAAAAACACTTTAGAAGCCATTATATCAGCCTCAAATGGTTTTGCTAGCGGAACTGACGTAATTACGCACCAAAAGGTAAGTATGCCCATCGGTGACACTGGCAGAGTTCTCGTCTGTAACATTAGTAAACAAAGTAAACTTTAATAAACTCTTAAAACTTGTCTTCTAAAACGTTGTGAACGTAGTGTTCAAATTGTAATAGAGTCCGGGATTTATCAGTAATACTTCCTAATAAAGTCATAATATGTGTAACTTACTTGGCGGTCAGTTGTTTTTTTATACGAGAAAGTACCGAGAGAAAGTGATTCGTAATGTGAGAGAAAAACCTATTCTCAAAACCATGTGGATATTTTTAACTTTTATGTCTTCTAGTTAAACGACCATAGCTAAAAATTGTATAGCAACGTTAACAACCAAACGGAAGACTTCACTCACAGCTGTCGAGTAGCATTCTCTTTGAAGTATGTAGCGCAAAGCTGTTTATTGCCATTGTTGTATTATACCACGTACCTCTTACGAAATGTCAGGCAGCAGTGTGTATTGAAGAATATGTCAAAAAATCACAGGCAAAAGTCAACACTAACGGATGCTACTCTGTTTGGCTAATTCATATCATTCATCATTAATTTCAGCCTATCACTAGTCCACTGCTGAACATAGGCTTCCCTTATAGATTGCCGCAAATGTTTGTAGCTCTCATTTTGCGGGATTTTACCATAGTTACCAAGCTTGGCAGGCGGGTTGGCAACCGCAGTTTATTTATTCAGATGAATCAGGGAGATGCTGTTGCCCGTCTCTTCTCTGTGGTTTTTACTTTCTCTCCGTCGACTTTTACGACACCTACGGGATGAGATGGGGTTGTAGATCCTCTTAAGCCGCCATCACACGGTAAGCCGCCACAACACGGTAACTTATATAACAGTTTTTAATGTTAAGTTTTCCTCATTAAATTGGAGACTAACCGATGTTTTATTTATATTATTTTTGTGCAATATTACTTAATTCGAAATATTAATTTCTTATACTAACAGAGATGACTGTATATTACTTCCTTTATCTTTATCAGCAGCCTGTTAATAGTCTACATAGACCTCCCACAATATTTGCTGTAATTACGACGCTTGGCGGATATTGCGGATTAGTGATCGCAGTAGTAGACCCTCCGCACCTTAGACGCTGCTGTCCGTCATCCTAGACATTTCCCTCACTCTTGAATTTTCCACTCCTCATTCCGTCCGTGTCGTACCCACGGGATGAGGAGTGGAAAATTCACATGCCGCCACAACACCTCACATTAATGAATTTTTTTTACTAAACTTAAAAAAAACACGTATTTAAGATTCGAAATGTATTTAAAGCTGTACAATTTATCTGTTATCGTTTTTTCGTATAAATAATTTTATAAACAAATCATACACAAAATAATTATAGTAGTCATAATGCTCTTTGAGTTCCTTTCCTTGTAATTTGCTGCTTTAACCACCAGTGGGTTTGGATGAACCGCGGCTTTTTCGAAAAACCGCCGTGATAATGCTCTGAAGTGTTCAGAGATTAAGGGCATTTCACAGTCGCTGTGAAGATCTACGTTGCGTTGGTACCAACCGGCTCCGGTGGCAGTTCGCAAGAATCGACTCTGAACGCTCTGTAAATTCTTTAATTGATTGCCCGTCGCGTGAGCGAAAGCGACGCAAGCATAGGCCATTACGGGTCTTATGCATGTCTTATAGAGGCGAAGTTTGTGTCTTAAGCACATTTTGCTTGAAGAGCAAGTTAGTGGATATAGTCGACTTGAGATAAAAGCCGCTCTATTACAAACGTTTTTTATGTGTGCAGCGAACGACATCGCTGCGTCTAACGTGACCCCGAGGTATTTGACTCTCTTTTCCCAGGGAATAGAGCGTCCGAACAGGGTAATCGTGCCTAGTTGATTGTTGCCGATTGTGTGAATTCGTCTAGTGGGTTTTGGCGTGCCCCTCGAGAAGTATATCGCTACACTTTTCTCGGGGTTTAATATTTGCTGTAATTACGACGCTTGGCGGATATTGCGGATTAGTGATCGCAGTAGTAGACCCTCCGCACCTTAGACGCTGCTGTCCGTCATCCTAGACATTTCCCTCACTCTTGAATTTTCCACTCCTCATTCCGTCCGTGTCGTACCCACGGGATGAGGAGTGGAAAATTCACATGCCGCCACAACACCTCACATTAATGAATTTTTTTTACTAAACTTAAAAAAAACACGTATTTAAGATTCGAAATGTATTTAAAGCTGTACAATTTATCTGTTATCGTTTTTTCGTATAAATAATTTTATAAACAAATCATACACAAAATAATTATAGTAGTCATAATGCTCTTTGAGTTCCTTTCCTTGTAATTTGCTGCTTTAACCACCAGTGGGTTTGGATGAACCGCGGCTTTTTCGAAAAACCGCCGTGATAATGCTCTGAAGTGTTCAGAGATTAAGGGCATTTCACAGTCGCTGTGAAGATCTACGTTGCGTTGGTACCAACCGGCTCCGGTGGCAGTTCGCAAGAATCGACTCTGAACGCTCTGTAAATTCTTTAATTGATTGCCCGTCGCGTGAGCGAAAGCGACGCAAGCATAGGCCATTACGGGTCTTATGCATGTCTTATAGAGGCGAAGTTTGTGTCTTAAGCACATTTTGCTTGAAGAGCAAGTTAGTGGATATAGTCGACTTGAGATAAAAGCCGCTCTATTACAAACGTTTTTTATGTGTGCAGCGAACGACATCGCTGCGTCTAACGTGACCCCGAGGTATTTGACTCTCTTTTCCCAGGGAATAGAGCGTCCGAACAGGGTAATCGTGCCTAGTTGATTGTTGCCGATTGTGTGAATTCGTCTAGTGGGTTTTGGCGTGCCCCTCGAGAAGTATATCGCTACACTTTTCTCGGGGTTTACCTCTATTCACCATTTCCGGAACCATTCGCCTAGGCGATCGGCTGCGGCTTGGAGATGAATCGTTATGCGGCCCTTGTGCTTGTCGGAATAGTACAGGGCTTTCCAAGTATACGAATGCGCAATAGACCTTTTGACTTTGAGCCAAGAATTTTTCGGCTACACTTCCTAAGGAAAAGACCTAATCCATGCATACTATTCCTCTCCTGAATTCCGCTTGTACATCCCATATCTTCTCATCAGTTTCATTCATCACTCTCTTAACCGCTTACCGCTTTTTTAACCTTTTCTGGAGGAAGCTCTTGCTTCGCAAAACAAAAACCTTCGCAAACAGTTGATAACGATACTGAGCAGTCTAATGCCTCGGTAGTTTTTGCAGTCTTGCTGCGACCCTTTGCCTTTGTAAAGCGGTACGATGGCGACCTTACACCTGTCTACTGGTTCGTTGCCGCTCCTCCAGAAAAGGTTAAAAAAGCGGTACAGCTGACTAGCTACCACACCCTGTCCAGCTTTCAGCATCTCGACCGCAATTCTATTATACCCTGCAGCTTTGCCCAATTTTATACTATTCATCGCTTCCACAATCTCCTCCATACTAATATCTCTTTCATCGCAACCTTCATTCATGTCCCCAGATGGGGCCTGTGCTCGTATATACTCTTTCTCAAATTAGCTTTCGAAATATTCCTTGCATGTCTTTAGAATGCATTTCCTCTCCTCTAACAATACTTCCATCCTGGTTGGTGTCTTTTGTCGAGTTGCGAGGTCGTATTTTTACCTCAGGCTATTCTTATGGACTTTCAGAAGAACTTAATGTTGTTCTGAAAGTCGTCAGATAACCTCGTATCAAATTGGGCAACCAATTTCGTACTATTCAACGCTTCCACAATCTCTTGCATACTAATGTCTCTTTCATCGTAACCTTCATTCATGCCCCGGATGGGTATATATTAATATCATAGATCGGAGTCGGCTTTTTTACGCGGTTGAATCCGTGGGGCATAACTAGTACAAACTATAGACCAACGTTATATTATCAACAATGAGTTCACACTTCGTTTACTACCTACTTTGTTTTCGTATTGTAACAGCCGGTCTGCTACCAAGAATTGTAAAAATAACCATCACTTTGTATATGTATAAGCAATTTCTCAAAACGTTATTGTACGGTGTCGACTGAAGGGTAGATGATTCAATAAGTTATCTTTATTTCAGCAAAAAGTGGTATAACAATAAATTAGTATGTATACATTTAAGTCATACCACACACACCGGCGCAAATAGCGGAACAAAACATTATTTTTCATAATATTTCATAAAAGACTGGCCAGTTATGTTTTAACTTAAAAATGGAACATAAGGCGACAGTCATTTTTTTCATAGATTTGTGTCTGTTTCCCGGTAATACTGATTTGTTAGTGGTTCCAGCTTAGTCTGAGGAGAAATTTAAAAGTTTTAAAAGGACTTTTGGCGCCAACTCGAAAAGTGGCAGTAGTGTTTTTATTTAATTTTGTAATTTCTGTGCATATTTGGAGTTCTGATGTTTAATATTGATAGTTTATTATGCAGCAAGTGCTCCTGAAATTGTACAGTGATTGGAAAATAGAATTCAAGATCAAAATTGTGCTTTCGTTTTTTAAACATTAGTCCAGCAAATCTTCAGTAAAAGTCTATCATTTTGCTGTCGATCAAAATTTTGAAGTCTTGCGCTGCTTGAAGATTGTATACTTGGATATGTTACTTGACACTTTAAAATAGTTTATGACTGTTTTCATTAATAAATAAATGAAAAAAAGTTTTATAAATTAATAAAAGTTCGATAAATTCTCAATTTTATTAGTAAACGTTATTTTTATCGTGTCGTGTAATAGTAGGCACTTAGTTGAAATAAACTAAAAATGACCGATTACACACCACCAGAGATTAGGGCAGATGAAATGTGAAGATCTGGTCATACCTTTTTTTTAATGTAAGAGGGGGCAAACGAGCAAGCGGCTCATCTGATGGTAAGTGATCACCGCCACCCATGAACATCTACAACACCAGAGGAATAGCAGATGCGTTGCCGGCCTTTGAGAAAGGAATAGGCTGTTTTCTTGAAGGTCCCTAAGTCGTATCGGTCCGGAAAAACCGCTGGCGGCAGCAGATTCCATAAAGTGCTTGTGCGGGGCAGAAAATTACGCGAAAAACGCACTGTGCTGGAATGCCAACCATCAAGGTGGGGACGATGTAATTTTGCGCTGTGCCGCAATGTGCGATGGTGAAAATCAGCGGCTGGAATTAATCCGAACAATTCTTCGTAACACTCCCCATGGTAGATCTTATAAAAAATGCAAAGGGATGAGACATCTCTTCGCAAAGCCAGTGGATCAAGCCGATCAGATAGAACATGGTCGTCGACGATTCGAGCCGCTCTCCGTTGAATGCGTTCAAATGGAAGTAGCTGACACTGGGGCGCACCCGCCCAGAGATGAGAACAGTACTCCATGTGCGGCCGAACCTGCGCCTTATAAAGTTGCAAGCGTTGGGCCGGCATGAAGTAAGTAAGTAACATATCTACTGCCGCCATACTGCAGCAATCCATTTAAACGATTCATTGCAGTATTCGACGGTACCGGTTGACTGATTCTCTTTTGAGGAGGAGGGGCCAATGCAGAAAAAAGGACACTACTTTTACACTTCGAGGAGTGAAGCCCGTTTTCTACAACTTCAAGCTTGCAGGAACACGCGTGTAACGGCTGTGCAAGCTTGAATTGAGCTTGAAGTCGTGCGAAGAGTGCGAGTTAGCGAGCGTACAGTTCGCAGAAGATTTGAAAGTTTGTATGTACCGGTCAAAACTCCAAAACTTGAGAGACGCCATCGTTTACATCGATTAAACATTGCACGCGAATATCGGTTTAGGGACATAAACCAATGGGGGCGGGTACTTTTCACTGATGAGTGTAGAGTGCTCTTATACCAGACCGATGGAAGGCAGAGAATATGGAGACGCAATAGAGAACGATACATTCAGACTAATTTTGAAAATACGGTGGCATATGGGGGCAGCTCAGATATGGTGACATGGCTGTGTCATTTGCCCCCTATAATGATGACGGCTTTATTCTGATGCAGGATAATGCTTGGATTCGCAGTGCTCGCTCAGTCCAAGCATATCTAAACCATGTGGGTAAAACAGTGATGCAGTGGCCAGCAAGATCTCCGGATATGAATCCTATAGACCGTGTTTGGGACTTGTTAAAGAAAAGTGTTAAATCCATAATATCACTCCCCACAAACCTGTGAAAATCACAAATGCATTATGTTATCTATTTTACCTCGTGACAAGCTCTGCCACTTTCAAGCAATGCGTTTTGTGGTTTTCACAGGTTGTTGGAGAGTGATATTCTGGATTTAACACTTTTCTTTAACAAGTCCCAAACACGCTCTAATCTTAGTAATAATTATCTTAATATTTATATTTATATAACTTAGTTATATTTGTTTTAATAATAGCTTCATTTCATAACCATTTATTGATTAAGAACTGTTGTGTGATTTTTATATAAAAAACAAGAGCTTATGTTTGAATATACGCAAATAGTAACTGTCTTTTACTAAATAGATATTATCCTTAAAAACTTATGACATAAAGAGGAAGAAAAGAGGGTAGCCTATATTTTAAAGCAGAGAATGATAAAACAGTTTTCGAACGTTTTTAAATATAAATAAAAAAGTATGCTTGGAAGCTGTATCTTCCTGTCAATTCTTCTTTTTATGTAGCGCCGCTATATCGGCCATTACAAAATTCCCAAAAAACACTTTAGAAGTCATTATATCAGCCTCAAATGGTTTTGCTAGCGGAACTGACGTAATTACGCACCAAAAGGTAAGTATGCCCATCGGTGACACTGGCAGAGTTCTCGTCTGTAACATTAGTAAACAAAGTAAACTTTAATAAACTCTTAAAACTTGTCTTCTAAAACGTTGTGAACGTAGTGTTCAAATTGTAATAGAGTCCGGGATTTATCAGTAATACTTCCTAATAAAGTCATAATATGTGTAACTTACTTGGCGGTCAGTTGTTTTTTTATACGAGAAAGTACCGAGAGAAAGTGATTCGTAATGTGAGAGAAAAACCTATTCTCAAAACCATGTGGATATTTTTAACTTTTATGTCTTCTAGTTAAACGACCATAGCTAAAAATTGTATAGCAACGTTAACAACCAAACGGAAGACTTCACTCACAGCTGTCGAGTAGCATTCTCTTTGAAGTATGTAGCGCAAAGCTGTTTATTGCCATTGTTGTATTATACCACGTACCTCTTACGAAATGTCAGGCAGCAGTGTGTATTGAAGAATATGTCAAAAAATCACAGGCAAAAGTCAACACTAACGGATGCTACTCTGTTTGGCTAATTCATATCATTCATCATTAATTTCAGCCTATCACTAGTCCACTGCTGAACATAGGCTTCCCTTATAGATTGCCGCAAATGTTTGTAGCTCTCATTTTGCGGGATTTTACCATAGTTACCAAGCTTGGCAGGCGGGTTGGCAACCGCAGTTTATTTATTCAGATGAATCAGGGAGATGCTGTTGCCCGTCTCTTCTCTGTGGTTTTTACTTTCTCTCCGTCGACTTTTACGACACCTACGGGATGAGATGGGGTTGTAGATCCTCTTAAGCCGCCATCACACGGTAAGCCGCCACAACACGGTAACTTATATAACAGTTTTTAATGTTAAGTTTTCCTCATTAAATTGGAGACTAACCGATGTTTTATTTATATTATTTTTGTGCAATATTACTTAATTCGAAATATTAATTTCTTATACTAACAGAGATGACTGTATATTACTTCCTTTATCTTTATCAGCAGCCTGTTAATAGTCTACATAGACCTCCCACAATATTTGCTGTAATTACGACGCTTGGCGGATATTGCGGATTAGTGATCGCAGTAGTAGACCCTCCGCACCTTAGACGCTGCTGTCCGTCATCCTAGACATTTCCCTCACTCTTGAATTTTCCACTCCTCATTCCGTCCGTGTCGTACCCACGGGATGAGGAGTGGAAAATTCACATGCCGCCACAACACCTCACATTAATGAATTTTTTTTACTAAACTTAAAAAAAACACGTATTTAAGATTCGAAATGTATTTAAAGCTGTACAATTTATCTGTTATCGTTTTTTCGTATAAATAATTTTATAAACAAATCATACACAAAATAATTATAGTAGTCATAATGCTCTTTGAGTTCCTTTCCTTGTAATTTGCTGCTTTAACCACCAGTGGGTTTGGATGAACCGCGGCTTTTTCGAAAAACCGCCGTGATAATGCTCTGAAGTGTTCAGAGATTAAGGGCATTTCACAGTCGCTGTGAAGATCTACGTTGCGTTGGTACCAACCGGCTCCGGTGGCAGTTCGCAAGAATCGACTCTGAACGCTCTGTAAATTCTTTAATTGATTGCCCGTCGCGTGAGCGAAAGCGACGCAAGCATAGGCCATTACGGGTCTTATGCATGTCTTATAGAGGCGAAGTTTGTGTCTTAAGCACATTTTGCTTGAAGAGCAAGTTAGTGGATATAGTCGACTTGAGATAAAAGCCGCTCTATTACAAACGTTTTTTATGTGTGCAGCGAACGACATCGCTGCGTCTAACGTGACCCCGAGGTATTTGACTCTCTTTTCCCAGGGAATAGAGCGTCCGAACAGGGTAATCGTGCCTAGTTGATTGTTGCCGATTGTGTGAATTCGTCTAGTGGGTTTTGGCGTGCCCCTCGAGAAGTATATCGCTACACTTTTCTCGGGGTTTAATATTTGCTGTAATTACGACGCTTGGCGGATATTGCGGATTAGTGATCGCAGTAGTAGACCCTCCGCACCTTAGACGCTGCTGTCCGTCATCCTAGACATTTCCCTCACTCTTGAATTTTCCACTCCTCATTCCGTCCGTGTCGTACCCACGGGATGAGGAGTGGAAAATTCACATGCCGCCACAACACCTCACATTAATGAATTTTTTTTACTAAACTTAAAAAAAACACGTATTTAAGATTCGAAATGTATTTAAAGCTGTACAATTTATCTGTTATCGTTTTTTCGTATAAATAATTTTATAAACAAATCATACACAAAATAATTATAGTAGTCATAATGCTCTTTGAGTTCCTTTCCTTGTAATTTGCTGCTTTAACCACCAGTGGGTTTGGATGAACCGCGGCTTTTTCGAAAAACCGCCGTGATAATGCTCTGAAGTGTTCAGAGATTAAGGGCATTTCACAGTCGCTGTGAAGATCTACGTTGCGTTGGTACCAACCGGCTCCGGTGGCAGTTCGCAAGAATCGACTCTGAACGCTCTGTAAATTCTTTAATTGATTGCCCGTCGCGTGAGCGAAAGCGACGCAAGCATAGGCCATTACGGGTCTTATGCATGTCTTATAGAGGCGAAGTTTGTGTCTTAAGCACATTTTGCTTGAAGAGCAAGTTAGTGGATATAGTCGACTTGAGATAAAAGCCGCTCTATTACAAACGTTTTTTATGTGTGCAGCGAACGACATCGCTGCGTCTAACGTGACCCCGAGGTATTTGACTCTCTTTTCCCAGGGAATAGAGCGTCCGAACAGGGTAATCGTGCCTAGTTGATTGTTGCCGATTGTGTGAATTCGTCTAGTGGGTTTTGGCGTGCCCCTCGAGAAGTATATCGCTACACTTTTCTCGGGGTTTACCTCTATTCACCATTTCCGGAACCATTCGCCTAGGCGATCGGCTGCGGCTTGGAGATGAATCGTTATGCGGCCCTTGTGCTTGTCGGAATAGTACAGGGCTTTCCAAGTATACGAATGCGCAATAGACCTTTTGACTTTGAGCCAAGAATTTTTCGGCTACACTTCCTAAGGAAAAGACCTAATCCATGCATACTATTCCTCTCCTGAATTCCGCTTGTACATCCCATATCTTCTCATCAGTTTCATTCATCACTCTCTTAACCGCTTACCGCTTTTTTAACCTTTTCTGGAGGAAGCTCTTGCTTCGCAAAACAAAAACCTTCGCAAACAGTTGATAACGATACTGAGCAGTCTAATGCCTCGGTAGTTTTTGCAGTCTTGCTGCGACCCTTTGCCTTTGTAAAGCGGTACGATGGCGACCTTACACCTGTCTACTGGTTCGTTGCCGCTCCTCCAGAAAAGGTTAAAAAAGCGGTACAGCTGACTAGCTACCACACCCTGTCCAGCTTTCAGCATCTCGACCGCAATTCTATTATACCCTGCAGCTTTGCCCAATTTTATACTATTCATCGCTTCCACAATCTCCTCCATACTAATATCTCTTTCATCGCAACCTTCATTCATGTCCCCAGATGGGGCCTGTGCTCGTATATACTCTTTCTCAAATTAGCTTTCGAAATATTCCTTGCATGTCTTTAGAATGCATTTCCTCTCCTCTAACAATACTTCCATCCTGGTTGGTGTCTTTTGTCGAGTTGCGAGGTCGTATTTTTACCTCAGGCTATTCTTATGGACTTTCAGAAGAACTTAATGTTGTTCTGAAAGTCGTCAGATAACCTCGTATCAAATTGGGCAACCAATTTCGTACTATTCAACGCTTCCACAATCTCTTGCATACTAATGTCTCTTTCATCGTAACCTTCATTCATGCCCCGGATGGGTATATATTAATATCATAGATCGGAGTCGGCTTTTTTACGCGGTTGAATCCGTGGGGCATAACTAGTACAAACTATAGACCAACGTTATATTATCAACAATGAGTTCACACTTCGTTTACTACCTACTTTGTTTTCGTATTGTAACAGCCGGTCTGCTACCAAGAATTGTAAAAATAACCATCACTTTGTATATGTATAAGCAATTTCTCAAAACGTTATTGTACGGTGTCGACTGAAGGGTAGATGATTCAATAAGTTATCTTTATTTCAGCAAAAAGTGGTATAACAATAAATTAGTATGTATACATTTAAGTCATACCACACACACCGGCGCAAATAGCGGAACAAAACATTATTTTTCATAATATTTCATAAAAGACTGGCCAGTTATGTTTTAACTTAAAAATGGAACATAAGGCGACAGTCATTTTTTTCATAGATTTGTGTCTGTTTCCCGGTAATACTGATTTGTTAGTGGTTCCAGCTTAGTCTGAGGAGAAATTTAAAAGTTTTAAAAGGACTTTTGGCGCCAACTCGAAAAGTGGCAGTAGTGTTTTTATTTAATTTTGTAATTTCTGTGCATATTTGGAGTTCTGATGTTTAATATTGATAGTTTATTATGCAGCAAGTGCTCCTGAAATTGTACAGTGATTGGAAAATAGAATTCAAGATCAAAATTGTGCTTTCGTTTTTTAAACATTAGTCCAGCAAATCTTCAGTAAAAGTCTATCATTTTGCTGTCGATCAAAATTTTGAAGTCTTGCGCTGCTTGAAGATTGTATACTTGGATATGTTACTTGACACTTTAAAATAGTTTATGACTGTTTTAATTAATAAATAAATGAAAAAAAGTTTTATAAATTAATAAAAGTTCGATAAATTCTCAATTTTATTAGTAAACGTTATTTTTATCGTGTCGTGTAATAGTAGGCACTTAGTTGAAATAAACTAAAAATGACCGATTACACACCACCAGAGATTAGGGCAGATGAAATGTGAAGATCTGGTCATACCTTTTTTTTAATGTAAGAGGGGGCAAACGAGCAAGCGGCTCATCTGATGGTAAGTGATCACCGCCACCCATGAACATCTACAACACCAGAGGAATAGCAGATGCGTTGCCGGCCTTTGAGAAAGGAATAGGCTGTTTTCTTGAAGGTCCCTAAGTCGTATCGGTCCGGAAAAACCGCTGGCGGCAGCAGATTCCATAAAGTGCTTGTGCGGGGCAGAAAATTACGCGAAAAACGCACTGTGCTGGAATGCCAACCATCAAGGTGGGGACGATGTAATTTTGCGCTGTGCCGCAATGTGCGATGGTGAAAATCAGCGGCTGGAATTAATCCGAACAATTCTTCGTAACACTCCCCATGGTAGATCTTATAAAAAATGCAAAGGGATGAGACATCTCTTCGCAAAGCCAGTGGATCAAGCCGATCAGATAGAACATGGTCGTCGACGATTCGAGCCGCTCTCCGTTGAATGCGTTCAAATGGAAGTAGCTGACACTGGGGCGCACCCGCCCAGAGATGAGAACAGTACTCCATGTGCGGCCGAACCTGCGCCTTATAAAGTTGCAAGCGTTGGGCCGGCATGAAGTAAGTAAGTAACATATCTACTGCCGCCATACTGCAGCAATCCATTTAAACGATTCATTGCAGTATTCGACGGTACCGGTTGACTGATTCTCTTTTGAGGAGGAGGGGCCAATGCAGAAAAAAGGACACTACTTTTACACTTCGAGGAGTGAAGCCCGTTTTCTACAACTTCAAGCTTGCAGGAACACGCGTGTAACGGCTGTGCAAGCTTGAATTGAGCTTGAAGTCGTGCGAAGAGTGCGAGTTAGCGAGCGTACAGTTCGCAGAAGATTTGAAAGTTTGTATGTACCGGTCAAAACTCCAAAACTTGAGAGACGCCATCGTTTACATCGATTAAACATTGCACGCGAATATCGGTTTAGGGACATAAACCAATGGGGGCGGGTACTTTTCACTGATGAGTGTAGAGTGCTCTTATACCAGACCGATGGAAGGCAGAGAATATGGAGACGCAATAGAGAACGATACATTCAGACTAATTTTGAAAATACGGTGGCATATGGGGGCAGCTCAGATATGGTGACATGGCTGTGTCATTTGCCCCCTATAATGATGACGGCTTTATTCTGATGCAGGATAATGCTTGGATTCGCAGTGCTCGCTCAGTCCAAGCATATCTAAACCATGTGGGTAAAACAGTGATGCAGTGGCCAGCAAGATCTCCGGATATGAATCCTATAGACCGTGTTTGGGACTTGTTAAAGAAAAGTGTTAAATCCATAATATCACTCCCCACAAACCTGTGAAAATCACAAATGCATTATGTTATCTATTTTACCTCGTGACAAGCTCTGCCACTTTCAAGCAATGCGTTTTGTGGTTTTCACAGGTTGTTGGAGAGTGATATTCTGGATTTAACACTTTTCTTTAACAAGTCCCAAACACGCTCTAATCTTAGTAATAATTATCTTAATATTTATATTTATATAACTTAGTTATATTTGTTTTAATAATAGCTTCATTTCATAACCATTTATTGATTAAGAACTGTTGTGTGATTTTTATATAAAAAACAAGAGCTTATGTTTGAATATACGCAAATAGTAACTGTCTTTTACTAAATAGATATTATCCTTAAAAACTTATGACATAAAGAGGAAGAAAAGAGGGTAGCCTATATTTTAAAGCAGAGAATGATAAAACAGTTTTCGAACGTTTTTAAATATAAATAAAAAAGTATGCTTGGAAGCTGTATCTTCCTGTCAATTCTTCTTTTTATGTAGCGCCGCTATATCGGCCATTACAAAATTCCCAAAAAACACTTTAGAAGCCATTATATCAGCCTCAAATGGTTTTGCTAGCGGAACTGACGTAATTACGCACCAAAAGGTAAGTATGCCCATCGGTGACACTGGCAGAGTTCTCGTCTGTAACATTAGTAAACAAAGTAAACTTTAATAAACTCTTAAAACTTGTCTTCTAAAACGTTGTGAACGTAGTGTTCAAATTGTAATAGAGTCCGGGATTTATCAGTAATACTTCCTAATAAAGTCATAATATGTGTAACTTACTTGGCGGTCAGTTGTTTTTTTATACGAGAAAGTACCGAGAGAAAGTGATTCGTAATGTGAGAGAAAAACCTATTCTCAAAACCATGTGGATATTTTTAACTTTTATGTCTTCTAGTTAAACGACCATAGCTAAAAATTGTATAGCAACGTTAACAACCAAACGGAAGACTTCACTCACAGCTGTCGAGTAGCATTCTCTTTGAAGTATGTAGCGCAAAGCTGTTTATTGCCATTGTTGTATTATACCACGTACCTCTTACGAAATGTCAGGCAGCAGTGTGTATTGAAGAATATGTCAAAAAATCACAGGCAAAAGTCAACACTAACGGATGCTACTCTGTTTGGCTAATTCATATCATTCATCATTAATTTCAGCCTATCACTAGTCCACTGCTGAACATAGGCTTCCCTTATAGATTGCCGCAAATGTTTGTAGCTCTCATTTTGCGGGATTTTACCATAGTTACCAAGCTTGGCAGGCGGGTTGGCAACCGCAGTTTATTTATTCAGATGAATCAGGGAGATGCTGTTGCCCGTCTCTTCTCTGTGGTTTTTACTTTCTCTCCGTCGACTTTTACGACACCTACGGGATGAGATGGGGTTGTAGATCCTCTTAAGCCGCCATCACACGGTAAGCCGCCACAACACGGTAACTTATATAACAGTTTTTAATGTTAAGTTTTCCTCATTAAATTGGAGACTAACCGATGTTTTATTTATATTATTTTTGTGCAATATTACTTAATTCGAAATATTAATTTCTTATACTAACAGAGATGACTGTATATTACTTCCTTTATCTTTATCAGCAGCCTGTTAATAGTCTACATAGACCTCCCACAATATTTGCTGTAATTACGACGCTTGGCGGATATTGCGGATTAGTGATCGCAGTAGTAGACCCTCCGCACCTTAGACGCTGCTGTCCGTCATCCTAGACATTTCCCTCACTCTTGAATTTTCCACTCCTCATTCCGTCCGTGTCGTACCCACGGGATGAGGAGTGGAAAATTCACATGCCGCCACAACACCTCACATTAATGAATTTTTTTTACTAAACTTAAAAAAAACACGTATTTAAGATTCGAAATGTATTTAAAGCTGTACAATTTATCTGTTATCGTTTTTTCGTATAAATAATTTTATAAACAAATCATACACAAAATAATTATAGTAGTCATAATGCTCTTTGAGTTCCTTTCCTATTATTTAAATAAACAATGCTTTCCCGAGGCTTTAACAATACAAAATAAACAAGAAGACACATGTAACTTAACAACATACTACCGGAAGATACTATCACAACGAATCCTACCCACCAATCATGAAAATTATTATCAATGCTTGCCCACAACGCGGTGAAAATAATATTCTCAATAGTACATGCAATGATCCAAAACACGTGCCACACTCGCACGTGGCGAAAGCGTATCTTAAATTCCATTAAACAAAATAAGTAAATAAACGCTAAAAACACATAGAATGACCTCTTAACAGTACTTGCCTGTGGAACTATTAGAAAAAGCAACATCACTTGATAATGAGAGAAAAGTATAATAATAGCCACGTAAGGAAAGAAACTTATAAACGCAGCAATAGAGAGCAGTCGCGATACGAAGAAGGAATACCAGCCTAAATATTGAACTAACCCGGCAGTCAAGTCTTGAGGTTCGAGACCCCGGATGAATGATCTGGGAACACGACGTGGAATGTCAGGCTCATCTTGAATGACCTCCCAATGCTTTCTTCTGGGTGGTGCTGAGAGCCAGGTGGGTATATTTTCTGCGTTTTCAACCAACTTCTCTGCCCACAGTGCCAAAGATCCAGGTCTAGGTGCGTGCATTGGTGGCGGCGGTGGGACGTCAACTCTTTCAATAACGTATTCTCTGTTTTGTCTTCGGGGTGCTACTTTGTCTACTATCGATATAGGCCGAACATATTCATCGTCGCTTTCTACATTTTCATTACGTATCGGTGACAAATAGTCTGAGCTGGAATCTGAATCGAACGCACTGTCTTCATAAAATCTATCAAAAGAAGCAATCTCCGAACTGCGTGGTGAAAATTCTATCAAATCATTATTTATATGGTTCCCACTGTTAATAGACTTATTGGAAATACTAATTTGTCTTTTAATGGGTTCGTAAATATGCTCGGATCTTTTTTCTTCATTAAATTTTTCAACACTTTCATTTTTATCATTATCTTTTTGGGCATCCATCTCGCATCTCCAGGGATACTTTCGACCGCATATTTTCTCCCTTGCGAATCTTCTGTACAATGTAGCCGTGCTCGCCATTCGCAACGACGACGCGATAATGCTTACAGTTTGAACTGAAACTGGAAAGATTAAATGCAAATATATGCAAAATAATCATTAAACTTTTTGTGCTTCATTGAATTATTTTGTTTATATTTTTTTTGTTATTAGTTGTAAATACATTAAAAATATCAATGCAGCAATTAAAATCCGTTTAGGAGTAAAATGGCATAGAGCGGGTAGATGACAAAATGCTTGGCGGAATAACGCTCATTTAATGATTTCTTATATTTACGCGAACACTACTCATTTAAATGAAACTAATTTTACGGATTTTATCGCGTTTATTTTTTTTTTACTAGGACTTTGCAGTCTGTGACCATGTTCTGGATCATCCCAACCATTACATCAGATTTGATAAACCACAGATTCTTGCAAAAGAACACCGATTCCTACCAAGGATGATTCGCGAGGCTATTGAAATCAAAAAACATGCTAATTTCAATAGAGAAGATGGTTGGGTATTACCACCAGCCTGGGATCCAATAATAAATAAAATTCAATCAAAAACCAAGCATACCACTGCAAGACTTCAAGACACAGTTAGCTCTTTCTGCGTAGATCGGACCAAAAATAATAATTAAAAGCTGAAGGTACCCCAGATTAACTATGACATCAGGACATCTGTCACCTCAGTCCCCCTGTGACCATGGGTGCTGTAAAGCACTCGAAACGTCGGGTTATAAATAGTAAAAAAAAATTAAACGCGATAAAATCCGTAAAATTAGTTTCATTTAAACGCTCATTTTCTTGGACTTGGACCTGCATCATTGAATAACTGTTATAAATATTCATAAACTATTGTTAATGCAGCAATCATTGAGGTAAACAAATATATATCAATGGCAGCAATTGATTAACAAGTTTTAAGACTATCTGCAATTGAACAATATTTATTTTAATTTATGATGTACATAAAATTAAATATAAAAAATTTGAGAAATAGGGAAAATACCTACTTTTGTCAAAAGCTGGATCGGAAAACCTGTGACAGAAGATCCAAAATATTAACAATCGCGTGAGGTGCTGAGTGTATGAAAGCTTGCAAGAACAGATACAACTCCAGTGGTGAAGAGGCACTCGCCAGCGATAGCGCTTCTTTTGTGCGATCCTCATTCTCTGCGTAGGAAGCGAACACTCCTTCAGTCCACCAGAACACAAGATAACTATATCTGTAATAAAAAAAAACATAAGCATCTATACGAGTCAAAGCCAATAAAGTGTCAGAGCAAGCTGATGAATACAGAAGCTTCTGCAGTTGAGTCCAGCATAAGAAAATAGGATATCTGTACCCGGTCTAAAAAAATAATTCTGGATCTGATCAGAATGCTATACGCAATGGTGGTTACATATTCCTCATGAGTTATGGCACCACTTTTACTGCTTCACAACACTTCCGGTCGTGATCAGCCCACGGATTAAGCAAAGATATATCGTGAAATATTTTTCCATCTAAGTATGATTTGAAATGAATTGAAATCATGACGCCGCATATTTCGTATTTTGACTAAAGCGCCATTAAATGAAAAGAGGCGTTTCGTTATAGTTATTTCAGTGTTTTTTTATATCCAGTCTGTCATCTTTAAACTGTGTCTGAAGTAGGTTAGTTACAAAAACATTAAAAGAATCATCATGTGTATTCTCTCACTACAATATTGAGCTACGAAGTGCTCTGAAGTAACTATACACCATAATCTGGCTTCTTCGTGAAGGTTTGATCTATGTGACAATGACCACTTACAATTAGGTGCAGTGTCTATCTGCGTTGTTTTATTTTTTTAGGTAGTCACTTTTGTATAATAAAAAATTCAAGCAAATTGGTTCACAACTCATTGTTGTTTTTTAAAATGTTTATTGAAGAACAATGATTTATTTTAAAAGAAATAAATGTAATAATGTTAATTATAAATCATATACTAACCTACCAATAGCTGCAATAGGAAAAAATACAGCATTAACAATCTGCGTTAGAATCCATTTGATATCATTTTTCTCGATCGTCATTTCGAAGGCAGACATTTCCGTTTGCAGCCCTGGAGGCGGTGCTGCCAACGTAAACACTAAAGCCAGAACTGCTGGTAAAATCATCAGTATTATGCAGAAAACAGCAAGTCTACAAATAAAAATAATAACTTCAAAATAGAAATAGAAACTCATAAAACTAAATAATACATTTTATGAGCCTAATATTGATTTCTCTTGGTTGATAACAAACAACAGCGACCTCTTCCGGCTAACAACTGGGAGATACGAGCTGCGATTTACGAGCAGATATAATGCCGTAAATATAAGCGCAAACCTGCCTGCAAATATAATTTCGATGATGTAATTGCTGTTAGCCTTTGTGGCTTTTACAGCTTCATCGGATACTGTGCTCACGAGCCAGGGGCCCGCGTGCCAGGTTTGGTTTGACCCAAACATAAATACTTAAATAAACTCCTACAAAAACCTCGAAATTCGGACTGTGTCGCGTTCGCTGCGTGCTTGCGCGATTTCGAATATCTCAAATGATTTTAAGTCGTCTAATGACCGTCCGAGGGAGGCTGTGGGCCTCCATTCGGACTGTCGACTTGTGTGTCGGTAACTCGGTGCGGTGAGAACCGCCCTGGAACACGGGTGTATCGTGTGTACGCGGTGTGATAGTCGACTGCTGCGCGCCGCCCTCTACGGCGGTCGCAAGTCGTTGTGCGTGTTAAATTAAAGCTATTAACTGTGTGTACAGTGTAGCCTGGATCGTGACTGAACGTATCGTGGTCAGGGAGTGCTGAGACGTGACCCCGAGGTATTTGACGCTCTTTTCCCAGGGAATAGGGCGTCCTAATAGGGTGATCGTGCTTAGTTGATTGTTGCCGATTGTGTGAATTCGTCTAGCGGGCTTTGGCGTGCCCCTCGAGAAATATAGAGCTACGCTTTTCTCGGGGTTTACCTCTATTCTCCATTTCCGGAACCATTCGCCTAGGCGATCGACTGCGGCTTGGAGATGAATCGTTATGCGGCCCTTGTGCTTGTCGGAATAGTACAGGGTCGTGTCATCTGCGAAAGGCGCAAGATTGACTTTCGGGTCTTTAGGAATATCGCTAGTATATAGCGAGAAAAAGAGTGGGAGAGGCAGGAGCCCTGAGGGAATCCGGAGAGTGCGGCTTGAAGAGCGCGTTCCCTCTACCCGGAATCGAAATAGGCGGTTGGACAAGAAGGCTGGTATGATGTTCACGAGTCTGTCCGGCACTTTAGTGTGATACAACTTGTAAAACAAGCTGTCGTGCCAGACTTCGTCAAATGCCTTTGCGACATCGAAAAATAAGGCCCCTGTGCCTACAGGCTTAGGGCGGTCGTTTAAATTCTCTAAAATGTTCCGTTAAGCGGTGCACTTGATGAGTACACGAGTGTTCGGGGCGAAAGCCGAACTGCTCGTCGGGAAGAATGTTATTAGTAAGAACATAGTCTTTTAATCGACTGAGTATAATTCGCTCATAAATCTTAGCCATCGAGTTGAGGAGACTTATTGGGCGATAATTGGACGGAATGTTCCTAGGCTTGTTTGGCTTCGGAATGCCTATAACGTCGGCTTCCTTACAATCGTCCGGAAAGGAGCAGCTGGAGAGGAGCGCGTTAAAAATAGTAACTAACAGACACAATAGCGGCGTAGTTAGACATTTCATCACCCTTTTGTTTATGCTGTCGAGGCCGGGCGCGGATCGGTTTTTAAGGTTTTTAAATATCTTAGTGACTTCGTCGGAAGTCACTGGAGGCAGTGGTTCGCCCACTAGTAGTATGGCAACCCTGCGTTCGGGTTCCGCGGCCACCTGCTGCAGGTGGTCGGGATCCGCAGGCGCGCTGCCTGCAAAACTGTTCTGACGAAGCCGCCGGGCCAACATGAACGCTATCACGACGTTACCTTCCAGTGTCAGATGTAACGCTTTATCTTATAATGAAAGGAAGGACAGGTTAGAAACACAAAAAAATAATAACACTGGACGACAGCGTGGCATAGTGGTCAGAATACCTAACTTCTACGCTGCGGGTCTGAGGCTCGAATCCCAGCCTGAGCGAACATTTTGCGTAAAATCACAAATCATTGTTTATCATCATACGAGTATTATACACTTCCGCTCGCGCTGAGTCCGAGCAAAAAAAGCGGGAAGTGGTGATGGCAAAAGTAGTATCATCGCGACGAATTTGTTCACATACTCTACTTATCTGCAACCTTCCCCCTGAATGTTGATGAATGGAGCTACATTTCATTATGGCTTAAATAAAGTTGACTCAAAGTAAAATGGCAATGACACGCATTTACTACGACCAAGACTACACTAGAATCTCTCTGTACCATTATACATGTTGGTATTTTAATATTATGTGAGTTAGTAAAAGAATTAGTATGACTTATAATATCTAAAGTTGTAGATTTTGTTGACAATTGGTGATCGTTAACAAAACCATAATATAGCATTGTGATTTTGTTAACCGTCAACAATTGCACATACAGTCAAACCTGGGTGAGTGAGAACTGGATAAGCGAGAAAACTCTACAAGTGAGAGTAATTGCCTGCTCCCGTCATTTAATTTATCTAAAACCTCTATATGAGTAACAGAAACCTCTACAAGAGAAAGTAGTTTTTCCCTTTTAGATCTCTTTATCAGACACCGCTACTTGTCTATACCTCTATAAGCGACAGTCGAGCGTATTATTAATTATTTATTTATTTATTTATGGAAACAGTCGTAAACTATTTTCCAGTGTCAAGTAACATATTATCCAAGTATAAAATCTTCAAGCAGCGACTTCTAAAATTCGATCGACAGTAAAATGATAGTTGTCTTTGACAGAAGATCTGCTGTACTAATGGAGAAAAGTACAATTTTTGGTCTTGAATTGAATTTTCCTATCACTGTACACTTTCACGAGCACTAGCTGCATAATAAACTATCTACATTAAACATCAAAACTCAATATATATACAGAAATTAAAATTCAATAAAAAAACTACTGCCACTTTTCGAGTTGGCGCCAAAAGTCCAGTCGAGCGTAATTCACATCCGGTATTTATGACCCATTCTTAAAGAAGATTAGGCAAAAGCGTAGAGTTTAGGTCCCCAACAAATATTTTTGTGTTTCGGTGAAATTTAAAAATATAATATTGAAGATGTAATTTAAAAAGAAAATGCAAACTCAACGGTAAATATTAGCGTAAGATTTTTTGTAAGCATCTGTGTTTACAATACATATGTCGAAAAACTTGGATTAGTGAAAAACCTCCATAACCGAAAAAGAGATTGCGGTCTTTTGTACTCTCGCTAATCTAGGTTCAACTGTACACAGATACAAATACTTGTCTCGCGCGGAAATCGAACCCGTTACTTGTAGCTTAGCCACAGCCAAAAAATAAATCCTTAAATTATTATTGCATGAACGCTAAATAATTGTACAGATAATACGATTAAAAATATCTTACGCATTGTCTCCGTTACGAAAATGTTCATAAATAAGAGCAATGTCGAAACAAATAACCGTCACATAAACGATTAGTCCGCCACAGGACGGTAGAACTCGGTGTAGCAGCAACGCCTGCCATGCTGGCAGTTTTTGGCCCAATATTTCCCCTGACACTTCTTTATCCAACTCGCATACTACCATTTTAAATGTATACACTGCACTTTGTTACAATCGGAATACAAACGAAAACCACACATCGTAACATAAAATAATATTTCACTAAATATTTGCGCTTTAGTCTTAGGTGTTTATAGCATCTGTAAGCAAAATTACAGTTTATTTATATGTCAAAAACATTGGAATATACCAACGTGTGAAAAGAATCGTGTATCATTGTCCATACTCCCAATGATAATTTCTGATAAGATAAAACTCGTTGACTCAGAATGATAACACCTAGGCATAGTTTTATTTTTATTTCAATACATTAGTAAGTTTTCATTTTAAATGAAGAAAGATTATCGGTAGTTTATTTTCCCAATTAGTTTCCAGCAATGGAAACTCTTTCTATTTTTTTTTAATTTGATCTCTATATCGGTTAACTACCTATGTAGTCCAAGAGACATTCGAAACACGACTTATTATTTCATAGTCTTTACCATACGTCTTCTTGGTTTATGAGGAAAATCTGCAAAAACTCTTTTCTCTTTTATAAACAGACAACCCAAGCCGAAGCCGATAATTGTGCGACTTACAAATTTTGATTGGGTGAGATAGAATGTATTCTTTCAACATATCCAAAAACTCCTCAAAATAATGTTTATTTATTCAAGTATGAACTTCTTAAAATTTACCACTCTGTTAAATTTGATATTTACATATTATTACATTACATTACAAGATCTGAGATATTTTTATACTCATATATTAAAAACATTAAAAATCAATAGTCAATATTTATCAATTTACGCTCTATGCATGTGTATGTGTTTCGGTTTGGAGGGGACTGAGAGCTAGCGTAACCACTGGGCATATGAGACTTAAGAACTGATGTCTCTGGGTAACGGGCGCAGTGTGGTGCCACTCAGAAATATTCTGGGTGACAGATCATTGCAATGGGCGGACGTTGCACTTACCATCAGGAGAACGTTCTGCTCGTTCCGTACCTTTCTCCAATAAAAAAAACGATGACACGGATAGATTCATTCATTGAGATGCGTACAGTTTCCGAAAAACTGGCTGTACTGCAAAGTAGTAATGCTTAAAATTCGCTTAGCCAGCGCACCGTGTACCGATGAATGATTCCTAAAAAAAAATAGAAAAGTATCGTTATAGTGCATTCTATTGATGTTATAGATTTTTTTTGTGTATTTAAGTCAAAGATGTGAGAATATGTATGTTAAATGTCTTTTACTTTACTTTTTTATGGCCTTAAGAACTTTATCTTTCCATATATATATGAATAGAAGTAATAACTAGCGATGCAATGTTCCTATCCTATGGTTCAATAAACAGTCAACGGTCGGTTTGCCGGCAGTACAGGCAGTACAGGTCGAGATGATGAGACACTGCCACATGTGACAGATCAAGAACTGAATTTTTTTTAGAGTCAATTGATGAAGCTCCTATATCCCTTCGCACAAGTCACTAAATAGGCAATCTTTCTTTTAAGGGCTGGTGGTCACTGTTAGCTCAAAGGCTTTCGATGTCACCGCCTTATAGGCGTGCATATTATTCTGCCCCCCCCCCCCTTCCCCCAGCGCTTGAAAAGAGCCGCAAATCACGTACCGTGCCGCGCGGTCGGACGTTACCACCAGTAATAGTTACTAGGTTAGTATATGCTCGATAATCTGACAAAACATCAAGTATGTAAACATATTGAACTCAAGTATGTGGGTGTTGCAAATATATATTACTTTTTTAGTTTGCATTTATTAATAACTAATTTAAAATAGAGGTAATACAATTTATTTTTAACGGATTTCAGAATAGGAGTTCTCAATTACAATGTTTTCTTAATGTGTTTTACCTATTTAAATTTTATATTCTTCGTATTGAAATCATTTTGAAGCTGCTAAATGCCTGCATTTAGACGAAATATATTTCTGGATTAGTATAATAGCCACAAGTTTGTAGCTCACATATTGGAGGGATTTTGCCATAGTTGCCACGCTTGGCAGGCGGATTGGCAACCGCAGTTTATTTATTCAGATGTTCCAGGAAGATGCTGCTGCCCATCTCCTTGTTTGAATTTCCCTCTGTCGACTTTTACGACACCCACGGGATGGGATGGGGTGGTAGATTCTCTTAGGCCGCTACCACACGGCTGTCTATAATATATATGTATATATATATATATATATATATATATATATATATATATTTATATATATATACATGACTAAGTATCCAGTAATAAAAAAATAAAAAATGTGTTGATAGAGAGGGAAAAACACATTTTTTACTTTTTGAAGAATTTTGCAATTGTTTAAACACATATTTTAACAATATACCCAACTTCAATCAGGCATATATATTTAAATTATGTGAATAGAAGTAACATAAAATTACAAACAGTTTCCTTATTAGTGCATATTAAAGTCTCTGTTGTTTTAGCATATTTTCACACTTTGAGCCTTGCTACCAGTGCTGCCAATTGGCGGATAGAGAAGGAGGTACTTTAACGATGAATCAGTCAGCGGGTAATTTGGCGAGTATTTTTTGTCTTGCAGGTAGAACCGCAGAGGTACTTAGTTGTATATTCACATAAAAATTTGGCTTTTGTGTATTTGCCTGCATTGCTAAACTATGAAAAAAATTAATATTGTCGTTGAATGTAACCTACTGCTGATACGTTTAAAACGAAACTGAGATAAACAGGTTAGCTTAAGCTAAGTTAGTTTCAAAAAAACGAATTAATTTTCATTTGTTTACAACCAATTGGTTTTATTTAAAACATACAGTCCCGCCTTTTTCCCATTACGGGGTAGGCAGATGCCACTAATGTAGCCCACTTTTCGCCCTCGCGGGGAACGACTCGTGACGGGTAGCGTGACCAATTAATTTATTTAATGACCCTAAAAATCTCATTTCGGGTAATTTGTGTTCGAAGGAGGGTAAAACGGGTATTCTGGCGCCGCAGCCACCCGGCCGGCCCACCCGAACTCGTTTATAGCTGAAATAATTTTTGCAACCTAAAAAAGTTTGTGATAACCATGTTATTACAAACATTCTTAGTTTGCGTTCCTTCTTATACAACTTTTTTATTTTATTTTTACGATTCGCCATGACGTATCTTTTCGACAAAAAAGTAATACATTCACAATTCCACACACTATTGACTGAATCCAATTTGACTTTTTATTGACTGAGGGGTAACGCAAGTCACGCACCAGCTGATTAGTGACCGCCGGTACGGTTTCCGTCGGGGTCGCTCAGCTGGTGATATTCTAGATCGATAGGCGGAAGCAGTCGAGAGCAAGGGAGAGGCCCTGGCAGTTTTGACGTAGCGAAGGTATTTGATCGGGTTTGGCACAAAGCGCTTCTATCAAAGCTTCCTTTCTATGGGCTACCCGAGAAATTATGCAATTGGGTCACCAGTTTCCTTGCAGACCGGAGCATCAAGGTCGTAGTAGACGGTGCATGTTCGGACTCCAAGTCTGTGAGTGCTGGTGTTCCACAAGTCTGCGTGCTATCGCCAACCCGGATTCTTCTGCATATCGATGATATGTTGCAAATTAGTAACATTCATTGCTATGCAGACGACAGTATCAATATTTGACGTGCCAATATTTCTCGGGAACACGTCGACGAGTCCCGAAACAAACTTGTGTCTGAAATCGAGATTTTGTTAGACAAAATCTCGGATTAGGGCTGACTAAATTTAGTCAAGTTTAACCCAAATAATAAAGGTTTGCGCGTTTACAGCTAAAAATAAACCCTTCGTCGTATCACGTTCGTTCGGAGCACTGTGAGCTAGCATAATCACTAAGCATATGAGACTTAAGAACCTATGTCTCAGGGTGATGGGCACAGTGTAGTGTCACACAGAAATTTTTGGGCGACACAGCATTTGTTATGGGCAGACGTTGCACTTACCATCAGGTGAACGTTTTGCTCGTTTCGTAACTTTATCCAATAAAAAAATTATTACTGAACTGAAACAATCGCTATCATATCATATCGCCTCATCTCCCTACCTGGGAAAATACTGTCAAAGACTTAGGCGTCCTGTTAGACTCGAGACTCGCCTTCGGTCCACACATTAGTCTTCACATTAATTTAAGGCTTCATACCATAGCCCAATATCTAAAGTTGGCTTCTCGCCGACTATTCGACTCTGACGCCACATACAACCGCGCGGAAAAAGGAGACTGAGGCATGTCCTCGACGACCCTGACCACGCGACCACTAGGGCCCAAGTGCTCTACTCTACACAACACTCGCATTCAACACAATCACGATTACACCGTATCAGACAAACTTATTCCTTTTTTTATTGAATAAAGTGATATATAAGCGGATTCCTGCATATGAATCCTACCACCAGTATTCGCTACCGCCGCGATAATTCTGATAATATTAATAGTATTAGTAATATTGCCCTTCCGATTGCAGTAAACTGACCGAGTCGAGGCCGGCCCCTTTGGGCACCCTCGCGTCCGTTACTCTCGTGAACAGGATGACGGACCAAGCCGACGTCTCCTCTCGGAGGCCCCTGCGCCAGTCATCCACAAATAAAGGTTTCGGCTAAGCATCCTCAGCGGTCTGTCACCTTTCAATCCGGCGAGAATGTGAAAGTTTTCGGGATAACAGTGACCATGAGCCATAAAAAAAATCGTGCCGCTCACTCGGCGCCTGACTCTTCTGTAGCTGTCTAGTCTATAAAACTCGATAATGCTACGTTTTGGGGTGAAACATGTGTCGTGGTCTCGACTTCAGTGGTGTATATTACCTAGTTGTAGTATTGTAGTGGTAGAGGATATCTTGTGGCGGTGTTAGTTTGCTTGTGCACGCTACTGAGGGAGTGTGGGCGGTGCTCTTCAAGAACTAGGTAACGCCATTGTATATTTTGCATGTGGATTTTAGACCATTAACTTCCTTTCCTTTATGAATAAGATCACTTAGACCGAAAAGATACAATACTGGATTGCTTTTCCAAAATCAGTATATGACACCACGGCTACAAATATTATTAAAAAAAAACTGCTGTTAGTCTATTTGGCTTTTACAGTTTCATTGGATAGCTGTGCCAATTCGTTTCGAATGCTAGCTCTAGCGTTTGAATTATGAATGGAAAATGTAAAACGCGTTCACAACATATTTGTAAACTGTATTCGGAAATTAGCTAGCTTAAAGCTTAAAATATTTCCAAATGCGGCCCTGACTTTTGCATGAGTGTGAGTAATTTTGGTTTGTTGTAAAATTGTCACGAATCAGTGATCGATATGTTTAGTCTGTTTCTCCTATGTCCGTGCTACCAAAAACCTGTAGGCAAGTTGTCAAACCTCAATCTGTCAAATATTTAAACTCAATCAATCAAAACAATGCACTGAAAACAGTTTCTTTTTAAAATGTATAAAAGCATAATAGCATATACTTTTTCTAATATTCATAAATCTAAAGGCTTATTGAGATATTCTATAAATGACTCAAATAGATATTATCCTCGATTAATTCATTGTGGAGTTCTAATCGAAAGTCCGAGAAATGTATCGAAAGATAAATCTACTTCCCCTGCCCTATCTAGTAAATATGAGTTGATAACTGAAGTAAATTCGCCTATAATTGAACACACTGTTGATGAAATGCACATGCAAGAAAAATATCCTATTCTTAGTGACGAATTTGATGGAGTAAATCTTGAAAGTAAGTTTTGTGTTAAATTTTTATGTAATTTATAGTATATAAGTCCTTTCCGAAAAGTGATGTGTTGAATAAGTTTATTATAACATTACCTATATTTTAAACAAAACATTGGACAATGTTATGATATAAATTATGTTATTGAAAAAGTTGTTATATTTTTAGGTTATGTTTGATAAAAATTCATTTGGGATTTTGCCATAGTTGCCTCGCGGGCATTGGCTGACGGGTTGGCAACCACAGTTTGTTTATTCAAATGTTCCAGGAAGCCGCCCATTTCCTGGTTTTCATTTTCCCCCTGTCAACTTTTACAACACCCTTGGGATGCACAACTCAGGATGCATAGAACGGGATGAGAAGAGATTAATTTAAATAATTTATGATATTTTATCAATTTTATTTCAGGAGGAAAGAGTGGTGTGTTTGATATTGAAGATCTTGTAGATTTGCTGAAGAGAGAAAACTCTAAAAATATATTTGTAGCTACTGTTCCAAAAGAGATAAATTATGTAGAATACATATGTGTTGTTAGTAGTCGCAGTAAAAGACATATAAAAGCATTAGCAGAATTTGTTCGGAAAGTTTATAAAAAGAAATGCTCTAAATCCGATCCAATACCTAGAATAGAAGGTAAAAACTCTGATGAATGGATGGCATTAGATTTAGGTAGGTTTTATAATGATTATTTTTATTATGATTTTTTAATTTAAAAAATAGTCTTCAAAAATTCTGAATTTGCCATGTTGTTGTATAAATAAAGTATTCATACTTGCGTAATAAAGTATGTTATTAATATTAAATTTATGTGTTTATAAAGTTTGTTAACAATTTTCTTTTTCCAGGTAATATTGCCCTTCATATATTCTCCGATAAAGTTAGAGAAGTTTATGATCTGGAAACCCTTTGGGCTGTTGGTCCAGAATATGATGAACAAATGACTCAAAAGAGTGATATTTTGGATATGTTTGAAAACTATAGCTCATATTTGAAAGACCTGAAACCACTTCCATGAACTGAAACAAACACTACACAATATACAGCTTTGGCATGAACATAACTGTTTTCAATGATTGTAATGTAATTGTTAGTGTAACACAAAAACAATCTTGTACCAATTAGTGTAGTGGTTTGTAATCAATAGATTTAAAAATTAAATAATCAGTAACAAATTTTCTTTGTTTTTTTTCTTCCTAAACTTACCCTTAACCTTGACCTAAAATTAGTCTTTTAGGTCACGCTACTGTCGATTCCCCACTCCGCCCACAGCCCGCTTTCCGCTAGTCTTCAGACAGGAGTTTCGCGCGAAATTAACGCACGGATACAAATTATCAAATTTATAACATCTATAAATCCTTGATAGACTACATTATGTCACCAAAACCAAGTAAAAATGACTTTAAAAGAAATTAAAGTAACAGCCTATAAAGTTTGCTTAGCACGGCACCTGTTATTTCTAAAAGACGGTTTTGGTGCCGGTTAGAGTCCGACACGTTGCTCCAGTGCGGGCTGGCGGTTTTCACATGTCCTTAAAATATTTTTATTCCTCTGACATGCAGGATTCTTCACGAGCGTTGCACATGCTCGGCGGTGTAGGAAAACATCCTTCACCGCTGAGCACTTGGTAAATTAGCACATATAATGCAGTGGTTCAAGCTGAAGTCGCTCGCTTATTGTGAAATTTAAGACGAGCACCCAATTACTGAGCTACCACGGCCTTGATTCTGATTCTAATATCATAATAATATAAGTACTTGTATTATTTTATTCCAAATTTCGCTTTTGAATTGTTTTATTTTAATCCCTGGTCCTGGTCCCTTTAAACATAATTTGTATGTATTTTTATACACGGTGTGTCTATACCGTGTGGTAGTGGCTTAGGACAATCTACCACCCCATCTCATTCTGTGGATGTCGTAAAATTCGACAGAGGAAAATTAAAACCAGAAGATACAGCAGCATCTTCCTGGAACATCAGAATAAATAAATTGCGGTTTCCAACCCGCCTGCCAAGCGTGGCAACTATGGGGGAGGCCTATGTCCAGCAGTGGTCTAGTGAGAGGCAGAAATGATGATGATATACAAAATTGTACCACAATTGTCCCGTTTATGGCTCGATCCCACCGATTGCGTAAGTTTTAGGTACTGTACTATAAGAGTCTCACAGTTGCTGATACAACTTAGGAAAGTTACTTTAGGACGAGACTTAGTCCGTTAGTAGTACACTCAAAGGGTCAATAACAAATATTAAAGTTTAACGACCAGCAAATTGATCCACGGCATGGCTTAGTGGTCAGAGTACGCGACTTCCTTCTTCTTACGCAGATTCCAGTTCCAGCAGAAGCCAACATTTGAATATAAAAATCATGTGACTGAAACACACCCACAATACAGGAGAAATCTTAGTGGGGGAAAAATATAGTTCCAAGAGCAGCTCACTACAGTACATACTCGTAGTAATAAATCTTCTCCTCAGAAATAAAAAGAGTAGAAGCATACTTACAACTGCACAGTAAAATAAAATTATTAGTTTACAAATATGAAAAATTCATCAAAATTTAAGTATTCAAAGACTATTAAAATGTATTGTTTCTAGTTTTTGTTATTTCTTTTCTTAGTGGTTTTCAGTAAGAGTATGCTAGTCGAAATAATATTTAGGATATACTTGTGATGGTATAGTGTAATCATAAGTAAGCAGCTAAGTGGATTGAGCTGGAAGTGGGGTAAGAGTACTAGATAACTTAATCTCTTGTTTATACTGTGGTGCCGGTTCAGTTCAAGAAGGCATAGTAAGTTCAAGTAGCGCTAGTATTTCTATCCTAACCCTTTTGCACCTAAAATTTGTTACTGCGCATGTTTGTGTCCGTGCAAAATTTGCAACCGCTCACTTATAATCCAATTGTACTTTTTAAGTTTAATTTCAAAATTTGATTCAAAAATGCATTATACATTTTAAATTAAATGTTTAGAAACAAAAAGTTCACTTTCATAAATTTGTAGTGGTTTTTCACTGAAATAAGAAATTTAAGCCGAACTGTACCCCGCGGTTTCACCCGCGTAAAATAAGCCGACCACATGATTACGCCGTACGGCATGGTACCTCGATTATTGGACAGTTAGTCCCTTCTCTGTAATGTTCAGTTTACAGCATGCAGTTCCATAAAGCTATATTAAGTATTATAGCAAATTTTATTTAATATCTTCTGATATCAAAATGGAACATTAAATCAAATTGTAATTAAGATTCCTGTTGACTTTCTTAGCCTATTATATAGAGTTTCTGAGCCTATTTGAGGCAACTTTCAGATAGACAAAAATTCTTAAAATTGTAATTTATCATAATGAATCATGTAAATTCACTTAAATTTTGGCATTAATTTTGAAATCACAGATAGACACCTAAATTTTGTTATTGGTAATAATAAATTTAATAAAATTATCATTTAATTTATAATAACAATTGACAGTGATTGTTCAAGTGCCACATTTGAATTGTTTTGTGTATATTAGTTCATTTAAATTACAAAAACACATTCTGAAAGTCGCATATAAAATTGTTTATTTTGCTTATTTATATTAATGATACATAAAGTATTGGTTGTATAACATAATCTAGATAGTTACGAATTATTCAATCAATTCCTATTTAAAAATAACATAAACATATTTTAAATTGTATTGAGAAAAATATATATATCAATGTACAATTTAATTAAAATTGATTATTCAAAAATGTTTGACTATCAAGTTTATACATGATTTTAATTTACAAATTAATTTGGCATAATTTTAATATACACACTATCTCAGATGGCTAAATGCAATAAGATAATGTAAAATAATAAAAAAGATGACTAATACATTCATACCACAATCACAAAATTATTTTCAGTCAAAATGCAGACTGCACATCCTAGAAGTCTAATTTTACACTAAGCCATGTATTTTTGAAAGCAAACTATATCAATACTACCAAGTTAAAAATAAAAAAAGTTTGTAGAACAGAAGCCAATGCAATGTTTAAGAAAATGGTTTTAGAATGAAATAGATAAACAGCAATTATCAGTATAATACAAAAAAATATTGGACCACATTACAAGTCTTTCTTTTCTTTTCTTTTTAATATCATTAGATCATAAAATATTAAAAGGACCATTTAATTTGGAGTTGTTTTTAGCATTTGTGCATTTTCAGTAGCCGATAATAACCATTAATTACCTAAAATATTTTGATCTTACTGTGACATTAAGAATTTAAAAAAAGTACTCCAAATCAAATTTTTAAAAAATGCTTTACAATTTTTATAAACATTATTTAGCATCATTTTATGCACAAATAGTATATGAATGTGCCAAAGGGTTAATATAAAAAATTATGTGAATATTAATTTTGGCTCATGACTAAAAAATTAAGACAATATGGCCACACTACGCCTCACCCCAGCACCTGAATTCACATTATCCAAGCTAGGACCATTTTTTAATACCATTCTTAACAATCTCAGCAGCTATTTTATCTTCCATTACCCTCGACATTGCTTCTAGTTTTTGTGCTCTTTCTTTACTTAATGGCTCACTGGGAAAAGCTAAATCATTAGCTTCAGCAAGAGTACGCAAATCAAAATAATACTTAGCATAAACACTTGATGGTACATTAATGTTGAATTGCAACATTTCTAGAAACTGTCTTTCCAACTCATTCATATCTTCAACAGTAATGTCCTTTAAAATTTGACAGTAGTCTACATTCCAGACAGCTTGGTCATCCCAAACTTTACTTGCTAGCAAAATTGCACCAAGAACTATTCTTTTCCAGTTTGAAGGAGCAATATCTAGATCAGCACATATTAGAAGTCTTTCTAAGTAGACCAAGGTAATAATAGCACATTCTGCCGTTAATTGGGCAGCATTGAATAATGTTCTCACAAATTTATAAATTTGTTTATGCTCAGGATTATATTTATCATAGTCATCACTAATACCTTCTTTACTCAAAGGATGTAATTTCTCATCAAATATTTCTAATCTACGTTCAGATGTTCTATTTTTTATATGATAATAAATAGCCAATGCTACACATTTAACAGTATTTTTTAAATTGGGCTGGGACACTGTACTATCATCTAAGTAAATTGTAGAACAGGAACTGCTTTTCTTCAACTTATTATCAGCTATTTGGTGTTGACTGCGCTTTCTAGTCATACCATTTTCGATTGACGCTTTCGACCTTTCCATAAAAATAGTACCTGCTATTGGATCTTGGGAAGGATCAATATCTCCATCATCAGGTTCTCTTTCACTGATGTGTTGTATGTTGTTGGAACTTAAGTCTCCTTCTTGAGGATACTCTTCTAATTTTACGATGTCCTTCCTGATCGGTGATGGGCTGCGGTAACAGCAGCAACTGTTTTGGTTACCCATTTTCTACGTAAATACAAATCACTAAATACAACTTGATATCATTCTGAAAGTATTAATACACATTTAGACACGCATAAATAAGATGCCGATCCGCAAATGTGACATAAAAGGCCCATAGTATCTGAAACAAAGTAATGAATATTCTATTACATTGAACTATAAAGGATAATATCTATTTATGTCATGTCGAATTAACATGTGTTATATACCTTGAACATTCTGTGATTACATTTAAAAATAATACAATGCTAAAGTCTGGAACAACTTTAGACAAAATTCATTTTTAACTTTGACAGATGCATAGCAAGAAGCAAGCGAACGTCATTAATAAAAACTTATGGTTATGTTATGCTTAGCTTAGCTTATGGTTACGTTACGGTTATGGTTATGTTAAGGTTCAGGAGTATCGTATTTTATTCGCATTATGCTTAGCTGAAAATATTTATTAATGTGTAAATCAAAATATAACTAATTAGTCATTTTGTCTATCGAATTAAAATTTAGTTTTATCAAATGGAGAAGTTCAATGACATTCACGGAATAGATTTTTGCAATCTATTAATGGTGAAGTTAGTCACTATAAGCCTTTTTGGCTTTTACAGCTTCTTATGTTGGATTAGTAGTAATAATTTAGTACTATACTGAAGGAACAAAAAATTAATAGATTCATAAATAAGTTTTATCATAATGTATATATACAATCATGTAATTATATTCGTTCTTCACGTGAATCTCATGAGAAGTTCGTCTTATTGTTCTTTAAGTTAAGGTGAGTTCATAAGTTATCTAAAGACAGTCCGAGGGAGGTTGGGACCTACGTTAGGACTGTCGCGGTGAGAACCGCCTCGGAACGCGTTAGTATCTGGTGTACGCCGTGTAGGAATTTGTATACCGCTCTCTACGGCGGTCGTTTGTTATTTTGACTACACACTTAAGCGTGAGTGTTTTGTGTGCTTTTCTTTGGTTTTACTGTGAAATGCTCTACTAAACGTGATATGGAGATTCTTATTACAAAAGGAAACCGCAATATGATACAATGAGTTAACGCAGTGCACTGTAGACTTGTAGGCCCCTAGTTTTAGGTTATTGCATTTCTTCCTGTTATCTATTATATTTATATACTTAGCTCTAAAGTTTATTTTTGCACATAATCTAGATATAAATATTGAAAATAGGTATCTTTGAGAAATAATAGACATTAAAACAAATACAAAAAAAATATATATAAAATCTTCCAATTATTTTATTAATTATTAAAAAAATTTACTTTGATAATTTAAAATTTATTTAGAAATACTTCATAGTAGTCACAAAATAATTAAAAAAAAAACCGTAGTAATGATCAAAAATCGATTACAAGGCAATTATGTGCAGCGTTGCCATATGCACCGTAATTACGGTAGATTTGCCGTATTTTTAATTTTTGTTTTTAGATCTGCAACCTACAGTAGTCATAAATTACGGTGTATGAAAGTTACCGTATTTTTCGAACCTAAACCGTCCAAAAACTCAGAAAAAAACCATAGTCTGAGTCTAGTGACTACGTCGATCAGTCCCTAATCTTTGGTATTCAATGCTGTCAAATTAACACCGAAAATTGTTCTGAATATAACAATGCATTATCAAGTCTACACTGAGTACAGGCTAGACCGCTTTGCTTCAAAAACAGGCTTCCTGGCTATAAGCCATATTTGTTTATGTTTACGTCAGTATGTTGAAAGTTTTTTTAAACCACGATAACAGGATCTAAAATTGATGAAAAAATTACGTAAAAACATTTTATTGTTATTTTGATCCCCCATAGATGAATAATTTAAATTTTCATGTAACGAATTAGAAAATAATTTTGATGTCATTATAATTGGTGAATTATAATTGGTTACGATAGCACAAATGATACTAAGGAAAGTAACGCCACGACGAAAAATAATCTTAGATATTCTGAGTGTCTAACATTGAACTAAACCTGGATCTTCTGAATAAATAAACTGCGGTTGGCAACCCGCCTGCCTAAGCGTGGCAACTATGGCAAAACTCCCAAAAATTAGTGCTTAAAGCTTTTGTGACAATCTATGGGGGAGGCCTATGTTCAGAAGTGGACTAGTGATAAGCTGAAACGATGATGATGATGAACTTAGCATATTCAGAATTGTGTTTGCCCAAACAAATTGTTGATGTTTAGAGTACGTGTTCGAATTGATTAGAAAGCAAATAAAACTGTTGTTTAAAAATAAAAAATAAAAGGCAAATGTAACACCGTAAATCTACCGTAATAATTTAAACTGCAACGCCGTATTTCTGGTAATTTTGACCCAGTGTGTACCGTATTATTGTCTTATCCATCTGGCAACACTGATTATGTGTAATGTTGCCAATATTCATCTGTATTTATTATTAATCTGTTGAATGAAAATGGCCGGATGTATGCTTGTGCTTCTGTATTTATGCTTCCTCTAGTTCACAATTTTAATTTACATTTCTTTGAGCGTTTTACATAAAGTTGTAAGTATTTATTGTTTTGAAGATAAAAGGGACATTAGTGGTCAGTGCAATCAATAAATATACCATTGTTTCAGGTAAGTATGCGTCGGAAAAGGGAACGAAGCGCGGCTAAAAAAGCTAAAGCATCGCCGGAAAAAAAGGTGGAGAAGGTTAAGCGCACCACAAGATCTAGGCGTAGAAAACAGTCTACGTCTTCAGAAAATGATTCAGGTGAAGAGTCTAATGTAATGCAAGCGCCAGAGATGCTTAGTGTGACAGAACAGATTGTTGAACCTACATCGACTAAAACAGACTAGTCCAGAAGAAACACAAGAACAAGTGTGGCAAGTAAAATCCGCTGAAGGCGATGCAGGTGAAATACAGAAATTAAAAATTTGCCTTACGCGGCCTCCGTCTACTCCTGAAAGAGCAGATAGGTCTCCTCGAAGTAAGAGAAAACTTTCACGTACTACAAGTTGTAGCGATTCTACGAGTGTTGACGGTTCGGAAGAGAAAAAAAAGACCAAACATCGTCTAAAACGATCCATATGCGAACCAAGTGAAAACTTAAACAAAAGTAGTGAGACCCAGATTGATATACAAGAACCTGATATGCAGACAGAATCAACTTCTGCAAAGACTTGGTGCTCAAAGAGATCTTAGTACTGAAACCTGAAGTACCAGCTAATCAAATTTCGCCACCAGAAACGGACGTACTGCCTAATCAAATTTCACCATCAAAATCAAATGAGGAAACAAAAATAGATGATGAAAGTCAAAAAGCTGTTAATAATTTGATGATTGATGCTACCAAACAACCAGAAACTAAAACTTCTATAACAATTGAAAGTGAGATACACAGTGCTATGCCATCCTGATGTGGATGTGACAAAGGAAAGTGAAAATGAGAAATTAACACATGAAGATCAGGAGAAACAAAAAACAACTACATTGTCAAAAAATGATAATCAAGAAAGAAAAAGAAGTATATTAGTTGACAAATCTGAAGTACTTGAAATACATGCCGAGGAAAGCAAAGGTGACATTTCTGATCTAGGTGTTACGGATACTGAAAAGGAAGATAATAAAGGAGATCAAGAATCACTTGAAGGGATAACTATGAAAGTAGAGGAATCAGACAAGGTAAGTTTAAATGAAGATAGAGAAAAAAGTGTTTTTGAAAAATCAGAGCCTCAGGGTGAGATAAAAGTGTCAACTAATGAAACTGATGTTGTAGCAAAATCAGAAAACACCACGAAAATCTCAAAAAGAAATTCCAATGATTCAATTAAGGATACACATGATGAAAGCTCTACTGAATGTCACAAAAAAGAACTTGAGCCGCTCTGAATCATTGCAGTCAAATAATGAAGAAACGGTTCACAATGGTCATACTAATATTGTTATTAACAGAAAACGCAGGTGGGGTTCGCGTTCAAACAAACTAACATCTCAAAAATCAATAACAATTTCTACCGATGTGCTTAAAGAAATTATACCAGATGTTAAACCTGTTGAGTTTGATGAAGTTATTGAAGAGAAAAAGCAGCATAAAAGAGTTGAGGTGATGGAAAAAGTTGAAAGACCAATTTTGCCAAAAATTGTAATTGACAATACAGAAAATGTGGAACTGAATAAAAGAGAGCTAGAAGATAAAAATAAAGAAAATCTAAAACTTCAAGACACAGCACCACTTGCTTCGAGTCGGAAAATATCTATTGTTAAAGATACTGACAATATTGCTGTTATCAGACCACCCAGCCCACCAAGGCATAAGCAGTCAAATATTTTATATATAACTAATTTAGTAAGACCATTCACTTTGCCTCAACTCAAAAATTTGCTGCAAAGAACTGGAAAAATTGTTGAAAATGGGTTTTGGATAGACAGAATTAAATCAAAATGTTTTGTCATTTACGAAACTGAAGAGTAAGCATTTCTGTTATGACTAATTTTGATTAGTATACAATAGTATTTAAAAATATATAATCATATTTTTTTTACAGTCAGGCGGTTGAAACTAGACACGCTCTGCATGGAGTAACATGGCCAGTATCCAACCCTAAAACATTACATGTGGATTTCTCTACACAGGAAGACTTTGATAAAGCTAAAGCAAATGAAGAAACTGACAATGCACAAACTTCAACTATACCTGGCACTGTAGAGGACTGGCTAAGAGAACAAGATTTAAAAAGGGAAAGGGGAGAACTGGTATGTAGCTTCTAATATATTTTTAATGTATTTTCCAGTGATAGTTCACTAACTGATTACTGTGGTTCATCGACACCTTAATCCATTCTCAATGAAGAATTAAAACATGTGTTGTCACCTTTGTGATAGTATAATGCCTCATTGCTAGTACAAAACACATTAGTGTTATGCTAGTTTAGGCTTATTTTCATCAATAATTAGACTTGGACTAGAATAATATAATTTGTTTAATTTTATTTGAAATATTTTTCTGAAATAGGAAAAACCATGGGAGCGTAAGACAATGCGGGAGTGGGATGTTGGAAAAAATGAAAAGGGTAAGGAAAAAGAAAAGGAAAAATTACGAAGAGATGACAGATCTCTAGAGAAGCGGCGACATCATACCCCGGAAAGAAGTCCAGAACCAGGTATAAAAGAGACCATGTTTTACTACCATTTTTCCATATTTGTTTATCTTTGTATTAATTTGCATTTATTTTTCAATTATTCAAATCTTGGTTTCATCTATCCATCACCACCAACTTATACTTATTTTTTTTGTTTCATGCTATTAACATTACTAATATTTCTGTTAACCACTGCAACTAAACTTCAAAGCTTGTGCTAGGAGATGGTTCACAACAATAGGCAGGCTGGAACCTGTGACTTCATGTTGTGCAGTCTATACCCTAAATTTTAGGATATGGACATAAAAAGTTTAGGTTTACGGGATAGATAAATAAGTTTCTAAGTGTAATGGTTTAGGACCTAAACCATTAGGCTTAGGAAACTTATTTATCCCAAAGGTTGTCTGAAAGAAATAGCTTTTAGCTACAAGACCATCTCTTGTAGTACCTTAAAGTATTTCTTTGTATATTTTTGGTTTTTTCTCATAAAATATATCTATCTATTAAACATGGTGGAAAAATAACTCAACCATGCCCGTTATTACTATATTTTTGTCTGCAATCAGTTCTTAAACAGCCTCCCTTCTGATCATTTTAGCAAAAAAATTCAAGAAAAAAGAAGAAGCTCCAGCAAAGCTATTGGATGATTTGTTCAGAAAGACAAAAACCACACCATGCATTTACTGGTTGCCTCTGTCAGCTGAAACGGTAAGCAAATTTTAAAGTTCTTGTGTTGTCTTTAATTTCAAGCAGATTTTTTTTATTTTACTTGTTTATTTTCAGATTGCAATAAAAGAAGAGCAGAGACGTCAGCATATGGCCGAACATGAGAGGCGATTGCAGGAATTACGACGCACGCATCGCAGACATTAGCATGGTCCGTCCTACACCCAAACATCCCATCAAACACACAGCTTCCATTTTACTCATACATACACTCACACTCACAAACAATCAATATATTGCTACTATATACTCATACATTTTTTTAATACCTTCTCTCTGTGTTGCCGTTTTTTTTTCAGAATCTTACAGTATATTCAGCAAGAATTTTTTTATATCATATTTAGTTCGCTTCATAAAGAATATTTGATTATGTATTTTAATGTAGTTAACTTTAGGTTAAATAAAATTCATCTAAGGCTCTAAAGGGATGATTATTAGAAGAAAGTGGACAGTTGGATTTATTTTACCCACAATGTTATAGAAAGGCACGATTGGAGGAAATCCTATGATTTTGAACGTCATCCACGGGTCACGCAGACACATGATTCATCGTGAGCTGATGTTGGGACTCCTGCTGAGAGAAAACTGATGCCTTGAGATCGACATTCGCTTATTTTTGACTTCATTCCAGTCAACAAGCTAGCAGCCGGTGCTTTGTGCTACCGGCAAATGATAGCACAATGGTCACACAGTTCTTGAACCGAATTGGTGAGGATACCTGGCAAAAGCTTGAAAAACATGAACTACACCAGATGGAATTGCCAGCAATGTGCAAAATTGTGGATCATTGAAATTAACATTCTGGTGAAGGACCTTGGAGACATCGTGGGAAATATAGAATAATATTTTAAGCAGTATGAGACTGTGTACGCCTCAAAAATCTATTTCATTTGAAAAAATGTTTTGTGAATGGATTCATCAATTACAATGAACTATGTCGAAATACTGTTATCAAGACATTATCTCAAGTTATTTGAATTATTGGGGGACACTTGTCATAATTGTTGTAATTCCATTTGTTTGATGTTTAATAAACAATTTCCTACAAATGTTTTGTTTTTTGATTTTTATTAATGGCACACTGAATGACTGACTGTCTGCTCAACATGCAACATGCAACAATATTGGTATGAGTGGTGATGATGATGAATTTCTTGTTATACATCACTGAATTTATTATGTACATTTGTAAAAGCTCAGTCCATTATATCCATTGTGGAGACACATGGTGATCCAATTTTTTTTTTATATAATACGCAAACGAGCAGGTGGCTCACGTGATAGTAAGTGATCGCCACCGCCCATGAACACCTACAATACCAGAGGAATAGCAGGTGCGTTGCCGGCCTTTGAGAAAGTAATAGGCTCTTTTCTTGAAGGTCCCTAAGTGGAATCGGTCCGGAAAAACCGCTGACGGTAGAACATCCCATAAAGTGCTTGTGCGTGGCAGAAAATTCCGCGAAAAACTCACAGTGGTGGAATGCCAACCATCAAGGTGGTGATGATGGAATTTGAGGTTATGCCGTAAGGTGCAATGGTGAAATTCAGCGGGCTGGAATTAATCCGAACAATTCCTCGGAACACTCCCCATGGTAATGATTAATTTATTACTGTCAAATTCGTTCATTGGTTAAACTAACATAATTTATATAAAAGAATGGCAGCCGGTATGAAGCAAATGTGCGTGTCAACCATAATAAGAACCGTTTTTAGAATTATAAGTTAACCATCAAGATTATTTGGGATTTTTTTATAACGAAAGTACTATCAATCACCCTGAACATGAACGCTATTCATAAACCTGTACTGTTTTTAAATAATAAAAAAAATCCCAAGAAAATATAGTTGCGATTGCGAGAGAACTGGCTACATAGTGGTAGCAGTGTAGTGATGGTGGGCATTCGGTTCCGGTGTTAGTTTGCTTGTGCATGCTATCGTAGGTCAGGCGGTGCTCTTTCAACACTAAGTCATACACAAAAATTTTAGTTTTCCATGAGGATCTTAGCAAGTTGACTTTGTTTCTTCCTTTCATCATCATCATTATCATTTCAGCCTATCACTAGTCCACGTCTGAACACACGCCTTCCCTCATAGATTGCCACAAAAGTTTGTAGCTCTCATTTTAGGGGAAATAGCCATAGTTACGTTTACCATACCATATGTTAACATTTTGAGTTGATAAAATAGAATGAATATTAGTATCTATATAAGCGGGGGTCTTTTATTGAAATAAGTTTTGTCAAACGAGCAAAACGTTCACCTGATGGTAAGTGGAACGTCTGCCCATAACAAATGCTCCGCCCGTCACCCTGACACATTCGTTCGTAAGTGTCATATGCCCAGTGATGATGGAACTAGCTCTCAGAGCCCTTTAGACCAAAACACAGTTATGTTTGCACACTGCTGCTTCACGGCAGAATAACTGGCCCTAGCGTGGTAGCTGCCTAGACGGAGTCCTGCATAGCCTCATTTTGCAATCCTTTTCGATGCGTGAAAGCGTTTTTATCAGATTAGTTTCTGCAATGGTATTTGTCATTACGTTGCAGTGCTAGGTCGCCCTAAATGTTGAAACAACGCAACCGAAAGTATCATTCGACGATTTCAGAGGAGCATTGTCTCCTAGCATATTTCAAGTCTCCGTCATCTTTTCTTAAAACATTTTACTTGTCAAAGTGGTATGTAATTTATTATATGTTATAAAAAGTACGCTTTCATCTTTTTCTCTTTTACTTGTTTCTATAGTATGAATATAAATTCATCATCTCTTCATTTCACTAGTATCAGGCTAGTGTTGCTTAAAGACCTCTCCTTTCTTATAATCGCTATTGTGTGGATCGGCAATTGCAGTGCAGTCACATACACTAATTAGGAAAACATAATTTTTATATTTGATTACCCAGGTATAGTTATATATTAATATGTACTATATATATACGGCGAGGCACGACAGCACAAACATCATCTAAAATATATAAGTTTTCGAATTACTCTCGGCTCGCACAACCCTACCAGTGCGAAGCGCACCGTAACATCTACGTTGTGGGAACTGTCAACGGGCACTATATTTTTCGAGCATTTCTTTTAGTCGACTTGTATGAAGATTCACCTACTTGGAAAAGATGGGTTGATTGTATTCTCTTACACTTAATCTGGCCGCCACATTGCGATATCGGCACTTATCATAGTATAGCTAAATAAGTGTCAATCAATTTAAAGATAGATTAATTAAGTAAAGTAAAATGTTGAACTGTTCTGAGATTAAAACTAGTAAAGCGCGTTTCTTCTTGTTAAAAAAATCGGTTCATGATATTAAGGTCCAACATTAAATAGAGTGTAATACAACATTAATAGGAATAAATATTATAACAAGGGACGTAAATTGGAATAACACACATCATGATTACTGTTACTTATTGCTACATGCGTATAGTTTACTGCTGAAATAAGAACCTAAATATTTTTTATTACATTTTTCATATTTGTACCAATTTAATAGAATTCTCTAACTACGTCTAAGTAATATAACTTTGCTTATATGCAGGTGGTTTGATTAACTAATTTACCAATTGTCTAATTTCGTTACAAAATTACTAATGTCTCTTATTCATTACAAAAACACTAATTCGACCTATTAAAATCATGGTAGAAATTCAACAATTATCTTTATCAAGAGATACGAACTTATCACTGGGATAAGAATTGTAATTTTATGATAGATGATTTGAGAACACTCGTGTTGGCGGATCAAAACCGTCAACCGCTGCTTACTTGCGTAGTGGCAGTTTTGGATTATCATAATGGTAAGTTATATTATTTTTTATTTCTTGACAATAAAAACTGTCAACATGAATGAAAGTTTTGATGTAACTCGGAGGTATTATCATTACGTAACTCATTATATTCTATTGACACAATTATCTGTTTCAGGTACGTGGGCCGTGGTATATATGGATAGTGTTAGTAACAGCCGTAACAGCTCAGACTCAGAGCCCATTTACACTTGAAGAATTCGTGAGAGGCGAGTTTGGCCAAAGAGGTTTTAATGGAACATGGATTTCAGGTAGCTTTGTGATTTATAATATTGTAGAGTACTGCATCCGGTCGCTTGATCGGTTGGCGAGAATACTACTGTAAAAAATGTCCTCAGCAGAAAAATAATACAAAAAAGTTAGACTCTATAGGATCCGCTGGACAGTATGGATACATTCATTATTAGAAGGTACGTACTGAAACGGAGTCCCTCGCGTTGTTCTACTGCTGGTTGTCTATCTTCATATGCTTTTAAATTTTGTTTATTGGATACTTATATACTCGTAGATTTTGGCAGAAGAATTTCGTGCATTTGGCTTTCTCACTGATTATCCTTAGTTACTTAATAAATTTTTCAGCATGTCCTTTGGAATCATTTGATAATTTAAAAACGACAATGTTTACGTATGAAATGCAACAATTTAACATTAAAATAAGATTATATGTAGTACAGTTGCGAAATCGATTTTATTTTTTTTATGAAAATTTTCCATTACTGACGCGTTTTACTAATTTATTATATTTTAGATACGGAATTCACCTACACAATCACGGGAGAGTCTGGTATTTATGTGTTCGACGTGCCTACTCTCACCAGCAGAGTTCTCGTACCAGGAGAATTGATGGTTTGTTGTATTCTAATACCTTCTTAATAAATACGTCATGGTTACCGTAATAAATACGACAATGTTACCACGTAATATCGTGTGGCGGCGGCGTAAGAAAATCTGCCAGTCTGTATTATTCCGTGGGAGTAGTAATCGATAAAAGATAGAGTAGTAATCGACTAAAGAAATCAAAGGGTTCTGATAGATGGCGCAATAAACCGATTGTAAAATATTATGACAGGCAGCAGCGTCTAAATTACGAGACATCTGGTATTAGGATAGCTAATTTCCTGGAAAGTGTGGTAAAGTTTAAATCTTCCCTAATTGGTAGACAATTTACCGGATGTAGATGATTAATAATAAGAGAGTTACTTTGATCTGGAGCTGTTTACGCTGAGCTGTTTACGGACGAATGCTTACGTTTTTTATAGTCAAATTTACAAAAGTAGTTGTTTGAATGTTTCGTTAATGAGACGTTTTTTTTTAAATTCAATCAAACATTATTGTAGATTGCAAAGGGTCGGTTTCCGCAACTCCACGTCTAGCGCGTATTTTGCGTGACTCAAGCCTTACGTACATATATATAAATTTAATAAGATTAAAATGTAATCTTTTAGAAGTTTTTTACAAAGGTAAGATTTTTTTTCAGGCTTTCCTTAACACCAGTAACCCAATTTTGTCTGCTGATAGACAATACATACTAGCTCCCAGTGAAGTTCAATCCGTAAGTATCTTTATGTCTAATGGCCGTAGCTGAAAACAGTCAGGAAGATAGTAACTGATATTTGCGTTAAACTTACTTTAGTTAGACTGACGGTACGCTAGCAATGTTACAGTTATGCACCTACTTTGCAGGAGACGCGCGGTGTTAACATACCTTAAAGTTAAAATGTGTTATTGAATGTACATATGAGACATTTTTTTAAATTTCTCAAAGCAACTTCTAATTCTATGTCATATAATTTTATCACAATGCAGTAAAACATTTCTACGATAAATATTTCTTTATCTTAATCGCCTATTGTATTTCATGCGGTTTAAAGTCGTATACTTAGGTAAGGGATTCGGATAACATTATAAATATTCGTTTGTTTTCAGGTATATAGATATTCAACTACTGCTCGGTTCGTACTTTACGAAATAGCCACTGGGTAAGTATTTTTTGACTCGTTTTCAGGGGCTAGGCGCTCGCTTTAAATTTCATAGAATGCGAGTGACCTGGATTCGATTCCCGGTGCCGGCACCACTAAAATTGTTAATTGAACTAAATTTAAGTGCTGATTTACCACGTGCTCGTCGGTGAAGTAAAACATCGTGAGGAAACCTGCATGTCTGAGAAATGAAAAAATATTTCGAAGACATGTGCAGTCCGCCAACCTGCAATGCAGGAAGCGGAGCAGCGTGGCGGATTCTTCCTAGCTCCAGAACCCTCTCAGAAATGAGAGGAGGCCTATGCTCAGCAGTGGGGCATTTATAGGCTGAAACTTTCCTTTTTTTTAAAGTATTTGTTATGCCGTGATGTGACGGCATAAGGCAATCCATTCTGTCCCTTCTCGTGCATATAGTAAAAGTCTAGACTAAAGGAAATGCCAGAAAAATCTCTGGACTCCGACATATGGCGTTATAACCATCTCAGTTATACCAGACCTTGAATAGACCGAAGTTGAGGAGCATCTAAAGTGTAGTTTATTTTATCATTACGGCGGAACATCTCAACTTCAACGCAGCCTATGTTTATGTACGAGCTATTGCCGGTGGATTTAAATAATTATTGATTTTTATGTGATTAGAATTAATTGCTCATTAAAATCCCTTCAGCAGTTTGAGCGTGATTAAATACAAACTTTTACATTTATAATATTATAAGGACAACGAAAAAGGGATAAGGATAAGGACTATCAGATCTTTGTTTATTGACAGTTTCTAACTTCAGTAAGTCAATGCGTGCACAGATTGTTTCTATGAATATAGTTATAAAAGTATAATTTTTTATATAGTTATACTTATATAAAAAAAACACGATTTTATTATTAAATAAATTGGCGTCTTTGTATTGAGCAAGCTAAGTATTTATTTGATTGCTCCGTAAAAAGGCGCTTGTTTGGTAGCGGCGCGTTGATGGAGAATCGAGATGTAGGTAATTGTAAGTCTTAATAAATAAAATGGAAGATGCCAGTGATTCAGGTCTTCGGTTCTAGGCATTAATACGATATGCAAAATTGTTATGGTACTACTTTCATCATCATCATCATCATCATCATCTCAGCTTATCACTAGTCCACTACTAAACATAGATCACCCCAATGGATTGCCACAAAAGTTAGTAGCTCTAATTTTGGAGGGATTTTTCCATTGTTGTCATGCTTGGCAGGCGGGTTGGCAACCGCAGTTCGACTTATACGACACCCACGGGATGAGGTGGGGTGGTAGATTCTCTTAAGTCGCTACCACACGGCCAGGTGCAGGTGCCAGGCACTACTTTGCGCATGCATTTTGCGTGAGAGTGGTTCATGCTGGGTTGAGCCACCGCATTTATGTGATACAGCCTGAACTCACTCACTTTCCCACGTATAGGTAATATAAGTACATAATATCTAAACTCATTTAGTACAGACGTCTCATACTTTTGAGTATCTATTATAGGAACGACAGTACTAGAGTAGTTCTTTCGAAGTCTCCCCATGAGTAAAAATAATCGCAAATATGAATTGTGTATTAAATTTCCTGTTTACTTTTCTAGGACGTACATAAATGTGGGTGCTCAAAGTTCGTATTCCATATTTTCCACTTTCCATATGTTCCACGGTCTAATGTGGCGGACCATTCTCTAAGTAGGATATAGGATTAGTAAAGTAAAGGCCCTTAAGGCGGTATTGCTGATCACAGGCCTCCCTCTCATTTCTGAGAGGGCATTTGAGTCGGAAAGAGTCCGCTACGCCGCTCCAATGCGGGTTGGTGGACTTTACATGTCTTCGAAATATTATTTGACGTGACATGAAGGTTTCCTCACGATGTTTTCCTTCACCGCCAAGCACGCAGTAAATCAGCACTAAAGATTGCAACAAACAATTTCAGTGCTGCCGGCACCGGGAATCTAAAACAGGTCACTCGCGTACTATAGCGAGCGCGCAGCCCCTCAGCTACGAAAGCACTGGTCAGAATTTTAGCAAACTGTTCCCTGCTACACGTGCATGGTGTCGGGCTACTATGGCTCCTAGCCCCTGAACTACCACGGCTCTAGTATTAATGTTGTAAAAGAAAATATGTGAAAAAATTTAATAACTTAATGTTAATAATAATTTTTATTATCTTTAGTAACGTAACATACATAGCAAATCATCAGCGGCTTCAGCTGTGTATTTTTGGCGGTGGGCATTCTTTGGCCTACGTCCTAGACAACAACGTCTATTATCTGCCTGAGGATTCGAACGAAGCCATCCAGATCACTAACGATGGGATTCCTGGAGTTATTTACAATGGCCACACAGATTGGGTATACGAAGGTATTAACAAGTTTTTGTAATGATTTGGTATTTGTCTTGTTTGGGGCAGTTATTGAGCGATGCGGCTGCCAACATGCGGTCAAGGACGGAACACCATGGGGTTTTAGTCGGTACAAGTCCGACATAACCCGTCCTTGCCCCCGCAAGGGCGGGTTATGTCGGCGGTATGCGTTAGGCATTTCCCCATGAAAAAAAAGTGTGCGAGCGAAGATTCTACGCTACGGGCCGTCGCGTCGGTTCGATTTTGGCACGGTATTTGTATGACCTACAGATTGTTGCATAGTGAACCGTTGTTCTGGGTTTTTGTGTAAATTATGTTTGTTCAAAAAAGTAAAGAAAATTATATAGTACCTATGCTACAAAAACGGGAAATGTTAATTATTTTAATTTAGCATGCATATCTCAGCTTATTTGACTTATATACTTTATTACTTTCTTTTTTTACTTAAAAATATTATTTTATTGATTTTAATTTACGTGAAAATTTATTTAATTAAAAAGTAGTTTTCTTTTTATATGACTTCGCTTAGCTAGAATTAATTCCTTATTAACAGCCAGTGAATTGTCAACTGCTGGAAATAAATTGGTTTCTCCATGGTTCTGTCGATTATATTGTCAGAACCCTCGCAACGTAGAGGTCGCTTCTCGTTGCCAGTGTAGGCAATGTGCAATACTTCTTTTTAGTATCTGTGCCTAACTGATAACTGCTATGGTATTTAAGTATGTTAAAAATATTATTTTGTCATTTTTCACAGAGGATGTTATGTACACCGGTCAAGCGACATGGTTCTCTACAGATGGTTCTTACTTAGCTTTTGCTAGCTTTAATGACACCGAAGTCGAAACTTACTCCTATTATTACTACGAGGATAAGAGCGACCCTAGTGACCTTTACCCTGAACTCGTCGATCTTAAATATCCGAAGGTTAGTTTATACTGATTCTAATAACATTTTACGTGTTTACGAATCTCTACCGAAGGCAACATTTGTCCAATTAATACATTACTGATTTTTGATCCGGATGTATTGTAACTTCGAAACTGCACTGGTGTATCTAACGAAGCTCTTCCAATGCATCCGAACCTTCCTCCAACAGTAGTACTTAAATATTCCATCGGACACGAAAATATAATTATTAGAGTAAGAGGACTATTATTAAACGAATTTAACAGAAACGGCAGCATCTCTTCTCTGTCTCAATCTTTTGGTCTCGTGACAGTCAGCTAGATGCCAGGAGAAATCTTGTGGCTTCCTAAAAATGGCTTCATAACCTTTTCAAATATCTTCTTCCTTCTCTTTCTTTATAGTAGAAAGAATGAGAAGCAAAACGTTCACCTGATGGTAAGTGTAACGTCGATGTCATAACAAATGCTGTATCACCCAGAACATTCTGCGCACCACATGCGCTCACCATCACCCAGAGATATCAGTTCCTAACTTTCATATGTCCAGTAATTACACTAGCTCTCAGCGCCATCCAGACGGAAACTCAGAAATGTTTGCATACTACTGCTTCACGGCAGAAAAACTGGCCCCTAGACGGATTATTCCTGCATATGAATTTTACTACAAGAATTTGCTGTAATTCACTCGCTAGATAGGCGGATTGGCGATCGTAGTATAAGATGCTTCTGCCCGATAAATTTTACATATATACGAATGAATAAAATTGAAGAGTCTGTTTGTAATGACAAAATAACAGCTTTTTACTTAATGCCTATGAAAGTATATACGGTACTTATAAGAAAAAAACAATTTTTATTTTTTTTGTCTGTCCGTCGGTTTCTTCCGGCTAATCTCCGAAATAGCGGGTAACTAGGGTTCTGCGCAAAAAACTTAAAACCCTAAAATCCGATTCAAATAGGGAAGGATATATGTATTCTTTAGCTGTCTAAGTTTGAGATTGTTTATCTCTTAACAGAATAATTATATATATTCGATTTTCTGTAGAACTACTCTCATTTTTAAGTTTTATTTGTTCCCATTTCTGACTTCAATGCGCCATTACACACCACAAGGTTATAACCTTACCCCACATTAAACGATTGTGCATTGTAGTTATTATATTCTTATTTTTATAATCTTAATGAAAAAAATAAACATTTTGCTTTTTGTTCTGTCGGTACACAAAACCATACTAATTAATATTATTAATGCGAAAGTAACTCACTATGTCCCTCTTTCTGTATGTTGTTGAACAGCTGAACTGTTCATGACGCAGTTTGGCACAGAGATAGCTTGCATCCTGAAGACGGACATAAGATACTATATTTTTTCCCGGAAAATTATATAGTTCCCACGAGTTATATGAAAAGCCTGTCCACGCGAACGAATTCGTGGGCATCAGCTAGTATACAATAAATCTATTATCATTAGGCTCGAACCGTGGATTACTGAACATAGACCACTCCAAAATTAGAAACTTATTCGAGAGAATACGTACCTTATAGATCGACTTTGACATATAACCGTTTAAAACTTAAAATAAACTTTTATTTTCTGTCGGTCCAGAAATATATGTACTATAGTTGTTCATATTACCATTGCAGGTCGGCCGCACCAACCCTACAGTAGACCTACGCGTGGTCAACTTGACTGCCCTGGTATTGACAAACCAAGTACAGTGGGAAATACTTGAAGCGCCATCTGTTGTCACTGGCGACCACATTCTGGGCGGTGTGGTATGGCCCACGGCTACTGAAGTTGCCGCACACTGGCTGAACAGACGTCAGAATAATACTGTATTGAGGATCTGCAATGTCGTTAACGGCACTTGCGAGGTAAGTTATAAAAGTTTAGTAATAAAATCGCATCTACAATGGTTGAAGATATCCTTTCTCAATCGAGTGCAAATCAAAGTTATGCCTCTTTCCCTTTCGGGTAGACAGAGACTACATCTTTCCACTTGCTACGATCCTGGCACATCTTTCGCTTCTTCTACTTTCATTAACGTTTTCATACACGCTCGTGTGTTGCGGGTACTTTTGGCGTGACCTTTCCTCAAAAGTTCTCTGATCTGATCGTGATACGTACGCCTAGGTCGACCCTCACCGGCTTTCCAATTCACACTGGCCTCATAAATCTCTTTCGTCAATCTTCTTTCATTCATCCTCTCTACGTGTCCAAACCATCAAAGCATTCCTTTCTCTATCTTTGTCACTACATCTTCAACCATACCGCAACGTTGCTTTATCACGCTGTTTTTCACTTTGTCGATCAAATTTACTCTAGCTATACTTCTCAAACTTCTCATTTCCACAGCATTAATCTTACTCTCATGCTTCTTCTGCCAGACCCAGCATTCACTACCATACATTAGTGTTGGGACCAAGTCTCCCCTATGTACAGCCAGTCGTGCCTTTTTAGATACGTTCTGGCTGCTCATAAAGTTATGCAGAGCCCCATTCACTTGATTCCCTGCCAATACTCTTCTCTTAATATCACAGTCATACTTTCTGTCTCTCGAAAACTTAGAGCCCAGGGACACAATCTGTTTCAATTGTTCCACTCTTTCTCCTTCAATAAGAACTCTGAATTCCGTCATACTTTCTTATGTTTCAAAAACTATAAAGTAATAGTTTTATAAAGTAGTAGTCTTACTTACATTAATTTTCATCCCTTTGCTTTTTAGGGCTCCATGCATAATATTCACCATCGCCTGCAACTCCTCCTCCGATGATGCAAATATAATCTGATCATCGGCGTATAGGAGGCATTTGACAGTCAGATCATTCATTCTTAATCCATACGCACTCTCTTTCAATTCTTTTAAGCAATTGTCTATGAATAGGTTAAATAGCCACGGCGACACTACACATACCTGTTTATCACCTTTTTCGATGTTATCCAAGCCTGTCTGTGTAAGCCCCGTTTACCCTGACACGAGCACTGGAATCCTTATAGAGTGATTTCAGCGCCCGTATCAAGCTGCCGTTCATCCCATACATAGGCATATTTAAATTTATTTTCAATTTGTGGTATACGACTTTGTGATTTTTTTTTAATTCAGGAAGAATATCGTCAGCAACCAAATGGTTGGGTGCCTATTGCGTTACCCCGCTTTAGTAGGAATGGGAACTTCTTTGTTTCGACTCGTTGGTCACTTGAGCAGGCCAACGGTAAAATATGGCAACACCTATACGTTAGCATACGCGTCAACGGTGACATAGTATCGAGTTCCATCACCCCTGGAGACTTCACTGTGAACAACTATGTTGGAATGGATGAGGAAAATTTATCATAGTGAGTATAACTTAGTTGTGAAGAAAAGTAAGTTACTTTGCTAAGATCCGCATGCAAAATATAAAAATGGTGTATACTACCTAGTTTTTTGAAGTGCACCACCCGCCCTCCCTCAGTAGCGTGCACAAGCAAACCAACACCGCCACCAGGAACCGCCACCAGGTACCCTCCACCAACCACTACAATACCACCACCAGACAATATACACCACCGAAGCCGAGAACACGACACGTGTTTCGCCCCAAAACGAGGCATTATCAAGCGTAATAGACTCTACGACAGGCGGCCGTCGTGCACTTCAAAAAACTAGGTAGTATACACCATTTTTATATTTTGCATGCGGATCTTAGCAAAGTAACTTACTTTTCTTCATTATAATGGATTTCCGCAAAGTAACGCCTGATTCTATTAACTATATAACTTAGTTTTTTTTTGAATTTCTACGACGTCGTCGATTCAGATGATTATAATAATGTTCTTCTAAAGGTGGTTACCTGAACCTACCATCCTCATAGTACTATTATTGTGAGCCTTGCATACTCGACAAACAGAACGTGGCGGATATTTTGTCCACGCAAAAACAGGGTATGGAATTGCAGGACTTACGCCACACGATATAAAATGTTTACTGGACTTTCTGCAATTTCATATGGACTGACCACTTAGTCTTTGTATGGCGGAGGCCGGGCGCTCACCCTTCATTTCATAGTACGCGGCCAACCATGACTTAGCAGTAGTAAAGGAAGAAATCCCGCGTGGTGGCGGCTTAAGAGAATCTACCATCCCATCACATACCATGGGTGTCGTAAAAGTCGAATGAGGGAAAATGAAGACCTGGAGATGGGCGTGTTCCTGAAGCATTTAAGTAAATAATTTGTGGTTGCCAAACCACACCTGCCAATCGTGGCAACTATAGCAAATTCCCCCCAAAATGTAAGGTACTAACTTTTGTCGCAATCTTTGGGAGAGGCTTATGTTTAGCAGTGGACTAGTAAAAAGCTGAAATGATAATGATGATGATGAAAGGAAGAAACAAATTCAATTTGCTAAGATCTACATGGAATACTAAAATTTTTTAAGTATGACTTAGTCTTGCCTTCTTTGCTCCCTCCATCACTACACCGTTACCACTAGGCTATACACACCATTGAAATCGAGAACATGAGAAGTGTAACCACTTCGTAACGCGGCATTACCAAATGATATTGATTCTACGACAGGTAGCCGCCGTGCGATTCGATGTTATTTTGGTTGAGGGATCTGGTGCCTTCCCGGAGAAGCCGACTTTCGCCACGTTGCTCAAACGCGGGTTGGCGAATTTCAAATGTCGCTGTAAAAGTTTGTTTTCATGTCTCAGACTTTTATTTGGATACAGTGACGAAACGAGCAGAACGTTCACCTGATGATAAGTGCAATGTCTGCCCATAACGAATGCTGAGGCAGGTATCACCGCCGAACACGTGGTAAATCAGAACTTTAAATTGCACTTAACTGATTTAGTGGTGCCGGCACTGGGGATCAAACCCAGGTCACTCGCGTACTATGAAATTTTATAACGAGCGCTAAAACCCCTCGGCTGTTGCGGATATAGTTAGTGCTTTAGCAGAATGTTCCCGACAGTTACTATACACGCACGGTTGCGGGCGCACCGTGGCAGTCCCAAGTGCACGTGGCAGGCGCCCGCGCGGGCTGCCTCAGCTGCACGGTGCCACTGCCAGAAGGAGGTCGCTGCACCTGGGCCACGGCCACGGCCAGCCGCGCCGGCTCATACCTCACCATTACTTGCTCCTCCACTAACGAGCCCTCTGCCACTTACATTGTTGACCCTTTGGTGAGTAATTATTTTTTTCCTTAAAAAGAATACTAGCAATACTAAATTAGTAATATTCCTGTTAACCACTCCAACTAAGCTTAAAAGCTTGTGCTAGGATGTGGTTCACGATAAAAGTCGAATGGCGGGCCCAATCCTATCATTTACGTTAGTAATTCGAGCATTACTTCAATCTAAAAAGAAACCAGATGCTATAAACAATTTTGGATTGTAATGCAAAGATAATTTGCCCATTGTCAACCTTATCGTAGGATGCAGGAATCCGATTAGGAAGTTATGTCGGCCGTGCCAGTTATTCTGCAATGAAACAGTTGTGTGCAAGCAGTGTGTGTGTGTTTGAGCTGAAGGGCACTAAAGCTAGAGTGAATGCAGGGAACTTAAGAAACGATGTATCATGGCGACGAAAGTAGTGCAGCATTTACATAACTCTCTAATGCTCTCTTTAAAATTCTGGATGACACTGCAAGTCCTATGGACTTAAATAATATAAAAAAACCCATTTTCAATAAAGTATCAAGTTTTACGTGCGTTATAACTCCTGAGGACGAAGTAAGTGATGGTGATTTCCTCCTGACCGATTTCAACCATGGTGACAACTTTCGACTATTGTCGGGAGCTATCAACTGCGCCTTAGTTATTATAGTACCACAGGTGTACTCACAGACACGGAGGACACTCACTCCTCCCAACTGACCGACTAAACGCTGACCCGATAGGATCGGAGGTACGTTAGGATGCTGTGTCAGAAACGGGGACCGTCACAACACAACCAAACCCGAAAACGATCAGTTTGTGTTATAGCACAAACTTAAACTCCGGCTGGTATTCAAACCTAGGACCCGCGGCGAGAAGTTAGGTACTCTGACCAATAGGCCACGCAGTCGTCCACTAAGTGCCTCGATAACAATTACTGGGTTTCAGGTTTTCGTCATTTACCACAAGCTTACTTTCTTTCTACTATAAAACAAAATGTTGCATACACCTGAAAAGGTATAACAAACTTTCTATAGTAATATGAAATAAATAAAATATGTTATAGAATCGTCGAGTACTACTGACTTGGGAGGACAACGCAATAGTACGTGAACGCTTAGCTAACAAGACCCGACCCGGTAGCATGATCTTCACCGTGCCTTTACAAAATGGTCACCCTGCTCCAGTTCGGCTTTGGTTGCCCCCTGGCTTAAACGTCAATGACACCAACACCAAATACCCTATGGTCTTCTACGTGTATTCAGGGCCGAATACGAATACCGTGTTTGACTCTTTTACAGTCGGTGAGTTCCGAGTTATGTTACTTCAATATACTAGAGCATTTTATAAAGTCGTAATACGTATTTGAGAAACATATGTACGTATGTTCAGTCTATCACTAGCCCACAGTTGAATGTAGACCTCCTTGTAGATTGTTACAAATTTCGGTCCTGAGCCACCTGGATCCATCGACTTACCGCTATACTGAACAGGTCGCCGCTCCGTCCACTGGAGCGGCGTTCTACACTTTGTTGACTAGGCTGCTACTCGAGTACTCTCTTCTCTAACGGTTATCGGTTCTATGAGCTATGTGGTGCGGTCTACGGTCTACTTCCACTACAGCTTACTGATCCTGGGGTTGTGTTAGTTACCTGATATCTGTTGCGGATATCATCGTTGTGGATTTTATCTCGCAGATAAATACAACACCTAAATGATGATGATGATGTTCTCCTAGCCGATTTCGACCACGGCGACCACTTCCGAATACTGTCGAGAGCCATCAACTGCGCAAGAGATATTATAGTGCCACAAGTGTACGCGCAAACACAGAGGCACTCACTCGTCCCAACCTACCCGCGCCCGATGTAACGCTGATGCGATAAGATCGGAAGTAGGCTACGATGCAGTGTTAGAAACACAGGGACAATCACAACACAACCAGACCCGAAAACCAACAATTTGTGTTAAAGCACAAGTATTGGCTCCGGCTGGGATTCGAACCCAGGACCCGCGGCTTAGAAGTCAGGTACTCTGACCACTAGGCCACGCGGTCGTCGACACACATAAATACAACATTTCTCCAGCTCGCGGAGTGACTAAGCTTCCTTATGTGGCCTGTAGTAAGAAATGTTTACTGTAACACAAAGGCCTCTCATACAAGACGTAGACTCTCAAAGTGTTATGTACATACGGTATTTGCAAATATTGTAATTCTGTCGGATTTAACCCACGTTAACATTTTCTTGTTTCTAAGAGATGACGTCACTTTTGCGGGATATATTACTGCGATACATGTGTATTTGTATTTTTATATACATGGGGTCATGTTTATAACTGTCAGGTAGTCTGTCTGTCTTTTGTCCTTACGACTCAATACGATTTTTTCTACAATTCTCTTTGTCCTATTAGCGCATATTTGTGACCCTACTTATTTATTTACTTCCGTTAGGCTACCACTCATATTTGACAACGAGTCGGAACACAATATATATGCTGGCAGACGGCCGTGGCGCCGGACTTAATGGCCAAGACATATTGTTTTCTCTGAACAACGCTCTGGGAACTGTTGAAGTAGAAGATCACTCTGTTATATTAAGGTAATTCAATTAAGTACCTAGGAATCCAATTAGATTACAAACTCAATTTTAACAGTCACATAGAAATGATAACAAGTAGAACCCGGAAGCTTATGTATATATTCAAGAGATTACGTAATGTAGCTGAACCTAACATTCTCAGAATGCTATATCTGACGCTTTGTTAATCAGTATTAATTTATGGTATCACAGTCTGGGGAGGAACATCCAAAACAATACTCTTGAAACTGGAAAGAGCTCAACTAGCGGTACTCAAAACGTCACTATCCTTACCGTATACGTTTTCAACATATGATCTCTACAAGAAATGCAAAGTCCACACAACACGACAGCTTTATATTTTATTTACTGTATGTAGGCAACATTGTCAGCTATTTTATGATCCCTCTGTATTAGCTGGCAAAAGACGCAAGGACGCTATATGTCCAATTGAGCATCATTCACGCTTCGCGCAAAAATCTTTTTCTTTCCTTGGAGGTTTCTTATATAATAAGCTAAACAAATTTTTGAATCTCTTCCCACAAACAAAAGCATCCTGTAAAAGAAATGTCTCCAAATGGTTGGAGACGCTGGATTACGATAAAACAGAAAAATTACTTAATATCACTGTCAATAATTAGGCAACTAATTTTAAACAAATAAAAAAACATTGTATTGGTTTGTGTTCTTAGAATCCTTCGAATCTAAAAACTGATCCCAATTCGCTGTCGTAGGGCAAACGAATACACACGCTCGTACGCATTAAACATGGACACACACACACACATACAAACACACACACTAACACACACAAACACACACACCCAATCTAACAATTAAAACCTTTTGTATATATTATCAAATAAAGAGATTGTATTGATCCGTGGGGTGGAGGCCTGGTGATCCATATTACAGGTTTTTTTCCTAGTTTGGACACCAGTCCCCCGCATAACTTAAGACACAATATAAATATTGTGTCTTAAGTTATGTACAATCTAGTTGTGGGAAAATAAACAAATATTATTATTATTATTATAATGTATATAAAAATATTAGTTACAAGGATTTGTTAAAAAAACCTTGAGAATGGACATTTATAAAAAAGCGATAGGAAACTCTTTATAAATATATGTAGCAAAATAGTTTATTAACTATTAAACTTACTAAGTAAATCAGAATATGTGCCGTGTGTTAGCGGCTTGAGATAATCTACCACCTAATGTCAACATCTTAATAAATAAACTGTGGTTGCCAACCCGCCTGCCTACCATGGCAACTAGGGCAAAATCCCCCCAAAATGAGAGCTACAAACTTTTGTGGCAATTTGTGGGGGAGGCCTATGTTCAGTAGTGGACTAGTGATAGGCTGAAATGATGATGATGATGATGATGTAGAAATATTTAAACTTTCGAATAATATTTATTTATTTATTTGATTTTTCAAGGGTGTTGGAATTTTTTTATATTCGACGCTTTACTTTAAAATCTTTCTTTTTTTTAACCCAATACCCCATCGAGTCCGTAATAATCTCGCAACGGTGTGAATTTATTTTTATTTGTTTTTTCAAGGGTGTTGGATTTATTTTATATTCGACGCTTTACTTTAAAATCTTTCTTTTTTTTAATCCAGTGCACTATCGAGTCCGTAATAATCTCGTAACGGTGTGAATTTATTTTTATTTGTTTTTTCAAGGGTGTTGGATTTATTTTATATTCGACGCTTTACTTTAAAAAATTTCTTTTTTTTAATCCAGTGCCCTATCTATATATATATATATTAAGCTATTCCATTCATTAATGAATATCCACAGGTTTATCAATATATCAAATCGCTCTAGAAAAGAAGATTCGAAGTGCTAAGCTAAACAATAATAATGCATAAGAAATAATGTGTTTGCTAATAAGTTACGCAGACAACAAATGCAATGTACAATTAAATTGATCATAAGTATCATTACAGGCAAGTACTAGACCGCTTCGGGTTCATCGACCGCGAACGTGTGGGCATATGGGGTCATAGTTACGGCGGTTACGCGACTCTCTTGACTTTGTTACATGATGATGAGCATCTTTTCCAGTGCGGAGTCTCCGGTGCTCCCGTCACGTCTTGGCTTTATTATAGTAAGTTCTTTAGCAGTTTAGTCAAAGGCAATCAGAGCTCTTTCCCTAAGTTTTAAACAAGTTTTTTATGGAATCTAGTTCAATATGAGATAACCATATACTACTTACTTAAATTATATAGTTTTCTAGATTTATGTATTTGAAAAATTAATAAGTTGTATCTTAATAAATCACGACTTAATTTCATTACACAAGGAATATAACTTGAAAGGACACTTTGTTGGAACTATGATTGTTTTGTCTATAGACACGATGTACACTGAACGCTACATGGGTCTGCCCACTGCGGAAGATAACCTCGCTGGATATGAAGCAGGGTGACGTAACGCTGCTGGCGGAGAAGCTTCGTGGCCATGACTTCTATCTCATGCACGGCAACGCCGACGACAATGTTCACTATCAGAATGCAGCTAAGCTGATGCGGTCGTTGCAAGAGTTAAACATACCATTTCAGCAGATGGTTAGTTTTGTCATATTTTTACTAAAACGCCAAATGTGATGATGTTATATCTCAGTTGTCAGCTTACCAGCCTTACTGGACTGTAGCTTAGCCGCTTGGCGTAGGGGTCAGACTGACTTGTACGCCGCAGGTCCGAATCTCAGTCGTAGTAAATACATGTGCGATAACACAAATTGTTAATTTTCGGACTGCTTGCCGTGTGACGGTTCTGTTTGTAAATCGGACCCGGAGAAATCCTAACGTGGGGCACCTTTTTTAAATAAGCAATGAGCAATACCTTACTTATCACGGTATATGTGTATAAACTAGAAATACTAAACAAAAAAGTTTATTTTTTGTATTAAAATTACGAATATGTAACTGTTTATTTTTGTAATTGCTCAATGCCGCATCATTGTCGCATGAAATATGTCTCTTATTCGTTCCGAATTTCAGTATCGGATCAGCAACAGGCACCCGAACTATTGGTTTATCAGATCTGAATATGTTTTTTTTTATTGTATAAAGTGACGAAACGAGCAAAATGTTCACCTGATGGTAAGTGCAACGTCCGTCCACAACAAATGCTGTGTCACCCAGAATATTTCTGTGTGACACCACACTGCGCCCGTCACCCTGAGACATCAGTTCTTAAGTCTCAAATGCCCCGTGATTACGCTAGCTCACAGTGCCCTTCAAACCGAAACACAGTAGTGCTTGCACACTACTGCTTCACGGTATAACTGGCCCTGGGGTGGTACCTATCTAGACGGATTCCTGCATAGGAATCCTACCACCAGTAATGTTGTTATTGCATAGTGTTTCTGACGTTACATCTGACTCCTGTGACGTCATCGCGTTGTGTTAGATACGAGATGATGAGAGGTAATACAGGTGATTGTTCTATTAGTTATATGGCACTATATTTTTCATCGCACATTGTCACCAAACGCACGAAACTTCGGGTTGTTAATCGGGAGATGTCGCTGTTGTCCGTAGCGACAATAGCGTAGTCATAATGCTATGAATCGCTGTTGTCCTTACTGCTAACAACGTCGTCATAATGCTATGGATAAACGCCTACAATATTATAATTATCGACAAATTAATAATTGTTTATGTTATCATCATCATTTCAGCCTATCAGTAGTCCACTGCTTAACATAGGCCTCCCCATAGATTGCCACAATAGTTTGTAGCTCTCATTTTGAGAGGATCTTGCCGTAGTTGCCATGCTTGGCTGGCGTTTTGGCAACCGCAGTTTTTTTCTGCTGCGACACGGGCTATCATTGCATTTAAAATACCAGACCAAAATTGTACAAACTGGTGACGAGCTGCAGCATTTATTTATATGTCCATGAGTATTAAAATAGTGAATGCAATCCCGCTAGATAATTTCAATCCTGGTATTTGCGGTACTGAACATTATAAATCCCGCGGGATTCGGTTATTTGCAGGATACTGCAGGTTGTTGTGAGACTCCGTAAATAAATCGGCATGTAGAACATTTTTAAAGGTTTTTTACCAAAATTAAACAAATTTTCAATATTTCTGAAAAACATTAACACAAATATTACAACTGAATTATTGTCTGATAATTTTGAAAATAGCTTCGCATAAAAGTTAGTGTTATTTTTCGTCGACTAAATGGTTCCTTGCAGATTATTTAACCAACAGCTGAAAGGCTCGTTCTGCTTTAACGCTCATAGCCATAACTATCATTAAATACAATATGAAAGAGACAATACATTATTAAAGAATACCAGGAACTTAAAACTTTACTGCCTCAGTTAACTTCAGTAAGATAAATAAAACAAAGAAAGTTCAGTGAATAATTCGTTGCGTTACGTCATAGTTACAAGTTGAAACTGGTAAAAACATTAGTACTTAAACAACGGGTGGAGAACTCCCTCTTCCGCCGCCTTCCTGCACACTGAAACATCTAAGTAGGCAGTCTTATCTTAGCATCAATTCGCGCGTGCCCGTGCGCAGCGCAATACACATTATTTTATTTCTCGTTAATCCTGCGAACCCCGCGGGATCCCGCCCAATTCACGTGCGGGATTAGTCCCGGATGTTGCAGGCGGGATCCCTGTAATACATTCTATAGCCAATGATATTAGTTGAAGAATCAAGGATATACATACATGTGTAACGTAAATAAACACATTCACGTCTATTCGTACCTTAACCCATCACCACGTGTCTGTTCTGGACTCTCAAGTCGGCTCTTAAATTGGAACTCGACTGGATCTCGACTGGCCTCTTGACAATACTGAAACTTTGCTTTACGGCTACGTAGCCGCTTTTGAGTTGCCAAGTACGAAGATTGTTATTTCTAAGTATATCGATGTTTCTGGATATTTAATAATGTTTTCTGAACTAGGTCTATTCATAGGATTAATTTAAAACACATTATTGAAAACGAGCGTTTTAAATCGTTTATTTTTCGCACAGAACCCATAGCTTTGAAGATGGCAAGTTTTATTAAAATTTTGGCTACTTAACATTTAATACAATTTTAAATTCTAGAGTCTTAAGTTATTTACATATTATTAGGATAAACTTAATTAAGAATATAAAAAACTAAAATAAAAGGAATAAAATAATTTGGTTTATAGAAATGTAATTAATTAGCTCAGAGACCGGGCGCTCACCTAAAATTTCACAGCACGCGACTGACTTGAGTTTGATTCCCAGTGCCGGCACCTCTAATGTTGTTATGCAATTTTGACTGATTTTACTACGCGCTTAGCGGCGAACATCGCGGGGAAACCTATATGTCGGAGGAATAAAAATATTTCGAGGAAATGTGAAATCCGCCAACCCGCGTTGGAGCAGCGTGGCGGACTTTTCCCGCCTCCAAAATATTCTCAGAAATGAGGGGAGGCCTGTGCTCAGTAGCGGGACATTTATAGGATGTTACTTTTTTACTTAATTGACACAACAAAATTTTTTATTATTATTACTAGTAACATTGGAGGAGTTTTCAAAAACTATACTTTTAGACGTTAATTCACACGTTAAAAAACTCTTAGTATGATTATATAATACATTATGTCTGTAACTGTTTACTCAGCGTTAGTGAAAAGGGCAGAAGAAATCAGTCGATTTTGATTGATTTCCTCGGTTTTAATAGAAAATATCTTCCGGAACTATAGCTATTTCTAAATAAACAATAGTGACTGAATTTTTATAAGTCGATAAAATAGTTGATTAGTTTACTTATTAAAAAAATAAACTTTAATATTTGTTAATATTTTCGTGTACGCGAACTTTGCACACATTACAATTCGTTTCCTGTGCACATTTTTGCCTTGCGTTGCCTCCTCTCATTTTTGAGATTTTTGGAGTCGCCACGCTGAGGTGTTTTTGGCCGCCTTCTCATGTCATCGAAACATTTTTATATTTCTAAGACATGCAGGTTTCATTACGTTTTTCTTCACGTCCGAGCATGTGGTAAATTAGCACTTAAAATTATAATTTTTAGTTTTATCATCATCATCATCATTTCAGCCTATTTTAGTCCACTTTTAGTTTAGTTTAAGTTAATTAGATTTTTTATTTATTATTATTAGGCATTTAACATTACTTCAATTAAGGCTTATTAATTGTTATAACATATTTTATTAGAAGAAAATACTGTGCTTGTTACATTCATACATGTACACTCACTCATCCTAACACCCGCGCCCGATCTAACGGTTATGCTATATAATCGTAGGTAGTCCAGGGTGCAGTGACAGAGATATTGAGAGATTCACATCACTACTTGATCCGAAAACTAACAATTTGTGTTGTTGCACAAATATTGGCTTCGGCTAGAATAATATACTGCTCGGGCGTCGTAATAGCCGCTCATGCGCTGAATATCTGTTTGTCTGAGTTTCACCAACAATCTGAAAGAATCTCCTTTGTTACGCGTTAATAATTTAAATAACTGATTTCAATGCCATCCAGGTCCGCATTCTGTAGAGCGACGCTCTTGAATTTTACGCATCGTTAAATCGAGTCAAATCGTGTACAATTACACATACTCGTAACTAAGCTACATCCTATAGTATTAAACGGCCATTGCAAACGTTTTTTCCATAAATAAGCGTGTAGCAACATCTAAATCCACGTAGCAGAGGAATTGATGAAGTGTAAATTAAAATTTCAAGCAGTTCCTCTATAGAAGTCGTTTGCCTCTTATATTACCTTTAACTGTTTCCCTCTAAAAAAAATATTAGATGTCCAATATTTATAAGAAAAGAAAAGTTACTATGCGTCGTCATCAGCCCGTTAATAGTCCACTGCTGGACAAAGGCCTTTTCCAAGAAGGAAGGATTTGCTGTAATCACTACGCTTACCAGACGATTGCAGTGTCATGCACCTCGCACATCAGACACCGCTACCCGTCACCGGTCTGTGGTTTTCGGTTTGGCATTGGGTGTTGACATATCATGCCGCGTGGTGGTGGTGGCGGTGTACGAAAATCTGCCACCCCATCTTATCCCGTGGTTGTCGTAAGAGGCGACTTAGGAAAGTGCTAGAAAAATTGTGTGCCTTTCGATAGATGGCGGAATAACCATCCCGAAAAATGCTGCACCAGCGATAAGTTATTTGCCAGATAAGAAACGACTCGCCCTTGCTGACTTCACTGACTGTACCTATAATTTCTGTATATTTTTGTTATATCTTATTACAAGGATGATAATAACCCCTGGGAAGAAGGAGATCGCTGAAAAGCTTTTTCTACGTCTTCGTATATATGATTATACTGTTGTCGTATTTTAAATTTTTAAAAGGACTGGAAAGAAAATAAATAAACTGCTAGCTGTATTTCTTGCAGCTTAACAAATGACGTTCATAGAGTTATTATTACGTTATTATGCAAATAATCCATATTGAATAAAAATTCTATACTATTATTTGAGTATGTTTGCTAAATGTGGAATTTTTCAATAACCATGTCTTATAACTGAAGTTACTGAAGAATATATCGTTTTTAATTATAATGATTATGAAAATATATATTATGAATGACCACCATAACCTTTACCACCTTAGACTTTAATTAGGCCTTTTTTCAGAATTATACCAGGGTACCTTATAAACCTATAAAGAAATAACGAAATGTTAAAATATCATATATATAATATCATATATGTCACTGTCCGTTTTTCTCCATATGCTAACCTCACCTGGACGTGGTGAACGTAGCTGCTACCAATGGAAAATTCATTCGTATTTTCTTAACGTTTATTATTAACAATGTTTATTAAAGTTTATTAGCAAGTATTCGTGGCAGTGTATCGATATTCCTGCCACCTGTTTACCAATCATCCTGCCCAGCTTGTTGATTAACGAAATGTATATTAGTTTTTGTCCGCGCTTTCTACGGAAGGTCTCCGAAAAGCAGCGGCCTTATAAATGTTGTTGCAGTTATGTGTTTTGAAATAAAAATTTCCTTTTTTTGCAGTCTTATCCAGATGAGGCGCACAGTCTGTCTGGTGTGAACATGCACAGATACGGAACGATGAACCGTTACTGGGAGAAATGTATCCAAATGCCGCAAGAAGGAAACTAAAATCATTTTGTTTTTTTGTTTTGAGTCGCGTCAATTTATAAATGCTGCTCGAACTGTCGAGTAGTGGGTATGTTTGTATTTATCATTAAATTATTATCCTTATATTTCCTTTAACCGAACTGTATCCTTGAGATATGTGTATGGGACCGTCAAAGTTCATTACTTTCACTTAAAAACATTTTTACTCCTTAGTAAATAAAACAAGTTGTTCAGCCGCTTAAAAACTATTAAATAAAACACGTCTGTTGTACCTTGCCTCGCAACTGAGTAATTGTAATTTGCATATAGGTTTGTATGCTATTGTTGTAATAAGCTTTACTGATTGATTTGATATTATATTAGTTATTCACAACTGTATTTCAGTGTACCTAATTACCAATTATATACGTATATATTAAAAATAACTAACACTGAGATGTAGTGTAGCGTGAGTACGTTTACAGATATAAATTGCTCATAAACAAACATACCCGGAACAATCAATCTACGCCATACAAATATTTGTTCCATACGAGACTCGAACCCGCAACCCGTAACGCAGAAGCTAATCGCTTAAACGCTGCGCCATTAGAGCCGCGTCTTAAAGGATCTGCTAATTCGTTACGCGCCGTTGTTTTAGAGGTGAAGTTTAAACATAAAGAGGCGTTACGAAAGATAAGTACTACTGTTTTTACAAATCGTAATCTGTACAAACAAGCGTGTCATATCATTGGCATGTAGACGCCAAACGTATGTGCACAAAACATGTCTGCGGTATGATCATATTTGCAGTCGTCATTCGTCAGCAATGTATTATATATTAGAGATCTTTATAGTCTGTAATCATAAAATAAAAAAAGAGTTAAGCATTTCTTTAATATGTCTTACCAGCAGTACATTCGAAGAGCATAATCAGATCTTCACCTGATTTTTTTATGACCACACTGTAAGTATATAATGAAATCAAATAGCTGGATCAGAAATTAAATTAAATGTAATTAGATTAAAAAAAAACTGCTTAAATTTGTTTGAGTTTTCATGTGGGAAAAAGAAATTGTTTCTTGGTTAAATATTTTGTGTACTGATTATTTTAGTTTGTTTTAATATTTATATCAATCTAATGTTAGATATAAATATTAAATATATCACTTCTTATTCCCATATGGAAACACTGATGCAGTTTTTTTATTTAGTTACATTTTATTTACACAGTATAAAGAGATAGTTTTGTCACTTTCATAAACAAAATGTTTTGATTGCACTTGAATTGTTTTTGAAAGAATCCCTTTTAACGTTGTTGGAAGAGTTAATGTACAATACTATATGTGAATGCTAAAATGCTTACATCAGTGCAAGTTTTGCGAAATTCTTGGTAGGATTCCTATGCAGGAATCAGTCTAGGTAGGTTGGTACCAGCCCAGGGCCAGTTATTCTGCCGTGAAGCAGTAGTGTGAAAACATTACTGTGTTTCGGTTTGAAAGGCACTGAGAGCTAGCGTAATCACTGGGCATATGAGACTTAAGAACTTATGTCTCAAGGTGATGGGCACAGTGTGGTGTCACACAGAAATGTTCTGGGCGACACAGCATTTGTTATGGGCAGACGTTGCACTTACCATCAGGTGAACGTTTCGCTCGTTTCATCACTTTAGCCAATAAAAAAAAAAACGTGTTCCCGAGAAATATTGGCACTGCTAAACAGCAGACTGCTAAACTTTGTATTATTGCATTTGTCAATGTCAAACTTAACTGATATTTAAAAGTGACAAAGTGATATAAAAAACATGAGTAAAGCACATTTTAGCGAAGTTTGGACGTCTCAGGGTGACGGGCGCAGTGTGGTGTCACACAGAATCGCTCTGGGTGACAGACGTTGCACATACCATCAGGTAAACGTTTTGCTCGTTTGTCACTATCTCCAATAAAAAAATATAATTTCCTTTTTGTTTGTTAAATACATTCGCCAAACATTCGCATCGTGAATTGCGAATGCAATGCGAATGCGAATATTCGTTACATCACTAATTATAAGGCAGCTGCAAGTGCGAAGTGTTCGAAACATACGTTGATAAAATAAACGCATTAAGATCATTTGTTTTATTAAATAATTTTCAGGAAACTCATTGAACAGTTCTTGCATTAATTGTCTTAAAATGTGAATTTGCATAAATAAATGTTCGGAGGTATAGTGTGTGAACCCTAAAGTTATAACCACGTAAGCCACTTAGAAGTAAGAAAACGACAAAAAGGGACCTTGAATGACGCCCTTTTCTAACTAAAGATCGTGAGCAAAATGTTTATCATCGTGCGAAAATGGACCCGGCCCTAATTAAGAAATATGTTGATCCTCATAACCGGGCCCTTATTTATAGTACTATAATAAACTATTAAACACGTGTGCGTTGCTTTGGTTAGGATTGCGTGCGGACGATCGGCGGCGTCCGACAAAAGTGAAAGGGAAATGAATGATGTCGATTATACAATAGGTATACAGTGTACTCGTTTTATACAACTGCATTTTTATACACAATAATTTACTCGTCTTGTATGTATGTAAACGAGTCTGGTAGTTTTTGAAGTGCTAGAACCACGTTGTGGACACAACGAGATTCTGGCTGCAACAGATAAATGCGTCAGAATGATTGGGGAAATCATCCTGATACTCTATCTCTCTCTAAATACCACATAAGATTTATTATATTTACGCGAATATTATACATTATATAAAACTAAGTTTGATATTCATCAAATAACAAAAATAATCCAACGCAATCTATGCAGAATGTGTCTTGAAGTCTGTTGTAGTAGAAACAATACTTCAAGCAAATAGATAGTGTGGCCCAGTATAGTCCATTGACGCTGACATATTCATGGAAGATTGAGGAGAATAACCTATTAGAAAGAAATACTTCTGTAAATCCAAGATTATACATACATACTGTCACGCCTTTTTCCCATATTAAGGGTAGGTAGAGACCACACACGTAGCCCACTTTTCGCACCCGCGAGAAGCAAGACGTGACTGGTGGTGAACCAAGTCGCTGCCATTTTGGTACGAGTAAAAAATTTCTTACTCCCCGTTGCATATCCATGAGCAGGTGACGGCGTTGCGCATTATGGTGTTACTCTGCACAAATAAAGGCTGCCAGTACAATACCTTAGTCGCCTCTTACGACACCTCGGTAGGAAAGAGGTAGGTGCTATTCTACTTTACCGGACACCTATCGGCTTATATAAGATGATACAAGCGATATGCAGAAGATACTTTCACAATTATACCATCTAATAAAATAATTGCATTTTAGACCTCCTTAGCTCCATTAATTATAAAAAACAGTTCACAGTAGAGTTCAAGACAAATATCTCTAGACGTTTTAATAATTAGAAATCCTCATAACTGTCTATAGAAAAAAGACGCATACTTACTGATATTTAAACGGTAAATCTTGCCACCATACATATTTGTTTCACAGAGCACGGGGGATCAGTGACAAGAAACACCTGGCCGCCATGTCAGTGGAGAAACGAACAAGATTGGCCATATCCTGAAGCAGGTTCTCGTAAGGGCTTTATTTAAAGAACAATCCGGTAAGGGTCGACGTAGGCGATCGTATCACGATCAGATCAAGGACATCTTCATCAAGGGATCAAAGGTCACGTTAAAAGTACCCGCAACCGACGATCGTGTGTGAAAACGCTAATGAAAGTAGAAGAAGCTAATGATGTGTCAGAATCGTAGCAAGGAGAAAGGTGTGGTCTCTGCCTACCCCAATGGGAAAGAGGCGTTAAAGTAAAAAGTAAAGTTTCAGTCTATAAATGTCCCACTGCTGAGCATAGGCCTCCTCTCATTTCTGAGACGGTTTACGAGCTAGGAAGAATCCGCCACGCTGCTCCAATGCGGGTTGGCGGACTGCACTTGTCTTCGAAATATTTTTATTTCTCGGATATACAGGTTTCCTTACGATGTTTTCCTTCACCGCCGAGCACGTGGTAAATCAGCACATAAAATTGCAATTAACAATTTTATTGGTGCCAGCACCGGAAATCGAACCAAGGTCATTAGCATTCTATGAAATTTAAAGCGAGCGCCTAGCCCCTGAGCTACCACGGCGTTATTATTTATGTATATATGTATGCCAAGACACAGACACATGTAACAGTATGATAATATGATGACTATAGACGATTGCTTTAGCTTTTTACACGGGTTACATAACAGCAGTTGATTTACGTTTTAGTTTATTTGATGACTAGCTGATGCCCGAAACTTCGTCCATGTGGATATAGGCTTTTAAAATATCCCGTGGTTACTATTTGATTTTCCGGGATAAAAAGTATTCTATGTTCGTCTCCAGCTCCTGCAAGCTATCTCTGTGCCGAATTTCGTTAAGCTCGGTTCAACGGTAGAGCTGTGAATAGGTAACACAGACGGAGAGTCACTTTCGCATTTATAATATTAGTATGGATGAAATATCGTGAAATGTTTTTTTAGACAAGGACTTAGTGTCTAAGAAGTAAAACCAAAAAAAAATTTCGATATCTATCCAGTAGTTTTTGAGTAATGCGCGCACAACGGTATATCCCTTTCAATTTGTTTATATAGATAAGATCGTGTTTATAACATTATTATGTTACGAAAATACAATTTTAGTTATAAAAGCGAAAGAAACTTAAGAAACAATCCTTAAGATACACTTGCAAAGTAAAACGTCTTGTCAATAAAACATATGAAAAATGCATTATCCTAAATGTGTAGGTTGGCGAAGGACTTTCATTTCTTGATCTCGATAACCTTAAGTTGAACGGTAATAAGAAAAAGATTTCTTTAACTTAAGTGTCTAAAGACGTTTAAATAAAAGAAGTAAGATTATTACTTTTAGTAACACACTTTTAAATAATTAATATTTATTAGTATTATCTTTCTAATATATGTAGACTATCTTTAACAAATATATAAATTAAAAATCGAATTTTCAATTTTGGGTACCAGCGTGTTAAAAACGATTTCATAACAAATATACACTTTAGACTTAAAATATAATTAAAGTCAAAATTTTCTTTGGAAAGTATACATTTTTTGTTTGCCCTAAAGATCATTAAAAAACTTGAAATATTATTTTTTAATTCTTAATATCGCAGTAGATCTATTGAGATTTGATTCGTTTTTGCCAAATAAAAAACTAAACTCAAACTCGTTAAAATCGCTTTTTATTATATAATACTGAACCAATTATTAGTAATGCCCAAATTTGTTAGTTATCATTAATAATATAGTAAGTTAGCATTAATGCTTATAACCTGTCCTGCTATCAAATACATGTATAAATTTTAATAACTTTAATTAAAGTAGATCAAGAGACTGGAATGGAATTAAGGCTGTTAAGTGTTAATATTAATGCGTACTGGCAATCAAAGTTCATTTTTAGGTAATTAGAGTCTCAGATTCCTTTGAGGGCATTAAATATTAATCTTCTTCGTACTCGATACTTATTTTGAACTAAGTGTTGGTTGTATGAACATTTTTACAACGGAATTCCATAAATGCATAATTCTTCGTATCATCCGCAGATTTAAAATAATAAATCATAAAAATCCTTTAAATGTTTTTGTTTGATAAAACTTGATAAAGAGGATTTGGAGAATAAAGTGAATGTTTATTTTTTAAAGAAAAGGGCGCAAACGAGCAAGTGCCTCACCTGATGGGGAGTGATCACTGCCGCCCATAAACATCTACAATACCAGAGGAATAGCAGACGTGTTGCCGGCCTTTGAGAAAGGAATAGGCTTTTTTCTTGAATGTCCCTAAGTCGTATCAGTCCGGGAAAACCGCTGGCGGCAGTTGATTCCATAAAGTGCTTGTGCGAGGCAGAAAATTCCGCGAAAAACGCACTGTGCTGGAATGCCAACCATCAAGGTGGTGACGATGGAATGGAATGATATTTTAGCTGTGCCGCAATGTGCGATGGTGAAAATCAGCGGCTGGAATTAATTGTTCGGATTAATTCCAGCCGCTGATTTTCAACATTTCTTTATCACCCCATGGTAGATCCTATAAAAAATTAATAGAGATGCAACATCTCTTCGCTGTGGATCAAGCCGATCAGATAGAACATGGTCGTCAATGATTCGAGCGGCTCTTCGTTGAATGCGGTCAAATGGAAGAAGCTGACACGGGGGCGCCCCCGCCCAGAGATAAGAACAATACTCCATGTGAGCGCCTTATAAAGTAAATTAGTAAATTGCACCCGTTCGAAACTCAGGCGGGTCCCTAGTAAGATATATTTTTTATATTTTTAACACGATACCCCACACCAAAACTGCTCTTGTATCATGAGTTCGTTTTGCAGACATAAATTGCACATGCACAATACAACCAGATCCGGAAATTACTAACTTTAGGCTATTCAAATATTTGCCCTTGCCAGAAGCCAGAAGCCAATCGCTTAACCACTACGCTAGACGAGCCCACAAAGATAAGAAGTGAGCTTGGAAGTAGTAGAATAGAAGTGGTTTAATATCTGCACCTACATTCATCCTTAATAAAAAATCTAATTAGTAGGTGCATTGTTATTCCTGAAGACGAAAATTGAATGTCTCATCGCCAGTTATTGAGATCCAGTTCTCATCACATTAGATTAGGTACTGGTATTTTGTGAGAGCGTGGCACTTACCAGTTCAGGCTGATTCATCTGCTATACCCAGGATCTAGATGCAGTGTTTCCCTGTCGGGACGTCAGCCTTTTCGAGAAATGCCATAATGTAGCTATTCCAATGAGCGTTTGATGAAAATGTCTATCTGGATAACCCAACAGAGGTTAGGAAGAAATATTTTTAAACACGAAGTTTGATTACAATTACCACAACTACAACACATTTTTTTTAGTATTAAGACTCTTTACGATGTAAAAGTAAAATACAGGACTATAGGCAACACGAAAGTGTTATATTGTATTAAAATATCTAAAATCATTGAAAAATTACGATTAATAATCAACATGGTGGCTCAGTTGTGTACGTATCTGTCGACTGAGTCGAATGATAGTTGGGAAATTTAGTGTACAGTGTACGCACTAGAATTGTGTGTATGTTTTCGTGAGGTGAAGACATTTGCAAAGAATCTGCTCTTCATCTCATGGGTGGTATAAGAGTCAACTAAAGGACATAACAGGAAAAACTTATAACCTCAACCTGATGGAGGAATATGTCATAACAATCTCAAATATAGCGGCATCAGCGTGATATCTGGAAGACCGATGGGAAATTCTCCCACTCACTCAAGAAAGGCCTATGTCCAGCATTCAACTTTTACAGACTCATCAAGATATTGTGATTGTCCTTATATTGGATACAAGAATGGGATCAAAATGAGTGAATGATTTAGTGTTTGTTTTAATGTTGATATACTTTTTTTTATGGAAGAGGAAGCAAACAGGAAAGCGTCTAAGTGATGACCGCAGTCCATGAAAACCCGCAATAGAGAAATTGCGACTGTGTTGGTCGTATGGTGGCGACTTTGATGTGATGTGGTGGCGGCTGAAGAGAATCTACCATCCCATTTCATCTTGTGGGTGACGTAAAATTCAACACAGGGAAAAAAGGCTGTAATGATGATGATGATGATAGAAACCTATACAAAGTTGAAGGCTCTTTGTCCTACGCATGGCCGAAGGTAGGGCGGATCGCTGTTATATAACATATATATAACATGAATATTCATAAACGCATTTTTAGTTTTTATCGTAGTATATGTTGCTTAGATTATTAATAATATTACCCTTTAATATTGTTATGGGATATTATAATGATTTTAGGAAGAAATCTTTTACGGGCTGATTGGTCAATCCATTGGGTCAATTACGTTTTATCATTATGAATCGAACATATTCGAAAGGTATTGTATAACTTATTATGCTCACATAACTGCAAAATGGCGCTAGTCGTCATGAATTGCGTCACTACGTTTCCTTCACAAATCAAACAACCGAACACGGACATTTTGCGAAGTAGTAGTACGTTGGTTGTATTCAAGGTCTTAGGCATCGAAATTCGAAAAGATTATAAAATAGAGCATTTATAAATATCACGGGTCATTTATCTAATTTATAATTACAGGAAATTATTAAATTAGAACGAGTTAAGCAAGAATTAATTTTACAGTCACCATGCGTCAATATTTTTAATAGTGAAATAATAAATACTTATATAATAATAAAAAATCGAAGAATTCCTCAGTTCGAGCAAGATACGAGTTGGTGGATAGATGATTCGAATACCTACCTAAACTTTTTGTTATAATTGTCTTACTGCAGGGTACAGAGCTCCTTTAATTTATGATGATGATGATAATTATGGAGCTAGGGGGAGTTGTCTAGTTGCTCTTTTATTTAAGAGGGGCCACGAGTAAGCAGCTGACTTGGTGGTAGGTGATCACCGCTGCCTATGAACATTTGCAATACTAGGGGCATTCCTTCATTTTTCCTTTATCGCCTAAGTGGTCATTCAGCACTTAAATGTTCATTTTAGTGGTGTAACGGAGAGAACTCGGTATGCTCGCGTACGATAAAATTAAATGAATTAAATCGGTGTTGCTAGAAAAAACTGGTAAAGTTCTGCAATGTAATTAATGATAAAAATATAAGTCAGAATGGTTAATCATTCTTACTAATAGTTTTATTATTAATTTCGTCGATCTCTATAAAATCTGCGAAGGAATTGATGGAGAGTCTAACAGGATAGATGCAGAGTCTAACAGGAGACAATAACAGTACGAACAGGAGACAATAATAGTATTAACAGGAGACTATAACAGTAGATCTAGATCTGGAAAAAAATTGAGTCTCGCGAACCTACCAATCAATAATTTGTCACAAAAATTTTAATTTACATAAAAATCAGCTGACACCTGATGGAATAACCAAGTTAATAACTAAATGAGTAAATTACTATATCGGAGGTCGCGTCTAGGGTGCGGGGTGTGTAGGTAGACAATTTACCTGCCAAGCGTGGCGATAGCGGTAAATCCCGGCTAAGAAGTCTGTGTCCAGTCTATTGACAGGCTGATGATCCCTACATTATCTTAAAGAACGAAATAACTTAAAATTTATAATAATATATTCATAGATTCATCATCATCATCATAATCATTTCAGCCTATCATTAGTCCATTGCTGAACATAGGCTTCCTCATAGACTACCACAAGAGTTTGTAGCTCTCAATTTGGGAGATTTTGCATATGTGCCACGCTTGGCAGGCGAGGTGGCAACAGCAGTTCATTTATTCAGATGTTCCAGGAAGATGCTGCTGCCCATCTCCTGAGATGGGGTGGTAAATTTTCTAAAGCCGCCACCACACGGCACATACCACAGATTACTCGTAATTAATATGACGTGAACATCGACCAGCCATTTAAATCTCTACACGTAATCTGACGTAGCATTGTATTTATTAGTGTCAAACATATTTAATTACTCGGGGCCGGGCGTTCGCTCGCATATAGTGCACGTGGCAATATAAAGTACGTGTTAGTGCTAAGCTACAACTTAGGGTCTTCTCAAATCACAAAAAAACCATGTGAAGAAAGAGAAAGTTGAAGTAAATTTTTTGTTCAATTCAGACTTGTTCATACGAACGTCAACAGCTGTTGCTTCTACAAGCGTAAATACGCTGCATGAGGCTGTTATGTTTCGTATAGTTAATATACAGTATAAAGAAAACCACAGATATAATTACTGGCATGCATTTGGTCGTAGTCTTAGAGGATGACAACTGACAACGCACCTACGTCACAAATCTTCTTCGATATCAATGTGCCACCGATCCACTGTGGTTACTTTTGTGCTGATTGTACGCTTCTTTGTCATTTTAACTGAAATAAAAAAAATATAGTAGGCTAACTTCTTGAGCTAGATCACTGAGGCTAACACAATTAAAATTGTTGATCAATGCAATTTAAAATGCAGATTTGCCACGTGCTCAAAGATGAAGAGAAATATGTAGTGTGTTAGTGGAACGTTTATAGAATATACTTAACGAAGTCACTACGCATCTGTTAACCGGATGAATAGTGTATAATTATTTGTCCGGCTATAATCATTTGAATTATGAATTCAATAAATTAATAAAATTAATTTTTGTTTAATACTGAATTTACGAGTACATATGTGAGGAAAACTGTCACGGAACCGAATTGGCCATGATCGACTCCACGTAGTCCTGTCTGCCTTACCTCTAGAGTCTCAGAGTATTTTTATAAAGCAGGAGGCACGAAGGGTGGCAGCCCCCTCCCCCCTCCTCCGCAGCAACGGCTTTTTGGTCGCTTTCAGCCTTTGCCGCTTCGGCTCGCGCCAGTGTCTGCGCTTTGTTACGCAAGGGCTGCTACTTTCCGCATTGCCGAAGAGGTCGCGATTCGAAATTATGCCGATAAATGTTATTTTTTTTTTTCTAGTCGCACTTATACTACCAATTACCGGACTAATAAAAATATATTATTCTTCCGGTTATCGTATAACTATACTCAGTTTTTTAAATGTCTAAAGCATAATTCGACAAGCGCACTAATTTTTATTGGATGATGATGATGAATTATTTTTTATTGGACGTCTATTAATATTTACAGGCATATTCCCTAGCTGCGTGACATTCGGACCTGGCTGTAAAAAGTTTTACGATCTGGATGCCAAAAACCCGTTTTCTGATGGTTTCAACACTTCATTGTGTTCATAGCGAGTTGCCGAGGAACGGCGCGCGCGCGTTTTTACTTTGTGACAGTGAGTGTCCGCACGGCTTACGGGTTGCCCGTGCGTCGTATCAGACTGATTTTTCGACGAGTGAGCGGTGTGTGATGCCATCTGATTGAATCATTTAACTCTCATTGAGGAGAGCTTGTCCTCGTCCTGCGATTCGTATATAATTCACTTAATATGGTAAGTGTTATCGTGAATTCGGTTAATTTCTATTTTCCTTTTACATGAAATGGAAGTATCGTAAGCGATATAGTAATTCAACTATTTGTTTGTATAAACTTTGACATAAACTTTAAGAAAAAAGGTGATAAAATTTGATAGATAATATATATATATTAGTCTATAATTTAATTATATCGTGACTGTGTCAGGATGCGCCGCTCTTCTTATTCTTATATATATTAATATATTTATATTTACTTTTAATTTACATCTTATATAACACGTTGAGAGTAAATAATTTGTAAACCAATATTTTCCAGCAAATCATTAAACGCAAAGTTGTAAAAGTCGTGTTAGTAACCATAGCTGTTTTACGTTTGATATTGTATATTAATTTTGTCATTTCTTATTGTGATTTTAACCTCCAATGTTATGTGAATTAACTTGGAGCGTACCTGCCTTATTAGTTGCAAGAGTTTGGCTATAAATTCATTCTAGTCAGCCAGTATACATAAAAAACTTTTTTTTTCTAGTAACTATATATTAATTAGTTTTATTCTTTAGTAATTATTCTTTAGTAAGATAGAAGAGACCATAAAGACTGATCTAGTGAGTGCCTTTGTATTTTTTGCGGAAACTTGCGTGTGGCAATTTCAACTTCTCCTAATATAAACGAGATGAGGCCGTTGTCGAAATCAGCCAAGATGTATTCATGAATCGATGTTATCTTTGAATTAGCATTAGAAACAAGGAAAGAAAGAATGTATAATTAATACCATTTTTTTGTCGATGAGGTACTAAATAATTTGTTTGGGTACAATTAAATAGTAACAACTACGTTATTGTATATTTTCAAAGGGTGTGCGGTGTTTAAAAAAAGAGTCTTGGTCCTCGGACGACTTAAATTCGACTGTTTCGTAGTATAATATAAATTAATCGCGAGAGCTACACTAAAGTATCAATAATTTTTATTACTTATAATGCTGATAAAGCAAGGTATGATTGAAAGTATTGCTAGAATTATCGTGGTTAATTCTTTTATTATGCGATATTCGGTGCAGAATAATTTAGTCTTATATATTATTTTTTTATTTTCACAACTTTGAATTATAGTTTACTGGCACTATATGTTATCGCTTGCTAATATGAATATATAAACATTTAAAACGTCGTAATGCTAAATTAACACATTATTTTAATAACATTAACTTGCATAAATGTTACCGGCAATGAATGAAAAGCAGTCATTTTATATAATGCCTCAAACTAGCAGGCAATGTAAGAAGCGATTCAAAATTCACTCATTTCCTAGACGTTCTACAGAATAATAAAAATTAGTAAAATTAAATATTTATCGCTTTGACTTACACTTATTGAATCACACCCTTTTCATATCCTCCGAATTTTATGTTTCTCGAGTTAGTGATTCTTAAATAATGTCAAGAAAGTGTCTTAATGATCCTGACGAAGTTTTGTTACATTTTAGCGACATTACTTTTAAAACTCAACAAACAAATTTGACACCATTAATAATCAAGTGATATGAATATTATATTGGCCTTGCCATCGAACAACAAGACAAAGCATGGGTTTCTCACATCTGTAGTGTTACATGTGGGCCTTCTTAGTATATTGGCAAAAATATGCCTTTTGAAATTCCTATGATTTGGATGGAACCAACGAATAATTCATCAGATCGTTAATTTTGTCTTTCTGATACAAAATGTATCACTATTAAAATAAAAAAAGGTTAAGTATCCTGACATGCCATCTCAACGTACAAGACTGATCCCTCAAACTAAAGACCTACCTGTACCAGAACCACCTACAATTTACGATCTGACTATTACAACAGAAGAAGTAAATAACGACATGTTAGATCCTGACTTTCAAGAAGCTTCCTCATCTAACCAGCCACATCTACTATCTGAAGTAGATCTCAAGGTTTTGGTTTGTGATTTAAATTTGTCCAAACAACAGGCAGAACCTTTGGAGTCTCGGTTCAAGGAATGGAATTTATTACAACTAAAAACAATATCAGGGCAAGTGGAGTCCTCGTATGCTCGCGAATTACTGTTGGACATTACAATGAGACATCCGTGAAGCAAAATACATCAAAAATCATAAGGTGAAATTGATATAAATACTGCAATAGTTTATTATAACGTTATTTTGATTCATTAGTATTTTAAAAATTATAATTCGTAGAAACTTTTTTTTTTAAATCTAAAAATATATTATAATAAAACGTTTTTCTTAACCCCGTTCTAAACATAGCTCTAAGTCAAAAGTTTTTATGTTACATTGGTGTTGCACTGGTGGTAGGATTCCTATGCAGGAATCCGTCTAGGTAGGTACCACCCCAGGGCCATGTTATTCTGCCGTGAAGCAGTACTGTGCAAACAGTACTGTGTTTCGGTTTGAAGGGCACTGTGAGCTAGTGTAATCACTGGGCATATGAGACTTAAGAACTTATGTCTCAGGGTGATGGGCGCAGTGTGGTGTCACACCGAAATGTTCTGGGTGACACAGCATTTGTTATGGGCAGACGTTGCATTAACCACAACAGGTAGCTTTATTTAACACCAATCTATTAAAACTATATGATGTTCATGCTCCTGTCCGTCCAGTCCGTGTTAGGCACCCTCCTTCTCCCTGGCTTACGCCAGACATTAAAAAAATTATAAAAAAGAAGAATAACGTTAAATCAAGATACAAGTCAGATCCTAACGACACAAATAGAGAAAAATATAGATTGGTACGGAATCGTTGCAACAGTGTGTGTAGAAAAGCACAACGACGCCATATTCACGAATCAGTACAAGATCCTGACCCCGCCAGGGTCTGGAAATTCCTTAAATCTTTAGGAGTTGGGAAATCAATTCAGTACTTATCTCACCATAATATAGACCTTAATGCGCTTAATAAGCATTTCTCCTCATCGTCTTGCATTGATGATAATGCAAAACATAGTACTTTGAACTTTCTTTCTACCGTTCCCACTCCAGACATTCCCGCTTTTAATTTTAGTCAATTTGATAATCGTGACGTTGAGAGAGCCATACTATCCATCCATTCGAATTCAGTCGGTTGTGACTGTATTAGTCGTAACATGGTCATCCCACTTCTGGACCTCCTTACCCCTGTAATCACGTCTATCCTTAATAAATGATTGCAAACATCTTCTTTTCCTTTAGCGTGGAAAGATGCCAACGTAGTCCCTCTCCCTAAAGTTCTAGAACGCCTTGTGTATAACCAATTAAGCTCCTACCTTCTAGATCATAACCTTCTCAATCCGCTTCAATCCGGTTTCCGGCCTGGTCACAGTGCGACTACATCACTCCGATGATATTCGTTATGGTATGGAGAACCAAAAGCTTACAGTACTTACTTTGCATTTAATACCGTAGATTTTGACATTCTGTTGGGCATCCTGCTTTCTCTCAACGTATCTCCGATTGTGATTGACTGGTTTCGTAGTTATTTATGTGGTCGCCGACAACGTATTCAGGTACAAGATGTTTTTTCCACTTGGACTACTACAGTGGCTGGCGTTCCGCAAATTCCATTATTCCATTAGTCATCAACTATCTTCTTCTTACCACTTGTATGCTGACGATCTCCAAATTTATATCCAGTCTTCTCTGGAAGATCTGCCTAAAGCAATTGACACAACCAACACTGATCTGACTTCTATCTTGAACTGGAGTAAATCATATGGCTTAAACATTAATCCTAAGAAAACTCAGGCAATAATTATTGGAAGTTCTAGACTTATTACAAAAATTGACTGGCCTTGTCTACCACCTATCCTGCTAAATGGTACACACATCCCATATAGTAAAAAGGTCAAGAATCTGGGCATATATTTTGACTCCTGCCTGACCTGGACTCCGCAGATTAATGAGGTTAGTCGAAAAATGTTTTCTGCTGTAAGTTCGGAGACTACGTAATTATCTTCCTATGGCTACTAAAGGTGTGCTTGCACAGTCTCTACTCTTGCCTATACTTGACTATGCTGATATTTGCTACCTTGACATTAAAGAAGTACAGCTTAATAAACTTGAGCGAATTCAAAACTTGTGTCTACGATTCGTATTTGGGCTTCGCAAATATGATCATGTATCTGAATTTCGTAAGCAACTCAAGTGGCTTCCCATCCGACTTCGCCGGAATACTCATATACTTTCTGCTTTGTACTGCGTGCTGTTCAACCCATCTACTCCTCTGTGCTTAAAAAATCGTTTTGAGTATATTTCCCTATCCCATGATAAATTTCTTCGTTCCTCTGTCAACCTCTCCCTCCGGACTCCTGTGCACTACACTTCTTTCTTTAGTAAATCCTTTACTGTCACAGCTGTGCGCTTTTGGAATTCCTTACCTTTGAACATACGACGTGCTAAGTCCCTCTTTTCCTTCAAAAACCTGCTTAGAGCTCATTACTTGAATATTTAACTCATGTTTTCACTTATCCATTTGTTCTTAATCCTTTACCTTACCCTGTCGCTTTTTATATGAGATGCTACCATCTAGTGTTTTTTTATAGATTTATATGGTTTAGTGTACAGCACCCTCTTTCTGTTCTTCTGGTTTTTCATTTTGCTGTATTAGTTCTCTGCGCTAAGGTTGTCTGGAAGAAATCGCTTTCAGTGATAAGACCGACCGCCTTTTGTACCTTAACTTAAATATAGTACTTAGTCTTTATTTTTGTATTGGTGTACAATAAAGAGTAAAAATAAATAAATAAATAAATAACCATCAGGTGAACGTTTTGCTCGTTCCATCACTATATCGAATTAAAAAAAAAAACATACCAGAGGTATTTTTTGTTGACCAGAGTTATATACAATGCCTAGAATTACTAGATACTTTCCGTATCTAGTAATTCTCATATTTTATACATTGCTGGTAACATATACAGTTTGTTCTGCAAAATTGTTTGATCAGCTGGAATTTTCAAATAATTATAAAATCTCATAATTTTGCTATTCATCGGCATCATCTTTATTTCAGCCTATCACTTGTCCACTGCTGAACAAACGCCTTCCCCATAGATTGCCACAAAAGTTTGTAGCTCTTATTTTGGGGGGTTTTGCCATAGTTACTATGCTTGGCAGGCGGGTTGGCAACCGCAGTTTATTTATTCAGCGCGGCTATTACGTATCCAAAGTGAAGATCACTTATAAAAGTGTTGAACGAATATCTATCAAATAGTTGTTTTCATACTGGTTATAGTTAAACAAAAATGACGATTATTTTTCATATGACGTCTTTTTTGTTAATCATAGCCAGTATGCAGACAGTTATTTGACATATATTCGTTCAACACTTTTATGAGTGATCTTCACTTTGGATACGCAATAGCCCCGCAGATGTTCCAGGAAGATGGTACTGCCCATCCCCTGGTTCGCATTTTCCCTCTGTCGACTTTTGCGACACCCACGGGAATAAACGTGGTGGTAGATTTTCTTACGGCCCCACACGGCTGATATGAAGGTTATAGGTAAAAATAAAAACAAAAATGTATATCATTATTATAATTGGCGTCATAGGGTCCACTACTTATAATATAAATTAGTTAATTGAGATTGAACACGTACCTGAGGATAATAATTTTCTTAAGTTTTTTATTGCCGGTATTACATTTTTTAAATTACAGTCTAATGAACTTCGAAGATAATTTTATATTAAAAGATATAATTTACACCATTATTTAAATTTTCTTCTATTTTTTTTAAGTGGCGGGACGAACAAAACTATCATCTAATGGCTTGAAACGATCATTAAACGCTTTGTCACCCAGAACATTTCAGTGTGCACCACACTGTGCCCGTCCTCCGTGGATATAAGTTTTAAAGTCACATATGCCCAGTAATTACAGTAGCCATCAGTGCCAGTTTCAACCCTTCAGACCGAAACGGTAATGTTTGCAAGCTACTGCTTGATTTCAGAACAACCGGCCCTGCGGTGTTTCTACCTAGACGAATTCCTGCATAGCAATCCTTCCACCAGTTTTAAATTTCAATAAGGTCAGGTAAATTTAGTCCAGTTTTATACTAAGTCAACTGTGAATTATAATATATGACAGTGCCACAAGTGCCATTTGATGGCGGCGTAACCCTCGAGTCAGTTACTCTCGCGCACAGGATGACGGAGCAAGGCGAGGGCGACCTTCGGCTAAGCGCCCTCAGCGCTCGGCCACCTTTCAATCCGGTAAAGCTGTAAAAGGCTTCGGGCTAACAGTGAATCTCAGTAAAAAAAAATGGAGGCGTAAGAGAAGTTACTGCTCCATATTAACCCGTGGATGTCGTAAAAGCTGACTATGGGAAAGAAAAATTTTTTGTTATGATTTCCAAATTATTAACACTGAGGTTGAAAGAAGCTTTTGTTTTGCATTTGACTACTTATCGGCTAACAATATATAATTTCGGTGATGTAATTGCTGTTAGCCTTTTTTGGCTTTTACAGCTTCATCGGATCCTGTGCTCACGGGCCAGGGGCCCGCGTGCCAGGTTTGGTTTGACCCAAACATAAATAAATAAATAAACTCCTACAAAAACCTCGAAATTCGGACTGTATCGCGTTCGCTGCGTGCTCGCGCGATTTAGAATATCTCAATATGATTTTAAGTCGTCTAATGACCATCCGAGGGAGGCTGCGGGCCTCCATTCGGACTGTCGACTTGTGTGTCGGTAACTCTGGGCGGTGAGAACCGCCCTGGAACACGGGTGTATCGTGTGTACGCGGTGTGATTGTCGACTGCTGCGCGCCGCTCTCTACGGCGGTCGCGCGTCGTGGTGCGTGTTATATTAAAGCTATTAACTGTGTGTACAGTGTAGCCTGGATCGTGACTGACCGTATCGTGGTCAGGGAGTGCTGAGACATCCGTGTCGTCTAGCACGTTTCGCGGGCGACGTTTGCGTTCGGTCGCGTTTCTATCTGGTTGGTAATTTGCTGCTTTAACCACCAGTGGGTTTGGATGAACCGCGGCTTTTTCGAAAAACCGCCGTGATAATGCTCTGAAGTGTTCAGAGATTAAGGTCATTGCACAGTCGCTGTGAAGATCTACGTTGCGTTGATACCAACCGGCTCCGGTGGCAGTTCGCAAGAATCGATTTTGAACGCTCTGTAACTTCTTTGGCTAACAATAACGTCTCACTGTTAGCCAGTGTATTTTTTTATTTTTTTTATTAAAAAAAAACGATGCCCCACAGTAGGATTTGTCCTGTGTCGTGGGTACGTTTTACAGACATAAATTCCACATGCACAAACCACCCAGACCCGGACCAACTATCTGTATGTCATACAAATATTTGTCCCTTGCGGGAATCGAACCCGCGACCCGCGGCGCAGAAGCCAAGGGCTTAGCCACTGCGCCAACCGAGCCGCCTGTAATTACCGGACATATGAGACTTAAGAACTGTTTTAGATGTCTTAGATGTGATCTGGATGACACAGCATTTGTTACGGGTGGTCTACCCGTCAGGTTAACGATTTGCTCGTCTCGTCATATAGTTCTAAAGGATTCGCACAAACGTGGAGGCGTTTACCATTATCTCACTGCATTCTATGTAACGCTTAAGCGAGAAGATCGTGGTAAGGGTTGTAAGCCGTGACAGTTAGAGACCATAGAACAAGATGTAGGGACATAGAGTCGCTCTCACTTGTAGTTTTCTCACTGTATTCGATGTAACAGTGAATCAGAGGCCGTAGGACAATCATAATCATCATTTTATCCGATCACTAGTCCACTGCTGAACATTGGCCTCCCCCACAGATTGCCACAAAAGATTGTAGCTCTCATTTTTGGGGGATTTTATGCGGTGGCGGTTTAAGAGAATCAACCACCCCATCTCGTCACGTGGGTGTCGTAAAAGTCGACAGAGGGAAAATGAAAATAAGGAAACGGGCAGCGGCGCCTTCCTGGAGCATCTGGATAAATAAACTGCGGTTGCCACCCCGCAACACGCCAGTATAGAAACGCCAGGTTTACAAGAACAGAAATTGACATGGGAATATAAAATGTTTTATAATGTATGTCGGTTAAGAAATGGAATAGTCTATTATGCCTTGAATAGGGGATTCTTCGCTGTTATAAATTTTTTGCGATACCACCTCAATTACATTATAATGCAAATTTTTACTTATACGTAATAAGCTAGCCGACTAGTTTGTAAAATAATTTCTTGTTATGGGCAGACGTTCCACTTACCACCAGGTGAACGATTTGCTCGTCTGGTCACTTAATCCAATTAAAAAAATCGAAATTTTTCAATATAGTTTTCCCTTCACAAACATTCATTTGAGAAAGTTTCTTGTTCAGGTAAACCTTAGTCTCTTAAATTTTCTACGTTGTCTGCGTTGTTTTATTGCGCACTAATATATTACATAAAAATATAAAAATAAAAAATATATCATAGGTATAAAATATATCCTACATTACACCGACATCATAGTATAACTCATTCATAGAGTAATATACGAGTACATACTTTTAGCAACTTTAAGTTTAACAAGACTTCCTATAATATTAAAGAATACGTGGATGATTATAACCCCTGGGAAAGAGGTTAACGCTGTCAGACTATTCTATAACTTTACATTTATTATACTATTGTGTTTTTTTAATTGAGTGACAAGGAAAACATTATTAAAAAAAACTGCCCGCTGGGTTTCTCGCTTGTGCTTCCCAGGACGAAAGCATTTTTCTGCGAACTAGTATTTAAAAAAATGTATTATGTAAATAATGTACACTGAATAACAATAATTCTATTCTATTCTGTTCTCTAACGGCTGTTTTCAAAATTTTCATCTATTAATCCAATTTTACTTTTGTGTAGATAAGTATGTAGTATATAAAATATCATTTCAAAAATTAAACTCCACTAATATTTAAAAAATGAGTAAGTAAATGGTTAGTTTCGGTATCACTATCAGTTTAACCAAAAAGATATTTGATGGGATGATAATATTATTATAAATATACATATCTATGTCCCCGACTCCGCTCGCTTGGAAATCATATACTACAGAAATACTTTATAGTAATTTACATATTTATTTCTATGACTAAACTAAACATACGTGATCCACACTGAACAGTTTGCGCAATTAATAAAAAAAAATGATCCCGCCAACTGGTGGTAGGATTCCTATGCCTGATTCCGTCTAGGTAGGTTCTCTGACAGCCATCTACTTCAAAACACTTCTTGCTTTCGGGATTGAATTAATACGTAGCACTGGTAAGTAATGGTGCTCCAAATTTAAACGCGGTTGTGTATCTCTCCATAATGAAATTCGTAAAGATTGTCCGTCAACTGCGGTCACTGAAGAAGTTGTGTGAATTGCGATTTCAGTCAGGCGCCTTATTAAAAACCGGCAAATCACCCTCGACTAGTTAATGTTACTCCGGTGTTCTCCTAATACTTTTTTATATCAGAGAAAATTACTAAACGAGTAAAACGTTCACCAGATGGTAAGTGCAACGTATGCCCAAAACTATTTCAGTGTGACATCGCACTGCATCTTCACTCTGTGATCAGTTCTTAAGTTTCATATGCCCAATAATTACACTGGATCTCAGTGCCCTTCAGACCGAAACACAGTAATGTTTGCAGACTACCTTTTCACGGCAGGATAACTGGCCCTGCGGTGGTACCTACCGAGACGGATTCATGCATAGAAATCCTACTATCAGTAGAAAGTTCTTGAAATATGCTACAAGGACATTACCATCATAATTATCATATCATATGTGGGAACGTTTGTTAATTTAATAAAGTAGTTAGACAAAATAAGCTGAAAACCCCGCATTGTTTACAAACCTACCATAATAGAAAAACATTACTCAAGAATTTAACGTTGACCTTTCCGCATACGCTAAAGAAGTTTACTCAAACAAAAGAACTAATGTAAAACAAAAGAACTAATGTGGAACTAATGTAATTTGTTTAACGATACCCATAAAAGATGAATGGCCAATTTTGTGTTAATCTCTATCAACTCAATTATGTTGTTTATATGGAAGGTGATAATGACTAAACCTTGATTATGTTCCTCGATATGTTAGCATTGTGTGCTCGGAAATGTAATATGTAATGGCCAGAGTGTTGAAACATATTATGATAATTATGTCTATGCACGCATTTTTTGTAGCAAACATATAGGGATTCTCAGATATGGTATATGTTAAAGTATTCATTGCTTCTTTTTTTCAGGCTAGTACTTTTGTAACGCTGTTGTCGTTGACACTGATGGGCTGCCTTACCGAATCCTCGTTATATGCACCAATTGTTCCAAAAACTTTCACTTTAGAAGAAATAGTGCCTCTGGACATTGATTTTTACCCAGAGAGAGTGCAGATAGATTGGCTCACAGGTAAATACCACGTTATTTTAGATAATCCGGAAGTGAGACCGACTCTTCGTGTCTACGAATCCATCATTTTTAACATTTATATTTAATTGGAGAAAGGGACGAGACGAGCAAAACGCTCACCTGATTGTAAATGCAACGTCTGCCCATAACAATTGTTTGTCACCCTAAATATTTCTGTGTGGCACCACACTGCGCTCGTACCCCAGAGACGTCAGTCCTTATGTCTCATACGTCTAGTGATTATACTAGATCTCTGTGCGCCTCAGACCTAACCACAATAATGTTTGTACACTACGGTAAAATAACTGGCTCTGCAGTAATACCTACCTATAGGAATCCTACCGCCAGTATGTTCCACCTACACCTTGTGGGGTTTCAATTAATATAATTAACAACCGCAACGGTTTCAAACATTGACGGTTAAAAAAGTATAGCTGAAGATTTTAACTTAATGTTGTGCATGTTTTGCAAGAGTATGTTTTGATTCGTTTCACAGAGTAAAGCTGAATACAAAATAGTTATTATTTTAGTATAAAATAAAATTTATTCTTAATTTATGAACGCCGTGGAACAGTGGCTATTAGTTACAAAAAGTAAAGTAACAGCTTATTAATGTAGAGAACCGCTTGGCCTAGCGGTTAGCGTACTTGACTCCTACGCTGCGGGTCCTGGGGTCGAATCCCAGCCGGAGCCAACATTTGTGCGCACACAAATTGTTGATGTCCGGGTCTTGTTGTGCTGTGCATGTGAAATATATATCTGTAAAACGCACTCTCGATACAGGAGAAATCCTACGGTGCGAAATGGTCTTTAGTTAAAAGAATGTCCTACTGCTGATCACAGGCCTCCTCTCTTCTATGAGAGGAATTTTGAATCTATGCTAGTCCAATGCTAGTTAGCGGACTTCACATGTCCACAAAATATTTTTTTACTTACTCACACGTGCAGTTTTCGTCACGATGTTTTTATCACCGGTGAGTATGTTGTGTTAAGTTAGAACGTTTTTAGGTGCCTGGTGCTGGATATAAAATTTGTAATAAGAACAATAATAATAATAATCGCAACTTAACAATATAAATAAGTAAAGATTTTTTATTAATATTTTAGGTTCATAAAGTCTATGCAAGACTGTATAAAGTCTGTGTGATAAATAACGGTCCGTTACCATAAATGGCCGCGCGTGGTTTAAAATGACCTGCAGTGGAATGTGCTTGTGTCGATCCGTTATATTCCTTTTGCAAAGGACGATGAGTATCTGTATGAGTCATAAGAGCTTAACCTAATATTTACTGGTTTTGTATTTAATTTAAATAGCATGATTACGAACGCGTGGCCTAGTGCCGCAGCCGCAGGTCTAGCGCAGAAAATATTCAATGGTTAGCTTTCGGGTCTGTCATCATGGAGAAATCATAGCATCGTTTTATAAGAAACAGACTGGTTGTAGGAGTCATATGCAGGAATCCGTCTAGGTAGGTACCATCCCAGGCCAACACATCTGCCGTGAAGCAGTAGTGTGCAAACATTACTGTGTTTACGGTTCGAAGGGCACTGTGAGTTAGCGCAATCACTTTGCATGTGAGACTTAAGAACCTATGTCTCAGTGTGATGGGCACAGTGTGGTGTCACACAGAAATTCTCTGGGTTTCACAGCTTTTGTTATGGGCAGACGTCTCACTAACCATCAGTAGAACGTTTCGCTCGTTTCATCACTTGATGCAATAAAAAAAAACAGATATCAAGAATATCTTTCCCATTACCATGTTGTACTATTTAAATATATAAGGCTACTACCAAAACCCAATAGATGTGATCCTGCTAATAGTTGATATGCTACAGCGCCATCTAGTGGCGAGTTACAACAAAGTGAATGGCGATCGGTTGAACGGTATGGAAGTAGATGTACAGCAGCGCCAATCTAGTGGCGAGTTAAATTAATGTGAATGGCATAATAACCTCCTTGAAAAAATACTACCAACATCTTTTTTATATAGATAAGGTCATTACACTTCTTATGGAAGAAACTTACGATTTTAATGGTATTTTAATTAATAAATTGATGTTTTATTATATCATTTAAGAAACACAACGTGGTTAAGAATCTGATTATCAAATTAGCGATGCGATGAGCAGTAACCAAAGGAGATATAATTAAAAGATAAGCACTTCAACTTTATGAGAATCTTCGAAGCAAGAGTGAATAAGCATCTTCTAGGCGCGTCGAACGTGTCATCTTAGACTTTATCATAGTATAATACATGGAATCCCAGTCCTACGTTGTTCTATTCATAATTTTAACGGTGATAGGATTCCTATACGGAAATCCGTCCAGGTAGCTACCACCTTAGTGCTAGCTTTTCTGCCGGAAAGCAGTAGTGTGTAAACATTACTGTGTTTAGGTCCTAAGTGACATCAGTTCTTTAGTCTAGAAGGCGCAGTGATTACACTAGCTCTCGGTGCCCTTCTAGAAGTACCTACCTAGACGGATTCCTGCATAGGAATCCTACCACATAGTTCAGTTGTAACTATAGTTAATTAAATTGTGCAACTGATAAGACGAGACGAAACGAGGTCTCGTCTCTACTCCGTTATCTTACCAAAAGTCATGTTGGGGCAAACTCTTGTTCTTTTTAACTTTGCGGCATCAAAATTCTGCAATGATTTATCCTCAACCGCTTTTTAAGATGCTCTCATTAAGGAGTTTTTAAGAAAATGTCCCAAATGAATTTAACTGCAACAATCATAAGCGTTTGTGTATAGTTATACTCGGATCATGGAAAGTCAAGTGGTGATTTTACACATTGTGCATGTCTAAAGTTTTGTTTTCTTCATTATTCTGTCAGAGTGGGTTTTTAATATTATTATTTATTTTAAGATGGATTATTGTTCTGTTGATAATATTGTACTAGGGTGAAATTCACCTGTGAGCATCACGTGTGTTACCAAGTTCAATTCCTAGACCATTTTATCTAAACTAAATTAAAAATTCATGTTATAAAAATTGAATTTAATTTTATTTCCTTTTATATTGATTTTAGACAAATAAACAACTATTATTGTTACTATCATTAAGTGTATATAAAATATAAATTACTTACTACGTTTCGTAAAAAACTTCGTAAGTACCTGTGATGATTTCATTTAGTTATTAGGTATTCCTATGTAAATGTACGAGTTATTGTGAATATCTTTGTCATCAATTTCTGTAGTTTTATAATACTCGTATTGTACTCTCGTCTAAGATCCCAATGAGAGGCAAAACTGTATCCTCAAAATCTTGAGGTAACTTTTCGGCAATTTCTTTTGTATTTTGGGGTCATTTCAGTGTATTTTATGAGCGTTTTAATTAATTTGAGGTCATTGCGTGTATATACAATGGCAGTACAAAAATGACAGACCGATTCGGTGTCATTTGCGGTCGTGAACGTACAGTTGAACGCACCGCGTTGTGAATTTGGTCCAACCGCATTAATTTCGAACGTGTGATACAGCTTTTAATGGAAAACTGTTATCGAAATTCTGTTGGTGCGGCGTTGAAAAGCCATCAGAAAATTACAGAAAATCTTATTAATCGAACACATTCTTTCAGTGTACGTTTTTTTACTATACTATTTTATGTAACTTTTTTATATATTGGATTATAAGCGTATAAGTTGATGTCACTAAATATTATTTAACGTTTTTAATTTTGGTACTATCATCATCATCATCATTTCAGCTTATCCCATAAATTATTCATTATTAAATTATTGTTATTATAATATTGTTATTTGTCTTTCAGACACAGAATACATTATGAGAGAACATCGCATGGACTTTAGAAAATACGATGCCGTTACTGATACGTTTGTTACGATATTGAATGAAACAGATTGGGTAAGACGTTTGATTTTCTCTCGATTTTTTTTCATTTGTATTTCTTTATTCAAAAACTGCTAATATCTAATTTAATCGTAAAAAAATAAACTATATTCTATATTATTAATAGACAACAATTTTCGCTTAATTTTATTCTTAGTATACGAGTACATTAATAATACTATCTATTAGTGATGTAACGAATGTACATTTACACAATATAATAGTCTTAGGCATAATAGTCGCCATTGGGAGCGCCCAATTTTGTTCTTTCGCTAAAAGTGCACCACTAAATTTTAATTATTTTGGAAAAGAAAAGAACTACGCATAAACATTTCTTATTTTAACTGAAACAAATAAAAAGTTTAACAGTTCAATAAAATTAATTCAATAAAAAATTAAGCACATGAAATAATTATTCCAGATCAATACGAGTAAATAACAATTCCGATAGTAGTGGTCATACAATTAGGAACACTTATTTAAAGACAAGTTTTTTTTTGTGTACAAACAAACCAGTTTAATTTATTGCATGTAATAATTTATATTTCTGAGATATTGCAAAATTTTCCATACTAGCGGTACATTCATTTATACACATGATTAATTAAACAATAAACCAATAAATTTTATACATTAGATAAACCTAGCATCGAACCTAGTATTACTACTTACTGCTGCTGGTCACATAATTAATATCGGATAATAGTTTATTTTTGATTCCAATGTTAATATAGAACACTCTGTGTATTTATAAGTCTTAGACCCGATATCACCGATCGCTTTGGAAACCAAGTTTAATAAAACCACGTTTTACTTAACTGAGTTCAAATGTATCATTTGATCTCGGTTTTCGTCTAACCGATTTCACCGACTCCATTTTGATCGCGTTTAGAAAAACGAAGTCTACATGAAATATCGTCACAATCTAAAACAAAAAGACGATTTATTATTTCGTATTTTGCGACATTAAACAGCCTGTTTTTATGCATAGGTTACATAGGTATAAAAACAATAAATAGTACGAATAAAAATAGTTTTTGTTTACATAGTTGTGCAATTGACAATGACAGCTCTCTAAACGCGTTTCAAGAGCTGAACGTCCAAAATTTGGCGTTCAGAATTTGAACCGCGTTTAGCGTCGACTGCGCTCATTTGATGTTGATGAAATGCAAACTGTAGCATTGAACTCAGTTAAACGCTTAAACTTTGTTTAGCTTGAACTGATCGCGTTTCAACGGTGAAATCCGCCCTTAAGCGTGATTACTTCATTAAAACAACAATGGGGAAACTAGAATTTGTCGTATAAGATGACTGCATAAGCAATCATGCTGTGAAGCATTTTAACGCGTATCAAACGAATTCAAATATTCTGCCCGTTCCTAAATAGAGAAACAAATCTCGTTGAGATGATCGAAATAATGTTCATTTGGTAAAACAAGATCCCTTTAAACGGTCTAACGAGATAAGAAAATAATATTCTGGGGAAACCAAACCTTCAGCATATTTGGCACGCCCTATTCGAAGGCGTTTGGTGAAAGACAAGTTGCACGGAAGTATATTTAGGGTACCCAAGTTGAAACGATGCTATAGGCACACCAGTCTCACAGTAGCAAGAAAGCTTAAAACTGACAGACAGTGAAAAAACCTTATTTTTTTAAAGATATTAAAATAAACAAGGGTGTTTTGATGGAAACAATACTTATGACATCCTCCGAATAAAGCATTCGACTTCAAGTTCATAAGTGACATTAAAGCACAGCGAGAAAAACCTTATAATTAGGGGATGCTTTCTGTGTTATGGAGTTGGACCTGTTACGCTGATAGAAGGAAACATGGATCAATTATTATATATATAAATACTGAAACAAATGATGTTACCCTATTGTATTCTGCGTGCACCGGGTTATTAGGACATTCCAGTACGACCCAAAGCATACCTGCAACGCATGGGTAAAGAATTCCTCGTTTCACAATTACTTTCTGCCTTAGACTGGCCAGCTCACAGCCCAGACCTAAATCCAATGGAACTTCTTTGATGAAATAAATAAAAGGGTATCAAATTGATAATGTGGCTATTTAAAAGAGCTGTACTACGTTTTCTTAGAATTTTTCAATTCAATTTATTTACTCTACTTTTCAGTTGAAACAATTCTTCAACAATTTATTAAACGTTCTAAATTATTTGTCCAGATTCATTTGTATTTTAATTTGTTGCTATTGAAAATAAATGAAAACACTTAGTGATTTTATAACTCTATTCCTAATTCTGTTTGCTTTACCCATGTGGTTTCTTTGACGTTTGTAATTACTTATGAGAAGGAACACAAAAGTTCATGTAACATGAATTTCGATCGGCAATTTGTGGAGCTACAAATCGTTCATAATTATAAGACCGTCACTGTAAATTTTCATACAAGTTACTTCAGAAAGATATAGTTCAGTTATTTTTATAAAAAAGAGGATATTTTATGTATAAAACAATCTTTTATAATAAAAGTTCATTATAATACTAACGTTTTTCGGGTTATTTTATATTACTTTCACAATTATTATACACAAGATTTGAACTATTTGTGACAATCACATTCGCAAATTATTCGCATGATTTTCGCGAATGCGAATGCGAATATCCGTTACATCACTACTATCTATAATTCTATGAAACAGCCGTTAGTAACGAAACACGTCTTTACAAATAAATATTAATTGTCTTTATCGTTTTTTATTATGCACTGTGTTTTGATAAATATAAACTAAAAAGTAAATTTAAAAAATAACCGCATGTATTAGGCAAAAGTTTTGCTCTTTTATAGTTTATCTGATTTGTCGCATGAAGCAACACTTTTGAAAGTTCAACATTGTCTAATGATTCAAAGACGTGCTGAAGCAAAAGTAGGTCACAGATTATAAACCCACGGTCTTGAAATGTTTGTGAGCTCATCGGCCAAATAAGTATATAACATTCATTATTAATTAATTAATGTCAAACTGTATTACTGTACTGCATCTAATTTTGTGTTTCATTTATTTTTATATATTTTTAAGAATTTATATAGTTTATTTTATTTAAAAAATCTTAGTCTTTATGTTTCCTTCTTTTCTCTCTACGGATATAAAACATAACGTTTAATGTTTAATTAACGTGTCGCAATAAAATAATACCAACTGATAAGGGTACGAACGTTCATATTTTACTTTTGTAGATTTGATAAATTCACGCTAAATTAACTTACTGTTTAAGCTTTAAAAAAACGTTATTGACAGGGGAGAGTAAGACCGAATTCGAAACTATGAAAAACAGAGAATAGTGATTCAAAGAATCTCGATTTTTGAGTAATCCAAAAAATCTGTTAGTTTAACCACGAATCCTGACAGACACCTGTCGGATTTCGGGTATTTATAAATCCCCCAACGGTCTTCAAAAAGTTTCTCAAATTATGTAAAATGCAAATAAAAGTTTACAGTCCGAGATCGAACATCAGTGCCGGCAATTAAAATTATTAATTATAATCTCATGAGTAAATCTAAATCTGCATGTCTTTTTTTATGGAAAGAAGTGACGAGACAACCCACAACAAATACTGTGTCACCCGGAACATTTCAGTGTTCAGCAACACAGTGCGCTCGTTACTCTGAGACATAAGTTCTTAAGTCCCGTATGCTCGGTAATTATACCAGCTAACAGTACGTTTACGACCGAAACATGGTAATGTTTGGACTCTTCTTTTTGGTTGATGGCAGATTAATTATCATATTATTTACTGGTGGCTTCTGCGAAATCTGAACCGGAGTGTGCGAATTCTACCCGACTCTAATATCCCCTTAAAACGCGAGGTAGATGCTCAGGTGTAAAATTATAATAGGATGTTACGAGTACTTTGCTATTTTGGTGTGTACTTTATAATAAATACGAGTAGTACATACCAAAATAGAAACAATGCACCTAAAAAGTCTATAATAAAGACTTTTAGGTTCATTGGTCTTTTTAGTATGTAAAATGTTAATTTCGACGACGATATAGCTGTTTTTATGACTAGTGCCTATTACGGACTGCCTATTCGATAAACATGTCCGCCGCATAGAACCATTCCACAATGGGCTACGCCACAGCAATTCAGTTGAATTCAAATTGAATATCTTTTGTTCGCAGTTCAATTTGCACCATTATGCAGTTTCGTCTTACTCCAACGACCTCAAATATTTTTTACTGTCTGCTAATTTGACGAGGGTACGTAATTACATTAGTTTTCATTTCATTTCAACATTTTTTCTTATCTATATGTTAAGACGTGAAGAGAAAACTTTGTACCCATTTTTAAGCATATGCACGCCCGGAGAAGGGAGGAGTGTGAGATTTGGCGTATCATTTCGACTAGTTAGGACAGCCCCAGTAAAACCGATATTTGTATGGGTTTTCGGGCCGGGAAGTTCGCAAACTTTTCATGTTCCAAAAAACTGTCACAAATGAGAGGCGTGCTCAGCAGTGCTAGTTAAGAGGCTGTTGTTACCCAATGCACATTGGTTATTCTCTGAAGATGTACTTCTTGTGTATTTTAGGTGGGAGTACTCGCAATGACATTTATTTAAGATTAAGTGTCAAGGTAAACTTAAACAAACATGTATCTACTTTCCCAGATGCTAATATTTGAATTGAGGCCAGTTTAAATTAGTCACGTTTTATATGAAGGGCCTTGTGTACATGTTCCATAAATTATATGACATAAAATTTACATTACAGGTGTATCGGTATTCAACTTTAGCTGACTACTCAATATACGACATTGAATTAAAGTAAGTTTAATATATTATATCTAATAGTTATAAAACTAGGTACTTTCATACTTTTAGCCATGGTAGTTCAGGGCTCTGGCGCTTGCCTTAAATTTAATAGTACGCGAGTGGCCTGAGTTCGATCCACGGTGCCATCACCATTGAATTTTTTCTGCAATTCTAAGTGCTGATTTACTACGGGTTCAGCGGTGAAGGAAAACATTGTGAGGAAACCTTCATGACTGAGGGATAGAAATATTTCAACGACATGTGAAGTCCGCCAACTGGCAATGGATCAGCGTGGCGGACTCTTCCTAGCTTTGCTGTCTTCTTATTCGTGTGTGTTTTTTATGGGTTTTCTGACTCTCTTTAGGTTTCTCGGTGAAATCAGAACTACAAATATTTGACAAATATATAAGCATAGTGTACAGCTTTGCTATTATTAGGAGAAAAGATTGCATTGCTGCAGGCTAACTTTTACAGAACTGCAGAGCATTTTGCTAAAATATAATTATATATTTTGAGTAGCGCATGAGCGAAACGAATCCGTGTGCTACGGCTACAAAATTCCGTTACAAGCTGGTATTGGCATAGGTATATTGTGCTGTACTGAGTATTTCATTATTTCGCAGTTATACTATTAAAGTAATGAATAGAGAGGGCATTGGGAAGAAGTTTGGAATATAGTGACAAGGATTAAACAAAGGCAATACAAAATATTATATTAATTATACACCGAAATCGGATTATATCAAATAAGAATGTTTAATATTATAAATTAATGTGTGAATTGCTTTATGCTGTATATATTATGCTATATTATTTAATTATAATATAACTATAATTAAAATTATATTATAAATTATTACATTAAAGTATTTTTTTATTTGAAGGAATTTATAGGGGATCGCGTTTAATTAATTAATTAATTATTTTTTATTTATTTCGCTTCAAACAATAGACTTAGATCATCACATATGTTACAGGTGCTTTGCATCAGGTAATAAATGGTTAAATTATACGCAATGAAATCCTTTATTTTAGTTTTATTAAATGGATGAAGGGACGAGACGAGCAAAACGTTCACCTGATGGTAAGTGCAACGTCTGCCCATAACAGATGCCGTGTCACTCAAAACACCTCAATGCGCCTGTCGCCCTGAGATATCAGTTCTTAAGTCTCATGTGTCCAGTAATTACATGAGCTCTCAGTGCCCTTCAGACCGAAACAGTAATGTTTGCACACTACTGCTTCACGTCTTAGTAAGTAAGTTTAGTGAAGATTAATTATTAACTGTATTCCGTTCCACTACTCAAATACTTATTTTAGATATAACATCGTTATCATTCATGTTATGAGGTTAATATTTTCAACCATATCAACACAATTTAGCAACGGCTATAATTTAAAATAATTCAATATTTTTTAACTGCTTTGGCACGAAACTGGTTTCCGATTGATAAATGTGCCTCATATTTAAAATCAATTAATATACAGTTATAGTTACTATTTTACTTTAAATTTCACAAGAGAATGGTGATCCTAATTACACATTGATTTAATGATAAGCTTTAACTCTACATATGGTCAAGAAAGTTCATCTCCCGACGAAAATAATATTTGTGTCATACATAAAGACAAAGTCCGAAGTCCGCCAAACTACTATGGATCAGCTTGGCGAACTCTTCCCGACTCCAAAATTATATTAGGTATATATAAATTACGAGCTGAAGTCCGCGTGGGTTAAAGTTTTTAAAAAATGCCGTGGAAACTTTTTGGCTGGGAACCTTTGTCCGTCTCCAAGATGCAAGCTATCTCTGTGCCGAATTTCATCAAGATCGGTTCAACGGTTGAGGTAACAAGAAGACAGATGGGCAGAGAGAGTTACTTTTGCATTTATAAGTATGGATATACTCGTATAGTGCGGAAGAGTGGATTTTATAAAATAATTCAATAATTCTTGGGTAAATAGAATTTCAGTCTATCATAGTCCACAGTTGAACAAGGCCTCCCCCATAGATTGCCACAAAACAGTATACATATCATTAGTATACACATCAGTATAAGTATACGTATTCAAAAATATTAATGTTCAAGTCATTTGGTTGGCATTTATTGCGAACTAGCTGATGCTCGCGACTTCATTCGCGTGGATTTGAATTTCCGGGATAAAAAATAAAGAGAGTTACTTTCGCATTTATAATATTATTATAGATACGCTTCTGTTTCTTAGGTCCTTACTGAAATATGAATGATTTTAATGCAGCGTGCATTCAAATTATCCCAAGGTCATGTTAAGCAGTTGTTTTATCACGTCCTTCTTTGCAAAGATCAATGGAATAATTCTACACATTTCTGCTGTTTGTACTAAGTTTCAAGAGTAATCGGCGTTGTTATCTTTTAAGGTCCATTTCTAAAATAGGACAAGGACCGACCCAAGTTGTAGTGTGGGGCAAAAGAGGAGCTCTGGCGTATGTCGAGAACAATAATGTATATTATGTCCCTAATGTTGCTCGACCTGATATAGTTGCTGCCCTTACTACCGACGGTATCCCAGGGGAGTTGTACTATGGCGCAACAGACTGGATATATGAAGGTGGGTGAGGAACAGTAAAATATTATTAACTTTTTTAAATTAAAAATTAAATGTTGATGTGTATAATAAAACGTAACTGTGAATATTTGTCAATTTTTTTATTTATAGATCGTTATTTTGATACGACAAACTTTAATGCTTTCGAATTATTCCTAGCATTTTCTTCTTTTTAATATTTTCTGCACTCATTTGAAAGTAAAAAGTTTCAACTTAGCCTTTGGGATGAAAGCTTAAACGCTTAAAAATTAATAGCTAAATAATATTTTAAAAACTGTTATATATGGAATGTCTTTGTATTTTTAAAACCAAATGTCGCATTTAAGAACGTTGATGCTCGTATTTTTTACTATGATTAATGCGCAAGACGTATAATAAATGCCGCAAACGTTAGTCGTCTGGAAATAAGCTTTTGCAAATCTTTTAAAAATGCACGTGATTTTTAATTAGTTTTTAAATACAGGATGTGTTGTATAATAAAATGTATTTTAAAAGTATAAGAAGGATTAATCGTTTCATAATTTCAAATTAAATAATCTTTATGTAATTGTATGTAAAAGTCTTATTGATGTTATCCTAAATATATTGGTTACTATTGTTAATTTTGACAAAAAGTCTTCTATTCAGAATTAACATGATATTATTCAATAAAAAAGTGCTACGCGCGAGTGCGATTTCTATCTGTTAATTAAAATAGCGCGTATGCACGCATGCACATAAATATAAAACCGCATTAGTTACGCTATTTTATTAGAAATTAGCGAAGTGCGCTTAGCAAAAAAACATTAAACAAGTTTGTTTTGTAACATGCTCTACTGACTCTTGTCCTGACAATGACAATTACAAACACAAAAAAAAGCAAATCAGACACATCGCTCGAGCCGTCCTCAAGTGATGATCTTTCTTTCTTTATTTTTTTTACTTGTGTTAAGATTCCCATGCATGAATCCGTCTAGGTAGGCAGAATAAGTGGAGTTATTCTGCCGTGAAGCAGTAGTGTGCAAACATTACTGTGTTACGGTTTGAAACGCACTGAGAGCTAGCTTAATCACTGGGCATATGAGACTTAAGAACTGATGTCTCAGGGTGACGAGCGCAGTGTGGTGTCATACAGTAATGTTCTGGATGGCACAGCATTTGTTATGTACAAAATTAATGTTTTTATTTAATCTTGTTATTTTTTAAAATTAGTTTATTTTTTAATTTAATCCTAGTGATATTCTTGTTTTTTGTTAACAGGAATAATTCGATTTAATTTTATAATTTTGCTTAGTTAGTCTCGTCAGCTTTGCTTAAACAAAGGTGACAATACTTTGTCAAACTCGAGAGGCGTTGCATCGTTATTTAACGTAAATTTCAAATTCCAGAGGAGGTGTTCTATGCGGCGGAGGCTTTGTGGTTTTCACCTAACGGCACATACCTCGCAGTGGCTTCCTTTGATGACCGAAATGTTGAGTCCGCCATATACCCGTACTACGGTAGCGCAAACGATTTTGACAACCAATACCCCAAGTTGATTCAGTTTAAATATCCGAAGGTTGGTATATAAATATATGTTTTCATATAATAAGTGATAAAATTTTTCGGTGATATCATACGGAGTTTTTACAAAATTTTAAACTGATTTCCTTTTTTTGTGAGAGTAGTCAATCTCTAGATTATATAATCAGCGCGCTTGCACGTTGATTCCTCAGTATATAGAGTATATGCTTCATTTGGAGTCACGTTTTGTTACGCTGTTGTATAAAATAATAATAAAAAATGCGCTCAAGATGCTGTTCTGTAGTTGTAATAATATATTATAATATATTAATAAAAGAAAACCAGGAGATGGGCAGCAGCATGTTCCTGAAATAAATTAACTGCAGTTGCCAACCCGCCTGCCAAGCGTGGCAACTATGGCAAACACCCCAAATATGAGAGCTACCAAACGTTTGTGTCAATTTATAGGGGAGGCCTATGTTCAGCAGTGGACTAGTGATAGACTGAAATGATGATGATGATGATGAGGATGATTATCCGCATGCAAAATTAATGAATAATTTATTTTTGTCGTCAGGTAGGTCGCACTAATCCAATCGTTGGTCTTCGTGTATACAATTTAAATGATTTAGAAAAGAAACCTTGGATTATACCTGTACCAGTCGATGTGGTTGGATTGGATCACATTCTGGGTAGAGTGAATTGGGCGACAGACCAAAATCTCGTTGTTCTTTGGTTGAACAGAAGACAAAATGTCAGTATTCTGGTCAACTGTGATTTGGCTAACGATAAATGTAGCATGGTTAAAGAGCAGACCGAAGGAAATGGTTGGATTGATATACGAGAGTCTTTCTTTGACACCAGTGGAACTGGAATGGTGGAAGTACAGCCTTTGTTCTACAACGACCAGAGGTTTTTACATGCTGCCCGTTTTAACTTCAATACATTGGCAACTGAGGATTTGAGCCCTGGAAATTCTACTGTTACATCTATTGCTGGTTGGAATGAGAAAACAGATACTGTGTATTACATTATATCGCCTTGGGATCGGCCATGGGAAAGGCAATTGTGGGCAACATCCAAAGGAATTAGTCGATGCATATCTTGCAGAGATGCGTCTTGTCATAATGTTATGGCTATGTTTTCGCCTGGTGCTAGTTATGGCATCATGTCCTGTAGTTCTACCAACACTCCTCCAGTTACGTATTTGTATAACGGGCAGGTAAATCTATATCATATAATATCTTTACTTTCTCTGGATTAATTAATTATATTCGATGAATTTTTGGTTAACATTAAACTTCATTTGCAGACTAATGGACTAAAAATCATTGTATATAACAATGAATTAAATGAAAAATTAAGGCAATATAAGTTGCCAATGTCACTTTTTAACTCTATCTCACTGGACGAAGATATTGTAGCTCACATTAAGCTTATGCTTCCACCTGAAATGGAGGCAGGGAGGAAGTATCCAATGGTATTAAGAGTATACTCAGGTCCCGGTTCTTCTAGAGTTAAGGATAATTTTAATTTAGGTAAATATTTCCCTTTTATACTTTTCAATAAATAATAAAACGTAAAATCATCAAAAATACATATAAAAATATTTTTTCTTGATAGTATTGTAAGAAAACCTTACTTGATAAATATACTACATTAAAAATAAATCTTCATCGTTATTATAGCCTCTGAACAATTTATTGCAGGACTGAACCGAACTTTCGCTTGTTGCGAATTTTTTTTTATAGGAGAAAGTGATGAGACTAGCAAAACGTTCACATGATGGTAAGTTCAATATCTGCCCATGGCAAATGCTGTATCACCCATGACATTACTCTATGACACCACACTGCGCTTGTAACCCTAAGACATCAGTTCTTAAGTCTCATATGCCCAGTAATTATACTAGCTCCCAGTGCCCTTCAGACCGAAACACAATAATGTTTGCACACTATTGTTTCACGGCAGCATAACTGGACCTACAGTGGTACCTACTTAAGACTGATTTCGGAATTCTACCATTAGTAACTGATTTTGTGTAATTGCTACGATAGTTAAGCAGGTTGACGATTTCAGTACTATACAGTGGTCATCTAGTCTGGCATATCTGATATAGTTATTCCACCGTCTTGAGGCCACGAGTGTATTTTCGCATTTCCAGCTAATTTCACTAAAGAAAATAAATACATACTTAGATTATTATATAGTCGACAGATGCAGAGACTATTTTGTGGCAAGATTCCTATAGATATGGGGAACTATATGTTCAGTAGTGGATGTATCGACATCTATGTGGACACATGAGAAGCTTAAGAAATATTTCATACATTTCATAATCGCGCTATGAAAGTTTTCTGAGATGCGATATATACAACATCTAAATGTTACTAGTAGGAGGAGACGTCCTTCCCAGATCAGACCACTCGATCTGGCGGGTAGCTAATCTTTTCATTGGCAATATCTCCGGCAAAGAGAATTTGTGATGAGATGTAATGTTGATTAACTTAGAAACTTAATAATGACTTCACCTACCATAAGTTCTAACCTCACCCTGGGTTGATTGGTAGAGAATCCTCCCTTAGTAAATTCTTTGTAAATAAAATTCAGAAAATATTACTGAATATTATAATATTTAACTACATTTATAGATTATTTAATAAAATAAAATTAAAAAAATATATAATAATTAGAACAAATAAATGTTGAATTCTTCAGAGTACTACGCTTCATATTTATCGACCAACAGAAGCTTCATAGTGGCCTCTATCGACGTAAGGGGTTCGGGCGTGATGGGAGTGGAGGCCATGCACGCTGTCAACAATGCACTTGGGACTGTCGAAATAACCGACACTCTGGCTGTACTAGAGTACGTATATTTTGATAAAATCCATCTATATTTATAGAAAGTACACTATGTTTTGCTAATATATTAATTTAGATAATGATATTTATCGTATCTTAAGTGTTTCTAGATCTTTGTTGTCATACCGATATAAAAAATAAAATTTGAAAATCTGTAATCAGTATTTACTTAAAAATGCACCACAGGATGTAATTTTATTTCTATCTTTTTATACTTTCTAAAAACTTTATAAATTACTTTACTTTTTTATTTTTTTAATAGGTATGCGAAAGGACATTCTCGTATTACGACTGATTGCCTGATTAATCGACTTTAAATGTCTTGCCGATGGGTGTCCGGTTGCCGACAGGCAGTACAGGAGTAATACAGGAGTAGAATAACCTACCTCTTTCCTACCGAGGTGTCTTAATAGGCGACTAAAGTGTAGGGACAGCCTTTATTGGTGCAGATTTTAACACCATAATATACAATGATGTCAATATACTGCTCGTGGGAACGCAACAGAGAGTCAGAGTTCTTTTATAACTTATCACGTAGTAGGGGTGGTCCCATAAAACTTTGGTAAAATTCTTATGATGAGTTCCACGAGAAAATCATGGAACTCGCCTCATAGTAAGACGTTGCCTTGCTGCTTTTTTTTTGTTCCCCGCCATATTTACAATGGTTATTCTGCCATGGTCATTCGGTCACAGAAGCACGAGAGTGCGACCGCCCCATTGCCACATCAGCTTAGAACCGATAACAGTTGGGGAAAAAGGTTCTTGAGTGACAACCTCGTACCGGCAAACGCAGTGTAGACGACACTTCACTCGATGGTATGACAACCTGCACGATTTTGCTCGTCGATGAATGCAGGTGACTCAAAACCGTGTTTTGTTGCAATATATAGGGAAGACCTATGTTCGGCAGTGGATTTGTGATTGACTGAAATGATGATGATGATGATGATGATGATAATAGTAAGAGAACGAGATTGGGTGACAGATTACTGCTACCATAAGGCATAGGGAAATTATTGTATGCAAATGAAAGTATCTGTTAATTTATATTAATTTTTACTTGCTAGTTTTTCTAAAACTAGGGTTTCTGGTTTGATTACTCTACAGCATGTTTTTTCTTTTATTGTACAGGCGGCTTATCAGTTTGTATCCATTCATCGATCCTGAACGAATCGGCGTGTGGGGCTGGAGCTATGGCGGTTATGCCACAACTATGATGCTTGTTAGAGACAACATTAAGTTGCTCGCTTGTGGCGCTGCAGTCGCACCGGTTACGTCGTGGCTGTACTATGGTAAGTGATTTAAAACAAGGTTTAGTTTTGAAACCTTGAAACATCATCATATGTCATATAAACAATAACTGGTGTCAATATATACAAATACAAAAATATACACAATGTATGATCACATAATTAGATGTTCATGATGCATTATATAGTTAGCTATAATTTTAGTTTTAATACATATTTTCTTAATCTACTGTAAACCATGGACCTTAAAGGTAGGCTTAGATTTTAAAGTAAGTAGGTAAGTATGCTTATCGCCAAGTGCCACGGTCAAAGTTGTCTGTATATCTGTTTGGCTTTATTAAAATTATAATGTTATGCATTTTCATGGGATGAGACGTATTTATCAGGGTTCCGCTTCAAAGTTATACGAGTACGAGAAGTACTTGCAAGTGCGTGGAAAGTATTGTTACCATGGAGCCGCGTACTGGCAGGCTGCGAGGACTAGGGCGCGTGTTATGAAGTTGCCCGAAGTGCACGAACCGAAACCTATGTCCGCGTTTGAATCAGTCCGGACTCGTTAGGGAAACGAAAAAAAGAAACTTAAATTTTTTCATACATACATACAGTTAAGCATTTTTCCCATATAAAGGGTAGACAGAGGCCACTCACGCAGCCCACTATTAGACCTAATACTGTCAAAACATTTCAAGTATTTTAAAATCTGGTTTCCCTCTTTTGACTGGAGAGTATGCCATATGTCATTAGGTCCCATGAGCCCATTGTAATCTTTTTAGGTGTCAATAAAGTATAAATAAATTAATATTTTTCTTCATACTCGTACTTGAAAGCTCTAGTATTAAACTTTGCAAGTATAACTCATCCCTACCAGCAACCCGAACTTAACCTGCCCCAACTTCAAATTACTCTCAAAAAATAAGAGGAGCCCATGTACAACAATGTGATCTTTTCATAACTTGTACTGTGTTGAAAACAATTAAACGATTTTCAGGTAGCTCTGTTGTGAAATCCTTTAATTTTTTTTGCCGTTTTGTATTGCTTTTTATACTTTAATAAATAATAGACCAAGATGGTGTAGCAACAGTAAACTTTAATTAAATTACATACAATTAAAATACGTACCATAAACTTTCACGTTTGCAAATGTCATTTAAATATTGAAAATTCAATATTTCATACATTTCCACCACGTTCTCTTCAAATGCATGACTTGTAGTGAAAATAGAGTTTTGGTAGACAATGAATTGGCGACGCTACTGACGTTTGCAACTTGGCTAGACTTCGAGTCTCCTAGCTTGCAAAATCCTTCTTAAATATTGTTTAAATTGGGTTTTGCGCTAATCACTATTACAGCTACATTAATAATGTTGAGAATATTTGAAGGTTCTAACACAGTTTAGACTATCTCTAGGTATTCAAATGTTGAACGTAAAGAATTTTTTGAAAATTGGTTAGTAACAGGTGTGCGATTTCAATATTAAATAGCTAATTAACGTATTAAAAAAGCATATACCATGCTCTTCAATAGTTTTAATCATATCTTCATTATTCACAAAGAATAACATTAGTCGATCAAAACAATGAATTATAAGCAACTAAAATAATTATTGAATTTTAATTTAAAATTAAAATTATATGTATAGATATGTACCAATTTTAAAAATAATAACAACGCAGAAGTTGCGAAACTACAAACTATGTTTTGGTGTCTGCACCTGAAAACGTATTTACAAATTATTCAGCGACATTACGATTATTGATTTGGTTTTGAATTTTTCTGATATACTCCAATCTTTATTATATTCTCTTCAAGATTTAGGTAAGAGATTCGACCATTATTAAGATAGATCCTTCTATTTCTTTTGTCACTTTATACACATGAAAGAACATGCATAGAATAGAAAATATTTTTTAACCAAGTCGGAGCGCTTTCTTAGTAATTCCTACGATTTACTTTCTGTTTACGTAGGTATGATAATATGTCTTGCTATGCAGACTTTTATTGGTACTCGTACTTTATTTAATTCTAAAGGATTCAGATTCTTTATTAAATCTTAAGGATAAGTTCAATTTGCTTTATTAAACTCATAATCCTTCGTGTCGCTCTTTAAACAGTTTTAAAAATTAGTATTTCTCATCATAGTAATATAATTATCAGCTCTTCTTTTACAATACAGACCTCCTCCTCCTCTGACGCACCCTCACCGATGATATCTAATGTACTGAACAGAACCAGCTTTAAAATAACATCTCGAAATAGAATGCGACTAGGAATTCATTCCACCCAATAAAAAATACAACACAAAAAAGAAAAGAAATAATTTTTACAATATAGATTATAAGCATTATGGTTTTTAATTAAATACTGATTTCTATCTATAACTGATCTAAAAAATGCACTTTTTCTGGGAAGATGAACAATTTACTCATTTATATTAAATGGCATTGTGCTATGGAAACAACTAAAAAAACCAAATCTGGATGTTTCAACATTAGCCAGACTTGTAATTTGTTACTGCTTACGCTGAAGGACTATTCTTTCTTCCTTGTTTAGATTAGTGGAGGTCACATTAAAGGTTGCATTTGTATTGACTTTTTGATAAATATTTCAGATTCTATATACACAGAACGATATATGGATACGCCACAAGCCAATCCTCTCGGCTACAAACAGTCGGATCTGCTGGCTGCTGCAACCAATCTTCGTGGAAAACGCTACCTTCTCGTGCACGGGAGCGGAGACGATAACGTCCACTACCAACACAGCATGCAGTTGGCTAAGCAACTACAACATGCTGATATAGCTTTCGAGCAATTGGTAAGATTCAAAATTTAGACTTGTTTTTTTTTTTGTTTTTCTTGAGGGTTGTCGGTTCACAAACGAGTAAGTTTTTTTTTAAACGTATTGGTCCGGAAAAACCGCTGGCGGTGGCATGTTCCACAGAGTGGTCGTGCGTCAAACAAATAGAAGGAGCTGGCACTGGGGTGCCCCCGCCCAGAGATGAGAACAGTATTCCATGTGGGGCCTAACTTGCGCCTTATAAAGTTGCAAGCTGTGGGCCCGAATGAAATACTGTCCCGCTCTATTGAACACGCCGAGCTATTTTGAAGCCAATTTGGCCTTTCCTTCAAAATGACCACGGAAATGAACGTCACTCGATATGTCAACGCCAAGGATTCCGATACTACCTGAAGTGCTTTCCAAATGAAGAGAAAAGACGAAGGGTTTTTTTTAAGCGGTAAACGCGCAAACTTGTGTCTTCTTGGGGTTGAACTGGACTAATTTTAGTGTGCCCTAGTCATTGTGTAACAAAATCTCGACTTCTGTCACAAGTTTGTTCCGGAACGACATCGACATCGACGTGTTCACGTGAAATATTGGCACGGCCGGTGGTTGGCACATTTCAGTCTGTATAGCAATGAATGTTACTAATTTGCATATTTGATAGATTTGCAGATTAGTAACATTCATTGCTATACAGATTTTGCAGAAGAAACAGAGTTGGGGATAGCACGCACCCTTGTATAACAACAGCATTCACAGGCTTTCAGTCCGAGCATGCGTCGTCGACTACGACCTTGATGCTCCAGTCTGTGAGAAAACTGGTGTTCTAATAGCATAATTTCTCGGGAAGCCCATAGGAAGGAAGCTTCGAAAGAAGCGCTTTATGCCAAACCCGATCAAAGACCTTCGCTACGTCAAAACTGCCAGTGCCTCTCCCTTGCTCTCGACTGCTTCCGCCCATCGATGAGTGAGGTAGACTAGAAGATCACCAGCTGAGCGACCCCGACGGACTGCAGTTCATGTAGGAGGCATAATTGCCTGCTCGTCCTCCTAATATGTGTAACTTATTTTATTGTAACTGACCTGTCTGATTTTTTCTCTAACCTCACCACGTAAATTACATGAGATTCGTAAAGATAGGTGCCTCAGTGTCAGTAATATGTAAGGCACCATAATTAACCATGAACAGATAACCTTTGGTAGTTACTCAAAAGATGCCACCGCCTTCGGAATAGGTCAGAAAGACATTATCATTCTGGTTTGAATTTCTACCTTGACTTATCTGATATACTGGTGAATCGACCGCGTGGTCTAGTGGTCAGAATACCTGACTTCTAAGCCGCAGGTCCTGGGTTCGAATCCCAGCCGGAGCAAACATTTGTGCTAAAACACAAATTGTTGGTTTTCGGGTCTGGTTGTGTTGTGATTGTCCCCGTGTTTCTGATACTGCGTCCTTGCCTACCTCCGATCTTATCGCATCAGCGTTACATTGGGCGCGAATAGGTTGCGACGAGTGAGTGCCTCTGTGTTTGCGCGGACACTTGTGGCACTATAATATCTTCTGCGCAGTTGATGGCTCTCGACAGTATTCGGAAGTTGTCACCGTGGTCGAAATCGGCTAGGAGAACATCATACTGGTGGTAGGATTCCTATGCAGGAATCCGTCTAGGTAGGTACCACCCTAGAGCCAGTTATTCTGCCGTAAAGCAGTGTGTGCAAACATTACTGTGTTTCGGTTTGAAGGGCACTGAGAGCTAGCGTAATCACTGGGCATATGAGACTTAAGAACTCATGTCTCAGGGTGACGGGCGCAGTGTAGTGTCACACAGTAACTTTCTGGGTGACACAGCATTTGTTATGGGCAGACGTTGCACTTACCATCAGGTGAACGTTTTGCTCGTTCCGTCACTTTTATGAAATTAAAAAAAAATGCAACGTTTAGGATATTGACTGACTTTTACGATTAAAACAGACAAAGAAATCCAAAACTTTTTTAAAAAAAGATATACATCGTACAAATCAACGTATAATTTATATGTTTTCTATTTCAGAGTTATACTGACGAAAACCATTCTTTAACGGGAGTAAGTCGACATTTCTACCACGCACTTGACCACTTCTGGACGGAATGTTTCAATTTATAAATAAGTTTATTATATTAAATATTGAACTGTAAATGACTTAACAATAAAAAAAATGTTAAAAAAAGACTGTACATATAGATAGTCAAATTTTGGGGTCTTTAGGGACCATAAAAAATTAAATACCTGAATCATGAGATATTTTTTAAGAGATTAAAGGATTTTATTATATAGCCAATTCGTGTGTCTTAGTTACCCTCCTGTTATTTTTTTTAAGTAGTCCAGAGAACTTCTGCAAAGCGCTGGTCTGACCGACGCCACAAAAGAGTTGCGAAGGAGTGCCATGCTAAAGTTAATTTTATTGTTTTTTTTTTATTGTATAGTGACGAAACAAGCAAATCGTTCGCCCGATGGTAAGTACAACGTCCGCCCACAACAAATGCTGCGTCACCCAGAACATTTCTGTGTGACACCAAACTGCGCCCGTCACCCTGAGACATGAGTTCTTAAGTCTCAAATGCCCAGTGATTACGCTAGCTCCCAGTGCCCTTCAAACCGAAACACAGTAATACTTGCACACTACTGCTTCACGGCAGAATAACTGGCCCTAGGGTAGTACCTACCTGATTAAGAGAATCTAACACCACATCTCATTCCGTGGGTGTCGTGGAAGTCCACAGAGGGAAAATAAAAACCAGAAGATGGGCAGCAGCATCTTTCTGTAACATCTGAATAAATAAACTGCGGTTGCCAACCCGCCAGCCAAGCGTGGCAACTACGGCAAAACTCCACAAAATAAGAGCTACAAACTTGTGGAAATCTATGGGGAAAGCCCTTGTTTAGCAGTGGACTAGTGATGGGCTGAAATGATGATAACGATGAAATAAGTTCAAAGTAAAATATTATCACATCACCATCCACTACACACAACACCATATACAGTCACCATCGTCAACTTCTAAAAATGAAAAGATAATAAAATATGAAGTAGGATAGTTCAAATATTAATAAACCTACGAGATAATAATTATAAAGAATGATAATTTCGAGTATATAACGTAAGTTTTTTCTTGGTCTCGTTCTCATAATAACATACACACATACAGTCACGCTTTTCTCTTATAAGGGATAGGCAGAGGCCACACACGTAGCACACTTTTCACTAATTTTCCGTCCGACCGTTCAATACCTTAGTCGACTCTTAAGACACCACGGTAGGAAAGAGGTAGGTGTTATCCTGATCGGCCGGATACCTGTATAGACAGGTTCATAAAAAATGAACTTAATTAGTTTCGCTTAGAAAAGAAGTAATAATATAATTTTAAATTAAATATTAAGTTATCAATCTAAATGCCTTATGTTATAAGTAGGTGTTTAAGAAGAAGAAAAGAGGTTTTACTAAAATACACAAACGATTTCTTAATTCTGAACATCGGATAATATGTGACATTGTCAGTGCAAGACTGTTTTAGAAATTAATTTTGTAAATTATTTAGTGCGTTACTAAATAAAAGAGAATTTGAAATGTTAAACTTATATGGCAAACTATGCAAATCACCTTATAGGATATGGCTGAAAATTTACAGGCGATGGTTTGTAACTCTTTTCCTTTTTTATTTTTAGGTTAGTTGTTTTTAACAACAGCAGCAGTCTAGCTCTTTTTGCTAAAGCTAGAAAACTTACTTTTACATGTAAGATTCACAATGTTGCCACTGTTTCTGAACAACACGGAAATGTTGTGGGAGTTTTCAGTGTCCTAATAAAACTATTGAATTATGTTATATTGTATATACCACCGTAAACATTTCAGGATGTCGGAAGCTACCATAGTAACCGAATGTGGTCCGGTGGTAGATGATCGTGGTATATGCGCTGTCGAGCCTTGTGACCCTGACAAATGTTTTCCGGCGCCGCGTGTGGTTATCATTGGCGCCGGCATGGCAGGGCTGTCTGCTGCTGCTAGACTGTCACAAAGAGGCATCAACAATATTGTTGTTCTGGAAGCTAACGGAAGGTTTTTACATTAAAAGAAATATTCAACGTTGTATATTGAAGATTTAAGTAGTTGTTAAGATTTAGCTATTTTTTGCAGACCAGGAGGTCGAATACATTCTTGTTGGCTTGGCGACATTGTAGCTGAACTTGGAGCTCACTGGAGACCTGATAACTATTTTACTCATCCAATCCATGCTTTGGCTGCAACTGAGAATCCACCGCGTCCTGGTGTACCTGGAGCTGTTCACACAAGAGGACTCTTTAATAGAGTTGCAACAGGGAAAATGGAATTTCCTACTACAGTATCTGCTTACTATAAATTCCGACAAATTGAAGAGGAAGCTGCACACTTGTACTGTCTCGGCAGCAATAAACAACATGGTTCTTTAATTAATTTTATGAGTCTTAGAATTCAACAAGAACTACACGAATATTCATCTGAACAGCAACATGACGCAGCAAGAATAATGTTTGGACTCGCCCATATGTTAAGCGCTCGGTGTTCGGATGACACGGCGATGCTTTACGCTGACCACTCAGGTTGTTTTATGAATATGCCAGGTGGAGAAGTAAGAGTTCCCTTAGGATTACTTGGAACTTTAGCACCATTGCTTCGGCAAATACCCGAAGGCGTAATTCGTTATTGTAAACCAGTTACATGTATTTATTGGGGGACATCTCAAAAAGCAGGTCATCGCGCTATTGTATGCGTAACTGACGGAGAAGAATTTCCAGCCGACTACGTTATTACTACAGTATCCCTCGGCGTATTATGTGTTAACTCGGGTAGATTATTTTGTCCAACATTACCAGCCTCCAAAATGGATGCTATGCGATGCCTCGGTTATGGCTATTGTAATAAAATATTTTTAGAATATTGCCGCCCGTTTTGGTTCTGGCATAAAGGAAATTTGAACTTTAATTACAATGACAACGATCTTTGCAATAGAGCAAATTGGACTAAAGGTATTACGGCAATAGAGGTGGTGCCTAATAGCAATCACGTATTGTGTATATGGGTATCAGGTATAGAAGCAATGATGATGGAGAGTTTATCCGACAAAGATGTAGCTGAGGATATAACAGATGTGTTGAGATTTTCCACAGGTAATGATCATATACCTTACCCTGTTACAGTTTTAAGATCACATTGGATTTCTGATCCATTATTTTTCGGCGCTTACTCTATCGATTGTAATTGTACTGACGGCGAGGCTCAAAGAGCTTTAGCATGTCCATTACCAGGACCCAGTGAGCCGATACCGCCTATACTTCTCTTTGCCGGAGAAGCTACTGTTCCTGGACATTTCGCTACTGTAGCTGGTGCCCGCTTGAGTGGCGTAAGGGAAGCTGAAAGAATTGTACAATTGACAGTGCGATACAAAGGTCCTCCGATACCTGTAGAACAAACTGTTAAAGTGAAAGCGAGTGCCTCAAATTTAGCAAAGTAACGAAATGCATATGTTCGTTTCTCATTCAAAAAACTACAGTATTCGCATAATTAATTAAAGTGAGTAATAACCTATCACTACCTGAATAATGTTTCTTGTTGACTTGTATTTCCTTAATATTTTCATCATAACTGTTGTCTGTGTCATAGGAACTAAGTTACCGCAACTATATCCTTTTAAACTTTGCGTTGTCAGTTTCGATTCTGAATTAAAGTTACCGTTGTGATTTCAAATTTCCGGTTTTTCATTTAAATTGAAGGTTACATTTTTAAAGTGAAAATTATCACTTATTCTACTGTGAGAAATATTTTTATTAATTCATGTTTATTTTTTTCTATATCAATAAAATTTCTAATACACATAAGTTTGATTTTCGTTACGTGTATTGAGTTGCACGAGCTCTTTTTAAAAAAAAAGAACAATATATTGACCTTGATTATGTTGAACATACATACATACATAGGGGTAAGAACTTTTTTACTCGTACCAAAATGGCGGCGACGTGGTTCACCACCCGTCACGTCTTGTTTCCCTCAAAAGCATCAGCGTGACTATATGTATGTATGTGACTTCTGGATAAAAAAAAGTAAAGTAACAGCCTATAAATGTCCCACTGCTGAGCACAGGCCTCCTCGTCCTCCTCGAAATATTTCTATTCCTCGGATATGCAGGTTTCCTCACGATGTTTTCCTTTACCGCTGAGCACGTGGTAAATCAGCATTTAAAGTTGTAGAATAATTTCAGAGGTGCTGGCACCGGGGATCGAACCCAGGTCACTCGCGTATTATGAAATTAAAGGCGAGCCCCCGGCCCCAGAGCTACCACCTGCTCATGACTTCTGCAATGATCAAAATCGGCCAGGTGAACATCATCATTATAATTTCCACAATTTATTACTTTTTACTGGTGTTTGGATTCTTATGCAAGAATCCGTCTAGGTAGGTACTACTGCAGTATCAGTTATTCTGTCGTCAAACAATAGCATGCAAATATTTTTGTGTTGCGGTCTGAAGGGCACATTAAACTATAATTACACTAGGCACTGGGCAGTTTTCATTTAAGAACTGAGGTCTGTGTGACTGAGCTGACTGTTATGTTCTAGATGATACAGCATTTGTTACACAGTGTTGTAAGGCAGACGTTGTAATTAGCATTTCTCGTCTCATCACTTTCTTCCATAAAAAATCTTTACAGTCGATGTGTCCGTATTGTGTAATTTTTACTGTCTTCCTGGTGGTCTATTGTGCAACTCTGGTGGTAGGGGTCGGTTTTATTTGATCTCATTAATCGATCAACGAAACCTACCAGAGTTACGCAAAAGACCTCCTGGTTGTGAGCAATTATCTTAAAAGTACAATCGTTAAAAGATTGTTACAGTCCATACCACTATACTAAAGTAGTATTTTGGTACGGTAGTGGTAGTGTTGATTCAAAATACTATTACTTTCCTTGTTTTACTTTAATATCTTAATAATCGTGCGAACAAAGACAATATGTGCAAAATTTTAAATTATACTGTATTACTTACGATTTTCGAGAATAGAGTTACCATATATTGTAGAAGAAGAGCATGTAAATACGAGGTGCCACTAACGAGCGGCATGCTCCGCGTGCCGACTTGCTAACCCCGGAATATATTCCGAAGATTACTATCCAGGGGGAATAAATTTTGTCGGTTTCTCTATCGTTGTCGCATGCGCGTTGATATACGCCAGTTTTTAGGGTTTCGTAAAAAATTTGCTAGATTTAGTATGATTTTCCAATCTTCCATTATACAGGTTCATTGTGTTGTTTACAAATGATTAGTGGTAAGGGAAAATATTATTATTAGCATTTAGTTTGGTTAAAACATTTTTTATTTTTTATGTTTAAAAAATGGTGCACCACACTAGTCTTTTTCCTGCGTCATAGTGCGATTTCATATTCACACAACCAGACCTAAAAACCAACAATTTCTTTTTTTGCACAAATAATAGCTCCGGCTGAGGGAGTCTCAGGACCTGCGGCGTAGAAGTCAGACACAATTAGTCACACGATTGTAGAGAAACCTGGGCCCCAATTCTACTAAAACCCTTCAAAATGACAATGCCATCGTCGCAGAATGACAGTTTCTATATTCTACTAACACATCGTTTTCAATGATCGCCATTGCTATGACAATGGCGACCATTGTAAAAGAATTGTGAACACATTTACTTTCCCGTGGGTGTCGTAAAAGTCGACAGAGGGAAAATAAAAAACAGGAGATGGGCAGCAGCATCTTCCTGGAACATCTCAATAAACAAACTGCGGTTGCCAACCCGCCTGCCAAGCGTGGCAACTATGGCATAATCCCCCCAGAATGAGAGCTACAAACTTTTGTGGCAATCTATAGGGGAGGTCTATGTTCAGCAGTGGACTAGTGATAGGCTGAAAAGGAAGGAAGGGAAAAAGATTCTAAAAATAATTTGAACATCGTATTTATAATTTACAGTTATAACAGGTTACATTCCTACCTATCATTGCTAAACGATGCCATTATCGTGTCATTGTCATGCCATTGAAAATTTAGCAGCATAGGAAAATAGCAACAATAGTGATAGAATGACAATGGCCTAATAATGGTCTGGCATCATAATTGTTTTTCTTATAATATAGCAGAATCAAGGCCCAGTATCTTTAAAAGTAAAAACAATATATTAAGAGAATTTATGATTGCGTTATTCTATTTCCCCCCAAAAAAGTGAAGAAGTTTGCGCCTCAGCAGTAAGACTTTTTTCGCAATCAGTAATTTTTGAGAATCAAATTGTTTATTACGTTTTTATGTTTTGTAAATCGCTTAAAAGCGATTTAAGTTCTTTCAGTTCGTCAGCCTGTTAATAGCCTGAACATTATCATATCAGCCAATCACTAGTCCACTGCTGAACATAGGCCTCCGTCATAGATTGCCACAAACATTTGAAGCTCTCATTTTGGGGGGATTTTGCGATAGTTACCACGCTAGGCAGGCGGGTTGATAACCGCGGTTTATTTGTTCAGATATTCCAGGAAGATGCTGATGCCCATCTCCTAGTTTTCATATTCCCTCGGTCGACTTTTACGACACCCAAGGGATGAGATGGGGTGGTAAATTTCTCTTAAGCCGCCACCACACAGTATAGTCTACTGCTGGGCAATATTTCCCTTAGCCGACACTTATATTTCTACCACTCCCATCCTAGCCGATTCTTACATCGACACCACAAAGCAAATCCTTTCTACTGAACCCAAATTTATTACACATTTCTACGAACATATTCTCATTTTCATATTGAGCGTATACAGTTACCACAATCCTTCGTTATTTTTCTACCAAAGTGATTTATAGCTTTCATCCCCATACTATTTTCACGGTACTTTACTGAACGTTGTTTTCCTGTTATGTACGAAAAATCCATTTATGGACTCAAATTAAATTACTCTGCTTAATGTCGTTAAAAGATTGTACGAGCTCGGCGATAGGCAACATCATTACGTGAATGGTGAAAAAGTGGTTACATTGAGCCTATAACTCAATTAGAGCTAAGCTGCGTCATGTGGTTGGAGGAAGAGAGAGGGAGTACAGGTGTGGAGTATCAGTGTATGTGGAGGAGCCAGGCCTTAAGTTTCAAAATATGCTTGTATTCTGAGTTCAATCACTTATTCCTATGAAGAAGAGAGAATTGCATGTTTGAAAAAAAATATATCTTTGACTTCAAGATTGTAAGAACGTGGCGGACTTTTCCCGACTTAAAAATCCCTTAAAACGCTCACAATAAAAATTAAAGGAAATCCCACGCAGCCGTGGAATATTTATAAGCTCTTACTTCATTTTTTTTAAATATACCGCTTTTTACCAAGTCAGCATCTGCAGTAAGTAGCTTAGTTACATTCAAAATTTTTGTCACGCTATCGCTCAATCCGTTCGAGCATCTGTATTGGTTATTTACGTTTCCCCAAACATGTATTTGATATGTTTGCACATAAAATAGAACAGTATTCTATTGGAATTGACTTTACGGACAGTGATAGTTTATTGCTTTAATAAATAGGTGTGATATATAGTATGTGGCAATTTAAATGTACAGGAAAAATAAAAAAAATCTTTGTTTTACGTAGAACTGTTAATATTTGTAAAATTTTGTCGTGGGGAAATATACAATACATTTGTAATATCATACAAAATAACATTGACACAAAGACGCGGTACAACGAGCGGAAAACGGAGAGAAACGGCGCGCGCCTCCGCCGCGAGCGTGACTCTGCAGATGGCCGGTTGCGGGAACACGCAAGAAAACGCCGAGACAGATGCGTGACGCAGCGCGCAGGACCGGCGCCCCGCCCCGCGGTGCGTGTCCACCGTAACGCGGTTGCCTAACACGTTTCCTGAGAAAAAAAACATCGATATTTGCGTGGTGCGTAGGCCTGCAGCGAGCTGGCAGGTGGCCGGGTGTAGCGTGCAGCGGTGCGGTGCGGTTGTAAGCCGTCGTGGTGCCGGTGCAGGCGGTGCGTGGAGCCGCGTGGCGAGCGCGGCGCCGCGGCCCGGGCGGCAGTCGCTCGCAGCAGGCGTCCAACGCAGGTCGCTCTGTGCTCTCTGTACTGCTCACACAGCGTTAGCGTACCCGCGATCAGGTACACACCCCCCCTTTGCACTGCAACAGTGCTAGCGCACTAGTTCGCTTGCACACATGCACTTTTCATTCATCCCGTGCGCGATCGTGGCTTGCAATTGCTCCGTTCCCAGTTGAATCTTATCAATTGCTCTGCGTCTTTATGAGATAGTGACCCTGAAGCTAAAGCAACATAGTGTAGCTTAACGAAGTGATCAAGTTGACCGGGTAAGAAGGATGCGGATTTTATTAATATTCTTTTGTAAATAAAAGGAATTATGTTTATTTTTATGGAAATCATTTTAAAATTACGTAGCTTATACTTGACCAACAAAACCTTAACAGACAGAGATAGAAAGAAGAGACGTTGTAGAAATCATTATCGAGATACGCTTTTCGAGTAACCAAGAATGTATTGCGTTTTATCTCATAGGAGTTGTCATGAGGGAAGAAAGACCAGTAGTACTGGCGACATGCCAAATACTGACCGCGCGCATATTTTTTTTTAAATAATTTAGAAATATCAGATTATACATGTCTATTTATTGAAATTATTGCCATGCCCGTTTTTTAGTCCCAGAGAAGTCTATAACGCCGAAGACACAAAACACGAATTTACTACGAATTTTTTATATGATTTTTTAACAATTTCTAAAGAAATTAGAACGGCCAATTTCATCCAATCGTATACTATTTCTACGTTGCAACTGAAATATTCAAAAATGTAACAATGAAATCGTTAGTCATAATTTGAACCAAAATTATCCTTGTTCGCATAAAGTCTCTCGTTCTCATCGCGTTAATAACAAATACAATTAACAAAAGCCTTAAAATATGTTTTAAATAATAAATAATACACATCTCCAATAATTATTAATGAATATTTCTTTTATGAATCAAATGCCTCTACTATATTATTTTATTATTAAAGTTTTGTTAGGACATTATATATACATAAGACATCGCGTAAATATTCCGTCTTAAACCCTTTATCAGGCATAGTACGTTTCAACAACCATAGAAATAATTCGAGGTTGTGGTCAACAATATTAGATTTTTTTTAATTACAAATCTATTATTGTATTACCCATATCTGCAGTTATTGTGGTAAGCTTTAACTTTTTAATAAACATTTCACTTTGTGACAAATCATTATTCAAAGTATGTGGGAAATTTATGCCCTACGACTGACTGGGGGTTGTAAGATTGTTTCCATTACATCTACAATTTTATTTTTGCACTGCTTTCATTTATTAAATAAAAGTAATATATAATTACGCTAACCGAAAATTCTGTAATAGATTCTCCTTCGATATTAAAAAAAAAAATCTTTCTGTACTACTTAAAAAAAGAACAACTTTAAATTATTCTACTCTTGTAAATAAAGAATTCACTACCCCATTTTTTGCAATATAAATCGCGCAAGGAAATTTCAGAATTTTATACAATGGTTAAACTGGAGTTTAACCATTGTATATATTTAAGGGCGGATTTCACCTTTTTTTTGATAGAAAATAAACGCGATCAGTTCAAGCTTAACGAAGTTTAAGCGTTTAACTAAGTTCTATGCTACTGTTTGCATTTTACCAACATCAACTGAACGCGATTAAAGCTTAACGCGGTTCAAATTCTGAACGCCCAATTTTCGACGTTCAGCTCTTTAAACGCGTTTAGAGAGCTGTCATTGTCAATTGCACAACTATGTAAACACAATAAATATTTTTAATACGTTTTGTTTATTGTTTGCATACCTATGTGTCTTATGCATAAAAACAAGCTGTTTGATGTCGCAAAATAATAAATACATCAGGTTTTTGTTTTAGATTGTGACGATATTTCACGTAAACTTCGTTGTTCTGAACGCGATCAAAATGGAGCCGGTGAAATCGGTTAGACACCCGACAGATTAGAAAATCGAGTTCAAATGATACATTTGAACTAAGTTCAGTAAAACGTGGTTTTATTAAACTTGATTTCCAAAGCGTTCGGTGAAATCGGGTCTAAGTCAGTGGGTGGCCAAAACGTAGTTCAAAGTACTAGTACCTACCTATGCAGTTTCCTTTAAATAGATAGGTAAAATGGAAACATATATATATCGCTTTACATATACACTAACAGGCATAAGGCATAATATAATCACTTTCATTTTGTAATATATTTTTAATTGTTATTAGGCATATGTTCTTCAGGTTAAAATATAGATGACATCATATTTTAAAATATTATTAATATCTGTACAAATGGGGCCTGTTAAAGGGCAAGATAGAACGTTAATATATTTTGTTTGCGAGACTGTAACAAAAGGAACACGGCATGTATTTAAATTTTATTGTCAATGCGGGCAACACACAGGCAACGTTAAGCCTGAGCAAAATAAAATAGATTCCGTTGTAAAAGAACATCACAATCTCGCAACATCGGAAACAAACAATTTTGTTTCAGACACAATTTCAGTCGATTGCAAAATAAATCTCCATTTATTTCTCATTTTGCCTTAATTAAATAGTGCAATGAACACCCTATGAATTTTGTATAATAACTGAACCTTATTTTATTGCTACTAATAACACTCCATAAGTTTCAATTTTTCATTTTACTAATATGTGATAAAAAATATTAATAACATGCATTTCAAATGATATTACGTCTGTTGTATTTTGAAGTAAGTGGGACAGAAATACAAAATAGTACTCGACGGTTATTATTAGATACATATTTTAAGATGTCACGCATAGTTGTACTAGTTTAAACGATCATTTAAATTTCAGTTTCAACATTTTAAAAAAGGAATCTTTACGTCCTGCTAAGTTTTCTTTAAAAGTAAAAAGTCGTTATGCTGTTTAATTATATTTTAAGTTTGATTTATAATATAATAATGAGTGCACCAAGGTGCTTTCAGCAGGCAGCAGCAGTTTTAAAAAGTAATTGCATTGTTTCATCAAGCCGTGGATGTGAACGCGGTAATGCGACGCTAGGCTTTTGATTTACGAAACAGCCTATATCGAAAAAGTCATAACAAAATAGCGTAGTGTAATAACTTAGGAAGTGTCAAAACAGTCTCAAGATTTAATACATTGATATGCGTGTTATAAGATAAGATGCTTTCCACATTTAAGGTAACTTTCTGGATTTATGTATTTAAATACGAGAAGCTAGTTAGAACCTAGTACGTCGTGAGTGCCCAGGCCATTCAGTATCGTTGTTAGTGATCTCATAAAACCATGAGGCCTATGAAAGTTGTTTGTTACTTTGCATTAGGCATATAGCGCGATATTACAGGTTACAGATTTCAAGGCGTCATGACGTTCATGGAATCTCTTTATGGAAAACATGTTTAGTAAATGCTTAGAACTAGAACTGACAATTATAATTATATGTACAGCATTCAATATTAAACATGACAGAATAAATAATAAGCTTTATCATATCAATTCAACAATTTCAGTATTTTATTTTTATATAATATACATTTTAATTGCATTTTCTTAAAATGAAGGTAGTCGCAGTCTCAGGCTATCTAGATGGCTATATACTTATAGATATCTCTCGATTGGTAGACATAGGCCTCCCACCACGGATAAGACTGTATAAAAGCTGTTGATTACACGTAACGCGCAAACAATAGCTTTTAATAAATTAATTCATCTAAGTGAACGTTAAGTTTTGCGATTCCATTTGGTTTGTCCACGTCACAACTAGGTCACAAAATTTGTTGGAACGCTTACGAACATCTCCGTGAATAAATTTATTTTAACTTAATTAACAAACAATTATATTCCGTAGATTGGGACTAAATTGGAGAAACTAATAGGATTGCCGAATTATCATTTCTCTTGGTGTGTTGCTGACGTTTGAAGCAATTTGTGAGCTCTTCCTAGGAGTTGCAATTTCCCCAGCAGCTAATTGCTCCTAAGGCTTTCCGCTATTGCTATGTCTGGGCAGCTGACTTTCGGCTGCTTCGTATTACTGAATGGCTTCACAACGTAACTAGTAATTGAGATTTAATTCAATTAAGCCACATTGCTGATTAATAACTAGTATTGCAAAGTGATATTGAGTCAAATTCATGTGAATTACACTCTGCTCACAAGAAAACTTACATGTTCACATTACATTTATAATGAACAAACTGATGCCCGCGATTTACGCCCGGGTGGTTATAGGTTTTTTAAATATACCGTGAGAACTATTTGATTTTCCGGGACAAAAAAGTACCATATAACCGTCTCCAGGATGCAAGCTATCTGTGTGCCGAATTTCGTCAAGATCGGTTCAACGGTTGAGCCGTGAACAAACAGAGAAAAGGACATAGAGAGTTAGTTTCGCATTTATCATATTAGTATGGTTTATTAATTAATGTGTGTATATTATTATGTCCTTACATATAAAATTAGCGTTTAGTGTCGTTTCTTTTTTGTAAAATCTATTAAATTAATCAAAGTACTTATGAACCATTGTTATAGCACTTTTGCCATCTCATAGGTAGATTATTGATCCCTTTATAAAAAAAAAACCATGGGACGAGAATCAATAAACTCTCTGAAGGCAGTTTGGACTGCCATACCGGAGATGAATTTTTTTCCTTGTAAGAAGTTATCCAAATTTCGGGAAAAAATGGTAATCTGTTTGAGCAAGGTCCGGGGAGTACAGTGGATTTCACAGACATTCCAATTGCAGCTCCTCTAGTTTAGCGGACGTCTGTTGTGCAGTTTGTGGTCTAGCGTTTCCTGAAGCAGCAGTGGCCTAGAGCGATTGACCAGCCTCGGTTGCTTAACAGCTAATTCTTCCATCATGGTTTGCAGTTGCTGACAATAGATATCTGCCGTAATTGTTTGGCCAGATTTTAGAAAGCTGTAGTGAACGACACCGGCACTAGTCCACCAAACACTCATAAGTAAACTTTACTGAGTAAATTTTCGCTTGGGGCAGGATTTGGCTGATTCTCTAGGGTTCAGCTATTGCGAGCAGCGCTTCCGATTATCATACAGGATCCACTTTACATCACAGGTAATAACTCGATCTAAAATCCTTTCATCATTGTGCCGGTCGAGCGATGTAACGCAGCAGTCGGCGCGTGTTTTCTGGTTTGCTTCACTCAATTCATGAGGTACCCACCGTTCAAGCTTTTTTACTTTCCGTGTTTGCTTCAAGTGGATTATCATTCACAACGAAGCCTGCAGCTAACTTTCAAGTGGTTTGCGATGGATCCGCTTCCACAGTAGCCTTTAATTTTTCATTATCCACTTTGTTCTCCGGCCGTCCACAGTGCTTGTTCTGTAGGTCGAACTTTCCAGAACAAAAACGTTGGACCAAAAACGTATTGTGTTTTCTTTTGCGACACTAGCGTGATACACATCTTTAATCCTTCGAGTTGTTTCCGTAGCACTGGTGCCACGGTAGAACTCCTACTCGTAAATAAAGAGATATTTCAAGTTTTCCATTGTGCGAGATGAGCGACGTCAAAGAAAATACTAATAAGGAAATAAACAAATAAATGACGGTTTTCAAAACTCAAATATAACAGCTAAATGGATTTATAAATTTGAATTTGGAATTTTTATTGCATATTTCAGATCAAAGGGGCCAGTACGACGAAATGGTAATTTCATAAAGTAAGGGCCCAATATTATGAACATTTCCAAGTTTAAATCAACAATGTTGTAAAAGATTTTGTTAAACTTTGCACTTGAGCAATTGCACTTGCACTTGAGTTATCATGAAATGATCACAGACCAGATTATTGAACAGAGATCAGATGTAGAACTTAGTTCTTAGATAACAAGTAACTTAGGTAACATGTTCTACTTCAATTTACTAATCCTTAAAAACTATTTTGAATATCTTTGTTGCGGATTATATCTTGTTGGGAAAGCCCGAGTATAGCTTTTCCATAGCTAGCTTAAGGCGACTTTGGGCCAGTAGCAAAAGACCGTGCTCATTACAGTTTTTGAAATTACTACTTTAGTATACTTGAAGATAATGAATGGAGTTTACTATTTTCATTTATTTATGAATAATTTTATTTATTTTACAATTTAGGGGGCCTATAGACATTTATATATTCAAGATTTATATGTTTGTTATCCCTACGTGTAACTAAGAAGGTACGCTATTAAATAAATTTATTTTAAAATGATTCAACGCTTAAGTTTTCGAATATGACTCTGGTGGTCTCATTATATCGAGTAATATAATTTTTAATTCTTAGAGTTAATTTTTGGTAATAAAGCTAATATTACTTTTAACATTTCGATCCAATGACGTTGATTTATTTTTTAACATTTTTGTTTAAAAATAAATTCCTATGCAGGAATCCATCTAGGTAGTTACTGCCCTAAAAAAGTGAGTTGTTGTTTGCAGTTTCTTTAGATACCTTTCGTCTGGTTTAAGGTACTTTTTCTCCATATATAACGCTCGTTGTTTCCACTCAATACATTCATAACGATCATCAAACTAAATAATTGCAAAAATTAAACGCGATTAAATCCGTAATCTTAGTTTGGTTAAATGTACAATATTCGCGTCAATATTCATATCTAGCATGTCGCCTGACACATCATTACTTTATTTAATTAAACATTGTTCACTAATATTTTTTTTATCTTCGACGTAAATACCATACAGTTTTTATGCTGCTAATATGCAAAATAAAATAAACATGTGCCCCATGCTCGATATATTCGTAATTATTCCTCGACTTCTCCGGGTATGACCCAGTTCTGAGTGGCTTAGTGAGCTAATATTCAAATAGATAAATCAAATGTCTGCTCTTGCCGACTTTTTGCGTGGAGAAGATTGATGATAAAATTTTTGCAAAATTCTTTGAGATGGTGATATTACGTTGTTACGTGAAAGCAGCTATTATAATACGAATATTATGGTCGGGGAAAGTCGAGTAGAGATGAAAGATAGGACTGCGAGTCCGAATATATTATCGCTGAAAACTGGCTTGTCACGTCCGTGCCTTTATAGCAGTGAAACTCAGCGTTAATAAGAGCCCAAACCATAAATTATATTGCTATTACCATGGTTATACACCAACATTTCGAATACGGATACGATTTTACCAACTTTGATTTTATTATGCTAGCTGTGGCGCTTCGACTTATTTGTTTTCTAAATATATACGGAAAGCTTTAAAAGCTTTGCCCGCCGTAAATTCTTTAAAGGTATTGGGAGGGTCCACGTTTATAATAGCTTTACTTATGACAGACATAGAATGATTATTTTTTATATATGGATACAAATGATCTTTAATAAATTTTTAATACATAAAAAATCCTAGCGTGAGGGAAGTCAATAGACGCAAGACGCTCGGGACCGTGTTTTGTTGCAATGTATATCTACTGTTCCCCCACAGATGTGGTAACTACTTTACATACTACAAACTTCGATTAATCAGATATTAATCGTTTTGTATCCGGAAATGCTAATTAATCGATATATCGACGCGCCTTTTTACAAGAAAAAATGATCAATATTTTGGGTGCGTCTTATAGTTCGAAAGGTAACATTGAAATATATTTTCTAATAAGCTATTTCGCAAGTTTGACGCAAGATCCTCTCAAGGACATGCGGGGAATCACCGATTTATCTACACTCTTCGTCAATGAGTTATGTTAATAATAAATAAAAAATTTGATCCGAAAGTAATTCTACCATGAAGCAGTAGTCTGCAAACATTACTGTGTTTCGGTTTGAAGGGCACTGAGAGCTAATCACTAAGATTTGATGTCTCAGAGTCTCGGGTTGACGAGCGCAGTGTGGTGTCACACAGAAATGTTCTGGGTGACACAGCATTTGTTATGGGCAGACGTTGCACTTACCATCTGGTGAACGTTTTCCTCGTTTTGTCCCTTTATGCAATAAAAAAGGCGAGATAAGAATCTGCAGTAAAATGATGGGTAACACAAATTTTTCCTTTCCTTTCTTTTCCAAAAATATATTTTTCTAAAACTTATCTTGCAAATTTGAAGTGCATCTTATCGTCCGATGCGTCTCGTAGTCTAAATATATAATTTTTAATCTACTTCAAAAAAGGAGGAGGTTGTGAATTTGTCTGTATATTTTATTTTATGTACGTTCGGGCATAACTTCCTTGTTTATTCACCGATTTTAATGACTCTTTTTATTAGAAAGGGGGTACCGTAGGGGTGGTATAGTTTGGTCAAGTTCTGTGACGGGATCGATGACAAAATCATGAAACTCTTAAATTCGCGTAAGCTTGTTTGTTTGTGTTATTAAATTAGCTACTTCAACTTTTATTTCAGACGCTGATCAACTAGCTGGGAAAGCTGCCTATGTGAAATCGTTTTTGAAACTTTAAAATTGAATGAAAAAAAAGACGCAATGAAATTGTGCATAAAGTACTTTTAGAATAGCGTTACTCTCAGTATTTAAAGTGCCTCAGTGTTTGGATATAGTGTCAATTAGTATAATATCAATGCATTAGAGTGAGATACAAAGATCTCGCTGTAAATTTGTGACAGTGCAGTGCACCGGACATTTATTATTTGGTTGTTACACTTGTGGTACGAGCTGGCAGACGAGTATTCTTCAGGCGGCTTTGAAGCACTCACAATGATGATTTAGAGGTAAGTAAGCATAAGAGAATCTATCAGACCATATCGTCTAGACGATATGGTCTGATAGATTGATAGATCTTGTCGTAAAAGTCCAGTTAGTTTGCGGGTCCCATGCCCACAAACCCAGAGATTTAATTTTACAAAAGGTTTGGTTGCGATGAGAGTAACATTTAAATTTCGAATTTGAGTGTAACGTTTCTGTTATTCTCAATTAATATTTATCTTTGAATTAATAATTGTTTATATACTAAGCGGTTATTTTACAGTGTGTTTTGTTAATTCATGTTCATTGATTTTTATTTTCTATATTATTTTCTATATTAGATATTTTGGTCCAGTATTTAATGTGTTTTGAAAAGCTCGTTATAAGGTACAAGTTATGCAATAATTATCGTAATAATCCAAACAATTTCTCAAACATTATACTTATCTCTTCACGATTGTCGTAAACAGCATGATTTAATAACATTATTTAAAAAAATTAAACAACAATATTGACTCACTATCAGAAAAAAACCATTTTTTTTACTAAAGTTCGCCTTCCTGTTCGTTACTCGCGGAAACTTAACATTTTTATACTTTGTCGTACTTAAGAACTGATGTCTCATGTCCATCAAGTGAACGTTTTGCTCGTTAGGTAACTTTATCCAATAAAAAAATGTAACAATTATACTCTTAATTTCTTTATAATCGCTTAAATGTATAATATATAATATATATATACATTAGCAAATAATGAATTTTGTTACACTGGCCCATTTAATAACGCTCTGAATAAAATAAAATCTATTTTATAAAAAAAGTTGAATCACAGTAGGATGTGTAATGTAAAAACTGAGATTTGTAATGTACGAGGAATTTTTATTTTTGCAAATATTCTGAATTCGGTTCGGGACCCGGTCGCAGCAAGTGTTTGTGCGAAGACACAGATTGTTGGTTTTCGGGTCCGGTGGTAATGTGGTGCATGGTGCAAATTTATGTCTTTTTAGGACTACTATCACGTGACCTAAATTTGTGTGCCTGACTACTTCGTCGCGGGTCTAGTTGAGTCGGGAATGTATGAATTTATTCACATTTGTATTTATCATACAAGAAGTAAGCTGCGAGAAGAGACTTCTGATGTTCATAACTGAAATCTGATACAAAATTGATTGAACTCTAAAGTAAAAAAAGTCGTTAATGTTTAAATAGTAATCGTAAAGTTGAAAATCTTCCCTATGACCTGTCAGCCTTAGAGGTTCGGTAGCGAAATCTCGGAAAGGGCAAAGTAATAGTTTATTCTGTCCGAGGAATGAAAAAATGATGCGTCACTACGGAACGTCATTTTTGAACACTCACATGACAACTCATACAGTGCCGCATGTAGTGTGCAATTTTTTTGTATACATCAGTCTCGTATATATTTATAATAATCTATTTACCCGAAGCAGTTTGTCTCCGATTTTCATAATTCGGAATGGAATACGAGATTTTTTCAACACTATAGTTTATAAGGGAGGCACTTACAAAGTCATTGATACAGTTCTTTGTTTATCTTTTAAATAATCTCCTTCTTATTTGGAATTAAAATTCATAGTAATTAAAACGTTTAACCAGTGCAGAAGAATTTCTACTATGAAAATTATTCTATTTCCTGTGTCTACTACTACGTTCAGACAACTATTAATTTAGTTTTCTATTATTACATTGGCGACAATCCAACCGTCGTCGGGACATTCGCTATGGCCTTCGCAAAGGTTAATTATTTTAATCGTATAATGTTTATATGCGCGGCGTGATTTATATTTGGATTGACGCAATTTAGTATAAATCCGTATCGCCAGTGACGGTCCTGGAACTTTGGTGGTTTGGCCAATTTTGACCAAACAAACCGTGTAAATCAAGTATATGACGGTTACAAAGAGTAACTGATTTACACGGAATACATAATATATCCTCAATCGAAAAAATACACACATAAATACATACTGTCACGCTTTTTTTTCCATATAAGGGGTAGACAGAAGCCACTCACGTAGCCCACCTTTCGCTCTTGCGGGAAATGAGACATTCAGGGGTGGCGAACCACGTTGCCGGAATTTTGGTACGAGTGAAAACTTTCTTACTCCCCATTGCGTTCCCATGAGCAGTATAGTGACAGCATTGCATATTATGGTGGTATTTTGCATGAATAAAGGCTGTCCGTGCAATACCTTAGTCGTCTCTTACGACACCTCTGTGCTTCTACTCTGCGGGACACCTATCGCACACACACAGCACAATAATCTGTATGTTACACATACTCGTATATTAACTTCAATTCACACACAGGATTTAAGCTCAAGATCCATGTATGACTCAGCCGTTAGTTGATTGTCGAGCTACTCCTAAGGAAGTGCAGTTCAAACGACTATTTATTGTGATTCTACAAATGCACATTTTTATAATTTTTTACGTAATCATGTCACACCTTATTGGATTATATATCTGTATATCTTGGAGTACATTTTTACACAGCGCACATACATGTGCTGCTGATTTATATGCATCCATGGACTCAGCGTCTTGCAGAGCATTTTTAAATATTAATGCTGGTCTGGTTTCACGAAGTAAAGTAAATGTTGGCCGCTGAGTTGCTAATTTATCATATTTTGACTTAGAAAAGACGGTGTACTGCATAATACTGCACTTACATCAGAGTAGAAACCAACTTTGTACTTTCACGTGAGTTTGAGTGTGTAAAGCTAAAGTGCCATTTTCGTTAGCTTTACACTTTGATACTTTCCTAATGTTGCACGAAAAAAATACACGAAAACGAAACTTTTTAATAATTAACCGTGAAGTAAATCTATTTTACTATTAAGAAATTGAGGAAAAGAAAATTATACCGCTTTTTTATGTTACTAAGACAGTTTTTTTTTAACTTGTAGAGATAAAAATACTTACGAGTTACATTTTTCTCTTTAAAGTAACCTTATAGAACATTTTCTATGCTAAGACTGTACACACTTTATTATGGGCAGACGTTGCACTTACCAGCAAGTGAACATTCTGCTCGTTTCCTCACAATTCCCAATAAAATAAAAATATGCTGATCCGTAGACTCAACATGTTTTCACGAAATATGTTTCGAAAATTGTCGGTATGTTATTTAATCTAATACGGCAATTAAGTTGCGTGTGTTGTGAGACTAAGGAATCATTGCGCTATTACATTATTCTTAGTTGCTTTTTAAATACATAATGATGCTTTATGAACATGTAATATCGCAAATTTTATCGTTCGTAAATAACAATGCAAACAGTGACGACCAATTACGGCCTTTAACAACCAAGGGATCACCTGCTACTATCCGAAAAACCGATTAATCCGAGTCATTTATTTTATCGATAGTTCTGATTTCATTGCGCTGACTGATTACTCAATTGCTTCTATCCTACGCTGCTCATTAAAATTTCTATAACATCTGTGCAACGGTCCGATCATAACTTTTTTATTGAATACTATTTCAAAGCGTTTAGTTGTTAAAATGTTTGCATGGTTTTATGGCTTAGTAGTAAGCTAAAAAAATTATAATAGGTATCAAACAAACTTTATTCGTCACTAGTTTACTAGGTGGTAAAGTTTTATTAGTTTGGCTAGAGCTTACGAGTTTAAGGCGGTCGCTACATTTGAAGGTTGGATGTGAGCGTGTTACATTAGGTTTGAACTTTAGTCTAGATTGTAATACTACTTGATTACAATACCACTTAAGAGAATCTACCACCCCATCTCATTCCATGGGTGTCGTAAATATAAACAGAGGGAAAATAAAAAACAGGAGATGGGCAGCAGTATCTTCATAAAGCAACATCTGAATAAATAAACTGCTGTTGCCAACCCGCCTGCCAAGCGTGGCAACTATGGCAATATCCCCTCATAATGAGAGCTACTTTGCTACTAACTACTTTTGTGGCCAATCTTTGGGGGAGGCCTATGTTCAGGAGTGGACTATGACAGGCTGAAGTGATGATGATGGTGATGAACTTTATTGCACATTAACATCCATATATTAATTACACGGGAAAGCACAAGAAAACGATAAATAAAATTGTAAATGTTTGCTTTGAAATTTTGACACAACGTTTATTTCATTATTCGAATACGCGCTTTTTTATATAACTACTAGCTAATAGAGGGTTCGTCCGCGTGAAAAAGTTAGTATACAATCTCTTATTCCGGGATAAAAAGTAGCCTATGTTGTTCTCGGACCCTAAACCGTCTGCATACAAAAAAAAATCAGGTCGATCGGTCACTCGTTTGAAGCGTGAAAGACGGACAAACGAACCAACTAACCAACAAACACACTTTTGTATTTATAATATGTGTATGGATTATGTACTAGCTGCGCCCTGCGATTTTACACGCATAAAATAAAACACGTTGATGATTTCGTCGCTCGGCCCCAGCGTCAGCTTCCGGGTCAGTGTAAGGCCATAGCAAGAAGTCTAATAGTTTATAACGTTCCTCAATAAATGGCGTATCTTATGCAAAAAATATATTTTCAAATGGGGTTACTATTTTCTGAGATTAGCGCGTGTAAACATACAAACTCTCCAGCTTTATTATAGTAGTAAGACAAGAAGTTCTCAAGAAGTCAGACACCGCTGGATAAGTGGTAAATCAGCACTTAGACAATTTTAGCGTTGCCGGCAGCAGGTATTGAGTTCAGGTTGCTCGCGCAGGGTCTACGATATTTAAAGTTATCGCCCGGTTCAAAGTTTTTTTGTAAAAAAAACCATGCCCCACAGTAGGATTTCTCCAATATCGTGGGAGCGTTTTACAGACATGCATTTCATACGCACAACAGCAACCAGACCCGAAACAAATTGTGTTTTGCACAAGGATTGGAACTCCTGAGTCCCGCGGCGTAGAACGTCAGGTACGCTAACCATTAGGCCACGCGGTCGTCAATTGAAAACATTCAATTCTATCCATCCCGGGAGCATAACGAACAAAACAAACAAGAATCAACAGAAATGTCGTTCCTATAGCCAGTTATATTGCAGAGTGCATACAAAATTATGATGTTTGAACTATGCCCGATGTTCCTGACTTTCCTTTGTAATTTTACCGATTTCTTCTTCATGAAACTTGTCGAGGAACAAAACAAAGAAGAATTCCCATTATGTATCGTTTGAATCTAGAGTTATGGTCTTAATTTCATACAAAAATGTCATAGAAAGAAGTACTTTCAGATTTTCCCGAATTTTCCTATTATTCGGGCAACTATTCGACTTTTTTCGGACTATTATGAACATTTAAAAAATAGCCAAATCGTACTAACGTAACAAAAAGTTCGAAGCCGGGGCGGGTCAGATAGTAAGACATAAAAATTATTTTTAGTTTATAGTTGCTGAAATCTGAAAGGGATTATCAAAACATTTACACAATACACTAAGGATTTCATAAAAGTAAAATTCAGTTAAATAATCAGCAGCCTTAGTAGCCATACAAGCAGTCATCTCATCACAAGACCACGGCTGAACATGGCCTTCCCTCAAAGTGCTGTAAAGCACGGCTCCAAGCCACCTACATCGATCGACTTCACAAACAATTATTAAGTAATTTTAGTCGTCCACATGCTTTTATAGTTTACACAAACTTGTAGATAATAAATAACTAATTTTTTTCAGTTAAATCTAAAAAAAGATCTATGAATGAAGGCAGCAAATTAACTTGATATTATGTAACTATCTTAAGCATAAATGACCGCCTAACTAAGAACTTCTTAGTTAACAAAATGGTCGCTGATGTACGGTGTAAATAATATCGATTATTATTTAGTTAGTTGTCAAAATACGATACGGCACTTTTATAGTATAACACTCGAATAGCTGTTTCGCGCTTTTTTAATACAATTTATACTCGTGGTATAATTCCTTTGCAGGAATCCGTCTAGGTACTGTAACGATATATTATGTATAATTACGTATTTTTACATTTTAGAAAGATTTAATAAAATAATTAAAAAAAAAATGGCCACACACTCGTCAATCATACAACATCTGCAGTTGCGGCGGTCTGGCGATGTGGTGGCCCGTACGGAAGGCTAATTTGTTATTGGGCCAGGTGCTCATAATTATTCAACGTGTGTCAAATCAGTACGACGTACATTCACTAAGACTGGAATTAGCTGTATACTTGTATGATGAAAACACGCATTGGCATGCGAGGCTTCGGTCGAAGTTTGTGTTTACGCACTGGCAAGAGGCCAAGCCCTCGTTTTGCTAGTTCGTCAGTTTTGCTGTGGACTACGGTCGTTCTTCCCGACTTCTTGTCCGTGTCGAGGGGAGTGCTTAAGAAGCCGGCGCTCACCGCACACGGCAGGCTGCGGAGACGTGAGCCTTCTCCACATTTTTTTAAACAAAAAATGTTTGGGGGAGCGATAGCTTGTAGAGGGTTATTAATAATTTAATGTAAATCTTATACAAGTGCGGAATACAAATCTCCTTGTATTAGATATTGTGATAGGTAAACATTACGAACCACTTATAAGAGTTTAGGGAGTAGTAATTAATTAGTATTCGTAAACATGACATGCGACTTCTCTAGTGAATAAACATCTTTCCATGACACACCTAAAAGAACAAGTTACTATAAATAAACACACCGTAGATAAAAGGGTCGATCACAATTAATTAAAATATATCATTCAAATGGCCTAGAATGAAATAACTTTTAGAAATAATCTTGAAAAAGTTTAAGTACAATTCTGGTCACGAAATTTATTTTTATCAACGTAAAAGTTGAATAGTTACAGTACGTTGGTACGTACTGTAACAAATAGGTAGGTACTAGGCTATGGCCGTAGGGCCAGTTATTCTGCAGTGAAGCAGTAGTGTGCAAACATTACTGTGTTTCGGTCTGAAGGGCCCTAAGAGCTTATGTAATTACTGGCCACATGAGACTTAAGAACTGATGTCTCAGGGGGTCGAGCGCACAGTGCCACACAGAAACGTTTAGGATAGCACTGGCATTTGTTATGTGCAGACGTTGCTTTTACCGACAGAAAAATGTTTTGCCCGTCTCATTATTTTCTGCTATAATTTTTTTTTATCCAAATGAACATGTTGAACAACTTCGACAGAACGCTCTGAATAATGTCGGCTTTACATTGTTGCTGTAACGCGAATATCAACGGGCGAGCATATTACAATGTACCGCTTGTTCGCTAACGCTGCAATGGTCGCGTTAGTTTTTTTGAAACTGACCTAAACCATCTTTCAGAATTTTCTTAACAGCGTTTGCGAATTCACCGCTTATTATTGCCCATGGTTATAAGGGTCTGTATCTCCTGTTTATCTTGTAAACTTTCTGGTTATGACATAGGAAAACACCAATTCAACATCATTACGATTTAATGTCATAGGCTACCTGCTATACCTTACCGCTCCTAGATTAATCGATAATTAACTAGGTGCTTTTTATGTTAAAGTCTCGCTACAGTAGCTCCAAGGCTCTAAGGGCTGTGTCGATCGGATAATGACCACGATCTTACGGAATGTGCTAGTGCAAATAATTAAGGCAAGGTTTTAATAAAACAATCTCGAATAACTAGAATTTCCAGACCAGAATTAAAAAAAAAATTGATAAAGTAATTGAAAGTAAAGAAGGGATTTAAATATAAGGATATCATCCTCAAGCAGGACCATCTGCCTATATTCCTCAAATATGCCCAGTGCTTACACTAGCTCTCAGAGTCCTTCAGGCCGAAACAAAGTAATGTTGGTACACTACTGCTTCACGGCCGAAATACTGACAGACCACCACCAGTAGTTGGTTGTATATCACATAAAATGATTATATGTTTTTCTTCACACAGCTTTTAATTTTAATTTACAGTTCCCATTGTGTACTTATATTTTGATGCAAGTTCTATCATAACACTTTTGTTTTCTGACCCATTCATTTTTCATATTCTACATCAAGGTGACACTTATTTGAATTATATAAAAAACTTTACGGTTGTCGCGTTCACAAGTACCATTGTTAACAGTCACCAGTTAATTTGAGTGTCCACGGGTTCTCATCCCGGCTCTTTAATGAAAATGATAAAGTCAAGCGCAACGAAGGTTTACTAAGATCAATCAGTGGCAAATGCTCTATGGTTACGCTAAAGTTGTTTTTGCTAAAATCAATCAACATGTGAATGAAATGAAAATTAAAAAATAATATTTAATCATTATTGTTATATTACGTCTAATTAATTAAAAGGTTACATCGTTGGGTCTAACTAAATACAGTTAAACACTAACATTACACATTTCTTTCAATATTTTACGTTTCTAACTTTTTTCTAACAGAAAGACGATCTATTTGTTATTATTAGCAAAACAACATTATTGTGACTGTAGTAAGGTTGAGATGAAAGTGATATTAGTATGGAGGAGATTGTGGAAGGTGAATGCTGGACAGCGCGTGGTAGCTAGTCAGCTGTACCGTCTGTTTAAACGTTGCTGGAGGAGTAACATATCAGGCAACATACCAGAACACTGGAATGGTGAAAGGCTGTCATCGTACCGCTTTACGGTCGCTACTTCGCACTAAGGGTCGCAGCAAGACTAAAACTACCGCGGCATTACCTTGCGCAGCATCGTTGGCAAACTATTTGCAAAGGTTTTGATTTAGACAGCGATGAATGAAACTAAAGCGAAGATTTGGGATATACAAGCGGGATTCAGCAGAGGAATGGGATGCATGGATCAGTTCTTTTTCTTACGTAGCATAGCCGAATTCTGGCTGAAACTTGAAAGATCTATTACGCATTCGTAGACTTGGAAAAGGCCTATGATAGGGTGAGTAGGAATGAATTTTGGTCAATATTTTTATGTATGTGGTGAATGGCAGCTTTATACAAGCATTGAAATGACTGAAACTGCACACTCTATAAGGATTTCAGTGCTCGTGTCACGATAAATGGATCGAAAAAGGTGTAAGACAGATATGTGTAGCCTTGTCGGGGCTGTTTAACCTACTTATAGACAATTGCTTGAAAATTTTGAAAGAGAGTGCGGTCAGATTAAGAATGAATGATCTGACCATCAAATGCCTCGCTGATGATCAGGTTATATTGCTCTACAAAGCGGAGGGGTGAAACTTAATGAAGATAAAACGAAAGAAAAACTGTATGACGGATTGCAGAGTTTTAATTGAAAGAGAAAGAGTGGAACAAGTGAAAGAGTTTGCATACTTGGGTTCAAAGTTTACGAGAGACGGAAAGTACGACGGTGTTTTTGGTTGGTCGTTAACCGTTTGAGTATTTTCTGAAATAAATGTATAAGATTTTGTTTTAAAGTGGTCGTAATAATTTAAAAGTATTTTTAGTATGTTATGCGCGGTTAAGTAAAAAATGTACTGGTACATTAACGAAACTAGGCGTCCATATGACCAGTTAGACTTTAAAAGCTTTAAAAGCCAGTTGCGGTTTTAGTATTTCTGTCGTTATAAGTTTTTACCGCGGTAAGGCAAATGGTAAAGATATGTAATATGGTGAGCAGCCCTTAAATGCTACTACTATATCTATGAGAAAATATATAATAGGCAGAATATTTCTGTTAAAAAAAGCAAATTGTTGGATTTCGGGTATAATTCTGTTGTGAAAATGTCAGTAAAACGCACTCACGATAAAGGAGAAATTCATGGTTAAATTTGTAATAAAAAAAAGTTTTCGGTTCAAGTTATTGTACCGATCGTCGATAATTTTTTTTTATAAGTTGCTGTATTGTATAACGTGTGTTACATGTATATTTTTAAATTTCTGGTACTCTTCAATTAAAGGTAACAAAGAATAAAGGTTTCCGTTGCAACTTTGTAATGTAAGAAAGCTGTAAGAATTTTCTGAAACATCGCTTTCAGAGAGACATCTTGGGAACAGTATCGGATGGCATTTGCTCTTGGATGATCTCACAATTACGTGTAGCTGTCTTTACAACCTATTAATCTCACTCTGAGTCTCCGATCCAGCGGTGAAAATTATTTTGCAAGTCTAGCTAAGTTTCTGGGGCTTCAAACAAGGAAACGAAGGCGACGGGGCATAGACTACATCACATGAGACCTCCCAAGCTTAACATTATGTTTTAAAAAATTAATATTTTTTCGTCGGTTAAGTAATGATGTCACGAGATGCAGGTATGACTACACTTGATTTATTGCCCAGTAAAAATATTTCCTATAATATCTTCGCACACACTCATCACGAAGTTGTTAGTAATTAATTTTGTAATGGTATGGGCAAACCAAAGTCAAACTAGTAAGTACTTATCTACATAGTTATAGTTAGCCTAGTCAAAAACAGGTTCTACGTTTTATAATTCGTTCACAAACCGTTTTTGTATTTAGAATTTATAACCCGTTTTGGATGCGAATATAGTATACTATATTTGGGGAGGTTTAAAAATAACTTTTTAAGTATTCTGTGATTAATCTCTTACAGACGGTTTCAAATAAACCTAATCTGTCGCCGGATTTGCTCAGTAAAGGTAACCCTTGAACCGAAATATTATACAGTTTCAAACTCTATCACTATTATAATGTATCGAATATTGAAACCGCTGTTATTTATTATGAATTCATAATATATATTACATAGGTATATAGTAAGCAATAGTTTTTCGTGACTCGAGTCTTTTACTTACACGACGTTTTTTTTGTGCAGGTAGAAAGTGGTTTTTTAACTTGTTTTTAAATTTGTTAACAACTATTAAACATATAAAAATTAACTACATAATAAATACAGTAATTTTTCTCTTTTAACACTTATTCAGGCAAACATAAAATAATGAAAAATACTTACCCCTCATATGAAGCGTAGCTCGTGTCGTTACTTCATTGCAGATTATAATTATAGCATCATAACTAGTTTTATATTTAATAGTGTAATTTCTTCTATATAGAAAATGTGATAATAAAAAATGTATTATTACTATTATCATGATTATTATTAGATAAGTTTACCACCAATTCGGAATGCGTTTCCGCTGGAGAAGAAATGGCGCAAGAAACTCCAGCGACGCTTCTGTTTATGATACTACTGCTAGGGGAGAACCGGCCTGATATGCGGCGGTATCGCGAAAAACTTTGTCTGATACGCCCTCGCCGACGGCGGAGGGCGGTATGATGGTGATGTTGTGTGTTTGTGTAGTGATAAGTAGAGCGCTTGGGCCCTAGTGGTCGCGTTGTCAGGCTCCTCGAGGACGTGCCTCGGTCTCCTTTTTCCGCGGGTCGAGTTTTGGTGTATCGCGAGGGGGTTGTATGTGGCGGCACTTACAACCAGTGGGTTGGGGTGCGTGGCAGCAGAGTCGAAGTATCGGCGAGAGGCCAACTTTAGATATTGGGCTATGGTAGGAAGCCATAAATCGATATGAAGGTTAGCATTACGCACGAACCACGGTGCTCCCGTGGCTTTACGCATGAATCGATTTTGTATTACCTGAAGTCGGTGAATTTGACGCGGGGAGGCATGCGCAAATACGGGGCTTGCGCAAATACAGGGCTTGCGTATGTCATAATTGGCCGAATACAGACTTTGTAAAGTGTAATTTTATTAAGTAGGGGCATTTTGCTATTTTTATTTAGTAACGGATGTAATCAGCCAAGGACGAACGCCGCTCGGTTCCTTACTCGGTTAATATGTGGACCGAAGCTGAGTCTCGAGTCTAATAGGACGCCTAAGTATTTGACTGTCTTTTCCCAGGGGATTGGACGATCGAATAACTCTATGGTGACGAGGCGCGGCGTTATGCGCCGCGAGAAGTAAATGGCTGCACTTTTGATGGGGTTGACCTCGATCCTCCATTTCCGAAACCAGTTCCCGAGGGTACGGGTTGCGGATTGGAGGCGTTTGGAGATAGTGTCTGGATTACGTCCAGACACATAGAGGCAGGTATCGTCTGCGAAGAGGGCGAGTTCGACGCCGCTGGTGTGCGGTATGTCGTTTGTGAAAAGGGTGTAGAGCACGGGACCTAGGACTGAGCCTTGTGGTACGCCGGCTAGGATGGGATGTGGTTCGGAGCGCACCCCCTCGACGAGGTAGCGGAAGGTTCGACTGCGTAAGAAATCTCGTATGATGAGTACGAGGCGATCTGGCACGCCGAGTCCGTATAACTTGTATACGAGCCCGTTGTGCCAGACCTTGTCGAACGCTTTCGCCACGTCGAAGAAGAGCGCTCCGGTATGAAGCCCGCGTATGAAGCGGGATTGAATGTGCTCCGTTATGCGGTTCACCTGCTGGGTACATGAGTGTTTGGCTCGGAATCCAAACTGCTCGTGGATGGGGATCCCTCGAGACTGCATGAAGTCTCTTAAGCGGGCGAGAAGTAGGCGTTCGTATATCTTGCCTAGAGCCTTGAGGAGGCTTATAGGCCGATATGCGGTGGGATCGGACGGGTGTTTAGAGAGCTTTAGAATCCCTACGACCTCTGCCTTTTTCCAGATGTTCGGAAAGATTGCGTTGGCCAGAGCTGCGTTGTAGATTAATACCAATAGCTGAATGATGGTAGTAGGCAGGAGCTTAACTACTTTGTTAGTGATACCATCGGGACCGAGAGATTTCCTCGGACGGAGGTTTTTAATAATAGACTTTACTTCGGTGCTGTTAACCGGCGGTATGGAATCGCGGAGCGGTAGGGAAGCCTTCCGATCGACCTCGCTGTCGACTAACGCGACGTGAAATGTATCGGTAGAAATCATTTTAAATTTGTAGTCAATTCATTCCCACATTTATTATGGTAGTACTTTTTTCTATAAATGTCGCGTTTCTGAATAGAAGCCATGTAATTTTTTTTGTCAAAAATTGTATTTGTATCAAGTTATCAAGTAATTTAGAACAAACTAAAATATTTCAATGAAATTATAAAATGATGAACTGTTCGTGGTATTACAAAACACAATTTTGGATTAATTGTTATTCAGCACGGTTGCCAAATAAGCTGCCATGTTTAATTTGCGATGAAAAGCAGTCTCAAGTTAATTTAAACCTCTGTCGAGAGGTTATATACCGGCTCATGATATTCAGCTAGTCATTTAGCCGAGGAAAGCAGCTTACGCAGCTAAAATTATCGCAGGTCACGTTTTCATATTTAATTTTTATTCTAGGAATATGTTTGGTATTTAATAACGCGGCGACGTGAAAATTATTGCATGAGTTGGTATGGTACTTATTGGATTACTTCGATTGGAGTGACAGTTTGTATTCATAAATAAGATCTATTTCAATTGGAAATCATTTTTAAAATATAAATCTTTTCGACGTGCTTTTCAGCACACAATAATAGAACTCATTGATACTCGTAGATTTTAAAAATAATAAGTAAAAACAACGTAACAATAGGCCATGTCTGGGCGAACAAAATTCTGAGCATGCTAAGTTAGACACTCCGAATTTCTAAGTTATTTTTCTTTTGTGACATCTAGCAACTTGACTTTTTCGCCATTTTTATTAGTATAATTTGTGCTATCGTGACCATTGACAACCATCTAACAGACAAAAAAAAATATTGTGAATTGTTACATAAACATTTAAATGATTTATGTATGGGGGATCAAAATAACAAAAAATAAATTTCACGTTAGTTTTTATTATTTTTAGATCTTGTTATCGTTATTTAAAAAAAACTTTCAACTTACTGTCGTTGTCGTTTCACCCTAACACTAGTCCACTGCTGCACATAGGTCTCCCCCATAGATTGCCACAAAAGTTAGTAGCTCTCGTTTTGGGGGGATTTTGCCATAGTTGCCACGCTTGGCAGGCGGGTTGGCTTACTGACGTAAACATAAACAAACTACTTGCTACTTGCTACTTGCTTTGGCTACTTAGTCAGCAAGCCTGTTTTGGTTGACAAGGGCTGTACTCAGTCACTGAGACCTTAGCTTTTTTATGCTGAGTATCTAACTTAGCAACCTAGAATTTTGTTCGCCCAGACACGCCCAATTCTCAAAATATATCACTCCATTCATTTTTGAGAGGGTTGAATTTTTAAAACGTTAAATATATTATTGTATTAGATAAAAAATTGTCTCCGATCATAACAGTACCACTCGACTTACATGGTAACAGAAGTTCAAGAAAACGCACAGTTTTCGAGAAAATCAAAAAAACTATTATAGCCTCTCAATAGTTAGAACACGGAAACCGTAACGAATACCTCTGTGAGGGCAGTATTACATGTCTAATTTTGTAAAGTGTTTAAAAAAAGGATCGAGCGACACTGCTTCCTGGACCAGGCAATACACCATTTAAAAAAATATATTATATATTTTATCTATTTATTTAGCCTTCTAAAAGTTTTCAATACACAATAGATCGAATGATCGACCACGTTAAAGTCATGTTACGCATCAAATTAATTCTGGTCAATAGATTTAGTTACATTGATTGCTGAATCAAGCTGCGTTCTTCATTAGTTAAGTAAGACTAATGAAGATTCTATGACACAACTAGCGTCTATTTATTTTAACTCCTGAAGTTTCCGTAACACACTATTGATATCATTCTAAAGTAGTTTGTTGGCTACATTCCAAATCTTTTTAGCCGACCTACTATATATATTAGTGAAAGTAAAAGCGTTAATCATTATTGATGAATTTGGACATTAGCAAAGTTCAGCCTATGAAGTTTCTGTTTTATCATACTGAGTACTATTAACTTTTTCTTCTTCCGTTTAACTCTAGGAATTTTGTAAGTTGTTTGTTTGGAAAATGTTGTTTATGATTGCAAAAAACGAAAATTTTAAAAAAGCAATATATCGACACAGAATTCCTGAAATGTGTATTGACGAAACGCCACTTAGTGACGGGCTTAGTGAACCTTGTTGTAATGGAAGCGATCGCTTACTTAGCGGAAGCTTTTATTTTGAAAACGATCATTAGGTTTCTATACTCCTTAAAGACAAAGGTTGATGTTAAGTAATTGTGGATAAAAGTGAAACTGAAATGACTGGATCTGAGCTAGCTTTCTCTGTAAATAATAAACTAACTGAATGAACTTCAACTCTGATATTGCGTTTGAAAGCCGACATGCTTATGAAATGATTCTATATACTTAAGATGAAAATTATTATTATTTCCAAAAAAAAATATTCTTAGCTATATTCATTTAAAAATAAATAATATATCAATTAATAAAGTAGATAAGGGAAAGAATTTGGATTATCATTTTAGACAGCAAAATGACGTGACTTCTACATATTCAAAAATAAAAGGAAAATTAACATCACTCACTGGAGCACTGCGTGGTAGCATCCGTTGCTTACCGCTTCAAGTACGTTATTTAATCTATAATTCCCTAATTAAACCGCGTATTGACTACTTAGGGGTACTGCTTCAAAAACAAAAATAAAGTTATTAAAAGAAAGGATTGTGGTGAAGGGCACTGATAGCTAGTGTTAATTACACTAGCTATGAGTGCCCTGGACAAATGAGACTAAATTACCGATGTCTCAAGATGAAAAGCGCAATGTGATGCCACACAGAAATTGTTAAGGACAGACGATGCACTTACCATTAGGTCAACGATTTGCTCTTCCCCTCGCTTTCTTCCATAAAAAACGTAATCAAAAAAAGTTTAAAAAAAAATTCGTCTAAACCTTAATTAAACATTTAATGGGACTTTCAATATTGTAAGTTGGTAGTTACTAATAAATATAAAACAATATGGATTTAAAAAAAAATATATAGATAATATGTAGTAGAAATTCAATTATACGAATGCATTCGTGGAATGCTAAATGCACTAAACGTTATGGTAATTGGTCTCTCAGAGTAAGAAACTGGCTGACGGTTGCAGCGTGGCATTTCACTCTACGTAGTCATTGTATCAACCAATAAGTCTTAAAGTTTTACTTATACAGTGGAATGGAATATATTATCAAATCAGATGGACTTTGGAAACTTTAAGAATGTGGAGAGATCTCTACGCAAAAGCATTAATTAATGTTTACAAAACGAACGTTTTACACAATGTATAAATAAATTATATTTCAATATGGTGGATCTTAGCTAGTAAATAGCGATTTATAAAGTATCGGGCGTTATCTACCCTATTCCCTTGGCACCTTAAACCGCCAAACTCCAAACCACAGCAACAACGTCCTCCGCAGCCATCGCACCACACTACTGTCGTCACGTTGGGTTGCCAGCGACGCCCAAGGGACGCCGGTGGTGGAATGACCACGCGGCGTCACGTTCAGGCTGGCAGGAGTTCAATATTTCCCGGTAGATATTTCTGCGGTCGCTCGGAACCTTCGATCGAACCTTGGAACGAACCTTGGACTCAAGCCTTGGACCGAACTTCGGACCCTGAATATGTTCCAGAAATTTATGTCCACTCCTTATAATTCCGTCTGGCTGTGACCACCTCTACACAGCGGAATGTGAATACCAAGATGTAGAAGTGAGGTTGCCGTTAACGACAGTCAGATGGAGTTACGAGTACATAATAAAAATATCTAAGTATAATAAAAAGGTTGAAGTATGGATAATAAAAGCGTTAATAGTTAAAGTTTAAAAAAAGTTAACAAAATTTATTAAGAAGTATAACAAAACATTTAAAAATCTAATAGTAAATAAAGAATTACTGAAAAGGTCGCACAAGCGATATAGATGTATAAAAAGCATATATTGGACCCCGACAAAAGGTGTGAACATAATATATACACTTTAAATACAAAATAATTACATATTATTTAACACTTACCCAATAAGTTAACTATAGAACTTACTCCGTTGAGATTTAAATTTGCAACCGAATTAAAGTAAGCAGCTAAGGTAGGTACAGCACAACGTACATAAAGTAAGAAAGGAGACGTGTGTGTACCTAAGCTGAGCGGTGTGCAGATTAGCCCCGGTGAAATGACCGTAGACAATACCTCGCGCGGGTCTCGAATCTTCGATTGACCCCGTCGCAATCAGTTATAGGTGTAATTGTGAATTTTATTTTAAAATTGAACGCGGATATGCAGTTCGAAGCTTAGCGCTAACAAATATAATTTTAAATTGTAATGTGTGTATGGATGTTAAGTTACAATTTTAATTAGACGTATAAATTTAATAAAAAATGTCATTTTAAATCTTAATATTAATGTATTGGTTTAGTTAATTTAAATAAAATTTAATCAAATTATGCATACTTATCGCTTAATTATGAAGACATGTAACTACAACGTCACATATCCCCCTCTCTTACCGAAGGAACCTTAAAACTTCTAATTTTATATGTTTTAATAACTCGTTTTAGCTACTTTGTGCTGTGAATCGTAATTTTTAAGCGGTAAGTTAACCGGAAATATCATGTTTAAAAAATAAAAAATGAAAAAGGAAAAAGTAATTAGGTAAGTGTTGAATAGAAGCGTTAAAATATAAAAGAAAAAAAAAATACTCCAATCTGTTACAATAAAAAATAAATAATTGAACGTTCTTGGTTAATAATTAGCAAAAATCAAATAAATTAAAAAACCAGCGGAAATAAAACACTGCGAAAAATAGAAAAATGCAACTAGTGTGCACTTAGTGTAGCCCTTAAAAAGAAATATAATAAAATAATAAAGTTAATTTTAATAACAAAAATCATTGTCACCTGACTATACTTTTAAAAATGAAAAATGTTCTGAGCAAGACGGAATATGTCGACTATAAAGTGCTCAGACACACCAAAGAAACAATAATAAAAAAATGTTTGTTAAAAAAATATATATAAAATACGGTTTAATTACGTATAGGCTAAGCACACCTTAGTTACTGGTAACCAAAGACAAAAAATAACGTTTCACAAAAATAAAACCTGCACTGGGAGTTACGAGAGATTGTTCGGTAATTCCAGTCGTCCACTGTCAACATGGTAAATTGCGGCATAACTCAAAATTCTATCCATATCGCCTTAATCGTTGGTATTGCCTGCCATTTATGTATTGATGCCTTTCAAGAAAAGCCTGCTCCGTTTGCACAGGTCCGATGATCACTTACTGTCCTCAGCCCTCACTTATAAAAAAAAACTAAAATATACTTTGTATCAATGCATACTTTAGGTCTGATCAAGATGATAAAATATCTAAATGGTTGTTCGATTGCTGTATCTTTGTCATTTATAACAACAAACACGATAAAGAGATAATATCTCTCTATATTGGTAATACAAAAACATTACACGATGTTATGATAAACATACTAAATAGTTTGTTCTATCAGAATACATCTTACGCAGCTTTATCGGTCAGCTGGGACAAAATGTTGGCGACTTAGGCAGCTACTTATCTTGTCTTGGGTATCATAAAAGCAAAATGGCCTACAGCTTTACGTAATAGTTTGCTGCTTCAAATTGTCCTTAGGAATTAGAAATTTGTTTTATATTTTGAAGTATTTACGTACAGAAGTAATATGATAAATTATTTCATTATTAAGTTGAATACTGTTTGTTTCTACATTATCATACTACATGTTCAAGGTTCTTACAGATTTTTTTTCTTATTTAATATGATTATAAAGCATTCCGTCTTCCTGAAGGAGGGCTTATTGTGGTCCATAGACACATAAATTCATTTTCTTATAAGTCATAGGTGTGGTCACGTAGGTGTGTTGACATCCCAGGTCGCTATGATAAAATGGTTCTTTGACTGTACCTATGATATAGTCGAGAGTATTCTCGTGTCTGTTCTATAATACGTGCACATACAAACATACAAACACTCCTTTTTCCCATATAAGGGGTAGGCAGAGACCACACACGTAGCCCACTTTTCGCTCCTGTGGGAAACGAGACGTGACGGGTGGCGAACCACGTCGCCGCCATTTATGTACATGTCAAAACAGAAGTATAGTGGCAGCATTGCATATTATGCACGAATAAAGGCTGCCCGCACAATTCCTTTGTCGCTTCTTACGACACTTTGGTACAAAAGAAGTAGGCTAGTAGGCTTTTGAACATATGCATGACAAGAAAAATAACTGGTATCGGTTAAAATTTTTGAAGTCATTTAACCTAGGAATACAACATCAAGGATCTGGGTTATTGAAATGTTTTAATGTTTATTCACCGTGTGGTGCCGGCTTAAAGGAATCTACCACCCCGTTTCATCCCGTGTGTCGTAAAAGTCGACAGTGGGAAAATAAAAACCAGGAGATGGACAGCAGCATCTTCCTGGAACATCTAAATAAGTAAAGTGCGTTTGCCAACCCTTGGCGGGAACAAGCAACTATTGCAAAATCCTTCCAAACCGAGAGCTACAAACTTTTTGTGGCTATCTATGGGGAGGCCTATGTTCAACAGTGGACTAGTGATAGGCTGAAATGTTGATGATGATGATGAATGTTTATTCGTATAAGTTACAAAGAAAATAAAACGAGATATAGAATTCACAAATGTTTATCTTGTAAATGATATGTACGATCTTTTGACAGAAGCACGCCTATTTTCCGTTAGTCTCTGTGGAAACGGATTTATATTGAATTTGGAAGAGGGTCACGAAGTACCTACATTTTCCTGACTAGAATGCGTAAACTTGTTTATTTTAAATTGTTTGAGACGTATCAAGACGGTTATTCGAGCCTAAGTAACTTTTGAAAAAGATTTAGGTCTTTATATCAGGTAGACTTGGGCTGATGATGACAGCTTATCAAACACATTTTATTACTGTCACTACTACGAGTACTTATAAGTTGCTTTTGGCGTTATTACTCGTTCTCTTCAAAACTTCAGGTTGCAAAACCGGCAGGGTTTTCATTGGAATCCCTTCAGTTTCTGTTCAGTCAACTTCAGTCAAGCTATCGATTCCTGGGCAAGGTTTAACGCTATGATAAATACAATACTAATACATTAATACTTAATTATTCGTAGGCGAAGCCGCAAAAATGCTTCTACTCTCATAGAAGAAGAATATTTTTTCACCTATTTTGATAACATGTGAAATGAATCACAGAACTATTTTATTTATTGTTAATTTCTCTATTTCCATGTGCTAATTTATTCTGATGACTAGAGGCAATGATATACGTGGGTAAAAGATACATACTCGTATAATGCATATAGTTGCAGGAACGACGAGAGATTGTCATTTAAAACTTATATGTACACCAAAACTAATGCAATCGCTAACCCTTTTGTGCCAGCAAAAATATATACTTTTATGGGACAATCCGTATTATTTGTATTTATCCCTCACCTATATTTGGGTAAAGGTTAAAATGGGACCGAATAGAGGAATTGAGAGACTCTTTATAAATGGTAGCTTCAGGGGCTAGGCGCTCGCTTAAAATTTCATAGTACGCGAGTGACCTGGGTTCGATTCCCAGTGTCGGCACCACTAAAATTGTTAGTTGCATTTTTAAGCGCTGATTTACCACGTGCTCGGCGGTGAAAGAATACATCGTGAGGAAACCTGCATGTCTGAGAAATAATAATATAATTTCGGTGAAGTAATCGCTGTTAGCCTTTTGGGTTTTACAGCTTCATCGGATGCTGTGCTTGCGGGCCCGGGGCCCGCGTGGCAGGTTTGGCTTGACCCAAACATAAATACATAAATATAAACTCCTACTCAACATCTAAATTCGGACCGTTGCGTTCGCTAGCGTGCTTGCGCTACTGTGAATATCTCCATAAAATTATTATCTTAAGTCATCTAATGACCGTCCGAGGGAGGCTGCAGGGCCTCCGTTCGGACTGTCGATTTGTGTGTCGGTAACTCTGGGCAGTCTGGGTGAGAACCGCCCTGGAACACGGGTGTATATTGTGTACGCGGTGTTATTAACGATAGCTGCGCGCCGCTCTCTACGGCGGTCGCGCGACGTTGTGCAGTGTGATGTTAAAGCTATTGACTGTGTGTACAGTGTTGCTCGGATCGTGATTGACCGTATCGTGGTCAGGGAGTGCTGAGACGTCCGTGTCGTCTAGCACATTTCGCGGGCGACGTTTGCGTTCGGTCGCGTTTCTGTCGGATCGATAATTCGCTGCTTTAACCACCAGCGGGTTTGGATGAACCGCGGCTTTTTCGAAAAACCGCCGTGATACTTCTCTGAAGTGTTCAGAGAGTAAGGGCATTTCACAGTCGCTGTAAAGGTCTACATTGCGTTGGTACCAGCCGGCTCCGGTGGCACTTCGCAAGAATCTATTTTGCACGGTCTGCAATTTCTTTATATGTTTGCCCGTCGCGTGTGCGAACGCGACGCATGCATAGGCCATTACGGGTCTAATGCATGTCTTGTAGAGGCGAAGTTTGTGCCTAAGGCACATTTTGCTTGAGGAGCAAGTTAACGGATATAGGCGGCTTGCGATAAAAGCCGCCCTGTTACGCACGTTCTTTATGTGATCAGCGAACGACATCGCTGCGTCTAACGTGACCCCGAGGTATTTGACGCTCTTTTCCCAGGGAATAGGGCGTCCGAACAGTGTGATCGAGCCTAGCTGATTATTGCCGATTGTGTGGTAACGTCTAGCGGGCTTAGGAGTGCCCCTCAAAAAGTATATTGCTACACTTTTCTCGGGGCTTACCTCTATTTTCCATTTCCGGAACCATTCGCCTAGGCGATCGGCTGCGGCTTGGAACTGGATCGTTATGCGGCCCTTGTGCTTATCGGAATAATACAGGGCCGTGTCATCTGCGAAAAGCGCAAGATTGACTTTAGGGTCTTTAGGTATATCGCTAGTGTATAGCGAGAACTGGAGTGGGGAGAGGCAGGAGCCCTGAGGGACACCCGCACGGAGAGGGCGGCTTGAGGAGCGCGTTCCCTCTACCCGGAAGCGAAATAGGCGATTGGACAAGAAGGCTCGTATGATGTTCACGAGTCTGACCGGCCCGTGGTTTCGTGTGATACAGCTTGTAATACAAGCCGTCGTGCCAGACTTTGTCGAATGCCTTTGCGACATCGAAAAATAAGGCCCCTGTGCCTACTGGCTTAGGGCGGTCGTGGAAATTCTATAAAATGTGCTCCGTTAGGCAGTGCACTTGATGAGTACACGAGTATTCGGGGCGAAAGCCGAAGCTGCTCGTCTGGAAGAATGTTATTATTAAGGACGTAGTCTTTTAATCGACTAAGAATTATTCGCTCATAAATCTTGGCCATCGAGTTGAGGAGACTTATTGGGCGATAATTGGCTGGGATGTTCTTCGGCTTGTGAGGCTTCGGAATACCTATAACGTCCGCTTCCTTCCAGTCGTCCGGGAAGGAGCAGCTGGAGAGGAGCGCGTTGAAAATACTAACAGACACAATAGCGGCGTAGTTAGACATTTGATCACCCTGTTGTTTATGCCACCGAGGCCGGGCGCGGATCGGTTTTTAAGATTTTTAACAATCTTAGTGACTTCGTCGAGAGTCACTGGAGTCAGTGGTTCGCCCACTGGTGGTATGGCAGCCTTGCGTTCGGGTTCCGCGGCCACCTGCTGCAGGTGGTCGGGATCCGCAGGCGCGAGAGTCTGAGAAATAAAAAAATATTTCGAAGACATGTGCAGTCCGCCAACCCGCATTGGAGCAGCGTGGCCGATTTTTCCTAGGTCTAAAACCCTCTCAGAAATGAGAGGAGGCCTGTGCTCAGCAGTGGGACATTTATAGGCTGAAACTTTTACTTTTTTTTTACTTTTTTACAAATATTTATGAGTGCATGCAGCTGTTGATCTAATCTGACCTACTAAACAAATGCATGAGAAATTCACGGCTACGGGACTCCAACGGTCAGTGTATTATGTCTATTGAGTTGTGTTAACTGAGTTCGAATTCTAGCAGAAGCCCTCTGGCACTCTTGTGCATTATAATTCTACTTTTGTACTTGTGAATTATATCTCATTTTTATATGATTTTGGAACCATGAAGAATCTGCTATGTTGAGTTGCTTTAGAGAGTTCGGATTGGCTGACTTCACGTTTCCTCGAATTATTTTATATTTTTCACATATAGCAGTTTCCTGAAGTGGTTTTCTTTCAACGCACGAATTCCAAGCAGGAGGTAAATCAACAATTCAAAAGTGTGAAAGAAGTAATTACCAATTTTGAATGTGCCAGCACCGAACGTGAAATCTTAGGGCGGATTTCACCGTTGAAACTAAAACGCGATCAGTTCAAGCTGAACGAAGTTTAAGCGTTTAACTGAGTTCAATGCTACTGTTTGCATTTCACCAACATCAACTGAACGCGATTAAAACTAAACGCGGTTCAAATTCTGAACGCCCAATTTTCGACGTTCAGCTCTTTAAACGCGTTTAGAGAGCTGTCATTGTCAATTGCACAACTATGTAAACACAATAAATATTTTAATACGTTTTGTTTATTGTTTGCATACCTATATGTCTTATGCATAAAACAGGCTGTTTGATGTTGCAAAATAATAAATACATCGAGTTTTTGTTTTAAATTGTGACGATATTTCACGTAACTTCGTTTTTCTGAACGCGATCAAAATGGAGCCGGTGAAATCGGTTAGACGAAAACCGAGTTCAAATGATACATTTGAACTAAGTGCAGTATAACGTGGTTTTATTAAACTTGGTTTCCAAAGCGATCGGTGAAATTGGGTGTAAAGCAAGAACTTAGCCCTGAGTTGCAATTGACGTAATTATGTACAAAAAATGGTAGTAAAACAAAATTAAATAATCGTATATAAGAAATTCTTAGAGACGAACAAGATTATTACCGAATCTTTAAAAGCGTAAGACAGATAGATTTTATTTGATATACTCAAAAGTAACGGTCGGGTCGACATTTATCCCGAACTCCTGAAAAATGACAGGCCCATCTGCTTCACTGACTTGTACCCTGTCAGCCACTTTCGTTTTAAAGTGCTTTAAATCTTTGGTTAGTAAAATAGTTTTCGACAGTATACATTCAAACGTAATTGTAACGTATTTGTTCAAAGATATTTTCCAATGTTCGATGCCGTTTTTTATTGTTAACAATATAGTAGTCGGGTGTGATTTTAACGAAAACTAAAATTTGTTTTTGTACACTTATTATTGATTTTTTGGTTTTGATATTCAGATCCCGTATTGGAAAGACTGAATCTGACTTTTTTTCTCTCTTGACGCATATAGTTTATATTGGATAAGCAAAGGTGAGGACTATTGAGATCCTCTACGATTCTTCTAATACGGCATTGGTTATATATTAATAGAATATATCTCGATTATCGTAAAAAATATGGCGTAGTAATTAATGTTAAAAAAGTCAGGTATAGCATGCTTAATTACGCTGTAACGAAACAAAATATTGTATTATTCCGCTCCTAATGAAGGTGTTGGTAATAGAATTTAATCAACCGGAATTTCCATTTTATCTGAATCTTTTTACATATTTTATGTTACAATCTCATTAAGTAATTATGAACGGCACATTAAGTAAAACTATTTGTAATGTTTATTAATAGCATTGCTTGAAAATAAATTGACTTATTAGTTGTACGTACAAGTAAATGTTTAGATCTTAACAAATTATTTGTCGTATGATGTCCGTGTAAGAAAATCAAATACCCCTTGTCATGCCTCGATTCATATAGAAACGCATAATATAGTGCAACAGATCGCAATGCGATTAAAGTTTTCGTTCACCCCCATGTATGAAGTAAAGCAGTTTTAAAAAATATCATCTAAGAAATGAGATCGTGGATGTCTAATTTAGAGGATTTTATTTTCTTTACAGTGTTATTTTTCTTTTAAATTTTTTCTTTGTGTTATATATACGTTATGTTATGTGTACTATGTATTATGTGTGTAGATGGAAGTGTCGGAATAAATGTCTTTAATAAGCTTTAATAACAGCTGCTCCAAGTACATAATATATAAATGAATTTCTATTTCATTTTATTGTCACGAATTGCATAGTTGTTTGTTTAAAGATCATCATCATCATTTCAGCCTATCCACTGCTGAACCAGCTCACATTTTAAGGGATTTTGCCATAGTTGCCACGCTTGGCGAGCGGGTTGGCAACCGCAGTTTATATAATTATGTTCATAGTATGTTTCAGGAAGATGCTGCTGCCCATCTTCTAGTTTTATTTTTCTCCTCTGTCGACTTTTACGACACCCACGATATGAGATGGGGTGGAAGGTTCTCTTAAGCCGCCACCACACGGGTAAGCGGCTGTTTAGAGATACAGCTACTAATTAACCTCAGGCTTTGATTCTCAATTGGCATGGAAGTCTCGAGTTAATTTGAGTGCTCAATGAGGGCTGTCATGTCGCGAGTTTGAGACTAAACAATGTTGAAGTTAGTGATCATAGAGATAGCGTTACACATACATATGCTAAATATATATATGTGTGTACCATAGTATTTAAAAAAACTGGAGATATTCTTATTAGTTGCTGATGACTGACATCCGTCTTAGTACCATCACATTGCCAGTTATTCTGTCGTCAATCAGTATCTGTGTTTCGGTTTGAAGGGCACTGATAGCTAATTTATTTACAGAACTTAAGAGCTTATGCTTCAGGGTTACGAGCGCAGTGCAGTGAACTTTGCAATTGAATGTTCTAGGCAACACAGCAATTGATATGTGTTGCACTTATGAGTTTACAATTTGCTACTCTCGTCACTTTCCCCCATAAAACATAAGTTCCATGAGGATAAGTATGAACTTATTACACAGAAATTAATTTAGTTAAAGTGTACTTTCATTTTTTGATTCCAATTATTATCGCTCTATATCAATTAATGACGCTCGTATGTTCACGAGCGTCCAGTCCGCCCGATCGCAAAGATTGACGGTCGCGTGGATTAGTTAAAGGGGTACCTGCCTGCTAGGCAGTTTATGAGTACGAATCCGGGCCGAAGCTAATATTTAAACAACACAAAAATTATTGAATTTTAGGGTTGTGATGTAATGTGATTGTTATGTGTTCCTGGAGTATTTTAGCAAATGCGTTTCATATTGAAGGAGGTGGCAGGCCCGTGTCTTATTTATTGAGTCTATTTTTGTTTCATACTTAACGTTAGGCCCCAGGACCAGTTATTCTGCCGTGAAGCAGTCATGTGAAACATTACTGTGTTTCGGTTTGAAGGGCACTGAGAGCTAGCGTAATCACTGGACATATGAGACTGAAGAACTTATGTCTCAGGTTGACGGGCGCAGTGTGGTGTCACACAGAAATGTTCTGGGTGACACAGCGTTTGTTATGAGCAGACGTTGCACTTACCATCAGGTGAACGTTCTGCTCGTTCCGTCACTTTTACCAAATAAAAAAAAAACTGACTACTGCGCCGCAACTCCTAGGTTCGCTTCCCTGTATATTTAGCCAATATTTTAGCAAAAACACAAATTGTTAGTTTTTTGGTTTGGTTGTGCTGTAATTGTCCCCGTGTCTTTTACATTGCATACCTCCGACCTTATCGCATGAGTGTGGATTAGGACGAGTGCCTATATAGTATTTGCGCGTACACTTGTGACACTATGGTGACACGGACTGTGTCACCATTGTCGAAAATCGACTAAGAGGACATCACCCCTTGAGTTTATTATCAAAAAAAGTTCTCATATTTCACTGTATTATTCTATACCCGCGCACTTGATGTTATGTGTTATTTAGATTAATACGAACAGTTTTAGGAATTCAGACTTATTTTGACGTACAATTTATTTCCCTTCAGTTCATTTAAAGTGAAAGGGACAGTTATTAAATATTATGAGATAAAGTTAATTAGTTAAAATATGTATTATTATTTTTCAAATACTTAGCGACAAATTTCAATTTAATAATCTATTGGGTACGAGTGTTTACTAGTCAAGGAAAATATTTCACATTTCATCCTAGCTACACAAAAAATTCTGTAAATGTCTAACCATTTTCACGTATCTTTACATTGTTTTCATCGTGGAAGTGATTCATTTAATAACCCCAAACGGAAGTTTTTGTTATTCGCTTAGTCCATTATTCAAATCAATGTTGTTATTTCCGGAATATTTATGAATAAACGAAGGGCATTGGGCGGCAAAACGAGTTATTTAATGCAGCTCATCGAATTAGGATTGTGACATTGTGTGAAACACAAAAAATATGTTTGCCTTATAAATACATATTTTTTTTAATAAACAAATACTGTTTCTTTATCATATTTTTCTTTGTTATAAAATAGCTCTATGAGACTTTTACTATCTTGGCAAGGATAATTTATATTCTCATTATCCGTTTTTTCCGACAACTTCCGAATACTGTGGGAAGTTATCAATTGCGCAGGATATATTATAGTGCCACATTTATACGCGCAATCAAAGGGGCAATTACTCTCTAATCCTAATATACCCGCGCCCGGTGTAACGCTCATGCGATAAGATCAGAGATAGGCCATGATTGCAGACACGGGACAATCAATGTATGTTGCACAAATGTTGACTCCAGGCTGGGATTCGAATCCAGGACCCGCGGAGTAGCAGTTGCGTACTCTGACTATAAGGCGGCGGTCGGGCGGCAAGCCTAATCATTATCAAGCTAGTACTACGTCCAGCAGTGGACAATTAACAGGCTGATGAGGTAGATATGAGTGTAATTTACTCATCAACATTATTTTCAGCACAAGATACCCATTCCATACACATAAGCTTTTCATTAAAACACGTAATTTGTACTATTACCTTAAAATGCCTTCTATCTAATATATAATATGGAATAAATTACCACGTCTTTAAACATTATAGTGCATTTGCATTAGCGTGGTCTTTGTTTTACGTTATGGATTACGTATTGCTACGTGCGTAACCAGCTCATAAGCGCAGAGGTATTTTCTAGTAATTTAAGGGAGATTTTAGCTACAATAAATTTGTTCAAGTGTTGTATATCTATTATCATTTTTTTATGTATTTTATTTCTTGTATCGAACATCCTATGTTAACTTGATTAAGCTAATTAACTTAATTAGCTGAGGTGATTTTTTGGTGACCACTAAAAAGGAATTTTTCTGTCAAATCGAAAAGAACGGTAATGTTTTTATTGAATTTTGTAATTTCTGTGTTTATTTTGTATTGTGATATTTTATATTGATAGTTAATGATGCAGCAAGTGCTTGTGAAAGTGCACAGTGATGGGAAAATTCAACTGAAGACCAGATTTTATTTTTGATTTTTGATTGCTAGTAATTTTAGGGAGATCTTAGCTTCAATAAATTGCTATGTCATTTGGTTGTGCAGTAAAAATGGGTGTTCCTCAGGGAACGATCCTTGGTCCATATCTTTTCTTGGTTTACATTAATGATCTACCATATTTAGGTACAAAAAACGTCTGATACAGTTCTGTTTTCCGACGATTCATCATTGTTGTTTAAAGTTAACAGAAATGACTTAACGCTGAAACATCTCAATGAAACTGAGAGATACTGTTTCTAAATGGTTTGCGACAAACAATTTAGTTTTAAATGCAGGCAAAACAAAATGTTTACACTTTAAAATGTCTAAGTCGGCGCATAATATTAATATTAATTCATAGAATACTAATCTTACGCTTGAAAATTCAACTGTATTCCTTGGAATCACTATAAATTCCAAGTTACAGTGGGGAGCACACATTGAAAAAATTGCTCCAAAATTAATCTCTGCCATATTTTGCAATAAGAAAGATTAGACAGCTGACTGATGAAGCTACAGCTAAATTAGTATATTTTGCATACTTCCACAGTATTATGTCCTACGGTGTATTACTATGGGGATCCGCAGCTGGATTGGAAACAATTATTTATTTTACAAAAACAAGCGTTTCGGGCGTTTCGGTTTGGGATCTCGCGAGTCGCTACGAGAACTAATTCTGGGACACTAATATTTGACACTTCCCCGGCAATAAAAAGACCGTGCCGACCGTGTCGGCATCGTCTGTTAAGAACGCACCTGCAGGCAATAAAACCGCCGCTAATGGGTGCAATAACACACCAAGCACACCTGCGCTTCCCTTCCGGGAATCGCAATCCATTGTTGGTCCCGCAGCCCTTTCGGACGAGGGATCCGACATGGATTGCGAAGAATCCGGAAATGCTCACGACGACGGCTTCACCGTCGTCGCGCGCAAAGCTAAGAAACGCACCGCGAAAGCGGATTCCGAGCCTAACTCGGATACCGCATCGCCGTCCTGCCTCACGAAACCCGGCCAAAAAGGGCGTGTCCAACAGCCACAAGACGATAGAAAAGTCACTGCCCGCGCATCCCGCGGCGCAAACGAACAAAGCTCCTCCGCCAATAATCCTACAGGATAAGGCGCAATGGAACGATTTGTCATTATGGATGACAAGTAAGAAAATTGAGTGCCCGACGGCGCAGACGGCAGTGCAAGGTATCCGCGTATACCTAAGCATAGTCAGCGACTTCAGGGCCGTCACTAGCCATTTGCGTGGAAAGAATATAAGTTTCCACACGTACTCGCTCGCGGAAGAACGTAGACTCCGCGTAGTCATTAGGGGCCTGCCCAAAGAATTAGAGACAAGCCACATACTCAGTGACCTTAAGTCACAAGATATACCTGTGTTGGAGGTGCATCGTATGCACCACCCACACAACAAAAAGTCATACGACCTAATTTTAGCCATACTGGATTTAACTCCAGAAGGCAAACAGGTCTTCAACATTAAGACGATTTGCGGCCTTTCAGGCCTTTCTATTGAGGCACCCCGCAACAGGGGCATCATTGGCCAGTGCCACCGATGCCAACTGTACGGACACTCTGCCCGTAATTGTTTCGCCCGCCCTCGTTACGTAAAATGCCTCGGGGATCACGGCACTCAAGATTGCGCTCGCACGCCCGAAGCGCAAGAACCCCCAAGCTGCATACTCTGCGGTGAGCTGGGACACCCTGCGAATTACCGCGGGTGTAACAGAGCGCCGAAGAGTAAGAAGCGCAGGGGAGGTAAGAAGAACGGCTGTAGGAAGGGCCCCGGGGCCACGCAGCCTCAAACACCCGCTCCTAAACCGGCAACTAAGCCCGCGCCTAAACCAACGCCCGCGCCCTGCTCTGGCCGCAGCGAAACCCGGTCCCGCTGACGGGACTACTGGGCAGAGCAAAAGCCAGAGCGCCGCGCCGGAGCCGAACGCATGGACAAAACCGTTGCCCATGACGCAGAAGAGCGCAGCCGCTTCACGGCGCGCGCCTCAAACCGCAGAGCCCAAAATTCGTCAAACTTCGCCGCAGACTTTTCATTAATTTGCGGCTTCATGCGCAGCATCAACGTTGTGGAACTAGCAAGCTTAGCGCGTAAAATCCGCGAAGCAAAGTCCCCTCAGGACCGACTCATGGCTACCGTAGAGCACATGAACGTCATCGACGCGATTTGGACGTTTCAATGCGCCTAAACTTCACGCGCCGCGTCGTACATAAATTTTTAATTGTTACCAATGGCGTCCCATATAGGTAGAATTAAACCACGCTCTCTGACTTGTCTCGTATTTTAACGCAAACGGTCTTAAGACGCATTAGTTGAAGTCGCGAATTACCTTCGTGACCACGACATCGACGTTATGCTAGTGCAAGAGACTTTCTTAAAACCTAGTATGCGCGATCCAAAGATTGCCAATTACAAATGCATCCGTAATGACAGAGCGACCGCGAAAGGCGGCACTCTGATCTACTATAAAAAGTCCTTGCACTGTATCGCGCTCGATACACCCGACTTAGTCAATATTGAAACTTCCGCGTGTAGGTTAGCAATGACCGGCCACAGGCCGCTTGTACTAGCATCAGTTTACCTCTCGCCATCCAAACAATTATTAGAAGCAGACTTAAAATCTCTACTAGATTTAGGCCGTTCTGTTATTCTAGCCGGAGACTTGAACAGCAAGCACGGTAGTTGGAATTCCAACGTAAATAACACGAACGGTAATATACTATATAACTTAGCGGAGAGCCATAACGTAAACGTTATAGCTCCCGAAACACCAACCAGAGTTCCGGCGCAATTAAGTCAGCAGCCGGACATTTTAGATGTAGCCATTATTAAGGACGTGAACTTAGCAATAGACTCTATAGTTACGCTTCACGAACTTGAGTCGGACCACCGTCCGGTCATTTTTGAGCTGGGCCGGCCAAATGGTGAGGTCACTCAGACCAAAACCATTGTGGACTGGCGTACCCTCGGGGTCAAACTCGAGGCTACGAGCTCCCAGCACTTGGATGAAATCCCAGATATTATCGACTCGCCAGAGGTAGCCTGTCGAGCGATAAAATCATTCTCAAGTCATCTCAAAACAGTCGTCGGAGAATCCTCCCGGACGGTTGCGGTGTCGAGCGATCGACGCTGTAATCTACCGGCGGACCTCCGACGCCTGATTAGAGAAAAGAACCATGCGGCCAAAGCGCACGACAGATATAGAACAGACGAGAATAGACTCAGACTGCGCCTCCTACAAAGGGAAGTTAAAGAGCGCTTATCTGAGTACACTAACGACAGTTGGGACACTATGCTTGGAGAAATCGAGCCGTCGCACACTGCCTACTGGCAGTTGGCACGATCTCTCAAAGCAGAGCCGGTCGCACCCATGCCGCCACTTATTAGATCGAACGACAACTCGCTTGCCTTCGACGACAGCGAAAAAGCCGAATGCCTCGCAGACAGTTTAGAGAGCCAAAGCACTCCGTCTCTCGCGCCTGCGTATCCCGACCACCTGCAGCAGGTAGCCGCGGAACTCGAACGCAGGGCTGCCATACCACCAGTGGGCGAACCACTGACTCCAGTGACTCTCGACGAAGTCACGAAGATTGTTGAAAATCTTAAAAACCGATCCGCACCCGGCCTCGATGTCATAAACAACAGGGTGATCAAATGTCTAACTACGCCGCTATTGTATCTGTTAGTATTTTCCACGCGCTCCTCTCCAGCTGCTCCTTCCCGGATGACTGGAAGGAAGCGGACGTTATAGGTATTCCGAAGCCTCACAAGCCAAAGAACATCCCAGCCAATTATCGCCCAATAAGTCTTCTCAATTCGATGGCCAAGATTTATGAGCGAATAATTCTTAGTCGACTAAAAGACTACGTCCTAAATAATAATATTCTACCAAACGAGCAGTTCGGCTTTCGCCCCGAACACTCGTGTACTCATCAAGTGCACTGCGTAACGGAGCACATTTTAGAGAATTTCCACGACCGCCCTAAGCCAGTAGGCACAGGGGCCTTATTTTTCGATGTCGCAAAGGCATTCGACAAAGTCTGGCACGACGGCTTGTATTACAAGCTGTATCACACGAAACCACGGGCCGGTCAGACTCGTGAACATCATACGAGCCTTCTTGTCCAATCGCCTATTTCGCTTCCGGGTAGAGGGAACGCGCTCCTCAAGCCGCCCTCTCCGTGCGGGTGTCCCTCAGGGCTCCTGCCTCTCCCCACTCCAGTTCTCGCTATACACTAGCGATATACCTAAAGACCCTAAAGTCAATCTTGCGCTTTTCGCAGATGACACGGCCCTGTATTATTCCGATAAGCACAAGGGCCGCATAACGATTCAGTTCCAAGCCGCAGCCGATCGCCTAGGCGAATGGTTCCGGAAATGGAAAATAGGGGTAAGCCCCGAGAAAAGTGTAGCAATATACTTTTTGAGGGGCACGCCTAAGCCCACTAGACGTTACCACACAATCGGCAATAATCAGCTAGGCTCGATCACACTGTTCGGACGCCCTATTCCCTGGGAAAAGAGCATCAAATACCTCGGGGTCACGTTAGACGCAGCGATGTCGTTCGCTGAACACATAAAGAACGTGCGTAACAGGGCGGCTTTTATCGCAAGCCGCCTATATCCGTTAACTTGCTCCTCAAGCAAAATGTGCCTTAGGCACAAACTTCGCCTCTACAAGACATGCGTTAGACCCGTAATGGCCTATGCATGCGTCGCGTTCGCACACGCGACGGGCAACCATATAAAGAAATTGCAGACGGTGCAAAATAGATTCTTGCGAAGTGCCACCGGAGCCGGTTGGTACCAACGCAATGTCGACCTTCAGAGCGACTGTGAAATGCCCGTACTCTCTGAACACTTCAGAGAAGTATCACGGCGGTTTTTCGAAAAGCCGCGGTTAATCCAAACCCGCTGGTGGTTAAAGCAGCGAATTATCGATCCGACAGAAACGCGACCGAACGCAAACGTCGCCCGCGAAATGTGCTAGACGACACGGACGTCTCAGCACTCCCTGACCACGATACGGTCAGCCACGATCCGAACAACACTGTACACACAGTCAATAGCTTTAACATCACACGCACAACGTCGCGCGACCGCCGTAGAGAGCGGCGCGCAGCTATCGTTAATAACACCGCGTACACTAGATACACCCGTGTTCCAGGGCGGTTCTCACCGCCCAGAGTTACCGACACACAAGTCGACAGTCCGAACGGAGGCCCGCAGCCTCCCTCGGACGGCCATTAGATGACTTAAGATAATTTATGGAGATATTCACAGTAGCGCAAGCACGCTAGCGAACGCAACGGTCCGAATTTAGATGTTTAGTAGGAGTCTATATTTATGTATTTAGGTTTGGGTCAAACCAAACCTGCCACGCGGGCCCTGGGCCCGCGGGCACAGCATCCGATGAAGCTGTAAAAGCCAAAAGGCTAACATTGATTACTTCACCGAAAAAAAAGTTGACACTTCCGTCGTTGTTATTTTTGAACATATTATGTACGTACGGAAAAACATTAATTTATTTATTAAAAAATTTACTGTATCCTGAAGAATGGGTCGAGGAGACACGCTTGAGGTTCTTATGTTTAGGTTGGCTAAAACTAGAAAGTCTTTTCGTAGTAGATGTATAAAATTTTATAACACAATTCCTAAAAGTGTAACACAAAAATCAGACACGGATTTTAAAAAAACTTATCAAGAAGACATTATTAGATAAAGCCTATTATAAAATAGGTCATTATATAGAAGACAAAGATGTGTGGAAATAACTCATACTTAGAACTTGCAAACCAAAAAAAATTATGATGTATTTTTTTTGTAATCTATAAATGACATTATGGTATTGAAAAATAAAAGACCCCAGAGTTTCTTACCGAGTTTTCTCTGAGAAGATCATTTTATGAACCGGTATAGATTTTGACGTTCATAAGAGCTTTAAACAAGCTAAAATTGACCAAAGAAATTTTGACTTTGACTTGTCTTTGACTTCATTGTAACAATATTTTATTTTCTTACTATTTTTTTAAGTAATCTGTGAAATAGAGTTTAAATTAAGCATCATACTAATAAAATATCGCTATTCATAATGTCATACCAAGGCAGAGAAGTTAAACATAACATAGCAGGGTAATAATAATCTTTTTACGCTGGACTGTTTCGTTACTTATACACTTAAATCTAACGTAACGGTTTATTAACAACCGGGAAAACATCGGCATACAAATAATACGCTTCATTGGAAAGTCTGATTGCGTTGTTTAATTAATATGCTTTATTTGCTAGTTACGCAAATCAATTTGGCAATTACATTTATGCATTAAATTTATATCCCGTGTACGTCTTAAGTACGTTCCTTTTTTTAATTTATCCTATTAAAAAAATTGTGATGAAACTAGCAAAACGTTTACCTGATGGTAAGTGCAACGTCTGCCCATAACAAATTCAAATTCAAAGTAACTATTTTTTACAATTTTACAAACACAACATTCTAACAAAACTACTTGAAGCCCGCGACTGCTTCCGCGTAGATTTTTTTTTTAAATACCGTGTGAACTCTTCGATTTTCTGTAGTAAAAATATCCTATGTCCATCTCTACAATACGAGCTATCTCTGTGCTGATTCCGTAAGGATTGGTAGAACAGTTGAGCCGTTAAAAGGTAACAGACAGACAGAGGGACGGAGAGAGTTACTTTCGCATTTATAATATTACGAGTAGTAAGGATAAACTTACACGTAAGTTTTACTAAAAAACATAAATTGCTTATCAACGTTTCAAACTAGTTTTAGTAGAGTTACATTTGCGTGTTTAAAGATTCTGAAACGAAAACTAACGTTCCTAGTGTTCTGATTGTGGAAAGGCGTGGTTTCTCGACTTCAATCAACGGCAGGAAATGAAATGAAATTTCCATTTTATTTGGAATTTTCCACTAATGTTACCCTATGAAGCCACTTACGTATAAATGGCGTTGAGGAAATACATTCCCATTTTGTTCGGTGAATATACCTCTTTTACGAATTGTTGTTAATGGTAGCAGTTTATTGTTGTTTTTGTCTCTGAATGTATTTGGTTTGGATATATACTCGTATATAGATTATATGCAAATGAGCTCCTTAGAGATTGTTATTTCAAACACAATAATTACAATTACACTATTATTATGAAAGATGGAGGACAAGCTTGCCACCAAACACTAACTGATATTTTTATTTACACAGGTGGTCCATAATTCATTTTTTTTATTTATTTGTAGCAGATATTATATAAATTTTAGCTTTCTGCACTTTTCTCCAATATAAACTTTAACTATGCTAAATCTCAAAATCGTACATAAACACGGGACAAAGTTTTCTCCACATGTATTAATATATAGATTCTTTATTGCAACACCAAAGTAAAGTGACTTATTGTTGTCAATCAGCATAAATAAAGTTTTTCATGAATTATGATACTTGTAAAATGGTAACTCGACTTGTAGAATTTGCTGTTTGCAAATTAATTGCTTTAATAATGAATATAATATAGAAAAGACTAAAATAGTATAGAAAACTTTTAAGCATTTACTCAGCAGTTCTGTGTTTTTTTCCTTAAAAATATTGGTTGAGGTTAGTTCTTTCCGCATTTCGTCGATGCCAAATGCATTGGCAAGCACTTTAGCTAGTACAGATATTCAAAGTGTCTCCTGACTGTTTTGGCACTCCTCCTTAATATTGTTTGCAACTAAAGTAACATGTTCGGCGGTAGCTTTTATTTTTTTTTGTCTAACAATAGGATAACTAGAAATATTCTTCATCATCACCATCATTGCAGCCCATCACTAGTCCACTGCTGAATATAGACATCCCTCATTTTCCCAAAATTTTAAAGCTCTCTTTTTGAGAGATTTTGCCATAGTTGCCATGCTGTCAGCGGGTTGGCACCAGCAGTTCATTTGTTCAGATGTTCCAGGAAGACGCTGCTGCTCATCTCCTGGTTTTTATTTTCCTTCTGTCGACTTTTACGACACCCACGGGATGAGATGGGGCGGTAGATTCTCTTATACTTAAGGAATCATTAATAGAAAAATACTGCCTTCATTGTAATATCTTCTAAACTGTTCCAAGCATTAAATCTTAATGAGTCATATCGACTTCTAAATAAAGGTTGTTATAAAAAAAGTACATCTGCACTGTGGTCGTCACCATCAGACATTAGTTCAAAAGTGTCATATCCCCTATTACATTAGATTCAGTGCTCTTCAAACCGAAGTGCAGTGGTGTTTGGACACCATTGTCAGTCGGCCAAATAACTGGCACTAGTTTGGAATGAGTAAGGACCTCTGTGTCTGGGCGTACACTTCTGACACTATAATATCTCCTGCGCTTTTGATAGCATACTAAAATATTTGTCTTTTTCGTAGTGGCCAAAAGTTAGATGAAGTCAGATGACATCACTCTGTTGGGGTTAAATAATGTTCTAGAAATGACGTTATGATGAATATAGAAAAAGACATGACTAAGTGTTTAGCTCAGTTGTACAATGTATCGCTTGCCAAGTCGGGCTAAGATCGATCTTTAGAATGATAGAATATGCGTCGCTTCTCTGCAGTTGCGCACATACTCTTACAGTCATATTAAGTTATTTCAAAACACGCTTTGGTTTATTACAGTAAATTAACAACCTAAAACCCCATTCCACATCGTGGGAAGATTTTGAAGCCGCGAACAATACATGGAGTATTGCTCACGACTAATCGTTTCTCTTGTTTCTCCAGTTTAGGTTGGCGGATTTCACATATTAATTTTTAGACCTTGGTTATAGTATAATCGCTCTAAAACGGCATGACTGATTTCGCAGAAATTTGATTTAAGGTACTTTTCATCTCAAGATAATTTTTTTTTGAATTTAACGCAATCGAAGCTCCGGTTAAAGCAACTATAGTATAAGCTCAGAGGATTATTTGAGTACAATATCAGAAGCACTGTCAAGCTCGTTACAAAAGCGAACGCAAATAAAATGATAACAGTGGCAGTACATTGAACGTAAGTTACGATGTACTCAATAGCAAAGTTGTCTTTCAATTTTATGCACCGCTGCGTTTAATTTGCTATCGTTCCGAAACTAGTCTTGCGACAGGTAATTCTTTTTGTCTACTTCATGTGCAGCGTTTAAGTTTAGATATATATATGTATATTTTATGTATATTTTAATATTTATACATGCAGTCATACTTTTCAAACACATTCTTGGTAAGTCACAAATTATAAAATAATACTGTGTTAAGAAAGTTATTGACAAGATTTTTTTTTATTCAAAGAACAAAGTTAAACTATCTGGAAAATAAATAGCGTCTTTCCAATATTTATAAATTATTTATTATCATCGTTATTTAAGGCTTATTCTTAACATGGTCATAACCCATTGATTACACACAGTCAATAGCTTTAATATAACACGCACCATGACGCGCGACCGCCGTAGAGAGGGGCGCGCAATATTCAATAATCACACCGCGTACACACGATTCACCCGTGTTCCAGGGCGGTTCTCACCGCCCAGAGTTACCGTCAGACAAGTCGACAGTCCGAATGGACGCCCGCAGCCTCCCTCGGACGGTCATTAGAGGACTTAAAATATTTAAGATATTCGAACCCGCGAAAGCACGCAGCGAACGCGACAAAGTCCGAATTTCGAGGTTTTTGTAGACGTTTATTTACTTATTTATGTTTGGGTCAAACCAAACCTGGCACGCGGGCCTCTGGCCCGCGAGCACAGTATCCAATGAAGCTGTGAAAGCCGAGAAGGCTAACAGCATTTACATCACCGAAAATATATGTACATAAGATTACGACTGTATCCCATACGGGGTAGTCATAGACTGGGCACTGACTGCAAAAACAGATGACTGCCACAATCCACGTTTCACCAAAACAATATAATGCACTTGGTGTAATAGGTGGTGAGCCCATCGCCACCATGCGCTGTTGGGTGCACAGTGCAGTTTAATTCCTTACTCGCCTTTTACGAGATCCATTGGATGATATGGATTTTTTTTTTTAGGACTGATGGTCACTGTTAGCCCGAAGGCTTTTACAGCTTCGCCGGATTGAAAGGTGGCATAGCGTTGAGGGCGCTTAGCCGAATCCTTTATTTATGGATGACTGGCGCAAGGGCCTCCGAGAGGGGACCTCGGCTTGGACCGTTATCCGGTTAGCATGAGTAACTGACTCGAGGGTGCCCAAGGGGGTCGGCCTCGGCTCGGTCAGTTACTGCAATCGGGAGGGCAATATTACTACTACTATTATTACTAATATCATGATTATTATTAGATAAGTTTACCACCAATTCAGGATACGTTTCCGCTGGAGAAGAAATGGCGCAAGAAACTCCAGCGACGCTTCTGTTTAAGATACTACTGCTAGGGGAAAACCGGCCTGAGATGCGGCGGTATCGCGAATACTTTGTCTGATACGCCCTCGCCGACGGCGGGGGCGGTATGATAGTGATGTTGTGTGTTTGTGGAGTGATGAGTAGAGCGCTTGGGACCTAGTGGTCGCGTCGTCAGGGTCCTCGAGGACGTGCCCTCGGTCTCCTTTTTCCGCGGGTCGAGTTTTGGTGTATCGCGAGGGGGTTGTATGTGGCGGCACCTACAACCTAATAAAAGTGGGTTGGGGTGCGTGGCAGCAGAGTCGAAGTATTGGCGAGAGGCCAACTTTAGATATTGGGCTATGGTAGAAAGCCCTAAATCGATATGAAGGTCCATTACGCACGAACCCCGGTGCTCCCGTGGCTTTACGCATGAATCGATTTTGTATAACCTGAAGTCGGTGAATTTGACGCGGGGAGGCATGCGCAAATACGGGGCTTGCGTATGTCATAATTGGCCGAATACAGGCTTTGTAAAGTGTAATTTTATTACGAATGGACATTTTGCTATTTTTATTTAGTAACGGATGTAGTCGGCCGAGGACAAATGCCGCACAGTTCCTTACTCGGTTAATATGTGGACCGAAGCTGAGTCTCGAGTCTAATAGGACGCCTAAGTATTTGACTGTCTTTTCACAGGGGATTGGACGATCGAATAACTCTATGGTGGGGAGGCGCGGCGTTATGCGCCGCGAGAAGTACATGGCTGCACTTTTGATGGGGTTGACCTCGATCCTCCATTTCCGAAACCAGTTCCCGACGGTACAGGTTCGACTGCGTAAGAAATCTCGTATGATGAGTACGAGGCGATCTGGCACACCGAGTCCGTATAACTTGTATACGAGCCCGTTGTGCCAGACCTTGTCGAACGCTTTCGCCACGTCGAAGAAGAGCGCTCCGGTATGAAGCCCGCGCATGAAGCGGGATTGAATGTGCTCCGTTATGCGGTGCACCTGCTGGGTACATGAGATCCCTCGAAACTGCATGAAGTCTCTTAAGCGGGCGAGAAATAGGCGTTCGTATATCTTGCCTAGAGCCTTGAGGAGGCTTATAGGCCGATATGCGATGGGATCGGACGGGTATATACCCATTGATTAACTGTCGGCTCAGCAAGCCTTTTGCCGCTTAAGGGAATCGATTGGTTTCGGCTCTATGAGTTGGTGGTTCTGCTGACAGTCATTCCGGGTCTATGCGTTTATGTATGTGGATTTTATGCTCGTTATACTGGATAATTCCAATAGAGTGGAGAGAGAGAATTAATTACCGCAGTTGCAACGCTTGGCAATAGTAGTATGAAGGATGCGGATGCGGCAAACCATATCGAAGTTAATTTATTAATAAAGTCACCTGTCTTACGATATTTATGGAACGAGACATGGTTATATATATTCGGAACTTTCCCCTCCATCGCACTAACCATAAGTAAGTTTTATTGCAGGTACACATCCTTCAGAAAACTAACTTTTCTGGCATTACTTGAAGTATTGTAAGTAGTACTCGGAATCTTTTAGGAATTTAAGTGTTATTTATTTTTTATTGCACGTTCTCTTATATTTATTTAAATATTACATAAGTGCCATTTACAGTATTGGGTCTAAAGTGTTCCTTAAAGAAGTCAAAGCCGAATTTCCTTATTTTAGTTTTGGCTTGCATAAAGCTCTTATGAATGTCAAAATCTACATCGGATTAAAAAATAACACCTTATCAGAGAAGAAACGGCAAAAAACTCTGTGGTCTTTCTTTTTTTCAATGTATATTACATCTAATAATGTACTTAAATAATGTATAAAATACATTATTTAAGTACAATATCACATATTTCTTACTGGTGGTAGTATACCTATGCAGGAATCCGTCTGGGCAGGTACCACCCGGGCACACCGGCCCAGTTATTCTGTCGTGAAGCATAGTGTGCAAACATTACTGTGTTTCAGTTGGAAGGGCACTGGAGCTAGTGTAACCACAGGGCATATGAGACCTAAGAACTGATGCCTCAGGGTGACGGGCGCAGTGTGGTTTCACACAGAAATGTTATGGGTGAAACAGCATTCGTTATGTACAAACGTTGCACTTATCAGCAGGTGAATATTTTGCTCGTTTCGTCACTTAATCCAATAAAGAAAAAAAAATAAGCCAAGTTCATTTCTGTGTGGCACCACACTGCGCGTTCCCCTGTGTAGTCTGAACCAACCCCAATGGGAAAGAGGCGTAACTGTATGTAATGTATGAAATCCTAGCAATGTATTAATTTAACAACAATAACATAAGGAAAGGAAAATAATTTAATAAAATTAGGCATGCAAAATATAAAATTTACCTAATTTTTGAAGAGCTTCGCTCTAAATTATATATAGACTATTTTATATTTTGTATTCTATAACTTCCCTTATTTTCGCACAGTAACGCCTGACTCTATTAACGTAAACTTGTATAAATTATATATATTTCAATTATCTGAGTATTATCTTGCCAGGTATCATCTTTTCAGATCAATATTTATGTCGGAGAGGCCAAAATTTACCATTGGCAGTGATAGCTGAAAGACAGTACTCGGTTTGAAATTAGTTACTTAGTCGCGGGCGAACTGAAGTAGATCCCTGGTACTGGCACCATTAACATTTTTGTAAACTTTCTAATTCTGTTTAGGAAAAATTATTACTCATAAATTATACAAGTATTTTTGTAATTCCTGAATATAATCATAATTAAAAATATTTGTCGAATTGTAATTTAATTTTGTCATGCAAGAACAGCGTAACATTTTGGTTCCAACTAAAGTTTAAGTCTGAATATTATTATCAATCGATTTTTTACAACGGTAACAAAATGTTATAATAGAGAAAAACTGAATAATATAATTGTCATTATTTTGTAAAACGTGACTTAAATTTCCTTCTATAATAAAAATGTTACAGTTTTACCGTTGCTATGAATTAAATTAATTGCGTTCCCTTAATGGCGGCACGCGAAATGGCCATTTTTGCAACATTGGATATTGCAGTACCTCCTGAATAAATTGTTTTACTGAACAGCAAAAATTATTGTTTTGTCATAGTTTTTTAATCTACCGCTCGATAACATTTCTCCTTATCTTAAATTTCTTGGAACAAGTTTCTATATTATATTCACTTTAGCATGTGCCAAAAAAAAATCAAAAGTTACTGTAATTCGTAAAGATGCCAGTGCAAGTTCAGGTAATTTTTTAAGAATTAAAATGTCTATAAGGAATAGTCTGTACACGTACCACTATTGTGCACGGGCCTTCTCCTCATTTTGAGATTGTTGCAGTCGGACAAGTGCCTACCATGCTGCTTCAGTGTGATTGAGCTTATTTCAAATTTTATTGATTATTATTACATTACTCTGACGTGTAGTTTCCGTACTACGTTTTACTTCACCGCCGAGCGCTTGGTTTAAATTTAGGCTTTGAAATTTTTTAGCACTGTATCCCAGTGCTACCACGGCCTAGTGTGTTACGTTCTACTTAAAACATAACACTAGAACAAAAAGAAATTGTGAAAACAACCGCATTTAAAAAGCGTAATTTTCGCAAGGATGCAGATGACATATACAACACTACTAAAAGCAAAAGAACATTTTTCGACGTGAAATGGTTGCGCGTTAGCGGTACATCATCATTTGCCGCTGGCAGTACAACGTTATACTTACTATAAAATATTATCAACGAAATTTTCTTCCTAAAATTAAAACTTAAAAGCAAATTGTAACTAATTGACATACGAGTACTGTTACTACTATTTTTTTTACAATGAAATGTGAACTTTCCACGAGAAGATAGGATATCGTTCATACTCTCTCCAAATGGATAGTAATAGGCCATGTGGTGGAATAGGAAGGGAATCCATCACTTCGTCTAGTCACGTAGGTGCCGTAAAAACTACGGCACCTACGTGATTGTTCAAAAGATTGATATGAAAAACAATATTTTAAACTACATCTCAGTTTTAATTTTTGTTTTCAGAATTTTTGAGACTATAGTCGTTCGAATTACTAACTATCTTGAATTAAATGCCTTACAATATTCGAAAATTATCTCTTCATAACTTAAAGAACCATTCATTCACGTTTCTTTTTTCCCCACTGCAGATTATAGGGCATCCTATCCTTGATGCTTTTATTTGCGGTCTCTCGCTTTTCTCTTTTATATTTTCCCTGCAATTGGTTTTACTTCAACCCAGTTACATTCTAAAATATCCAACAAAACATTAAAAAAATATTAAATTGTGATCTATTTCTAATTACTCAAACCTCAATAACGTTCGTATTTTTTTTAAGAATTGCGGTCGATTTCGATCACCGGGCGACCACTAGTACGACGATCGTGTGGTCTAGTGGTCTGACTTTTACGCCGCAGGTCCCCGCCGGAGCCAATTTTTGTGCTAAAACACAAATTGTTGGTTTTCGGGTCTGGTTGTGTTGTGATTGTCCCCGTGTTTCTGAAACTGCATCCTAGACACTTGTGACACTATAATATCTCCGGCGCAGTTAATAGCTCTCGACAATATTCGGAAGTTGTCGCCGTGGTCGAAATCGGCCAGATCATCATCATCACTAGTATTTATAATTTTAACTTAAGTTTTTTGACGTTGCAATTCAAAGCTCTGGGTGCTAGTGAAACTGTTAAAAGTGACCACGTAAATTCGTAGAAATGTTAGAAAAGTGCTATAGTTTTTTTTTAAGATAACGACTAAGTGATTAGGCGCTTTATCGGGCTTAGAACTAATGGAATAGACGTTATCTATCAAAGGGGGATTGATTTTTATAAACGAAGACAAATGAGTCTGTTGGTGATTATTACTTAACAAGGATGATAGGTTACTTTTTCGAAGTCGTTCTATAGTTCGCATATTATATTTTGAGTGCCGTCGACCATAATTGTTTTTTCATACTTTTTACATATTTCAAGTTGACAGAGTGATCCAGACTGGCAAAGTCGCAGGTGTCTATAACTGCCTCTATGTCTGTCAATGAACAGTCAAGATGTAGGTTCATTGTCACACATGAGGACTAAGACGCTATATCTATAGCAGCGTTATTCTGCTAATCTAATGGTATTGTAGTCGTACATCTTCAGTTGGACCGTTGAATTTATGCGTTATTATGTACTGTCTCTACTCAACTCCAACAACGTCTAATGCACGAGGTGTCACCTGACACTAAACGCTTGGCAGGCGGACTGGCTGACTGACAAGCGTGGCGATTACAGGAAATAATCCTAATTGTGTTAGGCCTATATCCAGCAGTGGATATTTGCAGGCTTATGAAGAACTATATAAATAACTCTATGTTTTATTACATAAATCTTTACTTAAGTATTATTTATAGTAATTTTTGAATATTACTCTCATTTTGTTCAGGGAGTTCAAAGATTCTGAGACGTTTCATTGTTCACAATAAATACATACATACATACATAAGATCACGACTGTATGCCATAAGGGGTAGTCAGAGACTGGACACTCACTGCAAAAACAGATGACTGCCACAATCCGCGTTTCACCAAAACAATATAATGCACTTGGTGTGATAGGTGGTGAGTCCATCGCCACCATGCGCTGTTGGGTGCACCGTCCAGTTTAATTTCTTAAAAATAAATAAATCTTATAAATTATACAATCATCGTCTGCAACTATAAACTTGTTGAACTTATAATTTTTTATCGGTATCATAGATGGCCGTACCTGGTCATGCTGCAAAGTTATGGTCTCCAATGACATTACGAATTTCATTGCTCGTAAATGGGACCTAAATGGCCGGTGACCTGTTTCTGATATCAATCACATGGACATTTCCGGTTGCTCTCATAATAAAATTTGTTATGTTTTTAATATACTCTTACTTTTGTGTCTATATTTGTATAGTGTAAGAAATTAATAGGGTACTCGTAAAAGTATTTTTTTGACAAATATGGTTCTAGTGGTTGTTTGTATATTTCGATAGCGTTATGCTTACACATGGACATACATACATTGTATATGGAGGTGGCGGCGTAAGAAAATCTGGAATCGCGTGGATGTGGTAAACGGCCCAATGGCGGAATACTACTCTCGATAAATACCAGACCGGAAAGTACACAGACTGGTGACGGGCAGCTGCGTCTAAGTTGCGAAACGTTCGGTAATACGATCTCTAATCAATTACTGGAGATCGACGACTGCTAAGCGAATACGCTACGGTACATCCTCCATTTTTACGAGAGGCTTATGTCCTGCATTAGACTATTAAGAGGTTGCCTTGTTCTTTTATCGAACAGTCTTTTGTTTTTTTAATTTTTCTTCTAGAGAGGCAGCTTATATTTATTTTTTTCTGTATGAAGTTATTTAAGAACGGTAACTTATTTGAAAACACTTAAAAAACAATCAGCTCAAATGAAGGCTCGAAGAAAGAAACAAGGCTATAAAATTGAAACTTTATTAGAAACATTTCGCTTACGTGTGTGTATTAATGTTACAACCTATTCATTTTCATCATAGCAGTCGAATTTGACTCGTATTTTAGCCAGTTTTTGGATAGTAGTATTCGGAAAATGTCCATTGCTCGAGCGGGTTGAGCTTTTTATTAACCTCGTTTCATGTCAAAGTTGATTTACACTAGTGCGCGTTGCATTTTAGCCGTTGAAATTTAAATTCAATTCAAACGTATGTATATGTCTCCGAAAATATTTTTAAAGGGAAAAGTTACTGATGTTGTTTATCTAAGAGCCGTGGTAGCTCATGAGCCGGGCACTCGTCTTCGAATTTATTGTACCTGTGTGACCCGGGTTGCATCCTTAGTGTCGTCACCACTAAAAATAATAACTGCTATTTTGAGTAGATGGTAAATCATACCATCTACTAGGTAGTGAAAGAAAATACCTAACGCATACCCAAATTCAGGGGGGCAAGGACGGACATAACGTCAGACTTGCACCGACTAAAACTACATGGTGTTCCACCGCACACATCCGCGACCCTATCGGCGCTGGCGGCCTACCATCGGCGGTCCCTCCTGGAGAGAGGATAGCTCTTCTCTCTTTCCTGGTAAGGCGCGGTCCTCTATGTGTGCACCATGTACCTTCCGAGTCCGTCACGCGGAGGTAAAGGGAATAAATCTCTGGCTCCGCCGCCGACCACATTTCCGCCGCGGAGGGTAGGGAGATCGGTGCAACGTAATACCGTTACTCCTTCCACCCCGCGGCCCCGCCACCGCCGCTTCTACCCTTTTAGCCAAAGTCGCGGGGGACAGGGAGTGACGCAACACAACACCTTCATTCTTCTTCTTCCGCGACTACACCTCGGCTGCGAAAGATAGGGCGAGCAGCCTAAACTCACCGCCAACTCTCCCCAGCAGTCCACCATCACCGCATGGACGGTACGGCCCCATCAAAGTCGCGGAGGAAAGGGATAGAGGCAACGCAACACCAACACTCCTCTTCCCTCGCGACCACCTGCGGAGGGCAGCGCACTGCTCTCTCTAGCACTCCTCCTGTTCGTTACAGAGTGGGCTTGCGCAGCCCACTCGAAACGACCGCCTAGGGCCAACCTGGTGCCACAGGCCGACCGGGTTTGTTTTGAGGTGAGCAGTGGACTCATGTCGTGCTCTGCGGCAAACAACCATGATGGCCTTGTATTTGGCGATGATGCCATAAACTTAACACTTACATTACGTCTACCGTTGCGGCGATCTGGCGATGTGGTGGCTCATACGTAGGCTTCATTTGTTGGGCCAGAGTGCTTTGGGTTATTAGACGTTTGCATAAACCGTGCGACGTACGTTCAGTAAAACTGGATTTAGCTGTGTACTTGTAAGACGTCACCACGTATTCACTTGCGAGAATTCGGTCGATGTTTTTGATTACACCCTAACAAGGGGCCGAGCCCTATTTATGCTGGTACGCTAGTTTTGCTGTGGATTACGATCGTTTTTCCAGATGGTTGGCGCTCACCGCATACGGTGGTGTTGTGGAGCCGTGTGTATCGGGTATTTATTTTAATATATACTGTGAACCTGATACAAGTGCCGAGAACAATTTTCCTTGTATCAGTCATTTATAAATAAAAAGATAAGCATTGTGAACCCCATTCAATTGAGTAGGGATTATAGTAAATAAGATAGTATTCGGGCACTGTCTACGTTTTGCGGATTCTATGGTGAGCATTAATTTTTATAAGAAACAAGTATCAGAGCAGGATACTTAACAAACACAACGTTATTAACAGTAACTTGATGATAACTTTAATAACATTTTTATATTCGGCCTGAAATATTATAGCCTTTAAAATGATCCAAAGGAAATATCTAATGAGTTTCCTGGTCATAATACGACAATTTTATTTTTTTATACTTAAAGGGTGTGGTAGCTCAACTAGCTTAAGAGCCGTGGTAGCTCAGGGGCTAGGCGCTCGCTTTAAATTTCATAGTACGCGAGTGACTGTGCTGATTTACCACGTGCTCGGCGGTGAAGGAAAACCTCGTGAGGAAACCTGCATGTCTGAGAAATAAAAAATATTTCGAAGACATGTGAAGTCCGCCAACCCGCATTGGAGCAGCGTGGCGGATTCTTCCTAGGTCCAAAACCCCCTCAGAAATGAGAGGAGGCCTGTGCTCAGCAGCGGGACATTTATTGGCTGAAACTTCATACTTAAAGGAAATAGCCGTGTGGTGGCGGCTCGTTTTTTTTTTATAAAATAGGAGGCAAACGAGCAGGTGGCTCACGTGATGGTAAGTGATCACCGCCGTTGCGTTGCCGGCCTTTGAGAAAGGAATAGGCTCTTTTCTTGAAGGTCCCTAAGTCGTATCGGTCCGGAAAAACCGCTGACGGCAGAACATTCCATAAAGTGCAAGTGCGTGGCAGAAATTCCGCGAAAAACGCACTGTGGTGGAATGCCAACCATCAAGGTGGTGACGATGGAATTTGAGGTTATGCCGTAAGGTGCGATGGTGAAATTCAGCGGCTGGAATTAATCCGAACAATTCCTCGGAACATTCCCCATGGTAGATCCTGTAAAAAATGCAAAGAGATGCAACATCTCTTCGCAAGGCCAGGGGATCAAGCCAATCAGATAGGACATGGTCGTCGACAATTCGAGACGCTCTTCGTTGAATGTGGTCAAATGGAAGGAGCTGACACTGGGGTGCCCCTGCCCAGAGATGAGAACAGTACTCCATGTGCGACCGAACCTGCGCCTTATAAAGTTGCAAGCGGTGGGCCGGCATGAAGTACTGTCGCGCTCTACCGAGCACGCCAAGCTTCTTGGAGGCCAATTTGGCCTTCCCTTCCAAGTGACCGCGAAATTGAAAGTTGCTCGATATGTCGACGCCAAGGATTCCGATACTGGCTAAGGCAACAAGGGGAGTGCTCTCAAAATGAGGTGATACGACGAAGGGTTTCTTTTTTGCGGTAAACGCGCAAACTTGTGTCTTGTTAGGGTTGAACTCGACTAAATTTTGTCGGCCCCAGTCCGAGATTTTGTCTAACAAAATCTCGACTTCAGACACAAGTTTGTTCCGGTGCTCGTCGACGTGTTCCCGAGAAATATTGGCACGGCCTGTGTATAAGGCATCACCAGTACTGTCATCTGCATAGCAATGAATGTTACTAATCTGTAACATATCATTGATATGCAGAAGAAACAGGGTTGGCGATAGCACACAGCCTTGTGGGACACCAGCGTTCACAGACTTGGATTCCGGGCATGCACCGTCAACTAAGACCTTGATGCTCCGGTCTGTGAGAAAACTAGTGACTCAATTGCAAAATTTCTCGGGAAGCCCATATGAAGGAAGCTTCGAGAGAAGCGCTTTGTGCCAGACCCGATCAAAGGCTTTCGCTATGTCCAAACTAACTGCCGGGGCCTCCCCATTGCTCTCTACTGCCTCCGCCCATCGATAAGTGAGGTACACTAGAAGATCACCAGCTGAGCGACCCCGACGGAAGCCGTACTGGCGGTCACTAATCAACTGGTGCTCCTCTAAGTACCTCAAGAGCTGGCCGTTTATAATGGATTCCATTATTTTGGAGAACAAGGAGGTGATGGAAAAAGAATACTGCCACTCCATCTCATCCAATGGATCTCGTAAAAGGCGAGTAAGGAATTAAACTGCACTGTGCACCCAACAGCGCATGAGGGCGATGGGCTCACCACCTATCACACCAAGTGCATTATATTGTTGTGGTGAAACGTGGATTGTGGCAGTCATCTGTTTTTGCAGTGAGTGCCCAGTCTCTGACTACCCCTTATGGGATGCAGTCGTGATCTTATGTATGTATGTATGTAAAAGAAATAGTCACAACTGGAAGCTATCGCTATGTTCAAAATTAACAAAGATGATATAATCATCATCATCATCATCACTCATCACTCGCAAAACATAGTTTTTTATTTTTATTGGATAAAGTGACGATACTAAGGTTAAACGTTCACCTGATGGTAAATGAAACGTCTACCCATTACAGATGCTGTGTCACCCAGAATATTTCTGTGTGGCACTACACTGCCCTCGTCACTCTGCGACATCAGTTCTTAGGTCAGTTCATATGCCCAGTAATTACACTAGCCCTCAGTGCTCTTCAGACCGAAACACAGTAATCTTTGCACAGACCAAAACCTAGCCTACCTACCTAGAAGGGATTACTTTGCGAAAATCCATTATTATAAAGGAAATAAAGTTAATTTTTTAAAATGAATACATGCTTCAATTTTACTTTTTTAATTTGAGTTTTATGTACGATTATTTCAATAGATCCGCAATATAAACCTGTTTATATTAACAATCATGTCAACTAAGTCGTTTTATTGGACTTGGGATAAGGAGGACATAATATGACATCATAACACATACTATTGTAAAACATTAATTGCACAGTAACAATTATTTGCAAATAAACGCGTCTTAAATAAATCAAAACACTTCACTGAAGCTGAAACAGACGAAGAATGTCATTATCATTGTCGTCATCTCATAATTATAGATGATTAAATTAAAAATATACTATAAGCGGTACAAATTCATATAATTGGAACGATTGTTGTGCTAAAAATGACGTCCGTATCATTCGTATTAGATCGGTTTTATTTTTGGCGAACAACGCTTGGAGGGGAAGGGGTAAGTGACGCACAAACGGCCTGGGAAGGGTCTCGGTGAGGCACGGTTCTTACGTCACTGTTTACGTCATGGATAATCTTATGGCGCTACGTACTTCTTCTTTATTTGGTTACAGTCAATAGCTTTAATATAACACGCACCACGACGCGCGACCGCCGTAGAGAGCGGCGCGCAATAGTCAATAAGCACACCGCGTACACACGATTCACCCGTGTTCCAGGGCGGTTCTCACCGCCCAGAGTTACCGACACACAAGTCGACAGTCCGAATGGACGCGCGCAGCCTCCCTCGGACGGTCATTACACGACTTAAAATATTTAAAATTTTCGAAATCGCGAAAGCACGAAGCGAACGCGACACAGTCCGAACTTCGAGGTTTTTGTAGGAGTTTTTATTTATTTATTTATGTTTGGGTCAAACCAAACCTGGCACGCGGGCCCCTGGCCCGCGAGCACAGTATCCGATGAAGCTGTAAAAGCCGGGAAGGCTAACAGCAATTACATCACCGAAAAAAAATTATTTGGTTACGTACGCAAAACGTACGTAAAAAATTCTTTAATAAGTCTTGAGACAACAAGGGATATACGTCGAACATAGAATTTGGCCTCACTAAATACTTATAATTTTAAGACATAATATTTTATAATCTGACAGTTTAGGCGGTTACTAATACCATTGGTAATTATATAAAATTAACTACTACTACCCTTCCTTTACATTGTAGTTATCACTTAAAAGCTACTAAAATGAAATTAGACATTGTATCAGAGCAGAAATTTAAAAACGAGAAGATTTAAAATTGTATTTCCGCGTTTAAACATAGTTTGTACCGTGTGGTAGCAGCTTAACAGAATCTGCTACCACATGTCATCCCGTGGGTGTTGTAAAGGTCGACAGGGGGAAAATAAAAAACGAGGAGATAGGCAGCATACTCTTCCTGGAACATCTGAATAAATAAACTGCGGTTGCCAAACCGCTTGCCAAGCAAATATGGCAAAATACCCCCAAAATGAGAGCTACAAACTTTTGTGGAAATCTATGGAGGAGGCCTATGTTCAGCAATGAACTAGTGATAGGCTGAAGTAATGATATCATCATCACATAAAGCATAGCTAAAGCATCGAATAGAATGTTGGTATACATTTGTTTTACATAAACTTAGGAGTTATTAGCCTTTAGGGTGTTACTAGTATTAAGAACTTAGTAAAAGTATATTTCCCCTAATGTTTTCTTTTATTTACGCGAATATTACACATTTAAATAAAACTACTTTTTTACGGATTTTATCGCGTTTAATTTTTGAACTATTTTTACCCGACGTTTCGGACGCTTTACAGCACCCATGGTCACGGGGGGACTGAGGTGACAGTTGTCCCGATGTCATAGTTAACCCGGAGTACCTTCAGCTTTTAATTATTATTTGTAGTCCGATCTACGCAGAAAGAGCTTACTGTGTCTTGAAGCCTTGCAGTGGTATGCTTGGTTTTTGATTTAATTTTATAAATAATAGGATCCCAAGCCGGTGGTAATACCCAACCATCTTCCCTATTGAAATTAGGATGTTTTTTAATTTCAATAGCCTCGCGAATCATCCTTGGTAGGAATCGGTGTTCTTTTGCAAGGATTTGTGGTCTATCAAATCTGATGTAATGGTTGGGATGATCCAGAACATGGTCACAGACTGCAGACTTCCTAGAGCGTCGATGCTTCACATCAGCTATGTGTTCTTTAACGCGGGTTTTAATGGATCTTTTAGTTTGCCCTATGTAACAACTAGCGAGCTAGCAAAGAAATACTCCGAAAAATTGAATCTGGACGTAAATTCGGTAATACCATCATGTGCCAAACCACCGAAGTTGTATGGGTTACCTAAAATACACAAACCAAATGCTCCATTACGTCCAATAGTGAGCCAGATCGATTCACCAACTTGTAGATTGGCTCAGCATGTAGCGAAAATACTCTCACCGCTCAGAGGACACACAAGAGCACACACAAAGGATTCATACCATTTTGTCAGTGAGATTAAAGACCTACATCTTACTGACAATGAAACTATGGTCAGTTTTGATGTCCAGTCGCTATTCACATGCCTACCTGTAGAAGATTGCATCTCAATTGTATCCAGGAAGCTAGCGGAGAACAACATGCCAGCAGAATATGCAGAACTACTTAGACATTGCCTTACATCTGGCTATCTATTGTGGAAGGAACAGTACTACAAGCAAGTAGATGGTGTGGCGATGGGCTCTCCAGTATCTCCCATTGTCGCCGACATTTTCATGGAAGACTTTGAGGAGAAAGCCCTCCGTACTTCTCCTGTAAATCCAAGATTCTACAAGCGGTATGTAGATGATACTTTCACAATTTTACCATCGCATAAAGTAACTGCATTTCTAGACCACCTTAACTCCCTAAACTCTAAAATTCAATTTACAATGGAGTTAGAGGCAAATAATTCTTTAGCTTTTCTGGATGTGTTAGTAATTCGGAATCCTAATAACACCTTGTGTCACACTGTGTATAGAAAAAAGACCCATACAAATAGGTATTTAAATGGTGAATCTCACCACCATCCTTCACAGTTAGCTACCGTGGGTAAATCTTTGTTTCAGAGAGCACAAGGGATCTGTGACAGTAAACACCTGGCCGCCGAGCTTCAGCATGTCAAGCAAGTTTTGCAAGACAACAAGCTTCGGGTTCCGCGCCTTCGTCGCAGTGACCGAGTGAAGCCAGCCACAGTCGAGCGTGTACCTGCTGTTCTTCCATATGTCAGAGGAGTCACGGACAAGATTGGCTATATCTTGAAGCGAGCTTCTATAAGAACATTTTTCAAGCCGCCGAAGAAGATAAGTCAGTTTTTACCATCTGTCAAGTGTAACATCCCTCTACAAGATGCAGGAGTATACAAGCTGGATTGTGAATGTGGTCTCTCTTACATAGGGCAAACTAAAAGATCCATTAAAACCCGCGTTAAAGAACACATAGCTGATGTGAAGCATCGACGCTCTAGGAAGTCTGCAGTCTGTGACCATGTTCTGGATCATCCCAACCATTACATCAGATTTGATAGACCACAAATCCTTGCAAAAGAACACCGATTCCTACCAAGGATGATTCGCGAGGCTATTGAAATTAAAAAACATCCTAATTTCAATAGGGAAGATGGTTGGGTATTACCACCGGCTTGGGATCCTATTATTTATAAAATTAAATCAAAAACCAAGCATACCACTGCAAGGCTTCAAGACACAGTAAGCTCTTTCTGCGTAGATCGGACTACAAATAATAATTAAAAGCTGAAGGTACTCCGGGTTAACTATGACATCGGGACAACTGTCACCTCAGTCCCCCCGTGACCATGGGTGCTGTAAAGCGTCCGAAACGTCGGGTAAAAATAGTTCAAAAATTAAACGCGATAAAATCCGTAAAAAAGTAGTTTTATTTAAATATATTTCCCCTTTCAGGAAGTTATTTTTGTCTATACCCAAAATAGCGTTATCAATATTTACGCTTTACGTTATTTTAGGTTATTGCAAAAACCTTCTTGGACTTTATTTCTATTGTTCATCCACATTCTGTGAGATGGAGTGCAAATCTCAAAACGATTTGTATTCATTAAAATATCCTATTAATATTTTACTATTAAAAACCTTCGTATAATTAACCCAACTGAATGTAGGTAATATATCATAGACAATGTGTTAATGCAAATTTACTCGCCACACGATGGGCGCGCCATTTGTCCCATAACATGTTGATGATATGTTTCGTCGGACAAATGTGCTTTTAGGTGTCAAAGAGTTGGGATTTAACAGCGTATTCAGTCAATTCCTTTTTACTTCACAGTAATATTAATAATATACATACAGTATGTGTTTATAATATTAACATTTGTTGAAACATTAAACTAAACGTTATATTACTTTAAATAATTGATTGTATCATTATCAACGATTTTGCTGGCATTTCGTGAGAGTCGACTTTTACGTTACCCACGGGAAGATATGGTTTGGTTGATGACTGTTGATGATGGTTGGATGGTGACGATGGGTTGCTTACCACCACTACACGACGATTACAATTACTTGACATAATTTATAGAAAATAATGAAGAAAAAAAATATTTTTGGAGTGAAACTTCTTTTTTAGGCGGTGATTCGATAATTCGACGAGAATTGAAAGCGTAAAAAAATTCAATGATGCGTCACGTTTACGCAAATTTCATTACAAGAAAGATAAAACGTAGAGAAAAAGAGAAAGAGTGCCATACATTGTACATCTAATACACGTTTTTTTTAAATAAAAATAAATAAACATATTATTTATTTTTATTTTAATCAACTTTCTAATACTCGTACATAAGTTTCACTTCCGTCACGTGTACTGAGTTGCACGAGTGCGTTTTTGTTAAATGAATATATTTTTTATGACAATAAGTGACGAGATGATCAAGTCATACACCTGTTTGGATGCTCCAAATAAACACCTCTTTCTTTCTGATGATCAGTGCCACGCTTGCCCATAGCAGTTGCGGTGTGTATAATAGTTAAACAGAAGCACCTTCTATGCAGTACTGCACTGCGCTCGTCACCATGAGGCATCGGTCCTTAAGTCTTACAAGCTTTGTAGTTACATTCAGTGCCCTTCAAACAGAAAAACAGTGGTATTTGCTTGGCGGCAGGATATCGGGCACTGCGGCGGATAGGCGGACTATGCTAATTCCTGAATAGAAATCCTTCCACTAGAGAAATACACACACACATACATACACTCACGCTCTTTACCTATGTATAGCATAGGCAGAGGAGAGAACGAAAAGTGGTCTAAGGGTGTGGCCCCCAGACCACTTTTCGTTACCGCGGGAAACGAGACGTGACCGGAGCTGAAGGAGGTAATAAAAACATGTAATAAATTGTTAGTAGTTTGAAAGATAGTGTTTATTATAAACACATTTTTTTTAAATACGTTATGCCGCTCATAATTATAAATTACTAGAATAAAGTGAGCGTAGATGGTACCATGATATATATTGCTGTAAACGAAAAGTCACGTGATCAGAAGAATTTAAGCAGTTAATTTCTTTCATGCTGTCACCGACTATATACATTTTTTAATGGGTATTTTATTGCGTTTGTTTGTTTGAATGGAAAGGATTGTATTGACATCAAAGAGGCAGCATATATTTCTTATTTTCGTTATCCTTGCTTTCTTTCCTAAATGTTCAAGTGTAGTTTATTGGCCATATTCCAAGCGTTTTGTTGCCAACTTGTTCAAGTCAAAGCGTAAATCGTTATTGACAGTATTTTTTTCCCGTGGAAGGCTGAAAAATGCAATTTTTAAGATTAAAAAAAATAATAAGATATGTTATATTCAAAACTGAAATGACGGACGTTTTAAACGAAGTCAAATCAATAAAGGGCACTGATAAAAACTAGTGTAATTACTGGACCTATGAGACAGTGGTGACAGAGAAGTAAGAAATGTATTGCAGTTGACATTGTCTATGTAAGGGATGAACGGAAGTTTGATACAAGCACTGAAATCACTCAATAAGTATTCCAGTGCTGGTGTCAGGGTAAACGGTGCTTAGACCGACTAGTTTAATATCAATAAAAGTGTTATACCGGGATGCCACCAGGATTAACCTCCGTTATTTATAGACAATTTTTTGAAAGATTTGAAAGTGGCGTTTGTTTTAAGAATGAATGATCGGACCATCAAATGCCTCCTATACGCTGATGATTAGGTTATATTAGCATCATCGGGTGAGAGGTAGCAGGTGATAGTTAATATTATAAAGTGTTAGTGAAACTAAAAATCAAAGCAATGAAAATTATTGTAGATGAGACGAAGGCAATGGTTTTTGAAATAGAAGAAAGTTTCACGGATTGCAGAGTTCTGAATGAAGGAGAAAGATTGGAACAAGTGAAAGAATATGCATACTCGAGTCAGAGACGGGTATATATATGGAGCGAAGAGCAGTGAAGGGCAGGAAATTAAGCGTATATAGGCCTGCATAACTTTTTCTTTAGCCAAAACGTATTTAAAAAGCTACGACTAGCGGTACATAGAGGAGTACTGGTCCCCACACTTATGTATATTGGGCCTGATAGAAGAAGCATGAAAGTAAAATTAATGCTGTGGAAACAAACATTTTTGGAAGTATAGCTGGAGTGATGGACAGAGTCAGGAATAACGTGTTAAGGGAACTTTGTGGGTTGGTAGAAGATGCAGTGACAAAGAAAGGGAGCGTCCCTTGAGATGAGGCGAGTGTGAATGGGGAAGCTAGACGACAAGGCAAGGAGAGGCCACTCGGAAATGTCTTTGTGACACACCATTTGTTACGAAAGTGATCGATTTGCTCGTCTCGTCGTTTTCTTCAATAAAAATATTAAAAAAAAAAATAGAACTACAAAAAACCAACAGCTACTGTATTTCTTATAATGTTAGTGCATTGTCACGGCACCCAATAAGTATGTTCGTACAATGCTCGAGGCTACACAAAGGCGTAGAGCTCTTTAACACGCGAAGTTTGTGGTTTCGCTTACAATACCGTCGAAGTTTATGTTTATTGACATCTGTAAATTAATTCAGGAACGAATTGCAACTTCTTTTATCGAATGCAGAATGAAGTATTTAGAATTCAGTATTCTTTCTATCTTTTACCTAGCTGAAATTCACTAAGTGGCTTTCATTTACATACAAACGGCACGCTATGATGGTCTTTTTGACTTTTGTCCTCTCATGAAGTTTTGTAAAAATCGATAACTACTTTGAAGGAATTGCTGTAAAGTACGTTATTGACAATAATAACGTGGTAAAAGATAAAAATACGTCGTAAAATATTAATTTCTATAATTTTTAGTCACATAATTAATTAAGTATTTGATTCTTTTTTTTTGGATAAAAGTAGCAGTGCTATAAATGTCTCACTGCTGAGCACAGGCCTCCTCTCATTTCTTAGAGGGTTTTGCAGCAGGGAAGAGTCCACCCCGCTGCTCAGACATGCAGGTTTCCTCACGATGTTTTCCTTTACCGCCTAGCACGTGGTAAATCGGCACTGAAAATTGCATTTAACAATTTTAGTGGTGCCGGCACAGAGAATCGAACCCAGGTACTTCGCGTACTATAAAATTTAAAGCGAGCGCCTAGCCCTGAGCTACAACATGGTAATGTATGTATATTCTTGTCCATATTTAGGTTGCAGGTGCTAATATCATAAGGATAGTTTATTTCCTCTAATAATATCTGGCTTCTTATTAATTAAGAATTGTTATTGTGACATGTTGGTACACAAATAAATAATTTATGTGTACATGATCTTATGTTATGCGCCTATGAATTTGAAACTTTTTCTTCTTCTTTCTCTTCTTTCTTTCTCTTCTTTCTTCTTCATCTTCATATATAGGATTTCTATGCAGGAATCCGTCTAGGTAGGTACCACCCCAGGGCCAGTTATTCTGCCGTGAAGCAGTAGTGTGCAAACATTACTGTGTTTCAGTTGGAAGGGCAGTGTGAGCTAGCGTAATCACTGGGCATATGAGACTTAAGAACTGATGACTTGGGGTGATAGGCACAGTGCACAGTGTGATGTGACACAGAATTTTTCTGGGTGACACAGCATTTGTTATGAGCAGACGTTGCACTTACCAACAGGTGAACGTTTTGCTCGTTTCATCACTTTATCCAATACTAGCGATAATAATAATTTGGAATGTGTCACATCGCTATTGCAAGATGCCAAATAGTCTTCATGGTGTGCTGCTTAGCTACAAATCATAATAAATAGTACGATTTGTACTGAATGTACTAATGAAATCGATCTGAAATCTGTGGACACCTAGAAGGACTCCTGGACAGATTGCCACCACTAGTAAAAATATTTTAATTATTTATGTATGTCGTAAATAATGTAATCTTGGAATAAACACCAAATTCATTTAGAATAACTTGAGAAAACACAATTTTGTTTTATGGCACGTGTAGCTAAAAAGAACGAAGATGTAGTAAATGTTACGTGAGAGGTACGAATTAAATTAAAATGATTGTTACGTACACGATTTTTTACGATTTTAATACGGAAATGTTATTTACAGTATACATCTATAAACAATATCAAAACATTATATCGTTCACATAGAAGCAAATTAAAATTCCGAACATTTATAAATCGTATGCTTGTTGTAAACGATTCTACGCTTTTGAGCTTATATTTAAGTTCACGTGAAAACGATGTTAGTAAGCGAATGACTGAACTACGCACGATACACGCACAGTAGTCGTAGACACGCAACTAACGTTTCATTTACGCTTTATATTCGCAGTTTACGCAACTAAACTACAACTTTGCATTTCATTATAGTCCATTGCTGAAAATTAGGCTTTCGAGGTTTAATTATGGTGTTGCCATTCTACCGTATTTCGACCATGTGGCTTTCTTTAATCAACTGCTTGAAGTTGTAAACTAAACAATTTTTTTGAAATGTTTAGTACGCTGTTAGCTAGGTGAATTTTACAGCTCCGTTGAACGGGGGTTGCGAGTAAGGCATACAACGGCGCTGCTAACCATGATGCGGCGCTCGACGTTGCGACCCCTGTTTAAGAATATTATGAAACCCGACTAAAAAGTAAGGGTTCGTAGGGCCTTTCTTCCGGAGATTCGAAATTTAAACCTTTCCTCCTATTCAAACAGGAGCTTAAACGTGAAAACAGTTTAGAGCAATGTTTTGTTTAATTTTTTTTTATAGAAGAGGTAGCAAACGAGCAAGTGACTCACCGGATGGTAAGTGATCACCGTCGTCCATCAACATCCGCAACACCAGAGTAATTACGGATGCGTTGCCGGCATTTCATATCAATGATATGCAGAAGAAACTAGATTGGATATAGCTTTGTGGAACAACAGCATTCACAAGCTTGGAGTCCGTCAGCATGCACCGCCAACTACGTTCTTAATGCTCCGGTTTGTGAGAAAACTGGTGACTTTATTGCATAATTTCTCGGGAAGCCCATAAGAAGGAAGCTCCGAATGAAGAGCTTTGTGCTAGACCCGATAAAAGGTGTTCGTTAAGTCCAAACTAACTGCAGGCGTCTCTCTCTTGGTCTTGACTTCATCCAACCATCGATAAGTGAGATTGTCTAGAAGATCACCAGCTAACCCCGTCGGAAACAAGAAGCTCGCAGTTTATAATTGAATCTATTATGTTGGACAACAGAAGCAAACCAAGGCTAGGATCTATCTGTGGTGCCCACCACAGAGGGCGGAAAGAAAAGATCCATTCACTGAAGTACCATATCAGCGCCGGACTCGGCCACGACGTTGGAGACATCCCGCGAGAAACCCCTACTACCCCCATGGGAAGGATTCAAAGAAAGACCGCATACCGTACCAGTCCGCCGACTTAAGAGACCGTAATGCACACACGGCAGCAGCCTGCAGATAACGACCGCAATGGGCACATGGTAGACACTGTGCTTCGGTCGCAAGAGCCCTAATGTGACCTTTATTATCAATTTTGTAACAACTTATTACTAAAAACTAAACATCGAAACCAAAACAGCGTTCTATTAAAACAAAATTACTTAATTTTTCTTAATAAAAATTGACATAAATAATACATTTTTGCATTAGTCAAAAGCATTGTTTATTCACAAAATATGTAAAATATTTTGGTGTTTGATTTCTTAGGAATTAGCGATTAAGAAAATAGACACGTGTCTTCGAGTAATATTCATAAATAGTCTAGCAAGGCTGGAGCGTGAGGCGATTTTAATTAAGAGTATTTGCCAAGACGAGGGAGCCGGGCTATAATGGGGGCTGCGAATGTTGGTAGGTAAAGGAGAAAATGTGTAAGTAAAGTACACATTGTTCCACTTGGTCACGCTTGGCGTGTTAATGCCATAGAACTGACACCATATTACAAAAGGACTACTTGGGAGACATTGTAGATGTTATTTATATAGTTCCAAGTATTTTCAAACATTATTTATTAATTATGAATCTATTGTACCGTACCGTGTGGTAGCGGCTTAAGAGAATCTACCACCCCATCTCAACCCGTGGGTGTCGTAAAAGTCGACAGAGGGAAAATTAAAACCAAGAGATGGGCAGCAGCATCTTCCTGGAACATCTGAATAAATAAACTGCGGTTGCCAATCCGCCTGCCAAGCGTGGCAACTATGGCAAAATCCCCCCAAAATGAGAGCTACTAACTTGTGGCAATCTATGGGGGAGGCCTACGTTCAGCAGTGGACTAGTGATAGGCTGAAAGGATGAGGAGGAGGATGTCCGAATAAAATATTACATTATTACCGTATAATAATGGTAAACATACACGTTTTAATTGATAGGTAATTTATTTAAAATTTACATTAATTAAGATTTTTTTTAATATTTTTAGCAGAATAGTAAGTATAGTAGAGTTCGGCGAGCTCCTATGGACTATAAACATTTGATATGTATTGTATTTTTATTACATGAGGATCGGTAAGAAAAGAAAAAAAAATATAAATTGAACGATTACCTAAATATATTTAGGTAAGATAATAGACATATCTCTAAAGACTATCAAGCTGAAGGCAATTGACTGACCATATATAATAGCTCGGAAAACGGATAACCGACGGGGAAAAAAGGTTCTCGAGTACCGAAAAGTGTGTTCAGCAAACCGGTAAACCAGACCTATTCAGTTTTTTGGGTAGTCGATGGATGCAAGTGGCTCAGCGTCCTGTTTTGTATCTTTAGGACGTGCAGGCTTATTGATATTTTGCAAGTGGGTTCAGGTATAATCTATATGTTAAGTGAAAATATTAATTAAATTTTTCAAATCGTTTTATGACACATTCGAAGCATTCACTTTTTGGTGAAAGTACGTGAATAGATTGGGTTAATAATTCCATTGTACCCCTATTGTATAATTTGGATTTTAAGTACTCTTTTATTTAAGTTTACATGTGCTCTGATGTAAAGAAAATCTACATTATTATACCCGCATCATTACTTAAAGTGGTAGCTTAAGAGAATCAACTACCCCATCTCATCCCGTGTGTGTAAAAGTCGAGATAGGGAAAATGAAAACCGGGAGGTGGGCAGCAGCATCTTCCTGGGACATCATACTAAATAAACTGCGGTTGCCAACCCGACCTCCAAGCGAGGAAACTGTGGCAAAATCGCCCTTAAATGAGAGCTATAAACCTTTGCGACAATCAATGGTGGTGGCCTATGTTCAGCAGTGGACTAGTGATAGGCTGAAGTGAATTACAAAAATCAATTTTTTTTTTAAAAAACGAAGCCCCACAGTACGATTTTCTTCTGTATCGTGGGTGCGTTTTACAAACATACATTTCACATGCACAACACAACCAGGCCCGAAAAGCAACAAATTTGTGTTTTTGCACAAATGTTGCCTTCGGCTGGGAATCGAACCCAGGAGCGGTGGCGCAGAAGTCAGGTACCCTAACCACTACGCCACGCGGTCGACAAGTAATGTAAAGTACAAAATTTAGCAGGGTGCAAATTTTATATGGTAGAAGAAAGTGACGAAATGAGCAAAACGTTCACCTGATAGTAAGTGCGAAGTTTGCCCACCACACTGCGCCCGTCACCCTAAGATATCGGTTCTTATGTTGACAACCGTGAATCCAGGGTTCGAATTCCAGCAGGAGCCAACATTTGTGCAAAATCATAATTTCTTGGTTTTCGGTTCTGGTTGTGTTGTGCATGTGAAACTATTTATGTCTGTATAACGCACACAGAATGCAGGAGAAATCCTACTGTAGGCATCGCTTTTTTAAGAAAAAAAAAAGTCTCACATACCCAGAAATTCACACTAGCACTCAGTGTCCTTCAGACACAAACATTGTAATGTTTAACCGCTACTGCTTCATGGCAGAACTGACTGGTCGTGCTGTGGAACCTACCTAGACGAATTCTACCACCTGTAAAGATACTAACAACTCGCTATATAAAAAAACAATAAGCAATTCAAACAACATGCCAAATTACAGCTAGTGACGCTCCGGTTTGTAAATAAACTTCAAGCTTTCATTGAAAAAGTTTATTTGTGTTATGCGAAAAGTTTCGTGCATGTTTACGCGTTTACTCACGCTCGAGAACTTGGCCTAAAAGTTCCACTCGCAATCAGAACAGCCGACATACACGCAACATGTATTACTATCACGATATTTTGACTCGGCATTAAGAAAACTTGTATTGCATTTCGATACAGCTCCTCTTATGTATATCCTATTTCAACAATATATAAGCAACAATGTATAAGGTGCGAGAAAGTCAATCAGTGCGATCGCTCACTTTAATCGCATGAAATACTTCACAACTACGAATCGAAAAAAATAACTTAAAAACTTTTGTCCCAGTTGCCGAAAGTAACATTATTGCCGGATTTTATTTGAACAATAAGTAAAGTAGAGAAAGTTAATTTCCTAAGATCCGCATGCAAAATGTAAAATGGTGTGTGTTACCTAGTTTTGCAGAGCACTGCCCGCCCTCCCTCAATAGCGTGCACGAGGGAACCAATAACCGCCACAGGGAAATACACACCACTGAAGTCGAGACCACGACACGTATTTCACCTCAAAACGAGGCATTATCAAGTGATATTGACTCTACGACAGTCAGCCGCCGAGTCGACACGGAAAGACACTTGTCTTTCTAAAGTAGCAAGGCTTGTCAACCTCACTAGTCTATCGTCATCAAGGTAAGCAACGATACGAAGGGGAATTCAACCGGCCATATATAGTATGTGGTCATACTAAAACAAAGTAACAGAATCACCTCTTTTCATCACGAGGTTGTTCTTAAAATATATTAAATTCCAAATCCAAATCCGATTCAAATCTGATGGCTTCAACTTATGGCTGATAGCCGTAACGGGTAGCAGCTTAACATTCGGAAGGTACAAGGTTCTTAGTAATGCGATGGCCATTTGACGACCATGTGGCGTAGTGATCAGAGTACCTGACTTCTACGCCACGGGTCCCTGCCGGTGCGAACATTATTTTTTATTGCATAAAGTGATGAAACGAGCAAAACGTTCACCTGATGGTAAGTGTAACGTCTGCCCATTACAGTTACTGTCTCACCCAGAAAATTTCTGTGTGACACCACACTGTATCCATCACCCTGAGACATAAGTTCTTAAGTCTCATATGCCCAGGATTACGCTAGCTCACAGTGACCTTCAAACCGAAACACAGTAATGTTTGCACACTACTGATTCACGGCAGAATAACTGGCCCTGGGGTGGTACCTACCTAGACGGATTCCTGCAAAGGAATCCTGCCACCAGTAAAATGCCAAACACACAAACCGTTGGCTTTCGGGTCTGGTTGTGTTGTGCCTCTGAAATTTCGTCTGTAAAAAGAAACTGGAGAAATTCTTTGGTGAGGCATCATTAAAAAAAGAGAGAAAAGGGGAAAATAATCCGCTTGCAAAGCGTGGTGATTACGGCCAATTCTTCCAACTGGAAAGACGTAGCCAGTAGACCAGCAATGGACTGTTATGAGGCCGATGAGGATCATGTACACGATGTAAATATATTAAAGTAAATATATTCTTCTTCCACCCCATCTCATCCCGTAGCTGTCGTAAAAGTCGACCGAGGGAAAATTAAAACCAGAAGATGGGCAGCAGCATCTTCCTAGAACATCAGAATAAATAAACTGCGGATGCCAACCCGCCTACGAAGCGTGGTAACTGCGGCAAAATTCCCCACAAAATAAAAGCTACAAAGTTATGTAGCAATCTATGGGGAGGCTTATGTTCAGCAGTGGACTAGCGATAGGCTGAAATGTTGATGACGATGATGATGAAATGTATTCTTGATCGAAAAAATAAAATAAATATTTATTATATCTTTTATATACTCTTAACATAAACATTGATATTTAACAGACCTTTTTTCGATAGCATAGGTAAATAAAGTACCCTATTATGAAGAATTATGAACCGCTCTCATTATTCTCTGTAATATTCGTATGACGACGCTACGCTCGAGGGTACGCAAGCGTATATTGATATAAGACACGCAATATAAATTAAATTTACGTTGCTTTTGTCGACGTTTGTAAAAGTATGTAACGGATTTCATTAAACAATGAATATATGTTATTAATTAGATTGTAAACGTATAAGAGAGAATTTTTGTTACTAAACATTTCGGCTTCTAAATTAATCCGGCTGTTTGATATTTAACTTTAAGTAACTAGGTATGCAGGTATGCATAACATTTATTTCGTTGGAGAACTTTAGTTCTTCAAATAAATGCTTATTATATTTTATACTCGTATTTATCAACGTACACAACCATCCGTAAAAATAACTTTTAAAAGCATTATCTGGTCTTTGTAATACCAATCGACGTTGATCCTAACTAACCAAAAATTAAAATTACTATTTCTATTTAATTACTTATTGTAACAATCATTCTTCAAAATGAATTTAAAGTTAATTTTCTTACATGCCAAGATACTTTATAAAATGATAATAATTAATTTCATAGTCTTACCAATGTCGCCATTGATAGTACGAGTATATCAATGACTTTAGCTAAAATTAAAATCGCATGTGATTTTTTTTAAAGTACAATTTCGTATATAACATACTCACATACATATTCAGGCCTTTTTATAATAAGGGTTAGACAGAGACCACACCCGTAGCCCACTTTTGGTCACCGCGGGAAACGAGAAGGGACTGGTGGCGAACCACGTCGTCGCCATTTAGCTACGAGTCAAGAAATTCTCACTCTCCATTTGCGTTTCCACGAACAGCATAGTCTGCATTGCATTGCGTATTATTCTGCTCGAATAAATGCTGTCTGTTCAATACTCCCATAAAATGCGAAGCCATGTCATTTCATTGAGGAAGCTTCATTTAATTTTTCATTGGGCAGCAGCATCTTCCTGGAACATCTGAATAAATTAACATGCGGTTGCCAACCTGCCTGCCAAGCGTGGCAACTATGGCAAAACCCCCCAAAATGACAGCTACAAACTTTTGTGGCAATGTATGGGGTAAGGCCTACTGTCAGCAGTGGATTCCAGCAGTGGACTGTGATTGGCTGAAACGATGAAAGAAACGAAACGATTTAATTTTGATATTATAAGATGATAGAGAACAAAAAAATATAATTAGATTAATAGCAAAATAACTTCCAGAACTGCCTTGAATTTACTTACGGCATATGACGCTGAATCTGAAAATCAAATCGAATATGCTCATAGCTAAGCGACTTCCAAAAACTTTGAAAGCGAGTCAGGTTAAATTAATAAATTTATAAAGCTGTTTTACAATCTTTATACAAGGTCAGCGTTACGTACGTAAGTAACGTTTGATAATATAGGACGCTAATATTTGGCTAAAACTAAGAAATTTTAGGTCTGGCTGTATCGTAAATACCCGTGTGATACCGATGATACTGCTTTTATCTGCTTTCATCTGAACCTTGTGGTTTGTACCGTGTACTGCATTGTTAAGGTGTTCCATCAAATAAATTTAAGTAGTCAACCAATATTTGAGAAGCATTTTGAATTATCAGCTATAATTGCATGAAAAATATTCAGCTCGACTGGTGATGATTGCGTGAAGTAACAGCATAATGCTGGTTTCGTATGAATCGATTGGTAACGAAAACTGGAGGATCAATTATTGTTAACGAGCCAAAAAAAAGCTAGTCGTACCTACTCTAACAATCAAAAACCTCTTTAAATAGCCTCGCGTTTCGTGTGCATTGAACATACAATTGATGTCGTATCTCGAAGATAATGAACTCCTCAGTGACAACCAATACGTTTCGCTAAAATCCTTGAATGTTTGATAGTGGCCTTACCTGTGTCGTGTCCTGTTCTAGATATTTCGAAGGCTTTTTATATTACTAAGCTACCTTTTTACTGATTCTCTTGAATTGTTTACCTGGATTTCTGACTTCATGAGTGATCGGTCATCAGTCGAGCCGATAGCAACAGGAGTAACTGACGCATGTTCGTTAGATGTTAACCCTCTTAGCGCCGGAGATCACAGACACGAAAAGAAATCGCTTACAGATCAGTACTTTCCACAACTCTCTTCCTGCTGGGAAGTCGATGGAAACAGTTATTCAATTAAGAAAAACCTATTATTAGCTTACGTGTTTATGTCATTGTCTCCTTGGCAAACAATTTGCGTGCTGCTTGATAGGGTGAGTGACGTAAGTATGGAGAGGCCGAGGTGTGACCGGGCGGCAGCCCTTACGTCACGCTATGTTAGATTTGTGATTACTGCACTATGAGTTACGGTGACAAAAAGAACTATTCGGAATGTTATTTTCATGCAAGAAAAACATTGAAGAACTCGTATCATTTACATCTTATTCATCAACCATTTCGTTCTTTTGAATTTTTTAAATTAATTATGTACAATAAATGCATTTTATTTATTTACTTTAACTACATAGATAACTAGATATTTCAATGCATTTACTGACTACCGATGACACACTTCCTTATTTGACTTGAAAATGTTTCAATAATTATTAATTAATTTAAATAAAATAAAATTTAGTCGTTTTACAAAACATGTTTTTATTTGAATAGAAAAACGCTTATCAGTAAATTTTGCAAAAAAATTTTAAGTAGATCTTGAGTAAATAGCTACTTATTTCAACCTGAAAGTAATGGTTTTTACAAAATGCTTTTCGACAAGTGACGGTGTAGCCACTTTCGTCATTTCATCAAAAGCAATTTATTTCCTCCTTGACGAAATGTTTACATTTCTTTTTATTTGTCGATAGCCTTAATTTCACATCAGGTTAGGCTGCTTAAGCTAATCAGCAAATGTCCTGCTTTTTGTGCTCTAGTAATTGGGCTAATGATATTTCCAAGGTAATACATTAATCGGATAATTTTGTAACGTTCAAAAAAATCAGTACTAATAGAACTTCTACAATAAAATCATACAATCTACTTTTAAGTATAAAAAATTGCTTAGGTATAAGCAATGTTCCCGCTCTTTCATAACTATTACCTACATTTAAAATGTAAAAGTAAATAAGAGAGTGTGCATACGATTATAGTTCACAATTTGGTACTTCATAACCAAATGAAAAAAAATTATAATTAACAAAATATATTAATATACAGATGATACTTTGTGATTGTAAAGTGTGTTGTGTGTGTGTGTGTTGAGTGCATGCGTTATTAAGTCATGTAATTTATAAATTATAAATTATTTAAGTAACAGCTTGTAAAAGATTTTCAATCTCATCATAACTCCGGGTTTTCGGCCAGTCTAATAGCGACATTTCGGATATAACAAAGGGTAATTTTTTTTTGACGTTTAGTTATTTCATTGTATAGGGAAGCGGGCGGCCACATAATATTTACTTCTTCTTTTGGGGGTACGGGGTGATAGGAGATAGGAGGATAATTTTATAAACATTTAAAACAACATGGAGAACACATAATTTCGTGTCTGTGGGAAGACCGTGTAGAGAGTAAACGTCTTCTGTAAGGAAACTATACGGTTGAAAATACGTCACTTTTAGGTGGTATCTTTGTGCCCGCTGTAATTCGAGGAATTTTATTTTAGTTTGAATGTTACCACTTTTCTTCAAATTTGTCGGTGACGACAACGCGTGCTAAAAAGTTGCTACGCTTGTATACGTTGCGAATCTTGTCAAACCTCGGCGGTCATCACATCGACTTTCTTTCGGAAGTTTCAATAGTGTCATTATTTTAAGTCCTATTTTCTGCAGTGAACTTATGGTGATGATGATAATCACATTATCGGTATAAATGCATCTGGAATTTTGTCTTATACGTAAGACATTGTGACGTATTCGTTTGAATCACTAAGATAAACTTAAGTCACGTACAATTACGCGACTTGGTGTTCATATATGCGAAACTTTTGGGACGTAGCGAGGGAATTGTAATTAAGAAAATTTACCCCGACGGCGCGGCGAGGCTTGGCTCTGTAGTATGTAATAAATGTTGGCAGTAAATTTAACAAATTTACTCGGTTGAGATGCTACCTCTCGAATTCTCTTACCTTCAATGTTGTGGCTTATTGTACTACTTTTGGGTTACTACAGATGATACATCTCTTTTATTGTGTCTAATATAAATAACTTTGTCCCCCACTAGGAAATCTCCTGCGTCGTAGGTGAGTTTTACAACCAATTTGTACATGCACTAACACATAGACCTGGAAAAACTATCTGTCGTCATAATATTTTTTTTTGTTTAATTGTTGATAATAATTTTATATGTAATTTTTAGCTTAAATTTAAGAACTTACTAGAACTATTTATCTTTGTGCAACTGTGTATGATTTTTTTATTTTATTATTAAGTTACTTCTGACTTCTTAGGTGTATTTTGTTATGCTAAATACATTATTTTTATATTATTTTTCTTTAATAGAAAAGCAACTAAAACTCTAAACTACGGCGCAAAGGGCTGTATTCGAATGTGACCAATTAGAAAGCGTGTGGCACTAATAGTCGGCCATTATGCTAGGTAAGATTTTAATGTGAAATATTAATTGGAATAAAACAGTATAATTATGTCTCGGTACATTATATTTCGGTAACTCTTGTTCATTTTTAAATTTGAAATGGCGTTTCATTGGTTTCTGGAGACCAAGACTTTTACATAATAGTTTTTTTGATGTATTGCATTTCTTAGATTTTCAATTGTACGTGCTTTTCGATACAATATTCACTTTAAAAAAAGTAAAAAGTAAAGTCTATAAACTGTTCTACTGCTGAGCGCAGACTTCCTCTGATTAGTAAGAGGGTTCTGAAGCCGGAAAGAGTCCGTCACGCTGCTCCAATGCGGGTTGGTGTGCTTAACTTGTCTTTGAAATATTTTTATTCTTCGGAAATGAAGGTTTCCTCAAGTTGTTTTCCTTCACCGCTGAGCACGTGGTAAATCAGTACTTAAAATTGCAGTACCAGTACGCGTACTTTGAAGTTTAAATAATTGGACAATTAATTCTTCGTGTTTCGAATTATTTGAAGCATTATGGCAATTGTGGGGTTCTCTCTGTGTTTATTACATAAACTGAATTTTTTACTTGTTGTATTTATTCAAAAAAAAAAAGCTATTCATTCAATCAACACAATCGTTGTTAAGAAACTTTATGTGATCAAGTATCCGTTAATAGTGCGCGTATAGACAAATTTTATCAAGTCGTATTATATGAAGAAAAATATTTACTTACCTATTATTCTATCAACTTCTACATTCTTAAACGATTCTATAGTAATATTTTCATTCAAAACATTTGCTGAAACTAATTGTAAACGGACTTACTGGGAAATTCTAAAACTATTTTCTAGAATTCTTAACTGAGTACCATTTAAGAGCTTCAGGTTTGCTACTTCATCTACACGAAGTGTGTAAAAACACTTCCATAGCTTTACACCAAGAGAACTATTTACAACGCTTCGTATATCAGATGTTAGTGATTCCGAATTTACGTTCCCGTACGTTCATTACACTGGAAGCCAGTTCGTGTTCCTGTTTTAGGTGTGTGATCAGACATGCGGATAATTTAATCGCTCGAATAGCCAAATAGCGGCGACATATTTCGACCGCAAACAGATGTGACCTAAAATGCGTTGTTCTGACTTTCGTTCGTATTTATCTACTAATTAATACTGTACATTTTATACAGCTCTGTTGGTTAGGGAATTGTTTGATAAGTTCATTATGTATTCAAAATATTTCAATTACCATGGCTAATTGTCACCAAAATATATATTGTTCAAGATCATTGCTCGCTAATAAACTCATCCACGCTTAAAAATCGCTGTAATCGCTGCTTTTAAACGAGTTTATTTTAAATTAGTCATATATTTTTTTTTTATTTATTTATTTAAACTTTTATGCACTTAAGTTGTACATATGGCGGACTTAATGCCTGAAGGCATTCTCTCCCTGTCAACCATAAGGTTAAGCAGAGATAAATATATGATAGGCGGTGCAGCAAATATTAAAAAGAAAAAAAAACAACTTGAGAAAAAAACATATATACATAGATAGCAATACAATATACGTAATTATATCAATACATACACATTCAAATATACATTCATATATATATATATACATACATATCTACATATACATAAAACTACTACATAAATATAGATATAAATATACTACTAGATAATTATTATCAAATAGGAAAATTTTATTACGTCCTTAAAACATCGATTCATATGCAATGAAAATAACTCATACTTGCAGCGAATTTTTGAAGTATTCCCTGGCTTTATTTTTGAAGGCAAACCTATTGGGAGCTTTTTTAATGTCAAGAGGTATATCGTTCCAGAGCCTTATAGCCGTTAGGGCGAAAGAGTAAGATATGTATCCAGAACGGTGTAAAGGCGTGAGCATATACTCGTATTTTAAAATATGTAAGTGAGTATTGCAAATTTTTAATTTTGTACCTATATTTATTTAATATTAGCTAATGCCCGACATGCGTTGCAATGTCTCTTTCAATGTTATCGTAATTTGTTACAAGAAAGTACATAATATTTATATACAAACATAACATATTTGCATGTACAAAATGAATAAAAGACAATGATTTTATGCTCATTCATCGCACAAGTTACAACAACATCTGTACAAAGATTCAACTCAATTGGATGAACGATGTGTGAAGGCATAGAAGACAAACAATTATCCGAGGCGACTCGCGCGCCACCTATTATAAAATAGTTGTATTCATTTTGAAACCTGTGTGGGCGTGCACAAAACATTTACCGAAGTTTCATAGCTATCGATTGCATTCTTGCATATTGCATACGATACAAGCAAAGAAACATTAATTTTTATAAAGACCGTATTCGTATACGTCTACGGCGGTGGAAAACATCTTGAGGAAACTGGCATGTCTGTGAAATAAAAAATATTTCGGGGACATGTGAAGTTCGGCAACCCGCATTGGAGCAGCGTAGCGGACTCTCCTCGCACCTAAAATCAGTGAGAGTAGGCCTGTGCTCAGCATTTGGATTCATGGGCTTTTACTTTGTTAGACGGCCTGGCTGACGTTGCCCTTTTCTAAAGGTGACGCGTTTTGTATTTCTGATTTTGATTTAAAGCATCCTTTATTAATTTTAGTAATTCAATTATGAAATTGTCAGTACATTGTAATGCAATAAATGTTGAGTAATGACCGACATACTGAGCGACAGAGTCGACCCCAATGGCATCTATCGGCATAATTAAATATATTTGATTTTAATAATAGGTATATGATTTTTTGGCATTAAATCAACATACATTCTAGATATGAGTTATTATGGTCCATAAATAAAGAATTTGTTAATAACTTGACTACAGTGCTACCTATCTAGATAAAACAAATTTATTGTGTTAATTTGTCTAATGTCATTCAGTGTCGGTCAAGTCATTCAGAAGTTACGCGATCACTAACAGACGCACCAACCATTGTGTGTATATATATATATGATGTTCTCCTAGCCGATTTCGACCACAGCGACAACTGCCGACTACTGTCGAGAGCCATCAACTGCGCAGGAGATATTATAGTGCCAGTGTACGCGCAAACACAGAGGCACTCACTCGTCCCAACCTACCCGCGCCCGATGTAACGCTGATGCGATAAGATCGGATAGGATAAAGGCTAGGATGCAGTGTCAGATACACAGGGGACAATCACAACACAAGCAGACCCGAAAACCAACAATTTATGTTTTAGCACAAATGTTGGCTCCGGCTGGGATTCGAACCCAGGACCCGCGGCTTAGAAGTCAGGTACTCTGGCCACTAGGCCACGCGGTCGTCTGAGTATATATATATAATGTATATATATAATGTTATAAATCTGTAAAAGGGACTTTTATTATATGTATCCTCAAATTAAGTCTGTGTCATACTTTATACTCTAGTGAAACAAAAACACCTATACAAAAAAATAGCTTTTAGTTTTAGAAATATTTATGTTTTGTATGTAAATAATTATAATCTATTAATAGTTACTTTTATACATCGATAGTTACATAAGAAAGGAAGGACAGTATGTGTTGGATATTTTTTTTCAATGGTGGTTGTAATATTAAAACTACACTGTACTATTACATTACTAAACTGAGATGCGTAGCATGTACAATCTTACAAAAATGTTGAATTATTTTTTTAAAATTGTGAGAACAAAAGAATAATAATGAAGTAATTGAACTATTTATTTAGCCAATTGAATCTAAGTATTCACAAAAGAAAAATTTATGGGTTCATAGGGTTCAAACTTTCTATTTCATATGTGGCTGAGCTACGTGAAAGCTACTAGCCACTATCAATGACTTTAATCTCATCAATAAAGTTTAATGTATATGCGAATGTGGAAGCTCAAGACCAGTGGAAAATCAGAAAGAAGTTTTGGCTATTTCATTCTATTCAACGCTTCCACTATTTTTTCCAAAGAGTCAATCAATCTTTGATATTTGTTGCATCCAATCAATTTTATGTAGATCCCTCAGACAACCTTCGTAGTTTGTTTGATAGAAACAGAGTTTAATGAATTGGTGACAACAAACAAAATTATGAATTAAAAATTGAAATTATTTTTATGTAGTCACATTAACTAAATAGCTTCGTTTCCAGTAATACAACACAAAGTAATTAATGCAGAAAGCATCAGTTAACGGAGATAATGAATTCACCGTGCCGCTGCAGTGCATGAATAGAGATCATTTTCCAGCAGTTTAGTCCGTAAATAGTGGTTATTTTACATAGTGGTTATCATTATGCGGTATGTTTCATTTTCTTAGTTTGATATTTGGATTTTGTACATAATTACTTTCGATACGTAATATTTCGCTCCAACGCATCGATGCAAACGACGTACAATGCTTTTTTTTATTTTATCGATTTATATTTCACAAAAACGAGCCAAATGTATCGCACAAACATCATTACGTTTTAAATACTTTGAATAAATAGTTACGAAATCAAACAATTAACATATTTAACTTTTTTCGATAATATTCAGTTATGCATCTTTTAATTCTTCCACGAGGATAGTTTAAATGTAGCATAGTCACCACTTACAAAAAAAAATGAACACTTACCCAATTAGTGATATAATAATTTGTGTTCATCTCTTGCATCTTAATCATAAAATTATTGAAAATAAAAAACGTATTCTAGGCAAACAAAAACCTAAACCGGGGATAATTATGATCCTAGCAGGTCCTAAAATTACAAAAAAAAATTAAATCAGATGATTCGACGATGACTGTTGGTGTTGGTGACTCAGAACCAAACAGACGAATTGTGATGATGATGAGATTTTTTTTTTTTTTTATTGGATAAAGTGATGAAACGAGCAAAACGTTCACCTGATGGTAAGTGCAACGTCTGCCCATAACAAATGCAATATTACCCAGGAAATTTCTGTGTAACACCACACTGTGCCCATCACCCTGAGACATAAGGTCTTAAGTCTCATATGCCCAGTGATTACGCTAGCTCACAGTGCCCTTCAAACCGAAACACAGTAATGTTTGCACACTACTGCTTCACGGCAGAATAACTGGCCCTGGGGTGGTACCTACCTAGACGGATTCCTGCATAGGAATCCTACCACCAGTTGAATTTGAAGTGCGTTAAATTAATGAAAAGGTATGTCCTTCTCTCATACATTTAAAAAAGTAAACGCGTAAGTTTCTTTATACTTTAAAAAGAAGAAACTTACTTCTTTCTAGTTAGGGATCGTTTAAGTTTTATTCTACTTTGCTTTGTAATAAATCACATATTAGTATGTAGCGTGTATGCAGCCTTACATCATGTAACTTCTATTTTGAACCTTATTCTAATAAACAGTCAAGCGAAAATGTACAAGGAGTATGTGTACGATCATTTAATTTATTTAGGTCGTAAGGGGCTATTAATCATTCTAAATCCTCTCACGACTGGGCATGGCACCTGGGAACTTTCGGGTATTGATAATAGCCATTTGGTAAACGACAGATGACTTTGCGTTCATTAATTATCACTCAGTATTCACTAGGAGTAATTAATTCATTTTAAAACTGGGCCGCGTTGTTGGCAAATGCATTTTAATATCGTTTGTACCTTCCAATCAGTGTGTAATGAAATTCTCGGAGCAGAAATATTCCGTCTTTTTTTTATTTATTCAAAGTTCAGCTAACTTTATTCAACTACAAACATTTATTGCAATATATTTTTTAGGTTTTTTGATTTTTTTTGAACGCCTGAAGATAAAGGCTAGGCCATGAGTTCCAATCCTTGGCTGTTTGGACAAAGTTTGTTGTTGTTATAGTTTTAAGTACATCCATTGGAAACCGCTTATGCTAAATCTGCGCAAGGCAGCTGAGAGCAACTAGATGCGTGAAACCGAAGATCGGGCTAAGTGGCGCTTTTTAAGAGAGGTTTATCCCCATTTTCAGTAAAGAACTGGCGCAACTAAAAGCAAATGCCGACTGATGAGGAATCAATGACATATTTTATTAGCTACAACACCCTCACAATTTTTTCTGTGAGTGATGTGATGTCAAATTTTACTTCGTCTCAACAAATACTGCTAGCATGTGTGCATGGACGCACACAATTTGTTAAAGTAAGGGCAACATCCATTATAGTTAAATGCGAAAGTATGAAATATTCATTAAATTAAAAAAATATATAATAACCTAATAATATGTATTTTTTTTATTTATACATTTGATACGTTGTTAGTTCTAGGTAAAGGAGTATGCAGTCTTAAGTATAGCAGTCTTCCAGTTCATGGGTATGCAGCGAATGTCATAAGCAAAAAAAATATTTTTCCTTATGGGTGATGGTTCCTAGGTTCCTATCTATAGTCGGAAAACGTTGATTAAATAATCATAACTTTTTAAAAATATGAAAATGCTATGGATTTTAGGAGGAGCTCGGTAATGTTCGGAGGATGCTGTGAACCGAGCATTACCGAGAACGGCCAAACTTTTAATGCCCAGGTAAGCGAGGTACCATGCCGTATGGCGCAATCACACAAGACACACCCGTGTTCCAGGGCGGTTCTCACCGCCCAGAGTTACCGACACACAAGTCGACAGTCGGAACGAAGGCCCGCAGGCTCCCTCGGACGGTCATTAGATGACTTAAAATTATATTTTTGGAGATATTCACAGTAGCGCAAGCACGCTGCGAACGCGACAGTCCGAATTTCGAAGTTTTGTAGGAGTCGTATTTATGTATTTATGTTTGGGTCAAACCAAACCTGGCACGCGGGCCCCGGACCCGTGAGCACAGTATCCGATGAAGCTGTAAAAGCCAAAAAGGCTACCAGCAATTACATCACCGAAATTATATAAATGGCGCAATCATGTAGTCGGCATATTTTACGAGGGTGTGTATTTTACGCGGTGTACAGCTAGTATTCAATAAACTGATACGAGCACGTTGTCATTCGTAAATCTGTGAAGATTTGGTATGTATAAATTTATATAAAAAAGAGTTTAGATAATGAATTGTGAATTTTATAAAATGTTATCTTTTTATAGGAAACAGCTTCGACAAAATAGGCGATCGAGATTCAATAGATACACGTAAAAATTTACAATTATTTTTGAAACATATTTCTTAAGTTTATGTTTTTTTTCAGGTATGTTCTTCACGCTGTAAAGAAGGTGATTAATATGGATTGCTTTTCCTATTGCAGTCGAGGGTATGTAACAGCATAATGGTTGATTATAATATAATTCTGTTAGTTTCCAAAGTCATTCACAGTTATTTAAATCAGCGAATTTTCAAAAATTCCTGCTATTAAATCTCTAATAAGTAATAATAAGTAAATTTTACTTAATGAAAACTTACAGTAATAAGAAATCCCTGTTATTTATTAAATCTTAGCTATTTTATAAGTAACATATACGGTATAAGTAAGTTTGACATTTACTGAGGAGCTCTCTCAAAGCAGAAAGTATTTAATGTACAGCTGCGACGAACAGTTGAGTCTTTAAGATTACATCGGGTCATCTACGGATAGACAAAATTACTCCGTTAGGAAACCCAGCGCTTGTAATGAGCTAGATACTGTTATAATAATGGACGTTTCTACTAAGGTTGAGGGTTTTAGAAAGTAAGAGAATAAGATACTGCATTTGTATGGTTAGTGACCCAAATACAAGACCCGTAGATTATAAAACTGATGCCCTGATCCTTCCATTTCTTGACCACTTTTGTCACCCCAACTTTAATTGTATCTATGTCTCGATTAATCGGCTATCTAATGCTGCTATCACAATTTATGAAAACTTCTCTCAATCTCTGTACTTTATACATTTTGACCGGAGATTGGAATATGTTTAAGATTGACGTTTTGATATCTTTCGGTCCCAGCCCGGTTAAACAAACAAATGCTAAACTTAGCAATGCATTCACTATTTCTTACGTACGCCGACGTGGGCTGTCCGCTCCTATTCACATTGTGTGCACGAGATATACTCGAGTACCCAGGTGCTTCTTACCATTAAGTCCGACTGATATATGTTTGCGGCCCAATTATCTTGAAAGCGAATTGATAACTTTATACAAAAAATGCGAACGTGCTTCGTGCTAAACCAGTATATGCATAAATATTAATATGACGTATGAATATTTTTTATAAATTAATAGTTGATACATAACATACTGATAGTTATACTATAATAAGAGCCTAAATCTACAAGCCCTGAGTTCGATATAGCTGTAATAGCTACAACCATAACAACATACCCACATATACTTCTATATCATGGACATACAGGAACCCAAAAAGATAAATTGCTTCACTTTTTCAATGCCATAGATGTTATTTGCGCCTGACAGTTTTTCAGCTCAGTCAATTATCATTAATTTTGTTTTACTCCTTTACATAGTAGTACCTAATTTTTCACTCTTTTTATCTAGATATGAGACTTAAGAACTGATGTCTCAGGGTGACGGGCGCATTGTGGTGTCACACTGTTCTGGGTGACACAGCGTTTGTTATGGGCAGCGCATAGAGTAAATAATAAGGCAAATCATCATCATCATCATCATCATTTAAGCATATCACTAGTCCACTGCTGAACATAGGCCTCCCCCATAAATAGCCACAAAAGTTTTAAGTTCTCATTCTGTGAGGATTCTGCCATAGTTGCCACGCTTGGGAGGCTGGTTGGCAACCGCAGTTTTTTTAGATGTTTCAGGAAGATGCTGCTCCCCATCTCCTGGTTTTTATTTACCCTCTGTCGACTTTTACAAACCCACGGGATTAGATGGGGTGGTACATTCGTTTTAGCCGCTACCACACGGAAATAGGGCAAATACAGAGACATTAACTAAACAGTCCTCGTAGTTCTGTATTAGATAGTTCCGAGGAAAAGTCACGGACATGAGTACCAATAATTTATGGTTTACTCAATATTGACTTCGGTTTAGATTCGAACCTATAGAACATGGTCAATTACTACAGGAGGTCTCAGCAAATGGGCACTGACTTTCGTAGTCATTTTTTCATTTAAACCGTTAAAAATTACTAGAATCGTCAAGAAATTTTAACAATCTGATCTCTTCCAATTTGGAAAGATTAGCCGTAAGCGCCATGGTCTGAATGCAAATTGGTGCACCTTAACAAAATTGTAACACGTTTAACGTTGTTCCCTGTCATTGGTCTCAATATTTTAGGTTTGGCATACTTGAGATGGTCACGAAAATATTCAGCCGTCTTTTATACACGGGAAGAGAAAAGGCTTTAACTAGTTTTCAGTAACAAAGATCTTTAGATATCTAAAATATTTTAGCGGTCAATATCATCACCAATAAATTTTAGAGAAGTAGAATTTACTTTGCGTTGTACTTCTCTAAGTACAACGCAAATTTTGTGTTACTCCTGTCACTGCGTTGTATGTTGCGTTGTACATTGAGAGAACTTGCTAGCTATGAGTAAGTTTTTGTTTAAAGTCTCTCGTCTGAGTGCATTTGAATATCAACAAAGGAGTATTTAACCGGCAAGTCCGTATCACGTACTCGTAGTACATCTACTAAACTCTCAAAGTATGTGGCATCTGTGTGGTTTAACTTGCATCTATGTGGTAAATGTAGCATCTCAGTTGTTATTCATAGCCCAACGTGCATATCAGGCGCGTTATTTGGAGACATATTAAGAACTTATTAAATGATGTTGTATTTTAACCGAATTCTTCGGAGTCTGAAAATACTCTTTAAACAGTACGTGTTGCCATTGATGCCATAAGGAATCGTGACGTGACCGTTCACTGCAAACCATTTATCTGGGAAGTTACAAGATCGCACAGTGAACTATGGAAAGTAATATGTTCGGTGCTTTTCTATAAGAAAAATCCGTCAGGGCACTATCTGCTGCAGAATTAACATGCTTGGTGGCAATCATTGGGGCAGGCCTATGTTCAGGTAGTGAACTTGATGAGTGATGATAATGAAAAGAATTAATTTCTATTAATTCGCTTAGCTGAGCAAAATAAATTTTCAAATAATTATAATTCCAAAACAATTAAATAAATCTTATTATATTCGTTTGAATGGTATATATTCAGATGCAAAAAGTACGAGTATGTCTGTATTTTTATGATGTCAAAATATGTTATATTCATTTTATGTATATTCCTTAGGTTTTTTTTAAACTCAGTTAAACAATATTATCTAGAAGTTTGTTGGATTAAATAATTAGAAACAACAGCCTAACTACAACGTGTCACTCACAAGGTGACAAATTACTGAAAAACGTTTCTCATTTTTTTTTATTTTCACAGAATAATGGTTTATTTATATCAGTGCGACATAAAATAATTTAGCATTGAAATGTAGTATCTGTATTCTTCATATACATTGCAGCTTTATGCAATATAATATACTCATAGTAATGGCTTCACCGATGCATCAGCAGCAATATTCGGCATATTTAGAATGCATTAACTAAAACCACACAAAATTCGCTCTGCTGCAATGCACCAAACTTGAATATTTTCCGACTACATCTGCTGCTGAAATATGAATGATATTTTCCGCTTCGCTGTCACAGAGAATATTTTGTATGAATTACTGTAATTTATTTTACTAATTACTTCTCTTAGTTCATTCAAATTTTTGGGTCTTGAGTACCACGATCATCACTCTTAGTAGGATTTAATGATTGTAGTACCAGACGTACCTTGCTGCCCATCATCGGTCTCTGAATTTCGGTCTGGCATTTTCGAAGTAGTTACTTTGTCACCACCTGGCACCTGTCAGAAGCTGTAGACAACTCAAGCGACACTCGCGGGTTGAGATGGAATGGCAGATTTTTTTATGTCGCCACCATACGTCAATTTTAGTAAACTTAAAATGTAATGTAAGTTTAATTTAAATTCAACAAAAGTTGATAAATAAAGCCCTTATTTAATTAGTTTGTTAGTACTATAAAAACGGACAAAAGTAAAATTTGATAAATAAATTAAGAATTAAATATTGCAGAATAAAATAATATCAGATTAACGAAGGTTCACTGGTTACTTTTTCAGTAAGTACAAGAAAAAAGTAAAGTTAAAAAAAAAATCTTGTTTAATTTAAGCAATTAAATCAACTTCGTTCCGGAAAACGCAGTGTAGGGCCTCCCACTTTATGGAGGGATGGACTTCACCATTTTCCGGGAGGTTAATGAATGCAGGAGATTTACGACCGTGTTCGTTTGTTCGTTCATTAGGTCTATGAGCAGCAATTTTGATGGGCTGATATGTATGATATGTAATGAAATATCGATGATAATGATGACGTGTTTTATTGAAAGCTATGGATATAAATTTCATGTGCTTTAATCAGCTTCATGTATGTAATGTAAAAATTCCTCGTCATAATGTTGTATTTTAGTGGGCTTATACTTCGGCAGTGTAAATTGTTAGGCAAATATATTTTTTTTATTGATAATCTAGTGCATAATTATGATCCCACCTGATGGCCGATTTTCAACCACGGCGACAACCTACGGATACTGTCAGAAGCTATCATCTGCCCAGGAGACACTATATTACGCCACAATTCTAGCTACTTCTCTTCTGATTTCTTATATTTACGCGAACACTACACATTTAAATGAAACTTATGAATGAAATAATATATCAATTTTACGGATTTTATCGCGTTTAATTTTATTATACTAATTTTATTACCCATGGTCACGGGGGGACCGAGGTGACAGATGTCCTGATGTCATAGTTAACCCGGAGTACCTTCAACTTTTAATTATTATTTTTGATCCGATCTACGCAGAAAGAGCTAACTGTGTCTTGAAGTCTTGCAGTGGTATGCTTGGTTTTTGACTTAATTTTATTAATTATAGGATCCCACGCTGGTGGTAATACCCAACCATCTTCTCTATTAAAATTAGGATGTTTTTTAATTTCAATAGCCTCGCGAATCATCCTTGGTAGGAATAGGTGTTCCTTTGCGAGGATTTGTGGTTTATCAAATCTGATGTAATGATTGGAATGATCCAGAACATGGTCACAGACTGCAGACTTCCTGGAGCGGCGATGCTTCACATCAGCTATATGTTCTTTTACGCGGGTTCAGTAAGAACCCGTAAAATTAGTTTCATTTAAATACTTTTCTTCTCTTAATAAGTTACTCGTTACTAAGATTAGAGGCATACAGTTACTCGTTACTAAGATTAGAGGCATACAGTATCAGAAACACGGGGACAATCACAACACCTCCTGAACCGAAAACAAGCAGTTTGTTTGTTCACAAATATTAGCCAGAGCGAGTTCTGGGATCTCTATATAAAACAATAGCTTAATATGTAGTTGCGTAACACCATAATTATTGGTGTCCTTGATTAATTTTTTTCTTATAGTGCCGTTTCTTTGAGATCGGTTACATAAGGTTAACGTTAAGTTACACAAAGGTTACATATAAATCGGTTACAAAAAGGTAAAAACATGTCAGTGCTTCTGTGTTTACACTCATATCTTTGGAACTATAATTAATTCTTATAAATACAATACGAATAGCAACCTCGATAACGAAAGTATGTTATGAAGTGTTCCATCTCAGTCCTTGTTAGTGACCTCATACGTATATGTAATACGAGTATATATTCATATTTTTTAATGGAAGAAAGTGAAGACTAGCATATTGTTTACCTGATGGTAAGTGCAACGTTGTTGTGGCACCCATAACATTTCTGTGTGGCACCACACTGCGCTCATCACCCTAGGACATCAGTTCTTAAGTAATAATTAGACTAGATGATTGCCCTTCAGACCGAAACGCTACTGCTTGACAACAAAATAACTGGCACTACGTACCACCGCAGACGTTTTCCTGATTAGGAATCCTACCGCCAGTAAATATATACATTTGTTATGGTATAGGCTTCTGTTATAATTAGCTATCAGGTGGAATGTGTGATCATTCGTTACCTTTATTTAAATAAAAACAAAGAATTGACGACAATACGACAAAAATTTAAAGGCTATACATCTGTTGCGTTCACAAGAAAAGTAAAATCTATTATCGGTTTATATCATGCAATAACTTATTCTGTCTCCCCTCTGAAATACAGGCCATAGAATATCGATAGAACAAAAAGGCTGAAGCTTATTTCGGTTTCAAAACATAAATACATTCTTATGATCCTGATTTCAGAATTTAGGGCATGGAGCAAAGTGTTTTACCCAGGAATTATATGGAGAATATTGATTCTTTTATTCATTAATCTAATCATTAAAATACAGTATTTCCATACTGTATTTTAAATTATAAAAAAATATTGAAACATTTTTGTTCTGTGTCATTTTTTTATTTACTTTCTCAAATGCCTTTTAGCTCACTGGCTCAAAACAGTATGTATACATAGTAAATAATTAAAAAGTAGTGTCCGAAGTTATATCTTTAACTTCAATGTGATTGGCAACACCCACAAGCCGAGAGTGGCGCCAATTATTTTTTTGGATAACGATGCCCGTACTGTTTCTCCTGCATAATGAGGGCGTTTTACAGATATAAATTACCCATGCATAACAAAACCAGACCCCGAAAAAACTAACGAATTGTTATTTGTTACAAATGTTGGCTCCGGCCAGGATTAACACCCAGAACTACGGAAACTAAATCTTGAAAATATGATATTTGCTGGAGGTCTTTTACGATTATGACTTTATGGTACAGTCATGGTCTATTTCTCAATGAAATAATTATGAAATTATATTTCTTCCTTTTAATATATCAACAATTAATATTTTAAGTTGTTTAATTATTACACATTTTGTAGTTTCTTATTGAACTTTATTACTTTTTATGAATATAGTCCTTTGCTAATTTCGATAAAAAGATAGTGCAATATTAAACCTTAATAAAATTGCAGTCAAATGAAAAACTTATTCGACGGTAAGTGGACGGCAGTGTACATACGCTTAACTTAGTTAACCTGGAATATCAATCATTTTAAATCCGCTCACGTCTTTACTCCGCACCTGAGAACTGTTGGAAATTGATAGCAGCCACTCGGTAAACGACGGATGACTTTGCGTTAATTAATTTTCAGTCGGAACTCATTGACAAAATTAAACGAGACCTCGGATGCTTGATTGAGGTGGAATACTCTTACTTTCTTTAATATTAATATCAATTTTCAAATTAAAACCGTATTTAAACTTAATTAAATTTGAGCCGTGGCAGCTCAGTTCCCGAGGGCTGGCTCTTAAAAATATGACGCGTTATAGAGTCGATTTGCGGCGACCACTAATATCCTCTGTAATAAATACTCAGCAAAGAATGCTATGGATAGACCGCAGCCCTGGTGTTCAATGGAGCCATTACTTCAATAAAAATGCACGTACATGCCTGCGGGTTGCAAATGCAAAAGGAAAAATATATAAATAATAAGATAGAATAATAATATAGGGCTAATATGAATGAGAAAAGACAGTGAAAATAGTAGAAACCTGAATAATAAAAAACAATAAAACATATACGATGTTATATAATACCATGTTAAAAAGTGCTGAATGTTTTTCCCAGCACATTCAGAGTGAGGATTGCAAGAGAAAATATATGTAACTAAACTTACATATTTGGATTTAGAGGTGAAAGAGTTCTTTAAAATCCGTAGTGGTTGAATATTGTTCCAGCACCGCGTGGCAAGATACCTAAAACTCCGATGGAACGAAGCAGAACTGTGTAAGAGAACTCGAAGAATATCATATTCGAAGTTATCATTCGACCTGCAGCCAGCCATCTAGTTTTTTGTACATATATTTAAGTCGCCTATTTTTAATAGTGCCAAAAAGTAAAGTAGTTTTCTACGAAAGACCGTTTTGAGTAAGTCGCCAAGTCGTTCCGTATCCAGTCGTATTTTAAAGAAGAAGCACGCGCAAACGTTTTGGATGCGTTGTATTAGACAATCTTTCTGGCTAATATTCGAGGGCTGTAGATGATTTAGGCGAAGTTGAGCAACAAGACAAGAGCATCACAGAGTTTCATGCGGTTTATCAAGTTTAGCTATTAAGTCACGGATCCGAAACGACTATTAACCTGAAAAAACAATTACGTATTAAATCGAACACGTGGTTCGCAAAGTGCAGCCTGGCGTTCAATTTTAATCCCAGATAGCGCGCTTCAAAAACCCTTCTGATAGGACTGTTACCTGTTTTAATTTACGGCTTTTATCCTAGATTTCTATCCCAAACCACTTTACAGTTGTTATACAAACCCGTGATAAGTGATCTGAGAAAGAAGCAACGATGTATTCAACGTATCAAAAGTGCCTCTCCTACATCACTTGATGCTAAAATACCACGCCAATTAATGCAGAAGTACGCAGTACAGCACTGCGTCCGGAAACCAGATTCAGTAACGGGAATAATTTCTTATTAATCTTGAGTCTTTGCAATTGTGCAAGTAATATTTTTTTACCCCATTAATAAAGGAGTCGTTTTCAATAGTGTTCACCCATTTCGTAATTTGCGATGTACCAAAATGTGAAGTGTGAGTGTTTCTAGTGGGACGACAAGTTATGATGTAGGTTTTCAAACTATGTCCACCCCAGTTGAATTAATCACTTGACCTCTTGGTTGAAGTTAGCCTTGCCTAGTCGGACAACACATACAAACTTTAGACAATTTAGAGGCGCTTTAGAGGTAATTCACGTTCATCTTAAGATGTATATGATGGCAAACAGTAATTAGATTAGTACGCATTATTCCACAATGACTATGTCGCATAAGACAACTTGAAAGTTAGCGATGTATTGGCCTTTAACGTTAATACCGTATTCAGTTTCATTTCTCAACGCTGTGGCAAAGAATTTTGAAGAAATATAGCCCTGACACTACCTTTTTGCAATTGGATCAGTGTTTGCTCTGGTTCTTTACGCGGAAGCTTAGCTCAGAGGCCGGGCACTCGCCTCAAAATTCATATAACGCGAGTGACCTGAGTTCGATCCACGGTGCCGGCACCTCAAAATTTTTTCTGCAACTTTAAGTGCTGATTAACCATGTGCTCAGCGGTGAAGGAAAACATCGTGAGGAAACCTGAATATCTGAGAAACAGAAATATTTCGAGGACATGATAGACAATAGTCTATCAATGTAAAAGTATTTTAATGTCTCCGAGATAAATCTTATATGCTAACAAAACAAATTACCTTGACAGCTATTGTCCTTGAAAATTTAATTTATCTCTTGAATTTGGTTTGTAAATTTAAATTACTAATGAAGCTCTCACTGTTTTGATATACCAAAAGAGAGTTGAACTTGGGCGAACCGCAACAGGTAAAGTAAATGAAGAGTTTAATTAACGTGGCATGTCATATGAACTGTTTTTGTCAAAGGAAAAAGTCGTTGCCACAATCAGAACGAATATATATATATATATATATATATATATATATATATATATATATATATATATATATATATTAAATTATTTCTGTCCCTGTGGACTACAGAATTCATATGAAACGAAACTGGAAATCTGGAAGATCTCATGGTTTCGGATACATAGCATATAAATATATATATAATAATAAGATATCATAATAAGTGTCCCGAAAAATCTCCAGCGGGGGACTATTGACAGGCTGATGACGAAGAGAATTTTAGACAGGATGAACGACTTTGACAGTGGGTTTTATACTCGTAATTAGGTTCTAGCATGAATAAGACGAAGATAATCTCTTACGAGTATGTAACAAATACCTTTTCCCGTTATGGTGGAACCAAATTCAAAGTGGTTGTAGGATTTCTTTGCAGGAATCCGTCTCGGTAGCGGCAACCGCAGGCCATAAAGTAGCAGTGTGCACACATTACTGTGTTTCGGTCTGAATGGCACTGTGAGCTAGTGTTACTACCAGGTCAGAAAATACTTTTTTTTTATTCGATAGAAGTGACGGAACGAGCAAAACGTTCACCTGATAGTAAGAGCAACGTCTGCCCATAACAAATGCTGTGTCACCCAGAACAGTGTGACACCACAATGCGCCCGTCACCCTGAGACATCAGTTATTAAGTCTCATATGCCCAGTGATTACGCTAGCGCTAATTTCCCTCAAACCGAAACACAGTAATGTTTGCACACTACTGCTTCACGGCAGTATAACTGGCCCTGGGGTGGTACCTACCTAGATGGGATTTGTTATGTGAATAGACATTGCATTCACCATCAGGTGAACATCTAGCTAGACTCGTCACTTTTTCTTTAAAAAAAATACACAACTCTCTTTCTCTTTTCTGACAAATGTGTTTATCATGGACAATTGTACGACTAGGTAAATTCAACAATCGCCGGATCCAACCAACATGGCGAGTTCGGCAGATTGCGAAATGCCGCACGAGCTCTCTTGAATAGAACGCTGATTGAATTTAAACGATCTCAAGGTAAATTAGTTATGCTATGGAGAGAGCTATGATCGCAGTTTTCTTGCGTGGCGAAATTCGAAACGACAAATAAATTATTATATACTACATTACTTAAATGATAAATAATCTGAAGTGGGCATGGTCTGGCCATGTTAGAATTAAGAAGTAAGTTATTTAAAAAAACTATTACTGTGATGATCTGGATAATGATGATGCCCTAGTGATCATAGTACCTGAATCTCAGCCATGGCCAACATTTGTGAAAAAAAAAACACAAATTGTTTCTTTTCGGATCTAGTTGTGTTATGAAATTTGTCTGTTCACGCAAGCGCGACACAGGAGAAACTCTAATGTGGGTATCATTTTAAGGAGATACCTTATAATATTTTTGTAACTCTGTCTATCCTGCTGCATACGAGTATTATTAGTGTCCGATAGATAGATAGATACATAATTCCTGTTTGAATTTAAACAGACAAAGGTTAACAAATTCGGAAAACTTACTACCATCGGTAGTCATATCGCTTTAAGACATGACTACCGATATTTATTCAAATACAGAGTATGAAAAATAAAATAAAAATAAAATAACTCCAAATTATTGACACGAATTTGATTGAGCGAATACGATCATACTTTCTAATCACTGTTATAGTGATCACGAGAAACAGTTATAGTGATCGTATATTTAGAAAATTATTTCATATTTTGCAGCTACAAAGTAAAATATCGTTGAACTTTTAGTATTGCAAATGTCTAGTACAGTTTCAAATTGCGCAATGACTTTTAAACGATTCATCTGCAAGCTTCATTTACGTAAAGCAACTGTGCAAACATAGTTTGCTAATGTCTGCCCATTAGTTTTAAGAAAATATTTTCGAAATGTTCAACTACGCCAGATATTTTGGGACTAAATATATATTTATTATTAACTTTTGTATTGTAAAACGCAGTCACGATTCAAGAGACAAATCGTAGTGTGGGACATCCTATAGTATACAAAATTATGCGGCCTACGTTGATGAACATTTTCGCAAACCTTTTCATACCTTATGGCTGAATGAAGATGGCTTAAGTTTAAAAAGGACGCAGACACCGGAAACCAAAAAGTGACTAAATTGTTTGAACCTTTAATTGCTTTTTTGTTTCAATAAATATCATTACTGGTGGTAGGATTTCTGTGCGAGAATACATCTAGGTAGATGTCAACGCAGTGACAGTTACTCTGCCGTCAAGCAGCAGTGTGTAAACATTAATAAGTTTCGGTCTGAAGAGCAATTGTGATAGCTGATGTAACTGGGCATTTGAGATTTAAGAACAGAAGAAGGAAGGTGACGAGCGCTGTGTGGTGCCACACTCAAATGTACTGAGAGACACAGTATTTATTATGGATAGATGTTGCACTTACCATGAGGTGGTCGTCAAGTCACGCTCTTCTATAAAAAAATATGAATTGATTGAATTTTAGTTTTATAGATTAGAATATCAAATTTATTTAATGTAAATTATTTAACTTAATACTTATTGCACAGCATTCTTAACTCACTTTTGATTCTGAAAACTATTCCGGCCCCGGGAAGGAAAATATCAACCCAACGGGCTTAGTTTCAAATATAGAACACATAGTAGGTTGAATAAAATGTCCATAAGCTATCATTTTATTACCAGAAGTCAGTATTACTTTATTATATAATAATACATTAAGCGGGATTCTAAGGGAATAACGTTACATCCTCATAGCAAGTCTTTTCCCTTCTTCTGACTTTAAATCAATTTTTAGTAAAGAGTTAGCCTACTATTATTCGCTTACTTGAGACCTCACATAAGTATGTTTTAATTATTTTTATAGTAATTTTTATAAAATTAAAAATATATGTTAATTTTATTTATCGGGGTAGATTTTGTATAACCCAAAATATAGTTGCGGTTTCGACTACGTAGTCATTTTAAAAAGTTTAACTTGTAACAATTGTTGTACATAAACCATTTCATTTGAGTTCAGATCTACGTATGCTCCTACTGAAACGTGCGTTGTGATGTTAAACACGCAACTTCATCAGGTTAAATCTACAGTGCACGCTACTAAATGCTCGTATTTCTTCTTTATGGATAAAGTTCAAACGGAGTCATAAAGAATTTTATTACAGTTTATAGTAAAACACGACGACGTTATCTAGTAAAATGTTGAATGACGTTAAGTTTTATTATATTTTTTTGCTTATTATAATTAAATGAATGCGATTTGTCTTATGATGCTATGTCACCCAGTATATTTCTGTGTGACACCACACTGCGCCCGTCACCCTGAGACATCAGTTCTTAAGTCTCAAATGCCCAGTGATTACGCTAGCTCACAATGCCCTTTAAACCGAAACACACTACTGCTTCACGGCAGAATAACTGGCCCTGGGGTGGCACATAACTAGGCGGATTCCTGCATATCATCCTGACTACCTTCAACTTTTAATTATTATTTTGTTTAATCTTGGTTTGTTCCAAAATATCGCTGCAAGATTTTGAGACATTATAGGCTTGTTATAATATCTAAAAATCTTGCAGCGATATTTTTGGATTTAAATTTGATTAAGATTTATTTTTTAAAGACTTAATAAAAAATCGTTATTCGCAATTATTTTCCTAATGACAGAAAAGTGACGAGACGAGAAAAACCTCACTTGATGGTAAATGAAGCTTTCATTTTGGAGGGATTTTGCTATAGTTGACACGCTTGGCAGAAGGGTTGGCAACCGCAGTTTATTTATTCAGTTGTTCCAGGAAGATGCTGCTGCTCATCTTCTGGTTTCCGTATTCCCTCTGTCGACATTTACGACACCCACGGGATGAGAAGGGGTAGTAAAAACAGAGTTTTGTAAGTGCTCAAGCTTTGCAATGGTTAAAATAGATCTGTTGTCAAGGCAATGCTACGTATTTTAATATTTTTGAACCAGCAAGATTGTCAGTGCATAAATATAATGATGTAATACATACACATTGTGTAGGGTTGCGTTACGTTACGTTACACGCTACAGGCTACACATATCTGTTTTATGGACGAAGTTAAAATAAGAGCCATAAAGCACTTTACCCGAGTTTGCACTTAATGCGTTGACTAATCTTATTTAAAGTAAAATAGGGTTAAGTATGCCTATTTGGATTTATGTGACTTTTTGAAGAAGTTTAAAAAAATTGAGAGGAAATAAAGTAAAGTAATAGTATTTGTTATGCGGCGACGGCGTCAGTAAATCTGTCACTACATCTTACTAGACTAGCAGTGATAGGTGACTTGACTGGTGGTAGGATTCCTATGCAGGAATCCGTCTAGTTAGGTACCACCACATGCCAGTTACTCTTCCGTGAAGCAGTAGTTTGCAAACATTACTGTGTTTTGAGTTTGAAAGGTACTGAGAGCTAGTGTAATTATTAGGCATGTGAGACTTAAGAGCTGATGTCTCTGAGTGACGGGCGCAGTGTGGTGACACGCTGAAATGTGCTGGGTGTTTAGCATTTGTTATGGGCAGACGTTGCACTTACCATCAGGTGAACGTTTTGCTCGCCTCGTCAATTTATTCTATAAAAAAAAACTAATTGCAACACAGGACAATGAATTTTTTTTTATGTCATTCAGATTGATATTATTAGCGTGTAACAAGGATAGTGTGCTACCCCACTCACACAACCTTCCTTGACTCGCTCATATCCGATTGATCAATACACATATTTGAATTTTCGTATAAGAAGAAAGAAAGAAAGAAAGTTTATTTGGCTTTTTTGTCAAATAAACTTTCTTTCTTTCTCCCGACGTACAAAACATGCATTAAATTAGAAGTACAAAACAAAAATTAACATAAAAGAAAACCACATTAAAAAATACTGTACTATTTCAAAAATCGAAAAGAAAAAGATGCCTTGAAATGGTTACGTTACGTCTCTTAATTCCAAAAAAAGTGTAACAAATCAGCTGGGATTATTACAGAGCTCGCGTTCATACTCGTAGTACCAGAAGATAATTTTATAAAAACTGTAGTTATATAAATGAAAAATAAATAAAAATTATTAAAACCTATTAATCAACGCATTTTTTATCAGTATCCCACATGTTACATATAACTTTTTTATGTTAACTTTTATTAAAAAAGTAATCAAATGTTGAATGTGATTTTAAACACTAATCATACAAAATTAGCATATAATAAAAGTAATTATACGAATTTTATTGCGTTTAATTTTTAACTATTTATAACCCGACGTTTCGAGCGTTACACAGCACCCTTGGCCACGGGTGGACTGAAGTGACAGACGTCCTGATGTCATAGTTAATCCGGGGTACCTTCAACTTTTTAATTATGATTTTTGGTCCGATCTACGCAAAATTAGCGTACTAGGTCCGTATTACGTACGTAATTAAATGTTGCCCTCTAGGATTTCTCCTGTATCGGGAGTGCGTTGATAAACAAATAGCACATACACAAATACTCAGACCCGGAACTCTTATCTGTACATACGAGTATGTTCTGTTTCTGCACAGACAGTTCAAACCGCGAACCGTAACGCAGAAGCAATACGCTTAACTGCTACGGCAACCGAGGAGTATTCCTTAGACATGTACATTTCCTCGCGAGGGTTTTATTTACCGCCGAACGCGTGATTAAGCAGTACTTTAAATTGCAATTATCTATTTTAGTAATAGGAGCACCCTCCCACTGAGCTATGACGTCTTCAAATACATAAATGAATAAATATATGTGCATGAAAATCCTATTTCTCTATACATAGTTTTAAGAATGAGCCGAACCTGGAATTGTATAGTAAAAGAAGGCAAATATTATATTAAGAAATAAACAAAGCAAACAGCCGATTTTAATTGCATTTCGCACCGACAGGTGTATTTCGTTTGCAATATTTCCGATTGGATCGTAAGCTTTTGCGCACACATCGATGACATTATTTCGCTTCGTTGTTCGTTGAAGTTATCAAGTTACAATTCAACTCACCAATTTTAAATCTGTGTGCTATTTTTATTTTAAAATACTTTTTTTATAGGAGCGCTTGACGAGACAATCAAAACGTTCTCCCGATTGTAGGTGCAAAGTCTGGCCATAACAAATGCTATAGCACCCACAAAATTTCTCTGTGACCAACTCTGTCACCACCAAACTGCGCTCGTCACCCTCAGCCATCAGTTATTACTCGTATGTCCTCATATGCCCAGTAATAACACTAGCATGTCATTGCCCTTGTAAATTTAATTGCACTTATAAATTATTATAAACGGTTGTCAAAAACAAATAGAAAAGCAATGCTTTCCCGTTCTGAACTTCCTTAAGGATCCTGGGTTGGCTAAATAGTATAAGAAATTTTATCTTATCGTCATCATCATCAACTTCATGAACAGTCCATTGCTGTACAGACTTCTTGCTAGTTATAATACCTCCCTATTGTAATAGGTACGTGTTATTACAGATACTCTTGATTGTAGGTAGATTTCTTTCTTTTTATACCGAATAGTTTAACTAAATTAATTACGTTAGAAATTAATAACATTATATTTAGCCATGAGTCATTTTAATAACCACACGAGCATATATGAGCACGGCCCGCATGCACTTATAACCCGGTAAAGAAACTAAATTTATTTGCCAACGGAGCCCATAGGCATAAGAGGCGATTTATGTTATTCATTTTTGTTCTTGTTGGCTATGGGCTAGCAACCTAACACTATGTTAGTAGAGAATCTATTCATTTTAAAACGTGAATAATGAAAAATATACTTATAGTACTGTGACAGTTTGTTCTCGTATTATAAATAAATATATTGGTACGACTACTTGTTAGCGTCCCTGCTGCGGAGTTGTGGGTTTTGTAACACAAATCTTTAATGTCACAAAAATTCACATGTACGACTATATCCGACACGATCACTTACGGGAAGGTAAAGACGGGAAAGTGCACTTGCATTTAGCTAATGCTTACGGTAGATACTTTAATATTTAATCTGAAATCAAAAGTAGTTTCATAATGGTAAAGAAGTATATTGCCGAAATTGATACTATTAGCATATAACGTAACCGACATATTTATTATTAATATAAATATACACAAAAGATTTACATTATATGACTTTGGCTGTCTTCGATAATCATTATATGCTTAAACGGCTTGCTATTCGTCGAAAGCGTAGCTCCATAATTCTCTTACAATATATTCTGTTATTCAGAGAATGCCGAAAGACATTAAGTCTGCCCATTGTAACATTAAGTTGTTAACAATAAAATATGTTTAAATAAAACTACATTTTACGGATTTTATCGCGTATTATTTACTTTATCGCTATAGAATACGTATCGTCTAGTTTTATTCAAATGTGTAGTATTCGCGTAAATATAAGAAATTTAAGAAATTAAAAATTCGTCACCATGAGAGATCGGTTTTTAAGCCTCATGTGCCCTGTAACTGTTTTACGGAATTTCAAGTTAAAAATTAAACTCGATAAAATCCGTAAAAATTAGTTTTATTGACAGAAACATTTTTATTTTTATATGTATACTTACTTATAAGTTGCTGTGTGGTTGCGGCTTAACAGAATCTACCACCCCATCTCATCTCGTGGGTGTCGTAAAAGTCGACACAGAGAAAATAAAAAACAGGGGATGTGCATCAGCATGTTCCTGAAACATCTGATTTATAAGCTGCGGTTGCCAACCCCACTGCAAAGCGTGGCAACCATGTAAAAATTCCTACAAAATGAGAGCTACAAACTTTTGTGGCAATCAATGTGGAGGAGGCCTATGTAGACTACTGATATATAATGGTTAAAATCATAAAGGTAAGAAATATTACTCATAACTTTTTTAATTTGATTTGCCATAGACTGTGCTTACTATATTGACCTATTTAAGAATCTCATGAATATGCACCATCACGCGCATAATTTAAAGGTCGACAATTTGAACGTTAACAGATTTGGCCATAGACATTGTGAGAGCCCAGTAAATATCAGGAAACGCACGCATACAAATAAAGCTGGCTTATTTAATTATGATATATTTTGGCTTTATAGTTGATATGAAGTGCGTTGGGTCATAAATTAATTCGTCGACTAAGGGAACTTCCATAAAAATATGCCAGATGCCGTGTGGTGGCGGCTAAGAGAATCTACCACCCTATCTCGTCCCGTGGGTGTCGTGACAGTCGACAGAGGGAAAATAAAGGCCAAGAGATGGGCAGCAGCATCTTCCTGGAACAGGTAAATAAATAAACAGCCGCTAAATCCCGCCCATCCTTTGGGGGTGGCATGTGTTCAGCAGTGGACTTGTGATGGGCTAAAGTGAGTAAGTGAGTGATGCCAGATGCCTTCATTCAGACTGATGGCGGAAACTCTAATCTGCGTGCCAAGCGTAGTGCTTACCGCAAATTTTTCCAATTTAGGAGAGGCTACGTCTAGTAGTGGACTGTTTAGTGGTGGTAGGTGATTGATATGTTAATTTGACGGCCTCGTGGAACTACAGTCAATGTGTTTGGCGTCTGAATCACGGGTATTGGATTCGAACCAAACTACCTTCGATCTTATCCCACGAGCATTATTTTGGGTGCGGGTACGCGAAAACGACTAACACCCGTAATCACAAACGTTACTATAATGTCTCACATTGCGCTCGAAAAAAAATTGCTGTTTTAATTAGTTTTTTAGAATTGCATTGTGCAGCTGTTACCTTATTTCTTCCTTGACACGTCGAATGTTTGCTGACGCTTGATATATAAGCAAACATGGCTGTCGGCGAGCTGACTTAACTATTTGTTTTATGTTAAATTGTTATCACACACTCACATATTTGGAGGTATGTAAAATATTTTTTTAAAAATTGAATTTACGTATATATATACAGATCTTTCTCGTGATTTACGGTGTGCTATTAACACGTAGCAGCCATAAAAATTGTTAAACTTTTATACATGTTTTTCATGTATACTTACAGCTTCACGTTTGCTTGTTTTTACGTTGTGAAGTAAAAACATTGGATATTCATAGTTCTATTTTACTATTTGGATAAGTCAAATCTTAATCTCTTACTAACTAACTAACTATGTAGTTATCTAGTATATTCTAACTCATTGTATAAAGCTCTAGCTCTTCTAATTTCGCTAGTAGCACCCCACCAAGCTAAATAATGAAGCCTAATTTAGTAACATCAAGATTAATATCCTAACTCATCGTTAGCCTAACTATTATCTACTAAAAACTATATCAAAATACATTTTATTTTGTGAACGAATATTTAAATTATACGAGTAGATTAAGGTCCTCTTAATTTAAGGGTAATTTGTTTAATAATATTGTTTATTTTTTCTAATTATTTGACATATTTTAACATATTTGAATGTTTTTTTTATTAGATAAAGTGACACCACACTGCGCCCGTCACCCTAAGACATCAATTCTCAGTCTCATATGCCCAGTGATTACTCTAGCTCACAGTGCTCTTCAAATCGAAACACACTAATGTTGACACACTACTACTTCACGGCAGAATAACTGGCCCTGGGGTGGTACCTATCTAAATTATTTTAAATAGGCTTAATTAGAAAACCCTAACTGTATTGACCACCCCTGTAACAGCCTATTCAAATACAAATAAAGACTATTATTATAATAAGCAATAAACTATAATATAACAACGCAATGTTTTTAAGAATAAAAAAGTCACAAAGCGTCTTCACTTCACGAATACATAACACAATCACGCCTTTTTCCTATATTTTCATAAGGGGTAGGCATAGACCACACACGCAGTCCAATTTTCGTCCCGCGAGAAACGAGCCGTGACGACCCACGTTACCACCATTTTGAGTCTAAAAAGTCGATAAAAATTGAATTAGCAAATTAAATTGTTGAATATGTTCTAACCCGTACACTTATATAGATTATCGCGTAGATCCCCGGCTATTAAGTAGTTAGATGTATTTCGTCGTTCGTTCGTTCGTAAAATTTGTTTACCGCCCAATCTAAACGGTTGTATACCACTTGTGCGAATCTTCATTCTATTTATAATATGCAAATTTAGAAATGTTTCTTCGCTTAAAACTCGAGACTTACAAATTGTATTTTGATTCAGTTTTCATCACGTGGGGTGTTTCTTTATTAGGCTTTTGATTTATAAAACAGCAATTTGTGCTTAGGTGACTGAGCTAAATTGACATTTAATTTCCATGTCGTAGACGGAGAACTCCAAGACAGGTACAGGATCATATAAAAATGTTTTCTTGCTGACATAACTACATGCGAACAAAATGATAGGCAGCAGCTAGTAAAACATTAAGCATTTAACTTGGGTTATTGTTTATAAACAATAATATTAGAGAGCACAAAAAGTTAATATACTTTAGAAGCACTCGTAATCTTTGTTTACTTTAAGTGACTCGCGTGTGCTCGCTAAGAATGTTTTACGACCGAAGATGTCTGCAATTTATGAGTTATAAATTCGGTAAGGTAAAATAGCTTCATCACTTTAAATTCACTGTAAAGTCATTACTCTGAACAACGTTTTAAATCTTCGGTAATAATTTTGTTCCACGCGCCTTATTCTATTTTTATTGTTCGTTGTTAAAATGTGTTTACTATTTGAAAGTATTTAAACTGAATTTAAAGAGAGTATTTTATAATGTAGTTTAATTCAAATATATCAAAATGTATAATTATACTGGCTATAGGACGCTACTGATGACGATCAACTATTTTAACACTGTAATTATCTTTTCCCATTTCATTGTACACAATATATTTTCTTAGTACAGAAATGGCATTACCATTTAGGAAAATACGTCATCGTTAAATCAACTCGTAATAACGTCAATATATTAGGTCGGAGAAAAAGTCTTTTCGCATATATTAGTTCCTTACATATTAAAATGGCGTTTTGTCGTACTACAAGTGGCCACTTTGATCTGAAATATATCCTCTTTGGTCAAGAATTCCAAATTCAAATTTATAAATCCTTTTAGCTGGTATATTTGAGTATCGAAAACATTAATCATTTGTTTTTTTCCTCACTAGTTTTTTCTTTGGCGTCGCTCATCTCGCACAATAGAAAACTTGAAATATCGCATTATTTACGAGTACGAGTTCTACCGTGGCACCAGTGCTGCAGAAACAGCTCGTAGGAATAACGATGTGTATGGCGCTGGTGTCGCAAAAGAAAACACGACCTTCAGAACAAGCGCCGTGGACAGCCGGAGACCAAAGTGGATAATGAAGAATTAAAGGTTATTGTGGAAGCGGATCCATCCCAAACCACTTCATAGTTAGCTGCAGGCTTTGCTGTGAGTGATAAAACTGTTTTAAATCCACTTGAAGCAAACAGGGAAAGTAAAAAAGCTTGAACGGTGGGTACTTCATGAATTGAGTGAAGCAAACCAGCAAATACGCGTCGTTACGTTACATTGCTCAACCGGCACAATGATAAAGGGATTTTAAATCGGGTCATTACTTGTGATGAAAACTGGATCCTGTTTGATAATCGGAAGCGCTCGTCACAATGGCTGAACCCTGGAGAACCTGACAAATTCTGCCCCAAACGAAAATTTACTCAGAAAAAGTTACTTGTGAGTGCTTGGTGGACTAATGCCGGTGTCGTTCACTACAGCTTTCTAAAAACGATGTCAGCAACTGCAAACAATGATGGCAGAACTAGCTGCTAAACAACCAAGGCCGGTCAATCGCTCTAGGGCACTGCTGCTTCAGAACAACGCTAGACTAGAGGAGCGCTAAAGTTGAAAAATCTGCGACGTCCACCGTACTCTCCGGACCTTGTTCCAACAGATTACCATTTTTTCCGGAATTTGGATAACTTCTTACAAGGAAAAAAAATTCATCTCTTCTTCATGTGGCAGTCAAAACGCCTTCAGAGATTTTATCGATTCTCGTCCCCTTGGTTTTTTAGTAAAGGGATCAATGAATTATATATTTTGATGGCAAAAGTGCATAGATACCAATGGTACATTCTTTAATTAATTTAATATATTTTACAAAAAAAAACGACTTTATATTCCTCCCATACAAAACTCCAATTTCATATGTAAGGACATACTGATAGGGTATGTTTTAATAAAATCTCTATGGCTGTACTATTTGTATCTGGCTGATTTTGATGACATTAAAAAGGTTACATTTCAAAAAGTTATTTCTTTTAGTAAAAGGTCTTTCCAGCTATTTTTTGTTTTATATTTGTGTCTATCAAAATGAGTGAATCTAAAAAAAAATATTCAATGCATTTATAATTTTATTACAAAAAAGGAAAGAAAAATGCAATGCAAGCCGCGAAAAAATATTGTAACGTTTATGGACCTAATGCAGTGTCAGTAGAAGTAGCACAAAGTCGTTTTCAATTCGGGAATTTTAAAGTCAAAGATGCACCTTGATCTGGTCGCCCTGTTACGGATAAAATTTACACTTTTTTCGAAAAAGTGGAGCAAGATCGGCATATCAATAGTTACGACATAGCTGAAAAACTGGGAATTAACCAAAGAACAGTTTTGACCCATTTGACTCACTCACTACTCTACTACTCATTTGCGATTCTTTATTGAGAGATAATGAAACCGAACCGTTTTTGAAGAGATTGATAATTGTTAATGAAAAGTGGATCTCGTACGACATGAACCTGCGAAAAAGGTCGTGGTCAAAGGTCGGTCAGGCTTTACAGACTACCAAAATCCGGGTTAACTCGCAATAAGGTGATACTGTGTGTATGGATTGGAAGGGCTTTGTTAATTATGAGCTTTCACCGCCAAGTAGAACCATCGATTCTAATATCTACTGCCAAAAACTGATGAGAATAAAGCAAAAAATTTAGAGAAAGGGGCCGGAATTGATCAATGAAAGGATGTGGTCTTTCATCACGACTACGCTACACCACACACATCTAAGATTAAGAGAGTTTGACTGGGAGGTGTTGATGCATCCGCCATATAGACCTGACCTTGCACCTTCAGTTTTCTACCTGTCTCTAGCAACGGGATCATGTCACTACCTTCAAGATGGCAAAAATCATCAAACAAAATGGCACATATATACTGTAAATAAATGTAAATAAATTCAATTAGTGTATATTCCCTACTAACTTTGGCACTATTCGCCTTATCCTAGCAGTATACATGTGTATAATGCTTCAAATCTTTGTGCCTCATATCCTCCATAAATTCGGTATCTGTGAGTCACCGCAAAGAAATGCTTATCAAAACCATGACACGTGTTTGTTTAAAGCGACTTATTTTCATGTTTGTTTCGTTTTTGTTTCTCCCGATCTCTCTCCGATGCCTCAAAAAATGCCAAAATAATGTTGCACTAATGCTCCAGTAACCGTGACGCACACGGCAGATTTTTTTATCGCTCAGATCGGGTTGACAGTATGTAACATCGCCTCATTGTCTAGGAAAAAGAAAACAAATATTAAAAACATTTACGTCTCATCGATAGACGTATGATTTTTATTTTCTTAATGTATCCAATTACAGACATTTAGCATATGCATCGTATAAGTTTATACACTTATGAATATAGACGATCGGTCTAGTGTCTATATTTTACTGATTAAATTAGCTAAACGGTTCAGTAAAACAGAAGAGTCAGAAGAAAAGAGAGACTTGGCAAAAGAAACAAACCCAGAGAACCGATATGGCGCTGAAAAATTCAGAAAAATAATAATTTTACTTGCAATATGTAGGAATCGGTGTTCATTTTTGGTCTATCAAGTCTGATGTAATGGTTGGGAAGATCCAAGATGATGGGTGGGTATTACCACCGGCGTGGGAACCTATTATTAATAAAATTAAATCAAAAACCAAGCATATCACTGCAAGGCCTCAAGAGACAGTTAGTTCTTTCCGTGTGGTTCTGTGTGGATATGACTAAAAATAATAATTAAAAGGTAAAGGTACTAACGTTAATTATGTCATCAGGACATCTGTCACCTCTATTTTTCCGTGACCATGGATGCTGTAAAGCGCTCCAAACGTCAGGTTATTAATAGTTAAAAATTAAACGACATATAAACCATAACATTAGTTTTATTTGAATGTAAGTAATCGCTTAAATATAAGAAATCATTATGTATGTAAAAGAAGTGTTACGAAAATAACTTATAACGATTAAAAATTTGTATTTTCTATCTGCAATGTCGATAATTCTAGTCAAATTAACTACAAATAACTAAAAATGACAACGACGAAATCCGTCACCTGAGGTCAATCCCTCCATAAGTTAAGCTTTGGTAAGTTTTCTTGCAAAAAAGTAAAATAAGTGATTACGACGTGTCCTCAATTTAATAAATCACTATATGCGACATGCACAGTAGATGTTTTCCTTTGTTTCAGCGAGAAAAACGAATTGTTGACATAAAATGTAAGAATAATATAAATTTATTCGTTTTTCTTTCTTGATGTGAGTAGAAAAAATATTTTGGGCTTTCTATGTTTGCTTATACTTTAGTAAATTTTGCTTGTAGATTAGTTTTTATACTAAAAATAATTTTAATTGAAAATTAAATATGACATTGTTTTATTAATTTTGCCTTCACTTTATTTTTTTAGGTTTGCCTTTATTTAATGTTTTCCTTTCCTAATGAGCACATAGTAAATCATCACTTAAAATGGCAAAACAATTTTGAAGGTGCCGACACCGGGGATCAAACTCAGGTTACTGCGTAAGTTTATAAGTGTTAATTTAAGGTGAGCGTTCGCAAAAAAACGCCAAAGTAAATGTAGCACTTGTACTACATAGTAACTGTGACTCACTCGATAGATTTCTTGATCGCTCGAACCGGGTTCACATGTAACATCGTTATCTCAATAGGAAAAGAAAAACGGCGTAAGAGAATCTACCTCCCTATCTCGTCCCGTAGGTGCCGTAAAAGTCGAGAGGGAAAATTAAAATCAGGAAATGGGCAGCAGCATGTTTCTAGAAGTTCAGACAAATAAACTGGGATTGTCAACCGGCCGGCGAAGCGTGTTATATCTCGTCCCGTGGGTGCCGTAAAAGTCGAGAGGGAAAATTAAAATCAGGAGATGGGCAGCAGCATGTTTCTAGAAGATCAGACAAATAAACTGGGATTGTCAACCGGCCGGCGAAGCGTGTTAACTATGGGAAATTCTTTATGGAAATAATTTGCGTTTACAATTATGTGTAAAATTCTCTGCCGTGACTTTTTTTTTTGAGCATCTGGAACCATTTTACATATTTTATGCATCACACTTTGTACAGCTACTCGTACATGCATTACTTAAACAATTTAAGATGTGCTCCGCATCTAGTTTGACGTCATCTTATTGACGAATCTTATTATCCTAATGTCTCCAATTAGAGACGTTTAGCATCGTATAAGTTTATATACTTATGAATATAGACGATCGCTTTTATGTGTATATTTTACTGATTTAATAAGCCAAGCGGTTCAGTAGAGCAAAAGCGTCAGAAGAATATAGGGATTTGGCAAAAGAAACAGACACAGAGAACCGATCTGGCGCCAAATAATTCATACAAATAATTATTTTACATGCAATAAATACACAGTAAGAGCCAAAAGCTTACGTTTTAAAAATGTAGTATATAAATCTACAATGACTTTCAAAAATTGATACAAAAGCTGTAGAAAGTGTTATAGAATTATTAGTTAATAATATAGTTATTAGTATAAGATAACTTTTACATATATGCCAAGAGTAAACGAGAGCACATTCCACCTGATGGTAAGTGGTGTCTTTTATAGTACTTAACTATATCCATACTCGACAAACTTTAACGATGAAAGTCCGTTGTCGCACCTCAGAACCAACAGAAGAAACCTCAATTGGGTCTCCAAATCTCTTCAGACACAATATAAAACGTAAACTAATTTAATTTAGTTAATAGAATCAGGCGTTACTTTGCGAAACTCCATTATAAGAAAGGAAAGAAAGTTAATTTGCATACAAAATTTTAAACGGTGTGTATTACCTAGTTTTTAAAGAGCGCCACCCGCACTCTCTCAACAGCGTGCACAAGCAAATCAAAACCGCCACCGGGAGCCGTCACCAGACATCCTCCACCACTACAACACTACCACTAGGCAATATATACCACTGCAGTCGAGAACACGACACGTGTTTCACCTCAAATCGAGGCATTATCAAGTGATAATGATTCTACGACAGTCAGTCACCGAGACTCAGATCTTAGCAAATTAACTTTCACTTACACTCACACTTGCCATCTTTTTGTAAGAGAATTTTAGTATTTTCATATTTTAAATATTTTTTGGAGCGTTCTTTTTCTGTGAAAGGCTACTAAATTTTTCGGGGATATTTTCTTTTCATCCTTTTTTATTTCTTAGCCCGTCTTATGTACTCGTATCTTTCTCATCGCTAACCACGGGCGAGCGAGTTTGTGCTAATGTTTGGTGATCGTACCAAAATATTGATGAAATTTTGTATATGGTCTGCACCAATTAAGCGTCTTGGCATTGAATTTGGATGACTCACATCCTATTTAAAGCATCCTATGGAAGAAGTCGTCGATTTGAGAGTTCATTAACGGGGGTGTTATTTACTCGTAATATGTCTGTGGAGAGTTTTCTTTTTGGAAGGACATGTGATGAAACCAAGGAGAGTGGAGTTCTTGACACATTGATTCGCACTGTTGTTCAGCTTTTTATTTTGAAACATTTGGTTCGGTTTTAAAAAAAAATCTTTAGAAGCACTATAACTAAAGCTATGTATAAAAGAATTTTCTTCAAATACATACATACAGACACTCTTTTTTCCCATATAAGGGATAGGCAGATGCCACTCACGTAGGCCACTTTTCGCCCACGTGGAAAACGAGACGTAACGAGTGGCGAATCACGTCGCTGTCATTTTGGTAAGACTCAAAAAATTCTTAATCTCCATTGCGTTCCCACGAGCAGTACAGTGACAGCATTGCATATTATTATGATGTTACCGAATAAAGGTTGTCCGTATAATAACTGAGTCTGAGCCTCTTACGACACCTCGGGAGCAAAGAGGTTGCTATTCTACTCTGCCGAACACCTATCGGCAAAATTTGTTCAAGTATTAGCAAGATTTAATTTTCAATGGTCGTGTGTCATCGTTTTTGGATACCTTATCTGCGCCGGCCCATCTTACATTGACATTCCTACATTGAACATTGCACAGCGCTAAACAGCAACGAATAAAAACAATGTTTGAAAACAGGTACCTAAACCGATTTTAGAAAAAAAAAACTTTTCTCGTTTTATAGTAATTATTTTTACAAACAAAATGCTTTAAGTACGATATACATTTTATTATAGTTAATATTTTACAACGAAACCCTGTAGGTATTTAATTAAATATAAATGTATATATTTTAACAGTACAACATAAACAAATAATAAAAAACAATAAAGGTAAGATATTTTGCATAATTTTTATGACGTTGCATGTATTTCTTAACTTCTACGCTGCGGTTCTTTGAATTATTGATATGCAACTTTCGTGAAAATACTCGTAACTTTGAGAGCTCTCTTATAATGGACAATAAAAGTGGAGATAGATGAAAGGGAGAATAACCATTTCAAACCAATAGGATTTCATTATTTTCAAGATAAGAAACGGAACGAAAATTAAAGCTGAATTATTTAATGTTCACTGGCGCTACGAAGTAAACTAAGCGAGCTAAAAATCATTCTGCGACAAATGCCGCCTCGGAAAATCGCCATTCGTAATATTGGAAACCGCGCCGCTTCCTTCACTGATTGCTTTATTTTAATATTCAAGTTTTACGTTTGTTAGTGTTTGAGTTGATTGATGTGAAAATTGTAGCTCAAGCTCGGTTTGTGCTCAATTTTCAAGTATCAAAATATTTATGAGATGAAATATTTGTTAAAAGTTTAGGATTTTTAAACGAATTATTCATTTAAAAATAATACGTAAAAAAGAAATTAGTATTATTCTTAATTTATTTTTTTCCTTGGAATTAATGCCTTATAAAGAAATATTAAGATAAAAAAAAGTATAAATAGACAAAATAAATTGAAAGGCGTATAAAAAACAATGAAAGAGAGAAACTAAAATACATATAATTCATTCACGAATTCTATTATATAAATATATAATATATATTTATGATAATATTCTGAATTTTAAGTAGACTTAAAGTAGTGTATTAAATGTATTTAGTTATTAAATATTGGAAATAGCTTTTCTACGTCGTCAACAGATGTTATTTAAATATAAATTCTGTTTGGGGAGAAATGGGACAAAGTTGTATATTATTTTCTTGCGCAATAAAAATTCATGGATTTCAATTCGATTTCAATCTCTAGCAAAATTCATAGATATAAAATAGTTTGGTACATTTAACAAAACGCACTGTGCGTTTTATATTATTTTGATTGGTGTGTAAGAGGGAGGAAGGGAACTTCTGAAAATTAAAAGGTGTAAAATCTTATGAAATTAATTTTAATTTCGGGACAACTTTACATTTCAAAGTATCATGTTTTAATTAAAATAGATATGAAAATTGTTTTTGGATTTAAGCGATTATTGAAGAAATGTACTGTTTACTAGTTGATAATGATGATAACATTCATTGTACAGAATTAGAGAACGGACTATAGTTATAATTTACAACTTTTATGATTCCGGTAACGTAGATCGAACTCAGTTTTCTCGCCTTGGTATTATGATATCTAAGGCGAGAGCAAGTTACATATTAGCGCTCCTTTATAAATAAATACTCCTAGACCTACTTCTAGTGGTAGGATTTCTATGCAGGAATCCGTCTAGGTAAATGCCACTCCAGGGGCAGTTATTCTACCGTGAAACAGTAATGTGTCAACATTACAGTCTGTCTGAAGGGCACGGAGAGCTAGTGTTATCACTGGGCATAGTAGACGAGAGATGAGAGATGGGTGACGGGCGCAGTGTGGTGCCACACAGAAGTTTTCTGTATGACATAGCATTTGTTATGGGACGACGGTGCACTTACCATCAGGTGAACGTTTTGCTCGTCTCGTCACTTTATCCAAAAAATAAAAAATAAAAAAGTCGTCAAGTCTGCTTGCGGACGTAATGATTCTCGAAAACAACCCAAATACGGGGCTCAGAAGCGATATCGGTAATTAATTTGTTATGGGCAGACGTTGCACTTACCATCAAGTGAACGTTTTGCTCGTCTTGTCACTTTATCCAATAAAAATAAAAAATAAAAAGTCGTCAAGTCTGCTTGCGGACGTAATGATTCTCGAAAACAACCCATACACGGGGCTCAGAGGCGATATCGGTAATTAATTTGTTATGGGCAGACGTTGCACTTACCATCAGGTGAACGTTTTGTTCGTTAAGTCACTTTAGTCAATAAAAAACTTTTTATGATAACCATAAAATACTTTTAATAATTCCCATGGAAGATGGAAAAACTACTCAATAAACTGAGCATAACATGACTTTTTTTTCTAATAATAGTACAAAGATATTTTCACAACCATATTAAATCATAGTGAGATATGGGAACTTATTTTCGTACTACGAGAAAAGTTCTCTTCTCATCGACTAATTTTCCCGTGGTGACGACGTGTATTTCAATCCGTTAGTATTTAAATAATCATCTATTTTAGATTGATAGCAAAAGTAAAATATGGGAATGAGCAACAGTATCCCCTTAATCTATGTTATACGGTTATCGATTTACCTGCCTAGTAACGGAACTACAGAAATAATCCCCATTTGGATACACAACAATGAATTCTGACGGACTGCAACGACAACGATGATGATTTTGTTCACCATATGTCAGCTACGAAGCTATTGATAAATCAGATAATACTTATATGATTTTGTTTGAGTTGTAATGTTGTTATTACTTAAACATAAGTTGGACTTATTAAGTCAAAAAGGTAAATTTTTGCTATTTCAATTATGCTGCAGTTTTCTGAGAAAGTTGCCGGGCTTAATGTAAATTGTAAGGTAATTATATAATAATTTTAGTGAGAGGAATAGACTAGCACAACCCGTATTATGACTAGCTGAGATGAAGCTGAATTAAAATATATGTCGTTTGGAAAATAATTTCAATTTTTAGAGGATATTAAGCAATCTTAAACCATTTATACATCTTTAAGGAACCATTATTTATTTATTTACTCTTAATTTTACTAATTATACAAACGGCGGATTTTATGCCATACAACGTTTTCTTACAGTTAACCGGAGAATTTGAGGGGGAAGTATGTACGGCGGTGGGCAAGGGCGGAAAAAAAAAACATACCTACAAATGCAAGATACATTTTACATCGTATATTTATGTGTACTACACACAATATTCACAAATATATAAAGTAATATAACGATATAATACATCTCATATTATATTTATATTTTTTTTATCAACGTAATATTCATAATAGGTTACTGTATGACATAGATACAGATGTCTATTCAGAATACATAAAATTATATGGTATGTTGTTGTTATTTTTACATCGTGGTTAATGAAGTACGCAAAATTTGTTGATAGCTCGTTAATTAACTCCCACGTGTTCATTGCGCCAGTGTAATAAAATGAGTAATAATGTCTGCACGTTGTGTTTTACGACGTTTAATAACTGTGAAGTATGTATGGCATTTGTAACACAAACAGTTTCATGATTTTAGTTCACTGTGAAGATAATCAGATCATATGATAGACGTATATTTACAGAGAATACCTTTTTCTAACGGCGTACAAACAATTGAAATTGCGTAGTAAAAATATATGAAACATCGGTCTACTTCTTGTAACTATATCCTTTCATCATCATCGTTTCAGCCTATGTAACCATATTCTTTAAATATTAATAAAATAAAAGAATTGGAACCAGAATAACTTTTTGGATGTTTCCTTTGGATAATTTTGAAGGGTTATTTTATTATGCTGCTTATAATAATTGTATTTAAGTGTGATCGTCTAGTTAATTTAGCTAATTAAGTTGTCTTTGTTAAGTAAGCAGTTTTTCTAGATGTTTCTTGGGAAGATGAATATTCACCATCGAAGCCGTAAGCCTTAGACGGTTCCCGAATACTTTTTTAATAACTAATCCTTACTAAATTCATCATTATTAGAAAAAGCGTATTATAAAATAGATCGTTACATAGAGGACAGAGATGTGTGGAAGTAACTCTTACTCTGCACATGCAAACCCCCTGGCTACTAAATGTATGATCTAATTTTTATGTAATTTAAAAATGACATTATGTTATAAGACATTGAAAAAGAGAAAGAAGAAGAGAAAAGTCTTTCTTGCCATTTCTATCTGATAAGGTCTTATTTTTTTAAAACGGTGTAGATTTTGACATCCATAAGAGCTTTATACAAGCCTAAACTGAATAAAGAAATGTTGATGTTGACTTTGACTTTTAATTGTAAAAGGGTTTACAAAATTAATTTATAAATTCCCGATACACGGGAAATTGTTCTCTGCACTTTTATTGTGTTCACATTATTTATTTATCAAATACCCGATACAAGGTATTCGCTCTATCATACTTTACTAAAAAAAAAGTGGGAAATGCACACGGTGAGCGCCGACCGCACACAGCGGTGTTGCGCATCCCTCTCAGAGGGACGTGAAGTTGGGGAAAGGACCGTAGTCCACAGCAAAACTTACGTACCGGCTTAAAGAGGGCTTGGCCCCTTAGTAGTGCGTTACACACAAACATCGACCGATGTCTCGCATTTCAATTCGGGTTGACGTCTTACAAGTATATAGGCAAATCCAGTCTTAGTGAATGTACGTCACACGGGCACTCTGGCCAAACAAATAAAGTGCGCGATCACTTCGTCAAGCCGCAGCAACAACGTTAGTGTAACTAACGTTGAGTATCTTGCATTTTGATCTGGTTTGTCTTACACACCAACAAGTTTCCATTCAGCATTCATAAGTGGGAAAGTTACTGAGAGTGTTATTTTATATTGTTGTTATTTAAAACATTGGAGGGCAGACAGTCCGCGGCCCATCATGAAGAGACCCGACTTCGATACAACTAAAAGGCATGAGCCAAATCAAGATGCAGGACGCAACCATTGTGGCTGTCAAAATGTCCAAGTAACTGCCGCAAAGACGCAATATCGCGGAATGCAACTCCCATCAGTACGCTTATCGCCGGGCATACGCCATCACAAAAGATTTCCATACAATCCTAGCAGACATCTACACCCGCTAAACCTCCATCAACCAGAGCCATAAGTTGCATCGACAGACTAGGCTCACTCATACAACCGTCACAAGGCGCCATACTGCATACTCGTATATCAGTAAGTTTCTGTGCGACTATCACACGGTGATGGCGTTTCCTCACAACGCATCAATATGATTAATATCGACTTTGGTGATTGATGTTGACTAAAAACTCCACCAACCTATCATAGCAGCAAGCCACTAAGACGTTAGTAACATGATATCCATGTATCATAGCGCTGGAGCTTGTAGCAGCAAAGTGCCGCCAAATACACTCTTCCTGATCCGTAAGATAACCGACGGGTCATACATAGTATAATACACCAAGACGCCGACCTAAAACGGCAGGAGTGCAAGATGTCCGCAAGCAAGTCGTATTATTACAACAGTACCGCTTACCACCAGCACTAAGATGATATGCCATACAATTAGACGTATAGGTTCGAGTCTGCGTTTACCGCGGACTCGTGTTGATATGGAATGGAAAGTTTACGCAACTCTATCTTAATGTTACCACACCAAAATGTTCTGAATGTCACAGCATTTCTTATGGGCAGGCATTGCCCTTACCATCTGGTAAACGTTTTGCTAGTCTGTCGGCTCGGTTGGCGCAGTGGTTAAGCCTTGACTTCTGCGCCACGGGTTCGATTCCGGCACGGGACAAATATTTGTACGGCCTTCAGATAGTTGTTCCGGGTCTGGGTGTTTGTGCATGTGGAATTTATGTCTGTAAAACGCATCCACGACACAGGAGAAATTCTAATGTGGAGCAAAAAAAAAGTCTCGACACTTTCTCCTATGTAAAAAGTACCTAATACGTCACTATAAATTATCTGGTTATTTTAGACCATATTTATGATGATTATTCCATCTATGGGAGGTTTTGTGTAGAACTATCCCGACATTTTCATGGCTAGACTAATATTATTTTATTTCTTTACAAGAGACGATTTGCAGTAATGGAGTCTCTTACACCGTCACATGTCCGCGTCTTTCGTTTGCAGATCCCGTGTTTACACGTTTAACTACGAGTACGTCTCTACGTACGTCAGATATTAACTTTAAAAATAAGCTCTAACTTATTTTTTAAAATCATGCTATGGACAATATCTAAGACTGTTTATTTGACCTGAATCTAAAACATAAATATGGCGTACAAAGTGTTGGTCTACGTCTCGATATAATTATGTGCAAGTTATATCAGTAAAACGTATCCACGATACAGGAGAAATGCTAGTGTAAAAAATGTGTCGGCTCAACTTGGGAAGAATCTCGCTCATATAGAATATCAGCGTGAAGTAGCATCATAACGCTATATTTTTTTTATAGTTAGTGTAGAGAATTGTATACCCTATCACTGGCAATGAGGACTTCCATCAGAGCTTTTTAGGGTGAAGGCACACATTCTCTATGCCACAATGACTGCTGACCATTAAGTGGATTATGTACTTAATTCACCCTTTCTATTATAAAAATACAGATTAATAAATGATGATAACTATAAAGCTACTAAGGTTAGGAAATGCTAAATGTTTATCGGTTTCTCCTACAAAATCTCAACGTACGAGTATATTCGTTAATTTTCAAAGGATATTCGTTAATTTAATATTTAATTTGAAAGAATTAGGTTATATTTGATTTGCTTTAAAATTAATATACGAGTACTTATAAAAAACTAGAAGTAGGCGGCCTGATAAGAAAAGAGGCTAAAAATGTTATGTTGCACGAACTTTCTTACTAGAAAGATGTTCTATGGAGATAGCCAGTAAATCCATCGTATTCATAACAAAAAAATTGCTATAATTTATAAAACGTGAGTAGAGATAAATATTATAAAACATATACAAATATTAATTATTTGCCAAGGAAAAGAGTAGCTACCCGGCGAGATCGGATGATCTGATCGGAGGACGTCTACTACAACTAGTAATATTTGGATGTTGTATATATAGTTCGCATCTCAGAAACTTTAAGAGTGCGATTATGGAATGTTTTTTTTTAAATGTATAAAGTGACAAACGAACGAAGCAAAACGTTCTCCCTGATGGTAAGTGCAACGTCCACCCACAGCAAATGCTGTGTCACCCAGAATATTTCTGTGTGACATCACACTGCACCCGTCGCCCTGAGACATCAGTTCTTAAGTCTCAAATGCCCAGTGATAACGCTAGCTCACACGCTAGCTGTTTCGGTTTGAAGGGCACCTTCAAACCGAAATACACAGTAATGTTTGCACACTACTGCTTCACGGCAGAATAACTGGCCCTGAGGTGGTACCTACCTAGACGATTTGCATAGGAATACTACCACCAGGTAGTGTAGGTGTATGAAGGTATTTCTTGAACTTCTCATTTGGCGACATCGATGTCGCTATAGTATATATGTATGTGACTTTTATGGAAATATTAATGATAATATAAAAGAAGATGAAGTATATATAGTTGTCAGGTCCCAAAAGTAAAGTATACAAGTTCGTAACATTACTGGTAAGAGGAGACGTGGTCCCCGGATCAGAACTACTAGATGACGGGTAGCAACTGTTTTCCTTTAACCCTTATCTTAATATTAATAACAATCATTGAATACTATATTTATACAATATACTATAACGGATTGTTTATATTTTACTAACATAAACACTTTCACTGTCTGTCAATCAGTCTGTCTGTCAGTCTTAAGATGCTTACTTGATTACATAGATTGTCGTTAATGAACGACGTATTTCGTATCTTAATTACATTACGAGAATTAATATGTCTGCCCGTCTATGTTAAATTACGGTAAGTTAGAAATTTATTCATAGGACCGTACTAGCTGTTTTGAGCTAGCTATAAATTTCATAGTGAGCGAGATACCTCAGTACTTTTCTGTGACAAAATGCATCATAAAAGTAAAATAAAATAACAATCTTCAAACGTCCTACTTTTGAGTACAGGCCTCTGCACATTTTTGTATGACTGTTATGGAGCCTGGAAGAGTTTTTTTAAGAGTAAGGGACAGTCGTACAAGACGTTCGCCTTATGGTACGAGTAAGTGCAACGTCCGCCCATAGCAATTTCTGTGTGGCACCACACTGCACCCGTCGACCTCAGACGTCAGTTCTCAAAGTCTCATATGCCCAGTGATTTCACTAGCTCTGTGCCCTTCAGACCGAAATAATAATGTTTGCACACGACTGCTTCACGTCAGAATAACGGACCTTGCGGTGGTACCTACCTACATGGATTTCTGCATAGGAATACTACAACCAGTGAGAGTTTGTTGCAACGTGGCAAACGGTGACACCGAGTATCGAATTATTCACATGTCCTCTTATTTATTTATTCTATAACCTGCTGATTTACTATCGATATTCACGAGACGATCCTTAACGAGTTCCTTTTTCTTGCATAATGTGAAAGTTCTTGTATTCACACGGTTGTTGCGCTACTCTGGCTTCTTATCCTGAATTTACAGATGTAACTTGAAAACCAAATCAACATCAACATCATAGAAATGTAACTTCCATTATAGTCTGTCGTAGTTTTGTCTTTAATCGTGTGTCTCTCTTTTGATGATGATGATGTTCTCCTAGCCGATTTCGACCACGGCGACAACTTCCGTATCCGAATGTCGAGAGCCATCAACTGCGCAGGAGATAATATAGTGCCACAAGTGTACGCGCAAACACAGAGGCACTCACTCGTGCCAACCTACCCGCGCCCGATGTAACGCTGATACGATAAGATCGGAGGTAGGCTAGGATGCAGTGTCAGAGACACGGGGACAAACACAACACAACCGGACCCGTAAAACAACAATTTGTGTTTTAGCACAAATGTTGGCTCCGGCTGGGATTCGAACCCAGGACCCGCGGCGTAGAAGTCAGGTACTCTGACCACTAGGCCACGCAGGTCGTCAATCTTTTGATTAGCATGATGAACACGCCGTTAAGGTCTACGGCAAATGTACTTGAGGAAATAGCAAATATTTGCGGTGAGAGAAACAAATGGGCTCCAAAATGAGCTTTGCCTCTGAACCAACACATGTACCTGTTGCATCATCGAAATGTAGCAAATAAATTATGTGTCTTTGAAATAGTCCGTATGGATTTTTTTATAAATTATGAAGAAATGGCATCTAGTATTTATAAATATGTAAATATTGCATTAAAAGTAAATAAATTGTATTTAAATTGAGAAAGACGTATTGAGGAAATGGCAATTATTTGCGGTAAAGATAATCTAACTGATGTTACTCTGACAACTGTCTTATCTCTGAATCAATAGGTACTTTTTTGTGCTATCACGAAAATAAATGTCTATTATTTTCGCTATTTATTCATAAGTTATAATAAATAATTGAGTCACGTAGTCTAAAACACGGATGTTTTTTTTTATATTTGTTCCACTAAAAATGATAACAAATCCGTGTCTCTCGGAAAACAAGAATATGACATTACTGTTACATTAGATAATATAGGTATAACATTCACATTATCGTATATTATATATTTATATCTATATATTGTATATATCTATTTATGTAAAAATATACTTAATCTGTATTAACACACCATTTTAAATTTGGCTTGAGGTTCTGAGTAAATTAACTTTCTTTGCATCAAAGTTATTTTGTTTACGTTGCCTTACATATGGGGTCTGCTACATGAAAATAACATAAGATATGAATTAAATTTACTTTTTAATTATAGAATATATAATATGTATTTAATATTGGCAAGTAATTCTAATAATTCTCATTATAAGAATTACATGCCTTTCATTTGATTGACATAAATAATTCAATTAAGAAGTTTTTGACAAAAGGAAGGCATTCCAAACATAAGTTTAAAACTGGCACATAATTCAAATTAAATAATAAGACAAGAGGGGTAGTTTCTAGAAATCAATGTGACATTAGTCAATTAAGAAAGTCGTATGTAAAATGTTCTACCACTAAACGTTAATAATAAAGATTGTGTACCAGGTGGCTCCACCAAAACATACAGGGCATTTTGGGCAAAGAAGCAGATATAGAATTGTTTTCAAATAGCAGTAATATTCATATATTTTGTAGTCATACATTTTACTTATACTCAACAAACAGAACAAATTTGTAGAGATGAATGATCGTAGAAGCTTCATTCCATCTACATAAATTTAGCTATTTCTTAAAATCGTTCAATTGTTGTTTGTTGTTCTTATTTTTATAACCAACACGCATTACAGGATCTAGTACAACTTGCGTAGATTATATTTTTACAGATGTTTGAACCAATACATAATTTATAAAATAACTTCTGATCACTCTGGACAGTTAGTATCATTACCCAAATACTATAATAGGATTACCTTACATTTGCGAAAGAAAACCAAAATAATCGGAAATTGTGTTTGTTCATGTCGTTTGGAAGGTAAGTAGAAGAAACTTCTATTACTTCTTTAAACGTAATACTAACTTTTTGTAAGGAGTATTGTTTAAGCTCTTAAGCCATGAAATTAATACCATATTTACTTCTAAAATTTTCTCTTTGAACATTCGCAAGAATGTTTTATTTAAAATTTAAATGAAGGGACGATAGTAGGAAGTAGGCAAAGGGTGTAAAAATTTTCAATGAAAAGTCATATAACCATAGTTATAAGTTATATAGTTCATACAACATTTATACATTTATAGTGTATCTTATAAATAATACAAAATGGCAAGGCTTACACCTCTGATTACAAATAAGCTGTTAATATACAGCTTTCGAAAAGTTTTTTACTGTCATTCCAATTTTGACAACACAAATACTTAATTCTTCTCCTACTGCCGCCAATAAATTACTAAAACAAGATGTAAATGCTTGTAAAAAAGATTTTAAATTTCTTATAGTTCATTTGAAAGATATTTAAAATATTTTGAATACTATTATTTTTAAGAGACCCACAGATCTTTGGGGTATTTCCATTGAAGGCAGTAGGTCTATAATAGATATTATTGCGCATTAGCTAGCCATAATTTTAGCAATGAATTTAATTAAGCAATGAATGTACTGATTTGTTTAAACAAAGTTATATATCGTATATACCGTTATATAAATCTAGTAATACATCGGTCTTCTCTTACTTTAGACCTATTTCCGTTCTAATATATATTTTATTAATTATAACCACGATATAGTACCTATTTGCTGATTGATATTTGATTTTCAAAATATCAAGTTTTATTATATGACGAGGTTAATATTGATATTTTAGGGCTATTTATAATCTTAGCAGTAAAGTACCTCTTAGATATAAATTTAATGTAATTATTATCTTAACCTTGGCCTCTCAATATATATACACTCAGCGTCACAAAAATCGCACCTCTCTGAGTTTGCGCGAAAAATGGCTGTAATGGCTAGAAACGAATTATATTTATATAAATATTGGTACTCGTATGTTTGAAATGGGTATTTGAATAGTAGCTTTACATTATTAATAAAAAAATCATGAAATCATTAAAACATTTATCATTATAGAGCGTCAAAAATAAACACTGTCAAATGCTCGTTAGTAAGGACGCTAGTTACACCACCTAAAAAGGGAATAAAAGGTCGATCTGGATGAAATATGGGCCAGTGAACACACGTGAACAAGTAACCCAAGTAAGAACAAGTAAAGATCGACACCAGCTCTGAAGAAGCCGCTCAAGTGATTGCCCTATTGCAGTCGGGGATGCGGCAGTGTGACGTTGCTCGACAGTTGAACCTGTCCCGTTTTTCAGTTCGACAGGTGTTCCAACGTTTTCAGCAGACTGGTGGTTATGTTAGAAAACCGGGATCTGGAAGAAAACGGTGCACATCAGAAAGAGATGACCGTTTCATCGTTACGACATCTTTACGAAACCGTTTTACAAATGCTGTTGAGTTGCAACAACAGCTTCGATCAACTCGGAGAACATCTGTGAGTGTTTCTACGATAAAAAGAAGGTTACACGAAAAGAGTTTAACAGCCCATAGACCTGCTAAAGGCCCAAAACTTACTGCACAGCATCGCAGAGATCGCCTACAGTTTGCTCGCAATCATAGCGAGTGGCCTCTAGAACAGTGGCGGACCGTACTCTTCTCTGATGAGACGAGGGTCTGTCTCTTCTGCAATGACAGACGTAGAAGGGTCTACAGAAGACAGGGGGAGAGGATCACACAACCCTGCTTCGAAGAATCCGTCGAATACGGGGGTGGCTCGTGTATGTTTTGGGGCGGCATTTCCGTCGACGGGAAAACGGAACTTGTGTGCGTTTCCCGGACTCGGGGTGGCCGTGGGCAAGGGCCATTAAATGCTGGTCGGTACATTACTGAAATCCTGGAGGAACATGTGGTCCCGTATGCTGGTTATGTCGGTGATGGATTCATGTTAATGCATGATAATGCTCGTTGCCACACCGCGGCTATTGTATGGGATTATTTACAGGAGGTCGATATCCCTGTTATGCATTGGCCAGCACGAAATCCAGACCTTAACCCAATAGAACATCTCTGGGATGACCTAAAACGGCGCGTGCGAGCTCGAGATCCAGTTCCAGCCACTCTTCAAGAGCTTTAAGATGCGGTACTTGAAGAGTGGGAACAAATACCCCAAGAGGCTGTTGCGATCCTTGTAAGGTCAATGAAAGATCGCATGGAAGCCGTTATCAAGGCAAGGGGGTAACACTAGGTTTTAAGAACTTTTTTTGTATTTATTAAGTTTTTTTTTAAATTATTAATTTGAAAATTTGTACATACCCTGTCTTTTTCTTTAATTTCTCTTTCGTCTCGTTATAAAAGTAAAATTCAATTAAAATTCCTGAAAGCTAATAAAATTACCTTCGAATGATACCCTCAAACCACAACATTGCCATTGGCCTGTTGTGTTAAAATAGTATTTAAATTATTTTTTTCGGATGTGCGATTTTTTTGACGCCGAGTGTATATATCTATGAAAACGTTACGTATGGACATAAGAACATAACCAGTTTAATAAAACACATAATGTTCATAACGTATACATACCAGGAACAAACACAAACTGATAAGTTACTCGACTTCATAGTCAATAACTATTCATTAGGCAAGCTTTCATAGGGAAATTTATACGTATTTATAACAAACTAGCTGAAGCCCGCGACTACTCCCGCGAGGATTTAGGTTTTATAAAAATACAGTGGGAAGTCTTTGATTTTCCGAAATAAAAAGTGCCCTATTTCCGTCTCCAATTCGTCCACTGCGAATTTCGTCACGATCGATTCAACGGTTGAGTCGTGAAGAGGTAACCAAAAGAGAGAGGATCAGAGAGAGTTACTTTCGCATTTATATGAGTAAGGATTACCAGAAAATTCTTAATTAGAAAAATTACGAATTGTAACACTCGGGTACTTTTGTCCAAAATGTTTCATTTGGTATGAAGTGTTACACTAAAATTAAGGTATGTAAAATAAACGTACAGTAGTGTCTACGTTTGCCGGATTCAATAAGCTAGACAGACGGCTTTGGGATATATACGAGTATGAGAATAAAAGAGGTCGCAAGGATTGAGGGATTTGGCAAATGGAACAGATTCGAGAGACGAGCGCAGCGCCAGAACTATTCATACCCGTAGTTCTTTTTCATGGCTCGAAATGGAGAATAACTGTCAATATGTACTACGCCACATTTTTTCGATTTAATTGAAATATGATTGTGAATTCCAAACTGTCATCAAATATGTAATAAAAGTAACTAAAATAAATAGTACTAAAGTACCTAAATGTCAATTTAAATAATCTTCCGATATACTCGTAAATGCATACATGTTTATTATAGTTATTCAAGTTATTCAATAGTTAATTGATTGAACAATTATAACGAAAAATAAACTAAGAGATCATTAGAGTCGTGTTCAATGAAATTAACAATTTGGCTACCGCTGAAGTATTTATCATGACATATATTTACATAATTCCAGAGAAATTAACTGAATTCATAGCATGAAAAGCTATTATACAGCTTAAGCATTCAAGGTGTAAATCGTGCACTAAGTCTATTTCTCTATAATGATGGGGATACGTTCTAACATCAAATGATTCCTTAAAATAGGTTTATAATCCATGAATCTATTATCATAATTTTGACGACTTTTATGCAAAAAACACAAATCGTTTGTTTTAGAGTCTGATTGTGTTGTGTATGTAAAATATATGCCTGTGAAATTCACCGACGATATAGAAAAAATCCTGGTGTGGGTATAGCTTAAAAAGAAGTTGAAAAAATAAGTTGCTGCTATGGTAGTTCAAGGAAGGGCACTTACACATGGTAGTTCAAGGAAGGGCACTTATTTTATAACCGGTCTTAAATTCTAGATTTCGCGAGTGACCTGCGGTGACAGAAATCATCGTGAGTAAACCTCCATGTTTGAGGCAAAAATATTTAGAAGACAGGTGAAGTTACGAGTAGCTACCCCGCATTAAAGCATACCTACCCCATAACTCCAAAGCCCTTTCAAACAATTTGAGGATGCCCGTACTCAGCAGTGGGGTTTATAAACGGTTACTTTACTGCACTTTCTCATCTACGTTTTAAATATGACATTAAAAAAACTAAGCTCATTCAATAAAAGAAATAACCATAAAGATCCATTACGTTTTTATTCATTATTATTTTTAATCAGGTACAATACAGGTACATACTTTTCTAAGTTGACTACTTTCATCATCATCATCATCATCATTCAGCCTATTACTTATCCACTGCTGAACATAAGCCTCCCAGATCTTTCCACCTGATTGCTACAAAAGTCAGATTGCTACAAAAGCTTTTATTTGGGGGGTTTTGCTATAGTTGCCACGCTTGGCGGGCGGGTTGGCGGATTAACATATGTTATCTCAAATATAACGCTGGTACGGATGTTTTTTGGTTTTTGCTTATTAGTACGGAACTACACCCTGAACTAATCTGCGTCAAAGTTTGCTTTAAAAAAATTACACGTAGTTTTTAATGATTAAATTTATTGAGCGTGGAGATAAATTGTATGTCATTTTAAATCACAAACTAATTGGTTGCAGATTTCGTTTAGCAGAAGAGCGAAATATGTACATTTAAGAATAATGTATTACGTTCGGGAAAGTACGGATTATACCCTAAACCAGACTTAACAGCTTTGATCTTCCTCACCGAATACGGACTCCTAATGAGCGCAGTATTCGTCGGGGCGATTAGTTCAGTAGAAATGAAAATCTCATTCCTTTTGTTATTCATTTCAAGTGTAGCGCTTAAAGAGGGACTAATAGCTCATACAAGTTTTGCATTTGAATAGTTCCACTTAACAAAAATATAAAGAGTAAGAGTTCCATCACCCATCTACCATAATATATATATTACTTGTACTTGTGTATTATATTTTCTTGTATTACGCTATTTGACAAATACGCTATACACAAAATTATTTGTGTATTGTCCAAATGTTGACTTCGGATTGGACCTGGGATTCACGTATAATTATTTCGGTGAAGTAATCGCTGTTAGCCTTTTGGCTTTTACAGCTTCATCGGATGCTGTGCTCGCGGGCCCGGGGCCCGCGTGCCAGGTTTGGTTTGACCCAAACATAAATACATAAATATAAACTCCTACTAAACATCTAAATTCGGACCGTTGCGTTCGCTAGCGTGCTTGCGCTACTGTGAATATCTCCATAAAATTATTATCTGAAGTCATCTAATGACCGTCCGAGGGAGGCTGCGGGCCTCCGTTCGGATTGTCGACTTGTGTGTCGGTAACTCTGGGCGGTGAGAACCGCCCTGGAACACGGGTGTATCTTGTGTCCAGCCCGCAACGACGTCCGCGTGGATTTAGGTTTTTAAAATACCGAGGGAACTCTTCAGTTTTCCGGGATAAAGGTATCCTATGTTCGTATCTAGGATGCAATCTATCCAAATTTCTTCAAGATCAGTTAAATGATTGAGCCGAGAAAAGAAGACAAAAACGGACAGAGGGATAGAGAGAGTTATTTTCGAATTTATAATATTAGTATGGATATATTTTTTTATTGAAAAGGGGGCAAACGAGCAAGCGACTCACCTGGTGGTAAGTGATTACCGCCGCACATGCACAACTGAAATACGACATCCAAATCCCGTCGATGTAATATAATAGCTGATTCGCCCCGGCTTAAACGTTATCGTTATGTTAAAGTTTGTACAGAGAAAAAATTGCATCAGCTCGTTTACATATTTAGGAGTATATGATCATAAAGAGGGAGAAAGAGAGAGTCGTAGAAGTCTTTGATACGAGATATGTAAGGTTAAGTAAAGACTTAATATGTACACTATTTGGATTCAAAATTGTTCGAATTCATCCCCAATGATGTGATTATGTCAGTCGTGGTAACACCCTCACCAACATTAAATCATGTTAGTTTATCTTAAAAGGAATTGAAGATAAATCATCGACTCTGTTTGAACTTAATCAAAAAAGTCCATTTTCGAATTTGACAGGTCCTAAGTGCGGCGAAGCGTGCGACTGTAATAGTCTAGTCTATTGGAAATTGATTTTCTGGCAACAACAAATTTTAGAGCATTGTATTCGATAAAATTATTGTAGCTTTATAATTCCAGAATATTGTCACGCTTATAAGAAAAAAAAATATTTAAAAAAAGTAAAGATTAAATAAAGTATGACTATAACTATGCCTATTATTATTACTGTGAAAATTATGTCTGCTAATCAAAATTACTTCTTATATGCAGAAGTTAGAAGTAGTTTTACGGTTATTAAATAAAGAACGAGACGAGCAAGACAGAATTTAATGGATAGAAATTGCAAAGAACCGGCAAAAAGAATGTGAAAAGGAAAAGGCTAACACAGCAGTAAGCGAACGTAGTGATGGATACTCGTAGGTAGTTTAACAGAAGAATAAAAGTACTTCATATTATTAAACGTACATTACGCTTAATATGCGTTTTATTACCTGACAAAATAAGTACTTCTACATTGTTTTGCAATGAAACAGATTCTAATAAATACATATAATTTTTTTTATGTAACACGGAGTATAATTTTATTCTATTTTATTCATAAATCGCTCTTGCTCGTCGCCTTTAAAATCATGAACCTGTTACAAGTCCACTGCTGGGCGTAGGCCTTACCAAGAAGGAAGGACTTGCTTTAATTACCACGCTTAGCCTGCGGATGATTAAGATTTTGATTTTTTTTATGGGAGAAGGAGACATGAACGACCCATCGTTCACCTGATGATAAGTACGACTTCTAGCCGTACCAAATATATTGACAGTGCCCTTCAGACAGAAACACAGTAATGTTTGCATACTACTGCTTCACGGCAATAACTGGCCCTGCAGTGGTACCAATCTAGACGGATTCCTGCATAGGAATCCCACCATCAGTAAATTTTGCCCCTATCACAAGACATGATATTCATCCAATAATTACCCATAGTCGACTCTTACGACACTTCTGTTATAAGTCCAGCTGGATTAAACCACCATAACCTATAAATAAACAAAACCTGATTTTACATCAAATGAACCAACGTAATTTCATCATCATCATCGTTTCAGCCTATTACTTGTCCACTACTGAAAATAGGTTTCCCCCATAAAGTGCCGCAAAAATTTGTAACTCAAACTTATGATTTATGTGATTTATTTACATTGAAATCGTGGCGGCTACTAATACATAATCATATTTAAGTACTAGTAGCTGATACGAATATTCAGGGAAAAATATATTAAAAAAAGAAAGAAAACGCGGCATATTTTTTTTTTTGAACTTTGCGGAACTGCCGTAGATTAATTAAGGGAATATTATTTCATAATACTATGTCTGCTGATTACAGACGTCGTATTTCTAAAAAAAAGTTGTGACGAAGTAAACCATCTTATTACTGGTTTTATTTACAGTTGAGTATAAGCTCAAATTTAGTATGGAATTTAATTAATTTCAACATTTCGTCTCCCCTTTTCGACCTCTGAAGTTGAACTCATAAAACCTAATGGACTTTCTCTGTCTAGCAGGAATTTCGTATTCTCTCAACGGGACCCTGCAATCATTCTGGAAACACAAATACTGAGATACTACTCCGACATTGATTAGAGTTGCTTCAAATGTCCTGAAAACTTTGGTACGAGTTGTACTTAAGACCTTACATGTGCTCTTAAACGTTTAAAATGAATACAAGTCTTCTTAAACTGTAAGTAACAGTTTGTTACGAATATGGTAATGTGATGTTTATACAATGCAATTTACTTATTTCAGCACAAAAAGCTCCAATAGCAACCGAGTGTAAATACGATTCGCATATCTACCTACTAAGAGTTTAACCACTGTTGTTTTCGAATTCTCGCCAATTCCGAAATATGGGCAACGCACTTTATATTCATTTTAGATACAACAGTAACCGTCCTCGTAGCTTTGTCGTCTCTAATCGTATCACAAAGGTTTCTTCAGGTCCGAGAACATAAGGACGACAATTAAGCATTCTATAAAATAGATCAGTATACTGAGGACAAGGATGTGTAATGTAATATTTATGATTTTTTATATGTTGTTATTACAATGCAGTTGCTTTGAAAAAAAATGTAGATGATTTTCTACCGAAGTAGATTTTAATATTCAAAAGAGTTAACCACACTTTTATAAAATAAAAAAGATTTTGGGCTTTGCTTTGACTTTATATATCTTTTAATCTATGTACATTTTAGTGTTTGGGTTTAATATCACTTATATTATGAAAAGTATTTTTGTTATGTAGATATAACTCTCTGCTCTGACTCTAATGCAATTTAATATATTGGTGAAGTAATAACCAGGTCAGTATAAATTTAACTGCCGGTTTAAGATGATGTGCTATTTTGCTTTTTCATTATCAAAGTCAGCGTAAAAATTTCTTTATTTAATTAAGGCTTGTTTAAAGCTCTCATTAATCTCAAACTCTACACCGGTTTCGAAAAAAAGGACCTTTTCAGAGAAGAACAGGCAATAAAATAATGTCATTTACTAATTACAAAGTATTAAAACATCATATATTTGATAGTTAGGGGTTTTCTATGTGCAGAATAAGATTTATTTCAGCACATCTGTATGATGATAGATCATTGATAACATCGTGATGAAACTGGCATGTCTGAGGAATAAACATATTTCTAGGAATATTTAAAGCAGCGTGGCGGACTCTTCAAAGCGCCAAAACCGTCTTTGAAATTAGAGGAAGCCTTTACTTACGCATACCATAATATAGGTTACCAAATTCAGGCTGCTGCTATAGAGAAGGTTACCTTACGTAACCAAGATCTTATTTAATGACAATAGTGAGTTTGCATTATAATTGGCTAATTGAAAGCGATTAGTACCATACATTATAGTCAACGTTTCATCATTATTATTCATTTACCTTTACCACCATTTATATATTTCATTGTCAACTATGGCAAAATCCCCCCAAAATTAGGGCTACAAACTATGGGAAAGGGCTATGTTCAGCAGTGGACAAGTGATATAGTATTTTTCATTTACCATTTTATTGACTTTATATGGTTCGCTGCACTATTCTCAATTACCTTAACTGTTTCGCGGACTTTACCCGTTGAGAGTTTTCTCGTCTTTTTACAAATTATTTATTATTATTTTAAAACACACCAAATTTAGATAGAAGATAGAAGGCACAGGTAACACATAAGATTGCATAGCAGATTATTAGGGTTTTATAAATGTAGACAGAATAGGATTACGTTGGAAATAAGCAACCGTATTAACGTACAGTAGGGTTATGGAATTATATTAAAATGTATTGTGTACATGCACATGTAAAGCATTAGTGCTTTACTAGTGCTTTTAACAGCCTAATAAAGCTCTGACCTAACTGACAAGTTAGGCTTTATGTATACTATATTATTATGTTAGCTCAGGGACGGCCCTCAAATATCAGATTACGCGAGTGACCTTGGTTCGATTCCCGGTGCCGGTTATTGTTATTGTTAATTGGTGTGATGATGTCTTCTGATTTCTTCTGACATGGTCAGCGGTGAAGGAAAACATTATGAGGATACCTGCAGGTCTGGGAAATCTCTACTTAATACTATATATGTGAAAGTAACTCTCTCTGTCCTTCTGTCTGCTTGTTAACTTTTCACAGTTCAACCGCTGAACTGATCTTGACGAAATTCAGCACAGAGTTCGCTCGTATCCTGGAGACGGACATACGCCTTTTCATCACGGAAATCAAATAGTTCCCACGGGGTATTTAAAAAACCTATATCCACGTGGATGAAGTCGCGGGCATCAACTAGTAAAAATATTTGGGTGACATGTGACTATAACCGGATAAAGTGTACACAGATCTCCTCTCGTTTGAGCAGTAGGATATTTGCTCTGCAATAACCGCCGTTGCAGTAAACGCGTGAAGTGGTGATCTAGTGTCGGTAAATTTAGTGTGAAACGCCCTGGTTAGAACGACGCTTAGCGTAGGGCGGCTGGAAGGAATTGAATTTCCCAAGTCAAGGTTTGACTAAGTGGTGCTAATCGGGAAGCCTACGTCTTGCAGTGGGTTGCAGTTAATAATCATGAAAAGTACGACGTATAGACACAATCAGATCGTGTGTACTGACAAGTCTAAGTGTGTTATATTTCAAATTTAAACGTGAAAGAAAATTTAAGGGTATATTAAGTTCAGCGTATCAAGTCGTTTCATAGCGTCAAAAATTCTTTACAACTTCGAAATAGTTATCTAATAGTAAATCTAAACTTAACGATTAAAATAAACTGTGGATGTATGCCAAGTGTTCCTTTGCTGTATCATCACCATCATAATTTCAGAATATCACTTAGTCCACCACAGAACATAGGCTTCCCGTATAGATTGCCAGAAAAGTTTGTAGCTCTCATTTTGGGAGGATTTTCCATAGTTTCCTCGCTGGGAAAGCTGGTTGGAAACCGCAGTTTATTTATTGAGATGCTCCAAGAAGATGCTGCTGCCTCTCTCCTGGTTTTAATTTTCCCTCCGCCGACTTTTACGACATCCACGGGATGTGATGATGGGGTAGATTATCTTAATGTCTGTACCATACTTGCCTGTATGTCCGTACTTATTTATTTTTAAATTTAAGGATTACATTCTCATTTTGTACACTTTTATTTTATGAAATTAGTGCAGTATTACCGTTCGCATTCTTATCATCGGTCTCATCTCTTATTAATAAGAGATGAGACCGATGATAAGAATGATAAGAAGAATGCGTAAAGATTACTGTAACCTATTCAATTAAATTTAATTAACAAATTTTTGGTTATGATATTGATCTGCGTATGTCCTATCTTCGGAATAATTTGTTTTAACGTAATTTACAATAAATAAACACGTGACACCACCTAACGCAATACTCAAATACTTGATAATAGAAGACGCTATTTGGTAGTTTGACCGTTTCTCTTAGTTTCTCTAAATAAAGATATGGTAATAATTGATAGTTTCATTACATAAATATTTTTTTTACAAAAGCGAAGGATTTAAGTAAATTCCTATAAGATTTTTTTCGAACATTTGACCATTCTTATATTATATTAGCACATTTATAAAAAAAAAATATTTGGTTTTGACCATCTTCCTTTCGCCAAAATTATCTTTAAAATAGTTAATTTTTATTAAGTAAAGTTAAGTTTTATTAAGTATCTACATAATGGACACCGATTGACTGACAGGGTCCAGAAGCACGAAATTCCAAGTTCTTTATATGACGAAAGTGAGCACTAAGAATGGATTTTTGAAAATTCATCGCCTAAGAGGGTTATGGGTTATGAAATGTTGCATGGAAGTTGGTCATTTTTGAAGTTATGTTAGTCTCATATGCTCAGTAATTTTTCCTGAATAATAAATGGCAAATCCTCCCTCGGAAGAGGCCTATATCCAGGTGCACTGTTATTGGTTGATGAGGAAGCAGCATTACAGCAGCACAGATTGCAGCATAATTGTTTAAAAATTGTTACCGCACATATTACATAAATATTTTCCTATTTTAATTACTATCGAGTTTTCTATTCGCTTTTTTTTTCTATATCCGGATTTATCAATAAAAAATAGATTTTTGACAGAAACTACATACAAGCTAAATACGCTAAATTATTCGATCATCGTTTGGTCCAATATAGAAATCCGGCGTAGATTAAATTTGACGGAAAGCGTTGCCTATATTTTTACTTCGATATCGGAAGTTGTGGGTTAATGAAATTAACGTCTTTGTTGCCGAACTACAGACGTCAGTCTTCTCTTACGCGGAAAACAAAGCCGAATGTTTATGCCGAATTTAATTACATTACAAATGCGTCATTTTAGTTTGATGACTTTTTGCCATCTTGAAGGTTGTGACATGTTCCCGTTTCTGTAGAAATTTTGAAACTTCTCAGCAAAAAAACGCGACAAGTAGTTTCGGCAGTCCTGTCTTGATGTTAACCTGACACTACCTAAACAATTATGAAGAGACCGAAACAGGTGCAAGGTCAGGGCATATGGCAGATGCATTAACACCTCTCTGCCAAACTCTCTTATTTTTTGCTGAGTAGCTTAAGATGCGTGTGGACAACGCTAGTTGTCGTCATGAAAGGCACCCTTTGATCAATTCCGGCCGCTTTCTCTCAACTTCTTGCTTTATTCTCATCAGTTGTTGGCAGTAGAGATCCGAATCGATGGTTGTGCCCGTCGGTAAAAGCTCATAATTAACAACGCACTTCCAATCCCACCATACAAACAGCATCACATTATTGCGATTTAACAGGGTTTTGGCACAGCATCATCACAATTTCTTGAAAAAAAGGTACGGTTTTAATACGTCTTAATAAATAATCGCAAATGAGTACAAGGTTCATTAAGTTTCCTTCAGTGATCTTGTGTGGCACCCAAATATCGAGCTTTTTTGTGTACCCAGCTCTCAATGGGTCAAAACTGTTTGTGGTCAATTCCCAGTTTATGCTGTAAGTATGTCGTAATTACTTATATGCCGATCTTGCTCCACTTTTTCAAAAAAGGCGTCCATTTTTCCATAATAGGGCGACCAGAGCGAGGTGAGTGTTTGACATCAAAATTCCCGGATTAAAAACGCTTAAACCAACTCTTACTGACACTGCATTAGGTCCATAAACGTCAAAAATTTTCTTCTTGGCTTGTGTTGCATTATTTGATTTTTGTAATAAAATTTTAAAAACAAGTGAAAAATAGCTGGAAACAACATTTTACTAATTAGCTTCTTTTTTGAAATGTAACCTTTTCATGTCATCAAAACCAGCCAGATACAAATAGTACAGCCAAAGATATTTGATTACAAGTTTATACATACTATATGCGAAAAACTTTTTCCCCGACCTAATCAATATCCTGGTTTAGAGGATATGTCGTAATCGCCACGAGTCTCCTGGCAATCCGGGCAATCCCAACCACATCGCACCAAGACTCTTCTTTTTTGTATTAAAAGTCTTGCATATTTGAGATACTGATTGCTTAGTCGGCTTTAATGGCAACCACGGGACGAAATAGGGTGGCAGATTCTGTATCACATTTTTCTATAAAGAATGCATGTCGTGTTAAGAAATAGAGTACCAATCTAAAAATTCTTGTAATAAAAACTACATTAATCAGAAAATCGTCTCTAGACAGCAGTTTTATAGAGTCGTAAAGTTGACGTAGAACGAATGTAAAAACTGATTGAGGTACGCGAGACTTTTGGACGTTTTCCAAAAGTAGTCCGTCTCACACTTTAACAGAAATACTGTTCGAACTATTAACAAGCGGCGCATTGAAATCACAATTTCACCGAGTATATGTAATTGAGAATTGTAATATGTGATTAGCTATTTACCGTCGCCAGTTTCAATACACTAAGTCCATTGACTCAGTAAAATTGCATGATAGCGTAAATACAATAATATCATATAAAATCTGTTTGCAATTATAAGTAAAATTTATTTTTACGTTAAAATTATACTTTTTGTTATGTACCATGTTTTAAATTTCTGTATGTATAACAATTCTATACTCAATATTGTTTTCAATCCTATATAGCTTTAAACAGACCTTTTGACTTTGACAATGAAAAAGCACATCAGCTAAAACCGGCAGTTGCTGGATAGAATATCACAAATAAAAAATGAAAACATACTTATGTCTAAAAAAACATTAATTTAAAGCTTTTTGCATTTATATGTCATTCCATATAAAAAAATTAAATTAGAGTCAGACTATAAATCCGACTATTAAGCTCATTGCGCTAAAGCCTAACAAGTGAGAAGCAGCTAAGCTTATACTGGAGGTAGGATTCCTATACAGGAATCCGTCTAGGTAAGTAGCAGCCCAGGGCCAGTTATTCTGCCATGATGCAGTAGTGTGCAAACATTACTGTGTTTCGGTTTGAAGGGCACTGTTAAGCTAGCGTAATCACTGGGCATTTGAAACTTAAGAACTGATATCTCAAAGTGACAGGCGCAGTGTGGTGTCACACAGAAATATTCTGGATGACACAGCATTTGTTGTGGGCGGACGTTGCACTTACCAACAAGTGAACGTTTTGCTCGTTTCGTCACTTTATACCATAAAATATATATGTAAATATATACAACGACAATCGTAGACGTCATTAATTGATTGTATATCAAATGTATACTGATCTGGTGATTACTTTACCAGTATAATAAATTGCATTAGAATGAGAGCAGTGAGTTAAATCTACATAACAAAAATACTTAACATAAGTGTGTAAAAAATTAATTGCTATATGTAAGCTTTTATTATTTACTACCATACAAAAGCATTTAATGTTATTTAAAACCAAAGAGATAAACATATTCTGAATGTTTATAAATATAACTCAAACACTAAAATATACAAAGATAAAAAGTTGTCAAATAACATTTACTAAATCACAGAGATTTTCACTGGTGGTAGGATTCCTATGCAGGAATCCGTCTAGGTAGGTACCACCCCAGGGCCAGTTATTCTGCCGTGAAGCAGTAGTGTGCAAACATTACTGTGTTTCGGTTTAAAGGGCACTGTGAGCTAGCGTAATTACTGGGCATTTGAGACTAAGAATTGATGTCTCAAGGTGACGGGCGCAGTGTGGTGTCACACAGAAATATTCTGGGTGACAGCATTTGTGGGCCGACGTTGCACTTACCATCAGGTGAACGTGTTGCTCGTTTCGTCACTTTAGACAATAAAAAAAAAGAGTTAATTAATTACAGGGAATATCTGAAATGCATTCCATTGCACGAGAACCTTGTATTAGAACAGCAACTTAATAACTAATAACTTAATAACTTGCAACTTAATAACTTTTTAAATCAGGCATCTAATATATAGCAAGAGAGACTTTAAATAGAATCTAAGTCATATCAGTCGACTTTAATACCTATTGTCGATCAAAACAAAAAGAGAGAAAGAATGCTTGAGCCTCTTACTCTTTCATCTTTACTACGTCCCACCACAAAACTCCCACTTAGTCTACACTTATTTATATAATGTGGTCGATAGCAATAAATTGAGTTGCACTCGACGCTCGACGCCTGACGGTCGCATAGCGCCCCGCTACGACCCGCTCCGGCAATCCGATCGAAGCGTGCAGCTACCTGCGCTCTGACCCTTCCGGGAAATAGTCAACGCGACTTTCGTTGCATTGCACTATTTTTCTGAATTGTATCCAACGTCATTTGCGAATCCACTTACTGTGGTTACTCTAGCGGATACCTAACGGTGATAACGACACTAGAGTAGGCTAGCCCCGTACGCCCGCGGTTCCCCATCTGGGAAACGCGCAATCGGAAGAAACCCACAGAAATTAGCCTTGGGTAGTGCCCCAGTCAATGTGGGTTCGACTGACTTAGAAAAAAAGTCCACGCGTAGTCATAATTAGTTTTAAGCACACACCCGAGTGTGCAAAATAAGATTCACACAAGGACGCACTAGGGCTACACACCTAGGCATTCATCCTCCCTGTCTATACCCGGCAGGGAGGGAAGTTAGGCCACACACCCCCGCATCCCCCCGGCGGCCACTTCCCAGTAGGAATTAGAGATAGGCTTAGGTTAAAAGAAATTAGGAAAAAAAAGATGTACAGCTTTGCGTTAGCATAAACGTTGCGCGCGTTACAGGAGACGCAGCCGGAATTATTCCACCAGCTTGCGACCTGTACGGGTTTCGCCTCAGCATGTGAGGCGCTATCTAGGCCCCCCTCTAGGGCCTCGTCCTCGGGCTCCGAAATGGAGTTCGATTCTCCCTCGTCACCCGAGGACCCCCGCGATACCGGCCGCGACACCGGCGACGACATTGGTTTTCTGCACTTGCAGAAATCAAAAAAGAAGCGCGCCTCACCGACGCCCGATAGCCACGCCATGGCTGCCAAAGCCTGTGACAGCACGCCTATCCCGCAACCGCAGGTCGCCCCTATAGCTTCCCAAGAGACCCACGCTGCTTCACAGCAGGCCCCGCTGCTTCACAGCAGACCCCCGCTGCCCCGCGTAATCTTTCGCAGTTCGCTGCACACTCTCGGCGGCCACCGCCTATCTTCATTCGGGCTCTGGACAGATGGCAAGAGCTCACATCTGCCATGTTCCGGTTAAAATATACTGCAGCTTATACCTCAAACGGCATTAAACTACAGGTGGAGACCACTGAGGTCTACCGCCAGGTAACACGTTACCTGTCGGAAAAAGGTGTGTACTTCCACACATACACTCCAGTCGATGAGCGGCAACCAAGGGTGGTTCTCAAGAACCTACCCAAGGAAAGCAGCGCGGAAGATGTCAAAAAATACCTCATCGCGCAAAACCTCCCCGTCGTCGCTGTACACCGCATGTACAGCGGGCTCCCCGGCAGGGAAGCAGATATTTAATCTTCGGACCTGCTGCAACCTTTTGGTGCTCTAAGTTGAGGCCCCACACAAATCGGCCCTCCCGGCCAATGTCATAAGTGCCAATTGTACGGCCACTCAGCAAGAAATTGCTACGCCCGCCCCAGGTGCGTCAAGTGCCTAGGCGATCACGCCACAGCAGACTGTCCTCGTCCAAAATACAAAGCTCTGTTAGCCTCTTTCGGCCCGCCTGCCTGCGTAGTATGTAACGCAGAAGGTCACACGGCCAACTACCTCCCGAAAGCGCCAAAACTTAAAAGGCCTGCGGTTAAACAGGCCCAAACACAAAGGTACATAGTACCTCCCCCACCACCCTCCCTATGGAGGCCACTTCCGACCCGCGCAACTTCAAACGCGCCTCCTCCGGTCGCAATCACGCGGAACATACCGGCACCTTCACAGGTCGCACCAGTCGCACCCGTCGCGAGCCGACCAGTCGCAGAGAGTGATCTAGACCTCGTCTGTTGCTTCGCCACCGCTTTCAACGGTGCCGACATTACAGCCCCCGCCACGGCTCTCCGAAACACGAACAATAATCTTAATGAGAGGATCGCCGCAACGGTGCGGTACCAAAGCGTCATAAACGCTATAGTCAATTTTAGGGCATAAAAATGACTCACAACGGCAGAGAGAAACCGCGCTCCCTAAACGTAGCGTTTTTTAACGCTAACGGCTTAAAATACCAACGCGACGAAATCTACCTTGGAAATCACCAAGTCGACGTACTACTCGTGCAAGAGACTTTTTTGAAACCACACACTCGTGATCCCAAAATCGCAAACTATAACATCATTCGGAACGATAGAGTTACCGCTGCGAACGACCGGCACTCTTATCTACTACAAAAAGTCCTTGCACTGCGTTCCAGTCGACACAGCGCCACTCAGGCATCTCGAAGCATCGGTCTGTCAGCTAGCCATGACCGGCCACTCTCCCATTACTATCGCATCTGTCTACTTACCATGTAGAAATGACGCTGAAATCACACGCAGCGACTTCGAAGCACTTCTCTACCTCGGGAGCTCAACTATCCTTGCCGGCTACTTCAATGGCAAACACACCCGGTGGAACTCAATAACAAACAACCTGCGAGGGCTGGCCCTAGACTCGCTAGTCGACCTCCTCGACTTCGACGTCCTGGCGCCTACAATACCGACCCACTTCCCGCATACACTGGGACACACGCCGGATGTGCTTGACATAGCCATCCTTAGCAACATAAATCTTGCCATCTGCGATATAGAGGTGATCCACGAACTAACATCTGATCATCGCCCCGTACTACTTCGGCTAGGACCTACCGTCCAAGCCTCACCACCCACAAAAACAGTAGTGGACTGGCAAAAGCTAGCCGGAAAACTTAAGCAGACTTCTCCGCACCTTAATGCGATTCCATCCACCATCAATTCAGTCGGTGACACGAACCTTGCGGCTCACGCACTCACTAGGCACATCCAAACTGTCGTCGAGGATTCCTCGAGACAGGTCCCAGTGGCGGACGACCACCGCTGGGTCCTGCCTAACGACATTAGAGACCTAATGAGGCGCAAAAACGCAGCCACTCGCGCTCACGACTTATATCCTACCGTCAGCAATAGAACAACTCTACGCACCCTGCAATGACCCTGTCTGGACGCAATCCAGACACTATCTCTAAACGCCTCCAATCCGCAACCCGTACCCTCGGGAACTGGTTTCGGAAATGGAGGATCGAGGTCAACCCCATCAAAAGTGCAGCCATGTACTTCTCGCGGCGCTTAACGCCGCGCCTCCCCACCATAGAGTTATTCGATCGTCCAATCCCCTGGGAAAAGACAGTCAAATACTTAGGCGTCCTATTAGACTCGAGACTCAGCTTCGGTCTACATATTAACCGAGTAAGGAACCGAGCGGCGTTCGTCCTCGGCCGATTACATCCGTTACTAAATAAAAATAGCAAAATGTCCCTACGTAATAAAATTACAAAGCCTGTATTCGGCCAATTATGACATACGCAAGCCCCGTATTTGCTCATGCCTCCCCGCGTCAAATTCACCGACTTCAGGTAATTCAAAATCGATTCATACGTAAAGCCACGGGATCACCGTGGTTCGTGCGTAATGCTAACCTTCATATCGATTTAGGGCTTCCTACCATAGCCCAATATCTAAAGTTGGCCTCTCGCCGATACTTCGACTCTGCTGCCACGCACCCCAACCCAATGGTTGTAAGTGCCAGCCACATACAACCCCCTCGCGAGACACCAAAACTCGACCCGCGGAAAAAGGAGACCGAGGCACGTCGAGGACCCTGACGACGCAACCACTAGGGCCCAAGCGCTCTACTCATCACTACGCAAACACACAACATCACTATCATACCTCCTCCGCCGTCGACGAGGGCGTATCAGACAAAGTTATTCGCGATACCGCCGCATCTCAAGTATCATAAACAGAAGCGTCGCTGGAGTTTCTTGCGCCATTTCTTCTCCAGCGGAAACGCATTCCGAATTGGTGATAAACTTATGTAATAATAGTCATGATATTAGTAATAGTAGTAGTAGTAATATTGCCCTCCCGATTGCAGTAACTGACCAAGCCGAGGTCCCCTCTCGGGGGCCCTTGCGCCAGTCATCCATAAATAAAGGTTTCGGCTAAGCGCCCTCAGCGCTATGCCACCTTTCATTCCGGCGAAGCTGTAAAAGCCTTCGGACTAACAGTGACCATCAGTAAAAAAAAAGGATCCGATGAAGCTGTAAAAGCCAAAAGGCTAACAGCAATTACTTCACCGAAATTATATAGTAAAAAAAAGCAATAAATTTTACCTACTATACGATTAATATACTTTTGTATGTGTATGTTATTATAGTGTTTATGTTACTGTTACTCGTAGTTGTTAGACAAAAATCATGCATATTTTAAGGTTGCTTATATAGTGCCTACAAAAGGATGAATGTTTTTAAATATGTGCAGGTGAATTGCTTGAAACTTAAATATTAAACTGTACTGCAACCGAGAGAGCACTTTGTAATTCTGCATGAAGTATTCAAGACAGAACACATTGTAACAAAATTGGACATGAAAAAAAAAATCTTTTATTTTATACTACTTTTTAATGATATGGCAAATAGATTTCATACAGTAATGAATTATAAACGTAATTATTAATAATTAGAGTGCCATAAACGTACGTAGAAAGACAGTAGGATTCACTTACCCTAATCTTCCGATTTTCGACTGACGATTTCTTGCAACAGTTGAAAGGAAGTTCGTAAGGAAACTCTCAGCAAAACGACCAAATCTTTTTTTATTTATAAATTAGTTCCATTATTCACACGATGTTTCCCTGAATCGGTGAGCACTTCACAGGCCTTAAGATTGCATTTTTAATACAGCTTACAATTGGCGTTGGTGCCACGAATCGAACACGGGTCACACGCGTACTATGAAATTTTAGGACAATCACCAAGCCTTTTGCCTACCATGGTATGTTAAAAAAACTAAAAACATAGAACAGACTCGTAAAAAGAAATACTTGTAAAACCAAAAAGCTAGTTAAAACAACTTAATAAAAAAAATATTAACTTTTTATTTCTATCTATACTATTATAAACATATATTAAAAATAAAGGTACTTTTAAGAACTAAAGAAGCTATTATGTTTTATAGAGGAGTTTCATTTAATATTAAAACATATTTTATTTGTTAATAGTGATGGGGCGTGGCGCATGCGTGCGCCGCAAACGAGCGGCCATTAAGCCGGACACGAGCGCAGACGCGAGCGCGCAAGCGGTCGCGCAGGCGGGCGCGGACGCGTAGCTCGGCGCGGTGGCGGGTGCGCGCGCAGCAGCGGCGGCGGCGGCGGCGCATGCACGCCACCGGCCACACGGACCGCTCGGGCGGCGGCGGCGGCGGTGGGGGCTCCTGGCGCCTCCCGCCCGACGAGACGCTCCAAGTCGCCGACCCCAAGTCCGCCAAAGAGGAGGTTAAAACTGTTATTCTAAATCCCGTCGTCAGCTTATAACAATTCCTTGTTGGATTGCATTGATTGTATCTTAATAATGATATTTATAAATTTATGAGTTAGAATTAATATTTTTTGTTCTTGAAGTTATATAATACGATGAGATCTAATTTCTGTTGGTTTTAAAAATAAATATATTGATAATTATAGAAAGACTAAATAGAATCCCAGTCAGGAAAAACAAGAGAGAAAGATAGAATACGTCCGATTACACTATTTATTATTATATTGTAAACCTCGTTTGCTTGTAACAATCTTTCTTTGGATTTTACGTCTAACTAAAGGGTGTCAACCAGTTTCATAGTTCACTAGATGGTAAATTGTCTCTGACAACCATTCTCTACGGATAATCAAGATGAAAGTTTGCTCTCATCTCTGGGCTAAGTCTGTCAGGACAAAGATGCTTCGTGATCAGTCATTTGGTCATTAGTTCTCTCGTCAGTTATCATACAAAACGCAACAGCGCTGTGTAACTACCTTACGCTGGTATTTTTTGAGAGTAAGGTCCTTCTCCTGGGTGAATAGTTTGCTGCAAATAAACTCTCAAATTGTGGGGATTTATTAAATGGAAAGATTTAGGTGGCATCGACTATCGCAATACGCCTCACATCGTATTCTAGGTATGTTGGGCATATTTGAGAAAGTTAGTTTTTACCTCGTCAACTTTTATGACACTTGACTTTATGGATCCACCGTTACAAGGAAAGCATATTATTAGTGTAAACCAAAAGGGTAATTAAAAATAAATTTTATGTCTATGCTCTTAATTTAAATGTATAGATATTACTTAATTGATAGTAAATATTGACAATATATTTAAATATATGTATATTTCTTTACAGGACCTGTACCCAGGAGACGGCCACAATTGGAGAAGCATCATTTTTTCTTTGATGGTCATCAGTTTTGTGATCGCCGGGATAGTCACAGCTATTTATTTATTAGGGCAAGTCTTACAAAATTATATTCAGATACGTGGCCCGCACTATAAGGGCAGTTAATTTTTTAAACTTATTGAACTTTTTTAATTTGTGATTTTTAATACAAAAAAGGTTTGTAATATCTTACTTCTCCAAATATTCTTGCATTGGTATAAACTATATTTTACCCTTATGTGTAAAATTACCAGCATCACGTTATAACTTCGTCTTGAGTTATAAACATATAATAAATATTTTGTTTTATAGGTATGTGGACGAGTTGCTGTACTGGTCTGGTCGTCGAATGCGTCTAGACGAATTCCTGCGTGGGGACTTAACAGGCGAAAGATTGCCAACCACGTGGGTCAGCGCACACCAGCTAGTCTACCAGGCCGACGACGGAAGTTTGCTGGCGCTGAACACTTTCAACAACACGCTTACAGTACTCGTCACCAACCATACTCTAGTAAGACACTAACAACAATATCTATAATATTGTTTTCTTTTATTAAGGATGATAGCGACGAGAGCAGTCCATCGTTCCCCTGATGGTAAGTGCAACGTCTGTCCGTAACAAATGCTATGTCACCCAGAACATTTGTGTGTGGCGCCACACTGCACTAGTCACTCAGAGACATCAGTTCCTAAGTCTCATGTTTCCAGTAGTTACACTAGACCGTGCCATTCAGAACGAAGCACACCACTGTAATGTTTACATACCACTGCTTAACGGCAGAACAACTAGCAATGCGGTGCTACACGAATTCCTGCATAGGAATCCTACGACCAGTAATTGTTTTTATAAATAGCATTACTGAAATATTTATACATAAATATTTAAATGCGTTGATTAATACCCAGCGAATAAAACCACATGCAGAAAATTTGTCAAAGCTGTTTATTAGAAACTGTGCTTCAGTGCCCTGATTTAATATGATGTTACGACATAAATGATACATAAATGATGTTAATCTTGTTAGAATTAACAGTAATTACAAGTTGCCAAGAGATCATCGACAACCGTCGAGGAAATTGTCTGTTATTCCTGATTGGCTCGTGACTTAATGCTTACGATTATTAAATATTTACATGGGCATAACCAAATAACTGGAATATTACATAAATCTTGCACTCTCATAGACTTGTTACACAGTCAATAATCAGTAGAAACTGACCTTCAGAACAATGGGTTTGTTTCCAATTAATTATTAAGATTTAATGAAAATATCATTAATTACTCTTATTCCTGGATTCATGATCATCAGTATCTAAAAACTTCTTCGTGAAAGAAGTTATAAAAGTTTGAAGCTATAGTATAGTGCCAGTAAAATATATATTGAAACAAAATTTGTAACAAAGAAATGAAGTACATTAGGCGTGTGCATAAACTAAGTAGACTGTTTTTTTTTCTGCAGAGGCAGCTAAATGTACGTGGTTATCAATGCTCTCCCAACCTACGTTACGTTCTGTTCCAACACAATATCAAAGAGGTATTTAACTTTTTTTCTGTTAAAATATAATTGCGAACTCACTTTAGAAATCCCAATTAAAAAAATATTTATATCCAGGTGTACCGGCGGACTTTTACAGCGTACTATACCGTTTATGACGTCACAAATGAGTAAGTCTTTTGTTAAATATATTAAAATAAACTTGGTTGTTCTTGTTTATTTGTTTGTCGCATTTAAAATGTAAGTAACATCACATTACCTCTGCCAACAACATAATCATCGTGAAAATATTCAATGTTAGTTACGAGTACATTATTATTGTAATAGCGTTTTAACTTACTAAGAAAATAAATGTCGTACATATGTATTAGTATTACTTACCCATTTATTAATTACCACCAGAGCCAACTGACCAATGTATTGTGATAATTAATAAGTACATAAGTACGAGTATATAAAAAGTAAAAGTAGGCAGCCTATTATAGTTCCACTGCTGAGTACAAGCCTCATACAGACTTCACATTTTGACGAAATATTTTTATTTCTCAGACATGCTAGCTTCCTCACGATGTTTACCTTCATAACTGAGCAGGTGGTAAATCGGCACTCAAATTGCAGAATTTTATCTCAATCTCAATTTTTAGAGATGTATTAGACAATGTGTGCCTTTCCAATGAATTTACATACAAATAAAATAGACCTACGCCAAATGTAAATAAAGTTAAATAAAATTATTTTTACGAGCTCACCTGAGGGAGAATATGCTTTAATTTAATTAATATTTGCCAGTGAAACCTAATAAAGCATTTATCAGGTTTCACAGGCAAATATTGTATATACCAATGGTTGTTAACAGTGTATTCTTGATGATAAAAAAGACCTTTCAGTGCAGCTAATGCAAATTAATTTTATTTAGCCACCACATTCCGCTGTTCGGTGAGGGTCAGAGCAGCTGGGAGTGGCAACACGCAGCGTGGCTGGGAACCGACGGTTCCCTGTTACTGGCAGCGGACAATGAGGTTTTGGCAAGACTTGGGCCGCCAGCTCGTCGTGCTCCTATTCTACGACTCACTACTGATGCCCGTCCCGGTAGCGTCTACAATGGTGTCTCTGACTGGCTTTATCAAGGTTTTATTTTTATAAATGATCTAATCTACTATCTTTATGAAGTAAAGTAACAGTCTATGGATGTCCCACTGGTGAGCACGGGCCTTCTCTTATTTCTGAGAGGGTTTTGGAACCGGGAAGAGTCCGCCACGCTGCTTCAATGCGGATTAGCGGACTTCACGTTTTCACTTCGCGGTATTCCGAGGAATAAAAATATTTCAAAGACTTTTCAAAGACTTTGCTAACGATATTTTCCTTCACCGCTGAGTACATGGTAAATAGCACGGTGCCAGCACTAAAATTGCAGAACAATTTAAGAAGTGCCGACATCGCGGTTCTCTTGCAATTGAAGCGAACTCGCATTGAAGCGGCGTGGCGGATTCTTCCCGGCTCTAAAACCCTCTGAGAAAATGTGGGGAGGCCTGTGTTCAGCAATGTGACTTTTATTTTTATGAATCTCCAAAAGTTCAAAATTCGCTTGGCGGAATTTCGACCATGGCGACAACTTCTGAATACTTTAGTGGAAAGCAATCAAATGCGCAATTGATATTATAGTGCCCGAAAACAGAAACACTAACTCGCCTTGTCCCGAATAACGCGGTAGTCAAGTTGGTCGGTTTTTTGCTATTTAATTTAATATTTATGTGAGATATAGCGGAGTAAACGATATATTAATTTTGAAAAATTATAATTCTTGAAGCACTTAAATTAGCAACACCGTTCGTACCATATTTGCAATACTTTTCGATCCTATTTCAACATCCTTCATTCTTTTTTAAATTCTTCATACTTTTTATTCTATTCCCTACAGAAACTTAATATTTTTACAGTTGCATTTAACATTATATTCCCACATTTATGTTAACAGAGGAGGTGACAAAAACAGCATCGGCGACCTGGGGATCGTCAGACGGTACCTTGGTTATGTATGTTCAGTATAATGATACCATGGTATCTGAGCTCCAGTTTCCCAGGATATCGGAAGGAATCGGTGGAGCCGGTGCAACAAGATCGGGTTTTCTTTTGCCAGCCATCAACAATAGCATCCATGCTGTATTTCCTGATCACATAACTGTTAGATATCCCACGGTAAGATTATTTTTTTAATTAAATAAATAAAACTACACTATAGAAATCTCATCAAAATGTTTTTTTTTTTCAGCCTGGTAGCTCCATACCAAAGGTTAAGTTATGGATTGTAGGAGTACAGAATGTCACTTCTCTACCAAGATGGGAAGTTAAACCTCCCAGTACATTAGATGGAATGTATGTTATTTTATAATCATGCTATTTATGACCATAAATGTGTTAATATCAGTTTTGCTTACCTACTTTTTCAATTATATAGGGAATATTATCTCATATCAGCCCAGTGGGTGGGCAAGGAGAATTCACATGTTGGAGTAGTCTGGATGAGCCGCGCTCAAAATCTAACCGTTTATACCAGTTGTTATGCACCTAATTGGACATGTACAGAGGTATTGTTAAATAGTTCTCTTTATTTATTATTTATAATTAAATAGAAAAACTGAGATAGTTTTTTTTTATTTTTAGACACATTCGGAAAAGGCAACAGACGAACCCTGGCTAGAAGTTCATCAAAAACCTGTCTACTCGGAAGATGGGAGTGCCTTTTTACTTTTAGCAGCCGTCCAAGAGGGCGGAGGCCAGTATTACACGCATATCAAACATGTAGATGTACTGCGCCAACGCATAGCAGTACTATCACATGGTAGAGTGGAGGTCGCCGAAATTATTGCTTGGGACCAGATAAACAACTTGGTTTATTATTTAGGTTAATATTTCAAATCTTACTAAGTTACCATACCGGTATAATAAATACTCACTTTTTTATTTTTTTATTAGGTTTAGATAAAGAAAAGTTATACATACCTAAACTGCGTCTTGATATGATTAAGGAGGCCAAACAAATTAAGTATAATAGTTGGTTGCAATTTTGTGTTTCGTTCTATCGAACCATGAATCCGTGTTGACTACTAACCGCATAAAACATTTTGGCTACATCACTTTATTAGATGACATAGTTCTCATTGATACACCGGTCTGACAGCACGTAAATCATAGATATTAGACAGATTAGATTAAAAAATTGTGCCCATTGAGTGTGACAGAGAGCGGTTACTCCTTTTTAAGATTGTATGGAATGTTATTATCTTTGTAGGTAGTGCAGACAGACCAGGACAACGACAAGTATATGTGGTACGTGATCCGGGATATGGTGGTGGAAGCAACTCGGTGAAAGCTCGGGCTGAACGCGAAGAACCTCGTTGCTTAACATGTGAACTGGCTGTGTGGCCTGCTCGTCTCCATTATGCTAATTGTTCCTTCTGGAGAGCTACTTTTTCACCACCGAAACCAAAAATCGGAATAACTCACTACGTTCTAGAGTGTGGCGGTCCAGGTCCACCACTTGCGGGTCTACATAATGCTAAAACGCATAAGTTAGAAAGAATATTATATGATACGAGGCCTTATAGGTAAGCACTAATTGTAATATTGTGTTTGGAATTTGGCGAAGGCACATTAATGGTACATTTTAAGATATTTAACATAATCAAATCTTGTAAACAGATCGGTACGTCTGCGGGAGCTAGCTCTGCCGACCCGGCGATCGTTCGACGTGCAACTAAGCAGTGGGTCCAAAGCCCGCGTTCAACTGCTATTGCCACCTTCTTGGCGAGAGGAACTTCGGGATGCTGCTTTTCCAGTCCTTGTTCATGTGTACGTTTTTATTAACGATAAAAAAGTCTTAATAAAGTACCTATACACATGTATATAGATTTGCTTTTCTATTATTTTCGTTTTCAGCGATGGTAGACCTGGCAGCCAACAAGTGACAGAGGAATTTCTTGTGGACTGGGGATCGTACATGTCTTCTCGCAACGATGTTGTCTACGTCAAATTAGACGTGGCGGGCGCTAGAGGTTTACCTCGGGCGTTGCTACGCGGACGACTTGGAGGAGTGGAAGTTGCTGACCAATTGGCTGTTATTAGGTGTTTAATTGATTTACATTATTTACTTACTTACCTTATTTTCGATTCAATCACAAATCAATAACTTTATCATATCATATCTATTATTATATCATCATCAACATCAATAGTGTAATTGTCTACTGATAGGAAAAATCCTCTCCCCAGAAGGAACGATTTGTCGTCATCGCCTGGCATCGCATCTCAGAAGCTGTTGTGTTCTTTCAAGATTTCAGCATCTTAAACCTGCTGCAGAATGAAGTTAATTAAAAATAATTACAGACTTTCAAAGAAAACAATCTTTTAAGCGGTTTTATTTAGCTTGCTTTGTTTGTCTCTTGTGTGGGACAACAAACATAATAATACACATAAAATGTATGTATCCAATAGTAGAGTTAAGTGTACAGATGTACACACCGTAAACGCCCTAAAACAGGTTTGGGAAGGCTTTTTGCATCATGATAATCTACCGTAATGCCCTCACAATGCAAAACTCAACCAAGAGTTTTTAAAAGCCACAGAGATTTAAGAATTGAGGTAGTCACTTTATACCTCTCTTAGTTCCATACAACTTCCTAACGTTTAAAATGTGAAGCCTGATCTCCGTTGTATTTTTAACAGCCCTGAAAACGTTTCTAATACTTTAATGATAGTAATTGAGAAAAGAAAAAAAAAGGAAAAAAGAAAAAAGAACTTCGCTTATAAAGAGTACTGCAAAATTTAATATCTTGTTTTAGTTTTTAGACGAACCGCTATATAGGAGTTAGGTTGATAGTTGTTAGATGTTATGTGGATAGAATATTTTTTTATTTTAAAATATGTAATATCTATACCTTGTAATATGCTAAAATGTACGAATTTTATTATAATGTACTTTGTCAGAATATAAACATAAAATATTTTTTATGTCGATAGCTTCACAACTTACTTTGTATAAGTCTTTATATATGTCTGTATAGATTTTAATATTTTACTGTCTTGTTTTCTTCTCAGGTACTTATTGGAAACGTTTAAATTCCTTGACGTAACACGTGTTGCTGTTTGGGGATGGGGGTATGGTGGTTATGTTACTGCGATGCTTCTAGGTTCGCAGCAATCAACTTTAAAGTGCGGCATAGCTGTTTCACCAATTACAGACTGGCTGTACTACAGTAAGTAATGAAATTTTATTCCCTTAATAAGATGTACCTTAATATTTTTTTTGGTAATTAATAAGAAGTGTCTCGTTTCCTTTTTTATTACTGATTGTAGCGTGTCTTAGTATATAAAATCAGTGTTAGTTTTTTTTTTGTATGGGTGTCCAGTAATAGATTTTAATGTTTTTAGATGTGGCGTTTACGGAGCGTATCCTAGGTCAGCCGTCAGTAAATTATAAGGGTTATGTAGAAGCAGACGCATCGCAACGCGCCCACCATGTTCCGGCGCATGCGCTTTACTTGGTACATGGCATGGCTGATATGAGCGCTCCTTATCCTCACGCCCTTCAATTGGCGCGAGCTCTTACTGACGCAGGCGTGCTATTCAGATATCAGGTGCGAATTTATAAAATACAAATAAATATTGCTATGACTGGTCGATTTTGAGACTTACACATTTTGTAAGCATTAATACAAACACTGAAGAAAAGACGATGTATTCATCAGTTGTAATTCATATGCGATGAGATCGGAGAAAGCGATAGGTTCAGTTTCCAGAGTGATGCAGTGAATGCACATACTAAACAATCACAATTTAAACTAATAATTTATGTGTTATATAAATATTGCCTTATACTGCAATTATAACCCACTACGGACAGGCAACGTAAGTATGAAATAGTTAAATAACTCAGCAGGCAAATATATTTGAGACTGAGCCAAGCAGTCATCAAACTGATTACGAGTACTTCTTCTTTTTATTTATCAACATGTAAAAAATCCGCTGCTGGATATAGGCCTCTCCCAAGTTTTTTAGGTACGCCACCGTTCTCGATCCTCATCTTGGTCAGTTGGCTTTTTCCGGCAGCATCGCTATCGCCCCGTCAATACGGGCTATATTGAAATTGGGTAGGCCTCGCTGCATACATCGGGAGATCTATCTGTTTAGTTGCCATATGCTGACGCGTCAGTTGAGGAGTCTGCAGATTTATTTCACGCTTAGCCACCGTGAGATTGAAAGTGTGTTCAGAGAGCTTCTGAATCTTATTTGTACGGCGGGCCTTGCAAAACTTTGCCCCCCTATACATGGACAAGTTTTACGAGCCTCTTATTCATATCGTCCACTGTAATGCATTAATCGTCGTACTGAGAGCGGTTTTGGATAAGGGCACGAGATGGACGGAGCGTGAACTTCCCCAAACGAGACCTCTCCAGCTTTACGTTCAGGTTCAATGTGCCTCTTGCCATTCCGTGATCACTGCCGGTTTTCACCCTATCGATCACAGAGACATCATTGAACAGCTGTAATTTTATTATTACTCAAAGCAATAATAAAATCTTATGCACATTTAAATGTAGGTGAAAAGAGAGAGAGTTAACTAGGGTAATTGTAATTATATAATTGGCAAGTCATTTCTTGTAAATCTCACCCCTAAAAAATTTTGTGGCTTAGAGATACATCTTTGAATGAGTATAAAATTAATGTTTGTTGAATTTAAATTGTGAAAGAAATACTTTATTATACGTCAAAGATTCATAAACTATTGCAATTAAAACGTTTTCTTGTGGTAATAAAATACAAATCTGTCCATTTTGAAACTAATTTACAGTTAAGGGGAAGTCTTATTGCATTCTCTGTTTTCTAGGCATATGCTGATGAAGGACATGACTTGAAAGGTGTCATCGAGCATGTATACAGATCAATGGAGGATTTCCTTCGCGAATGTTTATCTCTCGATCCTGAAGATACAAAGCTGCCACCGCCAGACAGATAAGAATGACATTCAACCAAAACTAACACGTTAGGGGTTATATTGTACCCTATATTATCAGAGTTATTTATTGTTATGATATATGAATTGTTGTAAATATGTATATAGAAAAATAGGGCTTTAACTCAATGTGTTCCCCTAGTTTTGGATAAACTCACGCTTGTCTTTTATTTTGGGAACATCTTAGTTTATAACCTGTATAAAGCCTAATTGTGATTAGAAATAGACAATCTTATGAGGTTACAGTTTTTATTAAAAAAAAACTATTTGCGCGTGTTGAAAATAAATGAACATGACTTATCTTCTTAGAGTTATAGTATAGGCACAGTAGAAAGACATTACAGTAGGCGGACGTCTTTGATCTTTTCGTAAATGCCGACAACGTCTAGACAGTGTAGCGACAGTGTACGGAGGCAAGGGTTGTCACAAGAAAACAATATTTATTAATTTATGTCTGATTAACATCGTCATATTATTATAAACAATAATTTCTAATAATGAAAGTTAAAACTGAAAATAAATTATAATGTAAATTATTCGCTGAATCATTTAGTAAGGTAAATGGTATTTAGAGGAGCCCCATAATGTCGGAGATATAAATTTGCCGTGGTTACATAGACAGCACAAATATAAGAAGATTGAGTACCAATTATGGAGAATTTGAAGAAATACATCAAGTAAAATTAACAATTTGACAGGTTCGAAATTCATACTATCTCATTTTTGTATTAATTTTCAATAAAACAAAGCAATAGCTTAACAAGAGGGTTCGACACTATAACTTTAAAAATTATTCTCCCTTTGTCACAAAGACAGACTGTTTGAATTACTGTAAATGAAAAAACATGACATTACCCTTCTTCATAATATAGAAATGAATAATAATATGACTCAGTTCTTTATTTATTTTTGAAGTCGACTCACAATTTGTAATAGCACACGTAGTATTATTATATTAAAGTTCTGTTAATAATAATTTTCATTATGTTTTATAAAATAGAACTAGATGTACTTCGATAAATTAATGGCATAACAATAATATTCACTAAACGCGAGCCCGACAGCCCTTCAACATAGGTCCCATACTGCTGAAGCCAGTACGAGTGGCTATCTCGCCCCCCGCACCCCCGCACTTACTGCTCAAGTGCTCTGTCTAGTCGGCTTCGTCGCATCTCTGTATATAATCTTTCCTCTGTGGTATAGGGTAATTTGAACGTAGTTTCAAACGGATTAACAGTAATTAGAATAACCAGAATTTTCGATCGAATATTACTCAGTCCATTAAACCTTGCTTAGCAAATTTCGCCTAAACTACTACTAAACTAATACTATCTTTAAATTAGTCTTTGCATAAGACTAAATAGGAAATACAAATAATATTTGGAAAGACAATTTAGTGAAAGTAATAAATAACATCTTCACAATTTCTTCAAAATTTAGTCAATATGCAGTTTAGTAAAATATATAAATGTTTGAATATATAAAAAGCGTGTTAATATACACATTGTTATCACTTAAAATAATAGAATTTCGAGCTTTTTCTCTTAAGCTTTTACTACTACCCTTTTTTCTACTGCAACTTTTACATGTGAAATATCAAGGTTTTCTACGTAATTATCTATAGAATGAATCTCATGGCCCTTAATGATTAGGACGCATTTCTAACTCTACTCGAATCTTACAGTATAATTCTATCTATGTAACAAACTATTCATAATTTATTTGACGTTTATATGACGGATGTCGTCATAAAAACTAGATTATGTGTGATTGCGCAAAGAAGAGCTTACCATTTAGGGAATCTAATATGGCCATTTTCAACGTAAATATTAATTTTATTATCATTTACAGATATATTATTGTGTTTAGTTATATAAAATGTAGCGCTGTTGAAAATACCTCATGTAAATGTAAATAAATTTGTCATATAATTTAAAGGACCGATATAAAAGTATTATTATAGTAATTAATTGTAATGTTTAGAAATGAAGTGACCTTGATCATCCCTTAACCTTAGCCGCTTGTGCTCTCATATAAAAACATTTACTATTTAAACTTAATTGTTAAGACCGTCACTTGTTTGTTAATCTATCGAACACAAATAGACATGCTGATGGTATAAGTTAAAATAACTTGTTATCACGTTAATATAAAATACGAATAAGTTCAAATAATTTGTTATCACGTCCTAGATATTTCATCCGCAACTAAAAAGTAATTTATGTTAATATCCACACGGTTAAAAGTATTCGAAAAAGTTAGTAAAATTAATAATAACAACTTACTACATATTTGAACTGACGTACGACTAATGAGTTTGTACAAAATAGAATAATTGAGCTAGAGAATTTGCCTTTCGGCAGACAGGCATTGTATGGGTAGTCAGAGTTGGTTCGTGAGTTTGTTAATAAAAACTTTTATATTTAAGATCATACACAATTGGTTCTTATTTTAACATATCTACAATATCCACCCTTATAGGCACAGTGGCTGCTACCGCCCTTTTAGTAACAACCATAATCAAATTCAACACGTTTAGTAATATTTCTTTGTTTATCGTATATTTTAATAGTTCATAAATGTAACAAGCAATAAAAGTAACGCCATTATAAAAAATATGCCGTTCTGTGAGAGCTTGGAACACTTGAAGTTGGCTACAGAGTGGATCGTCATTGTTGGTAACTGTGACATAAGTAGGTAAATTGTTGTTGTTGTATAGAGATAGACGTCTGCCGATAATTGTTAAGTGTTATCGGATACCTGCATAGACGCATATCGTACATTCCATGTTTGTGAAGACTGCCAATTTGGTCTAAATTTTACAATTAAAATACCTACGATACGTCGATGAGATTAATTTCAAATACCATTATGGTCTTAAGGATGCTGTGATTCTTCTATTGCGTAATTTTAACGATATTTAAATAATAATTAATAAATATGATATCCCCATATGATATTGCGTAGGGCCTAGTCGAATCGAATTCGTTGTAATTATTGAAATTAAATCATGTAAGTTATAATTAATTGACATATTTTGAAATTCTTCCATTGTGGACATATTGCTTTGTTCTTCAAAATATATATATATATAAAACAAACATAGACAATATATTATGGGCTACGTGTACATCACACAACTATTGAGATTTTATAGTTATTACAAAACGAGAGAGTTCGGAAACCGGGTGCTTTAAATTTTACATCATGTTATACGTATTAATTTCTTTAGCGAATGTTCTCTAGTTATACAATAATATCCATTTAATACTCGCCGCTGAGGAGTGCGACACTCGGGTTATAAGTGGCACGTTGCAAACGAGAGTTAAACTCGTGTCGAGCGATATTCGCTTGAAATACAGCAAACACTACTTGCTACTTGTAAAATAAGAATTTAATATGATTCAAATCATGAGGGGTTGTATTTAATTATTGAGAGGATTTCAGCAAATAACACCAATTAAATTCATGTAGATATAGTAATAAATTGATAATATAACGAGTTGTTGTTACATTTTATCACTAAACTTTACTTTCGGAATTGTTTGCACTCCGCGTCTCTAATTTGTAATTTTTGTGTTATTTCTCCAAAAAGGTATGTAGTAATTTAGTCTTCCATTATATTGAAAGCTTCTATACCATAGTAATGTAAATTTATTCTTGGATCAGAAAGTAGGAACTATGTGATGACTGTGTCAATTATTTCTTTATTCCAACTCTGGTCAGCTACGTGTTTATTATAGTCTACGTATTTTTGTTTTGTAGTGTTCACTTCAAATCAAATTAGTTTAGATTTTCCATCTAAGTTTGGTTTATATTAATGGATGTGGTATAAATGTGAATCAGTAATGCTGTATATTTAGATATCTTTGCAAATTATGCTAGACTGTACTCGACGGGAAGAAATTGTTGTTAACAAGATAAAAAAAAAATCATTCAAATTAAGTCATAGTATAAGTTTTTATAATTAGAAGTTACAAAAACGAAATGGCATGCTATATCTCAAAATGAAGAAGGACTGAAATGTAACTGAGTTGTACAAACCAACTGTACCGTGATATTCTAGATAGAAACTAACATACGTAAATAAGAACACCAATAAACTACAAACGTAAAGTTACTGACAACTTATTGAGATAATAAATGAAAAGAAGTTCAATTTTGAATGTTTAACTTCTTTCTTTATACGAAATATTAAAATGTGATAAATCTAAATCAAAATTCTTCATTGACAGAAGAGGACAAGCAAGTTTTATTGTTTAAGTTAATAATGTCGAGTGCAGTTGGGATGCAGTGTAGTACCCGCTAAATTTAGAATATGGCGGATTGCTCCTTAGCAGTTAGATCGATAGTCGCGTGCGTTATTGAATATAATAAAATCAATAATCGTCGTAGAGATTTTTAATTATTTTTATGAACTACAAAATTAAATTTTCGTAAAAAGTATTTTTAGTTATAATTGCAATTTTTTATGTACAATATTATAAAAGAGAAGTAAATAATTTCCATTACTATATTCAATAGCGTACCTGTTGATGGTCCTAGAAAACGTATTATACTGTACGTTATTGTTAATCAGTGTTATGAATCTTATCATCTTGTTTAAGAATTTATAGTGTTGTATAGATTGGTACGTTTCATTTGTAATATCCAAGATTATTATGTTATTGTAAAGTTTCTTTAAATAAATAAAATTTTCATAATCGTTCACTGTATTGTTTCATTTCATTTTTAATTGCCTATTCATTATAATGAAATGCTCCTGGCCGATTATCGATCGCAGCGTCAACTTCCGAATATTGTCGGAAGCCATCGACTGCACAGGAGATATTATAGTGCCACAAGTGGACGCACAAACACAGAGGCATTCACTCTTCTTAGCCCGATGTAACGCTCATGCGTGTACCAACAATTACTGTCTTCGCAAAAATGTTGGCTCCGGAAGGGATTCGAACCCAGGACCGGTGGCGTAGAAGTCAAATACTGTAACCACTATAGGCCACGCGATCGTTATTCATATCAATAATATATTACAGATGTAAAAAAGCAACAAATCACACCTATTACTATTACCAAACCCCGGCTATATTCATGGTAGAAGATGATAAATAAAATAAGAAGTGATATTTTACATGTCTAATACAACTTACAGCTTCAAAATAAATCTAAGTAAAGTATACGTGTGTTGTCATCAGTTAAATAGCTGGACACAGACCTCTTTTCTTTTTGAAAGGACAATACAACCGAAAATATTCCGTCATGCCACTCCAGTGTGGTTCGTGCAAAGGTTCCTAAACGACATAGACGACGAGGTTAAATCATTTAGACGACACTAATCACTTTTAATTTACGTAGTAAACTCTGTTAATTTTCCGTAGACCCCTTGTCTGTGTAATATTTAACTTCAGATGTATAATTTTGACATCTAAAACAGTGCTCCTTGCTTATTTTGTTATGGTTTTCTTCATAACTTCATTGAAAACACGCTGTGTTTCTAGCATTTCCATTAGTCAGCTCTTATAATGTCCACCGAGATGGGGTGACAGATTTTCTTAAGCCAAACCACACCTCATGTTTGGAGTACTGTATCCGACCTTTCCTCCAATCTTAAAATAAACGGATAAACATTACGTCTGGCATGAGAACGAAAGGACGAGTAACTGCCTCGTATACAATCGAGATTAATATTTGTATATCATGCTCTGTTGATCACTTGCAATAGTCATCGGAAATTGCCATTGTGGCATAAAAAACCAAGAGGTCATCATAATCAAGCATCAGTTTTTTAAAAAGGAGCCGAACTGATACTGTAATAAAAGTTAAGATATCATTAAATAGCACGCAACAACCCCACTTTCTTTACTGTAATACGAATTGATTGCTGATTATTTTGGTTTGTATGACCCAAGGAAATTGTAATCTTCTGTTCAAAGACCACATTACTTCAATTTTCGAAAAAATAGACTATTACATTTACTACAACTTATTTGCTATTAATTGGCGTGTAACAAATAGGCATTTAGATCCCAATGAAGCATAATGATACAGTAATAGAATATTATTCGATTTACATAAACGCTATATGATAGTAAGTTTTATGATAGTAGATAGCATCTACTATTTTTCTGCGAGGTGAATGCGAAGGTGGTGTAAGCACGCGAATACCTTAAACGCAAGTGTCGGCTTTTCTCAACATAAATTTTCAATACACATTAATTGCATGCGATGACGATAATATCGTCCTGGCTTATTAAAACCGCGACGACATCTTCTGATTAATATAACCAGAATCTATTATTTGCACTAAATATGTTACAGTGGCATAATATTACAATAATATTATTACAATTATTCATAGTGCCACCTTTGGCTTCGATACGAGCCTTCAACCTCTGACTGAGAAATTCAGTTAATGCATGTTCTTAAGATCTCTTAAAATATGTTGGGGTATCGTATAAAGCAAGCCGTATTGTTTAAGACTCACCACCATTTTGTAGGTTTAAATCTGGGCTGGTAATATATCCATTTCCGAAAATTCCATACACCAGGTATGGAATTTTCGGCCTTCATTTGTATAGAAAAATAACAGTACTTTGTTGATAGGTTGATTTCTTCTTTTAGAGTCTATTAATAGTACAATGTAAACTTAAAAAGAGGTCACAGTTTAACCTTTTAGGCTTCACAGTGGATTCCGGTTCCTGATTGTAAATCTAACGCTGCACGCGATGCTTACGGCCAGCATATGGCTTTCGTTGACTTAGATTGATGATAGTTCTTATTGTAGTGACATTTTCATTTCAGGAACTCTTATTCCTATATTATTTTCTTTAAAAATTTATATTAACTATAAATTTGACAATAATATTATAAGCATACAACAACGAGAGGTATTTGTTTGTTTTAAATGACAAACTAGAATTTCTTTTCATCTTTCGACTACTCGCAAATGATGTGTAAAATGCTATTGTGTCATAAGTAAAAGATTTAAAAAAAACTAATTTTATTTAAAGATATTAAATAAAACACTGTAAAAAATATCTTGCTCTTCGTATCTCCATAACCCCAGACTTGACAATGTAGACTTGGTTTACTGCCTCATGTGTCATAAGGAGTCGTTGCGTGACAAGTTATGTAAAGAACAATGCTAATAATATTAATTAATATTCCTGTCAACCACTCCAACTAAGCTTAAAAGCTACAATAGTCAAATGGCGGATTCGATCCTGCGACTCTTCTAGATCATTAAGCTATTGGCTTCATCAACATTATTCCACGCCGTCAACAGTTTACTGCCACACTAAAACCTAACCTGGAGTTTAGGTAGGTAGTCGTTAATTTGGAAAAGCTTTGGTTGGCAACGCAGAAAGATTTTTAAGCGCGAGACGATGATTTAGAATGAGCAGCAAGTTCATCCGAATGTTTATTTTTTTTATTACCTTCATCGAATTTCGAATAACGTAACAAACATTTTAAAATTTGTAACCTTTTAAAACAGTTTTACTTGTGTAAAATGCATTATCGTATCGTAAAAGCTTTAATCCCACATTCCTGAACCTAATGATCTAGCTTTCCTTCTCTCGTATCGTTGAATTGTTTGACCATCATCATCATCATCATTTCAGCCTATTTTTTATTTAGTCCACTGTTGAACATAGGCCTCTCCCATAGATTGCCACAAAACACGGTCCTGAGCGATTTTTGATATATACCAAATAAATAATCATCACAAATCCCAACAGCTTCATGAATTTATTTTAATTTTAGTGGCCTAATTTCACAAACAATTACAATCGCCTTTGCTTACCTACTCGTACTCTAAAAGTAGTAAAGTTTCAGCCTATAAATGTCCCACTGCTGAGCACAGGCCTCCTCTCACTTCTGAGAGGGTTTTGGAGCTAGGAAGAGTCCGCCACGATGCGCCAATGCGGGTTGGCGGACTGCACATGTCTTCGAAAAATTTTTTATTTCTCAAACATTCAGGTTTCCTCACGTTTTCCTTCACCGCCGAGCACGTGGTAAATCAGCACTGAAAATTGCAATTAACAATTTTAGTGGCGCCGGCACCGGGAAACGAACCCAACCTGGGTTACTCGCGTACTATGAAATTAAAAGCGAGCGCCTAGCCCCTGAGCTACCACGGCTCTTAAAGCGAGCGCCTAGCCCCTGGGCTACGCTATATCTTTAGTTAATTATCAGAAAATCAGCAGCTATGATATTTTTAGACCAAAAAGTTTTACAACATAGAATATTCTCAAAAGTTTAAAAGGTTTAAATTACCTGCATGACAACACGGTAAATGATATTGTATTCAAAGTTAAAAAAAAATCACCGATTTCAGTACCTACCTAACAAATGTTAGGAAATTATAGAATATGAAAATTGAAAGCAAAATCGTTTTCTTCGACGCTCATACCATGATAACTTTCAGTTGTAAAGACTTTACGGAATTCGACTTCAAAGTAAAAATAAAATATATATATATAGCTATTTAAATATTTTTTATTTTATTATTAAACACAAAATTTTAAATACTCAAAGGCATTGTTTTTAAAAGCCCATCAGGAGTCGTCGTCGTCGTCGTTTCAGCCTATCAATAGTCCACTGCTGAACATAGGCCTCCCCCATAGATTGCTACAAAAGTTTGTAGCTCTCGTTTTAGGGGGGATTTTGCCATAGTTGCCACGCTTGGCAGACGGGTAAGCAACCGCAGTTTATTTATTCAGATATTCCAGCAAGATGCTGCTGCCCATCTCCTGGTTTTCATTTTCCCTCTGTCGACTTTTACGACACCCACGGGATGAGACGGGGTGGTAGATTCTCTTAGGCCGCTACCACACGGAGTAATGTTTGGGAATATTTCAAAACAAGGTCAGTAGACTTTCATATTGCATTAGTTACAAAGATTATAAATTATTGTGCAACTACGTATTGTAGTAATACCGATTATAATATGAAAATTTAAGAAAATAATATAGGCATCTACTGTAAAGCATTGGCCGAACTTACATCAAAAATAAAAGCAGTAGCGTACATAAATACATACAATCACGCCTTTTATGTAAATGTATATGTATAATGTAGTATTAAAATTAAAAGTGTCTTAAGTACGAAAAGTTACAGCATCGATAAGAAGAGATTTTTTATCTCCTTGATGATTCTAATGTTTATAAAATATTTTAATTCCTTAATTAAACTACCTATATCGATAATACGTATAATATGATATATACACCTCAACTACTGATAGCATCAGCATACTTTTTCACGACATGATTTACTAATACTTCCGTTAATGCTCAACTCCTACTCCTATGTGTATTAAAAATTGCCCTGCATAAGCTAGGGCAATTTTAATACACATAAATCCTCAGTAAAAACTGCATGCAAATTCGTTAAGACGTTTTCGGGGTCAGCGCGGTCATACAGTAGGATCGCCAGGGACTTTCTTTTATACTATGAATATACAGATATCGAAGTTTCATAATAGAAAAATATTTTTTTATAATTTTTCAAGAAGAAAGAAGAAACTCCTTTTTGTAACCTAGTTGCAGTTTAACGCACAGCCGATTAGACATAAAAAAACAATTTAAATGGCGCAATAAGCCTAAGATTAAGGCTATCCTTAATGTGATTTTAGGTCAGCTTAGAGGCCTTACGGAACACCGCCAACAGATTGGCAGCTAATCTATCTCTACGAACCCACACTAGTGTCGTGCAATGTATTAAGAACTTAATTATAATTACGAAGCTTACTTTGTAATTGTACACTTATGAACTTATTTATATTTTGAAACTAATATGATAACTTCATAAGCAAATACAAAGCCGAAGAACTGTGTGAGATAATTGAAAAAGTTATTGACTTCTGTTTACTTAATCACATAATTTAAATTCTGTCCAGCCGCATTCGGATGACGATAATGACAAAATTTTACTTTTCGCTTAATAAATTAGGTTATTATAAGAATTAAAATAACGGAATTTTGAATTAAAAAAATATAAGTTAACATATTACTCGTACGTTAGTTCTGAAGATATGTTTAGCAAGAAATTCACAAATATGTAATAAATAAAATTATGTGACACTATTGAAAAATATTTATTTAAACTGTCAGTTAAAATATTTCTTTAAAACATTTGCAAAACGTCAGGGACGCGTCTTATTTATAGTAGTAGTGTATAGTGACTTGGGTTCGACGTATGTTAATTACAATTTAAGCGTTGATTTACCGCGTGCGCGTGAAGGAAAGCATCGCAGGATCACTTTTATATCTAAAAAATAAAACACATTACGAGAAAATATAAATTGAGAACATGTAAATTTTTTACTCGCACTCGAACAACGTAGCGGACTCTTTCTTGCTCCAAAACCCACTTCAAAAATGGAAGGAGGCGTGTGCCAGCTGCGTGACATTTACGGGCTGCTACTTTTCTTTTTAACCTTTTTACATGTAGATATTCATTACTACACGCTATATTTTTATGAATATACATATATAGGAGTTTATTGTTCTAAATAGTTTTTAAAATTGTTAAGATTAGTAATAAAAAAAATATTTAAAAAAAACCGGTCAAGTGCGTGTCATGGCCACGCGCAGTGTAGGGTCCGTAGTTGCCCGTCACAATAAACGGGTTGAGAAGGAGGCTTATTGTTTGATGCTCTGAACATATAAATAAAATTTTAAGTTCGTTATATACTACTATATCCAAAAACAACCATTTAGCTGGCAGGTATGGGATGCTTGACTCTAACAAAAATTAGCACTTTAAAGCTTAATATATCCCAGACGTATCCCTGAATCGGAAAATGGTTTTACACACACATAATATTTTTGAAATACCTATCCAACGACATCCCACACCATGAGAAAGGCGAAAGAATAAAAATTCGTCCGTACTTTACGAATAGGGAAGATATCCTAAAAAAAATATTTTATTTATCTTTTTTTTACCACTTTGTCGGCCTGATTAATATGTGCCGTGCTAAATTACAGCATTCTAGTACGAAGAGTCTCTGAGCTAAGCCGCGGACGGGATGGAAGCGACAGGACATGGCGAAATTTTAACGGTTCCTTGTTGATTACGTTTTTCGTTTAAGATAATAATTATGTGTGGCTTTTTTTTGAACGGGTGGCATTGCTTAAGCTTCAACTCAGTATTTCTAAAGTTCTGAGTATTTGAAAACATTATCCAATTGTCATCCCATCCCAAGCACTGTGGTAAATACTTGTAAGTTTGTAATAAACAGAAATGTCTCCGTGGTTTTCACTTTTACTCACTCTTACACGCCACCATTATTGTCACCATCACATTCAGCCTGTTAGTACATTGCTCGACATTGGCCTCTCCCAAGAAAGGAGAATTTGCCGTAATAAGGACTCTCGGTGGGCGGAATGGCGATCGCTGTACCAGACGCATTATTTTCGGTGAAGAAATTAAGTATTGCAGATTTTCCTACTGTGTGGTATTTCTTAATGTAATGGTGACATTATTATCACATTCAACATCTTAACAGTCCAGTGTACAAAGGCTCCAAACCTGACTGGTTTTGCAGGGTTTTTAATAATATTTAAACGCCAAATTAAACATAGCCACTTATCACCGCGTAATTTAGGTCTGTCTAATTTGAAATAATAATTCTGACTTAACAAGACCATAAAACTGTTCCATTGATATACAAAAAACCTTACAGAGACTTAAAAAAAGGTCCTCAAAAAAGGAGCGCACAATTTGCTCATTTAGATTAGCATCAGATCAGCTGTGTCAACGCAAGAACTGTTAAAACGTCGTGGAACGATAGTTGATTTCATTTAAATCGCTACTTTATTTTTGTTGTAGGAATAAAATAAAATTGGTATTTATTTTATCGGATTTTGTGATAATTTTCTTTATTTTTAGGTTTCGATTGATCGAGGACGCTTTTTGAAAGTGATTTTTGCATGGAACTTGTATGTATCTTTGGTTTCTGTATATCAATGAGCTGTGTATTAGCTCCAAAACAAGTTATTTAATTTTTAAATAATACATGTAAGTATTTAAAAAATTTAAAATGTATTATATTTTTTATAAAAATATAAATAATATAAAATGTATTTCATAAAAAAATCTAAATGTGATATTCAATATTTGACCGACCAATTTACCGTTCTGGATATATAATGTTCATTTGAAAGATTAATCCGACAGTCTTTTGGATCAATTGCCTATACAGAAAATGTCACAAACTAAACTACTTCATTTAGATTCCGTGACTACCTCTCATGCTCACTCGGTACCAAGTACTCCTAAAAGGTAAAAGATAAGAGGCCGCCATACCAAAACTGGTCGACACAAGAGCTTCGCTCCACCTCACAAAAAACCAGGAAATACTTTTAACGATCAAAAAAATTTCAATTTGGAGATTAAACGCTACGTTTATTCTTTAATTTCGTGAGATTTTTTTATTATTTAAAAAACATGTATTATATTATAAATAAACGTAATTTGGAAGTATATTAGAGATTTCGCTTGAAAGCTCTGGTCTAAAAGCAAAGTATGTATGTGAATTGAATCAAAAGTTACATTCGGTTCTGGGCGATGCGCCAAAGCTTAACAAGATGCGGTAAGACATCTGATATGCTGTAAGACTGCTTAAAAGTATTGCAGCTTTCAAAACCAAGCACTTTCCTGCTTAGTTGAATAAATTATGCCGTTTATATTTTATAAATACTAGCGACCGATACATTGGATGTTTGATGAGACAATTTATACCTGTTTGTGTCTATGTGTCTGTGGCCGATCTAAGTCCACTTCCATCATTTGATCTGACCGACGTATCGCAACTAGGTTACAATTTTTTTCATTTAGAATCTTATCGGGCTAAGAAATCCACAAATTTAATTAATAGATATATTAAATGAATTGTGAAGTCACAACTACTATTTTTTTTTGAGTCAGAAGAGAGGTTATATTTTGATATGCTTTTGCATTTGTCAAAACGTACCAGTTGAACGAGAATAATGCAACGGTGGCTTTGTTATACAAGTACTCAACAAGATCACCAGTGCTTTTAAGCCGCTTAATAACCTCGCAACATGAGTTAACGAGTAGATATCGCTGCTATCGGGACCAATGGATAAACTGTGTTCGAAAACAAAGTTTCAAAGTGAATGAATATAAAATATACTATTTACAAGACCGCCTCTTAGCACAAGCCTTTAAAGCTAAGTTGCAGTGGTTAGTTAGGTACACGAATATTAGTCTTATTAATATTATTTAGTACTTATTATAACTTAATATACTTGATGAATTGGCCTGTTCCTGAGAAAAAGGTACTGACTGACAGACAAAAGAAAGAGGGACAATGAATAGATCTTTTTTTGTAAGTATCATTTTTGTTTTAATACGATGGTTTTATTTCAACTGACAAATACGAGTATAAGTCATGAGTCAAGACTTGCTAAATACTTTAGTTGTACTTGCAAAATCGTATTTTGAATTGAATTGCTTTTAACAATAGGTGTTTTTACTCTGAAGGGACTATTTAGAGAAGAGAAGCAGCGAAAGGTTGATTGCATAAAGGAAAAATGTCATGGCGGAAATTATAAATATGATGGAGTGAAAATACACAGACTGGTGTTGAGAATCACTGGTGGTAGGATTTCTATGCAGGAATACATCTAGGTAGGAACCACCATAGGTCCAACATTCTGCCGTGAAGCAGTAGTGTGCAAACATTACTGTGTTTCGGTTTGAAGGGCACTGAGAGCGAGGGTGATCACTTGGCATATGAGACTTAAGAACTGATATCTCAGGGTGACAGGCTCAGTGTTGGGTCACACAGAAATGTTCTGGGTGACACAGCATTTGTTATGGGCAGGCGTTGCACTGACCATCAGGTGAACGTTTTGCTCGTTTCGTCACTTATTTAAAAACTGACGCTAAGGGTGGTGATTGTGACTAATTATTCCTTCGTGGGAGAAGTCCATGGTCCAGCAGTGGACAATTAAAGTGCGGATAATTAATTTTATAATGTATGTTTTTAAATAGGTATTGTACCATATGTCGGACACCACGGCATTATTTTTGGCCCTGCCCTTTATCGACTTAAATATCCAGGGATATTACACTTTATAACTTCGTATTTTTATTTAATTATATACATACATACATACATACATAAGATCACGACTGTATCCCATAAGGGGTAGTCAGAGACTGGGCACTCACTGCAAAAACAGATGACTGCCACAATGCACTTGGTGTGATAGGTGGTGAGCCCATCGCCACCATGCGCTGTTGGGTGCACAGTGCAGTTTAATTCCTTACTCGCCTTTTACGAGATCCATTGGATGAGATGGAGTGGTAGTATTCTTTTAACGAGCCGCCACTACACGGCTATTTTATTATATATATATACTTTATTTTTAGTATAACTTTTTATATTGTATATTAATATACAAAGGCTTGTACAAAATAAATGATATAAAATTATGCAAGTTTGTTTAAAGTTAAGTACTTACGAGTAAAAGGAGCAATAATTTTTGTTATGTAAAATTATAAGAGCTATTTATTATGACTTTGCGTGCATAGTTTTAGATTAGATCTAAATGGCTTTACGGGGTGTGCTCCAAGGTTGAATACTGCAGCGCTACATTGTAATTATTAGTGAATGTATAAATTGCACACGTATAAGCGATTTATTAATGCTCCTGTGAAAACACAATCCCTGCTTAATATTATAAATGCGAAAGTAAATCTCTTTGTCCCTCTGTCTATATGTTACCTTTTCACGCTTCAACCGCTGAACCAATCTTGACGAAATTTGCCACAGAGTCTACTTTTTATTCCAGAAATTCAAACGGTTCCCACGAAGAGTTTAAAAAACCTTTATGCACGTGCACGAAGTCGCGCGGATCAGCTAGTTAGACACATTTTTGCACTTATGCTCTAAAGTCACCATATATAAAATTTATTTCGTTTCCATGTAGTCATCGCATAAGAGTATCTTTCGTCCCATAAGTTCATAGGTGTAGGAAGAATCGACTAAGGGAATAAATCCAAAGGTCAACATTCAAAAATCAACAGTATCCAAATGTCAAAAGTCAAGTCCTTTTCTTGATATAATACGATTGCCATCTACTATGGAGCAATTTTATCTATGGAAGTTGTATTTATATTCAATAGTAGGCAAAAACGAGCTGATGAATGCTGCAAATAAATAACTATGTTTTTTTATAAGTTACGGGACGAGCAAATCGTTGAACTGATATGGTATATGTCACGCTTGCTGAAGCAGTGCGGTGTCATCATGACACATTGGTTTTTAAGCCTCATATCGATAGGCCTTACTCGTATGTATAAAGGCCGTAATGCAAAATCATGGTTTCATAGGTCTCTCCTGTAAAGCTAAGCTGTAAGCTAAGCTCCCAAAGTTTAATACGGATACGTTTTTAAAATAGACAAGCCATCATTTTTTGAAACTTTGCATATTGACTATAACAACTACATAATTAAGTTATGTTATAGAATATTTTATATATATTAGTTTTTAGTTATTGTACATTAACCTTGGACGTAAGATTTTACTATAATTATTTTACACAAAACACCTCATAAAAAGACGAATTGTATCACATTGGCCGATGTACTAGATATACGCTAGTTTAAGAAAAAATGCGTTTATCTTGATTTTTATTATGTATGTTTATTATGAATAGATTAAAATATCTATCTAATATAATAATAAACATCTAATATAGTGGATATTTATTATAATATATGAATATAATATATTATATAATATCTAATATAATATTGAATAGATATAAATATCTAATATATAAATCTAATTCATTTCCCTCGGCACTATTATTTCTTCTCCCTACAGCTAAATTCACTATATTCTGACTTCTACTAAACTTGGTTAGATAATTGGAAGTCATGTTTCACTAAATTATCTAATAAATGATGAAATAGCACAAGAACATAATTTTGAAGATCGCAGAGAGACCATTGCTCCGTTCGACGTAAAAGTATCATAATGACAGATTGCGCTAAAAATTAAACAAAGCCGCGGGAATTCCCCACGTATAAGTCTGAAACAATCGTTTGGCCCTTGTACGTTTAAATGTGTGCTACATAGGCCGATATACTGTAACAAAAATAGTGTTTATATGAATTATATTTGTATTTTTAAAAGTTGACTTAATTAATTATATTGATATCTATCCCCTCCAGGCGGATTCATGTATAGGAATCCTACCACCAGTAAATGATTGACCAACATATTCGATAAGAACGTGAAGAGTACATCGCTTTAGGTGAACTTTTTATTACTAACGTAGCCGCGGCATGTGGACTCGTTCATGTGGACTTCTATCTTAATGAAGTATATAAAAAAAATTAAGTTTATTTTAAGGATGCTACTGTACTATGCCGAGCCGTGGTAGCTCAGGGGCCGGGTGCTAGCCTTTAATTTCATATAACACGAATAACCTGGGTTCGACTCTCGGTGACAGCACCTCTAAAATAATTCTTCAATTTCAAGTGCTGATTAACCGCGTGTTCAGCGATGCAGGAAAACATCGTGTGAAAACCTGCAAATCCGAGGAATAGAAACATTTTGAGGATATGTGAAATCCGCCAACCGGCATTGGAGCTGCGTGGCGGACTATTCCCTGCTCCAAAACTCTCTCAGAAATGAGAGGAGGCCTGTGCTCAGCAGTGGGACATTTATACCCTGTTACGTTACTTTGTTTTTTTTACTGTACCATAGACAGCGTTCTTTGGAATTTGGAAAGCCAAGCCAAGCAAGTGACAGCTGTTATCTTTTTTATCATCTGTTTCTACAGATGACAGCTGTCACTTGCTTGGCGCGTAGTCCTTTAAGTTCTCTGTCAATGTCAATTCACTCAAAGTTCGCACGCATGTTCCCTCAAAAAATACCACGCTATAATAATGTTTTTTTATCTGTAGTCCAATCTGTTATCTTCATAAAATGGCGATGTGACAGCGAGCCCCAAGCCCGAGCGACAAATTTTATTTCTACTACCTACTGTGTGCATTGACGCCAATGCGGCATAATACTAGTATTGAGGAGTTTAAAATATGTAACTTGTCCGTCTGTGTCTCTATAGTATTACTCTACTCTTTGGTGCGTATGTAATTTTATAATTTAAAGGCTTGAAAAATGGTGTGTACCCTAAAATGAAAGCTTGAATAATGGCGCCAGTGTCGTTTTGAATCCTAACCTCAAAACAAAGCATGAATTCGTAGTAATGAAGATCAATTAATGATTGCATTATGAACAATCGGTTGAACCATAGGTAATTTATGTTCGCGACACTTAAGGGTCAGGTCATCACTTATATGAAAGTGAAATATAAATATGCTTTTCATCTCTCATCCCTAAAATAATTTAAAAAATTATAGTTACTTCCTTGTAACGCTGCATTTTTCGTTTCAAAAAGAAAACGTTTAAACACTTTTCATGAACTAAATTTAATGACAAAAGCAATATTTCGGACGTTGCCATTCTTAGCTGGTATTTTATTATAATTCAAAACGAGTCGTGGTAGTTCAGGGGCGGGGCGCTGTCCCTAAATTTAAATCCTAAGCAATACCAGAAGAATCTTGAAGGTCCCTAAGTTGAATCGGTCCAGAAATACCGCTCGCGGCAGCAGATGCCACAAAGTGGTGGTGGCAGAAAATTTCTGGCAAAGCGCACAGTGGTTGAATGCCGATCATCCAGGTGATGTTGATGAAAACTTGTGCAGTACCTCCTCGTAACAATCCCCATGGTATACATGAAATTGGTAGATGGTATAAAAAATGCAAAGAGATGCAACGTCTTTTTAGAAAGCCAGTGGTTCGAGTTGATCGGAAGGAACTCTATCGTTAACAATTTGAGTCGCTCTTCTTCTTCACGTATACGGCGGTGAAGGAAAACTATTTGAGAAAATTTGCATGTCTGAGGAAAAAAAAATATTTCACATAGATTATTTTTCTCTGAATTCCACTGCTAAACGAGTACACACTCCACCTTATGGTAATAGGTCACTGGGGTCACTATACAACTTTATGCATTCTCAATTAATAATAAAATTGAATCATTGGATCATTGGTAATAAAAAACTCCGGTTCTCATTATTATTAATACGATATAAATCCTTACTCTGTCTAGTAGACTATGTTACAACTAGTATCCACAACGTGGTTCTTCCATAAATTTCTTTCATAGAGGTATATTGGTATCTGACTAATTTTACATTCATGGATTTTTTATATAGTCCATGACGTATAAAATTGTATGCTCGCTACGAAAACAAGTACAAAAATTTATGAAATAGATTTCATAATTGAGTGGCAATGAGGTCGTATGTTTTCCATATTATATTATTGGTGTTGCTGAATAGGGTTATAAGACTGCGTACGCTTGCTTTGATTGAAGCCTTGAAAAACAAAGGCAACCATAAAAGATGTGAAATTACATTTCAATTACATGAAAATTACTGAATAAGCCCGGCTTATTCCGTTATCTCCTCACTTTAATACTTAGGCGATTAATAAATATTTATTTATTAAATATTTAAAGTAACATATTCATTTAAGTTATTTTTTTTTAATTTACTTATTCTTTATTGCATTCACCTAATTTTAATAAAAAAAAGGATTACAAAGGGCGGACTTAATGCCTTTTGGCATTCTCTCCCAGTAAACCCAAGGCATAGAGAGAAATTGTTATAGGTGCTTTACAAATTCATAATTTTAAATTCTTGCTAATAAAAACAATACGCTAATAGTACTCGTACTAAAATATTTATTGATTAGATATCAATAAAAATATTTAAGTTCATATTACGCATAAATATTTACAATGATATACACTTAAACTTACATACACGTAAAACTAATATACATATACATATATACATACGAATACATATACAGAATCACCGATGAAAGCAAAGTTTATATAAACTTACAAAGATGATTTTAAAAAAGTTCTCGAATTAGATTTGAACGTCAGCTTATTAGAAACCTTCCTAATGTCTTCGGGTAAGGAGTTCCAGAGGAGTGTAGCCTGTATTACAAAAGAGTTACCAAAGAAACCGGTGAAGTGTTGTGGAATACTAATCTTAAGGTTAGATGAGGAACGAAGAACCCTATCATGGGTTAAAGAAAGGTACTGAAATTTATCTTTAAGATACGAGGTAGTAGGAGGTAGTAGGATCATTTAAAATAGAGAAGAGAACAAGTAAAATTCTAGAATTACGCCTCTGTCTGATAGTGAGCCAGTTAAGGCGAGATCGATAATAAGGGATATGGTCAAACTTTCGAAGACCAAAAACGTATCTGATGCAGTTGTTGAAAAGGCGCTCTAGCCACCAGCATTCAATCAGCAATCGCGCCGTGGAGTTCGTCAACACTAGAATGCACATAAAGTTGAAGGTCGTCTGCATAGAGATGGTACGAACAATCTATACTAGAAGTGATAGAGTTAATAAGAACTGAGAAGATTATGGGAAAAAGTATTCCGCCTTGCGGTACGCCCGAAACGAGATCAGCCCACTGAGAGGTATTTTGCCCCACGTGGACGGATAGTTGACGCCCGCGAAGATAAGAAGAGAACCACTCCACTCCTCTTTATTATAGGATTTGAATTCTATACATGTAAATTATAAAAAAATTAACAAGTGAAACTCATACCCAATAATAAACCCGAACCAGAAAGTTAATAATACTAATGCTTTATATAATATATAATAATAACGTTTGTTATTTTTTTTCTTTCTTCATAATAAATAATAACAAAGAGAAACTCTACGTAAATCAAAATTAGTGTTTCACACATATCATGCCGTGTGGTAGCGGCCTGAGAGAATCTACCACCCCATCTCATCCCGTGGGTGTCGTAAAAGTCGACAGAGGGAAAATGAAAACTAGAATATGGGAGGCAGCATCTTGCTGGAACATCTGAATAAATAAACTGCGGTTGCCAACCCGTCCGCCAAGCGTGGCAACTATGGCAAAATCCCCGCAAAACGAGAGCTACAAACTTTTGTGGCAATCTTTGGGGGATGCCACAAAAAGCCTATGTTCAGCGGTGGACTATTGATAGGCTGAAACGACGACGAACGACGACACATATCATAACTGATATCTGAATTCAGATATTATACTGAACTGAATTTACGATTAATTTTATCAAAATTTATTTTCTTGATCTATTTGCAAACAAACGGAGAACTAATAATAATTATTAGCAACTATTATAATTTCTTTTCAATTACGTAAAATTTGCGTGCCTATAGCAAATGCAGAAGCTAATTGAAGTGAGCAAGAAAGTTGGACGTAGTCCAATAGCAATCAGTCTAATGCTTTCACACTATTAATGCTGCAACAACTATTAGAAACATAAAGATGTAACTATAATAATTCCAATTAAGGATGCATACTTATAAATTTAATTTCTTTAATCCTTCTCTTATAACGTACGTATTGAATAATATAAGTTCAATTCATACTTATTTGAATAGTTTTACTTCAGTTTAGTTACAAGGTATTCTTGTCCTTTAGTCTACTTGCCTAAGGGCTCGTTTAGGAGCACGCGGCGCGTTGCGCGTTTTCTCCGTTTACGGAGAGGCGGCGCGTGAAACGGCGGGCTGGGCGCGGCGTTGTCCCGGGCATCGCACGCACAATGATAAACATATGACATTGTAATGATAAACAAATCGCAATGTGTGCTCCCGTTTAAGAAGGCGCGGGGCGTTGTGCGGCGCGTGGTGCGGCGCATGGTGCGGTGCGTGGGAAATAGCGATAGTTTTTTTTTTTTTTTAGGACTGATGGTCACTGTTAGCCCGAAGGCTTTTACAGCTTCGCCGGATTGAAAGGTGGCATAGCGCTGAGGGCGCTTAGCCGAAACCTTTATTTATGGATGACTGGCGCAAGGGCCTGTTCGCGAGAGTAACAGACTCGAGGGTGCCCAAGGGGGCCGGCCTCGGCTCGGTCAGTTCCTGCAATCGGGAGGGCAATATTACTACTACTCGTAGTATAATTATTAATACCATGATTATTATTAGATAAGTTTACCACCAATTCGGAATGCGTTTCCGCTGGAGAAGAAATGGCGCAAGAAACTCCAGCGACGCTTCTGTTTATGACACTACTGCTAGGGGAGAACCGGCCTATGATGCGGCGGTATCGCGAATAATTTTGTCTGATACGCCCACGCCGACGGCGGGGGCGGTATGATGGTGATAATGGGTGTTTGTGTAGTGTTGAGTAGAGCGCTTGGGCAATAGTGGTCGCGTCGTCAGAGTCCTCGAGGACGTGCCTCGGTCTCCTTTTTCCGCGGGTCGAGTTTTGGTGTATCGCGAGGGGTTGGTAAGTGGCGGCACTGACAACCAGTGGGTTGGGGTGCGTGGCGGCAGAGTCGAAGTATCGGCGAGAGGCCAACTTTAGATATTGGGCTATGGTAGGAAGCCCTAAATCTATATGAAGGTTAGCATTACGCACGAACCACGGTGCTCCCGTGGCTTTACGCATGAATCGATTTTGTATTACCTGAAGTCGGTGAATTTGACGCGGGGAGGCATGCGCAAATACGGGGCTTGCGTATGTCATAATTGGCCGAATACAGGCTTTGTAAAGTGTAATTTTATTACGTAGGGACATTTTGCTATTTTTATTTAGTAACGGATGTAATCGGCCGAGGACGAACGCCGCTCGGTTCCTTACTCGGTTAATATGTGGACCGAAGCTGAGTCTCGAGTCTAATAGGACGCCTAAGTATTTGACTGTCTTTTCCCAGGGGATTCGACGATCGAATAACTCTATGGTGGGGAGATGCTGCGTTATGCGCCGCGAGAAGTACATGTACATGATAGTGTCTGGATTACGTCCAGACACATATAGGCAGGTATCATCTGCGAAGAGGGCGAGTTCGACGCCGCTGGTGTGCGGTATGTCGTTCGTGAAAAGGGTGTAGAGCACGGGACCGAGGACTGAGCCTTGTGGTACGCCGGCTAGGATGGGATGTGATTCGGATCGCACCCCCTCGACGCGGTAGCGGAAGGTTCGACTGCGTAAGAAATCTCGTATGATGAGTACGAGGCGATCTGGCACACCGAGTCCATATAACTTGTATATGAGCCCGTTGTGCCAGACCTTGTCGAACGCTTTCGCCACGTCGAAGAAGAGCGCTCCGGTATGAAGCCCGCGTATGAAGCGGGAATGAATGTGCTCCGTTATGCGGTGCACCTGCTGGGTACATGAGTGTTTGGCACGGAATCCAAACTGCTCGTGGATGGGGATCCCTCGAGACTGCATGAAGTCTCTTAAGCGGGCGAGAAGTAGGCGTTCGTATATCTTGCCTAAAGCCTTGAGGAGGCTTATAGGCCGATATGCGGATGGGATCGGACGGAAATAGCGATAGACCCGCAGCTACCACTAATAACAGTCTGCTTCGGATATGCAAACGTGTTTTGCAATGGAGTACGATTCGTAGACATATTACTAGAAGATAAATATTACTTAAAAAGCATTTTAAGTAACAATTTTCTACGCGGGGGACGCAACGGCAGTAACTGCAGCAACGCGGGGATCGCCGCGTGCTCCGCCGCAGGTAGTATACGCTTCTATATGATTGTTATCATACATATATTAATTAGCATATGTTTGATTTGACGGCGCGATGCGTTACTAGACGCGCCGCGCAACGCCACGCGTCTCCCTGAACGATCCCTAAAGTGTCGTACACTCACGACACTTTAGGGATCGTTGAGGGAGACGCGGTTCCCTTCCTTCCTTGTTCGAGTATGTGGGTATACTCGAACAAGGATAATAATACAAGAATACCAATATGATAGCGTTGTGTGAATTTTCTGTGTGAAGAGACTAAGAGAATTCACAGTAAAGGACATACAAACACAAAATAGGAATAGTACAAATAATCTCTACACATGTTTGAAATCTTGGAATACGGCGTGTAATAGCAACCAAAATGTACTTGAATATGTCAACATTAATTGGATAATATTAATTGGTGTTATGCTTGGGTATTACTACAACTGTCTTCTCTAATTACAAATATATTAATACTCACTAATTTATTTACGATGATGGATGTTAATTAATGATAAAGTTTGTCGCTAAAACTCGATGTATTTCTGTGCGAGATCTATTATGCAACTTGGATCTCTGTGATCATTGAAAATTCCTTAACAAGTAAATTCTTAGTTACCGTTTATGATATTGTTTCTTATTTTAACGACAGATACAGCTTATGAGTCTTTTTTCTGAAAATTGAGAAATTTTAAATTTACCTAATCACCTAACGTCAATACTGCACAGGTGACTGTTTCTGATTATTAGCTAAAAGATATCATGGTGGTAAAATTCTGTCATTTGAACATCTTAACCATCACAAGCCTGTGTTACACGGCACATGTTTTGCGTACATGAATTAATTTAAACAACAAATTTAAAATAACAAACCCATCAGAACAGTACACAGTTTGATGAAACTGAATTCATTAACTGTTGGAAGTTGCAGTTTGAAAACTGAAAATTGGGAAGTAGTTCCCAGTTATGCTTTTCAGTTAATCTTTTTGATTGGTTTTATTATAACAAAAACAAAACCTTACTACATAGCGATATAGCAATTAAAATGTTGTTCCATCAAGACTTGCTAAAAAGGACACTTAGCATGGTACCAATCCAAAGATTTCTTCTACAACAAGATCCAAGAAATTTAAAGTGAGATTAAATACTTTGCTCATGTGAATAAAGACGAATTTGGTCAAAAATTATCGTTGCTAATTCCTAAACTAAATACAATTTTTGAAAACTAAATAATGTACGTAATACGAGTGCAATGTACACCTGAGCCTCGTAGCTCAAGGGCTAGGCGCTCGCTTTAAATTTCATAGTACGCGAGTGACCTGGGTTCGATTCGCGGTGCCGACACCACTAAAATTGTTAAATGCAATTATAAGTGCTGATTTACGACGTGCTCGGCGGTGAAGGAAAACATCGTGAGGAAACCTACATGTCTGAAAAATAAAAAATATTTCAAAGACATGTGCAGTCCGCCAACCGGCATTGGAGCAGCGTGGCGGATTCTTCCTAGCTCCAAAACCCTCTTAGAAATGAGAGGAGGCCCTGTGCTCAGCAGTGGGACATTCATAAGCTGAAACACAAGCATTAAAATATTTCGAAATTGAAATTTATTATGTTTAAAAAGAATAACACATTGCGAATAGTACTCGTATACACTGCAAACTGAATGACACTTTGTGCAACAGTGTTAATACAGTTATGTGATTGAAGTTTACCTAGAGTAAGCAACATAATGCTAAGGTTTAGCAAGCTGAAGTGGCAATGGATCGCCCATATAACTCGTAGATATAATATACCGTTGAGTAAGAAACGTTCTCGACTGGTAACCTTGTACCAGCAAACTCAGTGAAGGGCGACCCCCACTAGGTAGGTCCGACGCCTTGCACGGTTTTGCGTAAAGTCGATCGATGCTGGTGGCTCAGGAAGATGTTTTGTGGCAATAGGGAATGCCTATGTGAATGATGATGAGGAATGAAGACTAATCAGTAATATTTTTCTACTTCTTCAACCTGATAAGAGTTTCTGCTGAACATAAGCCTTTCCATGTTAACTCAAGTGGGATAAGTCATAATCGCCACCTTTGGCAGACGAATTGGCGATCATAGTACCAGACCCTTCGTACCTAAGACGCTGCCTATCACCAGTCTGTATAATTTATCCAGTCCGGCATAATTGAGATGGTTATTCCGCACTTAATCGGTGGTCATGAGTTTTTTTCAACAATGGATTATTTTATTGCTACAAATGTAGTGTTAATTTCTGAGTCATTGAAGAATTAATCTGTGAGCGTACAATACCTTCTGTATTGTTAGTTCGAATTTCTGTAACGAATAAATATATATATAAATATACAAAAATAAATTTAAAAATTAAGATCTGAACATAACTTGTTAATACTGAATAAGCAAAGAAAACATAATTAAATAACTTTAGCCGTGCATCGTGTAGAAACCTTGTGTATTCAATTGTTTGTAGAACTGGTATAGATATTTTCATCTTCAAACTCTAAGTCAACATGTTAAATTTCATATATAATTACATCTGTTAAAATTTGTCCAAAAATCAGTCTTTCGTTTTCGTATATAAATAAAATAACAATGCTAGAGTTGCTGAATTATTAATTGTCTTGCGAATAAATTTATTACTAGAAATCGATCAGGTGCAGAGTCATTAGTAAAGCTACGAAGACTGTCTTAGCGGTAAGTGGTTGTGTGTATCAGGCAATATGTCTCTCGTTCGACATTTTAATGAAGTCATTTGTAAAAATTGATGTATAAAAACACTTATTATTATGTTACTACGACTATTGAGTGATACGCAATAAATTATAGAACAAATTACATACGGTATAAAATAAACTACAGTTGATAAGACGAAAAGCTTATCCAAATATACCGGACTCTGTTTGGGTGGACAACATCTTCCCTAGCTACTCGTGGGAACGCAATGGGCAGCAAAGATTTCAACTCGTACTAAAATGACAGCGAGATGGTTCGCCACTTCTCGTTTGTCGAGGTGGCGAAAAGTGGGCTACGGATGTGGTCGCCGCCTAACCCAATGGGAAGGAGACGTCACTGTATGTATATATAGTACTCTTATTGGAATGACGACGTCCGCATGGCCTAGAGACTAACTGCCTACTGCGCCGCGGACCCTGAGTTCGAATCCCAACCGTAGGCACATTTGTGTGAAAAAACAAATTGTACATTGTCGGGTCTGTTTGTAGTCGTGATGGTCCCCATGTCTCTAATACTCCATCCAGAACTTCTTCAGATCTTATCGACCTATGAAGTGTTTTATGTGTTTTCTTAGGATGCCTGCAGTAATAATTTTATATTTAGTTTTCTACGTCATTTAAAAAGTTTTAATTCACTGTAAAAAGTTTAAATTCAACGTAAGTAATACTTTAACCTCGTTTTTCAGCGAAGTCCATTTCCTTTCTGCAAGTCCGACAGATCACGCAACGCTTTCGGTCCAATTCTGGCTTTAATTTAGTTACAATGATAAGCTCTAATGTATTGTGCACTAACTTTACACGTGACATTTCCATTACAGACAAGAATCTCATTGAATTTAAAAGCGAACTATTTAAGGCAGAACTTTGAATATACTTATGATATATGAGTGAGTAGAGAAGACTCACAACGAAACTATGCAAATGATTAAACATTACTGCAATACCGTAACTTGAAAACCTTTTTTTTCTTATGGTAAATTACTGTTTCTCCTCAGAAAGTCGGAAACCATACTTGGTGGCAATCTCCAGTGGAGCCCTGTATTCAGCCTTAAGCTTTTCACATTGAGCAGTAATGATAATATTTATATGTCAGAGAATCTAGCACCCCATCTCATCCCGTGGGTGTCGTAAAAGTCGACAGAGGGAAAATTAAAACCAAGACGGGCAGCAGCATCTTCCTGGAACATCAGAATACATAAACTGCGGTTGCCGACCCGCCTGCCAAGCGTGGCAACTATGGCGAAATTCCCCTCAAAATGAGAACTACATACTTTTGTAGTCATCTATGGGGGAGGCTCATGTTCAGCAGTGGACTAGTGATAGGCTGAAATGATGATGATGATGATGAAATTACTCTTAAACAGTATTGTGGATAACGTATTTATTAGTCTTCCCCTTAGTGTTTTTTCCGGAGAAACTGATGAAACGAGCAACGTTCATCTGACTATAAATGAAAAGTCTGTCTGTAAAAAATGCTGTGTTACCCAGAACATTTTTGTGTGAATCTACATTTCGCCCGTCACCCTGAGACATCAAGTCTCATATGCCTAGTGATTACACTAGCTCTCAGTGCTCTTCAAAGTGAAACACAGTTATGTTTGCACACTAATGCTTCACGAATCATCCTGGGGTGGTGCCTACCTAGACGGATTCCTACATATTAATCCTACCACTAGTAAAAATTAGTTTTATATTTATTAATAAGTTTACAATATCTTAAAATTCATACTTGTTTTAAAAGTTTAAGGTAAGGTACCTAATATTAACCTCCTTTTATTAACTATACGAACATATATAATGTATTCTTACTGTTAGTGTTGCAGCCTATATAGTTTTAAACATGAAGATAACGATTAAATTTAATAAAACAGCAGAAGAAACATAATACGTGTGAAGTATTTATATTGCAATATGTTGTATAGTTATATTTTTGAATGTTTACGTTTATTTAATCTTTGGAGTAATACATATGACGACTTTGGCTACGGTTCCTTGACAGGTCTCATTGTGTGGAAAAATGGGAATATTGCAAATTTTTTGACATTCAACTGTAAATCACAAAAGTTATCAATTAAATGTGGTGGCAGTGGGTTGTCGTAAGAGTCGACTAAGTGAACGACAAAGTTTCCTGAAAAACCTAATGACTGCCGACAGATGGCGGAATAACATACACAGTAAGTGAAGCGCAAATATTACAATCTTTTTTTTATTTTCATTACACTCTACAGACTCGTTTTGTGCCGTCGACCAAAAGTTCTGTCAATGTCTATCTGTCTGTCAATTCCTATCTGCCCCATGAAATTATTCAATTCTGTATGTGAATATACTGATCGGAAATCTCAGTCATATAACGGTGGCATGTGAAATATAATGATGTTAGTGTTAATTACATCCGCTACCCAGGCGATATTGTATTGTAGAGCCCTTCGGTCAGTGTTAAATAGGGGGAATGCAGAGACTCATGAACTAAAATATAACTTAATGTGCTTCAGGCCTGCATCGGTTAGATCGACGAACTAGGATCTTTTCTTAATAAACATTTAATAAGTAAGTCTTTAAATAGATACTTTATTTGTATTATAAATACTTAAACAATACTTTCCACAAAAATCACGACGTTAATTTGGAAGTAAATACTTCTGATAATGAAAACGCTAACGAATACGAATACTTTAGGTAATATACTAATTTGGTGATGTATTAGTAAAAGTTACACAGAATTCTAAAATTATAGACAAAGGTTGTTTATGCACTAGTAATTTAAAAATAAGAGATACTCGTAAAATATTTTATTTTAAATTACTTTTAAAATATTCTAGTTATTGGTATATGGTTTCCGTTTTAAACATCTGCACATAAAATATAAAGGCTCAGTAATACTGTATAATAGAATGAAAGTCCGATTCACGGGGCTTATGTTAATGTATAACAACTTATTAGCATAATCCTCTCGGGCTGAGCGACCAACTCCACCAATGCTTCCATTGGGGATAAATTTACTCCTCTGTCTGTTTTTATTCTTTACTCTATGCAAATGAACAGAATATTTCATTGTGAGTAATTAAACCATTTAGATATGAAATATTCTCTAGTATTACAAGTATGTTGAATAAATTTCATTTTAAATTAAACACAATTCGTTAAGGAAAGTTAAGCGTAGTGACGTTGTAAATTAATCAATCAATTTTATCCTCTACTCAACTTATGCTCGGTTCCTATATTCAACCTAACAGTTATTTCTTTGCTACGAGTAACGAGGCATTGCGTAGCACTTCACAACTTTTTCAAGTCATCTATGAGCTACTGACGTAAGGAAAACGTCATGTTTTGTTGGATATACTCGTAGGAACCGAGTTTTAGGCGTCTTTAAATATTGGAAGGCTTGCTGACAATAGTGAATGTATTACAAGAAACGTCTCCGCATTTAGTTATTTCCTCAAATCACAATAGAATATATTTCCTGATCTGCCATGATATTCATTCACAATTGATTTGGTTTTAAGTGATAAGGATAACATATGTCACAGTACTTTGTTTTTTTAGTAACTATCCATCGATTATTCCCTAAAATTTCGTATTTTTATTGTCAAAGTTAATTTTCGCCTTTCCAATCCCGACACAATTTTAAACAATGGTGGCTATATTTCTTTGATGATGATAATTTGATGTTTCTGTCTAGAGTTGCAGTTTGAACAGTTTGTTCTTACTTCTTTTATGACTTTTAATTAGAGAACATTTCGTTCAGTTGAGCTTCGTCTAACGAGCAGCTTAAAAAATTCTTTCGAAAACATATATTACATATTTGAATTAAAGAAAATTAATCATTTTATGTTCATTATATTTCAAAGTCGTGTGGTGGCGGCGTAAGAGAATCTACCACCCCATCTCATCCCGTGGGTGTCGTAAAAGTCGTCATAGGAAAAAAACCAAGCGATGGGCAGCAGCATCTTTCTGGAATATCTGAATAAATAAACTGCGGTTGCCAACCCAAAATGTCAGCTACAGTACGGTCTGGTTGTGTTGTGATTGTCCCCGTGTTTCTGACACTGCATCCTAGCCTACCTCCGATCTTATCGCATCAGCGTTACATCGGGCGCGGGTAGGTTGGGACGAGTTAGTGCCTCTGTGTTTGTGCGTACACTTTTGGCACTAATATCCATTGCGCAGTTGATGGCTCTCGACAGTATTCGGAAGTTGTCGCCGTGGTCGAAATCGGCTAGGATAACATCACATATGTATATAATCGTGGCTGCATTTTCCGACATAAATTTCACATGCATTTCAATCAATCGGACGCGAAAACTTACAATTGTTCTTGCACAAATCATTGCCTCCTGCGGGGATGAACCCAAGACCCGTGGCGTAGAAGTCAGGTACTCTGTCCCCTAGGTCCGCGGTCGTCAAAGCTGGTTATATAACATAAACCTAAACTAATAAGTTGGAAGATGTTAAAATCACTGTTTTACTTACTACAATAATGACATTAAGGTCTGTCTGAACTAAGCCGCGGTAAGTTACGGTTTTTCGTTTTCTGATACATAACGCACTGCTATTACGAAACTGTAGCAATTAAAAAAACTATAAACATGAGACGTTATATTGTTTGCACAATAAACGTTGATAAGACCTACGCGTGACTAAAACGGTTTATAAAAAAAAATTAAAGAAGCAACCAATAGATAGCATCAAGAGACCTTTTTTTCTGAACCTTAAACATATATGTCTATAAAAATCATTTTTTCATGAGTTCTGGAAAAATTAACTTTCTGTGTTAAAACGATTTTGTAATAGCAGTGCGATATTAAAGCAACACCTATGAATCACTCACAACATAGCACAGACCTCCTCCTATTTTTGAGAGGGATTTTAGGGCCGGGAAAAGTCCGCCACGCGCACTTACGCGGATTGAGGGACTTCTTCTCCTAATTGTGAAGTTAAGAGACTGAGAAGACGTGCTGGTTTCCGATGGTTTCTTTCGCCTAGCAGCTGGTAAATCAGCACTTAACATAGTTATTAATAATTTTAGTGGTTCCTGAATCAATTAACGTCACGTCACTTGTGTAGTATGAAATTTAAGGCTAGCGGCCGGCGGCCGGCCCTTGAACTTCGAAGACTCATAATGATGACTGAAATTTTGATTTATTCGTAATTTGATTAACAGTTTCTTTTTTTTTATATGGAAAACGAAATTTTTAGCTTTGTTTTAAATTTCCGTTTTGGAGGTAATGGTTTCAATTTTGATATAATTCTAAACTTGACATAATATATAATTTATGACAATCAATCAAAGGAAATAATTGTCACCTTTGAAATACTACACTTTTTATACTAAAATACATAAACAAATTTTGGTCAGCACGGCCCTCTGCTAACTCGTTGATCGTGGATCTTTATCAAATCGTCGTTTCAGCCTATCACAAGTCCACTGCTGAACATAGGCCTCCCCCATAGATAGCCACAAAAGTTTGTAGCACTCATATTGGAGGGATTTTGCCATAGTTGCCACGCTTGGCAGGCGGGTTGGCAACCGCAGTTTATTTATTCAGATGTTCCAGGAAAGATGCTGCTGCTCATCTCCTGGTTTTAATTTCCCTCTGTCGACTTTTACGACACCCACGGGATGGAATGGGGTGGTAGATTATCAGAAATTTTCTTTTATTGTAATTCGATTTTGAATTTCCGTTTTTACAATTATTTCACCGCCGTTTTGATAGCAGCGTAAAATAATCTACCACTTCTTATATCCTCAACCTCAAACAGACGGCAGGATAAAACCTAGAAATATAATAAACATTTTAAAATATGCTCTAAATTATTCAGACCGGTGTTCGACAGCGTCAAAACATTTGACCATTAAGAGGCTGATTACGTTGATAATGATGTTACCAATATAAATAAAAATAAAGCATACGAAAACTACCATTTAATATGTTCATACCAGCACTGCGCTCAACAAACCGCCTTTCCAACGTGCTGAGTATGGGCAAACCTTCCAATGAATGCACGCCAGCTTCAGCTGGCACTTTCTACGAAATAACTATGTCATCATTATTCATCGTAAAATGACGATTGATTTATTAATGTTTTATAATTAATAGTAGTCATCATCATCAATAACTATTATTTATTACTCAATTGTATGTCTTTGTATTGTACGAGTATATGAAATCGCAGCTTGTCGACAATTACATACACGTTTATTAATTGATATTGATTACTATAACGTCGCCATTTGACAACCAGTGGAAATTTATTACTTTAATAGTTAAACGGATAAGTTAACATTAGTATTCACTTGTTTGTATACAGAAGATTTATTCATAAAAAAAGTAAAGTTTCAGCCTATAAATGTCCCACTACTGAGCACAGGCCTCCTCTCATTTCTGAGAGGGTTTTGGAGCTAGGAAGAATCCGCCACGCTGCTCCAATGCGGGTTGGCAATTTTTTTTTTCATTGCTACAGTTAATCACCCTACTTGTTTATAGAATATTAGTTTTGTTGAAAGTCTTGTAGGAGAGTGCCATTTCCATTCTAAGATTTTTAGCAAAATTTTTTATGTGCCGCAATGTGCGATTGTGTAATTCAACGGTTGAATTTAATTCGAAATTGCTCAGAATATTCCCCGATGATGACACATACGATAAAATAGCAACATCTCTCATCGCAATGCTAGTGGATCAAGCCGATCGAAAAGAACTTGGTGATCGACGAATCGAGTCCCTCTTCATCTAAACGTCTCTCGCTGCCAAATGGAAGGAACTGCCACTGGGTGTTCCTCGACCCAATAATGAGAACAACACTCCATGTGAGGCCGAACTTGCACCTTGTAAAGTTGCAAGCGGTGGGCCGGCACGAAATACTGTCCCGTGCTACTGGGCACGCCAAAACTTTTTAGAGGCCTTACCTTCCAAGTGACCTCGAAACTGAACGTCACTCAACTTGTCAATGCCAAGTATTCCGATACTGGCTGAGGCAACAAAGGCTGTTCCCCCTACTTTTTTTTGCATTTCCCTTAATCGGCTTTTACGACATGCACGAAATGCGTATGAATGGCAAATTCCTTTACGGCGCCACCATATACCATAAACTATGCTTCTACTGTATCAAAAATGCATTTTATGTACATTATTTCATTTTGACGACCGCGGTCAGAGTGCATGACTTCTATATCGCGGGTATGGTTTGAATCCCAGCCGGAGCAAACATTTGTGCAAAAACTAAAATTGGGGTTTCGGGTCTAGATGTCTTGTGCTTGTGAAATGAATGCCTGTAAAACGCACCCACTAAACAGGAAAGACCATAGTGTAAGAGATATTTTTATTAAAAGAAAAGAAACAGAATAAAATAATAAAATTATTAAACATTACGAAATTAGAGTCTCATTCATAGTTCAAACTACCGTTAAGCACAAAGAGCCACAAGCTCTTGTTATCAGTACGAAGTTTGTTTTCAGCTTAGTGCGATATGAATAAAACTTTTTATATATATGGCGTGATTTTATGTTAGAATATCATTTAACAAAAAGTTAAGGAAAATTATTCCCTCCGATAAGTCCCCCTGTGTGATAATCTGAAAATTAGTTCACCGTGTCTGTAATTATAATAGTGCCCTGGAATACATTTCGTTTGCTCTTGAAATTAAATTCTTAAGGATATGAAAATTTGTTTAAGTTTCAGCCTATAAATGTCCCACTGCTGAGCACAGACCTCCTCTCATTTCTGAGAGGGTTTTGGAGCTAGGAAGAATCCACCACGCTACTCCAATGCGGGTTGACGGACTGCACATGTCTTCGAAATATTTTTTTATTTCTCAGACATGCCGGTTTCCTCACGATGTCTACGGTTCACCGCCGAGCACGTGGTAAATCAGCACTTAAAATTTCAATTAACAATTTTAGTGGTGCCGGCACCGGGAATCGAACCCAGGTCACTCGCGTCTCATGAAATTTTAAGCGAGCGCCTAGCCCCTGAGCTATGTTTAATACGTGCTATTGTGGCGTGTGGTGGCGGCTGAAGAGAATCTACCACCCCATCTCATCCCATGGGTGTCGTAAATGTCGACAGAGGGAAAATAAAAATCTGGGCAACAGCATCTTTCTGGAACATATATAAACTGCGGTTGCCATCCCGCCTGCCAAGCGTGGCAACTATGGCAAAATCCTCGCAAAATGAGAGCTACAAACTTTTGGGGCAATCTATGGAGAAGGCCTATGTTCTCCAATGGCAATGATAGGCTGAAATAATTATTGCTTATTTATTGTAAAGTTGGTTGATTGGTTTTTTGTTGGATCTTCCTGTTCATTGTTTCAGTAATATTAATCACGTGTCAAGTAATATTACCATACCTAAAAATATTTAACTTTCCATCACAGTTGCAATAGTCAAAATAAGTATAAGCCTATAAATGTCCCACTGCTGAATACAGGCCACCTCTAATTTCTGAGAGAGTTTTGGAGCCGGGAAGAGCCCCCCACGCAGCTTCTAAGCGGATAGGCGGACTTCACATATACTGAAAATACGTTTTTATTTCTTAGACAAGCACGTTTTTTCACCATGTCTTCCTTTACCGCCGGGCACATGGTAAATCAGCACTTCAAATTCCACTTAACAATTTTAGCGGTGCCGAACCCACGCCTCTTGATAACTATTTTAATCGGGCGTCTAGCTCCAGAGCTTTTTTTTACAAAAAATTCAATTTAATTAAAATCATGCCAGAGTAAAAAATTAAAAACTGATCAACGGTACAGTAAAATAACAAAATAAGTTGGACTTCATTCAATTATATTTAATTAAAACACAATACAAATAATGAAATATTTAAATACGGCTAAATCATAATTTTAATAAAAGAACAAATGAAAAATTAACACATATTCATTTGTTTTTATGCCACTATGAAATAAGTATATATAGTATTTAAGAAAATTAAATATACATAACATCTCCTATGTAGTTTTTGAAATAAATAAGTTTTTAATTATAGTGAAAATATTAGTCTAGTGAATATATTAGTAGAATATTTCTTGCAGCGACTCGCGAGTGACGCTGTGTCGTTACTTTAGCGCTTAGTAAATTCTAGGACCATACACAACAGTTAATTAATACTGAAATTTCTAATATTATATAATACTTAATAGACATATATATATAATTTTTATACTTCGAATTCGCCTGAAAAAAATATTAATCCTAAAAAAGTAACTGGCAGAAAAAAACATCTCCCATAAAACTCATAAAGCAAGTAGCTCTGTGGTTAAGACGTTTCAAAGAGAACCACAAAGGCAGTTTTATTATATAACCAATATTAATTGAAAAATCTTAGCTCTAAATATTTATTGCACAATCTTTTTAAATTATTCTCATTAAAAGTTTATTCAGTAACAAACTTATATGGGCTGATGATTTTCATGATGATAATATGCTGAATACAAATTTCGCAATGAGGTTTTAGTATTTTCAAATATTACAGTAAAATATAGGTTGTTTATGGGTTGTTTTTATAATATGTGCCAATTTCATCTCAATAGCTTTTAAGTACTTGCTAAGTTATATTCTTTTGGAAAGACGGTCAGTTCAAACACGATGGAACTCATATTTAATAATCATCATCATCATCATTGCAGCCTATCACTAGTCCACTGCATAGACCTTTCCCATGGATTGCCACAAAAGTTTGTAGCGATCTATGGTGGTATGTTTGTAGCAATAGAATATATATATATAATATCTTTCATTTTAGGGGATTTTTCCATAGTTTATTTATTCAGATATTCCAGGAAGATGCTGCTCCCATCTTCTGGTTTTAATTTTCTTTCTGTCGACTTTTACGACACCCACGGGATGAGATCAGGTGGTAGATTCTCTTAACCGCCAACGCATAGCATATTTAATAAATGAAAACTAATTAATTAAATTTATTTGTGTATATTGGTTTATTAATTTGTAATGCCGAGTAGGCCGACTGTATTCGTTTAATGATACGAGACTGAAATAGAATAAATAATTAGATTAATACTCATTTGTTTAATGAGAAGAAAATAAATCCAAACCAATATAAATGATTATTGTATATATATATTTTCGGTGATGTAATTGCTGTTAGCCTTCTCGGCTTTTACAGCTTCATCGGATACTATTGATTATTGTATACATCGATTCGAAACAAACATTTGAAGAACCTACAAATAGTTGTTTCCTGTTTGAGTGTTTGTGTTTGTAAAATATATCTCATAAAACACACAGACGTTTTTTTATTGGAGATACCGAGATGAGCAAAAGGTTCATCTGATGGTAAGTGTAACGTCCGCCCATAGCAATGCTGTTTCACCCAGAATATTTCTGCACACACGGCACCACACTTCGCCTGTCCCTCAGAGATTTCAGTTCTTAAGTCTCATGTGCCCAGTGATTACACCAGCTGTCACTGCCCTTCAGACAGAAGCACAGTAACATTTGCACACTACTGCGACACGGCAGAAAAACTGGATACCTTATTCCTGCACAGGAATCCTACCATGTAACAGGAGATCCTCGTGTGCAGCAACGTTTTTACTCGTATAAAACAAAACGAAAATTATGTCTGTAAATATTGTTTTTTTAAAATATTTACTAAGGTTTATCGAACATTATATTGCAAATGTTCGATAAACTTAAGTAAATATGTAAGTGAAATGCTTATGTTTGATTGGCGTGAAATATAAAATGGTTATAGAAATGGTTTTAGAATTCTTTTGGCATTTAAAAAGAATAGAACTGTCTAGGAAAAAGTTTTAAATAGCCTTCTTTTGCGATCGATTTTTTTCGATATGATTAATCACATAATACTCAGAGCTAAATGAAACATAACTAGAACACACGAAAAACAAATTAATGTAAAAATTGTGGCTTGTATAAGATATTGCAGTAAAAACATTTCTATTAGCGCAAGTGCTCATAACCATTAACACTGTTCTCGTAGCTTTCAGAGGGCTCTTATTTGTGGGCGTATTTCAAAAGTTACTCAAACCAACAAGTTAATAAAATTAACGGTAAATTTATTATTAATTAATAAAAATGATAATAATATGACTCTTTTTCATTTAAATATATATTTAAATTCTACCGACGACATGGCCTAGCGGCCAGAGTCAGGTACTCTACGCTATGTGTCCTAGGTTCGAATCCCAACCGAAGCCAACATTTGTGCAAAAACACAAATTGTTGTTTTTCGGGTCTGGTTTTATGACTGCATCCTAGCGATCAAATGACGTGCACTGATAAGCATGCAGAAAAAATATAACATGCAGAATTCGCTTTGAGTTGGATTAAAACCACTAAATATTTGTATTATTAACCCATAATTTATTTTTCCATCCACTGATAATTATAATAACTATAAACATTTCCCTACACGCAAGATTTGCGAAATTTTTGTATACATTCATACAGTCACGCCTTTTTCCCATGTAAAGGGTGGGCAGAAGCCTTTTTTCGCTCTCGCGGGAAAAAACTAATATAATATGATATCTCCGATGTTGTCAGAATTCAGTCTATATCATATGTATGTACAATAAAATAAGCACAGCATGAAATAACAAATATTATTGCTATATTAGCTAATAACTTGCCTTTAATGTAAGTACCTACAAGATGTAATGTATTCTATGCTACGAGGTATTTGGGGCGCATTTACAACGTAGCACAATTACTTCAGTAATTAATTAACAAAGTACGATTTACCGTTCCTATAAAAAATAGTAATTTAGTTTGTTAAAGATATATCACTAAAGGCAACAGTAAATGGTACATACATAGAGTCACGCCTTTTCCCATATAAAGGACAGGCAGAGGCAACTTACGTAGCCCATTTTGCGCCCTCGCGGGAGAGTAGTCGTGATGGAAGGCGAACCACGTCGCCACCATTTTAATATGAGATCTTCGTCTTAACTTCTTACTCCGAACGTTCTCCCCACGAACAGGATTATGTTCCCACAAGCAGTATAGTGGCAAGATTGCATATTATGGTGTTAATCTGCACGATCATATACATACGAAAATACTGACTGTATGTATTCTGCACGAATCATGGCTGTACAAAACCTTAGTGGCCTCTTACGACACCTCGGTAGGAAAAAGTTAGGTACTATTTTACTCTGCAGGACACCTATCGGCTATTCAAGTGGTATCTACGTGGTCTATCTAAGTGGTGCTACTCATTCAAAGTTAAAACTTATCTTTAAAAGACCGCGTAGTTGCTTGCTCAGTCGATTAATTTAATAACTTTCATATATAAACATTTGCATATTTCTGTTGATTGCGAGAAACTGCTGAGCGCATACAAATTGCCACTAGACAGAGAACGTCCATTAGGTTTTATGGATTTTACTCTGTAGTAAGAAAGGAAAAGCCAAAATGTTGAAATAAAATTCCATGCAAATTGCGCCTGAGATTGAAATTAAAAGCTCAAAATAAATAGATTTCATTAATTTTTTATTAATAGGGACATGTTATTTCATAGAACGTCGAATTAAAAAATAAGTCCACATGACTCACCAGTTATCGACATAATGTTCATGGAGATTAGTAACATTATGCATTTCTTATTTTATTTTTTATTTAAATTGATTATTTTGTATTTTATTTAAAAAATTTAATTAATAATAATTCAATAAAAGAAATGTATAACTAGCAAGTAATAGTAGCTTGGTATATTGCAAGAACTCGGCTTGGAAGACAGTACGGATGGGTGCAATCTTACCTAGTCGCCCTCCTAGCTATAGAAGAAGAATAGGGAACAGTTACGCCGCTATTCTCAACGAGTAAGTGCAACGTCTGGCCCATAACAAATGCTGTGGCACTCAGAACATTTCCGTGCGTATAGTGCACTCGTCGTTCTGAGACATCAATTCTTAAGACTCATGTGCCCGTAATTACAGTAGCTGTCAGTGTCCTTAAGACCGAAACATTGTAATATTTCTTTATCGTCGTAATAAATTTTGGTCTATCCCGTGTGGGAGTGGTGGAAAATGACACATGCTTAGTTTTGATAGGTATCCTCCACTGGTGGATGAAGAAATTCGATTCCATGTATTAAATCAGTAGGCTAAATTCGTATATATTTAAGATGTGGGCTGAATCAACTGTTCAGTTTCATCACAGTCTAGTGTCAGAGGCATACTTTAATCTTAGTTTTGAAATTATGTTTGAATTTTTTTTTAAATATTAGATATTAGGTAACGAGACAAGCAGTTCTCATGATGGCAAGTGCCACACCTGACAGCTGCAGTGCTGTGTGGCACTGCGTTGCGCTCCTCATCTTGACTTGACGACATATATTTTGTCAGAATCTCTGGCATAATTGATGTGACATAACCATTTTAAAAATACTCATATCGGTGACGGGCAGCCAGTTTGTAAGTTACGAGTAGTCTGGTATCGCAATCGATTTCCAGGTTGCTCTTGAGGTAAATCTATCCAATTCTATTTTTTATGTGTGGTGCGGTGTTTGCCCGGCGGCTTTTACTGCTTCCTGAAAGCTCGGATTGAATCGCCGTCGATAAGATGATCCAATTCTAAAGACGCCTATAACTTGCTTAAAAACAGACGATGACGTTGAAGAAGTTGTTCAAAGCTTTTTTACGACCTTTTTGTACCCTTCAGTTTACTTCAGTAATGCTAACTCTTACAATGGAAAGGAGAAAAAAACCATTCAATTCTCTGCTATCTTGACTGCAATAATTTTCATTTTTCCATTACAAAGTTAAACAAGTAGATGTACTCGTAGTTTTCAAAAACAATGTATTTTGCTTAACACTGCGACATTCAGTGCACGTCCGTTTTATTCTGCAGCACAAATTTACCGCTTATTGAATTACAGTTAGATACAATTTCTTATTTAAACAAATAATGTATTTTTGAATAAGACAAAGGCACGTTACTTCTAGTCATAAATGTCTAGAAGACAACATCATAAAATTATTAAAATTCTTTTTTTATGTAATAATAAACTCAAGTTATTCTTACCTCTAAAACCATTTACATAATGTTTTGTTTTGACTACCGATTTGCTCAACAATCAGCGTGATTGACTCTTGTGTCGGTAAAATTCGTGATTGACTCTACTCTCCTTGTTCTATATCTGTTTTTTTTTTTGGCAGTTGCTATTCACATACAAATAAATAACTTTTTTAAATGTAGTCAAAACACAAAGTTTGCAGTGATACTATAAAACGTGCATGTTTGTGTACAAAAATAAAACAATATATTTGTGGAATTATTTTTTATGATATTCACATTTATGGAGTAGTGAGCACTGAATTTTATTCTTTTTTTTTTAAATTATGTTATAACTGGCCTGGTACCTTCAATCACTATAAGTGATCGAAGCCTGCTACAATAAATTTCAAAACGAAATAAGCAGTGCCTCTGCCAGGCAATTTCTATTTTATCGATTTTTATCATTATTTTATGTAAATATAAAATTTAAATAACAAAAGCTGCCTCTGAGATTAAAATCCATCACAAAGTATACCTACGACCGACCTTTCTTCCCTCCCAAGGGATAAAAACATACTGTCGAGTCTATAGCCAACATATTATGTCATCTCGAGAACTTCTTTGAACTTGATGTAAATGATAAATTAATAATAGTATTGACGACCGCGTGGCCTAGTGGTCAGAGTACCTGACTTCTAAGCCGCGGGTCCTGGGGTCAAATCCCAGCCGGAGTCAACATTTGTGCTAAAACATAAATTGTTGGTTTTCGTTGGTCTGGTTGTGTTGTGATTGTCCCCGTGTTTCTGACACTGCATCCTAGCCTACCTCCGATCTTATCGCATCAGCGTTACTTCGGGCGCGGATAGGTTGGGGCGAGTGAGTGTCTCTGTGTTTGCGCGTACACTTGTGGCACTATAATATCTCCTGCGCAGTTGATGGCTCTCGACAGTAGTCGGCAGTTATCGCCGTGGTCGAAATCGGCTAGGAGAACATCAAATGATAAAAGGAAGTAAATGTTGAACTTTGAATAAGAGAAGTGTTTTATAACTAGGTCCCGTGGCCTAGTTCGGTTCGGGTCCTGGGTTCTAATCCCAGCAGTTGCAAATATTTATGCAAAGTTACAAATTGGTTGGTTTTCGTATCTGGTTGTGTTGTGAATATGAAATGTATGTCTGTAGAACGACGCACTCAAAATATAGGAGAAATAATATTATATACGCACGTAAGAAGTTTTAATTCTTTGGCATTGCAAAACAATAATAATCCAAAAATGTTGCCCGCGTGCCTACGTAAGTAGAAAGGACAGTCCTCTCGTGATTATGGGTGATGTATAAACAGTTAAAATTAAACGCGATTAAATCCGTAAAATTGATTTATTTAAAAGCAAAAGAATGTTTATTTATACACCAGTTTATTATTTTTACACAATTAAAAAATTAAAAATATTTATATATGTGTTAAAAAAATGTCATAGTAAACTTTCTCCCCACTTGGTTTTTCCAAGCTGATTCCAAGCTGAATCAATCAAAATATAATAATTAAATAATATAATTAAAATGAAAAAGATTAGTTTCAACCCAGTACTTACAAATCAGCACTTCTTTTTTCAGATTATTTTACAGTATTTGACACAGGTGCCCTCATTTATTCAAAGGGACATTAACCGCAGATTGAGTTGAGAATAATTGACATCACTTCCCATCTGTCTCTTAGACATTAAATTATTCAATAACTTCACTAAACTTTATGTTGTTGAGGTACAGATTGTTCACTAATTTGTTGTATGTTCTTTAAAGAAAAATACTTTGGAAAAGTGTCTGAAAAAGTATAATAAAGTAAATTAACATTATGCTTACATATAAATACAGGCAAACAGGCATTCAGTTGTTTGCCAACAGGCAATAAGGGTTTTTAATAGTGAGTATATTAAAATATATGAATAATTTTAAATTTCTAAAAAAGAGCACATTACAATAGTTTTCACTGGTTTGCTACCAGTGAAAACTATTGTAATGTGCATTGTTGGCATGGGACGGACTTGACTTACCCTGAAATGTATGTAGAAAATTTAAATATACTAACATAGATTTAAAGTGGAATAACAGTGCAAAAACTTATTTTTTTTATATATACATTACTTGGTATAATTATATGACGTTCCTCTCGGTTTTGTTTTCTTGGACAAAACCGCCCACCATAAGTTAAATCTGGCTTCTTTAGGATAGCCTACTATAGACAAACGATGCATAGGCACTGCAAATAAAAACATAGGTTCGAAGGTATGTTTTTTTTTAATTACAAAATAAAATCTTCCACACCATGAATTACCATAAATCTTGCAACCAAAACAACGGTATTTTGAAGACGTATTCGTAGTCCGATATAAAAGCTGCGTGGTCTTTTCTGTCAGGAAAGTCAAAATCCGTGAGATTGCCGAAGTCGTTCGTAGCAGTATAAAATCCAGATTATAAAATCCAATTTGAGTTAATAGATGCAGTAGAAGAATCCAGGGTCCGTAAAAAATATCAAATTGAAAAGTAAAATCACTGAAACAATATTGAGGCGCAAAATAACCGAAAATACTTTTTGATTTGCTACTTGTGAGTTTACGTATTACTATATTTTTACAACCTTTTTTGCGGGAAGTGCGACCTTTTGAAGGAAGAAGAAGTAGACTTGTGATAAGCTGAAATTATGAGGATGATGAATTAAAAGGTCCACTTCAGGTCCTGGTCTACTTTAGCGTAAAATATGTAATTCTACAAACTAACTTTTCCAATCAGCAACTACGAGTATATCGCGGGAAGGCAGTTAGCATACTACAAAGGCAGGTTCATTAGAACCTGTAGTATCATTGACTATAAAGTAGAACTCGATTAGACTAAATTGCTGTTACACCCCTGAGAACGGCACTATGAAATTGAATCCATCGTCTTATCTCAGAATGTTCTTGCGCAGCATTAAGCCTGAAATGTACACGAGCAATGTTGCGTGCACACCTTTTTAATTTAAAATTTCTATCCGAATTTGAAAGTGATGCGCGAGCTTAAAATAATACTATTAAATAAGCTATAACTGCAATTTTCATGCGTATTTTTGCTAACTTTAATCTCAATATAAAAAGCTCTAAAACAGAATGTGCTCGCTTCGCTAATGACTCGCCATTAGCGCGTGTTGAACAAAAGAAAAGAAAAATGAAAGGCTTTAAAGCAGCTGGTTTATTAAGTGGGTCACTAGAAGAGAGGGAACGGGGACCAGTCTGGTCGTAGCAATGGAGAAACGTCATAGGGTGAGTAATTAGAAAAGAAAAACAACGAGAAGGGGGAAACACTAGCGCTAGTAAGTCGTTTAAATTGTATAGAGTAAAGAAAAAGAATATATCATTAGAAAATATATTTTAGGTGTTTAAAAAAATAAAATCGTAGATTAAACACATTTAGCACTTAATTTGCCGCTGTGAATATTATTATAAGCTTTAATTGTTACTTAACCTTTTCTTCGCATGTCTTTCGAATTTAAATCTTATGAGCCAATTTTGACCTATTTTCCAATATCCGATTGAGCTAAAATTTGGCATACTTATGTAAGTCCGGTGACAAATCAATTATATGGTACCATGGAGCTGGTCTAATAAAGGAGCTGGAAGTTGACCATCGGAACTCTTCAACTAAGAAAGAAATCGTCATGTTATAGCTCGTTGGAATTGTTTTGACAAGTACTACAGAATGAATGGAGAATAGGGGAATGTGAAGGCGAGAGACACACATCCTTACCATTAGCAAGTCATTGAAAGTCCAGTGGTACTATTCTGTTTTGATTACAGAAAGACCTATAATTGCGTATTTTCGACACATCATGCGTATGTTTAGGATTTTATTAAGGTAATGCTATGCCAAATGCTAAGTATATATTTAGTTAAGTACACATACCTACATACTTTTATGATTTATCATTAATAGATCGTAATAAAAATAAAAGTTTTATACAGCATTATTTGTTATCAAAAAGCTTATTATGAAGTTAGATATGTATACTAAGTAAATATACACTTAGCTTTTAGCATTTCATTACCTTAATAAAAACCTGAACTTATTATATTCGTTTTAGTACACGGCTTAAATAAATGCTTACTTTTGAAAAGGTTTTTTTTATATTTATTTTATTCTGTGCTTTTTAGTTGATACGTTTTAACATTGTTATTTATAACAACCCATCATTATTATAAGGCCTTATTTTTGCCTGTAAGTTTTGGGCTCTCGTCTCTTCAATGAAGAGGCCATCTTAAGACTTTGCTCAAGGCAACATATGCTTGTTCAGCAGCGTAAGTTTTGGTCCTAAATAAACTACGGCACGATTGACAGTGCTGCTCTGCAACTTATGCACAATGGATGCCTAACATAGTGTCATGCGTAACATTTTTCGTTCGGCCGAGCTATAACTGTAGTAACTGAATTGATTTAGATTTAATAATGTAAACTCCGTCGGTACCGTAATCCACCTCTACTGATATACTTAATTACGGATACATCGATGGGACTTGCCAAGACAAATACAACAAGCACAAACACGACGAAGTTATGTTGGGAAGTTGAGTAGTTCCTATGACCATGTCCAGGCTCCCTCATGAGACCACCTCCATAAAGTTTCAGCCTATAAATGTCCCACTACTGAGCACAGGCCTCCTCTCATTTCTGAGAGGGTTTTGGAGCTAGGAAGAATCCGCCACGCTGCTATTGGAGCAGCGTGGCGGACTTCACATGTCTTCGAAATATTTTTTATTCCTCAGACATGCAGGTTTCCTCACGATGTTTTCCTTCGCCGCCGAGCACGTGGTAAATCAGCACTTAAAATTGCAATTAACAATTTTAGTGGTGCCGGCACCGGGGATCGAACCCAGGTCACTCGCGTACTATGAAATTTAAAGCGAGCGCCTAGTCCCTGAGATACCACGGCTCACCACCTCCATGGTCTCATATTATTGCGTTGTTACTGAAGTTACATTTGTTCCAAATTTGAGCTCAATCGGTTGGGGGGAACAGATTTAAAATTCGGTTCCAACCACAGACGAACACGTACTAACAGAGCAAGTTATATAAAAGCTTGTAAAAGGAGGCAACGACACATTCAATCATAGCCCTCAGGAGTTAATCAGGGGTCAAGGGGTTAGTGTAAATGTGTATAGTAACCACTAATCGTAATCGTGGACTGATTGTTATCTATCACCTTTTAATGGCATAAAAAATATTTCATTCCATTTTTTAATATAGCAAATATCCGTAAAACACTTTATTTATTTTTTTATAACGATGGACCACACACAATAATTTCTCTTTTTTTTTTGTGTGTGTGTATGCAAATAGCCTTATGGCTTGGGCTGCGTCATAGGTAGCGACTCGCGAGCAGAAGGCCCGCGAGTGAGAAGGACAACGTCGCTGCTGAACAACTGCGCTGCACTTCGACCCCTGAAACGAATAAAAGGTATCCGACTAACAAGGGGGGGCTCGAAGTGATCCAAGGGCCCCTCTAAAGGAGGTACGAACCTCGGCTTGGATCACCATCGAAACAGAATATTATTTATTTTATATTGCATACAATAATATATGCAATATAAAACAAACAATAACTAATAAAAAACCATCTGAAAAGAAAGCAGCCTTAGAACTCGAATGAATCGAGCGGCTGTGAACCTAAGACTTCGCACTCGCCGCCGTCGTAGTCTTTTTACCCGTGGGGGTGGGAGAGGCGCGGGGGTTAGCCTGTTTAGGCTTCCCTTTGCGGTTACCGCGTTTCCCGCGACGCCGCTTGCCGCGGGGGGCGTTGGGACACCCGCGATAGTTCGCAGGCACTGCACTGCACTCCGCTGTCACGTGCCCCCCGACGCATTTAACGCAACGAGGGTTCGCGAAGCAATTGCGCGCGGAATGGCCATAAAGTGGCAGCGGTGGCACTGGCTAGGCGAGGACCGCTTACGCGGTGCCTCGACTACGATGCCAGAGAGATTGCATACACTAGGTATGTCAAATATTTTTTTGCCGTCGTCCGATAACTCTAAATGCACGAGCACTAGGTTGTACGGCGCCTTAGTTCGCATGTTCGTCATGCGATGAACTTTTAGCGCGGGGAGGCCTTTGGACTTAAGGTCCTCTAATATTAGCTGCGTCTCGATGTCTTTCGGGACGCCGCGGATCACTACGCGGAGGATACGTTCCCCCTCGAGTGCGTAGGTATGGTAGCCGATCTTCCTGTCGGCTAACCATTTCGTCAACTCGCGGTGGTCGGTCGGTGTCAGCACCGTGACACTAATGCCGTTCGCGATCGGCCTGGCGCGCGTGAAATTAATGCGCTTTTCGTCCAGCGCTTTCGAGATGCTGCCCCAGGCAGCCGTATCCTGTATTACTACAGGAGGCGGCGCCTTAGGGGCGCGGGGGGCTCAATTATTTCATTACCGGAATTTCTTTATCCATGAAAATTGTTTCCATATCTTTGCGTACAAGGATTATAATGAAATTGATGAATTGACAGTCGAGGCATTCGAAGCACGTTCCGGTGGTAGCGTAGCACAAATTATCTCCTTATTACATTGCTAGAACTGCAGCATTTAAACTCCGAGAGGAAATACAGTTTCAAGAACTCATCCTTTGCATAAATTTAGGATCGAAATAAATGTGCTAAATAAAAGTCAACATATTTATTTGAAATTTTAATACGCATCTTTAGCTATAAGTGTTAAGATTTTTAAACGCTTCAACAATACCTTATGTTTATAATTAAAGAACGTATATCCTAGTAGTCAAAGTACCCGAATGCGCCGCAGGTCCTGGGTTCGAATCCCAGCCGGTGTCAACATTTGCACAAAGTACAAATCGTTAGTGTAGACTCTAACACTTTATTGCATTAGATTTTCCCCAGTGTGTGTGACACTACGTTCTAGCCTAATTCGGATATTTTCGCATGAGAATTGGGCGCAGTTGAATTAGGACGAGTGAGTGTTTCTCCTTGTGCGTGTATACTTGTGGCACTACAAAATCTCCTGCGCAGTTGATAGCTTCCGACAGTATTCAGAAGAGGACTTCCTGAAGATAACTCTATGCATTATCAAAATAATAAATAACTAGTCGGGTCATAAATACTGTCACATCCCTATTTAATTTAAATTTCGAATACTGGACATAAATTTTGGAACTGATTTTGAATTAGGAACTTTTTTCGCGAATTCCTTTTTTCAGACGAAATATTTGTAACGTCGAAGAAAATTACAACAAACAAAATGATAAAGAGTATTCCCACTACAGTGAATAAGCGAGCAGGTGTATCCGGATAAACCAGCGTGAGCATTATCCTTCATCGTTTATGGTTTTTATTATGGTGGTATTTAGGCTTAACCGAGATCTTTTTCCGTGAAATAGCTGTGAAAACTGGCGCTGTTGTGTATGAAAATACTGTTTTTGCAAACGTGAATGTGAATATCTTTCTCTAGCAAATTTGAAAACAGACATTGGGTATTCCAACAAGATTGGGTATTTGGGTAAGCTAGCTCATCGGACAGCAAGCATGCAAAACTGGCTTGTCACCCATGGAATCGACTTCATCAGGCACGACAAGTAGCCCTCTTCGAGCCCAGACTTAAACGAAAGTTGTGTAGAAACGAGAAAGTGAAGACGAGGCAACTCTGGTGGATCACTGGTTGTTATACAGGAATCCGTCTAGGCAGGTACCATTGCAGGGCTAGTTATACTACCGTGAAGCAGTAGTGTGCAAACATTACTGTGTTTCGATCTAAAGGTCACTGACAGCTAGTGTAATTACTGGGCATATGAGACTTATGAGCTGATGTCTCATGAGGTCAGGCGCAGTGTGGTGCCAAATAGAAATGATTACTACTGATTATTCAGAAAAAATGGTTGAGATCGGAGGATATCAGTTAACGGCTACGGCCGCACCACATAGCACCATATTTTTTTAAAGATAAACGATTCGAATCGGAAATCAAATTCCCTTTTTTCTTATGTTTTCCCCGAGTCTGCAACGAATCCCCTTGTTTTTATTAGCCAAGCATAAGTAGTCGGGACCATTTCTTTCATATTGTATATATGGCTTTTGAGAAAGACAATTAACAAAATGATAGTTCTACTTGTAGAATTTAAAGTATTAAAATAGCAAAATGGCTTTCACTCGGACCTGCTTAGCAGCGAAGCCCATTTCCACACTGTGAATGCCACACGCGATGTTTCCGATTTAAGCCCAGCGTTAGATTTAATGCATTACTAAATCTTGATTTTATCATTATAACGTACGAGTACATGGTTAGCCTTTCTTGTTGCACCATAATAATAGCCTCAGTTGACATTCGAATGCCGGATCCAGTCAGTAGGTTAGTACGTTACATTTATTTTTCGTTGTAGAACCGTGCCGTCACTAACTGTATCACACACATACTACTAATTTCGCAGCGGCCTAACTGAAGAAAGACCATGCTCTCACAGAATACGGACCCAAAATAACAGCATAACTCTGTTATATAACCACATCGTAACTGTAGCTTCTGACATCAAGTAACGAAATGTTGAAACGACGGTCCACCTCCGTTACTTAAATAAAAACCAAAAAATACTTTCAGTCGTCCGTTTTAAGAAACATGCGTTGCTTTAAAACGTCGCTTGTAGGAAATTTATTTCTATATTATAAGTACAGTATACATTTATTAAATATTCTTTTTTTTTGGTTTATTTAACATTTGTAAAAAAATATAGCGTATTTTTTTACAAATTTTTACAAATGAATACAAATTATGTAGGTGCCCGTACGCTCTCAACCGTTCGGGCGTTAGCCTAAAACCAGTATTTTACTCCGTAATAGACATTTCTCGCACTGAGCTACGGCCTATTTGTATTGCAATGCACACATCTGTATACTAATTTGTGCAGCAAATCTTTACATTAATTTTAGTATCTTTACATTACAGTACCTGTTATTTACAGTACATACATTACAGTACTGTTGGTAGGATTCCTATGCAGGAATTCGTCTAGGTAGGTACCACCCCAGGGCCAGTTATTCTGCCGTGAAGCAGTAGTGTGCAAGCATTACTCTGTTTCGGTTTGAAGGGCACTGTGAACTGGCGTAATCGCTGGGCATTTGAGACTTAAGAACTGATGTCTCAGGGTGACGGGCGCAGTGTGGTGTCACACAGAAATATTCTGGGCGACACAGCATTTGTTGTGGACAGACGTTGCACTTACCATTCAGGTAAACATTGTGCTCGTTTCGTCATTTTATTCAATAAAAAAACAGTACTGTAATGTAAAGATACTGATACGTATGTATTGTAAAATGTACAAATAGTATATGAAATCTAGAACCCAGCTACTGGCAACGAGGTGGTAATAGTAATAATGATTATTACTCGTATTTATTCTTTATTTTTTAACACCTTTAACTAAAGGTCACAATAAGCGGACTCAATGCCCTTTGGCACTCTTTGCAAATTAACCCTAGCTGATGGTGAAAAATAAATGGTAAATGATAACTATGTTGTTATACTTATACCTATTTAATACATTATCTAGGATGGAGGTGTATGGAGGTGCATCAGGTAGAAATTAAGAACCTATAATTGTCTCTCTAATGAGCTCATGCCTCCTCTCATTTCTGAATGGTTGGCGGACTACACCTACAATTGAAATATTTTTTTAATTTGGGGACATGCGAGTTTCCTCACGATGTTTTTCTTCATCGCTGAGCACTTCATCATCAGCATCAGCGGTTAAAATACAAATATTTTTTTCTGATTAAAATTAACTTATGACTTTAGTGGTGCCAACACCGGGGATCAAGCTCAGGTCACTCGTGTATGTAGAATTAAAAGCGACGGCCCAGTGCTTAAGCTACACCGGCTCGATCAGGTAGAACTGCATGTTTAGTTGTAATTGATACTAAAATAATAAAAACACAAACGCAAACAAAAACTAAAGTTCAGGAGTACTACATACACTCTAATGATGATAATGATTTTGTGTACGAAGCTCCAGAAATTTCTAAAACATGAGATACAAATTTAAAAAGTATCTACTATATTCATGACAAGAGCTACATTTTTATTCGTTCTTCCTCTTTCGATTAAACGATGTTTGATCCTACAAGCGCTAATGAACTTGCCATTGGATCATACCATTGATTCAAATACTCGTCAAGCAAGGTACATTTTCATGTAAAAGTTTTTGCTTCAAGTAATTTTCAATTCTATTCCTTTCAGTTAAAGAACATTACCATCATGATTTTTGAAAATATGACTTTATATTCATTTTCCGAGGCGTAAAAAGGGAGATTATTGGAAAAGCGAGAACACTTTTGTAAAGCGGTAAATGATGCTTACTGAGGCTCGAGTTTTTACTTCTTCAAAAGTTGTTTGTAGTATTATATCACATTATGTATAAACTTAAAAACAAGAACAATATTTTTAAAATATTAGTTTTAAATTTTTATTTCCATTTACTTGTGATAAAAAGAAAATGGAATTAAATTGCCTATAAATGTCCCATTCTGACCACAGGCCTACTGTCATTTCCGAGAGGATTTTGGAGATCAAATAGTTTATCAGGCTGCATGGTGGTGATTGTGTTGGGAATTTTCATTAAAATCATCCCAAATAATTATAATATTAGTCATTATATGCTTCTTATGATTAAACAGAATAAGTAAGATAACAAAGCCAAGACATAAAGTTTGTCGGCTCGATTGGCGCAGTGGCTAAGCCCTTGGCTTCTGCGCCGCGGGTCGCGGGTTCGATTCCCGCACGGGACAAATATTTATATGGCCTACAAATAGTTGTTCCGGGTCTGGGTGGTTTGTGCATGTGGAATTTATGTCTGTAAAACGTACCCACGACACAGGACAGCTCCAATACGGGTTAGTGGTCTTCAGATGTGTTTCAGGACCGGAATTGATTATATTTATTCGGCCATTCGTTAACGTTTCTAGATGTAACAAACATTTATTTGCTTTTATTTAGTTATTGACATTATAGAGTTACGGGATAACATCAAAATGGGCAGCAGCATCTTCTTGAAACTCTGAATAAATAAACTGCGCTTGCCAACATGCCTGCCAAACATGACACTTATGGTAAAATCTCCCCCCTCCCCCAAATGGCTAAGCCCTTGGCTTCTGCGCCGCGGGTCGCGGGTTCGATTCCCGCACGGGACAAATATTTGTATGGCCTACAAATTGTTATTCCGGGTCTGGGTGGTTTGTGCATGTGGAATTTATGTCTGTAAAACGTACCCACGACACAGGAGAAATCCTACTGTGGGGCATCGTTTTTTATTATAAAAAAACATAGAAGCATTTCTTCATTGTCTGTACGTTACAAAACCAGCATAATAGTGAGTAACCAAATTTTTGTCACGATGAATAAATTTAAATGATTTTCAGCCACATAGACAACATATTAATACTGACGGACACTCATGGCGTAAAAGGTATTATAGTGCGCTCACAAGATCAAGATCTAGAGTTACGCTAGAGTGCAGGGTCAGAGTCATGAGGATAATCACAACAGAACCAGATCCAAAAGCCAGATTACAAATGTTGGCTCCGGCAGCGATTTGATCCTGGGATCCGGAGTCTTCGTCAAGTAATCGTCAAAAAAACAAACAAATTTTATAAACGGTAGTAACGTGACATGAAGCAAAGTTTATATAACTATGTTAGTAGCGTGCATTAGGTTCGGGAACAATATTTAAATAGGTATAAATATATATGTAGCTAAATGTTAAACAATAGCTTAAGCGCCCTACAGTAATTAATTTAACTTTTAGAAATAACAGTTCGTCTTTAATCTTCGTTTTTCTTTATTGAATAAAGTGATGATACGAGCAAAACGTTTACCTGACGGTAAGTGCAACGTCTGCCCATAACAAATGCTGTGTCGCCCAGAAAATTTCTGCGTGACACCACACTGTGTACATCACCCTAAGACATAAGTTCTTAAGTCTCATATTCCCAGTGATTACGCTAGTTCACAGTGCCCTTCAAACCGAAACACAGTAATGTTTGCACACTACTGCTTCACGGCAGAATAACTGGCCCTGGGGTGGTACCTACCTAGACGGATTCCTGCATAGGAATCCTACCACCAGTAATTCTTCGTCATTAAAGGCGAGTCTTACGATTGTATACAATGTACTTTCAGCACTATGTCTCAAAGAAAGAACTCAAGAACGTTCATTACACCCTCTTGAGCGCAAACGGAATGAAAGAAAGTTAATCCTTCTAAAGAGCTCGTCAAGTCGTACAAGGGACATCTTATACAACTTGACGAGTTCTTATCTGCCTTCAAATAATTCTTGTCCTGTTTTCAAATCAAATGTGATCGTGATAATTTAAATTAGTTAATACTATCGTCATCATCTATTTATTTGGTTTCATTAACAAAACTAATTGTGTAATGGTTGAGCCGTACATTTATTTCTCATAGTAATATAAATTAAATTACTTTAATAAATGAACCGCATATGTACGCCGTGTGGTGGCGGCTTAAGAGAATCTACCACCCCATCTCATCCCGTGGGTATCGTGAAAGTCGACAGAGGGAAAATGAAAACCAGGAGATGGGCAACAGCGTCCCAGGAACATCTCATTAAATAAACTGCGGTTGCCAACCCGCCTGCCAAGCGTGACAACTATCCCCTAAAATTAGAGCTACAAACTTTTGTGACAATCTTTGAGGGAGGCCTATGTTTAGCAGTGGGCTAGTGATACTCGTAGACTGAATGATGAAATGATGATGATGATGAATAAATGAAAATATAATATTCCAGTCATTCTAAAACCCATCTATGATTCCGAACTACGAAATATTAAGCGGAAATAGGTTGAGCCTAAGTATAATTATGTAAAATCTGAACCAATGTTTTTTTTGATGCCCGCATGCTATTGAGTGCTTTTACGGAAAAATTAAAGGGTGATTTGTATATTCCTAATATTGTAATTTTCGCAAAGCGAAAGTATTTTAAAGACCGGTGATTTGTATTTTAAACTAAACAAGACACCGATATGAGTATGATGGAACCCGATCGTGGGGATCGTTTCCAAGCAGTTGTGGCAAAGCACTGTTTATGAAAAGAAGTTTTATTGTAAAAAGAGACGATAAGTCGATGGCAGCACTTAAATAATATGAGTTTGTTTAATAAAGAAAGAGGTCATCAGTACAGGGCCCGCTTATTGCGGCTTAACGTAGTCCGGAATTCTGCGTGGCTAGAGGGATGTCGGCCAGTACTGGGTGCCAGCGACGCTGAATGGACGCCGGTGATAAAACTACCACGACATCGTCATGGTCAAAGACTATATAAACACTGCGTTATACGTTCGTGGTAGGAAAAGGGCGATCTGTCAGCCGAAATTCCTTATTATAATTTACGCAGTAGACCTGTTCGAAAATGGTCAAGTGTAAGTAATTACATATTTAATTTAAAATTGAATGAAGCCTATGCCTACTGCAACTATGCCTACTGCACCTATCGCCTAAGCTTAGCTTGAATATTTTTTTTTTGTAAAGTTTCTGTGGATTACGTAATTATTTTGCTTGGTATTAAATAATCATGTTATTTTCATGTATGTGTAAATATTTATTAATTTGATTAATTGTAAATTTAGTTTAAGAAAATTGTACAAGGTTTATTGTAAAATTCTGTAGAAATTTAACTACAACGTTACATAGTATAATGACAACCAATTACTAAATTAGTTGTGAATTGATTGTCATAATATTGCGGAATCTACTCCGCGCCACTGATGTCACGAAATCACTAATCAACATTTTGTTCAAACGCTAGTTTGTTTCATAAAAAAGTATATAAGAATAGAATGATGCGGCTAAACATTTCTAGAAAGTTTGAGCACTTGCGATCCCATTAGCAGTTTCCAACATTTTTATTTCAGACATTGTCTAGGATTGTCAAATTTAAATGTCTTTAATCTTTCCCTGCATGTTCGCAATAACACGAAAACGACCTTCAGAACCGAGACGCGGTCATTCGATGCTAGTCATTACTGTCTGAAAAAGCTATAAGTCGCTTAGCGAGATAAAGAGAAGGCTATGCTCAGAATTTCTCTCTATGATTGATTTTTTGCTCGACACGACACTTTCTTTCATTAAAAAAATCCGTAATAGATCCTACGACACTGACATTGCCCAGAAGATCAGTAAGCTAAAGCAGCAATGGGCTAACCACATAGTTCACAGAACCCTTTACCATTTGGGAAAAGTCCTTCAGCAGCAGCCTCTACTACTATTACCGACAGCACTGTAATATTTAACTACCAAAAGATAGCAAGCTGATATGATCGAAATCGACCTCAGGAACATAATAGTCATCATTTATTTGCCGTTTATTTATGTAGGATGTAAGGTTTAATTTTTTAATCAGGGCAATTTTGACGATAAAAATAGATTTCATAGGTACTTTCATATTACACTGTTAAACAGTAGTGCTGTAAATTCAAAAAGATTTATGCATATAATGGCAATGGCATGGATACACCCCAGCACAATACATTAAGTCTTATCATTGAAACTAGATTAAAGGCGTCTATAAACCCAAGCATTGCATGACCTATCAGATTTATACTCAGGAAATGGACTCCGCTCAAAAGCCAGGGTTGTAATACGACCTCCGTTAAAATTAACCAGGTTACATTTTTACAAAATCATTTATGTTTCTACTTCTTACTAGTTTATTTAAAATGTCTGTTTTTTTTACGGGTATAAGAATAATTATTTTTAGTTTCGTATTTACTTTAAGCTAAAGGCACCTATGGGCGGACTTAATGCCTAGTGGCATTCTATACTAGTCAACCCTTGTCATGGTCCAAAGTAGATGGCAAGTGCTAACCAAATAATAATTTTCTTTGTATACCCCATATTGCCCCATAATTTTAATTAAAAAGATTTATTAAAACTGGATAGATGTTGCTATATTCTTTATCATGCTTGCACGTCAACTGATATAAGGGGTAACCAACTAGGCGCCGTTATTGGATCTCGCTCTATTCTAAAACTAGCCTCGGTCTCAGCCCTGGCCGCAGGTGACTCACCATGTTTTGTGACAATCTGAGGAGGCGGCCTATGGTTAAAGGTGAACTTGTGTTGGATTGTTTCTTCATCATTATCATGAATCATCATATTATCAAATAATAGAGAAATTTATGGGTACAGATAGATTTTTGGTAATTTGGTAAGAAAATGTAAAAAAAGTAAAGTTTCAGCCTATAAATGTCCCACTACTGAGCACAGGCCTCCTCTCATTTCTGAGAGGGTTTTGGAGCTAGGAAGAATCCGTCACGCTGCTCCAATGCGGGTTGGCGGACTTAACATGTCTTCGAAATATTTTTAATTTCTCAGACATGCAGGTTTCCTCACGATGTAAGAAAATGTAAAAAAATGTATTTCAAGATAAATTAGTCACTTGATAATAATTTTTGATATTTAAATAAAACTAAAGCGAGCCGTGATAGCTCAGGGGCTAGGCGCTCGCTCAAAATATTATAGTAAGTGTGTGACCTGGGTTCGATTCCCGGTGCCGGCACCACTAAAATTGTTAATTGCAATTTTAAGTGCTGATTTACCACGTGCTCGGCGGTGGAGGAAAACATCGTGAGGAAACCTGCATGTCTGAGAAATAAAAAAATATTTCGAAGACATGTGCAGTTCGCCAACCACGCTAAAGAGTCCGCGACGCTGCTCCGATGCGAGCAGCGTGGCGGATTCTTCCTAGCTCCAAAAGCCTCTCAGAAATGAGAGGAGGCTTGTGCTCAGCAGTAGAACATTTATAAGCTGAAACTTTACTTTACTTTTTAAATAAAACTTAATTATAATAGAGATAAGATACGAGCCGTGGTAGCTCAGAGACCGGGCGCTTTCCTTATATTCCACACTACGCGAGTGACCTGAGTGACATTGTGTCAGACGCCATGTGATTTTCCTGGTTTCCTTACTCTTAGTAGGCTCTTTATAAGAAATTCGGGCAAAAATGGGATAATAAATTCACTTTCATCTTATATCAAATGCCCAAGATTATATCTCAAAACTGTCAGCACTTAATAAGAATAAAAATATAACTATACATATAACTACTGTTACGATAGTCACAAAAGTCTATATACTTATAGTGCGATACCCGGGTGTCGGCACCTCCAAAATTATTCTGCAATTTTAAGTGCTCGTGCTTTTACCAATTAAGGAAAACATCTGACATCTGTAGTCGACGAACCAACACAACCAACATTGTGGTGGACTCTTCTTAGCTCGAAAGACCTCTCAAAATTGAGAAGAGACCTGTGCACAGTAGGGATAAATTTATAATCTGTTACTCAACTTTTTTTTAGTAACAGAGACGACTTTCAAGTAACTAACACGAAATGCGTATATATCTATGAATGATTCTCCTCTGCAATCTATTTTTTTTTATTGGATAAAATGACGAGACGAGCGAAACGTTCATCTGATGGTACGAGTAAGTGCAACGTCTGCACATAACAAATGTTATCGGCAGACGTTGCACTGCTGTATCACCTAGAACACTAATGAGTGGCACCATACAGCGCCCGTCACCTTTAGACATCAACTCTTAAGTCTCATATGCCCATTGATTACACTAGCTCTCAGTGCCCTTCAGAAAACACAGTAATGTTTGTACACTACTGCTTCACGACAGAATAAACAGTCCTGTGGTGTTACCTACCTAGATGGATTTCTGCATAGGAATCATACCACTAGTATCTGTCAATTTTACCACGAAATTTGTTTTAAATTTGTTGTAAAACTTGTTTTCATAATCTACATTTTCTTTATTTATGGTTAACAAATCGAACGTAAAAAATAAACTACTAAACTCGAACAGAAGTAAGAACAAAGCCGCCTGGTAAAGCTTTTGAAAGAAAATAACGTTTTATTTTCTGAACAGGTGACTCTTATTTTCTATATCTCAAACAGCAATGTTAGTCTTCGCTGTCCAATGCGCCCATCGGATTTTACGTTATGAAATAAAAAAAATGCTTCGGAAATAAAGAAATAAAGGTAACGAAAAATATCCGTTACACCCTCGACTGGTGCATATTCACATATATGTGACAACCAGGAGGCTTATTGGATAACGCACCTGACTCATACGCCGTAGATCCGAATCCTAACCTGAGCAAAATTTTTGGTTTTCGGGTCTGGTTGTGTAGTTATCCACGTGTGCATCCTTGCTTTCCTCCGATCTTATCGCATAAGCGTTACGTCGGGCGGGGGTAGGTTAGAACGGATGCGTGCCTCTACGTTTACACGTACACTTGTGGCACTTTTATATTTCCAGCGCAGCGAGGGTGGATTGAAAAGTACTCGGCCTAACCAAGAAAATAAACACATACTAAATCAGTTATATTTTTATTTTTCTACATAATCACCATCAAGTTCAATACACTTTTGCCACTCCCCTTCCAAGCATTTAGACCGTTAAAAAAAATGATTCTCTCCTTAGAGTCAAAATATGCGTCTACAGCTGCTTTGACCTCGTCGTTTGTCGAAAATCTTTGACGCCCAAGTGCTTTTTTAGGTTAGGGAACAGAAAGAAGTCTGATGGTGCCAGATCTCAGGTGCATACGGCGGATGCGGTAACAGTTCAAAGCCACAGTGTGAATTCCAGCCATTGACTGTACTGACGTGTGAACACGGGCGTTATCTTGATGAAACAGGACTTTTCTTCTGAGCATTCCTCGACGTTTTTCTTTTTCTCGTATTTCCTCTCGTAAACGACGTAGTAAGGTGCAGTAGTAATCAGAGTTTATAGTCTGACCCCTTTCAAGATAATCAATCATAATCACACCTTTCGAGTCCCAGAATACTGAAGCCATCACCTTATTTGCCGACAAAATCGACTTAGCCTTTTTAGGGGGTGGTGAACCAGGTCTTCTCCACTGTTTTGATTGTTGTTTTGTTTCCGGTGTACAGTAATGAACCCATGTTTCGTCCATAGTAACAAAACGATTCAAAAAATCATCTGCATCGGCTTCAAATAACTCCAAACAGTCGCGTGAAATAGTCAATCGCGTCCTTTTTTGTTCAACTGAAAGCAGTCGCGGAACCCACCTCGCAGACACCTTGTGGAAACCCAACTCGTTGACAATGATGTTTTGAGTTCGTTCATAAGAGATGCCTATAATCTCGGCTATCTCTCTAATTTTTAATCTGCGGTCTCCCACTATTAAATCAAGTACTTTTTTAATATTTTCGTCAGTAGTTGACGTCGAAGGCCTTCCAGAGCGGGGTTCATCTTTCACACTCTCTCTACCACGCTTAAATTCTGCTATCCATTTTTTGACGGATGAATGTGACAGAGCACAATCGCCTAATGTACTGACCATGTCATCATGGATGGCTTTTGATGATAGCCCCTTCTTATGGAGGTACTTAATGACGGCACGCTGCTCGATTTGCTCCATTCGCGGAAATTATGACCGATTACTTTGTTAATAAATTTATAAAATCACAACTAATTATCGCACACGTTTCGAACTTCACACAATGAACTAGTCTGAACTGAACTAAATAATGTGGGTAGATTTGATTTTTAGAATTGAATGGATCTGTGTTAGGCCGAGTACTTTTCAATCCACCTAGTAGCTTCGGATAGTACTCGAAAACTGTCGCTGTGGTCGAAATTCGGCCAAATGGACATAATCAATATATATTGTCGTCATATATAATATATATAAGTAAGATAAAGGCTTCCCTTTGCTTGTACTTCGATTTCAGTTTTGAAAAAGTCCAATGTCATGAGTAAATATAATATATTTCTTTTTGTACAGTCAGTGGAACGGATATCGAGATCTTATAATATGTTAACAACAAGGAGATCGCCAGAAAATGTATGGAACATTTTAGGAGTGCTTGTACAATGCATAAAATCAATTAAAATACAAACTATTTTTAACCACGACTTTATCTTCATATTAATTGGCCATTAATACTTTCTAACAACAGAAACTGCTACATATTTGTAGATTGTAGATTGCAACGGGCCAGTTTCCGCAACTCTACTTCTAGCGCGTATTTTTCGTGTAGGCAGGAACGTTGTGCTACTCGAGCCAACCAAGCTCCTCCAGAAATCGCAGCAGAACCTTAATGTTCCCCGCGACCTCAGGGAGCGGTCTTGGCGATCCGAGATGCTTGACCCGGTATAAGGCGACCGCAGGGCAGTCCAGTAGGACATGGACCGCCGTTTCGTCCGTCCCCATACAGGCTCTGCACAGAGGTCTGTAACACCTAAATTAAACAGATGTTTGTTCAATGATCCATGCCCAGTTATAGCGCTACTGATCGTTCTGATTTGGGGTTTATTCAGACGAAGTAGCGCCTTGGAGATGCGACTGTTGATAACGGGCAAAGCTGTCTTTGCCTGTCTGCACTCTGGGTGATTCGCCCAGATTTGTACATGTTGGTTCCTAGTGCGCTTACAGACTAGCGAGCGAACATACCTGAGGGGAAGTGGCAGTATAGGTTCTGGTCCCACAGCACACTGGTTAGAGCCTCCCCGAGCAAGTTCGTCGGCTGCGTCGTTGCCCCTAGATCCGCTGTGTCCCTTAATCCATTGTAGGGTTATTTCATTGAATTGACATACCTCATTTAATTTCTGGTAGCATTCGTAAATGAGCCCTGAGTACATAACATTGCTTTTTAGGTAAAAGACTATTCCATCCGAATACTCCCTCCCTGCTACATACTCGTATTTACATTTATACAGTACTCCCTCCCATTGGAGTAGGCAGAGGCTACATATTTCCACTAGCTACGATCCTATCACATCTTTCTCTTCATCTACTTTCATAAGCGTTTTCATACAAGCTCGACGGTTCCGGGTACTTTTGGTGTGACTTAACATTCTTTTTAATGGTGTCAATTTTGGTTGACTGTGAATTTTATTCCCAAATGCCAAAAAATCGCATTATTAAAAAAAATTGTGAGTCTTAATTACAATAAAATAGGAAACTACTTTATTTTTAATATAATCTTACTATTTTTCTTCTTTTTTGATTAGTACGTCAGATACTCCCATAATTGATTGTCTCCTTTTATTATAGTCATATATTGAATTTCTGTATTGTATTTCTTAATATATTGAATGTACATAAAATATAGAGTTAATTGCGATTTTAAGTGCTTATTAATCACGTGGCTGGCGGTAATGGAAAATTTCTAGAGATATTCTGGGAAACTTCGAAAAATTTCGCAAGGAAGTTCTACACAAAGAAGAAAGAAGAGTAGCACAGGGAATTCTTCCGGATCTATTTTTCTTTTAAAAATGTGTACTCAGCAGTGAGACGACTATCGGCTGTTATTCTAGATTCCTGTCATAACTGACAATAGTTTTTTGAATTATCCCCATATTGACTTCTTAAGATTGGAGTTATGCGACTAATCGCAATAACGAACTACCCCTCGATTATCTCATTTCCTAAGTGCAAACCTCTTTCATAAGGAGGAAGTAATAAAGGAAATTGTATTACGCTCATTCATCTGCAAACACTGTCACAGAATCGGCCTTCGTTCCTTTTAACCCAATTGTTTCCAAAAAACATTGGTAATTATACATTTGCCTAAAATATATTTTTAATGAGATAATCGTAATTATTAAATATATTTAATAATAGTTATAGGAAGACATCATAACATTACTACTCGTATTATTACTTACTTATATATATTATATGTGATGACAATATATATTGATTATGTCTATTTGGTCGAATTTCTACCACAGCGACAGTTTCCGAGTACTATCCGAAGCTATAAACTGCGCATGGAAATATAATAGTGCCACAAGTGTACGTGTAAACGTAGAGGCACTCATCCGTTCTAACCTACCCGCGCCCGACGTAACACTTATGCGATAAGATCAGGAGGAAAGCTAGGATGCAGACGGGGATAACTACACAACCAGACCCGAAAACCAAAAATTTTGCTCAGGTAAGGATTCGGATCTGCGGCGTATAAGACAGGTGCATTATCCAATAAGCCTCCTGGTTGTCACATATATGTGAATATGCACCAGACGAGGGTGTAACGGGTATTTTTCGTTACCTTTATTAGTTTATTTCCGAAGCAAATGTTTTATTTCAGAACGTAAAATACGAAGGGCGCATTGGACAACGAATACTAACATTGTTGTTTGAGTTATATAAAATAAGAGTCACCTGTTCAGAAAATAAAATATTATTTCTTTCAAAAGTTTTACCAGACGGCTTTGTTCTTACTTCTGTTCGAAGTTCGATTTGTTAACCATAAATAAAAAAAAATGTAGATTAAGAAAACAAGTTTTACAACAAATTTAAAACAAATTTCGCAGTATCATCGACAGATACTAGTGGTATGATTCCTATGCATAAATACGTCTAGGTAATTAAATAAAAATTAATTTTATGCATTATACAACTACTCCTAAAATGTTCATACTTTTTTCCATACTTTCTTGTTGTTAAAATATTATTAGATCTCGATATCCATTCCACTGACAGTACTAAAAGAAATATATATTTACTCATGACATTGGACGTTACCAAAACTAAAATCGAAGTACAAGCTAAGGGAAGCCAATTAGCTTGTACTTTGATTTTAGTTTTGAACAAATAAAATCCTTACGTGAACTCACGTGAGGGTTATATTTTTTGTGTATATACTGTACTGTACTGTGGATATACTAAGCAAATATGGTAAGCAGGATTTCAGAAAGTGTATCTTTACGCTAGTGGGTTCAGTGTAACTGATAAGACGGTATAGATTACTGAATTTCCGTGCCTTTGACACTGCGCCCTGTCACCGGTATGTATTTGCGGTCTAGCATATTGATAATTCCGCTTCGTGTCGGAAGTCATGAAATTTTCCAGACATCTCCGTTAGTCGACTGTTTCGGCACCTACGGGATAAAGCGACAATTTTCTATCGTCTACCGCACCAGCACTCTATTGAGATTTTTATCAACTCTCAATGAAGTGCTGTTGTGTCGAAACTTATTTTTGTACTTACACATCAGTAATCGGTCGCCATTCAAAATGTATTTTACATAATGTTCAAAATTCGATTATGTCAAACTAGATTACCAGCCAACTGGAATTTCAATATTTCAGATACGTAAGTGACCTACGTAATTCAGTTACCACCGCTATCTGGCAACGATAGCTGGAAAACCGAAATTCTTCGACCTTTCGTAAGCCTACGGTCGTACTAAAATGTCGAATACTAGAACTTAACCCATTTGATCATTAATTAAGCCGAACGTTGGTAAGACCGATGTTCATTTCAATCAGTAATCAACGCCATGAGGGACTCTTTTACGTAAATAACATACAGCTAATTTATGGGGTATGTAAAAAATTGGCAATCTGAACTTCGACTAAACTTGACAAAGTGAAAAACTAATATCAAACATTTATTTCCAAAGCGGATTTTTGTTTCACGACCATAACTTTTAAAAGCAAGGTAAGAAAAGCAATAACGAACAAAAGCAGTTTAAATTTCGAAAGTAGAATATTTCTAGCAAGTTCGCAGCTGTTAGTTTACGTTGAATAGATTAACGAGTTGAAAGTTTCGTTACAAGATTTTTGAATTAGTAATTTCTTTGGGCATTTTTAAATATATCATTAATACTTGTTTCAAGTAGCAGTACTAAATGAACATGATTTTATTGTCATAAAAAGAAAAAGTAATATAAATAACGAAAAATAATTCCTATGCGTACAAAATACGTAATTAATACCTATTCTCAAATCCGTCATCCGACATGTTCGGAAATGTTACAATATTAAGGTGCTGTTGTGTGTCCTCTTGTTATATATAAAATTTGTTTTCTAATAGAGGCAAATAAAAATAGAAATATAAACCCCAAAATTATTTTTCTCAGTGTCGCTCAGGACATGTCGTTTCTTTAATTTTAAATGATTTGACTATTATTTAAATGACAATTAGTAGTAAAATAATCTGTTACTAAAAATTACTCCCAGAGAAAATTCACATGCGATTTCACAGTAAAAAAGAAAATAATTTGATTATGATTACTGAATTGCAATCATTGTCGCCTTTTCTCGAAAAACATGTAAGCAACCATTATTTCTCGCGAACCAGACCTTTATGCTTGTAAACAATAAATAAATATTTTTCATCATCATCATCACTTCAGCCCATCACTAGTCCACTGCTGAACATAGGCCTCCCCCATAGATTGCTACAAAAGTTTGTAGCTCTAATGTTGGGGGGATTTTGACAAAGTTGTAAATATGTATTGATACAACATTGATATACTACACATACTACGATAAATTCTTCATATTTAGTTTATATTATATGAACAGCGAACATAATAACGAAAAAATAAAATTCATAAATTTTATTATGGAAGCTTGTGTTAATTAACGTCAAAAAGTGCCATAGACAGTTGCGAAAAGTTTTAATTAACGTCTACATAAAAACATACTCTGACAGAATTAACGTTGTGATGGAAAATATTAAGTAGGATCGTAGATTATGCACATGTGTAGATCATGTACATAAATAAATAAATCGTATAGCAATAAATAGATTTATTAGTGGTAGGATTCCTAGCAGGTATCCGCCTAGGAAGGTACCACCGCCCTTTAACACTCTACTTTTTGGACGTCTGTATTTACTGTATCAGTATAATTGTATCACACTGCAAATACTGACTCAGAAAAAAAAGAATGAGTGAAGCGAAGCAGAGAGTTAATAACTGGCGACGAGATCTTTCATCATAATCCTCAAGAATGACAACGTACCTTGTATAACTTGGCACTTCATCGTTGATAGAGTTTGGTGTAATACCGAAACCAATTACCATCAGCCGGAGTGTGTACTCGTTTGTAATCCTTTCTTAAATAAAAATAAAACAAATATCAGAGAACTACGTAAAATGTCCAAAAGAAAGAACCATAATTATTTCTTATGTTTACGGGAATATTACACATTTAATGAATCTAAGTATAGGGATTTTATAGTGTTTGATTATATTTATAATCCGACGTTTCGGTCACGGTCAGACGTCCTAATGTCATAGTTAATCCAGGGTACCTCTACTTTAAAAAAAACTTATACTTATAAACGTGAATATAATTAAACCGTAAACTTAGTTTCATTAAATACCTTACCATGTTCACTAATGTGTTGGTGATCTTCTGTACATAGGACTAAGAAAAACAAGTTATAACTTTCTTAGTTTAAAATCTACTTCTTCGTTTTTACGATGCTCTTAAGCGAAAAACACAGAGAATAATTACAGGACCTGATGCGAGAAAACATTAGAGCAGAAATATTCTCTAAGGAATGTTAAATACATCTAAGTGCAATGTGGACAGGCTCCGCTTCCATTTGAACTACAACCTCAGAGACTCACTACCACCTACCAGTGAACCATATAATCGAATCCTTAGTATTCATTTTCTATATATAATCTATACTAAAGAGATGCTTGAGTAGCCGGTAATCATCCCTAATTCAGCTACGCAGATTATATATAATGTAGGCCAATCTCGAAAGTCCAGTGGTCTGTAACAAAGCTAATGATAATACAATACACAAGTTAATAAATATATACAATATAAACAAAAAATACGTGCTGACTTGTTCAAAATACCGCTAACAATTAAAAATGATTTTTGACATGAGTAAGAAACTTTTTAATTATTTTTGTTTTCTCAATATCTCAGTGAATATAATTCAAGTTATTTTATTTTTCTGTCATTCGATAAAAATAAATTGCAGAGTAATAAAATCCTAAATGTTGGCAAACCGATTCGTTTCATTTAAATACAAAAGCTTTAGTTCACGGCCAGCTGAATATTCAGCAAAAAATGGAACACTGTAATTGTCTTTTATAAATGGAACATAGTTCAATACTATTGAAGTGTTGAAAAAACGGTATTCACCGTATTGCTTTATTGTTTATGATTTCTGTTTCAGATTCATTCTGGATACTGATGATTCCGATTTAGACTATATTCGACCACCGCAAGAATATCAATTCACGGGGACAATCACAACACAAGCGGACCCGAAAAACAACAATTTGTGTTTTCGAACTATTGTTGGCTCTGGCTGGGATTTGAACTCAGAACCCGCGGAAAGTCAGGCACGTGGACGTCAGGTACTCTCACCACATGGCCACGCCGTAGGTTTTTGGATTCTACACATTTATAGCCAAAAGGTGCGTTTGAGATAACATAACACTCACGTTTCTAACAATATAATTGAAATCAGTACTAAAAAACCCAGTGATGAAATAAATCAGTACTAAATAAAAACCTTTACTGGTCTTGGCATTAAAATTCTCGTTCGTATCTTGAGTTCTATGAAATATTCTGAAACAATCGGCGATAAGTTGCCTTATCTTATCCACGAATTGTAATATATGCATATGCAGTATATTAATCATTGTTGTCAAATTGGAACTTTTAAATATTTGTACACTATCATATATAGATAAATAAGTTTAATATAAAGAATACTAGCTGTAACCCGCCGCTTCGCTGGTATTTAATTTAAATTTATAAATAATTGATTTTCTTAGAGATTGTTTTTTAAAAAAAGTATCCTATAACGTTTTCCATGACAAAATGTATCTCTATGCCAAATTTCATTTAAATACCTTCAGCCGTTTGAGCATGTTTGAATAACAAACTAGCGTAGAAACTTTCACATATAATATTATTATATAATGATTTATTTAAACACAGTGGTAACAAATTAAATATTTAAACAAAAAGGCACAATTATTTGAATAACAAGAATGACCTTATTAAGTCAAAAGCTCAATTAACCTCCGCATGTCAAGTAATTGAGCTTTATTACTATTATTACGATTTGGCCAACGTTTCACCGTAAATGTAACTAATTTCAAGCAATCATGAGGTCGAAGGTGATAGCACGTTAGCTTAACAAATTCCTACTCACGCTCGCCATGAGAAGTGCATAATCAAATAATTGTATGCAAAGAGTTATACGTTGTGTAGACACAGTAGTAGATCTACGCAACAGCCTTTGCTGTTGCATGAATGGGCAGGTTCGCCCGGGAATGTAGAAATAAACTAAGCAAAATATACCTTTGTGTTTCGAACTATAAGAATTATATACCCCCGGTACACAAGGTGCTACCAGCTCAGAGAGAAACACAAGGTACTACCAGTTCCGAAATAAACACAAGGTTCGACAGTTCCGACTGTTCTGAACAATCCTTCAGTGGGCATCCACGCTCAAGCTTGCCTTCCTTTATCTGAGCGTGGGTGCTCAGGCTCAGAAGCCGCGTATTCTTGCAAAACGCAATATCAGGGATCTTTTCCTAACCGAGACACAGATATCCAGCGGATACCTCTTATCTCTCCGGGGTACAAACTGCAACACTCTATTGTGTCATGGCCGGGGTTTCTTTGTACGTCGTAGAGGATATATTATGTTCTCGACGCCTCGACAGTCTTGAAGGTATGGACCTATCCATCCTTTGGCTGCGAATAGGCAGCGACGACCATCCTCGCGTCTATAGGTGCCTTTATACGTCCCACAGCGGTAACATACCGACTCATCCACCACATCCTGGCTGGCATGGCATAGCTGCAGATTCCACGCTACAGCAGATCAGATTACTTGGCGACTTCAAGGCCCACCTCGCCGTAAGGCTGGGATTTCGTTCCACCGATCATGCGGGGAGATCTGTTTATGACTTTGCCTTGGCATATGATCCCAACGGCGTTGCTGAATCTGTCACTGACACAATGTCAGTGACAGAGTCAGCAACGCAAAGTGTCATTAAAGGAATGGAACTCTTCATTCCATCCTCTGTAGCTATCGGAGGCAGATTCCAGCCTAGGTTTGGTAGCATCTGCAAAATGGCTTCACATCAAAAACGGGAGTGTGTGTGAGTACGGCTTGAGCTAATGCATCAGCGTCCCGAGATTAAAAACTAGCGATCTTCACCTTTTTTCGGGAACTCGAGCATTTTGGCCTCTCGCCAAGGATATCCTTAGTAATTTCTGTCGGCCACCACTTCCATCTCTGCACCGGGAGCTGGCCCATGCCGCAAAGGAGAAGGCCAACCCTTTTTGGCTCTATCCTTGCGGCCAACTTGGATCAGATCTGGTAACAAGCGAATGCTTCTCTCGAAGCTTCCATCTTATCGGGTTCCCGAGAAATTATGCAGTTGGGTCAGCAGTTTTCTCACCGACCAGAGCATCAAGGTCTTAGTCGACATTGCATACTCGAACTCCTAATCTGTGAATGCTATTGTGTAATGGTATTCCACAATGCTGCGTGCTATCCCCAACTCAATTTCCTCTTCATATTAATGATACTCGTATGTTGCTTATTAGTAACATGCATTGCTATGCCGACGACAGCACTGGTGATGCCTTGTACACCGGCCGTGTCAATATGTGGCCGTGGAAAACGTCGACGAGTACCGGAACAAACTAGTATCTTTGAAGTCTTCCAGCGTATATTGGGTAGCAACGTTGCGGGCTCTTTTCGGCTCTAAACGTCAAAACAATTGTTGAACTCTAGTATCATATGCAAATTAGTAAGTAAATTTCTTGTTCCCTGTGCTTATGACATAACAGATTTTCCATTTAGTACAATAAAACAAAGATTACAATAATTTTTAATACCAGACTCATTCAAAAACCTGAAAAAAAAACGTGCTACAGAAAGCGTGGCGTAATTAAAAGTTTCAGTTGTACTTTAGTCGTTGTTTTGTAGCTGTCGTTGTAAAAAAATGTCATAATGCCATATGAAAAAGAGAGTAATTATTTTTATCATGATACTTTTGTTATAGAATAGTTGTAGAGTGATAGTGACATAGAACAAATTACACTGTATTTTAATATATACACAGTCCCTGATTATTACCCGATTTAAAGATAAGTTTAATTAATTTCCGCTGAGTGTCTAAGGTTGACTAATTGAGTAATAATCTCGTTTTTTTAAAAGAAATTAGAACTATACATACATTGACAAACTTTCTCAGTTCTATAAAACTTTCCATACATTTTATATTGCATTTCGTAAATGCTCTAGGAAAGTGGACAACAATAGCGCACGTTTCTATCATGTAATATATTCGGTTCACGCTAAAATTACGACAATGCAAAATTTAATGTAAATGCTTCTCTGAACTTGTTAAAAAGATCCCGTCTCCGTGACAAATAAATACCTACAACTTTATAAATAAATAAAAGAAGTTCTATATACGTTAGTCAAACGTCGTATTTTTACCATAACACCGTTTCATAATGGCGAAGACAACGGCTAAATAAACTTAAAAGATATCCTCTTTCTTCTTTTTTTCTACGTAATATATGGTTTCTCTTAGTTATGCATTCTTATATAAATATGATAAAATAATATAGTTGCTATTCAAATTGCACAAAAATGTCAGTAATTCTGGCTTCTAATCTGTGTAATAATACTATTTCTAAATTTAAATATAAATATTAATTTATATGATTTTTTTCCCATTTTGCATATAAGTTAAAGGCTAAACTATACGGTACACAGACCGCTTAAATTTGTGGGCAATAGGCTAAAATCCCAGCCGGAATCAATATTTTTTGGATATTAGGTCTATATATTGTGACACTCCCGTGTCTCCCACACTGCCCTAGACCGTTTTGATAGTAATTTTTAAGTGAGTAATACTTAAGGAAGGAAATTTCAAGGTCTAAATTTATAAGGACAATTTAAATATTAATGTACCGTCTTTCTACATGTACAGAATATTAAAAATATTAATTAAAATAGTTAAGGAGAGAAAGTTAATTTGCTAAGATCCGCATGCATAATGTAAAAATTGTGTGTATCATCTAGTTTTGAGGAGCAGCGCCCGCCCTCCCTCAACAGCGTGCACAAGAAAACCAAAACCGCCGGGAGCCGCCACAAGATACCCTCCACCACTACAACTATACCACTAGGCAATACACACCACTAAAGTCGAGAACACAACACGTGTTATTGCCTAGTATTCAAAACTAGGTAATACACACCATTATACATTTTGCATGCTTGTCTTAGCAAATTAACTTTCTCTCCTTTACTATGATAATGGATTCCCGCAAAGTAACGCCTGATTCTATAAACTTAATTAAAGTAGTTCTTCTTAATATTTAAGATGCTTGGAGCCGCATAATATTTCAATTTGTTTCACCAAGACACTAACTACAGCTGCATTCCTAGCATCTTTTAAATTCCACCCTAGCAAACCTCTTCATATGCAGTGTACCTAGGAACGGAATTAAAAAGTGTTGAAACCAGAAAACATAAAAAAATCTATTTTATACTTTTATTGTCTTTAGAAATTCAATTGTCATGTTTAGAACTGACGTGACTGTCATTGTCTGTATTGTCCGATTTTGAATACATTGAAGTTTTTCACTTTAACTGCCGTCTGTGTAGAATATATAATTCTGCTATAATCAAGTACGATTATATATGATATGTAATGTATATGCGAAAAGGTTTTCATATCTATGTATCGTGTCAACAATAGCTATGTAGTTAGGCTTAAATCGACAAACGCAAAAACGTCGCAGACTTATGCCAAACACTGGTTACACACACACTGGACACTTAAATGGAATTTACCCGGCCGAAGAAGTTTTTCCATAGTTCCAAAAAAACCTTGCCTCTCATTAGGAGTCCTGTCTCGCGTTTTAGAGACATATTTTACAGGCACAACAGGTCAGATGGCCTCCCACATAGATTGCCACAAAAGTTAGTAGCTCTAATTTTGGGGGATTTTGCCCGGCTTGATAGGCGGGTTGGCAACAGCATTTTATTTATTAAAATGTTCCAGGAAGATGCTGCAACCCATCTCCTGGTTTTTATTTTCCCTCTGTCGATTTTTACGACACCTACGGGATAAGATGGGGTGGTAGCTTCTATTAGCTGCTTCTTCTTTCTTTCAGGGTCACGAAGAGGGAAACCTCTACGATGTGCGTGGTCGGACACGCACAAGGTCGGTTTTCCTTATTATAAAAGTTATTTTAGGGAGGAAACGCATTTTTCCAATGAAAGGTGTAGGCACATCCGTAGCACAATTTTTGCCCCAGCAAGAAACGAGACGTGACGGGTGACGACCCACGTCGAGGCGGAGAACTGATTGTAGAATCCCTATAAATCTTATCACCATTCCACAAACTTTAAAAAATATTTTACTTGTATTCAAAAATGAAATTTTTAATTACTTTCTGTAAAGTTTTAAAGCATCAGATGTAATTAAGATCCCCACCCATTGATTTCTGCAGAGGATCCGTTCTCAGCTGCATTCTTATCATAAGTATTTAAAAATTTCACGCCTTTCGCTCGTTAATTACAACTCAAGTGAAATTAAATTGCATAAACATGCATAAGAAACAAGAATTTTAAGACTCAATATGCAAACAAATTGGTTACGTATAGGTTAAAAAAGGTGTCTCCACTTTTCCGTATTATATATAACGCATATGTGACATCCTAGGAAGGGTCAAATGCAAAGTCAGTCACAATAAATTACATCAAATCCTAAAATCTTTAACTTGTACGTAGCATAAATATTGGCTTCCACTAGGATTTGAACCAAATAGTCAACGGCAAACGTCTCAATCTTCGGTTTAACCAAATTTACTTAAAGTATATTATTTATTCTCTTTTAAATCTTTATTGCTTTCTTTATCCTTGATACATAAGTATACTTCAAAATAAGTTCAAAACGACTGTCCATTATGTACGCCTCCATATGACAACGAATTTACGGATTCGGTCTCGACATACTTTCCAGCTAAGCTAAAATGTTTACTGGCTCTCCAAACAAAGCGTAGCAGCATGATGCTGCTAAATTACGCTAGCAATCTTTATGAGAGTGACCCTATGTTAGTTGACACGATCCATTTATCTGCTATAACCAATGTCGAGCAGAGTGGCTACCACATAAACCATCGATATTACGCAGTGCCTCACACAGTGTAACACAAAATGAAGTTCCGTTCCAGGCAACGCTTTTGATTTTTGCCACAATGCGTATGTTTCAGATTATATGCTCAGCGTCGTACAGCAATGCGTATAAACTAACCATACGAAGCATATGTCGCGCGGTTAGAGACGGCATCTGCCTCCTAGTGTGCTAAAGAATAGCAGCCAGCGTATTTGGCACTGTGCCTAAGTAGATTTAGATGATAATTTTATTTTTTAATGATTGTATATTTTCATTAATTAAACTCGTAAGTGAACAATTTTACTATACGTATGTAAATTAATAAAGGAGTTACTCGACTTCTCAGAGTCAGTAACTCATTTACTACTATTGTATACGTTTTTACAACAAAATTCCAAAAAGTGTTAAAACTGAAAATTTATATGAAACAAAGACTTCATAAAAAGGTACATTGTTAGATTAAAGAATGCATGGAAAAACATTGTTCTCATCTAAATATATATATTTAGAATAGATAAATATTTTTATATTTATTACACTAAAGTACATCTTTATAAAATCATTAACTAGAAAAAAAAATACTTTCAGAATTTCTTGCTGGTTCTTCCCAGGATCGTGGCATTTCTGTGAACCAATATAGTTTAATAAATTACGTACAATAAATATTATGTAAGTAGTCAACGTTGAATAAAAATATTTTTTTCTATTCTAAAAACATAAAATATATATGTAACTAAAATACTGCGGGTTTTTCTATTCAGGAGCTCTCAAAGAAGGATCGGCAAGATGGTTTACATGGACTAGTATATTTTTACGTTCAAAAGCTCGGTACAAGCATAAAAAACGAAGTTTTGACTTTAATTCGCCCTTGATTTCGTCAACGAAGAGAAGAAGACGAAGAGTCGACTAACAGGAAAAATAAGCCAGTAGATGGAATTCTTTTGTCATTATTATTTCCGAAACACACATAAGTTGGCTGACAAGAGTCGATACTTTTTCTAGTTTCGTTGATTAAATTTTAACTAAAATAAAATTGGCTACTTTAAAACGACTCCAACTTGTTACATACGATGAGTTTTTTTTTTACATTTTGTTTATTTTCCCGGAACACCTGAATAAATAAACTGAGGTTGCTAACCCGCTTGCCAAGCGTGGCAACTATAGCAAAATCTATGGGGAAGGCCTAAGTTTAGCAGTGGACTAATGAAAGTTTGAAATGATGATGATGATGATTTACTACTTTTGTTGTAGAGTTATAACAAACAATCAAACATAGAAAAAAATCAACACTATTTTTATTTTACGTAAATAACATGAAGAATATAATGTTCCGTCTTCGTCCATAAATAATATTTTGGTCTCAAATATTTATAACAGATATAAATATCTACTGCTGGGTGTAAAATGTAAATGTTTATGTTGCATAGTTTGGAAGATATACGGACAAGGATATCTTTGACGTAAAATACTAGTTTTGGTCTAGTATTCTAGTATACTAACTACGACTAAGAGGTCAACCAATCGAAACCTATTCGGCTGGGCAACCAAAATGTAGTTCTTCCCTGCGGACCGTATGAATAAGCTAACGAGGTATGCAGGCATGGAGCTAAGGTGGAGGTAACATTGGTCAGAGTTTCTCCGAAATACAAAGTTACACTAAATAAAACTATGGCAAATAACATAATCAGAATCTAACTGAATGAAAGTATGATGATACCTTTGTAATATATTTAAGCTTTTTTCCTTTTACATACTTAAATATTTTATCTGTTAGTAACATTAGCTCAAATGAAATTCGAGACTGCAAATAACATCGTCAGCTGCGTTTCTGAATGCGAGGCGGAAACGACCGAGCTCCCGGTCCGAGTAAATTGAATGATTGTACAAATAGTATCAAAAGATGGTATTGCTATTTTTATGATTGTATTTCCTTTAATATTTGAATCCTATTATTTAATTAAAATATAATAAAATTCCATTAATATTTTTAATGTAATTCAAACAATTTGGCTACAACAATTGAATTGCTTGTACTACTGAATGTTGTTACAATTTTGGCAATTTTACTGATCAACCTCAGCTTTGAAATTATCCACTGCTGGGCATAGGCCTCTTCGTAGTTGAGAAGATCGAAATGGCCTCACTTGACAGACGGATATCCAGATATGCTCTATGCGAAATAAAGCACAGTTATAGCGTGCGTTGTGATGCGAAAAGATTTTTCTGCGTTTCTCTTGGTCGACTATCACAACAGTCACAAGTTATGGTTGAGTTATAGATGACCCGCTAAAACACAGCAATATTACTAAGTAGACTAAATAATTTTAGCCAGATTTTTTTATATAAATAAGTAAAGAAAAAAAAGATTACTACTAATTTTTGGAAGCAGTAATGAAGCCGCGAAGAGCACTATGTTAGTAGGGGCCGGATTTTTTCTCATACGGTATTAGTATGTGTATATTTTTAGCCATAATTTGCTCTAATTTAGTTGTTATTATTGTATTAGTAGATAGTCGAACTGGGAGAAGACACTACTAGATTCATGCAATACAGGTTTTTAGCTTAGTACGTAAGTCAGGGACTTAATTATGTTTTGTGGAAAATTTACGACAATAGAGAATTATTATTATTATTAACATGAATTTTAAATTCCAGAACCTAAAAATCGTAGCCGTTACGTTATTAATACAGTAATAAAACTTAAATTAAAACTTTTATTACTTTTTATATTCACTTTGTATTTAATTGTATTGATGATAATGGTTCTGACGTTGACAGACCCTAATGTTTATCTTAACTTACGACTTTGATATTTTCCATGATAGTTGATTGAATTGATTGTAATGCAGAAATTATTCTGACGTAAAGCAGTAGTGTGAAAACATTACTGTGTTTCGGTTTAACGGACACTGACAGCTAGTGTAACTACTGGGCATATGAGATTTAAGAACTATTGTCTCAGGGCGAGGGCGCACATTGCGGTATTACACATAAATGTTCTGTGTGACACAGCATCTTATGGGTCCATCATCCATCAACCATCAAGTGAACGGTTTGCTCGTCTCATCACCTTATTCTATAAAAAAAATACATACCGTATTTTTCGGACTATAAGACGCACCGGACGATAAGACTCACTACAAATTTGCAAGATAATTTCTAGAAAAATATATTTTAATGTTACTTTCCGATCAAAATTTGTATTTATTGTATGTATACATAACTCATAGACATAGACTGTAAATGAATCGGTGATTACTCGCTCTTGAGATAATAAAGTCTTGCGTCATATATAACTTCAGTAACGTACCATATTTTCCGATCTATAAGATGTACCTCAATTTTAGAGATGGCTTATTAGATACAATTATTTAATGATACCTTTGGACCATAGGACGCACCCAAAATTGACGCATCAAAAATACAGGTCCGACTAATAAAAGCGTGTTGAAAAATCACTCGTGAATTTTTAATTGTTTCAAGATTTATGACCACGCTTTAGTGTTCCAAAGCTACTGAAAAGAGAATAGCTTTAAATGTCCGACTGGAAGTCCGAGTATGAAAGTCGTAAATCACGTCGCATGGAGGCTTTACATCTGCATTGCAGCCAAGTCAATTCCGCTAAGCCGTAGCTCGCTTGGACTATAAACACTGGATAGAAACAATTGAAAATCCGCAAAAGGTTATTTACGTCAAATAATCTTTTGCGGAAATAGGCATCTGTTATTTTTAAAGCCGTCGTTATTATTTAAAAATTGTAAATAAAAATTCTTTCAATCAGTAAATTCGCAAATACTAAAACCACAGAACTTAAATACAGTACTTATGCTTTTCAGTACTTTTTTTAAAATAAATCACCAATCTCTAGGCTTCAAATTATGATGATGATAATGATGATAACGTCCTTTTAGTCATTTCCAAGTTAACTACATAAATAAGGTCATCTGCACTACAATATTACAATCAAGTATTTAATGCTGCAAACTGAAAACACATAATTGGTATAACATCCCGGCACCTACCCATGCTACTTTGATCTGTTATAGACAACGGTGAAGCTTTAATAACAAAATTGAATACTAAAAATGTCCATACAAAACTTTAAAATTATTTGTTATGTAAAACTATATGCGACCCTAGCTCAGAAAGTAGTTGCCCCGAACCACCGAACCAGACAAATTCAAAATACGTTTTCTTCTCCATTTAATTTATGTTACCCTACTACGGCGTCATACCAACAAATTTACTACGCTACAGTTTCCTTAAGCTTCATGTCAAAGGCCCAATTAAATGTGTGAGTCCATAGCCTCGATCAGCTGTATAACAGGGTATTACCTATGAGTTTTAAGCAAATTCTTTAAGTCGACATATCTCCTACAGGTATCACGCTACGAGGCTGATTATATGTTTTGGAGCATCGTCACACATCGTCCCTAACCCCAGCCTGCCGAAATGTATAGGACATTACGAATGACCCTGTATATACTGCTGGCATATTTACTGGTAGTAGGATTCCTATGCAGAAATCCGTATAGGTAGGTACCACCCCAGGGCCAGTTATTCTGCCGCGAAGCAGTAGTGTGCAAACATTACTGTGTTTCTGTCTGAAGGGCACTGGGAGCTAGTATACTCACGTGTATGAGACTTACGAACTTATGTCCAGGGTGACGGGCGCAGTGTGGTGTCACACAGAAATGTTCTGAGTAACAGGAAACTACAAGACAATGCAGATTATCAAATCAAAAGTCGATACGATACGTAAAGCGATATTCGAGAGTAGCTAGAATACCGTCCAGCGTTTTTTTATATACAAGAAATAGTCAAGAGAGAAATTAAGTAAAAGTTGCCGTCGCCACTTAGACACCGACACTTGTCGAGAACTATGGCAACCATGAGCTATTTATTATTATTTTTAGTGGTTTATGTACACAGAAAACTGCAAAGGAAAAACATAAATTGAAAATTTGTACAAAGGCACTGCTTATTTGAAATTAAATTTCTTTCAGCAGACCTGTTACTGGATAGTCTTAAAGGGAAGCAGACTCGATGTGAATTGATGATGATGAATTTTTTCGTTTCTCGTTTTCGTTCCGTTTCCTTGCCGTTCCTGGGGCGTTAAAACTGATTTGTGGATAGATACGTAACTACGATGTCCAATTTATTTCACAATTTGTATGTTGAATTTATATTCAAGATCGATTCCGTTACGTTTTCCCACACCATATATTGATTGTAACAAACTATATAATTTTTAAGGCAACTATACTCTAACTTGTTAATGATGCCACTGCAGGGGAAGGCCTACTTATTTTTGAGAATTTCGAAGCGTGGAAGAGTTACTACTTCTTTCTTACGAAGAAGAAGTTACTCGTGTGCAAATTTTCTCTATTTTTTTAAATCTAACGTGCACATAATTTCTTCAGGACATTTTACGTGTATGTATAATTCGAGATAAAGTAAGCATTTCAGAGCTCTCTCTTTGCCTTCGAGTTGGCCTAGCATTTTTTTTAAATAAATTTCTGACTATCAAATAGCTTCTAGAATCTCGAATAACAATAAGTTAACATAAAATAAAGATTTTTCTGAAATAGAAAAGAAAATTAGATCATTAAAAAATATAAGCTTAACTTTAATATGAAATACTTAAAGCGCAAAGCAGTCAAAGAAGCTTTGTTGGTAGAAGTGTACGTAGCAAACTAAGGATTAATTAGTTCTTGTTTTCAAAAGCCAGGCACCGCAAGCAACAAAGATAGTTATTTAAGTTAAACATGTTCTGGGGAACTATTGGTGAAACTTCCTGATATTTTCCTTCACCGCTAAGCTATCTCGATCACGTATCAACCATTAATTAAATATTAACTAACGAGACGAGGAAGGCGTTCACCTGATGTTAAGAGCCAAGCCTGCCCTTGACTGTTTCAGGATCACCCAGAACTTCTAGTCCTATTAGGCAATGCATAGAGGGGGTCCTTAGGAATGCCAATTATTTAGTCTCAAAGGTTCAGTTATTCCACTTGCTACAGAGCCTTCCGAACCGGAACACTGTAATGGATGCACCCTACTGCCTGGCAGCAGAATAACTGGTCTCTTGCATAAGTCTTGCATAGAAGTCTAACCGGCAATAATAAACCTTAAAAAAATTAATTATCAATTCTAGTAGTACCGGCACTGGGGATCGAACCCAAATTTAAACCAAGCGCGCAGACACTGAGTTACAACGGCTTGTAATATTGTGATAAACGTAATACCTAGTCACATTTAACTAGTTAATTTTTATCTATTTTTCATCAAAATTATCCTTTAATATTCTGGCTTTCTAGACACGGGCTGCAATTTTTTTTTATTTATCGTACATATATATCTCAATAACAACAAGATATAGCTTGAACGCACTAACTAACCTGCTTCGTTGGGAGCATTTAACCTAGTTCATTACTCTACCGGGAAATTGAAAGAGCATACCTATTGTAACTATTCAATTTTCACGTTGATAAAATTAATTTCGTGACCAGAAAATAGACTTATTCTTTTTCAAGATCATTTCTAAAGGTTATTTCATTCTAGGTCATTTGAATGATGTATGTTAATAAATTGTGATCGTCATAGGTAGGACCCTTTTATCTACGTTGTGTGTATTTATAGTAACTTGTTCTTTTAGGAGTATCATGGAAAAATGTTTATTCACTAGAGAAGCTGCAAGTCCAAGACAGTGTACGAATACCAATTAATTACTAATCCCTATACTCTTGTAAGGGGTTCACAATGTTTATTTATCAAAATATCTAATACAAGGAGATTTGTATTCCGCACTTGTATAAGATTTACATTAAATTACTCGTATTAATAACCCACTACAAGCTATCGCTCCCCCAAACATTTTTATTTTAAAAAATGTGGGGAAGGCACACGGCTCCAACTCCCGCCGTGTGCGGTGAGCGCCTTCCAATCCATGCGCTCCCCCCGACACAGGACAAGAAGTCGGGAACAAGGACCATAGTCCACAGCAACACTGGCGAACCAGCAAAAAGAGGGCTTGGCCTCTTGCTAGTGCGTAAGCACAAACTTAGACCGAAGTCTCGCATGTCAATGCGTGTTTACATCATACAAGTATACAGCTAAGTCCAGTCTTTGTGGATGTACGTCGCATGGATTTGGCACACGTCGAGCAGTTATGGACACTCGGCCCAATAAACTAGTAAAGCCTTCCGTACGCGCCACCACTTCGCCAGTCCGCTGCAACTGTAGATGAATGTCGAGTGTGTGGCATCAACATCCAATACAAGGTCAGCACGGCAATTTGCCGCAGAGCACGTCATGAGTCCACGGCTCACTTCAAGGGTATGGGGTCCCACGTTGTGCAGCTTTCGGCTGCAGCCTTGAGAGTCTCCTTCCGCCAGCTACCATCCGCATGAAGTAGACGCATTAGCTCCACCAACCATTGTAATGATGTATTTTGCCATTATTTATCATTTATAATTATCATTCAGCCATCAGGCAATCAGCATTCTATTATATTCGTCAAAATGGGTTTGTGTAACTGACGTTGAGTATTATGTATTTCGATCAAGTTTGTCTCACCCACTACCAAGTTTCCAGTTATGATTCATTTGTGGGAATTTACTGAGAGGTTTATTTAATATTGTTGTTATTCAACACATGGAGGGCAGACAGTCTACAGTCTCGTTATAGAGAGACCCGACTTGGACAAAGCTAAAGAAAATGTGAGTCAAACCAAGTGCAAGACGCAACCATTATACTAACGACATCTAAGCAACTGTCACAAGGACGCATCCCCACAGGTGCAACAAGCATCAATATCACCATCGCTCAGACATACGCCAACACAAGGGCCTCTATACGGTCTTAGCAAACATCTCCACTTCTGCAAAAACCTCCGTCAACCAGAATCATAAGTCGTATTGAATCAGATACGACTCATTCATATAACCGTCACTAAAAACACAATACCACAATAGCAGTAAGTATTATTGTGACTATCACATAGATGGTGCCTCCTCACAACACACCTATATGATAATTATCGACTTTGACAAAAGTTGTTTAACTAAAAATTACCAACGTGTCACAGTAGCAAGCCACTAAGACGCCGGTGTATGAACCATGTATCATAGAACTAATGCTCTAAGACATGGGGCGAAAGAGTAAGCTCCAGCACCGAAATGCTAAAAGCCACACCCTCTCTTATGTGATTGTATGAAAGTCTAATGAATTCTCTATATTAATAATTTTAAGTTTCAACTCATTTTTATAATATCATATCTTAGCCTTAGAGAGACCTTCAATGATAGACCATTTTATCATATACTTTACTTACATAGGATCTTTGTATGGAACATTAGCACTATGCAACTTGATACTATAGAGAGTCATGCTCGACCTCACACACCTAGATGTTTAACTGTTGGTATGCCCCTTCGCACGGTACTCGAGCCTCGGACTTAATAGTATGGTGTTAGCTACACACGAACACTTTCTAGTTTTAAGATAAGTTTTATAATTGGCATTACATGAACACTTTCTAGTTTTTAGCAAGGTTTTATAATTGGTATTACATGAACACTTTCTAGTTTTTAGAGGATTATAAAATTTCAATGCACGAACACTTCCTTATTATGAATTACTATATAGAGTATTTTCCATACAAATGAAGTTAATTTTATATTGTATTATTTTTAATTAACTTCTATAGTACTTCGAGAGATAAGGTCTCTTGGATATATTTTATATGTTTTAAAGTAAATTTTAGGCACTGATCTATATAATATTATGCCAAGAAGAATTAAATTGAAACTAGTGAAATTTCACTATTGGGATCGGTCCTCATATATATTTTCCCAACTTTTTTGGACCACAATTTTTTTTTTTTATAATTTTTAATATTTTCTTAAATCTTTCTAAAACGTAAAAATAAATAATAGTATATCGTTACACTATCATCGCGTTATATAAAACATACATACATAAGATCACGACTGTATCCCATAAGGGGTAGTCAGAGACTAGGCACTCACTGCAAAACCGCATTAGTATTACATATTTATGTAGAAGTAAAAATTGTGATTAACTGCAGAGACTGCCATGTTTAATAATTTTACGAGAATAACAGAAAACACGTTGCTGTTGTCTGCTAATTATTACATACATACATACAGTCACGCCTTTTTTGCATATAAGGGGTAGGCAAAGGCCTCTCACGTGACCTACTTTTCGCTGCCAATTCTTGTCCAGTTAATATTTTTTGTTTTATAGACGAGCTAAAAATTATATTTAGAAAAGTTTAAGATAATTATTACTTCGTTAAAACTTTATTGCATGTCATTTTAAGAAATACTTTTTGTTATGCATGTGAAACGTTATTTTATAGGAAGAAACAGCGACTAATGATTAAATAGCTTCTAGCAGAGCCAAAGTAAACTGACTGGAGCTATTAGTATTAGCACAACGTCGCCTTCCACATTTCCCAACCACTACAGAACACGTTCGAGGCAATTTTTGCTATTAATTACATGTGGTGACAATCCGTAAGATGCTATTGCCCTAGTTCGTGTAGGCGTCGTACGTCGTAGACTAATGACAGTCTATGGGAAAGGTCTATGTACCGCTAAGGACTTGGGTCATGACCTAAAATACATACATACCATATCTGTAAAAAACTTAACCAAAACTATAAATGCGAATTAATTGTTGTAAACTGTTCTCATTTCTTTTTATCTAACAACATTTATAAATTAAATGTGACGTGAAGTGAAATGTTACCATTGACATAATATGTTACCTAATATTTAGTTTTTTTTAATAATTTCCTTTAATCCATAATAAAGTTTATTACTAGGTAAAAATAATTTTAATTTAATAATAAATTGTTATAATTTAATACACAACTAATTCGTAATTTATGACTTGAACTTCTGTTGTTAAATAATTAAAAAATATTTATACATATTTAAGACCGCTACTGCGAATCAGGAAAATCATTATATCGTATATGGTCTTGGAAAGCGGCCAACAATGGCGCACGTTTCCATCATCTTATATATTCGCTACACGCTAAATTACGACAATGCAAAATTGAATGTAAGTGCTTCCCTGAAATTGTTAAAAGGATCCCGTTTCTATGTTAAGCATTTCCCATCCATATATATTGTCGGCTCAGTTAGCGCAGCAGCAAAGCGATTGGCTTCTACTCTTTGGGTCGCAAGTTTGATTCCTGCGTAGGACGAATATTCGTACAGCCTACAGTTAGTTATTCCGGGTCTGGGTGTTTGTGCATGTAAAATTTATTTCTATGAAACGCTTTTACGATACAGGAGAAATCTAAATGTTGGGCATGGTTAACAATTTATTGCATTGGCTTTAAACATCAATCCATCACTTTACATAAAACTATAGAATTAGAACTATAGCTCAGGGGCTAGGCGCTCGCTTTAAATTTCATAGTACGCGAGTGACCTGGGTTCGATTCCCGATGCCGGCACCACTCGTCGTCGTTACAGCCTATCACAAGTCCACTGCTGAACATAGGCCTCCCCCATAGATAGCTACAAAAATTTGTAGCTCTCATATTGGAGGGATTTTGCCGTAGTTGCCACGCTTGGCGGACGGGTTGGCAACTGCAGTTTATTTATTCTGATGTTCCAGGAAGATGCTGCTGCCCATCTCCTAGTTTTTATTTCCCTCTGTCGACTTTTACGACACCCACGGGATGAGATGGGGTGGTAGATTCTCTGAAGCCGCTACCACACCACTAAAATTGTTAATTGGAATTTTAAGTGCTGATTTACCACGTGCTCGGCGGTGGAGGAAAACATCGTGAGGAAACCTGCATGTCTGAGGAATAAAAAATATTTCGAAGACATGTGAAGTCCGCCAACCCGCATTGGAGCAGCGTGGCGGATTCTTCCTAGCTCCAAAACCCTCTCAGAAATGAGAGGAGGCCTATGCTCAGCAGTGGGACATTTATAGGCTGAAACTTTATTTATATAGAAAAACACTATTCTACCCGTGAGAACGCAATGGGGAGCAAGAATTTTTTGACTCGCAAAATGGTACGTACGTAATCAAATTCCCGCGGAAGCGTAGAGTACAACGGGCAAAAAGTGAAAAACGGGCTACGGGTGTTGTTGCCTACTCCTTACATGGAAAAAAGGCGTGAAATAAAATAGAATTTCTATTTCATTATAATATTTAAATGTATAAGATTATTTATGAGTTTCACTCAACTTTAATGCGATTCCTATAGTTAAAGATCTGTAGAATCAATGTCAACAATTTATACATCGCAGTTATCATTCCTTTGCAGAATATTAATGATTAATATAGTAGCCTGGGGCGCATACATTTAAATTTAGTCCGCCAAGAAATCGAGCATTTTTATTTAAGTTTGCATTGTTGTATATAAAACAGAGAAAATAAAGGTGTGCATTGTCAGATAACACGAAACTAAATGTAGCATGAAAATCACATTTTGTATTTATAATACAAAAGGTATTTTTGTAAGCATATATAAATAATGATCATGATGATGATAATAATGTCTAGTGACTAATTTCGAATACGATCGTTATTAAATCTGAAAATAGGCCTCCACCATAGACGCAAAACACGGTCCTGAGCCACCTGCATCCATCGACTTCCCGCATGGTTATGCGGGAAATCGATGGATGCAGGTGCAAGTCGCAAATACTGCGCTTGCCAGTACGAGGTTACCACTCAAGAACTTACCATACCGTTTTTCTTTTATTGGATAATGTGACGAAACGAGCAAAACGTTCACCTGATGGTAAGCGCAACGTCTACCCATAACAAATGCTGTGCCACCCAGAACATTTCTGTGTGAAACCACACTGCGCCCGTCACCCTGAGACATGAGTTCTTAAGTCACATATGCCCAGTGATTATTACGATAGCTCCTAGTGCGCTACAAACCGAAACACAGTAATGTTTGCACACTACTGCTTCACGACAGAATAACTGGCCCTGGGTTGGTGCCTACCTAGTCGTATACCATTCATCCAACGGTTAACGGTTCTACGAGCAATATTTCCGGCCTTTTGCCACTTTAGCTTGATGACCCCTAGGGCTATGTAGAATACTCGAGTTCTTCAGCGGATATACTCGTTACGGATTCTATATCGGAGATAAACAACTATTGTAGCTCTTTGTAATGCTCAGTTGAACATTATTTGTCCCTGAATAACTCCATCTCAGATATCCCATTTTGAAAATTACCTTATGGCACTTGTACGATCAATAGTAGTGCAAGAACCACATTTAGCCACTGATAACCGAAAACATGATATTTATTGTTCTTCATCAGCTCGTTAGCTCAAAAGTTCACTTCCGGATACATGCCTTTCGCAAGTTGCGAGGATTTCCCGTAATCGCTAAACTTAGCAGATCAGATGGTTATTAAGATTTTGAAACATCAGATTTTGAGGAATTCGAAAGACACACACATTCTCCACCTCTTCGGGAAATCATCGGGGCTCCTTATCTGTCACGTAGATATATGTAGAATGGGCAAATAATTTTGTGGTTTTGTTTTTACAAAGAATAAGCTATATATTTAATTGACAGAAAAGTGGCCATTATTGTTAAAGATATAATAATAATCTTATGAGTATAATCGACATATTATATCATACAATGCAAATAATTTTAAACGCTTTTATATGTATAAGTTAGATTAAACATGCCAAAGTTCCGTATTACAAAAACTAAAATTTTTAATTATTAAATTAATCTGGAACTTGGGGCGCCAGGTGTTTAATTATATCACGAGATCGCCTTTACTTAGGGTAATAATTCAATTTGCTCAGTGAAGAAACCGAACTCCTTGGATTACAATGTCGTAGTAAATTCACTATTTAACATAGTCACATTTTCATCCTCAACTCATTCTCTTAAAGAAGTTAATATTCCTGCTATTTTAAATTTCACGCTTCTTATTTCAGATATGCGGACTAAACATAACATTGACTTATTTTGATACAGTACTGCAATGTCGTTGATCTCTGAAAATCACTTAAAATGTTTTTAATAGTTTTAATAGAAAAATGTCTACTAAAATCTACGAATTATATCGAATCATCGAATTATATCATCAATATTTCGATACGTAAATGTATGAAATTTTTAGTAAAGCAAAGAAACGCCTTTCGAGTCCTCGTAAAGGCAGGTCCTTATGGCTCATAGACACCTAGACGTCTATATCCAAATTTTATAAGGAACCCAAGTGTATGTAGGTTCTTCGTCACCACTCAGGTGTACGATGAAATGCTTCACTTGCCAATGATAGGACCGGCTCTCTTACCATATGAAATATAGCAGCATTGGGCTGCTACTGACACCGTGGTACTGAGCGTGTTCTTTCTTCAACACATTTAGGTATTACAGGTTTTGGCGCTGATACCTGAAATAAAAGCACTGCCTAGTTAGGCTGCAGATGGTAAATCATTTGTTCTTTTAAAAAAATAAACCTAAACGAAATTCGTTTTAGTGTTTGTTACTGTATTTCGTTATCAATACTGCCACATGCGTGTACACTAGCGTGTATAAAACATTTTTTTATTTTCGAACGTAATAACACTAGTTTTTAATTTTTGAATGACCCGCTGTTGTGAATTATATTACGACAAATAAATGTGCGATTATTTCAACATATAAATCTAGTCAAAGCTTTAGTTTTAATGAAAGCAGGTATTTGTATCATGTTTATGATATTTGCATAGTACAATAAAATAATGAATATTATTTGCCTTTCTTAAGAGTGGTTAATTAGTCCTTCGTTTGCCAATCCTGTTGCCATTTAATAAATAAATATTTTTAAATATGTAATCATTATAATATGTGATATTAAAATAACTTTCTTCTCATCTATCCAAAGAGCATATAAGCAGAGCAGAAAATTTTACTAGGTGCAGCCTTGAGTTCATATCCGTAAATATGATGTTTATTGTTTAAATAAGTTTTAGAATTACACTAATTCAATATTACCACTTTGATTCCACCACAGGTTACCTGCATGTCTAAGGATTAAAAAAACATTTGCGAGGCATATCAAGTCTACCAACTTTACTGAATACACATTTATTCGGCTAACACACACTCAGACCGATAAGTACATAACAGCTGTCAAGTAAATTAGACTAAGTAGTGCATTTCACTTATCTAGTTAACTATTCTACTAGTATTTAGTTAACTAGTCTCGTCACTTTATCTTATAAAATAATATAGAATATAGATATATAATAATATAGATAGAACCAATACAATTTATACATTTGTAAACAGGTATACACATATTTAACGGAATGGCATGTGTGATATTAGAAATTTATAAACATAAATTGCAACACCAGAAATGCCGTACACATTAAGCAGCCTCCAAGTCTAAGATTTTTTATAATACAATAATTGCAATTTCATCTCATGGTTCAACAATTCGACTGTTGGTAAGTCTCGCATTGGTGTCGGAATATTATTCCAGCATTTAAAAGCTGCACGCTGCCATTCTGTGTTCTGGAATTTGTAAAAAACTTGCCACCGATCTATTATCCTTGATGTTAAATGTTACCATTGCTTCTTACGTACAATTTTGTTTTACTTAAAAGGATTAATTAGATGAAATAGGTTAACCAAAAACGTAATACTCTAATTCCGCGCATGAGCTATGAGATATTTTAAATAAAAATTTAATCATTTTGTTTAACTTTTCAAAAAAAAAAAACGAATTTTATAGTAGAGAAGATAAAGCTCTTCTTGTGTATGTTAATAATTAAAGCGGACCTGAAAATTTATTTTATTAAATATGCACATGTGCAATAGTTGTTATATGCTTCCGTGAATGTCATAAAAAATATATCTGCATATATGAAATAAATAATCATTAATCATCTGTCTTGTACGCCATTACCTGTACGTTCTATTTCTTATTTAAAATGCAACAGTATAAATTTAGATTAAAAAAAAATTCACTACGTCAGTCTACCTATGTCGTACTTACAAACACAGAGTAATATATGGTTGTTGGAAAACAGCCAACGTCAGCGCACACTTCCATGCTAATATATTCCCTTGACGTCACAATTGTAGAACTTCATCCAACTGACGCTGTACGTTTTTAAAATTGACTTCCTTGTAAAGACATGAATGGACGTACTGAAAATTAGCATATCTTTTTGTGCTTTAAAAAAATTGTTAATTTTCTTTACGGAGATTTGTTAAAGAAATTTGAATGTGCGAAAATTTATAAAAAATAAAAATATCGTAAACATATATAAGGTCTAAAATAATTTTGAAAACCAGATTGTCTCCCTAATTTACAGATAATCTGTTCCAGGACAAGACTTTCACTTTCGATGGGTCAGAATTGCAGTATATTTGGGCGAGGACCTGACCAGTCTTTACTTATTTGTATACATGGATCTAATGATTTCTTTTAACTGATTATAGCTTCAGCAAGATTTGATTAGTCATATCCATATAAGATTTTTCATGTTCATTTGAATGCATTTAATGTTTGCATTTTAATGCAGTTAAAATATTTGCATCTCTATTTCAGTGATGTACTTAAAAAAATAGCATTTAGCATGATACACATACATTCTGTTTTATATTCGCTTAGATGCAAAAAAAATTGGGTATGTAATTGCATTTGAAAATGAATTTACTTTATAAAACAAAAACCTAAAGTATAAAAAACAAAGAAAACAAGTGTTTGCTTTCTACTAAACTAATTAATCCTTAACGTGGAAAGTACAATGTGTCTTCGGCTACTTTGCACTTAAAGTACTGCGTTGTACTAAATCTTTTTATGATTATGTTATGAATTTTAAATTATCACTATCCAGCTGTTGAATACAATTTTCTTCTTCGATTTTCTGCTAAATTTTTCTCTCTCTTCTCTCATTGAGAATATGAGAAATCCTTCGGACTGGTAGCGGACTCTTCCCTACGCAAAAGTAAAGGGAGGCTTATGCTATATGTGAATGAAAAATAAATATTCTCCATTTTTTACATTAATAAATTGAGTAGTATTAGAATACATTACCCGTATTTTAAAATTTTAAGAAAAGATAGAGATATGTATTCACATATGTTTGACCAAACAAAAAATTTGCTTTTTTAAACCAAACGAAAAAGATAAGAGTAATCGTAAAAGTCGACGAAGGGGCCTCTGACTGGTGGCGGATTAACCATCTGAAATAAAACAGACCTTTTACGAACAGATGGTGCTAAATAAAATAAAAACATTTAGTGTTGTTGTTTGTGTGAAATTTATGAGATCGAACATATTAGCTTTGGTGCTCGCTACCTTCCGAGACTTTCACTAATGGCCGTCATAAGGCATCGTCATTCCATTGTTCCACTTACGCTATGATTAAAATTATCTCTCCAATACATTCAAGCGCCAAAGGCCTAATGGTTTAGGGTACGTAATGCGAATCTTAACGTCGCAGGGTCGAGTCCACCGAGGCATTATTGTCGTGGACCACATCCTAGCACAAATTTTTAAGCTTAATTGCAAGCGGTTAACAGGAACGTAAGAGTAATTTTAATAGCATTATTAGAATTCTTTATAAAAATCTTTCACAAGTGTTCATTTGCTTAACGATCCGTGTAAGACTATAATCAAAAGAAAAACAATGGCATTCTTGAAAGTTTTATCTTACCACGTGCATCGTTTTCTAAATAACTTTAAACTTCTGATAGACTGGATACTTTTTCTACTCTTTCAGAATGTTGGTTGAAGTTAAATTGGATATTTGAAAACGACTCCAGACTTGTTAATAGGATTCTTCGGTTACGAAGATAACGACGAGAAAATAAACTTCCGATGTTTAATTTAATTTTGTATAACTTAAATTTAGTATTCTAAATTTCTTCTTATCTAAAAACACAGCATACTTTTTATTTTTATTGTAGTATATGCATTTAAATTGTATTAAATGTGTACATTTTTAGTTCATGTACAAACTGCATTTATGGAAACCACAAACAGCTTATAAGCAGAAATTGCTTTGAAGGGTATGAAACATAGATAAATCATTTCGAAACATGTCCGACCATAAAAGTAACAAATCATGGACAAAATGGACGCTATATATTTGCATTGGAGCCAAGTCATTTCCATACAGCTCCTAAAATAAACATACGTTACAAAAATGAAACCGGGCAACTTTTGTGTGTAAAACACTCGAAATGTTCAACTCGATGAAATATATGTGTTATATTGCCCAAAATAAAAAATAAAAGTATGTAATGTTTTAAAAGAGTTTTGTAAATTTAATAATTACCAGTAGATACACCAAGAATATGTATATTCATATTTTAGATCTTTTGTATTTTCATTAGAAATTAGTAATTTCTTTTGAATGAAATTTTAATACTAAGTATTTTCTGTAATTAAAATATGTTGGAACTTCTATGTTATGATATTTTTTTTTATTGAACTTTTATTTTGTTTTTTTTCCTTAGAATTAACAACTTAAATATATTTTTATGTTTGTTTTTAACGACAACCATCCTATACGTTTCGCATTTGGAAACAGAAAAAGTAATTTCCATTCTGAAGATAAAACAATTCTCACCTTCAGCTCGTATACAATAGGTATACCTCTTAGAAAAGAGGGGGATGGGACGATTTATCGTAAACGCCACGCTTAACCACATTGCGCTAAATTTTAAACTACGATCATGAGACGAAAGTTCTTACCTATAAAATACTGGTTTGCATGGAGTGAAAGTACAAACACAAAGTTCTGAAAGTATCAAAAGCAACAATTTATGCAGTAGTTGTTTCTACTTTAAAGTTATATAAGAAAAACAATGTCGATGCTTTGTTCATTTTGTTACTTTCGATAAATCATCCTCTTGAAATACAAATACAATTTTGCGATTACAATGACATTACACAAACATAGCCATCAATCTCCTCCCACCAAGTTTCACTTCACAAGTTATAAATATACTGACTTTTGTTACCCATACCATTAACTTTTTTAGCGTACAATATGTTAAATATATTCTCTAAAAATACGTGAATATAATTACCACATTATTAAATTAATCAAATAATATATTAGATTTATAGCTTAATAATTACATGTCAATTAGATATGTACATGTAAGTAATTATATAAAATAGATAGTCCATACAAAATCGGGCATCATTGTTTTGCGTCCGTCTTTTAGATATACTACAAAACGGAACATATTATTTAGACATTACAATAAACCGTACAATAAAAAATAATATCTCTGCCTGTGTAATGATTTCGTTCTTGTAATTTCGATTAATTATGTGGTAACTAATCTAACCATAAAAATAGATTGTTTATTTTTACTCTTACCAAAATGGAGGTGACGTGGTTCGTGGTTAGTGGTTTGCCAAATTTCCCTAAAATGAGAGCTTTTGTGGCAATATATGGGGGAGACCTATGTTCATCAGTGGACTGGTGATAGGTTGAAATTATGACTAGAAACTTGAGTGGCGCAGTGGGGTGTGTGATGTGAGTGTAGTGATTGACTTGTGCGCTACTGGTCATGGGTTACATACATACGGGTAGCATCTGCACGTTCTGAGTGTGCATAGGAGAAGAAAGAAAGAAAAAACATATAAAAATTAAAGTATTAGAAAATATATGTACCTGTCACCTCCTTTTAATCACCACCTCAAATTTTAATATACAGTTTCCTCTTATTTTGGAATATCTAGTTGGATATATAATTTCGGTGATGTAATTGCTGTTAGCCTTTTTGGCTTTTACAGCTTCATCGGATACTATCTAGTTGGATGCGTTGGAATGTTGCCAATGCACGCTTCTATCGGCTTACGGATTCGCTATTCGCCGACTACATAAGGAAACATTTTTTTTTTTTATTTGAGTAAGTATCGAGACGAGCAAAACGTTCACCTGATGGGAAGTGCAACGTTTGCCCATAACAGATACTGTGTTACTCAGAATATTTCTGTGTAGCACCACACTGCGCCCGTCACCCTGAGACATAAGTTCTTAAGTCTCACATGCCCCGTGATTACGCTAGCTCTCAGTGCCCTTCAGACCGAAACACAGTAATGTTTGCACACTACTGCTTCACGGCAGAATAACTGGCCCTGGGGCCGACTGACCTACCTAAATGAATTCCTGCATAGGAATCTTACCACTATTCCACTACCTTTGTGAAGTCTTTCTTTTAGTTAATTTCGAAATTGACCTAGTAGCAGTTTTGGAACACGGCTTCTACTTTCGATTACTATTGAAACTGCGCAGGACTATAGTGCCGCAAAAGTACGCAAAAATATTGGGGCACACCAATGTAACATCAGTAAACTTATACTATTTATTTTTCAGGGTACAAATTATATTAGTAAAGTTATTATATAAAAATAGAGTATACAGACGTGGACTTAATGTTATAGGTGCTTAAAATAAGAATCATTATAATTTAAATATTGTTACATAATCAGTACTAAAAATAATCACAAAAATTGTTATACATTGATTTAATTAATTTATGACTTACTTATTTATGTGTAAAATTTAGCCTAATAATATGTAACGAGGAACCAAAATCCGATGGATTCCTGTGCTCCAATTAGTGATTAAAGAAATCTTTATCGTTTTTATTTCCCTACTCTTATTTAAAGAGAAGAAACGCTAATAAGGCCTTAGAGTCACGCTTCAAATAAATATGCTCTACCGGGGAAGTAATAATGAAATGACAAAAAATAATATTATTTTAAAAATAACTCCCGACGTGAAATGAACAACGCAGCCAGCTTCTCCCAACCACAGCAAACAAAGTCACCGGCATCCATTGCAGTCACAGCGCCAGACTACTGTCAAGGATCATTAATGGCGGCCCCTGTCCTCAGGCTGACTCCTACGGCATCAACAATGTCTCCATACATCTCGACGCACTGAATTGAATACCTGGACACTTCGCATCGCCAGACTGCACTTCATCGCCTGACGTCACGCAGGAGACGTCCACCCCAAATCAGACAAGACGACAGAGATCTGTCGGGGAGCCTACCCCCTTTTCCGTAACCTCATCATTTGCAAAAGCTCGATTGGCGCAATATCGTAGCGCGGGTCGCGGTTACGTTTCTCGCACGGAACAAATATTTGTATGGCCTGCAGAAAGTTATTCCAGGTCTGGGTGTTTGTGTATTGTAATTCATATATGTAAAATGCACCCACTTCACAAACGATTTTGAATAGACAAATTAACAACGGAGAAGTGTTGCATTATTTATTTATTTTATTGGACAAAGTGATGAGACGAGCACAACGTTCACTCGATGGTAGGCTACGTATGCCTACAACAAGTTTCGTGTCACGCAGAAATTTTGTGGGTGTAACAAACCACACTGCGCTCGTCACCCTGAGACATCAGTTCTTAATTCCCATTTGCCCACTACACCAGTTACACAAGCTCTCAGTACCTTTCAGACCGAATAACAGTAATGTTTGCAAATAACTGTTTAACGGCAGAATAACTAACCCTAAGGTGGTACCTAGACAGATTCCTGAAGGTATCCTGCCAGCAGTAAATATATACCATACCTGCTTGTAAAATTGGGAGTCTTAAGTACGAATCCCAACCAAAGCCAGCATTTATACTACACCAAGTTATAGGTTTTCGAGTCGGAATATATGTACCTATTAAAGACGGGATGTTCTAAATAATAATCTGAAGACTGGACTTGGTCGAATAGTAGTTTAAATTCGCGGCAATTAAAAAAAACTTAAAAACAATAAGTTGATTCGCGTATCTATCATGTAGTTCGGAATATAAAATATATATTTGTTGGAAAATAGCCAACGTCCGTCATCGCGTTCTATCATCGGTTAATATATTCACTGACGTCACTGCTGGGGCAAAAATATTGAGCATGTTGTAATTGTATCCAAATAGTAATTTATTAAGCTACGGTAGAATCCGAACTTTCGCTTCAGATTATTTCTTTAAGGAACAGTTTTAAAATTTAGTGTTTACAGCCAAACTTAACTTTTATCATTATTTTTATATTTAGTCCATTTTATAAAAATTTTCCGTATTCGTTCGTAGTCCGCGATTAATGGTAAGATATTTTGTCCTACTGCTATTGAAAAGTAAATAGTAAAATTATCCTATTCTCAATATGTCCGACTGGATATTCCGAGGCTGTAAGTCGTAAATCGCGTCGCATGAAGGCTCTACATCTGCATTGCAGCTTAGTAATTCCATTAGGCCGTAACTTGCGTATACTATAAACCGTGAAAAAAACATTCAAAAATCCGCAGGAGATCATTTACGTCCAACGAATAACTGACATATATAGACCCAATTCCGTTTATAATTTTTAAAAAATCAATCTGTTTCTGAAATATACCCAAATTACCCTGCGCAAAATCTACTGACGCATACATACGTTTCCACTAAAGTAGCAACGACAGATTTACGAAATTTATTTATTATTATTATTTTGTATTCTTTTAAGGCGACGCTCCACGGTAGAATTTCTCCTGTAACGTATGTGCGTTTTTAGACATGAATAACACATACACAAACACCCAAACTCGGAACAAGTAACTGTATATCTTAAAAAAATTAGTTCGACGTGGGAATTGTACACGCGACCCGTAGCGCAGAAGCCACTTCGCCTTCCGAGCCGTTGTCTAAATTAATAAATTAAGCAAGTACCGAAAACTAAAAATAAAGGAATGTTTGTAAAGTTTTGTTCGCAACGACTACCTTGTCCAAGGTATAAAAGGCGGTATTGGGAGTTTAAGCTAAAGATTAAGCAGAATAAGCTAAGTAACAATTACTTAACAAGCGGAAATCTCATGGCTTCCGACAGATGGTGGATCTTGAAAAACGCCGGACTGAAAATATGTTTTTTTTATTGTATAAAGTGATGAAACGAGCAAAACGTGATGGTAAGTGCAAGGTCTGCCCATAACAAATGCTGTGTCACCCAGAACATTTCTCTGTGACACCTCTCTGTGCTCATCACCCAGAGACGTCAGTTCTTTAGTCTCATATGCCCTGTGATTACGCTAGCTCACAGTGCCCTTCAAACCGGAACACAGTAATGTTTATGTAAACTAAGATGCGAGCCGTTTGGTCACTAATACGTCTGCCGTGCTTGACGAATATTTATTTATTTAAAACTTTATTTGCACACAAAAAAAATTACAAAAAGGCGGACTTATGCTACAAAGAATTCTGTCAGGCTACCTTCGGCTCAAGCAGAGAAAATTTGGTGGGTGCCAACTTAAACAAAACATGTACTAGAACATTAAAAAATTTTTTTATATATTATATGGGTATTAAATAGATATACACACAAAACCAATTAACGTACTTACCATACACGAATACATACATTTTTGGGGCGTCTGACGGAGGAGATAGATTTTTCTGACACGTCTCTTAATCGACTTTTACGTCTCCCACGGGATGATATAGGGTAGCAGATTGTATTATGATGCCATAATATTTGACATGTTATGTCAATAATGTTGACGATAATATTTGACATTAAAACGTAAATCCTAAATTCAAACATATTCAAAACCAATGATGTTTGATGAACAGTGCACAAAATTAAAATATCACAAAACCTTTTATTATTTACTAGCTGATGCCCGCGGCTTGGATAGTCGAAAAGTTCGTCTTGCTTGCTTGGATGCAAGTTTAGTGCCAAATTTCGTAAGGTTCGGTTCAATGGTTGGAGCTTTGAAAAGGTAAGTAACGGGCAAAGATATAGAGCTAATTTTGCATTTATAATATTAGTAGTGATGAAAATATCATTATAATTTTCTTTAGATAAGGACCATCTGCCTAAGAAGTAAAATTAAAAAAATCGATCGAAATCTATCCAGTAGTTTTTGCGTGATGCGCGCACAACTATCATTTTATTTATAAACGAGTAGATTTCATTACATATCTTATTTATAGTCTGCCTTTTTAAATTATTAAAGTATTCATAAATATCGTAACAATTTAAAATCCTTTTGAAACTTCAAAATATCACGGCGTAGAAGAAGTTCAATGTTTAGCTAAAAGAGGTCTTGATTACTTAAATAATTATTACCTAAACAAACTGTAATCTTACTCTGTGAAATTTTACAACCCATTTCGAAGAAAATGTACAATTTAGGTTTTAATTTATGACTTACATTTTCGCCTTACAACCACATAAATACAAATTTACGCGTTCTCATTTTGTTTGCTAACCTTTCTGAGTTTATTAAGGAAAGGAAGTTTTTCAACCTACTCACTGGTCTCTTTAACACAGAATTTTACTATAGTTAAATTCAATAAAGTGGAGCAGGATTCCTTGCGGGAATCCGTTTCACAATTAGACAATGTCAGTTATTCTGCCGTCAAGCACACCAATAACTAGTGTAATTACTGGGCATATGACTTCTGCGCCGCGGGTCGCGGGTTCGGTTCCCGCACGGGACAAATATTTTTATGGCCTACAGATAGTTTTTCCGGGTCTGGGTGGTTTGTGCATGTGGAATTTATGTCTGTAAAACGTACCCACTACGCAGGAGAAATCCTACTGTGGGGGCAGCGTTTGAAAAAAATTAAAAAAAAATTATACAGCCCGAAACCACATTAAACTCTCCTACACCGCCCTGGCTGAAAAAAATATATTGCGCGAATGTGTAATCTCTTCAATGAGATTAATAATATACGTTATATATTATCCTTTAACTTCGTACAAATAAAAATAAATGATTAATTGACTTGCAGTGTTAATAAATTCACCTAAAAATAAGCGGAAGCCTAGCGTTGGGACGTATGTATGCTGGCAGTTACTAGAAATAAAACTGATATTTGACTGACTGATTTAATCAAATGCTTTATTTGTAAAGTTAGTAATGTTAAACAACTGTTATTTCAATCATTGCCTGTCCCTTAATTTTGTTCCAATACCACCTTGATCACCATTTACGCCATTGCCCGACCACATTTCAGCACTTCTAAAATATCTTTCTAAATGCTCATCCTTTAGCGTTAGGTCGGTGAACTTTGAATACGTATTATAGGTGCCGCCACTGTATTCCCCGTCCGAGTTTGAATTAGAATAAGACAAGTTTCTTAACAATTCATAATGGGAAAGATCCATTGATAGCTGAGAGACGTTATCGATAGTACAACTGAAATTACTTGGCCTTAAACCGTGCAGAAGCGAGTCAGTTTCGAGCGTACTCTGTCTACCGGGACTTGTGTTACCAGTATTCATTGAATTTTCGCCACCCATTACCTTACCTTTCTTTAATTTATCAAATGTCGTATCCAAGGATTGTGCAGCTCCATTAACACTTCTAGATTTGCCCCGTGATGAACCAATTTTGTTTCTAATCTGAGGTCCATTATTGTAAGACTTAGCTTTATTTACGAATTTCTTTTCTAACGGTTCCGTGGCTTTATTTTCCATATTTCAACGTAGTGATTTCAATAATGTATTGCATTTCATTTCCAAGTTTACTATCTGGTGACATGTTTATACATTTTGCATTTTTTATACAATGACGCTGTCAACGTCAAGATTTTGTAAAACTATCACAAGGACTTGTTTTGTTGAACATGTCTTGTTATTTTTTTAATAAAACAATTGATTCAGTCTATGATTTCAATCATTTAAAAAAACTATTTACATGTAGTACATAGATATAAATACATACACAGAAAAAGAATAAGTTAAAGCTACAAGACGATAAAATAGAAATAATTAACATAAAAGTTACAAAAAAAATTAAGCTCCAATATGCATAATATTTTTCCTCTTAACTTTCCGTAAGGATTTTAAAAATACATGTTGTAAAGACCGTATCGTTTCTTTTATTTATATAACTATGAGGTTGTAGACGATCTTAGTATTTGATATAAGTTTTAAGTTGATGTCTTTTACCATTCCTAATAAAAATAATCTTAACTGACCGACAATAGTCATCCTATAAGTTTATTCTTCTTTAAGGAACCCTATAATTGTGAAAACTATGCGCTAAAAATAAGCGATTTTCTGTTGCCTATGACTTTTGATTAAGTGTCTACTTCGTATAACGTATAACGAAGCAGTTACACATTCATTATTAACAATACACATATATTTAGTAACTATATATAAGAAAAAATTATAAATATATAAAAATAGTATATTTTCTGTTTCACCAAACTATGATTGCTCCTACTAACTAAAACCTAACGCAGTTCACAACGCCGCTCCGATCCAACCTGCATTGCAGCAGCGTTGTGGACTATTCCCGACTTCACATGCTGTGGAAATACGTTAACTTCTCAAATATGCAGGTTTTCGCTGGATGTTTTCCTTCACCTCCGCTCACGTGGTAAACACTTAAAATTGTTATTAATAATTTAAAATTGCAATTAATAATTATAATTTAAATCTGTCCCAAAACAGAGATAGTTTCTTTCGCATTTATTATATTAGTATGGATCAGGATTGTAGATACCAAAGATCGAACTTAGGTCACTCACTGTGAAATTTGAAGCGAGCGCTAGGTCCCTGAACTATCACAGCTTCTATTTAATTTAATTTATTTTAAACAGTCGTAAACATTTTTCCAGTGTCAATTAGCATTTCCAGGCTAATATATAATGTTTAGATAAGTAGCACTCTTCAATCAGGAAGGCTTTAAAATTTCCATCGCCAGTAAATCTACAGTTAATTTTTACTAAAGATATGCTGGACTGATGAAGACAGAACGAAAAGTACAATGATGACCTGTAATTGAATTTTCCAACCTCCGTACACTTTCACGAGCACATGCTGTTTATTAGATTATATACGAGTATATTAAACATCGAAACTCAAAGTGTACGCAGAAATTACAAAATTCAATAAAAACACTACCGCCACATCGCCGCAACTTTATAGATTTTTAAGCTTGTTCTATAGTTGCTCTAAAATAAATTAAAGACCTGATTTACCAGGTGCTCAGCAGTAAACGAAAACATACATACAATCATGCCTTTTTCCCATATAAGGGGTAGCCAGTGTGGGTTCTACACGCAGTCCATTTTTCGCCGCCGCGGAAAACGTGACGTGACGGGTAGCAAGCCATGTCGCCGCCATTTTGGTACGAGTCAAAACATTCATACTCCCCAGTGCCTTCCCACGAGCACTACAGTGACAGCATTGCATATTATGATGTTATTATTCACGAATAAAGGCTGTCCGTACAATACCTTAGTCGCCTCTTACGGCACCTCGGTAAGGAAGTGGTAGGTGCTATTCTAATTTGCCGGACACCTATGAAAACATCATAAAGAACCCTGCATATCTGAGGAATAAAAATATAACGTGGACACGTAAAGTCCCCCAATCTGCATTGGACCAGCGTGGCGCACTCTTTACAGCTCAAAAGCCCTCGTAAATATTATATGAAAAGCTGTGTTAAAACAAGAATACGACTGTCGTAAAATAGAAAATGTATCATGTTCCTGTAATCCATTAAAGTTACAACGCCATCTACACTTTTATGTAAGTACTTCTAGTAGTTGTAGTAAAGTATATGCTAAGTATTTAAGACAAACGTAATATTATCAGTAATTCATTTAAATTAAAATTATTGTGTTATAATATACCTCTGAAATACTTAACGAGTGCTTGAACAATTAATTTTTTAAACTGCACTGTGCACCCAACAGCGCATGGTGGCGATGGGCTCACCACCTATCACACCAAGTGCATTATATTGTTTTGGTGAAACGTGGATTGTGGCAGTCATCTGTTTTTGCAGTGAGTGCCCAGTCTCTGACTACCCCTAATGGGATACAGTCGTGATCTTATGTATGTATGTTGTTTTTATTTATATAATTAAATACATTATATAATGGCTTGCAACGCCATCTCTGCAGTTTTATTGGAATCAAATTAAATTCAACGTTCCCGTTTTAGTTTTTAAATTTTCAACTAGATGGCAGTTTCAAAAGTTTGACTTACAAAAAACAGTACTAGATGACACTACTAGTATCTTGTGAGCAGTGCCAAAAGTTAAAACTACGGTTTAATTGTGGTCTTCGTGTATTTTTTAAATTTAATGTAAAATAAAAAAGCTTTATTTATAACAGTACCACAAACACATGAACTAGGAATCATGTAACACGTCTATCTTAAGAATCAGTAAAATTTATTTAATATGACTTAGATACACGATTACCAACGGTTTTTTTAATTATACGCAGCAACTCTAAATATTTTCGAAATAAAATGTGGCTTAGATTGCTCTCTCTTAGAAGTGTTCTACCTGCCGATGAAAGTCCCATCAAAATCGATTTAGCCGTTTACCAGATTACCTTGAACATTGTTATCCTATATTTATATTGTACATACATTTTTTAAAATACATATCTATATATTTTCTGTACAGTATAGCACGTTACAGACACTTGCCGAATCAGAGCTAGGCCGAAATAGTGGAAAATTTCGACCCACAGGACACTTTTGCTATAGTACGTTACAATCATACATTATACATGACGATATGGGTTTGTGAGTTAGCCACCTTTCGCCCTTTTTAATTCGCAATTTTGTCCATTGTCTTCAATGGCAGTTGGGCAGCTCAGTATCCAGGAGTCCCTGGGCTGCAGCCCAAAAAGCCCACATATCGATCCGCCCGTGGATGCTACATACTGTTTCGGTCTGACGTGCACTTTTATGCAGCTAATGTAATTACTGGACATATAACGCTTAAGAACTGATGTCTCATGATGACGAGCGAAAGTGGGTAGCACTTGCATTTTTAAAAAAAACATACATACTCGTATATACAGTTTTCCCCCACACCCGTAGCCCACTTATCGCCCCCACGGGAAACTAGACGTGACGAATGGCGAACCACGTCGCCCCCATTTTGATATGGGTCCAAAAATCTTATTCCCATTGCGTTCCCACGAGCACTATAGTAACAGCACTGCATATTATGGTATTATTCTGCACGAATAAAGGATGTCCGTACAATACCTTAGCCGCCTCTTACTACATACACCTCGGTAGGAAAGAGGTAGGTGCTATTCTAATCTGTCTAATTTAATCAATTTTCATCTGTGAAAATATATAGGAAAGTCGAATTGCGAAAATAAATTGAATTAAAATAATTACATACAAAGTAAGCATTTATTGTTATTATTAAGTAATAAACTGTTAAAGTTATAACTAAAATTTATAAGTTTAACAGTTTATAGGCTAACTAACAGAAAGTTATCCCAAGTAATCGGCCTGAATAATTTTGGAGGGTAGATATGAATCGCAAAGCGCAGCGGCGGTGGGACACAAAGCCTCTATCTCCGCTTTAACGCCGCTCTTCAACATATCCTCTAGGTCTTTTCGTATAACAGAACCTGCAATAGAATTATATCAGTTTGACAACTGCGTCATTTAGCGGTCAGAATACTTACCTTTGAATTGATGAGTCCTGGATTCCAATTGCAATCGAAACCAACATTTGTGAAACACCAATAAATGTTGATTTACCATCGTTCTGGATGTTATTGAGATAGCCTATATCTTTTTTCTCTTACACACACTACACACTACTGTTGCTCCGGTTTCGTGAGTGCGTTTAACAGACACAAAAACCGGCAATTAATGTGTTATTGGATTTGAAGCCAGGCCCGTAGGTAGCGGAGGTTAGGTAATCTGACCACTAGGCCACGCGGTTATCGTATATTACTAACGCTGCATACACTTCTTCCAATCTTATGGTATACGTGTTCGAGCAAGATATCCCTTTCTATCACCAATACAAGTTTGTGTCTTTACGTTTGAGCGAAAACTAAGGATTTTCAAAAAACAATAAACGATTAATCCAAACTATCATAGATAGGAAACTTTTCTCTGCACATACATTAAAAATAAACTAGTACTATTTAGTTAAATTCATGGGTGCGTTTTAATTAATACTTTTTACTAATTTCTCAGTGTCTTCCAACGGGAGGGTCTTAAGATGAACATGGCCAAGACGAAGTTCAGTAATGTCCATGTCACACATATACCGGTTCTTATTGGGAACACTACGCTCGAAGTTATCGATTAATATGTATATAGGTCGCATAAGTAAGTTCAGAGTCGCTCAGCGAGCTATGATAAGAGCTATTAAAGAGTAGCTCGGTGTTTTCTGCGATTAAAAATCCGCAACGGTGATATCCGCAGCAGAACTAGAGTAACTGACATAATTTAGAACCAACATAGGATTAGTAAGATGAAGTGGCAATGGGCCGGTTGTTAGCCGACCATATACGTTGTTTAAGAACGGTACTGGAGTGTCAAACGCAGTGTAGGGCGACCACCACTGGTTGGAGCGACGACCTACACGGTTTTACTAGAAGTCGATTGATGCAGGTGCCTCAGGATCTTGGTTTGTGGCAATTTATGGGGGAGACCTATGTTCAGCAGTGGACTAGTGATAAGCTGAAATGATGATGACGAATTTCCATGATATACACGATAATAGTTACAACCAGTCTGAAAGTATCCCAGATTTTTCGTTCCGGAATTTTTTTATTAAATTAAACGTTACCAAACTCACCCACAGCCGTATTAAGATAAGGTCTCTTAACCAAATTGGCAATTTTCCTCTTGTCGAGTGCTGTAAGGGCAAGGCACGACTCTTTGGGCGCAAGGGTCATGATATCACAATGCCTAGCTCCCAATAACTGCAGAGAACTACACGCGAGCGACTGCGAGAGGTGAGACTGGGCCTGTTTAAGTAATACTAGATGTTTTGAGTAAACTAGTAGGCTTTTATAAAAATACGAGTACGTTATGGTATTCGTACATAATTGGCTGCTTTCTTGAACTGTATTGGTATGGCTTTAGGAAATCTGCTACCACATATTGACGACGGCATGGCATTGACTAAACCCAAATCTCGAATCTCAACCAGAGCCAACTTTTGTGCAAAAACACAAAGTATTGTTGCTCGAGTTTGTTTTTGTTGTGTATGTGAAATTTCTGTCTGTAAAACGTACTCACCCAAAAAAAGAAGCCCCGTTTTTATTTTTTAATATCATTCAATGTCGTAAAAGTCGACCAAAGGTAAAGGTTTCCGATTGATGGCGAAAAAACCATCACAATTACGCCTGACCTCAATTATACAGTCCAGTGGGCAGCGGCATCTAAGGTACGACTTTCGTACTGTGATCGCTGATACGCCTGCTAGACGTGGCGGCAAATCCTCCACACTTAGCAGAGGCCTTAGGATTCCTTTGCAGGAATCCGTCTAGGTAGGTTTTTCCAATTTTTCTGCCGTGAAGCAGTAGTGTGCAAACATTACTGTTTCGATTTGAAAGACACCGATAGCTAGTGTAATTACTGGGCATATGAGACTTAAGAACTGATGTCTCAGGGAGAGCGCAGGTTGGTGCCACATTGAAATGTTCTTCATAACACAGCATTTGTTATGGGCAGACGTTGCACTTACTACTAGTTGGTTCACGATTTGCTCGTTTCTTAACTATCTGCAATAAAAGAAACGCCCTGCATGTTGGAACCGTCACGGGTGACCGTCTGAGTATTTTCGGTTCGGCATTTTAGTGCCATATTTTCTTACGCCGCCAGGACCTCGTTTCTTAACAATAACTTACAAATACTAAAATAATTATTACATTTTGCACAATTAAATATATTTTACCAATGAGCCGTATTTGTAAGTAAGAAAAATCTCGTATCCATGAGGATCAGCGTCAACGAGCGCCAAAGCCTTCAGCTGTAGTTCATCTACGAGCCGACATAGCAGCTGGCGAGTGCACACGTCCGGATATCCCTTCCCCTACAATTTATTAAACTTAAAAGTAGCTTAACAATCTCTAATAATTCTACTCCTGTGCTCAGATCTCCTCTCCTTTTGAGAATATAATGCAAGCTAGGGTGAATTTGCCACGGAGCTGCAGTAAAGCTTTGTGCTTGTTGCCATATTTAGCAAGATACATAGCGTGTTATCGAAAATATCCTGTATCAAAACTACACGACATATCCTATCCGAACCAATTTTCATTGAAAGTGTTTTGTAGGTTCCTCCAGTTTAATTTTTTTCAGAATTTTCGACCGCATATTTAAATAGAGCGGCGGCATCAAATTATTTTCTCATGATAAAAAAGTTATTTTGAAACTTCTTTATTATTTTCAAGACTTATGTAACGCTCACACGCTTAGGTCACTGATTTTTTTATTGAGTTACATGAATGGTGTGCCACCACTTTGTTTCATGCAAATAAGATCAATCTTCAAAATTTCAACTTTACAGTGTCAATATATATTATACACATACATACAGTTACGCCTGTTTCCCATATAAGGGGTTGGCAGAGCCCATTCACGTAGCCCAATTTTCGCCCTCCACCTTCGCCACGGAAAACGGAACGTGACGGGTAGCTAACCACTTCGCCGACATTTTGGTACGAGTACAAAAATTCTTACTCCGTCATTGCTTTCCGACGAGCAGTAAAGTGGCCGCATTGCATATTATGGTGTTATTCAGCACAATACCTTAGTCGCCTCTTACGACACCTCGGTAGGTAAGAGGTAGGTGCTATTCCACTCTGCTGAACACCTATTTTCAACCGAGCTTTCAATAGTCAACAAGTAAAATAGCTATGCTTTGTGGACAGACGGATAGCACTAAAGTATTAAGGCGCCGTTTTTACTAAAGTACCCTAATAAAAAAGGCGTCTTACTGAAATGAACAACTTAAACTTGGTCAAAAAAATTTAGAAGACAATAACGAAAATTATTTATAAAGTAAAAAGTTACTTATGTTAGTAACAATATTTGTTAGAAAAACCTTTTGCAAACGGTTTGATAAAATCATAAAACAATAGGAATAATAATGAACATTCAACAAACAACAGAACTAGCACCTGGATCAAGTTCACGCAAAAAGTAGTACATACACTTCAGTAAACTCACATTAAAACAAACAAAACAAACTGACTTGTAGTTCAAAAAACTAGTGCAGGAATCTATTAAAGTATAAATAGATGCTGCTAATAAAATTCGATGTAAAAAGATAGATTAATATATAAGGATAATGATATTCTCCAGGCTCATTGTTTAGGATAATATATTACGGATATGTCTACTATGCTACAATTAACTTACGACGACAACGCGTTTTCCAACTGCAAAAACGTGACGAAGCATTGTTGAGGCACCCTTTAACAATTCTATGAGACTCATTTATTTAATAAGAACATATCCTATTTGCCTTACCGTCTGTAACCATATTTCAGGTAACTATAAACGTGTGGTAATTTAGAATCGATTAAGAAATATAGCGACAGGCATTTTATGGCACACTAGTGGACTTGTACAACGCACTTTAGAAAAATGTAGAAAACAAATACGTCATGGGGCCGACACTATATTATAGGCTATCAATTAATATAATTTGGCCACGTTCAATTAATACTTTTAAGATACACCTAAGCTACCTAATTATGTTTATACTAAACGAATAAATGTTGAGTTAAGTTGTCGAGTTTTCAATCCATACTATACAATACATACATACATACGATCACGACTGTATCCCATAAGGGATAGTCAGAGACTGGGCACTCACTGCAAAAACAGATGACTGCCACAATCCACGTTTCACCAAAACAATATAATGCACTTGGTGTGATAGGTGGTGAGCCTATCGCCACCATGCGCTGTTGGGTGCACAGTGCAGTTTAATTCCTTACTCGCCTTTTACGAGATCCATTGGATGAGATAGAGTGATAGTAATCTTTTAACGAGCCGCCACCACACGGCTATATAATATAGTCGTAATAATATTATAAATGCGAAAGTAACTCTCTCTGTCACTGTCTGTTTGTTACCTTTTTACGGCTCAACCGTTCAACCAGATCTGAATATGTTTATATTTCGGTAAATCAAAGAGTTCCCAAGATATTTTTAAATAACCTAAATCCACGCGGACTTAGTCGTCGGCTTCCGCAAGTACTGACATGTAATAATCTGATTACATAAATAAATATTAATATAATCAGAAAATGGCGTTGTAAGAATAAATGGCGTTGTTGAATAAAGTCAATCACTCGTCTTCCACATCCCGCAAGCGCTATGTATTAATCGTAAGAAACAAAAGTAAAGAAAATACAGAAGAAAAAGATACAAGAAAAATATAAGAAACGAAAGATTCGGCTTCGGTAGGAATTCAAATACAATACCCAGAATTGCTAGAGAAAATTCTAATAAGCACGTACGGTCAAAATTATAAGCGGTCCCAATCTCACTAGCGCTCCTTCGTCTAACAACTTCTGAAAAACGGCATCCTTTTCTACAACTAATATGTACTTTGCAGTTGACCTGCACTCTTTAATACTGTCGACATCTTGTGGTAAGAGTGTTCCTAAAAAGATACACTTTTTGATTATTATCTAACATTGCATTGTTGTAATTAAACCGGCATGTATTTCGAATAGAGCAACACTAGGTAATAAGTAAAAGTAACTACCGTTAGTTGTTACTTATACAAGATAATATATCCTAAGGAACTATTTCAGCATTTTCAAGTAAAGTCTCGAGTAGTCTATTTGACAGTTAAAGTTACTGGGAACTACATATATGTTCGAATTTCCTTGTGGAAGAATAATATAAATAGACTATAAAGTTATTGATAAATTAAATGTTAGTATTTAAAAGTTTTTAGTTAGACTTTGAATGGTAGGCATTGTAAAAATCCATCTGTCAAGTTTTATCGCCTCTCGTCTATCAAATATACATACATATAGTCACGCCTTTTTTCCATAAGGGTAGGCAGAGACCACATCTTTCCACTTGCTATGATCCTGACATATCTTTCGCGTCTTATACTTTTATTAGCATTTCATCATAGTCACTCCAGCTATACGTCTCAAACTTTTTAATACCATTTCAATTTATTATTCATGCTTCTTCTGCCACACCTAGCCTTCTCCAGTACTCCTCTATGTACAGCCATCCTTGCCTTTTAAGATACGTTCTGGATAGATTTTCTTGTCTATATCGTCTATTAAGCTTTTTGTTAATGTTTTTTTTTTCCATGGTGAACTTTTTACGACCAGTGACTTATCCGGCGAATTGCCGAATGGCGAATTTTAATAAGGGTAGGTAGGTCGATTTCCACCAAATGTAGAAGCACTGACTCTCTGACTAGTAAATATTTATGATGAAACAATAAATCATATAGTCATACATATTGTATATGGATATCGCAGAAATATCGTCTTAAAAATAAATGTAAAAGCTAACATTCTTTTTGCGTGTTATAAATTTAAAATATATTACATGGACACTTGTTGAATTTAGAAAACCTTGCACCTGTTCTTATATTTTTACTACGCTAAATGTCCACCAAAATCAATGAAACTTCCTTTTGGCACAAAAGATCTCTGTCTCTTTTAATACATATAGTTCAATGTATGAAGCTCTTGTTAGTAGACGTGCACGTCATTGTTGTATAGCATGAATTTTAATATCATCATTTTTGTTGACGTTGTGATTTTTAGACGAACTTAATATGTTACGACGTTTGACATATTTCCCAGATTTCTTACATATAAAGGTTATTATAAAAAATATTCTAACGAAAATTTTGATATTTTATGTATACATTTTTGATAAGCAAACGAATCTTACTCATGCTAGCCGCATATGATTAAGTTTCCTTCATAAATTCAAATAATAATTGAATGATCTGCTTAATTTCTGTACATTTAACGCAAGCTCTAATGCTGAAACATACCCTTAGATATTTTCGTTATTGAAATAACCCAGAAAAATTCTTTCTATGCCAACCGCGAACTTACCACCTGCTACAAAGCAATCAACACAAGAGCCATCCCTCAAGTGTAATGTAATTGACCCAGCGATCAATCCTTTCACTGTTGCCACTATTCCTAGGTGCCAAGGAGGGGTCTGTAAAAGGCAGCACACATCCCTGACTGCTACATCTAAGTTGGACTGGTTGCGGAATCTGGTGACATTTTGATAGAAGAGTTCCCTGTAGAAAAACAGATGAAACATGTAGAACGTGTGTGCAGTTCACACGCGGTAGAATTGAAAAGCTTCAGAAAACTAAACTTCAAGAGAATGAGACGAATGTAGAGTATGAGGATTAGTATAATTTTAGGGTTTTTTTAAATTATAATACTGTTACCAAGTTTTAAAATTATTTTACAATTTATTCTACATATATTACATTACGTATTATACAGACTCCAAGTTTTCAATTTAACATTTTCATGTGAAACAAGTGGTTTATGGTAACTAAAGTATGAAATAAATGCTTTGGTTCAGATTTGATCAATATATCTTTGAAATACAGCGTCAATTGCTGTTTTTGTCATTGCTAATGAGAGCAAAATCTATGAATAAATCGAAGATTGGACGAATTCGAAAATATGAATACAATAATAGGAAACACTATACACTGTATTCTATCTCCTTCTCTCGCAGGCTAAATCCTACAGATGTATATGTTTGTCTCTTTTTAGTGTCACTTTTATGTTTCATCGAGTTACAAACCAAAACGATTCTCAAGAAGTTTTCACTTCAAAAGGCATCTAAATTTCAAAATGTGTCATCAGTCTTACTAGTGGTAGGATTCCTATGCATGAATCCGTCTAGGTAGGTACCATCGCAGCCAGCCAGTGTGGTGCCGCACAGAAATATTTCGGGTGACTCAACATTTTTATGGGCGGCCAATGCACTTACCATCAAGTTCACCTGAACGTGAAAACGTTCACGTATTGCTCGTTTCGTCACTATCTTTCATAAAAAAGGCTGGAAAAACATCTCTCCCTAGTCAGTAGAGCATTCTGCAATCACCGTGCTTGGCTTTTATTTGGATAGCAATTCCAGACTCTGTTTTCAGACATTGGTGTGGTCGATTTAAGTCATGGATGGTTATTCGAATATGGGTGGTTATTTGAAGCCATTTGTCGAAGGTACCTTATATTACTGGTATTTTCTTTAGTTGTCCTTTACAATACCAACAAGAAAAGCAGAGACGAACATTTTTACTCTATACCACACACTAAATACAATAGTAGCTGAAACCCGCTACTAAGTCCGCGTGGATAAAAGTTTTTTAAATATCTCGTGGAAACTGTTCGGTGTTCCGGGATAAAAAGTATCCTATGTCCGTCTCCAGGATGCAGGAATCGGTTCAGTGGTTGAACCGTGAAAAGGTAACAAACAGACAGAGTGACAGAGAGAGTTACTTTCGCATTTATAATATTAGTATAGATGACTTCTGTATACCAACCTTCTAGTCACCGATAGATTTTTAGACAGCAGTTCATGGACCTTTGTTAAGACAAAAACTATCGCATTAAATCTTGTCTTATCGTCACAACTTGTATAACTAAGAGTAGTTTTCTTTGCAGCCCCAAAAGTTTTTAAAGTTACTCTAAAAAAAAGGCATTTAAATAAAACTTACATTATTCTTATATCATTACTAACATATCATTCTATATACCTGTCTAAATCGTAAACGCAATTACTCCATAATCGCTGGTTTCGAATTACTAACATCGGGGTATCACCATTTTTAGCAGAATTATTAATGTTTCCAAGAATGTCTTCTACATTTTTAATCGATGCCTTTCTAAGTTTACTTTTCTCTTGCAAAAAGGTTATTTGGGTTTTCTCTGAAATTCATTTTATATTTTTGTATGATGCTTAATTTAAACTGCATTATATTCGCTCATCAAATTAAAAATCTCTTATACCTTTGTCTTTTGGAGATTTATTTAAAAATTCTTGTACTTCTAAAAAATTCAGTCTTCTGTCTGGCAGCAACATTTCACAATTCAAACTTTGCACCTTATTTTTACTAAATAGTTTATCAATGGCTGCTACCAATTTAGGGTCTTGTTTGAAAACAGATACCGATTTCAACGCTAAATCTCTTGTCAGCATTGATAAGTCCCTATTCATTAATTCCATTCCAAAAGCAAAGCAATGTCTGAAAGGGCCATTCAATACAAAAGTAATTGACAAACGAACTCGATAGAGCTCTTATTAAATAAACCACCGGTAAAAGTGATGATGATCCTTACCTACCTAGTGGCGAGATGTTTATCGACCGTAAACAATAACAGCGTCACAAAACCGAGGTCGTAAAAGGCCCCCGAGACAATAAAGCTCTTCTAGCGTTTTTACGTCGAAGTCGAGCGAAGAAGCGAACGGGACAAATTCATCGCCGGTGGCACATCCGACTCGCGTGCACTGGAAAAAATGACACAATAGATATAATCGAGAGATAGTCGAGGCAGGCGTCTCAAGGAGCAGATGACACGGTGTGACGGAAGCACAAAAGGCGTGAAATGACGTCATAATAGCCTCGAATTATCGCCCCCTCTTGTCTCAGGCAAATATTTAACAGCAAGGCAGTTTTTGTTCTCTTTCTTCGGCAGGAGATCGTAAATAACAGGGTTACGCAGGACAAACGACGGGGACCGTTACCGCAGCGCTTTGTTACATGTGACATATTGCGATGAGGTGATGTTTATGTCTTATTATGAATTCGTATGTGAGTTATGGTTAAGCTTCGGTTTTCTTAATAAAATACTACTAATATGATATTTATTTCAAACCGGAGATTTCTGTATTGTATGCAGGGCGTAGGCGTTTCCCTTTTCTGTTTTTTTTTCTAAATTAGCACTTTAAATGGATTTTCTGGGATGATCATGATTTTATCAGAATACCCCGTTAAACAAAATTTTTATTTTGGTACTGATATTTAAAATATCTGCTGTTCTAGAAATTCTTAAACATTTTTTTTGTTAGTTTTGTGGATGGCAACGAGTTGTAAATTGGGTTTACAGTTACGATCTTATATTTCCCCGTGCACTTCGAACAGGATTTGCTGCTGAACATTTTCTTATGAAAGTAAAAGGCAAGCAAAGCAAGTCGTTCACCACAAGCCGCCACGCCAACTTTGTATTGCAAAGTTCTGTAAGGTGCTGCACTGCCTGCTTCAGCAGTCGTCACCCTGAGATCATCTGTTATGGCCAGTCATTTTACTGGCTGATTTCATTGCCGTGTGAAACCTGTGAATAACTAAAGATATTATTAAATAAATTAAACTATTAACTTCATTAGCAAAACGAATAACACTTGAGGTGTGAGAATGTAACTATTAAAAGGAGTTCCCAACCAACGAAGCCAGGCACCCCGAGGCGCGCCGATAGCATCAGCGGGTGACAGCCCGCACAAATACCATACAAATTGCTCGATAGCTCCTTCAGTTTTATTGTTGCAATTATTCGGCGAACCCTTTCGCAACTCCGCGACCGCGGGGAGGTGAGAAAGTACTTATCTGCTAACTTGATCGCGAAGCAGCGTCCCAACTCTTTGACGTTGGTGTGAAGGAACAATCGTCTGGTTTGGTACCGTTAGTTCGCCGCGGGACAGCTCCCGTTTGATCGCCGTTATGCACCTTCTTGTTGCGATATTTCTACGATTAGTACTTATGATAAGAATTGCGTATAAACATTAACGGCACCGTATTTCGTTTTTTAAATGTGCGAAAAATTTATTAACCTTCATTGTTGAGGATAACACGTTTATTATTCTTACAACGTAAAGATCTACAGAGCTTCTACATTGCTCAATGTGTATCAACTTCTGGACGGCAAATAATTTTGACATAAATAAAATTTAATCATAAATACGACGTACTCACTTCATTCGCTCGGCTCGGTTGGCGCAGTGGCTTAGAGAAGGGCTTTTCTTCGTATTAGATCACATATTCGATTTCCGCACGGGAAAAATATTTGTTTGGAGATTACTTACTGGGTCTGGGTGTTGGCGCATGCGCAATTTACGGCTGTATCCCAAGTTGCATGAGAAATCCGAAGAACAATGCCACGTTTTTTCATAACGAATGCCAACGAGTGAACGTTTTCGTAAATTTTTGCGGAAAAAAACCGTTATAATCCAATCCGTCTTTTACTATATGAATGCAGCACGATACAATACAAAAGTAAACAGAATAAGTAAATTCTCGTGCTTCAAAAATATGTAAGTTTTTCCTATTCGATTACAAGTGACCAAATTCCCACAAAAAGTGTCCTCCAGGCCGGCCACCGATGCGGAAATAAAAGTAACAATTATAAAAGCTATAATAAAACATTGGTGAGATTGTGCGCGCGGCGAGTGGCTGCCGGTAGCCACGGGGCGCCGGACCACAATGGACCACCATTGCGCTATCTCGATGGACGATACGTTGCCGCTTAATTGACTGCTCAAACGTTATTTTAATACTTTGTTATTGAATTCGGATAAAAATAGGAACATTGAATTTTTATGTAACAAGTATAATGGCAGAAATAAATACAATTGTCGTCACTATTTTTAATTTTTTCTTGCCTTGATCAGAAAGAGAAAGCCATCAAAGTGTGAAAATATAATAAAAAGAATTAAAACTAAATTAAAATCATAAATAAAACAATTTTTTGCTTGAACGTCACCTACAATTTCCTAACGACATAAAATAATAATTGCGTTTTGGTAAAATTTTGTAAAATACCTATTGTCATCGCGATGCATTTATAATAATAACTAAGAATATATTCAAGTAATTTTGCGCACTCTGATTATGGTATCGAGCCCGTATTCCCACAAACGATCTCGTAGTGCAATCGCAACTGTTTCTCATATGTAGTGGCTACTTAGGCTTTGTTCTCTGAACAATACCAACAATCGCAAGTCTCCGAATACGTCTACAGTTCACCTCAGAAGAGGCATACAAGTGCTGGGGGCTTTAACTTCTTTGTTTTCTTTATTGTTTCCTTGTAAACGATCAAACTGATATGTTTCTCGTATTAAGCGGCATTTAGATTTTGACAAAGTGCAAAACTATTGTTTGGGTGTTTCACGAAATATGTGTATCGTTGTAAAGGACTACGTATAGGTATCGACTTATAGGTTCACTAATTCTAAAATGTGTCAATTTTTTTTGAATAGTTGCGATTATTTCCTTTCTAAAGTTCGAAACGGAACGTCTGGTCAATTCGAAAACGTTTCATAAAATACTTAGATTTCAAGACCAGAGTTTATGATAGTACATAAAAATTGGGATGCATAAGACACTACTTATTACCACTAGAAACTCGGAGAGATATTTCCGATTTATCGTACCTATCAAAGATAATTAATGGCAGTGTAGACTCTAATGAAAACCTCAAGCTCGTCGTTCCGCGCACAGTCAACTATAGAAATAAGCAGTTGTACATGCCATTGTTGCGTACGTGCAGAATTCTTACTTTGTTCGCACTTGCAGACTTCTTTAATTCAATAAGCGACCACACCTACATGGATTCATTCTCTGCAGTGGATAGCCAAATGAAGCGAATCTTGACGGCTGAGCTTCTAAAATGATACAACGATGCATATAACATTTGATCTTCCTTAATATTCCATGTGCTAATGTTTATTTAATAACTGTAAGTTTTCCTAATAATATAATAAAAAGTTTTACATAATTAATTACAGACATACAAAAACTTCACCTTTTTGAATTCCGGGATATACCATTTTGGGGTTTAAGTAAATTGGCACCAAATAGTAAAGAACTAATAGTGTAAAGAGCATTTTTTTATCATTTAATAACCAACATCGTTTTGCTAATGTTGCTTTGAAATAAAATAAATGAAAGATTCTATCTTTTTTAAGTAAATAATTTTCTTATTTACTTACTTTATCTACAAATATTTTAATTCGAAATATAAATTTGCGCATAGGCCACAACATATGATGGTCTTCAAAGACCTAAATTAACAACACTAACCCCAGCGCGGCGGTGAAGTGGCGTCCCGTTGCTCCCTAATATTGCACCACTCCGTTCCCACCCCACTTCACCCCGCAATATGCTGCTGGATAAATTTACATGTTAAAGAGCTACTGTCACGTATAAAAGGCCATAATTATACAATCCATTAGATTTATAGCTGAGAAACAATGAATCTCGAGTGCGTCCAACCCTTTTGTTTAACCCAAACGTAATAGCGACGAGTGCTTTGCTCATTTATGGGGTAATTAATAGAAACGTTCTCATGAAAATGAGAGGGATTACTGACAATTAAAATATTTTTTCATTCATTTTATCCTGGACATCAACAATGTGTTCTGTGACATTTCGTTTATTAATGTTTTAACTTTTATGTTTGAAAGTTTTTGCGTCGGTGGCTCTAAATTAAAAATTAAAATCATTATCTACTACACTGAATTGTAATTTATCTTAATCTATAACAGTTTAATGGATTTACTTTTTATTTTTTCTGTAGGCATATGTTTATAATAAATAAAGTGTTTAGTTATTACACAAATGCAAATGCTAATCACGCTGAGTGAACAAATTAGTAAAGCAGACGTGACGATGATGATGGTGATGGTCTCCTAGCCGATTTCGACCACGGCGACAACTGCCGACTACTGTCCAGAGCCATCAACTGCGCAGGAGAAATTATAGTGCCACAAGTGTACGCGCAAACACAGAGGCACTCACTCGTCCCAACCTACCCGCGCCCGATGTGACGCTGGGATTCGAACCCAGGACCAGTGGCTTAGAAGTCACGTACTCTGACCACTAGGCCACGCGGGCGTCTTAAAGCAGACGTACGCCACTCGGGAATCACACATGGAAGTGTCAGGGCCAGGACCGCGTGGCCTAGTGGTCCGTATCCCACCATTTGTGAAAAAACACATGTCGTTGGTTTTTGGGTGATGTTGTGTTATGCATGTGAAATGTACGTCTGTAAAACTCACCCACGTTAAATGAGGTTTCCTACTGTAGGGCATCGCTTTCATTGAAGAAAAATAAAAGTGTTTTTTTTATTCTCAGACATGCTGCCTTCCCAAGCAGGTTTGCTTACGACGTTTTCCTTCACCGCACGGTGTAAATCGGCACTTAAAATTGAATTTGACAATTTTAGTGATGGCGACACCTGGAACTATAAAATTCAAGACTAGCATCCAGCAGCTAAGCTAAAGCGGATCTCAACCTTATTTCGCCTTCTTCTTCTTTTCGATTTTCTATTTTTGGGGATAGTTATTCTGCCACCTCTCAGAAACCTTCAGATTTTAGTCCCTTAGGCGACTCTTAGGCGATATGAAATGTGGCAGCAGATTTTCGTAAATAAGTTACCATCGCAGTGCCATTTATTCTGCTGTCAAGGAATATTAGTCTTTAAAACGTATGTCTCATTGTGGTGAACGCACTGCGCTGCTGCATAGAACTCTCCTATGCCACTCACCATCAGGTGAACGACTTGCCGTCTCGTCACTTATGACAGGATAAGAAGGGGTGGCAGAGTATCACAGCAGTGATATGAATTGATAAGAATGCCTAAACAACGTAGACAATCTATTTCAAGGTTTTGTCTGATGGAGCCTATATTTTTCAAGCAAAATGTTTATTTTAATATCTATACCTACTAGCCGTGGTAGCTCAGGGGCAAAGCGCTCGCTTTAAATTTCATAGTAAGCGAGTGACCTGAGGTCGAAACCCGGTGCCGGCACCTCTAAAATTGTTCTGCAATTCTAAGTGCTGATATACCACGTGCTTCGCGATGAAGGAAAACATAGTTCAATGTCTATTGAATAAAAAATATTTTGAGGACACGTGAAATCCGCCAATTATTAGGGTTATTATTAGGGGCCATTAGGGTAACTGGCGGACTCTTCCCGGCTCCAAAATCCTCTCATCTTTATGAGAGGATTTTGGAGCCTTCATCTCCTTTGAGATGAAGCCTTTACGCAGCCGTGAATTATAGATAATTCTTGTTTTTTAAGCAGTTATTTTAGATACGTATTTTGAAAACCTATCTTACATACATGTATATAATTTTAGAGATAGGTACGAGTATGTTAGCATTTTCTATTTAAAAATAAACTGCATAAAACTTTACTAAGTACACTCACTACCAAAAAAAAAGAAAATAAAGAAAATCATCGTAAACACATTATACATACACATATAAAATAGGAGTGTTGGTCTGTGATGTTCGAATTGTTCACTTTCAAATACATTTTCCTGTCATCTTGTCTAAATCAAAAATTACGCAAAAGTCTGTCTATCGAACTGGATTTTTCTCAGACATTTTAAAATAAATCTGCACGGATTACGAATAGTAACTCAGTTATTTAAAACAAAATGTCGTGCTATCAAATACTTTCCGTAGTTACATAAATTCTAAATTTCACCCGTACAAAGACGCAAGTTCTTATCTAATATTAAATCGAAGCACGACTGGACGGACAGGTGTTGAAGTAGCTAGGTACCAAGAGTTCTATGATTATTGTATTAAAATTTGTGATCGCGCTTATTATTGTCGTGGTGGTAAAATGGAGAAAAAAGACGGGCAACGCGTTTATTTTATGGTGCGGTAAGGTCAGCAAATGCTATGTCACCCAAAACATTTCTTACTCGCACCACACAGCGTCGAGAACCATGGCAGCTCTAGGCGCTCGCTTTAAATTACATGCACACGAGGGATCTGTGTTCGATTCCCGGTACCGAGCACAGCATACGATGAAGCTGAACAAGCCAAAAAGCCTTGCAGCAATCACATCACCGAAAATACATAGATCGGAACCTTTAGAGACAGAAATACTTCAGAAAATAGGCCCAGGATTAGATCAGTCTTCGCATACGCTATTTGTACTATATCGGCTTCGTAATGGATAAGCCAGTCCGAACGGAGGCCTCCCTCGGACGGTCAATAAACGACTTAAAATCATTTTGAGATATTCTAAATCGCGCAAGCACGCAGCGAACGCGACAGCACATGGGCCGTGAGCACAGTATCCGATGAAGCTGTAAAAGCCAAAAAGGCTAACAGCAATTACATCACCGAAATTATATAATGGATAAGCTTTCCACTAATATTTAAAAAAACAAATTTCACGTAAAATTGGTTTTCAATAAAAGGTAAGTATCCATACTATCCAGTAAATGTCGACTAACAACAATTTCCCGCAAAACGTGTTTTAATTTAATATTATTAACTATGCGCGACTAATTTACTCTTCAAAATTTTTCTTTCCATATCTTTACATATTATAATGTTATTCAATATGTTTCTTCAAATCATCTTACCTGCAACCTGTACCCAATATGTGTAATTAAATTGATGCTTCTACTTGTTTTGAAAATAAATTCCAACATTTCAGAACTTAAAAAAAAGATGCCCACAGTCAGAGCGTTTTACAGACATAAATTTCCCATGCGCAACACAACAATTTGTGTTTGCACACATGTTGGCTCCGGCTGGGATTCGAACCCAGGACCAGCGTAGAAGTCAGGTACGCTAACCACTAGGCCACGCGGTCGTCGAAACAAGTTTCTACATGAAGCATTGCTTCCCTTACATACATACAATCACTCCTTTTTCTATATTAATCGACCTTTTAATGCATACGAATTAAGAAATAACAAAAAAATGTTAAGTAAAACAATATTAATACTAACAATTTAATAAAAAAATATAAGTACCTCAAGCAAAATCGAGGTTGCGAGTGAGTAGCATTAGTTAACTGAGTCCGGGACTCCCGGCAGATGTGTACTTTATACAGCTGTGCTAATCCAAGAAATCCAATCTAAAGATCTCTTCTAATGGCGTAACTATAAATATTAAGAAATAAGCATTTATATCATTGCAACAGAAATTATTGATTTTAAATACTAATTAACCCATGAAACATACTATTTTTAGAAAGTTTTTGAATATAAATTAATCAACCGAAAATTATAAAATCAAATCTAAGACTGAAAAAAAGAACCCCAAACTGTATTTTTTAGACTGTTACAGTTTTACGGCACGTACAGGTCACTTACTGAATCTCCCGCCCTTTTTAAAAAAACTGATCCCGAATTATCTTTTTTATTTATAACATTATTTTTTTGCCAGTCTCAACAGATTAAATTTTGAATTTTTTTGCTATTTTTTTTTATGCGAATATCTCAGTTTCTATTATTTTTTAAATATATGTTCATAACATGTGCCTAAAACCCAAAATCTGTTAAATGCATACAAAACCGAACTGATGCACCAAGTAACCGCGGTCGAAGACTTTTCAACTTTTCTATAATTTGACAATATCTAATATCTTTCCTACAATATAACATAAAAAATAGCACATATTTAAAATATCCATAGTGTTTATTTAAAAATGTAATATCTCATAATGTATTTTACAATTATTTTGAGATTTTCTATGATCTATGAGTGTAGGTTGTATGTTGACTGTTGAGTATAGGTGACAGCTGCGTCCCGTGCACAGATAAGGGATCTTGCCGAGGACACGTGGTGTTTCGGTCGGGTTTGGATGTAGTCATGTAGCACGCGCCTTCGATTCATTTGCTCTGTTTTTATAACACTCGTGATGATCTGCTCGATAGTTATATTTGTTCTTGTTTCTGTTGTTTTTGTTTAATAATAAGATTCAATGACTTTTTTTCTCGAAATAACGTTTTTTGGCAATATAGATGCATTTTTTATTTTAGGTGACTTATTCGTGTGCATATCACTGGTTTGGTTGCCAGTGATATATACCAATACAATTTAAAATAAGTATATACATGAGACTTTTGGCGCCAACTCGAGTGGCAGTATTGTTTTTTTTATTACTCGTATATAAAGTGACGAAACGAGCAAAACGTTCACCTGTTAGTAAGTGCAACGTCCGCCCACAACAAATGCTGTGTCACTCACAATATTTCTGTGTGACACCACACTGCGTCCGTCACCCTGAGACATCAGGTCTTAAGTCTCAAATGCCCAGTGTTTACGCTAGCTCACAATGCCCTTCAAACTGAAACACAGTAATGTTTGCACATTACTGCTTCACGGCAGAATAACTGGCCCTGGGGTGGTGCCTACCTAGACGGATTCCTTCATTAATTTCGTAATTGCTGTGTATATTTAGAGTTTTGCTGTTTAATATTGATAGTTTATTATGCAGCAAGTGCCCCTGGAAGTATACATTGATTGGAAAATTCAATTCAAGACCAAAATAGTGCTTTTCGTTTTGTTGTCTTTTGAAGTATTGCTGCTTAAAGTATATGTTACTTGACACTGGAAAATAGTTTATGACTGTTTCCATTAATAAATAAATAAAAATAAATACATACATGACCATTGGCGCCAACTAGAAAAGTGGCGGTAGTGTTTTAATTGAATTTTGTAATTTCTGTATATATGTGGTGGTAATGGTTTTAATGTTTTATGTTGATAGTTTATTGTGTAGCAAGTGCCCGTGAAAGTACACAGTGATTGGGAAATTCAATTCAAAACCAAAATTGCACTTTTCGTTTTGTCTCCATCAGCCCAGCAGATCTGCAGTAAAAGACAACTATCATTTTACTCTCGATCGAAATTTAGAAGGCTCGCTGCTTGAAGATTTTATACTTGGATAATATGTAATTTGTCACTGGAAAATAGTTTACGACTGTTTCCATAAATAAATAAATGAATAAAATAAATAAGTACATTTATATATTTTACGATATTATTTATTTATTTATGGCAACAGTGGTAAACTTTTTGTCAGTATCAAAGTACTCGTAACATATTCACACTTATATATTATAATGTATATATTATATATACATATATGGATGTATGTATATATATACGCACATATATTTTTATATAATATTTTAAGTCAGTCTGTATATAAATAGTCTTCTTCTTTTTATATATTAACCAGTAGATTATCCACAAAATCAGTAGCAATACTTCAGTTAGTGAGAACATCGACAGTAACATAGTTCAGTTTCAGCAGTTCATTTTTGTTGAAGATTTGCTGGAATGATGGAAGCAAGACGAAAAGCACGATTTCGGCCTTAATTTAAATTTCCAATCATTGTACACTATTGCCTAATACATCTGTACACACATTTACAATACACTTTCAACATTTAACGTCAAAGCTCTTAATATAGACACAAATAATGCACTCAAATTCGAGTTAGAAATTACACATGTATATTTTCTGCTTGTCTGGATCATAAATCACCTTCAAAACATTTTTTTATTTTAAATGTTGGCGAAAAAAATTTATTATGTATACATATGTATGATTGCATGTTTACAAAATATACAGTCGAAGAATACCAGATAGTGTTCACAATACATTTTTTATTTCCTAGAATTTTCTAATCCGTGATATTTTATTCAGAATCGGTTTCGTTTGACCAGAATCCTATCTGATGTGTAGCGGCAATGTGATTCAAGATGATGAAGACGCGACCGATCTCAAATGGGGTCGAAATAATCAGCATACCTACCTAATGAACTAAGAGGTACTAGGTTCGAACCGAAGCAATATTTAATAGGTTGAGGAAAAAAATTCTTCACATTTTATATGAAAACTCAAGACATTTTTTTTCGAAGTTTATTTACAGTACATTTGTGCCACTTTGTTCGTTGACTGTCTCCCATCTTGAAGGTAGTGACATGATCCCGTTGCTGTATAAATTTTGGGACATCTGAGCAAAAAACGCGATAAGTAGTTTTGGCAGTCCCCTTTTGATATTAACCTGACACTACCTAAAGAATTCTGAAGAGACCGAAACAGGTGGAAATCTGAAGGTGCAAGTCAAGCTTATATGGCGGATGCTTAAACACCTCCCAGCAAAACTCTCTTAATTTTTACTAAATGGCTAAAGATGTGTGTGGTCTAGCGTTGTCGTAATGAAAGCACGTCATATTGATCAACTCCGGCCGCTTTCTCTCAACTTCTTGCTTCATTCTCATCAGTTGTTGGCAGTAGAGATCCGAATGGTTCTGCCCGGCGGTAAAAGCTTATAATGAACAACGCTCTTCCAATCCCACCATACACACAGCATCACCTTATTGCGAGTTAACAAGGGTTTTGGCACAGTCTGTGAAGTCTGACAGACATTTGAGCGCGTCCTTTTTCGCACGTTCTTGTCGTACGTGATCCACTTATCATCACCAGTTATCAATCTCTGCAAAAACGGTTCGGTTTCATTACGTCTCAAAGAAGAATCGCAAATGATTACATGTCATCAAAAATGTCATCAAAACCAGCCAGATACAAATAGTGCTACCAAAGAGATTTTATTGCAAGTTTATACATACTATACGCAAAAGGACTTTTTCTCCGACCTAATATAACAACAACATCTCGACACAGACATCGTAGTACTGTCCCCGTGATATATCAGGGAGAGAGGCATCGGTAGCATTGTTCTGCAGCTTCTTTAGGTGATGGAAAACTCTGAAATCGAACCCGGAATGGAAATTCCGGTATGCACGAACAGGGTCCAGCCCGAATGAATGGTAGAGTCCTGCAGCCGAATCGGCTCCGCACGTAGCGACATGTCGTCCATGAGAATTCAGCCGAGGGGGCCGAGAGAGTAGCCAGCACAGGGCTTGGGCAACGCTGTGTTTCCTTAAAAGAAGATGCAGTGTCTGTGAACGCAAACACTGTATAAACAAAGTCATAAATGTTATAGATGTTCAATGCCCCGTGACTTTGACAATACATTCCCTGAGGTGTAGGCTCTTTATTGACAATGAGAAGGTGAAGACGAGTTATTTCCTTAGGTTTTACTACTAGGCTCCCTTTGATATTATTACCACGCTTACCACTTATTATTGTATTAATGTCATCAGGACTCGAAGCATACAAACAATAATAAAGGGCACGTGCAAAAAATCTCGAACTATTTCACTCTTTTTTTATTTTGAAAGGTATCCTTATATCCAGATTATTGAAAACATTAGCCAACGCTTTTACTAAGAACTACAATAGTAAAAACTTGTGGTTTCAAGTTATAAATAGACAGACCTGAGGCACTGTGTCCTCTAATAGGCAACGGATAGATTAGCAGTAAATATACATAATCAGTATGCTTGCACCTGGCAGCTTTGTGAGCAATCATTTCACTTCAATAATAATAAACGACGCGCTCGTCTCGGCTTGCTAGAAACCACTCGTTTTTTTTTATTTTTTTTTATTACTTGCTACTGTCGTGAATATAATAAGCGCCTCTAACCTAAATGTTAAAGGTACGAGACATGATGTCGAAGTTTCTAGACCGCCATTCGACTATTGTCGTGACCGCATGGCCTAGTGGTTAGAGTACTTGACTACCGCGCCGCGGATTCTAAGTTCGAATCCCAGCCAAAGCCAACATTTGTGCAAAAACACAAATTGTTGGTTTTCGGGTCTGGTTGTGTTGTGATTATCCTTGTGTCTCTGACACTGCTTTTTAGCCTACCTCCGATCTTATAGCATGAGCGTTACATCGGGTAGTGGTAGGAAGGCACGAGTGGCTACCCCTGTAATTGCGGGTACACTTTTGGCACTATAATATCTCCTGAGCAGTTGATGACTGCCGACAGTATTCAGTAGATGTCGCCGTGGTCGATAATCGGCCGGATGGACATCATTGTCGTGAACCAACGTGTGAAAGTTGCTTAGTTGAAGTGGTCCAGAATGTTTTATGTATGGTTATGTATGGCCCCTTTAGATTGCCACAAAACACGGTCCTCAGCCACCGGTATCCATCGATAAAACCGTGCAGAACGTCGCTCAATCTAGTTTTTGAAACGAAGTTCCTTAACGCACGTTACACTCCAGATACATGGCGAATGAGAGATACGCCCAAAAAAGTGTAAGGCGTTATCAGTGCATCGCGGATCGTCCGCGCGCGGATAAGCGCATGCGTCCGTCGCGTATGAATTCATCGTTCAGTTCTCTGCGGATCGTGATCAATAGTGGTACAGTCACAGTCATGGATAAAAATTTGTTGGTTGCTGCCTATTTATTAAACAGCAGAAAACGTCGTCATAGGAGATTTATGTGCACCCAATGGTTGAGAAAAGGCTTCTTAAAGGAGAATTTGTTTTAATAAAACTACTTTTTTACGGATTTTATCGCGTTTAATTTGAACTATTTTTAACCCGACGTTTCGGGCGCTTTACAGCACCCATGGTCACGGGGGGCTGAGGTGACAGTTGTCCCGATGTCATAGTTAACCTGGAGTACCTTCAGTTTTTAATTATTATTTGTAGTCCGATCTACGCAGAAAGAGCTTACTGTGTCTTGAAGCCTTGCAGTGGTATGCTTGGTTTTTGATTTAATTTTATTAATAATAGGATCCCAAGCCGGTGGTAATACCCAACCATCTTCCCTATTGAAATTAGGATGTTTTTTAATTTCAATAGCCTCGCGAATCATCCTTGGTAGGAATCGGTGTTTTTTTGCAAGGATTTGTGGTCTATCAAATCTGATGTAATGGTTGGTATGATCCAGAACATGGTCACAGACTGCATGATGCAGGAGCATCTTGTAGAGGGATGTTACACTTGACAGATAGTAAAACTCACTGACAAAATGGTATGAATCCTTTGTGTGTGCTCTTGTGTGTCCTCTGAGCGGTGAGAGTATTTTCGCTACATGCTGAGCCAATCTATAAGTTGGTGAATCGATCTGGCTCACTATTAGACGTAGTGGAGCATTTGGTTTGTGTATTTTAGGTAAGCCATACAACTTCGGTGGTTTGGCACATGATAGTATTTCCGAATTTAAATTCGAACGTAAATTCGGTAATAGATCGATTCACCAACTTATAGATTGGCTCAGCATGTAGCGAAAATACTCTCACCGCTCAGAGGACACACAAGAGCACACACAAAGGATTCATACCATTTTGTCAGTGAGATTAAAGACCTTCATCTTACTGACAATGAAACTATGGTCAGTTTTGATGTCCAGTCGCTATTCACATGCCTACCTTTAGAAGACTGCATCACAATTGTATCCAGGAAGCTAGCGGAGAACAACATGCCAGCAGAATATGCAGAACTACTTAGACATTGCCTTACATCTGGCTATCTATTGTGGAAGGAACAGTACTACAAGCAAGTAGATGGTGTGGCGATGGGCTCTCCAGTATCTCCCATTGTCGCCGACATTTTCATGGAAGACTTTGAGCAGAAAGCCCTCCGTACTTCTCCTGTAAATCCAAGATTCTACAAGCGGTATGTAGATGATACTTTCACAATTTTACCTTCTAATAAAGTCACTGCATTTTTAGACCACCTTAACTCCATTAATTCTAAAATACAATTTACAATGGAGTTAGAGACAAATAACTCTTTAGCTTTTCTAGATGTGTTAGTAATTAGAAATCCTAATATCACCTTGAGTCACACTGTGTATAGGAAAAAGACCCATACCAACAGGTATTTAAACGGTGAATCTCACCACCATCCTTCACAGTTAGCTACCGTGGGCAAATCTTTGTTTCAGAGAGCACAAGGGATCTGTGACAGTAAACACCTGGCCGCCGAGCTTCAGCATGTCAAGCAAGTTTTGCAAGACAACAAGCTTCGGGTTCCGCGCCTTCGTCGCAGTGACCGAGTGAAGCCGGCCACAGTCGAGCGTGTACCTGCTGTTCTTCCATATGTCAGAGGAGTCACGGACAAGATTGGCTTTATCTTGAAGCGAGCTTCTATAAGAACATTTTTCAAGCCGCCGAAGAAGATAAGTCAGTTTTTACCATCTGTCAAGTGTAACATCCCTCTACAAGATGCAGGAGTATACAAGCTGGATTGTGAATGTGGTCTCTCTTACATAGGGCAAACTAAAAGATCCATTAAAACCCGCGTTAAAGAACACATAGCTGATGTGAAGCATCGACGCTCTAGGAAGTCTGCAGTCTGTGACCATGTTCTGGATCATACCAACCATTACATCAGATTTGATAGACCACAAATCCTTGCAAAAGAACACCGATTCCTACCAAGGATGATTCGCGAGGCTATTGAAATTAAAAAACATCCTAATTTCAATAGGGAAGATGGTTGGGTATTACCACCGGCTTGGGATCCTATTATTAATAAAATTAAATCAAAAACCAAGCATACCACTGCAAGGCTTCAAGACACAGTAAGCTCTTTCTGCGTAGATCGGACTTCAAATAATAATTAAAAACTGAAGGTACTCCGGGTTAACTATGAAATCGGGACAACTGTCACCTCAGTCCCCCCGTGACCATGGGTGCTGTAAAGCGCCCGAAACGTCGGGTTAAAAATAGTTCAAATTAAACGCGATAAAATCCGTAAAAAAGTAGTTTTATTTAAATGTGTAATATTCGCGTAAATAAAAGAAAACATTAGGAGAATTTGTTTCTTTACTTCAATAGGCGCGCGGAGATCCGCGACGCAGAGGCGCGGTGCGGAGGGAATTCCATTCGAGCGCGGATAGCTCTCTTCGACGCGGGCGCTCCGCATCGCACTGAACGCATTTTATACCCTTAATACATTTGACCATTCGTCGCGGACATCCGCGCAGGTCATCCGCGTTGCACTGAATAGCGCCTTAGACTTCGACCGTCACGATACTTTTGCTATAGTACGTTACAGCCATGCACGTAGTGTAGTGTAGTTATACAAGCGTATTTCTATGTATAGGTATATTACTGCAGTAAAGACGTGCGGCGCATGCTATGACAACTTGGAACATTCAGAAATCCTTAGTTATTATATAAGCAACGTCATCTAGACACCAGTTACCCAAAACAAACATGACATAGTTTTAGCATTGCTAAGATAATTTATAATATTGCGCCTGTTATTTAATATATAATATACAGCGAAAGTAACTTCTTTCAAACCGTGACCGGTGACCTACGACACATCTCGTTTTTTAAATTATTAACTAATTTTAAACGTTTATAATATCAACACTAAATTATGACCGAAGGGTCGATACGCTTCGTTCACTAGAGGGTCTCAGCCTCACTTGCAATAGTAGTTATTAATAGTATTGCAATTTTCGTCATTTTGATTCCTCTTTAATAGCTGAAGTACTATTAGTACATGAAAAATACATCTTATAATCATAATGTATTTCTCATCGTCTATCATTTGACATTTAATGTCATTATTATTTGAACTAAAAATCTGTTAACGTTTAAAGAAAATAATGATTATAAGCTTAGACGCTGATTTCGTAATAAAATATATATTTTTCTATACCCTTAACTTCCAATGGTCGCGAACGTAAGCATCATTAGATTTAATTTTATTTCTTGACTTATAAAAATATAATATAATATAAAAATACTCAGAAAAACGGTTTCTTACTTAAGGAAAGTGAATTTTCAACTGCTGGGCTCTACACAGACCTTCCAATTTAGAGAGGGTTTCGGTGCCGGTAAGCATCCGCTCTAGTGCGGGAATGAATGTCCTCGTAATATTTTTATTTTTATGTTTGTTACGATGTCGCAGGGTTTTCCTTAACCGCCGAGGGCGTGGACGATCAACACTTCAAATTACAATATTATAATGGAGATAATCCGCAAGCCTGCTTTAAAAATCATATTTTCCAAAGTTTTCAAATATTAAAAAATTAAAGATTATAATATATATAATTAATATATAGAAAAATTAAATACAAGATTAAACAAGTTACCTAAAATTTACGCCTATTTTCATTTTTGTATTTTCTAAAGCTTTTTACTACATAGTTGCTTCTAGACGCATTGTTACATATCAATGCGTAAAAAATAAACAAGACAATACTATCAGATATAATAAACACAATGAAACTTGAAAAAATATTAGCAATTAAAAATTTTAATATAGAGGACAGTACCACTAAAATAAAAACATTATTCTTCTATTTGATCGTCAATTGGCGATACGTCGTCGAGTGCACAGGGAGGGCTGCATTCCCTCACACCTCGCGTCAGCTGGCGATCCTCACCCTCTGTGCACTCCTATTAACTTCAATTGAGCTCGACAAATTTACATGAACCCGTGAGGCTAGGAACACAGCGGAAATACAGATCACAGATTTAAATTGGTTTCTATGTTAGTAAAGTTTAAGATAAGTTGTGTATGAGTGTTATGTTATCAACTATGAGTTACTGAGAAATGAAAACGAAATTAAAATATCGACATTCAGTTTTATGCAAATAGCGTAAATAGCTACAGCCGGAAAACTTTCAGCTTAAAACTATATATTGCACTGCTCACAACGCTGTATATCTTATTTCTATTTCTAACTTTATATTCGTGTACTAACAACTATATAAATTCGGCAGTAGATAAAAATCAAGTCCAAAAAGTTTGATGATAAAAGTTTCACTTCATGGCCACAACTGCGCCCGTGCGCCACCATGCCATATGGCCGGACCTACCCGACTCAAATCGCTATTATATTGCTTTTAATTGATAACAATTTAAATGTATTTGATGATTCACACTTACAAACCTCATTATTATTCATCGAGTCATTATCTCCGTGTTCGCATTTTACTATACGATACTATCTTAGGCACGAATGTGTTTTACCTTTATGTTATTGTCGTCACGCTACTAATTTAGAACGCTTGCTACTGTCACTAATGCGTAAAGGATATTAAGGACGCTTTCTTCACTATTAATAAGTACTAAATACATACATACATAGAGTCACGTCCTTTTCCCATTGAGGTAGGCAGAGACCACATCTTTTCACTTGTTACGATCCTGACACACATCTTTCGCTTGTTCTACTTTCATTAGTGTTTTTATACAAGCTCGTCAGTTGCGGGTACTTTTGATGTGGCCTCCACTTAAAACGACTTCGATCTGATAGTGATACGTTCTCATACGTCAACCATTACCGGCCTGCCAGTTCACACTGGCCTCATAAATCTGTTTCGTCAATTCTCTTTCATCAATCCTCTCTACGTGTCCAATCCATCTAGGTTCTTCTATTATTCTCTATCTTTGTCACTACATCTTCTACCACATTGTAACGTTCCCTTATCAGGCTGATCCTCACTACAGCTTATCGTGCCTTTTAAGATACGTTCTGGCTACACATAAAGTTATACAGGGCCCCATATACTTGATTTCGTGCCAACACTTCGCACAATATTACTGTCGTACTTTCCGTCTCTCGTAAATTTTGAACCCAAGTACGCAAACTCTTTCACTGGTTGCACTCTTTCTCCAATTACTAAACAAACTTGAAATTATATTACAGGAGAGAAACAATTCTAATTAGCTAGGGCCCTCCAACAAATTTAAAATGGTGTTTATCTAGTTTTTGAAGGGCACCAAATCCCGATGACAGTAAAAGTTTGTGCACGGAAAGGCGAAAGTCCGGGTGATCATCTATTCTTTAGTGTAATATATTAGAGCAAAATAACGGCTGATTCTAGCTAGCTATAATAGCTACATTGAATTATATATTAAATGTTAAAAAATATCTGGGGTGTTTCAAAGCAGTTACCTCGTTGTGCTAATCTTATGTGGTTATATAAATAAAAATTATCACAAATGTGACAATAAGATAATCCACCGAAAGAGTCGACTAAGGAAAATACCTGCAAAATGGCAGTAACAATCTTGTAAATATGAGTCCGAAAATACCAGACCGAGGACGAGCAGTAGCGTTTAGCGCAAGGTTTTTTAATTGGTACAAACGCCAATACGCCTGCTCACTTTGGGGGTTGCTGCAAATCCTTATTTGTTAGCTTATATCCAGCAGATTATTACGAGTATTAATAGACTGAGCATAAAGAAGCTGACACAATTTCATTTTTACGCGTCTATCTTAATAAATATTGGTCCAAACATTTGTATGTATGTCTTAAGCTCAAGAGAAATATCAAAATGCTGAATAAGCTACGTATATTTTTAAGTATTTTTTTTATTAACTAAAATTTAATTGGATATGACAAAAGAGAATTCTCTCATTGTCATTTTTTCATTCTCATTTGACATAGTTATATATTTATTAAAACCGATTATATGCTACATTACTATTTCGCATACGTACCTCTAACGGAAGCTATCACCTATTTTGATTAAAACTTAGATAACACCTTGTTTATTTCAGCCATAACAACATAGGTACGCTAAAGAAGTAAGCGTTAAAATGGAATTATGACCTATAAAGTCGTTCCATTTTGCGGAGAAATTTTATTATTCAATAAAAACATTTTGCAACAAAGGCATATTGAATCCCTGTGGTTTTCGGAGGCCGTAAATTAGGAGCAAGGACCCCTCGGTCGACTAGCTAAGAGAAGCTCCTGAACTGTCAAGGTCTTGTTGTGGTCATCCGTATTTCTCGGCGGAGCGCAAACAAAGCATGTTTGCTGTGGAAGTTTAGAAGACAAAATAGTTCTAACCTTACAACCCGCAGTTAAGCCAGACCTACACGACTTTAGATGTAGCTTATTTTTTCTTTTGTTTTAATGAAGGATGACATTTGCGCAAGGGCCAAACAGATTTTAAATTAAAAATCATTAAAAAACGCGATTATTTTTAATTCAGTGTTGAACTATTTCAATTTAGATTTGACAAATTTTTAGTTATCTAAAAAATGGTTAAGCAAGTATCAATTTTGACATTGACGCTGAATCCGCCAACAATTTTCGTTAATCGTTTCTATTCGAAATATACTAATCGAAACATCGAAAAGTATTTTTGAGTATTACAAAATAACAATAGAGAGCAATTAAACAAAACGTGTCGCGTGTCGATGCGGAGTGATAGCGCTGCAATGCCCGGGCCATATTGCATCCACGTCATTTACATAATTTGTTACAACACACGCTGCACTAAATTATGGGGATGTCACTAAATTTAATGGTTTTAATTTCAATTTCAAATTATGTGGTTGCCGAGGAGTGGTATACTAAACTTATTAGATCAAATAATTTCAAGCGGGAGCTGCAGTAACGATACGATCCAGTGAATCATTAAAACAAGAGGTCCTGCAGTTGAAGTTACACAATCTACCGTAATTGTATTTTCAATAAATTATTTATTTCAGTCATGCGATTCTTGAATTGATACATTAAGAAAAAGCGTAAGGAAATAACATTAAGCGTGCCCACGATAACCTCCATTACTCAAACCCTGCTTCTTTAACACACGAAGTGGGACAGCCTTCGACAGCTGAGCTGGTCGCTCCCAAGGCGCGCAATTAACCCTATCTTTGATTTCACGCATCCAGTTGCTGCCTGTCGAATTATGCAGATTTTATTATTGTATGAGAAAGTGACAATACTAGCAAAGTGTTTAACTAACACTTCTTTGTAATAATTTCTTCTTTAAATGACGTATAATATCGCATAACAACTATCACTTAATACTAAACCTCGTAATTTTTATTTAAGCTTAATTAAAATACCTAATTACTATAAACCCATAAGATAATTAGACAAAGAGCTTTGACCGCGCACCTCCAAATAATCCTTGTGCCAGATTCAATGGACTAATTGCGCTGCACATATGAGATAAACTCATTAACAAGGATAGACGCGAGATTCCGTTGCTAGCACTGTCGAGCTTATCTGCTGAGACTACGCCTGCAGTAAATAAGAGAAAGCGAAAGCGATGTACGAAATGTATTTTGTTTTAATAAGATATTTACATTAGTGTTTAATAAACTTATATTTAATATAACTTTAATTACTACAAATACAGCGTCTGTGCCAGTTACGATAGCTTTGAGGCTACTTAGGTACTTAGGCTCAATAGGATTGGTATCCTTGCAATCCAAGCTGGAGTCTCAAGTGTTCACATCATTAAAATTATCAATTTCTGCCATCGCTTGGTGATAAAAACCATAATTGAGAAATGTTTTTTTATAAAATATTTATATTAAATTTATCCACCCACTGTCAACAGTGTACTGGCCTCGTCGGTTCAATTTATTAACACAATAATTATAGAAAATATAATTCAATCTGAAACATAACCATCTACTCCAATTCTTAAATACAAAAATAGTTTCTCTTTTTGTGACGCTACATTTCTCAACACGGCATCTGAGGGAAGAGTTAGAGAGAGAGAAGAAAGTTTCACTTTAAAAACATTCATACTTTTTACACGTAAAAAAATTTCAGTACAAGATCGACGTTTCCGCTCAGGTTAGCAATGAACGCTACGACATTTACTCGCACAAAGGCCTTTGACGCTCACGTAGCTGGGGCTGGAGGGGGCTGGAGGGGGCCGCAGGGCGGGCGGCCCGCATGATCGCGCGATCACCGGAGACCCATTTGCGGCTCGTTACACGCCGATAGCACCAAACAAAACACACCCCAAGTAATTAGGGAAAGCCTTTTCCAGATACCGTAAGCACTTGTGACTTTTCCACGACTCGTAACTACCAACAGGTATTTCCATATTTGCCTACACGTACAATCGTAATATCTTGATTTTGCGTAGAGGATTTTGTTAAAAGCGATTTGCGCTTTTAGTCTGGCCCTCACTTAGGGCAAATTAAAGCGTATATTTGTAATTATCGTTTTTTTTTATTGCATAAAGTTATGAAACGAGCAAAACGTTCACCTGATGGTAAGTGCAACGTCTGCCCATAACAAATGCTGTGCCACCCAGAAGATTTTCGACAGTGTCCTAGCCGGAAACTATATTTCTGGCGACTTATAGACTGTTAGGTAAGTAATAAGTGAAAAGACGACAAATCCTTTACATAACGAATGCTGTGTGAGCCAGAACATTTCTGTGTGGCACCACTCTGCGCTCGTCACCTAGAGACATCAGTTCTTAAGTACACCAAAACACAGTAATGTTCTGCGATGGAACCTACTTAGTCGGATTCCTGCACAGGAATCCATCCACCAGCTAAACTTACCGAACGCGTTCGCTACAATCCTTCAATTCGATAAGTACGGTAGTAGTAATACAAAAACATACGGCTAATATCTAGGTTTTAAAGGATCTTGGAGAAAACTGCAATTCGGTTTCTATGTAATAAGTAAATTGAAAGTTTCTTAAAAAATAATAAACGCGTTTCCAATTTTAATTTAGAAAAAACAAATGATAAGTTTTTTTTTTTATTGATAAAATATTTATGGCTTGACTCCTAAAACAGTAGAGTTTTATATGATGTATGTATTATGTAATAACTATTACCGCTTCCCATTCATCCGTCCATAAGTCCCGCTAAAAATAACTAACACTACTAAAATAAACTGTGGATATTATAAAGTGGATATCTACATAATTTAAGAAGCTGTCTTTAGATTTTAAGTCGGAGAACTAATGATGAATTATGATTAGAATGAATACGGTTAAAGCTATGGTTAAGCTGTTGTCTCGCGGCTCGCCTCTATAAGACTTGCATAAGACCCGTAATGGCCTATGCTTGCGTCGCTTTCGCCCTTAATCTCTGAACACTTCAATCAATCACGGCGGTTTTTCGAAAAAGCCGCGGTTCATCCAACCCCACTGGTGGTTAAAGCTGCAAATTACCGACCAGATAGAAACGCGACCGAACGCAAACGTCGCCCGCGAAACGTGCTAGACGACACGGATGTCTTAGCACTCCCTGACCACGATACGGTCAGTCACGACCCAGGCTACACTGTACACACAGTTAAAAGTATTAATATAACACGCACCACGACACGCGACCGCCGTAGAGAGCGGCGCGCAGCAGTCGACAATCACACCACGTACACACGATACACCCGTGTTCCAGGGCGGTTCTCACCGCCCAGAGTTACCGACACACAAGTCGACAGTCCGAATGGAGGCCCGCAGCCTCCCTCGGACGGTCATTAGACGACTTAAAATCATATTGAGATATTCTAAATCGCGCAAGCACGCAGCGAACGCGATACAGTCCGAATTTCGAGGTTTTTGTAGGAGTTTATTTATTTATTTATGTTTGGGTCAAACCAAACCTGGCACGCGGGCCCCTGGCACGCGGGTCCCTGGCCCGTGAGCACAGTATCCGATGAAGCTGTAAAAGCCAAAAAAGGCTAACAGCAATTACATCACCGAAATTAGCAGTGTCTCGCGGGCTCAGTTCCCGGAAGAAACAAGTTTGTTTGGCCTATAGATAGTGTCTAATTTAGTCAAAATAAAGTATGTTGTAATAAAAATATAAAAGGAGTGTAGTCGTGGGTACGAATAAGGAGCAATCCAAGTGTGTTTAATCAAAAAATTCCCTCACTTCACAGTTCACATAAATACGTATAAAATGTACACCACAAAAGCTACGTAAAGGTTCCGACAAAACAGAAATTATATCTTTATGATATTTTAACAATTGTAAGTAAAAATTAATACTTCATAAAAATAGACAATGTCTTAGACCAGAGAAAGGTGCAAATTTTTACGAGCATAAGCTCGTACGTAACCACAAACAAAACTTCTAAGTCTGTCCGAGTAAGAAAAAAGGTTTACATTGAGTTAATGCTCGTCGTTTATTGTTGCCACATTTTTACATACTCGTATATTTTAAATCAAAAACATTATCATCATATATCATAATTATGTATGGTTTTGTTTCTGTCCGATTTTCTTGCTTTGTACGTGAGTACTCTCTTTTTGTGAAGTGCACATTACAGAAATATATTTTTTCACTATCGTATTAAGTTAAAGATATTTTATATGCGGACCGTCTAGTGGTCCGTACCGAGTACCTGGCCACTGCGCCTCTGGTCCTGGGTTCGAAGTAAAGTTTGAATTCTTGCCTACTGGTGGTAAGATTCCTATGCAGAAATCCGTCTATGTAGGTACCACCCCACGGCCAGTTATTCTGCCGTGAAGCAAGCAGTGTGCAAAATTACTGTGTTTCGGTTTGAAGGACACTAAGAGCTAGCGTAATCTGCTGAACTGATCATATGAGACTTAAGAACTAATGTCTCAGCGTGAAGGGCACAGTGTGGTGTCCCACAGAAATGTTCATGGTGGCACATCATTTGTTATTGGCAGTCGTTGCACTTACTTCCATTGCGTTGCAGTTACTTTGTGGTGAACGTTTTTCTCATTTCGTCACTTTAACCAAAATAAAAAAGACAACATTTATGCAAAACCACTAGTTGCTTGTTTTCAGATCAGTGTGTTGTGATTATATCCCTGCCTCTAACACTGCACCCTGGGCTGATATCTAATATATAGCATATTGGAAACAGAGGCACTCACTCGTCCTTACTGACTAGCGGTTAGGACGAGTAATTGCTATGTAAGTTTGACCGTATACTTATCTCCTGCGCAGTTGATGGCTTCCTAAAGTATTCAGAAGTTGTATCCGTGATTTAAAATCGACTGTATTTTTTTATATGTCATTTTTTAACATTTCAAATACAATTCGCGTAGTTTCCTTAGCAAGTACTAAATTGAGTGAGGCCTCAAATTAATGACTTTTTTATTACAGTTTCTTACATACATACATACATACATAAGATCACGACTGTATCCCATAAGGGATAGTCAGAGACTGGGCACTCACTGCAAAAACAGATGACTGCCACAATCCACGTTTCACCAAAACAATATAATGCACTTGGTGTGATAGGTAGTGAGCCCATCGCCACCTTGCGCAGTTGGGTGCACAGTGCAGTTTAATTCCTTACTCGCCTTTTACGAGATCCATTGGATGAGATGGAGGGGTAGTATTCTTTTAACGAGCCGCTACCACACAGTTTCTTAGCTTTAATATATCCTGTCTTGTTTATAGTTTTTGCCAAAAACACAAAACATCTTATTAGCTTAGCTTATCATTTATACACATTACCAGATTTGACGACGATGACTTCCTGACGAGAAGTTGTTGTGAAAACTTGTCTTGTAAGCATTTTTTTTTAAATCAGTGTTCGTACATTAGTAATATGTGTATTTAGAAGACTGCTGTTATCCTTAGCTTATGTAGGTATAAAATTTATCTGAATTAACATGAAAATCAATAATTATACATAACTTATACATACTTATACTATATTAAAACACCAGGTATTTACCTGTATAAAATATAATAAACAAATGTTTAGATATACCTATATTAAAACATTAATATTACATTTCTAAAGGATCCCCGTTTTATTATCGAAACATTAAACAATCCTTGCATCAAAAAAGCTAGTGATTGGAATCAACAGATATAAATAACAGCAAGTTCAGAGATCAGCAAAGGACATAACGTCGCGATTAAGTTCCCTGTAGTGAAACAAAATGTGAACAGGGTGGCTCACGACGTCGGACCACCTGGGCGGATGGCACAATGACCCGGTTTTTGTCACATGTCCGATCATAGACCCACAAAAATAAGCGTGCAAAGCAAATAAAGTATTGCATGATTTTTAAACAAAAAGAAATATGTAATTTAATTAAAAAAAAGTCTCATTTTATAAAGTGGTTTAAATCAAAATAGCCATATCCATCAACAGACAAGCATAAGTGATGGCCTATACTTATATTTAACTAATAGTAACACGGTCGCTATATAGCCCCTAGAACCGATGGCCGTCGTCGAAGAAATGTTCTTAAGTGGCAACCTCACTCCAGCCCAAACGCTGTGTAGGGCTACCCCTCAGTAGATGGACCGTTGGATTGCACGATTTTACGGGAACTCGGTGGATGCAAGTGGTTATGTTCAGCAGTGGACTTGTGATGGGCTGAAATGACGACGGTAATGACATGGTCACACCGGCTCAATTCATATTAGCGCAACACTACACTGTCAATACTCATGATATCAACTATAGTAAGACCACGATTAAGGTTGAGCCTAGCTAAACGTATGCTATTTTTAAAAGGTTATTCGTAACAGCACTATGATTGGCCGGACGATATCCAGGCAACAAATTCACTGAAGAAATCTCGATTCGACAAGCATTAAAGTTTTGATAATTTTAAAATGACTAAAAAAGTGTTTTATAAGTGATCTGATTCAATAGTTTACTTTTCTCGTTACTTTAAAGTGTACAAAGATGGGGCAAAAGTCTAGTGAGGAGAGTTATTTTCTAGAACAGTATCGATTAATTCACAATTTAAATTATAATAACGTGACGTTATCTGTGAAAGTGCTAGCTCGAGTAATCGAATAATAGTTTATTCATTAAATAAATCTTAATAAAAAGTGCACTTGCTTCAATATGATCTTATATCCCACACAATGTTACCAGCGTATACACATATAAACATATTGTAAAATGTGAAATTTAAATATGAAAGTGATTATCTCCCCTAACTGGGTGAGCTCTATGTCCAACAGTGGACTCGCTAAGGATGTCCACTGTGATATTAGTTCCCTGGCTACCATAGACTTCTGCTAACTATTATTGATATTGTGTTAGGGTAAAGATATTGTAACGGTATTTCAAGCCAAAGTGTGACGCCAATCATCGTATGCGGGCACACAATTAGTTGCACGTGTCGTGCTGAGAATCTCTTAATATAAACTGAAATAAATTTTCATATAACGTGATTTGAAACCGTTAATTGAGGCAATTACATCAAAACGTAGTTACTTTACTCCATTGCTCATTTACGATGATTGTGAATTAATATCATTACGCAGAAAGAAAGCGATTTCCGAGAATTAGGGGACAGGACACGATGAGACCAAAAATCTGCAAAGAGTTTCGTAGAGCAGCTTTTGTGATTGCTCGATGACCCTTCGATACAGCAACGACATATATCGCCAACGATATACTTAAGACCATACCAATATGGTCTTAAAATGTTATTTTCATCGTCATTAAATAAATGTGTAAATAGTAATATTGCATAACCGCTCGCTGCTTAACAAAAGTCATTCGTCGTCAAGACCCAGCTGGAAGCGAAAGGGTTCAACGTAATCGCCATGCTTAGGATACAGTGTATTTAGTACCAGATGCCTCGAACTTTTAAAAGAAACAAATCAAAAAGGCAACATTAAGTGTACTAAAAAAAATATTTAAGCATACATTAATCGATTAACCAAGCCTTTAACCTTATTCTTTTTACTTCATTCGTATATTTGAACTGTTATTACACGTAAATATTTTAAGCGGGAATATAACAATTAAATCAAATATATCAACTAATATCAACTGAGTATAGGAAAAATATTTGTCATTTCAATAAGATGCATGAACCATCTATACATACAAATAAATAAACTTGAAGTATCGGTTTGTCATAACAAAATAACAGCTTTTTATTCAATGTTTATGAAAGTATATGCGGTCCTTATACGAAAAGAACAATTTTAAAATTTTTTCTTTGTCCGTTCGTTTGTTCCGGCTAATCTCCGAAACGGCTGAACCGATTTTGACGGGACTTTCACTGACAGAAATAGCGTATATAATAGCTTTAATTTTAGTAAAAACTTCGGCTACTTTAATTTATGAAAAATAGTTAGGGATCCGCGCAAAAAAATTAAAACCCCAAAATCCGACTCGATAGGGATTTTTACGCGTGCCACAGCTAGTTTTAAATATTAAATAATGTACGTAATGTATAATATGCTCGTACTATGAAGATTCCTTCGAGCGTCATGCTTTATTTTAGATACTTTTTTTGGCAAATCACAATAAAATCATTTTCTTTTTAAACGACTTCAAAAAAGGGGGAGGTTCTCATTCGTCGGTATCTTTTTTTATTTTTTATGATGTTCAGCGATAAAAAATTACTACATCAACCGATTTCGATTATGCTTTTTTTATTAAAAAGGGGTTTCATACCTAAGATATTTCTACATCTTTATACATACATTGATTCACGGTTTTTTCGCGTATAAGGGGTAGGCAGAGGCCACTCACACAGCGCACTTTTTATATTAATGATAATACTGTTTTTTGTATATTAAATTGTTTATAAAAGGAGTAAAAAAATAAAATAAACTGCCCGCCGGGTTTCTTGCTGGTTCTTCCCAGGATAGAGGCTTTTTTGCAAAACAGTGTAGTTCAAAAAATGATTACAATGAATATTGTGTGTATAATTATATCCTCCCGTGGGTGTCGTAAAAGTCGACAGAGGGAAAATTAAAAACAGAAGATGGCCAGCATCGTCCTGAAACATCTTAATAAATAAACTGCGGTTGCTAACCCGCCTGCCAAGCGTGGCAACAATGGCAAAATCCCCCCAAAATGAGAGTTACAAACTTTATAATATTATATAAATGCGAAACTAACTGTCTCTGTCCCTCTGTCCGTTTGTTACCTTTTCAAGGCTCAACCGCTGAACCGAACTCGACGAAATTTGGCACAGAGATAGCATTCATCCTGGAAACGGTCATAGAATAATTTTAATCCCGGAAAATCAAACAGTTTCTACAGGATATTATAAAAACTTATATCTCGGCAGACAGTTTTGCTGGCATTATCTAGTAAATGTATATAATATGCAATGCTGTCACTATACTGCTCATGGGAACGCAATGGGGAGTGAGAATTGTTTGACTCATACCAAAATGTTCTATTCTACTCTACTCTACTCAATTCTATTATATTGTATTCGATTCTGTTCTTCTCTACTTTACTCTGTTCTATTGTATTGTATTCGATTCTTTTCTATTCTACTCTACTCTACTCAGGTTCCATATAAATTTGGTTAAGTTCTGATGAAGGGATCCATGAGACAATTATCAAACTCTAAAATTAGCATAATCATGTTTGAAGCTGCTGCGTGGGAGTCGATTTTTGATTAAATAATTATTTAATTAGTGGAATCTCATGTAACCGTGTGAACAGATCGGCGTTCGTTAGGCTAGGCGTTCACACGTACACTTGTGGCACTATAATATTTCTTGTGTATGTTGATAGCTTCCGACAATATTCGAAAGTTGTCATCGTGATTGAAAAATAACCCAGAAGGACATCACAGATCTAAAGCCATCTGTTTGTTAATATTATAAATAATAAAAGTTATTGTTATTTTGCCGATTGCTCCGTTTCCTGCCATTAAGTAACTCGTCCTCACAAGAAATCATTTCACGTTCAACGGTCAGGCTGTGTATACATCTGGATACGGGGACAGTCCATTGCCATAGAGCTATTGCATAATATTCTAGTCGAGCAGATGCGCGAGCTGATTGCTGAAGGTATATTTAGCTAACAGGTGTTGTCATCTCCCACGTGGATCCACATCAGGGCTGCCGCAAAAGAACAAAAGACAAAAAAATTAAACATGTAAATAGTTTCAAAAGTTGAAGCGGCCTACAACCAACCATCAAACCAGTGCTTTTGTATTTTTATGGAAGAAAGTGACGAGACCAGTGAGTCACTCACCTACCATCAGGTGTTAACGTCTGCCCATAACAAATGTTTTGTCTACCAGAAAATGTATGTGAATAGAATAGAAAAATTTTAGTTATTATAAATTATTTACATAATACTCATTGAAAATTATTTCTTTATTCGCATAAAATCCCTCAGTCCTGTGAAGAACCAGCAAAAAACCCAGCGAGCATTTATTTATTTTTAGTAATTATAAAAATAATGTACAATAACAGAAATATCATAAAGATATAAAAGACTTTTAGCACTTTCTGTTTAGTTGCAATGACGTATTCATTGAACATAATGTACATACAAAACGTTTTCAAATAAACATACATATTAATTTATTTAAATTTACACTAAGAAACACTTTACGAGTCAATATTATAAATAGCTCCTATGGTCCTCTTTACATAACAAAAATTACTTCTACGTCAGTTGCATTTCCACATAAAAAATACCATAAGAAGAAACCATAAGAAGGTACTATGGAAAGCTCCTTTATTTTAACATGCAGTTATTTACGAGTACATATCATGTTAGCTTCCCGCTTAATAAATTAATAACTAAAACAAATTACAATAAAAAAACTAGAAGTTTCAACATTAGTCAAGTTTCTCAATTTTTTTAAATAGTAAGTTGCTGAACTAAGTTTAGATTATAAGGTTGATATGCATTTATGTAGCATTGAAATTTCGCGTCGAAAGTTATCCGAAGAAAAATAGTCATATCCATAATGCTCGACTCTTCCCCATTTGCAAGCACCTTTACATCCAATCGTTTAAGATTTGGTGTTGTCCATTTAACACGTTTTGTTTAATTGCAGTTTAAAGGCGAATTGTTAACGCTAAACCAATGTACTGCTTTTGAAATAACATTATTCACCTCGTCATATAATCAAAGTTTATATTAGAAGCATCATCAGCATATAATACTATATCAGGGTTGCCCCGTCTAGGTAAAGTCGTTAAAATAAATAAGAAATAAAAATGGATTGAGAATTGAACCTTAGGGGACACTACTGCTGATCCGGAAGAACTCGTACCGTTGATAACTACTTTTTGCATTCTATTTATTGAATATGATGTTAGAAGTTTAAGTACAGATATTCTTATACCGTAATGATGTGGTTTCCTGGTGTGTGTTTCATGATGAACGCAATCAAAGCCCTTCGAAAGATCACAGAAAACACCCAAGCCATCCTGCATATTCTCCAATGTATCCAATAATAATGTGTGGCACCACTTTGAACTTGTTACCCTGAGACATCAGTTCTTTATTACAGTTGCTCAGTAATTAAACTAACTATCAGTGCCCTTGAAACTAAATAACAGTAAAGTTGGCACACTACTACTTTACGGCAGAATTACTAGCAATGCGGCAGTACCACTTGCTTCAGATGTTACGGGTCGAAACTGCCCATCTCCTGGTTTTCATTTTCCCTTTGTCAACTTTTACGCCACCCACGGGACAAAATGGGGTGGTAATCCTCTACCAAGACGGAACTGCACAGACATCCTACCACCAGTTGGTGACGTGACCAGATGATGCGATGAGTTTACACTTTTTAGAATACTATTACTTTTCTACGTTACTAAGATCGTAAAACACGTGATCTTGCATGTCGATAAGTGGTCACTTCGGTTCATAAACATTTTATCTCAATCAAAAGGCAGGCATTTTTGAAAAACAAATTGTTGGTTTTCGGGGATGGTTGTGTTGTACATGTGAAATGTTTGTCTGCAAAACGCGCCCACGATACAGAAGCAAATTACATTCAATCTCATTGCCCTCAATAAATTTTAAAAACGTCGTTGTCCCCTACTCAACCACGGTCAAAGATCTTGGGTTAACAATAGATAACACTCTCAGTTGGCGTCCGCAAGTTGCTGAGGTTAGTCAAAAAGTTGTGAATTCTCTGCGTTGCTTGTATCGTTTCAAAAACTTTCTGCCAATAAAAACCAAAGTTATGCTAGTTCAAACCCTGGTTTTGCCTGTGCTAGATTATGCGGACGTATGCTACACTGACGCCTCTCAAGAACTTCAAAACAAATTGGATCGTCTCCTCAACAACTGTATACGATTCATCTATGGCTTACGTAAATACGACCATATTTCCTCTTTTCGTTCTCAGCTTAAATGGCTTCCTATTACTTCTCGTAGGTCCTTCAGAACACTTTGTACCTTGTTTTCCATTTTACACGATCCATTTGTCCCTGCAAATCTGAAATGTAAATTTCAGTATCAGGGTGACTCTCATGACCGCTGTCTCCGTTCTGCGGATAATTCCACTCTTCACGTCCCTTTCTGCCGTACCGGCTTTCTTCATAATTCTTTTGCTTCACACGCTGTAAGACTGTGGAATCAGTTACCAACCAACATAAGGTTGGCTAAATCCAAGGCTTATTTCAAACGCCTACTCCGAGAGCATTACTTAACTATTAAATAGTAATTTCTAATATTTCTGCGTACTGCTTCTTCCATTAAATTTTATATTACTTCTTTTATATATGATCCTTATACATATTTTAACTTCAGAACCTGTCAATATTATGTGTGTATATATATGTATATATATATATGTATGTATATGTATGTGTATATGTATGGATATGTATCTATTTAGTTACTGTGAATTGATTGTTTCAGATTATTGTTTTACTGTGCACCCCTATATGTTCTCTGCTCAACCCAAAGGTAGACTGGTAGAGAATGCCTCTAGGCATTAAGTCCGCCTTTTTGTACACTTTTGTGCAAATAAAGTTTTAAATAAAATAAATAAATAGAAGCAATCCCACTGAGGGGCATCGTTTATATAATATAAATCAAAAAATTACTTAGCCAAAGAATCCGTTTTCCGTTTGGCTGATCTCTTTGATATTGATTGATATCATCATCATCATCAGCCAGCCAGTTGGTGGTCAACTGCTGGACATAGCCCCTCCCAAGAATCGCCAAAGCTTCACAGTCTTATATAGATCCATTGTCTCACTCCATCTTTTAAGAGAGTCTCACACTACGTTTGCCTAAACGCGGTCGTCCCTCTATGACTCATTATTATTATTATTATTTAACAATGGCAATAAGCAAAGCAAAAAGGTTTTTATTTATGATTTGCTTATATCACTGTTTATATGCATTAAGAGTATTGCACATAAAGTATTTATAAAACAAAAATTCGTCTTTACAAAGCATTGATATTACGAGTAAATAAAACGTGAATGTGGAAAATATTCTAACTGAAATACCGAAATTATCCAACTAAGTATTTGTATTTTCCATAAAGTACTTATTACCACCAGGTGGTGTATATCACTGATATTCGTAAACTGTTTTTCCTCATACACCTACAATATTTTTTATAAACATAATAATCGTACGGGCTCAGGTAGCAATAGGCAAAAAATATAACAAATAATACCAAAAGTATTAAAATCAATTATTAACTCACGAAAAATATATTATGCATTAATATATTAATTGTTTTTTTTTCTAGAAGATAAGCTGCCAACCCTAGATAGCAGCACCAACCCAGCAGGATTAACCAGTTGTTGCGATTTTATAGGGTAGGAATTGCATAATTATAACCGATGTGATAATCGCTATGTACAGGTAAGGATGTAATAACTGCTGCGTATAAACAACGTTTTCAAACTTTTAAGCTAACATGGAATGTTAAGGAAATATTGTAATTAAATTACAAACCTTTCATCTTTAACATACATACATACATAAGATCACGACTGTATCCCATAAGGGGTAGTCAGAGACTGGGCACTCACTGCAAAAACAGATGACTGCCACAATCCACGTTTCATCAAAACAATATAACGCACTTGGTGTGATCGGTGGTGAGCCCATCGCCACCATGCACTGTTGGGTGCACAGTGCAGTTTAATTCCTTACTCGCCTTTTACGAGATCGATTGGATGAGATGGAGTGGTAGTATTCTTTTAACGAGCCGCCACCACACGGCTATATAGTTCGATAATTCCGATACTTATTAGTCCACTGCTTCATCTTTTTCATCTTTAATAAAGTGACTAATATCATTATACGAGTATTAATACGTGTACATCAAAAATTTTAGTAGATACATTTTCGTAGCATTTATTATATATATTATATATTTATTATATGAAACTTATATCATTCGAAAGATACTGTCATAGATGATGAGAAAAAGAAATGTGTGTATGGTGCAAACACATGATTTTTTTAGCAAATCATCATCAATCGTTCATGGCTACATGAGCTAAGATGCCTTCGGAAAAATATTACAAAAAATAGTAATGGTTCCAATTCGCTTTAGTATTCCTTTACAAACAATAGGTTTAACAATAGAGCTTCACTATACTTGGCATATGCCTCCTCCAACTTGGAATTACCGTAATCGCCATACTTGTCGGACTGATTGGCCTATCATCTTTAGTAAGTATCGATAAGATGATTAGTAAGATATCGATTTTCGCAGTATCTGAGCAGGATTTGTCAGAATTATAATATACACAATTTATAAATAAAAACATTCCGACGATTAAATTTCATTACAATTTGCTTATACGAAACACTACTTTTAAAGAAATACTTAGTTATTATTCCTTTGACTAAAAAAAAATAAAACTAAAGGAACATCGGTAATCGCGTGTCAATATTTATTACAAAGTTGACGCGTGTGGGACAACTGGTACGAATAGTATGAATCAGGCTTGCAGCAGGTGGTCTCCTTGTAGAAAAGTTTTTACTGAGATATCTACAAGCAGGCAGCTGTCATGGAAGTCGCGAAAATTGCGAGCCCCTATGCTCTTCACCACTAGTAATCTAGAAATTAATAGTCAATCGCTAATGACCAAATGGAAATGCAGCCAGCGTTTGGTCAAATGCAATACAATTACCGGCGAAACGTTAGACGCATTGGTGAATAGGTAAAGGATACGGGCGTACATGTGCTTACGTTCTTCCATCGGAACTGTTTTTTTATTTAAGTATGTTAGAGTTAATTATATATATGTTTAATTCATTGCTTCGTTAACCAATAACTGTTTAAATTTTATTTGTTTTAAAAATCGGTACATCAAAAGGCTAGATTATTACTTTTTCATTTTGACATGTGCACAGTACATACAGGAAAAAAAGCGTGGCCATTACAGAAATTTAGCCTAGGCCTAGTGCTCAAGGTACCTGGCTTCTACGCCGCGGGTACTGGGGTCAAATCCCAGCCGGGGTCATTTCTGCAAAACCACAAATTCTTTTACAGTTAAATTTATTTCTGTAAAATGCACTCACGTTATCGGAGAAATCTTAATGTGAGGCATAATTTTCAAATTGAATTGAAAAGAAAAATGTTACAAGTAACAAATAAGTTAAAAAAGAACTATAGAAACTAAAATTAAGTAGCCTTATCGTAAATAGTTTTGTAATTTTATTTTGCTGTATTTTAATTTATACATATTGAACTGTTTTCAATTACTTCTTTAATAACAATTAAGTGTTAACAACTATTAATATTTAATTAACGTATATTAAATGCTATATTCTATGCTTCAAGTGGTGGTAGGATTCCAAGGTAGGTATCACCCCAGGGCCAGTTATTCTGCCGCGAAACAGTAGTATGCTAATATTAGTTGTTTTGAACTGAAGGGCACTAAGAGCTAGTGTAATTACTGGGCATACGAGACTTAAGAACTGATGTCTCAGGGTGAGGGGCGCAGTGTGGTGCCACATAGAAATGTTCTGGCGATACAGCATTTGTTTTGCCAAACGTTGCACTTACCATCAGGTGAACGTTTTTTTCGTCTTTTCACATCATCCTATAAAGAAATAAAATCAAAATCAAAATTAAATTATCTTATAAATAATTTAAAATGTAATAGCAATAATCACTACCTATTTATTATATTATTATTTTTTGTTGCAAAACTCTTAACAAGTCAAATCATAAACATCATATGTTCAGTAAATGGAGCAATTCAATGCAAAACATTGCAAACCTTTTCAATAAGCGCACATGCGCCTCTCAATGTTTAAGAAATACCTTACAAAACGCTTTTGATTTCGTTTGAATCGCTTTGCGCAGATTGTGCGCTTGCGCAAGATGAGTCAGATATTGTCATAGATTAATACACCAGCTGAAGATAGAAATGCTTAAAACATTTTGTTCGTTAAAGTTCGATAATTTAACATTCTCACAAAAAGTACACATCATCTATGTATATCGTTAGACAAGTCTTGAAACATGATGAAGAAGATTCAACAAATGTGAGCTTCTGAATTCGTAAAAAGTGTGTGCAACAACGTTTTCTCCACTACAGAACATTTTGCAGTGCCTGGTATGACACGCACTTAGATGGTTTACTTTGGATAGATTTTCCCATGCACAACACAACCAGACCCGAAAATCAACAATTTTTTTTTTTAACGTATGTTTACTTCGGCTGGCATACAAACCTAGGACCTACGACGGAGACGTTAGGTATTCTGCCTGACCACGCGGTCCACAAATTTTATTATATAACTGTAAATGATTTAAATCTTAATATGGATCTGATAAAGTCTTAATTTGAATCTTGTTATGTAACTGTAAAAAAATAAACATTCAAACTGACAAATTATATCTCTACGTTATCATCATCATCATCATAGCCCATCACAATTCACAAGTCCACTTCTGAACATAGTTTCCCACAAAGCACGCTCTTGAGGGATCATCCTACACTGCATTTGTCGGTACGAAGTTGCCTCTAGAGAACTTTTTTCGGTTCTATGGATATTGTGGCCAAAACAACTTCTTAGCTTACTTCTCTACATATTTAATTTTAATTCTGAATGAGACCATTAAGTACTTGTATAATAGAAAACTAGTCAATTTCTAATAAACTCCGAGAATGTAAAATAACATATCCATAAACGCTAGTTCAAATTCATTGTGTAATCTTTGAGCACGCGTAATTAGTAGCGGAGTGAACGTTGTCTGTCAGGAATTCTTTTGAGAGGAGACAATCGGAGGAGGCTATAGCGAGCGTCCCGATCAATAGGGTATCGTGTGTCGGCCACCTGCGCGCCTGCCTTTTATGCTGAATGCCGTCGCCAGCCCTGCAGCACAGTTGTATGCGCTTCTGCGCACGCATCGCTATGGATTTATTATAAAATGTCAAATTAAATGATGAAAATATTAAACAACTTTTAGTTTCATTTGTATTCCGCGTTCCACTGCTAAGAGAACAAACATGATTAACTTGAACCAGAACTTGTGCTGCGCAAAAATTATAGTGCCGTAACCTTTGTGGTTACGGCACTATAATTTTTAGCCTCGTTAATTCATTTATTTTTTATGTATGCCAGGGATGGGCTTTTTTTGAGCTAACAATGACGAAGTAAGAGCTCACACACGCAGTTAGCCAAATGGTAAGCGGTCACTGTAGTACCCTTATTGTAACCATCTTTAAAATTCAAACTTATTCTAGATTTGTAATTGATGAACATACATACATACAGTCATGCCTTTTTAAGGGTTAGGCAGAGGCAACTCACGTAGCCGACTTTTCGCCTTCGCGGGAAAGGAGACGTGTAACGAACCACGTTGCCGCCATTTTGGTACGAGTCAAAAAATTACTCCCCTCTGCGTTCCCACGAGTATAGTGACAGCATTGCATATTATGGTGTTATTCTGCACGAATAAAGGCTGTTCGTACAATACCTTAGTCGCCTCTTACGACACCTCGGCAGAAAAGATGTAAGTGCTTCTGTCTTTCTGTACATGTATAACAACAAAAAGTATTATAATAAAGAAATTATGGCAAAAAAGTCAAAAATTGTGAGTCTATAAATGTCTCACTGTTGAGCATAGGGGTCTTTTCATTTTAAAAGGGTTTGGTCAGGACGGGTCCTCCACACTACTCGAGTGAATGTTGGTAAACTTCGTCAAAATATTTGTTATTTCCGAGAAATGCAGATTCCCTCACGATGTTTTCCTTCATCACGGAGCACGTAGTGAATCAGCACTTAAAATTGCAATGAACAATTTTAGTGGTGCCGACACAGGGAATCGAACCCAGAACAATCGCCTTTAAAAATGAATGTCGAACCCTGAGATATTACAGCCCTCATAAAAAAAATGTGTTATAGAAAACTTAATACAATTAAAAATAAGCCTCTGAACTCCACTGACGATTCTCTAATTCCAGTTCCAAATCCAACACGAAAGGAGGGTTAACTTCTTTCATCATAGCAGCTACATAATATATATTATATATGTATTATTATTATTGTATGACTTACGGTAAGGAAAGAAAAAGTTTACGTGCACAATTTTTATTTTTAGAAAAATTCAGTATATTCACACTCGTTCGAACCTACCCGCGTTCGATGTAATGCTCATGCTGTAATATCGAAGATAGGTTATCATGCAATGTCAAGTCCGTCTTTCCACCCCCCACCGTCGTGAGAGTGGCAGGAGGAGATGGGCGTGAGAGTGAAACGTACAAAAAAAGATGTAATGTCAAAGACACGGAGACAATCACAACATAACCATACCTGAAAACCCACATCCCAAAAGAAACAATTTGTGTTTTAACCCAAATATTGGCTTCGGGATTCGAGCCAAGGACCAGTGGCGTCGTGGTCAGATACTCTGTCCACTAGGCCACTCAATCGTCACAATTATTTTATTACAGTACTATAATTACTGGTGGCGGGATTCCTATGCAGGAATCCGTCAAGGTAGGTACCACCCCAGGGCCGGTTATTCTGCCGTAAAGCAGTAGAGTGCAAACATTATTGTGTTTCGGTTTATAGGGCACTGAGAGCTAGTACAATCCTGGGCATATGAGACTTAAGAACTGATGTCTCAGGGTCACAGGTGCACACAGAAATGTTCTGGGTGACACAGCATTTGTTATGGGCAAACGTTGCACTTACCATCAGGTGAACGTTTTGCTCGTCTCGTCACTTTTTCCAATAAAATAATAATAATAATATAAGGAGTTTTCTGAAGGACGGTTCAGGTGACATTAATTTTTACGACTGCGCGGTTTCGTCGACCAAGCACATTTCTTCGCAGAGAGGCTTTATTAATATTTTTTGTTTTGGAAATTGTACATTGCATACATTGTAAGAAAATTAAAAAAAATACGAAGAGACCATGTCCTCCGCATTGCTAAGGGCGGACGTTGCACTTACCATCAGGTGGACGCTTTGCTCGTCTCGTCCCTTTATGCAATAAAAAATAATACAACACTATTCATTAAAAATGTAAAAATTAAAAAGTTAAACAATATATATATATATGATTACTGCTACTTCTCTGTTGAAGAGAGTTGGCCGACTTGAATAAAAACCTAAATACGTACGTTATTTTTTTAAAGTTCCTTTGCTGACTTTTTTACATTAATATTTTTGGGAAATATTGCTTAGATTGTAGATTGCAACGGGTCGGTGGTCAAATTTTGCTTAACGATTAGTATATTTTACATACTCGTACGTACGGTGAAGTATTATACTACAAAACGTTTCGTATACTGAGTGACTAGAACCCGAGAACCAGTGGTCAAAATACTGGCAATAATGAGGTATTCCAGTTTTGTCTTTAAAGTTCCAACCTAAATATTAATTATTCATTGAGGATGAATGTACTGTGGCACTGTGTGCTCGTTTGTTACCATATAAAAATTTCACGGCTACATGGGACAGATAATATATTGTAATACTATTTAATACTGTCGTATAGATAGCTTGACTTTTAGCTAGTTAATCCCGTCAGATAAGCAAGGTTGCGGCCCCCGATCGTCACCCCATCCCATCCGATACTTGATGGGAGCTATTAACTGTGATATAATCGCTATTGTCTTTCTAATTTCCCACAATCATTCGAATTAGGGATGGGTGCGAGCGATACGTTTCTGATGCGTACGTTGGGTTTATCATTCAAAGGTATATACAAGCAGGTAACAAAAGTATTTTACTATGATTAATTTTCATTCGTTCGTTTTCATTTGTGCAATCTTCAGTTATACACGTACATGCATACAACCATACAATCACCCGTTTTTCCCATATAAGAGGTAGGCAGAGGCCACTCACGTAGCCCACTATTCGCTCTCGCGTGAATCGAGACGTGAATCCTGTAAAGGCTTCAGATACTCGTAGGAGGCGGAATAAAGATCTAAATACATATCATAATAATGATCTAATAGATATCCGAAAATTCAAAAATGGGAGAGGCCAATACTCAGCAGTGGACGTTTTACAGGCTGCATTATGAGCATAATTATGAATTTATGTTATGTATATGTATTTATTTTACTTCATAATTATTTGATTTTACTTCAGCGCGGAAAAAACATGTTAAATATGCTAGATCTCAAATAAACTGCTAGGTGTCTAAAGTTTTTATCTGGTACTGACATTGCCAATACGTCTGATATGTGTAGGGAATAGGGATGAATCCTCAAATCCTCCCAATGGGGGAGGCCTACAAACAGATCCGAAAACAAACAATTTGTCTTTTGTACAAATGTTGGCCGCAGCTGGGATTCGAACCCAGAACCCGCGGCATAGTCGTCAAATCCTCTGATCGCTAAGTCATGCGGTGTCAATTAAATAAATATATTATGTATCTACATTTAACCTTATAACATAATATAATTTTATGTATATTATTAACTTATTAGCCGAAAAGAGTATCATTAAGTTTAACTTATAATATTACAGTAAATGCAATTATTTCACGGTTTACGCGATAATTGTATTTATTGAAGTATTAAGATGTTTATAAATGGTTTGCAGTTGTGGTTAGGATAACCGCGGTTTTATAAATCGGAGTAAAATGTTCCCATACCAACCGCAACTGGGTACCCGACAGTTTCGATACGCCAATTCGAATCGATAATTGTAACTTTATGTCGATAGGAAATTACTCAGATAATGAGTGTCGTTCTCAGGAGTCAGCGGGGGACTCGAGGGCAAGGCGTATCTTCGTGTGAGATCTAATGATTGAGTGTGTCGATTTACGAGGGAAGTAATGCGGCATACCCGAAGTTATCAGTAAATTATTGTATTTTTGTAATAATTAAGTTCAATACTGCCGCGTCCTTCAAACAGTTTATGCTAGCATATACCCATTAGTTAACTCTAAGTTAGCTTTCATCATCATCATCATTTTAGGCTATCACTAGTCCACTACTGAATATAGGTCTCCCCCATGGATTGCCACAAAACTTTGTAGTTCTCATTTTGGGGGGATTTTGCCATAGTTGTCGCGCTTGGCGGGCGGATTGGCAACCGCAATTTATGTATTCAGATGTTCCAGGAAGGTGCTGCTGCCCATCTACGACACCCACGGGATGATACGGGGTGGGAGATTCTCTTAAGCCGCCAGCAAACGGCGGAGTTAACTTTCAATTAGTAGTAATTTGTTTTGAAGATATATTGTTACGTGATGAAGTTCAATATCTTAAACAAAATAAAATAAATGAGGTTGAAGCTTATTTTAGGTTTTTATGTCGTTTGTTTGTGCTTAGTTTACGCAAAAGCAAGTAATAAATTTTACCAATGTATCACAACTTCGATCTGTTGCCTATACTGTGATAATGCTAATATATCTTCCAATATTAATCCCTCTTAAATAAATATAAACATAAACAGTAAATTTGTATATGAAACAATTATGTGTTTTTTACAGGAGAAGGGGCAAACGTGCAAACGGCTCATCTTAGTTAAGTGATCATTGCCGCCCATGAACATCCGCAATACCAGAGGAATCGCGGGTGCGTTGCCGGCCTTTGAGAAAGGAATAGGCTAATTTGATGAAGGTCCGATACGACTTTGGTAGTAGTTAGTTAATAGGCTCATTTGTTGAAGGTCCCTAGTCTAGCCGCTGACTTTACCGGACCGATACGATTTAGTTTTAGTTTCACAGAGTGGTCGTGCGTGGCAGAAAATTTCTGTCAAAATCAATGTCATGTGGATGAAATTTTATTTTGTGCTGCGATGTACGATGATGAAAATCAGCGGCTGGAATATTTCTGAACAATTCCTCGGATCACTTCTCGTGGTAAATGTGATAAAAAATGTAAAGAGACGCAACGTTTCTTCGCGAGGCCTGAGGATCACGCTGATCGACAAGAACCTGGTCGTCGACGCTTCTCTTTCTGAATGCGGTCAAACAGAGCTGGCACTGGCCACAGCTTCATTGCTTCGTATATACAAAGCGATTAAGTCTCAGAAACTAGTAATTACTAGGAATGCATCAGTTAGGAATGTAAGCTAACAGTGGAGTAAATTTGTTAAGCCCACTTAAACATGATCATTATATTATGTTTCTAGACATTTCATCTCATACTGTATAAAAAGTCGAAAGTAAATAGTGATGTAACTAAAATTTGGTGACTATTAAATATTTCTGAAGAAAAAAAAAGAAAGCCGTGTGGTAGCGGCTCGTTAAAAGAATACTACCACTCCATCTCATCCAATGGATCTCGTAAAAATCGAGTAAGGAATTAAACTGCACTGTGCACCAAACAGTGCATGGTGGCGATGGGCTCACCACCTATCACACCAAGTGCATTATATTGTTTTGGTGAAACGTGGATTGTGGCAGTCATCTGTTTTTGCAGTGACTGCCCAGTCTCTGACTACCCCTTATGGGATACAGTCGTGATCTTATGTAAGTATGTATGAAGAAAAATCTTTCAGTGTCTTGTTCATAATGAAATAGCAAATAACGAACAAGCCTGGGTTGACAAATAGTCACAACTCATCAAGTTCAACTTAATAATTAACGAGCAGTGACGCAACGTACTCATCGTAAAACTATCTTATTCTACAGAACTAATATCTTATAGTATCCCTCAAACTTATTATTAAGTTGTTTTGTAATTATTAAAATTATTATTTTGTAACTTAGAAATAAAGTATCATTAATCTTCCTATCACCTGCACAAAAGTTATTTGCGTACACTAGACGCGATGAAATTGTTATTATAAGCACGTAATGATTGATTTGCACTACTCGCAAAAAGTATATTACTACTAGCACCGCCTGCGGCGCCGCCCGCTTGTAAACTTTTTGGTTGCTATCCAGGTCCCTATTATCTAGCGTGATAAAAAGCATGTGTATGTATTAATATGTAAGTCTACACAGTATTTATTCATCCCAGATACACCCCATCATTTCACAAAGTTTCATCCAAATCCATAAAGCTCTTAAGGCCTGATTGGGTAACAAAACTTTTATTTTTATTTATAGTTAAGCTGATGGTAAGTGCTGCCTTGGAAAGCCTTGGAAAGTCTGCCCATAACGATTTCAGTCACTCCCGAAACTCTGAGCGCTCGTCTTGAGACGTCAGATGTATGGTCTCATATTCCCGGCAATTCCACTAGCTACTGCTAGCTACGGTATCCTTAAAAGTGGAATACAGTACATTAATGCTGTACATTACTGGTGTACAGTACTTTAGTGGTGGTACCCACCTAGACGGACTCCATAAAAGTCCAAGTAGCACCAATAAAATAACTTTCCCATCCCAACGTATAATATCCCAAATATAATTTCCCAAAATAAGTCAAAAAATTGTCTCATTGAATACGTTAGTGACAGAAAGTAGTTTAAAGATGCCCACGCATCACAGCAATCCAGATATGGCATCACCACATAAAAACTAATAATCAAAGCGGACACCTACAACGTTGGTACACAAGAGAAAAGCTCTTTATTCATAAAGTGTGTAAGTATGCAATGGTAACTGTGTCATTGTAAATAGAATCTAATGTTTAATGTGCTCGGAGTTGATTTACTTTGGAAGCTTGCTTGTTTTATGCAAGGGGGGCAACGAATGTATTGTGTTAATATAACAATATGGCGCTGTCAGTTAATTGGAATAGATTATGGGAATGAAGGGAAGGAGTTTGTTTGCCAGCGGAGAGTGGTCCCAAGGGATGAGCAGTTGATGATCGTTTTACGATTTTTTTAACTAGTCATCAAGTGACAATGGAGAAAAGGCAGATTATCACAATATTTGACAGCAGTCGTGTGGCAACCCTTGAAAACTAAGACTGGTTGCGGTTTCGACTGAATAGACTATTCATATATGTACTTACCACAAAGATTAATAGTGTATATTTACATGTTTTTAATAATAGGTAACAGTTGATAGATAAATATGTTTTTAGAACTTATAAACTTTATTCTCCGTTAATTTTTGAAGATATAATAAATGTATTCGTTTCATTGCAATTGTAATTGTAAATCGTGGTTACACGCGCATTATGAAAATTAAAGCGAACGCCTGCCTTAAGCAACGTCGGCTCACTTGTGCACAAACATGTCGTAGTGATATAAAACCACTACGCGTTAATTTATTTAACCTTCACGTGTTTATAACTATTTAAGAAAAGACAAATGTCATTAAAAATATCACAACAATTAAGGACCTTCCACAATGTACTCTATATATCTGTAATGCAATGAACTTATTAAATTTAATTCCAGCAATATCGTAGGGAGGTGGTCGCCGGTGTCAAAGGCGTGACCTAGTCGCACAGCCCGCATGTCTGCAGCGGCAGACGGCGCGGCTCCCGATTCTGACTCACCGCAGCACTGACCACGCTCAAGAGAAGTTCTCAGAGACGTCCGCTGCCGTCTCAAGAGGATGGCTCATTGGTATTTCCTAACTTGAGACGGTGCATTACCCCGACTTCCTCGTCATGACGCTGATTGTTTCTTTAAATTGATCAATTATATAAGGAAAAAGATTGTTATCATTGTTTTAACGTCTGAACTATAAACATAGCTACGTAACTGACTACTTTCTGAATATTATGAATCTAACCAAAACTTCCACACAACATTATTGCAATTTATGACTTTTTTAATTCATTCAATTGATATAAACCGTCAAAAGGTCCAGATGTAAGTAAATAAAAAATAAAAAACCTGTTATTTAAGTTTGTTTCTCCTTTACCGTAAACTGTTTTTACTTACCTGCTAGTGTTGAATAATCAAAGAAATTAATGATGTCCTCCCACCGATTTTCGGACTCGGCGAGAACTTCCGAATACTGCGAAAACTTTCACCTGCGCGGAAGACATTACAATGCCACATGTGTCACAAACAAACACAAAGACACTCGTCCTCACCTACCCTCACCCGATGTTACGATCAATCGATAACAGGGCTAGGACGCAATGTAAGAGACACGAGAACAGTCAAAAGATAACCAAACCCGAAAACAAGTTGTGTTTCTGCACAAATGTTGGCTCCGACTGGGATTCGAATCCAAGATCCGCGGTGCAGAAGTCGGGTACTCTGACTATTAGGCCACATGGTCACAGCAATTATTAGCTTAGTGTAGAGCAGTAACAGTATCTCACTGTGTTGGTTAAAGAAAAGCCTTACATATCTTGTTCCATTAATAAACAATACACTTATTTTAGGTAGCTTTTGTATAATCCGCAGACTTGTATATTGTTAATACGTTTGTATATTTCATACAATGTGTATAAAGGAATAACAGTAGAAGAATTACAGCGTGAAAACATACATCGTTTGGTGGCGACGTGTGTGTCGATAAAAAACGTAACAAAACTAACAAAGCTTTGAAGATGAGCAATAAAAATGCAATAATGCGTTTTTGTGCGCGCACCAGTGAAACGGCACACACGGCACAATGAGTCGTGCGACAATGGACGCAACGACGCGTGCGCACCCGCAAGTCTCACCTTGTTTTATTGGAAATACGAATAGTCTAATAGCTATTTCTTCGTTCAATATTAAAGTATTGTTTATTACTTAAATTAATAAAACTGTAGTTGTTATAAAATTATAATCAGAAAGGATTAATCCTCTAATTTATGGCACATGATGATGTCCTCCTGACCGATTCAACAGAGCTGGTGATATTATAGTGCCATAAGTGTACAGGTAAACACAGAGACACCCACTTATCCTAACCTACCGGCAGCCGATGCAACGTTCATGCGATAATGTCGGATTAGCCAGGGCGCAGTGTTATAGACACGGAGACAATCACAACACGACCGTTTTTGACCGTGACGAAAAAGTTTTTTCGCACAGACATAGTCCGTGGCTGGGATTCGAACCCAGGACTCACGGCGCAGAAGACAGGTACTCTGGGCAAGAATCCATGCGGTCGTCGTCACGTAAATGTATTTATATCCTATATATTTTATAATACATATTTATCCCACGATTATCGCATATCGTGTGAATGCTGCCATCTCGCATTAAAGAAGCAGGGTGAACTTTTCCCAGCTCCTAAATCCAGACAGAAATGAGTGGAGGAAGGGGCCTGCGCCTTTTTACTTACATATAAGGTTAATACAAATGTGAACTTTAGAAACATTGCTGCAAAAAATATTAACCTCAACGCTATCGGCTAATTCAATCAATAAAGAAATACGCTAAGCTTCCAAAACCCAAAATCAAAAAACAAGCTTATAACCGAATAAAACATCCCTAACAGCAATACTCTGTAATAATCTTCAATGGTCCATTGTAGGGTTTTTTTCTTGTTTGATTTGTTACTACAAATAGCCGATATGAAAAGCATTTAAGGTACTTAATGTCCAGTAATTGGCGATCAATGAGGATCAGTGGGCACATTGTGTTAAAGTATCGAATGACTACATAAGCATTGTCCGAAATGAAAAGAATGTAAAAAAATATGCCAAGCAGGCACCCGTCAAGGGTCAGCATTAATAGCAAGCTGTCGAAGTTGCCAGATTATAAAAACTGTGCAACTGGTGACTTTTTTTTATTAAACCATACCGATTTAATGCGATAAGATAAGCCGACTTTCAACTTCTGTGGTTAATATGTTCTGATGGTGCAAAAAATAAAGAACCGCTTTATCTTAAAACGATCAAATTGTGTGGTAAATATAGAACAGCTTTCTTTGTATCTGTAAACGATAGATAAAATTTTAAAAGCAACATATTTTGTTTAACATAGGTTTTTTTCAACAATTCTTTTTTTTTAAATTAAATCCATAGTAATAATAAAAATGCGAAAATAACTCTCTCTGTCCCTCTGTCTGTTTGTTACCTTTTCACGGCACAACCGCTTTGCCGATCTTGACGAAATTTGGAATAGAGATAGCTTGCATCCTGGTGACGAACATAGGAATTATTATTATTAGTCCCGAAAAATCAAATAATTCCCTCGGAATATTTAAATACCTATATCCACGCGAACGAAGTCGCGGGCATCAGCTAGTTCTTTATAATTTCGTTTACTGTTAGTACATTTACATAACTTACATACTTTCACTAGTAACTTTAACTAGTAGACATCCTTAAAGTTAAATTATAGATCACGTGCAAGCAGATAATGAAAAGGTTTGATTTCATCTCAAATATCCCAGACCTATAACAGCCGATTGCAAAAAACGCTTCTTTTTGCAATCATCAATCTGCCGAAAATAACGGTCCAGCAGTGGCCTGTTTGCATAGCGATGATAAGTGGCAATATGTTCTTTGTAAGACGAGATAGTCTACAGCTACAGGTTCCTGTAGGTGTCAATCGTTCGATATTAAAGACGTAAAAAAACAGTTATACTGTAGTCGTAAATCCAAGGTTATGTAAGAAACATTTGTTTTGTTATTATTGTTATGAGTTACTCATAAAAAAAGAGTTACACATAACAATAATATATATTAAGATTAGCTAGTCTAAAAAAATCTTTTAAAAAACTTATGCGTCTTAAAGATGTCACTGTCTCTTTAGTTTTATGATAAAATCATTATTCAAAAGTCACGTTATGCAAACAAATTAGTCTGTGCAAGGTGCCGAATAACGGTCTTCATCAGCCGTTTTAAATTTAAACAAAGCACCCGATGCGTAATGAAATCACCGGTGGGGCATCGCGGTCCCACGCACTCTGAATAAGAAATATGAGCTGAACGGATACTGCTATTATCAAAACATTATTACAACACTCGAAACGCTTCGCCCTTCCAATGTAAAAATTAAACAACAATTGCCTTTAATATTCGCTTGCCGGTACCGACCCTCGGGTGGTTTTATAAAAAATCTGTCAATCTGCTGCAGATCAATCATTCCTGGTGAATGGGAGGGGTGAGCGCCGCTCTAGACCACAATCGAACTTCGCAGATAATAAAAGGCGGTCTATATTTACGTAAACGCATCGGTTTGATGCACAACATTACACTGCGGCGCATCCGACACTGATTTTTGTTGTTGTCCCCTTTTCGTCTTTGTGGAAGCCATGTAACTTGAGTGACGTTTGGCAAACGTCAAGTAAGAGAACTGACAGACCGGGCCGGTCTTTTGATTTTGTTTTAACATTCACATTTGTTCAAATACACTAGTTTGCACTGAACTTGTGGCGCGCCGTAAGAAAATCTGCGACCCCGTTGGTGTCGTAAAATATTTATTATTGCAACGTGGTTTCCGTATAAGCTTTATGAATAGTGTGTGTAAGCCCTGTAAGAGAACAAGAACGTTGTTTATTCTCTATCTCTTATTTTTAAAATCTTGGGTGAATTTTGACTGAACAAACAAAAACTTTAAAAATATAAAATTTTTGAAACAATGGTAACAAAATATTCCGCTATAAAATCCTTAAGAGTAAAATAGACTGTCCTTATTTACTTCCTAAAATATAATTTACATCACATGCAAGACCGCCAATAACATATAATAAACATATCATCATCATCGTTCCGTAAAAAATACAATCTTAATAGTTTCATACCAAGATCCTTGAACTCTTATAATAAGCAGTTTGTTGATGTGGATATTTCTGGGCTTTCGATCTCTGTCGAATCTTTTTTTTTTCTTTCTTTAACTTTTGTTCAACATCATTTAATTATAGCATTAACATATGCAGCAGATTTATTTAAGTTATTTATAAAGCTCTTAGATGTACTATGTTGTAGTAAGTTTCGCACTATTTCTTCTTGTTTTTTTTAAGTATTTATTATATAAAAATGTCCGTATGTTTTGACAGAATAAATAAAAAAGTCGACTAAGAAAATCTCTAGGACCACACAGACACGTGACGGGTTGCAGCGTCTAAGGTAGGAGACATTTTATATTGCGATCACCAATCCGACTATTAAGCGTGGTATTTACGGGAGAGGCCTATATGAAGAAATACGAGTAACTCTTTAATTAACTGGTTTTTTTAAGCCTAGCCTCGTATCACTTTTCACAATAACTAAATCTACCATACAAAAGTTAAATTATTTACACGTCATTAATGATCGAGCTAATAAATGTGTTAATAAAAAGCAACATCTTGTACAACACATTACATGATTTACTAAGGTCTATTAATTTCTGTAAAAGGAAGTAAGCAGCCACCACAGACCAGTAAACCAACAAGACAATCTACTCAGGGTACACGGCACGCGCGGAGATGTGCGCGGGCGCGTGCACGTGTTGCCACGCTCGGACGCGTCCACGTGCCGACCCCGGCAGGTACGACTAATTTCCAACGTGTGTCGCATCGATAAAGCGATAGGAAGCAACTGCTTCTAGAAACCCCAGTGTATATATTACCTCTAGTAAATAAAAAAGTTCTTACATTACTATTAAAGATAAATTATAAAACATTGTAAGAAATTGCCATAAATTAAGAGCAGAGTAATATCTGTATATAAAATTTAAACAGCTTGTAGAGTTTTTAATTTAATTGTTTATTAAAAATAGTGGTTAATGTTTATAAAGTACATAAATATTTCATAAAAGATTTCTATGGTTTATTTTTCTGTCACACTCGATTCGGCAAGGGCATTAGCGAATACTAAAATAGAAAGTAATGAGAGATTACAAGACCCTACATTAACGCAGCGATAATCATAGTGTCAGCCGTGCATTTTATCACCGGACCTAATCACCTTCCATGTCTCCCCTGCCTCGGTGCCATCTTGCTATTTCATTGAAGAACTATCATTAATTTTCAATGGCTGTTTTTTTTAATAATACATGGCGGATCGTTCCACCCCTTGCTATTTTGAAGTTTTTTAAATAATCATTATTTGGTTAAAATATATAATACGAGTACTTTTAAGCTCACTAGCATACAATTATAGATCTGCTCATAACACTTTAATTACTATTTTCGGCGTGATTTGATCAACCATAGTTACCATTATTTTGTCTGACACTCAGATATTTTCTCTAGATTCCTTTAGTTAGTAGATTTTTACGACATTGACTCCTATGGGATGAGATAAGGATGGGATTTTATTTATTACCATAGGGAAATATAATACAAGTTTAAGAATTTACGTTGCAATCTCAAATATTTTTTTAGGAATTCCTTTATGAAAGGGTGACTCATTAGGTGACTAAATACCTAGTTATTTTCGAATTTCCCGAAGTAAAATCAAAATCTCGATAGTTTTTACCTTCTCCCGTTTAGCATACTGAATCGTGCAACACTTGGACACGTGCACACCCGGACCGACGGCTTGTGAGACAGTAGGCTGATTACTGATTTAAGAGTCCTGGACTTCGAATTCCAGCGTATTCTTCTGTGCATACACCTATTACACTATGAAATATCCTGCATAAACATTTGTTACATTTGGCCAATATGAAACGTACACCAGAGCCACACCTATTGCGTATGGCCCAAAGCGTGAACAATTCATGAATGAATCAGTATTGATATATTACTAATTAAATTTTGATTGTTAGTCAACAGTTTTGTAAAATACAAACTAAACGTTTATTATTCGCAACAAAAGACAAACCTCAGATCGCGTGCCTAATGTCCAGCCATATTGCATCTATAAATATCTGGTCTTTGAATGGACATTAATATGATTATGAATAGTGTTTACGTGTTTTTATAGTCAAATTGACCACAGGGGTTCGCGGCTGATTACACTCGTACATTGAAAGGTGAAGAATAAACCTCTGATTTTGTACTAAAATTTCATTATTACCTTAAACAGATAAATTAAATTGATTTATTTTTAATTTTAACATTATGGTACTTGATTTTTACATCACAGTAGAATTTTGTTTGTAAATTCATTAAGAGATAAACATTTAAAAAACTAGTAACGAAACAGCTTTTGTACACATTTTAAATCCTTACCTACGTATTACTTAATTTCAAAATAATTATCTACGCTCCTGATTTAAGACTGGGAGATATTCCACTGTACATTCATGATTCATTTCCCGCACTAAAAGTTGCTAATTTACAAAGATTGCTGAACACACACACAGTATTTCATTTATTTATCATAAGATACATTTTTGATAGCGCGGCATATAGTTCTGGATTTGAAAGGACCAAAAGGAAATAACCAGAAATTCGATTTATTGGACTGAAACAACTGTGATTACAAAATGACAGACGAAAAGAACTGAACAGCTCTGCTGACTTACAGTTTTGAGTTGATTTCGAACGGGAGCCCGATATTAAATAGTTACACGTTAATGGTATATTTTTATTTCTTTAAAAAAAATATGACCCAAAATTGTTATGTTGGCTGTAATTTGTAACATTATAGCATAGATCTGATATTTACGATGGCACTCAGCAGTAAGCATAACCGTAAATTTCATAAGTACAAATATTGTTCTAATAACAATAAACATAAAGTATTAGCGGTCACAGGGCGCATAACCCTTTCCCACCGCTCTAATTTTACTAATGCGTTCCGTTAAGCGAGGGGTCAATAAAGTATTAAGTTAAACAAACGCATTAAAACGTTGTTCAACCTACGAATTTACTAATTATTAAACACTGTCGTTAAATAAATTTCTTAATGACAACTGGCATAAAAATAAATACTTATTCGTATTTATTTTTACAATTAAATTTGAATTTAGTTTTCTCCGTTCAATCGTAAATTATTTAAATTACGAAAAAGTAATTGCCAAAATTTTGACAATTCTGCGCCATTGTTTTTTAGACTGTTATAGATTAAATATCATTACTATAAATTACATTACATTGCCACGCGCTTAAAAAGTTTCAAAACATCACAATCGAAATGAAATCCGTTCACATGATGTCTGTTGTCACAATCGTAGCTAATTGCGCATAATGAGTTGAGCAACAGTGCAATATGCTTTTTTTCTTTTATTATTTATGTGCCGCGTACGCCCTGCCAATTTGGCCACCCTTCACTAGTCGCGGGTTGAAATAAAATTTAATGGTCCGTCGGAAAGCGTTTTGAGTACCATTTTAAAACAGAATTATGTGAAAGATCGGATTTCCGGAGTCTAATGTATGATTGTATTAAACGATCATCATATTACTATTTTACAATTTTTTAAGATATTCGACTTAAGTTACTAGTTTCAGGCATATCATATTTCTTTATTTTTTATTAATAGTACTCTGTAATTATGCAGACTAACAATGGTAATAAAATAAAACATATAATTCTAAATTATTTTCCATGTTGTATCCATAAAATAAATTACAATGCATTTACACGTATGTTACATATGCATACCATTAGAAGCAACTAAATAGTATATACCTAATAGTAACAAACCCTGGTTTGTTATCATCATCATAATAATCATTACCACCAGTCCAGAAACGTCGGCACAGAGGTTAGGCGATTGGCTTCTTTGCTATGAGTCGCGGGTTCTTTTCCCGCGCAGGGTAATATATAGCTTTCAGATAGTTGTGGGTGACATGGTGATATTTATGTCTGTAAATCGCACCCGCGACACAGATAAAATCTTAGTGAGGGTATCGTTTAAAAAAAGCCCAGAAGTACAGAGAATATTGTCGTAATCGCCACGGTTGACGTCGTGGTATTTTAGGTTTAACATAATTGAAATAGTTTGTTATACCGTTTCACGGTGAACAAGAGAATTACCCACCCTTAGTCTTCCGAATTATTTTCTTTAAGACCATTTTTTTAGCAAAAATTACTATCATGCTCCTAAAACCGCTTACTTTTAATTTTCGATTATATCTTCTCCTGGCTTCCGTGTAGAAATTCGTCTACGGGGATTACACCGCAGTGCCAGGTATTCTGTCGACGAGCTAGTGTGCAAATATTACTGATTTTCGGCTTTAACGGCGCTCTAGTGTAGCTAGAGTAATAACAGGGAATAATATAAGACCTTAGAACAGATGTCTCAGAGAGCTAGAGCTCTCCAATGAAAAGTTCTGGGCGAAACTGCTACGGACATGGGTTAGCCATTAGCATCTCTTAGATTTGCTCATCGTAAAACCCTAATTATTTTGTAGTTTTTAAAAGCCCGAACCAATTTCAAGCCTGTTAAAATTGCCCGTGACTAGGATCTTTCCTGTAACGTGGTTGCGTTTTACTGACATACATTCATCATCAACATCATCATTTCAGTCTATCACTAGACCACTGCTGAATGTAGGCCGCCCCCATAGATTACCACAAAAGTTTGTAGAACTCATTTTGGAGGGGACTTTGACATAGTTGCTACGCTTGGCAGGCGGATTGGCAACCGCAGTTTATTTATTCAGGATGTTCCAGGAATAAGTTGCTACTTCTGGTTTCCATTTTCCCTCTGTCGACTTTTACGACACCCACGGGATGAAATGGGATGGTAGATTCTCTTTACCGCAACCACACGGCAGACATTTCACATGCACAACACAACAACCCGAAAAACCAAATTTGACTCTGGCTAGGATTCGAATTCAGAACTTGCGGCAGCGAAGTCAGGTACTCTTACCAGTAGGCCACGCGGTCGGCAAACCTCTCAATTGGACTTATCTGGTATTGTGAGTGCATGGGTATAAACAAAATGCGCAACTTTACCTAGGCCATATTCGTTCCGTGCGAAAATCAAACCTTTAACGGAAAAGCGATTCGTTCAACAACTGCGCCAACGGACACGAAAATATTTAGGTTAGTCATTTTTACATGCCCTGACAACATAAAAATCAAAACGTCACGAAATCAACTTCCCACGGTTAGTTACAAAAGAGGAACATATTAGAAGCTTCAATTAATTAAGCTCAGTAACCAAGGTGGGTTCCCACGTTATGATATCTGGCAATCACGCAACATCTTTATTCCTTTATTAGATTATTCAGCGCCCCATTCTCGTAACTACCCTTTTGTTTTTGGGGAGAGCGTGAAATGGGCTGACCATAATTACTTTCAAAAATTGTAATAAATATTGTTTGAAAAATATTGAAGGGAACGCAACTGACATCAAAATTTAAAATTTCGCATTTTTAAATCTACTTTATTTTATGAAGATAATATAAAACCGACCATTGTTTATTATTGATCAAAAATTACAGATCATTCAAGCAAAATATTTATATTTATAGAAATCTAGTTTTTCACAGTTATTATTATTTATTATTTATAGCAAACCTTATATGTAAAAGAAATGACAAAAAAGAAAATACTAAAAATAAATACAAAAAATACACTAAGAGTGAGCAATGGGCGGTCTTATTGCCGACAGCAATGTCTTCCAGATCCACTGGATGGACATGATATCAAGAATAATGAAGAAGTCGAGAGCGTCGGAAGTGGGAAACAAATAAATTCACAATTTACAATTTCATAATTATACATATTAGTTTTAAACAAATATATTTTTATGTAACTATTGCATTCTTGCCAGATATTTTTATTTAACTTTAGTATTTCTAAATAAAGGAAAATCACGTTATTCATATATTGTCCTACCCGCCGTCCGGGAAGAGTCCGCCACGGTGCCCCAACGGCACTCTTCCCAAATATTTTTATTTAACTTTCATCATCATCATCATTTCAGCCTATCACTAGTCCACTGCTGAACATAGGCCTTCCCCACTGATTGGCACAAAATTTTGTAGCTCATTTTTGAGGGGATTTTGCCAAAGTTGCCACGCTTGGTAAGCGGGTTGGCAACAGTTTATTTATTCAGATGTCCCAAAAAGATGCTGCTGCTCATCTCCTGGTTTTCATTTTCCGTCTGTCGACTTTTACGACACCCACGGGTTGAGATGGGGTGGTAGAAAATCACTTTAGTATATCTAAAGTAAAGAAAGCTCTTCCCAGCTCCAAAGTTCTCTCAAAAATGAAAAGAAGGCCTGTGCTCAGCAGTAAGGACATTTGTAGACAGTTACTTTTTTACTTTTTTTACGTTATTTATATTTACAAGAAAAGATACTATTCTTTCTCCAAAGCCGGCAAAGCAACTGCAATTCCTCTGGTGATGCGACATGACATCTTCCATAAAAACTGTACCATAATCATGAGAATTACAAAACAAGGAAATTTTTAGTAATGTAAATTAATACCGTAAGCAAATTATTCAAATAATAATATATATTTCACGCGATCAAAGTAACAATGATTTAAATGTGTGGGACATATAGCAATTTGTATAATTCCACTGTAAATCAATCCTTTCTATTGAGTTACCTCGAACGGGTTGCGATATGCCCATGTTTATGCAAAACATTTTTTGAACTTCCTAAATAGAAGAATACAGAATAGAGAAGCCAGCAAGGGTGTGATCGGCATGGATTCAATTGTTGAGCTATTAGACAATGTTATAAATATAATCGTAACATTATAACAAACTTATTTGGATTACAACGTAATCTATATAATTTTGTTATAATGTTAAACTATTATTCATACAAGTATAATTATAAGAACTTTTATCATCAGTGTAGTATTTAGCTTTTGTTTAAATTAAAACATTTTTAGTTAAAAATGCGTAGACATTAAGCTTTAAAAAAAGGCTTTAAAATAATAATATAATTTTTATTTCACAGACATGGGTAGTACAGAACGAGGTATTTAGAAAAAAGACAAGCACTCTCTTACCATTAGGCTTACAATGTTATAAGATGTATCGGAAAATTAATAAACTATTACATTAATGACAATATCGTCAAATTCAATAAAAAAGTTTAAAAAAATACATTTAAGAAATGAATAATAATGCCAGAATATCGATTCACTAATTATTACAAAATATTCGGGAAAATAAATTTTCCATTAAGGTCAACTGGGGCATTGGCGTCTTTGGGGCTATTGCGTTTATTCGAGATTACTTGAAAACTGCCTGCGTTATAACACCATATGCAATCTAGGGAAATCTATTTGATGAAAACTTATTATATAAAATATCGGGGTATTGTGTGAAAAATATCCCAACCATGAGCCATTTTAAAAATCACATTGTTTCTGTGAAATCGTGTCTCGTGCCGTGAGTGGACAAAAGCTTTATTAAATTAGTATTTTTAACGTTTATCCATTTCTATTTAATAGTGCACGTAAATAATATTTATTGGCCATATGTACAAACAGTTATTTTTTTTATAATTGCTTTGATTGTTGAAATGTAACGACTGAAAGTTTTGAGTTTAGGTTTGATTTGTTGAGGTAAATGCGTACACTCTTTTGAGGGAATTGCGTCTGTATGACGCATTTGCCCCGATAATAGTGATTGTCAACCTTTTTCTTGGTACATTTTTAAGTACAATCATATAATTAAGTATATCTCAAATTGATGTGATAAAAACTATTTTTTTTCCATTATATAAAGAGTACTACTGTTTACTATTATTTTGTTCGAATTTATATTTCAGGTGACGAGCATATTCCACTATGGTGATATTGAAATATATCGATATCGATAAATATTTAGAAAATATAGACTCTCATCAGTATATAGAGTAAAAGCTTACCTGCCTATTCTATAAATTTTTATTTTGATCTATGTTATTACTTCTACCTAGATTGGTAACGTGATGTCGTAAAAAAATTACAAGGTGAAATTTAGGTGTTTTACCAAATCTTCGCAGGATGTTCAGCTATTGAGTATGAATAACTTTTACTACGGTACCAACTCTGACGTCGCAACAAAAACGAGCTGTTATAATATAAATAATATTATTAAGCTTTTTCATGTAAAAAGTTGAGCACTTCTGAATTTTCCAAGGGATAAATGCGTCTATGAAAAAGTAGACGCATTTTGCCCGAAATGGTAAATGTGTCTTAAATTCCCGTTAAAAAAAAAACGCAATTTGCTCTTTTTATGTCAAGCTATCAAAGAAATTAACACATTCATCTTGTATCCAGATAGACCTAAAATACTTTTACACCATAGCATTTTTAATCCTTTAATAACCAAAACTTTAAGCGGCATTAAAAATGTGTGTGTAAAAAATATAACGCAATTGCCCCGGTTGACCTTAAACATTTATTTATATTGTAATATACTATGCCTGCTGAAAAGTTTCGCAGCGTTATTTTAAATAGCGAAGATGAAAGGAGATATTTGTTTTTTTTTTTGGCCAAATCCTTGTCCGTTTGGTTTCGATTTGGGGGATTAGAAAAATTTCAAAATATGTTTAACCCAACAATTGAACAATCGAGTTATTAGAAAACATAAAAACATAAAAGGACAAGGATTTGTCCACATAATATTTAAAAAAAAACAAATCAAATAATATACAACATTTGAATTATATTGAAAAAAGCGTAGAACAGTCCGCAGTCGCGTGCTGCATGGCAAGCAGGAGGCGGCGCGGAGGCAGGGCTGCGCGGCGCACGCGCGCCCGCATCGTGCCGATAACGGACGACAATAAATTAGCGCCGAACACACGGTTTTCACAACAAAACTATTTAGATTGTCAGTTTTCACCTTGCCTTTTTATTTGCTATCAATTTCAAGGTACGAGTATATTTTTTTTGCATTTGCTGTTAATGTTTTAAACATTTTTAGAATACAATGGAAATATGAATAAGGAAATTTACACAAAGATGTAATATGAAACGAATACGTTAAAATATTAGGCGTTGTCTTATACTCCTAATAAATTTACCTAGTGATAGAAGTACCCAGGGGCGGATTTCTCTATAGACCGAATAGGCCCAGGCCCAGGGCGGTAAAGCATAGTGATTTTTTTTTATTGTTATTTATTATTACTCACTAATAAAAATGGTACACATTAGTATCTAAAGACACTGATTGAGATAATTTTATCATTTACAGACTTTCGATAACAAATTGAATTAAAAACTTTTTTAGAACCGTTGTGATTTAAAACTCGATTAAACGAAAAAGCGACACTAAAAAGAGACAAACATATACATCTATAGGATTTAGTCTGCGTGAGATTGAGAAGCAAAACTGTTTCCTATTATATTTATATTTTCGAATTCGTCGAAATCTTCGATTTATTCGTAAATTTTGCTCTCATTAGCTCGACAACAAGATCGTCGTAGTCCTTTCAGCCTATCAAAAGTCCACTGCTGAACATAGGCCACCCCATAGACAGCCACAAATGTTTGTGGCTCTCATTTTGGGAGATTTTGCCATAGTTGCCACGCTTGGCAAGCAGGTTGGCAACCGTAGTTTATTTATTGAGATGTTCCAGGAAGATGCTGCTGCCCATCTCCTGGTTTTCATTTTCCCTCTGTCGACTTTTACGACACCCACGGGCTCATGTTTTAGTTATCATAAGCCATTCGTGTCATTTATTGAAATTGAAAACTTGGAGTCTGTATAATATGTAATGCAATATGTAGAATAATATGTAAAATAACTTTAAGACATGGTTATAATATTATAATAAATAAACCCCATTGTCCAACTTCTGATAGTCTGCATCCGTCTCATTCTCTCGAAGTTTAGTTTTATAAAGATTTCACTTCCATCGCGTGTGAACTGCACATAATATGTTTTCATATTTTTTCTTTAATTTAATCCTTAAACGTCATTCAACTTTGCAGGGAGTAGGCGGCAGTCTTCCGTAGGTCTAGGGCAGCCAGGGTATCAAATCCGCCCTAGAAGTACCTGCCTCCAAACACTATTCCTCGTGCTGCTACTGAGTAAAAGGAAAGATAATTTTACGTCTTAGTACTGACAAATATGTGTATTTTAACACAGAAGGGAAGAAAATAATAATTGTTGCATATGGGACAAGCTTGAACAACGAAAATATCAATCATCGGCACTTTGAAGACGGGGGAAGGCTCTGTAAATAACATGGAACACGAAACTAATAAATAATAAATAAATTTAAAAAAGTTAAATCTATATTCACGCTATTTTGTCTACTGAATGCCCCAGAAGTATACATCAACCTCACAAAACAAAGGCTACTACATTTTTTGCGACTTTATGCTTTGTAAAAGTAAAACATCTCAATTGGCTTACCGTCGAACAGAGCCGGCAGTCTAGAATTCTTCTTTTCTCCATTTTAAATTATCTGTCTTCGCCTTCTTATCTCCAGAACAAATTTGAGTATCTCTCCTTATCTAACAACAGGGTCCTTCGATAGTCTTGTAGGGTTCTTTGATAATTCCATTACAGTTCAGGTTACACTTCTTGGGAACTCTTCCTTCGTGAGCAATAGGTAATTTATCATCATTAGTAAATATTATTATGTGTGTATATATCACATCATTCGGATGTGTGTATGTATTTATGTGTCGATATGTAAGTACGTCTGTGTTTATTTCAGTTTATTTCATTTTCAGGCTATGGTGTTCGTTATTTTTCCAGTTCGTAACACGACGACAGGGACACCAGGAATAATATACTACCAGTAGAAGAAGGTAACAGACGTATAACGAACGTCTAAAAAAATCCACAATAAAAAAAATCTGTGCTAACTGGCAACTAGCTACACAGCTTCTAAGAAACTAAAGTAAATTATCATATACGAGTTAATAACGCAATAAAATATATAATCGTTAAATTAAAAAAAACTGTATATTGCATTTTTTTATCTAATTTACTATATCATCATTAACAAAGAACACAACATAATTTCTAATATGGAGATTAAATAATTTAATCTCCATAAAAAGTAAAAGTTTCAGCCTATAAATGTCCCACTACTGAGCACAGGCCTCCTCTCATTTCTGAGAGGGTTTTGGAGCTAGGAAGAATCCGCCACGCTGCTCCAATGCGGGTTGGCGGACTTCACATGTCTTCGAAATATTTTTTATTCCTCAGACATGCAGGTTTCCTCACGATGTTTTCCTTCACCGCCGAGCACGTGGTAAATCAGCACTTAACATTGCAATTAACAATTTTAGTGGTGCCGGCACCGGGGATCGAACCCAGGTCACTCGCGTACTATGAAATTTAAAGCGAGCGCCTAGCCCCTGAGCTACCACGGCTCTCTTAATCTCCATATTAATCTCCATATTAGAAATTAATAAGGACTTAAGTATAAAAAAGTTAATAAAAACAAATTTAACTCCTAAAGTGATAGAATCATAAACATAATCGATTTAATTCGGATAACCTTTTTGCTTCTTAAGAATTGAATACCAACGTTACCTAACAATTAAACGTACTTTGAGTCCTAGTCCAAAGAACTATAAAAATGCAAACCAAAATTATAAACATTTATAGCCATAGACAAAAAGCCTCATAGAATAGATCGACTTCTGCAGACACCCGGCAAAGCTGATACCATATTTTACGAGTCACTAGAATTGCGCATTTTTGAACTATAGGATTAGTTACAGTCGAAAACGATTGTTGCAAGCCGGGTCAATCATCAATGTATTTGTCGTTTGACAGTTGCACCCGAAACGCGGGGGCGTATTTGTTCGAGAGCTCCACCAAAATAGTTGTTTGATTAACTCTCTTTTATGTCGCTGTTCGTCGGAACGCGATTGTCTGCGATTTGTTTAATTTGAAGCTTTGTTTGAGAGCCGCTTGTGTGGAAAGGCTTATGGGGCTGGGGTCGTATTCAATGAAGATGGATATGGAGATTCGGTATCGGGGACGGGTTATCTGACTTGTCAGAGACAGATCGCAACCTGTGCTTGATTTCTGAATAGTATCGGTCGTCGTGGAAATGACTCAGGTATTACGAGGAAAGCATAGAATTGTATTACTTATTGATTTGAATGGTCTTGAAAAACAATTAACAACCCCTTCTTAAAAATCAAAGCGCTCACACTTTTTGTAGATAATCAAAAAATAACAATTATTAGTCTTCTATATCAATTTGATTTAGTTGTCCAATTAAAATAACAGTAAATTAATCGATAAATTAAAAATATATACATTTAATTTTTTCTAGTTATTTATAAAATAAAAGATTTTTCTTTATTTATTTCTTTATACTTTTTCGATATTTTATTTTGTATCCTTTAGGGTTTTCTGTAAATATGTTATTAGAATATTGTAATTTACTACTACTGTAATTTACTGTAATAATACATTTTCATTTTAAATTAATTCATTAACAAGTTTAAACAATTTCATTCTTAAATATTTCCCGAATCGAAATTATCGTTTAGGTTCAATAATATTAATTATGGTATAATTATAAATATAGTTATAAACCTCATCATAATTTAATTACTAGATCTCAAGCTCTAACTAATAAAAAGAGGATAACGTAATCTATACAATATAAAGGCTGATACCGTGTATTTATATATATTTACGACAAGACATTTACAATAGTACATTCCAGATAACATAATACAATCAACACCAAAAATTCTGTTTGTCAAGACAAAAGAAAGTCGTAAGTATCAGTTTGTACTCGTACATCTGGAAGGGATTGTAGGCACGCGACTGTGAGAAAAGTTCCCGGGATCGCCATATGCTATATGTCTTTGATCCGTCGCTGTTTGTTCACGACTTAGTTCTCGATAATTTTGTTGTCTATTTCACTTACGACTTACCCCTAGTGAATTAAAAAGTGGAATCGAATTGAATTAATAAAAAAATAAATTAAGCTATTATTCGAGCATCATTCATAATGTTCCATTTCTCTGACCATGCATCTGCCGTTCCGTCGATCTTACAAAAGAAATACATCTTTGGCTACTGGAAGGTGAAGAAATCATAGCCTCAAAACTCAGTCCATAGACATTGCTTAATACAGATCTTTCATTTTTTTACTGGGTCTTAGTTCCTAAAAGAGTTCGCCACGCGCCTCCAATGCTTTATGGCGAAATTTAAATATCTACGTAATATTTTTTTCTTCCTCAGCCATGCAGGTTTTCTCACGATATTTTCCTTTACCGCCGAGCACGTAAACTCCAAAAGTGCCGGCACCGGAGATTGAACTTCGGTCACAAGCTTAATATGAAATATAAGGCAAGAAGAAGGGAAAGGGAAGAAGAAGGCAGAAAATGTTTGCTCCGGCGGCTATTCCAACCCAGGACCCGCGGCTTAGAAGTCAGGTACTCTGACCACTAGGCCACGCGATCGACAAATAAAGCGCAATTATCATAAAGCGAGACCCAACAGCGATAACTTCTTTACTGCACAAATATGAACTTCGACTGAGGTAGGCAAGACTGGAAAGCCTTGCAGTCGTTAAGACATCCATTTATTTGTGTAATGTTACATAATATTATTTAATTGTGTAATTTCTCCTATAACTTATTACTCCTAAAGAAATTAATTAAAAATATTCTGAATGAATTACAAATGTACACGTGTACATAGGTTTTATAAATATCCCGTAGGAACTATTCGATTTTCTGGAATAAAAAGTACCTCATGTCCGTCTCCAGGATGGAAGCTATCTCTGCCAAATTTCGTCAAAATCGGTTCAGCGGTTAAACCGTGAAATAAAAACAAACAGAAAAAGGAACAGAGGGAGTTACTTTCGCATTTATAATATTACATACTAATTATTTTGCAAGTTACTAATTCATTGCAAGTTTTTTTTTTAATTACACAGTGGTGTTGTCACACCGCTGCTTGACGGCAGAATAATTAGCACTGCGTTGATAACTACCTGGGCGGATTCCCGCATAGGACTCTACCATAGATACCATATATATAGAATACCTTAAACCGTCACAACACGGTGTTATTGGTGGTAGGTGTGTTATTGTCTTTAGCATATTGTAAATTTGTCTGCCAAGGGGCGCAGCTGGTTTATGCCGGACTCTTACGGACTACTCGTAAAACCCCACGGTAGTCTCTGTCAACTTAGAAGAGGTCTCCGTTCGAAACGAAACTCCTCTATCGCTTGGCTGACGGTAGCCCGTGACTTGGGGCCACTTCGAGTCATGATCCTGCCAGTGGTCGCTCTGTTACCCCGTCGAACCAAACACGTTGTTCCAATTTCCTCAAATTTGACATGATAGCTCTTTAAAGTAAGTAGAAACAACGTGTTTTTTTTACTATTTGATATTATAAACTCGAACTCTACTATTCACAGAACTATTTCAATTACAAGTAAATTATCAACTTGCTACAAATTCTTATACTTTATATTTACGTTTCTATAGTGGTTATTTAATATTATCATGCATATAAATAGTGACCTACAGTAATATCTAAACTTGCTTATTACATTCCCAAACTGACAAATACCGGCAATGTGGGCTTAAATGTGGCGACAAAGTTACATTGCTAAATAGTTTGCTTCACAAAGTTCCTGCCAACGACATTAGTAGGTCCTATCAAGACGCTGTCTGTTTTCGTGACCTTACGACTGCAAACTACGGTTATTATGTAAGTGTACTCTTAAGGTCCCAAAACGATGACGACCGTGTATCTCACTGGTAAACGTACTGAGTCATTGATCCTGGGTTCGAATTTCAGCTAAAGCTAATTTTGTGCGATATACTAACCTGAGATTAAGATAGATTTTATTCAAAAGCATGTGAAGTCCCTAAGCCCGCAGTAGAGCAGTGTCGCGTAGTACCTACGCTATAATCTCTTATAATGGAAGGAGCAATGTACGCCACAGTAGATGTATACTCGTAGCAGATACTATTACAATTATAATGTATCGTACGTAGTATAAACAGCAAGGCCGGCTCAAGGCCAGTTTTAGAATGGAGCAAGATTCCATACTGGCGCCCCATTAGCATGGAACTTGGAAGAAAGATCTCGACAAAATTTTGTCTTTCTGTCTAATTTGTCCATATGAAGACCGCGTAGCCTAATCGGATGAAGTAGTCATACGACTAGGCTACGCGATCGTCATATGGATATATCATATTAATAATAATTATATAACTGATATTTTTTTAATAAATAGTTATGTACATATACATATACGCATTCATATATCAAATATCATTTATATATAAATCTTAGTTATCCATTAATAGGTATAATTTCAGTTTTAGTGCAAATTTTATATCTACCTACTAACAACAAATACAAGGAGGTAAGTACTTACGACTCGTAATGCCATTGTCAAAGAACTTAGAAATACCTTGTAGATATTTTCCCGCATAAAGCAGTGAGCTCTGGCGCAGTGGGCTCTCCCCGGCCCCAAAACCCTCTCAGAAATAAGAAGGCTCTGCAGTGAGACATTTATAGGCGATATCGGTATGTTTCATCCTCGGAAAGGGTCCTTATGTTAACAGGCATAGATAAATCTATGCTACTCGTATCTATGATACATATTTAACTTGTTTTTACCTTATTATTATTTCGGTATGCGCCACAAACATTTATATGGCACATCATTAACTACTCCATAAAAGAAAGAAGTTTATAATTAAACCTCGACAACTAACAGAAAAGTCTAGTCTAATTTTTGTAATTTAGAATTTTTTATTTCTATAATTTGTGTAATACACGTAATCTGTAAATTGAGATATATCAAAATAATTTTCATTCTTTGATACTCTGTGATAGAATTGTTGAACGCACTTGCATACAAACAAAAAACCTCCATACACACAAACAATCATGCCTTTTTTTCATATAACAGGTAGGCAGACGCCATACGTAACCCACTTTTCGCCCCCGTGAGAAACGTGGGTTACGTGTATATGTTACTACAAAAGCCCTTATCTTGGTTAATCTTAGGAGATGCTAAATGTTAGGATTTATAAAAGGGACGATTGTTTCGGGCTTTTATGCCATTAGAATTTAGTACATGCTAGGTTTTACCAGTGATGGCTGGTAAATGTTAGTAGAGAGCATTAAACAATGAGTTTTTTTTATTGTATAAAGTGACGAAACGAGCAAAACGTTCACCTGATGTAAAGTGCAATATCCGCCCACAACAAATGCTGTATCACCAAGAATATTTCTGTATGACACCACACTGCGCCCGTCACCCTGAGACATCAGTTCTTAACTCTCAAATGCCTAGTGATTACGCTAACTCACAGTGCCCTTCAAACCGAAACACAGTAATGCTTGCACACTACTGCTTCACGGCAGAATAACTGGCCCTGGGGTGGTACCTACCTAGACGGATTCCTGCATAGGAATCCTACCACCAGTACTTTTTTATCATTAATTTCAATTAACTATCAGTCAAAACTTAACATATTTTCATGTACCATATGAGAGTAATTATAATTAACTTAAATTACTAATCGGTCAAACCTAACCTATTTTCAATTATTTTCATGTGGTATTTTATTTATTAATTATATTAGTCACTTATTTTAAAACACCTTTAAAATTCTTTTTGAATAGAAAAAATAACACAAATAAAAATATCTTCATCACAGAACTTTTCATACTTTTACCATTAAGAATTGGTAAGTTTTATGTCTTACTGGAAAATCTTAGGATTTACCTTAGTTCGCGCTTTTACAGTAACATATGTATATAAAAAACCTAAAGTCTTTATTCGTTTAAACAATTTCGGGAGTCGGTTAATGACAGTATTTGCAACACTGTCGTAAACCGGAAGCCGCGTTGAAACCTAAAAAATAAGTACCGGAATATATTAAGTACCTACAAAACTTTTTTGAAGTATGTAGGTACAAACATCTTACACCGAAATAGAATAATCAATTTCGCGAATTGAGCACTTCCGGCGCGGCGGGGCCGGTGCGCGCAAATTGCTGGCGCGTAACGAGTTATTTGGGCGTCAATTGATAACGCTGGCAAACAGGCGACGGCCGAAGGGGGCTGCCAACCGTCCACCAATCATAGATCAAGCTACCAACCTACGCATTGTATACGTAACAAATAGTTACAAAAGTAGCGAATATTTTAGTGCACAACTGCTGCATGTTGTTTATTGGTTGGAGAGGAAATAAGTAATAGTAATGTTTGTTTTATTATATAAGTAACGAGACGAGCAAGCCGTTCATCTGATGCTTGCCTTTCACAGTTGCAGAGCCTTTGCCGACTTTGGATTGCAAAGTTTTAGGCGGCACTCCATTGCGTTCGTCACCTTGAAACGTCAACGAATTCATTCTCTTCTAATCTTCAGGTCTCATTTGTATATATGTAACTGTAAATAATGTGTACTCATAAGAATGATGATATTTTACTAAGTACTCCTTCAAAACGAAACACAGTAATTCTTTTACAATACTCGACGGCAGAATAAATTTCGACCAGTTTGATTTTAAGTAATCAAAGAAAACCTATCGTCAGTACTAAAATATCAGCAACGCTTTAGGAAAAGAACAAATTTGCGTGGGAGGCAAAAAAGATATAAAAGTTAAAGGCTTTATCTTTAATAGGAAATCATCATAACGTGAAAATGCGTAAGAGTAACGAAGAGAACTTCCAATACCCTAACATGTCAGTTTTCCAGGAAAAAACTTAATTGTATAAATTTAAATACGTAGTTCCTCTCCCTTTTATTTTGTATATATTTTTATACACATTATATATTATAAAATCGAGGTTCCTTTAACAATTTAATAACATTAAACATTAATTCGCTCCCAGTGTTGTTCCCTGTATGATACTTTTACGCTGATCTTGATTAAAATACCCATATACACATATTTTTATTTTAAATCTTATGGTTTCTAAATTAAACTATTTACAGCTGCCGGTTACATCTGTTGCTATTTTTTTTATGAGATATGACGTTCTCGTCCCAAGTGTTCGCTATGAGATTAAATTTAACTGTTTCTTAACATTCGGAAATAGACTTATTAGCGTGGGATTACACATCAAGGGCAAAACTCCGCGAGACAAAAGGGGCATTATACGTAATTCTCGCACTATTTTGTCCAGAAAGAGAAATCTAATCTCATTTTGTTTTGTTTTATCGTCAACATTTTAAACTTACAATAAATACACAAACTATGTTCTTTAGGCATTAAGCTAAGGATTAAATCGGTATTCATTATAACTGGCGAACCGACACAAGTATTAATGTTTTAATACTTTTAGTATTCTAACTTTAATAGGTTTCTACAAATTTATTTAGAAAGACATTTATACAGATAAGAAATAAAAGTTAATAAAAATCGTGTTACTAAATAAAACATTTGCTGTGTTGTAGCGGCTTAAGATAATCTACCCCATGTCATCTTGTGGGTATCGTAAAAATCGACAGAGGAAAATAAACACCAAGAGATGGGCAGCAGCATCTTTTTGGAACACCTGAATAAATAAACTGCGGTTGCCAACCCGCCTGCCGAGCGTGGCAACTATGGCAAAATCCCCCCAAAATCAGCACTTCGAACTTCTGTGGCAATCTATGGGGGTGGTCTATGTTCAGCACTGGACTAGTGATAGGCTAAAATGATGATGATGATGATGATGAAACAAAACACTACTTATTCACTTATATACATTCAGAAGTATCTACTTCATCGTCGCATCTATTTTGATATAGACTACCTGAAATTATTTGTTACATATTAATATAATTACCGAATTCAGTATACGATACAAAAAATGAAAATCTCTTAAAATATGTCTTTTGAGTCTGTCAAAAGAAATATTAACTAAGTTATCAACAAAAAAAAATAAGATATGTAATATGACAAGATTAAAGGGAAGCTGAAGGAATATATACCTTTTTTTTAATGACTGTTTTATTTAACTTGTATTTATATAGTATTTGTTTTGTGGGTGATTCAAATAAACTCCTCTTTCTTTCTTTCTTCTTTAAAACCTTAAAAGGATCCGACGAGAAATTTTTAAATCTTTTTTATTACATCTTTCTTTTGCAATCCCTTCAATATAATCTACGCCATCTTCATTATCATTTATCATCTTCATACCATTTTCGCATATCTAGTGGAGAAAACTCCAAAGGAACTTTTTGCAACAAACACAATTAACATTTTATCCATCCAATTTACGGAGTTTTCCAAAGTAATAATGATTACAAGAATAATTAGACCTTATTCAATAATGGTTTTTGAAAGAGAAGAAAGTATGTCGGATTGCAAAGTTCTGATTGAAGGAGAAAGAGTGGAACAAGTGAAAGAGTTTGTGTACCTGGGTTCTAAATTTACGAGAGACGGAAAGTATGACTGTGATATTGAGGGAAGAGTATTAGCAGGAAATCAAGTGAATGGGGCTCTGCATAACTTTATGTGTAGCCAGAACGTATCTAAAAAGGCACGACTGGCTGTACATAGGGGAGTTCTGGTCCCCACACTTATGTATGGTAGTGAATGCTGGGTCTGGCACAAGAAGCATGAAAGTAGGATTAACGCTGTGGAAATGAGAAGTTTGAGAAGTATAGCTGGAGTGACTCTGATTGACAAAGTGAGAAACAGCGTGATAAGGGAACGTTGCGGTGTGGTTGAAGATGTAGTGAAAAAGATAGAGAAAGGCATGCTTAGATGGTTTGGGCACGTAGAGAGGATGAATGAAAGGAGATTGACGAAACAGATTTATGAGGCAAGTGTGAATGCAAAAGCCGGTAAGGGTCGACCTAGGCGTACTTATCACAATCAGGTCGGTGAACTTTTGAGGAAAGGTCACGTTAAAAGTACCCGCAACCGACGAACGTGTGTGAAAACGCTAATGAAAGTAGAAGAAGCTAAAGATGTGTTTCAGGATCGTAGCAAGTGGAAAGATGTGGTCTCTGCCTACCCCTATGAGAAAGAGGCGTGACTGTATGTATGTATGTATGTATGTATGTATTCAATCTTCTCGTCGTTTGTAAAATTATACAATATTAGGTGAAAATCTCTTATAAAATATGATTTGCAAACTGCTGCACCTACTAAAACAAATATGCCTAAGTAGTATAATAATAATAGATCTAACAATTTTATATGAGGATTTGCAAATTCACATTTTTAACCATTCTTTTAGCACGTTCACACGATATGAAACAGCGTGCGCCAGCGCTGTCGTTAACGGTGTAACGTGCGCCCGCATCTCTCACCCTCCGTAAACTCGGCCTACATATATTCACAAGTATCTACTTATATTGAATATGTATCGTTAACGCAAATTTATTGGAATACTTAATATTCAAAGCCACAACTACTAGTCAATTTGCTAAGAAAACTGGCCATTAATTGTATGACTTTTATCTTGAGGAAGCTACGAAATTAAATACGCTATTTAAAATAAACATTTAAAAAGACACTGAAATGAAAAAAAACGGTCAATTATTTTTTTATTTTACCCATTTATAAATTGGAAAATCTCTGTACTATCATAAATGGTGCAACTTGATACCCACAGAACAGAAAAAAAAGTAGAAATAACACGTGGGCGTGGCGCGTCTCTCACAAGTACGCGCGTTGAAACGCAAATTCGACTCCGCGCACTTTAGTCGTGTTAACCTCGGTTCGAAACATTACTGCACGAAATTTGACACACAGTTAAAACGTCATGCCCTTTTGTGTTATTTTAGAGTTTAAAAACGATAGCCGAGCCACAAATTTGTCCCATGGTGGAGTTTCCTCTCATCTTATATAATATTATAATGTAATAAAATGAATAAAAACGCAATTATGAGATGACAATATTTCTTAAGATAAACACGTTATAATATTTTCCACTAAAAGCAAAAGAATAGGGTCCAGTTTTGCGTAGACGACATTGAAAATGTTTTCAAGCTATTCGATTAGAGAAGGGACGATCAAAAAAACTTATCGATAAAGGGTATAATTATTATCTACATATATATTTTAATATTATTTGTAAAATCTCAGAAACTTTACTGGTGGTAGGATTCCTATGCAGGAATCCGTCTAGGTAGGTTCCACCCCAGGGCCAGTTATTCTGCCGTGAAGCAGTAGTGTGAAAACATTACTGTGTTTCGGTTTGAAAGGCACTGAGAGCTAGCGTTATCACTCGGCATATGAGACTTAAGAACTTGTCTCAGGGTGATGGGCACAGTGTGGTGTCACACAGAAATTTTCTGAGTGACACAGCATTTGTTATGGGCAGACGTTGAACATACCATCAGGTGAACGTACAACATCTAGTGCGCAATAGCGGAACTCGTAAGACAATAACTTTGTCTACGGCGTCAAAAATATTTTGTTAACTATTTGTTGTGAACAAAACATATTAAGCTCTAATTCTTTAGCACGAAAGCGTTGTTTTGATTGATGTAAAATTTAGTTAACACTTTATTTTGGAGTAGAATTCCATCCAATAAAAAATTAGTTTTCATTGTGTTATCTTAAGTTACACAGTTGCAAGTGTGTGAGTTTGGAGACATTGGTTTTCTTATTAATTTACAAACGTACCACTTCGACTTGTTGTTTCTGTTCTGTGGTGATACTATATATTACTCCAATTTTATTGATATTCTACAATAAGGAATCTACTATAGGTACATATAATCAAACAGAACCTCTTTGTGTACAAATATTGCTCTGATAGTGTCAATCGATAATCCCATACAGACATCAAAGCCGAATGAGCTTTTCATACTAGCTGAAAACGTTGACATTATAGAAACTGAAAAGGGAACGTGACTTGGAAATTTACAAAGCCTCTCAGCCGAATTCAGTATCTATAATTTTATTGTTTTTGAGAACCGCGAGGCTATCTGATTAGTCGTGGAGTAAAATACCCGCCGTAACCGATAGTTGTGTCACACTAATGATTGCTTTTCAGATGTGGAAGTATTTTGCTGTGTTTATAACACTAAATCTAATCCTTCCTCTGAACTTATCGCATGTTGAATAGGTACTTTACTGTTAACGAGGAATTCTTTCAAAACTCGCTTTAGCCTCGCATATATAATGATACTAATATCAGTTTTCGGATGAAGATATTCATGATAATTTACCGGTCATATCAACGACATTTCTAAAAAAAAAGTACAGCCTATAAATGTCGCACTGCTGAGCACTGGCCTCTTCTAATTTCTAAGAGAGTTTTGGAGCCAGAAAAAGCCTGCCACGCTGCTCCGGAGCGGATTCGCGGACTTCTCAAGTCTTCGAAATGTTACTATTCCTCAGACATGCAGGTTTCATCACGATGTTTTCCTTCACCGCCAGAAGCGGATTTAATAAAATCAGAAGCAATTAGATGGCGCCCTAGGCCATATGCAACAAAGCGAGCGATAAAGCGCACTTCTTTAATACTATTACTAATACATTGATAGTCGTATGATTACTTACCTATAAATGCTAACAAAATAATTCTTCTCTTGAAACTAAAACATCTTTTAAACATCACAACGACCGAAGCCAATCTATATTAATCTTTATGCGCCCTTTAAATATTTCCGCTCTAAATCCGGGCCTTGCCATCCTAAGCTTAAATCCATCACTGTTTAGCGCTGAGCATGTGGTTAATCAGCAATTAAAATAACAACTTTACAGGTTCCGGCACCGGGGATCGAACTCTGTCTCTAGATTAAAATCTAATCATAAAATGTTTTAAGCCGTGGTAGCTGGAGGGTCGGGCGTTAGCTTTAAATTTCACACTATGCGATTCGATTACTCTAAAATTGTTCTGCAATTTTAAATGCTGATTTACCACGTGCTCAGCGGCGAAGGAAAACATCGTGAGAAAAAGCTGCATGTCTGAGGAATTAAAACTATTTCAAGGGCTTTTTACAGCTCCAAAACCCTCTGAAATGAGAGGAATCCTTTGCCTTAAGGAACTACCGAAAGGAAGTTCACAACATAATGTTATTAGAGAGGATCCACTTAAATTACATTATGTTAATTGTCATGAATAACTTCCCCCGCAAACTGATGGTAGTATCATTATGTATACCATTAGGTTTTTAGCTTACCCTTATTTTACTTCCCCTAGCGGAAATTTTATGTTAGGAAAAATAAAATGTTGTGCTCCTTTTTTCTAAAAAATATTTAATACAAGTAACTATGCAAACAAAGGCAAATTTATCACTCAGTTTTTTCCTTAAAAGATCTAACTGGCTGTATCTGACTGTAATGTCGGGGACATTACGTATACTGAAGGAAAAATAAAAAAAAACTTGCAATCACTACAGCATACTCGTATTATAATTTAATCAATTTAAATTATATTGACTTGCGTGAAAATAATAGATTTGATTTAACGTTTCATATTAGTTACATCAATACAACCGGTGGCCAGGGTACCTTATACCTACCTAGGTGGATTAGTGCCAGTTATTCTGCCGTCGAGCCGTGGTGTTCGAACACCAAAGTGTTTCGGTTTGAAGGGCACTAAAGCTAGTGTAAATACAGGGGCAAATGATACTTAGAAATAGATATGCCATGGTGACTGGCGCCGGGTGTAACTGCAACAATTACGGGCCCGCGTGGCAGTTACTACCAGTTGAACGACTTGCTCGTCTCGTCACTTACTTCCGATAAAAAAGGATTTGATAAAGATAAAGATCTCTCTGTATGCCGGCCTGTTCATACGAATGAACTTAAACTGTCATATCTCAAAAGTAAACTGATTTATATGTTTATATGAAAATAACGTACCTACAAATTGATGAATATCAACCGTTTATAGTTTGACTTATGATAAAGATCGTTACGAGAAACGATTCATTTTTATAAAAATCTATCAATCTATCTATCTGTCTAGCAACAATTAATCGATACGCAAAATAATTATCCAAGCATAAATCATCAGCATCATTCAAAAGGTTCAACATTAAATTAGAACGTTAAAACTCTCTGAAAAATACCTGTCATTGTTTTTCCTGAAAATATAATCGTGGCATTGTAAGAGACTGCTATTGGCCGGCTGGTACCAGCAGCTGATTGGTGGGTAGGCGGTGTCGGATGTACGGAACGAGAACATTGGCCCGGCTGCACACCCCACCTCGCCGTGTAGTGGGGAGAATCATCCCTATGTTTATTTTTGTTGTTAAAGTCAGTGAGCTATGAGCTTTCAACGTGTATAGATGTATTTTGCAAACGGGATTAAACTGAACGGATTCTTGTACATCCCCACGTACAACAGCGTGCCCTGACTTTGGACTGTGTGTTCGTCGATAAGACGTTGTGATTGTGTTACTGGTTCCATTATTTCGGAGATGGTGATCCTGTAAGTATTATATAATTTTGTTATAGGCCTAAGTTATGATATTTTTTTAATAATACATATGTGTTTTACATAATTTTTTATTTATGTGACCTGAACTTCAGAACTGATATTTTCCTTAACTTTTTGTGACATTACGATAAAGCTAAGATTTAATAGATTATAGAGACAGTACCTTGATCTGCGTTAATTCCATCCAAATATTTTCAGTACTTTTTAACTATCTTTAACTAACTCGAATATGGATGCAAAATCCGTAATTAAATGATTATTATTATTAAATTAAATCCGCATCGTCAGACAGAGAAAAAATATTTTGACAATTTTTGTCCCATTTTGTCAATTTTTGTCCCATAAGAATTTAAAAATTTTAAATTTCTAACAGACTTCGATTTTATATATATGATACATATAAAATAAAAAATTAAAACAATTCTTACAACGTACAATCATATTTAGTATGTTAACAATACGATTTGTTGTTAGTAATCTGTTACCTATTCTTAATAAGTAACCATTATATAATTATTTTTCACCATTTCCTTAACAGAGAGTTTTATCTCGTAGAAAATTAAGTACCTATTTAGTTCTTAATAGATTTGTTAAGCATACAATAAAATTGGTATTAGGATTTTACTCAATTATTTTTTTAATGTATTAAACATTACATACAATAAAATAGTATCTAATTTAAGTAAAATGTAAAAAAAAATATAATTAATTTTAAAAACCTAAAAGCATTCAGTAACTATGATGAGCGTGTAGTGGCGGCTTAAGAGAATCTACCACCGATCTCATCCCGTGGGGAGTCAAGTCGTCAGAGGGAAATTAAAAACCAGGAGGTGGGCAGGAGCATCTTCCTGGATCATCTGAATAAATAAAGTGCCGTTGCCCACCCACCTGCCAAGCGTTGCAACTATTTCTAACATACATACATACATATAGTTACGTTGTTTTCAAATATAAGGGGTAGACAGAAGCCACTCACCTGGCCCAATTTTCGCCCTCGCGAGAAACGAGACGTGACGGGTGGCGAACCACCTCGTTTTGGAAAGAGCTTTAGAGCTTTCGCTTTAGGAAAGAGGTAGGTGCTATTATACTCTGCCGGACACCTATAGACTATAGAAGATGCTATGTAAACGTCTGTATTATAGTACACAGATAACTGTCTATCAACATATCGTCTTCATTACGAAAACAGGCCATAATCCCAAGTCCCAAACTAAATCGAGACGTCGAGACTAGCTTGAAAACAGTTACGCTATCTTTACAATGTTTTTTCATTGTGCTTTAATGAGACATAGAGATAACGGAGTATGTTTTATTAAAACTTCTTTTACCTCATCATCAGCCAACTGCTGGACATAAAACCATTTAAAGTTAGGAGGATTTACACTAGGCCAGGAGTAACAAACTTTTACTGCAATGGTACACTTCTCGAACTTGGAAATTTTTGCGGAACACTTGATAGTTTTCCGGAATTTTTTGCACAACATGTAGCTATTACTTCGATTAGAGATTGCAGTATCAGACACTTCGAAATTTAGAAGTTACTGCCCGTCACCATTCTGGATAATTTAGATCTGGCATATTTGAAATAGTTGGATGGTTCATGGATGGACAGTCATCTAACGGAAGACAGAGATTTTCCTAGTATTCCCTTAGTCGGCTGTTACGATATCCACAGGATGAAATTTGGTGGCATATTATCTGACGAAGCTACCATACGACTATCTACTAAATAGCAAACGACCAAAATCTAGAACCTTCACATTTATTCTGAAATATATTCAAAATTTAATACTATTCAAATAAGTTTATAAGCTAACGGTATAGTATCATTTGGTAGAATCAATATATCGTACAAGCACCAGTTAAAATGAACGAACGTACACCAGTGACTAACCAAATAATACAATATATACATCATTGTGCTTTAATTCCGTGTCAAATATGTTAAAGTGGGCAAACAGAGGAGGGTTGTGGAAGGTGATGGAGGGACGGCAATTGAAACTAATTGAGTCTCGTTGAAACCGGCGCGCCTTCTCCCCGCGATAAATAAGCAAATAAACTTATTATTAGATTTAGGACGCATCTTTGATTGTAACTTTTACTTTTTTTATTGGAAATAAGCAAACTTGTAGTCACAGAGCCATCCAAAGCTATGAGGAATAAGACAGCGAGCAAGTTAGCTTTAAAACTGGAAAGTGGACGTTAAGCGTGAAATGTAATGCGTCACTTTATAAATTTAATTTTAATTTATTTGGCCATCGCCAAATACAACAGTCATTTGGTGAGATGATATGAATTTTGTGGGTACCAACCGTGGCCAGAACTTTCCGTTACCAGAACTGAACTAATATTGTTTGAATTTCACTATATTTAATGTTTTTAAATTGAAGATTTGTAATTTATACCGATAATCGAAATATTATTTCATCTCATTAATTATATTGCAACAAATCTGTATAAAACTTTTAAAACATTAGAAAGAAACGTAATACTGCGTAAATAATGTCATTTATAATAAGACTAAAAAAAGAGTTAAACAGAATCATCACGTCGTAGACACTGCAAATATCTGCACTAAACCTACCCGCTTAGAAAAGGGTATAACCAAATAATGACAGTCTGTGTAAAATGAAATACCAATTGGTTCCAAAAGAATTTACTTTAAGCCGATGGCTAGTAATAAAGATACAAGAAGTATTCACTTAAGCTCCTCATAAGCTCTGTACAATTTTCTTATCGCTAAAACTCTCCCTACCTTTTACATTCTCTTTTTACAAAGTTATTTAACCAATTAAAGCGCGGCCTGCCCCCTTCAGAAGGCAATTCTAGAGCAATTGGCTCAATAAGCCTACGTGAGGGGAGTCGAAGCTTTCTCTGCGATGTCTGGCTGTTTTTATTAACGAACTTGCTAAGACCGAAACAAATGAGTTATTCATTAAATTAAATTAAATTAGGTTAATTAATATAAATGTTAACACGTTTTCTCGCTCAGAAACGGGTGTAATATTTTTATAATTTTAGCAGATACGTGATTAGTCATAAGTCTTAGAGAAGCAGTTTCAATAAATTCAATTGTTACTAGTATTTGTTCAAGTATTGCTTCAAAGTTAAGTGGCACTATTAATGTCCTATTGAAAGTTTCTGGATTCTGATATAGTAAAACTGCTGCGTGGATGCTTTTCGTTTCGAAGCAAGTGTTAACAGGGCGTGGTAGCTAGTCAGCTGTACCGGCTGTTTAACCTTTGCTGGAAGAGCGCCAACGTACCATGTCATCGTACCGCTTTACAAAGGAAAAGGGTTGCAACAAAATTACAAAAACTACTGATGCATAAGCTTGCTCAGCATTGTCGGTAAACTGTATGCAAAGGTATTGATTAAGAGAGTGATGAATGAATCTGAAGAGAAGATATGGGGTGTACAAGCGAGATTCAGGAGAGAAATGGGATGAATGAATCGGGTCTTTCCTTATTAAGCATAGCCGAAAAATTCGTGGCTCAAAGTCAAAAGGTCTATTGCACATTCGTAGACTTGGAAAAGGCTTATGTCAGAGTGGTGAGGAATGAATTGTGGTGTCGTGCTGTCTATATATGGAGTGAACGGCAGCTTGACATCACTGAAATCACTATAAGGATTCCAGTGCTTGTGTCAGGGTAAACGGGGCTTACACAGACTGGTTTAACATCGAAAGGTGATAGGGTGATAGGGATAGGGATGTGTGCCTTCGCCGTGGCTGTTTAACCTATTTATAGACAATATCATGAAAAATTTGAGAAAGTGTGCGTTTGGATTAAGAATGAATGATCTGACCGTTCGCCGTGTGGTGGCGGCTTAAGAGAATCTACCACCCCATTTCATCCCGTAGGTGTCGTAAAAGTCGACAGAGGGAAAATAAAAACTAGAAGATGGGCAGCAGCATCTTCCTGGAACATCTCAATAAATAAACTGCGGTTGCCAACTCGCCTGCCAAGCGTGGCAACTATAGCAAAATCCCCTAAAATGAGAGCTACAAACTTTTGTGGCTATCTATGAGTAAGACCTATGTTCAGCATCCACTGCTGAACAAAGGTCTCCCTCATAGATAGTAATAGGCTGAAATGATGATGATGATGACGATCTGACCGTCAAATGCCTCCTATACGCCGATGATCAGGTTATATTATCGTCATCGGAGGAGGAGTTGCAGGCGATGATTATAATAAGCATGATGCTCTACAAAGCAAAAGAATTAAAATTAATGTAGAAAAGACGAAAGTAATGATTTTTGAAAGAGAAGAAATTATGACGGATTGCAGAGTTCTGACTGAAGGAGAAAGAGGGGAACAAGTATAAGAGTTTGTATAGATTGGTTTCAAAATTTACGAGTGTCGGAAAGTACGAAAGTTATATTGAGTGAAGTGTTGACAGGAAATCAAGAATATGGGGCCCTGCATAACTTTATGTGTAGCCAGAAAGTATCTAAAAGGGCATTAACTGCTAGTAGGATTCCTATGCAGGAGTCCGTCTAGTAGTAGTCCGTCCGTCCGTCTAGGGTAGGTACCACCCCAGGGCCAGTTATTCTACCGTGAAGCCGTAGTGTGCAATCATTACTGTGTTTCGGTTTGAAGGGCCCTGTGAGCTAGCTTAATCACTGGGCATATGAGACTTAAGAACCTATGTCTCAGGGTGATGGGCACAGTGTGGTGTCACACACAAATTTTCTGGGTGACACAGCATTTGTTATGGGCAGACGTTGCACTTACCATCAGGTGAACGTTTTGCTCGTTTCAACACTTTATGCAATAAAAAAAACCGACTAGCTGTACATACAGGAGTACTGGTTCCCACACTTATGTACGGTAGAGAATGTTGGGTTTGGCAGAAGAAGCATGAAAGTAAGTTTAATTGCTGTGTATATGATAAGCTTAAGAAGTATAGCTGAAGTAACTTTGATCGACAAAGTGAGCAATAGCGAGGTAAGGGAACGTTACGGTTTGGTTGAAGATGTAGTGACAAAGATAGAGAAAGGGATGCTTAGATGGTATGGACACGTAGAGGGGCGGATGAAAAAACCATGACGAAAAAGATTTATGAGGCGAGTGTGAATGGACAAGCCGGAAAGGGTCGACGTAGGCAAATGTATTACGATTAGATCGAAGTCGTTTCAAGAAATGGTCAAAAGTACCCGCAACCGACGAGCTTGTATGAAAACATTAACGAAAGTAGAAGAAGCTAAAGATGTGTGTCAGGATCGTAGCAAGTGGAGAGATGTGGTCTCTGCCTACCCCTATGGAAAAGAGGCGTGATTCTATGTATGTATTTCACCACACTACTTTAAACATTGAGTTATAATGTACTATATACTAGAGAAGCTGTTTCAAACAAAATATGTCGCGCAACACGATGATACGCGGCGCAGGCGCGAGGCGCACGACCATCAAGCTGATTTGTCTCCTCTAGTACATAGTACCTAATAACTCAATGACTCAATAAAAATATCATAAAATTATAATGCGATATCCACCTCATTTTATCTTAAATCAAAGCAAAAATCATTGGAAAATTATAGGGCGAAAGTTTTCCCGATTTAAATCTAGCGTAAATGCAAACAGAATTTTCAAAATTATGATTCAATGAAGAAACAAATGACATTCATAGAAAATAAAATGTATTCTGCAGCAACAGAATTTTACAGAAAACATTTTCAAAAATAAGTTTTAAATTTTTAATATCATTAATGTCAATGACCAGTTCCAGAAACTTTTCATATACCCTACGTATAGCAGTAGGTACATTAGGTGTTAATAAATTTAACACAAATTATTTTATAATTTTGATCGTTTTAATCAAAATAAGCCCGCAACAAGTAAATGCCAATAGTTAAATTTGCCATTATTTTGAATTAATTAACTCAAGTTTTTTCTATAATACCCATATCAATTTGATTATCAATGTACGTAACAATTTGTTAAGTACATAAAATGTAGTAATTCTTTGCATACATAATCAAAGCCTATATTTAATAATTTACAATTAGGGCAGAAGTAGTTTTCATTATTTAAACTTGAATTAATTACAGTGTATTACAGAATAGAGTAAAATATCACCTGCCTCTTTCCTACCAAGGTGTCGGAAGAAACGACTAAGATACTGTACGGACAGCCTTTATACTTGCAGAATAATACCATAATATGCAATGCTGTCACTATACTGCTCGTGGAAACGCAAATGGAGAGTAAGAATTTTTCTTAATCGTACCAAAATGGCGCGACGTGGTTCGCCACCCGTAACGTATTATTTCCTGCAGAGACGAAAAGTGGGCTACGGGTATGGGCGTGAATGAATGTATGCAGCCTAATTTGTTTTATAAATCCAACAATGTTTATCTTACAGAGGCCGCGCGGACATGTCAGAGGGACCATCGACGCCGGAATGGGACATCAATGACGCAGTCGTGCCCAGGGTTACCAGTTTCGACTCGTTTGGTGAATGGTGCGACGGGCATGTGCGTCGTGTGTACCCGCCGGGATGCGAAGAGGCTCGACGGCACGCTTCGGGTTGGGCGATGAGAAATACAAACAACCACAACGTGCATATATTGAAAAAGAGCTGCCTCGGAGTGCTGGTCTGCTCAGTCAGATGCCGACTGCCTGATGGATCTCGGGTGCATTTACGACCAGCAATTTGTGACAAGGCCCGAAAGAAACAGCAAGGTAATTGCTGCTTTTTATACGTAAGCAATTATTTATTACACTGGCTAATGATTACTTGAATATTTTATTAATTTATCATAACAATAATGCGAACGCAAACCTTCCTAAAACTCTGTAATAACTGATCTCTATATTCTAATCTAATAAGACTCAATCTTTACCTATATCAATAGAATAAAAAAAAACCGGTACATGAAATAAAAATTAATAAAAATATGAGGACTCTTCGAGACTAAATAAACAAGAGTAGGTATTAGTATACTCAGTGTCATACTAATGTAATATCTTTCTGGAAATGGTACTGAAAATAATAAAGCTATTATTTTATCTGGTCGTGAGGTAACAAAATATTATTACAAACCAGTTTTTTTTTAAATTGGATAAAGTGATGAAACAAGCACAATGTTCACCTGATGGTAAGTGCAACGTCTGCCCATAGCAAACGCTGTATCACCCAGAACATTTCTGTGTGACACCACACTGCGCCAATCACCCTGACACATCAGTTCTTAGGTCTCATATGCCCAGTGATCACACTAGCTCACAGTGCCCTTCAAACCGAAACACAGTAATTTGCACACTGTTGCTTCACGGCAGAATAACTGGTCCTGGGGTGGTACCTACCTAGACGGATTCCTGCACAGGAATCCTAGCACCAGTTAAATTTAAATTCCTTGCTATACATATCTGTGTTTAAAACATTATTTTAAACATTAACTGTTTTAATAGGAAAACCGTGTCCGAACCGTCTGTGTAACGGCGGTCGCCTGGAAGTCCAGCCATGTCGTGGTCACTGCGGTTACCCGGTCACACATTTTTGGCGTCACACCGAACATGCAATATTCTTCCAAGCGAAAGGTGCTCACGACCATCCGAGACCCGAAGCGAAAGGAGCGAGCGAAGTCAGACGGATCAATTGGCGCGGGAAGACGAGTGCGAGGACTCGCGTTACTGCTAGCACGAGAAGCTGCCATAGCTGACAAAATACTTACAGGAAAACAAGAAAAGCAAATGTCACAAAAGATTGGCGGCAGTCATCTTCAACCGCCACCACTAATTCCTGATAACCAAAGAAGTAAGATCATCATAAATAGTTAAGATTGTATTTTTACTGGCGACCGCGTGGCCTAGTGGTTAGCGTGGCTTCTACGCTGCGGGTCCTGGGTTCAAATCCCAGCCGGAGCCACCATTTCTGCAAAAACAAATTGTTGGGTTTCAGGTCTGGTTGTGTTGTGCATGTGAAATGTACGCCTATAAAACGCACTAACGATACAGGAGAAATACTACATCCGTTTTCAGAAAAGATCTTATATTATGATAAAGGCCTATAAGTGCCTTTTTCTTTGCTATAGCTAAAATGAACAACGCAATTTCAGTATCTCATTTTTAAACTTGCTATGAGTTGTTCAATTTATTGTATAGAACAGGAATGGCCAACTATTCTCAGTTGAAGATAAGACTTTTCAAATAATATTTATTCCGCGATCGGCTTTCCCATGATTTCTTTATTTGGAAATCGACTAGTAAAAGTGTAGCAGCTCTTAATTACTATTAAAGGCTAAAATTTTTTTATTGTGGTTCGTTTTCGACTAAAATCATGTAGAAGATCGACCGGTCGACCTGTTGGCCACCCCTGGTATAATGACCATGAACATACATATTTAAAGTAAAAATATGTTGCTTTTCTTATATGTAGTTTATTAATAAATACCTGAAGATTTATGAAATTCGAACATTGTAAATACTATATTTGATGTAAAATCAACTTTTGTAAAGTTACTGGGCGACCGGTATACGGCATTATAAAGTTATAGGCAGCTTTTTCAGAATTTCTGCTTAGTTTATCTTTGCCGATAAATTTTAATTTAACATGTATTTATTTCTTTTGACAGTTCTTACTTGTACGTGCGGTCCCTTCGAATGTACTTGCCGGTGGCATCCTGAAGCGCCTGCAGAGACTTACGCGACTATGGCGTGGACAGCTGAACACCAGACCTACGCTACATACCCTCCCCCTGCCACACAGGCGCCGTCACTCCAACAACAGCAAACTTACTGACTGTACATTACCTGCCGACGACATTTTCCATCCAGAAGAAATCTTTCAATTAGACCAACCTATAAGGCTCGACTTCCCCATAGAGGAAAACACTTTAGAGTCACCTCCAACCTTCGCTGATCTTAACAATGATAATTCAAGGCCTGAAGACGCGTATTGGCTGGAATGGCAAAGAGCTGCGGGCGGATCAGAATCAAGTGAAACGCCCTCACCAGAGCTCTTTGGTAACGGTTTTCAGCACCCAGAAGCTTTTTGTGAACAACAATCATATTCACACCAAGTTTATTATCCGGAAGAGGCGCAATATTATCCCGCCGAGGGATCGAGAGAATCACCGGTTATGGAACTACAGGAGCAACGTTTCTACAGATATGGTCAAGATTGCGTTCAGAACAATATCGATATGCAGTCGTGGAATTATTCGGACTGTGCGTTCGCGTCGCATTTTGAGGTCCAACACTCGCAAACAGTAAACTCATTCGGTGCTCTATTATAATGTTCTTGAAGTATTATGTACATAGCGTGTTGTAAATTGTAAATAATTTGTTATCATCAAATATATTGTACATTCCATATTATAAGCTTTATTGAAACTTCTTTGTGAGGGATTTTTTTCATTGTATTGTTGCCCCTTTGATGATTTGACTCATTAAATAAATAAAATAATGATTTTTTTACAAAATCGTCTATTTATTGTATATAAAAATTACATTAAAATTGTCAATTTTACAATTTTTTTTATTTCTAACGATAAAATTGGTCACTACAAAATAGTTTATAAAGCGATCACACATTAAAATTATTACGCCTTTGCAATCGCAAAACATTCCAAGGAAAAAATACTCCATATACAATAAAATAATAAGAAAATGTTAAAAGTTTGAACAACGGAAAATATTTTTATCATTTAATCAACACATTCGAAAGTATTTCAATTAAAACTCTTTGCATTAATTAAGCTTTCCTTTAAAATAATAGAGGTTTCTAACATTTCTGAATCTTATCAAGACAATATTAAAAATTAAGAAGAAGTTTAGCTTTGAACAATTTTTAATTTAGTAATCATTGATACAACCAAGTCCATCCATCTTCTTCAAACGTCTGATAAATGAATAAAAACTATTTTATACGCTTACTTATCACTTTGTAGTATTGCTAAATACTAATATATTGCATAACCTAATCCTTATGTGATATCAACAAATACAATTTTCCTTGTGGAGACCCCATATGCAGTCGAACACAACATTTGGGCCAACCGACGCGAGTAATATGACAAACAGTAAAAGCTTACATAAATTTAGCTCGTAACTTGTGTTATTGTACGGTCCTTAACAATAGGCCCCAATAAAATCTTAATTTAAAATGTTGCTATTTCGTGTTCATAAAATCAGTATTCAAAGGGTCGAGGAGAGCACAGCACGCACTATCACAGCAGTCGGCAAATCCGAACAGTGTCCCTAACCCCAATCAAATTCAAATGATAACCCAGTACCTTACATAAGGTTAGAGACACAACCAGCCCCACGTTGGGCGCCATACAATAAGGCCACAAACAAATTTTAACATGAAGCAATGCCCTCTTTTATCATTCAACATAACAACTTTGCAATTTGCGCTCCATTACATATACAATAGCACGAGAACCGCTAGAACAATAATTCGGACGCAAATGTCTGTGCGGTTAAAAACGAGAGACAGTGACAACCTTAAATACCTAACTCTATACCTAAAGTGCCAGATTTATTAGAGTCTAAACGTTGTAACTGAAGCGAGATCGATCGTTTAAGCGTCATTGTATCCTGTATAAGCTGTTAAAAGCCGTAAACGCTTTTACAAGCTAGCCTTTACACGCTTTATAGACAAAATTCTAATTGTAAGTTGAGGAACAAACTTGTCCAACTATAACTACTATGACTTAGATATCAAGACAGTAGTAGACTTAATGATAGGAAAGTTTTAATAATGAATATATACTAATTTGAAATGTATTTAAGACATACATATATTTATAATCTTTATATTTTGTTGAATATTCTAAGCAAATAAACTTACTATGAAACTAATCAATTACCCAGTATGTATTGTAGTTTTTGTGCTATTGATAAAGTCACACAAAGTAAAAAAAAATATTCGCACACACAGTTAGTATTGCAAAATGAACTAAAATAATAACACAACACAAAGTACACGAAAACAAATCAACGCGAGAAAATTAACCATAATAAAAAAATAACAGTTTTCGAAAAGGACTAAATAAAAAATTTGTACTGTATAGAAAATATCACACCTAGTGAAATAATTCAAACGAAAGTAGATATTACTTCCTAGTTAGTCGCTTGTAATTTCTTTCAATATTTGAAAAAAATAATTCCCTTATATGAACCCTTTACAGAAATTAAAAACTACATCCGGCAATTCCTAGATAACTTTGATGTCAATTAAAAATCACGCGCTTTGGGGAACCTACGCCTCCGGAAGACATCAACTAGGTAGAAATATACCCAAAGTTACAACAGATTTTTTTTTGTTACAGATTCATAAAATTTAATATTTGTATAATATATTCTTGTAAAGTATTTGAACAAAATACTTTCTTTAATATAAGAGTAAATTTACACGAATGAAAACTAAACATAATAAAATACAACCTCTCCCAAATTTAACTTATATATATTTATTAGGAGATTGATTCGCACAGAGCTATCCTTTGAATTGATAAGAATCAATATATGCAATCCCAACAACAGGCAATTGCTTCAGATATATTATAATTCATAAGTCATTACGTTTATCGACACTAAACTTATACGTACCTATAGGTAATAAAACAACATTTTGCATGCGCATTCTTTTGACATATCTTAGCTGATATCCATCATTTCTGACCCTTTCGAACGAGATTGTTTTTGCACCACATTATACTCGATCTATTTAGACACTTTCTTATTTCTAGACTTTTCTGACTGGCTTATTTTTTTACAATTTTTGTTTAGGTAAAACAGAAATTACATTGTGTTTTAGTAGTTTTTAGAGGCCAACTTTTTAGAGGCTTATGTAAATGAGTAAAGTGTACTATAAAGTAAATTATAGTACACTACTATTTTTACAATTTTTCGACATATCTAGTGAAATCAAAATAAACTAGGTAACAAAACTGTAATAGACTGAATCATGTGAATTAGTGAGTGAGCTAGCAGACTGTCCGCAATCTGTTGGATGGGCCATGTAAAACTTTTGATGACAGAGCATGCAAACGATTAAGCCAGTACAATCTCAGCATCGTGTAATATCAGAAGTCACAACACAGTCCAGAGTCAAAGCCATATTGAAACATTGACAGTATAATGGAATGTGTCACAGCAGAATATACACTGTCACACATCACATCTTCGCTGTATAGCCAAACTCGATACAGAATAAATAAATTTGAAATGAGTGCAATTTAAGCATATTATTAATGCTAGACGTAATGCCTAGAGCCCCGTGGTTCCACCCGCGAAAAATAAGTCGAGTACATGATATAGCCTAAGTTACTCCTTATAACACCAGCTATCTATCTGTGAAATTCCCGTCAAAACCGGTCCAGCCGTTACGGAGATTAGCCGGAACCGACAGACAGACAGACAAATTTTTTTTAAATTGATTTTTTTTTATAAGTACCGTATAATCTCTTTATATGCATTTAGTGTAATGCTGTTATTTTTTGACATTACAAACAGACGGTTCAATTTTACTCATTTGTATAGAATTGAAACATTCGTTTCCATTCATTCGATATCGAGTTTGAGCTATACGCGTTCACGGTCACATCACTATCCACTGAAGGTCACAATGGCGCAGTGCACCCGCTAGGCGCGAGGCGGGTGCGGGGGGTGCGGTGGATGCGGAGGGTGCGAGAGTCGCGGGGGGTGTGGGGGTCGCGGGGGGTACGCAGGCCGTCAGGGCGCGGCCTCCTGCGCGAGCTCGGAGCCGGGCGGCGCGGTGCCGCGCGCCACCACGGCCAGCGCGCTCACTGACAGCTCTAGCGGCTCCACGCCCGCGCACCGCCCCACGCTGCACTCCATGTCCGTGCTGCAACAACCCGACCGTATCATCATAAGACTCAAAGTCCAAAGTCGTAATGTGTTTATTCAGTTCCATCATCATTTCACTACTCAAGAAACTATTCAATTTGAAAGAAAAGATGTAGACAATATAGTAAAATATTTGAAGATGAAAAAAAAACTGAAAGATCACAGTGTGTGTAGTGAAATTGATCAATTGGTAAACGGATCTGTATTTTGTATAGTAAGAATACTATCCACTGGCTATTTAACTTGCCAAATAATGCATAACAAAGAGTTTTATGTGTCCTGTTGAAATCTGAATTATGTGGGAGTGCCTGACAAGAATTTCTTTTCCAGAAATTTTAATTCAGACTTTGATATTTATATTGATATACATAAACTTTTTATTATCTTCGTTATCTAGTTGAAATATATAAATTTTAAAGGTATCAATAATATAGCTCATAAATAGAAAAATAAAAAATTACATGACACCAATTCACAGGCTCGACTAAAGTTAGTGTAAACTACTATAACATCCTTAAAGCAGGTTATTCATTTTTCGGTCAGGCTATATAAACATTGCTCTCTCTTATTTAAAAATTATATCACATAAAGCAATATACATTCGAATTTATACATCGATCTGTGTATCGATTAAGTGGCCCTGATTTTTTTCATTTTCATTAATTTTTCGGTCAGGCCATATCCAGATTGCTCTCTCTTACTTAAAAAATATATCACATAAATCAATATACATTCGAATTTATACATCTATCTGTATTGATTAAGTTTCCATGATTATTTTTTGTTTTAAATTTTCCCTGTTTTTATATTGTAGCCAAGGAGGGTTCGTTAAAAATAAAGATATTTCGTTGCAAGAGATAGGCAACACCAAGAACGTCATAGTAAAGAAATATTTGTTACTCACCTTTTATCTCTGAAACGCTCAAAGCAAATAAGCATTTAATGACGATGAACCAAAAGCCACTTACACAGTACTGACTGTAGACAATTGCATCTTAGCACTATTCCACTGCTCACTGGCTTCGATGGAATCGAGCTGGTCTTCAGAAGCCTGCGCAGTGGACATCGAAGCATCGCCCTCCACTGGTGACTCCAGGTTTATAAGTGTAGCGGTCGCCACCTCACCCATTCTGCATGCCTCATCAGTATTCGAACTCGTTGACTGACTAGTGTCAACTGATTTTTGAAAATCTGTCAAATAAAAGTACTGTGTTTAATTAAAATAACCTTGTAGCTAAAATGGATATGTTAACAACGAAATAAGAGTGTTGGAAGCACAAATTGTTTATGAACTATTTTTAAATGGTAAAATAAATAGGAAGACTTGCCAGCTATATTCTTTGTATAAGGAAGTAGTCTAAATTATAACCAAAACAAAGACTAAATAAGTTATTTATTTTCATCTTCATCCTCAACAAGGTGAACTAACTTTTGTGTGTTTTTTATTTATGTAAATTTCACGAGAAATAGCTTCGATAGGAGTTACGTCCTTTCGTAAAAACATGTAAGACACATATATCTCATTGTAAAGTTAGGGCTACAACTAATTGCGTGATAAATTATGAATATAGAAAACTCAAATAAACAAATGTGTGAATAGAATGAAGAGTAAAAGCAAAGACCTGGAGCATGCATGTAGGTCAACCATTTCTTGAACGGTCGATTGTCAGTGAGCATGGAGAGCACGCCGCTCTTCATTGCATCTGCAATGAAACGCGCGTCATGGCGTTAAAAAAAGCGACTGTTTTTGTGCAACTAAAACAACACTGTTTTTTTTAATATAATAAAAGCAGGATTTTACTTATGTTCGTAAAGCGCAAATTTGAAATGGCCGGTGGGAGATTTTGTGATAAGAGTTTGCCATAGATTAAATAGATAACATTTATTAAGTATTTAATTTCAACAATGAAAAAAAAAAACAGGTATGATAACGCAACCTATATTTTGTTTTCCACTTGTGTCTCAATTCACAAATTGTTACTATACTACTAAAGCAGGTACATTGGAGAACACAAAATAATTTAGAAAAAAATATAATTGTTTTACAAATAAAAAATGTGATGTAGTTTTGTAAATCCATTGAAAATGACCAAAAATAAAAATTCAAACCATAACTAGACTTTAAATACATGCTTAAACACAATTCGATCTTACCCCATAAGTCATGTCTGTGAATTTCGATGTTTTTGCGTACCTTGCTTGTGTTTGCTGTCGCAACATGGCGGCACAACTAAGTGAGGGCGCAATGGTCGGACGCGGACGCGGTAGAAACGCGAGCCGCGAGGCATTTGATACCTGTTGCCGTTCTACAAGGAAGTGAATACACGAAATGTATTAAATGGCAATTTTAGTCATTACTGGTGGTAGTACTCTTTTGCAGGAATCCGCCTAGGTCGCTACCATACCACTCCAGGGCCAGATATTATGCCACTGTGCAAATATTACTGTGACCGCAAGTGACAGCAAGTGTAATTACTGGGCATGATGTCTCAGGGTGGTGCCACACAGAAATGTTTTAAGTGACACAGCACTCGGTATGGGCAGATGTTGCACATAACATCAGGTGAACGTTTTGCTCGTCTCATCCCATTCCAGTAATAACAAAAATATAATGACGTCGATATCATCTTGATAGGTTTCAATCACAAAACCATTTTCCAGTTATGACCATAGTTTGTCCTGTCTACAATATATAGTGAGCAATGGTGCTCAGTGCCGGCACCTAACAAAACTGTGCTGCAGTTTAAGTGATAATTTACCACGTGCCCAACGGTGAACAAAACATCCTGAGGAAACCCGCACATCTGAGGAAAAAGTATTTCGAAGATATGTGAAATCCGCCAAGCCGCAATGGGGCAGCGCGGCAGACTCAGAATACGAGCAATGAGAGAAGAGAATCTATCACCCCATCTCGTCCAGTGGGTGTCGTAAGTCGACAGAGGGAAAATGAAAACCTGGAGATGAGCAGCATCATCTTCCTGGAACATATGAATAAATAAACTGCGGTTGCTATTCCGTCTGCCAAGCGTGGCAACTATGGCAAATTCCCCCCAAAACGAGAGCTAAAAACTTTTATGACAATGTATTAGGGAGGCCTATGTTCAGCAGTGGACTAGTGATAGGATGAATTGATGATGATGATGATGATATAGAAATTATTCATATTTCTGGTACATTGAATGCATTTAGTTTTATGAAGTTCTTTAACATACCCTCCTCATAATAACCGTTAGAAAACAGGTAAAAATATGTATTTTTCACTGTTGTGTTAGACTTCACAATTAGTTCTTAATAAGAAAGCATCACCCATAATCTTGTTGGTTAACATAAGATATAGGGCATCACCACCTCATAAAAAATACTAGTATTCTGTATACGATAGGAATCTAAAAGTCAGAAAAGGAATAAAGACTTGTTCCCATTATTTCTAACGCCTCTAAAACTACAGTTTAAAAGGTATTAAATTGCGTACCTTTTTTGCATAGCAGAACTCCTTCGATTCGACTGTAGCAACAGTGTAAAGACGTCTTTCATTTTCGTTCTTCACTTGTATGCTGAGATCCAACGCCGGCAGGCAATCACTGTGCACGAAGTACATCATTGACGCTTCCTACGATACAAATTATGTTTTAATTCCTGTAACTTTAAATTGGTAAAGGTAGAGCCAAAAATCATCCCACTGGTATGAAAGGGCTTTACTTATTTGTCTTTGGATATAGTGACGAGAAGACCCAAAAAAGGAAATAATTACACTAGCTATCAGTGCCCTCCAGACTGAAACATAATAATGTTTGCACACTACTGCTGAACGGCAGTATAACTGGTACTGCGGTGGTACATATTTAAACGGATTGCTGAATAGGAAATTTATAAACCGTAAAGGACTCTGAAAGAATAATGTAGCTGTGTTAAGTTCGCAACGCCGCTCTAGTGCAGGTTTAAGAGAAAGTGAATTGAATTTTTTTTTTTTAAAGTGCCAGAAATTCGTGATGTCGTCGCCGAGATCGACGGGTTTTCCACATACTAAATACTGTAGTAAATAAATGGGTCAACTTGTCCAAGAAAGTTTAGAACTTTCAGGCTCGGCTCATAGTAGAAGCCGGCTTTATTTTTATGGCCTACATATAGTTGTTTCGGGTCGGTGTGTGTTGTGCGTTAGCTATTTAAGTTTAGTACGTACTCCGAGTACGTAGTAGATCCTCTTCAGCACAAACAAGAATCACGCGCACTTGAGATTTGTAAGAACTACACTCAGCGTCACAAAAATCGCACCTCTCTGAGTTTGCGCGAAAAATGGCTGTAATGGCTAGAAACGAATTATATTTATATAAATATTGGTATGTTTGAAATGGGTATTTGAAAAGCTTTACATTATTAATAAAAAAATCATGAAATCATTAAAACATTTATCATTATAGAGCGTCAAAAATAAACACTGTCAAATGCTCGTTAGTAAGGACGCTAGTTACACCACCTAAAAAGGCTATAAAAGGGTCGATCTGGATGAAATATAGGCCAGTCGTAATTTAGACTTTGCAGTGAACATACGTGAACAAGTAACCCAAGTAAGAACAAGTAAAGATGGACACCAGCTCTGAAGAAGCCGCTCAAGTGATTGCCCTATTGCAGTCGGGGATGCGGCAGTGTGACGTTGCTCGACAGTTGAACCTGTCCCGTTTTTCAGTTCGACGGGTGTTCCAACGTTTTCAGCAGACTGGTGGTTATATTAGAAAACCGGGATCTGGAAGAAAACGGTGCACATCAAAAAGAGATGACCGTTTCATCGTTACGACATCTTTACGAAACCGTTTTACAAATGCTGAGTTACAAATTTGAGTTGCAACAACAGCTTCGATCAACTCGGAGAACATCTGTGAGTGTTTCTACGATAAGAAGAAGGTTACACGAAAAGAGTTTAACAGCCCATAGACCTGCTAAAGGTCCAAAACTTACTGCACAGCATCGCAGAGATCGCCTAGAGTTTGCTCGCAATCATTGCGAGTGGACTCTAGAACAGTGGCGGACCGTACTCTTCTCTGATGAGACGAGGGTCTGTCTCTTCTGCAATGACAGACGTAGAAGGGTCTACAGAAGACAGGGGGAGAGGTTCACACAACCCTGCTTCGAAGAATCCGTCGAATACGGGGGTGGCTCGTGTATGTTTTGGGGCGGCATTTCCGTCGACGGGAAAACGGAACTTGTGTGCGTTTCCCGGACTCGGGGTGGCCGTGGGCAAGGGTCATTAAATGCTGGTCGGTACATTACTGAAATCCTGGAGGAACATGTGGTCCCGTATGCTGGTTATGTCGGTGATGGATTCATGTTAATGCATGATAATGCTCGTTGCCACACCGCGGCTATTGTACGGGATTATTTACAAGAGGTCGATATCCCTGTTATGCATTGGCCAGCACGAAGTCCAGACCTTAGCCCAATAGAACATCTCTGGGATGACCTAAAACGGCGCGTGCGAGCTCGAGATCCAGCTCCAGCCACTCTTCAAGAGCTCCAAGATGCGGTACTTGAAGAGTGGGAACAAATACCCCAAGAGGCTGTTGCGATCCTTGTAAGGTCCATGAAAGATCGCATGGAAGTAGTATTAATTTGCTAATTTGTACATACCCTGTCTTTTTCTTTAATTTCTCTTTCGTCTCGTTATAAAAGTAAAATTCGATTAAAATTCCTGAAAGCTAATGAAATTACCTTTCGAATGATACCCTCGAACCACAACATTGCCATTGGCCTGTTGTGTTAAAATAGTATTTAAATTATTTTTTTCGGATGTGCGATTTTTTTGACGCCGAGTGTATAAAAGTACTTGTAGTAGGATCCCTATGCAGGAATCCGTCTAGGTAAGTACCATCCCAGGCCAGTTATTTTGCCGTGAAGCAGTAGTGTGAAAACGTTACTGTTTCGGTTTGTAGGGCACTGAGAGCTGCCGTAATCACTGGGCATATGAGACTTAAGAGCTGATGTCTCAAGGTGATGGGCGCAATGTGGTGTCACACACAAATGATCTGGCTGACGCAGCATTTGTTATGGGCAGACGTTGCACTTACCATCAGTTCAACGTTTTGCTCGTTTCGTCACTTTATCTAATAAAAAAGAAACGGCCTAAAATAATTCTACAGCTGAGCGAAGGCCTATTCTTGACTAAAGACTTAACTTTACTGTCACATTTTAGAACAGTAATAGTCGCCGAAATTTGATTAATATTACATACATACACACAGTCACGCCTTTTTCCTATATAAGGGGTAGGCAAAAGCCACTCACGTAACCCACCTTTCGCCCAAGCGGGAAACCATCGTGACGGGTAGCGAACTACGCGCCATTTATTTTCAAAAAATTCTTACTCTCCATTATGCACGAGCAGTATAGTGACAGCATTGCTTATTCTGGTATTATTCTGCACGAATATAGGCTGTACGTACACTACCTTAATCACCTTTTACGACACCTCGGTAGGAAAGGGGTAGGTGCTATTTTACTCTGCCGGTTACCTATCGGCTAACTCTGCCGGACACCTAACGATTAATGTTAGACGACTGAAATTATTTTTAAAAGCATCAGGTAACATACCTGCATAACAGTGTAGTTGAGATGTGCGGGATCCCACAACAGGAGTACGGTGTGTCCAGGCAAGCACGAGGACAGACTCAGCGTGCCGGCGGCCAGCCCGTACGGAGTGTGGCAACGTGTCCGAGATCGTCTACTATCCTCTCTCTTTGGCGACGACCTGTAGTAAAAAAAAACATAATATATATAACGAAAAAGCAGAGCCCGTACTAATACCAGTCTCTCCCTCCCACTATTGAGGGGATAACAGACCCGCTACGCCGAAGCAGCGGTAGCTCGAGGACTCAGTAGGTATGTAAGTAAATAAAAGTACAGTAACCTGAGTTCAATTTCCTAGTGCCTGCGGAGTCTTATATATTCGCTGATCAGACGAGGAGAAAAAAGATTTTTTTCGAAATCCTAGCCAGCAATAAGCAACACTTGGCACAAGATAGGCGAGAGACCCATCTTTTTGCAACGCGGCTTGGACCTAGAGCCGTTGGTATTAACCTAATCTTCTCCACACGCACCTGCCGTCACTATCATCTTCTCTGCTCTTTTCTCCTTCTTCATTTTTCTTTTCTAGCTCTTTCTTCAGTTCTGCTACTTGATGCTGGAGCGCTGCCTTCTCGTTCTCAATTGTTGCAAGCTAAAAAATATTTTGTTTTTCACATTATTTTCACAGCATCATACAGTTGTTACAAATCATTCCAACATTAAAATTATAGAAAGTCATCAAAGTCAGTCAAACGTTTTTAATTTAAAATTAAAACTTAAATAATATACGAGTAGTAAAAAAATATAACTTTTTATCTAAGACATTTTCAATATATTGCATAAACACTTTATTTTAAAAAAATTGAATTGTTTATTCTATGTCATGTCTGTTTCATAGTGATATCAAGCAATAAGACCTTATAATATAATCATATGCATAACTTGTAAAAAGTTGACCCATTAATAACAAATTCGCTGTATTGAGTGTCTATAGCAGTGCTACAAAACGCAAAACCAATTGCAGCTAATTTGTTTTGTATTCCAATTTGAGGTCCGTTTCGAGAACAAATAAATGGTTTCCAGAATTAGTACGTATTTCTCACTTCTACAACAGCACCGAGAAAGAGAAAGATGTCACTGAAAATGTCATTACAATTTAACAGACTCATAAACAGGTATACTTGTGGTACCGATTAAAAAATTGGTTTAATTCATAAATCACTAGGCAATTATAAATCCTATGCAGAAATCCGTCTGGGTACCGCGCTAGAAATTTCGTCTTGAAGTAATAGTGTTTTGCACACATTACTGTGTTTTTGTCTGAAGGGCACTAAGAGCCAGTGTAATTACTGGGCATATGAGACTTAAGCACTGATGTTTCATGGTAAACGGCGCAGTGTGGTGCCACACAGAATAGTTCTGGCATAGAATTTGTTATTAGCTATGTGCATGACAGCAGCGTAGCCTAGCGTTAACAATTATTCTGGACATATCCAATAATAGCATACAAATATAATATTATTGTTCATCAAATATAAATAAAATTAAAACGTAAAATCGTATTGAAGCGTATATTTAAGTGTAATTTGTGAAATAAAATAAATTAAATTAACTAATATTTTAATTTATTATTATAAAAACTGAATTTGAAAGTCTAAAACGATTATAATTTATAACCTTAAACTATGAAAAAGGGCAATAAATTCGTTTTAGCACAACATTTAAGAAATGTTGAAGAACTGCGAAATAACGGCCGAAGCTATTTAATACGAGCCCATACTATATTCGTCAACAATCTGTGACATTAACACCCTCCAAAAGAAGTTTAAACGTATAAACTCTGTGCTATATTAATTTTACTGTAAGTACTTTATTTAACTTCTTTTTTTATTATTACAGTTTAATGTTACATCCAATAAATATCATAATTTAAGGTTATGTTGCTAATACTTATTTTTTTTTACAGTAGCTATCAATTTATTTCTTTGTTCCAATTTTTACAACTCTTTAGGAAAACTTTAGAATTTAAAGCGATTATTATATATACGCTAGGCTCCCAATGTGCGGCTCCCTAAGGCCGTAGCATAAAGGTTTATAGCCTATAACCTTCCTCAGTAAACGTGCTATCTAATTTAATGAAAGATCTATTGTATGTTAGCCGATAGGTGTGCGGCAGAGTAGAATAGCACCTACCTCTTTCCTACCGAGGTGACGTAAGAGGCGACTAAAGTATTGTACGGACAGCCTTTATTCGTGCAGAATAACACCATAACATGCAATGCCGTCACTATACTGCTCGTGGGGACGCAATGGAGAGTCAGATTTTTTGACACGTACCGAAATGGCGGCGACGTGGTTCGCCACCCGTCGTCTCGTCTTCTTCGGTAGTGAAAAGTGGGCTATGTGTACAGCCTCTGCCTACCCCTTATTTCGGAAAAAGGCGTGACTATATGCCTGCGCTGCGATCGTGATAAAATACCTGCGTCTTGAGTAAGCTGTCATAGTCGTTGGTCTCGGGGTCGGTGAGCTGTTGTATCGTCTCGCGGTACTTGTTGCACTCCCGCGCGAGCGCCTGCTCGCGTTCGCGCAACAGCTCCAGCTGCCGGTCCTTCTCCGAGAGCAACCGACGGGTCACGTCGTTTATTGTCACCTGAAGATGCATTTTTCAAATGTAACATCTTAGGGAGCCAGAGCAAAATTCCAAGGTCGAATTTAAATGCAACTTTCTACACGTGACATTTTAAAATGAAACGTTCTTGACGCAACATGAACGGGTAAATAGGCACTTGATCAGAGAGCAAAAGAGAGAACTATATACATTCTCTCGTTTTCGTTTTGAAATAATATTTATTGATTCATTAATAACCTTTTATATACTGAGCAATTATTTCACAGTAAGTAATATTTTGGTTAATTCATGTTAATTTATTTTAATCATAATTCTACTGCGAAAAAAAATATACTTAATATCATGTCAAAGATATCCAAGTAGTTTAAATAATAATAAATATCAGAAGAATTATTTTGAGCACTTTACTAATAGGTAGTATAATTACAATATTAAGTTATAAAGTCCGTTTTCGCACTCGTATAATTGCGCACCCTCGAGAGAATTTGATTAATTTGAAATGTAATTTTGATGTATCTGAATTATTCTACTTTAGTTTTATTACTAAGGGTGCAAATAAAATAAAGTTGAACACTTAACTACGTCTTTACCTTTTCTGTTGTGATAGGACGCAGGAATATATAAAAAACAGCCTTTACATGTCCCACTACTGAACGCAGGCCTTCTCTCATTTCTGAGAGGGTTTTTGGAGCCGGGAAAAATCCGCCACGCTGCTCCAATGCGGGTTGACGGACTTCACATGTCTTCGAAATAATTTTTATTTCTCAGACATGCAGGTTTCCTCACGATGTTTTCCTTTACCGCCGAGCACGTGGTAAATGAGCACTTAAGGTGCAATTAACAATTTTAATTGTGCCGGCACCGGGTATCGAACCTATGTCACTCGCGTATTATGAAATTTAAAGCGAGCGCCTAGCACCTGAGCTACCACGGCTCGGCTGAATATATAATAAACAATATTTTTTACTATAACTATTTAGTCTCAGATACAGTACCTGCTTGTCCGCTTCATATTTTGCTTTCAATAAGGCGATTTCTGCACTTATTTTCTGCTCACTCTCGGATTTACACTTCTCTACTGCAGCTCTTACTGCTTCTTCTTTTTCCACTTCCGCATTCTCCTTCGTCTGCATAACTATAGCATTATGATTGTTGATCTCTATGACATCAGTGCGCTCTATCTTCTCTAGACTCGATTCTGATGGTGACCGATCCATGTTGGTAAGTGCTACCAGTCGAAATCTGTGAAATTTGCATATGAATTTACATACACCCTTTATGCGATTTTTTCGTTTATTATCCTTACATCATTTGCAACTTGGTTGTGTTTATAACCTCTTATTTAAATTATTGCAATAGATGAAAAATAAGTAAAATACTCTCTTACATAGGAAAAGCATTTTTTTTAATTATTTTAATGTAATATAATCTTTTATAACATAGGTTTTTATTATTTAAATCTTTTACTCACCTGGATCGCATAGATTCAATTTCAGCCTTAAAATCTAAGTGCATCTTTTCTTGTAATTCTTTAATTTCTTTTTGTTTTTGTGCTTCCATTTCCTCAAGTTTCTTTTCAAATGCTTTCAGCTCTTCTCGAGTTTGTTCAAGTAAATCTTTGGTGCCATGATGTTCCATTTCTAATTTCTCTAACTCCTTATGATGTTGCACTTTCAATTCTTCTTTCTCGTTTTGCAGCAAATTAATTAATTCATCTTTTTCATTGAGAGATGATTTCATATCACTTAATTCTAATTCATGATCAACAGTAAGTCTTTGTGTCTGTTCCCGAAACCTTATTGCGGTCTCCTCGTTACTTTTCTCCCAAGCCTGAATAATTTCAATGTATTTCCCAGATATGTATTTCTTTTGCTCATCGATCTCCACTTTTAGTTTTACTAATTCATCTTTTATAAATAATATGTTTACTTTACACAAAGTACAAAGTTTACTTAAAAAGTCCTGGAGTTTTTCAATGTTTATTTTGTGAGTGTCCATATTGTCCTTGAAATCAAATAAATGTATACTTTAAATATAAAAATGTTTTTTTATAAATAGAAAGAAACACGTTAACATCACTAATCACTCTAACACTACTAAAACAAAAATAATTAAGCAAATAAAAATAATACAGATTTTTATGGGGCCGGTGAAGACAGGAGCAACCAAAAACAACTCGTAGTACTTCCACCCAAATGAGACCATATTATATTTCACAATTTATGTAATTTGCGCGCTCATTACTACACTGTGGGCTAAAATAATTACTGCAAACCTTATAAATATAATAGTTAAAGGTTTTCAGTTTATTTAAAATAATTTAAAGATCTCTTTCTTCTATGCCTATTTTATTTGGTACTGTTTTCGAATTGTTGTCAACTGACTGCAGCTAGATGGCAGCACTTGACACATTTATACGGAAAAAAAATCAGTTTTATATTCGTTTCAATATTACGTAAATACATTTACTTATGCGCAGGTGTCACTTGAGTGGGTGGTTCTATTTAATGTTTACACTAGATTCATTGTGCACCTGTCGTTCGTCCCGGCCCCATTCCAAGCTGGACGGTAGCGATTCCTCAATGTAAAACTCTGAGCTTTCGAACTCCTCGTTTCCTTTCGGTGGACTTTCAACAGTCTCCAAGATAACTGGCAGTGTTCGCACCTCGGTTACAGTCGATACGGCCACCGTGTCGGGAGCGCAGGTCGTTGACGTGTCCGTTATCTGCTTATGTGAACCAATTTGGCCGCTTAACTTCTCGAAGTCGCCGGTCTCCGTTTCCGATTCGAAATCCCTGCAATTAATAATTATTATCCTTATCCTTGTATTATATAAAAATGTGAAAGTTTGTATTTTTTTGGCCCAAGGGTGGATACCTGCATAGGAATTCTACCACCAGTAATGTTTATTTGTTTGTTATTCAATCACGCTTAAGCGGCCGAAGGAATTTTAATAAATTTGAATTTGAAAATAAATTTTATCATGGAAAATGTTGATGAATACTTTTACACGTTTAATTTACATTGATCAAAGTGAGTGGGGAACAGTTAGTACTTTATATATGAACAGTTACAGGCAACATTAAAAATGCAATATCTTACTTATCGTCCACTTGAATGTCGACGTCCCTTTCATCGTGATCAGACGCTGATAACCTGAAACATAATTTAAAAAAACATATGTACACTAAGTTGCAACAGAACGGACATCGGAGCTGGAAATTATCTGTATATATCAGATATCACATCTGCAAAACCGCCCCCTAGTCTAGACGTCATCGACGTCGATACTGCCTATATAGAGATATCAAGGCTTCGGAGTCTAATCAGTAATCGGATCGGATAATCAGATATAAAAAATCTCAGTACGGCGACTAAGTGCTCACTGTGTAATTTAGGGTCCCAAGCCGGCCGGAAATAGCGTAAATTTCTAACTAGAAGCCGAAAGTAGACGAAAAGTGTAAAATTTAGCATTTGGATAAAGTAATGTTCTAGTTGTACTATAATTTTGTCAGCAGTTTTCGTTTTATCAACCATTACATAACACAGAAAATAACATAATATAACAGTGCAAAAAAAAAACAAAGCTTTACGAATATTTGCATAACAAATATATTTATTATATGACAGTGACATACTCCAATTCATAAAACTTTTTAATGTGTAGCTCAGGGGCTAGGCGCTCGCTTTAAATTTCATAGTACGCGAGTGACCTGCGTGGCTATTGCGTATCCAAAGTGATGATCACTTATAAAAGTGTTGAACTAATATCACTCACATAATTGTCTGATATATGGCTATGATTAACAAAAAATACGTCATTTGAAAAATAATTGTCATTTTCGTTAACCATAACCAGTATGAAAACAATTATTTGACAGATATTCGTTCAACACTTTCATAAGTGATCTTCACTTTGGATACGTAATAGCCCCGCTGAACTCGATTTCCAGTGCGGGCACCACTAAAATTGTTAATTGCAATTTTAAGTGCTGATTTACCACGTGCTCGGCGGTGAAGGAAAACATCGTGAGGAAACCTGCATGACTGAGAAATAAAAAATATTTCGAAGACATGTGAAGTCCGCCAACCCGCATTGGATTGGGACCCGCAGCGTGGCGGATTCTTCCCAGCTCCAAAAACCCTCTCAGAAATGAGAGGAGGCCTGTGCTCAGCAGTGGGATATTTATAGCCTGTTACTTTACTCAATGTGTAGAATAATTATTTAATGTTTAGGGTTATGTTTACTGTAAGATGTTCACGAAAGCCAACGAATATACTGATATTTATTATGACATCACAACCATACCTCTGCTGGAAGAATTTGACCGTGCCTTCCATATCATAGTGAGGCACATCTTGAGACAATTCAGGAAACGTGTTCGAAATATATTCGACGTCTTCGTCCGTTATCTTCGGCAGGCGAGAGTCAAACACGGGCGGCGCTTGCGTCGCAAATGTCGGAGGGAGGTCCGTCATTCCGGGGAATAAATTCTTCAGAAAATGGCCGTCAAACAGCGAATTGAACTCTTGGCGTCTGTTCACTTCCTCCTCGTGGATTTTTTGCAATTTCTCTGCGAGATCTGTTGCCCACTATAAGTAAGAATTTTATTACTCAGTTAAAATAGCTATAATATATTCATAAAATACTGTTCAATTAATTCAGTTAATATAAATCTTTTTGAACTCAACTCAAACTCGAAATACTGTCTCGTCTTGATGTGTAGAAGGCAATTTCACAATGAATGTTAAGTGAACACGTACAACAAAATGCTACTGTGTTTCGTAATCGTGAGTAACGAAAATCGCTGTCTAGTTTCAGGGATGACCACGAATCTTTATTCATCACAGAGGATGGATGTAGGCTAAGTGCTTGTTTGGGACCCTAACTTTATTATACTCATCAGACGGTAAAGCCTTTTTACAGTTTGACAATTTTTTGTAAGCAGTTTCCTGCAGAAACGAGGCCTCAGTCGAAATGCGAAAATTTGTGATAATTGCTATGCATGATCACATCCCTTCACCACACTCCTCGTGGTCTGTCTCCATATTGGATGATTGGCTTATTTAATCATTTTTCCGCTATCTGTCAGAAGCTAACTAAACAGTATGTCTCTTAGGCGTCTTTTATGCCTCCCTCGAAATAAAATATGAAGATGTAACCTCCACCACCATCACCTTGAAGTGCGAGGTGGAAAAGGCGGGGTACCTTCTAATGCGAGATCAAGGTGTGGTACGTTGGGGTGCTAGGTGGAGAAGGTGAGATCCGTTGAGGTGTGAGTTGGAGAAGTCGCACTACCTTAAGGAGCGGGGTGGAGAAGGCGTGGTAATTTGAAGTGCGAGGTAAACAAGGCATTGTAAGTTGAGTGCGAGCTGTAGAAGGTGCGGTACGATGAGATGCGAGGTGGACAAGGTGAGGTACGTTGAGAAGCGAGGTGGAGAAGTTGCGGTACGTTGAGGTATGAGGTGGAGAAAGCGCCGTACCTTGAGGTGCGAGGTAGAGAAGGCGCGGCGGCGCGCCACCTCTAGCGCGGCGTGCACGAACACTGCGGGCGCGCGGTGCAGCTGCGCCACGATGCCGAAGTATCGCGCCAGCCGGTTGAAGCACTGGAACGACAGCATCGCGTGCGCGTCCTGCACCGACATCGAGTTCTCGATCATCAGCACCGCCCTGCCACCACATCGCGACAAACAACATTATATTCGTATAGTTACCCTAGCCCAATCGGACTTGCACCTGTTGGTGGTATATTACAAATGCTGTGTCAACCGGAACATTTCTGTGGGACACCACACTGCGCTCGTCACCCAGAGACATCAGTTCTTAAGTCTCATATGCCCAGTGATTACGCTAGCTCTCAGTGCCCTTCGAACCGAAACACAGTAATGTTTGCACACTAGTACTTCACGGCAGAATAACTGGCACTGCGGTGGTACCTACACAGACGGATTCCTGCATAGAAATCTTACTCCCAGTTAATGTCGTTGATATATGTCAGCTGTCATCTGCACGGTGTATTATAATGCCGTTAATAAATTTTAAGTGTCGTTGCGCAGAAGGACATCATATCTTTAGTAAGGCCTTCCCCTAAACCACCAGTTAAAAAACGATTCAACAGTCGATTTACATTACCACTCATAAACTAGGCTTTTAAATGAGTGAAAGTGAAACTAATTGAAAGACAGAAGAAAGCTGAAATTAAGATTAATAGATCGGTGTAATAACACATCATGGATATGTCACTCATACGCCTTCACCATTGATAATGTTAGTAATGTTACACAAATATTAATATAATATAAATAATGCATTTACTCACTCTAATCTAGCTTTCAATATATGTGAAAGTTCATCTTTCGAGTTTGCGATGCGACGCCGGATATCTATCAGCACTTGATGGCCACTCAAAAGCTTCTCCAGCTGGCAGCAGTGCGACTGCACCAGAGTTGGCAACACCGAGGGATCGCATGCAGAATTCAGGCGCTCACGGTACTGGAAATTATAACAACATGACTTCATTCAGCTCGAAGGACCAAAATGTGAGGTCTGAAGTTGTCCCAGTTAACCATTATTAACAATGTTGCTAATGGTGTGATGGGTGTTTGGATGAATATTAGTTAAGTAACATTCATCATCGTCATCATTTCTGCCTTTCACTAGTCCACTGCTGAACATAGGCATCCCCTTTAGATTGCCTCAAAAGATTGTAGCTCTCATTTTGGGCGGTTATGCCATAGTTGCCACGTGTGGCCTTATTAAGATGTTCCAGGAAGATGCTGCTGCCCATCTTCTGGTTGTAATTTCCTCTCTGTCGACTTTTACACACCCACGGGATGAGAAGGGGTGGTAGATTTTCTTAAGCCGTAATGAAACAATATGTCGCGTCCATCATTTAATATGTTATTAAATGATGAGCAGACACAAGGACGAACATAGCGTTACAGAAAATAACTGTTGAAATAAAGGAAACCCCCAGTACCCCTACACAATTTGTCAATCAGTTTAACGTGTAGACTTACTGGAGGCTACGACGGTGAAGAAAAACGTCGTGAATAACCTGCTTTCGTGCCATTTAATAACAAATATTTCTGTGCCGTCCGCCAAACTGCACTAAAACCTTCCACCAGAATGTGGCCTGTACATAGCAGGGGGAGAATTATAAGCATTACAATTTTCTATTTTAAAATAACATGTTGAGTATTATTTCAACCTGTATTAGAGAAGCAGCCTGATCATGTTGGTCGCGTTCTATTTTCTTAACTTCACTAAGCAGTTGATCGAGACCGTACAGGCGATCTTCGATGCCCTTGATCTGCTTCAAACCGTGCATATTTGCATACTCCAATATGTGATACAGCTCCGCTTCCCTCTCTTTAAGTGGCTCCGCATCAATCTGAAAGTCACAAATTAAAAAGCTAATAAGAAACCAAAATACAACTTCCTCTTAAACCCTCCATAAAAATTTACTATTTGTCTTTGTAATATTTAATAGATTTAAGATAATAAGATAAACCTTATTCGTCGAAATCTGAAGTGAAAATTCCGCGACGCTGCCGGTGTGCAAGTGAAAGGCTTCACAATTTTTATCAACGCCAAGATTCTGAACTATCATGGGTCTAGATTTCAAGCAAAAATAAAAGTACAAATGTTTGCTTGATTTCTGGAACTTTAAAAATTTGTGTGCTATACTGATAAAAATGTTTTATTCAAATGCGAATTACAAATTAATGAGGACATAAAACAATACATAATTGCGAAACTTATGTTCTATGTAAGTGCACTTTGTCTCAAGGATGATTACATATTTTTGGCATTTATATACACACTGTCAGTAAGAAAACTTATACTGCTTAACATACGACGGACAATGTATCATGACTTACCAAAGCTAACCCTTTCTCACAGTAGTCTAAGATATCTTGCAAAGACGCCTTATTTCCTTGAGCGAGAATCCAATGCAACAAAGTGGGCTCTTCTTTGTTCTCGTAAGAACTAGCTTTAAATGTGACACCTTCATCAGACTCCTCAATCTGTTGCAGCGCCTCTGAAGACTCTGCTGCTTCTTTACTTGTTGATGGATGTTTTTGATCAAACACTGGAAAGGTCCAACATTCATTATAAAATCCTTATATCATCATCATCATGTCAGCGACGACGACGACGATTTCAGCCTATCACAAGTTCACTACTGAACATAGGCCTCCCCCATAGATTACACAAGTTTATAGCTTTCGTTTTAGGGGGATTTTGACATAGTTTCCACGCTCGGCAGGCGGGATGGTAACCGCAGTCTACATATTCGGATGTTCTAGGAAGATGCTACTGCCCTTCTCAGGGTTTTCACTTTCCCTCTGTCGACTTTTACGACTCCCACGGGTTGAGATGAGGTGCTAGATTCTCTTAAGCCGCCACCAAACGGCAAATTCTTAAATAAAGATATCTATATATATATTAAATAAGACATTAATATAACTTTACAAAATTAACCAACATAGTATTTAGTCGTAATTTTAATTTTCTAAAATAAATTTTTAGTAGTCATCCTATCGATTTTTGTAGCTAAAATTAAATATATGTAATTCAATTAATGTATAAGAAAAGTAAAGCTTTACCATCTTCTTCAGATAGCTTAAATGCTTCAACTCCGAAGTCCTGATAGGCCCTGTTCTCCGAACTATTGTCTAACGGTTGATTGATCCTGTAATGGTGTCCCTCAAAATCCGTCTCCTCAAATACATCGAAAGCTGAGAACCGATGCGCTTCAGCGTGTAATTGAAGCGCGGGTAGGATTGGAATCTTCTTTAATGACTTTAATACATCGTTGAGGCTAGGGAAAAATTGCAGATAATTATATATTATAAAGTTTTGAACTGCGCCTTACAATGAATTTTATAAAATAATAAATTAAACATCAGAATTATTAACATAAATTTTGGTTATGTGAAGGTGAACCGTGCGGTCGTTTATATTAAAGGCCGAGGTTATAAAGCGACATTGTTTATCGCTGCTATAAAAAAAATATTCCTCACTTTATTTACTTCAATTTAAGTTTATTTTTTAATAAATAATGCATAATAAAATAATCGCTATATAACTTATGTTTATTTATTATTACAGTACATTCTCAATAGTATTTAAGATCTATAGTAAATATATGTATTTTAATTTTATTATAATGTACTTACGTATTTAGCATTTCATGATACTCTTCCTTTTTGAGACGCTGCTTGCGGAATGATTCTTTAAAACTCCTCGATCGCTCACAAAATTCATTAAATATATCCTCTAAGTTAGCGACAACAGCTGCCCAACCCTGCACAACGTATTTTATGTGAACTAAAGACTTTAGCAACAAGCAATTATTGAACTATTCAGGTGGGAAAGTAAAGTAACTCCAAAGTTTTTAACACTTTCAACGTTATCGCAAGTTTTACATTGGTGTGGATAGTAAAGAAAGTTAACATGAAGATGTCACCTTAATCGAAATCCAAGCCAGGAGAACGTCATCGTCACCATCACATTAATGTAGATTTGAACACATGAGAACAAAATAAAATTCTTATTAACAACAAAACATACGTACTTGGTGCTGCAAATGCTGTTCAAGGACCAACTGGTCGCAGCTCCTGGACACTTCATGGGCAAGGTCACTGAACTGTTGTGCTAATGTGGCACATGATATTACTGTATGAACAGTTGGTGGTAAGGAACAACACATTTCAACTGAACTCCTTAGCTCAACAATTGACTTTCCCTCAAAAGCGCTGCGAGTATCACTCCGAAACGCTCCCGTACTTAATTCCACAATGGGACTAAGATCACCCACCACTAAAAAATAAAAAATGGTTTAATACAGAGTTATCTTTCAGCAAAGTGTATATTGGCAGTTATTAGTGACATAAATTACATCACATTCAGATACATTTCATCAGATTCATTACTTTCTGTCTTTGTCTCCATTCTCACCCATGGTATTTCCTACCCCAATGCTTGACCAGTGACCGATCCCGTAAAGAAGCTTAGTCCCGTAACAGCGAAAACAGAGAATGGTCAGGAACAACTAACGAAGATTGGGACTCATACAAGAAGGCCAAGTCTGAGTACAAAAATTACATCAGGTGTCGACGAAATGTGGGATGACGCTAATTCTGCTGTAATATAGAATCCTGTGAACAAGTAAACCAGTTGAGGAAAGTCCTGGCAGAACAGACCATCTCAGGGCCCAACACACAACGCAACCCCCATAACACATACACCACTTCGCACTGGCAAGAGGAAAATATAACTCCAAAAGACTGGAAATATGCTTGACATGTGGTAACAGAGTTAAAACTTCAATGTGCCATATGCAGTTTCCAAACTTACAAGGTAGAGGGGCCAGATAGAATTTTCCCTGCTATTCTTCAGTGGGGAGGGCATCTGATAATTGATATACTAGTTGTAATCATGAGAACATGCCTGGTGCACAGATACATACCAAAAGGAGGAGGGAAGTGAAGGTAATCTTCATCCCTAAACCAGGTAAAAGTGACTATATAAATGCGAAAGGCTTCAGAACCATTAGCCTCACATACTTTAAGTTGAAAACAATGGAAAAGGTATGCAAAAGAGAGCTATGGGAAAAGGCACTAATAATAAAATCACTGCACAGCCATCAGCTCTGGTAAATCGACAGAATAGGCACTGCACCTAGTAGTTACCCCGATCGAGGAAGCAGTTAACCTGAAAAATAATTGTCTGGGCACCTTTATTGATATAGAAGGAGCTTTCGACTAAACCAACTTCACCAGCATAGGCCCTTGTCAAACATGATGTGGAATCAGCCTTAAAACACTGGATTATGAACACACTAAGCAAACAAAAAGTGTGAATCACAGTTGAGGGTCAAACTACCATAATAGCCAGAGGCTGCCCACAAGATGGAGTAATGTCACAACTCTTGTGAAATTTGGTCATCAACAACCTCATCACGAAACTAAATGCAAATCATTTTTAGGTAAAGAAATGACAGTTCAATTTACCAAGAAATTCCCTGTAAGTTTAAGATCAAGATGTAGCCTCCAAAATTGAGTAACAGTAAAACAACTTGTCGATAATTCAACCATTAGTAGCTGTAATAAAAGAGACAGAGAAAAGGGAGAAATTTAAATGTAATAAACAGAAGCTAATAACTACTGCATTCAAACAAAAATGTTTAGATAAAACTATATTATTTGCTGCAGATATTATTGTTATGGATTTTATCATGCAGAGAAACTCCAAGCATAGTCTCCAACCCTTTCCATAGCTGGCTGAGTGACTCTGAACTGCCTCATGCGGCCAGAAGTGAAGGACCATTTCTCTGTTTTGTATGTCATTCTCGAGTGGAAACCTCGTACTGGCAAATGCAGTGTAGTTCACCCCTCCACTAGATGGAGCGACAACCTGTACAATTGATACAGTCGATGGATCTAGATGGATCAGGACTGTGTTTTGTGGCAATCTATGGGGTAGGCCTTTGTTCAACAGTGAACTAAGATAGGCTAAAATGATGATGATGATGATATTATGCGTTGTCTCTGACATAATAAATCCCGAAACATAAGTCAAACTCCAAAAAATAATGCTGTGTCATGTGGAATATTATCTAGGGATTTGCAGTTTTGTATTTATTATTTTTTGATTTCATTTTTTTTTTAATAATCAACTAAAAATTTATAACTAAAAAGTAAATAATTTAAAAGTAAATACTAAGTTTTCCAGAACAAATTCTAAAATTTGTTACTGGTTTAAAAAAAGAATCTTCACTTTTAATTTGACAATTAAAAGAAGATGGATGATAAATCTTGAAAAAAACCTTGATATCCGCAACACATATATTCATTCATCCTAAAACAAACTTATTTACTAATACAATATTAGTCATGAATAATTAGGGAAGTAATAAAAAGTAATTAAAATGCCCCACTGCTGAACGCAGGCCATTTCTCTGTTTGGATGTCATGATGTAGATTTCACATGTCCATAATTTTTTTTCCGTAAACATGCTGCTTTCCCCACTATGTTTTCCTTCACTACTGAGCACTTGGTAAATCAGCAGTTAAAATTGCAGAGTAATTTTAGAGGTACTGACACCAGGAATCAAACCCAAGTCCTATAAAATTTAAGGCAAGTGTACCTAGTCACTGAGCTACCACAGTTTGTTAAGCTAGGAAAATTATGTAAAGTAATAGTATTACTTACTGGACTGTTTTAATCGACTGTCTTTCACTGAAGGTTTGCTGAACATGTATATAGGATTGGTATCTGTGCCAGCACTATATGATGAAACCATATGATCTGACTGCAGTACTTCACCTCCACTCACAAGCAGAACAAGAGAAGTTGCTGGAATTTTGGTCTTCCTTTCTATAGCTGCTTTTAAGCTTGCCACGCTAAAATAGACATGATAAGATTATGTTTAAATTTAATGGGAAATTTAACAATAAATTTAGACACTTTTTATAAGTATTATATTATACTGACCTTTGCAATGTGAGGTTCATGTCATATGTGGTCATTTGACCAGCATCCACATGGAAAACATACAACATGTTGCTAGTGTTTTTAAGTAAAACTTAACAACAACAATTATACTAGTTGCATGTTACTAGCTACTTTTAGTGTGGAATCTTGGATTTCTGGAATAAATTTTAATAAGTTTTATATTTTTATGTAATACTGTTTCCTTAATTTCAAAATACATCATTCAAAGTATGTAACAAAAATAAAATGGATGTTTAATGCTTAAACAGATAAAATTTTATATGAATCTTTTATTAATAACTGACTACAATTCAATGAATATCATAAGTGTTACAAAATAATCTATTTGGAATATACCATTTAGATCATTTCAAGATTGTTGCAAAAATATTAATAAAGTTAAAACTACGCGCCACTTAACTTAAATAGGCGACTTTATCATTGTGACCTCAAATGACTACTGAAATATGGAGAAATTGAATGCAAGGAAAAACATATAAATGTTAATACTCTAAAAATGAGTATTTTGACGACACTAACTAAATTATAAAACAAATATGGACAAGACTTCTTTGAGAATACATTTATCTAATAAACAAACATTACTACACAAAATAAACAATATCGTCACAGACGAATACATTAGATGTTCTAAAATATTAATTGAATTTTGTAATAGTAATTAAAATATATGGCACCGAATTAATATAAAATATATGATGAGTAGCCATCAAAATGGAACGTGTTATTTTTTGCGTTTGAACAACAAAGATTTGATACTTACTGGGACAAAATTGGAAATCATTCCAAAGTTTTATTAACCATTCCGTGATTTTAATGCATTTTAACATTAGAACAAATCAATGTTTATTATGCAACAGATAAAGAGAATATAAAGACAAAAATAAACACTAAATGCAAAGAACAATAATTATTATAGATCTTCAGGTCAACACCACCATAGCTTTATTTGACGTAAACTGACATAAATGAACATAAACTAAACACAGCTGACAGAAAATAATGTTGTCATTCTCAAGAGATTAATAATATTTAGTATATTATGGTTATAACTTGGTGTAACATGACATAATATGTCAAATCGTAAGTCAATGATTGCGGCTATCTTAGGTCACCGGTAACAGATCAATAATTTATAAATTTGCTCTTGAATTGGCTTGAAACTTGCTGCTTATTAAACTATCAATATTAACACTTACATTGGTTGTTCGGAACACCTCTAACAGGGCAACATTTTTTTTAAATGTTGATTTACAAGTATTTGACTGACTTTTGGCGCCAACTCGCAAAGTGACGGGAGTGTTTTTAATTGAGTTTTGTAATTTTTGTATATATATTGAGTTTTGATGTTTAATGTTGATAGTTTATTATGCAGCAAGTGCTCGTGAAAGTGTAAAGTGATTGGAAAATTCATTTCAAGACCAAAATTGTACTTTTCGTTTTGTCTCCATCAGTCCAGCAAATCTTCAGTAAAAGTCAACTATCATTTTACTGTCGATCGAAATTTAGAAGCCTCGCTGCTTAATCTGGAGAATTGTGTTACTTGACACTGGAAAATAGTTTATGACTGTTTCCATAAATAAATAAATAATAATAAAATAAGTATTTGACTAAGCATTGGCGGTGAGCAGTTTTAAAAAATACTTTGCAGGCCCCCCTGATGAAAAACCTATATACCCCCCCTACTTTTCGATTATTTTTCCGAGATTTTATGTTAGAGAGTAGAATCTTTACTGAAAACTTCAGATTGCGTCTGTTTAATTAAAAGCCGTTCAGCTTGTTCCATTTTAGTAACCGATCTGCTATTGGTAAGTTTTCGACACTTATTAAAAAAAAAATATCCACAGGTAAGTTTTCTTGTTTAACCTGTATTGTTGATACAAATTACAAATTCAACTTAATTACTTCTGGTCTTAAACAGGCGTTTCATAAAAAAAATGGACCATTTAACCACTCATTATCACTCATTAAGTATGGATTGGTCGTATGACTCCCGAGTGCTTAAATGCAATACTGTTGTAGTATCGGTCCAAAGAAACCTTTCTTGGAGTCGCATTTTACGATTAATTGTGTCGGCTACCCTGCCGCTAATAATGCTGCTTGTAGATCTAAGCGCGGCACTGATGTGGTATTTACGGGCGCGATTCGACATTTACTCATTAGAAACGCAACGCGTACGCGATCTTTATTTCGACCATCGCCAGTAAACACCGCGCGCATAGTTTTGGGTAATGCATCGCAAAACATATGCAGCTGTAGGTTTGTGTTTGTGTATCCATTATTAAATATCTCATTCAAAGAAAGCGCGCGAGTTTGTGAACGTAACCGATCAGCACTGATTCATAAAATCTTGGAATATGTATGTCCCGTACGCTATTCAAAACACATAACCATTCACGCCACCTTACAAATATTTCGTCTGAAATAAGATCGTCCCAACCGATATTTAATCGCCATGTATCTTGAAGCAAAATTATGCTGTTAATTATGAAAGTCGATACATACATACAGTCACGCCTCTTTCCCATTGGGGTAGGCAGAGACCACATCTTTCCACTTGCTACGATCCTGACACACATCTTTAGCTTCTTCTACTTTCATTAGCGTTTTCACACACGCTCATTGGTTGAGGGTACTTTTAACTTGACTTTTCCTCAAAAGTTCACCGATCTGATTGTGATATGTACTCCTAGGTCGAACCTTACCGGTTTTCCCATTCACACTTGCCACATAAATCTGTTTCGTCAATCTCATTTCATTCATCCCTTTCTCTATCTTTTCCACTACATCTTCAACCACACCGCAACGTTCCCTTATCACGCTGTTTCTCACTTTGTCAATCAGAGTTACTCCAGCTATACTTCTCAAACTTCTCATTTCCACAGCGTTAATCTTACTTTCATGCTTCTTCTGGCAGACCCAGTATTCACTACCATACATAAGTGTTGGGACCAAGACCCCCCTATGTACAGCCAGTCGTGCCTTTTCAGATACGTTCTGGCTACTCATAAAGTTATGCAGAGCCCCATTCTTTTGATTTCCTGCCAATACTCCCCTCTCAATATCACAGTCATACTGTCCGTCTCTTGTAAACTTAGAACCCAGGTACACAAACTCTTTCACTTGTTCCACTCTTTCTCCTTCAATCAGAACTTTGCGATCCGACATTCTTTCTTCTCTTTCAAAAACCATTACTTTCGTCTTATCTACATTAATGTAGAAAGTCGTTAAGAATCAGACAACGTCAAAAATGGACATTATTAGTAACATCTGACGCTTTGTAGGTTTTTGTTCTCCATTAATTAAATTAATAGGAATGCGTTGAAAACTAACATCAAACCCTAAAGTGTCCTCGTTTGGAAACCAAAGTAAAATAAGTGTCCGTTCGCTCTCGTATTGTTAATCAACCTTTAACCTTACAGCTGTATTACCGAGAGTCTCTTTTGGAATGCTATCTCTATTTGGTATACCGTTTCACTGTTGCTAGACCAATTACACATTTGAAACCCTCCTTGAATATGAATATACACTCGGCGTCAAAAAAATCGCACATCCGAAAAAAATAATTTAAATACTATTTTAACACAACAGGCCAATGGCAATGTTGTGGTTTGAGGGTATCATTCGAAAGGTAATTTCATTAGCTTTCAGGAATTTTAATTGAATTTTACTTTTATAACGGGACGAAAGAGAAATTAAAGAAAAAGACAGGGTATGTACAAATTTGCAAATTAATAATTTAAAAAAAAAACTTAATAAATACAAAAAAAAGTTATTAAAACCTAGTGTTACCCCCCCCCCCCCCTTGCCTTGATAACGGCTGCCATGCGATCTTTCATGGACCTTACAAGGATCGCAACAGCCACTTGGGGTATTTGTTCCCACTCTTCAAGTACCGCATCTTGGAGCTCTTGAAGAGTGGCTGGAGCTGGATCTCGAGCTCGCACGCGCCGTTTTAGGTCATCCCAGAGATGTTCTATTGGGTTAAGGTCTGGACTTCGTGCTGGTCAATGCATAACAGGGATATCGACCTCCTGTAAATAATCCCGTACAATAGCCGCGGTGTAGCAACGAGCATTATCATGCATTAACATGAATCCATCACCGACATAACCAGCATACGGGACCACATGTTCCTGCAGGATTTCAGTAATGTACCGACCAGCATTTAATGACCCTTTCCCACGGCCACCCCGAGTCCGGGAAACGCACACAAGTTCCGTTTTCCCGTCGACGGAAATGCCGCCCCAAAACATACACGAGCCACCCCCGTATTCGACGGATTCTTCATAGCAGGGTTGTGTGAACCTCTCCCCCTGTCTTCTGTAGACCCTTCTACGTCTGTCATTGCAGAAGAGACAGACCCTCGTCTCATCAGAGAAGAGTACGGTTCGCCACTGTTCTAGAGTCCACTCGCAATGATTGCGAGCAAACTCTAGGTGCAGTAAGTTTTGGACCTTTAGCAGGTCTATGGGCTGTTAAACTCTTTTCGTGTAACCTTCTTCTTATCGTAGAAACACTCACAGATGTTCTCCGAGTTGATCGAAGCTGTTGTTGCAACTCAACAGCATTTGTAAAACGGTTTCGTAAAGATGTCGTAACGATGAAACGGTCATCTCTTTCTGATGTGCACCGTTTTCTTCCAGATCCCGGTTTTCTAACATAACCACCAGTCTGCTGAAAACGTTGGAACACCTGTCGAACTGAAAAACGGGACAGGTTCAACTGTCGAGCAACGTCACACTGCCGCATCCCCGACTGCAATAGGGCAATCACTTGAGCGGCTTCTTCAGAGCTGGTGTCCATCTTTACTTGTTCTTACTTGGGTTACTTGTTCACGTGTGTTCACTGCAAAGTCTAAATTACGACAGGCCCATATTTCATCCAGATCGACCCTTTTATACCCTTTTTAGGTGGTGTAACTAGCGTCCTTACTAACGAGCATTTGACAGTGTTTATTTTTGACGCTCTATAATGATAAATGTTTTAATGATTTCATGATTTTTTTTATTAATAATGTAAAGCTATTCAAATACCCATTTCAAACATACCAATATTTATATAAATATAATTCATTTCTAGCCATGACAGCCATTTTTCGCGCAAACTCAGAGAGGTGCGATTTTTGTGACGCCGAGTGTATGAACCGTTTCTCACTAATTCTATTGCAGTTTTTGCATCGGGAACGCTGTTTATGTAATCGTCCATATAATGTTGTGTGCAAATAGCTGACACAGCGGATGGCATCGAGGAATAAAACTGCTGTACGTTTTTATTGTTTATGAACTGAGCGATGAACGGGAACAATTACCACCAAAAAGACTTCATTACGTATTCACTGACGGACTCGGACGGATTACCGCGCCTAAATGCATTTCAAACGTGCCGTGGTTCGGCCCCCGAGTCAGCTTACTTACGCTCACAGTGTAACAAGCCCGAGGGCTAAGCGCCCGCAGCGCCACCTTTCAATCCGGCGAAGCTGTAATAGCCTTCTGGCTTTTTATTACTCATGGTCAAAAAGGCAATCTCGTAATAACCAATCAGATCCATCGACGAATGGGAATCAAACAGTGTTGCCACAGAATATTTACTAATGCCTGGTGCTAAGCGACCATGCAATGATTCATTTATCAATAGTATCATAGCATTATTGTTTAATATTTTATGTAATACATATGGATTGCTTTTATGCACTACCAACCCACACATGATTTCAGGTACAATGCTACCCATTCAAAGAATGCCTGGAACAAATCCCTTTTAGTGATAAGACAGTCCATTGTACTGCCTTAAACTTAAAGTATGCATTTGTGTATAACTTTTTTTCATTGTTTTGGTGTGTTATAAAGTGTATCTATCTATCTATAAGGTCAATTAATAGGACGACCGCGTGGCTTAGTAGTCAGAGTACCTGACTTCTAAGCCGCAGGTCCTGGGTTCGAATCCCAGCCGGAGCAAACATTTGTCCTCAAACACAAATTGTTAGTTTTCGGGTCTGGTTGTGTTGTGTTTGTCCCCGTGTTTCTGACACTGCATCCTTGCCTACCTCCGATCTTATCGCATTAGCGTTACATCGGGCGCGGGTAGGTTGGGACGAGTGAGGGAGTTGTGGCACTATAATATCTCCTGCGCAATTGATAGCTATCGACAATATTCGAAAGTTATCGCCGTGGTCGAAATCGGCCAGGAGAATATCATCATTATTAGAACAGCTAAAGAAGTTTCAAATAGTATAACAATCCACTTCACATTATTTCTATGACAAAGATTAACCTCCGAGTATTAAATAGTTTTACAATCAGGTTGTCATCGTTTCTATTTATTTTTATTTATTCTTTATGTACTCTATGCTATTAACATTAAATCTAATGCTAGGTAGTTAATATACAAAGGCGAGCTTAACTCTAAAAGAGTTTTCTTCAAGCAAACCTTGGAGTGAAGAGGAAAGATAATGCGTGTGGGCAAGTGTATGTAGTACCAACAGACAAAAAAAACCAACTTCATTGTGCATATATATATATGCTATACTTTATAAGCTGGCAGAAAATAAATGTTATATTCTATTAAAGAATTATTAAGTTATTTTATTTACACTGTATTTCCTAGGTACAAACATAAAACTAAAGCAGTATCCCCTGACATGTTTTTAGTGAAAATAAAAATTTATCTTCGCATCTCATTAATTGCTGTAAAAGTAGCACTATGAACATTTAATTTACTTCATATAAAACCCAAAGAAAGTTGGCAATTGTCAACTCAACATTTGACAACATTTGACAAATCAACTTTTTTTTTCCTCCTAGTGGAAAAAGTTAGACTTAGAAAATATTGGCACATCATCAACAATTTAGGTATTTTCCAAAGTTACACTGAAAAAGATTGTAACTATGCAGAAAAGACTATCGGACCACAGTAATTAATCTTATAAACAGAGTTTCTTTACTTATTAAAGAAAGGGTAAGAAAACAAAAAACAGTACACTCATTTTTGTAATTAATAAAATAGTGTAAAATGTTTAAAAAGTTCCCGCTTATAACTAGTGTGTAAATTTTTTTTACATAAATAGAAATTACTTTATCAAACATTTTTTTTTTTAAATATTTATATAGAACCTCCAAAAATATAAATAATTGCACATTAATTAGGCCAGGAATCAAGGTGCAATCTAACTAAGATATGACACTATTTTGGTATACAATATAATATAAATATATAGTCATATAATATCAACAAAAGATGCTATGCAAACTTACTTACTATAAATATAAATCAAATGTGATAACAATATGGAACAAAGTTGCTGAGTAATCTATAATACCTGTTAGGATTGGCATAATTAAAAAGTAACAGTCATTGCATATGTAATAAAACTGTCAATACAGGAATTAATGATTTAACATTTTTATGGAAACTCATCATACTTAAGGACTTGTGATAAAAGGGACTGATACTATTTTTATTACATTTCTTCCTTAAGTGATAATGTACACAATGATAAGCAACTACAAACTAATACAGTCATTTTGCATTTCAAGGTGATAAACATGACCTCTGCATAATCACTGAAAGTTTATTACAGCTTTTGTTGTATAAAATACTATGATGAGTTTGTGTAACTGTCAGTTATAATGTTAAATATATGCTGATAGCTGATGAAATATAAAAAAAACACTGAGTTACATTCTTGATTGACCTCAAAATGACCTCTATCAAAGAAACATTCATCACTAAATAAATGGAATGCAGATTTAAAAAGTTTATCAAGGTGCTTTCACCTAACAATATTATGCAAACCTTCATCATAAAAATGCAAAAGTAGGAAAAATAATTACCATCACCAATTTATTCCCATGCCAAAAAGTTAAACTTCACGTAAGAGTAGGTTTTTCCCACTTATAAGAGCCTGAGTATTTGAAATCATTCTCAGCTAATTTGGCATCTGCTTCAGCAGGTCCTCGAGACCCATACACATAAGGAACAGGCTTAACATGTTGGTCTTCTAACTCCTTAAGAACTGGAGTAAAAATGCGCCAAGCCTCTTTTAATTCATCATTACGTACAAAATGCATTTGAGTGCCAGTAAAAACATCCAAAATTAACCTTTCATAGGCATCTGGAACATCTGCCCCTCTATAGCGCAGGCTATAAGTCAAATCCAGTTCAGTTTCTGTCAAATCAAACTTCATTCCAGGAGACTTGCACATAAGTTTTAAATATAAAGCTTCACCAGGTTGAACTCTTATAACCAGTTCATTTCTTTTGGCATGACCAAAAATATCTCCAGGCACATCCTTGTATTGTATCCTCACTTCAGCCTTTCTTTCATTAAGGGCCTTTCCACATCGAAGAATGAATGGAACACCTTGCCATCTGGTATTATTGATCCATACAACAGCTAATGCATATGTTGGGGTAACAGAATCTTTTGGTACAGTTGGATCATCTAAGTAGCCCTGTTGTTCATCACCTTGTCCCTTAGGATTTCCGACATATTGCCCAATTAAAATGTCACTAACTTTTATTGGTGGAATGTGTCTAAGAACCTTTACTTTCTCATCTCTTATATCATTTGGATTTAATGTAACTGGTTTTTCCATTGCAACCAGAGATAGAATCTGCAGCAGATGGTTTTGCATTACATCTCGAACAATACCAAAGTTATCAAAATACCCGCCACGACCTTCAGTTCCAAAAGGTTCTTTAAAAGAAATAAGAATTGAAGAGATATTTTCCCTATTCCAAGAAGGGTTGAAAATCTGGTTGGCAAATCTTATTGTCATCAAATTTTGAACCATCTCTTTGCCCAAATAATGATCTATTCTGTAAATTTGATCTTCCTTAAACAACCCTGCTAAATGGTTGCTTAGTTTATCAGAACTTTCATCATCTCTTCCAAAAGGTTTTTCTATGATAACTCTAGTATAGCCTTTAATAGAAATACATGCATTCTTTATGTTAATTGTCACATCTTCAAATACTGTTGGTGGTACAGCTAAGTAGAAGATTCTGTTTGCAACTGGGCCTTTTTCAAATTTACTAATATGTTGATTAAGAAATTCATAGTCAACTCTTTTGTCATAAGACCCTGAAACATAAGAATTGGAATCCCAAAATTTTTCAAGCTTGTCTTCTTCTCCTTGCCGCACCTTCATATACTTTTTACATTTTTCTCTTATTTCTTCCAAAGTTTGCTTAGTCCGAGCATAACCTACAAACTTAGTAGTTTGTGGTAAAAGATTATCTCGAAATAAATACCATATAGTGGGATAAATCTTTTTTTTTGCCAAATCTCCAGATGCTCCCAGTAGTACGAACGTATGGGGATAATGAAAATCAGATTTATTCTCCATTTTGTCCTTAATTACAGGAAACAGGTATTCAATGTGTTGATCTTTATGATTTTAAATTTGTAATAGTAAAAAAATTTACATAAATGTATTGTTTTCAAAAGAATGAAATAAAAATAATTTAAATTAGGTATTTGACGTTTGTGAGCGAATGTAAAAAAACTAATGGCCTAACCCGGCTAAGATTAATAATATGTCGATGTCGATGGTATTTTTATAGACGAGAATGGCGTAATCTTAATTTAGGGTTACCCTTTAATCTTCCATTTGTATCTACTATTAACTACTGTAGTCTACCTTTTTAATCAATTTCAATAATACATTTTTTTTATTTAATCATTCTTTACACCAAATTATTGAAGTGTAGAATTCAGATAGAAAACATTTAATAACCAAATATTATTTATTCTTTTTTCCAGTAAATATTTATTAATATAATAAATGTTGTTCTGGTAGAAAAGTTATGAGTTTGAGTACTTCTTTTTTGATCTTGGCAACTAGCTACCAAATCGTGCAATTTTTGATAAAAATTTTCATATACTTTATAATTTGTTTATTTATGGAAGCAATACTTAGCCTTTTTTCCAGTGTCAAGTAACATTCCCAAGTATAAATATGTCATATTGAATTAAGTAGCTTTAATCTTTAAACAAAAAAATTCTAAATTTCGATCGACCGTAAAATGATAGATGACTTTTCCTGAACAATAAAAAAAGTACAATTTCGATCTTGAATTGAATTTTCCAATCATTGTACACTTTCAAGAGCAATTGCTGTATAATACACTAACAATATTAAACATGACAACTCAAAATATAATCAGTAAATACAAACTTCAATAAAACCGCTATCGAAAATGGGGCGAGTTGTGACAAAATTGAACTTTACGGAATAAACTAACTTTTTAAGTTACGATAGGAAATATTTAAAATATAAAACTGCAAATGTCATCTCGTTACTTAAAGATTACATTGCAATTCGAAAAATAATAAAAACTTGGCGTTATTAACATCTTTGCTAAAATAATACTGAATATGGTATAAATAAGGACGTCATATATTTTAGCAAAAACAATTTCTTTATTAATCGTTTGTTCTTGATTTTTAAATAAGCACTTGTTATTGTTTACAGATTTTTTTTATAATCAATTATTTAAATTCTAATTTTAAAAAGGGCACTAAGGGCGGCTTTTTTCTTTTTGTAATAGGTACGTCCGACCTTTCCATCTTTAATGTCGATCTTTCTTATATTTTTAATCATATAGTCGTATAATAATTATGAAAAGAACCGGTCCGCTCTGGGCTCAATTGCAGAAGGCTGTGCTCCATGATAAAGACCGTATCTTCCACCGCAAGAAACCTAATTAATTCCCTGTAACGACTCATATTAAGAAACCGATTAGACAAAATTCGTGCAGTGATCTTATGGCCAGTAACTTAATAAACGATAAGACAATGTTATTTGAACTGTTTGTCCGACCACAATACTGCCCAATTGTTGTTTTCTTATTTACTGGGAAAATGTAAGCAACCTAAATACTGGTTTTCAAAAAAAGGAGACTTTTGTAAAAAAACACTGGACATTTTTTAAACGCTATTAGTGCCCAACTTTTTCAGAAATATATAGTAATTCAGATACAAATGAGGGTTTTGACTATTAACACGAAATTATCTTACTGTTTTAAATATTAGCTTTCCGAAAATACGAGTGAAAATAGTAAATAAACCTGTAAAAAAATAGTTGGATAACCTGGTATAAAGAGGAGCTGTAAAACTAAAAGAATGTTACAATTATAAATCATTACATGGTAAAAATAAGTGAAAAGTTTCTTGGAGTATATCTAATAAATAAAACCTATAAATCTATAGAAACGCAGTAAATCAACAAAAATATATCATGATAACATAATTGATGACGATCCGCGAAAATATGTAAATAATTAATGTATATTTCATATAAATAACAAATAAGATTAATATGACTAGTAAAGTAAGTACTTAAACATCATTTACATATTCCTCATAATTCTAATTCAATGTTACTTACACCAATAACAGAAGAAAACGATTACAAAATAATAAAAGAACTTAATAAGACCAGTTCCAGTGGATAAATGATGGTGAAATGAATAATATTACGTTACAACTTTGTGCCAAAACTATAGGCTACTTGATAAACGTATCTTTCAAAAATGGTATATTTCCTAATAAACTTTAACTTTCTGTTATCAAACCGATTTTTAAAAAAGGAGATCGTAAAATTATTAATAACTATAAGACTGCTCTAATTCCTATATAAAAATATTCAAATTAGCTAAATAACGTTATGTCTCTTGACTGAACTGGCTACTACTGAACTAGGCTGAATGATCTCATTTCCTTTTCTTTCGAGAAAAGTTTAAAAACGTTCTGTTAGAGTTCCACAAACAAAAACGTACTGGATTCTATGCATTGAGCATCTTTTTCTTATTATTTATGGCAAGAGTCATAAGCTTTCTGCCAGTGCCAAAGAATCATAACAAAAATCAAAACATGAAAAACAGGTATAAAAATAATAGTAGAATTTTGCCGTAGACTTGCTGTACTGATAGAGATAAATTGAAAAACGCGTTATAGGCTTTGATTATTCCTTCTAGGATTCTTGCAGTATTGTTGCTATAAATAAATCAAATAATATTTTTAACTAATTATAGTATAAAATATTTAATTATTATTTTAGGAACTCTAATATAGTTCACTCAAGATACTACGATATAGCTACAAATATTAACCAGTTAACCACAGTGACATTTGGATGACGTGACGCGGCTATGTTTTTGATTTTGTCACTTGTGTGAATAAATGGATAAAGAAACTATTAGCATATAATACTGTATTTAATCCATTGCTAATGTCTAGTGAGGTTTTCGTTTATAAATTTATTTACATTGTTTTTCATACAATCTGTAAAACTTTGAATTAGAATAGTAAATATAATTGCAATTATAGGTATATTTAGTTCAACGACCTTGTTACTGACAGGTTCATCGTTGTGACTGAAGTAATATATGAAAGTGGTATTGTAGGCGATAAATAAATTGCTTCTGAGGATGGAGCCCTCGCGAGAACCAGGCAAGTGTTTTTTTATTCATAAGTTACACTTACTAAGTTAAATTGTTTCATTGCTAAGTGACCAGTAGATGTCTTCAATAGTTCCAAAGCATTCCTTTTCTTCTTACTATGTTAAACTAACATTTGTAATAGTAGTTACCAGGTACATGTTTATTGTAGGTATAGTAAATGTTTTAGAGTAATCTACAAATGTGTGTATATATTTTTTTATTTTGGTTAGAAATGTACAAAAACTAAAAACATTTACAAAGACGTCTTTTTTGTATATTTTCGTTCAATATCTACCTGGGATGATGTCTAAAGGCTTTAATTTCCATTCCAAACTATGATTTTGGCAAATTTTGTAGTCTTTTTGATTAGTAACTCAAAGCAATAAATTTCTTACTAGAACATGAGCATGCTACATTCAGTATAAGACCAATTATTTTAACAGCAATATTTTTTTAATCTCTATGAATCTTAGTTATTAAAGTGTTGTAACTAGATATTTTTAATTTTTTTGTTATTTGTAGATGGGTTCACAGTTATTAAAAATTGTTATGGGTTTCAAGTCAGCAAACTTTATTTTATTTTTTATTTTACTTGTATTTAAATAACAAATACTTAAAAACTACTGTTATAACTATATTTTAATGTAAAGACTTTTTTATACCTAGACTTTTATTTCTTAGAATATTAAGAAATAATAACAAATTAATTTTTTACAAAGTTTGTACTTCAATTCTCACTTTAAAACTATATTTCAGAATCAAAAAAATAATTATTTTTTTAGATCCTTTTTTTATGTGATTGGTATCTAATTATATTTTACAATTTTCGAAAACTACACATTTAGTCAATTATTTCATACACCTTTTCTAGGGATGTTTTCTATTCACCAGAACTTTAATATCTCCTGACAAGTATAATAAGTCACAACCAATTTTACAAAAGTGGTTTTAAAAGTATTAGATCCCTTTGCTGTCTGTTAATTTATATTTGTAGAATACTTTAATGTCTGTAAGAATCTAATTAGTATGTACATAAGCTATAGTAATTTAGTAATGCTGATACATAAAGGTAATGTTTATTTTGAATTTTGGAAGTCTGTAACTTACTTCATTTTGCAATTCATAATTTGTGTTAAGTTAAATAATATCTTATAGATTTGGTTAATTTTCAAACAATTTGTTTTTGCATAACTAATGATTTTATGCAGGATTACCCACATATCTAGTATAGTAATGTTCATAGTTTTTAAAGTTTAAAATATAACTGTTCTTTTATTCTACTAACATCATATAGATGGCGTTATCACAAGTTTGCTTTAGTGCACTAGATGGCGGTAAATTCAGCCATGTAAAATATTTCTTCTGTATGTACTATCCTAAATTTTCGTGTTTATTATATTTTTGATTATTATCTTATATTAAGAGTTTTTGAGCGATGCTTTTATGCTAGTTATATTTTTTTCATAAGTTTTACTATAGTCCAAATTTTATCTTCGCTGCTTTTCTGCTATTTATTTTTTATTTAATTATGTATAATTCTTGAGTTTTTTTCCTTCAGTCAACCAAATCTTCAATACAAGCTGTAAAAGCCAACTATCACTTTACTATGTTTTTCTTACAAATTTTGAAGTTTGATACTAATTGTAGTGTCTTGATGTTTATATTATGTAGCTTATATTTTTATTTTTAATATAAACGAATTTTGTAAAAATAAATAAAAAAGAGGATACTTGCAGAGTTTCTTTCGATTGTAAAATAATGTTAGTTGACAAATTAAATCTGAGTTTCTTATAATATAATATTCATAGTTCACAAATAACTCTAATAAAAATAATGGTTAACTAATGTTACTTCATGTTTAAGTAATAATGAATTACGATAACTGGTTATCTTGGACATGACCTGCTCAGAAAGGGCACAAGGTCCGGCACCCGGTAGGTTCAAAAAGTTTATTTTGCAGAGAATTTATATAAAGGGTATATATATATATATATAAACAACATATTATATAAACGATCCCATATATGATAATAACCCCTGGGACAGAGGTGATTGCATCCAGGTTTTTTATAACTATTGATTTCCGATGCAATATTTTTTATGTATAACATTGAAAAATTACTAACGAAAATGTACATTTTTGGCGTATGATATTGCCAATGAAAATGTTAGCTACCCCTGCCAGATTGTATGGTCTGATATGGGGAGGTCGTCTCCTCTAACTAGTAATATTTAGATGTTATATATAGTTAGCATCTCACACATTTTCTTAAATTTGACTCAAATTTGTAAGTTTGTATCCATAAACATTGAGAAATTTTCTAAGTTATTTTAGAACTATTGACTTCTCATAGGTTTTGATAGGGCATTCATAGGTAAACTTATAAAAAAAAATATTTTTGACTGACAACAAGCCCTTTCATTGATATTTGTATATGTATATGTCACACAGTTCAATTTGTTTTTAAACATAAATATTTAAAATTCATTTATTGATGTTACACATCAGTGTTTGGGTCATAGACATACATATGTGTACCAAACTGTATAATCAGAGAAATTTGGCTGTGACTGACAGACAGACACATGAGGGTTCGGTTTTTTCATTCCAAGATCCGGAACCTTAAAAAGAGGATCCTCATTAAGAAACAGCAGTTGACAAATGAAATCTGAATTTTTATGTTAGAAAATAAATATATTTTATTTCATTTCATTCACTGTACTTAAGGTTTTAAGGACAAGAGTTAACCTTAGCCACTACTACTCTATACAAGCTTGTTTATTCAATTCTGTACCTAAGAGGTAAATAGTATGAAATGCCAAAATATAAACTTTACAGTACAGGCATAACTTCATTGAGCTGTTTGTTTCAATTTCATGAGTATAAAAATCTAATTTTTACCATAAATTCTAGTTACAATTGTATACCTGAGATACAGAATTGAGAAGAGACATACTTGTGTACATACTATGTACATATCTATTTTATTGTATTCTACGATAAATCAAATAAAAAAAAAAAAAAACTTATTTTATTGGGATTTAGAAGATCAAGATGATTTTTCAAGTCATAAATATAATAAGTATAAAATAAGATATAAAAAAATTGCTTCTTTTATAGCATATCTTAAGAGAACTTCAGATATTAGGTAATTAAGAATTGTTAATGATCCAATACAACACTAATGCAATTACAACAGGAGCAAGCTAAGTAGAACGTATGTAGAACTCAGATTCCCTGATCACTAGACAATGTGTGACAATGTGTGAGAGAGATTGAAACAAAACTAATACATATAGAGAATAGAGGATACTATTTTGAGTGCCACAAAGCTTTTTAGTAATGGAACTATAAAGTAACAATAAAATAATTTTTTTTATTCTCTAATTATAGTCAAATTCCAACTCAAAAATCTTAATGTAATATCACTTAGAGTTGTATTCTTTGTACAAAGGATTATTACTAACACATTTCTGACATTCTCTACACCAGGGATTTCCAAAGTATTTTGGGCAAGAGACACCTTTTCCAAAACTAAATAATACCTCAGATCCCCATAGCCAAATGTCTTTTAAAATCCTATCTCTAGTTATTTTTTATTGATGCAAAATACTTACTCATTAAAAACTTTGTGGTTGGTTAAGTGAGTAAACTTGACATCATTTTCTTATCATAAAACGTAAAATTACGCATAACATAAAATTCATAAATATCAATAAACATTAAATCGCAAAGTAAAGATAAAAAATTTAAAATTCAGTGTGATGATGAACCTGGTGACTTTCTATCAATCTAGCTAACTCTGGTTCAATATTGGTTAGCTGCAGCCTTAAATGTCCGTTAAATCTCCGCGTTCGTTGATTTCGTTGGTTTCTTTGTTTTGTCACAATGTTTGTAACCACACTGAAGCCTTTTTCGACTAGGTATTATTATTGAAAAGCGATAAGGTATTTTTCAGAAATGTTCCAAAATGCAGGATACTGTGATTCAATGTTGCGTTGCAACCAGAACTTCCGATAGCATTGATTGAACTTCTGCTTAAGCTCCTCGTCTATGCTGATGGTAATCAACTCTTCTTGCATTATCACACGGGCTTCTTTTATAACTGTGATATTGTACGGATTTATTATCCATTGAGGAATTTGTAAATTTAAGAGATCCTCAAACCTCTAAGTAAAATTCCTGTGTAATGCGTCCAAGTGAGCGACATATGATAAAATAACATCGTCTTGAAGCATTTCTGGTAATTTTAACAAATGCGGAAACTGCTAATATTCTTTTCAGCTTAAATTTTGTTTATAAAGGATAAGTTTACACGCAAAAGCTGACATTATTGATTTTGTTTTAATCAAGTTGTGATCGTCACCCTGCAGCTGCTAATTAAGTTTGTTCAACATACCAAAGATATCGGTCAAGTAATAAATGTATGTTTTACAATTGTTCAGATTTTCTTTCAAATTCTGATCATTTCCTTGTAAAAACTCCAACACAGATTCAAAAATAGCTGAAAATCTTGCAAGAGCCTCTTCATAGGCAGCAAACATCAGTGTGCAGAAGTAACCGAGTAAAGACTTCGACGTTTTTCTCACATAGCTGAGAGTTCACAGAATTGCTTCGAATCTTGTTGACAGAATTTGTAACATATTGTAAAGACTGATGCAATTTAGGACTCAGATTTTTGGCTACTAAATGCTGTCTGTGAATCACGCATTAAATGACCAACCACAGATGTTGCACAATCAGTCGCAACAGAAACAATGTTCTTCCATGGAATAGCTTTGTCGGTAATAAAAACGTTCCACGACCTGAAAATTCAATTCTCTTCTGTTATCAGTCTCTAAATATTTAGCAAAAAGCAGTTCATGGCACATATTTTCATCTTTAATATATCGAACATATCCTAACAACAGAGCTTCGTTACCGGGTAATGTAGACTCGTCCAACTGAAGAGACAATCTGTTGGTCTGTAAGAAATTGCAAAAAAAATTTTCCACGTCGCGACCCACCTCACCTCTAATCGTGTCTGAACGGTGTTATTTCTCAAAGGAATTCTCTTTATAATATTATGTGTGGGCTTGTGCAACACATTGTTGAGGACCTCCGCAATGGCTGGTAAATTACTTGGATTTCCCCGACTTCGCTATTAGTAAAGATATATTATGGGACGCTCGTAAACCACCAACGTCTTGCATAGATGATGACGCAAACATCGATCTTAGGGATAACCTTTTCTCTAGTTTTTCTTTAAGTGCTTGAAATAATGACAAGGGCTTACTTTTTTTGTCAGCATATACTTTTGATAAATGGTCCTCCATTTTTGAAGGCTTGATGGCATCGTTACTGAATACTTTTTCACATAAGAGACACATCGGCAAGTGTTCATTTGATAAAGATGAAATAAATCCAAACTTCAAGTAGTCTCAACTGCATTGTTTTTCATATCTGCCATCATAAAACATTCACATCATATTCTTAACAAAGCTTCCTAGTGCCCTTTTTTTAATATGACTACGGTTGTGGTCTCTGTCTACCCCTTATATGGGAAAAAGATGATTGTATGTACATATGTTTATTTCTAAGTTCTTGAGGGTCGTGTTTTTTCGTTCTTTCGCTTGTTTTTTCTTGTAAACTCTCGCTACTCGGTAGCGGCCTAAGAGAATCTACCACCCCACCTCATCCCGTGGGTGTCGTAAAAGTCGACAGAGGGAAAATAAAAATCAGGAGATGGGCAGCAGCGTCATCCTGGCATGTCTGAACAAATAAACTGCGGTTGTTAAGCGTAGCAACTATAGCAAAATCCTCCCAAAATCAGAGCTACAAAATTGTGTGGCAATCTATGGGGGAGATCTATGTTCAGCAGTGGACTAGTGATAGGCTGGAATGGTGGTGGTGGTGGTGGTCTCTTCCTCCTCTTCTTCTATTTTCGTTCTTGGCGCCATGCTCAAGCTCAGGATATACGTATCTAACACAACGACAAACATATATAAAGACAATCCCTTTGAAGCAGAAACTGTCCCCTGGTTCTGGGCACAGTTGCCAAGGGACTGTTAAATTTGTTTGTTTCCTTTTTTTTACATGGGTATATTGTAGATGTAACTTTATTGAAACAGATCTAGACCCCCACACTAGGCAAAGCCCGTCCTGGGGGTGTAATTTATGGATTACCTTTTACAATGTCCATTTTCGGCCGTTACGACGGCTTGTGTAATATACATAAATTAGAGTAAAATAACTAAATTAATAAATGCAACTAATAGCGATAATGGTTTTATGAATAAAAGTGTAACGAGGTAAATATTGTTCATGTTCATCTGTGCGTGCGTGCGCGAGTGCATGCGTGCTGTGTGTGTGAATAATGTATTTAATCTACGTTTGTGTACATGTGTCTTTATCACCGGTGATTATTTTTTCAGAGTCTTCATAAGTCCAATTCAACAAAATCCTATAAACAATTGTCTTGGATTGACGAGCTGAGCGATTCTTAAAATTGCACAGCACAACTAATTTGTTATAAACAAACGGGCAAAAGATGTTTTAATTGCAGGAATGTCGAGTCTGCAAAATCTCGTTTTAATCTAATTATTATGTCTAGATGAATTGGCAACAAGACGATGCACATGCGTGGTTAGTAACGCAGTATGTATAATATCCTGACACTCAGTAACTCTGCTTCTTTATACAGCTTAGTTGTCGGGTATCGAGTAGATTTCTTCAATGACACCTTTGTGCTCGTTCAAGTAATAGGAGAATAGAAGATGACGTACGACCCTAGGCTAAAATACAATAATTGATTATTACTCGTCACAATGACAGGTATACCATTTTCATTACTTTCCAATCTATAGCAGCTCTAAGTAGTTTCGTGGGGTACATTAGTTTCCCAATTCGTTCAGACATAGCAAATATATGGTCTCTAAAGTTAAGATTTTCGTCCAGTACCCCCAAATATTTAATAGTTTTCACTTCCTCGATTTTTTCACAGGTGCAAATTGTGTTTGAGTCAGTGGAAATAAAACAAGAACGGTCATGGATTCTTATATTGTCTGAATGTGGGGATGTTTTGGCTGTTTTGTGGAAACAAAGAAAATGTGTTTTTGCAGTATTGAAAGTCAGTAGATTCTGAGATAACAATTTCGAAATGGTGGCCATACCTTTTTCCGCTGTTATATGCACATCTTGCCAGGATTGACCATGAAATAAAACAGCAGTGTAATCGACATCACACAGAGTGTCTGAATTTTGTAATGAAAGAGACGCAATGCAATTAATATACATTAGAAAAAGAGATGGCCCTAAAATACTGCCCTGTGGTACACTGAAAACACCGGTCTAAAGCAACTAGTTGACACACATTTTTACGCACTGCGTTCTCATTCTGTTAGATAACTATAAAACCAGTCTAAGGCACGGATCCCAAATACTTCTAGCTTCTTTAAAATGATAGGGACACAGACTGTATCAAAAGCCTACGATAGATCCAAAAAGACCCGAAGTTTATTCCGTCCGTCATCAAGATGTGAAGACACAATCTCCGTAAGAAGAGTCACAGCATCCTCAGATGATTTTTATTTTCGGTATTTCGGTCTGTGATTAAAGAGTTTGCTTGGAGATATTTCACAAGCCTTTTATTAACTATTCGTTCGTTATTGGGCGGTAGTTACTGGAATCATCTTTTGGCCCATCTTTGTAAATTGAAACAACTGTAGCTCTCTTCCAATTTTATGGAAATACTCCAGTGCTCCGCTATGACGTCGCAATAGTTTTAAGAATATGGTTACTTATGCCATCGAGGCCCGGAGAACTACTCGTATTTACATCTAACTGCTGTATGAGGCATTTTATTTCTGCGCTGTGGGTAGGACCCAGAAAGAATGAGTTGACGGGGGATGATGATCAGACCTCAATTTTGGCTGTAAGCGCTTAAACGATTTCATTTAAAGTAGAGAAAGTCATGATGGCAAGAACCTTTCCTACGGAGGAGAAGTATGTGTTACAGTAGTCCAAATACTCTTTTACTGGCGTCTTACGTCGACAAAATATAATTATATTATTTTGCTGTATATACGTAGTATGTATCTATTATAACAATCCAAGATTTTAGACTCGGTTAACAGACTCTCATCGCTAAGCGACTTAACTAAACTTCAACTACAATAAATAAGGTAATTTTTCCGCATTTACATTCAATAGATAAATTTTCGTGAAATTCCGACCTAAGTTTCTAATAACAGCATTACTTACCGAATAAAAAAAACTACTAAAACTTACCAAGCTTCTTTTGCTTACTGAATTTTCAACCTATTGGGCCCAAATCTACTAAAAAGTAGAAATCTACTGAAAAGAGTCACGCTAGCCCTAGTGCATCGAGTTACGTGAATTTTAACTCGAGTTAACTAATGCATACATACAGTCGCCTTCGTCCCATATAAAGGGTAGGCAGTGGCATTCTGCACGAATAAAAGCTATCTGTAGAATACCTTAGTCGCCTCTTGCGACACAACGGTAGGAAATAGGTAGGTGCTATTCTACTCTGCCGGACACCTATCGGCTGAGTTAACTCGAGTCAAGTTTTTTCCGAGTTTGCACATCTCTAGCCCATTTGGTGGCAACCGTGCAAACTTCAGGTAGTTTGCGTTGCGTTACACGCATTAATGCAATAGTATAAGGTAAAGACTACGTGGAAACTAATATAAAATATAGTACGTATTATAAAATCCAAAACGGGTTAAAGATAAGACCTCAGAGAAGAACCGCTAAAAACTCTGGGGTCATTCTGTTTCAATGTCATATTTCATAATCTATTTATATAAAACAAATTCGGCTTAGTGACACCATTTTATAACTCAACAATGGCAGGACCGATTTTTATGAAGTTGGATTTGGCTCCGCCCCGAATTGCAGAATTAAACACGGTGACTGACGAAAACCAGATAATTAGTACACAGTCAAAGTATTCTTAATATCATTGTTTTTATAATAAGAGCTACTGTTATTTTCTTATCCAGACAAATTTCTCATAAAATGCTAATGAATTAATGGTTCAACCATAAATAAGATCTGCGAAAGATTTAACGCCTACAAACTATGATTATACACTCGGCGTCAAAAAAATCGCACATCCGAAAAAAATAATTTAAATACTATTTTAACACAACAGGCCAATGGCAATGTTGTGGTTTGAGGGTATCATTCGAAAGGTAATTTCATTAGCTTTCAGGAATTTTAATTGAATTTTACTTTTATAACGAGACGAAAGAGAAATTAAAGAAAAAGACAGGGTATGTACAAATTTGCAAATTAATAATTTAAAAAAAAACTTAATAAATACAAAAAAAGTTATTAAAACCTAGTGTTACCCCCCCTTGCCTTGATAACGGCTTCCATGCGATCTTTCATGGACCTTACAAGGATCGCAACAGCCTCTTGGGGTATTTGTTCCCACTCTTCAAGTACCGCATCTTGGGAGCTCTTGAAGAGTGGCTGGAGCTGGATCTCGAGCTCGCACGCGCCGTTTTAGGTCATCCCAGAGATCTTCTATTGGGTTAAGGTCTGGACTTCGTGCTGGCCAATGCATAACAGGGATATCGACCTCCTGTAAATAATCCCGTACAATAGCCTCAGTGTGGCAACGAGCATTATGTTCCTCCAAGATTTCAGTAATGTACCGACCAGCATTTAATGACCCTTGCCCACGGCCACCCCGAGTCCGGGAAACGCACACAAGTTCCGTTTTCCCGTCGACGGAAATGCCGCCCCAAAACATACACGAGCCACCCCCGTATTCGACGGATTCTTCGAAGCAGGGTTGTATGAACCTCTCCCCCTGTCTTCTGTAGACCCTTCTACGTCTGTCATTGCAGAAGAGACAGACCCTCGTCTCATCAGAGAAGAGTACGGTCCGCCACTGTTCTAGAGTCCACTCGCAATGATTGCGAGCAAACTCTAGGCGATCTCTGCGATGCTGTTCAGTAAGTTTTGGACCTTTAGCAGGTCTATGGGCTGTTAAACTCTTTTCGTGTAACCTTCTTCTTATCGTAGAAACACTCACAGATGTTCTCCGAGTTGATCGAAGCTGTTGTTGCAACTCAACAGCATTTGTAAAACGGTTTCGTAAAGATGTCGTAACGATGAAACGGTCATCTCTTTCTGATGTGCACCGTTTTCTTCCAGATCCCGGTTTTCTAACATAACCACCAGTCTGCTGAAAACGTTGGAACACCCGTCGAACTGAAAAACGGGACAGGTTCAACTGTCGAGCAACGTCACACTGCCGCATCCCCGACTGCAATAGGGCAATCACTTGAGCGGCTTCTTCAGAGCTGGTGTCCATCTTTACTTGTTCTTACTTGGGTTACTTGTTCACGTGTGTTCACTGCAAAGTCTAAATTACGACTGGCCCATATTTCATCCAGATCGACCCTTTTATACCCTTTTTAGGTGGTGTAACTAGCGTCCTTACTAACGAGCATTTGACAGTGTTTATTTTTGACGCTCTATAATGAAAAATGTTTTAATGATTTCATGATTTTTTTATTAATAATGTAAAGCTATTCAAATACCCATTTCAAACATACCAATATTTATATAAATATAATTCGTTTCTAGCCATTACAGCCATTTTTCGCGCAAACTCAGAGAGGTGCGATTTTTGTGACGCTGAGTGTATTAATACATTATGAAGAAAATTCGTTATCTTATACATTTTCCTTATAAAATGTCTTCTGTTCTATAATTCAACTGCGCGGTCCTTTCATTGCATAGCATTGAGCTATATAGCTGTGCAGACGGGCGCCACGATTTTGATTTTTTTTGAGTTTTCACATATTTCATTCCGTTTTCAAATGTTGTTGCATTTTAATGCCTTTTATAGTGACATGGTCGAGAATTTTTTTCCTCGTGCAAAGAAGAAAAAAAATTATTTCTATTTTTTTTTGTTATGAGCTATTTCTTATGTTTGTGCGACAACCGTAACTTGCAAAAAAAAAATATTGCAAATCACAGACAGACACTTCATGTTATTTATTGGCACAGATTTACAACACAATTTAAAATAAGTATTTACAACTAATGAAAATTGTGTAAACCTAAACTAACTAATCTATAGTAATAATTATTAACCCTTCAATGAATTAAATATAAATAAAAAAAATTCAACGATAAATTCCGAAAGATTGTGATCAACAACATACAGAGTTTTAGATACGATATGTGTATAAGGTGGCATTCAGCACCCACAGACTTAACGACAAATATTTGATATAATTTCGGTTTTTGCTGTTAGCGTTGTGGACCCAGCCAGATTTGGTTTAACAGAAATGTATATACATAAATACCTCCCAACTTTACCATCTTAATTCATGTCGCCATCTATTGATAATGCTAATTAACTACGAGGGTGGATTGAAAAGTACTCGGCCTAACCAAGAAAATAAACACATACTAAATCAGTTATATTTTTATTTTTCTACATAATCACCATCAAGTTCAATACACTTTTGCCACCTCCCCTTCCAAGCATTTAGACCGTTAAAAAAAAATGATTCTTTCTTAGAGTCAAAATATGCGTCTACAGCTGCTTTGACCTCGTCGTTTGTCGAAAATCTTTGACCTCCCAAGTGCTTTTTTAGGTTAGGGAACAGAAAGAAGTCTGATGGTGCCAGATCAGGTGAATACGGCGGATGCGGTAACAGTTCAAAGCCACAGTTGTGAATTCCAGCCATTGACTGTACTGACGTGTGAACACGGGCGTTATCTTGATGAAACAGGACTTTTCTTCTGAGCATTCCTCGAAGTTTTTCTTTTATTTCCTCTCGTAAACGACATAGTAAGGTGCAGTAGTAATCAGAGTTTATAGTCTGACCCCTTTCAAGATAATCAATCATAATCACACCTTTCGAGTCCCAGAATACTGAAGCCATCACCTTATTTGCCGACAAAATCGACTTAGCCTTTTTAGGGGGTGGTGAACCAGGTCTTCTCCACTGTTTTGATTGTTGTTTTGTTTCCGGTGTACAGTAATGAACCCATGTTTCGGCCATAGTAACAAAACGATTCAAAAAATCATCTGCATCGGCTTCAAATAACTCCAAACAGTCGCGTGAAATAGTCAATCGCGTCCTTTTTTGTTCAACTGAAAGCAGTCGCGGAACCCACCTCGCAGACACCTTGTGGAAACCCAACTCGTTGACAATGATGTTTTGAGTTCGTTCATAAGAGATGCCTATAATCTCGGCTATCTCTCTAATTTTTAATCTGCGGTCTCCCATTATTAAATCAAGTACTTTTTTAATATTTTCGTCAGTAGTTGACGTCGAAGGCCTTCCAGAGCGGGGTTCATCTTTCACACTCTCTCTACCACGCTTAAATTCTGCTATCCATTTTTTGACGGATGAATATGACAGAGCACAATCGCCTAATGTACTGACCATGTCATCATGGATGGCTTTTGATGATAGCCCCTTCTTATGGAGGTACTTAATGACGGCACGCTGCTCGATTTGCTCCATTCGCGGAAATTATGACCGATTACTTTGTTAATAAATTTATAAAATCACAACTAATTATCGCACACGTTTCGAACTTCACACAATGAACTAGTCTGAACTGAACTAAACAATGTGGGTAGATTTGATTTTTAGAATTGAATGGATCTGTGTTAGGCCGAGTACTTTTCAATCCACCCTCGTATTATTATACTTCGACGGCGATAAATGCGTAAATATTTACCACAACGCGATGCTCAAGAAATAAATAAAATCGCAAAAAATCAAAATTAAAACATATATATAAAATAGGCTATAAATAGCCTATCATTAATTGGACCAACCAATATAATATGACGAAAATTGCACTAAGATTATATTTTAATCCGTCAAAAATCTAAAAAAAAAAAATTAAATTATTTTCTTTGTCTGAAAATGTAATATTATTTTTTATTTTGCTGTTGTTCAGGTTCAGGTATTAGTGTAATACTATAGAACTTTATTTTACATCTTTTATTACATTTAAATGACACTTAATTAACTCATCGCAACCATTGAACAAATTCTTAAACTTCAAATGCTCATAACTTTTTTAGAATAAATGGATTTTAATAAAACAAAGACGTGAAGTTTACAGATTTATTATATGTATAGACGATATAGACCAATAAAGGAAATTTAAAGAAAGGATTCTTACTAGAGAAATGAATAATTCATTAGGTCTAGGTTATCATCTTAGGTTCTTTATAGAAGTAAGTGGTCAGTCAAGAAATTGTTCACGTAATGGTAAGAGCCTGCCCAATACAATACAGGAGTATACAACTTTCGAAAAATTCTATTAAACATTTTACAAGTCCAAAATATTACCCATGAGTGAGTATTTTTTTATTTACTACTCGTATTAATTAGACCTTTAATTTAAATGAGCCGTGGTAGCTCGGGCCCGGTGCTCGCCTTTAATTTCATAGTAAGCGAGTAACCAGGGTTCGATCCCCGGTGCCAGCACCTCTAATATTGTTCTACAATTTTAAGTGCTGATTTACCACGTGCTTAGCGGTGAAGGAAAACGTCGTGAGGAAACCTGCATGTCCGAGGAATAGAAATATTTCGAGGACATGTGAAGTCCGCCAACCCGCATTGGAGCAGCGTGGCGGATTCTTCCTAGCTCCAAAACCCTCTCAGAAATAAGAGGAGGCCTGCGCTCAGCAGTGGGACATTTATAGGCTGAAACCTTACTTTTACTTTAATTTAAATGTAATAAAAATATTTATTTATCAAAATGCGCCGTTACGATCACATGAACGCATACGACGTGATTGTTCAAAAAATAAAACTAAGGCTAATATTTGCAAAGTTAACGTCGCTATCGCATGTTCTGCGGAGATGCATTATTAATATGCTGGTGGTAGGATTCCTATGCAGGAATCCGTCTAAGTAGGTACCACCCCAGAGCCAGGTATTCTGCCGTGAAGCGGTAGTGTGCAAACATTACTTTGGTTTGGTTCGAAGGGCACTGTGAGCTAGCGTAATCACTGGGCATATGAGACTTTTAAGAACTTATGTCTCAGGGTGATGGGCACAGTGCGGTGTCACACATAAATTTCCTGGGTTACACAGCATTTGTTATGGGCAGACGTCACACTTACCATCAGGTGAACGTTTTGCTCGTTTCATCACTTTATCCAATAAAAAAAAATCATTTGAAACTATATTTAAGTCATATATTTTTATCCGTCATATGCACTTGGTCGGTTTATAAATATTGTCTGACCGATCCAACTAAACGGTACTTTGTTCCGCATGGTCTTACTAATAAACTAATAGATAATTATTAATCTTTAAAAGTGAAATAATGTTTCGCTAGCACCAATTTCCTTTCTAACAGAGTACGGAGATGCCTCGTCATATTGAATATTATATCATTCCCATAATATTATACAGGAAACGCTTTATTAATACTTTTATCTTTCTACAGTGTTGTTAGTTCTATGTCGAAAGCCGTCCATAACTTTATCTGACGTTTTATAATATTTGTAAACATATAATAAGATACCTATTTCTTGTTTTTACAGAAAGTTTAGAAAACGCTACTGACTAACCAATCTGTAAATTTTAAAAAGGTTACATTAAAATTTTCTCAGTTGTAGATGAGAATTATACACAATAATCATCATTTCAAACATGTCGTATAGTTAACAATTCAGAAAGACCATTGCGTTTATTATATACGAAGTAAGAACTCTCTTACCATGTGTTAGCGGCCTAAGAGAATCTACCACCCCATCCCATCCCGTGGGCGTCGTAAGAGTCGACAGAGGGAACCTAAAACCAGGAGATGGGCAGCAGCATCTTCGTGGAACATCTAAATAAATAAACTGCGGTTGCCAACCCGCCTGCCAAGCGTGGCAACTATGACAATATCCCTCCAATATGAGAGCGACAAACTTTTGTGGCTATCTAGGGGGAGGCCTCCCATGTTCAGCAGTGGACTTGTGATGATAGGCTGAAACGACGACGACGAAGAACTCTCAAGTACAAATATCTCCAAGGATAGTCTAAGAAAAAGTAAACTAAAATAACAATATTTGAAGTACCTATTTTAATTATTAGTAACAATAGCAGCAGAGAAAAACAAGCGCGCTACTTTATGATATTCTGCAGTTGATTACGTACTTAGCAAGCAACGAATAGCTACCGACAAAAAAAAAAGAAAAGTAAAAACAAATCTGGATGACTTGATGATGAATGTAGGTAAGATGCAGTTTGGGGAATTAGCACGTGTGTTGCGCTGTACCGGGCGGCGCGGGTGGTTAGCAGGGTGAGGGGTGCGCAGTCGTGTTCAGTGGACCACTCGACGTCGCACAAGGTCAAGGAGAATGATTAACAACGAAAATACAGCAAAACAAACTGACGGCGCGGGGCAGAGACGGGGACGCGGCGCGTCAGTCGTAGCAGCGACGCTGTTCGCTTCCGTCGCGTGTTAACCGCCGGTTCGCGACGCTCTCAAAAATCGATGCACGATCCGTTACCTGCATTCGACACGAATTATACCTCGTAATTTTTATCTTAACTTATGATGAGTGGCGTCACGATGCTTCGATTGCGCCCCGGCTTTTCTCTATTTAAAACCCAACTCATTTGAACGCCCTGCTTGAGGTTTACCTAATCACATTCCCAATTTGCTCAAAGCGTATTGGAAATGTCATGGTTCGTTATAAGCGTTTTTGTTTAAAAAAAATGGAATAAGTTTTTTACTGTTTTAATAGTGCGTATTTCGATCCATATAAACTTAGTTGTCGTGGCATTAGGACACTAAGATTTAGAACATTGATTTACATACTGATAATTATTTACGCTATTTTACTACATATTCCTTTATTAAAACCTAGTTTACTGGGTAAGTATTGTTTCAGTGCAAAATAAGTTAGTGGAACGAACATTATACTAGATAGATACTGTAACTACTTATGGATTTTTTTATAATTTTTGTAACTGAGTATTTTCTTGCATTTCATAAAAGCATTGATCAATTAATATGCATGTTTTTTTATGTTTGACGCATTTTATTCAAAATTGGGAGTTAATGAATAGTAACTGAATACGGATTTTTGCTTCTGCGCACATAATATAAAGCTGTAATGTTTTTATGCCCTATGTCTTTATCTGACACGAGTCATAAAGAACATTGCAAGGTTGCAAGTGTATTGACTCCTATATACTAAATAAGTTTATCTCGATGCTCTAGTCATTGCATTTCCCTTCATATAAATAATTTAGTTTTCTATTGAGATAACAAGAAAGTTTCCCCTTTTGATAGTTTGACGTCAAGATGATGTAATCGACTGCCGAAAACGTGCCAAAATATAATTCTTAACTTCGCGAAATCGGCAATTTATCAAAAAAATAAGGCAGATTTATACAATATAATATCTTGGTGTATTTTTCTCAAATTTCCTGATTGGGAATTCACATTAGGAAAATACATACATATTTAACGTGACCATACGTCCCCCTTTGGGCGGGACAGTCCCGCTTTGACAAAACAAAAGCGAAATATCAACTAGTTGTGCCAACAGTTCATTCATGTAAAAACTATACCTAATTTTTATTGGTTATTCTGCTGTGAAGCAGTAGTGTGCAAACATCACCGTGTTTCGGTCTAAAGGGCACTGAAATCTAGAGTTGGGCATATGAGACTTAAGAACTGATGTCTCAGGGCGACGGGCGCAGTGTGGTACACAGAAATCTTCAGAAATTTCTTACGGTCAGATGTTGCACTTACCATCAGGTGAATGTTATGAACGTTTCGTCACTTTCTCTTATTAAAAAAAAACCTCATATATTGAATAATATTTTTCATTTGAAAAATATTGAAAGCCTACTACATAACTACAAACTACATAAGATTACTTTCTATTTTCATTTTTGATCATTAAACATTTTATAACTTTATATATTTTTTGGTTGGAGTAAATTTGTTTTAGGGACTTAGAAAAGGAGACAGTGGCTACGAGACTTGAAATGCCTAGGGGCCTCTAAAGGGCATGACCTAGCACTGATTACATGGAAATGTTTTCCAGGCTGCCTGTCCGATTTAATGTAACTTAAAAACTATGAAATCTATAGACATTAAATTTGCACAGATTATAAATTATAAATTGTACTGGTAGTTGGATTCCTATCCAAGAATCCGCTTGGGCAGTGCGGAGGTACAAAGAACTTTTCAACGCAGTTCTGAGTGACTTTGCAACTGTTATTGACGACTTGCTCGTCTCTTCACTTACGAAAAAATAGGTAACCCCGGGATCTTATGACTTTGTTTAGTTGTAAATCTTTAAAAAAATATCTTTTTAGTGAATAGGTTATCCATGTGATGGAACGAATGTACATTTTTAAGTATTCGCGAATGCGAATAATACTCGTAGCTAATGACATTCGCGAATGCGAATATTATACTCTTGGGCATAATAGTCACCATTAGGAGGAAATTTTGTTCTTTCATTAAAAATGCACCACTAAATTTAAAATTTTGAAAAAAAGGAACTACATATAATATTTTTTTCAACTGAAAGAACCAAAAAAAAATTAACAGTACAATAAAAGAAATAATTATTTCTGATCAATAAATAATAATTCCGTTGGTCATACAATTAAGAACGCTTATTTAAAGACAATTTTTTTTCAGTAAACACAAACTAGTAAATTTTATTGCATATATTATATTTCTGGAGGTATTGCAAAACTTTTCCATAGTAGCGGTTCATTCCTATATACACATGATTAATTAAACAATAAATAGATAATTATAATTAGATAAACCTAACATCTGAACCTAGTATTACTAATTACTGCTGCTGGTCACATAATTAAGAATGTTGAATAGTTCATTTTTGATTCAAATGTCAATAGTCTGGTTAAAACGATCGGGGGAAGACGATTGTTTTACATGCTGTGAAGCATTTTAACACGTATCATGCCACTTCAAATATTCCGCCCGTTCCTAAACAGAGAAAGACGTCGAGATGATCGAAATATCGTACGTTAGATAAAATAAGATCCCTTTAAAATGTCTAATGAATTAAAAAAATATATTTTGGGAAAGCAACCCATCAGCAATCTCGACACGCACTATTCGTAGGCGTTTCGTGGAAAAAAAGTTGTACGGAAATAAATAATAATTAAATAAATAAATAAAAAATAAATCTACGAGTAGGTGCAACTTCTCTTCCACCAGTTGAAACGATGCAATAGGCAAGCCCATCTGACAGTTGCAAGAAAGTATGAAAACTGACAGAAAGACAGTGGAAAAATGTTAGAGATTAAAATAATCAATTGTGTTCTGATGGAAACGATACTTACGACACCCTCCGAATAAAGCATTCGACTCCAAGTACACGTAAGTGACACGTAAAAATTAGGGGATGCTTTCCTGACCTGACGCTGATAGAAGGAAACATGGATCAATTCCTATATATAAATATACTAAAACAAATGATGTTACCCTATTCTATTCTGTAGACCTGATTCCGGTTATTAGACAGCACGAAAATGACAGCAACCCAAACCGTACCGTAGGCACGATGGAAGAATTCCTAGGTTCACAATTATTTTTCAAACAGCCCAGACCTAAATCCAATCTTTGATGCGACTACCACCCCATCTGATCCTGTGGGTGTCGTAAAAGTCGACTGAGGGATAATGAAAACAAGGAGATGGGCAGCAGCATCTTCGTGAAACATCTGAATAAACTAACCGCGGTTGCCAAACCGCCTGCTAAGCGTGGCAACTAAGGCAAAATCCCCTCAAAATGAGAGCTACAAACTTTTGTGGCCATCTATGGGGGAAGCTTATGTTCAGCAGTGGACTTGTGATAGGCTGAAGCGACCAAGATGCTATGTGAAGAGAAGGGTATCAAATCGATAATGTGACTATTTAAGAAAGGTGTACTACATTTTCTTCGAAGGATGGAACTGTATAGCTGTGCTTTCATATATAAATATTTATTTAAAAGAATTGACTACCATCATTTTTTTGATGTTTTATTGTAAATAAATGATTAGAGCGGTCAAATGCTGTTTTATGTATCCACAAATTTGTATGGACGTACATATTATGTTATCATACATCTAATAATAAAAATAAATAGATACCTACCTGAAATATGCCTGATATGTTAGTTATAAAATGGTTTTAGTACATTACGTTATTTATGAGTGGATGGTCCTTTGCGCAAGAGTTCTCCTTATACTTGACATTTTTATTTGGCAACATCTGGAAAATTTAAACAAATTATTAAAATGTTCATAGTTTTATAAATTCAACCAGTTATTACTTTAAACAATGAATTACTCAAAATATAGATTGAATTTATTTAGTTTTTTTTTAAATCTAAATAATATAAAAATGTATCTAATATTGTAGATAAGGTTTTACTGCAGGTATTAAAGTCGTTAAGAATTATGTGCTATTTACTTATGATCATTATTAGTTATGATACTAATCCAGATTCGCAGAAAAAATCTCTAGGAAGCAGCAGTCTATGACCATGTTCTGGATCAAAGGTTGGGCCATTACGTCAGATTTGATAAGCCACAATTTCTTGCAAAAGAATACCGATTCCTACGAAGGATGATTCGCGAGGCTATTGAAATTAAAAAAAAAACATCCTTATTTCAATAGAGAAGATTTTTGGTTGGGTACTACCACCAGCTTGGGACCCTATAATTAATAAAATTAAATCATAAACAAATATACCACTGCAAGATCACAAGACACAGTTGGTTCTTTTTGCGTAGATCGGACCAATAACAATAATTAAAAGCTGAAGGTATCCCGGATTAACTATGACATCAGGACTGTCACCTCAGTCCTCCCGTGATCATTGGTGCTGTAAAGCGCTTGAAACGTCGTGTTATAAATAGCTTAAAATTAAACGCGATAAAATCCGTAAAATTCGTTTTATTAAAAAAATATTAATTTAACCGTAATCTGAAAGCAATATTTAATTTTCAGACAACTTTTATATTAAAACCATCTTTATTACGAAAACGAGTACGTGTACATACTTTTGTTATTTTATAAAGCTATTATCCAAGATTGTATCACTGTCAAGGCCTTCTAGTTTATTAGAATTCATTGCCGCCCTCATGCCAACTCACTTTTTGAATTCTAATTTGCTAATTTACTCTTTGAATTCTAATGTTATAACTTACTTCAAATCTTTTAATTTTTTTAATTTATAGAACTGAAACACTATTTGGAAGAATGTTTAAAGCATTTAAATTAATTTAAATAAATAAATATTCCTAATAAAATGAAGTTATAATTAGCCAAGTCTTAATTACTTAATATTCTATGAAGATGGAGACGGTCACTGCCGTTTGGTATTAATTAATTTCTTTACGAAAACGCCCACTCATCACAAAATTTTAAAAATTCCTTTGGAATTCAATTCTTAAAATTCTCCAGGCATTTATAAAGTCGAATTCATTAACCATTAAAAATACCACTAACAGCTTGTAATTGTTATCGGTGATCCCTAGTCGCGAGTAGAACGCGTCACAGCTCGGGAAGTGTTTCTCTGGCCTGGCTTGGTCACGGCCAAGGTCATTTGCCGACACAGTGCGCTCGCCATTATGTAATCGCTGGTAAATGATAAAATTAGGTACGTGTTTTTGTTTGCGCTCGCCTAGCTTACAGGGATTACTTTTCGTTGTTATAATGAGATGTACAGATTTCAATTCAAAAGACAAACGTGTTTTTTAATGTTTGATTTTTTTATGCATTCACTTTGATCAAATTATTATATGTACTACCACAACTTATTCGTTTTCTACTTAAATCCATATTCCTATAAAGGATTTTTACTAGTTTAACAACCTCATCATCACATTCATCGGAATAATACATTGTTCAAGTCGATATTTGTTTTCTTATGATCTTCTTCCCTTATGGGAAGATATAATTACAAACAAATTTCCACTTTGATATTCATTGTTGCCTTATAAAATCCATTAACAATATATTTTGTTACATATTGCACATTTAGTATTTTTTTAATGATGAGAAAGGAACGAGATGAGAAAGGAACGAGATGAGCCAAACGTTCACCTGATGGTAAGTGCAAAGTCCACCCATAGCAATACTGTGCTTCAACCGGAATGTTTCCGCGTGGCACCACACTGCGCCCGTCCCCCTGAGACGTCAGTACTTAAGTCTCATATGCCCAGTGATTACACTACCTCTCTGTGCCCTTCAGACCGAACACACTACTGCTTCACGGCTGAATAACTGGCCCTGAGGTCGTACCTACCTACCACCAGAATTAATATTATGAAATTTATGTAAGAGCATGCAAAATAATTTTCTTTTAATTCTAGTACATATTTAACCAGTTCAAAATTTTAATCTCAAAACGAAGAATTGCATATTTTAAGGTAGGTACTTTGCATATTTGTCAGTCTAGATCTGTGACAGACGTGACTATAATGAACGTCTTTGTCTTCAAAATGGAAGAAGCATTGTTTCAAATCAAGTTCCGGTTGCACTCCCCTCCATCTTGCGTCTGCCAACAAAACCAGCACAGTGGCCGGCAAGGATTGCGCTGAGATCTCGTATTAACAGTGTGCAAACAAAAACCACCTGTAGTCGTACAGAGAATCGCCAAGGTCGTAGGCCCCCGCGGCGCGCTCCTCTGCGTTCCGTTTACCTATATCTCGCGGCGAGTGCACGCGTCGTGCCGCCCCCGCTCTTTGACTCACCGCACCCGCCACCCGCTCGCCCGTACACCGGGTCAAGTCTAGGACGCTCGTCTGTCGACTTTGATCTTGTACGCTTCTGTACTTTGTGGCTCGGTGAATATAAGCCGCCATTGACATAATGTAGGTACTCGTTTAGTCCCGTTTGTATTAATTAGCTCAATGTCAAAATATATTTTTCATTATTGTAGAATTATGATTGTATGTAAAGTATTGTCTAACGTAGGTGGCATTGATTTTATATTAAACGCGTTGTATCGCGATCGGAACGAAAATGAAAGTACGTAAAAGTGAGTTGGACACTGCGCTCGAGTCGCTATTGTCAAAGTTAATTGTAACCGGCGGGCGTGCGTCAAGTCAAGGTCGGCGCGGATCGATAACATACAGTGACGATGGAGTGGGGCGCGGCAGGCGTGTCCGCTGGATCCAAACGATGCGATGCACGTATGCATGGACGTAGCCGCTTGTTCGAGGAAAGTGAAAGAAAGTGAGAACATTCTATAAGGCATTTGTGCAAGCATCTCGCTCTATCATGCGATTTATCGCTCTGTAGGCCATTTTTAAATTATATTTTCGGTAAAAATTCAAATAGCTACGGAATTTCGAATATGGTCAAAGTCTGTGTTCGCTTTTCCTACTTATGTACATTTAATATATTTTCTTCGTTAATAATACAATATCGGTAGGTAGTCAGTTGATTGGTGTCTGCTTAGTCATAGTTGGTTTTGATTCCTTTTGTACAGTCCATCAATCCCATTATGATAAAAGCGCGTAGAGTTGTTGTGTTGTGACGTCAATATTTTGGAATTCATAAGCACTTTGTTATTTTTAACGATTTATTATAGAAATTAACTCATTTAACAACTACGTAATCGTCAATTGAGTTAATTTCTGCAACCTAATTACTTTCGATAAAACATCTGCAGATATCACATAAGTATTTCAATTGCTACCCGAAGAGGCCAATTCGTTATAGTATCTATACTAATACCTATAACTTGTAAATAGTAAGATTTTACACTCTGAGTATTACAGGAGAGCAAAAGAAGGACCTTTTGTAACATTGAATCTAATTTATAAGATTTTTTGTTTTCGAGTTTTTCCAGTTTTTTGAGCTGCAGATATATTATCGATGAGTATTATTTAGAGGCTTTGCAGGTTAAATATATGTTTTGCTTTTTTATAATTATTGCAGTAATGTACATACACTTACTTCGATGGAGTAAATGCAATAATACCAGATCTCAGCTAAGAATAAGTCTCATGTGCTATAACTCAAATCTTTTCCTTAGTTAAATATCAATTTTATCGCGTTTAATTTTACTACTTATGACTCGACGTTTCGAGCATTTTACAGCACCCATGGTCACTCATGTCAAAGTTAACCCGGCGCACCTTCAGCTATGCTAGCTATATATGTTTTATGTTTATCTTGATTCAAGAGACACACCACAATTTTTTCTTTCTAAATTAATTTTCAATCTTTTATAACGTATATTTTTCCATACTATTGTAGTAGGCCGAAAAGTGAATTACAATTCGGGTTGTTTTTCGGTATTCCTCAAAATGACCATTATTTATTTAAATGGCCTGAAAACTAAATATTTACAAAATTTTTATGTCACTAAAAACCTTAAAATGTAAGTAATGCTGACGTCAACTAAATAAATAATTATAAATGACTTGAAGTTGCTAACCAACCAAAAAAAATTGCTATTTGAACAAGTACTTGTAAATCGCTGTTGTAAGACCCACGTAGGTCGCAAAAAAGTACAAAAACGAGAAATGGCAGATTTATAGGTAGATTATAGACTAAAGTAGGCCGCACTGATACTGATTAAGGTTATAGCTTAGCTTAGAGAAGTCCGTGTTTTGAAGTAAACATAACAGTAAACAGCACGAGAAAACACCTAAAGCGACCGTAGTAAAAGTTCACTTGCCTCCTCGGAGCCTTTGTACACGTGATTTGGTAGCTCAGGCCAACTTAGCTCGACAGTGACACCGGTACGTAGGAAAAAAAAATCTTGTGATGCTTGATAATGCTCTTCCTGATCCTGCTATAGTAGTCTTTTGCATTTTACGAGAGGACCAACTCGAATTTTGTGACCAACTACTAACTATTTCAATATATCTTGGATAAACTAGGATGATTACCTAGGAAATTCAGAAACAATTTAAAATGGTATCAAATTTATTTTTTAATTTAGCTTGATAACGGGTATAGATGCAAGCAATTTGAACAAGGTAGCACAAGGGCTAGTTAAATCATTTCAGCCCACAACTAGTCCACTGCTGAACATAGGCCTCCCCAATAGATTGCAACAAAAGTTTGTAACTCTCAATTTTGGGGGATTTTGCCATAATTACCACGCTTGGCAGGCGGGTTGGCCTCCTTTATTCAGATGTTCCAGGAAAATGCTGCTGCCCATCTCCTGGTTTTTATTATCCCACAGTCGACGTTTACGACACCCACGGGATGAGATGGGAAGTAGCCTTGATTAATTAAAATGTTTTGTTTTTTTTTATTTGTTAAAGTGACGAAACCAGCAAAATGTTTATCTGATGTTAAGTGCAACGTCTGCCCATAACAAATGCTGTGTCACCCAGAACATTTCTGTGTGACACTAGACTGCGCCTGACACACTGAGACATTAGTTCTTGTCACACACAGAACAAGAAACACAGTAATGTTTGCACACTACTGCTAGACGGATTCCTGCATAGAAATCTTACCACAAATTAAATACACCTTTCTTAATACACCTTGTACATTACTACATAAGAACAGTTTTCATTTTCAGACTTGGACACATTTTTCAATCACATTACATGGATCAAAAGTGTTAATTTTACCAGCAATTTATAATTTTAAACTTTTTATACTAAATTGTTTTTTTTAAATACTCGTAGTTAATTTGTTACTTTCATTTTATTTCTCTATGGTTATATGAGTGTAGTTGTGTCTACTAATAATCTACGAGTATGTTAGTAGTCATAGTAGAGAGAAGGATGAATTATAATTTGCGACAAGAAATAAGCGGTGCCAAAAAATACTAAATGGACATTTTTTTGTTATATTTATCACACTTTTCTTGCTAGTTAGACGGCCTATGACACTCTTTTACCATTCATGTAAACTATATTTTGCAAATGTGTGCGATAAAGACCTACCAATCCTACCTACAAATCTATTCTATCATGATCGAAGAGCTATCAGTTTCATATCCAAGGTTGTCAAGGGTACCGTTTGAGTGATAGTTTTCGGTGTAATTTAGTACCGTAAGATCAATAATTCACAGCTATATGTAATATCTATCTTTTCTCTTACCACATAAGGTTGAATAATGTATGCCTATTTTTGTATACTTTCTTTTGCGATAATATTCATTTACTTTCATGTCACACTTCTGTGCATTTGTGGATGTTCTGTTGATGTTTTCCGTAGTATTAGACTGCATAGTTTTATTAGTCTGATTAATCTAGGATGTTTTCAACATTTATCTGCACAACACGAATAAACGAATTTTTCAAATTAAATCTTTGATCTGGTAATGAAAATTATTGTACTGTTAAGTACTGTAATATTCAGTTCTTTTATAGGACTGAATATTGAAGTTTTTTTATGTCTTGTTTTGAACAGCGGTAGTAGTAGATACTGTTGTATGTACTAATAGTTACAGTTTGTTTGTGTTCTTTTCTAGCGTTTGTTTGTTACATCAAATTTTTCTTCATTATGTGTAATAGTAGTGACAAGTTTATTTTAGACTCTATGAAGTAGGACATTCCATAACCAACTGCTACATTTAAGCCGAAAATGAGTATAGCTACCAAAGTTTTTCTACTAAAAAATTAAGCGATTCTGTTTTCGCTGGTACTTCCCAAGACTGCGACAAATTTTTCTAACAATTGGTGGAATAAGAAAAAACTTTCGATAAGTGAAAATTATCTTAAAGGAAAGTAACAAAATGATTTGCTAAGATCTACATGCAGAATTAAAAATCGTTTGTCATAATTTTTAAAGAGCACCATCCGCCCTTCCTCAATAGCGTGTATAAACAAACTAATAGCGCCATCGGGAACCGCCATCAAATACTCTCAACAACTACAACAATAGGTACCACTAGGAAATACACGCCACTGAAGTCAGGTTTCATCTCACTATGAGTCATTATCAAGATATCAAGTTACAGGTATTAATTCTACGTCAGAAAGCCGCCGAGTGACATGCGGATCTTAGCAAATTAGCTTTGCTTTTATCCTTTATCATAATGTATCCGCTAAGTAACGCCTGATTCTATTAAAAATATGAAAATAATCTTATTAAAAATATTCTACTCCCTATAAATCCAAGTGTTTCGAGAAATACTTGAATGGTTTTTGCTTTGTATACATTCAAAGTTATCACACAACCAATAAATATTTAATAGCTTACCTTAAGGACTTATCATTTCATTATGTGTCATCCGGGCATAGATATATTTTTCTACGCAGCAAGTTCATCACACAAAAAGTAGTGACACTATCAGTTCTGTATATTATCAATTAATACAAACTAGTGATGCCATTTGGTCGAAATTTGACCGTCTTTCATCATTTTTTAAGTTTGAATATTAACTGTGGTTAGAATAATTATTTGTGGGCAACATTTTAAAACTCTATGGCGACAATCTCTACTCTGTACGACTATTTGACCATAGACTATTATGTATTTCACATGTCCAGTATCAACGTAGTAAACATACGACAAACTATTAAAGGATTGACATTGTCAGGTTGAACGTAAATAATTAATGTTTAAATTTATTGAATTTAATGTATGTAGCACAAATTATATATAAATTTTAGATTTCTCGTTTCTTTCTCAAACTTTGACTATGTCAAATTTCTAATCTCTCCTTGTTGCGCGCAATATACTTAAAACGGGCTACAAAATTTTCTCGTTACTTATTAATATACATAAAAGGTATAATATAAAGTTCGGCATCTTCGAAATATGCCAGATCTGATGGTAAAAAATATAATGCTTCCCAAAGCCTCCATAACTATAAAAATTGTAACTGCGCGAAATTTGCTCAAATTTTAGAGACTAAGCCTGGATTAAAATCTTGTTTCTTGTTCTGAAGTAATATGGATTCTTAAATAGGAGTAAACTAAGTCGAGCCAAGAGGCTGTGCCTTCGATTAAATAAGCTTATTCATAAAAATCCTTTATATAAATCCTATAAACTATTATCTATAATCCTTATATATATATATATATATATATATATATATATATATATATACGTATTTTATGCATATACATAAATGCATGTATGGATGGATATATTTAAATTAAGTACTTTTTTATGTAACATATTTTAATCTAGATTACGCTTAACCGATGGTCTTTGAATTTAGTGAAACTTCTCTTCTAACGATAACTTTTTACAATTTATCGGCGTATTATAATGTGTTTTTCTGATAGTGAAGAAATCAGAGAGAGAAAAAACTATTTTGTTATTTTTTATCAAAAACAGTTTTAACAAATCTGTATGTACAGATTGTAAAATTTAAGAAATAAAAAGACTCCTTAAATTAAAAAGAATACTGGGACAACTGTGATATCTTGCAAATTCATCTTATCAAATGATACGTCATGATATAAATCGTTTTTTTTAAGTCACAAAGGCTAAAGAGTTTTAAACAATGTATGTCAGTTAGATAAAGTTTTTTCTTTGTTTATTATTATAAATTGTACAATGTTTTGTTGTAATAATTTTGTGCTTTCGTATCGTAACTAAATATGTCTTCAACTGCGCAGAAGACATTGTAGTGACACAAGTGTACATACAAATATAGACGCACACACTCGTCCTAACTTACCCGGCGTCCGATATGACGCTCACGCGTTAAGTTCGGAGGATGCAGTGTCGGAGACACGGGGCACCAGTTCCGTAATATCTGTTTTTGACCCAATGTTGGCGCCGGCATGGATTCGAAACCGGGCCCCGCAGCATGGGAGTCACGTACTCCCACCACTAGGCTACACAGTCGTCGTATTTGATGTCTACACACAGCTTTACAATTCATCATCGAGGATAGCATCAGGTCATCGTCACATCGTAACGTTAGTATTTTGACGTCTGTATGTTGGTCTTACTGAAACAAGCCAAAAAAAATATTCATGTCAATTTTATGTCTAACCTTAGAGTATTAAGATAGCGCTTCCAGATAGATACAGATAATTGTATTTATTGTATATTATATTATATGTATACATATTCATTGCAGTCGGAATAATATGCGGATTGATCTCTTAATAATGTTTCGCAACGTGGGTCAATTGAAAATACTGCGCAGTTAATTGTGCAATAATGCAATCCTTACCTTTATCCAGAGTATAGAGGCAAAGGAAAAAACCCAATACTTATAATCGTAGTTATAGTAAGACTGTCTTATGCTTACGATATGAATCTTTTTCCTTTTTTTTAAAAAAAAATGCCGCACAGTAGGATTTCTTCTGTATCGTGGGCACGTTTTAGAGACTATTCTCAAAAGTCGGCTTCGGCTGGGATTCGAATCCAGGACCCGCGGCGTAGAAGTGAGGATACGCTAACCACTAGGCCACGCGGTCGCCAAACGATTAACGAACTTCAAAACTATCAAGCAGTATATATTTACCGTTTATAATCTTGCCGTGCGGTAGCGGCTTAAAAGAATATACCACCCCATCTCATCCCTTGGGTATCGTGAAAGTCGACAGTGGGAAAATAAAAACCAGGAGATGGGCAGCATCATCTTCCTGGAACATCTAAATAAATAAACTGTAGTTGCCAACCCTCCTGCCAAGCGTGGCAACTATGGCAAAATCGCCTCGAAATGAGAGCTACAAATTTTTGTGGCAATCTATGCGGGAAGCCTATGTTCAGCATGTGGACTAGTGTTAGGCTGAAATGATGATTTTTTACTTTTAATACATACACAGTATATGTAGGGATACAGACACAATGACACCATATATCTTTTGTTTAAGTTTAAAGTAATTTCATAGTTCTATATCTAACTTATTTCTGCACCACTTTTTTCTATTCTCATTTTGAATGTTCCAGTAAAATATGTTGTTGTTGAATCCTTCCATTTAATGGTCTATTCTACTCCATCTCGGTGATGTTTGTGAACATTTTAGTTATCTTTGGTTTATATCTTATAATGTCGCATTTATGTATTTGTTAATATATTTCAAGGATATTCGGGCCGCCTGTAGAATAAACCACAGGCATTGTTATATGGTATTTACTACAGTGTATATCGATATATACACTGTAGTAAATACACCGTATGATAATTCATACGGTGTACTTTTCTGGTACTTCCGGTGTAAATGGTTGAAATGGTTCACTAGTACATACTTCTTATCTTATTACTTACTTGCTTCCAAGCAAATGTAGTAGGTACAAAATAACGAAGTCTTTTCGGTGGTCTTCGTTTATAAATTCATCAACATAACCAGCTCGTCAGTAGTCCACTACTGGGCATAGACATAGGTGCCAAGTTGGAATGCAATAATATTCTGCAATCACAGTTTGCAATCACAGTTTGCAATTCCAAAGGCTGCGTGGAGCTAATTATTTGAGGTCTTAAATATATTAGATAGTTATTCCGTTATCTGTCGCAGGCCACGAGTTTTTTGGCATTTCCCTTTTTCGACTTTTACAACAACAACGAGCTTGTTTGCCAGACTGTTGATCAGAACACTACTATAAATTGACATAACAGCAAAACGTGTTACATTCATAAGATAAAACCGTTTCGAAAACTTATATTATAAATTTAAAAAAGAATTTTTAGCGGTGCCATGTTCTACAGTAAAGACGAAGGTTTCGCAACTTTTAAGTTATTATTTTCGTTGTACCCCATCCTGTCCTTGTTTATTTAGCAAGCCATCTGTTGCAAATTCGTACGCCCCACATTTGGAATTTTAAAAAAGTAAAAAATGTAACCAGACCCCAGATATCGCGATAAAACAAAGCATTTATTTGGCTCCGGCTATGCTTTTAATAAGTTAGTAGTTTTTTTGAGTAACAATTACTATTTTAAAAAATAATTTCCTGCTTTCAGCTAATGTTAGTTTTTATAACATCTTACGTTACGTAACGTGTGTAAATTAGATACATACGGAATTGCTATTTTAAAAAACGAATGAATATCTGACAATAGTCCACAAGACCATACGTTACATTAAGTAGTCCTCGTTAATGGTCCCGAAATACTCGGTGACATATTTCGATGGTAAACGTGGAAGTGTAGCTATCAAGACTGCTGTACATAAAGTACCTAATGTACAAATGTTCTTATTAGAGTGACCATAATTTTTAAGTTCTTGCGAAATTTAAGTTTCTTTAAATATTTTTATAACACTCCCATTTTAAAATAAACATGTAAAATGGGAAATTACAGCAAAAATCCACTATTGTGGTTTTTGGTTTTATACCGTGTTTATTCATTTCTTTATTGTTTATTGTTTACACAATAAGCCGAGGGCTACAATGGGCGGACTTAATAATTTGTGGCATTCTCTACCAGTCAACCCTGGTTGATGGTGAAAAAAAAAAAGAAAAATGGCGGGCATTTTGGTGTCAAAAATTCGTACAGGATACTTTTATTTTATTAAACACAAGCTTTGCAAGCGAATTTACTAATTTCGATCTCATTTAACTCTCAAACCTTTAAACAAAGACATGTTCCCGTATCACTGTCTAAAACCTGTTCTTATCTCCAAAATAGCTAGTAGACTTCAATTTACGCGCATGTGGCCAGGCAGACTGAGATTTTTTACTTTAGAATGGCTTACTAAACAGTTATTACTATTAAAGAAAGTATTTTAACCTAAGAAATCGATAATCACAGGCTGACACTTTTTTTCTAGGTTCATAATTTGATATTTTATTCCTGTTTATGTTTATAACCATATATCGCGAATACCAACTAACTGCATTCATAATTGTCTATTTCAGTGATCATAACTAAGTGCATATTTCATTATATATCTAGTCGGCAACGACCGATGCATGACTGTGCTGACTAAGTAAGGCAACATTTCATTCATCAATATTCAATTAATGAAGGTGTTAGACCGCACTTTGTTTCGCTAAATTGTGTTTAGTGACATAGCGAAAAATTTTAATGGTAGAGGCTAGCGCGGGGTTTCGTCCATGACTGACGTAAAACTTAATTACAGAAATGCTCCGCAGCCACGATCACGAAAGCCGCCGGCGAGACTTCAATTATTTAGGTGATTCCTATTCTATCATGTAGCTATAAAATATTACCTGTCTCGATTCTGTATCATCGTTTAATAGCAAAAAATGAAATCGATTACAGCAACTCGTTTTCCGACATAAAATCAGATTTATTCACGTATGATTGTATACGGACCTTGAGCGCGACTGTTGAGACCTTCGCGGCGGTAACCGCGCGGAAGTTGACGGGTACGTTTTTTTGTCAATTTCGAGCTCGTTGAATTTTAGCGCGCATTAGTCACCGGGCAACCTTCGGCGACGGAGCCCGTAGCGCATTGTTGACGGTGCAGTGCGATATCGCTACGTCGTGCGTCGGCGGGTGCATTAACAGCCGCTATCACAATGCCACAACGATGTCTGCTTTGTGCCCGGCTTCGTTGACGGTATCGGTTGCGTTGCGTCGGCAGGCAAGCTCGGACGCGTTCTTTTAGCACTGTAATGCGTCGCAATTCGCTGGTTCAGATCGTTCGGGGCGCAAATCGTTCGTAGCCGATCGCAACGACCCATCTCGATTTTAAGATTTGTGTTGTATTTGAGCAGTGGTGCCGTGGCAGAATAATTGTCGTTGTGCATCTGGTCGTAGTGATGTGAGGATGTTAGTGAGTGGCTATGTCGGTGGCGAAGAAAGACAAGCCGACGATGTCGGTGACAGCGCTGATCAATTGGGCGCGGCCGGCGCCGCCTGGGCCACTGGTGCCGCCGCCCGCCTCTCCTGCGCCAGCCAACATGCTGCAGCCGCTCGCGACGCCCTCCAACATACCCAACGTTGACTGCTCGCTCGACATGCAATGTAAATATCCCTACACAACATCACTATTTAAAGTCGATTATTAAAAGATTTGACTATAGTATAATACGATGTTTTACAATAATAACGTAGTCAACATTAATTACACTATTGGCATGTAACACATATAATATACTTTTAAGATTTAGTGCCCTATCAGACTTTATACTCAATTATTAGTTAGTCTGTTTTGATCGAATGTGCTAAAAATAGTATAATTGTGCGCAGTCACCCTAAATGCAATTAAAGTTACGAGAAGTAATTTAAATTGTTTTCACTTCACAAACAAACTCCTACATAGAACTTTATAAATCAGATTATGTGGTATTAATTATCGTTGAAATGAAAACAACATTGATTTTATATTTATTTTTTATGTTCTTTTATTATGTAAGGGACGATAGAGAGCGGGACGGTCATCTAAATAACTTAAGTCACGTTTTATGGAACGGACCGAATGGCAACTGGTTTTTCGGTAAGTTGTTATCAGTCCAGCACAGATTTGGAGTATAGTGATTGTTGATGTTTATCCAGCAAGAATTCCAGTAGAGTCAAGGTGTCATAAAATAATGAATGAATTAAGTAATGCAAGTATTAAATTGAGACTCACTTGAAGAACTTAAAATTCATACATACAGTCACGCCTTATTCCAATGTAAGGGGTAGGCAGAGGCCACTCACGTAGCCCACTTTTCGCCTTCGCGGGAAACGAGACGTGATGGGTGGCGAACCACGTCGTCGCTATTTTGGGAGGAAACAAAAAATGATACAAAAAGATACAAAAAAACCGATCTTCGTTTATATAACTTCAGGTGTATAATTATCAGCATAAAAGTTGAAACATTTTCTGATGAATGATAATAGAATATTGAATTAGTCATCAGTAGACGGCAGTCAGTATCAGCCGAATGTATTGGGTGTCTTTGGAAAATTAAATGTTATGTAAGTGCAAATATTATGTCGATTTTTTTTAAAGTTTCTAGGTTTCCCTTTCGGATAGACAGGGCAGAAAGTCAGAGAAGACAGAATAAAGTGTATTAGGTCATATAAAACTTATAACAGATCAACAATGTGGTGTACTGGCGCCCAAATGAATTATGACTGATTTGAAAAAATGTTAAACAACTTAGTCTACTTTAATATAAACAAAAATAATTTTCTCTATTTGTTAACAATGAGCTCAACGTATGGTACCACCTAAAGAGAATCTACCACTCCATCTCATCCCGTGGGTGTCGTAAAAGTCGACAGAGGGAAAATAAATACAAGGAGATGGTTGCCAACCCGCCTGCCAAGCATGGCAACTATGGCGAAATCCCCCCAAAATGAGAGCAACAAACTTTTGTGGAGATAGCCATGGGGGAGGCCTACGCTCTGCAGTAGACTGGTGATCGGCTGAAATTGTGGTGGTGGCGTACAAGGTATTACAAGTAAATAACTGGAATAATAAATTATAATTGAGTTCTTTATGACGTGTGTAACAGGTTTCATAATGATTTCTTATATTTACGCAAACAATGCATATTGAATAATACTAGATTTACAGAGTTTATTTTATATTCTCGACGTTTCGAGCGCTTTGCATTACCCATGGTCTGAGATGTTCGTCGTCCTGATATCATAGTTAATTTTTTTAATTGTGATCCGATCTACGTTTCATCAAGCTTACAGTCTTGAAGTTTTGCAGAGGTATACTTGAATAATTTAAACCCAACCATCTTTTCTATTGAAATTGGGATGTTTTCTTTAATATCAAAAGGAATCGGGCAAGCAGCAAACTAAAATGGCAATGCGCAGAACCAATAACCGTTGGGGAAGAAAGATTCTCGAGTGGCAACCTCGTACCGACAAACGACGGAGATGGAGCGAGGACCTGTAGGGTTTTGCGGGAAGTCGATGGATGCAGGTGGCTCAGGATCTTATTTTGTGGCAATGTATGGGGGAGGCTTATATTCAAAAGTCAACTAAGATAGCATATATAGATAGCATAGCGTGATGAAGAAGCATTTGGGGAATGCGATATTTAGTAATGTAAAATTGATAGGGCCGATACTAAAAATGGTCTAAGACTGCAGAGTCAGCAGTCCACATTTGTATAAGAAAGCCAATGTAATTTTAGATTATATTATATTTTTTACTACCGTGTGTTCTATTAGTGAACGTACTTGCTTGCTAGGTCTTTCGGATCGCAGCCGAGGCCAGTATTTAGGCAGCACACAGTGTTGAATTTCATCTCTAGGTCTTTTTGATTGTTATTTGTTAAGAAGATGTTGCAAAAAGGGATAAGTTGCAAAAATACTTAATAAAATAGATAATTATATAGAGGACAACTTTGTGTTCAAATAACCTTTTCCCTGTACTTGCAAGACCCTAACTCCTAATATATATTTATATGACTTTGTAATAAGTTGCCTTGTAAATGTAGGTTCTTCTCCCAGATCTTCTTTTTAGAACTGGTGTAAATTTAGACGTTCATAAGTAAATTAAATCAATAATGTTTTATATGACTGCATCTGAGTTTTCCTCCAAGCTTACCACATAAGTGTCGGATACGGCCAGATGAAGACAAGGGGCTGCGTATTTTAGTTAATATTTTTTTTAAACTTTAACGCAGTCCTCTGATGGACGTCTACGTCCATGGTACGTCTTTCATAAATTGACCATCGCAGTACCATATCGGTGTTTGCGTAAGTGTTACCTAATTTTTTTTTTTCATTTATTCCAATAAATGATTACAAAAAATATTAACAGTTCTTCCTCGCCAAACTACACTCAGCGTCACAAAAATCGCACCTCTCTGAATTTGCGCGAAAAATGGCTGTAATGGCTAGAAACGAATTATATTTATATAAATATTGGTATGTTTGAAATGGGTATTTGAATAGCTTTACATTATTAATAAAAAAATCATGAAATCATTAAAACATTTATCATTATAGATCGTCAAAAATAAATACTGTCAAATGCTCGTTAGTGAGGACGCTAGTTACACCACCTAAAAAGGGTATAAAAGGGTCGATCTGGATGAAATATGGGCCAGTCGTAATTTAGACTTTGCAGTGAACACACGTGAACAAGTAACCCAAGTAAGAACAAGTAAAGATGGACACCAGCTCTGAAGAAGCCGCTCAAGAGATTGCCCTATTACAGACGGGGATGCGGGCAGTGTGACGTTGCTCGACAGTTGAACCTGTCCCGTTTTTCAGTTCGACAGGTGTTCCAACGTTTTCAGCAGACTGGTGGTTATGTTAGAAAACCGGGATCTGAAAGAAAACGGTGCACATCAGAAAGAGATGACCGTTTCATCGTTACGACATCTTTACGAAACCGTTTTACAAATGCTGTTGAGTTGCAACAACAGCTTCGATCAACTCGGAGAACATCTGTGAGTGTTTCTACGATAAGAAGAAGGTTACACGAAAAGAGTTTAACAGCCCACAGACCTGCTAAAGGTCCAAAACTTACTGAACAGCATCGCAGAGATCGCCTAGTTTGCTCGCAATCATTGCGAGTGGACTCTAGAACAGTGGCGGACCGTACTCTTCTCTGATGAGACGAGGGTCTGTCTCTTCTGCAATGACAGACGTAGAAGGGTCTACAGAAGACAGGGGCAGAGGTTCACACAACCCTGCTTCGAAGAATCCGTCGAATACGGGGGTGGCTCGTGTATGTTTTGGGGCGGCATTTCCGTCGACGGGAAAACGGAACTTGTGTGCGTTTCCCGGACTCGGGGTGGCCGTGGGCAAGGGTCATTAAATGCTGGACGGTACATTACTGAAATCCTGGAGGAACATGTGGTCCCGTATGCTGGTTATGTCGGTGATGGATTCATGTTATTGCATGATAATGCTCGTTGCCACACCGCGGCTATTGTACGGGATTATTTACAAGAGGTCGATATCCCTGTTATGCATTGGCCAGCACGAAGTCCAGACCTTAACCCAATAGAACATCTCTGGGATGACCTAAAATGGCGCGTGCGAGCTCGAGATCCAGCTCCAGCCACTCTTCAAGAGCTCCAAGATGCGGTACTTGAAGAGTGGGAACAAATACCCCAAGTGGCTGTTGCGATCCTTGTAAGGTCCATGAAAGATCGCATGGAAGCCGTTATCAAGGCAAGAGGGGGTAACACTAGGTTTTAATAACTTTTTTTTGTATTTATTAAGTTTTTTTTTAAAATTATTAATTTGCAAATTTGTACATACCCTGTCTTTTTCTTTAATTTCTCTTTCGTCCCGTTATAAAACTAAAATTTAATTAAAATTCCTGAAAGCTAATGAAATTACCTTTCGAATGATACCCTCAAACCACAACATTGCCATTGGCCTGTTGTGTTAAAATAGTATTTAAATTATTTTTTTCGGATGTGCGATTTTGTTGACGCCGAGTGTATAATCATAGTTTGTAGGCGTTTTATCTTTCGCAGATCTTATTTATGGTTGAACCATTAATTCATTAACATTTTATGAGAAATTTGTCTGGATAAGAAAATAACAGTAGCTCTTATTATAAAAACAATGACATTAAGAATACTTTGACTGTGTACTAATTATCTGGTTTTCGTCAGTCACCGTGTTTAAAATAAGTCTTTTGCGATCAACTCCAACCATCAAGCGATCAAAGTTTATGTCGAAGTAATTGTTGTGTTAACTTTTGTATGTATTTAAATAGTACTTTGCAAAAGCTTCATACATTTTTCTTTCTTTTCCTTGCTAATTTCAGACACTACGTCTAAACGAATTAGGCATGCCAAACTTTACCAAACTGTTTAACACTTACACAAAAGTTATTATGATGGTATCATTTAATAACCCGCTGTAAATGTTATTAGAGAAAAATTATTCACTTTACTACGGCCAGCATGTAATGTTATTAGTGTTAGTTCTAAAATTAAACTTACTATGACCTGAGCCACTAGAGCAGCAGATTCTTATCGCTTAATGTAGTTGTAGCACCTCAAAACTCGATCGGGGAAGAACGGGGAAGGGACGAGCAAATAGTTCACGGGATGGTACACTTGATGTGTTCACTTCATGTGTGCCCATAACAAAAGCTTTGTTACCAAAAACTTTTCTGTGGTGTGGTATTAGCCTGATACATCCGTTCTTAAGTCTCATATGGCCAGTTATTACACTAGCAATCAGTGCTGCTCTTGGTGTGGTGAGTGACGAGAACTGGCTGGCTTGGAAACTGGGCATTCCGATATTGGACTTATTATTACCAAACGTATATATACATACGTACATACATGTATCTTTATTTTTCATCATGAATGGATCTATCATTTACATACGTGCACGAGGCATAGTGGCCGTTTTCCAATTACATGTTTGCGATTGCTTACCTCTAATTACATAATAAAAATTCAAGCCTAATTTGAAACTGCTTATGTAGTATATCAATTAGAGAAAATAATGCTCTTTTTGTATTGCCTACTTATTTTCTTTTTCTTTAGTTTGTATTTCATTTAATGAATAAATACAATAAATATGTTCTTATTTGACGTAATAACATTGTACATTTAGTGTAATTAATAACGTCACATCAACTTCTAACGTAATTAACGAAGATAAAATTACAATTTGGATTGCTCTTGGAAATAACTTTTGATTATTCGTCAAGACATATAATAATTAGATTCTTTTGACACGTTTATTTAATGTGCGACTGGCTAGCAATCTGTCGCTGCTTATCCAATGTTAATATCATTACATAAATTCCTTACGCCCCGTGTTTACTGTACCGTAATTTTACCTGTGGGTTAATCTCTCATCATATACTTTTAATTCGATGCCAATATTCAAAAGTAAAATGTTATTAAGCATTTTAATATCGGTTATTTACTCAAATAACTTCGTGTATAACACAAGAAATAAGTTGAGTTTGTTTCTATTGAAAGAAACGGCACGTTCCCATTGATTTCCAACAAAGCATTTAACCTCGGTTCTTTAGAGTCCCGATAAAGGACATTATTATTGAATCAGTTATAATAACATTGTATTTGTATGGTTTCTTCGATTGGCTGTTCTCAATTTAAATTACATCGTTTTAATCATAAGGCGAGTTATTACTCAATATGAAATTTATTCAAGTCGTATGAATCCCAGAAAGAAATTCAGGTACTTAATCGAAATTACTTGTCTATCATATAAGTTATTTCGATTACTTCTTGGTTTCTTGGCGCTTGTCTGCGGAGCCAAGTGAGTAGTCTTGGTTGTCGAGTTTACTCCTTCACTTGAGAAATTCGTTCTGAGAATTTTCAGTATGTAGTAGTTTTGGTTTTCATGCGCGTACAATTGGTTAGTTGGGAAATAATAAAATTGTTCTTTTATGTAAATATTTCCCTTATAAGACATGAACATAATAGTTTTTTTTTGTCTTAGAATTTGTAACATTCGATCGAATTTATATACCAAACATTATTTCGGAAAACGTGGAAAAATAATTTCTTAATGGTAGTTTTCAAATATTGAAATTGATTCTATCTGTTATAACGAGTTCCTTATTCAATTGGTTTCCTGAATGAAAATATCAAACGACAAGATAAAATAATAAATTGTTACATGACAGAAAAGGTAGCGTAATTTCTTTTTACCAGTACCAGAACCAGTAGATGTTTGAAATACATATTATGAAATATTCAGAACAGTCTTACTGGCTGCTTAATAATGTCGCTATTTATATACGTATAATTTTTAGTTAATTGAATAGTTTTTATTTAATTATTACAAGATCACCCCAAAATACATAGTTTAGACCCCCATACATAGTTTTGACGTCTTCTTTGTATCTAAAGATTATAAGAAAATGACCTACACTTTAAAGATAATGTAATGTATACCCTGACATTTATTGTTTCATTACAATTTTGTATTACATCACCTACGAACAAAATTAATCAACTCCTTACTGTTTTTGCATTTCTCAACTTTTAACCTTAACCTGGTAATTAAATTGAATTACTTATTAAGTTAAGGTCAAACATTCAGTAAAACGAAGTCGGTATCTGCATTATGACGGTTTATAACCAAAGACACTATTTTCTTTATGTACTGCTTTGTAGATTATAGTGGAAAGTTAATTGCGCTGTCATCAGTCCGCAGCTAGGTGATATACATATAAGCCGAATGTATACTCTGTAAATCGCGTGTCGGTGGCGGTCGAATACTTGATTTGAATACTTTATCAATGAGGTATTTCTTATAACAAAAAACTAATTGAATGTGACATTAGTCTTATTTTTTTCGTGATTTCTTTTCATGTGAAATCAAACCTCTGATATTATTCAAGAGAATCAAGTGAAATCTTGAATAATAGCAAAGGGTAAAATTTTAGATAGAGCAATACAATTTTGGCGTGCATAATATTTGTAGATATTCTATTCAATTTCGTGCCGCTGAATTTGATTTGCTCTCAAGCATTTTAGGGATTCTTCTTTTATGTCTGTCTAGTGTTTATTTTAGACGTGTCGTGTGGGTGTTATCAATCCCATTACACTTATTTCGTTCTGTGAGTGTGAGATTCTTCTTAAAAGCACATCAAACACAGATTCAACTCAGCCAGAGGATGGGTTCCAGACGATAATACTTTTCTGCAGTGCATCGTACTGAGTTTGCTATACATATTGTTATGCGTACTCCACAAGCTTATCTATGGTGACACTATCGACATCTATTTCACCACATAGAAGCTCGAGAAATACCTTAAACGTCCTGTAGAACTTTCATTTGTATATATACTAGATCTAAACATTACTGGTAGGAAGAGTGTTCACCCGATCAGATCTAACGGGGAGCTACTCCGTTCTTTTTTGATGAGGTAAGTTTATTCACAAATAAAGAATACATTTGTTTTACATGCTAACTCCACGCGGTAACAAAAACGTTAAACAGTATTTAGGTTTTATCCGAAATGAGGAAGCTGAATCGAGTCCCTGTTCTCCATACATCATCATCATCATCATCATTTCAGCCTATCACTAGTCCACTGCTGAACATAGGACTCCCCCATTGATTGCCACAAAAGTTGTAGCTCTCATTTTGGGAGGATTTTGCCATAGTTGCCACGCTTGGCAGGCGGGTTGGCAACCGCAGTTTATTTATTCAGATGTTCCAGGAGATGCTTCAGCCCATCTTCTGATTTATATTTTCCTCTCTGTCGACTTTTACGAAACCCACGGGATGAGATGGGGTGGTAGATTCTCTTAAGGCGCTACCACACGGAATTGCAATATCGCAATTGCAATATCAGAAGACAAATTCTGGAATTGGCAGAAACATGTCGCTGTAGAAATCGATTCTAAGCTAACGTACACAGTGCTTACAGCCCTATCTGTTGGTTCATTGTTTTCATTGTTTTTCTCCGTGTGTGACTTAAGAATAATTAACTTATGAGCTGAGACTTCATAAATAATTATACATATAATCTTTCCAAAATACCTTTAGAGAAGCTAAGGTATAGGTAACACTTATCGAAGCCACCACTACAATAAATTACAGCAGTAAAGAATGTTTAAAGATATATTTAGAATATATACGGAACGTCTCAACTTTGAGGTTTTGATTCGCCTCAAAAACGTCCTCCGCAAAACGTTGAAAATTCCGATTACTCAATGATGCATAAAATATTTTGAGATTACGTACGATAACAATGGATATTCTTATGTTACCTTGACTATTTGACATGGTTATTCATCTATTTATCTATCTATCTATCTATTATCATCATCATCATTTCAGCCTATCACAAGTCCACTGCTGAACATAGACCTCCCCGATAGATAGCCATAAGTCTGTAGCTCTAATTTTGGAAGGATTTTGCCATAGTTGCCATGCTTGGCAGGCGGGTTGGCAACCGAAGTTTATTTATTCAAGTTTCATTACTGGTTTTCATTTTCCCTTTGTCGACTTTACGACACCCACGGGATAAGATGGGATGGTAGATTCTCTTAGACCGCCACGACACGGCAACCTATAGAAGATCACAATATAACACTAGCACTGCTAGTCGTACACTCACGGGGGAAGATGGACAGAAAATTCTTATTCCGCCTCCTCGCTTCACCATGTGGATATGGCGGTATTCAATATACCTTATGTTCTTTATGCATGTGAAATTTTTCTGTAAAATGCAGAAGATATTGTTGTCTTTAAAAATCTCTTTATTTTCTTAACACTCTTTAATCTTCAATATTCCTCAATGGCCCCGTGTTCGTTATACCAATATATATTATCCCGTGTTCGTTATACAAAATTATTAATCGACTAATTTCAGTTATCTGAATAAAACATATACAGTTTTTTATTCAGTTTTTGTCACAGCTGAAATAAATCCTAAGAATATAAACATAATCACTCAACCGCACATTATCAACACGGGCTTTTCTTTATCTGTTATTATACATCGTATCCATATATGATTACCCTTATTTATTTTCTTGCGAGCATTTTCTTGTCACGATGTATTCCACTGAGAGACTTCATCTTCACCGCGTCTTTGTGATTGATTAATCTTTGCGACAGGCCCGCATCGATCCACGCAGCAATATCAGACGAAGAAATGTATTTCTACATCATTTTGGCTACATTCCGTTCAAAACCTTAAGATAAGGACGATGTTTATGATAACTAACGACAGTGTGATATAATTTAAGATATAATTTGTTTAAGAATACAATAAAAGACATTAATACACTGAAATATAAAAAAAATAATATATTTAAAATATTAATTCTGTTTCTATTTTAAAGAATGAATATTTTAACTATTGTTACTTCAACATTATCGTCATCATCAGCCTGTTATTCATTTGCTGGACATAGGTCTCCCTAGAAAGGATGATTTCTCGTAATCACCACATTAGGTAGGCAGAGGTGCTAAGTGTCCGATATTGTGATGTACAATCACGCCTCGAACCTTAGATTGCTGCTGTCCGTCACCTGGTTAATTGGGCACCTGTCTGAGATTGGCCAGGCATTTCTGTTAAGCACAGTTCTCCACTCATTTCTGAGAAGGTTTTTGGGCCGGGAAAAGTCCGCCACGCTGCTCCATTGCTTTAGCTCCTGCACGTAAAATTTTAGATCAATTTTAGTAGTGCAGGGGATCGAACTCAGGTTACACGCGTACAGTGAAATTGAAAAAATAAAGCTACCGGCCTCTAAGCTACCACGGCTCGAAGGTGTTGGTTATTAAGTTATATTATAAGGAACCTTAATTAATTTAAGTTGATCTTATATAAGGTTTTTTTAATAAATACAACGACTAGAGGTTTAATTTCATTGATATCGTTTATCTTTTCATGTTAGATTTTTCCCGTAACTCGCGCTCCGTGTAAACCGTCTTCCCCGTTTGGTAATGCAAATAACATGAAAATGTTTGCAATTTATTCTCAAATTTTCTGAGACGTCCATTTTGTATTTGCAATGCCATTTAAAATGGCGTAAATACTCATCACTTTATGATTTAAAAAAGCGATGTTGTCATAAAGTCCGCATCGTGGGCCTAATTTAGTGTTTGTAAACTGAATGTTGTTTACTGTGAATCAGTTCAATCGATGCTCCGACTTGTTCTTTTCGTATGTTTGATTTATATGAATTGCTTTTCTTTGTTGCTAAATTATAATCGAAAATATATACTTATTAATTTTGTTTCGACATATTGTATGAAAAGTTTCGGCCAAGGTGTGATTGAAGTGCTTCATGTGTCTTCCTTTATTATTAATATTATAAAAACTGATTACCTTAAAAGGGTTGCCATAAATTAAAGTATATTTATCAGTGTTGGATGGGTCTCTTAATTTTTATCAATTACCAAAAAGAATTGTGGAATTAACGCATAAAACTTGTGTCTTTTTACTTTATCTTCTACAAAGAAATTATTAAAAAAAAATTAATTCAATTTCATTACAAATTCAATAAAATTTATAGTATTAATTTTAAAAATTATTCTGGTAGGTAGGTATTTTAGTTCCATGAGACTAATTTACCCAGCTACAAATAACAACCTTTCTATCAAATCTGATTAGTTGAAGGATTAGCTAACCTACAAATTTGGCAATTACTGTTATTCACATAAGCATATGCTTTTTGTCTGAAACATTGTTATTTACCAAGAATGGTACGTCATACTTAACGTGTCCGTTATTTTCGCACTCAGAACGGGTCGCTCTTAAATTATTATTGTTTTAAAAATATATATGTTTATAAAATAGTCATCAAATATTTAACAATCAAAAATGAAAATCAATCTTGTGTAATTTGGTGGACTAGATTTTTATATGTTTCGGTTGAGCTAATTTTATTCAATATGTCTACTTTAGTTTTTAAATATGTATGTTGGCTTGACTTGTTCATGTTACTCTTTTGTTTTGTCAAAGCGGGACATTTTACGTATTTTAGGTACAGCATGACTAAAAGCGGGACTATTCCGCTCAAAGTCAGACGTAGGCTCACGTTAGTCATACTGTATCAATATATTATCAATTTTAATATTTTTAAAAATTATTAGTTTTATTTACTTACACATATTTATTTAACATTTTAGTTATGCAAAATTTTAAATTATTATGTTTCATTTTAAAAATTGCTAGTGTGGCTATAGGCCATCGATGATGGCCATAGTAGCAATTTTTCAATGGAAAGTAAATTACAGATTATTGATAAATTTAATTATACGTTAAAGAGGAACAAAAACAAAGACTGAAATGTAAATTACTCCTGCGACTGAATTTTTGTCAAAGAAGGGTAGCTGTTTACTGTGCTAACGCGACAGCCCTCAGACTAATGGACCGGTTGTGTCGGCGTGCTCTGAACAGCGGACATCGTTTTTGTTTGTTTTATACGCTTTTGGTGCGCTGTGTTTTTTGGGTTGCTTTAAGCTTTTAGTCGAAAAACAAAAGTCAGTTTATATGCATGACTAAAAAGGTATTTATTTAAATGTTGCTGTAGAAACGTACAAAAAATGGATTTTTAAAATTGAATGGAAAATTAGCGTTCGCATTTAAAAACTATTCGGTAAATTTTTGGCCAAATATTTCATATTGTAAAAATACTTTCTTACGACCTGATCTTTACTGGACACGTGAGAACACTAATTATTTTTTATACTTCACTACAGTCTACAATATAACCTGAGTTGACATTAGTTTTGATTTCAGTACGTAGGGCGGTAGGTTATCAACGTTGTTTAAAAAGACTTGAAAAACATTTAAATTCTTAAAAATTATCATCATCACCATCGTTTGGCCATAGTTGAACATAGTCCTCCCCCATTGATCCCAAATCTGAAAAATTATGAGACCATACTCTTGTTTAGGTTTTATGTAAGCATCGTTTATTTTAAAGAAATAATACAAGGACAATTAAGAAACATTTAGACATTCACCGCACCCCAAAAGCATACATACATACATATTGGTATACAGTTAAACTAAATTGATTATACGTAACGTACATATACGTAATGGATGTTAATTAAAAATATTTACCATTTTGTACTTTTTAACTTAGGTATAATGTTTAGTTACTGCCTTTGTTAACAAAAGAAGAAAAAAATTAACTCCCCGGTTAACTCTAACTTAAGCCGGCTTACGTAATATCTGAACGTCTGTTAGAGCAAATTCAGTACCTACCTACTTAATTAATAAAATTTTAAAATTCCTAATCATTTCAATTATTAAGGAACATTGAAAAAAGAGGATACCTGCGGAAATTCTTTCGGGCGGTTTCTCCTCTGCACAGAAAAATCTTATTAAGATACGGTGGTGGATAGTAAATAAATAATAGTTTGAAAAAACTAAAAAACACGCTTTATATAGAAAACCAAACTAAAAAATAGAAAATAAATTTTAATAAATTTGAATTAAGAATAGTGTTAAAAATTGTAATAAATATAAATGAATAATAGTGTAAATTAAAAAACGCGTATTTTTTAGTTTTTTCAAACTATTATTTATTTTCTGCTTTTTAGTTTGGTTTATTAATAAAAGCGTGTTTTTTTAATCTATTATTTATTTTGTTATAAACTAAGACGATGGCCTCTATAACAGGAATATATTAGCGCCATCTATTGAGTAATTTATTTGGATCTTCTATAAAAGCGTGTTTCTTTAGTTTTTTTAAGCTGTTATTTTTTATTTTCTAGTCGAATTATTTAATTTTTTGTTGCATTGTCATCGGTCTTTGACAGGTGTGAAAAATTTGAATTAAATCGGATCGTTCAAAGTAGGAGAAAATCGAGCCCTAAGGAGTCGGTTACAAAAATACAAACAAACAAACATACAAGTGCAGCTAATATAAAGCGTGTAAAAACAATGGCAATTTGACAAACGACATCTGATTTCTTACATCATTGTCATCATTAATCAATATATTTCAAGAATAAGTATATTTCATTTCATTACATATTTTAACCGTGGTAGCTCAGGGGCCTGGTGCTCGCCTTTGATTTCATAGTAAGCGAGTAACCTGGGTTCGATCCCCGGTGCCAGCATCTCTAATATTGTTCTACAATTTTAAGTGCTGATTTACCACGTGCTTAGCGGTGAAGGAAAACATCGTGAGGAAACCTGCATGTCCGAGGAATAGGAGTATTTCGAGGACATGTGAAGTCCGTCAACCCGCATTGGAGCAGCGTGGCGGATTCTTCCTAGCTCCAAAACCCTCTCAGAAATGAGAGGAGGCCTGTGCTAAGCAGTGGGACATTTATAGGCTGAAACTTTACTTTACTTTACTTTACTTTACATATTTTAACAAATTTATGTATAGCAAATATTATTATGCTTTAGGCTATTGTTCCACTGCGACTTGGATTTAACGTTTTCCCCAATTCTTTGAACGGAGTAAATTTCTTATGACTAACTTTATGATATCGTTTTGACATTTGTAAGACATTGTTTTTGAGTTTGTAAGAATGTTTTTCATTCATTGCCTCTTAGTTACATCGCAGAGGGGAAACTCAGATCTCTTAGGTAGCTACGTTAGTCAGTAACCATGTACTATCTATTCAACCACTTTTTACGCGATAGATGTAAGAGATGTGATAGATGTTCCCAAAAACTACGCAGATATGTTATTACTAATTAACTATCTATTAATCATGTTGATTATCATGACAACTATGATTTTAATTATACTAATGACTATGATTTTTTATCCTAATGCTCCAAGACTTGCTAATAACATAATAATGAAGAAGAGACTCAGCCGTTATCGAATGTATCATAATCATAAGATTTTATTCTACGTTTCGTAAGAAACACATTATGTCGCATAATTATTTTGGAAAAACAAAAAACGTTGATTGGTATTGAAACCAAATTCAAACTGCAAACGCTGTTTTCAAGCGTTGCCCGTTATGTACTTTCACGTAAATAAATAAACATAAATAAACACATAAATAAATACATAAATGTAATGAAAACAAAAATCATGAATATATGATCAAAAAATGTTCTCCGGGGCGATGTAAACCTTGTTGCCAACTCCAAAGCATATAAAATATAAGAAAATAGTCTACTTCTTTCTCAAAGGTTGGAAACGCGCCTGCAATCCCTCTGGTATTGTAGATGTTCATGGGCGGCGGTGATTAATTACCATCGTTGGCTTGGTCTGTAAAAATGAATCAAAGACAATCACTTGTCTTCATCATCACATAATCAATGAAATGCTTGTACAATAGAATAGGAAGGGATCAGGTACAGTGACACTGAAACATGCCCAATAGAAAACGAATAATTTCTGTTGTACAAATCACAGCCCCTGAATGGGACCATAGAACACAGGACACACGACTCCGCAGACAGGTGCGCTGAACACTAAGCAACGCGGTCGTCCGAATATAGACCATCGAAAACGGTCGCTCTTGAATCTGTAACGTAGGGAATTAGGCTGACACAACATTCATATTAAATGCTTATTTTTATTGCAGGGCTAAATCTGGAGGCGGGGTTTATGTCGCCTATGTCGCCGCCGGAAATGAAGCCCGATACGGCGATGCTGGATGGGCTCAGAGATGATGCCACCTCGCCCCCTGCCCTTAGGAACTATCCCCCCAACCATCCCCTGAGCGGCTCTAAACACCTATGCTCTATTTGCGGTGACAGGGCCTCGGGAAAACATTATGGAGTTTACAGGTAACAAATTTCATATTCTAAAGGTTATATTAAAATTTTGACCAGTGACTGTTTATTGAGAAATATACTGGTAATTTGCATCACATTGGTCGTGTCGAGTATCCAGCTGATTCAAAACTCATTTAAGGTATTTAATTGAATAGTGAAATCGGGCGACCCCCCTCTAGATGTAGCGACGACCTGGACGGTTTTGCGAGAAGTCTAAGGATTCAGGTAGCTCAGGATCGTGTTTTGCAATCTATGAGGGAGGTCTTTATTCAGCAGTTGACTGGTGATAGGCTGAAATTATGGAGATGATGATTACAATTTCCAAGTTACTTTCCTGAGAATAAGAAAACCACAGGAAAGAATTTTGCAATTATTATGTGTCGAATTTTTTAATAATTGTATCGGTTTGCTTAATTTTAAATTGTTACTCTCTGATCTCCGAAATATATTTACTCCATAATACGGTCGAAGTATTTTCAAAAATCACGTATTCTATTTCGTGGTATCTACTCGTACATATTTTTAATAAGATAAAGCGAAAGTTGGCAGCAACATCTTTATATGACTTATTTTAAATTTCTTTATATAATTCTTAGCCAGCGAAAATTGAATGTGTTCAGAAATCTCCTCACGGTATTTTAGCTGCCGTTTTTAGCTGACGCTATTAATTCTGAACACCTTTCTGGACGAAAATGCTTGTGATCATTTTGGCTTTCGATCACTTTCTGTTTGGCTGCCGACTTTTAATATTTTCGATTACTGTGCATTTATTTACGTGTATCGAGAATTAAAGAAAGTATATAAATTATAAGCTTAAAACGATGTAATAAATGTTAATCGGTGTTTTGAAGGCAAGGAAAACTTTTAGGTTAATGCTGTGTAAATATGGAAACGCTCTATGCGATTGATGTTATTAATAAACGTATCTGGATAATACAATCACGTATCTTACCGCAGCGTTTATGAATTTCAGAAAAAAATCATCATATTGCCCAGATACGCTGCTAATATGTCAATATCTACACATATTCTCATTATATCCTTGTCTAGACTCCTAGACAGAGGCTATAAACGAAAATATACTATGTATTGAAATGCATGCTAGTGTTGTAGGCGTCGTAATTGAATACGTGTAGATCGTGTAAAATTGAACAATTCGCGGCGCATTTTAATTCCGCCATCGGATTAATTCAGCAGCATATATTAAGCGTGGGAGGCATTTACAGGACGTCCAAAACTATTCCTGTTTTATACAATCCGTACTTTATACATTATTAAAAGAACATTTACAATTCTATCGATCGGCGGCCGCCTGTAATGTCATGCAAAAGACATTTCATTTTCACCTTGAGAATACTTTACGTTGACGTGAGGGCAGGTAAAATGGATCATGGGTGTCGAGATAGAATTATTTTTGAAATACTCCCGACTTAATTTTAGTTTTGTGCTTCGTTAACGTTTTCGACAGGTAGAATACAAACGACGAATAATAAGTGACAACGAATCACTGTAGACATAACAGTCGCTTTATTTTATGAAAAATGTTTTTAATATCTCGTATGTATATGTACTTGATTTTTATGGATTCTAAAAGAACGATGTTTCGATATGCGTATTTCAACTAAATTTGAAGTTTTTGTGCAGTGCGAAATTAATATCTAATACCGAATTCATACCTCTGTTCGCAAATTTTAAACGCGAGACAATAATTTTTCATGATCCCCTTTTCTGTATCTTGATTCGCACATAATTACACTTGTCAACCTGTTACGGCTGTCAACAGTAAAACCGAATGATAAATCTTGTTAATTCGTAGCACGTGTAAAAAGATTTTCAGTGTGTTCTTTTTAGCCTTGATGATATCGGAATAATTATTCAAATATCAGGAAACAACAATTCAATGTATGTTTCTACGTAGGCTTTGACAAAACAAAATTCTCAGACATAACTTTTCATCCATCCAGAAAAAAAACATTCAACGGTTTTGTTTTTCATCATCATCATTTCAGCCTATCACTAGTCTAGTAATGAACACAGGCCACCCCCAAAGATTGCACAATAGCTTGCTCTCATTTTGGGCGGATTTTGCCGTAGTTGCCACGCTTGGCGGCTGGGTTGGCCACCGCAGTTTATTTATTCAAATGTTCTAGGAAGATGCTGCTGCCAATCTCCTGTTTTACATTTTCCTTGTGTTGACAGCCACGGAATGAGAGGGGATGGCAGATTCTCGTGAGCCACCACCACACGGCTTTTAAAAACTTGTTTGTTTGTTTTTAAAAACTTTCTATTAATTTTTTTATAACATGCATTATTCATGTACATTCCATGTTAAGAAGTTTTTTGTCTGTCATTCTCGTACTGCGCTGGGGAGACCATTTCTTACGTGTAGTAAGATAAACGCCAGTTTATCAAACTTTGTTTTATAACTCAAATTTAACAACTCTGTTGGTGCAGTGGCTAAGTTATTAGCTTCTGCGCTATGTGTCGCGGGTTCTATTCCCTCACGGAATAAATATTGCCAAACAGACAGTTTTCCGGGTTTGCATGTTTGTGCAATTTATATCTAGTATCGGAATCTTTTGCGTTGACGTATCGAGTGACGTACAGTTTTGCGGTCACCTGGAAGGGAAGGCCAAATTAGTCTCTAAAAAGATTGGCGTGCTCAGTACAGTACGGAACAGTATCTCATGCCGGCTCACCGCTTGCTACTTTACAGGGCACAAGTTCTGCATCACATGAAGTACTGTTCTCATATCTGTGTCGGGGCACCCCGGTGCCACCTCCTTCCATTACGCATTTATCGAAGAGCAACTCGAATCGTCGACGATTCTTTCCGATCGGCTTGATCCACTGGCACTGCGAAGAGACGTTGCATCTTTTAGCATTGTTCAGATTATTTCCAACCGTCGAATTTTACCATTGCACATGCGGCATAGCTCCAAGTTCATTGATGGTTGGATTCCACTACTGCGCGTTTTGCAATGAATTTACAAGAGAACCACATTTACAAGAGAAATGAGGAACTGTTCAGTTATTTTTTTTTCCAAATAGTTAAAGGAGGGCCTTTAAAGGCTTTTTAATTAATCGTTAACAGGTAAGAATTTCATTAAGAAGCTGTAACGAATGCGTGAAACACATTTTGTCCCGAAAGATAAAGAAAATGCCAGGAAAAAGTTTCGTTCCCTCGAATAATGATAACAAATATGCTAGACATTAAATAGAGACGAAGGAAGCAGCATCTAAGGCCTTTGGTAAGCGTACTATAAGCTGCAGAAGCTTTGGTACTCTTTTTATTTTCTAGTGTTTTATGGACTACTGATGGTGATGTTATTTAAAGAAGTTTATTCTTTATCGCTATCATTTGGAAATCGTTAAAAAAATTGTTTGTACAAGACCACCAATGCACTCCTAGCTTTTGGCCGATTTTTTCTTTTTCATTCAAGTCATTTTAATTGCTATTTGTCTCGTTTTCGTTAGATAAATATTTGGCGCGTATTGGTCATTAAAATTTGTTAAATGCAGGATGAGAATCTTTTTGTTTGGAACTGTGAATAAAATTCTCTGCGACATCATTTAATTGTAATTTAAATGTCGAATGGCAGTTAAATAACAACAACATTTCATTATGATTAACGGCTATACGAAGTGTATAAATTGTAATCAAAATTACTTAAAGGCCAAGTGAAAATAGATAACGTATATATTTACGTACCTTCATTAATATTTTTGTAATAACTGATTAAACGCATATTGTTAAACAATGTTGTAGATAAAACGACCACCAGCATCAATTTAAAATTTCAAATCAAAATATAAAATGCTTTGGCTACACTCATTAGACTACTCAAAATTGTTTATCCGTGCAATATCAGGTTTTCATGGAGTCTGGACCTTTTCGTTATTATAAGAACTTTATTGCTACGACTTAGAATTCAAATTGCTAAAATTACTACATATAGATATATTTGATGCACTACGAGGGGTGATCCAAAAGTAATGATAATCAGTTATTTCTAGTGCACACAAAAATACAAAAAAATTTCAGTCACTTACTCAGTTAACCACTAGTTCAGGGAAAAAAAATCATATAAATAGGCCACGATTCCCGGGAGCTACATTCATTTGAATACGGACTGTCAAGGAGTGAACATCAAAATGGAAAAACACGAAATCAGAGCTGTCATTAAATACCTCTGCTTGAAAAAAATGTCTACCAAAGACATACACAGCGACTTGGTGGAAACATTAGGGGACTCTTCTCCTCCATATTCCACAGTTGCACGCTGGGCTAAGGAGTTTAAGTTGGGAAGAACATCGACGGAAGACGAACACCGCGAAGGACGCCCATCGACGTCCCTCACTGAAGAAAATGTGAAAAAAGTTGAAGAAGTTGTATTGGAAGATCGAAGAGTGACTATCAGGCATGTAGCTGAGGTCACAGGGATCTCATATGGCAGCATTCAAAGAATCCTTGCGAACGAATTGCATATGAGAAAGGTCTCCGCGCGTTGGGTACCGAAATTGTTAAACGACGAGCAAAAAGAAGAAACGAGTCGACATGTCAAGAGCAAATCTCGAAATGTTCCAGGCAGACAAGGATAATTTTTTGTCACGTTTTGTGACCATGGACGAGACCTGGATCCACCATTTTGATCCTGAAACAAAACAACAATCGATGACATGGAAACGATCCGATGAACCGACGCCGAAGAAATTCAAAGTGTCAAGCTCAGCAGGGAAGGTTATGGCGTCTGTTTTTTGGGACGCTGAAGGAATAATCATGGTGGACTACTTGGAAAAGGGGGCCACTATTACAGGCTCCTACTATGCAGAACAAATAAGAAGATTGCGGGAGGCTATTAAGGAGAAAAGGCGAGGCAAACTGCGGGCTGGAGTGCTGTTCCATCAAGACAACGCACCGGTTCACAAAGCTGCAATTGCCATGGCTGCCATTCAGGAAGCGGGCTTCAGCCGGTGAACCGATCTTGACAAAATTTGATGAGCCGCGGACGAAGTCGCGGGGATTGGCTTGTAATTTATAATTGAACTAGCTGATGCCCGCGGATGGAAATCTCATAGCTTCTGACAGATTGCGAAATAATACCAACTCGGAAAATAGTCCGGTGACTGGCAGCGGCTTATAAGGTGCGAGGTGTCTAGATCACCAATCTGTCTGCCAAGCTTGGTGATTACGAAAAATTCTAATGAAACGTCTATGTCCAGCAGTGGTGGGCTATTAACAGGCCGTTGAAGAAGAATAAAATATCATTGACTTTCAACATGTAGTCATGTTTGGAAGCTGCTGATACAAACTGTTTTTTTATTGATGGTAGGATTCCTATGCGGGAATCCGTCTAGGTAGGTGCCATCCTGCTATGGACCAGATATTCTGCCGCGAAGCAGTAGTGTGCAAACATTACTGTGTTTCGCACAGAAATGTTCTGGGTGACAAATGCTGTGTCACCACATTACGCCCGCCACCTTGAGATATCATGTCTTAAGTCTTATATGCCCAGTGATTATTGTACATACATGAACACAGTAATGTTTGCTCACTACTTCACGGCAGAATAACTGGCTTGGGGTGGTGCCTTCCTAGACGGATTTCTGCATAGGAATCCTCCCTAATCCTACCGATAGCGTATTATTATCAGGGCGATCGATAGTTCCCTTCTCGTCTGCCCTTCTTCACGACCAGTTCCCCACACTTTTCGTGATTCCAGCTTTTGTCAACCCAGCAATTTAAAAAATTACTCTACCAGGAGAAAGGGAGTTTTGTTACTATAATTAGTTTGACAAAAATCGATTCTAATTTTTTATTTTACAAAACTCATAAAAAAGAGAACGCTTAACATAAAAGAATAAAATTAAAATGTTTCGATTGTGCATTGATTGGAAATTAAATCCCAAACCAAATTATTTCCAACGCCTGAAAATGTATTAAACTTTCCAGACTCTTCGTAACGTATGTTTCATGTTCGCAACTAAATCAATTATTTCATTTTCATGGTACAGACGCGTTTCCATAACAAATAGATCACAATAACACTAAATTGATTCGTGTTGCGTGAGTGTCCGAGGTGACAATGAACTATAAATTCATAAATCAATTTGGAATTGGTCTGTCATGGTTATATTTAGATTCACCATAAAGCGTTAAATTTGTTAATCTTTAACGTCACTGGCAGAACGCCATTCAGGTAATTAGATAAGAAAGTAAAACTGAGGAATCAGTGATTGATGTTAAGGCATCTTGAAATAATGGAAATGAAATCTAAAAGGTGGACATCAGCTTGGTAAGTTACGTGGTAGCTGGTACTTTCTACTTGGAGATTATTTATTTATTATTATCATTATTATTCCGCAGATGATAATGATGAATTAAACCATACTCGCGGCGTGTGACCTGCGACGTGCGACTAAGGTTGGAAGTGTTTTAGGACTGCGATCCACAGAACAATAATACTCTCTAGCGAGAGCTACGATCGATCTGGTGATTAGACAAATCTCCCCAAGTTGGGTGTTAAGTTTTACGGGCTGATGTAAAATAAAGTTTTCAGATTTGGGCATACTATTTTTTTTTCAACAGAATTTCAAAATACAGATTGCTTTGAATTCATTAAAAATGCACGAGTTGTACGTAATGTGAATAGTGACATCTGTCGTTCACATTTGTACTCTGCGTCAGTTGCAGCTAGTTTTAATGATCACTCTTTTCAATTTTTAATTTAAAATCTCTGAATTTCATTACAGTTGCGAGGGCTGCAAAGGCTTTTTCAAAAGGACGGTGAGGAAGGATCTTACGTACGCATGTCGCGAGGAACGGAATTGTATAATTGACAAGAGACAGAGAAATCGCTGTCAGTTCTGTCGCTATCAGAAATGTCTCGCGTGCGGTATGAAGCGGGAAGCGGTGCAGGAGGAGAGGCAACGAGCTGCAAGGGGAGCCGAGGACGCGCATCCGAGCAGTTCCGTACAGGTAACAAGACTGTTTTTTTTCTAATATCAGATTTGTTTGCCAATAAAAGTATGATGGGGCTGTGTCGTCTACGCGTTCGCGCGTGTTTAATCTGGATAACTTCTCTTCTATTATTAATGAAACTCATTTTCGTTTAATATTTTAGCATAATCACTAATCTAGAATGGATTGCATAGTTCGGGCATTGAAATGATTTTTTTTCCAGTATTTATATACGAGTATTTGCCTGAAACAAACTCATTATAGTAGAAGTGCGCCAGCTTTGCGTAATAAGACCGCCAGAATTTGAGATTTAGCTCAGAAATTGGAAAAATTTGCTACTTGGTATGGTTGGAAAGATCTTAATTATTTTGTCTTACTGGTCTTATTTACATATTTAATCTCGTCTCTTTTGGAACATTCGTTAACATTTCGCCATATATACCTATAAGTCAACACACGTTTCATTTACAGACGCTTTTTGATTAATAATTTATGACGCGCTTACGTCTTCAAACGACTGGTTCCAACTAATTAAACACCGAAAGCGTCTAATAAACGTATCATAGGTAATTAACTTGGACTATAAGCGACGTCGGCTAACGCCCGTAGATTTCATCGTTTATTGCCTGTATTAAGTAATCTGCAGTTTCGTTTTAATGCTTTAAAAGTCATATATTTTATATTAGAAATAATATAATTCAATATGTTAAAAATGTAATTTTAATCGATATTGCTAAGGTTATTAATTGTTGTATAATAATCCAAGGCTGTAAAGTTATACAAATTAATCATCAGGCATATAATTTATAGGTAGTATTTAAGGCACTTGTCTCACCCTAAAAGATCCATATGATAGTAGTTTAAGTATTGTCCCACGGTTTCACCCGCCTAAAATAATCCCACCACATATCTGCGCCGTACATAATGGTACCTAGTGACCTGAGCATTCACAGTTCGACCCTTCGCGTCAATGTTCGTTATTTTTAAGATAAATGAAAAGGAAACTTCCAAATAACATTAAAGTAAGGAATTACAAACCCATCCCTACTAACATTTTGGGAATATTTTTCGATCAAATTTTTTATTTAGTAATGAAGTTTTTGATTAGTGTGACAGGATAACAAAGAGAGTCAACTTGATGGAACTAACGTGGTATAACTATTTACATTCAATAGTCAATGTTCACGACTAGATTCGTAACACCCTTTGTTAGGAGCACAGCTGTCGCTTCCGGGAATACTCTGTACGTATCGTCCAAGGGCAAACATTATCAGATTTTAACTATGAAGTATTAATGCACACGTGTATGTACACATACATAATGCTCACAAACAACTTTTAGTAGGTACGCGCTATTATTATATTGCGAGGCCACGTGACCTCTAATTTGAATATCGCGTCGGTCTGGAATATATAAACGACAAAACATAACGTAACATTTGGGTAACCTACGAACTTAGCTATAGAAACGATTAGCGTGTGACTACTGCTTTGCGTGTTAGATTAAAAGATTTTTGGATAATTCTAATACATTTTCTTTTTATTTGATAATTCTGTGACACCTAACGGCCGAGAGAAACGTTTTTACATACAAACGTATTTGAAGGTTTTTTTCGTTAAGTTCTGATATTTTTTCGTCGATTGTTGTCGGCACAAAACACAATTTCGGGTAGTGTGGGTAACATCTAGTATACTATAATAATATCATTGACGAAGAACACGCATTACTAGCTAATATTATTTAAAAATATTTTAAGCTTGACTTGTCAAACTTAATTATCCTGCCTATACCCTGTCTGTGTATAGAAGTTCTTTTTGTTCCGATAATTGCTTTAGAGTTCGAAAATTTTGTCGTTTTTTTTCTGTGTAAATAACATGCCATCAAATTGATTTATTATTTGACTGAAATGTACTTAATCGGTATAAATCAATAAAAATAAATAAAATACGTGTGCCGTCTCTGTCTGTTCAACAATAAATTAAAATTTACACAAATTAGCACTAGGAGTTAAGTCTTCATTTCATCGTAAAATCTCAAAAAGTTTTTGATCGATTTGAATTTCAAAGTTCACGCGAGCAAACTCGTGGACACAGCCAGTAAAAGTTATTTCGTGAATAACTACAAACAAGCTCCATAGCGCCTGACGCGAGATGCCGATAGTTCACATATTTTCATGATGTCACCTTTATCATTCCGCTGCGACGTGTCCGCTATTGATTTAATTCGGTCGGTCCTGTTCTGTTGGCATTAATGGGATCATAAAACATTGTAATGGTGTAAAGCTTTAATGTGTGTACTTTTTATATGTATCGTCAATTAATCATTCGTAAAATGTATAATGAAATACTGAAGGAAGTAGTATCAAAGTAAATATATTATTTAGTCCTAAGTAGTTCTAAAACATAAACTTATAATATAAAAAAATCTTAGTTTCAGGGTTACTATTTTTGCAAATTTCATTTTAGTAGCATTGTCCAATTTCAAGTTATATCCATTAGCATAGACTGACAGGGAAGACATACAAACAAAATTTACAAGGGTTTATTTTATTGGTGTAGTATTAGTTTATATCAAAATAAGACTTTTATTACTTAAACATTATATGTTACTATGATTGTTAAAATTTAATTAGTTGTTCCTAAGATAAAGGGATGCTTAGATGGTTTGGACACAGAGAGGAAGGATGAAAGAAGATTGACGAAACAGAATTATGAGGCTAGTGTGAATGTACAAGCCGGTAAGAGTCGTCGTAGGCGAACGTCAGATCAGATCGAAGACGTTTTGAGGAAGGTTCAGCTCAAAAGTACCCGCAACCGCGTAGCTTGTATGAAAACGCTAATGAAAGTAGAAGAAGCGAAAGAGGTGTGTCAGGATCGTAGCAAGTGGAAAGATGTGGTCTTTGCCTACCCCAGTGGGGGGGGGGGGGGGGGCTGTTTGTATGTATAATCCCTTTAATTTGCCATTTATAAGTTTATTTAACAGTCTTCTGTGTGGTAGCGACTTAAGAAAATCTGCCGCCCTGTCATCCCGCGCGGGCGTCGTAAGAGTGGACTGAGAGAAATGGCTGGAAAATATGTTCGCTACCGACATGTGGCGGAATTGCCATCTCAAATAAAAATAATGCCGGTATGAAAAATACGCAGACCGGTGACGGCAACTGCATTGGCCAATTCGCCAGACAAACGTTGTGATTACGTCACATCCTCCTTTCTTGGGAGAGGCCTATGTACAGTGGTTAAAAATTAACAAGCTGATTCATTTTTAACAAAGTGTTAGCTTTAAAAAAGGTTTTAATGGGAAATTACTGCAAACAAGGATTGCTTATCTATTTTTAATATAATGTGAATAAGTTATGTCACTTTTTGGTTTACTACTGATAATAATGTAAAATTTCACGGCGATGACTTATCCTGCCCTCCTTTCTTACGGCTCCAATGGACGAAATCGGTTTTGTAAATTGATTTGTAATGCTGATACATATTCGAAAATCTAATATTTATGCCTAAATATAGGCTTCAGATAGGATTATAGCTAAAAAACAGCAAGGATTTTCATAATACAGTACGAGATATTGCTACATGTCGTATTATTTCTACGTAATTAATTAGTAAAGAGACGTACGTTATTTTTAAGAAGATTGCTAAAACATTTCAGGAGTTGTCAATCGAGCGGCTTCTGGAAATGGAATCGCTAGTGGCGGACCCGAGCGAAGAGTTCCAGTTCCTGCGAGTGGGTCCCGACACCAATGTGCCGCCGCGATATCGGGCCCCAGTCTCCAGCCTCTGTCAGATAGGTAATATAAATTTTGCAATGGTCTTCGAAGTACCACGTTCACAAAATACTGGTGATACAATTCCTATGCAGGAATACGGCTACCTAGGTGCTACCGCAGGACCAGATATTTTGCCGTGTAAAAGTCGTAGTGTGCCAACATTGCTATGTTTTGGGTCTGAATTTCACTGAGAGCCAGCGTAATTAGTGGGTGCCCCTTAATTACGTGAGGCCTTTAGGCGGGGGAGAGGGTCGAGCCTTTTCTTACCCAATCTCACTTGTACAAGAGGGGGGTCTCGGCAAATATCACATTTTCCCGCTATTAGTCGCCGCGATAGTTGTGAGAGAATTGGAATAAGTAAAACATGTCTCTGTAGTAAAATATGGGTAAATCCTATACAATAATATTTATCGCGGTTACGCGAACGCCACAAAGAAGCACCGTAGCCCCTCGATTTAATTCCTCACTGTGATTCCGGACGTTCTTAGATCTTTAAGCTATAATACGCATTTTGAAAAACCTCAAGTTAGATTAGGGGTGTAGAACCAAATCTCACCATGAGGAGCGCGGGATCGAAAACTCGGCAAGATCACATGACTTAATGGACACCCCCTCATCTCGTCACTTTCTCCCATAAAAAAACCATACCTGTGTGTGCTGCGACTTTTCACGCAGACTATACAAAAGCCGTCACGCTTCTCCAATGCTGGTTGACGGACTTCACATGTCGGCGAAATATTTTTTTATTTCTCAGACGTGCAGGTTTCGACACTGTTTTCCTTCACCGCCGAGCACGTCATAAAGCAACGCTTAAAATTACAAATTGCAACTTTAGTGGTACTGTGCTGCCACGGATTGCTACTTTTGTCTTATAAATTATAAGAAATCTCCACCATGTGATAATTTTATAATATATTGTGACTTTATGAAGTACCTACCTAGTCTTGACTTTGTTAGTGTGGACTTTTCAATTTATGTAAATTGAAACCTTTTCCAGATGTTACGATGAGAATAATTAGTTATTTTCAGAGTTACTAATTATATATTTATATAATACAGCAGTTATTTTTTTATAAGCAGAAAGACCAAGTCCAATAACGATTTTAACATGATAATTAAAGTTGCCGAAAGCCGCCCGGCTTTATGTTTTTAATAAAAAAAGAAAATACTAAACACATAAACAAATGTTGCATTTGTAAAACAAAAGGTGAAGGACGTCTGCTATTTTAGTTGATAAAAAAATTTGCATAATTATATAGGTACCGGTTTCAAATGTTGAATCCGGTCAAGTTCGTTCGTAATGCAGTGTAAGAATAAAATGTTCCGTAGAATGTATTGTATAAGAGTCAATATCATTATCGTGATCCCCACGGATGAGATATACTTGCAAAAGGGCTTCCAAGTACGAGTATGTAGAAAAACCAGGGCCCAAAACCAGGTATTAAAATACTTGAAAGTATTTGGCAGTATTTGGCAGTATTCGGTCTCCATACTTCGTACCCCGCCACAATATAGTACGGGTTTTTTTAAATGAAATGAAATGAAATATTTCCTTCCTACTTTTATATGACAGGCTTAGAAAGATCTGCTATCAGTAGTTTAGCGTTAGCAGGCGTAGTTTAAAGATTTCAATTTATTTTGTGTTGGATTGACATGGATTACTTATTTTTTGTTTTTTTATGCTTTTTTAAGTGGATTTTTTTAGGTTCTTTTTTATTTTCGCAAGTCAAAATGTTATGAGGAGCAATGTTTATAGATTTGTGACTATTTAATTATTTACAACAATTATCTAATTATTATCCGTACAGAAAATGTTCTCAGTTCTATTACCACACTGTTTACAAAATCAAATTTCCAAAATCGTCTATTCGATAAACTAGCGTAATAACTTCTTATTTTCAATAACAAGAAATTCAAACCAATAAAAATACAAGTTTTCTTATTTATTTACACACTAAATTTTAAAGGAGACTATAAAAATTATATTTAAACATTAAAAAATTGTCTTTAATCAATGAACTCGCAAAATAACTTCTAAAATATAAGGTCTCGCAGAAGGTAACGCAACAAAGTCGCAATCATAACACAACTAACCAAAAAACGAAAACAAAATATTAACTTTAATGTATTATACATAACTATACAACTATTTAAAATACTTTCGTATACACAATAATGTGTCTTATTTGTATACACGTAAGGAGGACTAGTCTAAGTAAAAGTGCTGAAGTTACAAATTAGCTTAAGGGTCTTTTTTATCGTGTCCAGAATTTTGTCTACTGGTTTCCTATTTCATATCTAGTTATTAAGAAAAATATTTTTTTCTTATTGTTTTCATTTGAAATAGAAATGACTCGAAATATTTGAAACTCAATACGATTTGTTTTTCTTATGAGTTAAATGAGCGTCATGAGACGTGCATTTTTGGATTTTTCAAACTTTTTTACATTATACCGAAAGACGTAAGTCCAAAATCCAAGATGGTTTAAGAAAGAAGATTTCGGAAATCGACGAAGTAGACCGATTAGATATAAGGTAGTAGATGATAGATGGACGTAGCTGTTGCACCGGTTAATATTAAAAAAGAAGTGGATAAGTGGAAGAGAATTTGCGTTCAGATATTATGAATACATTGTGACACTACTACTACTACTGTTGTTAGGATTCCTATGCAGGAATCAGTCTAGGTACGGGTGGTACTCAGGCTAGATATTCTGCCGAGAAGCAGTAGTGTGCAAACATTACTGTGTTTCGCTCTGAAGGCCACTGAGGGCTAGTGTTATTGCAGCTTATATTGCATAGTCGCTCTCAGCACCTAGGCAATAGCATTATTTTGGACAATATAAAGAGAGATATCAGTTTTTAAGTTTCACATGACCAGTAATTACACTACAAGTACCCTTCAAACTGAAACACAGTAATGTTTGCACACTACTGCTTCACGGCAAAATATCTGGCTCTGCGTTGGTACCTATATAGATGGAATCGGAGTTTCTGCCATAGTTTTATTTAAGTTTTAATGTATTTTTTGTGTAATTTGTTGTATATACATTTTATGATTTTTGATTTGCGTGATGTTTGAAAAAGTTAATGTATGTTTCGATTGCTGGTTTCAGGCAACAAACAAATAGCGGCGTTAGTGGTGTGGGCGAGGGATATTCCTCATTTCGGACAACTGGAGTTAGAAGACCAGGTGCTGCTTATCAAAGCCTCTTGGAATGAGTTACTGCTCTTTGCTATCGCTTGGCGATCTATGGAGGTATACGAACATCTTTACAGTGTTATTACAATGAATTGTCCCATCCTCTTTACGGGACCCGATTCCATACGACTTGTTTTAGTAGGGAAAACCTATCGAAGGAATATTAGATTTTCGGTTTTTAACCGAAGTCGTGATAACATCTAGCGGACTCCTGAAATCAGAGTAGATGATTTGAAGAACGTTCACCTGATGGAACGTGGGATGTGTGCTTATAACATATGCTGTGTCACCCAGAACATTTCCCTGTGACACCACACTATGCCCGTTACCCTGAGACATCAGTTCTTAAGTCTCATATGCCCAGTAATTACACTAGCTGTACACAGGAATGTTTGCGTACTACTGCTTCATGGCAGTGGCAGAATAACTGGCGCTACGGTGGTACCTCCGTAGACGAATCCTACCACCAGTAATCAGATCAGCACTATAACAGAAATCCCATTATTTTTTTAAGCTGTGTTTGCTTCCGTCCATCCGTATCCGTATCATAAGTCCCGTGCTGTGCTGTGTACTATACAGAAAAAAAATTATTCAACATAGTACTAATAATTCAAATTTTACGCACCCACGATAAGGACAAATCCCATAGTGGGCCATTTAAATTGAAATGTAAAGCATAACAAACATTTCTCACGTAGTCTGTACTTCTATCTGCTCATCGTCCGTGCTAAAATTACGTACATTGCAGCAAGCAAAGAGAAAACATTCTTTAAGTTTCTCCTTAATGAATCGGATAGCCATCACGATGAAATGATACTGTCAATTATTCCGAGAGCCTAGTCTATCTGCATTGAATGGCAAGATATGCTTAATGCACATCTGATAATTATATGTAACTCAACGCAAGTTAAATAGGTTTTAAAAGTTGCAGTGTCTTTTATTATCAGGATCTCATCTAAATTAACATCAACATTGCATTGACATACTTACGCTTTATACTGTAATTAGTACACTGTCCTGAATTCAGGAAACCTAATAAGGAATTTAAATGCGACGGCGTCGAATCAGTTTGAAGTGTCGAGAGTACGAGGTGCGAGAATGGCTCTGCTGTAGCTCTGGCTGTCGGCTCAATTAAAATAAAAAGAAAACCATGGGTGAAAGAGCGTTTATTGCTGCGTGAAAGGCTAGCAAATCGCACATAATAAGTTTTTTAGGACCAATTTTAGAAATTATTCACGAATGTATTCAAAATTCTTTAATTTATCCTACGAGACACAATTAGTACAAAACGAAGAATAGTCTTAACATTTCGATTCCTTGCAACGGGAAACTCATATCAAGACTTAAACTTCAATGCTTTAATAACCCAACCTCTGCTATCGAAAATTATTCCTGAATGTTGGGCTATTTGTGCATGTCTGGAACATTTGACGACCACGTGACGTAGTGGTTAGCGTACCTGACTTCTTGGGTTCGATTCCGAGCTGGAGCCAACATTTGTGCAAAAATGTTGCTTTTCAGCTCTGGCTGTGTTGTGTTTGTAAGATTTACTCTAAAAAAGCATCCACGATACAGGAGAAAAACTCACTGTGCATCGGTTTTTGTAGGAAAAAAAAACGAAGTTTGAAACATTATATTTTTAGACATATTCTTATGTATATTTCGGTCATACTTGTTCCAAAAGTTGGGCCATATTTAAAGTTCTGTAATATTAATTAGTATTTCTTTTTCCTTCGATATGGCTCACTCGTTCTTAACTAAGAGTTAATATACAACGTAACGTGCATACGAAGTCGCAGGCGCGCGCCGACTGAAGCGATTAGTGATCAAATGTTTTTTTCATCATCATCATCATCATTTCAGCCTATTACTAGTCCACTGCTGAACATAGGCCTCCCACATAGATTGCTACAAAAGTGTGTAGCTCTCATTTCGGAGGGAATTTTGCCATAGTTGCCACGCTTGTCAGGCGGGTTGGCAACGGCAGTTTATTTATTCTGATGTTTCAGGAAGATGCTGCTGCCCATCTTCTGGTTTTAATTTTCCATCTGTTGACTTTTACGACACCTACGGAATGAGATGGGGTGGTAGATTCTCTTAAGCCACTACTACACGGAAATCTTATTTTAGGAAGGCCTAAACCGTTTCCTAATTAGGATGCTAAATGATTCAGTACCACGTAGGAACCACCCCAGGGCCAGTTATTCTGCCGTGAATTAGTAGTGAGCAAATATTACTGTGTTTCGGTTTGAAGGGCACTGTGAGCTAGCGTAATCACTGGGCATATGAGACTTATGAACTTATGTCTCAGGGTGATGGGCGCAATGTGGTGTCACATAGAAATTTTCTGGGTGACACAGCATTTGTTATGGGCAGACGTTGCACATACCATCAGGTGAATGTTTTGCTCGTTTCATCACTCCCTTAGAAAAAAAATCTTTATCTTGACTCTCAAAAAAGTCCTCAACCGCGGCCATCACGTCGCTATCATCGTCAAATTTCTTGCCTCGGAGGTGTTCCTTGAGTCGTGGAAAGAGATAGAAGTCGCTGGGGGCTAGATCTGGTGAATAGGGGGGGTGTTCCACCAGCTCAAAGCCCGCTTCCTGAATGGCAGCCATGGCAATTGCAGCTTTGTGAACCGGTGCGTTGTCTTGATGGAACAGCACTCCAGCCCGCAGTTTGCCTCGCCTTTTCTCCTTAATAGCCTCCCGCAATCTTCTTATTTGTTCTGCATAGTAGGAGCCTGTAATAGTGGCCCCCTTTTCCAAGTAGTCCACCATGATTATTCCTTCAGCGTCCCAAAAAACAGACGCCATAACCTTCCCTGCTGAGCTTGACACTTTGAATTTCTTCGGCGTCGGTTCATCGGATCGTTTCCATGTCATCGATTGTTGTTTTGTTTCAGGATCAAAATGGTGGATCCAGGTCTCGTCCATGGTCACAAAACGTGACAAAAAATTATCCTTGTCTGCCTGGAACTTTTCGAGATTTGCTCTTGACATGTCGACTCGTTTCTTCTTTTGCTCGTCGTTTAACATTTTCGGTACCCAACGCGCGGAGACCTTTCTCATATGCAATTCGTTCGCAAGGATTCTTTGAATGCTGCCATATGAGATCCCTGTGACCTCAGCTACATGCCTGATAGTCACTCTTCGATCTTCCAATACAACTTCTTCAACTTTTTTCACATTTTCTTCAGTGAGGGACGTCGATGGGCGTCCTTCGCGGTGTTCGTCTTCCGTCGATGTTCTTCCCAACTTAAACTCCTTAGCCCAGCGTGCAACTGTGGAATATGGAGGAGAAGAGTCCCCTAATGTTTCCACCAAGTCGCTGTGTATGTCTTTGGTAGACATTTTTTTCAAGCAGAGGTATTTAATGACAGCTCTGATTTCGTGTTTTTCCATTTTGATGTTCACTCCTTGACAGTCCGTATTCAAATGAATGTAGCTCCCGGGAATCGTGGCCTATTTATATGATTTTTTTTCCCTGAACTAGTGGTTAACTGAGTAAGTGACTGAAATTTTTTTGTATTTTTGTGTGCACTAGAAATAACTGATTATCATTACTTTTGGATCACCCCTCGTATATCGAATAAAAAAAATGCTAACATGCTCAATGCAGTTATATTGTCGTGAAGCAGTAGTGTACAAAAATAACTGTGTTTTGGTTCGAAGAGCACTGAGAGCTAGCGTAATCACTGGGAAAATGAGACTTAAGAACTTATGTCTCTGGGTGAGGAGCGCAGTGTGGTCACACAGTAATAATCTGGATGACACAGCACTTTCGTCACTTTATAAAATAAAATAAAAAATTTAGAAGATCTGAGTCCCCACGGGATATTTAAAAATACCTTCCACGCGGACGAAGTCGCGGGTGTTAACTAGTAATTTATAATATTATAAAGACGAGGAAATCGTCGGAAATCGAGTGGGAAAGGTGTAACGTCTGCCTATAACAAATGCCGAGTCACCCAGATGACACTGCACTTGTCGCTGTGAGACATCAGTGACTGCGTCATTTTCAGTAGCTATTAGTGTATTTCAAACATAAGCACAGTTATATTATCACATTGCTGCTTCAATTGGCTCCGCGGTGGTACCTACCTAGATGGAATCCTGCATAGAAATTCTACCACCAGTAAATTGTTGGCGAATAGAATAATGACAGAATTTCTACGCCACACGGTCGTTAAAGTCATATACGGTGATAAAGTATCTTTTTATTTTTATGTTTTTTTTTATTAATTTGTGTTTTTGCACAAATTATGGTTCCGTCTGGGAATCGAAGCCAGGACCGGCGGCGCAGAAGTCAGACATGCTAACCACTACGCCACGCGGTCGATAAATAATGGTATTTTGCTATAACAGATACATGGATCTATATTGATCATCATTATACAAAGATTGTTGAGAAATTTTATAGACCATTTTAATTTATACTGTTCTTCTCACTTTATATGATGGCGGGCTAGATTATGCATGCAGCATAAGACATACGTACTTCAAAACATGCTACCTCGTTGCAAATAGAGGCAATTACAATTTTAATTATTTCTTTTTCAGTATTTGGAAGACGAAAGAGAAAACATGGACGGTACGCGGAGTGCTGCCACGCCGCAGCTGATGTGCCTTATGCCCGGTAAATTTTTAACAATAACGAAAAGTGTCTTGTGAAACTTGTACACTACTGCCTCACGGCAGAACCATTTGCCATTAAGATGTACCTACCTAGACGGACTCCTGCATAAGAATCCTACCACTAGTAAAATATTATATTTTTTTAGCGTAAATTTACCTTTAAACATCGTGAATTTCACATGCATACATAGAGACACGCCGCTTTAAATTTTACAGCATTTGGAAAGAGCCGATAGTAAGTAACCCTATTATATTAGTGTCAATGATTCATAATAGATACGATCAGAAAATGAACATTGACCATGAATATTTTACGATAGGTGTCCGGCAGAGTAGAATAGCACCTACCTCTTTCCTACCGAGGTATCGCAAAAGGCGACTAAGGTAATGTAGAGACAGCCTTTATTCGTGCAGAATATTACCATAATATGCAATGCTGTCACTATGGTGCTCGTGGAACGCAACGGGAAGTAAGAATATTTTTTTTACCAAAATGTCGGCGACGTGGTCCGCCACTCGTCTCGTTTTCCGCGCGGGCGAAAAATGAGCGACGTGAGTGGCCTCTGCCTACCCCTTATATGGGAAAAGTCGTGATTGTATGTATGTATGTATGTAAACGGGAATATGTTACGCAGGAATGACGCTGCACCGCAACTCCGCGCTGCAGGCGGGCGTGGGGCAGATCTTCGACCGCGTGCTGTCGGAGTTGTCGCTCAAGATGCGCTCGCTGCGCATGGACCAGGCCGAGTACGTTGCGCTCAAGGCCATCATCCTGCTCAACCCGGGTCAGTCAACCATTGCACTCCTCAGATCTCCCCGTCTACTTTGGTTATGAGAGACTAACTAGCACAACATTTTATGATACTGAGTGATCATCATCATCATCATCATTTCAGACTTTCACTAGTCCACTGCTGAAAATAGGCTTCCCCCAATGATTATACACAAGACAAAAGGTTATAGTTTTCATTTTACGGGAATTTCGCCACAGTTGCCACGCTTGGCAACCGTAGTTTATTTATTCAGATGTACCAGGAGATGCTGCTACCAAACTCCTGGTTTTCATTTTCCCTCTGTCGACTTTTACGACGGTATGAGACGGGGTGGTAGATTAAAGAAGCTGCCACCACCCCACGGTTGTTTTTAAATCCAAGAAATTATACATCTCCTTATACTATTGTACAAAATATTGACATCAAAATAATGACAAAAAGATTATGAAAGATAATTAATAGTCCATTCAAGATAGAAAAGTATTATATAATTGTAAGTCCTAATTATAACTTCAATATAAACATTATTGACATCTTGTCTATTCAAAATTATTCGAGTAATGAACAATAATGAATATCCATTAAATTATCTATATACATACTAATTTACTATTTCTATTTGCAGATGTGAAAGGATTGAAGAGTCGGCAAGAAGTTGACATTCTTCGGGAAAAAGTAACTAATTTTTAAATTCTGATGTCAAAAAATTTCTTTACATATAATATGACTGTTTAAACGCGACCACGATTGTCCAAAAGAAGGCTAAATGAAATGGTTTGTTTAATGCGATTTCAGCGGATTGTCTTTAACATTGGGTTAGTCTTCAGATTGACTTATTTACATTGCTGTTAATGTGAATAAATTCCATTCATTAGAGTACCAAATGTATTTCACATTTCAATAGGTTGTACAGGATCCTCCGCGTCGGTTTTATATTAGTGAAAACGTAAATCTTTGCTTATAATGTAATAAACAAGTTTTAACAAGAGCTCGCTCGCCCATTATGGAAAAAACTGTTGTTAAAGTTGTTTTCCATCGACGTCAATTTAAAATTTTAAAGCCAAACATTTGCATAAATGTGCTTATAATATGCTATGACGGATAATGCAAGATAGGAATTCATATAATTGAATCCATTATTGTCACTCAAACAAAACCAGCTAGCCAATCGTTGGACACATTTCTTCTATCAAAATATTTCTAAGACAACATAATTACCGTCGTTAGATGTATTATTTTATTCTATCTGTGAATGTAATTTAATTATGACGCTCCGGGTCGATTTTCGACCACGGTGAAAACTACCGATTACTGTCGAAAAGTATCAACTGCGCAGGAGAAATTATAGTGCCACAAGTGTACGCGCAATCACAGGGGCACTCACTCGACCTAACCTACCCGTGCGCGGTGTAACACTCATGCGATAAATTCAGAGGATGCAGTGTCAGAGACACAAGGACAATCACAACACAACCAGACCCGAAAACTAACCATTTGTGTTTATACTCATATGTTTGGGTCCCAGTAGTGCTTATATACACACACACAAATATACACTTTTGGAATATCAAAATAACGTATTATAAATCTCAATCACGCGAAAAAGTCAACACTTATTCAAATTTAAACTTAAATTTTAGAGCATAAGAACGTCAACGGTTCGAAAAATACATCTTTCCAGAGAAGAGCCGGCAAGAATCAATTATGATTCAATATTATGTTTTACTGCAACGATATATCTATTTAAAAAAAAAATTATTTAGATTTTTGATTAAACTCCAGAGTCCTTAACGGAAAAATTTTGCGGGCGAGTTTATAAAAGAAATCCTGAGGTCTATTATTTAGCTATTATACAAAAGATTCCAATACTCCATTTTTGTAGATGTTCTCCTGCCTGGACGAATATTGCCGGAGATCACACAGTACAGAGGAGGGCCGATTCGCTTCGCTCCTCCTGCGACTACCGGCGCTCCGCTCCATATCACTCAAGAGCTTCGAGAGCCTGTTCTTCTTCCACCTGGTCGCTGAAGGCAACATCAGCGGCTACATCCGCGAGGCGCTCCGCAACCACGCGCCGCCTATCGACGCTAACTCCATGATGTAAATTCAGGGGAGGGCTGCCAACCTGCCAATCACTGAGCACAATGGGACGGTTCCGTATCAGCCAGCTAACACTTCTTGTTCATAAAATAATTTCACAAGCAGACTGCTCCCAAATAAATCTTTTCATTTAATTGCTTATTCGTCAAACTATAAGCGATAATAGTTTATATTGTTTGTGATTTATTTTAAGAACAACGAACGCACGACTAAATGTTTTGTAAATAAGGAATGTGTCTCGTATTGACTTTATGATTGTTGGCAGTCTTAATCTAAATTATATAGCAAAGTAATACCGTTACTGAGAGGTATATGTTGATTATGCCAGTTTTAATATTTAAATAGTTATGTAAAATACACCATCAGTTTATTTATTAATAAAGAGTTTAGCCTACGAAACAACAAGTTGGGTCTTTTATCCATAGCATTGGACATTTTTTATTGAATCATTTCAAAAAGGTGTTATGAAATGAAAAATGTTTCATTTAAGTTTTAGAATAAAGGAATGTAAGCAGTTGAGTTTGGTGTATTTTATGTAATATTAGTATTCACACATCTAGAGACATAACAGGTGTTTCGCTTAATAGGTTGCTATTTTTACTGTTGTTGTTACTGTATTCTATTGTGGAAAATAAAACAATCACAAATAATTCAACAAATTCATGTAAAGTATATTAATTTATTAATACAATGAGATAATGTCAATAATGCGATGTAATTGTACCTGCGAAAATAATTCGGATAAAATCTATTTAAATGGATTGTCCGAAATGGGCTAGGGTTGAGTTCCCCCAATTATACTGAAAGGCTTCTGTTGCCATATTGTTTTAAGTAACATCTGTTGGAGTAGTACTCACATTAGATATTAATAAAAATATGTTTCCAAATAGTAATCTTGTTATATTTTTAGCAAAAAATGTTTATACTAAGAAACAAAAAAGAAATAATTTTGACTTAGCAAATATTAGTTTTCCTCATTGTTTGACACAAATACTTCATTTCGGTGATGGACTATGATCATTTAACTTATATATCTTATTATTTTATGCAATGCCGGAGCGCCTGATGGATGTTGATTTCATAAAATAACAATGCCCGTTAGTAAAACGAGTAGAGAAGTTAAAATAATGTCCAGTGCGTTGATAAACACAAAGTAAGGAAATTGGGGCCGCCTCTTCTATTATTACGTAATTATAATATTGTTATAGCAATAGCAATTAGTCCGTTCTTCTAATATGGAATTGTATTTCGTCACTAAGGTGTCATAAGTTAATGTTAGCACTAGATAATTTTAACATTTACCAAATCTCATCTTTGAAGGACTTTGTAACATTTTGACTGTATTAAATTACTTTAAAATTAACATAAGAGTATAACAAAACAGTCCATTAATTTGTTTAATTCTATGTTTATGCTTTAAGAGATTATTGACTAATATGCATTCAGTTTTGTTGTTATTTGAAAATATCATCATAAATAGTGTCAACAAGGTTTAATTGTAAATAAAACATTGCATGCAAAATTTTGGTCTACGATGTTAAGTAAGTAATGCTTTATGTATAGTAATATAATTCAATACCTCACCTTTTTGGCCGGTGGGATAAACACTACTTAGAAAGGCCTAGTAGTTAGATGTTGAAAAGTTTACTCTTTTAACTCATTTTGAAACATTGCCTAAAAATATGTCGACCCAAAAATCCAGTTATTTAGCCTACCAAAATCTAGTTTAAAAGAATAAATGTAATATTTTTTTTACCAAATTTCAGCATTTTAATTCTGCAATGTTTTTGTAACGGACAGAAAGTTTTAATTAATTATGTAAGTAAAGTAAAATCGGTTTCAATGAAGCGCTCAAGTAGAAATTGAACCATTTGACTCTTGGGACATAAACATTTTGTTTAACAGATTTAATCTGTAGTTAATGACGACACATAAAGAAAATAATGTTGAAATCTTGATATTGCTCTATAGATGGGTTTGAATTTTATAATTGAGGTGTTGCAGTGGTTGTGAGATGATTTATAAATAATGTTTACTAAATTTAAGTTTGATTTTTTGTATAGACATACATTAAGGCTTTAATAAGATGGAAGGTGATTAAAATAAATCATCACAATAATTACTGTTTTTATTTATAAAGAAATACTTAATATTCAAACAATATTATTTATCAACTGTTATAATTAATACAAAATAAACAAGAGATCCTTACAAAATGAAAACCAAAAAGTTTTCCACTTGATAAGGCACAGCCAAGTAGCATTATTTAAACAAAGTTAGGCAATTGTATATGTAGTATTATTCTTAAAAAAATACACGGGGTCCACATCAATTTATTGCAATATTATGTTCATTATATTACTTTTGTTATTAATTAGGAAGTACTTTTAACAGAAATTAGTTGTTTACTTATTAAAATGTGATGCTTCCATTGACTCGAATGTATCCAGCTTGACATTAATCCTGAAACGAATAAAAAAAGATTAAATGATAATGTTTCTTAAGCAATTCTTACATTGAATTCAATTGATTTAGTCTAGTTGGTTTATGGTGAAAGTAGAAGAACTATTGCATTTTAATCGAACAAAAACAATAGAATTTAATTCAAATAAAAATGAAATTCTACATATTTGGATTTAGAAGCTGCAGTGCGCAGATATTTTATAAATACATTTCACGCGAAAATCAACGCTGCTGCGGTTCATATGGTGTATTGACGAGAACTGGACGCCTAATTTTCGCAACTGGCAACGAGAGATTCCAGACACATTGTTGTACACAGGGGTCGCAACGTGTCTTACACATCATCTTGTACATCGTTTACTATTTAAAGTGGGCTGCGCTATGTTATCTACTGGTGGTATCTAGTAAAGGTTGTAGGAGTCCTGTGCAGGAATCCATCTAGGTAGGTACCGCCGCAGGGCAAGTTATTCTGCTGTGAAGCAGTAGCGTGCAAACATTACTGAGTATCGGTCTGGGGGCAATTTTTTTTTTTTTATTTATTGGATAAAGTGATGAAACGAGCAAAACATTCACCTGATGGTAAGTGCAACGTCAGCTCATAACAAATGCTGTGTCATCCATAACATTTCTGTGTGACACCACACTGTGCCCATCACCCTGAGACATAAGTTCTCTGCCCTTCAAACCGAAACACAGTAATGTTTGCACACTACTGCTTCACGGCAGAATAACTGGCCCTGGGGTGGTACCTACCTAGACGGATTCCTGCATAGGAATCCTACCACCAGTAAATAGCGCAATTACTGGGCATAGGAGACATAAGAGCCGATGACTCCGGGGTACGGGCGCTGTGCGGTGCCACACGGATATGTTCTGGGTGACACAGTATTTGTCATGTTGTATTTGTTGCGTTGCACTTACCATCGGGTGAACGTTTTGCGCGTCCCGTCACTACGTGGTATAAAATAAAATGAAGATTTATTTGAATGTGCTCACTTTTCGAAAGCTGCCTGTATGTCGTTGACTTTGGTGGGGTGGCAGACGATGGCGAGCTTGCTCTGCTGCGACTGGAACAGCGTGTGCAGGCTGCGCGCCGCCGCCTCGCGCGCCTGCCCCGCGCTCACCGCCGCCAGCGCACACACCAGCTCCCTGCACACACAAGTTTCGATGTCTCATCGAAATGTCGGCCCATGTCTTGACATGTTTCCAACAAATTAAAATACGAAAACACTGAAAGTAAACGTCTAAAATCTCTGTTAAGAGAGCAGTCAAAAATGTGTGAGGTGTGGATCAAAAATAACGAAATCGACTTTTGATTCAATTATACAACTTCGAATTTTGAATGAAAATACTTTGAATTTTCTTTATAAACGAGATATGTATATATATTTTTTAAACATCTCTAGAAATTCAACATTTTTGATTCTGCAAGATACAAACCCTTGTAAAATGTCGTGTATATTTTCGGTGATGTAATTGCTGTTAGCCTTCTCGGCTTTTACAGCTTCATCAGATACTGTGCTCGCGGGCCAGGGGCCGGCGTGGCAGGTTTGACCCAAACATAAATAAATAAATAAAAACTGTATTCTGTTATAACTGTAGAAATTCGGACTGTGTCGCGTTCGCTGCGTGCTTTCGCGATTTCGAATATCTTAAATATTTTAAGTCGTCTAATGACCGTCCGAGGGAGGCTGCGGGCGTCCATTCGGACTGTCGGAAAATGTCTTGTGTTGGTTCGCATTTTATATGATTACGAGTTCTCAAAATTTCTTTACTGTGCCTACATTGATATCAATGTTGCATACTTATTTTAACGTTAAACAAAAGAGACCAAAAAATACCGTTTGAATTTTATTTGTAGCTATATAGAATAGATCGGATAGTATTAAGTGGATTAAATATTTCGAAAAGTCGAAATAATTAAATGTTCAATAAAATATGCTATTTTAAAATAACCCAAGGATGTTCCTCAAGAAATCGAATTAAACGAACGACAATATTAGCACAGCCAGGTGTAAAAAATTTGGATGCGCAAAACCGCCACAAAAGTGTAATTTTTGCATTTGCAAATCGTTTGGCTTTTATGTTTTCTATTTGCTGGATTTTCATCAGATTAATGAGTGCCTGTATGTCGTTACGTCAATTACGACTGCCATCTTTGCATTTTTATTGTGAAGGTTAGCCTATTACCTGTTATACGTTTCGCCAACGCGTCGTATGTAATTGAGGAGCGACTGCTTCACAACATCGGCGGGACATTTTTCGTTTTCTACCACCTCGAACAGCGCTGTGCTCTTCGCTGAAGCGAATAGGTCATCATCGAATTTGCCGTCCTTCAGATACTCTTCCTGTTAATGAAAAATATATTATTATTATTATTATTCGCAGTGCACTAACATCTGTAGCAGCGAGTATATTCGACCACGGGTCTAGACTGGGTGTCGTAAAAATCGACAAAAGAATAGTTTAAACCTGATAATCATCTAAATTGATAAATTGCGGATGCCAACCCGCCAGTCTAGATTGGAGACTGTGGCATTATCACTGATGAGAGTTACAAAAAACCTCCCTCAGTTCCCTTAGAATTAAATGGCTTGTGAAGGAGTAATTGCACCGGATTACAATTCGCGGAACACGACTGAAACCACAGCAAGTCTTTTAAAATTGATCTTGAGTGATGATATTGTAATCCTTTTTCATCATTACTGTGTTAATTGGAAGAACTGGAAAACTATTCATCTGGCAAAAGAACATGAGTTATCCTGCCGTGAAGCAGTAGTGTACAAACATTACTGTGTTTCGGTTTGAAGGGCACTGTGAGCTAGCGTAATCACAGGGTATATGAGACTTGAGAACTGATGTCTCAGGGTGATGGGCACAGTTCTGGGTGACACAGCATTTGTTATGGGCAGACGTTGCACAGACCACAATAAAAAAAATTAAATATCCAACTCGTGATATTATTTCATTGTCATGAAATCATCTCTGCAGTTGACGCGGCAATGGTCTAAAGATTTTTTTTTTATGTAAGAGGGGGCAAACGAGCAAGCTGCTCAGCTGATGGTAAGTGATCATCGCCGCCCATGAACATCCGCAATACCAGAGGAATAGCAGATGCGTTGCCGGCCGTTGAGAAAGGAATAGGCTCTTTTCTTGAAGGTCCCTAAGTCGTATCGGTCCGGAAAAACCGCTGGCGGCAGCAGATTCCATAAAGTGCTTGTGCGAGGCAGAAAATTGCGCGAAAAACGCACTGTGCTGGAATGCCAACCATCAAGGTGGTGACGATGGAATTTTGCGCTGTGCCGCAATGTGCGATGGTGAAAATCAGCGGCTGGAATTAATCCGAACAATTCTTCGGAGCACAGTTCGGAATTGACAATGAACAATTCTTCGGTCTAAACAATATTTTATTTCATGTCAGCCTGTTTTGAACCGAAAAGGTAGTGAAGTGTGAGGCTAGGAACAAAAGCGTTACCACGATGTTCTTGGCCTTGGTGTAGGCGGCGGGCGCGTTGGTGGCGCGGTACAGCGAGAACACGAGCCGGCCCTCGCTGGGCGCCGCGCGCACGCCGTACCCGTACGACAGCCCGCCGCCGCGGATCAGGCGCCACATTGGACCCTGCCCACAAACAAATCAGCTCGTGAAACATAAACATACTAATGATTTCTTATATTTACGCGAACACTACACATTTAAATGAAACTAATTTTACGGATTTTATCGCGTTTAATTTTATACTATTTATAACCCGACGTTTAACTATGACATCAGTACATTTGTCACCTCAGTCCCCCCGTGACCATGGGTGCTGTAAAGCACTCGAAACGTCGGGTTATAAATAGTATAAAATTAAACGCGATAAAATCCGTAAAATTAGTTTCATTTAAATAAACATACTAGCATAAGATTTTATAAAAAAAAATAGTAACAGCCTATAAATGTGTCACTGCTGAGCACAGGCCTTCTCTCATTTCTGAGAGGGTTTTGGAGCCGGGAAGAATCCCGCCTCGCTGCTCCAATGCGGGTTGGCGGACTTCACATGTCTTCGAAATATTTTTTATTTCTCGGACATGCAGGTTTACCTCACGATGTTTTCCTTCACCGCCGAGCACAGGGTTAATCAGTATTTAAGATTGCAATTAACAATTTTATCGGTGCCGGCACCGGGAATCGAACCCAGGTCACTCGCGTACTATGAAATTTAAAGCGAGCGCCTAGCCTCTGAGCTACCACGGTCGCCCGAGAAAATTTTATAATCAACTGAAATTGCTGTTCACCCTATCTCATCCCGTGGGTATCGTAATAGTGGACAGAGAGAAAATAAAAACCGTTAGAAAGATAAGTAGAAAGCGGGGCAACTACTATCTTCCTGTAACATCTGAATAAATAAACTGCGGTTGCCAACCCCCTTAGAGTAGCAACAATAGGAAAATCCCACTAAAATGAGAGCCTTAAACTTTAGTGCCAATCTAATATGGGAGGCATTTGTTCAGCAGTGGACTAATGATAAGCTGATGATAACTTTTTTTTCTTTTGCCGTAACGTTGCCCCACAGTAGGATTTCTCCTGTGTCGTGGGTACGTTTTACAGATATAAATTCCACATGCACAAACACCCAGACCCGGAACAACTATATATAGGCCATACAAATATTTGTCCGGTGCGGGAATTGAACCCGCGACCCGCGGCGCAGAAGCCAAGGCCTTAGCCACTGCGCCAACCGAGCCGACATAATTAACTAAAATTTACTTCACGAATGACGCAGCACTACTCACCTCGTATGGTAGGCGGCTTAAGAGAATCCACCACCACATCTCATCCTGAGGGTGTCGTAAAAGCAGACAGAGGGAAAATAAAAATAAACTGCGGTTGTTAATAGAAACAGGCGTTACTTTGCGGAAAATGCTTGTGCACGCTACTGAGGGAGGGCGGGCGGTGCTCTTCAAAAAAGTAGGTAATATACACCATTTTTATATTATGCATGCGGATCTTAGCAAAGTAACTTACTTTCCTTTGCCTGCCAAGCGTGGCGACCATAACAAAATCCCCCCAAAATGTGAGGTACTAACTTTTGTGGTAAGATCGCTCATAGATATATCGGAGGCCCATGTTCAGCAGTGGACCAGTGACAGGCTGAAACGACGACTCACCTCGAGCTGCGTGAAGTAGTTGAGCGCGACGAGCAGCGGCGCAGTGTCGGCGAGCGCCTGCCCGAGCGGGCCGGGGCTGAGCTGCGCCACGAACGACGACTCCACGCCGCCGACGCCCACTACGAAGCCGCCGCCCCAGCCCGACATCAACTCCGCGTCCCAATACAGCTTTGGCCTATGGAGAACGACACGAGTGATTTTGTTTATACATTTTGGAAAATAATAATCATAGAGTTGCGTCGATACAACACTACAAATGTTATACCGGGTTATGTTAATACTTAATTTTGCGTTTGAGTCGTACTGGTACACACAAATAACAGGCAAGACAGACAGCGGGGCACTTTAGTAAAAAAAAAAACAGGTTTAATATAAATAAAAGGCCCGTAGTACACTCTGCTGACAGACGAACGAGGCTCTGGCGACCGAGCTGCTGGCGGAATAATCAGACACCACTTAAGACTAGTGGACATATCTGTAAATGCATTTACATCTAAGATCCTAGGGTTTCCCTTGACTTATGCGGGCGGATTTTTGTAACGCCAGATGGCTATTCCGGTCCGGTTCGCTACTTTAAGTGTCAACAAAATCCCGTAACTTTGAATCCCATCCATTGAATTCATTTGAGGGCTGCAAACGTATGTACGTAGGCGCAAAACATGGAAGAAATTAATAGTCCTGCTTACCAAATGGAAACATGGGATAAATAATCTGGTAATTACATAACTAGGAAACATAACATACAGTCACGCCTTTTTCCAATATAAAGGGTAGGCAGAGGACTGACACGTAGCCGTTTTTTTGCCTCCTGTGGGAAACGAGTCGTGACGGGTTTCGAACCACATCGCCGCCCATTTTGGTATGAGTCAAAAAAAATCCATACTCCCCATTGCGTTCCCACGAGCAGTATAGGTGACAGCATTGCATATTACGGTGTTATTGTGTACGGACAAAGGCTGTCCATACAATACCTCAGTCGTCTCTTACGACACCTCGGTAAGAAAGAGGTATTTGCTATCCTACTCTGCCGGACACCTATCGGCGAACCGTGCCTAACCAACTAAGAAAAATGTTTTATAAATACTCACTGGAGAGGCGTTATTTCATTTTCCTTAGCAAACTGCTTCCAAGGTTCTGTGCTTAGTTTATATCTTTCAAAATCTGTGGCTATGTGCAGCCAAGGGTTGCTTATTATGTTCTTAAATGTTATTCTAGCCTCCTCGAGCGCAGTCTCAGCCGAGTCTCCTCCTGCATTTAGTAATTCGATGAGCTCTTTAAGGAATTTCTGTTGTCGGAGGACCGAGCTCCAATGGACGTTGCTGTCTTTGCATGTAGAGGGCGTCGCGAAGAATGTCGTATACCATTTTGTGACCATTTCGACGTACCTGTAATTATTACGGGCGTTGTTATCAGTTAAATAAGCAATGCAATCTCCAAGGGTCATTTTTATTTGAACCTCGGCGGGGCAAAAGAAAAAATCGTGAAGTAACGTTTTTTTTTTCAATTCGAAAAAGGGAAGAGTCGAGCAATACGGAGTGTTCACTGGATGGCAATTACAACGTCCGCCCATAGCAATGCTGTGTCAGCCGTAATATTTCTGTGTGACACCACACCGCGTCCGTCCCTCTGAGACGTCAGTTCTTAAGTCTCATATGCCCAGTGATTACACCAGCTCTCAGTGCCCTTCAAACCGAAACACGGTAATGTTTGCACACTACTGCTTCATGGCAGAATAACTGGCCCTGTAGTGGTACCTACCTTGATTGAAGTTCCGCAAAAACACGTAGAAAAATCTACGCGCGACCGCCGTAGAGAGCGGCGCGCAATAGTCAATAATCACACCGCGTACACACGGTTCACCCGTGTTCCAGGGCGGTTCTCACCGCCCAGAGTTACCGACACACAAGTCGACAGTCCGAATGGACGCCCGCAGCCTCCCTCGGACGGTCATTAGACGACTTATAATATTTAAGATTTTCGAAATCGCGAAAGCACGCAGCAAACGCGACACAGTCCGAATTTCGAGGTTTTTGTAGGAGTTTTTATTTATTTATTTATGTTTGGGTCAAACCAAACCTGGCACAGTATCCGATGAAGCTGTAAAAGCCGAGAAGGCTAACAGCAATTACATCACCGAAAATATATAGAAAAATCTCTGACCCCACTCACACATCTGACGCGTGAGTATATTGGCTTCTATAAAGGCAGAGAACAGATATCCTGGTGCATGAGGTGAGATCTATGCAACTTTAATACAGCGCGTATTGAAGAAGCTATAGAGCAGAATCAAGGCTTCAGCCTTCGCAAGATAGTCTGTCGTAAATAGCGTACTGATCAAGTTGAAGTTTGCTAGTGGCGCTGTCATTTCCGACAAGGGGCCGGAAATTTTTAGTAAGATCGAGAAGTTTTATTACAACGGGAGCCACACGGTAGTGTAACGACGAAAAAGGACTGCAAGCTCATTTGGGCATAGTCATTATTAAGCTTAAAAATTGATCAGAGCCAAGTCTTTGTTTAAATGTAGTATTTGCTAATGGATGGTTAGTTTTGTTACTAATCATTTTATGACGCTACTATGACTTTTTTCATGGACCCTTATAACTACATAAAGTAACTATCAACTAAAATTGGTTTTAAAAAATTGATTACAAAATGAATACTGTTAATTTAATTACCTGCGCGACAGTCATTGATTAATCTCTGTGCGAAGACAAGCAGCCGCTCTTTGGTGATCACAGGCGAGTACAGAACTTCGTACAGATGATTCACGACTTCAACATAATCCGCCGGCTCACACTACAAAAAGGAATTATTAAAAATATTTTTTTAATTTGTGGCATCCATGGCGGAGGCCTATGTTCAACAATGGGCTAAGATAGACTGAAATGATGATGACTGATGATGATGAATTTTTATAAAACACTTAACTTATTCTATAAAATATAATAATAATAGGAATGATATTTCTTTAATCGTCATTTATCTTTGATTTAGTCAAGATAGATAATACCTTAATAGATATCCGCAGGGATCTTGAGCACTGACATTCACTTAGACCCGATTTCACCGATCGCTTTGTGTCGATTATATTTATATTGATTATATTCGAAAATGTGCAGATCACGTTTAATAAAATCATGTTTAACTAACTGAGTTCAAATGTATCATTTGATCTTGGTTTTCGTTTTACCGATTTCAACAGCTCCATTTTGATTGCGTTCAGAAAATCGAAGTTTACATGAAATATCGTCACAATCTAAAACAAAAACTAGATGTCTTTCGTATTTTTCGACATCAACCAGCCTGTTTTTATGCATAGGTTACATAGGTATGCAAACAAATAACAATACGAATTAAAATTTTTTGTGTTTTCATAGTTGTGCAATTGACAATGACATCTCTCTAAACGCGTTTAGAGTGTTGAACGTCATTTTCGACGTGCGTTCTGAATAATCGCGTTTAGCTTTAACTGCGTTCATTTGATGTTGATGAAATGTAAACATTAGCATTGAACTCAGTTAAACGCTTAAACTTCGTTTAGCTTGAACTGATCGGGTTTATTTTCAACGGTGAAATTCGCCCTTAGTAGTTGGTTTTCATGTATGTTTGGTGTTTTAAGGTAATGGGTGATGAGTACAATTGTCATTGCATGATAGGCCTTTCACTGGTTCAGCAATGGGTGATTGGCAAATACACAATACAAAACACTATACTGTAATCAACTTATAATTATAGTTTCAGTCTATAAATGTCCCACTGCTGAGCACAGACCTCCTCTCATTTCTGAGAAGGTTTGGAGCTAGGAAGAATCCGCCACGCTGCTCCAATGCGGGTTGGCGGACTACACATGCCTTCGAAATATTTTTTATTTCTCAGACATGCAGGTTTCCTCACGATGTTTTCCTTCACCGTCGAGCACGTGGTAAATCAGCACTAAAAATTGCAATAACAATTTTATTGGTGCCGGGCACCGGGAATCGAACCCGCGTACTATGAAATTTAAAGCGAGCGCCTAGCCCCTGAGCTACCACGGCTTACTTCAAACGTAATAGTTTATCTAAAAACTAGCAATTTCTGTAATTAAGTTTGCCTTGTATATGTCTTGTGTGCGCCGATTAGGATTATGATTGACAGTTTTTGTGGCAACTTTAGTGGGTAAAGTTTTTTTAACTGTAAGTTTGGTTTTTAATAATATTATGATCATAGTTGGCTGTTTCAATGAAAAAATGTCATTTATTAGAATTCATTATTACCTACCCTTGTTTCAATGTGCACAAAATTGCCGAATTGCCCAACTGCGAAGTTTCCAGGGCGATCAAAGCCAATGTTGTTGCTGAACATGACTGTCAGTTGTTCAGTTGTTGATATAACTTCTTCGTGTGGTATGATGCTGTCACCCCGTCGCACTGGACACTCTGCTAGACCATTAAGATGAAGAGTCAGCCATTTACGCGTGTTTTGGTCTACGTGTGACGTGTCTAGGATAAGGTTTATCTGGAATTGATAGTGGCAAAGTTAAGATGTGCTAAAAATGTACTATATAAATTATGGTTACAAATTTGTATAATGCATGATGTTAATTAAGCCTTTGGTGTTTGTGACCAAATATCTTTTAGACAACTAAAACAAACTTTACTGGTGGTAGGATTCCTATGCAGGTAGCTTTACCGTTACCACCCCATCCAGGGCCAGCTATTCTGCCGTGAAGTAGTGTGCAAACATTACTGTGTTTCGGTCTGAAGGGTACTGAGGGCAAGTCTTAGGGTGACGAGCGCAGTGTGGTGCCACTGCAGGAATGTTCTGGGTGACACAGCATTTGTTATGTGCAGACATTGAATTTAGAATCAGGTCAACATTTTGCCTTGTCACTTTATCCGTTAAAAAAAACAAAACATAAATTGTACGTTTTGCATTAGTTGCGTTATCCATAACGGACTTTGTATACAAAAAAAATTTTACACAACAAGAACACTTACGTAAACAAAATTAGTCTTAAGACTGTGGACCCTGGCATACAGCGGTACTTCTTTAAGTTCGAAGTATGGACAGGGTTTCCCGTCACTGCTCCAAGTGGTGATATTATGGCATTTCAGATTCTCACATGATGGCACTGGGACTGAAGCTAACATGCCAGCTGGTGGTGGACGCTGTAATTAACAAAAAAACAATAGAATAAGTCACCAATACAGTATATACGAGTAAGAACAGTAAGAAAACTATTGGACAATGCTATTAAGAATATGTTTTAAGAAAATTGTATACCAAATTTTAATGCCTCAAAAACTTCGTATATCTAATGTCTCCCTGTACTGTAAAATATTATAATGTTATCACCATACTTAAATACGACATCAAAGTTGCAATACAATACCAAATTTATATTAGGCGAAGAAAGAGGTGAGTCTCAACCGTTTTAGTTGTTCTGTTGGACACTGGAGACTGAGGTCAATAAATTCGAAAATGTGCAGATCTACTCTGAAGCGAACAAAATGCTTTGGCACATTCAATCTATATGTGAACATTATATGTGGAAATTTAATATCCATTCAGGTATATCTCACGGTCACAAAGAATAAGCTAGTGCGTTTACCGTCCAAAACTATATCGCCACTTACCATCAGGTGGAATTGTAGTTATGAACTACCTTATTGTTTATAAAATAAAGCACCCACAGTACTGAACAAGTGCTGCAATTCGGAGGAAGTGGAGGGTTTCATGGGGAACTAAAGCTACATCAAAAATCACAATAGACCGTCACAAACGCGTAACCTGGGCTCGAATCCCAGCTAGAACCAACAAATGTGCAAAACACATATTGTTGGTTTTCAGCTCTGGTAGTTTTGTAGTTGTCCCAGTGTCTCTGACACTGCATATTAGCCTACCTTCGATCTTAATGCAATGAGCGTTACATCGTGCGTGGGTACTTTAGGTCACCTCCGAATACTGTCGGAAGTTATCCGAATTTGTCGCCGTGGTCCAAAAGCGGTCAATAGAACTTCATAATAAATCACATTGGACTGATTAATACTGATCTTGCATCATCTGAATGGCAATTTGCACATAATAAAAAAGCACCTCATTGAATTCCATAGCTTCTTCTAGTTTCTTTCCCTTTTCTGCTAAACCAGTTTCTCCAAGTTGCACCCTCTGTGTTTCAAGCCTCTTCTTTTCTTCTTCGGCCATTCTAAGAAAAATTGCAAATGTCATTTATTAGGATAAAACAATACTTATACACAGAGAATATGGAAATCTGTATTAAAAAAAGGATAATAATGGTTAAAATTGCAACGTGACAGTGCTTGAAGGGCCGTCAATATCCATCGAATCCTTACTTCAATTTACATATTTTCAAGTCTTTTCTCATATGAGGAGTAGGCAGAGACCACCGTCGTTGCCCACTTTTCGCTCCGTGGGAAACGAGACGTGACGGGTAGCCATTTTGGTAAGAGTCTTTTCATAGTGAACTCTTACTCTCTACTGCGTTCCCACGATCAGTATAGTGACAGCAATGCATCATCATCACATCAGCCTATCACTAATCCATAGGTGAACATAGGCCTACCTACACATACATACATAGATTACTACATAAGTCGTAGCTCTCATTGTGGGGGAATTTTTGGCGGACGGGTTGGCAACCGCAATTTATTCAGATGTTCCAGGATGATATATGCTGATGCCCATCTCTTGGTTTTCATTTTCCCTCTATCGACGACACCCACAGTATGAGATTGGGTGGTAAATTCTCTTAAGCCGCCACCACAGGGCCTAGTCGCCTCTTACGACACCTCGGTAGAAAAGAGGTAGGTGCAAAAAGTACAAGTATTAGGAATCATAAACATTAAAGAAAATGTTTCTGTTTCGCCGTGTGGTGGCAGTATAAGAAATTCTGCAACCCCAACTCATTCCGTGAGTTTCGGTAGAGTCCACTAACGCCAAGACAAGACACGGCCAAATAGTTATCTCGAAAAATGCCAGACCCAAAATACACAGAAAGGTGACTGCCAGCGGCGACTAAGCTGTAAAATGTCTAGTTCTGCGATCGACAAGGACGACTATTAACAGGTTGATGACGAAGACGGAGTGCATGTGCGTAATGAGGGCGTGCGTGCGTGTGTGCACATGTGTGTAGTGCGTGTGTTTGCGTGCGTGTGACACTCTTTTGTACTTACTTAGTTTGTAATTCGATGCTCGGTGAGCCTATAATAGTGATCAAATCATCAGTGAAGTACTTCTTCAAAAGCTCCAACCAGTACTTTGAGGATTCTTTCAAAAGTTCTTGCAATACTTGTTGCGGGTTCATACGTAAGACAAACTATTGACAAAAGTATAAATGTTATTTCTCTAAGAAGCTTTTCAATTACAAAAAAATTAGAAGCATATGTGTAAAAAGTCACACACACAATTGTTTGGAGCTTAAATACTATTAGCATATTTTAAGTTTAAACTGAAACTACTAAAGTTTTTAATGTAAAATTTACCCATATTGCTAAGACCCATATAGCTAAAAACATAAGACCACTAGTCTTTATAATATCACAAAAGTTGTTTTCGTTATAAAAGACAATTTTAATGACTACATAAAAAAAGTCATAGTCGCAGCTCATTTAAAATTAGCTATCATTCTACAATCACTCCTAAAGTGGGGATGAAATCCAAGAAGATGACCATGTTAGGTAAGGAGAAACAAAGTAAAATGAGAAACCAGCAAAGGCTTCTCAAAACAACATTATATATTTGTGAGATGTTTTTGTTAGTCTAGTACCTAATTATGACAAGGGACTAGGGAACTGCCGCATTATATCCATAATTTGTATGATGGCTTAGTCTAAGACGCGAACTTAGAACCTAGAACTCAGCAGGTATACTGCTTGGTAAAACACAACAAATGCATATGATAAAACTAAAGAATTTAAATAGACCTGTTGTTTTTTTTTAGCAAAAATACTTACATCTCGTTCATTCTGTGAATACAAAGCATCTCCAATACATCGGAAAGCAATGGCGTGATGAGGATCGGACTCGAGGCTAGCGATGCTTTCCCGAAGTTGCTTTCGAAGCAGTCTCTGCATTCTTTGCATATCAATAGATTCTTCACCTGAACGCATGGTTGCTAAACACTTCCGAGCTTCTTCACAAGCTGCCTCCAGTTTCTTTATTGGCACATTGTCTAACTCAATCTTGATTAAGGGTGCCAAGTTCTCCGTTAAGTTATATGAGACCTGCAGAGCATTATATATTTATTTTAAATTTAAGTTGAATCAAAGTATCAGGTCACTGTCACTAATGATTTGAATTCAAGACAGTTTCGTAGAAGTACTATAGCATGTCCGAATACGCTGTGCAGCGCTTTAGGTTCGACAGGCGTGATTCGGGAGGAAGAAGACAAGGAGGCGAGTGAAACTGTCTAAATAATTGATCTTTACTTCATATGCAGATTTCCCTGGCTGATATTTAATGTCTTTGTATTTTGGGGTTTATTATATACGAGTAGCTAATTGTTGATTATCACACAGTGGTGCTGTAATAACTTTGTGATATATTTAATAAAGATTTATCACTCTGTAGTTATTTGACAGCTTGATATCTCGCGATAGAGAATGGACCATCGATCTCGAAACATGTGAGCAAATAACATACTCAGTCCGGTACAATAACATTCACAATTGAGTTGTGAGAATTCATTGCATATACCACAAGCCAAAGTAAAATTGAAAAAAAAAAACTTACATCACCAGCAAGTGCATCTTCTCTTTCGACGAGACAGCGCTGCAAAGGAGCTGCAGCTGTATCGCATAGATAACGCAGCAGAACCGCAGTCGCTGTAAGATCTTTCATTGCAGTTTCTTCCGTAAGGAGTGGACCACGCCATCCAAAAAGTACCTATACAAATAACGTTATTTGTATATTAAAATAGGTATCAGCACACATTTATTTAGTGCTGTAAGCATCCGCATAGGACACTTCAGGATGAGATGAGAATAATTTCAGAAAAGTATGTGTATATTCAATTATTTCATAAGAAAATATTAATACACAAATAAACTACATAATATTTAATTTTTTTTTCGATCAAGGAAATCATACTTCACACTAGGATGTCACATGTAGTGTGGATGCACACAACATAAATTGAACTTACACAAACAACTAGACCTGGAATAACTATTTGTAAACCATATAAATATTAGTCCCGGATGGGAAAAGAACTGTGACCCATAGCTCGGAGATCAAGGCGAAACCACTGCGCCAACCTAATCAACAATAAACTATGAATACATATTTTTTTTTAAATAAAATGATATAAATATAACATAATATTACTGGGTTAATAGTAAGCAACTAAAACTATTTTAAAATATTGATAAACAATATCAGGTACCTAGGATAACAATGTAAAAAAAATAACAGACATACATGCCAGGAAAGCAGTGGTAGTTCAGGGGCTAAGCGCTCGCTTTAAGTTTCATAGTATAAAAGTGTTCTGGGTTTGATTCCTGGTGCCGGCACCACTAAAATTGTTAATTGCAATTTTAAGAGCTATATACCACATCCTCGGTGGTGAAGGATAACATGGTGAAGAAACCTGATTGTCTTAGAAATAAAAAATACTTCGAGAACATATGAAGTTCGCCAACAGCGTGGCAACAGCATTTATAGGGTGCTACTTTACTTTTTTATGCCAGAAAAATATCATGGCTTTCAACAGATAGCGGAAATAACCATCTCGAAAAATGCCAGACCGAAAATGAAGTAAAGTAATGATGGGCAGCAGCGATTAAAATGCGAGATGTATGCTTCTGCAATAGCCAATCTGTTTGCCAAGAGTGGTGATTACGGGAAATCCTCCCTTCCTTCTCTTCTCTCCTTTATTTTGAAAGCTACTACAACAATGACACATATACTTTAACATCTAACTAGTAACTTGAATCAGACAAGTGCTTCATGCATGTTTAATATACCTGTCCACAATCTTCAGTGTCGGCAGGCCACTGTTCTGTATATTCTCCATACTGTGGTGTTGGTGGCACAGTTTGCCATGGCTTAACCCATTCTTCTTGACTTTCTTTTTCTTTCTACAAACAGAAATTATTAAGTCCAGACAGATAAAATAAACAAAGAGAACTTATATTATATAAAGCATTATTTACAACTAGCTGATAACCGTAATTTTGTCTGCTTGGAAATACATATCCCATGGGAACTATTAGGGGTTGGATTGGAAATTGTTTGGCATGATTTTAGGGGGTTGTATTTGATAGAGGTTTGGTCCATTACATTTTAAACAGAATAGTCAGCCAAATATCCGTATTTGGTTGAACTTATGATCTCTAGTAAAAACACAATATTTGATACAAAAATAATTTCTTTAGAGTCTTCGAGTCATAAGTAAAATCCATCTAAAATACTTTTTATATGGCCTACCAAGGTAGCTTATAATATATAAGCAATAGTGTTAAATGTTTAAACTGTGTTGTGTCCATATATTTTATGTTTCTTCCATAGTTTTACTATTAAACAAAACAATATACAGACAAAAAAGAAAATCAAAGTAATTTTAAAATATACTGTAATAAAATAAATCATTGTCACCTTTGCTATAATGTCATCCTCTACAATGGATAATGCTTTAAAAACATCTTCAGCCTTAATTTGTCCTGTGAGAATTATTGTGAGATTCTCAGCCCTGTAAAATTTCTTATGGAAGTTTCTAACCTGAAAATTTTTAATGTGTTTAATAAATATAAAGTACAGTTCTCACATATTTATGATAATATAGATTAGATTCTATATCAATAATGTTTTCTTTATTTAATTGACAAATTTACCATGGAAGATAATAAATTTTAAGAAAATATTATGTAATTTCTATATAATAATACATAGAGTCGAAAATACATACATAGAGTCACGCCTCTTTCCCATTGGGATAGGCAGAAACCACATCTTTCTTTAAAGAAAATAATATTGATTAACATTAATGTATGGCATCAGTATTATTTTCATACAAAAACTATTCAAACATACATCAGTATTGCAAGAAAGTAGATTTCCTAGTATAATCAGAATGTTAATTTTTAAATAATCTGCTCCCTTACTGATTATAGATTAATATATTAAAAAAGTATAATTTATGGTTATTAAATGTTGTAAAGTATTTTATTTACTCAATCTTTTTGTTGACTTTTAACTTACTTTTGTATTAGAGGTGGAAATTCTTAAGTTTTCCATTATACCACCAGTTTCTGAAGAGTAACCACTGTTTGGGTACATAGCACGCAACAATTGCAGCTCACATCTATCAATGGGCAAACATGACATTGATATTAGAACTAACATTAATGTTTCTTTTTCATTAAAAAAAAAGTACAATTATAAAATTAATGTTTTATAGACAATCAAAAAAGTACTTAATGACTAACAATTCCTTAAGAATATTTTTCTCCACCATATTAACTATACCTTTTAAGTTGTGCATAATTCAGAATTGGATTTGTAATCTTTATTGATGATGATCAAGTAATATCAAATTAAAAAAAAGTAACAGCCTATAAAAGACAGCCTACAAAAATGTCTTGTGGGTGTTGTAAAAGTCGACAGAGAAAGAAAAGAAACCAGCAGATGGACAGCAGCATCTCCTTCCAAAGAAATGAGTTGCGGTAACTAACCTGCCGGCTAAGCATGGCAACAATGGCAAATTCCCCCTTCCCATCTATTTGGGAGACCTATGTTCAGCAGTGGACTTCTTATGACTGAAAGGAGGAGGAACAGCCTATAGATGTCACTACTGAGTAGAGGCCTTTTTTTTGAGAGGGCTTTGGAGCTTGCGAACAGTCTTCAACCCCACCTACCCTATTTCAGTACCGGTTAGCAGACTTCACATATCCTCAAAATATTTAAATTCCTTATGTATGCAGGTTTCCTCATAATATTTTCCTTCACCACTCCTTCACCACAGTAATTAAAAATTGCAGAACAATTTTAGAGATGCTGGTAATAGGATTGAACTATTATGATATTTAAAATGAGGGCCTGGCCCCTGTGCTGATATAATAAAACCAACAGGAGAAATTTAAGTGTCTAGTGTGTACAATTTTAATAGATTCATGGACAACCCACCTACTATCAGCTGTATTCTCACGGCCTTGCATTTCACAGTAAACAACTCCAGCATCTTCACCATCTCCATCAACATGATGCACTTCCGTGATGAACCCATGATCTGTTAGTGTTGGTCTTAGAATGTGATCAAGATAAATTGGAAGCAACGTTAGCATTCCTTCATCTCCCGCCGTATAAATGGTATAACATGTGTGATCTGTGTCAGTCCAGGCATTCGTCCCATGAGCCATACACCGATTAGCCAACAAATCAAGAATCCCTTTGTAAGGATAACGTTCCGATCCCAAAAAAATGAGATGTTCTAACGTGTGGGGTAGGCCGTCATCGTCATGGGCTTCGGTGGCTAAATAAAAATAATGAGTAATGTATAAAATTCCGTAAAGTTGAAGTAAAATTAATGGGTGTTGTTAATTTACCAAGACAGAAGAATCCATTTACGACAGGTCCTTCTACGTCGGCAATAATTATGGTCAGTCCCGTCTTTTCGGACACGTATTTGTTAACTGGTATGACATCAGAAGCTTTAGTTGAGGAAACTAAATTAAAATGCGACATCTTTAAATTTATTTTTATGTACGTTCTTACACAATAGGGAGTATAAATATGAAAACCTATTTTATTCTGAATCTGAACCTGTTTTGCCCGTTTTACCGGCTCGGAGTTCAGAAATATTGAGAAAATGACAAGACACAGTGACAAGATGACACTTGACAAATCAAGCTTATGGAAGCCACAGAACATAATACTCTTTATCGAGAGTAGGGAGCACCGAATACAGAACATTCTCATAATCACAAGTCGATTCCAATGGCTGTTTAACCATACGAGGACCACCGTAGAGTCTGTCCATGCATGGATAAACTTCTTTGCTTTCTTGATCGTCTCTGCTACCTCCAATAAAAGTTGGAAATGACGATTTATTTGGCTGGTACCATTTTAGTTTTTGCGGTTAACAATGTAGCGAAAACCTCGCTTTGCTTCTTGACAACACGAACATACACTGCTGCAACATATGCCAACTTCGATGCATAGTAAAGCCTGAAGTTCAAAGCGTTCGTCTTTCATCGTGGTGCCAGTCAGTTCTCTCCTATGAGTCAGCCAATAATGTAATAATTTATTAGGAATTTCTTCACAATATTGTATTTGTTTCCCGTGGAATATGCAGATCCTTACAGCATTCATGGTCACGGGAGGACTGAGGTGACAGATGTCCTGAAGTAAAAAAAAAATATAGTATGCTTGGTTTTTGATTTAATTCTAATCTTCCCTATTGAAATTAGGTTGTTTTTTAATTTTTTAAAGGATTTGTGATCTATCAAATCTGATGTAATGGCTCCTGTGTATTATATATATATATATAGGTATTTAAACGGTGAATCTCACCACCATTCTTCACAGTAAGCTACCATGGGCAAATCTTTGTTTCAGAGAGCACAAGGGATCTGTGACAGTAAACACCTGGTCGCCGAGCTTCGGCATGTCAAGCAAGTTTTGCAAGGCAATACCTTCACCTAACAATACCTAACAATAACCTTCGGGTTCCGCGCCTTCGTCGCAGTGACCGAGTGAAACTTGGCTGGAAAATTGGCTTCATGATAACTTATCAAACTTCAGTAATAATGAAGATTAAAATACTATAATACTTATGAATAAATAATACTTAATATTTAAATTAACCCCTTCAAAAATTGTTACAGTACACATTTGTTTGTTTCTTGTGAGATTAAAATGCTAATAAATTATTATTTTATAAAATTTATTGTTGTTTAAAACATTCGTTTTCGTCCTTAGGTCAACAACTGTATGTCAGAATTTTCGTTAAAGTTTTTATTGTGTTCGTGTTTTGTTATACTGTAACTTTTATATTTACTCTCTCGGCCCTCAAATATTATTTATTTATTATTGAAGACTTCCATTGGACCATTAACAACTTAAGTTTAATGAAGCTGTGTTATAAAGCCATCTAATTATTACGCTGACGCTCATACTTACTGCGACATTTTATTGTGTCTGGGGGATGTTTAGCCTCTACAATTGGTATGGCTGCTTACAAAAAGTAAAGTAGTCCCCTGAGTAGAATATATAAAAATTAAGACTCTGAGTAAAATAACTTTTTGCTAGCTTTAAAGCGTAGGGCGGAAATTACCGCCGACAAAAAGTGTTTGGCAGTTACTAATTTTATAACAATAATCTGTTAAACATGCATAAAAATTAGCACTCAGACTTAAAGAAAAGTGGGTAATGTATTTACGTACCTTTCTCATCTGGTACCCGTAAATTGGCCGTCGGCCCAAACTAGCAAGGTACGCATGCGATTCAAAGTACATGCTACCGTAGTAGTAGTCAATTTCATTCATTTTGTTACTGAGAAAATAAGAAACGTCTGGGGACCATGGGATCTTGCTCTAGTAGCCTTCATATATCTGATACAATGTAGAATTAGAAACACGTCGACCAATTATTTCTATAAAACCAACTTTCTAACAAAAACTTAACGTATTGAAATTAAAAACGCTTTGAAATCGGTTAATCCGTTTAAGAGCCACGGTGCCACAGACAGGCAAACAAAGACTTCAAATTTATAAGACCTCTTTTTTGGCAACGTTTAAAAATTAAAATAAATGTAAATTGTTTTAATTTAAATCAATTCATATTGCAGGAATCAACCATTTCGTCAACTACTTCACGGATTTCTTCGTGCTGCATAATTAAGTGTATACCCCAAATATTCTATCTTGCATCCTCAATAATCGAAGTTAGAATATACAGGAATTGCCATCAAGCTCTACTCCCAGATCAATTCTACATGCAAACATGCTCGTTTCCATAGCATGTCCTCTGATAAATTATACCTTTCTTGCTTGATCGACATCTTCCACGTTGTATGTGTTGTCGTAAGTATAGTTAGATATATAGATCTCGCCAGAAGATCTGAATCATCATGATCATCATCTTTTAGCCTGTCACTAGTCCACGGCTGCAGACAGGCCTCTCCCATAGATTGCCACAAAAGTTTATAGCTTTCATTTTGGGGGGATTTAGCCATAGATGCCACTCTTGGCAGGCGTGTTGGCAACCGCAGTTTATTTATTCAGATTTTCCAGGTAGATGCTGCTGCCCATGTTCTGGTCTTATATTTCCCATTGTCGACTTTTACGACACGGTATGAGAGGGGGTGATAGACTCTCTTATGCCGCCACCACAGTACTAAGATCTAAATCATAGGTCCCCACACTTTTTTGTCTTGTAGACTTGCCATGTTTTTCGGTAAGCGTAGATCCCCTTACTTACCTTATATTGAATTTTCGCAAATTCATCAACTTCAAATGTGTAGATTGAAAAATTTAACAAGGAAGGAAGGATCAGGGGAGGACTTTTAAGTTTTCCAAAACGATTTCTTTCCATTTGCACTGAATCACGAAATAGTGCCACACTTTGTGGATGCATGGAAGAACAACATGCCGCTACATCTGACTGGACAAGTGTATTTATGAGTTGGTGAACACGTTGGTGAACGCTTTTCCGACACCGGTCGATAACTAAAATCCTTTTAAACTTAATATTAACTTAACTTAATGTTGATGAGTTTAAACTTCTCTTATGAACAAAGAATTTTTTGTCAGTTTCTTGGAAGATTGCCGGTAGATGTGACCCTTGTTCGACGAACGAACACCTGTTGCACGCTGCTGTCGTAAAGAATTTTAGTGTCGTAGGGATAGGCAACCAAAACGACGTCAATTGATATCCCTGATGGTTTGTTACGTTTTTGACAAATGTGTAAGGACTTATCATTTTAATGACAGCAGATCACAGATTCAGTTATTTTCGGTTTATTATTAAACAATATAGAAAAACACCTACTTAAAGTTAGTTTTAGTTCATTAATTCTTTAAATTGATAGACGAAAACAATATAAACCAAGGAGTTTACTGGAATTAGTAATAAAATACTTGCAGGCGGTTCCTAGTAGACAGTTTTTTTTACTATTATGACTAAAGAAGGTTGAAATTACTTAATGTGTGTTGAAGAAAAAGGGTGGCTGGCTTTCAAACATATCCTTCTATCATATCTGCAATGTGGCAGAATAAATATGTTGTTTTTACAATTCCGAAGATACGCCATTTTTATTCAAAACGGAGAACAGTAAACGATAAAGACTAATGGCAAACTGTTTCCATATCCAGAGTTTTAAATGTGGCCTCTGCCTACCCCTTATATGGGAAAAAGGCGTGTCTTTATCTATGTATGCAAAAGAGACGCTGCTCCAGTGTGGGTTAATGGTATTCAGGTGACGTCGACATTTTTTTTTTGTTTATGATTAGCGTATCTAATAAGTCTTATTTTAAATATTTCTACCACCGTGTATTTTAAAATCTTTATAAACTCACGTAATAGAGTAGTTATGTCAATCGACTGGTTTTACCGCTTTACTTTTCGGACTTTTAATAATGGCCGTTCACTAAAGTTAATATATTTAAAGGAAAATTTTGCTCAAAAATATATTTTCAATATCTAAAAATAGTTTCTTGACATTTAGCTAAAATCTTTGTTAGGTTAGCTTCCTCAAGTGATTTATAATTAATATTTATTTTGTTTGCCGTCAGGACTATAGTTTCCATTACGTGTGGAAAAATAAGAAAAAATAGCGCGCTTTTTATTCCAAAGTAATTTTAGCAGTAGTTATAAGTAAATAATTTTGATATCTCTTATTTCACTATAGAAATAATGTATTATTATAATAGCATTATCGTTATCGTAATATTTGATCAAGTTTGACCGAGGCCGAACATTAACATTATTTTTTAGGTGAATGTTTAGTTTTCGGACATGCGACCGCAAACTAGTCTAACACGGTCCACGATACTTTTGATTTTTTTTATTTATTTAGCGAATTACGGATCAACTACTCTGCTTTCTCCAATTATTTTCCATGTGAAGACTCTTACCGGCCGCCAAATTACGATAATATAAATAAATAATTATTTAATTGCGGTAAATACAGGTAAAAACCAGAAACATGATTTTTCTAGAATTCTGTAGTTGAAGACTTCTATAAAACGCCGAAGACTGAAGCAAGTTTTGTTAATTTACAATTTCCTGTTTTAATTAAGTTATACGCGAGGTTGAGTTAGATTCTTTGTAATGTCGATATTAATAAATTTACGTTGCGAAATAACCATTTAAAATATGCTAGATCCAAAGTATAGTATCCCGACCCAGAAATTGGGGAAGCAATGATGAGTAAAGTATTTTTCAAGAGTAAATGAAGATAAATGGAATAGTTTAACTAGAACTGGTTTTACGTTAATCTCTATTTATAATGAAACTGCTCTTTTCTGAACTTTCTGAATTTTATTTATGTAAAGTTTGTCATTTATTTATTCAATATCAAAACAGTATTTTGTGGGTGCTGCTTATTTCTTTAACAGTAATAATAAAAAAATAAAGCATTTTATATGAAAACTCAAATTTTTCAAAGTTTATTAACATTTAATTACAGAATATATGTGGCATTTGGTTCGATGTCTTTTTGCCATCTTGATAGTAGTGACATCATCACGTTGCTGTAGAAATATTGGGACTTCTGAGCAAAAAAACGTGACAAGTAGTTTTGCCAGTCCTCTCTTGATGTTAACTTGACACTACCTAAAGAATTCTGAAGATACCGAAACAGGTGGAAATTTGAAGGTGCACGGTCAGGGCTTGGTGGATGCATTAACACCTCCCAGCCAAACTATCTTAATTTTTGCCATACATACAGCTCATAATGCACAACACCCTTCCAATCTCATCATACGCACAGCATCGCCTTATTGCGAGTTAACCCGCGTTTTGGCACAGTCTGTGAAGCCCGGCCGACCGTTGACCACAACCTTTTTCGCACGTTCTTGTCGTACGTCATACATTTTTCATCATCAGTTATCAATCTTTTCAAAAACGGCTCGGGTCAATTACGGCTCAATAAAGAATCACAAATGAGTAAACGGATTCATAAGTTTCTTTCAGTGAGCTCGTATGGCACCCAAATTTCGAGCTTTTTTGTGTATCTTTTTTCAAATGGGTCAAAACTGGTTTGTGGCCAATTCCCAGTTCTTCAGCTATGTCGTAACTATTGATATCTTGCTCCACTTTTTCAAAAACGGTGTCCATTTTATCAGTAACAGGGCGACCAGAGCGAGGTGCATCTTTGATATCAAAATTCCCGAATTGAAAACGCTTAAACCAACTTTATGCTACTCTTACTGACACTGCATTGGGTGACACTAACAAGTTTTGCGTTGCATTTTCCTTTTTTGTAATAAAATTTTAAAACGTATCGAATTTTTTTCATTAGATTCACTCATTTTCACTGAGAGAAAAACAAATGAAAAACAGCTGGAAACAACATTTTATTAATTTGTTTCTTTTTATTAATGTCATCAAAACCAGCCAGATATAAATAGTACATCCAAAGATATTTTATTACAAGTTTGTAGATACTATTTTTTCCCCGACCTAATATAATCTATATTAGGTCTAACATACATCGCCCTAACAAACATCGCCAATTTCCCTATCAAACGTAGCGGTTACGGCAAATCTAACTTTACTTACAATAGTCCCGCAGTGGACGGATTACTGGTTGAATATTGATAACCATCTGAATCATCTTAGAAATATTTGAAATAATGAGCTAATCGCACCGACAACAGTAAAAAATATACCCACATGACATATTAAAAAGAATTTGAAAGTGCATTGCTCTTTGTTTATTACGATAAGCTTAACTCAATAAAGTAACTTTTAATAAGACAAATGAAATTATTAATTACTGAGGGAAAACTACGTTATGATTGTGAGAAACATTAGAAAAGTGCGATAGTCATCAGAGAGATTCTTAGTACGAATTTGCTTTCTAGTCGATGCAGCAGCCTTCTTTGACTGATTGTTTTTCTTCTTGACGACACACTTAGTGATGAATGCAGAGACGTTCGCATGTTTGTTTCTGTCTCCCACGGCAAGATTATCAATTACAATCACCACGCAACCCCACCGGGCGCCGCGCTTCCGTCGTTCGGCGCTCATACCGACACCAGCACGCGTCGTCATTGCCAGTGTTAAGTGCTATATCGGGAATACGAAACTCGCTAACTAAAAAAGTATCGCGTTAATTACTCTCTTCGTATGCACGACGAGAAAACAACTGGAATAAAAACTTATTGGTAAGTTAAATCGATGTATTTTTAATAATACTTTTTTGCTATTAATATGACGGTATTAGGTTTAAAAGAAAATTAATAAAATATTTTTGTGATATTTTAATCTGCAGATATTTTTAATTATATTCTCACATAATGAATGCGTAAAATTTATGGACTCTTCATTAAAATGTAGAGAAGCAGAAAAAATACATTTAAAGTCCTGCCGATGGCAATTATTACTATTGACTTTTAAGATAAATTAAAATATGTTAGTCGAAAGACTGCACAAATACACATTGGCTGTATACTTTAGAATTCTTGTGTAGTAGTTATAGATTTTTTTTAATCAAATGAGTCCGTTATAAAAATTCCTTTCGAATTGGGATAGCTCTCTGTCCACCAGCGGACTGTTGACGTGCCATGACGATGGTGATGATTGTTAAAAAATATTTTCTTAAAAGAGTCGTCGTCATCATCAGCACCATCGTAGTATAGGCTGCTTAAGTTAAGAGGATGGGCCCTAGTCGCCACGCTTAGCTCGTTGATTGGCGATTACAGTACATCTGATATCTTACACCATTAATCCGTCACATTTATCATCCTTATCTTTACAGTCCATCAAAAGTCCACTGCTGAAGGCACAGCGAGGCCTCCCTCGATTGCCGCAAAACACTATTCTGAGCCGCCTGCTTACACCGTATATACAGCGTACACACGATACACCCGTGTTCCAGGGCGGTTCTCATGTTATTTATGTTTATTTATGTTTGGGTCAAACCAAACCTGGTACGCGGGCCCCTGGCCCGTGAGCACAGTATCCGATGAAGCTGTAAAAGCCAAAAAAGGCTAACAGCAATTACATCACTGAAATTATATATACACCGTATATTACAGGTATTTTGAATTCTAAAATGTTCATGTATTCGCTAATATTAGATAGTAGTGTTGTTAATCACGTGTATCCGTAAAGTGATATAAAATCAGTTATGTTTAAAGATAATAAGGGATAAAGCGTAATCAGTTTGTAATTAATCTTATTTGTCTCTGTAGGTACTAATTATCCACATTATCTTATTAATCGCTTTATTTAAATAACGTTTTTGATGATATGTAACACGTTTGCTAATTCATAAGTGACTTTTTTGGTTTATTAAAAAAACGATGGATAAATGAACACTAGGTTTTCACCTGAATTGTTCATGCGTTTTCAGACATACATTTCATGTACATAAACACCTGAGTGTTCCGGGTCTGAACCCGGAACAACTATCTGTTGGTATCTGTTGGCCTAAAAAATGCTAATATTTGTATTCGAGCCAATCGTTTGAGTCCTGCCTTGCAATGTTGCGAACGCAAGTAAACAATTTACATACGTTTATTAATTTAAAAATAATACGCATTGACTTCCTCCCCGCCGATTTTCGACTATGTTGGCAACTTCCAAATACAGTCGGAAGACATAAACTGCGAAGTAGATATTATGGTGCCACAAGTTTCCGCGCACTCAGTCGTCACTGACCTGCCCGATGTAGCGCTCATACGATAATATCGAGGACAATCACAACAGCACACACACACATCACACATCAACACAACCAGACCCGGAAATCAATAATTTGTGGTTTTGTACAAAGGTTGACTCCGACTGGGACTGGAACCCAGGAGCCGCCGTTGTAAATCAGATGCTCTGACCAATATGCCAGGCGGTCGTATATAATATTTACTTGCATAAAACCGCATTCGAACCGGAAAGTATTAAATAAATGTTTTTTCATTATTAAAGATACTAGTAATTTACACTCGCCGTGTATTAACCTAATGACTTGGGCTTACGTAAGCACGAACGTGCAAGAAAATAATCACTCTTTAAATATCACAATAATATCGATCTAACTGTATATAGCATTTAGCGCTAATTCAATAAAGTATAATTTAAGAATTACTAATTCTAAGAACCAAAAGCTTTATTTCATGTGTAATGTAGTGAATATAATATTTACTTGTAATAGAACTCCTATGCGGGAATCCGCCTAGGAAGGTACCACCGCAGGGCCAGTCATTCTGGCGTGAAGCAGTAGTGTGCAAACATTACTGTGTTTCGGTCTGAAGGGCACTGAGAGCTGGCATTACTGGTCATATGAATTTTAAGAACTGATGTCTCAAGGTGAATCACAGAACACAGAATTGTCTTGGGTGACAGCATTTGTTATGGGCAGACGTTGTACTCACCATGAGAACGTTTTGCTCGTCTCGTCACTTTCTCTTATAAAAAAAAGGAAATATTTTGTAGTATTGAATATTTTTACATAATAGTTAGTGTTATAATTATTAATACACATTACTTTAAATTCATATTTAACATAAAATATAAAACTACAAATTATGGTGCTGTTTTCATTTAATGACATTTGAAAAGTCAAGTTAAAATAAAAAAAAATAGCTTTCACATGGTATGCAACTCCCAGTGATTCTTATCGTTGTTAACTGGAAACAAAGACATGCATCTCACATTTACGTAGTTACAACAGATATCACGGAATTCAAATTATAAAATAATGAATGCATTACTTTTTATGGTTTCATTGTATTAGTAAATTTTCCTACAATTTCACTTTATATTTTCGAACCATACCTTTAAAATAAAAAGTAGGTAGTATTAAAGTGAAGGTTTTTTAAATAACATATTGGATACAATCGACATTTATAACTGAAATAATCACTCAACTAATTCATCGTCAACGATAATCATTACATACAAATAAAAAAAAAATTGGATGTGTTAAAAAATATTTTGAGTGTATGGGAGAAATATTTTATGAACACATGCAGGTTTCCTCACAATGTTTTCTTTTACCGCCGTTCACGTATTTAACCAGCACTAGAAATCGTAATTTATAATTTTAGAGGTGCTAGCACCAGGGATGAAACTTAAGGCGAGCGTCCGGTGTCTGAGCTACCATGCCCTGGCAGTTATTGACCTTCAACCTAATTTAAACTTTTTTTCATTTTAATATTTAAAATGTTTTTAAAAAAATATTAATTTCAAAGTAAAAGTACTTTTCGATTGATAGGCGAGGGCTCAGCTTCATATTAATATAATACAACTATTTATTTTTATTTAATGTGCAATTCGAGATTATCCAATTCACTTTTCATACTAAAATTTGGGCGGGCCAAAAGAAAAAAAAATATTTTGTAACTAAGAAATGCTTAAGAACTGTATCAGCATCAGCAATTAACGTGGGTATTTATGTACTTATATGAGTTTGGGGAGACTATAATTTATGTAAATCCTTTATCTTTTAAGATTGAATGAATCATGTACTAAGTTCATCCCAGAATTATTAACTAATTTATGCGAATTTCATAACATTAACTTTAATATTTTTCTAGAGATTTATGCCACCGGGCTAAGTTTTAAATACCTTTAGAATCCATATCCATACTAATATTATAAATGCGAAAGTAACCGTCCCTCTGTCTGTTTGTTACCTTTTCACGATTCAACCGCTAAACCGATCGTGACGAAATTTGACACAGATAGTTTGCACCCTGGAGGCGGACATAGGATATTTTTTATACATTTTATAAAATGAAAGATTTCCTACGGGATATAAAAAACCTATATCCACGCGGACGAAGTCGCGGGCATGAGCTAGTATTTCTATAATTTATGTTCAACAACAATATAATCATTTTACATGTCTAGTTATTAGTAGTAGGTTCGATATTTAATTAAGTGCGTATTTTAAGGTTAAAGCCAAGTTACAACTTATTCTATTCTATTAAATATTTATCTTTCCGATGGTAGCTCATATAGGTCATAAGCCAATATTAACATATGATCCACAAATAAATAATAAATATATTCAAAGATCGTTCATTTATAAAGGGAACTGTTTTTAATACCTACTAATGTTTAGAGTTCTGAAATTTTGACAAATTGTTTTTAATAATGTTTTGTTTTTCTAAAGTTAGGACGAATAAAGTTCAAACAGAAGGAATAAGCAAACAAGCATACTGCTACTAGGAAATTACATAATGTTTGTTTATATTGTTTTTCGATACTAAAAAAATATCAATATTAAAATTTTAAATGTTGACATTTCAATTTGCTGAAACCAGAAATCATTGGAAAATTTTGCTACACGTTCAAAATAATCAAGACCTTGATTTAAAATTACTTTTATTTGCTTTACAAACAATGTTCATTAACTAAAATCTTTTTATTATTATAATTTTATTTTTATAATTTTTATACTTAGAATGCAAAATCGTTACACAATACATGTTAAACAATAAGGTATGTCTACGAGCATATGACATTACTGTACAAGGTCTTGATTAGCTTTTAACACAATGGCATTAGAGTCATTAAAGAGTGATGAGTCCCTCATTACTTCGCCCATAACAGCACAGCAATGCCAACATTTACAAGTACAAACATCATGTAAGGAATCACATGTTTCACACATGGGTATTTAATGAATTGTGTTTGATTGTTGCTGTTGTTTTATTTATGTACGAATATAATACAACAACATGAAAATATTATTTTTATTCAGTCTTGAGAGAAGCCTATATCCAGCAGTGGACTGCCGCAGGCTGATAATGATGATGATGCTGTTATATTTATATATGCAGTAAAGTATCTATGTAGTATCTATAAGAACATTACGCGGATTTCTTATACAGATGAATGGTTTAGTCCATACTAATACGAGGGTGGATTGAAAAGTACTCGGCCTAACACAGATCCATTCAATTCTAAAAATCAAATCTACCCACATTATTTAGTTCAGTTCAGACTAGTTCATTGTGTGAATGTGTAATTTCCGCGAATGGAGCAAATCGAGCAGCGTGCCGTCATTAAGTACCTCCATAAGAAGGGGCTATCATCAAAAGCCATCCATGATGACATGGTCAGTACATTAGCCGATTGTGTTCTGTCATATTCATCCGTCAAAAAATGGATAGCAGAATTTAAGCGTGGTAGAGAGAGTGTGAAAGATGAACCCCGCTCTGGAAGGCCTTCGACGTCAACTACTGACGAAAATATTAAAAAAGTACTTGATTTAATAATGGGAGACCGCAGATTAAAAATTAGAGAGATAGTCGAGATTATAGGCATCTCTTATGAACGAACTCAAAACATCATTGTCAACGAGTTGGGTTTCCACAAGGTGTCTGCGAGGTGGGTTCCGCGACTGCTTTCAGTTGAACAAAAAAGGACGCGATTGACTATTTCACGCGACTGTTTGAAGTTATTTGAAGCCGATGCAGATGATTTTTTGAATCGTTTTGTTACTATGGACGAAACATGGGTTCATTACTGTACACCGGAAACAAAACAACAATCAAAACAGTGGAGAAGACCTGGTTCACCACCCCCTAAAAAGGCTAAGTCGATTTTGTCGGCAAATAAGGTGATGGCTTCAGTATTCTGGGACTCGAAAGGTGTGATTATGATTGATTATCTTGAAAGGGGTCAGACTATAAACTCTGATTACTACTGCACCTTACTACGTCGTTTACGAGAGGAAATAAAAGAAAAACGTCGAGGAATGCTCAGAAGAAAAGTCCTGTTTCATCAAGATAACGCCCGTGTTCACACGTCAGTACAGTCAATGGCTGGAATTCACAACTGTGGCTTTGAACTGTTACCGCATCCGCCGTATTCACCTGATCTGGCACCATCAGACTTCTTTCTGTTCCCTAACCTAAAAAAGCACTTAGGGAGGTCAAAGATTTTCGACAAACGACGAGGTCAAAGCAGCTGTAGACGCATATTTTGAGTCTAAGGAAGAATCATTTTTTTTAACGGTCTAAATGCTTGGAAGGGGAGGTGGCAAAAGTGTATTGAACTTGATGGTGATTATGTAGAAAAATAAAAATATAACTGATTTAGTATGTGTTTATTTTCTTGGTTAGGCCGAGTACTTTTCAATCCACCCTCGTATTATAAATGCGAAAGTAATTCTCCCTGTCCCTCTGTCTGTTTGTTACCTTTTCACGGTTCTACCGCTGAATCGATTTTGACAAAATTTGGCACAGAGATAGTTTGCATCCTGGAGACGGACATAGGATACTTTTTATTCCGGAAAGACAAATAGTTCACACGGGATATTGAAAAAGCTCTATCCATGTGGACGATGTCGCGGGAATTAGCTAGCTCTTTACAGTTTGTTTAAATTTCTTCAAAAATATTCAGTTATTGAGTGACATAATTAAAATATTTATACATTAACATATTAAGAAAGTCTATAAGAGTAAGTGTTATAATAAAGTAATGTTCTGACGAAAGTGTAAACGTCCCGTTGCTGGGCACAACCTATATTTTAGTTTTGGGCGGCTATGGAGCCGTGGCGAGTCTGCTACGCTTCTACTGTGGCAGTCTACATGCCCTAGAAATATTTTTAATTTTGATTTTAAGTGCAGGTTTCCTTAAAATATTTGCCTTCGACGTCGAAATCGTGATAAATCAACACTTAAATGTAAAATAACAAGAGGAATATAATTATTGTTTTAATAAACATGCAATGCGGATCTATACGAAGGCTAGGACAAAATGTGAAGGACTTTGAAATTAAACAATATCTCCAGTGTCTGTAACTGTAATTGTAAATATTTAGTGGTTTTATCTCAAGAAATATATTACATTTGTAACATACAGTACAATTACCAGCTTTATATATCACATACAAAAGTAAGGGAGGTGCCCATATTACTTTGGTATTTTATAAACAAGCTCTTTTTGAGAAAAAAAAAAATCGACAGCCTTTCGAGCAGTCACTGCTGTTGAGTAGTAATGCAGAACCAATTAGGTGCACGAGTGAAACGCCGGTTACTTACTCGAACTGATCAATCCTTGACCTACAAAGATAACCATTGCGTGAAACTGTACCCTGATTCACTTTCTTATTTTAAGATTAGGCAAAAGGGGCATTTCTAAGGTCGATTTATGTACAACACGCAGACTTCCGGCCTTTCGAAAAGGTCAGTATCCGGAAAGGCTAAAGTATCATAGACCAGAGAACATTCAACAACCTTTCGGTGGTTGTCCAAGAGGTCAATCGATAAATCCAGCATGGCTTGGCAGCGTTCGAGTAGCTGTGTCATATCGTTTTGACCAATATGCGACACAATATCATATACAATAATATGTGATATTGTGGCGCACGTCTTTAATTAAATACATGTGATGTCTTGATAACAGTTTTGAAAACTAATTCGACGACATGTGAAGTTCGCCTACTCGCATTGGAACAGCGTGGTACTCTTTCTGGCTCCAAACGCTCTCGAAAATGAGATGAGGACTGTGCTCTGCAGTGGGACATTTATAGGCTGTTACTTTACTTAACTTTACTTTTAAATTACTTAATATACTCGTATTTTGAACTATTTTTATTAATAACAGTTGACTCGATGACCCAACTGCAACTCGCAAGTAAATTTAAATCGAGTAAAAATAAGTAAACCCTTTGTAATTTAAAACGAATATAGCTTATATTTGTAAGGCCTATGTCCTGCCGTGGACTTCAAATGGGCTATAGTACTTGTCAAAACAAATCCAACGAGCCCAAAGTTGACGAAATTATCTTGCTTAGTTGAGGAGTTTCTACGGCCAACTTTATTGCACTGTCACCGAAGTGACATAGGTATATGCCAAATTTTAGGTTAATCGGAGATCGGAAAGTAGGTCAAAATTGACGTACAAGATTTGAACCGGAAAGATGTACGAAGAAAGCACACAAACACACAGTTATGCCTTTTCCCATATACTTATACTTTATTTTTTAATTGCTCTGGCAAGTTGTTAGAGACTATATCTTCTAGGCTAGGCTTGCAGGTAGGTTTAATTCCTGCTAAGGACAAACAATTGTATGATGAATATGATTGTCTCTACCTCAGTCATAGATGTGAATTTATATATGTATGGATTTTTTTATTGGATAAAGTGACGGAATGAGCAAAAACGTTTACTTGATGGCAAGTGCAACGTCTGCCCATAACAAATACAGTGTCACCCAGAACATTTCTGTGTGGTGTTCACACTGCGATCTACAGAGACCACAATGAGCACCCTGAGATATCAGTTCTTAAGTGTCATATGCCCAGGGATTACACTAGCTCTCAGTGCCCTTCAAACCAAAACACAGTAATGTTTGCACTCTACTGCTTCACGACAGGATAACTAGGGTGGTACCTACCTAGACGGAGGAATCCCTCTTAGAAATCCTACCACCTACTGCCATATTTATCATATCACCATCCAGTGGTACAGGATACAGGAAATTCTAGGTAATAATAAGGTGTGTTTGATATTATATTTATTTATTACTTATTATAATCATTCATTTTATATTAAGTTATAACAATTTATTTTAAGTTAAAAATGTATTCTCTAATAAAAAACAGCTTAATTTGATTCGATTTAGGGATTTCGATGATCATCTGAAGATTACAACTTACAAGCACGAGTCTGTCTAACTATGTAGATACCACTGCAACGACAGTTATTCTACCGTTATGCTGTATATGTAAACCAAAACACGGAAATGATATCACACATATCATTTCCGTATTTCGGTTTGTAGCGCTCTGCAGTTGGTGAAATTACTGAACACATGAAATTTAATAACTAACGTCTTAAAGACGTTACTTTGAGACAGAACTTCGCAATACTAAGTTCTGGGTGAAAGTGAATCTTTTTAGAGCAGGCGTGATACTCACCATCAGTTGTATGACTCACTTGTCTTGTTATTTAACGTAACACAATAAAAAGACGAAGAAATTAACTTTTAACTTGATTTTAAAATTCTACTCAAAAATATTGATTGACTCCACATTTTCAGCACAATTCTTAATTTTGCAATACAGAAATTCCTGAATTTTAAACTTACAGAAATATCGTTTCAAAATTAAGTGTGGGGAATATGGCGTCTGTTTTTACAAAGAGAAAGTTTTAAAATTTTAAAGATACTCGATTCAGAAACAGAAACATTCTAATATTGAAATGTAAAATCGCTACTGATTTCACGCTATAAGCATTGTGGAAATTATCAGAATAGAAAGTGCAAAATGTTTTATAGCTTATGTCTGTTACTATCAAAAGTAAAAGCTCTTAACGCTAAAAATATGAAAAGACATCTCTTCGTTCCGTCAATTATTTCAAATGATACAAAATGATGTTACATGTTATACAATAATAATCTGGTACGGGACATCTATATATTTTTTTTTATTTATTTATAGTATATAATATTTTGTAAACACAGGCACTCTGGGTCCTTAACTAAGTATAGTTTGTGTCTCAAAATCCTGCCATGCCTTTTCACAATTTGTTGTGTGGGAAATAAGTTATGATTAAGGTCAAATTCAGAAGAGAAGTATTCGTAAAAAGTTTAGTGAATAAGTTATACTCGTATTGTCTATCTAATAGATTGTAGAAAATGATCTTTAGAAGTGTGGTGCAGCGTAATAAAGTCTGCCACACCATATCATCCCATGAGTATCGCGAGAGAAATACAAGTACCTAGAAAATCTCATGGGCATCGATAGTAATAACCGTCTCGAAAAATGCCTGACAGAAAAAGAGCAGACGGTCACGGGTAAGTGTAACTGTAACTAAGGTGCAAAGGTATTGTGGTCATCAATTCGACTAACGACTAAACGATAACTTCAAATCTTTCCCTTCTTGTGTCCAGTGGTGTACTATTAACGGACCGATGATGACGAGGAAGTAGTGTTTTAGATAAGCAAACTTTAACAGTCTTTAAGGTTAATTATTTTTACCATACTAATGTTCACATAGGGCGGGAGATGGAAGGAAAACGTTTTGTGGTGGCGGCCTAAGGGAATCTACCACCCCAACACATCCCGTGGGTGTCGTAGAGTCGACAGAGGGAAAACTAAAACTAGGAGATGGGCAGCAGCATCTTCCTGGAATATCTGAATAAATAAACTGCGGTAGCCAATCCGCCTGCCCAGCGTGGCAACTATGGCACAGTCCCTCCAAAATGAGAGCTACAAACTTTAGTGGCTATCAATGGGGGAGGCCTATGTTCAGCAGTGGACTTATAAAAGGCTGAAACGACGACGACGACGACGAGGAATCGATGTGTCAGTGTTCTGTGTACCAGCCTGTGTCGTGAATAGTTTGTTCCTAAATATGTCGTAGCGAATATGGGAATAATGCACAAATTAAAGGTTTTCAGATCGGGATGTATACTCGATTCATCGGATACGGGAAGATAAAAACGACTGAGTTTTCGCGTCAGTTATACTAACGGCACTACAATATATCCCCGCCGTCACTTGTAAGCCAGAAGATGTTGACATGGAAAAAATCGGCCGAAGGTTTATAAAACTTATAAAAAAGGAACCTAGTTGCTGATATATACCATTCGTAGATACATAAAATATAGCTGTATCAATCAACAATAAATCAGTTAGGTGGCTGACTGACCGGTGGATAGCTTCTGAAATCTGAAACGTCTTGTAACAACACTTAACGTATGCTAATCTTAACATAAGAAAAACATAGTCACATCTATTTAGGCAAAGTCCACTCACGTAGCTTTTCGCCCACGCGGGAAACGGAAAAATAATTATTTATAAACTGAAATAGAAAAGAAAAACAACTTTTTCCATAACATCTATTTTATATTGCTAGATTAAAAGTAGGTGGTAAAAATGTTTCATTAGTAATAGAATCAATCATATCAATAGAAATTTATTGAAGTAAAAATCGTTACCAAAGAAGTTAATAATAATGTTATGGTTGAAAGTACCTTATACTATTAAACATTGAATATAAATTTCCACTTACGACGTTTTGGCGTAATTTAATGTAAAAATTATAACTTCATTGAACGAATTTTAAGCGTTTAAGAATCTATTTAAATAAATATCTATACGAGTATATTAATACGTGAAGAGAAAACTTTGTACCGCTTTTTAAGCATATTGCGCTCACGTAGGAGTGTGAGTTTTGGCATTGTTAAAGTTTGTATGGAGAAGATGCGAAGAAGCTAAAATTTATATATAATATGAGTAAGAAATAAAACATTAATAAAATAAAACATTAATTATTTACGTTCATACTGATAATGTCAACCACATAATATCTTGTCGTTTTTCATAAATTTCATACTGACCAATGTTAAACACGTAAGAGTCTGTTGTCAAACAGTCGCACAGAGTAGAGATTGTCGCCATAGAATTTTAAAATGTGGCCGTCCAATAATTACTCAACATCAATAACGTTCAAACGTAACAATGTTATGAATTAGGTACGGTCACACTTCGACCACAGTTTTCATAAAACGGTTTAATTTAATATTACCAGAATTTTAGTAATATGGTGTACGGACTCAAACAATGTTAACAACTGTTGCAGTAATTTAGCTGTTTAGTGTCAATTCCCAATTCCCAAATCAAAAATGCTAATTTACATATGTCAGCGGAAAATAATTTGAATCAATCGAAATGTAATTTAACTTACCTTACAGACCAGGAGGTCTATTTCGTAACTCTGGTAGGTTTCATGATCGGTTTTATTTTGGCGTATGAAGCTAATTCATTGGTTAATGGGATCAAATTAAACCGATCACGAAACTAACCAGAGTTACACAGTAGACCAACCAGGGCAGGAAACGTAATAAAGTTAGTTAGTTAGTTCATTATATATAAATGACAATCGCCTGTGCATTTTGTAATTCTTACAATAAAATGCCATTGTTATGAGAAAAAAAATATTTTGTTTGTCATAATGAATTAAAAATATTTCAGTATTTTCTACCTTGACATTTAGATTAATTTTCATAATTTAACTGAAAAGAAGATCGTATATGTAGCAAATAAGCAGAAGTACGTTCAAGTGCAATCAAAGCCTTTGTCTAATTAAATATATTTGATCTGTCTTTTTATTTCGAAATGTGGACAAAGAAAACATTTCAGATATATAAATTTACACTGGTGGTAGGATTTCTACGCAGGAGTCCGCCTAAGCAGGTACTACCACAGTGTCAATAATTCTGCCGTCTAGCGTCATCATTTACGTTGAATCTCTTTTAATTTTTTATCGTATTTACTACAGAGAGTATCACAAAATAGCAAAAAAAAATAGAACTGCTCGGAGTCAGGTTAGTCGTGTACCAAGAAATTTAATGCGTGCGCCTACAATATCAAATTCATACCGTCACATAGTGCTGCAGAGGTCAGGTTCATGCAATTTAATGGCTCACTCTTAATAGCTCATTAGGTTGAACATAGTATTTTATCTACATATTGTGACGTGCTTTTATTAACCTCGCCGGATTGCTCGTTGTGTATTGCATAAATCATATTAATTCAATAACTCAAAAAATATTATTCTAAGATTAAAAATAATAATTTTCCGTAGGATATTCTTACGCGTAGAACATCTAAACAAAATTTGATCAAAATGCTTCAACTTCAATTTTACAACCAACAAGCCCGTGGAGGCATATAGCACATACGGTTTTACTAATACAGATATGGAGGTCGATCGCCACTCAGTACCGAATTAAAGTTGCATTATACTAATGTCCCAAAGTATAGTCATATGTTAGTGGGGTAAAAACAATTATATAAGTAGCTCTTTAAGATGTAAAAGCATTATAATGATAGACTTGGGACTTGAAAATAATTAAGATAGAGTTGCGTAAGCCTTTCGTACCGACATGAGTTCTCGGTAAACGTGGAATTGAACCAATGTATTATTGTTAGGCATATCATCTCAGAGCCGGTGGTAAGCGGATTTGTTATAGAAATACAACGCTCTCTTGCAACCCCAAGTCGGCGTGTGTTATGCACTTTATCACGTCAGTTATCTCACGGGTTAGGAAGAGTGTGTTTGGCGGCATTCTCGTGTTACACGCATCTCACTCATCATGTCTTTGTGCGCCAGCTCTATTATGCCTATATAGATATCCTGTCACTATCATCTTAGTGTCATGCTATTGTGATTGGTGGATAGTAGCTATTAATCACACTGTTGCGTTGTGAAGAGGCGCAATCTGTATAATATTCGTATAAACACCTAAAATAACTAGTTACTAAATAACCACAACGAAAATAACTAAGACGATGACGCAATAAAACTAAATAATGATAAACGACCAATATATTATAACCTTCAGATTTTAAGGGAACATCAAAAAATTTTCCTGGTCACAAATATTTTATTTTTACTAATATTTAAGGAAAATAGATACAACAGATTAAAAAAAAATCTCATTCATTACGAATTCAACGACATGAGCACTATTTTGTTTGTGTCATACTAATGTAAGGTTATTGGGTTCAAGCGAAAAAAAATATGTGACTTAAATTATTTAAACATCACCCAGACAATATATGCAAATTTTGGGCGTAAATAAAAAAATGTAATTTATTTTTGTACACGTCAAATACAGGTTTGTAACGATATAGAAACGCTAATATAAGATACCGCGATTGAAGATGGCGTATCATAGAGTCCTGTTTACGAATTTCAAACGTAAGTGTGGATGACTTGTCTTTGTCTCCGTATGGATGCATTAAGCGCTTGATCCTTCCGCTAACTAGGCGCTGTAACATATTCTACGATTTTTGCAACTTCTGTTTATTAAAAGATGTCACTACGGACGAAATCATGCCGAAAATCATCATAATCATCAGTGTACGATTCAAGAAGGATCTCAAGAAATCATTAAAGGATCTCAAGAATTTCTTGCCGGGTCGTTAAAATAATTTATCAATAATATCCTCCCTTGATATACGATATTTAATTAATAGCATAATAAATTAAGTTCAAACGTCTTTACATCGAACACTGACCGTGACACATAAATAATGGCATGTACTTGATAAATCCGTTGACCATTGCCTTTGACTCAAGAGAAAGACTCGCCGTGCATGTCAACTACCTGTAGTTTGCCAAATGTGACTAATCTTTTATTTGTATAAGCCGAACAGAATATTGATATTTATTTACCTTTCTTTGGCACTAACTACGTTTCCTATATAAATAATAAATTATATAAAGAATTTAAATTAATCAAAAATTATATTTAAGTATATTTTTTTAAGTAAAATAAATAATGTTAAGAAAGAAGAAAGAAATAAAGAAAAATCATTTATTGGCACAGTACAAACGGACAATACACTTAGATACGATTTAAACAGATTCTAATAAAAGAAAATATAAACATAAAAAATTTATTATAACAAAAAAAATTAAAGCACCAGAAATTAAATAAAATAAAAAAGAGATATGTAATATGCGTGTCTCATGACTGAACTCTAGATCAGCTTAATGGTGACTGCGATCCATATTAAGACATCCTGTATCCTTCGTTGATGAAGAGACGTCAAGAGAGAAATCATGATAAAGACAAGTTGGCTGTCGGCTCAGTTGGCGCAGTGGCTAAGCCCTTGGCTTCTGCGCCGCCTGTCGCGGGTTCGATTCCCGCACGGGACAAATATTTGTATGGCCTACATATAGTTGTTCCGGGTCTGGGTGTTTGTGCATATGGAATTTATGTCTGTAAAACGCACTCGCGACACAGGAGAAATCCTACTGCTGGGGCTTCGCATAAAAAAACAAAAAAAAAAGTTGTCACTCCTGTATATGATGAGATACCTCCTTGCCTGTATACTCGTACTTAATAATAGTAATACTGATCGAAGCCTGTATATCTTTGTTTCCAGTAAGTCTCTTCAGTTGTCGAGTATACTGAACCTCGTATCGCCATGTTGCTACAAATGTTAAGCGAAGTGCACGCAAAATTTTTTTTACTCAAGATAAACCTCGCGGATATAAACATTTCACCTTATTACCGTACAAAACGCAATCGATAATAAAAGGCACATTTCGCAAGTAAGCTTTCTCCGAAGCGTAGTGACAATATTGTAACTTTCACTCTGCACTCAGTATCTGTCTGGCAAATTCGCTATGTGCAAGAAAGTCTTATGTTTGAGCATAGGTAATAGCTAAACATTATGCGTAATTTATAATAAATATTGAGTATAAAATGCTAGTCATTAAAATGCTTTATCGCGTCATATAAAATATACATGAGTCCAAGTAATTGAATTTTATTAACCTTTGCGCTAAGGGTTATTATACCGCATTGTCGGTTTGTAGTTTTAGTCATCACAGTTAATTATTGAAAATATTTATTTGAGTAATACACATTTCGTAGCTTTATTTGCGCATATCTCGATTATTTATAATATTCGATAGTGTAATGATAACGCTTTGACTTATCAATGAGATATGATAATAAAAAAAAATCTATAAATAATGGCCACCTGCGGCGCCTTATAACCTATTAAATTGTGTTAAGTTTGCCTTGCAGTATTAAAGTTTTTAAAAATATATAAAATCAAGCTTTTTCATAATGGTCCATACATTTACTTACATATTCTAAGAAAAGCATAACTTCAGATTATATCTTTAGTAATTCGCGAATAAACGAGAACGATGACGTTTTACACCGTTTCTTTTCGACGGATCTACAACGTATCTTTTTCGCAGGTCCTGGCAATAAAATCATAATCCTGATTTTTTAGTCTTTTTTGCAAGTCTAATAAGATTACAATCTGTGTGCTAATAGTGTGTCTATGAGGCAGTATAATAACTGAAATGAATTACCTTATAATTATTGAAGCAATAAATTATTAAATTTGAACTAATGTGACCTGGACTCTGATCTCAGATCGTGTCGGTACCATGAAAATTGTACATACATGCAGTCACACCTTTTTTCCATATAAGGGGTAGGCAAAAATTACACCCGTAGCCCACTTTCCCCCGCGGTAAACGAGACGTGACGGGTGGCGAAGCACGGCTTCGTCAACCCGTAATGAACAACGCAGAATGCGCAATGCTGCTCTCGTGGCTGTTTCTTCCCAGGTCCAAAAACGTCTCAAAAATGAGAGATGCACATGCTCAAAATTGGGACATTTAATTAAGCTGTTACTTGACTTTTTTTTAAGTCCAACAAAAATGAATGTATTTTTCAAATAGTAGAACTTTGATTCCAGAAAGCGAATGCTATATTTATTTATCGTTGCATATTATAAACACAAGGGGCTCGCTTAAAATTTCATAGTACGCGAGTGACCTGGGTTCGATTTCCGGTGAAAATTCACTAAAATTGTTAATTGCTATTTTAAGTTCTAATTTACCACGTGCTCGGCGGTGAAGGAAAACATCGTGAGAAAACCTGCATGTCTGAGAAATAAAAAAATATTTCGAAGACATGTGCAGTCCGCCAACCCGCATTGGGGCAGCATGGCGGATTCTTTCTAGCTCCAAAATCCTCTCAGAAATGAGAGAAGGCCTGTGTTCAGCAGTGGGACATTTATAGGCTGAAACTTTACTTTACTTTTTTTTAATACATACATACAGTCAGTTTTTACCATATACGGGGTAGGCAGAGGCCACACACGTAGCCCACTTTTCGCCTCCATGGGACGTGACGGGTGGCGAACTACGTCGCTGCCATTTTACTCCCCATTGATGTTATGGATATTTATTCAGTTTTAATATAGAAGAAGTCTAAGTTTTTTTTTTGTTTGTGTGTAATGTTGTTAGCCCGGCGGCCTTTTACAACTTCGTTGGAAGAGACTCGCGAGCAGAAGGTCCGCAAGTCTTAGTTGGTCTGAGGGTTGAAATTTATCTGTAAATTTACGTTTTTGTGTAGCTCCCGCCATTTATTAGGTGTTTTTCTTCATTTTTAATTCGGTCTCAGCGGACAGACTGAGAAGATAACATATACGAGTAGATTACTATATTTTTTTTTTTGATTAAATTAAACACTGTCCCCAAGCAATCAATTTTATTTTAAAATTATTGGCTACAATTAATATTAATGCAAAATTATTTTTAAAAAATCTTTAAGATGGTCTTTGTTTACGAAAATATTCCGCATTTATAAGTTTCAATGACTAACGTGGCCAATTTCTTAATTGTGACTTAAATAATTTAAGTTTACACAACGGTGTCAAGTCATGTATGTACACCATTAAAATTTAGTCATTCTAATATATTCTATTAATTTAATAGTGATATTTAAGCCTTTCAAAGAGGTGCAAAAAAATATATTTGCCAGCAATAATCTTCTGTGTTTTAAAAATTCCAGTCACACGTTGTAGTAAACCAAGTAGAAAAAATATTTACTTTTTAAAATTCCGTACCGCTATTATTATTACTCATTCGTTATATTATTACTCACTCATTGTTAAAAACAAAGAGAAATATGATGTACTCGTATATATTGACTTGAGAAAATGATTTATCTTTTATGTTGTTAATGCGCAGAAACTGTTAGATACGTAGATCTCTACGTAATTTTTCTGGAGTGTAAACATAGAATGGATCTTCTATTTAAAATTAATAATAGGTTAGCTTAATGATTTTTGAGATTTACTTATTACAAAATCTGTCCTGTGAAATTTGCAAGCTTGTGTTTTACTAAGGGTAATTGTGAGAAATTTAGTAATGATGACTTTCAATTACATTATTGGCCGCTAGGTCTACCTCTTTTCTACCGAGGTGTCGTAAGTCTAAGATATTGTACGAACAGCTATTATTCATGCAGATTAATACCAAAATATGCAATGCTGTCTATATTATGCTAGTGGGAACGCAACGGAGAGTTTTTTTGACTCCTACCCAAATGGCGGCGACGTGGTTCACCATCCGTCACGTCTCGTTTCTCGCGGGGGCGAAAAGTGGGCTAGATAATTAATCTCTGCCTACGCCTTATATGAAAAAAAGGCGTGTCTAGATGTATGTATGTATTCTTTAAGGCGTTAAAAAATTAAGGATACATTTTTTTTAACGATTTTTCCGACTAACCGAACGAATAATCGTATATTATTCATCCGCTTGTCGGATGATTCGCCTTTTGGAAGAACAATATACTATGCGGCAGTTTAAAGCAACGCACTTTCCTGGTACTAGCGTACTGAGTTTGCATCCGCGCCTAAAAGGTTGCAAGCTTTTACTCGCTCTTGACGATATGCAATACAATAGTAATGAGTTTTGCGTTTTTTAAGCTCTAGAACAGCCTTTTATGTTTCCTTTAAAATTAAATCATCGCATCTCAGAATACTATGTAAAGCTTGACACTGCTTCGTTTTATATTTATAGGGGTTGACGAGAACTGTGGTAATTCCATTATAGTTATAGATTTGAAGGAACGACAACCCACATACTTTTTTTTTTGTGTATGGGCCACAGTGATTACTTTCCATCAGGTGAACTTATTGTTTGTCGCCTTCTCTTTTATAAAATAGAAAATCTGTAACTGTAAAGCTTAATACACGAGTAAAGGACTATTTTTCTATTTTTATGTCTATCGATGTTCACTGCAGATATTAGAAGAGATTAAATGGTTGATTCTCTTTTACTGCCATTACACGATATATTTTACATTTGAAATACAAAATATTGAAAATTAGTTTGAAATATTTTTACGCTGTGGTTTTTATTTCTTAAAACCTTAAAAGCAGGTATTTACACAACATGAGTGTGTCCTGTCAGAAAAAAAAACATAATATTGGCTTTTCCATTCTTGACAGCGAGTCGCTCGAGGTCGCTATCTTGATAATTTTTGTTCCGCTATTATTCATCAGCACGTTGCTTAATATTTTTTTTTAAATATTGAAGAATACTAGGTATATTCAAAAATTTGTTTAATTGTATTATATATATTATTGGGTGCACATTAAAGAATTTTCAAAATGTAAACATGTAATATATAAACTAATATTATAAAGAAAAAATATTTGATTTTTTGTGTTTGTTTGGTTGTAATGAATAAACTAACTACTGAACCGATGCCTGTGATACCGACTTCTTGAAAATAGGCAAACACTATCTGAGCTGTATGGCGGTAATTGTCTTGCATAAAAACGGCATTCACGCCCATGTCCACTAAAAATGGACCAACGTAGTCATTCAGAATTTTAGTGACATATCTTTCTGCAGTTAAAGTTCCATTTTCTATCATTACTAGCTCAGTGCGGCTTTCGGAAGAAATCCAAGCCCACACATGAACAGAGCCTCCGCGTACTTTTTTCTATACAGGCTTGGTTATAGCACTCTCCCTGTCTTCTGTACACTCTTTTTCTGCCGTCGTGCTTGTATAAACAGAATCTAAACTCGTCTGAAAACATAACTCTTGACCAGTCATTCAGAGTCCAATTCTCGTGTTCTCTACCAAACCTTGAGTTTCTGTGGTCTTTCTAGTTTTGGACCATTTGCAGGTCTTAATGGCTTTAAATTTGCTTCAGCCAGACGCCGCCTTACTGTATCCGTACTCAGATTGTTTCCTCCAGCTCGAAAATGATGATTCTTCGCTTCAACAGCCGTAAGAAAGCGATTTCTCAAAATTGTTGACACCATATAGCGATCCTCCCGCGCCGCCGTGCACCTCGTTCGGCCTGTTCCTGGTCTTCGAAGATTGGATCCAGTTTCATTGAAACACTGGAGTATTTGCTGAACTGTAGAAAGAGTCACACCAACAGTTCTATCTGTATTTCGCCGACTGTGCCCATCTCCAAGCATTGTCAGGATCCTGGTACATTCTTCAGGGGTTAACGACATGATGACTTCAGAATAATAAAATTTATAAGGCAGAGACACCTTTCTTATAGCTTTTTTTATTGCAAAACTAAAACAAACGCGTAACAATTGATTTGAATTTTTGGTACTAAATTCAAAAATGACCATTATATTAAATTTTTAGTTTTGTATAGACTTATCAAAAATAAATAAAAAGGTTTTATATATTATTTTATGTGGCATTAAATATTCTTTAATTTATATTCTTCTCGTCTTTATTTCATAAAGCTAGGTCAGGTACTTTTGAATATATTAAAGATTTTCTAACCTACGCTTTTTCTTTGCGGTCCAGAGTATTGATTATAGTTAAGTCACAATAACCACTTTTTGTTCAAATTACTCAATCAAAACACGGGTATAAACGAAAGCTATTGACATTCGTATCATGATAATCCTTATCCTACTAAATAGTTTCATAGTCAAGGTTGATTATGTACATGTAAATTCCTCTTTAAGATATCCGAATCCGACCAATCGTTTAAAAGTACGAATAATGCCGCGGTATACGCGAACAGCCCTACGCTCGCCCGCGCTACTAGCGAATATACTAAGATATATTAGTTTCCTACCTACTCCTATTACTTTTTGTAAACTAGAAACAATTGAATAGTGGTTTTTAATTTTAATTATATATTTTTTTTAGTTTAAAACTTTGAAACGCTTTATAAAAAATACAGCGGCCGCGGTATTTCTTCAACGCCGCGCCGCCGCCCGGCTTCATGCGACTTATGCATCATCGAGGTGCGCGGCTCCCTTTGCGCAGCGGTCGAGAGCGGTCGTTTTATTTTGCTACTACGACATGAAATATTATTTACAAGGAAGCTCTGAGCCACTAAACTTTCATGGGTTATGTTCCCATAAATAAAACACTGTTCTGGCAAAATAACGCAATCTTACCTGACCAGCTGCAGAGCCGCCGATGAGAATAGTCGCTACAAAAAATGTTAGTGTAAGGAATTGTTGTTGTTCTGTTTGTCCAAATAAAGTACTAATTTATCTTTCCAATATCTATCTACACGTGCGAAGCCGGGGCGGATCGCTAGTCTTATATTATAATTAAAAAGAAGCTCATAGACGTTCAGTGAGCTGTAGAAAAGGACTATATTCAGAATTTCTCTGCGTGATAGAATCGAGATAGTAACAATTAGCATGTAGCTCAGGATCGTGCCTAGCACTAGTGGGTGACTTAATTATAATTAAATATAATTAAAGATAATCGTGATAAAAATGGTTATTCTACATTTAACGGGGGTTAACAGTATTTTTGGTATTTCCCTGATGCCGCCAATACGCGGTACATTGTACTATTTAATTAAAAAATGAGTCTTGTAATTTTAATACTATTACATCGTTAATTATACCAATATCCTCTCCATCAAACTTGGTGAGGACAACTGCATTTGTGAGTAATAAAAATATTTTGACGACATGTGAAGTCCGCTAACCCGCATTTGAGCTGCGTAGCGGACTATTCCCAGCTCCAAAATCCCTCTCAGAAATGAGAGTAGGGCTGTGCTCAGCAGTGGAATTTTTACTTTAAGGAAAAATATTAGACTAACCGTACCGACTGGTCCTTGTAATATAAATGTTGTAACATAAGTCAGCAATAATACAAGCCTAAAGTTCATTAGTTACTGGTGGTAGGATTCCTGCAGGAATACGTTTAGGTGGGTACCACCCCAGGGCCAGTTATTCTGCCGTGAAGCAGTAGTGTGCAAACATCACTGTGTTTCGATCTGAAGGGCACTGGGCTTACGAGACTTAAGAACTGATGACACCCTAATGACGCGCAGTGTGGTGCCAGACATAAATGTTCTAGATGACACACCATTTGGTATGGGCAGACGTTGCACTTACCATCAGCTTGAAATTTTTGCTTGTCTCGTCACTTTATCCAATAAAAAAAGTTCGTTTTTCCTTTGGTATTCCGGATGTTCTTGGGCAGCGGTGATCACCTACCATTAGATCAGCAGCTTGCTCGTTTTCTCCCTCTTCTATAAAAAAAATCCACAAACAAAGGAAAATTATTGCACTTTGAAATTAAGACCTTAATGAACATATTTTTTTTGTTTGTGATGTAATTTTACGTTTTATTATGTTTGCCTATATTATATTTCTACTTAAGATACCTTTATTAACTAGGAAGTTCCGGAGTTCAGTTACCTTGTAAAAACAAATGTTAAATATGTTCAAAAGTAAAGAGTTGCTGTGAAAACAAGTTCACTTTTGTACAATTCACAAACACTACATCTTTGGTTAAGTTTTCCGCATTAACTGTAAGTTCCGAACATAGGTCATTGACTTTTACTTTCATTTAAAGTAATTGCGTGCGTTCTTCAACATTACTTGACCTTTTTGAAACAACCATATTATATCGTTAATAAATTTCTTGAATTTTGATTACCCGTAATTAAACCAGTTCTATTTTTTCCTTAAACTGCGATAATTTGCGGTCGAGTCTATAAAGGTCTAAAAATATATTAACAGTCGCCAATTCTACATTAACATACATTTTGTATTCAAAACAAGTGTAACAAAATAGAAGTTAATAGATACGTAGTACATGTTAATGATCAGTATAATAATCGATTTTTCCTTGTGGCAATCTATGGAAGAGACATTAGTGGTGGTAGGATTCCTATGCAGGAATCCGTCTGGTAGGTACCGCTCCTAGGCCAGTTATTCTGCCGCGAAGCAGTACTGTGCAAACATTACTGTGTTTCGGTTTGAAGGGCACTGAGCGCTATCGTAATCACTGGGCATATGAGACTTAAGAACTGATGTCTCAAGGTGTCGGGCGCAATGCGGAGTCACACAGAAATGTTCTGGGTGGCACAGCATTTGTTATGGGCAGACGTTGCACTTAACATCAGGTGAACGTTTTGCTCGATCCGACACTTTTAATATAATAAAAAAAATAAAAATATTGTGATAATACTCGTAAAGGCTGTAATGACAACGATTGTGAAATTCCACTTCAAGTTGTAAGAATTGTGGAGCAAGTCAGATTGTGATTAAATTCACCTTTAAGCCTAGAGCTACACTATCCATCCATTCTCATCTGTCCTGATCTCGGTTTTCTCTAGTTCACTTTTCTTATTTACATAATTTGGCTGCTTTTTTGCATTTTTTGAACACGCTTTTGTTAATCATATGTAATTTTTTACGCAAATCTATTTGTTCTAAATCATTTTCAGCAACTTGTAATTGTTGCATCGATTAGAAACTTTGCAAACGTATGCGATTATGATAACAGTACAGTTATATGCTATCATCAAGTTTATCTGACGATGGAGCTAGAAGGTAGGCAATAAAACTTTTTTTTTGTTTGGATATAATTGAATTTGTTTAATGAGTTCTATTCGCTCCAAATGATAAGAAGGGCTTTGAATCTGTTTATTATTAAGCTATTACCATAATCGTCATTGTTGTTAAGCGCCGGTGAGGCTGAACACTATGAGAACGATAATTGATTCTGAAGAACATTCAATGTTTAGAGTCTTCCTCGTAGAACATCTGAGTATATTAAGGCTTTTCGGAGTCAACTCGAAAAGTGACGGTAGTGTTTTAATTGAATTTCTTAATTTCTGTGTATGTTTTGAGTTTTGATGTTTAATATTAATACAGCAGATATGTAGCAAGTGCTTGTGAAAGTGTACAGTGTTTAGAAAATTCAATTTAGGACCAAAATTATACTTTTCTTCTGCATAGCAATGATATGTTAGAAATTAGTAACATTCATTGCTATGCAGATGACAGCACTGGTCATGCCTTATACACCGGCCGTGCCAATATTTCTCGGCAAAACTTCGACGAGTACCAGAACAAACTTGTGTCTGAAGCCGATATTTTGATAGACAAAATCTCGGACTGAGTAGACTAAATTTAACCCATTTCAACCCCAAGAAGACACAAGTTTGCACGTTTACCGCTAAAAAGAAAATCTTCGTCGTATCACCTCATTTCGAGTCCCCACTCCCCTCGTTGCCTCAGCCAGTATCGGCGTAGTATTAGCGTCGACATATCAAGCAACGCTCAATTTCGCGGTCACTTGGAAGAGAAGGCCTCTAAAAAGCTTGGCGTGCTCAGTAGAGCGCGACAATACTTCATGCCGGCCCACCGTTTTTTACAGGAACTACCACAGGAAGTGTTCGAACAATCCGTTCGGATTAATTCCAGCCGCTGAATTTCACCATCGCACCTTACGGCACATCTTAAAATTCCATCGTCAACACCCGGATGGTTGGCATTCGCGGGAAATGCGTTTTTCGCGGAGTTTTCTGCCACGCACTTGCACTTTATGGAATGCGCAGGTCGGCAACGCATCTGCTATTCCTCTGGCATTGTAGGTGTTCATGGGCGGCGGTGATCACTTACCATTACGCGAGCCACCTGCTCGTTTGCCCTCTATTCTATAAAAAAACAAACTACCAAAGTCTTTGGCATGGGAATGGCCTTGTCTAGTGGTTGATATGAAGGTAGTTAACATCGATTGGAGCATCCCATCGGTGATCTGTATTTCATAACCCAATACGTGCTGAGATTTTATAACTTCACAGAACTACCAAGGGATTAACAATCTTTGTAGGAACAGGGCACATTTTTGACTGACCATATAGACTGGATAAAATCTCATAACCTTATCTAATGTCATGACAGATAGAAAGCCAAGGTATGAATAGATAGAAACGATTCCTACGCTGCATAGAGATGTATTTATTGACATTACCCTATCACTAAACTACTAAGTATATATGGGCATCGTAAAACATGCCCGTATATACTTAGTAGCATCTATGTCAATGTCAATCACTCATGACGTTCCTGTAATAACATTGATATTGACATTTCGGCGAGGTATGTATTTAATAAACAGTGACCAAAGTTATGAAATGACAGTGCTTTAATAACTGGTAATGTGAACATTGCTAATATGAAAACAGTTTGTATGTAAATATACTACGTCATTGATTTGGTATTAGAACATTGAAAAATGTTTTAATAATATTTTTATGTTTTGAAATTCTGACTTCCTTACTAATATTATAAATGCGAAAGTAACTCTCTGTCCTTATGCCTGTTTGTTACCTTTTCACGGCTCAACCGTTGAAACGATCTTGACGAAATACGGCACAGATAGCTTGCATACCTGAGATGGACATAGAATATGAAAATGGAAACTAAAATAAAATATTTTTAAAAAACCTAAAAAATTGTATCAGTAATTCAGTAGGATTCGGTAGCACAGGGGCCCGGCGCTTGCTGTAAAATTCATAGTGATTTCGGAGTGACCTGGGTTCTATTCCAGGCACGATCAAAATTACTTATATTCGTATAGAGTCTAAGAATTATAAAAAAAATCGGCAATTTAATAGGAAGTTATGCTATTCACAATTTTTTTTAGATTTAGTCTATGTAGTGTATTTAATTAAACATAAGTTGTATGTAATTCGCGTCGCAGGCACATTTTTTCCTAATTTCAAAGGTTGCTATAGGAGTCAGTTATTCTTCAGATTTTTATTATCAACCTTCGTGTAAAAGAAACCCATAATTTAGGACATTTACTTAAACTATTACTATATTTAATAAAACTAATTTTACCGAATTTATAGTGTTAATTTTTTTACTATTTATAACCTGACGTTTCGAGTGCTTTACAGTACCCACGGTCACGGCAGGGCTTAGGTGACAGATGTCCTAATGTCATATTTAATTCAGGGTACCTACAGCTTTTTAATTAATATTTTTGGTCTGATCGACACGAATGAGCTTACTGTGTCTTGTAGTCTAGTAGTGGTACGCTACTTTTTGATTTAATGTTAATTAATTATAGGATCCCAAGCCGGTGGTAGTACCTAACCATCTTCTCTATCTCGCGAATCACCCTTGGTAGGAATCGGTGTTCTTTTGCAAGGATTTGTGGTCTACCAAATCTGATATAATGGTTGGGATCCAGAACATGGTCACAAACTGCAGACTTCCTGGAGCATCGATGCCTCACGTTAGCTATATATTCTTTTACGCGGGATTTATAGATCGCTTTGTTTGTATGTAAGAGAGACAACATTCACAATCTAGCTTGGGTACGCCTGCATCTTGTTGAGGAACATTACACTTGACAGATGGTAAAAACTGAGTTATAAAAGAATTCATTATCTTTTCGTTATCCTTGACGCAAACATAAACATCTAATACCTAACACCTCTTAATAAGGCTTATTTATAAGGATAATGATGCAAATAATTAATAAGTACTTTAAAAATACTGCTCCTTTAATAATCCAAACGAAAGACGTCACATCCGTACGTCATAAAGGTGACTTGATATTTATTGCAACTAACTACCTTCTTTAACTAACTACTTTACCCGCAACCTCTTTTAAGTTGGGAGGGCCATAATTGATTTTAACATAAAATTGTGATCTCAATACCAGACTTCTCGCACATCAGAATCTGCTCCCCGCTAGTCATGTGGGAAAATTTTAAACCTTGCGTGTTTTGAGCCGGTCTTAACAATGCCGGCCTGTGACATTTGTGACAATTATTCCGCTATCTGCCAGAGATTAAAAGATAATCCTGGCCAATGACATGAGACGGAGCGATGTGTTCTCTTATTCTGCAACCAGAAGCGGATTTAAGTAAGATGGCGCCCTAGGTCCTTAGCGTTAAAGCACTTTAGTCCCCTAAAATAAAACGCCTTTCTGCAATGGTAATTTCAAGACTTTTTAGTAGTTGTTTTAGTGATTACATACTAATAATCCTAACATAAGTAATAATTAATCTTTCAAAAATAACAACAAGAATAAGTACGGCGCAGTCATGTGGTCGGCTGATTTTATGCTGGTAAAACCGTGGGGCGCAGCTAGTCCTATTATATACATCATATTCATCAGCCAGATGCGTCCACTGCTGAACGTAAGCCTCTCTCTAAAAGGGCGCTACCCGTTTTAATCCCGTATGACCACGTTTATAGCCATGTGGTGGCGGCTCTTTAAAAGAATACTACCACTCCATCTCATCCAATGGATCTCAAAGTAAAAGGCGAGTAAGGAATTAAACTGCACTGTGCACCCAACAGCGCATGGTGGCGATGGGCTCACCACCTATCACACCAAGTGCATTATATTGTTTTGGTGAAACGTGGATTGTGGTAGTCATCTGTTTTTGCAGTGAGTGCCCAGTCTCTGACTACCCCTTATGGGATACAGTCGTGATCTTAGTATGTATGTATGTATGTATGACCACGTTTTTCAAGACGCCTCGCATCTTACAAGCAGATGCTGATTACCGTTACTGGTACATTTTCGTTTTTTGAGATTTTTATCCCGTCACTTGTTTTCGGAAGCATTGGGATTGCCCAATTATTTATCTTAATCGACTCTTGCGACACTCACGGGAAGAAACTGAGTAGCAGCCTTTCTAACGAAGCGATCTCATGTCTATTCAGAATCATTTTGCGTTAGATTTAACGAAAATGTTTTGGAGTTCGTTTTTTTGCTAACCGGTTCACATAAGCGTTTATCTCCGACAGCTGTTGTATTTTTTTTTTGTATATAGTCGATACGTATGAGATCGAACATCAAATTTAATTCATATTGACGTGTTGATGATGTTTGATTTAGCTATTTTGTATCCTGTTATACACGTGATGTTAACACGCTTCGTTAAACTTTACTTGGTCGCGATTTGCTTAAGGACCGTAATTTTGGTAACCGGCTAAATAGTCGCAAATATGTCACATTTTATTTCAAGCAATCTTTGCCAAAGAAATTATGAATAGTTATTTATAATTGTTACTTTACATTTAATTTAGCATTGAGTACCTGTGTCCTGGGTTCGAGTCCCAGCCGGAGCAAACATTAGTGCAGAAACATACATTGTTGGTTTCCGGATCTGGGGGTCTACTGTGTAACTCTGGTTGCTTTTGTTTGATCGGTTTCATTAATCTTTTCTCGCCTAAACTATAAGTGCAACGATTATACGAGCAATAATGAATGGTTACCGTGCGTAACGTATATTAAGTATAGAATTCGTCTAGGTCTAGGTACCACCACAGTTATACTGTCGAGAAGCAGTAGTGTGCAAACATAAGTGTGTTTCGGTCTGAAGGGCACTGATATATGGACTGATGTCTCAGGGCGCACGTAATGGGCGCAGTGTGGTGCAACAGAGAATTGTCCTGAGTGACACAGCATTTGTTATAGGCAGACGTTGCACTTATCATCAGCGGGGCTATAAAAGTGTTGAACGAATATCTGTCAAATAATTGTTTTCATATTAGTTATGGTTATTGAAAAGGACGCTTATTTTTCATATGACGCCTTTTTTGTTAATCATAACCAACCAGTATGCAGACACTTATTTAGCAGATATTCGTTCAACACTTTCATAAGTGATCATCACTTTGGATACGCATTAGCCCTGCAGGTAAACGTTTTGCTCGTCTTGTATCTTTCTCCTATAAAAAAATAACTAGTTATCAAAAAGTATACAAATGAATGGTGTATGCATGCTATAGCGTTATAGATATCAGTGGATAAAAATAATTCGAGTAATATACGAGGGTGGATTGAAAAGTACTCGGCCTAACCAAGAAAATAAACAAATACTAAATCAGTTATATTTTTATTTTTCTACATAATCACCATCAAGTTCAATACACTTTTGCCACCTCCCCTTCCAAGCATTTAGACCGTTAAAAAAAATGATTCTTCCTTAGACTCAAAATATGCGTCTACAGCTGCTTTGACCTCGTCGTTTGTCGAAAATCTTTGATCTCCCAAGTGCTTTTTTAGGTTAGGGAACAGAAAGAAGTCTGATGGTGCCAGATCAGGTGAATACGGCGGATGCGGTAACAGTTCAAAGCCACAGTTGTGAATTCCAGCCATTGACTGTACTGACGTGTGAACACGGGCGTTATCTTGATGAAACAGGACTTTTCTTCTGAGCATTCCTCGACGTTTTTCTTTTATTTCCTCTCGTAAACGACGTAGTAAGGTGCAGTAGTAATCAGAGTTTATAGTCTGACCCCTTTCAAGATAATCAATCATAATCACACCTTTCGAGTCCCAGAATACTGAAGCCATCACCTTATTTGCCGACAAAATCGACTTAGCCTTTTTAGGGGGTGGTGAACCAGGTCTTCTCCACTGTTTTGATTGTTGTTTTGTTTCCGGTGTACAGTAATGAACCCATGTTTCGTCCATAGTAACAAAACGATTCAAAAAATCATCTGCATCGGCTTCAAATAACTCCAAACAGTCATGTGAAATAGTCAATCGCGTCCTTTTTTGTTCAACTGAAAGCAGTCGCGGAACCCACCTCGCAGACACCTTGTGGAAACCCAACTCGTTGACAATGATGTTTTGAGTTCGTTCATAAGAGATGCCTATAATCTCGGCTATCTCTCTAATTTTTAATCTGCGGTCTCCCATTATTAAATCAAGTACTTTTTTAATATTTTCGTCAGTAGTTGACGTCGAAGGCCTTCCAGAGCGGGGTTCATCTTTCACACTCTCTCTACCACGCTTAAATTCTGCTATCCATTTTTTGACGGATGAATATGACAGAGCACAATCGCCTAATGTACTGACCATGTCATTATGGATGGCTTTTGATGATAGCCCCTTCTTATGGAGGTACTTAATGACGGCACGCTGCTCGATTTGCTCCATTCGCGGAAATTATGACCGATTACTTTGTTAATACATTTATAAAATCACAACTAATTATCGCACACGTTTCGAACTTCACACAATGAACTAGTCTGAACTGAAATAAATAATGTGGGTAGATTTGATTTTTAGAATTGAATGGATCTGTGTTAGGCCGAGTACTTTTCAATCCACCTAGTAATTACGAGTAGGTGCTTTCCGGACAAGTATATGATAATTTTCAATAAAGACGTAAACCCAGTAATTACGTTTTATTTTAATTTAAATAATTGCAAAATGTGCTTGTTACTCTTTGAAATACACATTATGGGGAAAATGTATTTTAAAACCACTGGACTCAGTTAAAATGTGCAGGAAAATAGGTAGCGTAGTAACAGGTAATCATAACACAAATAAACTATGCAATCCGTTTTCTTTTAGTCGTTTTTTAGGAACTATATTTATAAGATTGCAAGCGACTGCATTGATTCAAAAATTATGCTTAGTACTCGGGGTCGTGTGGAGGTAAGCAGTCTGCATCCGAAATTATCAGGCAATTAAATAACACATTTGCATTAAAGAGTACAGAATTAATTTAGGTAATATAAATAGGTCGCGCTTTAAATAATATTATTTATCTTCTTCATCGGCATGTGAATAATCTACTGCTGAGAATGCTTTTTCCGAGAATCCGTTATCACCACGACTGGCAGGCGGATTGGCACGATTTAATTGCCCCTTCCCTTTTCCTTCATCGGACAACTAGACGCACACCCGCACGGCAGGTGTGGATTATTTTGCTGTGGACACACCTAGCATTCGGAAGAATCGTTTTGCTTCGTCATTCACAACGCGTACAGCAAAGAACTGGAATAATTTGTCTGCATCAGTCTTTCCGTCCGATTACGATGTAGGTGTCTTCAAGTGAAAGAGTGAATATGCGCTCACTAGTAATAAAAACCAGGAGATGGGCAGCAGCATCTTCTTGGAACATCTGAATAAATAAATTGAGGTTGCCAACCCACCTGCCAATCGTGGCAACTATGGTAAAGTCCGCCCAAAATGAGAGCTATAAACTTTTGTGGTAATTCTGTGGCAATCTTGGGGAGAGGACCATGTTCAGCAGTGGACTAGTGATAGGCTAAAATGATGATGATGAGTGCGGTACGTTGCCATCCAAAACCATCAGATGAGATCGTAGTTAAGCACTAGCTTATAAAATAAAAAAAGACTACTACCCTTCGCCGATCTTCCAATATTAGCACTTGGTATTCAGAATCACAAAGTAATGTTAAATTCTTTTTTCTTTCAGATCCATTCTGTGTACAAAATGTTTTGCAGAAAATATTAAACATTTTATTCATACGTGAATAGCATTGTTCAGTTGACTGTCATGTCAAATGTCGAGAGCAGCGTCGATAACAATATGAACAAAACTGATGTAGACAACCACAAGGTAAAAATAGCTCGTTATTTCACAATGACGTAAAGAAAGTAATACTTAATTTTTTTTTTAATTTAATAAATACTAAATATGTATTGTAGTCTGCCATATTTACGCCTTTGAGATACAACAGCTACTGAATCTTCACTCGGAATTCTATAAGAAACAAAATAAATAAAAAACTCAGTACCAGTTTTTGTAAATTTTTTTTTAATGACCAAGCCAACATTTGAGTACATGAAGAACAAAATGTAATAACGTGTATATTAAAACAAATAATAATCAGACGAAGTAACTAACTGATAAACATCTTTTAACATCGACTTTAAGAAGTTTTTAATGAATTTTTATTAAAAATAATCAATATAAAATAAACATTTATTTCTCTACTTTGAGGCAACACAAACAATGTTGTAAATTAAAGATAATTATTACTAAGATTTTAACATTAAATAAATGAAATACTAGCAAAGTATGTTTCCCTCTCGTGCTCTAACGTTTCCATCCTTCTGGGCATGCTGCGAATTATGTTATCTATTGTATCTTGGGACAAGCTCTGTCACTCTTCAAGTAATGCGTTTTGCAGTTCTCTCAGGTTGTTGGGGGTGGTATTCTGGATTTAATACTTTTGTTTAACAAGTCCCAAACATGCTCTATAGGATTCATATCCGGGGATCTTTCTGGTCAGTGCATCACTGTTATACCCACATGGTTCATATGTGCTAGGAGGGCTAGGGCTGAGCGCCCTTTGAGCCCGAGCATTATTCTGCATCAGAATAAAGCTGTCAACATTACAGGGGGCAAATGGCACAACGTGTTCTTCTAAAATATCCCTGATGTACCTATGTCATATTCCTTCCATCGATCATCACTAACTCCGTACGAGCTCTGAAAGTTATCCCTCCCCACACAATAACTGAGCCGCCCCTATACGCCACTGAATTTTCAAAATTAGTCTGAATGTATCGTTCTCCTTTGCGTCTCCATATTCACAGCACTCATGTTTGAAAAGTACTCGCCCCCATTGGTTTATGTCTCAAAAACGATGTGAACTTTCAACGATGGTGTCTCACAAGTTTTCGAGCTTTGGCCGGTACATATGAACCTATGCCCACTTCTTCAAATCTTCTGCGAATTGTACGCTCGCTCACTCGCACTCCTCACACGACTTCAAGCTCAAATCGGGCCTGCACAGTCGATACCTACGTGTTCCTGCGAGCTGGAAGTTATAGAAAACAGTCATCCCTCCTCGACAATAGAATCAGTCAACCGGTACTGTCGAATATTGCGATGAACCATTGAAATTGATTGCTGCAGTCTGGCGGCAATATATCTGAAGGTATGACCATTTCTTCGCATTTCATCTGCCCTAATAATCTCTGGTGAAAAAAATAACTTTTGAAAAAATGAGCTCGAACCACTTATAAATCTCAGTATTACCGGGAAACAGAAACGAATCGATGAAAAGAATGACTGTCGCCTTATGTTCCATTTTTAAATTAAAGGTCTAAATAAAAAAGTAACATAACCGGCCAGTCTTTTAAGTAATTCTGTGTTAAGAATACTGAATTTATTATATTAATTTAATTATTACCGTCACCAAAATGAGTTTTGCTGGTTGTAGGATTACTATTCAGGAATTCGTCTAGGTGGGTTTCCCCAGGGCCAATTATTCTGCCGCGAAGCAATAGTGTGCAAACATTACTATGTGACTTAAGAACTGATGTCTCAGGGTGACGGCCGCAGTGTGGTGACACACAGAAATGTTCTGGGTGACTTTTGAAAAAAATATTTCGATGACTTGTGAAGCCAAACCGCACTAGAGCTGCGATACAGACTGTGCTCCAACATCCTCACAAAAATGAGAAGAGACCTGTGCATGCGCATCTTGAGCGTGTTTTACCTTCATTCTTTATTTCAAACCAAGTATTTGAATATTGTTACCCAAAGGAGATGAATTGTGGTTAGAGGGCAAAAAGTTAATTTGTTAACACCAAAGGAGCGCACTTAAGGCGAAGCGATGATTTATTTACGAAAAGAACATTGTTATTATACATTCGTGATTTCCGCCTCAACAAATAAAGCAAAAACTTGAAACTGAAATATTAATAGCACCTATTATGTACTCGTAATTCATAAAAACATATAAGACACACTAGCCTAAAGGTGTTTGCATTTTTTTATAAAATACACTATTTGGAGTGTTAAGACGTGTTCTATTGATATTTGTTTTTCAAATATCCGGATTTTGTAAGAATCTACACATATAACAAAATGAGTTTGACTGTTTGTTTATATTAACACTCGAAATAGTTTAAAGACAAAACTATTAATAAGGCGCGAATACAGGAAATTGCAAATAAGTGTATACAATACATATTGTTTTTATATATATTTTTATTATTAAGCTCCTATACTTTATATTGTTTAAAAAAATATGTAATACATAAAAATATGCTCTTTCTTTCTAATATCACATTAGTAGTTTTCCATTAACGTCTTAACCTTAATGACGTATCTAGACTAAATCCTTCTCGATTCTGTTTTCGATGTTATTCAAAAATATTTCGCATGTAATAAAATGTTTTATAAATATTTAATGCACGCAGAATGAAATTTATAGCATGCGTGTGAAGATCGTTTATTGTTTGTAATAAATCCAAAGTAATAAATCCAAAGTAAACAGGGCGATATTTACAATCAACGTCGTATTTATACTGTAGTGCGTTATCTAATCAAACATTTTAACCGATTGACAAAGGTTTTTCAAAAACAATCGTTGCACAGTATCTGTTAATATTTCGCTGCAGTAAGTGATATGATTAAATATTATAATGTTTCGTAACAGATCAGACAAAGCGAGGGAGACGTTGAAAAGGGTCAAAACCATAACATAGCGACAAGTGTACCGTGGAATATGGTTATAGTGATGGTTCTGGCTGTGAGCGTCCTGGTGGCGGCATGCACTATAGCTTGGGTCTTTCAAGACTGGCAGACAAGTCTTCAAGTCCTTGCTATACTTGTAGTTGTATACGTCATTGCGTTTTATTGGGGATGGCTATGGATAGCCATGAGAACCGCGAAGAGAGATTTCTCGTAAGTTTTTTTTATTTGCTTTTTACAGTACTTTAATTAGTTTTCGTAGGTAGAAACATTTCTTATAAAGACTTTTTACCCTGTATGTATTAATCTATTTTTATTATTTCAGGGCGTTATATTGTTATATCAAAATTTTACTGCTGACGAGGACATTTTCGAAAAAAAATTTTTCGATGCCAGATATATTTCATAACGTTGTTTTGAGACACCCAGACAAAGCGTGCTTCCTGTTTAACGATGAGACATGGACTTTTAAGCAGGTCCTTACTTTAATTTAAAGTAACTCATAAGTAACTTTTTGAATTGTCATAGTAACCATAAGTTACTGGTGGTAGGAGTCCTATACAGGAATCCGTCTTGGTAGGTACCACCCCAGGGCCAGATATTCGGCCGTGAAGCAGAAGTGTGCAAATATTACTGTGTTTCGGTTTGAAGTGCACTGAGAGCTAGTGTGAATACTGAGCATATGAGACTTAAGAACTATTAATTTTTTCTATTTTTTTTTTCTTTTCGATGTATTTTTCGTCTTATGATTGTCCCTTGATACATAACTTTAATTAATGATCTATGTTACAGATAGAAGATTTCAGTTTAAGGGTGTCGGCAGCATTAAAAGCCAAAGGTGTGAAGCGTGGGGATATAGTCGCCGTGATGGCAAGCAACTACCCTGAGATGCCGGCCATCTGGCTGGGCATCGCGCGTATCGGTGCCGTCTCTCCGCTCATCAACACGAACCAGACCGGCAACACTCTACTACACTCTATCAACGTTGCCAAATGCGATTTCGTTATTTATGGGAGCGAATTTGAGAATGGTATGTGATCTTATATGTTTTTTCATGTAAGGTAATCATTGAGATCAATGTCAAAATGCTTATATATATTTACAATTATCTATGCTATGGGCACAAGAGAAGCAGCAATTGTTTATTTCTCAATGTAAAGCGTGACTGTATGTATGTAAACTTTTAATTCTAGTTTTTTCCTTATTTGTTGGATAAGTTTACCACTTTTTTACGAATAAAAGTGATGAGTGGAATGTTGTGATATATTTGACAAGGAATCCGTAAAATTAACAACAATATTTTTATAAACTGACTCATACATTGTTCATTAATATACACACCGGCACAATTAGCGGAACGTTAAAAAGGCAGAGTATAGAAATAATAAAGTGTATATTAAAACAAATAATAATCAGACAGGAAGTAACAAACTGATAAACATCTTTTAACGTCGACTTTAAGAAGTTTTTAATGCAATTTTATTAAAATATATAATTACTAAATATGCATTGTATTCTGTCATATTTACGCCTTTGAGATTCAACAGCTACTGAATCTTCACTCGGAATTATATAAGAAACAATATAAATAAAAAACTTCGTACCAGTTTTTGTATTTTTTTTATAATGACTAGGCCAACGTTTGAGTACATGAAGAACAAGATGTAATAACGCACGTCAGCATTGAATATTATTAGTTTTTAAACACATCAGCACAATTAACGGAACGTTAAGAAAAGGCAGAGTATAGAAATAATAACGTCTATATTAAAACAAATAATAATCAGACATGAAGTAATCAACTTATAAACATCTTTAAACATCGACTTTAAGAAGTTTGTAATGAAATTTAATAAAAATAAACAATATAAAATAAAAATTTTTTTCTCTATTTTGGGGCAGCACAAACAATGATGTAATTTATATAAATGAAAGACTAGCAAAGTATTCCTCCCTCTCGTCCTCTAACTAACGTTTCCATCCTTCTGGGCATGCTGCGAATTATGTTATCTCTTGTATCTTGGGACAAGCTCTGTCACTCTTCAAGTAATGCGTTTTGCAGTTCTCTCAGGTTGTTGGGGGGTGGTATTCTGGATTTCATATCCGGGGATCTTTCTGGCCACTGCATCACTGTTATACCCACATGGTTTAGATATGCTATGACTAGCGAGCACTGTGAGCCCGAGCATTATACTGCATCAGAATAAAGGGGGCAAATGGCACAACAAAAGATTAACCAATGTAAAGGATGGTGTCTCTCAAGTCCGTTCCACTTGAAATCTTCTGCGAACTGTACGCTCGCTCACTTACACTCCTCGCACGACTTCAAGCTCAATTTAGGCCTGCACAGCCGTTACCTACGTGTTCCTGCGAGCTCGAAGTTGTAGAAAATGGTCATCCCTCTTCGAAGTGTACTTTTTTCTGTCTTGGCCTACCTCCTCAAAAGAGAATCAGTCAACCGGTACCGTCGAATAATGCGATGAACGGTTGAAATTGATTGCTGCAGTCTGGCGGCAATAGATCTGTAGGTATGACCATTTCTTCGCATGTCATCTGCCCTAATAATCTCTGGTGAAAAAATTAACTTTTACTAATAAAATTAAGAATTTATCGAATTTATAATTTTTTAAAATTTCTTCTCAGAATGAGCTCGAACCACTTATAAATCTCAGTATTACCGGAAAACAGAAACAAGCCGATGAAAAAAATTACTGTCGCCTTATGTCCCATTTTTAAATTAAAGTTCTAAATAAAAAGGTAACATAACTAGCCAGTCTTTTATGAAATTTATGAAAAATAAGGTTTTTTTTTGTGTTCCACAGAATTTCGTTGGTACTAATTATGTTTATTTTTACTTTTATTAATATCATTTTTTTTTAATTACATATGAAGAAAGTTTTATTATGTATTTTAGCTACCTTTTTGAAGAGATTCTTGTCACAAAGACAGGTATTATACATGTGTACATACATTATGTCCCGTGTAAATATTTCATAATGCGAAGAGTAATTACCAAAGTCTGTTGGTTGCATTGCGTAAACGTGTAAGGTCAAGAGAGAGTTTGCACTTACATTAGCTCACTGTGAATCGATCTTCTACCTTAAAATTTTAACCTTACTGCTAAGGTATGTGACGAAACTCAAATATAATCATAAATATAAACGTTTTTCGAAATACGTCTTTTACGTAATAAATTCAGAAAGCGAGCATAAGCATTCACTGTTTATATCACTGTTTTTGATTCCCGTAATAGAGTTACAATTGAAAGCCGCGTTGTGGTTTCGTAAGACGTTCTGGTTGTCTGGGTTATCTTGTTCCGTGGATGTCGTAAAAGTCTGCTTAGGGAAAAGGGCCATAAAAACATTTTCACCAATATTTCCATTGGAAGAAGCCTATGTCCATCACAGGAACGTTAAGAGGCTGCTTAAGGAGAATGACAAAAATAGCAAAGGATTTAGAAGGATATCGTATGCATCTTAGTTCTATTAGTATTATACGCTACTTTAATTAAGTTATCTACAATGTTTTCAGTTATCCAAGAAATAACGAAAGACCTCAACTCTTCTATAAAGTTGTTAAAGTTTACTCGACGTCCATTAAACCTGTCAGCTGATTCAGTGAAAGTGGTAGAAAGTGCTGATGACTTTACGGCGCTTCTGGAAAACACATCGCCTGCTACATGGAGTCCCTCCGACAGCGACGGCTTTAACGGAAAATTGCTGTACATATTTACTTCAGGAACAACCGGGCTGCCAAAAGCGGCTGTTATTTCACCGTCAAGGTAATTTTATATTACCGATTGAGTAAACTATATATTACTTGCTAAATTATTTTATAATGTAAATCTTGTTTTGATTTAATTACACTTTGCGCCCGAAACTTTCACTGATTGAACTTTTATGGGCACCGGGAATCGAAACTAGGTCACTCGGGTTCAACTGAGTTTTAAACGGGCGTCTCGCCCCAATGAAGCACAGCTCTAACAATTGTTATATGTTCCACAATAATTGTAAAATTTAATCATACTTTTAAATATTCGTTCTAGAATGGTGTTCATGGCTTCTGGAGTTCATTACTTGGGAGGCTTATCACCCAAAGACGTGATATATTGTCCGATGCCATTATATCACTCGGCTGGTGGATGCATCACTATGGGACAGGCTTTTATTTTCGGCTGTACGGTAGTTCTAAGAACCAAGTTTTCAGCAACTGCCTATTTCCCTGACTGCATAAAGTACAATGCGACGGTCAGTATGATTCGCTAAAAGCAATTTCGATTGTTTATTGTTAATTTAAATAAATACAATATTACTTAAGACTCATTGTAACTTATATATGATGTGTTTTTATATGGTGTGGCTGGTGTACAGCAATTTCTTTGTAATGTGACTGGAAAAAAAAATCAGTGCACTTAAGCGTGCGAATGACTAAATAACTACTTTATTTAAGCCAACAGTTGGTTAGATATGCTCTTTTGAGCTCGTAAAAAGTATGTACCCCTCTTACTTTTCCACTATGCGGTGGAAAACTCTGAAATAATTGAGGTGGTAGAACCTAGAAAACACTAAACGTAAAATTGGTTTGCGTAAGATATATCTTGAAGTTTTTGAGATATTAATTACTATTGATATTATCCGATAGGTATCCGGTAGAGTAGAATAGCACCTACCTCTTTCCTACCGAAGGTGACGTAAGAGGCGGCTTAGGTATTATACGGTCAGTCTTTATTCGTCCAGAATAACACCATAATATGCTATGGTTACTATACTGCTCGTTGTCGACCGCGTGGCCTAGTGGTCAGAGTACCTGACTTCTAGGCCGCGGGTCCTAGGTTCGAATCCCAGCCGGAGCCAACATTTGTGCTAAAACATAAATTGTTGGTTTTCGGGTCTGGTTGTGTTGTGTTTGTCCCCGTGTTTCTGACACTGCATCCTAGCCTACCTCTGATCTTATCGTAGCGTTACATCGGGCGCGTGTAGGTTGGGACGAGTGAGTGCGTCTGTGTTTGCGCGTACACTTGTAGCACTATAATATCTCCTGCGCAGTTGATGGCTCTCGACAGTAGTCAGAAATTGTCGCCGTGGTCGAAATCGGCTAGGAGAACATCATACTGCTCGTAGGAACGCAATGGGGAGTAAGATTTTTTGAACTGGTACCAACATGGCGGCGACGTGGTTCGCCACCCGTCACGTTTACCACGGGGGCGAATAGTGGGTAGTGACTGTATGTATGTATTTTGAGATTGTGATATTTTCGCACTACCTTTCCTTTTCAAACCCTTCACCGCGCGTTTTCACGCACATTTGGCCGGTTTTACTATTCAGTTATAACTTAATTGTTCGGAGCTGCGGTTTTGTAATGTGACAATTCAACACAAATTTAGATTATTAAGCCAGTAATTGCTATTGTATTGTATATTAGGCTACTTTTCGCAACTCCATGTCTAGAGCATAATATGTTCCGTGATTCGCTTCACTGAAAGACTGATTTTATTTCATAGGTTCATTTAGTCTAAATTTTTGCATAGTATTAGACAATGGATTGCATTGTGTTGTCGGCGTTACAGAGTCTGCAACCCCAATTTTCGTGGTTGTCGTAATGGTCGACTGAGGGTCAGTGTCAATAATATATCATGACCTCTAAATGATGGTGAAATTAGGTGATAGGTGTCTTTGACCTTGGTTATTCTGCTGTCTGTGTTTCGGCCTGGGGGACACTGACAGTTAGTGTAATTACTGTAGATAGGGGACTGAAGAACTAATGTCCATATTACCAAATATTACTAATATAGTAATAGTACATTTCTACCTTCTAGCTGTGGTAGCTCAGGGGCTGGGCGCTCGCTTTAAATTTCATAGTACGCGAGTGACCTGGGATCGGTTCCCAGTGCCGGCACACACTAAAATTGTTAATTGCAATTTTAAGTGTCGATTTACCATGTATATATTTTCGGTGATATAATTGCTGTTAGCCTTCTCGGCTTTTACAGCTTCATCAGATACTGTGTTCGCGGGCCAGGGGCCCGCATGCCAGGGGCCCGCGTGCCAGGTTTGGTTTGACCCAAACATAAATAAATAGATGATAGAACTCCTACAAAAACCTCGAAATTCGGACTGTGTCGCGTTCGCTGCGTGCTTTCGCGATTTCGAATATCTTAAATATTTTAAGTCGTCTAATGACCGTCCGGGGATTTATCATGTGCTCGGCGGTGAAGGAAAACATCGTGAGGAAACCTGCATGTCTGAGGAATAATAAATATTTCGAGGACATGTGAAATCTACCAACCCGCATTGGAGCAGCGTGGTGGACTCTTCACGGCTCCAAACCCATTCTCAGAAATGAGAGGAGGCCTGTGCTCAGCAGTGGGACATTTATAGGCTATTACTTTATTACTTTTTTTTTTACGTCTAAAATTTATATTGTGTTTAAAGACATATTTACAAAAACAATTTTTCATTTTAGGCTGCTCATTACATTGGCGAGATGTGTCGTTATGTACTGGCGACTCCGCCAAAACCAACCGACAAGCAACACAGAGTCCGCACGGTGTATGGCAATGGAATGAGACCTACGGTAAGAGAAGTATCGTTTTAATAAAATATTAAGACAAAGAAGGTCTATGAAGCGTCAGACAAATTAGAAGTAGAGGACTGAGAAGATGAATGTTGCCGCTAAATCAAATAGGTATCGATATCGGCAGGAATGTTGAGCGCTTATCAATACGGAAGTTAATTTTTAGCTGCTGGGTCTATTTCTTCAAATTGTGTCGTTATGATGTAGATAAGAGCAATATTATCACTGAGCGACACATCATACGCATTAAAAGTATAAGTATATTACTATGGGTGCACAAAATGATTGAAAAAGTCTGTACAAACTATACTACATCGCCTCTACATAGAGACAGGCTTAACAGACTGTTTTATTTATGATATTTGATACTTTTTTACTCCGAATGATGGCAGAATAAGGTGGTAGAATTCACTCTAGGTACCACTGCAGTTATTCTGCTGACAAGCAGTAGTGTGCAAACATTACTATATTTCGGTCTGAAGGGCACTGATAGCTGGAGTGATTACTACAGCAATCATGTTCATAATGTTTTTCTAGCATCTATCTACTCTCTTCAATCTACCCTGGAAAGTGGGCCTCTCAAATATTATTTTTCGATTTAGGACTGTCTTTACGATGTCATACATCATTTAGTGTAACAGGCAGTATAAAAAAGTGAGGTAAAACTATAAATTTCACATTGCCGGCCACAGGCCTCCTCTCATTTCCGAGAGGGTTTTTGAACGGCGAACAGTCCGCCACGCTGTTTCAATGCGGGTTGGCAGAATTCACATGACGTCAAAATGTTTTTCATCACTGCGCATATATAGTATAACCATATATGCACAGTGATGAAAATATAGTAAAACCAGAACTTAAAACTTCAATTAACAATTACAGTGGTACCGGCACGCCGGTTCCTGTGCAGGAATCCATCTTAGTGGGTGACGCCGCAGTGCCAGTTATTCTGCCGTGAAGTACTAATGTGTAAACATTATTGTATTACGGTTTGAAGAGCACTGATACCTAGTGTAATTACTGGGCATATGAGACTTTAGAACTGATGTCTCAGGGTGACACGGAAATGTTTTGGGTGACACAGCATTTGTTATGGGCAGACATAATACTTACCTTCAGGTGAACGGTTTGCACGTCTCATTTTCTTCTATAAAAAAAAATATGAAAATAAAAACAGTCGAGTTCCTTCTTCTACGACAGTTTCTGTACACTTCCAAAGGCTTCTCCTTAATTGTCTAAAAGCCTAAAAGAACTTATATCTCATTGATTAAAAGTATGTTCACATACATATAAAGGCTTTTACTTAAATGACTGGTAAATTTAATATTTTAATTTTCAGGTTTGGTCAGACTTTGTCAACAGGTTTGGGGTAAAGAAAGTTGTCGAATTTTATGGAGCTACAGAAGGAAATGCAAATATAGGTAATAATAACGATATATTTTACCAGATTTAACATTGTAATGATCAATTATACCTCATGGCCTCAAATAATACTGTTGATCACTACAATTATTTTAACTTTAATAGTATGATTTAAAGTTAAAATAATTACATCCCATAGATTTTTCACATGTGTGGTAGCGGCCTAAGAGAATCTACCACCCTATCCCATCCCGTGGGTGTCGTAAAAGTCGACAGAGGGAAATCAAAACTAGGAGATGGGCAGCAGCATCTTCCTGGAACATCTGAATAAATAAACTGCGGTTGCCCTCCAATATGAGAGTTACAAACTTTTGTGGCTATCTATGGGGGAGGCCTATGTTCAGTAGTGGACTTGTGATAGGCTAAAACGACGGAAACGACGATGTAACTTTTCATACTAAAATAAAATATTCCATTTTTGTAGAGAATTTTATACTGTCATCGTCATCATCACTAGTCCGCAGGCCACGTCTTGTGGTAATTTATGAGGGAGACCTTTACTACTGTAACTAAAATTTAATAAATAAGATACTTATTTATTTATAATTCAAACACTGTCTCTATAAGTTATGTTTAATATTACATACCAAGGTATCGACTTAACATTGTTGTCACTTATTTCATTTTCGTTTTATATTTTCAAGATAAGAACTAATATAAATAAAGTATTTTATATATTGTTTTTATTTTAGTGAATATCGACAATAAGACCGGAGCGATAGGCTTTATTTCAAGAATTATTCCTGCGGTATATCCAATTGCGATTATCAAGGTAGACGAAAACACCGGGGAACCTATTAGAGATTCTAGAGGACTGTGTCAGGTAATACTCTCACTTACGTACGTACATACGCACTCATCATTAATAATTTTGTATGTTTTAAGTAAGAGATAATATTGTCTATTGTTGTTATTAAAATTACATGACTGTCCAATTATTACCTAAATCATATATCGTCTTAGGCTTTATTACGTTCTCAGTCATTACTCCACTGCGGTAAAACGTCACTAATGCTGTTTCCAAAGTAAAAAAGTGCGAACTCTGCGTTACCTATTGTTAGTACTGTGGTGTTGGTGACCTGGTGTTGGAAGTTGATAGAAGATTCAGGAGTTGGCCTATACTTTAATTAGAATAACATTTTTTGGTTTCTCTTTCATTGTAGCAATGGATTACAGGGATTTCACCTGTATCGATAAGGATTAGTACGAGTAGATTAATACATCCATTTTTATCATTTGCTTAGATAAAATAGTAAAAGATTGTCGCATTTGTATTGTGATGTTTATTTAATTTTCATTTAATTTAATTTTTAGGTAGCAAAACCAAATGAACCGGGGGTATTTATTGGCAAAATAAAGCCGAGCAATCCTTCAAGAGCTTTTCTTGGATACGTCGACAAACAAGCTTCCGAAAAGAAAATTGTTAGGGACGTATTTAAGCATGGCGACTCGGCATTTATATCAGGTACGACTCTCCATTGATTGATAAATTTATACTGCCCGTTCCAGTATGTAACGCAGTGTGTTTGATTTCTGAAAGACATTTAAGTATGAAACTTTACAGACACACGATCACAGCGCCACTTACCGGTTCGGATTTGGTAATTTTCTTTTTTGGTTTTCCACTTAACTTAGCTGGCGGTTAACGATTCTCTACACTTATATCGTCGACGATACATTGAATAACCATCGTTCCAGCGATAGTCTCCGCCGTCAAATTTCGTGGATAACGCAAGGAACACTTGAGTTCGACCATGCACGGTGATAACGGTAGAACTATCACAACGAAATTGAAAGGAAATGATTTTGTGGTCGACAACACTTGGATTGTTCTGTATTCGCCACTTCTTTCCAAAACATTCAAGGCGCATTGCAACGTGGAGTATTGTAATTTTCATCTGCAGTGGATTGTCTCAATACTGGGAAGTCAATAATGAGAAAACAACAAACAACAAAAACAGCTAGCACTATGGTATGCAATGAAGGGACAGCGCAGTCAGTTGTCAGGGGATAATAGAAGAAAACAGATTTATAGAAAAAGTATTTATTGTCACAGATCTGTGATGCGTACAAAATAATAAACCGTAACTAAAATTCCTTAACGATAATACACACAACGCCATCTACGGGCAAAAATTAATTTATGTACGTATTATTCGCCATGTTCATTTTTGTCCGTGTTTTGATTTTTTTTTACGATGTTTTAAAAGTTATTCTGCTGTTCGGGGCGGAAATAGATCCAACAAATCCAACATCATAAAAATCGGTTTAGCCGTTCTTGAGTTATAAATGGTGTAACTAATACGACTTTGTTTTATATATATATAGAGTTTGTCATCTGCGCGGTTATCGGACTTGTTCATTAGTTCGTTAGTACAGCACACGAATTGTCACTGGATATAGTGCTGTCGAAGACATGGGTCTATTGACACTGATTTCAAACATTCACTTCGTATAGCATAGACGATCCGATAAGGGAATGTGAGCACCATTTAGCACCTCCCTGCTACGCCATTAAACCATGAGGTTGTAATGTACGTATTGCTAGATATTTCATCATCCGTTCCTAAAGATTTTTTTTTAAGATTTTATCGCAAGTTATAAGTAAACGGGAACGACCCAAAGTTATTTACAAAGAGCTATGAAAACGTCCTGGTGTCTTATAATTAATATCTTTTGTTTTCGCAGGAGATATTCTCATAGCTGACGAATTGGGTTACTTGTACTTCCGTGATAGAACCGGCGACACGTTCAGATGGCGCGGCGAGAACGTCAGCACCACGGAAGTCGAAGCTGCCATTTCCAGGGTCGCTGATCAACGAGACGCTGTTGTATATGGCGTAGAGGTAGAAATATTTCTTCATCCCTTTAAAATATTGTAATGCGTGTTTTAGTATCATTGAAAAAGATATTTGTTTATATGGTCGCTTTCAATATTATATCTTTTCATTACGCAAGATGTTAGATAGAGTTTGGTAAAACATTGGGCAAATCCGGCGATTGATTCTTAAAGCGAACTTTAGTTGTCTAATGATCTCTTTTTTGCTCACGTGTTCCTATTTTTAAAACTACGCAATGTTTCGGCATCTGTCAGTTATATTTACGAATTGCTAAAGTTTTAAGCTTAGGACGCCTTTTGGTTTTAGATCTTATCGCTAATCTCTTACATAATATATAGTATAGTGATAGTGAGGATGACTGAGTGCTCCCATAATTGCAAGACAACGTACAGCACTATAATATAATATCCAGTGCAGGTGTCAACTTCTGGTTATGCCTACAATAGATCACGCCTATTATAAAGGCGCAAATTATAATGAAATAGACATTTTATTCTATCAACGATGATTGTAAAAGCTAATAATGTTTAATTATAAGTATACTAAATGAAATTATCGTTGTTGTTAATTAGTATGTTTTTCCTATTGGTAGATTCCAAACACGGAAGGTCGAGCCGGCATGTGTGGAATAGTGGATGCAGACAATAGCCTAGATCTAGATAAACTAGTTAAAGATATGTCTAGAGACCTTCCGAAATATGCCCGACCCGTATTCCTTAGAGTTATGAGCAGTCTCGATATGACTGGTAAGTTCTGTCTGTCTGTTCTACGATTAATTGTAATTTATTAATTAAGATGCCTGTGTTATGGAGACCATAACACAGTTAAGATATTATAATATTATTGATGAAATTGATTGATGTAAATTTATGAATTTGTGCCGTGTGTATTCTTTAAAGCCGCTTTAAAGAATCTACCACCCAATTTCATCCCGTGGGTGTCGTAAAAGTCGACAGAGGAAAAATGAAAACAAGGAGATGGGCAGCAGCATCTTCTTGGAATATTTGAATATATAAACTGCGGTTGCCAATCCGTCTGCCAAGTGTGGCAACCACGGCAAAGTCCCTTTAAAATGGGAGCTACGAACTTTTGTGGCAATCTATGAGGGAGACATATGTTCAGCAGTGGACTAGTGATAGGTTGAAATGATGATCATAATGAAATTTATGAAGTGCACTTTACTTTAATGTGCACAACCTACACATGCCTAGGTGGCATGGAGGAATAGTGGAATGGATAAACATCTCCGACTAGGTGATCTTAGAAAATACGGCATATCTATATTTATTCATAAATTATTATACTAAACAAATTGGTATTGTAAATGTGACAATATTAGAACATTTTTTGATTTTGTTGTAGCGCAGACATAAAAATAACGTATATAATAAGTATTGATGATGTTGCAGGTACATTTAAATTGAAAAAAGTGGATTTGCAAAAAGAGGGTTACGATCCGAAGATAATCAAAGACAAGTTATACTACTTAGATTCAAAATCGGAGAAATATATTAATTTAGGACCTGACGATTATGAGAAAATTACATCAGGGCAAATAAGACTGTGATTTTATATTAAGTTGAAATTTATTAGAATTTTTATTAAATTATGAACAAAGGAGTAAGTGTAAGAAAATTAGAAAAATGGTGAATGTTAAAGCCTTATGCCCGCCTTTTTATGATAAGGGCGTCGTATTATATATTCTGCCAATCCTATTAAAAATAAATTAATGAGAATCAAGGCCTTATTGTGAAAATATTTATACTGTAGACCAATAGTAATTAAGCTTTTTATTTGTATGAATCTGAAGGGGGGTAAATGTTTCCTAGACAATAAATATAAGAAATTTTAAAGACCAAACATTAAAAAAAATCATTTGTGCTTTTTTTTTCATATATGTCTTCTATCCGGCTGGTCTAAGTCGAAGTGCAACTCATTTTTGATTAATCTTTAAAAAATATTATTTACCAACTATTTAACTAACATAATAAAATTATATTACTTAACAAAATACTAGCTAATACCCGAAATGAGTTGCAATACCTTTTGTTTAGTTTGTAATTTTTTATTTGTTGTCGACATACATTTATTCAAAATAAACAGTCCAAAGTTTCAGCTCAATCGGATGTGCGAAGGCATAAAAGAAGAACACACGAACTTTAATTTTTATAATAGATGAACAAAGCATATTTTTGATGTTGTTTTAAAATAATGAAAATGTTTATGCCCTAAAAAGATGACTTTATGCATTCTATTACGCTCCCTCTCCCTCTCCTGAGGCAATATTTATACATTATCACAGCGAAAATATTGCCTTTTCATAATGAAACACATGAAATTAAAGTGAAACATCGTAATGATTTTCATGATCATCCTTTTATTTTATTTATGACCGTGATTACGGTTCCTTCCCGAGCTATGAGAATCAAAATTAAGTTATAAATCGTAATAAACCGCGAACACAAATTATTTCCTTAAGCAGATGCGTATTTCAACAAGCTTTGTAGTATGTATTCTGTACGCATTTGTAAACGGGACCTTGAGGTACCATGACCCTAGAGTTAAATTAATTTTACAGTACTTGAACAATCAGAGTTCGATCCTACGTACTGTCACTCATATACTAATACTTATATTTTAATGAAAGTAAGTGACGTTGTAACATACAATTTATGTATAACAGACGATGACAGTTGCGGCGTCACTTAAAACTAAGCGCTCGAAAGCTGTCCAGCTTTACCGCACTGCGCTCGTCATCATAAGAAATCGGCTTAATAAGCACTACTGGACGGCAGAAAAACTGCGATGGTCCCTACTTAGGTAGATTCCTGTATAGGGATCAACAATTAAATACATGGAATTACAATTTTAAGAGCTGAGTTATCTCTTGCTCGGCGGTAAAAAGCATCGTGAGAAAAAAAATTGAGGACATGCGAATCATAGGCGTGTACGTATACAGGCTAATACATTACTTTCACCTACTAACTACACGCGTTATGCGATAATGAGATGGTGGGCACATTAGCTAGATGATGGTTGCGTACTCATTAATCTGGCCTTTTCGACGCAAACATTGCATTGTTAGGACGAAGCTAAACAGTCTGTACGCGTTCGCGGCACTCAAAGAGTAGAGTAATACTATAGAGAGGGGCACTTCAGTAAGTTATATGGGTTTAATATGTCCGTGGGCTAAGTCTTTGGGTGATCAAATGCTGATATAGGAATCGAAGAAGTTCCTGTGCAAACTCTCCGAAATGTATCCCGTAGAATACCAGACAAGGGAGACATTCAACTTTGCATGGTTAATAAAATCAGTCGTTACTTAAGAAAAGTTGATTTTCTTACATCCGCATGCAACATTTAAAATGGTGTATCACCTAGTTTTTAATGAGCACCGCCCGTCCTCTCTCAATAGCGTTCACTAAAACTAAAACCGCCACCAGGAACTGCCTCCAGATAACCTCCATCACTACAACACAATTGCCTAGCGGTAGTAGTGTAGTACTTGATTAAAGAGCCCGTCACCCATAAAATCCATTTTCAAATCCATGCTGATATTTGGCAGCACCGGTCCTGCGGATCTTAGTAAATTAACTTTCTTTCCTTTAACATCAGTTGTTTTAATACATTTCTGAGTGCCGACTTGTTTAACGACGGTCCTAGCATCTTATGGCGGTATATATATAGCCTTGCACGACGGAACTTTAATTGAAACACAGAAAGCAATAGTAATTATCAAATATAATGTACACTAAATACAGGTTTGTGAATATGTAGATCTAAAATAAGTATCTATATTTCATAGCTATATCATATATTTCTTGAATCATAAATTAACTGTCGTTTAAAGTTAGTCTGTTTTTACTTTACTAGAGGTGTACAGTTATTTTGATGTGAAAACTTAAAGAAGCCGCGTTGAGCGATTTTTGGTAGAGTAAAAAGATATGGGTTCACATCACGGTTGACCTCGACATGCTCGTCAAGAATTGCGCTTGCGCTAGACTAACTGAGGCTAACGACGCGTAGTATAGCGGCCTGTGTACATCTATACGCACATATACACTAATACATTGTATATACTCGACTGTATCTTAAGTGTGTTTGAGTTATGCTTATACGTTTATGTAGAAAAATAAATGATAAAAACAAGTAATTATTATCGAATATTTTCAACATTGTTATTGTTATTTACGTTGAAAAATTTGATATTATATATTTTTCTAATATTTGATATCTGCAATACATCGAGCAAGGAATATTATATAGTGCACTGATAGAAGGATTTGTTAGTAATCAATAAGATTTGTTAATATTTAATAATATTTATTAAAAGTTAACAAATCATTTATTATAGGTCATTTGTTTTTGGTTGATCAATATTTAGTAATATCTAATAAATTATTAATTTGTACGTAACAAATCATTTGGTAATGGTACTTTAACGTATTGCCATGTGTAAACTCATTTTGACAAATTTTTAAAATATTTGACAATAGTGTTAATTTAGATTAAGAATTAGCATAAGATAAACAAAATAATTATACCGAAAAACTTTTCTTTAATTGAAAACAATAAAATATTACCGAGTCGGTAGTGCAGAAATTTGTCGAAAGTATCCGCCTAATAAATATTTCTTAACTATTAATAAATTGTAGTAACTGTTAACAAATATTTATTTCATTATGATAAGGCATTTTAAGCATGTATTTTGTATTAAAGACCAATAAATGATTAATTTAATACTAATAAGTCTTATTAATAACTAATAAATATTTGTTACTCAATGCAGAGGGCAGCACGGCCAACTACCTTTGTTGCCCCAAGGCGCCGAAACCAAAAAGAACTACGGTCAGACAAGTATTTGCACCCAGAACCATCTTTCAGGCTATTTCTACACGCTCCGTATGGAGAAAACTACCGTCCTCTGCGTCCAATTATAAATTCGGCTTCACCGGCCACACAAGCCCCTCTCATTGCGAGTCGACCTGTCGACGAGCAAAGGCACTCAGGGATACAACGGTAAGCCCGTAAACAGAATTACCACAACTATGCGGCACCGGCATGTAGTCTCAGCTGTCGTCAATTTTTCTTGTTGGTTGCAAGTGCCGCAACTTCAAGACAATCGCGACAACGTTTTTCATCGTTTTTACTCCCACTTGAATATAGTGACATCTAATTCAGAGAAAAAGACGCGTCGAATCTCTGTTAGCTCGCAGGCTTTTACAGCTTCGCCCGGATTGAAAGGATAGGAAGGCGGAGAGCGATTAGCCGAAACCTTTATTATGGGTAATAAGTGTAAGGGCTTCCGAGAGGGGACCTCGGCTTGTACTGTTACCCTGTGCGCGTAAGTAGTCAGCTACTCGAAGGTGCCTGAAAAGGCCGGACCACGGCTCAATCAGTTACTTCAAGGGGAAGGACGTTTAAAACATCTATATTTACCACCAATTTGGAATGCGTAGAAGCTAGAGACTTCAGAACGAGCAACTCCTGTGAGGCTTCTAATCATAATTAAAGTAGGGAAGAACCAGCCTGAAAGGTGGCGGTATCGCGAATGATTATTATGTATGCTAATTATGATCGTGTAAATGTGTGTGTTAACAGGGAGGCGCGATTAGGTTGAAGTGACGACACTTGCAACCAGTGCTTGGAAATTGACTATGGCGCTAACTACGTGTTGGTACCGCCTAGCTGCGGCGATCCTAGTATCGGGCTTACCGTTCCAGTTCCAGCTTGAGCGCCTTTGCAAAGGCGGAAACATCGAAACAACGAAACTGACACTAAGAACAAATTTTATCATCCAAAACAAATAATTCTACAATTAAGGAAATTACATTCCGAGAAAGGTCCTGGTCCCGATAGTATTCCACCTTTCTCTTAAAAAAAAGTGCATATGTGCTGTAATGGTTTTTGAAAGAGAAGAAAGTATGTCGGATTGCAAAGTTCTGATTGAAGGAGAAAGAGTGGAACAAGTGAAAGAGTTTGTGTACCTGGGTTCTAAATTTACGAGAGACGGAAAGTATGACTGTGATATTGAGAGAAGAGTATTGGCAGGAAATCAAGTGAATGGGGCTCTGCATAACTTTATGTGTAGCCAGAACGTATCTAAAAAGGCACGACTGGCTGTACATAGGGGAGTCCTGGTCCCCACACTTATGTATGGTAGTGAATGCTGGGTCTGGCAGAAGAAGCATGAAAGTAGGATTAACGCTGTGGAAATGACAAGTTTGAGAAGTATAGCTGGAGTAACTCTGATTGACAAAGTGAGAAACAGCGTGATAAGGGAACGTTGCGGTGTGGTTGAAGATGTAGTGAAAAAGATAGAGAAAGGCATGCTTAGATGGTTTGGACACGTAGAGAGGATGAATGAAAGGAGATTGACGAAACAGATTTATGAGGCAAGTGTGAATGGAAAAGCCGGTAAGGGTCGACCTAGGCGTACGTATCACAATCAGATCGGTGAACTTTTGAGGAAAGGTCACGTTAAAAGTACCCGCAACCGACGAGCGTGTGTGAAAACGCTAATGAAAGTAGAAGAAGCTAAAGATGTGTGTCAGGATCGTAGCAAGTGGAAAGATGTGGTCTCTGCCTACCCCTATGGGAAAGAGGCGTGACTATATGTATGTATGTATGTGCTGGCAATCCCTTTCATACATAATCCATACTATGTAGTATTATAAATGCGAAAGTGACTTTCTCTGTCCCTCTGTCTATTTTTTACCTTTGCACGGCTCAACCGTTGAACTCATCTTGACTGAATTTGGCACATTTCACAATTTTATTCCGAAAATCAAAGAGATCTCACGCTGTTTTTAAAAAACCTTAATCCACCCGGACGTAGTCGCAGGCTTCAGCTAGTATTTAATAATTCTTTAAAAACTGGCCAATCTACAAATCTGGGAACAGATACGACTGTAGAAACTACCGGAGGTAAAAACTGTCTATTAATTTAAGTTGCAACACCGTATTTCTGGTGATTTTGGCCCCTTGTGCACCGTATTATTGTCTTAGCCATCTGGCAACACCGTTTACATCTGACATATGTCACAATCACAAACAAAAATGACTATTTTTGGATACATTACTATTTAAAAAAAAAATAGGAACTACAATGAATATCTTGCGTATATGGTTAATATGTTAATTTAATTCAAAATAACATAACTATCACAGTTGTTTGACAACGTTTAAACAATTAGTCTTTTGGCAAAGCCATCGTAACGGGCTGGCGAAGCGAAGAATTTCTACGTTCACAACGCGTCGACGATGTTGGTTTCTGTCAGTTAACCGCGCTTCGTGGTTCAAAGCGGTCGCTATGATTTTCGTTGTAGCCGCAATTTTAGCGGCTTTCTGTGCCGTTTGGTTCCTTCTCGGTTTCTTCTTAACAAGTGGATTGGCTATTGTTCTTGGCGTATTATTTGCTCTTATATTCCATGCAAGATGGTGCTATGTTGCACTCATGACAGCTCCAAGAGATATCAGGTAAACATCTTGGTGTTACTTTGTGCCACTAATTGTATGAAGTTATGTGACTTGCTTGTACTTATGTATTCAGATTATTTATTACCTCAGTTACTTTTTGTTATAATCATACTTAATATAAACATGAGCATAAACTTACTTTTTGAAAGTATTCACATTAAATATGATTTGTAATAATTGTTTATTAATGTAAAAAGATCTAGAATCTTAACTTATAATAAAATTGTGTTTGTATTGGGTTATAGGCCCATTTTATTTAAAGTATTGAAGTTATGTTAGCAAGAAATATTAATATAATATGCTCCTTATAGTCACAAAAAATTTGCAATGCTGTATGTGTATTTTGTAATATACATGTGTTTAAATCATTTCAAATCCTATAATTTGTCTTATTCTTATTTATTTGTCTTTTTATGAGTGGTACTATATTTTGATCACCAACCTTACTTTTAATTTGCATTTTAGAGCACTAATTTGTTACTTCAAGATCCTGCTGCTCACGTGGCAGCTGACCAGGAAGAATTGGACTCTGCCTGATATATTTCATTATGTTGTGCAGAGGCACCCAGAAAAACCTTGCTTTCTATTTCAAGATGAAGTCTGGACTTTTAAAGAGGTTTGCCTTAAATTTGAATATTGAGTTACTTATTTTGCTTTAGTTTAATAATGAGTGTTCTAATTGGCTAGTGGTGGCATAACTGTGATGTTTAAATTATGTTATACTTTTAACTCAATTCCATCAAACTTTATTTTGTTATTGAGCATATTTTTGCTTTGCTACCTCTTCAATAAAAAATAATAATAAAAATTATACTTACAAGGTTCTCCCATGTAGGTTAATAAGGTATTGTATTCAAGTAAGTGTCATTAGCATTGTAAAACTTCTTTTTCTTGTAAATTAACATAGTAAAACTAAGTAATTTAACTATGAATAATAATTTAAATGAAACTAATTTTACGGATTTTATCACATTTATTTTTATTATTTATAACCCGACGTTTCGAGTGCTTTACAGCACCCATGGTCACGGGGGGACTGAGGTGACAGATGTCCTGATGTCATAGTTAACCCGGAGTACCTTCAGCTTTTAATTATTATTTGTAGTCCGATCAACGCAGAAAGAGCTAACTGTGTCTTGAAGTCTTGCAGTGGTATGCTTGGTTTTTGACTTAATTTTATTAATTATAGGATCCCAAGCTGGTGGTAATACCCAACCATCTTCTCTATTAAAATTAGGATGTTTTTTAATTTCAATAGCCTCACGAATCATCCTTGGTAGGAATCGGTGTCCTTTTGCGAGGATTTGTGGTTTATCAAATCTGATGTAATGGTTGGGATGATCCAGAACATGGTCACAGACTGCAGACTTCCTGGGGCGGCGATGCTTCACATCAGCTATATGTTCTTTTACGCGGGTTTTTACTGATCTTTTTGTTTGCCCTATGTAAGAGAGACCACATTCACAATCCAGCTTGTATACTCCTGCATCTAGTAGAGGGATGTTACACTTGACAGATGGTAAAAATTGACTTATCTTCTTCGGTGGCTTGAAAAATGTTTTTATGGAAGCCCGCTTCAAGATATAGCCAATCTTGTCTGTGACTCCTCTGACATATGGTAGGACTGCAGGTACACGCTCGACTGTGGCCGGCTTCACTCGGTCACTGCGACGAAGGCGCGGAACCCGAAGCTTGTTGTCTTGCAAAACTTGCTTGACATGCTGAAGCTCGGCGGCCAGGTGTTTACTGTCACAGATCCCTTGTGCTCTCTGAAACAAAGATTTGCCCACGGTAGCTAACTGTGAAGGATGGTGGTGAGATTCACCGTTTAAATACCTGTTGGTATGGGTCTTTTTCCTATACACAGTGTGACTCAAGGTGATATTAGGATTTCTAATTACTAACACATCTAGAAAAGCTAAAGAGTTATTTGTCTCTAACTCCATTGTAAATTGTATTTTAGAATTAATGGAGTTAAGGTGGTCTAAAAATGCAGTGACTTTATTAGAAGGTAAAATTGTGAAAGTATCATCTACATACCGCTTGTAGAACCTTGGTTTTACTGGAGAAGTATGGAGGGCTTTCTCCTCAAAGTCTTCCATGAAAATGTCAGCAACAATGGGAGATACTGGGGAGCCCATCGCCACACCATCTACTTGCCGGTAGTATTGTTCCTTCCACAATAGATAGCCAGATGTTAGGCAATGTCTCAGTAATTCTGCATGTTCTAATGGCATGTTGTTCTCTGTTAGCTTCCTAGTTACAATTGAGATGCAGTCTTCAACAGGTAGACATGTAAATAACGACTGAACATCAAAACTGACCATAGTTTCATTGTCAGCAAGATGTAGGTCTTTTATCTCACTGACAAAATGGTAGGAATCCTTTGTATGTGCTCTTGTATGTCCTCTTAGTGGGGAGAGTATTTTAGCCACATGCTGAGCCAATCTGTAAGTTGGTGAATCGATCTGACTCACTATTGGACGTAGCGGAGCATTGAGTTTGTGTATTTTGGGTAACCCATACAACTTTGGTGGTTTGGCACAGGAAGGTATTATCGAATTTACGTCTAGATTTAATTTCTCGGCGTGTTTCTTTATTAGATCGCTAGTTGTTTTGAGCGTGTTTGTAGTTGGGTCTGTTTTGACCTTTTTATAGGTGTTAACGTCCGACAAAAGTTCTTGAATTTTAAAATTATAATCCGACGTATCCATTACCACCGTAGCGTTTCCTTTATCTGCGCGGAGAATCGTGAGTTCGGGTCTGTTTCGTAAGTTATTTAAAGCTTTTAATTCGTCTTTGGGAAGATTCAGTTTTGGCACAGAACTTCGACGTAACATAGACGAGATGTCTTGAAGTATGGCCTCCAAATCTTCTTTACCAATATTATTTTTATACAGACAAACCTCAAGACTACAAATAATTTCTTCGTACGGGATTCTTCGCGGTGTTATTGCGAAATTCATACCTTTCGATAATACTTTTAATGTTCTAAACTTCAACATTACTTCTCCAGTAAAACCAAGGTTCTACAAGCGGTATGTAGATGATACTTTCACAATTTTACCTTCTAATAAAGTCACTGCATTTTTAGACCACCTTAACTCCATTAATTCTAAAATACAATTTACAATGGAGTTAGAGACAAATAACTCTTTAGCTTTTCTAGATGTGTTAGTAATTAGAAATCCTAATATCACCTTGAGTCACACTGTGTATAGGAAAAAGACCCATACCAACAGGTATTTAAACGGTGAATCTCACCACCATCCTTCACAGTTAGCTACCGTGGGCAAATCTTTGTTTCAGAGAGCACAAGGGATCTGTGACAGTAAACACCTGGCCGCCGAGCTTCAGCATGTCAAGCAAGTTTTGCAAGACAACAAGCTTCGGGTTCCGCGCCTTCGTCGCAGTGACCGAGTGAAGCCGGCCACAGTCGAGCGTGTACCTGCAGTCCTACCATATGTCAGAGGAGTCACGGACAAGATTGGCTATATCTTGAAGCGGGCTTCCATAAAAACATTTTTCAAGCCACCGAAGAAGATAAGTCAATTTTTACCATCTGTCAAGTGTAACATCCCTCTACTAGATGCAGGAGTATACAAGCTGGATTGTGAATGTGGTCTCTCTTACATAGGGCAAACAAAAAGATCAGTAAAAACCCGCGTAAAAGAACATATAGCTGATGTGAAGCATCGCCGCCCCAGGAAGTCTGCAGTCTGTGACCATGTTCTGGATCATCCCAACCATTACATCAGATTTAATAAACCACAAATCCTCGCAAAAGGACACCGATTCCTACCAAGGATGATTCGTGAGGCTATTGAAATTAAAAAACATCCTAATTTTAATAGAGAAGATGGTTGGGTACTACCACCAGCTTGGGATCCTATAATTAATAAAATTAAGTCAAAAACCAAGCATACCACTGCAAGACTTCAAGACACAGTTAGCTCTTTCTGCGTAGATCGGACTACAAATAATAATTAAAAGCTGAAGGTACTCCGGGTTAACTATGACATCAGGACATCTGTCACCTCAGTCCCCCCGTGACCATGGGTGCTGTAAAGCACTCGAAACGTCGGGTTATAAATAATAAAAATAAATGTGATAAAATCCGTAAAATTAGTTTCATTTAAATGTGTAGTGTTCGCGTAAATATAAGAAATCATTATATGAATAATAATACTTTCTTTTATATATAATTTAAAACATTTTTAGTGTTGCTGGAAACTTTCTAGTTCCTCATAGTATTATCATTCTAGTAATGGTAATTTGATATTACTTTATTTTTATTTATCGCCGTGTGGTGGCGGATCGTTAAAAGAATACTACCACTCCATCTCATCCAATGGATCTCGTAAAAGGCGAGTAGGGAATTAAACTGCACTGTGCACCCAACAGCGCATGGGGACGATGGGCTCACCACCTATCACACCAAGTGCATTATATTGTTTTGGTGAAACATGGATTGTGGCAGTCATCTGATTTTGCTGTGAGTGCCCAGTCTCTTACTACCCCATATGGGATACAGTCGTGATCCATTGTCTAAGGAGTTTAAGTTGGGAAGAACATCGACGGAAGACGAACACCGCGAAGGACGCCCATCGACGTCCCTCACTGAAGAAAATGTGAAAAAAGTTGAAGAAGTTGTATTGGAAGATCGAAGAGTGACTATCAGGCATGTAGCTGAGGTCACAGGGATCTCATATGGCAGCATTCAAAGAATCCTTGCGAACGAATTGCATATGAGAAAGGTCTCCGCGCGTTGGGTACCGAAAATGTTAAACGACGAGCAAAAGAAGAAACGAGTCGACATGTCAAGAGCAAATCTCGAAAAGTTCCAGGCAGACAAGGATAATTTTTTGTCACGTTTTGTGACCATGGACGAGACCTGGATCCACCATTTTGATCCTGAAACAAAACAACAATCGATGACATGGAAACGATCCGATGAACCGACGCCGAAGAAATTCAAAGTGTCAAGCTCAGCAGGGAAGGTTATGGCGTCTGTTTTTTGGGACGCTGAAGGAATAATCATGGTGGACTACTTGGAAAAGGGGGCCACTATTACAGGCTCCTACTATGCAGAACAAATAAGAAGATTGCGGGAGGCTATTAAGGAGAAAAGGCGAGGCAAACTGCGGGCTGGAGTGCTGTTCCATCAAGACAACGCACCGGTTCACAAAGCTGCAATTGCCATGGCTGCCATTCAGGAAGCGGGCTTTGAGCTGGTGGAACACCCCCCCTATTCACCAGATCTAGCCCCCAGCGACTTCTATCTCTTTCCACGACTCAAGGAACACCTCCGAGGCAAGAAATTTGACGATGATAGCGACGTGATGGCCGCGGTTGAGGACTTTTTTGAGAGTCAAGATAAAGATTTTTTTTCTAAGGGAATTTTAGGATTAGAAAAGAGATGGACTAAATGTATAGACTTGCTAGGAGACTATGTTGAGAAATAAATTTATTTATTTATTTTATTCATTGTGTTTATTATTGATTATCATTACTTTTGGATCACCCCTCGTATGTATGTATGTACGAGGGTGGATTGAAAAGTACTCGGCCTAACACAGATCCATTCAATTCTAAAAATCAAATCTACCCACATTATTTAGTTCAGTTCAGACTAGTTCATTGTGTGAAGTTCGAAACGTGTGCGATAATTAGTTGTGATTTTATAAATTTATTAACAAAGTAATCGGTCATAATTTCCGCGAATGGAGCAAATCGAGCAGCGTGCCGTCATTAAGTACCTCCATAAGAAGGGGCTATCATCAAAAGCCATCCATGATGACATGGTCAGTACATTAGGCGATTGTGCTCTGTCATATTCATCCGTCAAAAAATGGATAGCAGAATTTAAGCGTGGTAGAGAGAGTGTGAAAGATGAACCCCGCTCTGGAAGGTCTTCGACGTCAACTACTGACGAAAATATTAAAAAAGTACTTGATTTAATAATGGGAGACCGCAGATTAAAAATTAGAGAGATAGCCGAGATTATAGGCATCTCTTATGAACGAACTCAAAACATCATTGTCAACGAGTTGGGTTTCCACAAGGTGTGGAAAAGGACGCGATTGACTATTTCACGCGACTGTTTGGAGTTATTTGAAGCCGATGCAGATGATTTTTTGAATCGTTTTGTTACTATGGACGAAACATGGGTTCATTACTGTACACCGGAAACAAAACAACAATCAAAACAGTGGAGAAGACCTGGTTCACCACCCCCTAAAAAGGCTAAGTCGATTTTGTCGGCAAATAAGGTGATGGCTTCAGTATTCTGGGACTCGAAAGGTGTGATTATGATTGATTATCTTGAAAGGGGTCAGACTATAAACTCTGATTACTACTGCACCTTACTACGTCGTTTACGAGAGGAAATAAAAGAAAAACGTCGAGGAATGCTCAGAAGAAAAGTCCTGTTTCATCAAGATAACGCCCGTGTTCACACGTCAGTACAGTCAATGGCTGGAATTCACAACTGTGGCTTTGAACTGTTACCGCATCCGCCGTATGCACCTGATCTGGCACCATCAGACTTCTTTCTGTTCCCTAACCTAAAAAAGCACTTGGGAGGTCAAAGATTTTCGACAAACGACGAGGTCAAAGCAGCTGTAGACGCATATTTTGACTCTAAGGAAGAATCATTTTTTTTAACGGTCTAAATGCTTGGAAGGGGAAGTGGCAAAAGTGTATTGAACTTGATGGTGATTATGTAGAAAAATAAAAATATAACTGATTTAGTATGTGTTTATTTTCTTGGTTAGGCCGAGTACATTTCAATCCACCCTCGTATCTATAAAGTGTCACTGCTTGCTTGAATTGTTTTTCTATGTCATTTGTCTTAATTTATACATTTTTTTCTGTAATAATGTTGGAGTAGTTAATATAAAATTCTAATTAAATATTAAAAATAAAAAGGTCAATGAGTTGCCAAAGGTCTTCAATCATAAATTGAACAGTAAATAAGCCATGTAATAAAAAGAGAAATAAAGTTGTAGCTGGGAACTGATGTTATGTTGACATACATATATCATGTTGTTAATCCTTTAACTGCCTAGCTTCTTATTGGAATTCGGTTTATCACCACAAGTGCTAATAGAAAACACAAATAATAAAAGCACAGTTCATTGCTCTGATTCTGTTGTGCATGTGAATGTGAAATTTATGTCTGTTAAACACGCTAATGTTACTGGAGAATATTGGCAAATTATGCAGAGCAAAGTTTAAGACTAGATTTACAGGCATTGACCGATGGGACAGGTATATTACAAATAGGTAGACAACATCCAGATATAATAAAACATAGGTTTTCCAGATAAAACTACAAGATATATTATATTTGCTACATAATATCATTAAAATCAAAATATAATGGCTAAAGAATAATATTTTTTTGTTATGAATTTAAAGCATAAAATTGAAAACCTGTCAAATTGATGGGTTTCGCAAATCTAGTGTTGAGAAAAAACTGATATACTGTATGATAGTGCTAATGTTAACATTTTTATTTTTGTTCCCAAGGTAGAGGATTACAGTTTACGGGTATCAGCCGTATTAAAAGCAAATGGCATAAAAAAGGGCAACATTGTTGGCCTCCTAGTGAACAATTGCCCACAAATGCCGGCACTCTGGTTGGGCAATGCCAGATTGGGTGGTATTACACCGTTTATCAATACCAATCAAAGGGGCAATACTTTAATTCACTCTATAAATGTGGCTAAATGTAACGTCCTGATATTTTCTGAAGAATTCCAGGCAGGTATGAAAATTTATATTAATAATGTGGTATTCATTCTAAAACTTGTAAATTTCGGCATTTGGCCTAATAGTCGAAAATGGTTATAAAAATCTCATGATGATGAGGTGGCCACCATCATGTGAGGTGCTAGGCGTCCAACGATTGATAATCCACCTGCCGATTGCGGCGATTGTTGCAATCATGACAACCTGAGAGAAGCCAGCAGTGGTCTGACATCCTCCACATGGCTATTTATTCAAGTTATTTTCCAAATATATTTTTACACTGTTTCCATCTTAAATCAAGTGGCTATTGCTAAATAGGGTGGAAATGTTCACCTATTTTAAAATAAAAAATTGATTTAGTTTCGAATCGAATGACTGTCGGTTTCTAGCGGAGTAGAATAGTACCTACCTGTTTTCCTACCGAGGTGTCGTAAGAGGCGACTAAGGTATTGTACGGACAGCCTTTATTCGTGCATAACATCATAATATGCAATGCTGTCACTATAATACTCGTGAGAACTTAAAGGGGAGTATGAATTTTTTGACTCGTACGAGGGCGAAAAGTGAGCTACGGGGAGCCAATACTGATTATAATAGAACAGGGGGTCTGCTGTGTTACTCTGGTTAGTTTCGTGATCGGTTTCATTGGATCTCATTAACCAACGAATGAGCTTCATACGCCAAAATAAAGCTCATTCCCTAGTTAATGGAATCCAATGATACCGATCATAAAATCCACCAGAGTTACACAATGGCCCCCCAGATTTGTTTGTCTTTATATGATGTAATAAATGTTAAAGCGCGAAAAGTGGTCTACGGATGTGGTCTCTGCCTACCTCTTATATTGGGAAAACCGCGAGTCTGTAATAAAGTTATTGTCGGTGAGGTGCAAGTTAATAGGAAGAAAGTGCAATTTGAAGTTGTGCAATCATGAAACGCACATACACAGAGTCACGCCTCTTTCCCATAGGGGTAGGCAGAGACCACATCTTTCCACTTGCTACGATCCTGACACACATCTTTGGCTTCATCTACTTGAAATGAAATGTACCGTTAAATATTTGTACTTCGCGTAAAACACATTAAATTGCAACTCGCTACAAATCGTTTATATCTCACCTTGACAAGCTTGTCTTCTACGGAAGTTGCTTGTCTTAAACGACCTAACATAATACGCCGTTGTTAGAACTGGTATAAGCTTTTGATTATAATACATATAGAGCCTCTATCGTCTTGCAAATATATTTATTGAATTATATAAGAAAACATTTATTAATGTTTTGTTTTATTATTCAATGGAGTTTGTTTTATGGGAAATCTGACAAGACGAGCAAAACGTTCACCTGATATTAAGAGCAACGTCTGCCCATAACAAATGCTGAGTCACCCAGTACATTTCTGTCTGGCACCACACTGCGCCCGTCATACTGAGACATCAGTTCTTAAGTCCCATATTCCCAGTAATTTCGCTAGCTCTCAGTGCCCTTCAAACCGAAACACAGTAATGTTTGCACACTACTGCTTCACGGCAGAATAACTGGCCCTGTGGTGGTACCTATCTAAACGGATTCCTGACATACGCGACATTGGGCCTATGTACTAAAAGTTCAAATGTAACAACGGTATCTTAAGTTTCAGCCCAAATTTGTTGGGTTTAACTATCTTACCTAATTTTAAAATTTGTCAAACGAGTTCGTTTCATTCGGAACAACTGTTATCAAACCTCTGCGAACTGAAAAAAGCTTATTTTAACTTGGTAAAACGCCCTTACATTCTCCTTGAAGTCTTGCGGTGTTATGCTTAGCTTTGGTTTTTTTATTTAATTATTATATATGTTACAATCCCAAGCCATTGCTAGTACCCAGCCATCTTCTCTATTAAAATTAGCATCCGTAATTAAGCCTTCGCTCCGATCCGACACGATTTAACACATACCGTGATCTAACAAGTACTTTTTTCCGTACATTAGCCACAATTTTTTATAGGATAAAGTGACTTAAGGAGCTAAACGTCCACCTGATGGTAAGAGTAAGGTCTGCCCATAACAAATGCTGTGTCAACCTGAACATTTCTCTGTGCCACATTGCGCCTCACACCCTGAGACATCAGTTCTTTAGTCTCGTATGCCCAATGATTAGGTACACTATTTATCAGTACCCTTCAGACCGAAACACAGTAATATTTGCACACTACTGCTTCACGGCAGAACAACTGGCAATGCGGTGACACCTACCTAGACGTATTCCTGCATAGGAATCCTTCAACCAGTAAAGGATGTTTATGAAAACGAATGAATTTGTTTGCCTGTCCAGTGACTTAGAGCGAAACGTTGCTTATGCTCCATATTTTTTAAGTAAAATAGACATACGGGAAAACACTACACTTGATGATATAGTGATTAATGTCACGGGTCACCGTTATTACCCCCAAAAGACAGAGATTTCACATCACCATTCACCGGTTCCAGTTACTTACTCACTATAAGAAGCATAGACTTTTTACTCCAATTTACGTCGGTTAGCTGGAACGTTTCAGTGATTTTGACGATCGCGAGGCCTTGTAATTTGAGCACCTGACATTTACGCCGTATGTCCTGGGTTCGAATCCCAGCCGGACAAACATTTGTGCAAAACCCACAACAGGTGAAATCATATTTCAATAATATTTTCTAAGAGAAAGACGATTTTTTCAATGTTTTATTTCAGCTGTACAAGAGGTCGCAAGTCAACTCGATCCTACGATGAAACTTTTCAAATTCACACATCGCCCTTTGAAGCCCTCTCAATCTGAAATAAAGGGTAGCGGCGACGGAATTGTTGACTTTACTTCGCTATTGGAGTCCACACCTCCAGCTCCTTGGAGCTTGGCAGACGCTGACGGCTTCCACGGAAAGCTCTTGTACATTTACACATCTGGAACCACTGGTCTCCCTAAAGCCGCTGTCATTTCCAATTCTAGGTGAGTAGTTTTTTAAGACCTTTATCTATTCTTGAGCCCTGCCATTGTTGCCATTATAACATGTCTCCGGCTGTTGCAGCTTACTATATTGTAGTTATTAAGAAAGGAAACTTCCGTATTTATACCAGTTCCAGTATTGGTTATCGCTCATTAAAAATCGATTAAGTGCAAGTTTTACTCGCTTGGAGAGGATTCCATTGTATACACGTTTTTTTTTTAAATCTGGCCCAAATTTGTTTATATAATCTAAAAAATTATGTGTAAAATTACTGAGTATATTGTCTGTTTCTGAATTCTCTCCTGTCGCATATTCTTCACTTGACTCAGACTGAGTGATATATATTATGATATTTAATTATTTTTTTTTGTCTTTAAATTTAATACTAAAGATACAATTAATAATGAAGGAGAAATCCTAGCGAAGGGCAACATTTTTAAAATATCCTTATATGACGATGACGATTAAAACTCAAGTATCTATTATTAAACGGTAATTTAAATTATAAATTACAATGTCTCAATTCTGAAACCGGTCGAATGAATTCATTCATTAGCATATGATACAACATTAGTTATTTTTATTTGTTAATTTCCTTACTCGCTAGCCTTTACGAGTATAAAGTATAAAGGTCGCCAACAATAAAGGTACCAACATTATATTTACACATTAAACAATATATTTATTTAAACGTACCATAGTAAACAAAACGTGGGAGTATTATATATTTGGATCGTAACTTAAAAAGAACGAATTAATTGAAATTATAAAAAAAAGCACGTGGAACTCAGTACACGTGACAGAAGCAAAATTGATTAAAATATAAACATGAATTAACGAAAATTTTTGTAACTGTAAAATAACTGCTCAGTACATAAACAATTATTAATGATCGATACATTTAATTAAGAATAACAGAAACGTTGCACGAAAACGTCGCAATGTGGTTGAAATATCTCAGTCCAAACAAGTGACGCTTAAATAATATTCGTATATCAAAATGTGAACTTCATTTGGTACTCTTTACCGTCGCGCCGTCGGTTATACTCGTACTTTCCCGCCCGGCTTCATTTTCACTTTCACCTGCGATCAAATGATTTACCGCAGACCTCTCTATGAAGTAGTACCTACTTCGATGTACAGTGTTTTTTGTAGTTCGCTTTTATAAATGAAATAATTTTATGTATTCGTCTGATATCTGAACACCACTTCATATTTATAACATTACAGGCTGCGCCCCGCGTGTTTGTTTGCGTAGCGTAGATTTGATATAACACTAGATTTTTCAACATACTACTAAAAATTATATAGGCCCATGGTTCGTCCAGGAACAAAAGGGCCAGAGCAACTTAACAACGTCAATAAACAATTTAACCTCATATCATGCCTCTCCAAGTACGTCTGACATCACGATGGTGGCGGTAGAGCCCTTAGAGATTCTGTCTGACTCCTTCGAATTGACAGTCCAGGATAAATAGACCTTATGTTAGTGCAAATTTCTTTTAGGAAGTTAGAAAAGGGGACAGGGATCACGGGACTTGAATTACCTAGGGACCTCTTCATGTTATAACAATACTGTTGGTCAAGTAATACGCGAGTCACCTGGGTTCGATTCCCGGTGCCGGCACCACGAAAATCGTTAGTTTCAATTTTAAGTGCTTATTTACCATGTGTTTCTCGTTTCTTTATTTTCACATGCTAAGTTAGCCATTACGTTTGTTAAGTACTGTAGATTAGTTTCATTTAATATTTCTGTTATAATTTGTTTATGTACATATCATGTTGGCTTCCTACCAAATAAATAAAGCATTTATTATGGTACTCATTTTTTTCAAAAGAATATACTGTTTCGTGTTCTAAACGAATAATTATGATTTATGTGAATGTGTGAGCCATAGAAGCTCAGAAGCCGCGCGATCTTAATTTCATAGTACGTGAGTGACGTGAGTTCGATCACCGGTGCCAGCACTTCTAAAATTGCTCTTCAATTTTAAGTACTTATTTACATTTTTTTTATTGGATAAAGTGATGAAACGAGCAAAACGTTATCCTGATAGTAAGTGCAACGTCTGCCCATAACAAATGCCGCGTCACCCAGAACATTCGACGACACCCTGAGACATCAGTTCTTAATTCTAATATGCAGTGATTACGCTAGCTCACAGTGCCCTTCAAACGGAAACACAGCAATGTTTGCACACTACTGATTCAGGGGAGAATAACAAGCCCTGGGGTGGTACCTTCCTTGAGGGATTCCTGCATAGGACTCCTACCACCAGCTCAGCGGTGAAGGAAAACATCGCAGCAAACCCGCATGACTGAGGAATAAAAACTTTTCGATGACATGCGGGTTGGCGGACTTCACAAGTCCGCCAACTTGCTGAACCAACCTTGACGAAATTTGGCACAGAGATAGGTTGCATTTTGTAGAAGGACATAATTTTTATCCCGGGAAATCAAATAGTTCCCAATGGATATTTAAAAAACCTTTATCAATGCGGACGAAGTCGCGGGCTTCAGCTAGTGTTGTATATTTCCGTATTAAACCGCATAGCTAGGGGCCTACTACGAAAATCGAAGTACGAAGTTTCGGATCGATTCGAAGGAACGAAATGAAACAAACAGGCGAATGAAACTTCGTTCAAATCATCTTTTTTGCTAATCCTTTGTTTTATCTTATTCAAAAACACATTATAAATAAATTTACAAAGAATTGTCTCAAAAACAACCAAAGCGAGCGTGCTTTGGTTTTGTTTTGTTTTGTTGGTGCATGTAAAAATTTTAGACAAGGTTCAATAATAAATGTATATAAATTCAGCACGTGTTCACAAGTACACGAAGGACGTCAAACATAATCCCTACTACGAAATTACTTCGGAGGCGGTCTTTTATGGTCTCGAATAAATGTTTAGTGAAGGATGACATCGTGGTAGGAAACGTGCGATCCGGCAGCCGAAACTTCGTATTTAGATTTTCGTAGTATTTCCACTGTGCTTACTCAGCCGTAGTTCCTTTCGAATCACAAACAAGTTACATTTTTGTGCATTACGGAAATTGTTAGCGTTGTGATCTGGATTTTGTGCATGAGCGTTACACCGAATAAGGGAAGATAAGAACGAGTTAGTGGTTCGACACGAAGAGACACAGTGCTACAAGTGTACAGGCAAAGACAGGCACTCTCTGGTTCTAACCTGACACGGGGATAATCACAACATAAGCAGACCCGAAAACTGATAATTTGTATTTTGGCACAAGTGTTTGCTCAGACTGGGATTGTAACCTAGAACACGCGGCGTAGAAGTTAACTACTGTGAACACTGGGCCACGCGATCATCAGTCATCATCATCATCATCAACCTATCACCAGTCCACTGCTGAACATAAGCCCTCCATATATTGCCACAAAAGTTTTTAGCTCTTATTTTGGGGGATTTTGCCGTAGTTGCCAAGCAAGTAATCAGATGTTCCAGGAAAATGCTGCTGCCCATCTCCTGGTTTTTGCTTTCCCTCCGTCACCTTTGACGACACCCATGGGGTGAGATGGAGTGGTAGATTCTCTTAAGCCGCTACCACAAGGCTTTCTTCAGTAGTTATGCGCAAATACTTATGGCGCTATAACATATTTACATTTACTGGTGGTAGGATTCCTATGCAGGAATCCGTCTAAGTAGGTACACCACCCCGGGACCAGTTATTCTGCCGTGAAGCAGTAGTGTGCAAATATTATCGTGTTTCGGTCTGAGGGGCTGAGAGCTACAGTAATCACTGGGCATATGAGACTTAAGAACTAATGTCTCAAGGGGACACATGGAATTTTATGTTGCATTTACCATCAGGTGAACGTTTTGCTCGTCTCGTCACTTCATCCAATAAATAAAATATCCTGAGCTTCGCGAAATATGATTATTATGATCAATTTTTTTTCTAGGTTCGTGTTCATGGCTTCGGCGATACATCACATGCGACTAAAATCCACAGACACCATATACTGTCCTCTACCGCTGTACCATACGGCGGGCGGCGTTATTAGTGTGGGCCAAGCGCTTCTATTCGGCTGTACAGTCGCTTTGAAGCCAAAATTCTCCGCATCCCAGTTTTTCCCCGACTGTGCGAAGTTCAAGGCCACGGTAAGAATATTTCGATCTTATGTGAGGTACTTTAGTAGTAGCGTAGATTTTGTTACATAACGAACCTGTTGCGAGTAGCAAATTACTCAGTGATACATTATCTATCGTCGAAACATTCATAGTAAGTTGCAATGCCAATCATTGAAGATTTTCTGCAACTTGTACGTATTGATTCCGACGCAACGCAAATCATGAACCGATTTTTATGTTAACGCTGGCTTGTTACGCGAAGATCGGCGTATCTGCCTGCTGAGCCGTCAGTCAGTCTCTGTTCGAATCCGAACTGAATCCAATATCTTTGAAACACAAATTATTGATATTCGTGTCTGGATGGATGGATATAGTGAAGGGAAAGAGGAGAGGGTGTTTCGGTGTTATGGCTTACATAATTATTTGTGATTGACCCCGTGTCTCAGATCTTCAAATCCATACTTAATATTATAAATGCGAATGTAACTCTCTCTGTCTGTTTCTTACCTCTTCACTGTGCAAACGCTGAACTGATCTTGACGAAGTTTGGCACAGGGATAGCTTACATCCTGCAGTCGGACATAGGATACTTTTTATCCAGGAAAATCAAATAGTTCCCACGGGATATTTAAAAATCTATCCAGTATAGTAATAAATAAAATGCAAACATTTGAAAATCACATAGTAAGATAATTTGTATTGTAATATATTTGAGCAGCTGCTTTTGCGATAATAAAAATCAGTTCGTGGCTTTAATTTCTTAATTATAATAAGGAAAAAACGCACAATTTTGTTTTTAATTCTTCCAAATAAATATACAACGATGTAAGTCGTTTTAATAAAAATCAGTTCGTGGCTTTAATTTCTTAATTATAATAAGGAAAAAATGCACAATTTTGTTTTTAATTCTTCCAAATAAATATACAACGATGTAAGTCGTTTTAATTTTTGCTATTCAGAATACCTGTTTTACGTAACCATTTACGTTTGGAACAGTGTATATTATAAAATTAATCCAAACCACGATTTCAATTTGAATGTTAATGTAACCTGTTTGTGGAATGCATACGTATATATATATATATATATATATATATATATACGAGTATTACTTGTGACGGACGACCAAAACCTTGGCCGTTTGTAAAAAGAAGCTTATGACACCTTAAGTTTTGTTTTGTTGATTATTTTGACTTAAAGAAATTGAGATTACTTAAATATAAAAGGTTAAAATATTATCTATTCTAATGTTACATGATTTTACCATACTTTTTTTAAAAATAATAGTTATTTTGCTGCGGCACCGTTAATTCAATGGAACTAAGGGCCTTTTCGCATGGAGACGTTTTTTTCACAGAGGTTTTATTTTTTTGTAGAACCTGCTCACTGGTATGTTTCATTGAGCAAACATAAACATAGATTTTGCCATATTGCCTTGCCACTTTTGGCACGCGCATTGGCAACCGCAGTTTTTTTATTCAGATGTTCCTAGTAACATGCTGCTGCTTATCTCCTGGTTTTCATTTTCCCCCTGTCGACTGTTACAACTCCCACGGGACGGGATGGGGTAGTAGATTCTCTAAAGCCGCCACCACACGGCTCGAAGTTTAAACTGAATGAATAACATAAGGAACGGAACAAATTTCACAGGTGGCACACTACATCGGCGAGATGTGTCGTTACGTGCTGGCAACCCCGCCTTCCCCGGCCGATACGCAACATAACGTGGAGGTCATCTTCGGCAACGGATTGAGACCACAGGTAATATATTAGTGTTTACAATACACACAGTGTTAATACACACTAATTATAAATTCAATCGCTTTATACATTCATTGTTGAATATTAATTCGGTTAAATATTATTCTTATCACACATGTGTATGATAAAAATAAAATTTAAATAAAATATAAAATTTCAACGAAAATGACTTGTTTATGAATGGTCCAATCCGTAAATAACAAATAACAATAACAATAGTAATAATAACCTTTCCTTAAATATAATACTTGTTCACCAAGTTCTGCTCTTGTTGGACGACTCGTTTCCTTTGGAGGAATGGTAATGAGAAACACTGTTTGCAAATTACGGCTTCACGACAGAATAGATGGCACTGCGGTGGTACCCACCTAGGCGGATTCCTGCACTGGAATCCTACCATAAGTCATTTAGTGAATTAGTTAATAGATCTTTTATAACAGTACTCGTTTTATTCCGAACTAAATTATTCTTGAATATTTTTGTTTATACTTACTAATGTAAATCTTTTTAACCTTTACATCGTGAAAAAGACAAAATAATACGTTAGTCAGTCCGACTGCGGAACAGCGCGATTTCGTAATACGACTAAAATAATCTGATACTATTTATAAGGCGTTACTTTGCGGAAATCCCAACAAATTTAGGAAAACGAAGTTAATTTTTGTTAAAATCTGCAAGCCAATTTAAAATTCATAGTTTTTTCAAGTACAGCAGTTTTTACTTGTCCTGCAGTTGTAGCGTTTGCATGCGAAGAAAAGGCAGAACCTTAAATCTACCACTAGTATCTTCAGACCTCAGCCACTACGTCTTTCGCCCCATAACGAGGCACTATCGAGTCTTCACACTTGATTATGTGATGGCATGACTGACATGCGTTTCCAAGAAAATTTACTTTGTTTTTCTAGTTGATCTTATCTTAATTCACTCTCTTTATGGCAAAAGAACTTATACTAAATAACAAAAATGATGTATTGACAACTACCGAATATTGTCGGAAGTTATCAACATCGCAGGAGATATTATACTGCCACAAGTGTACGCGCAAACACAGGGGCACTCACTCGTCTCAACCTACCCGTACCCGATTTAACGCTCATGCGATAAGATCGGAGAAATGCAGTGTCGAAGAAACAAAGACAAAAACGACAGCCAGACCCGAAAACCAACTATTAGTGTTTTTGCACATATCGTGGAACCAGCTGGTATTCGATCGCATATATATTTTCGGTGATGTAATTGCTGTTAGCCTTCTCGGCTTTTACAGCTTCATCGGATACTGTGCTCGCGGGCCAGGGGCCCGCGTGCCAGGGGCCCGCGTGCCAGGTTTGGTTTGACCCAAACATAAATAAATAAATAAAAACTCCTACAAAAACCTCGAAGTTCGGACTGTGTCGCGTTCGCTGCGTGCTTTCGCGATTTCGAAAATCTTAAATATTTTAAGTCATCTAATGACCGTCCGAGGGAGGCTGCGGGCGTCCATTCGGACTGTCGACTTGTGTGTCGGTAACTCTGGGCGGTGAGAACCGCCCTGGAACACGGGTGAACCGTGTGTACGCGGTGTGATTATTGACTATTGCGCGCCGCTCTCTACGGCGGTCGCGCGTCGTGGTGCGTGTTATATTAAAGCTATTGACTGTGTGTACAGTGTAGCCTGGATCGTGACTGACGGTATCGTGGTCAGGAAGAGCTGAGACGTCCGTGTCGTCTAGCACGTTTCGCGGGCGACGTTTGCGTTCGGTCGCTTTTCTGTTTGGTCGGTAATTTGCTGCTTTAACCACCAGCGGGTTTGAATGAACCGCGGCTTTTTCGAAAAACCGCCGTGATAATTCTCTGAAGTGTTCAGAGATTAAGGGCATTTCACAGTCGCTGTGAAGATCTACATTGCGTTGATACCAACCGGCTCCGGTGGCAGTTCGCAAGAATCGATTTTGAACGCTCTGTAACTTCTTTAATTGATTGCCCGTCGCGTGAGCGAAAGCGACGCAAGCATAGTCCATTACGGGTCTTATGCAAGTCTTACAGAGGCGAAGTTTGTGTCTTAAGCACATTTTGCTTGAGGAGCAAGTTAATGGGTATAGACGGCTTGAGATAAAAGCCGCTCTATTGCGTATATTTTTAATGTGTGAAGCGAACGACATCGCTGCGTCTTTTCGATCGCAGGACCCGCGGCGTAGCACTCCACTACTCTAACCACTAAGCCACGCGGTCGTCAAAAATAACAATGTAGTAATAGAAAATTACAGCCTATACGAGCCCCACTTATGGGTTATCAATATTTAATGTTTAAAAATGAGATTCAAAACCTTGATACGTGTTCTAATGTATTTATGATTGCTTAGAGCGTTTCAACGTCATCAAAATACTTATGTATTTATGTCATTGCTCCTAATTATTTAGCTGTCGTGCAATTTCTGAAAATAAAGTTGTTTTATCTATAAAATTATCTCAAATTCTAAATATCTTTATTATGGAAGCTATATTTCTTTAGCTTAACTATGTTGTTAAAATTATTCTTTCGAACTAAATAAACTTAACTTGTTTAGGTCTAAAGAATAATGTTAACTAGTAAAGGCACTAATTCAAAGTTAAACAAATATTTCCTACAAATTAACAAAGAATGGTATATTTTCTAATTTCAGATTTGGAACGACTTCCTGAAGCGGTTTAATATCAAGCATGTGCTTGAATTTTATGGGGCTACTGAAGGAAACGCTAATATAGGTATCCGTAATAATATTATAAATACGAAAGTAACTCTCTCTGTCGATCTTTTTATTTGCCACCTTTTGCTCAACCGTTGAACCGATCTTGACGAAATTCGGCACATAAGACAGCTTGCGTACTAGAGATGGAGATATGACACTTTTTATTCCTGAAAATGAAAAAGTTGAAATGACATAATCTCTGGGTTTAGCTAGTTATTTTATAGGACTTTAGATTTTGCTACGTCGCCGCCGTAGCAAAATCTAAAGTCCTATCTCATCTAGTGGGTGTAATAAAAGTAGAATAAAGAAAATGCAAAAAATCTCATGGTCTTGAGAATCATCATCATCATTTCAAAATCTCGTCAAAAGTCCACTGCTGAACACAGACCTCGCCCAAAGATTGCCACAAAACACGTCTTAAGAATAACCTCCTCAAATATGGCGGACGTAAATTATCACAATCGGCGACTGACAGCAGTACTAATTTTAGTCGCCATCCGCCCTCCAGGTATGGTGATTGCGGCAAATCCCTTGAGGAAGGTCATGACTAACCTTCGGCTTTTTAAAGTCTTGCAAAGCTCCTTCTTTACCGGACAGTTCTGTTTCGGGCTATATAATAGAATTTATTTTTAAGTAGACAAATGTGTAAAACAAATTTATTGTTTCAGCTAATACTGACGGCACGCCCGGAGCTATCGGTTTCGTCTCCCGGATCTTGCCCAGTATATACCCAATAGCGATTATCAAAGTAGACCAGGAAACGGGAGAACCAATAAGGGATTCGAGAGGGCTCTGTCAGGTAAGACATATTTGTTATTACAAACAATAGAAAAAAAGCTACAATGGAAAAAAAAAACTTATAAGTACACAACGTTCCTAAAAGTACAAGTACAACAAAATTTACAAAAGTGTGACGCAAAAAATTAACATACATTTTAAAAATATTGTCAAGTAGGCATTATTACAGCAAAATATTTAAAAAAAATGCCAGATCGATAATAAAGAGGCCAGTGCCGTATTGCAATCTCGATCGCCAATTCGCCGGCCGGGCAGGCATGACGTATATGGCAAAATCTCCCAATATGGGAGAGGCCTATGTCCTGCAGTGAATTTTAACAGGCTGATCAAGATAATATGTAGAACACAGTTCTGCCGAAATAACTCTTGGTCTGCACTTGCAAGCCTACTAAACAGACATATAATATTGTAATAAATGATATTATCATATTTATTGTTTTCAAAAAGAGGGCCCAGAGTTTATTGCCAGTTCCTCTGCGAGGAAGAGGAAGGAAGTTAATTTTCGAAACGGTGTACATTTTGATGTCTATGAGGTACTAGCTGAAGCCCGCGACTACGCCCGCGTGCATTTGGGTTTTCTAGAAAAACTGTGGAAACTCTTAGATTTTCCGGAAAAAAATCCGTGTCCGTCTCCGTGATGGGGGTTATCTCTGTGCCTATTTTCTTATATTATTATGGATAAGAGCTACAAAAAAGCCAAAATTGAATAAAGAAATGTTTACTTTGATATTGTTAATGTTTTTTATTATTAAAGCCTCAATAGCCTAATGTTCCCTACACAATTAGACTATTGTTGATTTAATAAAAAAAATAAGTTGACGAAGTTACTTTTTTAAGCTAGTACGATACTTTTGGCAGTTTGGTGTTTTTATTCTTTGGTAATTTGTGTATTTTTTAAATTTTGACGTTTATTATTGATGATTCAAGTCTGCAAGTGCTCGCGAAAGCGTACAGTGATTGGAAAATTCAATTAAAGAACAAAACTGTACTTTTCGTTTTGTCTCCATTAGTCCAGCAAATCTTCAGTAAAAGTCAATATAATTTTACCGTCGATCGAAATGAAGTCTTTGTTATAATTAAATTATTGTTCGATATTGGCAAAAAAAGACGAAGTTACTACAAAATATTTCCTACATGTTCGCAGTTGACAAAACCCGACGAGCCGGGCGTGTTCATAGGGAAGATTTCACCGAACAACCCGGCGCGCGCGTATCTCGGCTACGTTGATAAGTCGGCCTCCGAGAAGAAGGTAGTCAAAAACGTCTTCAAATACGGTGACTCGGCTTTTATATCTGGTAAGGTTTCCACTTTTTCTTCTTATTTTTTTTTTTTTTTTGGATAAATTGACCAGACGTGCTAAACCTACACCTGATAGTAAGTAGAATGTCTGCTCATAATAAATGCTGTATAACCCAGAACATTTCTGTGTGGTACCACACTGCGCCCGTCAGCCTAAGACATCAGTTCTTAAGTCTCCTAAGCCCAGTGATTACACTAGCTCACAGAGTCCTTCAGACCGAAACAACTTTATACGTACGTACGGTCATGTTTTATTCCCACGTTAGGGGTAGGCAGAGACCGCACCCGTAGCCCACTTTTCGCCCCCCTCGGTAACGAGACGTGACAGGTGGCGAACCACTTCCCCGCCATTTTGGTACGAGTCAAAAAATTCTTACTTTCCATTGCGTTCCCACGAGCTGCATTATATATTATGATATTATTCTGTACAAATAAAGGTTGTCCATAATCCCTCCAAAATGAGACCTTCAAACTTTTGTGGCTATCTATGGGGGAGGCCTATTTTCAGCAGTGGACTGTGACAGTGCTGCAACGATACTACCTTAGTCGCCTCTTCCGGCATCGCGGTAGGAAAAAGGTAGGTGCCGGACTAGGTACTTTCCCGGACACCTATCGTCAATATAAAGCAGTCGTATAATCACACCTGAGGATTAAGAAAGCAGCGTTGTGTTTGTTTATAAAAGTTACATGGTATGGTGACGGGTACATTATACATTTATTGTGATCTTTTTTATGTAGCATTAAACATATACGAGCGTAAAACAGATTTATATATGTTTAAGTAAAAACGTCTATGTTTGTTTTGTATTGGTTATGTCTTATTTGCTTGCAGGCGACATTCTAGTAGCGGACGAGTTCGGTTACCTATACTTCCGGGATCGAACCGGCGACACGTTCCGGTGGCGCGGCGAGAACGTCAGCACCACCGAGGTCGAGGCCGCCGTATCCCGGGTGGCCGACCAACGTGACGCCGTCGTCTACGGAGTTCTGGTGCGTGACACTGCATTATTTTGAACTGAAACACATATTTCATGATGACCAGTAAAGAGTTGCTGTGTAGTGATGAAATGGTAGAGATTGATGCAGTTGATTTACTCACCACATCTAGTTAATAGAAAACCATGCGTCAGATTATCAAACCCTACGATAATAATAGTTTTAAAGACTTTTAATCGATTTTAAGATATCGATTATTTTTGCAAGACCATATACATCCCTACTTATAACTCAAAAAATATAATTACCAAAAACTGTAGGTTAAAGTTTTTTTTTAACCTTTCTAGTTTTCGTACGATCATATGCTGTTTTACAAAACGTCTGAGTTGGCAACCCTCTTTGCATATTCAAATGACTAGACGCAAAATCAATCTTGACCTGTTGAAAGACCTATTGTGACCTTATTTATACATATGTATTTGACGTCAGGTGTTCGTCGTTCTGGTGTTATTTTTATTCGGTGCTTTAAATTTTGGATCGATCTATTCAAAAAGAACTTACAATGTTTTGAAAATCCCAAAATATAGTTTTGTTCAATGAACAAATGACTTTTATTGTTATTTAACAAATCAATTGTTTTCGTCACTTGAAGCAAATATGTCTATAGTGGCTATAACTACGAAATGGATATGCACTCATACTAAACAATGATTTTTGACGGTGCTACGTAGTCAAATTCAAACTTAAAATTTCTTTATTCACAATTTTTGGACTTTTTAAATCATTTATGAACGTCAAAATCTACACCAGTTCGAAAAATAAGCCCTCCTCAGAGAAGAACCGGCAAGAAACTCTTGGATCTTTCTTTTTTTCAATGCCATATTCCATAACGTCATTAAAAATTACATAAAAAAATATTACTACACTAACGAGACGCATGGCTTTATGGGGATTCTATACTATACTATACTATCTATACATAATAAATCCGTCTAGTGGGTAGGTACCACCCCAGGGCCAGTTATTCTACCGTGAAGCAGTAGTGTGCAAACATTACTGTGTTTCGGTTTGAAGGGCACTGAGAGCTAGCGTAATCACTGGGCATATGAGACTTAAGAACTGATGTCTCAGGGTGACGGGCGCAGTGTGGTGTCACACAGTAATTTTGTGGGTGACACAGCATTTGTTATGGGCAGACGTTACACTTACCATCAGGTGAACGTTTTGCTCGTTCCGTCACATCAGTGAAATATGGTTATTTGCTGGATACTTCAACTCATATACGCGTTTTTAAAGTTTTTGTCTATCAGTCTGTTTGTTTGTCTGTGCTAATCTCCGTTATTATTTTTATTATACAGCTGAATTGATTTTGAAGGGACTTTCAAATAAGTGTTTTAGAAAATTAAAAGAGAGAGTAAAAAATTAGAGAGTTTGTATGTTTGAACGCACTCATCTCAAGAAATACTTATCCGATTTCAGGAATTATTATTGCATTACATACCCGGTTTATTGAGAAAAGTTCGTAGCTATAAAATTTCATGCTAAGGATTTATTGAGCCTCACGCTGAGAACCAGAATTATCGAGAAAGGTCGAACTGTGAATGCAAAGGTCAACGGTTGAAACCGCGGGGCACAGACACTACAATATATATTTTAAATAAATACATTTCGACAAACCTTAACAACACCGTATTTCATCTCTGACTTTAAAAAAAGTGATAGAAGCCTTTGCTCGTCAAAAAGACAGGCGAATGGATTTTTCAAACCAACGAATAAATGGTAAGAAAGGCATTTTCTGTTTTATTTTGAAGTGAACACTCACAAACGCCTCTAAATACGAATGGTTTTAATCACTCACTGGGGAGTTTTTTTGCGTAATTCGTCCTATGAGAAGGTAGGTGGAAGAGGACAGTTTTTCTCGTACGTTTTGAGATATTAAATACGGACTAGCTATGCAGCCATAAATTATATCATAAAGTAGGGACAAGTCTGCTACAATTCTGCGGTCTTATAGTGTCATTAGTCCGAAGTGTTTGCAGTTGTTGTTATAAGAGTCCAACGACGTACTAGTACGGAATTGGAGAACTGTAACAAAATGTTTTATGCAAAGACTCAATGCGATCTATATGAATGGAATATTGTGACCAAGTGCTGCTTGCATATTCCACGACAATGCGTACATTAGGCACAATATGCTAATCTAGTGGTGTAGATCTCTTAGAGGTTTACAAACTCGAAGAACAAAACCGCCGACATGTCCGCACTTTTCCATATTAATGAGGGTGAAGTCCAAAACTTGGAGTAGATTGGTTGAAGTAGATCGTCCCCTTAAAAAGCTATGTTGTTTATTTGTGACGCCGCCAGAGATGTTGAGATAAATACTGTCGTATACAATTTTGTCAAAAATTTTACTAAAGACGTTGATTATCGCAATGAATGAACAGTTTGTTACCTCTATATGCAAAACTTTCTTCCAACGAGATGGAAATACACCTTCCTGCAGGACCTGTTAAAAATTATGTGAATTGGAATACTTGAGGCTGTTGCACAATATATATAAAAGCAGGGGGGATCATGTCAAAACCTGGACCCTTGGTTAGGTTGAGGCCTTTCTTTTTAAAATTATTTCGTTAAAAACATAGAAATTATGTACTAGCTTAGCGATTCCCTGTGAAGGAGGAGGTAAATTGTTACAATGTGGATAATTAAGAGCCGGGAAATAAAGACGCTCCCTTCTCCTCCCTTGGCGTCCCGATCAAGGGTAAAGCGGGACGTGTCACTAGACTTGAAAATCGGGACATCGACAACCGGACAGCGTTGCTATCTAGTTATGTATCACCTAGTAGTACATAAGTAATGCGGCCAGATGGCAGGGTAAATAAATTTGAGTTGTTATTGTATTATGATGATTAAAAATAGTAATTAAAACAGTTTGCTATTAAGTTTTTTTTTAATTTTTTATATTATTATTTCCGTGTGATAATTTCACACGGGCGCACTCACTAGTACGCCCAGTGAAAAAAAAATTAACATATGTTTTTTTGTGTTATTAACTACGATTTAATGTAGGTACCTAATACGGAGGGCCGCGCCGGTATGTGCGGCGTAGTGGACGCCAACGGCACGCTGGACCTCGACAAGTTGGCGCGCGATCTCGCCAGAGACCTGCCAGTATATGCCAGGCCGGTGTTCATTCGACGCATGTCAAGCGTCGATATGACGGGTAAGATAAGAAAATGTTCCTGAACAGAACTAGAAACTAGAGCACGGCCAAAAACACGTAACTCTTTTACATAAGAATTATGCGCATCGTTTTCATTTGATATACACCATATAAATCTCGTAACTTAAAATATATAAAACACGTGTGCAGTTCACACGCGGTAGAAGTGAAATCTTCAGAAAACGAAACTTCGATAAAATGAGACAAATGCAGTGTATCAGGAGTAGGATAATTGTAGGGTTTATTTATTATAATATTGTTACCAAGATTCAAAATTTTTTACGTACTACATACAGACTACAAGTTTTCAATTTTAACAAATGAAACGAGTGCCGAGTCCGCCCATAGCAATGCTGTGTCACCCAAAGGTATGAGTATTTTGGTGGCTCGTTAAAAGAATACAACCACTTCATCTCATCCAATGGATTTCGTAAAAGGCGAGTAAGGAATTAAACTGCACTGTGCACCCAACAGCGCATGGTGGCGATGGGCTCACCACCTATCACACCAAGTGCATTATATTGCTTTGGTGAATCGTGGATTGTGGCAGTCATCTGTTTTTGCAGTGAGTGCCCAGTCTCTGACTACCCCTTATGGGATACAGTCGTGATCTTATGTATGTATGTATGTTGATCTTATTAGTGTATCTTTGAAATACAGAGTCAATTACTGTTTTTGACCTTGTTGTCGAGCTAATTGTTAAGCTAAGAAATAATAATAGCAAAATCTATGAAGAAAACGTAGATTTGGACGAAATTCGAAAATATAAATATAATAGGGAAACACTGTATACTGTATTTTGGATTCTATCTCATTCTCTCGCAGGCTAAATCCAACAGATGTACATGTTTGTCTCTTTTTAGTGTCACTTTTTCATTTCATCGAGTTACAAATCACAACGATTCTAAAGAAAAACTTCTTTCACTTCACTACAAAAATCGATAGCATATTTATGGTGGAGCTACGCTATCAAATTAATATTCTTAAGTCTATCTGTATATCTAAAGCTTTTTTTTTATGTAAGAAAGTGATGAAACGTGCGAATCAGTCAACTGATAAGTGTAAAGTCTGCCTATGAAGTAGTTCTGTCACCCAAAACACTGTGTAGCAAAGTTCTTCTATTCTTTCTTTCCTTCTTTCAAATCACACTGCGCTGACCCTGAGACATCAAGTTCTTAAGTCCTAATCTGCCTAGGCCCACAAAGGTGACTTGAGCCGTGCAAAAGTCAGATACTTATTTAAAAAAACTTTTTATATTCATATTTTTTATGTAATAATTATACTTAATAAATTAGTTAATTGTAATGTTCAATGAAAAATTAACTCCAATCTAATATTTTGTCGTTTCTTCTCTGAACAGTAACCACGCTGCAAAGCAGTGTTCGATTGTAATTATACTCGTAAATAAATATACATTAGTTCGGTTTTTTTTTTTTATTTAACTTTATAAATATTGTTATTATTATTTTTAAAATGACAAGGGTGATAATAATATCTGTAATAGTAATAATTGCTGCCAAGCTACTTTTACATTTTAATGTTATACTAACTTATACAATTATTAACAGAAACTAGAAAATATCTATAAACTGCCCGTTGGTCGGTTTTTCCCAAGGCTTAGAGTCATATTTTTTGTGAGCATGAATCATATTCTTTTGATTCTGTTAGCCTCAAATTCTGTAATCGCCTTCAACGTTTTTTTTTAAACTTAGCTTTAATTAAGACTATAACTAATTTTAACAGACACACTAGATTAGGCAGTGCTCTAGTCATAGTGTTACAAGCACATTAAATAACAAAAATATCATTATTGAAAATACGATGCACTATAGCCCCGAGGTCCAGTAAAATAATCATGATCCAGCGTTACAACGCGTGTTTTGATATTATTTAAAAATATATATAAGCTGTGTGGCGCAAGCTTAAGAGGATCTACCACCCCATCTCATCCGGTGGGTGTCGTAAAAGTCGGCAAATTGGGTAAATTGAAACCAGAATATGGGCAGCAGCATCTTTCTGGAACATCTGAATAAATAAATTGCAATTGCCAAACCGCCTGCCAAGCGTGGCATCTATGGCAAAATGCCACCAAAAGAGAGCTATAAACTTTTGTGGCAATCCATGAGGGAGGCCTATGTTCAGAAGTCGACTAGTGATGATGACTTATAAGCGATTTACCACTGGATATCACCGAACTACAATACCTGTTGACTTTAAATTTGACATACATATTCCTTTCTCAACATAGACACCCTAAGAACGGATTTTACAAACTCTTAAATGCGTTAACGTTCTAACCACATTACGCCCATCTTATATTAGACCTAGAAAAAAATGCCACCATATAAATTATTTTTTGAAATGCATTTTTCTTCCAGGTACATTTAAAATGAAGAAAGTGGACTTGCAGAAGGATGGCTTCAATCCCAGTTTGGTTAAGAACGACAAATTATACTATTTAGATCTGAAGCAGGGCCGTTATTTTCCGCTGGGCGTCGAAGAATACGAAAAAATAGTAAATGGACAAATCAGACTGTGATGGGAGTGTTGTTATAAAGTTGAATCTCAAAGCAGTTTTAATTATGCAATTATGTATGGCAGCAAATACTAACTCAGTACTACTACTAAATTATATAAACAAATATTTTAGACTTCGTATTTTTCAGTATTGGATCATTTTTACATACGAACTGATTCATAAAATGCCTAATGTTAGTTGTGCAAATTGTGAATTATTGATGAATACTAAATTAAAAATATTGCTGCATATGAATCCTGTTGCATGTTACTTTGAACACAGCAGGTATATACTAATATGTAATCTACCGCTGATACTAAAATTATATGCTATACACACTAGGTTTAGGTCATAAAAGACATTTTTTATAAACGTTAAGAAACTCATTTGTAATGAAGACATTGAAGACATTTTTGTAAAGATTTAGAAACAATTTTTATTTTTTATTGACGATTATTATGCGCAACATTCATGTGCACATTCGAAGTTTCAAAAAACTTGTATTCAATATTAATTCTTCCATTCTAATCAGTCCCCGCTATAGTTACTTAATGGTAATTGGTAATTGTTGTTTTTCTGGATAAAGGAAATATTAATTTTATAACTTATTAAATATAATAATAAAGATCATTGGATAGTAAAACATTAAGGTTTCATTAAGTCACTAAGTTGGCAAAGTTTTGGAAGAAGTTCTTCATAAAGGATTATCAATAATACTATATTTAAAAAAAACCTGCTACTACAGAAACTTAAAGTTGTGGGTTTTTTGCAATAAATGAGGAATTTTTTTATTATCAATTTCGCATTATGACGGTACGCAGGGTGCGTACCCATACTCTCTTTGGTACTCTCTTTGGATTATGTTATTATGGGGGTGGCAATACAAACTTGTTACATAGCTATTACATTGTCTTTTAGCCGTGCGAGTGACAGATAACATTTGAAGTGGTAGTGATAATTGAAGGATAAAATATAAGCGTATGTTGAATATTTAATAAAATGTAAACCATTCGAAATGTACTTAAAAAGTATTATATATTAAAAATGCTTGGCGATAGATTTTAGGTCGTTTGTATTTTGTTCATCAATTACTACTATATGCATTATTATTATTTCTCAGACATTGTTAAATGTCAAATAAGATAAGCGATATGTACGAATAAATGTTAAAGTACGCTTTTAAACACGCTTCGTCAGTGACGGAGTTAACAAATATCCAGAAGTTTTGATGTCCATTAAAAAGGTCAAACTAAAGCCCGTCTTTAATATTATTCGATCACTTGGGGAACGAGTGGATGTTGCATAATACTTGCCGCGTCATTTAGTGTTATCTCAGGTTGAATTCATTCCAGTCTCTAAATTTGTAAAGACTGATAATGAATATTTTTTTATTGTGTTAGGTTGTTAGAATATTGTAATAAGGGTAATGGGTTATGTTGCTAAATACCTGTTTATATAATTAAATGTATATTTTAAATATACCGAACAGATATTTCATTTATTTTCTTTAATATTTATTATTAATTAAAAGCTAAATACTTATGAATATGTGTTAATAATAGTCCAGCAGAGGACACAGGCATTTGGCTCAGCATCGACAGGCACTATTCATGATACGTCATCATCGATAAATTGTCTTAACTAGGTAAGCAGGTATTACCGGCCCGTGTAGTATTGTCCACGGAGCGTCTCTGTGAGGACTAAATCAACCACAGAACCTATTCTGAAAATTGTCATCTCTGATGCTTAGAAAACCTCTTGGCTTCTGACAGGCAATGAAATAACCATCTTGAACAGTGTCAGATCAAAAATACACTGACTGATGACAGCAGCGTCTACGATGTGAGGCGCCTAGTACTGCAATAACCAATCCGCCCACCAAGCTAGTCCAGCAGTGGACTAATATATATAGCAGGCAAATGTAAGAAGGGTACCTATTCCCTTGTTCAAAAACTAATGGCGGTTGTTAAGCGTGGCAACCATGAGTGTAATCTGTAAGTTTATTTATTGGATAATGTGACGAAACGGAACGGACGGAAACCATAACAATGCTGTGTCACCCAGAACATTTCTGTGTGACACCACACTGCGCTCGTCACCCTGAGATATCAGTCCTTAAGTCTGATATTCCCAGTGATTACGCTAACTCTCAGTGTCCTTCAAACTAAAACACAGTAATGTTTGTAAATTTATACTGCTTCACGGCAGTATAACTGGCCCCGGGGTGGAACCTACCTCCACAGATTCCTGTATAAGAATCGTAACAGAAAACAGACTGAAATGATTATGTCATATGACAGGGCCGTTACCACGAACGCTAACATGAAAACCATCACTATAACACCCGACAGGACTAACACTCGGTAGGTTACCTAATACTATGTCTATGACGGATACAATCAGAAAATGGCGGTTCATTAGCCAATACGTTTAAGACCCGTAAACGATGAGTGACTTCTGTTGGGGCTTAAGACCACAAGTTTCAAAACTATATTATTTCTCAAAGTTAAGAAAAGTCCTCCGATGATTTAGAATCATTCCTTTTGTGTGATGCATCAGAAATTAAGTAATAAAATATTCGCAAACAACTCGTGAAGTTTCAGCCTATAAATGTCCCACTACTGAGAACAGGCCTTCTCTCATTTCTGAGAGGGTTTTGGAGCTAGGAAGAATCCGCCACGCTGCTCCAATGCGGGTTGGCGGACTTCACATGTCTTCGAAATTTTTTTGTTCCTCAGACACGCAGGTTTCCTCACGATGTTTTCCTTCACCGCCGAGCACGTGGTAAATCAGCACTTAAAATTGCAATTAACAATTTTAGTGGTGCCGGCACAGGGAATCGAACCCAGTTCACTCGCGTACTATGAAATTTAAAGCGAGCGCCTAGCCCCTGAGCTACCACGGCTCTCCAAACAACTCGTAAATTAATAAAATTATGTAATATTCATTTCATCTTATTTTTCGTTATCTTGTAATTTACAATATGATATCGGGAATTCTAAACGTGTAATGATCTCAGTATCTTTTATGTAACATACAAAATCATGTGTACTTCGTTCATGTCAATAGTTACCATGCTCAATTAGATATTATACATTTTCTATGTACTTTGAACTTGATAACGTGTCGTGGTTTAGTTTTATGATGTAAATATTGATGAATAATCGAAAGGACGACCCTTTAATCACGTGAGCTTCGAACAGATCAGGGGGGGGGGGGGTCAGAAAAGATTACACGATTAATCATCATGGGGAGGGGGGAGGGGGGATAATGTGACTAACACCTGAATTTTTCGTGCGACGAACACGACTTACTTAAGAAAAATAAAGTACAGGGGAGTGTACTTCCAACTACGGATATTGCGCACATTTGTCAAGAACTGCCAACAATTAAATTCAACATGGTTACACCAAGAAAAATAGGAGGTTCTTAATGATGCAGATGGAATATCTCGAAGTAGGATTGTGGTGGAAAGCAACAGCTCGAACAGTTACTTTTGGCTATTTATGGCCTAGTAAGAAAATGGGTCGGCTCCACCAGAGAAGGGCCATGATCTACTACAAAACCAGCGAGTTGTAGCACAATGCTGCGTGTCTTATGATGAGAGTTGAGAACCGCTGACTCGATTACTGCCAATGTTTCGTAGCTCCTTAGTCTTCGGCGATGACAATAATTACGGTTTTGTCATTTTGGCGCAGAGACTAAGTAATTGGCCGTGTGGTGGCGGCTTACGAGAATCACCACCTCACCTCATCCCGTGGGTGTCTTAAAAGTCGACAATGGTAAAATAAAAACCATAAAAACCAGGAGATGGGCAGCAGCCTCCTTATGGAACATCTGAATAGAACTGCGGTTGCCAATCCGCCTACCAAGCGTGGCAACTATGACAAAATCCCCCCTAAATGAGAGCTACATTCTTTTAAGGGGGAGACCAATGCTCAGCAGTGGACTAGTTATACGCTGAAATGATGATGATGATGACGGGTTACGGGCTCGCAATATTTTATTATAATAGATACAGAACCCGAAACAAATATCCGCTATTAGCCACACGTACAAAACATTCGCTAATTCTACTGGACGAATATTGAGGCGATTTTCATGACGATGATTAATATTTAATCGTCGATGTGCATTTCTCATCGCACTTAGGCAGCTCTTATAAACGAGTCATCAAATGAGAATGACCACCACGTGGCTTTCTAAAACCCTGCGCTCTTGAGATAGTAAAATATAACTGCAAACTCGTAGATTTAACTAATGCATATTGAAAATGTTTTTGACTTTGGAAAATACTTCGAAACGTTTTACCTATCGCGGCTTACACAGCTGATTTGGCCTGGAGGACACTTATAACTAGTATAATTACTGGCCATGTGAGACTTAAGAACTGATGCCTCAGGACTCAGAATGAATGCAATGCAACACAGAAATGTTTTGAGTTATTTATATTTGTATTTGTCGTGGACAGACGCTGCACTCACCATCAGGTGAACGATTTTTTCGTCAGGTCACTTTCATCCCTAAATAAATATATGATATTGAATGAAAGTAAGTAAATAGTAAGTTTTTCACTTTCTTTTTATTATAAAACAGTACCAGCATTTATGCAAATCGTTAAACTGACATAATATGTAATCCCTACAGTTCAACATCGAAGAAGTACCGTATTGTTGTGGTTTTCATGGTGCTTAGTGGCGACAGAAGTGAAATGTTAACTTAAAATAATCTTTTCAAAATCAAGAAAAAAAAAAGAATAGATAATATTATACCTGTAGTTAAATTATTTGTTATTTAATTATCACAAGAGCAAGTAATGAATATTTTCTTGCGTAGTTTTGACGAATAGCTGAAAGTTCAATGTCTGCCCATAACAAATGCTGGGTCACCCAGAATGTTTCTGTGTTTCCTACTTAGGTGTTTCGGTTTTTAGGTTTCAAATTTCAATAACTTGAGTGAAATGTATTTCCCACTCACCGACTACCAATCAACGACGCTTCTCTCTCTTTTTTTTTTTTTTTTTTTTTTTTTAGGACTGGTGGTCACTGATAGCGCTGAGGGCGCTTAGCCGAATATGGATGACTGGCCCCCGAGAGGGGACCTCGGCTTGGACCATCATCCTGTTCGCGAGAGTAACAGACTCGAGGGTGCCCAAGGGGGCCGGTCTCGGCTCGGTCAGTTACTGCAATCGGGAGGGCAATATTACTACTACTATAATTATTAATACCATGATTATTATTAGATAAGTTTACCACCAATTCGGAATGCGTTTCCGCTGGAGAAGAAATGGCGCAAGAAACTCCAGCGACGCTTCTGTTTATGACACTACTGCTAGGGGAGAACCGGCCTGAGATGCGGCGGTATCGCGAATAACTTTGTCTGATACGCCCACGCCGACGGCGGGGGCGGTATGATGGTGATAATGGGTGTTTGTGTAGTGTTGAGTAGAGCGCTTGGGCAATAGTGGTCGCGTCGTCAGGGTCCTCGAGGACGTGCCTCGGTCTCCTTTTTCCGCGGGTCGAGTTTTGGTGTATCGCGAGGGGGTTGTAAGTGGCGGCACTGACAACCAGTGGGTTGGGGTGCGTGGCGGCAGAGTCGAAGGAAAGGTAGGAAGCCCTAAATCGATATGAAGGTTAGCATTACGCACGAACCACGGTGCTCCCGTGGCTTTACGCATGAATCGATTTTGTATTACCTGAAGTCGGTGAATTTGACGCGGGGAGTCATGCGCAAATACGGGGCTTGCGTATGTCATAATTGGCCGAATACAGGCTTTGTAAAGTGTAATTTTATTACGTAGGGACATTTTGCTATTTTTATTTAGTAACGGATGTAATCGGCCGAGGACGAACGCCGCTCGGTTCCTTACTCGGTTAATATGTGGACCGAAGCTGAGTCTCGAGTCTAATAGGACGCCTAAGTATTTGACTGTCTTTTCCCAGGGGATTGGACGATCGAATAACTCTATGGTGGGGAGATGCTGCGTTATGCGCCGCGAGAAGTACATGGCTGCACTTTTGATTGGGTTGACCTCGATCCTCCATTTCCGAAACCAGTTCCCGAGGGTTCGGGCTGCGGATTGGAGGCGTTTAGAGATAGTGTCTGGATTACGTCCAGACACATATAGGCAGGTATCATCTGCGAAGAGGGCGAGTTCGACGCCGCTGGTGTGCGGTATGTCGTTCGTGAAAAGGGTGTAGAGCACGGGACCTAGGACTGAGCCTTGTGGTACGCCGGCTAGGATGGGATGTGATTCGGATCGCACCCCCTCGACGCGGTAGCGGAAGGTTCGACTGCGTAAGAAATCTCGTATGATGAGTACGAGGCGATCTGGCACACCGAGTCCATATAACTTGTATATGATCCCGTTGTGCCAGACCTTGTCGAACGCTTTCGCCACGTCGAAGAAGAGCGCTCCGGTATGAAGCCCGCGTATGAAGCGGGATTGAATGTGCTCCGTTATGCGGTGCACCTGCTGGGTACATGAGTGTTTGGCACGGAATCCAAACTGCTCGTGGATGGGGATCCCTCGAGACTGCATGAAGTCTCTTAAGCGGGCGAGAAGTAGGCGTTCGTATATCTTGCCTAAGGCCTTGAGGAGGCTTATAGGCCGATATGCGGTGGGATCGGACGGGATCAACGACGCATTAGTAAAAGTAAGTATACAAAATTACAGTTAAGCACGACTATGGAAATTTGTTCTTCGGAATACGGAGTTGTTCCCGTGAGAAAGATTAAAGGGATGTTGGTATTAACATGTGGTATGTTTATACGATAATGTTTTCTTTAACATCAATGAACTGCATGACGCATTTGTAAAAGGCTGGAAGTATTCCTGCCATGTCATTGTAAAGCTGTAATCGACAGCTGAGGATTTTTCTGTTTCTAATTTATTGTCTGTTGTAATGCATTGCCTTACTTAATATTATTATATGAAATATAACTTTATGATGTGGAAACACTACAGATCAGTTATCAGTCAAAACAACAGTCATCAAGTTAATCTGTACTAAAAATAAATGTTGGTGTATCTACTCGTAAATAAATGTCCAAATTTATGTCAATATTAATAACGTATATGTCATATATTTATTCTTTTTGTTATTGCAATTACTATACAAACGTTTAAAAGTAAAATGAACATTTTATTAAATTTGTAATTTGAAATATTAGGTAGAGACAATAGAAATAATTACTACCCATGACCAATAATTAACTAAAGGAAAGTTGAAGCAGCAAAAAAATAGAGTTACGGTAGCGTAATCACCTTCTCTGAACCTTAGATAGCCGGGAAGTAAACTACATTACTATATAGTATGTACATATGAGTAATAACGATAAAAGAAGAAAGGGATATTATCTGGGCGATTTCAAATTTCGAACGACATGACGACGTCTGAGATGCAGGCATATCGCTCCAGTCAATTATCTTCGCCTTCCCGTTTCCGAAGTAACTTTTATTCGTGTTATTGTTGATCGAAGGCTTATCCGATTAAGTCGGAGGATGGTTCTCATGCATTGTAAGAAAAACGTGATAATCACAATACATTCAAACCCGAAGCCCCAAATCCAATCATTTTTGTGTTGCATTGTTATAGACATACATACATACATACATATGATCACGACTGGGCACTCACTGCAAATACAGATGAAATCCACAATCCACGTTTCACCAAAACAATATAATGCACTTGGTGTGATAGGTGGTGAGCCCATCGCCACCATGCGCTGTTGGGTGCACAGTGCAGTTTAATTCCTTACTCGCCTTTTACGAGATCCATTGGATGACATGGAGTGGCAGTATTCTTTTAACGATCCGCCACCACACGGCCGATATATTGATATAGACTTAAGATCTAAGAACTCAACCCAAGTAGCAGCTTCTCAGTAGGCATCAGCACTTATACAAATAATTTTAGTGGCTTCCGGGAACAAACTCCGGTTGCTTCCAACTATGAAAATAAAGCGAGCGTCCTGTATCTGAGCTACAACGGCTCTACCTTTTTTTCAACCTTTTTTACTTGTGATTTTAAATTTTCATTTATAACCTCTGTTTTAAATTAAATCTTCTTAAAATATGATAATTCTAATTACAAAATTGAAACTGCCGTCCAAACTGTTCCAATGAAATGTCACACCGCGTCATACAATAGCGACAGCAATGTAACGTTTTTGTGAAACATTTATACCGATTATATAATTTAGGGTTCTTTTTTGTGAGTTGATCCCTTCCGTTGGATCAGCTGTTTACCGCGCATGTGCATGTGGCGCTGAAGGGAACGCCGCCATTGACTCCGTGCGTTCGTTCGCATCGCGCGACGCATGTCCCCCGCGCATTTATAGAAAACTGTTGGTTGTCCGCGGACGCGTTGTACGCCGCGGAGTGTCCGATTGCTACTATTGTTTATCATTGACCGGTGCCCGGATATATCGCAAGGCGTTCTACTGGGCTGATCGCCAGCATGGACGCGATCTTGGCAGCTCTCGTCGCTCTCATGGCACTGGCAGCAGCGATGGCCGCCGTGCTGAGCACCCTCTCCAAAGCTGCGATTTTCGCTCTCCTAGCGATCGCACCCTGTGTGTACCGATACAGAAAGCGCATTTACGTGATAATCAAAACTTTACCCCGGGATCTAAAGTGAGTAAAATGGATTCTTTTTTGATTTTAATTAACAAACTGCAGTACCTGTTATTAAAAAGTTAATCGTGTTACAATAACAATTTACACAATGAATATTTTTCCATACTCAGCTAATGGTGCAGTTATGCGTTTCTTCACTTGAAAAATTGGTAACACGTGTTTATATTGTTAGTCTAAACCTTAAAGAATAATAATTATGCTTAAAATTGTGTTCGTAAATACTAATGAAGTACAAGGATTTTGTTCGTGTGGACGTTATTATCAATGTATTAGTACATAATGTTTTGCAACATTAAGATAAATGCAAAATTATTCGCAGAGTCATTATCTAGGTATATTCTTTGCAAATTTCATTTAAAAAGCTTAGGTGGTTTTCAAGTTTCTCTCTTCTGACAGACAAAAGACTCTCTTTGTATGTTTGTCTTCAACGCACACCATCATTATTCAATTATAATTTAAATACAAATATGTTGATTTAAAAAAGAAAACAAATTTAGTTACTAAACGCGCAAAAATCACTCGTAGGGTCGTAGGTATAACACACCGTACATGTGATGATCAAAGTAAATATGTACAGCTAATAGGATTTCTGTATCCACCGACGAGTTTATGATAACACGAACAATTGTTTGAGCGAAAAATAAGGTTGAACTTGACGCACTTATGAATTATATAATATACATTCAATGTGCCTCTACTTCCTATGTCTCATTAAACACTTCCTAAACATTAATATGCATGGATGTAACGTTAAATGACTCAGTGTGATCAATTGGGGACTATTTTGGTTGCAAACCTTTTGGGCCTAAAATTGCGACACACTTTGTATACAAATGTGTGTTAAACTTTTCTACTACATAAATATTGTCAGGAATTCAAAGATGGAAGTAGGAACCATTGAGAATTTACGATATGGTACAGCTTCAAGGTAAGATTAAATAGCCATTGTATGGAATAATTTGCTCACGACCTAAGACCTCATCACCGTGGTCAAATGATGGCTATGCATAATATATCAAAGATGTCATATATAGTTACTATAATATACTACCTATTACGTTACGATGTTCTCCAAAATCGAAATAAAACGATGAACAAATCTACGAAAATGTTATTTATGACTCTTCTCTTTATGTAGTCTTCTTAATGGCTAAGATTTATCTTGTATCATGAGTGCGTTTCACAAGCAGACATTTCACATACACATCACGACCAGGCTGAAATACCAACAATTTGAAATGTTTGCACAAATCGTAGCCCTGGTTGGAATTTGAACCTAGGACCCGTGTCGTAGACGTCAGGGTCTCGAATCGGAAGTTACGCGGTTTTAAAAGTTTTTGTTTAAAACAGAATTTAATGTTATCTTACTATTCAATATCACTAATTCTCAATAAAAATGTTTAGGATAAAATTATATACCGTACCGTACCCTTTATATATTATATAAAGCATGAAGAGGAGACTTTGAAGTTTGAAGGCACTAATCTCAGGAAATACTTATCCGATTTGAAAAACTATTATTGTATTAAATGGTCCGTTAATTGAGGAAAGGGTATAAGGCTGTAATAATATAACATTTATACGAGCCGACTATTATATACTTATTTATGGACGGAAGGTAACACGCAGATAAATAACTAGCAAACACATACACACAACACACGCGCGTGCACACACAACCTCACACAACCACACACACGTTCAAACAACCATACACACGTTCACACAACCACACACACGTTCACACAACAACACAGACGCATACAACAAGCGCATGCGCATGCATGCACAAACTTAAGCACGCCTACACGTACGCAGCGTCATAGTAGTCTCTTCGTATGTGCTATAATTATGTTACCTTACTCTTCTTATTTTCTTTTTCGTACTTATTGTTTTTGTTACGTGCAAATAACCAATAATTTAATTAGTCAATACATAAAATCCATCGGTACAGGTACCTCTAAAACTGTTCTGAAATTTTAAGTGCTGATTTACGACAAGTTTAACGGTAAAGATAAACATCGTGAGGAAACCTGCATGTCTTGAAAATATGGACGTGGACTGTATGTGGACGCGTGAAGTTGGCCAACCCGCACTGGAGCAGCGTGGCAAACACTTCCCAAAGCTTTTTCAAAAATGTGAGGTCCGTGCTCAACAGTGGGACATTAATATACTGTTACTTTTATATTGTTACCGTGACCATAGGTGTTGTAAAGCGCTCCAATCGTCGGGTTATAAATAGTTCAAAATTGTTGGGATTGACAAACAATTTTACCGGGTACTTGAGGTCGCAATTAAAATAAGTTTATAGAGTTAATACCGTAGGAAATAATAAGCACTTATCACGATGCTTTGATCCACCTCGTCAACTTCCATTAAAGCTACACCTTCATATAGTCGTCGTGTCAATCATTATAGTGCGTTAATCGCTAATTCAAACGTATTCTTACTAAACTTGTTACTTAAGTTGATCGCTTGGCTCATCGGTCAAGCCACCTTATTACATTCTTATTATAATTAACATATCTTTTTAAATATATTTGAACAATTCGACTACGAATTACCTTACATGTGTGATGTCACTTCATTCGCTTCAACCTCATGATACTTTATTTAAACACACCTGAACATTGAACTACTCTATTTATTTAGGAAGGTGTAGGAAAAGGTATACCCCGCAAAACCGACGGCAATATAAACATAAATTATTTGTGATGTCTGGAACTATTTAAAATTCGGAATATTATCTAATAATGCATTCAGGAAAAAATTAAAAATTCATACATACATACAGTCACGCTTTTTCCCATATAAGGGGTGGGTAGAGGCATGTAGACCACTTTTCACCCCCGTGGGAAATGAGAACAAAAATAAATCCTAAAGAAATTAAAATCCTTGAAATATATTAAACCACACTAGATCACATTGGTAAACTCATTCCGCCTTCAAACCCGCTCAGAAATTGGTGGAGCCCAGCACGAGAACGTTTATTGGCTAATACACACGAAATTTTTTTGTTGGCTACAACTTACACAGCCACACAAGCCCTTTTCTAATATAGGGCCCTATTGTAGTGTAACTGTTAGAGCCGCAACCACCAACGCTTGGCAAGCGTGTTGGTTGTCGCAGCGTGATATTGCTAGTTCTGCCCGATCCTTTTTTTCACTTATTCTCTTTGTCGCCTTTTCTGATCCCTACCTAAATGGAGTGATGGATTAATTAATGCAGCCAACATATGCCTTGAAACTTAACGATGTTTTAGTAGCTGCCAGAAAATAGGTGGTAATAATTGGATTACATTTCCTCCTTAGAAGGCGTGATCTACCTATAGAAAGATTATGTAACTTTTTGGCAGACAGTGCTGCAGGCTTCAGAGAGTTAAGTTTAAATTAGTACCCATACTTAGGAGTCGCGTAGGTTCGACCCTGACTCGAGTTCGAATCGCGTGGCCGGTGGCAATGCCGCTTGCATCGATCGCTATGCCTCACTTGGATGTGCCACTCATTGCTACACTGTGACCTGATTTACTGTTAATTTTAAATCAAACCCAATCATTTTTCCAACAATTGGAATTGAAATGAAAATTGGAACAATTGGCTCTTCTGAAAATTGTCATAAATGGGAAAAGTTGAAAGACTGTATTTGTGTAGCATTCATTGGTTTTTCTCACGTTTGATAGAGTTTTCAATTTGTAATGTTAATGTCATAAAACCTTTGATAATAAAGTATAGTATATGCGAGGAACGGGATATTTATTCCTCTACTCTACTATCTAATAAAAAAGCAAACATCGTTTTTGTTACGAATTTGTTAATATTAAGAAAATCTTCTCTACATTACTCGTTATAAAACCACTAAAAGACAAGAATAACCTATTCATAACTGTTTGCTGTTGATTTGTTTACTCGCAGCAACAGCAATGGATTCCTCAATGCCCGCGCATGTGCAGGCTGCTAACCATAAATCGCCCAAGCGCTTGAAGACCGATTTTGTGGTATAATGTTGATTAACGTAGCGTCTCAAGGTCAGAAGTCCAAAGTTGCAGGCAAAACTTTTACTTATTTAATATTAACAACCTGAAAAAAAATAACTTTGGCATAAATCAGTCAAACGCGCGCGTTACCAACTTTTAAAAATATTAGTTTATTGGGGTATTTTTATAGTTTTCTCGTCTGCATGGGATATATAAATGCAAAGATAAATAAATGAAATATATAAGATATTATAAGACAAAATAACATAATACCATAATACTAAACATAATACCATACAATAAAATATATCAATTAGTTTATTTATTATTAATCAGAAAAATTGTTTTAAAGTACCTGTTTATGATATTATAATGGTGCTGGATATTTTGCTCGACAAGTATGCGGATCTCGTCAGTCGATCTGTCTCTATGTTGATCAGTCGATCATCGTAGTCATAAGTGCTGGCAATGCCTACATTTTCATGTTTAATCAATAGTGAATGTACAACTTAACATTAGTAAACACTAGGCCGGATTGTCACCCTTAAATAATATAAAACTAGTGTGTAATCGATTTCTACTTTTATGGTTTTCCGATTTTGTGTTCAAATTTTCATAGTTTTAGTTTTAACCACGGTATTTTTCGCTGTTGTAATTAACACTCAAAACATAAATTGATTTGTGTAGTTCGTTTGTTCGTTCGTTTCAGCCTATCACAAGTCCACTGCTAAACATAGGCCTCCCCCATAGAAAGCCACTAAAGTTTGTAGCTCTCATATTGGAGGGATTTTGCCATAGTTGCCACGCTTGGCAGGCGGGTTGGCAACCGAAGTTTATTTATTTAGATGTTCCAGGAAGATGCTGCTGCCCATCTCCTGGTTTTAATTTCCCTCTGTCGACTTTTACGACACCCACGGGATGACATGGGGTGGTAGATTCTCTTAGGCCGCTACCACACGGTGTGTAGTACCTCTTCCATATTTATAACGATAAATTCGTTTAGGATAGTTTATTGCATTATTATTATTAGTCAATGGATGAACAAAATCAAACATTTTACAATAAATTAAACCGAATATTTTTGTAGTTATACCCGAATATTACCAAACATATATATATATACATATACATATATATATATATATATATTATATATATATGTTTGGTAATATTATATATGTATATGTATATATATATATATACATATTCCATTGTTTTCTAAGAATGCCTATGAGTGCACTTGATTAAAATGTTATCGTATTTCTCGTAACACACCTTATGATATTTCAAGAATGCAAGACATGTTAGTCATTCAGAGAAAGTTTACCAGTTTGAGTTTGTCAATAGTAAATATTACGATAATTATTCCCTTTTATCTCAGAATTGTTCTCGGGCGGTTCTATCTGATCAGATTGAAAAACACCACCCTGATCGTCCCATTAAACGACAGACTCAGAATTTCTTACTTATTATATTATTATAAATGAGAAAGAATGTTGTGTTGATGTTTGTTTTTCAATATCGATCGAACGGCTGTACGACTTCTAATGAAATTTGGAATAGAAGTCGCTTATGTGGTGGAATAGGATATACAATACTTTTATAACGCTATTAAAAGTTTATTTTACGATCTTTTAGATTTCGAACAAATATCATATTTGTTTAAATGTAAATAAGTATGGATTTTGTAGATCTAACTAGCACCAATACCAAAGTAGCTTAGTTAATATTTAAAATAAGGACTTCAAGCAACCTATCATTCATAAAATTACACCGAACAAGTGCGTAAAATATGTTACGGAACCGAGTACGCTTATTCGTCACAAAGTTAACCGTTTTTTGTGTATTCTTCTATAACCTGTTTCTTTTTCTTGCCAGCTTAGGCACAACCCTTGTACACACAACTTTTAACGATGGCCTTGCGCTGCAAACTTTTTAAGTTTCAAGGCATTTAAAACCAAATAAGGAAAAAAGAAAAAATTTCGATAAATCTCTACGTTTAGTGAAAACTTACATTACTTTACTTGGCAGAAATGCGCTGCAAGCTCGTCTGGCGAAGTACCCACCCAACTCTAAGAGGATACTATCAAAACTACCGTGTTTCGTACAGTGACAGAGGGTCATTTTATTATATTCTTCAGGAGTAACAATTCCTCTTGATACTTCAACGAGGACGTATTCCTATTATTTCTTTTTTTAATTTTTTAATCGTACTGACGAGGCGAGAAAAACGTTCACCTGATGCTAAGTGCAACGTGTGTCACGGGTGGCGAACCACGTCGCCGCCATTTTGGTACGTGTCAAAAAATTCTTCCTCCCCATTGCGTTCCCACAAGCAGTACAGTGACAGCATTGCTTTTTTCTGCTTTGGTGTTATTCTGCTTTATTTTCGGTGATGTTATTGCTGTTAACCTTTTTGGATTATATAGCTTTTATGTTTGGGTCATGCCAGGTTTGGTTTGACCCAAACATATATATATAAGCTCCTAAACTTTCCCATCTTATTCCGCACACTCTCGCGTCAGACGTGTCATGAGATCGAAGTTTTGTTATGTCAAAATAAGTCATCTAATGACCGTCCGAGGGAAGATTCGGACCTCCATTCGGACTGTTGATTTGTGTGTCGGTAACTCTGCTCGGTGAGAACCGCTCTAGAACGCGGGTGTATCGGGTGTACGCGGTGAGTTATTCTGCACGAATAAAGGCTGTCTATTCAATACCTTACTCGTCTCTTACGACACCTCGGTAGGAAAGAGGCTAGCTATTCTACGCTACCGGACACATATCGGCCAAATTTATATATTAATAAAATAGAAACGGCTGTTTGAGATTTTCGTAATTTTAACCGACGAAAAAAAAAGGAGTTTCTCAAGTCGACGCGTATATTTTTATTGTGTTTGGGTCGACAACATAATACGAAATTTATTTATTGCTTTTTTCATGAAATTTGTATCTTCGTATTCGCCTTTTCTGTTTATAGTCCACTGCTCGGCAAGGTTTCTTCAAGAAGGGATGACTTTCCGTAATAGGCACACTTGGCAGGCGGATTGGAGCAGTTTACCGATTTTTGTATTTTCGGTTTGGTATTTTTGAGATGGTTATTCCGGAAGCTATTTCCTTTTTCGACTCTTACGACGCCCAGAGAATGAGATTATTATAAAATTTGCATAGATTAACTATCTAATTCTATCAATTGATGATGGTTTGATTCCATAATCTATGCAAATTTTATATTTTTCCCTTACTAATACTTTTTTTAACCGTCTTCAAAAAAGGAGTTTCTCAATTCATATGTATATTTTTTATGTATGTTCGGACATATCTTCTTTATTTATGAACCGATTTTAATGATTCTTTTTTTATTGTAAAATCTCATTTTAATATTTCTCGAGTTGTACGAATTCCGTAGCTCGTAAATATAAATGAAATTAACGATACACAATTATATATATTGTTACGATGATTTAAAATTGGTCTTATTTATAATCATCGTAACAATATACGAGTTTAAAATAATTACTTAACTAATAAAACCTAAGCCGTACGGGAAGAAAGAATAATTTTTCTTACAAAGCTTTTGTGGTAGAAATATCTGGGGGTCGGTACACACCACTGGATTTAATTGGAAAACATATTCCGTTACTGTAGTAGAAAGCAACTAAATTATTCATTACGGTATCAAACCTTATTCTGCTTTTATAAACTTTAGCTATGCGGTAGGTATGTAGTACAAATTCACCCGAACTACGTTTAATAAATATTATATAAAGCAGACATACATTCTTTTGGGTTACGTGTTTATAAATACTATTTGTGAACTAATAGGAGACAAGCAATATGTTTGTTTAAGAAGCGGTTTATACATTTTTATATTATTTTAGTATTCATTCAACAAAGTCCATTAATTTCTCTTTTTTATAGAATAGTGATGAGACGATTAAAACATTCACTGCTGTCACCCAGAACATTACTGAGAAGGACCACACTGCGCCCGTCATCCTTAGACATTCTTTGGTCTCATATGCCATGTAATAACAGTAGCATTCAGTGCCCTTCAGACCGATACTACTGCTTCACGGAAGAATACCTGGCCCTGGGCTAGTACCTACGTAGACGGAGTACTGCATTGGAATCCTACCACCATACATTCGCCGCATCATTGTCTCAAAAAAAGTCATTATACAAATAAGTCTCTATTTCGCAGTTTGAGTTTCAAATACTTGTATACTCATTTATATATTCATTTAATTGACTTCAGTAATTGTGGTAAGATTCGTATGCAGGAATCTATGTAGGTAGGTTGCCGGTGCCGCAGTGCCAGTTACGTAGTAGGATTGTGCAGACATTACAGTATTTCGGTTTAAAGTGCATTGATAGCTGGTGTAATTACTGGCCATATATGATATTTAAGAACTGATGTCTCTAGGTGACTATCGCAGTGTAGTTCCACACAGAAATTTTATGGGTGACACGGCATCCTCACTAATAATATATATACTAATATTGTAAGTCTCGGGGATCGATTTTGTCTTTGGTGCGTTATAATATTTCAAATACTTTTGATGTTATTATTATTATTTATTTATTTATGGAAACAGTCGTAAACTATTTTCCAGTGTCAAGTAACATATTATCCAAGTATAAAATCAGCGACTTCTAAAATTCGATCGACAGTAAAATGATAGTTTTCTTTTACTGAAGATCTGCTGGACTAATGGAGACAAAACGAAAAGTACAATTTTTGGTCTTGAATTGAATTTCCCATCACTGTTCACTATTACGAGCACTTGCTGCATAATAAACTATGTACATTAAACATCAAAACACAATATATACACAAAAATTACAAAATTCAATAAAAAAACTACCGCCACTTTTCGAGTTGGCGCCAAAAGTCTACTTTTGATGTTACGAGTATTCTAAAGTGTACCCGCCCAAAATATATAAATTATTGACTGGTAGTCGCGGCAATATTGAGCTTGCCGGCACTAAGAAACGTGTAGGTAGTGCTCTCCAGTGTATGTACTCAGGTGTCGATAGTTATTTTTGTCATGAACTTTACCCGGACTTCGTTCAATAGGATGTTCCTTCGGTTTTTAACAATTTATCGAATTTCGATTGGAATTAGACAAATAAGCTACTTTAGGCGTAAGCCGCAAAAGGTGTAATGCTTCAATGTATTTTTTAAAGTAAATAATAATTAATATAAGTACGTTACAACTACGAGGTGACAATTATATTATATATATTTTTTTATATGGAAGTAAGCCAAGAGAAGAAGAATTCGTTCACCTGGCGGAGAGCCCATAACAGTAGGTGAAAAATAAACCATATCTCATCTTGTGGGTGTCGTAAGAGTCAGCTAAAGGAAATGCTAAAAAACTCGTTAGCCTCTGAAACAGCTATAAAAAATGTCAATATACATGCGATCGCCAACCCACGTACTAAGCGTGGTGATTACGGTAAATCACCCCAACTCGGGAGGTCTATATCTCCCAAGTTCGAAGACATTTATGATAGAGCACAATGAAATATCATTACCAAATTAGTAAATTCAGTAATAATCATTTGTTTCCATGAGCGTTTTCGTCGACTCTGTTGGCGCAGTGGCAAAGCGATTAGCTTCTGCACTCTGGGATGCGAGTTCGATTTTCGCACTGGAGAATTCGTATGACCTACCCTACAGTTGGTGCGGGTCGGAGAGTTTATGCATGTTAAATTTGTACTCGTCACTCCAGGAACCATTTAATGGGGGTTTTCGCTGTTGGATAGCTTTGTTTCGGTTAGGTTTTGAAGTAATTCCAATAAAGCTGCATAATTACCTTATATTATGCAATCGAAGCCCGGGAAAAGGTTAGTTATAATATACGGTTAACGGTAATTTGATAAATAAGCATGCGTTATTAATGTGGATTGTGTTTCGTAGTTTTGCTGAGTCTGTCCGTAACTATGGCATGCGTGGCGTATGATGCTACATGACTTATAGGTAGATTGATGTTTGTTGCGCATATTGCGGTGGTTGACTGACGCTTGCCTATATATGACGTCGTATGACGTAAATAGGTAAATGACATGGTTAAACCAGTAAATTATGAGACCGTATGCGTTAGTTAGAAGCAATGGTTGACATTCCACGCATAATATTCGAAATACCGATTGATACTGTCGTTGCATTAGAAGCTTTTATAGGATATCCTAATACGTTAGCAGTTCCTACTGCAGTGCGCACAAGGCTGTCTGCCTACTTCATTTAATTATAGGATTACGATCGGCGGACATGCGTCAGTGGTACATACGAGTACGTAATTCTCACCAGTTTCAATGACCGCATTGCTGTATATTTTTATACAGTTTATGAAAAAAGTGTTGTTGTTATTTAAACAAAATATTTAACACTATACTTGTAAGAAATTTCATGTGATCTAGTTTTATACAATAGTATTATCATCAGACACGTCATGATAAAAACATTGATAAAATCAATACACGTTTGTCACACTAGACTGTTCACATGGCGCTATACCGTTACGATCCTTCGTATGATTATCAACTCAATGACCCAGTTATAAAACTTAAAATAGTTTAAACGAACACAAGGCAACCGCCATGTGATGTTTTTTCTTCTGTAAATATTTCATACGACGCCTTATGGCTCGGTAAATGCATTATTCATGATGAATATTTGACCTTTGTATTGAAAATAATTCTACAAAAAAATATTACTCTAATGGCTTTGAATTTCTAGTCTAGTCGGTTGGACCACTATTCAAATACACGTTCAAAGTCATTCAACCGCTGAACCGATCTTTGCGAAATATAGCACAGAGATAGCTTACATCCTGGAGAAGGACATAGGATACTTTTTATCTCGGAAAATCAAATGGTTTAATTTAAACAACCTATATCCACGCGGACGAAGTCGCGGGCATCAGATTGTAATATAACCTATATAAATGCAAAAGTAACTCTCTGTCCCACTGTCTGTTTGTTACCTTTTCACGGGTCAATGAACCGATATTGACGAAATTCTCGACTGAAATAGCTTGTATCCTGTAGACGATGGACATAGACTTTTTATTCCGGAAATTCAAAGAATTCCCACGGTATTTAAAAAAAATCTAAATCCTCTAGGCCTTGGTTTCAGCTAGTTTTAAATACATAATGAGTTTCTTCACTATCAAATTCTAAACTGTCCATTGCAGGACATAGGCCTGTCTCAGTTTGGGAAGATTAACCGTAAATGCCTCGCTTGGCCGGCGTATTGGCGATCGTATCGGCGCAGCACTTGACATCGCATCTTAAATGCGGCAGCACCCGACAATCCGGCAGCCCGGTCTGTCATATCCGGGATGGTCGGAGGCCACGAGATATTTTGGGTATTTTTCTCAGTCGGTTCTTATGACACCCACGGGATGACTTTGGGTGGTAGATTTTATCACTCCACCACATGGTATATAGATAACCAGTTGTCGCCCGCGACTGGTGGTAGGATTCCTATGCAGGAATCCGGTAGGTAGATACCACCCCAGGGCCAGTTATTCTGCCGTGAAGCAGTAGTGTACAAGCATTACTGTGTTTCGGTTTGAAGGGCACTATGAGCTAGCGTAATCACAGGGCATATGAGACTTAAGAACTGATGTCTCAGGGTGACGGGGGCAGTGTGGTGTCACACAGAAATATTCTGGGTGACACAGCATATGTTTTGGGCGGACGTTGCACTTACTTACCATCAGGTGAACGTTTTGCTCGTTTCGTCACTTTACACAATAAAAAAAAACTTAGTCCGCTTGGATATACCTTTTAAATATTCCGTGGAAACTATTTGATTTTCCAGGATAAAATGTATCCTATGTCCGTCTCCAAGATGCAAGCTATATCTGAACAAATTTCGTACAAGATCGGTCCAGCGGTTGAACCGTGAAAAGGTAACAAACAGAGGGTGAGAGTTACTTTCGCTTTTATAATATTAGGTCGTTGCATATGGAATTGGCGTTTAGTCGTACTGGCCACTTTGATCTGAAATATATCCTCTTTGGTTAAGAATTCCAAATCCAAATTTATAAATCCATTTAGCTGGTCGGCCGGAGACCAAAGTGGACAGTGAAGAATTAAAGGCTATTGTGGAAGCAGATCCATCGCAAACCACTTCAGAGTTAGCTGCAGGCTTCGCTGTGAGTGATAAAACTGTTTTAATCCACTTTAAGCAAACAGGGAAAGTAAACCGACGCTAGTCAATCGCTCTAGGCCACTGCTGCTTCAGGACAACGCTAGACCACACACTGCACAACAGACGGCCGCTAAACAAGAGGAGTTGCAATTGGAATGTCTGCGACATCCACCGTATTCTCCGGACCTTGCTCCAACAGATTACCATGTTTTGCGGAATTTCGATAACTTCCTTACAAGAAAAAAAAATCATCTCCGATGTGGTAGTACAAACCGCCTTCAGAGAGTATTCATTCTCGCCCCCATGGTTTTTTTAGTAAATGAATCAATGGACTACTTATGAGATGGCAAAAGTGCATAGACAACATAGTACTTTGAATTATTAAATACACTCAGCGTCACAAAAATCGCACCTCTCTGAGTTTGCGCGAAAAATGGCTGTAATGGCTAGAAACGAATTATATTTATATAAATATTGGTATGTTTGAAATGGGTATTTGAATAGCTTTACATTATTAGTAAAAAAATCATGAAATCATTAAAACATTTATCATTATAGAGCGTCAAAAATAAACACTGTCAAATGCTCGTTAGTAAGGACGCTAGTTACACCACCTAAAAAGGGTATAAAAGGGTCGATCTGTATGAAATATGGGCCAGTCGTAATTAGGACTTTGCAGTGAACACACGTGAACAAGTAACCCAAGTAAGAACAAGTAAAGATGGACACCAGCTCTGAAGAAGCCGCTCAAGTGATTGCCCTATTGCAGTCGAGGATGCGGCAGTGTGAAGTTGCTCGACAGTTGAACCTGTCCCGTTTTTCAGTTCGACGGGTGTTCCAACGTTTTCAGCAGACTGGTGGTTATGTTAGAAAACCGGGATCTGGAAGAAAACGGTGCACATCAGAAAGAGATGACCGTTTCATCGTTACGACATCTTTACGAAACCGTTTTACTAATGCTGTTGAGTTGCAACAACAGCTTCGATCAACTCGGAGAACATCTGTGAGTGTTTCTACGATAAGAAGAAGGTTACACGAAAAGAGTTTAACAGCCCATAGACCTGGTAAAGGTTCAAAACTTACTGCACAGCATCGCAGAGATCGCCTGAAGTTTGCTCGCAATCATTGCGAGTGGACTCTAGAACAGTGGCGGACCGTACTCTTCTCTGATGAGACGAGGGTCTGTCTCTTCTGCAATGACAGACGTAGAAGGGTCTACAGAAGACAGGGGGAGAGGTTCACACAACCCTGCTTCGAAGAATCCGTCGAATACGGGAGTGGCTCGTGTATGTTTTGGGGCGGCATTTCCGTCGACAGGAAAACGGAATTTGTGTGCGTTTCCCGGACTCGGGGTGGCCGTGGGCAAGGGTCATTAAATGCTGGTCGGTACATTACTGAAATCCTGGAGGAACATGTGGTCCCGTATGCTGGTTATGTCGGTGATGGATTCATGTTAATGCATGATAATGCTCGTTGCCACATCGCGGCTATTGTACGGGATTATTTACAGGAGGTCGATATCCCTGTTATGCTATTGGCCAGCACGAAGTCCAGACCTTAACCCAATAGAACATCTCTGGGATGACCTAAAACGGCGCGTGCGAGCTCGAGATCCAGCTCCAGCCACTCTTCAAGAGCTCCAAGATGCGGTACTTGAAGAGTGGGAACAAATACCCCAAGAGGCTGTTGCGATCCTTGTAAGGTCCATGAAAGATCGCATGGAAGCCGTTATCAAGGCAAGGGGGGGTAACACTAGGTTTAAAGAACTTTTTTTGTATTTATTAAGATTTTTTTAAATTATTAATTTGCAAATTTGTACAAACCCTGTCTTTTTCTTTAATTTCTCTTTCGTCTCGTTATAAAAGTAAAATTCAATTAAAATTCCTGAAAGCTAATGAAATTACCTTTCGAATGATACCCTCAAACCACAACATTGCCATTGGCCTGTTGTGTTAAAATAGTATTTAAATTATTATTTTTCGGATGTGCGATTTTTTTGACGCCGAGTGTATATTTTACAAAAAAAAACAACTTTATATTCCTCCTGTACAAAACGCCAATGTCATATGTAAGGACTAAGGACCAATATTAGTACATAGTATGGATATTGCGTTCGCGGTCGGTCGGTCGTTGGCTCGGTTGGCGCATTAGCTAAGCGATTGGCTTCAGCGCTCACAGGTTCGATTCCTACACGGGACATATTTGTATGGCCTACAGATATTGTTCTGCATGTGCAATTTATGTATATAAAACGCAACGACGTACAGGAAAAAATCTAATGTAAGGCATATTTTTTAACCTACAACAAATATTTATGGCTAAAGGTACATTCATGCTTTCGTAAGTGTTTGTAACTAAATTTCGAAATTACTTAAATGTCATTTACATTTCATTGAATACAGCTGCAAAATAGTTTCCTTATATATTGTACGAATCGATAGTTGTGAATGTTTATTTATTTATGTGTGTAAATTTACACACATAGATAATGATAAATATATCACATCCAACATATTAAATAAAACGTTCTGATTCATAATAAATTCATACTTTTTTTCAGATTCCTATGGCGGTACGCGAATGGCATAGTCCGCTCGAAGAGATGGGGTCTACAAAATGCAACCGTGGCCGAGCTGTTCACGAAGCGAGCCCTCAAACACCCGGACGCGCCTTGCTTCATTGTGGTCGATGACCGCACTTGGACGTTTAGAGAGGTAGCGTCCAATACAAATTTTGACAGTTTTGTAAATTTTTAACAGTACTTGTTGGATACCGTTTCGTCGTGATGACGTACAATCATTGGAAAATTTGCGCACGTATTGTTTAGAAAAATTAATAGTAATCTTTATTTTAAAATATTTCGTTTCGCGTAAGCTTACCAAAATTATCTCCATAACAAACATATAAAATGTCTGTTATGCTATCATATATTTATTTATATTACACAAGGTATAAGCGATTTTTTTTTACAAAAAAAATTATTAATAAACGGCAAGGAAAAATAACTGACTTTTTAAATGAAATAAAAAATTTCAAGCACATGTAGATACGAGTACATGTGCTTGAAATTTTGTATACAATTGCTAACAAATAAAACACTAGAAATTGATTAAAATAAGATTTATTGATTTTATATTTAACATTTGTTTCCGACATTTTGAGCATTTTGTCCACCGTGACCAAAGTTGCTTGGTCACGGTGGGACTGAGGTGTTAGACGTCCTGAAGTAAGATATAATGAGGGCTACTTTGAGCGTTTATTCCTAATATTGGTCCAATCTACGCAAAACGAGCTTACAGTGTCTTGAAGTGTCATCCACCGAAGCGATATCAGCCATCTTGTCTATTGTAATAAGGCTGTTTTGTCTATTTCAATAACCTCGCGAATAATCTTTGGCAAGAGCAGACTGTTCGCAAGGATTTATGGTCTCAAATGGTCACACACACCCGACTTCGTAAACTCACGTAATGACCGCTCGTAGAGTTTTTAAGCAAGTTGTCGATTAGATAAGAAAGATACATAAAATGTCGTCATATCAGTTGCTCGCTTATTCTGTTATTACAGATGGCAGAAAAGTCTAACCAAGCTTCAAGAGTGTTGCAAGATCACGTTGGCTTAAAGCGCGGCGACGTTGTATGCGTGTTCATGCCCAACTGTGGGGAATATGTGTGGACGTGGCTGGGCATGGCGAAAGTGGGCGCGGTGTCGGCCCTGATCAATAGCAATCTGCGGCACAAGCCACTGCTGCACTGCATCCAGGCCGCCAAAGCCAAGGCGATCATCTTTTCCGATAGTTTGGCTGGAGGTAAGGACAAAATAGGGAGACTAAGGCCTCCCTCACAATGATGCCTTAGTGTTCTAATTAATTAAAGTATTGAATTTCTTTTATTGTAGATTAAACTTTGTAAAAAAACATTTTACATGTCATGCAAAATTGGCTTTGCTACAGACACAATTGAGAATGTCATGTAAAATGCAATTTTTAAATATTTTTTTATAGAAAAAAGTAATGAGACGAGCTAAACGCTCACCTGATGGTAACTGCAACGTCTACCCATAATAAATGCTGTTTCACCCAGAACTTTTGTGTAGCACCACACTTCGACCGTCCCCCTGACACATTAGTTCTAACGTTGCAAATGCCCAGTAACGCCTGGTAACGGTTTCGTTAGACATACATAAAATGTCCGGCAACTGCTCGTTAAACTGAGGCAACGACAGAATAACAACGATGTGGCTGTGGCATGTACTATAACATGACTTTATTATTATTTTATTGGATAGAGTGACAAAACGAGCAAAAAGTTCACCTGTTGTAAAGTTCATCGTCTACCCATAACAAATGCTATGCCACCCAGAACATTTCTGTGTGTGTGTCTGTGTCACTACTCTGCGTCCGTCACCCTGAGGCATCAGTTCTTAAGTCTCATATGCCCAGTGATTACGCTAGCTCACAGTGCCCTTCAAACCGAAACACAGTAATGTTTGCACACTACTGCTTCACGGCAGAATAACTGGCCCTAGACGGATTCCTGTATAGAAATCCTACCACCAGTGATTATATATTCTATGTATGTTGTGTTGTAGTTGAATACGCCCCACAGGCTGATAAAGAAATATACAATTTAGATGTACAGCTCAATAGTAATTGTGCCTACCGCCTAATAGTAACGGCCTCCATCTTATTTTTATCCACGAAAGTAAACACTACTGTTGTGTACATTACAGAGTCATGACCAGTTTACTAATTACACGTTTAAACATCTCATCTACATTTACGAATATATATTCACCGCGCATCTTTTCGCTGGCCTAAGACTAACTGAAAATTGATATCTAAACATTTTTATGGTTATTATTTAAGTAATTAATTGCCATAAATGGCAAGGGGGTTAGCAATCACAATATAAAAATATAAGCCAAAAAGGCCTCTTGTTACCTTATTCCCGCTAACAATGACAACAATGCATCATGATGTTGGCACAAATACAAAAAACAATGCGTTGTAAAAGCAAAAAAACTGCAAAACGTGAAAAATAAAATGGTAAAAACAATTAATACATTCGATTCGATAGACCGCAAATCCTTGGAAAAGAAATAACATTATAAAGAAAAACATCCTAATTTAAAAAGAGAAGATGTTTGGGTACAACTGCTTGGGGTCCTATAATTAATAAAATTAACCAAAAACCAAGAACACCATTGCAAGACGTGTGTGACTAGTGTTTTTTTTTTAAACTATGCCCCACAGTAGGATTTCTCCTGTACCGTGGGTGCGTTTTACAGAAACATATTTCACGTGCAAAACACAACCAGACCCGAAAACCAACAATTTGGGTTTTGCACAAATTATTAAGTAAAATATTAAGTATTTCATTTATTTACCAGTTATTTCTATTGTTTTTTGTCAAACAGCCATAGCAGAAGTCCGGGATCAGCTGCCACCAGAACTGAAACTTTTTCAGTTGTACGGAAAAAGTGCGCCGGGTGTGATAGATTTCGGTGCTGAGGTGGAGAAGCAAGTGCCTGAATATCCGATTGTCTCCGACAAGCCGCAGTACAAAGACACCTTACTCTACATATATACGTCTGGCACCACTGGCATGCCAAAAGCAGCTGTGCTACCAAACTCCAAGTAAGTAATGATTCTCACATTCTGACTTGTACATCTGTTGCCCCTTCACCAATGACAAATTTAATCCTCTTTATAATTAATGGTCTGTGCTCAGTTTTTTTAGATTAAACAATAATATTTTTTTTTTAAATATATAACATTATACCATATAGAAATGACCAAGAATTAGGGTTTCACAAAAGATCATGAGTACTCTACATCCTACGAAAGGGCAGTCTTGTAGGTTTTAGTTAAGTAGATTGAATAGGATTCCGATCACAGCGACATTTTTTGGTTAATGCTTAGATGTCGACTGAGCGAGATATAGTATGGTGCAAAAATGTTAGCCGCAAACAGACACTTTCACGTCATCTCTTATCATACCCCGATGGAAAGACTCCGCAATCCGACGAATGTATAACATAAAACTTTAAAGATACAGACTTATTTTATTTGTCACCGCTTAAATGAAAAAAAAAGTATATTTTTTATGAAAAGTACTAAAATTCTTTCAATTTCTTCTATTCCATGGATGAATAAAACTAAACTTAATCTTGTGGTATAGAAGTCACCTTTTTACACCTATAGGTATGTTGTAGATTGTATATGTACTAAAATCTTAAAAACCGATCCGCGCCTGGCCTCGTCGGCATAAACAACAGGGTGATGAAATGTCTAACTACGCCGTTATTGTGTCTGTTAGTCAGTATTTTTAACGCGCTCCTCTCCAGCTGCTCCTTCCCGGACGACTGGAAGGAAGCCGACGTTATAGGCATTCCGAAGCCTAATAAGCCTAGGAACATTCCGTCTAATTATCACCCAATAAGTCTCCTCAACTCGATGGCTAAGATTTATGAGCGAATTATACTCAGTCGATTAAAAGACTATGTCCTTACAAATAATATTCTTCCAGACGAGCAGTTCGGCTTTCGCCCCGAACACTCGTGTACTCATCAAGTGCACCGCTTAACGGAGCACATTTTAGAGAATTTAAACGACCGCCCTAAGCCTGTAGGCACAGGGGCCTTATTTTTCGATGTCGCAAAGGCATTTGACAAAGTCTGGCACGACGGCTTGTATTACAAGTTGTATCACACTAAAGTGCCAGACAGACTCGTGAACATCATACGAGCCTTCTTGTCTAACCGCCTATTTCGCTTCCGGGTAGAGGGAACGCGCTCCTCAAGCCGCCCTCTCCGAGCGGGTGTCCCTCGGTGCTCCTGCCTCTCCCCACTCCTTTTCTCGCTGTACACTAGCGATATACCTAAAGACCCGAAAGTCAATCTTGCGCTTTTCGCAGATGACACGGCCCTATACTATTCCGACAAGCACAAGGGCCGCATAACGATTCAACTCCAAGCCGCAGCCGATCGCCTAGGCGAATGGTCCCGCAAATGGAGAATAAAGGTAAACCCCTAGAAAAGTGTAGCGATATACTTCTCGAGGGGCACACCAAAGCCCGCTAGATGATGTCACCCAATCGGCAACAATCAGCTAGGCACGATCACCCTGTTCGGACGACCTATTGCCTGGGAAAAGAGCGTCAAATACCTCGAGGGTCACTTTAGACGCAGCGATGTCGTTCGCTGCACACATTAAAAACCTACGCAATAGAGCGGCTTTTATCTCAAGCCGTCTATACCCATTAACTTGCTCTTCAAGCAAAATGTGCAAAAGCAGACACAAACTTCGCCTCTATAAGACTTGCATAAGACCCGTAATGGACTATGCTTGCGTCGCTTTCGCTCACGCGACGGGCAATCAATTAAAGAAGTTACAGAGCGTTCAAAATCGATTCTTGCGAACTGCCACCGGAGCCGGTTGGTATCAACGCAATGTAGATCTTCACAGCGACTGTGAAATGCCGTTAATCTCTGAACACTTCAGAGAATTATCACGGCGGTTTTTCAAAAATGCTGCGGTTCATTCTAACCTGCTGGTGGTTAAAGCAGCAAATTACCGACCAAACAGAAACGCGACCGAACGCAAACGTCGCCCGCGAAACGTGCTAGACGACACGGACGTCTCAGCTCTTCCTGACCACGATACTGTCAGTCACGATCCAGGCCACACTGTACACACAGTCAATAGCTATAATATAACACGCACCACGACGCGCGACCGCCGTAGAGAGCGGCGCGCATTAGTCAATAATCACACCGCGTACACAAGATTCACCCGTGTTCCAGGGCGGTTCTCACCGCCCAGAGTTACCGACACACAAGTCGACAGTCCGAATGGACGCGCCGCAGCCTCCTTCGGACGGTCATTAGACGACTTAGAATATTTAAGATTTTCGAAATCGCGAAAGCACGCAGCGAACGCGACACAGTCCGAACTTCGAGGTTTTTGTAGGAGTTTTTATTTATTTATTTATGTTTGGGTCAAACCAAACCTGGCACGCGGGCCCCTGGCCCGCGAGCACAGTATCCGATGAAGCTGTAAAAGCCGAGAAGGCTAACAGCAATTACATCACGAAAATATATATAGATTGTATATTTATAAATTTAAATATTTAGTGATATGTGTTGTATAACAATGTAAATTTCATTAAGATTTTTTAGTATCCCAAATAAATAAATCAGTCACAAAAAAGTAGATAGTTTACAAAACGATACATTTTATAGTGAAAACAATTATCTATTGTATTTTTTTGCATAATATAAGTACACGTATATCGCAGCACTGATATGCCCTACTTAGATAGAATGGTTTAGTTTTACCAAACGTACGTATTAATAATACTCGCAGTAGAACAACGTAAGTACAATGTGCTAAGCAAAAATTCCAACATTGGGATGTATTCTTTAGATATTCACGAAAATCTGATTAGATATAATTTTTTACTTGATAAACAAAGTATTACTACTATTAGTAACCACTTATTTTTGAGAGAGATCATCCGGGAAGAGTCCACCACGCTTCTTTTGGGGCGGATTGCTGCACATCAATTAAAACAACATTATTTTAGTATTTAACGTATAAGTAGTAACATAGATAGCTTGACTTATGTTTAAGTTTCTCCGGCGTACGGGAATTATTAAGAAGCCTACTATATACTTCCTTTTCTGTCATTTGTAAATAACTAACAATTACAGCTGGCTGGTTTTTTAAATAAAATAGTAAATTTTCTCGAAATATATTTCCTTCTCGTCTACTTTTTCGTAGAGAACCGAAAAGTCTTTTACTGCTGAACTAACGCAGCGCTTAGGCTAGAGTCGGTAACCTAGTTATCGGCTAAGAAGCTGGAGAAAGTATGAGACGTATGTTGCCACATATATATTTACACTAGCTCATCCACCAGGCTTCGCACGGAAGTTATTGTACGGTATAAAAACAAACAGCAGCAGCCCGTTTACACATTTAGGAGAAACTGAAACGTAAAATCCGTTCTTAGTCTGGAAAACTTCTGAAAAAATCAATAGGTCATTAATAGAGATATCGTAATGAGTGGAAAATTTGTATAAACAGATATCTGGCCATTATCCACTATCACTTGTTTTCACCAGGTATTTACTGATAGTGGTAGCAACGGTCCACATGCTAGGGCTGCGCTCATCGGATCGTCTGTACAATCCACTACCGCTGTACCACACTGCTGGCGGGCTGGTGGGCACCGGCGCAGCACTAGTTGACGGCATCCCCTCTGTACTGCGCGCTAAGTTCTCCGTCTCCAACTATTGGACCGATTGCATCAAGTATCAGTGCACGGTGAGTTTATCATATTTATGACTACACTTTAATTGAGAGTGTGTTGAATATGATTTTATATGATTTTATTTAAATACTGAGTATAATAAAATTACTACACGTTTAACTTAAGCAGGAATACCTCTAGGTAGGTACCACCCCAGGGCCAGTTATTCGGCCGTAAAGCAGTAGTGTGCAAACATTACTGTGTTTCGGTTTGAAGGGCACTGTGAGCTAGCGTAATCATTGGGCATATGAGACTTAAGAACTTATGACTCAGGGTGATGGGCACAGTGTGGTGACACACAATTTTTCTGGGTGACTCAGCATTTGTTATGGGCAGACGTTGCACTTACCATCAGGTGAACGATTTGCTCGTTTCATCACTTTTTAAGTACTCATTATCATCATTCTCATCATTTCAGCCTATCACTAGTCCACTGCTGAACAGAGGCCCTAGTACTACCTTAACCTAGTAGTATTAGTACCCTAGTAGTTTGGAGGATTTTGCCTTAGTTGCCACCCTTGGCAGGCGGGTTGACTACCGCAGTTTATTTATTCAGATGTTCTAGGAAGATGCTGCTGCCCATCTCCATGTTTTCATTTTTCCTCTGTCGACTTTCACGACACCCACGGGATGAATTGGAGAAGAAGATTCTCTTAAGTCATATGTTTGATGTGGAAACAGTTTTAGATTTTTAAAGCAATGTTGTGCACCATTTTTGTACTTTCGCTACAAGATTTCCGGAATATACGAGTATTAAAACTAATACAAATTAACAACAAAAATAACAATTATACGTATACCATTACTATTAACTGCGACTGACTGATGGACATCCATCGGTCGTTTAGGAAACGACTTATATAATTTTTTATTGGTGGTAGGATTTCTTCATAGTAATCTCAGGGCCAGTTATGCTAGGCACTGACAGCTAGTGTAATTACTGAGCATATAAGACTTTACAACTAATGTCTCGAGTGCGAGTGCCGTATGTCGTATATCATGTTGTATATCACAGAGAAATGTTCTCTTTGACACAGCATTCGTTATCGGCAGACGTTGCACTTATCATCAGGTGAACGATTTGCTCATATCATCCCTTTCTTCTGGAAAAAAAGTTTTCAATCGAATTGGTTAATGTTTCAGGTGGCGCAGTACATCGGTGAGATGTGCCGGTACCTCCTCGCGCAGCCGCCGCGCCCGACCGACTCGCAGCACCGCGTGCGCATTATGGTCGGGAACGGCATGCGACCTGCTATATGGCAACAAATCGTAGACAGGTGATTTATAACGAATTCTGTTCTCATTGTTTTTTTTTAATGCCCCACAGTATGATATTTCCTGTGTCGTGGGTGCGTTTTACATTCAAAAATTCCACATGCACAAATACCCAGACCCGGACCAACTATCTGTAGGCCATACAAATATTTGTGCCGTACGGGAACCGCGTCCCGCGGCGCAGAAGTGGGAAGGGCTTAACCACTGCCCCAACCAAGCCGACAAAAGCCGAGCTGAACAAACTGGAACGTGAAGTTTTGTGCACTGTAGAGGCTATAAGAAAATCGTATTGTTGAAACATTAATCAAAAAACCGAGTTCAACTGCAGAATTTAAGAGTTTTATGATTTTCTCATGGATCCCATCATCAGAACTTGACCAAATTTGTATGGAAAAAAGAATCATTGAAATCGGTTTTCAATTGGCGAAGATATCGCGCAACATATACACAAAAGAATTGTTCAGTCGAATTCAAAACCACTTTCTTTTTTGACGTCGGTTAATAAATAGTTCGGTTTGTCAAATGTAAATGAATCGTGTCTTCTCCGTGTCCCCGACGCTGCTTACTTTGTTTTCTCCGACTTTATAGCATAAGCGGTACATTTTACACGGGAAGAACGAGCGAGTGCCTTTGCGTTGATTCGTATACTTGCCGCACTATAATTAGCCAATTTAACGTCACAATTTCTGAGTGCAACACAGTTAGTTCAACTGAGATGATTTCGTAGCCAAATGGTCACACAATCTGGATTAAAATGAAAAATCACAAATGCCATTTAACTGTTTTGCAAAAATACTAATTGTTGGTTTCCTGTTACCTGAAAACAGTATTCTACTAAGTCTTCTTAATTAAAAAATAAGTAAAATCTCAGATATCTAAGTAGCTACATTGCGTATAAGTAGTGAGTAGAGAATCGATCACCCAGTTACCTACTGGCAACAACACATTCCCCTTATAATCTTCGAGCGCCAATAGCCTAATGGTTTAGATTTAGAGTATGGACTGCGAAACATGACGTCGCAGGATTGAGGCCGCTATTCGACTATTGTCGTGAACCATCTCCTAGTAAAAGTTTCTAAGCTAAGTTGAAGTGGTATATAGCATTGCTAGTATTCTATTAAAATATCTTTAGGGTTCGCAATCCACATGGATTCTTTCATTAGCATGGGTTTTTCATCCTGTGGGTGTCGTAAAAGTCGACAGAGGGAAACGAAAATCAGAAGATGGGCAGCAGCATCTTTCTGGAACATCTGAATAAATAAACTGCGGTTGCCAATCCCGCCTGCCAAGCATGGCAACTATGGCAAAATCCCTCCAAAATGAGAGCTACAAACTTTTGTGGCTATCTATGGGGAACGCCCAACAGCAGTGGACTCGCGATAGGCTGAAACGACGACACCTGGAAATCCCTCAATTTGGGAGGGCCTGTGTCCAGCAATGTACTTTTTATAAGCTGATGAAGTAAGCAAGCAGGTGTGTATTGGCCACAATGACTACTTACCAGCATTGGTTAAACGGACTATGTGTTCGTTTGTCACCCATATTCAGACAAAAAAAAAACTTACAATAATTAAAAAAAATGGGAATACGGAGTCGACACAATTACGACAACACAAATATGGTCTGAGATACTCAACAGTTTATTTTTACTTTGATTGATAATTAGTTAAAGAAAGTTTAGAAAGCAAAATGTCACATTATGCTTTAATTCCACAGTTTATAAACTTATACTAATAATGTTTCTGTAAACATTTTCTTTGATTGTCACTGACCGACTTCTAATTTAGTTGAATTAATTAAACATAAATTTCGAGTTACTTTATGTTTTCAGGTCGAGTAAACAATACGTATTGTTGTAATTATAATAAATATTTATATCTTTGTTTAGGTTTAAAGTGCCCCAGATAAACGAAATCTACGGAGCGACCGAGGGCAACGCTAATATCAGTGAGTACAATGCGATTGCTCTGTTTACATTTCGCAACTGTAAATATTGAATTATTCATTTCATTATCAAATCAGCAATTATTGAGGCACAATTTTTTTTTATAAGTACGATTATTTATAAATAAATTTTTTATCACTAATTTCCTTTATCGCATTTACTCGTTTTCTTATAAGTAATAAAATAATTATTACAAACACTGCAAGTTATCGATAGTGCTTTTAATGATTTCCAAAAAAAAATCTTCATTTTATGTTCATCATCATCATTAATTCATCACACACACAATCATTAAATCACTAGTCCACTGCTGAACATAGGCCTCCCCCATAGAGTGCCACAAAAGTTGGTAGCTCTCATTTTGGGAGGGATTTTGCCATAGTTGCCACGCTTGACTAGCGGTTTGGTAACCGAAATATATTTATTCAGATGCTCCAGGGAGATGCTGCTGCTCATCTCCTGGTTTTCATTTCCCCTCTGTCGACTTTTACGATACCCACGGGATGAGATGGGGAGGCAGATTCTCTTTAACCGCCACCACACGGCACGATTTATGTTAGGGGCGTCCTAAACTAATAACTTAAGCGATATTGTTAATAGAATCAGGAGTTACTCTGCGGAAATCCATTATAATAAAGGAAAGAAAGTTAATTTAATCCGCATGCAAAATGTAAAATAGTGTGTATTGCATAGTTCTGATGAGCACCGCCCGCCCTCCCTCAACAGCGTGCAGAAGCAAACCAATACCGCAACCACTACAATACTACCACTAGGCAATACACACCACGGAAGTCGAGAAAAAAAACACGTGTTTCACCTCAAAACGAGGCATTATCAAGTGATATTGACTCTACGACAGCCAGCCGCCGAGCGGCTGCTTACTCATTGCTACGGCTCTTAGCAAATTAACTTTCTTTCCTTTATATTGATAAAATAGAAGTTGAAAACGGTTTAGTAAGATAAATTACGAAAAGGTGTTGTGACTTTTGGGAAATAGAAATAATATACGTACTTTAAAAAACTTTAAGACTTGCTTTTTTGGTAATGCTACGGCGGAAGACTTTTTGCATAATTTAAAAAAATACTAGATAATGCCCGGCATGCGTTGCAATGCCTATACATTTGTTTATAATTTCATTGAAGTATAGCCCATATATACAAAGCAGACACATTAACATGGGTTTCAACATTAACATCAACATTCACTAGTGGTAGGATTTCTATGGAATCCGTATAGGTAGGTACCACCCCAGTGCCAGTTATTCTGCCTTGAAGCAGTAGTGTGCAAACATTAACGTGTTATTCCCATAGGGCACTGGGAGCTAGAGTAATCACTGATATGAGACTTAAGAACTGATGTCTCAGGGTGACCGGAGCAGTGCGGTGTAATACATGAATGTTCTGGGTGACACAGCATTTGTTATGGGCAGACATTGCACTTATCATCAGGTAAACGTTTTTCTCGTTTCGTCACTTTATGTTGTTTACGTTTTTCGATATTCGAATTTCCGATATACTATACTAAGTGACTTGACATTTTCCTAGCACTCGATCGCAGCGCCACCTACCAGGTCCAATCGTAAATCTAAACCATTCTCGAATCCACCTGAAGGACGCACAAAAAATTTAATTAAAATCGGTCCAGCCGTTTAGGAGGAGTTCAGTGACATACACACGCACAGAAGAATTTTATATATAAAGAGATAAGATAAGAAATGTATATCTAGATTGTTCTGTACTAAAAACTATTTTCTAATTTCACAGTAAACGTGGACAATAAGGTGGGAGCGGTGGGATTTCTGCCGAAGCTGGTGCCAGCGTGCTTGCACCCGATCGCTCTGGTGCGTTCAGACGAGCAGGGCGCGCTCGTGCGAGGACCCGACGGCTTCTGCATTCGCTGCCAACCTAGTAATATATATTTTATAAATTTCCGAACACCTGCTTTAAGGTCGTTTATGGTTGCCTTTGCAAATATTTGCAGGAAAACCAAAAGTCTGTAATGTACCTGTGCACAGTTGGATGTATGGATGAGAGTAAGAGTATTATCTTAAAAATTCTAAGTTAAGACTACTACGATTACACTACACTACGATTCATAGAAGGCTCTGGTTAAGGCACTACGAGACTAGGCCTTAACAATAAAACAGAATTATGCTCGATACGTATGCAAGGCCAATTAGTGCCAGGTTAATAAAATAATTTAGTTAACGAATTCGCCACACTGCTCCATTGTGGGTTGGCGGCCTTGACATGCTACATTCCAATGTTTTCGTTCATCACGGCGTAAATTAGAACTTAAAATTTGCAATCGGTCTAAGTATGTACCACCCAGGGCCAGTTATTCCACCGTGAAGCAGTAGTGTTCAACATTATTATGTTTTGGTTTGAAGGGCACAGAGAGCTATCGTTATCACTGGCATATGAGACTTAAGAACTGATGTCTCAGGGCGACGTGCGCAGTGTGATGTCCGACAGAAATGTTCTGGATGACAGAGCATTTGCTGAAGGCGGGCGTTGCACTTACCACCAGGGGTACGCATTGCCCGTTTCGTCACTATCCAATATTTTTTTTTTTTAAATTAGATGAATAATTTATGAGCAGCCAGGCCCCTGAGCAACTACGGGTATCGAAAAAAAATACACTAACGATACCTATCTTCTTAAGCACTACTGCTAAAATATAGAATGTCTCATTAATTCACGCATCCAATAGCGCAAATGTTGGTTTACTTCAACAGATTCTTGAATAATTTCGGTGATGTAATTGCTGTTAGCCTTTTTTAATACTGTGCTCACGGGCCAGGGGCCCGCGTGCCAGGTTTGGTTTGACCCAAACATAAATAAATAAATAAACTCCTACAAAAACCTCGAACTATGGACTGTGTCGCGGTCGCTGCGTCAGATTCTTGACAAAGCGTCACAAAGCATAGTTTTAAATAGTACAATAAGAAAAAGTACAGATAAAAATCGTACCTACCGTCTTCTTTTACAGATGAGCCCGGCATGTTCATTGGCTTGATTGCTCAAGGCAACGCATCCAGAGAATATTACGGTTATGTTGATAAGGTAATTTAAAGAAGATTTTCTTACAACCTAGTTCCGTCCATTTGTAATTCTTGAACTTCTAAAGTCTATAACTGAATATTTCAGTTCGTATGTCATACACAGAAAAAAAATCTGTCATATTTTATCTTTTTTGTAATTGCATGCGTTACAATGCCGACGTGTTTGTTTAATTTGTTTGCAATAAGTACATAAGACACATAATTTTATGCAAATGCATTGTAACAACTGTACAAAGTTTCAACTCAATCGGATGGACGATGCGCAAACGCATAGAAGATGAACTATTATCCGATACGACTTGCGCGCCGCCTATTGTAAAATGGTTGTAATTATTCAGAAATCTTCGCGGGCGTTCACACAACACCTCACTCAAGTTTCCTCGAAATCGGATGAATGGTATATCAATGCATATGGGACAAACATAGAAACATAACTTTTTAGTATATAGATATATCAATGCGTCGATTGCAATCTAAAACGTGATGATTTCTTATAGAGTGACAGCAATAAAAAGCTGGTTCGAGACGTGTTCCGCAAGGGCGACGCTGCGTTTGTGAGCGGCGATATCCTGGTGGCGGACGAGCTCGGCTACCTGTTTTTCCGCGACCGCACCGGCGACACGTACAAGTGGAAGGGCGAGAACGTCGCCACCGCAGAGGTGGAGGATGCGCTAATAGCAGCGTTGGCGAGGCGAGATTGCGTCGTTTACGGCGTTTCGGTAAATAAAACACTTAACACATTGATTTTAAGTTTTTGTACATCAATGTTTTAAAACGTTCTTTAATAATATTAAGCTGAAATCGTTATAATAGTTTTGATTTTTAGGTCGGTAGGCTCGGTTCGTCATTATGTAAATGCTTATACACTAAATACTTTCGGTTCGATACAAGCATGGAGCAAATGTTAAAATCTGTATGGCCTACAAATAGTTGTTCATAGTTATGCACACGCATATGCATTTTATGTCTATAAAGCACACAGAGAAATAATAGTGTTGGACACGCGTAAAAAACCAAAAACTTTATATTAGGTAAATCTTACCCACAGGCCTGCCAAGCCTGGAAACTATGGCAACTTCCCCACAAAATGAGAGCTACAAACTTTTGTGGCAATCTATAGGGGAGGCCTATATTAAGTAGTGGACTAGTGATAGGCTGAAATGATGATGATGATACCATTAGTTAAGCGTCGTTTGCCTCCTCTTCTATAAAAAAAATTGACAATGACATTCCAGTCACTGGGGCGGTTGACAGTCGTAGAGTCAATATCACTTGATAATGCCTCGTTTTAAGGTGAAACACGTGTCGTGTTCTCGACTTCAGTGGTGTGTATTGCCTAGTGGTAGTGTTGTAGTGGTGGAGGGTATCTGGTGGCGGTATTGGTATTCTTGTGCACGCTGTTGTGGGAGGGCGGGCGGTGATCTTCAAAACTAGGTAATACACACCATTTTACATTTTGCATGCGGATCTTAGCAAATTAACTTTCTTTCCTTTATTATAATGGATTTCCGCAAAGTAACGCCTGATTGTATTAACTGGAAAAAAATTATTAATACATGTAATAATATAGCAGTTTCTAGAAGGCAAGACTCGCTAATCAATCAGCCTAAAGACGCGCCGCTTGTTGACAGTTTTTGTCTTCATCTGTCATCATCTGCGCAAATTTTTAAAACCGCTAATTTTTCAAAGATATATTGAAAATATTATCTTGAAAGTAGTTCAATAATCATAAATAAAAACCATAATAAATATATAAAGGCTTAAAGTGTAAAATTAATAAATTCTGTTTTCATAATTGAATTTCTAAAGAAGGATCTACCCCTTTAATCAATTATTCAGTCATGTTAGCTGTTGTAAAATGAGGTATACTGGAATTATTATTTTTGTTTCCGAATAACCGGGATTCATCAAAGTTTTAATAAAATTATGTTTTTCACTTTTATCTATTCTGATGATAACTGGAGCCCACTTAACAATTTTTTTATGTATTTAGGGGGGCATGTGTCCCTGAGAAAGATAGTAAATACATAAAAAAAATATAACTACACAGTAGTGTAATTACAAACCCCTCCCGATTGCAGCAACTGACCGAGCCGAGGCCGGCCCCCTTGGGCACCCTCGAGTCTGTTACTCTCGCGAACAGGATGACGGTCCAAGCCGAGGTCCCCTCTCGGGGGCCCTTGCGCCAGTCATCCATAAATAAAGGTTTCGGCTAAGCGCCCTCAGCGCTATGCCACCTTTCAATCCGGCGAAGCTGTAAAAGCCTTCGGGCTAACAGTGACCATCAGTCCTAAAAAAAAAAAAAAGTAATTACAAATATCTTTAAACAATGCACCACATTATTATTTCTCCTGTATTGTGAGTGCGTTTTACATACATAAACGCAATGGAGAGTAAGATTTTTTTTACTCTTACCAAAATGACGGAGACGTGGTTCGTCACCCGCCTCATCTCGTTTCCTGCGTTCCAGGTGAAAAGTGAGCTACAAGTGTGCTTCTGCCTACCCTTATATGGGAAAAGGCGTGATTTTATGTATGTATGAAGTATGTATGTAACCGTTCATGAATAGATCCCGCAGACGGAGGGGCGCGCGGGCATGGCGGCCATCGCGGACCCGGCGCGCTCGCTGCGGCTGCCGCAGCTGGCGCGCGACCTCGACCTCTCGCTGCCCTCCTACGCGCGCCCGCTCTTCTTGCGCATCATGAATGATATCGAGATCACCGGTCAGTATGCTCAATATCATACTTTCGCATCACACTACATCATATTTTCTTGGCAAACATAGCTTTTTTTTGATAAAGTGACGAGATGAGAAAAACAAATGCTGTGTCACCCAGAACATTTCTGTGTGGCGCGTCACTGCGCCCGTCCCCCTGAATAAATCAGTTCTTAAGTCTCATGTGCCCAGTGATTACACTTGCTCTTAGTGCCCTTCAGACCGAAACACAGTGATGTCTGTAAACCACTGCTTCACGGCGGAATAACTGGCCTGGGGTGGTACCTACCCAGACGGATTACTGCATAGAAATACTACCACCAGTGATAATAAATAATAAATAGAAATCTTACCACCATATATTGCGGCAGAGTACTATAGCACCTACCTCTTTTTCCTTTTCAACCTTTTTCATTCTACCATTCTTCTTTCCTACAGAGATGTCGTAAGAGACTACTCTTTATATAGGAAAATGGCGTGATTGTGTGTATTGTGTACATGTATGTATTTATCGGATATTGGAAGATTATCCACATAAGCGAGTGCATCTGAAAACATTAATAGCATAATAATAATATATTCTGTGTCCGCATACATTTTTACATCGTTTTTTTAAATATAATATATCCTATGAAGATGTCGATCTGTATTCGTTATGCAACAGGTTGCATTAATTTATTCAAAACAAAACAATAAAAAAGCTATGTAGCTTAAAAGCTATGTAGCAAAATTTACAGAGATCATAGAAATAGCCGTATAATTTGCAGATATCCTAGATAAGATCCGTGGCAGCTCAGAAGCGAGGCGTAAGTAAAATACATAGTTGCGAGGAATCTGCATTTGATCTCTAGTGCTTGTACCACAAAATTGTCGCCAACCCGCGCTGGAGCAGCGTGGCAGACCTCCTATACCTAAAAACCCTCTCAAAAAATGGACAGAGGCCGATGCTCAGGAGTGGAATATTTTACATGATGTTACTTTTATAAGGTTCCTGGAAACAACGTAGTCTTGGCATCATAATGCCACAAATGGATCTAGGATTATATAACATTGAATGAACGCTAGCAAAGTCGCGAGCAAAATAATATTTCTAAAATATCAGAAACAATATATGAGCCGTGGTAGCTCAGAGGCCTGGTGCTCGTCTTAATTTCATAGTACGCGAGTAACCTGGGTTCGATCCCCGGTGCCAGCACCTCTAAACTTGTTCTTGTGTTCTTCTAACTTGTTCTACAAGTTTCAAGTGCTGATTTACCACGTGCTTAGCGGTGAAGGAAAACATCGTGAGGAAACCTGCATGTCCGAGGAATAGAAATATTTCGAGGACATGTGAAGTCCGCCAACCCGCATTGGAGCAGCGTGGCGGATTCTTCCTAGCTCCATAACCCTCTCACAAATGAGAAGAGGCCTGTGCTCAGCAGTGGAACATTTATAGGCTGAAACTTTACTTTTTTTTCAGAAACAATATTCCTCACATCTTCCTTCTTTTCAAAAGTACTAAACCTGTGGATGTATGTACATATTCGATTTTAACTATATGTACGCATTTTAAATAGTTGTTCCGTGCAAGCATCGAACCTCGACCCCTTCGTCCAACCGAGACTTTGACACATTGATGTGGTTGCTAAATAGATCCCTTTATCTAACTAGATTACATTGCTTTGATTTGTATTCAATAAAAATGTGGCCTCTACTATTTTGTTTATTTTCTTGCAGGTACATTCAAGCTCAAAAAACTACATTACCAAAAGGAAGGCTTTGATCCGGACGTGATTAAAGATCCATTGTACTTCAGATCTGGCGCAGAATTCGTGCCAATCACATCTCAGTTGTTTAACGACATCTGCAATGGAAAGGTGAAGCTATAAGCTGTCTCCGAGCCGGTACAACATCCTCAGAAATTATCTTATTTCCTTCTCAATAACGCCACACAGCAGATTTTACTTTTATTTTTTTGAGAATATTTTTAAAGGGAATTGTTACAAAGTGTAACCTAAATTGCGGTGTCGAAATCACGCTGCCATTTTATTATTGTAAATCAAAGTTATACCTATAGATACTTTTTTGCACTTCTCTCACTATAATAGTAAAACCAAATAATGTGATGTTAAATCATATTAATTTATTAGTTATCTTTAATGGTCTAAGACCACGTAAAAATATTTGTAGGCCAATAAAGAAGTGATACAAAAATGATCAACGGTTTGAAATGGTTACAATACGTCATTAAATGACGCAAACTAGTTTAATACATAATACAGCCATTAGCTGTACAACATAATATTAACGGTATAGGTATATCGCAAGGTTTGACAAAACAATTATAAGTCAATTTTATGTACGATCAATTACCTTTTATATCAAGCTGGTCAACCTAAGCACTCCGCTAAACTCCCTTTCAACGAGAAGACATTACATTTTTTAGAAAACAACGCAGTCTTAAAATAATAACCAAGGTAATGTGTTTAATTATGCAATAAAAAATAAAAATTACGCTAATATATTTCGCCGTAACAAGAATTTAGGTTGGAAATTTCCTCCATTCTGGTCGAATTTATCTGTTTCGTTTGCTCTCTAGCCAATGATGATGCAAATTCTATTACCCGTGACATGTCTGACGTTTTATTAAATTGATGTTTTACAGCATATTGATAATAAGATTGTTCTATACAGCATATTGATAATATTATTTCATAGCTTGAAATATTTACCCTTTTAGCAAAATTGTAGAACATTCCGCAATCTAGTCTCATAAGGTATTTTGTTTAGAGTAATTAAGTGGTTCTTTTTGTTAGCAATATTTTCAATTCAAAATCGTAATGTTAGTCCGTTACGTGGATTTTGAATAATCTAAAAGTGTGGTAGATAGCAAATAATGTACGAACTTTTTTTGTGCCTTGTAACAAGGACCGCATTGTAGATTTATGTACTTTATTGCTCCGAAATTAAATTGTAAGTTGTAAATAAATACTATAAAAATTACCAGTGTTTTCAATTATGGAAATAAAGAAGCTGACCGAATATTTCGCTAAAAGGTATACACCATATAGTGTGACCACACTATGTCATATAAAAGTATATTTGACTTTCTAATATTCCTTTTGTCAAATAACTAGCACACGCAAATACGATTGTAGACGTGTGGATTGAGAGACCAATTTTAACAATCGCTATCCTGAAATTGCGTCAAAATTGTTGTTCAGTTCCTTTTCTACAAATTGCTTTAAGACTTCTACTAAAACCTTAACTGTTAAGAGTACGATTTTATTGTGTTAATAGAGTAATTTTCATTAAAATATATCACTTTTGTGTGGACAGAGGAACCATAGTTTAGTCACTTCGATTTTTTTTATCACTAGTGGCCTGTTATTTGGTAAATAAGCTTTACAAATTCTTTACTAAATATATGTAAGCACATTTACTTCAATTTAAGGACACTTTCTGATAGATCTGGCCAATTGACTGAGGGACCACATTTCAAGAGCTGCATTTTTTTATATATAGTTTTACAGATTCCAGGATTAGTTCTACAATTGTTTTTAGTCGACTACTAAATCCATGCTAGATTATTTCGCGAATTCTCAGCGTGGTCCTTCAACTTCTCACACACATAAGTAAGGTCAGCTAGCTTATATTTAGTTTCAGTTTGCTTTTTTAATTTTTCTACGTCAATTTTTTGTTGAGATATGAAACTAAATTAAAAAGGATTATTTTGTTCTTTAATCGTTGATATCTTATCACACAGTAAATTGAGGGACGGTTTTGAAAACTTCAATACATTCTCTACACAAATCTAAAATGATTTGGGAAAAAAAACTTTTTTTTTTCATCCTTGACATTCATTTGACAAAACTGAAAAAAATTACCGTTTTTTAGAAAATCTACCCATTAGTAGAAATGACTAATGTTGAGCGTAATTTTCATAGCTTAGTTTACCTACAATAACTATATAACAAGTTGATACATCGAACGTTTTTCTGTTCTAAGCGATCAGTTTTGAAAAGAAAAAAAAGGAACACGTTTGTTGCCTAAGTAATCTTCTTTAACTCTATATAGTCTTTTTTTAAGCATATAAAGCTCACAGATGAGTAAGAGATTGGGTATAGTTAAAGAAGCTGACCGAATATTTCGCTAAAAGGTATACACCAGTATAGTGTGACTTAGTTTACCTACAATAACTATATAACACATTACACATTGAATATTTACGTCCATACTGTAAATATCAATCACAAAATAGTCTGGCGTTTGTTTACATTCATACTGCCAATGTCAAATTCGTAATAGTTTCTTGTCAAACAGTCGCATAGAGAATTTAAAATGTCGCTAATAAATAATTACTCAACATTATATACATAACATAATATATTATTATACATAACATTACTTAACAATATATAAATTATGAAAAACAGCATCACTGTATATTATCTGTAGTGTGGGTGTATTTCAAATAGAAATTGTACAGGCGGCTTAAGAGAATCTACCACCCCATCTCATCCCGTGCGTGACATAAAAGTCGACAGAGGGTAATTTATAACAGAAGATGGGCAGCAGCAACTTCCTGGAGCATCTGAATCAATAAAATGAGTCTATGGAAAAGTTCTCCCCAAAATGAGAGCTACAAACTTTTGTGGTAATCTATGGGGGGGGGGGGGAGGACGTATGTTCTGCTGTGGACTAGTGATAGGCTGAAATGATGATGATGAAGCAACCAGATCCGGAACGACTATCTGTAAGACCATACAAAAATCTGAGGAACCCGCAGAAGCTAATCGCTTAGCCGCAGCTCAACTCAAGCGATCCTTATCTAACAATCGGCGAAGGAAATCTAAAATTCAAGCAAAGCAGCTGAGGAGGATATTTATAAAAAAGCTTAGCTGGCCTAAATAGATAATACTGGGAACTCGCCCATATCAGTAACATCAAATGCTTTAATGATGCAATGCCTACATTTATGATTGTATATTTGTTTATTTGATGCCCCTTATTATTTCCAGTCCTATCCATTTTCGATTGATTTTACTTACCATTACTTTACTATATTGCTGAAATTTTCGAGTAGGTACTGATGATGATTGTCTGTAGTCATTAACCCTTTATCAGGTATTGTACGTTTCATCAGACCAGATGTGACGGGTGGAGGACAACGTCACCGCCATATTGGTAAACGCTTTATTTTTGCCCCCCTAATTCGTTCCCAAGAGTAGCTAGGACGATGAAGTCCACCGAAAAAGAGCCCCGCCACCTTTGGTAAGGCTAGCCTTATTCTGGAGTCGCATGGTCCCAGAGCAGATAGTCAAGTGAATCATACGGTCATAAAAACCGACTTTTCTATATTTGGTAGTTTATTTATACGACATTCTATTTTTTTTGGTTTAGGATTAAAACAGTGGTTACGAAACAATACTCGATTTTGCTCTTTGGTTTTCATTTCATTTAACCCTGAACAACCAAAATATACAGTTAAAAAAAACAAGTTTTAAATGAAATAAACTTTTATTCTCCGACTAATAAATAATATCATAGGAAAATACGTAACATAACAATAAATATCATTTAAAAATACATTTGGAAACATAATTATATTTTTAACAAATCACACACACCACAAATAATGTTAGAACATATCTTAAAAAATATAATACTGTAGAAATACACTTCTATCACACAAAATATAAAGTCTTAAAAACTAAGCATCAGAAATTATTTGAACAAGCTAAGACTAGATTAAATCAACATATAACAATAGTTTTTCGTACTTAGTGGAAAATAAAGTATGGATGATTAATGGGCTATATAGTTACGCGCTATAGACTGAGTAGTTATAAGACACCGATAGATTCGAGGCAAAGGGTCTACACTTGATATGCCAGGGGAAATCATTGCCTTACCAGTATTCAGATATGAAATCATTCGACTAACTAATAAAGCAAGCTGAATATGGTACAAAACTTTACGGAGACAGTGTTGTTCAGTTAACTGTATGTTGAACTAATTTCCAATACATGCCTGTTAAAGCAAACAATTTTAAGTGGTACTTAATTGCTCTAACGAATACAAAACGCGCCCTAATTAACAATTTAAATATAATAGCTTTATTATTACATTTTAATGGGTTAAGAGATGGAAAGATTGATTTTTTGTGAAAAAAAAACTCAAATTTTTGCATATCAGTGGTAGCGGCTTAAGAGAATCTACCACCCCATCTCATTCCGTGGGTGTCGTAAAGGTCGACAGAGGGAAAATTAAAACCAGAAGATTGGCAGCAGCATCTACCTGGAACATCAGAATAAATAAACTGCGGTTGCCAACCCGCCTGCCAAGCGTGGTAACTATGGCAAAATTCCATCCAAAATGACAGCTTCAAACTTTTTTATCAATCTATTGGAGAGGCCTATGTTCAACAGTGGACTATGTCAAGTCCACTTCAAGTCTCACTTCAAAATCAGTTTAATAAGCCTTTTAAATATTTAAATTTAAAACACTACACCATGTAAAAACTGTAAGAAAGATAACATTTTTAACTATACAATTTGTTGTAATTTTTATTTTTAAAAAAGGGCTCATAAAGTCAGCTGTACGGATTGTAAAATATTTTAGACCTATTTTATTACCATTAAAGTTAAGTGTTATTTAAAATACCGAATACATAGTTAAGTACTTCTTATTTGTATTATGTGCGTAATTCAAGTACTACACAAAAATATGTTTAAAGAAAACTAAAAAAAATGGCCTTAAATATTTTACAACCTGAAGACTAGCGATCACAAAACCTACTGTATTTACTAGACGTTGGTAAGGAAACTAGTATATACTATTACGTATTGTAGTAAGTATAAAATGCTACTAACAATATAGTAGTAATCAAAGAAATTTGGCGAGGGCTACAAAGTAATGTATTTGACGCCACTAAAATAGTATACTAGAGTTAACATGTTCTGGATACCGAATACTTAGACTGCATCACTTAAAAGTATACGACTTGCGCACATGCATATACAGTATGAAAAAAAGTAGGGACAGTAGAATTCTAGTTAGAGCTATGGGTATTTTTCCGTAAATGATTTTACTTTTAAATAATAAAGACTTACATGTGGAAGTTCAAAGTACTTTCTCGTTCTCGAGTGGCAACATCGTAGCGGGAAGCATTGTATGATGAAACCGTCTAGATGGACCTCATGTATACTGGATGCTCAAGACCGTGGTTGGTAGCAATATATGGGAGAATTGTCTTTCACCGCAGGCCGTATGACGAAACTCCAAGTAGTCCAGCGATGAAAAGGGCTAATGTTTCTCTGAGACGGAGAATCCGTAAAGACGACATCTGCAGATGAACTACGGTAACTTCCTAGGTCTAGGATCAGAAAGCTACAGGGTAATAGACCGGTCATATGACTCAGTCATAGACTCGACAACTGTTGGAAAAGAAAGGTTATTGAGAGTACTCGTCCCAGTAAGCGTAGCCGAATTTTCGGGAAGTGGAAGGATAAAAGGATAAGGAATAATCTATGGTGGGGTATATGTCCAGCAGTGGCTTGTGACGGGCTGAAATGATGGTGTTGAACACTTATGTTCAGCAATGGACTTATGAAAGGCTATAATGACGGTATGGGAGAAAACAATGTTCGGCAGTTGACTAAAGATAGACGTCTAGTAATAACGATGATGATATTTATGTAAAATAGATTATAGGCTATTACAGTCCTCACGTCTATAATTACATAATTCATATCACAATTATTGGTCGTTTTTGAGCACCAGAATTGCACCAATGAGAAATCGTGCATGAAAGTGTAATAAAAACGTTGTTAATTTGGCCTTTCATAACGCAATTTAATTATTAATATTAGGCAATTTTGTTGAAAAATGGAAAATAGTATTACATAAACAGAAAATGAAATAGTTTTATTATGTATCCCTTAATAATAAGCAGTTCGTACAAAGCCCTGGAGACTAATCGAATTTTCTCTATAAAAATTAATTAGCAAATACAGTGTGTACCAAAAACTCCGTTATTCCTTGTAGGTACATATTCATATACAGATGGTACTATTTATAAAAATAGAATCAAAAATAAATCAAGTAGTTGTCAGTTATTACTCACTGTTAAGATAGCTAATAAAATGAACCCATTAAAAAAACGTTTTCGAGGTCTGAATTTACAAGTAACACTAATTTACCGCGAAGACGCAAGTCGTAACATACCGCCTTTGTCGGCTCAGTGCATGCTGCCGCTTGTGTCGGCGCACGCCGCGAATTACCTACCCCTTTTTCTTAGTCGCCCACCCGCCGATCACTTACTATTCGCCCGCGCAGTTTGCTTTCGAATAGCCGTAGGTGTTGCGTTGCGAAATTATGTGAAATATCTAGTCTTATTCTATTGTAGAACATTTTAATATCAATAAGCGGTGTGACAAATACAGAGACACAAGATATTGAACATCATTTTCGTAAACAGCAAAAAGCTGTGTTCACGACTTAATTTCACTTTACAAATAACAATAATTTAATATTTATATTTAATTATATTTATTGAAGAGTTTTTCCAAATGTGCTGTTTTCTTGTTTAAATATCGACAATTATAACGTAGCTATAACAGAACAGGAACAACGGGGTTTTCGGTACACACTGTAAACTTGGTGTCCAAGTAAAAAAATATAAAAGTTCAAAGCACTTACAATCGCTTAATGTTTCATTGGGACATTACTTGTTTTAAGTTGCATATTTATTAACTTTTAAATATAACAAAACTAGTTCTTATTGATCAAAATTTACACTGTCGAAGGTCGTGTATTGAAATATGCCTCAAAAAAAGTACACAAAAAAATATGCTTCGTGATTTCCGTTTATACATAAACATATTTTTTTTATGTTCCTTGTAGAATGATGATGTGATTCTATGGAAGATTACAACTCCTAATTATGTTTTTATCGATCCGGGACATAAGTCTCAAATGCAACCAGGTTGTCTAAGCATGAGCTTGATCGATATTTATCGTTATGTTACTTATTAGATATTATGTGTACTTATTATCTTAAGTAAGTAGCGGGTGGGTGAGTGCAGGTTCATTCAAGATTGTATAGTCAATTTCTGTTGCGCGCATGTATCCGCGATAAGTTCACGACCGCTCACTCCGCTCGCTCCATGGAACCTGTCAATATGTTCCAGACCTTATAAAGTCCTGAAGACTCAATTGATAATGCGTTATTGTAACAACAAAAAAAAAATAGATAACAAACCCATTTAATCGTAATTTATTACATTTCCGTATATTTCGGTTATGAAATATTTATACAGGTGCCGATAGGTGTCCGGCAGAGTAGAATATTACCCACCTCTTTCCTAGCGAGGTGTCGTAAGAGGCGACTAAGGTATTGTACGGACAGCCTTTATTCGTGCAAAATAACACCACTATACTGCTCGTGGGAACGCAATGGGGAGTAAGAATTTTTGCCTCGTACCAAATTTTCGTTCGCTGCCCATCACGTCTCGTTCGCCGCCTACCCCTTATATGAGAAAAAGGCATGACTGTATGTATGTATGTATTTATACTGGCACAAACTTAGTGTTCTTAAATATTTGAATTAAGGTGCATGTGTGGGCAAGTTTATGTATACAGTACGTATAATAAAAATATGATATATACGTTCATACGTATTAGTTCTAAATAGAATACAATAAAATAGGTAGGCTATATGCATGTTCCCGTATTCCCGCGAAGTCGTTTGCATAAACACCACTGCGTATTGTCAACATTCACTTTGTATACTCTGTGCTCCAAAGCAGCCCTAATTAACTTAGGCTACTTAAGCGAAACAAAACCAAGAGGTTCACGTTAGAACAGCTCTTGTTACCACGCGGGAAAGTCGATTTCACGTATCATTCCGGAACGTATGGGTTGCGTATTAACCTGAAACATGATAATATTCACCGCTAAAATAAAGCCTGCAGGTATTTTAAAATCATCAAAAAGTAACCAATCAAACGAAAACGTTAAACTGAATCGCCTTTGGGTGAAGTAACCCAAAGTAACAGTGCCGTAGAAAGCAATTTTGGCGAAGATTACAATGACCATATGTCCGTCGTCGTTACCTTTAATAATTAAGGTTAACTTTAAGTTTGTACGAGCATGTTTAACGCAATACCACGATGACAAACGTGCACACAGTCCACTCAATTGACATTATTTCCTCTGGTCTTGCGGATGTTAATGGGCGATGGTGATCACTTACCATCGGGTATCAATATAAATATATAAACTTATACCCAAACTCGAATGAAGGTGTAAACATTAGATTGGCGATGGAATAATTCGATGCGCGTAGGCATCAAATTGCCTTCTGATATGAAACAAGCTAAAACCATTTCTGCTTTTAAAAAAACTGCTTAAATTCTACTTCATAAATAAAACAAGCATATTTCTTTCTTAACATTCATAGCGCGCTCCATGCCACATCCAGTTTAGCGTACATCGTGTAATCTTGGTGTTGTTTGCAAATTAAGTCACTATTGTACGCAACGCCCTTAACTATGTTTTTAATTATGCTAAATCGTTTAAGCAGTAAGTAATGTACGTGCAGTGCAAGCACTATACATTTCCGTTCCGTCAGCTTTCTCAAACGTAGCATTGTAGCAATAAAATATTCTAAATCAGTTTACGTTCAGACAGCAAACATACCGCATGTTCTCATCCTCCACCAAATCATTAGCAATTTTTAATGTAATATATTTGCTAGAATCAACTTTTAACATTTAATATCAACTAAAGATTGTGGGGAGCTATCCGTATAAGTATCGTAATTGAACGTTCGTCTTACTGGTGGTAGGATACCTATGCAGGAATCCGTCTAGGTAGGTACCACCCCAGTGCCAGTTATTCTGCCGTGTAGCAGTAGTGTGCAAACATTATTGTGTTTCCGTTTGAAGGGCACTGTGAGCTAGCGTAATCACTGGGCAAATGAGACTTAAGAACTGACGTCTCAGAGTGACGGGCGCGGTGCGGTGTCGCACATAAGTGTTCTGGGTGACACAGCATCTGTTATGGGCGGACGTTGCACTTACCGTCAGGTGGAACGTTTTGCTCGTTCCGTCACTTTTATCGAATTAAAAATTAAAATACCTTTTGAGAATAAAGATTCATAAAGACTTTTGGCGCCAACTCGAAAAGTTGCGGTAGCGTTTTTATTTAATTTTGTAATTTCTGTGTATATTTGGAGTTTTGATGTTTAATATTGATAGTTTATTATGCAGCAAGTGCTCCTGAAAGTGTTCAGTGATTGGAAAATTCAATTCAAGACCAATCGTGTGCTTTTCGTTTTGTGGCCATAGGTCCAGCAAATCTTCAGTAAAAGTCAACTATCATTTTACTGTTGATCGAAATCGAAATTTTAACGAAGATTCGAAGATTGTATACTTGAATATATGGCTGACTATACTAGACTGAAATAAATAAATAAAGTAAATGAGGATCATCATCTATTTTAGAATTTATGTTAAGGATCAGGAATTATCAGTGTAAATGCATATGCGAGTGATTAATAATTTGAATTACTAGCTAAAAAGTTTGTCAGTGGCATATGCGTTTGTCAACCGAGCGATGCCAAAATTTTAAAAAAAAAGATTCATAAAGCTGAACCTTTAATGAAGTGTTTGTGTGCGGGCGGGCGGGCTCACGTGTTGAGCGAGGGCAGCGGCAGCCAGGCGGCGAGGCCGGTGCGCGGCGGCAGCGCGGCGCGCAGAGCGGCCTCCTCGTGCGCGGAGAGGCGCAGCAGCGCGGCCAGCGCGCGCGTCAGCTGCCGCGCCTCCAGCTCGCGCGCCGTCAGGAACCGCAGCACCACGTGCTTCAAGTAACTGAGCGATGGCAAGTGGAAAATGAACTACATACATGCATAATTTAGCGGCAATAGCCTAACGGTTTAGGGTACGGACTGCGAATCATGACGTCGCAGGATCGAGCCCGCCATTCGACTATTGACGTGAACCATCTCCTAACACAAACTTTTGAGCATAATTGGAGTGATTAATAGGAATATTAGTAATGTTAATAGAATTTCTTTTTAAAAAAATGGTTTCTTATTTTTACGCGAACACTACACATTTAAATAAAACTATTTTTACGGATTTTATCGCGTTTAATTTAAACTATTTATAGCCCGACGTTTCGGGCGCTTTACAGCACCCATGGTAACGGGGGTCTGAGGTGAGAGATGTCCTGATGTCATAGTTATTTAAATACATACAATCACGCCCTTTTCCCATATAAGGGGTAGGCAGAGACCACACCCGTACCCCACTTTTCGCCCCGCAGGAAACGAGACGTGACGGTTGGGTGTCGCCGTCATTTTGGTAGAAATAAAAAAATTGTAATGGTGGCGGCTTACGAGAATATACCGCCTTATCTTATCCCGTGGGTATCGTAAAAATCGACAGAGGTAAAATGAAAACCAAAGGGAGAAGGGCATCTTCCTGGAATATCTGATCATTCAGATTCAGAAACTCTGGTTAAAAACCCGCCTGCCAAGCGTGGCTGTGTAACTATGGCAAAATCCCCCCAAATGAGAGGCTACTAACTTTCGTTGCAATCTGTGGGCGCCTATATCCAGCAGTGAACTACAAATGTTGGTAGGGCTGTAGATCTTGTCAGAACAAATCCAACGAGCACAAACATGACGGAACTTGCTTAGTTGAGGGGTCCCTATAGGCAACTTCCGCTTCCATCATCAGACTGGCTCCTTGGTACCTTATTATTGCATTGCCACCTAAGCTATATAGTTATATCGTTTTAGCTCAATCGGATAATCAAAGGAGGCCAGAGATGACTTACAAGATTTGAACCGGAAAGACATACGAAGAAAGCAAGTTAAATAAAAACTTTAAAGAAAAGGGAAGCAGATTCATTTACTCCGCCAGCATACGGCATACAGCGGCTTGTGGAACATACATAAATAATTACCGTCTACTAATGTCTTGTTCCTCCGCTGATGTGAGGTCAGATTTGCTGCTTTGTAGTTCTCGTTGTAAAGTCTTCTTCATATCCGATATCCGGTTATCTAAAGTTTTTATTTTCTGAAAGTAGAACAAAGAATATTTAAGTAGAAAGCAAATTGACGACCGCGTGTCAAAGTACTCGACTTTAACATCGCGAGTCCTGGGTTCGAATTCAAGGAGCCAACATTTGTGCAAATACACAAATTATCTGTTCGCGAGTCAGGTTGTGTTGAGCAATTTGTCTGTCGGTGTGTCTTACACACGGCACAGAAATCCTAGTTTGAGGCATAGATTTTTAATAAAATTAGTATATTACGTCTGCTCCCGAGTTTTATATAAGAAAAGTTGGAAACACTGTAGGTGTATTTAAATGTTACAAAGCATAATTATATTTATGTACATGAGCTGTAAAAAGTAATACATACATACATACATAAGATCACGACTGTATTCCATAAGCGGTAGTCAGAGACTGGGCACTCACTGCAAAAACAGATGACTGCCTCAATCCACGTTTCACCAAAACAATATAATGCACTTGGTGTGATAGGTAGTGAGCCCATCGCCACCATGTGCTGTTGGGTGCACAGTGCAGTTTAACTCCTTACTCGTCTTTTACGAGATCCATTGCATGAGATGGAGTGGTAGTATTCTTTTAACGAGCCGCCACCACACGGCTAAATTAATGCATTTCTATAATTAATCTCCTAACATAAGCGTTTATCCTTATTTAGACAAGCTAAAAGAAATTGTTTTATTATTTATGTCGTCTCTTACTATTTATGTCGTAAACATTATTTTATTTAAAAACGTGTCCACTTTTACGATTGCTTTATTTCAACTTCTAAAGCGAACTTAACTTATACTTTTAGGCGGTCATTGAACCAACTAAATAATAAAACAGCGAAATTACAACATACCTTACTTTTATCACAGATTTCAGTTTCTAAGTCTTGTACCGTTTTCTTGAGAGTACTCTCGCTCTCTAGTAACCCGTGTATCCGTTTCTTCAGCTGCTCTATTTCTGTCTTGCGTAATTCTTCGTTTTCTTTTATTAACATACAACTCGCTTGGTTCTATAAAAAAATCAATAGAATATTATTGTCGCTATTTTAAATGCCGATAGGTATCCGGCAAAGTAAACAACAATCGCGATTCAGGAGAAGTCCTAATGAGAGGCATTGTTTTAAAACCAATAAAAACCTCATGGCTTTAGACAACTAGCGTAATTGTCTATATGTATTTCCCGACGGTGTTTTTGTCGGTATGAAATAATACCCTAAATACTATATCAAAATTAATGTTTGATACGCCATTTTAAACATTATTTTCTAAAAATTAATGTTATTGTAAAAAAAACTAAGCACTTGTATGAAGAAAGCGCCATCTCTTGAACATCAGTTCAACTATCATTCACGACAGCTGTCGGTTGGAATTGTTTACATTCTTTAAAGAAGTAGTAGTAGTATTTGTCCATTATCAGGATACTGTGCGTAATATTAGCACGGGTCAGCTAGTTATCTTAAAAATATCAGGACGAAAGGTGTAATGTGCAAGGTGTCTGATGTCTGGTGTTGCGGTCACCAAACCGCCTGCAAAATATGGTGAAAAAAAAAAACAATGCTCGCTAATTAGCCATAAGCACGCGCCACTAAGTGAAGGAAATTCGTACATTGACCTTGTGACGGCTGGTTGTTGTCATCATTTTATCTTTATGTACTTAAATTATTTGACGATTTTGAAATAATTTAATTGACACTGGAAAAAAGTTTACGACTCTATGGTAAAGATCACTTACATCTAATGTACAATGTCATCGATATGATAAACTGTATTCAATTATTTTTAAAACGTTTGTATGAAAGCGAAAGCTGATGTCTTCAGCAATACAATTAAGTTTTCTTCTAATAAAACTATGCCGTTATTAAACTAGCCTCACATGTTCTACAAGCCTGGGAAGATTTACAAAACGCGGGTGGTGTGTTTTGTGATCTCGCAAAGGCATTTGATTGTGTGGTACATAATAATTTAATATGGTAACTTAAATTCTTTGGATTTCGTGAAGCCACACTGGGCTGGACTTTCCTACCTTACAAATAGAAAGCATAAAGTAGCCATCAACGGTATTATGTCATCAGGTTGTGTAGTAAAAATGGGTGTTCCTCGGGAATTGATCCTTGGACCATTTCTGTTCTTGGTTTACATTAATGATCTGCCATATTTGGTACAAAAAATGTCTGAGATAGTTCTGTTTGCCGATGATACATTGTTGTTAATTACAGTTAACAGAAATTACTTAACGCTGGAACAGACCTAATGGTTTGCGGAAAATAATTTAGTTTTAAATGCATGCAAAACCAAATGTTTACAGTTTTAAATGTCTAAGTCGGCGCATAATATTAATTTACAGAAGTCTAATCTTACGTTTGAAAATTCAACTGTATTTCTCGGAATCACTATTGATTCCAAGTTACAGTGGGTGGACACATTGAAAAAATAGCTCCAAAATTAAGTTCTGCCATTTTTGCAATAAGAAAGACTGATGTGATGACTGATGTAGCTACAGCTAAATTAGTATATTTTGCACAGTATTATGTCCCTTGGCATATTACTGCAACTGGATTGTAAACAATATTTATTTTGCAAAAACAAGCATTTCGTTCAATCTTTAAATCGGGACCTCGCGAGTCGCTACGAGAACTGTTCAAGGAGACTAATATTTTGATACTTCAATGGTTGCTTTTTTTTTGAAATTATTATGTATGTGCGGAAAAACATAAATTTATTTAACAAAAAAGTGACTGTACCCTGTAGAATAGGTCGAGGCGACACGCTAGAGGTTCCTATGTTTAAGTTTGCAAAAACTACAAAGTCTTTTCTTAGTAGATGTATAAAACTCACAAATGTGTGACACAAAAATCGGATAGATTTCAAAAAACTTGTCAAGAAAACATTATTAGATAAAGCGAATTATAAAATAGATCGATATATAGACCGATATATAGAGATGTGTAGAAATAACTCATACTCCGCACTTACAAACCCCCTGGCTTCTAAATTTATGATGTAATTTCTTTTGAAATTTGTAAAAAACATTACGTAATATACCATTGAAAAAAAAGAAAGACGCCGGAGTTTCTTGCCGGTTCTGAGACGGACTCATTTTTTGAACCGGTGTAGATTTTGAAGTTCATAAGAGCTTTATACAATCCTAAATTCAATTACGAAAATTGGAGTTTGACTTTGATGATAATTATGATATCCATAGAAAATGAAAAAAAAACTTTATCTTAGTTTTGTTTATACATGTTCTGAAAGTTTAACGAAAATAACCTTTAGATACCTTCAAGAAAAAAAGTGAGGATATTGATGAGTGAAAATAGATTTACCTCCTTATGCTGTGCGATAAGGCTTTCCAGTTCACTTATCTTAGATTTTAATTCTAGCGATTCGTCTTCCAAGTATCGGACATTACACTGGCTCATCTCCATCGACTGTGACATGTGGGCGTTGCGTAACAACGCTTCGTCCTTTTCCCGCTTTTCTCTAAAATAAAAACAGTGTTGTTAATGGTTTAAATGGTAATATAGAAAAAAATCGTTAATAAATATGTGTGCAACTTAATCACACTGACAACATTTTCATCCAAAGATACAACTGACAAACGAAAGCATGATAAACATTACAAATTATCTAACTTGTCATATTTCCTCTGCATGTTATTATAGTCATGTTGCATTTCCGTGAGCACACAGTTCAAGTGGTTCACTTCGGACTTGTGATCGTCGTATAGCCGGTTCGATCTCTCCACTTTATCCCGCAGAGTGTTGACAAGCGCCCTTTCATTCTCCAAGGATTCCAACAGCTCTCTGTTATCTTCAGTCAACGCTTCTACCTGCTGCTCTAGGTCCATAGTTTTTTCCTGAAACATTAATTTCGATACGATTATTTGGAGCTTAACAAAAGCGAGAAAGTTCGCTGATGATTATTATAAGTGTTTACGGATATTAAATATATAACTATACGATAACCATTAATGTTATATAATGTATATCTATTATACACTTGAACTAGTAACTAATAAAGAAAATTCGAATGTTCGTTACTTTATAAAATCTGGTAAAGTGGAGAGCTCCAAATTAGTGAAATATCTAATACAACCTCAATAAATACATTACCAATTAGTAGAAGAAATATACAATAACGGGTTTTTTGCACAGGCAAATGTCTAGACACACCGTAAATATTTAAGCGTGTATTCATTAGTGAGCACATCCATGTTATATTTATAACTAAAATAAATTAGTAAATAAAAGCATATAATAAAATATTATACATGTTAGTCAGCGAAACGGCAACATGCAAAATGAAAGGATAAATAAAAAGAAAATCGTCAAAAAAAATATTTATTGTTCCGTGTTTTAAATACATAGACTCTATGATAAAAAACAAATAAATATTGTAAATTCAAAAACCAATTTTTAACACGAAAATATTTCTTAAACATAATATTTAAAAAAAAAACAAATATTGCAAATGTTACCTTAGATTGAACACTAATATTTCCAACTTATGTAAAATTTATCACAAACACAACAATGTCATGTGACGCTCACTTATCTGTTTATGTCAGATTGTATTTCGATAAGGACAACTGTAACAAATATGTCGCAAAAATACTTGTAGTTACAAAAACCAGTGAAAAGCAACGCAGCTTGGTGAAAGCACTCATAAACAACCAATTATACCCATAAGTGCGTAGCTGACAGATTTAAAAAATAGAATATACTATATTATAAACAAACGAAAGTACTCGTATATTTTCATAACAAAATAATTATAATATAAAAATTATATACAATAAGAAAAACCGCTAACGTTACATAGCTATTTCAAAAATATTGACAATGCTACAAAATCGATTTCTTTTTAAAAACTAGGTTTTTTTTTATCCAAATAATTTTAACTGCTCTTTTTATAACAAAAATACATTCGTTCTGTTCCGTTTTTATAATGAATATAAATCTTTAACAAAACTTGTTAGAATACCTTCCAGATACATCTATGCTAATTAAATAAAAATTTAATAAAGCTGCCTTTGCTTTACAAATTAATATTTCTATTAAAATATTATCAAGTAAATAATTATTTTAAAATATATAGATTTCAGTTTCACCTATACTAGAACTAAAAAAATAATGGAATGTGTAAACTTCTGAACATATGGTGACGTAAACAGACTATTTTGTAATAGCATATATATATTCGCTCTGCTCATATGTATAAATATGTTTAAAAAAAACGTTTAAATATTGTTTGTTTTTCAATAAGTTATATACGGCAGTTTTTAACCCCGTAGACAAATAGATGCATGATTAAAATGATGAATTATAAAATTTTAATTTTATGATAAATTTGCAAGTTTCCTTCCAATATTCGAACTATTACTACCATATACCTGAGTAACTCACAAGGCTATTACACATCCGATAAAAACACGTTACGCGTTTTAACTTCATTATCATGCTGCTACTTACCAATATCTAACAAATACTTTGAACAAAAGTATTTCATTCAGTAACTTACATATTATATAAAAGGCATTCTTAGGCCATTTTTTCACGACTAATGAAAATTTTTATATCCGCAATACCAGAGGAATTCCAAGAGCGTTGCCGGCCTTTGGTTTACAGTTACCGTATCCGCAATATTTATGACAATACGTCACCATATGTATAGACTACGACTAATATAAAACACAAGATGTAAACTAATGATTATATCAAAGTTATGTGAAAAGCAGAAGCTAGTTTTGGATAGTTTGGAACAATTAGCTTTAACAATTATTATGAGCAAATGTGTAATGTCAAAAAAGGTTTTATTTTATGTTACGTCAATGACAATAACGTACGAGGTCAATGCCTATAAATGAAACCAAATCCACTCTCTATATCCAAATGAATTATTAATTTCTAGATACATTCGTTTTTTAACCAAATGATATAATAATTACGTAACTGACGTTGATATCCAATTTCATAATCAAAATCAAGTTGGTAATTAATTAAATAAATAAATAATGAATTAAACATTCACGCAGTTTTGATTTGAATAACTAGTTATTTTATTTATTTATAAAATGTGATTGTAAATAGTATATAACATAGTTATAAAATTCCTGGGAAAAAATAGGTAATTCGACGAAACCAATTTGTATTGATATATAAAAATCTCGGTTGGCCCAGAGGTGCAATTGGCTTATGCGGTTTCGATCACCGCACGGAATGTATATTTATGAGACCTATACAGATAGCTTTTTCGAGTCTTTGTTCGGTGATAGTGTATGTACAATTTATGTAAGACGCATGTAAGACACAGGAGAAATCCGAGTGTGTGTTATTGTTTATTAAGAATGTTACTAGTGTTGAATTTTATCGATCTCGATTCAAACTCAGGTTCGTGTGAGTTCTAACAAATCCAATGTTGTTCTTTATAAGACATTAACACTAAATAGGTCCCAGATTTAATTCCTATAAATTCGCGTGGAGTTCATGTCAATAGCTTATTAATTAACGACATAAGTTATATTCAATCAATACAAAGAAAAAATCGCAGATTAAATGAACTAGAAAATTATGTAAATATTTTTATATTAAATAACTTTTTGGCCCAAGGCTTTTCTCATTCGATCACGAGATGCCATAGCTCTAGTCGGGTAACTATGAATGTGAATATGTACATATGTCAGCAAGAGGTAATGAAAAAATGCAGTCCAATATAAGCTAGTGGATTTAGTTCCTAAGCTCATTCTCTAAAACAACAACTAGCTTCGCCCATATATTTATGAAGTTACGAATATAACATCTATTTATTCTAAATGCTGTAGAGACTCGAACTCACGCCCGTGTGGTCCGCAGCGGCACGTAGAGTTTTCACCTCCATGGCCAGCGAGTGAACTTCGCTGTTCAGCCTCGTTACCTATTTGTAGGCAAAGATCAATCTAGGCATGCGATAGAATGGTACTAAATATATGTTAACATAGGGAATTTGTTTTTAATGGAAAAAATCTGTAGGCGTAAAAACTGGCACGTCGTAAAAAATTACACAAAATTAAATTTTACTTTAATTTTTTATGTCCGTTTACAAAATTCGAAACTTATACAATTTTTATAGACTATTGAGGACTAATAATTTTAAATTTTTTAATGACTTTAAATTTAAAATTGATTATTTGGAGTAATTTACAAAAACAAAACTAAAATATTAAAACCAACACAGAATACTACCTTAGCATCACTATTAGCCAAGCTTTGTCTAGTCTTTTCAAGTTCGGCTGCCATAACGGACAGTTTATCTTGGATCTCTTTCTTCTCCATCTCAACTCGGCGTCTCTCCGCCCCTTCTTCGCCTGCTTGCCGCGATAAACGCGCCACCTAGCGACACAACTTCGTGTGACAATAAAGATGTGCATATGTTTTTACCAGTTTTGAATACCCAAATATAAGATAAACGGTAAAAACTCATACAAGATCACATTTTCTTACAATATTACGTAATATTTTAATCCAACTCGACGTATGACGTATAGTGTACAATCATTGAATAACTAAAATTTCCGGAAATATTTTAATCCAAAAATGAGGCAGGAGGGATCAAATATTATTGTTATTTACATTTTGTTAAGATTTGTTAGTAAAATGTAAAATGTTAATAGTTTGGAAGTGGAAGAGTTAAGATTGCACGAAACCAATGCATTTGCATGCAACTCAATCAACACATGCAAAAATGTCACATTTCAAAACGTACAAAACTTAACAGCTGCAATCAAATATTTACATTTATTAATTACTAAATGATGCGAACTTAAATTGGACTATTGAAAACTAGAGGAATTTCTTCTCCGTGGACTCTTTTTCTGTTCTGATTCAACTATAAGTCATAATATCATATTATATTAAATTATCTCTATAAATGCACGTTCAACCATTCGTCATAACGATGTGTAAGTATTGTGAATTATATTATTATCTGTAAATATTATTTTCGCGCTGAGACATGTAAAGTCACAACAATGTCAGGAAAAAGTATTTGAAACCATAAAATTCAAAAAACACTGCTATATAAACATCCCCTTAAATTATCCAGCACAGGTCTCCTCTCAATTTTGAGAGATTCTTACTTCACATGTCGTGTCGTTTTTATTTCTAAGACATTCCTTTGCCGCTAAGCATGAGGTAAATAAGCACTTAAAATTGCAGAACAATCTTAGTGGTACCGGCACCGGGAATCGAACTCAGGTCAATCGGGTACTATGACAAAGGCGAGCGCCGGCCCCGAGTTACCGAGGCTCTTTCTGTTATTAGTTTACCTAATGGTAAATTTCTCATAGACGGTTAATCAAAGTGCCTTCGTGTTTTTTTATTTTTTATTTTTATGTTATATTTTTACTGGTGGATAGGATTCCTATGCAGGAATCGGTCGGTCGAGGTAGGTACCACCGCAAGGTCAATTATTCTACCGTGAAGCAGTAGTGTGCAAACATTACTGTTTCGATCGATGAAGGGCTCTGAGAGCTAGTGTAGTTGCTGAGCATATGAGACTTAAGAACTGATGTCCCAGGGTGACGGATACAACATAGCATTTGTGATGAGCAGTCGTTGCATTTACCTTCAGGTGGAATTTGCTCGTCTCGTCACTTACTCCAAAAAAAAACCCCAAATTGTACTATCCTAAGCCTATTATTACCAGGATCGTACCCATGAATATATCTGCGAATGTTCTAAAAACTCAGTGTGTTTCAAAATAACGAATAATTCATACTAAGCATTTATCACATCGATTTCTCAAATAAACAATGAATCAAAATAAAACTGCCTTCCTTACTGTAAAAGTTTCCGTACGCAAAAAATGATAAAGATGTATGCGTCTTTGTAGTTAAACCTGAAATTAAAAGGTCAAGACCAAAGGGTGAACCCGTTTTAAAATACAAAATAACAGAAACCTATTATGCTTCACAAGTGATTTAATTAATATTTGCCATTAGAAAGCTGGTTTTCGTTGCTTAGAACAGAAAAAAAAACCTATATAAAACAACCTATCAAAACTTCAGTTTACGAGATAAGGTATAGTTTATAAACAAGCAATATCACCTGTGTCTCGAGTGAGGCGATTTGTCCGCTCCACGAAGTCTTGACGTCTGCGAGCGCCATCTTTGCTTCTTGCAGTTGTCTCGTGAGCACGGCGCGCTCACGGCACACGCGATCGTACTCGGCGCAACCGGTCCCTTTTAAATTACGTTTATCTAAGAATAAAGAAAAGAAGTTATCGAGATAAATTTGATTTAGGCTTGTACGAAGGGTAATATTGCAAGTTGATAAAACAATTGGTAACAAATTAACGCGAAAATTGTATAGTTGGTCAGGATTCCTATGCTGGAATACGATTAGGTAGGTACGACCGCAGTGTCAGTTATTCTGTAGTTAAGGAGTAGTAAACACAACGACTTTTTTTACGACTGGTGGTCACTGTTAGCCCGAAGGCTTTTACAGCTTCGCCGGATTGAAAGGTAGCATAGCGCTGAGGGCGCTTAGCCGAAACCTTTATTTATGGATGACTGGCGCAAGGGCCCCCGAGGCCCCCGAGGCCCCCGAGGCCCTGTTCGCGAAAGTAACAGACTCGAAGGTGCCCAAGGGGGCCGGCCTCGGCTCGGTCAGTTACTGCAATCGGGAGGGCAATATTACTAATACCATGATTGTTATTAGATAGGTTTACCACCAATTCGGAATGCGTTTCCGCTGGAGAAGAAATGGCGCAAGAAACTCCAGCGACGCTTCTGCTTATGACACCACTGCTAGGGGAGAACCGGCCTGAGATGCGGCGGTATCGCGAATAACTTTGTCTGATACGCCCACGCCGACGGCGGGGGCGGTATGATGGTGATAATGTGTGTTTGTGTAGTGTTGAGTAGAGCGCTTGGGCCCTAGTGGTCGCGTCGTCAGGGTCCTCGAGGACGTGCCTCGGTCTCCTTTTTCCGCGGGTCGAGTTTTGGTGTATCGCGACGGGGTTGTATGTGGAGGCACTGACAACCAGTGGGTTGGGGTGCGTGGCGGCAGAGTCGAAGTATCGGCGAGAGGCCAACTTTAGATATTGGGCTATGGTAGGAAGCCCTAAATCGATATGAAGGTTAGCATTACGCACGAACCACGGTGCTCCCGTGGCTTTACGCATGAATCGATTTTGTATTACCTGAAGTCGGTGAATGTGTCGCGGGGAGGCATGCGCAAATACAGGGCTTGCGTATGTCATAATTGGCCGAATACAAGCTTTGTAAAGTGTAATTTTATTTCGTAGGGACATTTTGCTATTTTTATTTAGTAACGGATGTAATCGGCCGAGGACGAACGCCGCTCGGTTCCTTACTCGGTTAATATGTGGACCGAAGCTGAGTCTCGAGTCTAATAGGACGCCTAAGTATTTGACTGTCTTTTCCCAGGGGATTGGACGATCGAATAACTCTATGGTGGGGAGATGCGGCGTAATGCGCCGCGAGAAGTACATGGCTGCACTTTTGATGGGGTTGACCTCGATCCTCCATTTCCGAAACCAGTTCCCGAGGGTTCGGGCTGCGGATTGGAGGCGTTTAGAGATAGTGTCTGGATTACGTCCAGACACATAGAGGCAGGTATCATCTGCGAAGAGGGCGAGTTCGACGCCGCTGGTGTGCGGTATGTCGTTTGTGAAAAGGGTGTAGAGCACGGGACCTAGGACTGAGCCTTGTGGTACGCCGGCAAGGAAGGGATGTGATTCGGATCGCACCCCCTCGACGCGGTAGCGGAAGGTTCGACTGCGTAAGAAATCTTTAAGTTTTATTTGCTTTGTTTCTTGTACTAACTAATGGTATACCAATTCAAAAAAACTGACCGCCCGATAAAAAAATGATGTTTCACAAAAACCTGTTTTTGTAGCTATTGCAGTGAAAAAATTAAAACCAAATTCCCGATTGTTTTTACCTTCCGTCCCGAAATTTGACACACTGGACCAGGCAATACTAATTATAGGGCATATATGAGACTGAAGAACAGATGTGTTATCGTGACGACCGCGGTGCGATGTTGCGGGCTTTGTTGCGTTGTTTCGCTACAGGTTAAGAACTTCTGAATGTTATTAAACAATATTATTCTCGAACATTTTTGTTGTACAGTTGATATACAAACTTCGCGCATGTGTGGCACGGCCCTCTGTTAGCATTTCTATGATACGAAGTAAATACATAGGCCTCGATCAAATTAAGGAAGAGATATCTAAAATATAAAACGTAATAATATTTTGATTATTAATGTATTGAAGATCAAAATGGAATCTGAATTGTTACTGTCTTGCCGGTTACCATTAAAGTAGAAATTTTTGTCTTTGCGACGGTCGCGCCACGGCTTTAACCGTCATTGTACAGGTTTTGTGACGGATGTGCCGCGACTCACTCTGTCATCGTATAAGTTTTGCGACGGATGTGAAATGTCACTTTCATTCATTGTGCAGGTGATTCAATAGACGCGGCACGACCTTTACCGCTGTCGTACATTCGCGACAGACGCGGGAAGACACTTGCGCCATCGTGTAGATTTTGCAACGGATGTGAAACGTCACTTTCAGTCATTGCGCAGGTGATTCAATAGACGCGGCACGACCTTTACCGCTGTCGTACATTCGCGACAGACGCGGGAAGACACTTGCGCCATCGTGTAGATTTTGCAACGGATGTGAAACGTCACTTTCAGTCATTGCGCAGGTGATTCAATAGACGCGGCACGACCTTTACCGCTGTCGTACATTCGCGACAGACGCGGGAAGACACTTGCGCCATCGTGTAGATTTTGCAACGGATGTGAAATGTCACTTTCAGTCATTGTGCAGGTGATTCAATAGACGCGGCACGTCTTTTACCGCCGTCGTACATTCGCGACGAACCCGGGAAGACACTTACGCCATCGTGTAGGTTTTGCAACGGATGTGAAATGTCACTTTCAGTCATTGTGCAGGTGATTCAATAGACGGGGCACGATTTTTACCGCCGTCGTACGTTCGCGACGGACGCGGCAAGACACTTACCATCATCGTGTAGGTGGTGGTGAGGGTTGTCGGGCGGCAGTGCGGCGCGCAGCACTTCGAGCTGGTCGGCAAGGTCGCGAGCGCGCGCGTCCGCCTCGCCCAGAGCGCCAGTCAGCTCCGCTCGCTCGCGGGCCCACAAGCGACGGGACTGCTCGATTTCCTCCTGTAACAATAGGCGACAATAACAATTCGCCGTTAAAATCACTACGCATATTTCGCCTTGCGACATAAGCTGAATCCCAAATGGAGCGAAACATTATACATATACAGGTCCGGAACAATGTTTTGCATACAAAACACGACGTGTGGTGGCGGCTTGAGATAATCTAACAACTTTTACGACTCCCACGGGATGAGATGGGGATCTCATCCCGTGGGAGTCGTAAAAGTCAACAGATGGAAAATAAAAACCACGAGAAGGGCAACAGCATCTTCTTGGCTACATCTGAATAAATAAACTGCCGGTTTAATTATTCATCTATTTCGGATATTTAGCCTAACACTAGTCCACTGTTGAACATAGGCCTCAACAAGTTTGTGTCTTTCGTTTCGGGGGGATTTTACCAAAGTTGTCATGCTTGGCAGGCGGGTTGGCAACCGCAGTTTATTCATTCAGATGTTCCAAGAAGATGCTGCTTCGACTTTTACGACACCCACACGATGACATAGCGTGCTAGACGTGGCAAGATTTTTCAAATTGTTGAGAACCTAAACTCGAATAAAATGCTAAAAGCTTGGGAAGCAAAGATTTCTTTTTATTTCAATTTTTTGATTTGAAATGAAGACACATGTTTACCGTAAGTGCATCGAGCCTATCCTGCGCAGTTTCAACGGCGGTCAGTCGAGCCTTCAGTTCGTTCAGGTGCCGCACGGCCGTATCGCGCTCGGTTGTGGCCTTTGCCGCTTCAGATTGAGCTATGCGAGCAACAGCCTGAGCAGCTGCAGCTTCTTCTCCTTTAAAAGTACAGTCCTCATATCACTTATCAAATATTTACTTAAGGACTATATCAATTTATTTATACCAGCTAAAAGAATCGTATATACAAATATTTGAATTTATGGGTTTTTTTTAATTTAATTTAAAATAATCTCAGTGTATGTGTGTGTAAAGTAACAAGACAAAAAAAATTAAAGGCCTATTCATGGGAAGCTGACATATGATGAAGATATAATAAGTCTCACTATATACAAAACAAACCTGTATTTTTCAAATATAACATATTTATTCAAACTTTAAAAAGGTTAATGAATTACAATATTGCATATTTAGTTTTTTTCCTTGTATAAAATGATTGACTTTTGTTAAAATATTATTATTTAGATTACAGAGCCTTGCAAAGTGACTGTTTTCGCCTTAATCGTAAGACATAGTGGGGGAGTGAAATAATATAATACCAATTTGGCACATACGTCTGTCTAGTAGTAGACAATTTAGGTGTTGTTTTGGTTATGATGAGCAACCTATAAATATCCCAATACTGAGCATAGGGCTTCTCTTATTTTTGAGAGGGTTTTGTGCCGGGAAGAGTATGCCACGCTGCTCCAGTGCGGGTTGGCGGACTTCACATGTCTTCGAAATGTTTTTATTCCTCAGACATGCAGGTCACCTTATCGCTGAGAATGTAGTAAATTAGCGCTTAAAAATGCGGAACAATATTTTATAGGGCAAGCGGCCCGACCCCTGCGCTACTCCCGGGTCATTACGTATAATTTATATTTAGGCCACTGAGAATCCTGCCTACCCCCGTTATCTGTACCTATAAAGCTTACCCTGGACTGACGCAAGTGATTGCTTTAGCTCCTCAATCCTCTGTTCCCAATAACTATCTCTTTCACGTAATTTTTCTTCCAGTTGTGATGTATACTGCTGCTGTAGCGCTGCATTGTCTACTTGACATCCAGTCCGATCCGATAGATATGTTTGTAATTGCGGTGATATTGACTGAAAGGAAATTATTTGTTTATTGTTTTAATTACTGTAATAACAACTAAATGACATCTAATTTAAATTTAGTTCGATCAAAGTGGTGATTAATAATAACAATATTTTATTATTAATATTTGCATTAATAATACTTATAATAATAAATTTGATTACGGATATAATTCATACTTTATGTAAGTAATAAATTTGAACTTATTATTAATGAAAACAGATGTAAATTGAATACATTTTACATTTAAATCATTAAATTAAATTCTCTTCTGTATGTATACATCTGGTATTTAGTTTGTATCTGATAAAAAGAAAAAATTCTGCGGTCGGGGAACCCCCGTCAGGAACGAAGTTCCTTACGTTATTTTTCAACTCTAAATGTGATTTAATATGTAGATTTCTATTGATTATATTAGTAACCCTGGTAAAAGAATTTCGTTCAAATAAAAATAAAAAGGTGATAGATAAATAGTTTTATTAGAGATTTAAAAATTATTTAAGTATCTACTCTGCGCGAATGTACTGTAAGTAGACAAATCAAAATTTAACACATCCTTTCAGTTTCTTCTTCTTTAATATAAGTGTATAACTGAGCAGCACCAAGTCATAAAATTTTTAGTTAGTTGTGTTCGAAAGTTGTGTTGCGTTGTGTGTATCGAAAGAAAAGTTTTAGAAAAATCGTAAATTTGGAGGGTAATTTTGTAATAAATTCTTAATAAAAAAGTTACGTTCAGTTTGAGAGTTCTGCTGTCACATGTTTCTAGTACTTAATATTTTTTTGCTAAGCGCACTTCTCATTTTCTTCATTAGTAAATTGCACCCGAGCGAAGTCGGGACCGGTCGTTAGTATTCAATATAAATATGTCTGTATGTGTAGATTTTTTAAATAACCCGTGGGAAATTTTTGATTTTCAGGGATGAAAAGTATCCTATGTCCGTCTCCAGGATGCAAGCTATATCTATGCCAAATTTCGTCAAGATTGGTTCAACGGTTGAACCATGAAAAGGTAACAAACAGACAGAGGGACAGAGAGAGTTACTTTCGCATTTATTTATTATTTTGATCTGCCTTGTTAAGTACAAGCACACAGTTGCAAACATTACAACTAAACAAACAAACCTGAAATGTTGGTAATTGGCATGTTTTATGATCTTAGCTATATCAAATAGATTCTAACTAAACAAGTGAAGGTCACCTATTTTCATTCAGGCGTCAACCTTCATGTGCATAAAAACTTTCATAAGGCCATTCACGCTCCGCTTGAGACTTATCAATTTTTACCTACATGTATTAGTAACTTAACTTTACTATCTATGGAACGTAACACTTTTTTCATAAAATTTAATATAAAATTCAGAGGTTTAATTTTTTGCCTGGCTATTGCTTTATAAAGATTGATACATGTATAAATTATTACACAATTTAAATGCACTATGCACTTAATTATTGTATTGAAACCAAAATTGCATGAGCAACAATTCATTTCCTGAATGTAATATTAAATGGTTGAACTGAGCAGATAAGGACACTTAACTGCATCATTTTCAATGATATATCTGTTGTCTTAATAATAATAACATGTTACAGTACTTATGTTATAAGAGAACTAACAAAACCCAAAAAAAATATATTGAATGTCATTAGAAAAAAGACGAAAAACTACTATTATTACATTGTAATTATTGTGCTATATGTTTTTCTGTAGTATTTATATTACATAAAAAATTGGAATATTTCCACAAATCCTGATTTTTTTTGATAATATTTTTCCCTAGAACCCGTAAGATACACTAACTACTAGGTAATCAAATATTGTCATGAAACTACTAAATTGTACTAAACTAATCATAAAGAGCTGTTTTACAGGTTGCAAATATCCAAAATCCCTCAGTTTCGAGTGTCCAAATGTAGAAGTTCTTATTATTCATACTTAAAAGCACATGTTCTTTTAAAAAAAAATGCACTTACATCTGAGGTTGAATCCCCATGGCCACCGGAACTTGTTGGACTTGTAGTGGACTGAGAACAAATTTTATTTTATTGTTATGAATTGTTATTTATATACTTTATCATTGAAACCAATATTTTTTTTTACCAATATAACTTTAAAGTTCGCCTAACTGCAGGATGCAGGTGGTTCACAACCATTATTATGTTGCAATGGGTTGAAATGATAATGATGAGTCATAACTGACTTGATGGCATACATATCACCAAAATGTATACTATCATTGGGTGGGTGCATATGTCCTTTCAAGAATGTGTAGTAAGTTCATTCAAGTTGAGCTTTCACATCTTTGCTCACTTCTTTTTTTTTGTACTGTTTGTTGTACTGAAGGTCATTTTTTTTATTTGATTGAGCAAAACGAGCAAAAAGTCCACTTGATGTAAAGTGCAACATCTACCCATAACACAAATGCTATGTCACCCAGAACATTTCTGTGTGACAAAACACTGCGCCTGTCACCCTCAGACATTAGTTCTTCAGTCTCATATGCCCAGTGATTATGCTAAGATTACAGTGCCCTTCAAACCGAAACACAGTAATGTTTGCACACCTCTGCTTCACAGCAAAATAACTGGATAATAATCTATTCTGTCAATTTGATAAATATGAGTAAAATTTATGGTAATAAATTGTAGATTGCATCATGATGGATTTAGCAAATCTATATCTATTAGCTTGTGTAAGTGATAGTAATTTAAAATTAAATGCAGTACAAATAGGTTGCACCATTATATAGTTAAAGTATTTCCCCATACTTATTATTGGGACATTTTAATCCATCCCTAATCACAATGTTATCAACTTGAATTTTGAGTGATGGCCTTTATTGAGTGATATGAGGTGGTTTATGGAGATATTTATGAATCTGCACAATTTTCATTTGGACCGTGCTTATTCGGCAGTTAATATTTGTCTCTCACACTATACAATAAATTTCTTACTATTTACTATATGCCACAAGAATAATTAATAATTTACTTGTCATAATCTAACAGATTACAACATGTATAATTGACACTATAGTTTGTATTTCAAGCCATACATATATACAACTAAGAGGGAGATCTGATAAGTTGAAATACAGGCTTACAGCTTAGTTTAGTCAGCAGTCTCCTACATTGCCTTGATCCCCATTTTTATGTTAAGTCCAAAGTGCAAATATTTAAAGCCATTAAAATAAAAAAGATATATTCTGTCCCAACTAGCTTCTAGATAAATGCAAACTAAAATACATATCTCATGGTATAAATTTAAACCCTTTCTACATTTATAAAAACATATATTAAAAACATTCCGTTGCTAAATTGATATCAATTCCATTAAGCAAATCCTCAATTTCTTCTTTGAAAATCGAATAACAAGATTGGCTGAGAAATATTAGTTATTTCACATAAAGCAATTATAGAAACTATTAAGTAACTCACTGAGTCATCTCGTAGAGAAATTCGTCCTAAAAATGCACCAGTACGCCAGCTGCTTGTTAACTTGCTGATATCACTTCCAGTTTCCTCCTTTATTTTACTCTTTAAACTTGCAAACATTGTTGAATGTGAACTAAAGTCCTACAAGAGTAAAATGTAGAATGCAACAAAAAATAGGATAAATTAGCAAATGACATCGATAAGAAGTTAATAATATACCTGTTTCTAGCTGCAAAAAGTAGACGACAATGTACTATACTATGTAAACCTTTGATTTGTAAAAAATCAACTACATTTCCATTCAATATCATATTTTATTATAAGACAAACACCACGCATGATACAAGGAAAATTATAAAATGTAAGTAATTTTTTCTAAAATTGCAATATTTAAACGAAAATGTCTACTATCACTCCGAATCCAATTGTTGATTTGAAATCACAAAGTATTGACATTGACAACATATTCGTATTGTTTAATTCCACTAGACACAAAGGCAAAAGTATTCGAGCTATACGGCAAGTATTAGTGAGACTACATTTCTCTAAAACTTTATTCAGTCTTCCGTCTGCAATCATTGTCCTTGTAGTCTTGTATTACATTTATACAAAGTAATAGTCAATTAAAATGTATTAAACAATAATAAAGTATTCTTTTCTTGTTTACTTTCTACTTTATAGCTATCAGAACTAGACGCAGTGTAGCTCTTTAGCGAATCGGTTCAGTGTTCCGAAACATCAATGTGATCGGAATAATTCTGACCACTTTTGTCAGCACAAATGTTTGAAACTCGATCACTTCACCGGTCAGGCTGACTGTGGCACCATGTTATGAACCAAACACGAGCTGAATTGCGATGATTGCCGATGCTGTACGAAATCTGTCGTGTGCCTGAAAGAAATGAAATTTCTTACGGGTAAGTTCTTTTGAAAGATTATTAATTGAGAAAAAATTAAAACTGACGCCTGTGAATGATTATAATATTAAATTTATTATGTAATTATTTAATAGTGGTAATTGAAAAAATAATCTCTCTCTAAAATTTGGTGTCTTAGATTGAGTCATAAGACCTAAGTCCTTACTCTGACATAGTGTTCCAAATGAAACATTTAACAGTTCCAATGCCGCTACAGATGCAATTTTGCCTCGTCTAATCAGAAGGTTCATTGTGTATCTGTTGTAGGTTTCGGGATCGGTTTTATTTGGCGTACATACAGTCACGCCGCTTTCCCATTGTGGTAGGCAGAGACCAAATCTTTCCACTTGCTGCGATCCTGACACACATCTTTCGCTTAATCTACTTTCATTACCGGTTTCATACACGCTTGTCGGTTACGGGTTTAAGTAACTCCAGCTATATTTCTCTCTTCTTACTTTCATGCTTCTTCTGCCAAACCCATCACTACCGATCTATATACCTAGATACTTTTACCCAAACTCTTTCACTTGTTCCACTCTTTCTTCTTCAATAAGAAGTCTGCATTCCTCCAAAACTCACTACACGGTGTTGATGGGAGACTTTAACGTAAAGCTGGGCATGACAAAAGACGATGAGGTGGTAGTGGGGCAATTTGGAATAGGGCGGAAACAAAAGGGGCCAACAGCTGGCCGCCTTTATGGAGGAGGGACTTTTTATGATGAACTCCTTCTTTCAAAAGCGGCCCCACAGAAAGTGGACCCGGATGAGCCCGGATGGTTCCACCAAAAATGAGATCAACTTCATCATGACGACCGAACGACTGCTGTTCAATGATGTCTCTGTGATCGTTAGGGTGAAAACCGGGAGGCACATTGAACCTGAACGTAAAGCTGGACAGGTCTGGCTGGACATCTGGTGAAGTCCACACTCCGTCCATCTCGTGCCCTTATCCAAAACCCCGAAAGCTTCGAGCTCGAATTGCAAAATCGTTTTCAGTGCCTGGATGATTGCGTTACAGTGGACGATATGAACGAGAGGCTCTTAGAAACTGTTCATGCGGTAGGGGTAAAAGTTTTGCAAGTCCCACTGCACAAAACTCTCCGACAACACTCTTAATCTCATGGAGGCTAGGCGAGAAATAAGGCTGCAGTCTTCAACTAATACGTCAGCATATCGGCAACTGAACAGACAGATCTCCAAATGTATGCGGCGAGACCTTCGCAACCTCAATACAGCTCGTATTGAGGAAGCGATAGAGCGAAACCAAGGCTCCAAGGTCTTTGCCAGGGATCTGTCTGTCAGAAAGAGCCAACTAACTAAGTTGAGGACCGTAAGCTCTTCTGCTTCTGAAAGCGGTTGGAAAACCGTTACTATTAGTCCTTCAGAAGCTCTTTAATTTCGTCATCCGGGGCGGCGTTACGCCGGAAGCGTGGAGTAGAAGCGTGGTTGTCCTGTTCTTCAAGAAGGGCGATAACATCCTCTTGAAGAACTATTGACCGATATCGCTTCTAAGCCGCGTTTACGTGCTGTTTTCGAGAGTCATTACGAATCGTCTCGCAAGCAGACTTTGACTACATCTCGCCTCTCGAACATGCCGAAATCCGAAAAGGCTATAGTACTCGTACCATAGACCACATCCATAACCTTCGCCAAATTGTACCAAAGACCGATGAGTACACTCTCCCGCTATGTTGGCGTATGTGGACTATGAGAAAGCCTTCTATTCCGTCAAAATTTGGGCGGTTTGGGAGGTTGGGCTACAGTCGCTTCAGCGGTGCCGAATTGACTGTCGGTATATCGATGTGTTGCAGTGCTTGTATACCAATACTACGATGGCTATCCGAGTATAGAACCAGAGTACGAAACCGATCCCAATTGCAGAAAGTATATCCCCGAAACTCTTCACCGCTGCATTGAAAGATGTCAAGAAGAGGTCAATCGACGGATCCAACTCGGCTGGGCAGCGTTCGGGAAACTTCGTCACATCTTCTCGTCGGGCCTCAATCCCTCAAAACAAAAGTATACAACCAGTGCGTGTTGCCAGTGATGACATCCGGAACCGAGACGTGGTCCTTCACTGCAGGCCGCATGAGGAAGCTCAGAATCGCGCAGCGAGCTATGAAGGGCTATGCTCGGAGTTAATCTACGAGATAAAACTTAACCGTAACGATGTTGTCCGCAGCAGAACTAGAGTAACCGACATAGCCCCAAGGATTAGCAAGCTGAAGTGATAATGGGCTGGCCATATAGCTCGGAGAACCGATAACCGTTGGGGAAGAAAGGTTCTCGAGTGGCAACCTCGTACCGGCAAACGCAGTGTAGGGCGACTCCCCCATCATACGCAATGACGACCTGCACGGTTTTTGCGAAGTCGATGGATTCAGGTGGCTCAAGACCAGTGTTTTGTAGCAGTCTGTGGGGGAGGCCTATGTTCAACAGTGGACTATGGTAGGCTGAAATGATGATGATGATGAGGATAAACAGCCACGGGGATGCTACACATCCCTGTCTAACACCTTTTTCGCTGTTAAACCAGTCTGTGTAAGACCCGATTACCCTGACACAGGAATCCTTATAGAGTGATATCAGCGCACGTATCAAGCTGCCGTTCACCCCATACATAAGCAAAGTCGACCACAATTCATTCCTCACTATCCTATCCATAGGCCTTTTCCAAGTCCACGAATGCGCAATAGACCTTTTGTCTTTCAGCCAAGAATTTTTCGGCTATGCTTCGTAAGGAAAAATACCTGATCCATGCATCCCATTCCTCTCCTGAATCCCTGCTTGAACATCCCTATATCTTCTCTTCAGTTTAATTCATCACTCTCTTAATCAAAACCTTTGCATACAGTTTGCCAACGATACGGAGCAAGCTTATGACTCGGTAGTTTTTGCAGTCTTTCTGCGACCCTTTTACTTTGTAAAGCGGTACGATGACGGCCTACACCACTCTACTGGTACGTTGCCGCTCCTTCAGCAAAGGTTTAAAAAGGCGGTACAGCTGACTGACTACCACGCCCTGTCCAGCTTTCAGCATCATCGACCGTAATTCTATCATACCAGCTTATATCAGCTTTGCCCAATTTCATACTATTCATCGCTTCCACAATCTCTTGCATACTAATATGTGCTTGTACTAATATATCCTCTTTCTCAAATAAGCTTTCGAAATATTCCTTCCATCTCTTTATAACGCATTCCTCTCCTCTCACAATACCTTCATCCTGGTTTCTGATTTTGTCCAGTTGCGAGGTCGTATTTTTACCTTTGGCTGTTCGTATGAACTTAATGTTGTTCCGAAAGTCGTCAGATTACCTAGTATCAAATTCTACGCTATCTATTCTCTTTCTTTCTTCCCACAACCTCTTTTGCCAAAACTTTTAACCTGTTATACTCATTTCTTGCCCTGCTTACATCCTCATTCGTTGCTTTTTGCATTCTTTTATTGGCTCTTGTAGCCAACCAGTCCAGCCAAGTTTTGTTCTTCTCGGACACTGCCTTTTGAACCTCTACACTCAGTCTTTAACTTACAGCCTTTTCTTCTTTTACTTACACCGCACACTTCAACAGCAACTTCCACGATTCCTTGCTGAAATCGCTTCCATACTTTTTCAACCCCACATTCAACCTCAACCTCATCTAAAGTATCAAACTGCTTGTTCAGTTTACTTACAAATCATTCCCTAACCCTTTTCTCTTGTCTTGGGCTCATACAATCATTGTCAGTAACACATTCATTAATTCTAGCAGAACCTCATTCATACGTTAATCAGCAGAACAGTAACGGTTTTTAAAGATTCAAGAGATGTATAACTTCCTGTTGTATTACTAAATACTATCTATGCGTATCACGTTAAACCTTCGAATAACAATCGATTGATTTGGGTAATGAATGTCATTACGCAAACTGATTAATCGATCGTAACTGTAAACCGAGCCTAAAGAACCTGCAACAGTGACTTATTAAGTTTGATAATTTGCCCAGGAAAATTAGGTTCTTCACAGAAACAGAGGTGAATCAGTAAACAACAACGCGGAAAACAAGACGGAAAATATTTTCGGTATTTTAATGCATACAAAACTCGTAACGCACAAAGCCATCATTCTAGTTTCATGTTAACTTTTCGGTTTGGTGGTTTTTTCTCTGTTAATTTTTTTTTCTCCTTTAAAACTCTTCACAAAACTGACAGTCACTGTCTAGGCACCTTCCATATTATTGAAATGAATGTGTGAATTTATAAGGCTTAGGAGATCACGTAACAAACTGTCGCTTCCAAATGACACAACGGAGAATCAATTCACCTTTTTTTCAACATACCACTGCCCCCACATTAGAATTTCTCATGTATCATGTACAGTAATAAATTTCACATGCCCAAGTTTTCAGACCCGAAACAACTCTCAACCATAACAACCATACAAATATTTGTTCCATGCGAGTATCAAACCCACAAACGGTAGCGCAAAAGTCGGCTCGGTTGGCACATCGGCTATGCGATATAGCCACTGCAAAGAACAACCGAGCCCTTCTCTTTGATGTGGTTAGTTGTGACAAAGTTAAGCAGTCGAAATCTCTTTTTTACATGGAACAATAAAGTGAAAAATCTCTTTTTTATTGAATACTTATATTTTATTCTTTTTTCTCTATTTCATTTATCCGCGCTGCAGTACAGTGTATGATAACTTTACATATAGTCTAAAATTAAAAATATAAATTCTAGTTCTGCAGGCTCAGCTTTTGCTTTTGTTATTTTTTCTCAATTTTTTATAACTTTTGTCTACAACAAAAAATTTAACGTATATTTTTTGTTCTTTGTCACTATTCCTATTATATTATTGATTATTGAAATCGCCATAACTGCCATAACTTTTTAGCGTTACTCACTACAACCCCCGACCTTTGTGTGGTAAGGGTTTGCGATCCCTTAGCCCTGGCTGAGCTTCTTTTGGCAACTAGGTATGCGAATTGTACGCTTTGTGTACTTTAGGAATTGTAGTCTCTTTTTGGGGTCGTGTCATGCAGATCTTTTTTATTTACTTTAGTTGTTTCCTTCCTTGCTTCTAGAATTATATATTCTAGCCGTCTGGAAGTTTTCAGGACTGGCGTTTCATAGTTTAAATATTACGACAAGAGCAGGATAAAATGGAGTAATGTGATTTTATTGCTTTAATACTACACCATATAATTTGAAAAATATTTTCAAACCACATGCATTATTTTTAAAATCCGTAACACTGAAGTGAAATTTATTTCTGTAGATATTAGCATTACATCCATAATCAGTGTTCTATATTTAAGTTTACTTTGTGAATATACCACGTTAATTCGGATATTATTAGTTTAAAACTGAAAAAGAATAAATTTATCAACAATGTCAAGAACGTTTGACGTCATCTACGTCGTATTGGAATAAAACACATTTGCCCCTGCTCTAATAGAAAAGTAGGTCAAGGGCTTTGTTTTCTAATTAAAACGACGCTCCATAGAAGGGGGAACAGAACATTTCTTGCGGGAACGTCTTGTAATGAAGTAAGAGAAACGTGACCTACACTTAATAATCGCAAACAACTAAAGAAACCAGACGAAGACCGAAAGAAGTTCACTTAAGTCTAATGATTAGGATATAAGGAAATGTTCACATTATTTTGCTTAGAAAAACAGAATACAGATATTATTTTGTGCATTTTATAATTTGAAGAAGTTAGTTACATTTATGGAAAACCGTATTGTACTTTTTGCCGTTGCCAAGTAACATGTCCAGATATACGAGTAAATATATAATTTTTATATAAGTAGCAATTCTCAAGCAGCAAGACTTCAAAATTTCGATCAACATTAAAATGATAGTTCACTTTAGTTGAAGATTTGCTGTACAGATGGAGACGTTACTATGGACAAGCACTTGCTGCATAATAAACTATCAATATTAAAGATCGAAACTCAAAATATATAAAGAATCAATAATCGTGGTAGGACTCCACTGCAGGAATCCGTCTAGGTAGTTACCACCCCAGGGCCAGTTATTCTGCCGAGAAGCAGTAGTGTGCAAACATTACTGTGTTTCGGTTTTAAGGGCACTGAGAGCTAGCGTAATCAGTGGGCATATGCGACTTCAGAACTCATGTCTCAGGGTGGCGGGCGCAGTGTGGTGTCACACAGAAATGTTCTGGGTGACACAGCATTTGTAATGGGCAGACGCGTTTTGCTCGTTTCATCACTTTATCCAATAAAAAAAAGGAAAAGAGAAACAACAATTTGTATTTTTGCACAAATGTTGAGTCCGGATCAGTGGTGTAACTTTACCGTTGAGGACCGTGGCAAATTCATCGGATGGGAACCCTCTCACTCTCAATGTCAAGAAGTTCAACCAACGTTATAGTTTATTTTTAGTAAATCACTACATAAAGTATACGTATGTACGTAAGGTAAAGTTATTTAAATTATTGTGAGCATTTTTCGTTGATTTTCTTGTAACTTTTAATAAAAAATGCGTATTAGAATAAAATTATTTATTTTAATCCAATACCTTTATTTAATAATAATAATAAATTAATCAAAATTTTAATTATTAAAATTATTTAATTAAGGACAACATCAAAGTTCAAATAAATTCAATACAAAAATAACAAATTTCATTACATTCTCATTCTCCTGCGCTTAGTCCTCTCGCGCTCGCGCGTTATGCCACCCTATTGTTACGCCACTGGTCCGGAAGGGATTTAAAGCTTGGGCTCACCCGCAGCACAATAGACAAATAATCTGACCACTAGGTAACGTTATTAATCTAGGTATCTGTGTACTCATACACATTCATACATTTTAAATGTATGTAGGTTTGGTAAGAATTGGTAACTGGTGCTTCGATGCCCTTTGGCAGTAACAATGCTTTCGGTTTAATAAAGAGTATTCACCATAAATCAGGAATAATCAGGAATAATAATTAGGCTGCTACTTGACGCGACCGAGCTAAATCATTTACATGTGTCACAGCTGGTATCTGGCAGTGTGATTCTAATACATAAAATATGACAGTATTTTTCATACGTAAATTCCCAGTTGTTCTATGAATTTATCAACCTCTGACTCTCACCTCTTAAGAGTATTTCGGTAGACAGAGGAAGCAATAAATTCTAAATTCGGCTGAGAGATAATAACAGCAGTTATTTTCTAATCACTTAAACTGAGTCGCAGAAGAGTTCGTTGCATTATTATGTAGTTTACTTTTGTTAGCATTTTAATGATATAATTAATTGTTGTTTTTAAACACACTAGGATTTCTCCTGCAAGTATCGTGACGTGGGTGCGTTTTACATTACCCCTGTAAAACGCACCCACGTGCACAACATAACCAGACACGAAAACCATAAATTATGTGCATTGAGACAAGCCGATAGGTGTCCGGTAGCGTAGAATCTATCTCTTTCCTACAGTGGTGTCGTAAGAGGCGACTAAAGACTTTAATAGTGCAGAATAACACCATAATATGAAATGCTGTCACTATACTGCTCGTGGGAGCGCAATGGGGAGTAAGATATATTTTGACTCAAAATGGCGGCGGAGTTCGCGGGTGGCGAACCCCACCCATCCCGTCTCGTTCACCGCGAGGACAAAAAGGGGGGTACGTGAGTGGCGTCTGTTTACCCCTTATACAGGAAAAAGGCGTGACTATATGCATGTATGCAGTGAGACAAATAAATAATTAATATTATTATATCTTGCAATGGTGTTAAGAATCCATTTCCTAGCTCTATAACTGAATTTTAACAATACATACACATCTATTATTAGCAGTTGCGGCTTCCCGTGTAGGTTTATTTTATCTTAGCAGAGACCATATTAAATTATTTTGTATGTTGTTTTAAGACATGCTATGAGATAATTTTACCGAGACTTGTCTTAGAGCCTTAAAGAACATTCCTCTATCTGTGGTTTTTTGTCTAAACAATTTTACTGGCCTCCACATGTTGTTGTGACGGGTCCCTGATCTAAATAAATGCATAAAATTGCTTCACTTAGTGATTGTTATCAAGAATCGAATATAATTGATGTCTACTTTCGTGTTTACTATGTAAAAATATTTAATGAGTAATTGACTAATTCTATAGAAATTTGTAATTTCATCACCCACTCATCATTATTGTAAAGGAAAATAGTAAATACGGTACATAGCTTGTTTTAAATGTTTTATTGTTTAGTAATGTTTTAAGGGTATAAGTAGGTACACATATTTAGAACTATTAATTTTGTATAACCATACAAGTGGTTCTATTTACTTAATATTACTATAACATATTTCTCTCGTATAAGTAAAATTCTGTAAGGATATTTTTCTACTTGGTTTTGAAATAAAATAAACAAATCACATATTCAGTTGTTTATTATCTATACTGTACTCAAAATTGATCCGAAGATCACATCACATAGTAATTTCATAAATAATATTACAATGTCATGTACTTTCTGTGATTGCTCATGAATAAAAAAATGTTTACAATATTATCAATACTTTGTTCACTGGACCGGTTCACCTTTAGTAGACTGTACCTACTACAATAATAAGATACATTACTTAGGTACTCAAAGAACTTACAGTGTACTTGATGAGAGATATAATAACCAATTATTGTGTTGCAGTTCATTTTTTTTTTGTTTATATATTTACAGTTTTACATTTTTTTTGTGATTTACAAATAAATTCTTGAATATTTAATTAGGTCATCATTATTCCATTTGGATTTATAATAACAGTACTTTATAGTTAAAAATATCACAAAAATGAAATATACTATGTGTAAGACACACGCAACATTAAAAATACAACAAAAAGAAAAATATAAAATCCACTAGAAACCTTGGGCCTGAAGAGTCCCTTCTAAACAGGAAGGATACTTTCGATGTTTCAATCTTTCATAACGGCAATTTGATACCATAATTATAATTATCACACTAATTAATTATAAAAGTAATCGATTGTCTTACAATAAATGCGTCAGATCATAAAATTTTGATTAAAAAATTAAAGACAACAAATTCAGGAAACGATAAATTTCAACAAAAAATAAAATGACAACTTATTATATTTAGGACTCATGTGCCGTATTGATAAAAGCGAACTGTTCCCCGAGCTCCGCGCATGGCTCGGCCCGACAACATCCAACACAACACTAACGCAACCGCTTCCTAACGAGTTTGACTCCGCCTTCCGCTTTTCTTCTTTTATCGATATGGCATTCCACTTATGATACGACAATAAATATAACGCGCTTACACATTAATCACTTCTTTAATTCCGACGCTAGGAATTATTTCATAATATATACCTAAAAATATAATCACGGCACAAGTATCCCTCCGACTAAATTACTAACGTAGTGTCACTTTATCAGGATTTAGAATCAAATATGTATTATGTATCTTAAATATTTCATTATTAATATATCATTATCAAAATATCCACTAAATGGGAGGAATAAATCAAATTAATTATATTTTATTCTAACATTAATCGCATGACTGATCAACAAAAAGGATATGGACTAGGAATATTACTAGGCATCGGGCTTCCAAGCCTCGAGGCGCCCCGCCGCCCAGCGAGCGCCGGACGGCGCGGCCGCCCGCCTCTCTATCCGCATATCACCTCTACATACATACGACGAGACTAAATTTAATCAAAATGTTAATACTGTTTATGACAAAAACAATATAAGTAGCTATTACATGTTCTGAACTCATCGAGAGGTAAGTCGGACTCGATCGTCGGTCTCTATTTTGTGCTTCGATAGACGGGAAACGATCAGAAAAAAAATCAGTGTATCTAGCAAAATCTATCTGGAATAAAAGCCGACCTTGTTTCTATCCTATTAAGTAGGTAAATAGCTTGGAAGTATGCTTTCATCATTTTAATATTGTCCGATAACTTTCATTGTATGCCGAAATTTCTGTTCACTATCACTCTACGAGTGTCTTGATCTAAGCTACAGTGAGAACTGGACGATGGCCGCGCTGCCAGCGGACTCGCGCGACCGTTTGTTCGCATTCTGTCACATTCTCTTTTGATTGTTGCATCTACAGCGCAGATATTATTTTCTTTAACTTAGGTAATAATCATGCTTGTTTTCCGCATATGACCTGGCCTATGGAGCATTCATCTAAAAGACAATTAGATAAAGTGCGATCAATTCCACGCGACCCGTACCGACTGCGAGGCGCGCCGCTCGACGAAACGTGCATTGTGCTCCGGCGTCAAAAGTTTTAGTGCCGAAGGAGAAAAGCGGCTACTCTATTGGTGTTTCATTACTGATTCACTTAATCTAATCTAGTGTAAAACATGTCATCTATAAATCATAATTTCATAACGTACATAAAAAGTAACATAATTCTCACAAAAAATGCTCACATTAGGAGTGGGGTGATGCAACTTTTGACTCCTGCGGTTGCGGCGCTACGGCCGCAAGCACCACCCGTAAAGAGTACATCGCTTATATACAACAAAGTTTAGCGCGACGCCAATTGGCGGACGCACCGATCTTTACAGGAACTCATATCGTATCTTAAAAAAAATATACAATAGTAATAAAACATTTGAAACCTCACTAACTACTATTCGACGATCTCGATAAAATTATTCCAACGACTCCGGCGTCTCGAAATCTATTCATATCACAATCGCATGACCGTGCCTGAGAAACATATCCCGCTACTTATGTACACACTCTTTCCCGAAGACATACACGCATTCCCGGCGGGAGCGGGTCGCACACGGGTGCGGCTCGCTCCCGCCGCTCTAAACTAACCGATATTTACTACGCTATCACCACCTCTGTGCCATCTGGCCGAACTTCACATTCCGAGTGTGTCAGAGGCGCGATCGATTTGGAGTCCGAGGGGCGCGGGCGATCTGTGAAACAAGGGGAGAGGGGAGGGGGACCGGCCGCGAGGTAGGGTGGGATGAGGTGTGGGTGTGGCGGTGAACAGGACTCAGAGACTAGGTTAAGGGGGGCGTAGAGCTGGCGGCAATTGAACGGGGATGTGGTAGTAGCGACAGGCGGCACGGCGGCAAGTGCCTGCGGCGGCGTCGCGGCACACCACCACGCGGCACCCCACCACCTGCAGCCCGCACCCTGTAACCCAAAACATGTCTCACTCTTTGCTTGATATCATCTTTCCCTCTATACACATATGTATATAACGACATAAATAACATTTCTACTGTCTAACTTCATAACATCTAATTACGATCATACTTTAAAGGTAATATAAACAGTGTTACAGTAATAAGAAAACAACATAACATTTGACTATTTCTAAATACGATCTACAGAAATTTATGTAACCACTAACTGAAATTGTTTCTACTTAATAAAATGGTGTAACACGTGTTATCATGCATAATAAGAGGATAGGGGGATATTTTTATAACCGAGTAATTATACATATATTAGCATTTAATAATGTCGACATCGATTTGACATGCTGGTCATTTCGTATTAAAACGTTTATAGTTATTTATAAATTGTAAAATACAGTAACGAAAGACGAGAACACACCTTCACGAATATGAACGAATCTGCAGGTCGGTCTGGTACATCCTTGTCGATTAAAATCTTGGCACACCGGGAGGGTGTCCAGTAACTGAAAAATATAACAAGAAAATTAGGTTATGTTCTTAATTTATAATAACTTTTACTTCATACAGTCATTCAGTTGTCACCATAACGATATCAATATGTACTTAATGCTTATATTACAGTAGAAATAAGACATAAGTCAAATTCCAATCAGCTGTTTTAGAACCACAATTCATAAATTAGTGAATTATCATTTATTGAAGAAGTTCATGGTTATGTCACATATTTATAAAACAATTCTGAATCACATTCAGTGTAGATACAGTCACTTAACTTTTACAGACTTTCTTTAATGTTTTATTTGCAACTTCTGAACTTAATTGTGGATTTTTAGCCGTTCCACTATAGTACCTTCTCTGTTATGGTATCACTGCATGACCGTAGAAATAATGTATACCTACTTCATAAACAGTCGAGTCACCATTGCAAGTGTAATTTTATTTCCTTTTTAATGAACAAAATGAAGGCTGTTCTGATTAGGGATTCTGACGGTTTATGAATTATTTCGTGTTAATAGTGTTAATGCTAACTCTATATCATCACTTTATGGACATTCATACGTCTGACTGACACTGAAAAGTATCTTCATTGCACAGCCTTCTGAAAAAATCGCTGACATAGTTTTTGTAATATCAAAGAGCTTAGGGTGAATAAAGTGATCGCACATAAAATCATGTATTACTATAGTAGACACCTTATCTAGTTCGAATATATCATTGTTATGTTCGATAATTAGCAAATGCGTGTGTAGTTTCTCAATCGCTACAAACTGGTACAAAACAAAATAGGAAACACGGAAGGCGAAACTGCTCGAAATCAAATCTTGTTGCTGCTTTAATATTACAAGAACTTTACAAGATTCGTTGCACAATATGATTGTACCTTCCAAGCATTCTTTTTTTTCTTTTGCGTGTGCGCTGACAAGGGCGTGTCACTTTTATATTGTAACATCTGTCGGTGTAATTACAACTTTACACTGAATCTATACATTGCGAGCTCGGAGTTGTCTGTTATTTCGTAAATGATTTCCGTAACCGTCAGAAGGTAGTGTTAAAGTACGCTGCACTATGCACATAGTAGGTATGAATATATAATATCTAAATGGCATGCAGAACGCTTGAAATATAATCATTATTGCGCAGCCAATCTTATTTAAGCGTGACTATATTTTACAAAAAAGCTAAAGCATGATGCTAGACAACTTTTACCAGGGCGAGGGCGGTCTAGAGGTTTTGTAGCGTCCAAAGTATACCCATAAATACCAACTGTTGCTATAAAAAGCTAAGAGGCTGTGTAGGGAAGAGTTACGACATGTGTCTGCGTCGGCTGTGATGATGCTAGATCTTCAAACTGTTCTCAGTAGAGGAACACAGGGCGGTCATGCTCGTCGGTAGGTAGGCATGGTTATAATGTAAAAAGACAAATTAAATTTATACCTTTAGCTTACATGACAGTTCTGGACGTGACATGTTAGTGGTAGTACAAACTGCAACATAATGACCATTAGAGAGTGCGGTTACTGTACGACAAACAAAAGAAAACCAAGTATATTAATTACGACTACGGTGATTTCTTTCAAATAAGCATCAGAGAGGCCTCGACAAGTCGTAAGCAGGAACGGAAGCCGCACTAGCGAAGCGCTTAAGCGTTGTCGCAAAGAAAACTCGAAGTGGATAATTATTCGAAATGCAAAACAAAAGTACCAATTTGTCGGTTATACGGTTAATCTCTGTCACAAACAGAGATAATCACCTCGAGTTTTCTTGTTTCACCACCGTTTCAACTATCAAATACGCACGTAAAATGATTACAGTAAGCTTTCAGAGTTTAAAAAAAACAGTTAAAAAAAGAAACCCCCTCATTTGCGCTTGATAGTTGACACAAGAGGAAGGTGAAGTGAAAATTTCTGTTAAAAAGCTAATCACAAACATAAAAAAGGAAAACTTTAAACGATTTATGCGATTCGATAAAAAACATTAAAAAAAAATTATAAGCGTTGTTTCAACTTTTTAACAGAACAAATAACGGCTTCGTTAATTTTATTCAATAACATCACCTTTACTGAAACAACCGGGTTCGGCGGAAATTATTAGTATGTGTAAAAATTGTGATCCAATTCGGCCATGCATCCAGTAAGCGGCGTTTCAGTATAGGCTTTAAACAGGAAATCACTTATACTGAGGATATTATAGTAAGCTGATTATATCTTACCGGGTGTAAGCAAGGCAATACTGTAGAGTGACTTCTTCCACATTTTTGAAAGCAAGTATGTCTCGCTATACAAAACTAAAAATAGTCAACAAGTAAGTTGTAGCATCAACTGTTCGAATTAATATAATTGATACAGTTACAGCACAATGACTAAATGATTGATGTGAATGATGGCATCGGTACATATGAATCGCTTGATAAGCAACGCCTTCTGTTCCGTATTGTTCGTTCTGTGTAAGCACAGCGTATCCGATTTTATCAGCGTCATGATAAAATGATTAATTAATATATACCCTTAAAAGCTCTTTAGCGAAAGGGTTTCGTGGCTTCACATTATTCTTTTCATTCCGTCAACGTGTTTCTTTTTTGCAACATTTATATAAGGCGTATATCAGCGTACCTGAACCTTTCACGTTAATAGTTCATAAAAATTGTGAACGCGCATATTTAAAGCGTGTAAATAAGCGCTAAACTGTCTAAATCTTTTGAGGCGAACAAAACCTTTCTACTAAGCGTCGAAGCAAGCTTAAATATTAAAATAATATTTCTTATGGAAGTAAATGAAGCGTGTATAGTTTCAGTACTCGATAAGAAAGTTGTAAAACATTAACGTGAGATAATTATAATTCCTGATAAAGTAAAACAGGTGATTTTATCCAGGCAAATTTATCCTGTTGTATTATAATTTCGATTTAGTCTCAGTCGTATAGGTAGAGGTGAACTTAGATATGCAGATAAAGGTGAAATGCTGCAGGTTTAAAGGCGCAATATGCGGATAGCTCGTCTTTAAAAAAAAAAAAAACCCACTGGTTAGAGAGCTCTCGAGCGCGTGATTAAGGAGGTTGGTTAGGTTTAGCGTCTCTACTGAAATGTCGATTGGAACCTCTTTTGTCTAGCGTTAATAAGCGTCGGGCGGAATCAGTGTGCGAAGTTGTAAGGCAAGCGGTCGGAGGCTGCGGCACAAGCGTGCGTGTTGCGGCGGTGCGGTCACGCGGCACTCGTTACCTGTCCGCGATCGTCGGTGTACACCACATAGGGGGCGTTTGGCGGCGCACAGCCTTTCCATCCCAATACAAAAAGCGACAAAAGATTTGCAATGCGGACGACAGCCGAAGCGGTCATTCGGAAGGCATGTAACAGAAAGCGTTAAAATAAATAAAAAGATAGTGCGACCGAAAGAAAACGCGGGATCGACGCTCGTCGATTACCCACAGCACTACTGATGACAACTTCGGCACACGTAGCACAAACAAGGAGCCACTAGAATAATGAGAATAATACCTGATGAGCCAAACGTATAGGGGTGGTGGATTCTATTCCATGCGAAAATTAGAAGGCGGCGGTGTTAGGTGCTGGCTTGCTGCCGCAAGCCGGTAACCACTAGGTACTGGATCGACACAATGGCCAAAGCGCACCCGTGCGGAGCTCCTTCGAGAACAAGCGTGTACGTAGCGGGAAACGGGATCGACGGACCAAGCGCTCAACTCTCAGTACGACGATACTCACGAATAACGACGATCGACAAGAGGTAATAAAAAAACGTACAGTCATGCAATTCAAGCGTTATTATTACCGGGATCGTAGATACGAGAAATATACACGCATAAGATAATAACGGTAAGTGAGTAGATAGATACACAATCGAATAGATATAGCGTAAAACTACCGAGACATCCGCGAGGTCGAATTCTCTCGCTTCGTCCTTACAGTAATACAATACAAATGTGACAACACGCCTAGCGCTAACCGCCCCGACAGGCCGGGGCGGGACACTCAGCCGCACACGTATGAGTCTCTACGGGGAGACCCCGCGCCGCGCCCCCCCGACCGCGGCGAGCCCGCGCAGCCGCTTATGTCGTCTTCATCTTTTTGTACGGGTTGACTGCGGCGGCCGCGGCGGCGGCGGCGGCGGCGGCGGCCGGCTGCGTCGGCGGCGGCATCGCGTACATGTACGGCGGCTGGTAGTATCCGGGCATGGGCATCGGCGGCCAGCCCGGCCGCATCATCAGCGGCGCTCTCATCAGCCCCGGCACGGCCGCGCGGGCCTTCAGCTGCTGCGAGTACGCGGCCGCCGCGTGGGCCATAGCCGAGTGCTGCGCCGCGAGGGCCAGTGCCGCCGCGTAGTTCTTGTGGGCAACTTCTTTGGCCACGGCGGCGGCGTCGGGCGCGCCGGGTTCGGGTTGCGCGGGCGGGCTGGCGGGCTGCGGCGCGGGCGGCTGCGCGGGCGGCGCGGCCTGCGGCGCCGGCGCGGACGGCTGCGCGGACGACACCGCGGGCGCCGTCGCGGTCGGCGGGGCGGACGACGCCGGCGCGGGGTACTCACATGACACGGGCACGAACGGCTGCTGCAGTTGCATCAGCTGCTGGTAGGTAGTCGCCGGCTGATACACCGGCATGCCGGCCTTGTCCGCAGCGGGTCGCTTGTACGGCACCACGCCGGGGAATGCCTGCAAGCGGAGATCACGGATGAGTTGACGGTTCGTTGGGTTAGCGCCGCTAGAGTTGTCGTTTGTCCATTGACGTCTCGACGATGTCGATACTTACGAAGTTATCATAATAGAAGGATCCGACGCTTTTCATGTCCATCTGAAACGAGAAACAAACGGTTGAACGGAAGTTTTCGGACAAAAAGGGTTGAAAAACGCAAACGGACTGCGGCGCGCGATGAAAGGGCGGGGGCGGCCCGTCGTCGCGCACCGCGTCCGCTGCTATGGGAGGGAGGGGCGCGCGGAAGGAGCGTGCGGGCGGGGAACGGGAGCGGAGGAGAAGCGTGCAAAGCTGGCGGCATGTACCGGTGGCGGCTCGAGATCGGCGGGTGCCGGCCGCTTCTTGCCGGGCTCCGAGGTCGCGCTCGACGTCGGCTGCTGGGCTGCGGCGGCCGTCTACGTGAAGCGAAGCGTCGCAGGACGGGACAGAAACAATAACGATGTAATAGATGCACAGAATACACCTAAAGCTCGGCGTAAGGTGATATTATGCGAAAGATAAAAAATTAAAATTGAAGCGTGAGTGCGACGGAAGCGTGGCGCAAGTCATCGCCGCGGCGAACTGAACAAAATAAGCTCTGCGAACAGAAGCGGCGTCACGGCGAGCGAGACCAAGCAGAAGAAGAGAAGCGAGCGCGAGCGAGCGAGGCGAGAGCGTGCAGCCAGGTGGCGTACCGCGCCGCGCGCCTGCGCCTTAAGGTGCGCCTGCAGGTGCAGGGGAGGGTGGAAATAGCGGCAGGGGTCGCGGACGCAGCGGCCCTTGACGGCGTCCATGCACACCGTGACACAGCCGTCGTCGTGCGCCGCCACGGGCGGCGGCGGGTGCGCGAAGCGACACTCGGACTCGGCGCGCTTGCACGCGCCACGCTGGAACTCCCGGCACACCTGCACCACCACACACCGCCTCACACCGTGCCTTGCCGCCGGGAGGACCGCTGCGAGCCCATCGCCCTAACCGACTACTCCCTTAACGCTCTAGTTTTTTGTTATCACTCGCCTTAATATCGCGCCTACGACATCATAAACGTTGTTTGTAATGTATTTTGGACTAAGTTTGACAATATTGTAACTATGTACCTAAGTTTTTGAATTAATTATTTTGAAAAAAATACATACACATAGAGTATTACAGTTAATAGCTGACCTCAACCGGACGCCGCTTGAAATTGACTTAAATTTTTAAGTAGAGGTATTCAATTCATTAACGCATCCGTCGCATACTTAAACAGTTTTATTTGGCATTATTTTTACTAACTTTGGTTCATGTATGGGCTACTTCGTTATCGGATATTAAGCATTTGACACCACATTGTAGGCACATATCGACATTGTGAATAAAGATAATTAATTATGTTATCAACACATGATGCTATAAATGCTAAATATTGAAATGTTTGTTGAAAGTTAGCACGTTTGAATTGAATAAGGTGTAATTAAGAATTACGATCGTCGATATTGCACCAACAATAAAGGTATTTCACCGGGAGAGCAAGCGAGTGCTGCTCGCGAAGCGCACGCGGAGATGGACCGGGCCAGTGCGCCCACGTACTACAAACACAAGGGGACGGAAAAGGGCTTCTTAGCCGAAGTTCGCAAAGGAGACCGACAATATTTTGAAAAAATTCAAAATAATGTTACTCAGGTGATCTCTTAAACTATTCTATTTTTTTATAACACGCAGGGCATTGAAAGTATGGACATATTTGTCGGTCCCCCGAACACTTGGCAACATCAGAAAGCAGTACTCAGGTAGGGGGCGAGAATATAATGATACAAATGTGGAGCGACTGTTACCTCGAGGCGGTCGGTGCGCGGCAGCTTTTGCTGCAGCACTGGCTGCTGCATGACGCCGAGCGGGGAGGCGGCTGCGGCAGACGGGTCGTGGCCCAGCATGGTCGGCACAAGCTGCGGCGCGTAGTACTGTGCGTACGTCGACCCCACGCCTGGCACGCCCGACAGGTATGGCGACGTCGCCTGCACAGCGTTTCCAAACTACATAAGTATGCTTCATTCAAATTCGATCAATACTTTTCTAACCAGATTGATGTTTTCCCAAAAGCCTTCAATTAATTCAGTTGCAAGCACAGAACTTAACAATACTACACTACATAAGCAATTATTATATGCCAGTGACTTGCGTTAACATTACAGTGTTAGTAATTAATTGTGAATTAACGTTAGCCAATATAAGCTTTACCATGCATTATTAAAGAGAGTTCCGAAACATTGAGTAGGTAAATAAAGCATACAGTTGTTATTATATAGCTATCCACCGGCCACCAAAAAGATATAGGAATGGACGAGGGGAACCTAAGTGACATCAAATCTTAATTTACTAAATATGACGTACAGAGTGATATACGGGAAGGTGGCGCGAGGTAGCTGGCGGCAGGTGCGAGGCGCTCGGCGGCGGTTACCTGCGGGGCGAGCAAGGCGAGACTGATCGGGTCCAGCCCGGCGAGATGACTCGCGGCCGCGCCCGCTCCGCTCATGCCGCCCACCTCGACACAAAACCACAAAAACACGCTACTCATCGTGCGAGGATCGAAGGACGGCCCACAGCCGAGTCATTGAGTCCTCGCCGTCGCTTCACGCACTCTTCGCAGCATTTTACTATCTTATAAAGACAACTGTCTGCTTTCTTCGAACGAAGGACAGTAGTGCGAGTAGCGACATCGAGGTAATTCGGGCCGCGACATTAGCGATAGTGAGAACAGTGAGGAATACGCTGTATCAGTGATTTAATTTGCATTACCACTTATAATACCCAATTCATACAAATGTGAGTAAGTTTGGAGAGTAGACATGCCACTTAAGAAACAAATTATAACAAACATGCTCAAGCTAGGAGGAGCGATCGGCCATCGGTGGCGATGTTTAAGTTGTGCCCGATAATTAATTAACTGTTATTATGAATCACATCAGCAGATAATATGGATTATGTACATCTTATCTTGTTCTGTATTGCCAGCACTAGAGGTGAAACTTTAAATTGAAGCTGCGGAACTCTACGCAAGAGCAGTTGTACGTACCACTTCGAAGAAAGTAAATTACCATTAACTTTCGACATGTACATAACTAAGTTTCTAAGAAAACTTCTCCATGTAATTGAATTAATTCAGTTACTCAAGAAAACATTGCCGAGGCAAGTAACTATTTCAAATGCACTAGCTTTTACTTGAAAATTTGGCGAGACACAACTTAAACGCGATGCTTTCAAAACTCTACATGTTTTATTAAATAGAATGCTTAAAAGGTACAGGATAGCGAGTACACCGAAAGCTGCGTGTTGCGTGCAGAGTACATACTGAGGACCGATCGCTCAAAGCGTTTGTTAAGTGTGAGAAGGAACGTAGAAACGGTACTAACCACGGCGGGGACTTGGCCAGGCAGCACCTGGCCAGGGGTCAAGCCCATTTGCTGCATTAAAGCGTTCTTCAGTGCTAGGTGATTCCGCCCGTTGATAAGCAGCTGGTCTTTGAGATGCTGCGGCGGGTGGAAATACTTGCAGGGCGGCTTCTCGCGGTTACACCGGCCCTGAAATTTAAAATAAAATCATTATTTTAAATAAAATCATAATCATTATTAATTTATGGAAGTTATACTTCGTCGGCTCGTTTAGCGTAGTAGTTCTGGCGACCTATTGGCGCGGGTTCGATTCCCAAATGGGAGAAATATTTGAATGGCTTACAGATAATTGAACGGAACCGGTGTTTGTGTATGTGCAATATTTGACTGTGAAAAGCACCCACGATTCACGAAAAATCCTAGTGTACTCAGGATTATAGGCATTTACCATATTAGTTGTAGATAATTGCCATGCTTGACATGCGAATTGGCGATGCCGTTGCCAGCTACCTGTATATATAATTTAGTTCTAGTGTACTTAAGATATTTATTCTGGCACCTTCACGAGATGAGAACATATCCGTCAATGCTACTTTCACGAGATGATATAAAAAAGTATATTTAATGCGATACGCTTTCAAGTTCAATAACAATAAAGGGAAATGTTCGGAAATCCGACCATGAATCACAATTGCTTCGGGTCAGGCGTGTTCCGTTAGATGTATTCCGCACAATTTTCCTTATAACCGCATCTGAGACGACGTCAAATAATTTGAAGTGCTCGGGTGCGGCACGGGCTCGACTCCGCTCATTTTTGGCGCCAATGAGGCGAGAGATAATTGCCTCTCTGAATCGAAGCCCTCCGCCGCAACCGTCTATGATGATTTATTTACGTCCGCGTAATTAACTGTCGCACTACGTGACGGGAAGGGCTTCGCGGACGTTTTATCGCTGCACGCCGGGGCCTTCACGCCATATTTTATTCAGTGAAAAAACGAAGAAAAGCTTATCGCCGTTTTAAAGAAAATACTTATTTACACAAACAAACTCTATCTGAATACTCGGCGCTACGGTGGGGAGCCCGCCCGCCGATAATGTCCGTGTAATGCTAAGCTGTGGAGTGATTTATTGAATAACTCTCGTACTAGTGGGGTTCGATGTTAATGTTAAAGAGTTTAGTGAAAGACTTTTTCTACGAATTTTAAACGTCTCTGGAAAGTAAATCACAACATGGAAAATAAATATAATGTGAGTATTTGCATAGAGTAGCAAATGAATAACTTTTTAATAAATTGATCTCTTAACAAATCTTTCGGAAAGACTCGAATAGGTAATTATTAGGGACAATCCGTTGTTTCTTCATCCGTGTTTGAAGATGTTCAAAGGTTATTATTGATTATTTAACGCTTTCATTTCACGCGCGACAAACGTTCAATCACTTCGATGCAGATGAATGACGGCTGAAACGTGAAAAATTTCCATCAAACATTGTATTGTGGATATTTACTCACTGGAATCAGATGCAGGCGATCTAAATTTTCCCAGTTATTAAACTTTGGCGATGCGTGCTACAGCGAGGGAGTGGAAGCAGTCGGCTGCATTTAGATTAACTTGTTACTGGCAGGCATAATGTTAGTTGGACGGTCCTCTCGCAGTTAAGCTCGAGATAAAGTTATTATTTCCTGTTACTCCGCGCCGTCTACTTTAACCGAGTTTCGATTCCTAGCAACCCGTTTGTGAAACTTGAATGGGTGATCACGTTTGAATCATAACTATGATAACTCGGTTCGGTCTATCAAACTACTGTTTGTCGGCGCCGGCGTTCGACAATTACCTAAGTTTGCGGTTGAGTGAGGTCAATCAAGAGCGCAGTCATAAAAGTGATATCGAGTTTTGTCGCCAAAAGATAGACTATTAATTACGCAATACTGGCAGCGGGTCAGTCCGTCCCACGTAACGACACCCACTCGTGCACATTATTTATATTTTCCACGTATTGCTCACATCTCTGATGTCATGATTCGTTTTAAATGAACATAGAAGTAAAAATAGAAACGTAAGAAAAAACACAAAATACTTGCAATTACAAAGAATTTAGTAAGATTGAGCCTTCAACGTCTTTCCGGTTTTTTTTTTAATTAGAGTGGATACAGGTTTTTTAAATATCCCGTGGAAACTATTTGATTTTCCGGAATAAAAATCAAATCATTTTATGTGCATCTCCAGGATACAAGCTCTCTGTGCCAAATTTCGTTAAGATCAGTTCAGCGGTTGAACCGTGAAAAGGTAACAAACAGACAGAGAGACAGATAGAGTTACTTTCGCATTCATAATATTACTAGCTTTGCCCCGCGGTTTCACCCGCGTAATAGAGCCGACCCCGATCTATGACACACATATATAGGATTTTAGGGTTAAAATTTTTTTTCAAGGAACCCTAATTATTTTTCTGAAATTAAAGTAGGCTAAGTACCCGATATAATATCACCTATCTGTCATTAAGAGTCCAGTCATAATTGGTCCAGCCGTTTCGGAGATTAGCCGGAACAAACAGACAGACAGACAGACCGACAGACAAAAATGTTCAAAATTGTTATTACAAAGTTATTAAAAAGTGTTATTATAAACAGACCCTTCAATTTTATTTATTTGTATAGATGTGGCATGGACTATGGATTTCCTATTTATTATTTAATGATAAAATGCGTTTTGAATTTTTTTTTAAATAAAAAACTAATTGTAGGACGATAAAATCTATGCAATCTATGCCATAGTTTTTATGATTTGGTGCCAATAATTTCTGTGTTTTACAAATATTGGCAACGGCTTTGATTCGAAACCAGAATCGACGACTCAGAAGGCAAGTACGCTGATATAAATCTAATTAGAAATTGCACTAAAAAATATGAATGCTTAAAATTACAAAGCGGCTACCGCATCAGTGTCGCTTCAGCGGTAACAGTCAGTAGCTGAGATTTAAGGGACTCGTTCGTTTTAGGGTCGGGCTCATTATTAAAAGCACGAAACATGTTACAGCCTGTCCCAGTAACGGATATCGGGCGCATGCAGGTACGTAGCGATTAGCGTGACGGATGCCCATGCGGATACAAATGGATGGCCGCGTCGCTTGAGACGGATGGCCAGTCGGCCCGCCCTCGCCGCCCGCCCTCCGCGCGCATTATCACATTAATTGTTATCCGATCACTTGTCCGTACCCGTGTGCGCTAAATGCATGTGCATCTGTTCTCGCTTTATCCACACTTTTTATTTGCGCTATTCGGTTAGTCAATTGTATTGTTAATGGATAGGTCTCTTTGTTTTACGTCACCAAATTTGAGAAATGTTATTGTTTAGACATTTATAAAAAGAAAAAAAATAGAGATCTTAATAAAGAAACGATGTAGTGATCAAAACAGTTGTCATTACGGTTCGTATTAGCGTTCCTTCCATTGATTGAGAATATAAAAAATGCAAATATGAATATTTATTAAACATTAATCAAGTATCTTTTTAAAGTACATATATTCCGTAAGTATTCAAGAACGATTTGCCAAAAGTGTATCTGAAAAGGTCTGTTTTGAGGAAAGATTTATAATTTTTTAATTGATAGACCGCAAGGAAATTGTGCAATGATAACATAGTACAAATTGCTATTCACTAAACCTAAGATCGATATAAATAAAAGAAAATTTAATCTTCATTATACGGGGTTCTTATTAATTAAATATAACAGTTTGACAGAAAATAACTGTCTGAATACATACACACTACAAGGAAAATTACGTACTATGACGATTGAAAAAAGGGTGAACTTTGCAAATATTGTAGGGAGTGGTAGGGGTTGAGTGGTAACGGGTCGGCAATAACCGCCCAAAACTAATAACATTTTTGTGATAGTGAAGAGCAAACCGGGCCCGCTTCCCTCGCCGTGCCCTTTATGACACAACATTGCGCACTTGCAACACAAGAGCAAGCTCCGAGAGAATCAGTTTTCATCTTTCACCGACTTTTCTTCTGAGGGAAATGATTCTATATGTGCAAGTAGAAATAGTACTGGATAACAGTCTGCGGAGGTGGCATCAGTGAATGCTGGCACAAAATGACAGTAGTGAATATGTCTCGTTGAGTTGAGATAAGTAAGGCTGAGAGTGCACTCGGCAACTGTAACGTGCATAACGAACGGCTCTCGAGTGCAGTGGCTTCCGGCGGCAGTAGGCACGCGCCGCCACATTCGTTACTGCAGGCTGCCATAGCATCTTATCAGAGGCGACAACCCACACAATGTCTAATTTCACCGATTAACAATATGCACAAATAAAGCCATAGCAGAAATGTATTTCTATATAGTGCTTTTTACCTATACCGACTTGTTATCACTCGAATGCAGTGATATTAGTAAGCAGAGCGGTGTATACATGGAGGCTTATAAATCAAATAAGATATCAAGAATACGTGCCGAGCGAGGCATGCCGGTCGCTAATCGATCTATCGATCACAACTGATGTATTGGCGACACGCCGCCGACAGAGCGTGGTCAGCTGAACGCGCGTGCTATGCCGTACTCAACTATTTTACTATTGGCCGACCCCACACGCGCCGCGACAAATCGACACACGAGGAAAACAATGAGCGAATGATTCGATGAATGACAACGCTCACGCCGCACTCGGGAGGCACTTGTACGCACGAAAGTGGGTGCCAAAAATGTTCATGATGTCAAACAGGGACAGGAATAGAAGCGGCCGGTGAGATGTGCCAACTCTCCTACCTGTATATAAATAAATGTAGAGATTTCGTATAGCAAAAGTGACGTTGAGATATCTGTGGAACGTGGACACTATTTCTTTGGTTTGTCATATTTAAATTCTAAAGTATTTTCACTTCCACTGATTTTCGTTATGACTTGTTTTTTAACGGTTAAAGAAATATTAAGTGAAATGGGTAATCAATTTTACATTTTACGTTTTTTTTTGTTCTGAATAAAGATTTTAGAGTTCGAGATCCGATTCCGGATGCCACAAATAATTTTGAGGACAAGCCAAAACGAAGGAAAGGTGAAATCTAATTTGCAAAAATTTGCGGTTGGGACGGGAATTAGGTAAGTAAAGTCAATTCTGAAAGTAAGTAGAATTTGAATTTAAAATGATTTATAGAGGCGCAGGGGAGTGGCTAATGAGCCGTCACGCAAGAGGGGCTTGTGTTTACGCCTTACTCTTGTTGCCACTTTTTTTATTTCGGCCTCTGGGCGGCGCCTTTCGCCTCAGTCCACAGGCGGGGATTCATGTAATGTCGCACACGTCTGAGCGCTTCGACTGCTAACGCTAGTAAATTCAAATGTTTATTCTCTTCACTAACATAACAATATATCGCAGCTAGGCAAAAACACCTCTGAGGAAGCCTTAAAGTAAGAATTATTCACTCTGCTGAAGTTCCCAACAAGTTTGCATCGCGGTGCCGTAGCTTAACGTTAAAATATGCATTCGTGCACGGAGTTATCTCGGGCACTTTTGCCGTTGCCGCTGCCGAGCGGTCAGCCGTTGTTTATCCCCGCTTTTATAATAGTTGCCCACTTTTAAACGCTAATCTCGAGACACACAATCTGCTCCCATCATATACGTTCGCTCCCAATTTTTGTGTAAAAACTTTTATATGCATTGCTCTCGCAGTGAAATTAATATATTTATATATTAGGTGAATGTTGGGAGATTAAAAGTAAATCAATGGTAAATTGCCCATTGACATATGAATTAAATAATGTGAGTGTGAATTTGGATTGACGATTGGGTCAGTGTTTGTAGGTTGTAATAAAGCGTCGGCGAACGAGCGGGCGGCGAGAGGCCCGCGGCTGCGAGATTAATGCAACGGAAGCAGGTACGACCTCTCCAGGTGTTTCATTAAATTGCGCGCGGCGCCTCGGCCGGCTCGTACGGCCATTATGAAAGCTGCAAGCTCGAGGGCCATTCGCTTTAAGAACGCCCGCGCCACTTTGTAACGGCCTTAATGAATCTTGTTACTTATAGGCTCAGGTAAATTGCCCGTTTTACAAACGTGCCAGAGTCGTACTAAAGAAAAACTTGGGATCTGAGCGTCCAACTCACGAAATGCTTTTGAAACATTTCTTAGAAGTTGGTTACGAAAGTCAGTTGGCCAGATAGTTTCGGTATACATACACATAGATATCATTATTGGAACTATTTTAAAAAATATTTGTTAATATGTAACACATCTGTTTAATTCAGAGTACCTAATAGTTCAAAATTGTACTCTTAACCCCAATCAGGAGAAACTTCCTCATCTTATTGAGTTAGTGCGGATCTCTGACACGTCAGATTGAAATGTAAATCAATTTATTCACATCTTTAAGAGGTCACATACATGTCACACGTAATAAGCGTCGTTAGAGCAAAGTGGGGGTGTGAAGTGCAAATCGTTCTGGAGCGACGTCATCGGGCCCCGTCGGCCCGCTAACCAGTTTAGCCAGGCTGATGCAGTAATTAGTATAAGCAGTTCGACGGAGAACCGTGACGCCTTGTTCCGCTTCACATGCTTCAACTTGCTCAATTCAGTTACCCAAATGACACGCTTGCTTCATTATAGAACGAGACTATTTTTAAGTTTCGACTCCGGTTATCTGTTATAGTTACAAACAACAATAGTTGCGTCTCGACAAAGGTTTCTAGGACATTTCCGTAACGGTACGTCTTCGCTTTTGTGTCGTAGTTAATAGGAAACGTTGCGATATAGAGCTCTGTTACTGAACTGACCAAACTAAGCGTACCATTATTTTTCTTACTGACTCACACCAGTGAAAGGCGAATCTATTCTAGACTGGGTTACAAATTAGAACAATAGAAGATATTAGGAGTGTTAAATGAGTACTTGTCCTTATTTGGTCCTGGCCTAGATTTTACAAACCCTACAATAAAAATAAAAGGCGATAATGGTGAAGCAAAGCTAACTACAAAATAAAGAGCCTTTAGTTGATACGATAAGAGAAGTTTAAGGGGAGTTTTCGGGTGCGGGTCGGACCGATAAATTGGGCGGCACTTAATTATGATCTCGGGCGGCATCTTGCAGGCGGCTAATGTCCCGGACTCGTTTAATGCGCGAACTTGTAGCCTCAGCTCCGGCGGGCGTGATAAATTTCCATCTACGCCCCAAGCCAACTCTCAGGTGCCGTCAGCACTGTTTGTCGCCACACACCATCCATTTCATTTGTGTAACTGTCTTCACTCTGTGTGTCAACTTATGGCTGCTATCACAATCACAACATTGTCTATGCCTTTTTTTATTGTATAAAGTGACGAAACGAGCAAAACGTTCACCTGATTGTAAGTGCAACGTCCGCCCACAACAAATGCTGTGTCACCCAGAATATTTCTGTGTGACACCACACTGCGCCCGTCACCCAGAGACATCAGTTCTTAAGTCTTAAATGCCCAGTGATTACGCTAGCTCTCAGTGGCCTTCAAACCGAAACACAGTAATGTTTGAACACTTCTGCTTCACGGCAGAATAACTGGCCCTGGGGTGATACCTACCTAGATGAAGAGTCCGAACGCAAATAGCTATTTTACATAACTAAGGCAAGGTTGAATTAAATTTTTTACTTTAAATTGATTAATTTAAAGGCTTATAAAAATCAAAACCACGTATCACATCAGTGTAACATGTTACTAGGAGTTCATGGGCTACTTGGCACATACATATAGTACTTGCAGAACTCTCGCTTTGAATTTCACTCGCTAAATTACAAGAACTTAGTAAACATGTCCACATTAATCAATTTTCTTAACACAGCAGAGTTATTAACTACAGTGATTTACGATGAAAGACAAAAGTTTGCTCGCTTCGTGCGATTCCCCAGTTGCACGACTTCAATTTTAAACTTACGTCTTAAATTGTAATTCTCACTCTCATAAAATTCGAGTCAACCATCAACAATAAAAAGAAGTATACATATCTACTTTAAAATTGTATCAAAGACTACTACTACATACATATCTGTAACCAACCAAGTATGTGCTTTTATTTTGTCAATATTAAAATGAAGTAACGTTCGCAGGAAAAGTTTGATCACCAACGGGTTGAATGCTCATAGCTTCAAAAATATTACTTTCATAAGGGTATAGGGTATGGGGTTATGTTGTATGTGGAACGTACATTAGGTGTCGCAATGTTATTGCATCGTGTTAATGTGTAGGAAGTGGGGCCGCGCCTGTGGGGCGCAGGGCCGCGCCTGTGGGGCGCAGGGCCGCGGCACCGATAGGTATAATTAAAGCGGGCAAGACGCTGGCGAGACGTTACGCCGTCCTAACGACTTTTATGGCGTATGTAACATTGCCGGCACATAAAATAAATGTGCCGCCTCTAGCACCTCGATATAGCACTGTGTTTCCAGATTAATCGTGCCAAATGTTTGCTCTCACGCTATACGACTGCTATTCGCAAACTACATATAGCAGAGGTAAATATTAAAAGCTTGTTATTTCCACTAGGGCTCCTCGTAGGTGGCATTTTTCGTAACGAAGAATGGCTCTAATATTATTACATAGTGCTGAAAAGATTCGTAGAATAATTTACTTTATGAAAAACAAGCTGAGCCTGTAACTTTGTATTTGTGTGAATAATAAATATTATAGATATTATAATGAAAAGGAAAAAATTATCCTTGAAGTACTATTCATAATGTAAATAGGATTCAGTCGTTTTTAAGTTTAATAATTTTGGATAAACAGAGAGATAAAGACAGATTATGTTAAGTAAGTCAATATACAATAGAAATTCGAGGATAACAGAGACCTTTTATATTTTATTTATGTGATTTATATAAGACGCGGGTGAGCTTTTTAGCTATACTTGACATCACTCCGGAAGGAAGGGAATACATGCATAGATAAATTGTCGCGCCTCTTTTCCAATGGGGTAGCCAGAGAAACCGCATCTATCCACTTGCGGCAATCCTGACACATATCTTTACACTTTCGGTATGGTGTTGCGGGTATTTTTGACGTAGAATTTTCTTAAAACATCTTCTATCTGATCGTGTTGAATTAGAATTAGTAAATATGTAATATACCATGGCAATGACAACCGATCAAGAGTATGTTAAGCTTGCCTTGGAGTAAAGGTCGCGTGTAAGTCTGAAGGACGTCGCAGCGTAAGATGACTGAATGGAACTGGATACATAAACCATAAAAAAAGTGATCTGTCAGTTGTGAATCCAGCTCAAAATTCGAGTAAACTTTGGTGAGTCCCAAGTACACTTGTAGGGCTCTAACCTAACATTGCAGTTTAAAAAAGGTGTAGATTGTACTTTAGAAGTAATTGGCAAGCAGACAAAATGGTAAAAAGCGTTGCTAGGGACCGTTAGTATGAGCGGACTCGTGGCGCGGTGACCGTGCCGGGCCGCCCCGACCCGTCATTTAAATCTTTATACGTCCACATTAGCTTTATAGGCGACGGGGAGTTTTCTCCGGCGTTAGCGGCGCCTGAGTGCACTTTTATTGAGGATGAAATACCGTAATTGCCACTCGGCGCCAACCCGTGACAGATTAGTTTTTCAGAATAATTGTCTTCTCCGCGTTCATAATTTACAAAATCTCCCGTCAGTCGAAACAGTTTACCAGTTAAAGTTTTATATTTAAAAGCACCATTATTTATTATATTAGCCACGAAGCCCAAACATTTTATGTGGAATTAGGAATGATAAATAGTGATAGAGGGTGTACGCTACAAAAGGCAAAGATCCGCATAAAAAGGAAAAATATTCAAAACAATAACCGCTTTTCGCATCTCAATCCCCGAACTGCGGTAATCTTGACAAATGACGGTCTTTCAAGTGTAGTCAGCACTACGGGTCGCATTGACAAAGCCCCAAATAAACTGACGCGAACACATAAATAAGCATATTCGATGTTTTATTGAGTGGAGGAAATGCGAAGGAAATAGTTTCCCGCGTCATTACGCGGAGCATCAATCAAAGAGTGTCCACTAGGAGGGCAGATTTCAAAAATATTATGGACCGGATCGATTTGTATCGGGCGCTTCCGGTTATAACATATTGATGGTCACGATCTCGCATTTTAATGATCCTCATGTGGTTGTGTACATTGATGTACACGTGCGGTATTAATTTTTTAAATAATACATGAGAATGTGCCTGAACTTTCGCAATTCCTATTTTTTTTTTGATTTGTAGCGTTTCATTTTATAACATTTAAATAATATTAATATCTTAAAAGCGCTTCTAATCCAATCTTCGTACGAATATAAGGATTTTTTTTATTGTATAAAGTGACGAAACGAGCACAACGTTCACCTGATGTAAAGTACAACGTCTACCTATAACAAATGCTATGTCATTCAGAACATTTCCGTGTGACACTACACTGCGCCCGTCACCCTGAGACATCAGTTCTTTAGTCTCATATGCCCAGTGATTACGCTAGCTCATAGTGACCTTCAAACCGAAACACGGTAATGTTTGCATACTACAGCTTCACGTCAGAATAACTGGCCCTGTGGTGGTACGTATAGACGGATTCCTGCATAGGAATCTCACCACCAGCAATGAGGATGAGGATGTGTTACTTAATGAAAAATTAAAGATTTTTTTAATGTACGCAATCAAGGTTAAAAGTAGTTAGACAGGAATTATACAGCAACAATATTAATAGTTTTGTAGGGTGAGGAGTATTTATGTTAACATATCCAGATACATAGACAACCCAATATATTCAGGTTTAAGTTTCATGTTAGAAAACAGAAGTCGAGATACAAATCAGCACAGCTCAGTAAAGACTGGGTAAATTATCGAATTTAGTACAAAATGTAGTTCGGAGAAAGAGGGTCGCGGTAGCGAATGCACGATATCTGCATTGTGGCACGGCGTAGCGGCGCCGGCGGGTCTGGCGTCGCGGCGGCGGCGCATACATCAGGCACGCAACCACCCCCGCACCCCGCCGACCTCACCGCACCCCCTCACTCGCCCACACACCACCCCCCTTTTTAGCAATTATCATCATTGAACTACTACTTTGATATAGAATGGAGAGCTTGTTTTATGGTTATTATTCTTTTGTATCCGGCTATTCACATTAATATGAAAGCAAACTTATACGCAAGCAAGGAGTGAAAACCTCAAGCTACGCAATCCGTTTAAATAGTTGCCTATTTGTGTCTTTTATATCTTAAAACTATCCATATCATTTATTATTATATAATATGCTTTGAAATAAGCATTTAACTGTCATGATATATAAGAATAAGAAAACTATATGATTTCTGGATATAGTAAAAATATGTAAAAGAATTTAGTACTTACGTCGATTTTCATTATAAGTGTTGCAAAGAATCATAACGTAATTTTAAAAGAATTCAAATTTCAATACTTAAAGATCTTGTTTTAACTATTTTTTGATGTTCAGGCATATACTTAAAAGTTTTTAATCAGCACCACAATCACAAATACACGGTATTAAACTGCTGATTCTATAACGGAAATTGGGCACTAATAAAAATAACAGAAATATTATAAAGTAGATACTTCCCTTAATCTCGCTACTCATTCAAACTGCTAACGATTTTTAGGACGGTTATTACCAGCCTAAGAACTGGTATCCCGTGTAATAAATATAAAGTCGACAGGACGTCAGATATACTTTTTGTCTAAAGTAGCTAAAATGGGTAGTACATTTGGTACACTTTTTTGTGTCGTTAAACATTCTTTTTATTATGGTTTTAATGTAAACATCATTGCCAGTTAAATAATAAAAAATATTCACCTACAGATATTAAGATATTAAATAAACGCGACTGTTGGCGCCAATTCGAAAAGTGGCGGTAGTGATTTTATTGAATTTTGTAATGTCTGAGTGTATTTTGAGTTTTGGCGTTCTTATATCGATAATTTATTATACATCAAGTGCTTGAGAAAGTGTACAGTGTTTGGGAAAATTCAATACAAGACCAAAATTGTACTTTTAATTTTGTCTCCATCAGTCCAGCAAATCTTCAGTAAAAGTCAACTATCCATTTATTGTCGACCGATAATAAAATTATTACTTGACATTGGCAAAAATGGCTCAATTTGGTAGTTAATTGCCAAGATCAAAAAAGAAGAAGATTAAAAATAAACGATTCCGTACTCTCGTGTCAATAGCACCACGCGACTACATTATCATGGAAATTGTATATAGTCCGAACCATTTGCATTTATGAATCATGCTTATTACAAGATGCACTAGACTGCGAACTCGCTTTTCTATTATCATACGTACGCTGTGAAACAATTCAAGTTTTTGTTAATTAGTATGTATTGTCCGCGGCTTTACCCGTGCGGCATTAAGGATGCTTATTTTGTCGGAGGATCATGAAACATGTTGCTCGTGTGCCCGTGGAGATTAAAACAATAATGTCGGGAGGGCTCTGCATCCCAAACATTGCGGTTCAAAAGAATACGCATAGATATTAGGGCAGCCACGAAAACAATTTTATTAGATGTTTAGCCAATGTAAATAATATTGATATCTAAGTACTGTTATTTCTTAGGTTAATTTAAAATATAAATTCTACATTTATTTTTGCTATCATCACTTGGTCGCGTTGGCTTTTTTAGTATATTCGTAATGCGCAATTAGTTTAGGTATGAATTGCATTGTGCCAATAGCGATGACATTAATCCAAAATGTTATGTAATAATATTTCCTTATTCTGTTGTCGAATTTGGAATTGTATGAGGCAGGTACATCTTATATAGGAAATGACGTATCCCCCTCTGGGACGAGAAAATCTATATACCTCTCGAAAATCTTGTTGACTTATAAAACACGAAGTATATAGTTCGTAGTTTATTTAATGCGAAAAATTGTGGCTAAAATAAATTTATTCCATCACCACTGGAGAGTTTATTTAATTAATTAATTAGATACACAGATAGATAGAGACCCAGAAGATGGGCAGCAGCATCTTCCTGGAATATCTGAATAAATAAACTGCGGTTGTCAACCCGCCTGCCAGGGTGGCAACTGTGGTAAAAACCGCCCCAAAATGAAAGCTACAATTTTTTGTGGCAATCTATGGGGGAGGCCTATGTTCAACAGTGGACTAGTGATAGGCTGAAATGATGATGACGATGACAGATAGACAGATCTACTGACGCGTATCTTGTTGCTAATGAGACATATATATATCTATATGTGCCTATGGGTCTATATCGGTGGTAAACATAACGTCGTACATCGAACATTTATCGGTTATAGCAAAGTTTAACAAAGCGAGGCACAGCAGCGTGGGTCAAGCAGCGCGTCCCGTCGACGCAGCGCCGCATCCCCGCTGCTTCCAGACACGCGTCCATCGCGTGGTCGCTTCACATCGCCGGTCGTACCGTATACCCCTATTAACCTATGCAAATCCGGATTTCCCAAATATCGTGTTGTGCCGCGGGCTACCTGCTATCGCGGCTATTAATAACCCGTCGCTACAAATACGGCCCGCCTAGCTGAGCCGTTTAGATTGTATGCGAAATATACCGCCACTGTGTTAGGCAGACCGGCTCATGATATTGGGACATGTTTATTTAAGGTTATGTGATCCATTACATAATTCTACTCGAATAATGTGAATGATAATATATATTTAACTATATGTAAATTAGATAAGCCAATATTTTTTTTTATAAACCGGCTGACTATAGTCACGGACTTTAAAAAAGGGGTTGTCATTGCACGCGAGTAACCTGGATTCGATCCCTGGTACTGGCACGACTAAATATTGTAAGTTGCAGTTACAAGTGCCACGTGCTGGACTGCGAAATAAAATATCGCCGCCAAAGTCCTATTAAAAATAAGACCAGCTGTATGACATTTATAGGCTTTAGCATTATTTCTTTTTAAAAAAAGAAATTGAATAAACTGCTTTAAGAACGGGAAGTATTGGTCAATCCAATAGGTGTCCGGCAGAGTAGAATAGTACCTACCTCTTTCCTACCGAGGTGTCGTAAGAGGCGACTAAGGTATTGTACGGACAGCCTTTATTCGTGCAGAATAACACCACAACATACAATGCTGTAAATATACTGCTCGTAGGAACGCAACTGGGGAGCAAGAATTTTTTGACTCGTACCAAAATGGCGAAGACGTGTTTCGCCATCCGTTTCGTCTCGTTGCCCCGCGGGGGCGAAAAGTGAGCTACGCGTGTGGTCTCTGCCTATCATTTATATGGATATGGAAAAAACGTGGATGTATGTATGTAGGAGCATTATAAAAATATTAGTGTATTAAGAGTAAATGATTGTTGCAATAATCTAAATCAAATTGCAACACAGATACAATATGAAATTATTGTGTAATTTACGCACAATCATACACTCATAAATGTCTATGATATATCTGTCTGTCTGTCTATGATATATATCATACACTCATTAATGTATATAATATATTGGATTTTACTGGTGGTACAATTCCTATGCCGGAATCCGTCTAGGAAGGTACCACCCCAGGGCCAGTTATTCTGCCGTGAAGCAGTAGAGTGCAAACATCACTGTGTTTTGGTTTGAAGGGCACTGAGAGCTAGCGTAATCACAGGGCATATGAGACTTAAGAACTGATGTCTCAGGGTGACGGGCACAGTGAGGTGACACACAGAAATGCTGGGTGACACAACATTTGTTATGGGCAGACGTTGCACTTACCATCAGGTGAACGTTTTGCTCGTTTCACCACTTTATACAATTAAACAAAAAAAAAAGTAAGATAAATTAACGACAAACATAAAACTTCACGATCCGTGTGACGGCGTGGTAATACGGCCGTTTTACAAACAGTCGTACTAAATAAAAAATACATATGTACATATGTTTAATTTCGAGGAACAGGATTAGTGAAACGAAAAGAACAGATCAACGCGAGGTCAGATCGGTCAGGTTCGGGTCAGGTCGAACCGGGTCAGTTACTAAAAATAATCCATTACTTTTGGGGTGCAAGATCGCCGCAGCACCCCGTGCGTATAAAATATTGTAGCTAAATGAAGTAACGCAATTATCGTCTGGGGATGTCATTATTTCTCTTATTATTAGGGTGAACACTTACAAAAGCCGTAGGAAGTGGGTGAGTGGGCGTTCCCGGAATCACAGCCGAGGGACTAAACTCACTATTGAATGACTTTATTGCCTTTGCACTTATTTATCAGAACAAACATTGCCTTAAAAGAATATTCAACTATTTAAAAAAATCGCATGACTCTTGAAAGGGTTTTAGAACGTTGAAAATATTTGTATTGTTGCATTGATTAGTGACTTTAAAATAAATATAATATTCTAAACGGGCCAAGTGGTCACGTTCAATGACACAAAGGTTTTTTAAACTGTACTAATTTAATTAGCTGCTCTCCGACGCAGACGAGCTGTTCTAATTACAATTACATAAAGAAAACGTGAAGAAAATTTGTAAAATGATTAAACGATAACCGGATTATAATTAAGCTAGTCCTTGCATCAAATATTGGCGTCGATTCGTTAATTTATAATAAATCAACTTGATTAATTTTATTTTAGAAAACTTTATTAGAGGAATTATTACATATCTTTTTCACACTAGAAAATGCAATAAGCAAACCTAAACCGAATATTAAAAAAAAATCACTTACCAAAATATCGAAAAATTTGAATTTCAGAATTATTTTAAAAATCGAACGATCACATTTTAACTCCTCCGTTCAGGCGAGCAGTTGACTGGGGAATGGCCTGCAGCGCCGTTCACCCACTGCTACAATTTAATTAAACATGGCTTCGGATTAACCGTGTACGGCTTCACACAAACTATCCTCTTTCATATTTTTAATTCGATACAAATACGCGCAGACACGGCTACAATTAATATTAATGAAAATTATTGATACTTCCCACCTAATCCGAGTCTCTGTTAACATTACTTCATTGTTACTCCGTGAATATTACCTGAAACAAAACAAAATAAGATTAGTGAAGTAGCAAGATTTGTTACCGCGAAGTCAATTAATTTAAACAATATCGCTAATAACAATACTGCCAGTTAAAATGACGAATCAAAGTTACCCCGTTGGTAAAGTCTTGGCTTTGATAATAATGGGTTTGGTGGCAGACGAGCGGGGAGCGGAGGGTTGCGATTGTATCCAATGATAAACACCGACCGCCCGGCGCGCAATCCAAGAGCCGGCGCTAATTAAACAACAACGGAGAAAATTAATTTTATTCTTTCAGAATTGCGCTTCTTTGTTTCGAGCCTATGAACCAGATAGATACCTTGGAAAATATTTGACTAACGCCTCTTGGAGCGCAGAAAAACTTCCACCGCGTCACAATATATTTTTACAGCAAAAAAGTGTTTTGCTACAAGAGGGAGCGTTTACGACGGATGACAAGCAAGAATAGACTGAGCAGAGTAATTTTTGACACATCGACGGAAAGCTCCTAAGTGCAGCGACGGGAACTTAGTCGATAACCCACTATAGATATTTTTTAAGAATATACTATTGTGAAATTTAACCCATTTAGTTGTAATAGTAAAGCAGATAATTTTATGGATAATTCAGTGTAACTTAAGTGGTACGATTCCTATGGAGAAATCAGCCGTACAAATGCAGTGCAAGTTATTCTACTGACAAGTAGTGGTCTGCAAATAACACTGCGATTGAAGAGCACTAAAGCGAATGTAATTACAGGGCATATGAGACTTAAGCACTCATGGGGACGAGCGCAGTGCAGTGCTACATAAAACTTTCCAATAGATAAATAAGAGTGACACCGCGACTGTTGTGGACAGGCGTATCACTTACCAACAGGTGAACGACTCATCTCTTCACTTAATTCCATTATTAAAATATATCAGTGTACTACTAGCAGTGATTATAACGAAACTGTGACATGAAACAGCACGATTAAAATTGGGTCGTGAGGCTGACTGCCGTAGAAAGAGGTTTTGTGCATGACAAATGAGTGGTGCGTGACGTTGCGGGTGCGTAGCGGCGCCGCGCGTCCCGTACGCGGGTGTCCCAGTGTTGCCTTTCATCGCACACCACAGCCCTACAACTACACGTCCGCCTCTTGTCGTCATAAATGACGTAAAGTAATTAATTATCCGAACACTCAGATATTCTATTTCTGCAGCATACATTGTTAATGCGACGCCTAATTGCTGATATGCATTGATTGAGTTCAACAGCGTCCTGTGTAGACATATCAACTTGCTATACCCTGCCGACTGCCGTGGATTAATAATTTATAGTTACCTAAACGTGAAGTTAAGGCCTCGAGTGTCAATTAAACAAAGTATTTGCGAAACGCCCTTTAAATGAACGGGTTGCTAAATTGAATTCGGAAAATTAACCGTGAATAGGCGCGGGCTCAGCAAAAACTTTAATGTGTGCTCGGGAAGTTGCCGGTGCGAAAATGTGAAATTACATGCGGTATCCGAATCGGCGAACCCGCTCTGAGAGAGGGAATTTATTTGCGCGGCGGTCAAATCGTGAGACTTAGGCATATGATAGATGTCTGAAATATTTTCTAACCAACTATGAATTTTAGCCTGATACGAATTATCAGTTATTGCACACGAATAAATTACATTTCTGTCTCAACTAATGCCTTTATATTTAATTCATGTTAAGAAGTTTACTATTTACAAATAATTTAAGGGAATAATTTATAAGTAATTTTTCAAATTATGTTTAATGGAAAAATTCACGATTGATTGAAAGCATTTAATGACTGTATCTGTTTGGATCAAAATGGATAAAGCTGAAATATTTGACATTTGTAATAATAACAATTTATTTTCGATTGCCATTGTAATCAGAAAAAGTTATTTGATAAGCATTTATGTTTCGGCTGAATCTTTAATATCTATAGAATAATCAGAATTCTGATATTTATTTTGATAATAAATGTCAATACCGCAGCATATCAATTGTAGAACATATCTCAATATATGTATTTTGTAAGAAATTTTGTTTTACCACAAACGAGATGTGAACTAGGTAATAGGTTATTCAAAAGACTTTTTAATAAATAAAAATATATATTTATTTATCTTTTAAAGAATTCCACTTTACTTAAAGTTAATTATCTATTTTTGAAGACTGAGGTTCCAACTGTAAGACTCGATAAATTTATAGACTATTTGATCTAGTAAACATTCGATCTTCGAAGTTAATTTGATTGCTAGCAGTTCGAAATGTTTTGTTGAGGTTAACAGTTTTAATTATAATTAAAATATGTTTGAATTGGGAATGCTTGACGCCCAAGCGATGGAGGGATGTTTAGAATGATGAAGGTGAATTAGAATGGGAAGGGGAGGGAGCTCATTAAAGGATGTGCGGTTCGTCTCATTGGGGTCGGACAAAAACGGCCCGCTGTCCGTTACGGTTTAGGTTGCAATTAAACAACAGAACGAGCGGGCGCACATTGGAAAAACACCGAACAAGTGAACAGTACAACAGCTATCTAATTACTTTGTGCCTCCGCCGGGGCAGTTGTCCCTAGCTCAGTACCAGCGTGAAGATACTTACGGGTTTTGCGAACTAAACCAACCAGCGTCTACTTTGTTCTACGAAAAGTTGATTTAAACTAAATAATTTTGAAGTTCTAAATCATTACGATTTTCTAAGCCGTAAATGAAAAAAATAATAATAAAGGCTGGACTTCATTATGATAGAAATTCGTTGTCAGCTTTAAAGAGGTTTCCGTATAAAATTACCGAACATTTTTCGGTCATTAAGCGGAGGAGTGGAGGAGTTTAATACAATCGGAATCAAATTAAGTTCATTCGGTTGCGGCGGAGGCAGTCGGGTTAAGTTGATTCAGCAGGAGGCAGACACGTGCGGCTCGCCCTAGCCTCGCTCGCAATAAGAATAAGAAATGAACCGATAAATTCTATACAAGACTCATAATGCTGGGAATTTTATACGGTGAAATAAAGTAAGATACCTTGACTTGTAGAGTTCTGGAGATATCTTACTCTGCAAAAAGAAAAATATGCAGGAGGATCATCGATTTGTAAGATAACACTGGTTTATTCAGGTCGTCAAATAGTTTGAAAATAAATTTAATGTAAAATTATGGCTAGCGAACAAGTCGACTACGTAAGTCTAGTGCTTTCTCGTGATCACATCTAATAGAGAATGTCTATTAACCAGTGCTAGACGACAATTACCCGAATACCAGCGCCGCTTTACTTCACTGCGACAAATGAACCCGAAGCGTTGACAGGTTATTCCGCTTCATGTGCACTTGACGAAACTTATTGCCAGCCCGGCGACACGGTCTCAATAAAACAACTCATTAGTATGCAAAACAAAACTCTCTGTATTAATTGGGTTTTACGTGCTGAAACGAAACTTTAGGAGATGAAAATTTGTTTTACTTCATGTTTAAATGACGCAGATTACCGTGTGCTTTACGAACACCGTGAACGGGAGATTGAGGCGACCAGCCGCTCACTGTGATATCACGTGTACGTTTGACAGCAGCAGGCGGGGGTTATGAGTTAAGCGGTGCGAAGTTACTTCGGGAATGGATGGTCGAATTAATTGAAATATATCGTCGCCCCGGTGCGCGGTCGTGCGGTGGCAGATTGGGGGATCAAAGTTTTAGTAACACAGCGCGAGAGCAGGTGCGGCGCGACGGGAGGGGGCACGCTGCACTGCGGCGCGATCGGCTTCCCAAACACGAAGCCGAAGCGTTGAAAAATTGCGGCGAACGTCTTGGATCCGCCCCCTGCATCGGTGCGGAGCTGAGCTACATACAAATCAGTCGCTTCCGACGAAGCTGCCTCGCCCGCAACGTCTTTCCGTATAATCTACTAACGACCACAACTCTTAAGCATAGTATTTACTACACACGTAACTTACAAATACATTTTATTTGGTATTCTGCTAGTACCAAAGAAAATTACAGTTTGATTATGATCACCTTTTCACGTAATAATTGTTTTATATTATTAACAATCATAAGAGGCCAATCTCAGCAATGTCATATTCAATAAAATCTTTAAATAAAAACATTTCATGTTACATAAACAATTCAAGTCATCGATTTAAAGCTAAAGCTAGGAGATTTCAATTCAAAAATGTTAGAAACGAAATATAGGTGCGAGGCTAAGCGCAACTATGTCATGATTCTGCGATTTCGAGACGTTGCAACTCTTACAAAGCATCTATGAGATCTTTTCGAAATATCAAAATAGAATTGTTTCGTAATCGCTCTTTTGGAGGGAGAGAAAAAATAAGTAACTTTATATTATGGCGTAGAAAATGTTTTGAGAGGCGAAAGATGAATATATCAATAGAATAATCGAGTTAAAATCTATGAACGTAAGGAAACTGTATAAAAGGTTCAAAAGCGTCACGGCCCGAAGAGGCAGACCTTCATAAGACAAAGTTTATGACAAACAATAACATTTATTACATAGTTATGAATTAATGCGTACTCCATTTACAGCTGGGCGGGCGCCGCGGCGACGAGCCCCTGTATTTGTTGTCCGTGCCGCAAACATCTTCCGAGGTAAATTACTCCCCCTGCGGAACGAGCCTCTTGCTTATGAATCGTTATCCTAAGCTAGTGCGCCGTTACTAAACTTCGTCTTCATAAACGTCGAAACGATTTCAAAGAGCCTAGTGATGTACGAGTATTAGAGCCGAAACAATCATACATTTTTTATCGTAAAAAATTTAAACTGTGCCGTTCTTGCATGCATATATTACAGTAGAAATGTAATCACTCAGTATTTAATATAATGCTAATTGTACCGAAGCTCGTAAGTGGACAGGTACGGTTATCTAGATTGTACCTGTTCTGAGCGAGATAAAACTTTAAATCTGCAAATTATCCATGACAAACACGAACGCCACGACCATGCCTTGCCTTCAAGTAATACCGAAGTCATTCGTAGGTACGTTCTCCGTAATTTCCTTTCGGCACAATAATATCGCCAGTTGGAATTTGTCACATTTGCACAATCAGTTGCTGACCGTAATCGTTGCAAAGTACGGGGCAATCCCCTGGGGCTTTAATTTAAAGCACTACTTACTCGATGTAACAGTGACTATTCACGCAGAGTGTGTTTACGATGACTATGAAACGTCACAAAACGTCATTAAATAAGCCGTTAAGATTCGACCGGTTGATAAGAATTAAATGTGTCATATATTCAGTTGAAGCCGGGCGGGGGATTGTATTAAGCCATTTGAGAACATGTGTCAGGCCAACTGCTAGAGCTGTTTTTGCGAATTGTTGAAGGGCGAAATGTTAGCACAAAAACAATTAGCATCATTTGCAATATGACTGTTTCAATACTAATATCATGTCATAAACATTTGGATACTTTGTCACAAATTTTGACCAGCTTTAATTCCGTTAATATATATATTTGCACTTTTTGTTACTTGAAATGTGCTATTCTTAGGTAAGGTAGGCATAAGTGCTTTGTAGGTGAGACATGAGCTAAGTGGCCCCGCAATCGTTAGCCGTCGCCCTTGAGGGTGCATTTTGCGCGCGCGCCACACCGCCCAACGCCAAATCAACGTTCACTACTCCGGTTACGTACCTTGTTAAATCGGATGACCTTCGAATTTATTTTCCCCGTCGCTTATTGAGCGTACTTACTTTCGAAAGTACGCTTTGTATAGTGTACCGACATGGAAGGTTGCGTAACGAGTTACATTACGGCGGAGTAATATGAACACAAAATGTTCAAGTCATTGAGCTGTTACTTTTACGAAATCGCATTTGATTCAGTACAGCAATCGATGCGTTACAATCGAGTGAAGAAATCTAGACAACGCAACTCATTACCACCGCTAGGATCTCTATCTTGTACGGAAACGTTATCACTTTATCAGATTGCCATTTGGCGCAGTTAGTGAAGTGGTGGCAACGTGCACGTGTAGTTACCACCAGTCGTGATGTTCATTTGCGTATCTAAGTGAGCCCGTGGAGGCCATTAGCCGACGATCGAAGACGTCATTACCCGTAGTGGCGTGCGATAAGGAGCCGCCGCGGCGAGGGACACTGCGTCCTTAACGACGACGCTCGCGGCGAAAGTGGACAGCTATAGATGCTTTTAGCTTTCGGGTGAAAATCAAATCGACTGCTCTTACGTCCCGGGCAGTAAGTGCTCCCCATTATGTAAATTTTCGTCAATCAATGTAGTAACAAATATTGACTTGAACTTTTGCTACAATGACTGTAATACTTCCATTGATAAGGCGTTATGATCTAAACTGATGTTGCATTAAAAATAATAACTGCAAACTGTCAAAAAATTGTAAATATTTTTTTATTAATTCATTTATAAATAAGATGAAATTGAAGTCGCTGTTGTGAGTACCTGCGTCCACAGTGTAGTGCGTTTAGATTTTTTTATTTCATAAGCACATACAGAGTTTTGAAGGAATATGCGGGTCAAATAAAAACAAAGCAGCACAAAGAGCACAAATATTTCGCGTTTCGGTGGCGGCATTAAAGAATTCGCCAACCCATTTCATTTCGTTGGTGTCTGAAAAGTCGACTAAGAGAAATGCCAGTTAATACTTATGGTCAAGAGCCGTGGTAGCTCAGGGGCTAGGCGCTCTCTTTAAATATATAATATCGCATAGTACGCGGGTGACCTGGGTTCGATTCCCGGTGCCAGCACCATTAAAATTTTTAAATGCAATTTTAAGTGCTGATTTACCACGAGCTCGGCGGTGAAGGTAAACATCGTGAGGAAACCTGCATGTCTGAGAAATAAAAAATATTTCGAAGACATGTGAAGTCCGCCAGCCCGCATTGGAGCAGCGTGGCGAATTTTTCCTAGCTCCAAAAACCCTCTCAGGAATGAGAGGAGGCCTGTGCTCAGCAAGTGGGACATTTATAAGCTGAAACTTTACGTTAATTACTCATGGTCAATCAATCTCCACTGACTCGATAACCAATAAAATTTAAAACGGCGACGTACAGCGTCTAAGGTGTAGTGTCCGGTACTGCGATTGCCAATCCGCCTGCTAAGCAACGCAGTTACTTCGTATCCTCCAAACATGAGAGAAGCTTTTGTCTAGCAGAGGACTTGTTACAGGCTAAAGAAAAATAAGAAACTTAACATCAGTCAAGATGCCTGAATGTTGTATTCACTTAATATAATTAGAAAAATGTACACGCTTGCGAACTAATCGTGGCGGATGCTTTTATAGATACACCGGGAGTGCCGTTTCGGACATTCGTCGTAGATTTTAACGTGATTGCCGACAGTGGCCGGTGCATAGCGCGAGGCCCACGGAGCAAACACGCTGAAACTACTTTGCAACTTTTTGAAGCGTGTCTCTCTAAACTCATATCTCTATATTCGAAAAAATAAAGTTTTTTCTTAAACTTAAAAACAAATTTCCGTCGAGTTTCTTAATATACGAAAATGAAAGTAATACAGAGTTGATCATAGGAAAAAGTTCGTCATATTTGAACGAAATTGTAAACATTGCGAAATGTACCTGAAGGATGTTGGCGGTCAGTAATTTGTGTCGAACTTGTTTAGATGACCCAAAGTAGTTTATCTGTCAGACCGCATCAGCCAACCACTTAATCTAATTTATTATAGGATTAACAACAACTTTTTTGTGGGATGAAAACGTCGTTTCTAGCCATGCTTCTTTTTAATTCCAACAAAAAGTTTGTCGTAGCAACCTGCTAGTGTAAGTAATTAAGCGACAAAAACTTTTAAAAGAAACAGTTGCTCTTTAAAAGTTAAAGGTTAAAATACTAACAAAGTAGTTTGACGACCGCGTGGCCTGGCGGTAAGAGTACCTGACCCTGGACTCTCGGGTCCAGGGTTCGAGTCCAAGTCGGAGCCAACATTTGTGGAAAAACATAAGTTTTCGGGTCTTGTTTTCGCGTGTGAAATTTATGTCTGTAAAACGCAAACACGGTACAGGAGAAATAGTTTAAAAATAACTATGGTTTTGCCAGACTATACCCTTTTACATAGAAAAAGATTATGTAGTATATACATCATTGTTAGAAAATCCGTAGTATGTAACAAAAGACAGCATTGCACAATTCGCAACATTTCATAAATCTCGAGCATAGACCCGTCATGACTTTTGTTAGACAAGTTTGTCCTGACTTTTTCACAGGCCATCTCGCGAATGAATACGCTTGAACTATTGTGCCTGTGGGAGTTGGGCATTGATTCAGTGCTCCTGGGGTGCACGTGCTTTCCCAAAATGGGGGCGGTCGGTGACTTGATCAGTTGCATGATTTATTCAGCACGGCAATGCATCCGCGCCGGTTGAAGCCCGCTCATTACAATACTAGCGCTGACGTTGGCGCGGCGGCTAGTTTCTGCGAAGCTTGACAACGCGTCCGATTAAAATTTCATCTCTGTTCGAAAACGGAAATAACCGATCGATATGCGTCCAATCTAAATTGTTCCTTGAGTCGTGGAAAGAGATAGAAGTCGCTGGGGGCTAGATCTGGTGAATAGGGGGGGTGTTCCACCAGCTCAAAGCCCGCTTCCTGAATGGCAGCCATGGCAATTGCAGCTTTGTGAACCGGTGCGTTGTCTTGATGGAACAGCACTCCAGCCCGCAGTTTGCCTCGCCTTTTCTCCTTAATAGCCTCCCGCAATCTTCTTATTTGTTCTGCATAGTAGGAGCCTGTAATAGTGGCCCCCTTTTCCAAGTAGTCCACCATGATTATTCCTTCAGCGTCCCAAAAAACAGACGCCATAACCTTCCCTGCTGAGCTTGACACTTTGAATTTCTTCGGCGTCGGTTCATCGGATCGTTTCCATGTCATCGATTGTTGTTTTGTTTCAGGATCAAAATGGTGGATCCAGGTCTCGTCCATGGTCACAAAACGTGACAAAAAATTATCCTTGTCTGCCTGGAACTTTTCGAGATTTGCTCTTGACATGTCGACTCGTTTCTTCTTTTGCTCGTCGTTTAACATTTTCGGTACCCAACGCGCGGAGACCTTTCTCATATGCAATTCGTTCGCAAGGATTCTTTGAATGCTGCCATATGAGATCCCTGTGACCTCAGCTACATGCCTGATAGTCACTCTTCGATCTTCCAATACAACTTCTTCAACTTTTTTCACATTTTCTTCAGTGAGGGACGTCGATGGGCGTCCTTCGCGGTGTTCGTCTTCCGTCGATGTTCTTCCCAACTTAAACTCCTTAGCCCAGCGTGCAACTGTGGAATATGGAGGAGAAGAGTCCCCTAATGTTTCCACCAAGTCGCTGTGTATGTCTTTGGTAGACATTTTTTTCAAGCAGAGGTATTTAATGACAGCTCTGATTTCGTGTTTTTCCATTTTGATGTTCACTCCTTGACAGTCCGTATTCAAATGAATGTAGCTCCCGGGAATCGTGGCCTATTTATATGATTTTTTTTCCCTGAACTAGTGGTTAACTGAGTAAGTGACTGAAATTTTTTTGTATTTTTGTGTGCACTAGAAATAACTGATTATCATTACTTTTGGATCACCCCTCGTAAATTCATCGATGCAAACGTAACATACAAGCAATAAAAACTCACACCGTGACGGTATTAAATAATTTAAAATTTGAATAAAAATAACGCAATATATAATATTAAGCATATGCGTACAAAACTGGTCCAAAACATTTGCTGTCTATTAAACCCATATTAGTAATTAAATACTAAAAGTGAAACATAGGTACTCAAAAGATAATTTTAACGGATCATTAATAGGTAATATTATGAGATTTATAGAAGTGGTTTATAAAGCTATCCTCTACCAATCAAATTGAATAATCGATTGAAGTAAATATGATGGTGTATCGAAGTAGCGTAAAATTATTGATAAAGATTTATTTTTTGATAAAGTGATGAAACGAGCAAAACCTTGGTAAATGCAACGTCTACCCTTAGCAAATGCTGTGCCACCCAGAACATCTCTGTGAGAAACCACACTGCGCCCATCACCCCTGAGACATTAGTTCTTAAGTTTCATATGCCCCGTGATTACACGAGGTCACAGCTCCCTTCAAACCGAAACGCAGCAATGTTTTCACAATACCGCTTCACGGCAGAATAACTGGTTCCTACCTAGACGGATTCGTGCATAGAATCCTACCACCAGTGATATCCAGTTGAAAAATATATTTATATTGAAAAACTTATCTTTCCGCAATACTTTAAGTGCGGAAATAAAAACCTAGACTGAGTCGTATATCCGTCCAGGGCCACCTGAATGCCACGTAAACTTAAAAGCATAACTCAAATATCTAAAAGAAAAGGACGACAAAGGAGGCCATTTGTTTTGGTATTATACTAGCGGATATAAGCGCAACGGCAGCGATGTTACACAGAGGTGTTACGTCGTGGAATTCAGTTCGATATTTCAACAGACGCCCCTTAGCGCATCTGCTCGAATTGTGAAAAATAGAGGGTCATTTATATCGATTATTCTTTTCTCTTTTGGCGGTGATGTCATCGCCTACGCACCTAATTTCCGTCCACGGGCGACGCCCGATTGAGTACGAAATACAAATTATCACATCTACGACGCTCGCTCGCCTTTCCTTAAAGCTGCGATGTACAAAGATGCGGTTAATTTGGTGAAATAAATCAGGCTCACTTTATATTCCCGTCACAACCGACAGCGGAGCCTTGGTAGATATTATAGTAGCCGTAATGAGATTTAGAGCGTTCATATAAAGTTATTTATGTGCAGAACACGACTTCTACGAGATGGCTACGCAAGCTTTGTTGCAGGAAATTCTTCAAGCTCATCCATATCCATATAACCATCTTATATAGAAAGCTGCGCCTACAGTTTTGAAACGTCTCTGTGAGACATGACGGCTGACATAGTACAACGGAATACGTTTATGAAATTGCGGCAAACGATTTGCGTTTCGTTTGTTGTTGCATTAATTTGAGGAAGCATCGAAAATAAGAATACGAATAAAATTTTCTAAGATTCCAAAGATTATAGATTCATAAAGTCACGCATTTTCCCATAAAAAGGCAGAGGCTACACACGTAGCCCACTCTTCGCCCTCACGGGAAACGATAAGTGACGGGTGGCGAACCACGTCGCCGACATTTTGGTAAGAGTCAAAAAATTCTTACTCCCCATTGAGTTCCCACGAGATGCATAATGACAGCATTGCATATTATGATGTTATTCTGAACGAATAAAGGCTGTTCGTACAATACGTTACATAGTCGCCTCTTACGACACCTCGATAGGAAAGCGGTAGGAGCTATTCTACTCTGCCGGACACCTATCGGCTAACTATTGATTATACTCTAATATTAGTGATCAATTATATTACGCCGCAACCGCCCTTCAATATTTTATTACAGTCAATTTACTAATCAATAATCTATAGACCTCGATAGTAAGGTTTTTTGGTATAGTCCAATGTAATTGCTGTAATTTAATCAGACAAAGAGGTTAAAAATGCCGGCACATTTAGTGTCGCCTATACGACCTTCAATGCGAAAAAAACTATTACCTTACCAAACAATTACAATATTCATTTGTCAATGTGCCTGCGCCGAGCAATTCGAGTAGGAAGTTCTGCTGAAACTATTGACTGACACGCACATTGTTTGGACAATGGTTTTGGCGCCCTATTGCTTCTTATTATTTTCATTCGAGGAAGTGGATGATCGATCGTGTAGGGGGTCCGCAGAATCAGACTCCTTTGTTCGGAGCGAGATTAATCACACGCGTCTACGTATGACGGGAGCTGAGTGGAGATATTCATTAAAGGCAATTGATAGGTAAACTTGCTCCTACTTAAAAGTTAATAACACAAAGTCAACAAAAGGAAGATGACCAACGGCTTTACATTAAAACTTAAAAGTTGATATAATATATAAGTAAAATATACGTTATGGATGGTAGAAGGGATTTAATATATTTGAAATATACATGACATATATATCAAATAAGCGTGCTGCTTCCGAAATCCCATAACGTTAAGGTGGTTCAGTAATCGGTTCACGTACGAAGTACAATTTATTCGGGCCACTTAAAGTATAAAATAAATTTCGCAGCAGTTTTACCGTTTCACGTGGGAAGCGGAAGAGCAGACAGTGTATTTGAGTTCTAGGTAGCGCCGTAAGACGCGATGCTGACTTGGCGTTATCCGACGACGCATGGGCCTTTCTACCGACATCGTAGGATCTGTTCTTTTATCTTACTTCAATTGAAGCTGATATATTGAAAAGATATTATTTATATTCAGATTTTTATTACAATACGAACAACATCATGACTACTCTGAGCGGGTAACATTGTACGTTTTGCTGTTGTATCATACTTATAATTTCATTTGGATTTTTAATAATTGTAAGATAGTACGTTAGTTTCAACCCTTGAGCTACGTCATCGAGCTGGTAGTCGCTTGTGGCGACAGTGTGGCGCGACAGCGAGTACGCGGTAACGCGATAGCGCAAACAAACGCTCGGACACCGCTCCGCGCCTCGCGATGTCAATTAAGCTAATTAAACACACAACGGGGGAGAGTGGTCGCTCAGTCGCCCGCACACACCCTCCTTGTCCCATAACTGACGCATAATTTTAACAACAAAAGCCATTCCTCTTACCAACGTACAATAATGACGAAACTACTCCCGTGCGTGCGCCCGTTTTCATACAATAGTGGGCGGACATTGCCGTTAAACATAAAATGCTCGCCTGACAACAATAAGAGACAACAACGAGACACATAATATAACAAACAATATCCAATCTAATAGATTACAAATCATGTTGACAAATATTGACTTTGCTATTTCTTATAGCATACTTTAAAAGGCAAACGACGACAAAATATGCAAACAGAATGAGAAATCCCCCAGTTTAGTGGTAAGTAATTACTCGCCGATGAAATTATGGAAATGAGCGGTGAAAAGACAAATAATAGAATGAGTGCTAACAAGAGATAAGACACGGCTTAATTAATAAAGTTTTCGCGACCGTCTTGACGCGATGCGCGAATAAGACGCCCCGTTTCAGGATTCGAATCGGATAATCGCATTCGGGTAATTGAGCGTTAGATTGACGCTATCGCAGGTACGGAGTCGGCGAGCCAAGGAGCGCTTGAGCTCCTGACGTTTGTTGATCCACCCTCTAACACTACTAAATCAAAGGATCCACCCACAAAGAGTCAGCGCCGGGCCCGGAAAGCAATAAGATATAAAAACTCCAACACTTTTAAGAGATAAAGAGTGAATAAAATTGAAGATACTGAACTACCGAGTAATGGGTGTCGGAGAAAAATAACACAAAGGGTTGCAGGCGTGCGTCAAATTTGTGAAAGTTTTAACGAGAGGGGTGAGGGGGCATCAAAGCACAGGGGTGCACGTCACGCTAGCTTCCATCAACGTGCTCACAACTGTCAGCGACGGAGCAGCCAGCAATCCGCCATTGTTGCTACATTTATTATTACAATACCGCTCGAATGTAATGATGTATAATTATAGACCATATTTCACGATTTAAGTGAAATTTATGATAGTTAAAAAACTTTGGAAAGAACCTTTATCAGTTGAAAACATTCAAATACAAACTATTTGTCAATAGCTTTTTATTATGTTAAATGAAACAAGTAATTACAAACACATTAGGCCGAATTTAATTATATTTAAATGAAACGTTGTGTGTTTTGCACACTCACAATGATGTACCTAATAAGTTAAGAAAGTGTATAAGGTACGTGATCAATTCTGAGTTGTCCAAGCCAAGGTCGCAGGTCGACTACGGAGGTGTTTGCCACCGCTGTGCATACAAACATCCATCATTACGAGGCTGCTGGAAAAGAAACTGAAACCGTACTGTTAACGCACTGGATGTTGTCCTCCTGATCGATTTCGACCACGGCGACAACTTCCGAATATTTTCGAGAGCTATCAACTGCGCAGGAGATATTATAGTGCCACAAGTGTCCGCGCAAACACAGAGGCACTCACTCGTCCCAACCTACCCGCCCGATGTAACGCTAATGCGATAAGATCGGAGGTAGGCGAGGATGCAGTGTCAGAAACAAGAGGACAATCACAACACAACCCGACCCGAAAACCAACAATTTGTGTTTTAGCACTAATGTTGGCTCCGGCTGGGATTCGAACCCAGGACCTGCGGCGTAGTACTCTGACCACTAGGCCACGCGGTCGTCAATGCATTGGATATACAAGATACAGATAAAGTCAAGTAGAGACCTCGAAACTTGTTTTCATTACGTCGCTTTTTAATTGAAGGCAAATTGTGATATTATTACAAGATACAACACTATGAGCATATACCGAGATGTCTATGTACAATTATTACAATTTAATAAAGTACGAGTATTAAAAATCTATTTATAGTGCAACCCATAGAAAATAAATCTTTATTAATTTAAATAAAAAAATAAACTGACTCTTCACCTAAAACTACACAAGTGTTTTCCAGTTTATTAAAACAATACATTAGATATGTTGAGAGCCCAATCCCGTGTTTTTTATTAGAAATTCAAATTAAAAATTATATTTATGAACTCTATTAGTTTAAAAGGGAGTCCTTATTAAAAGAAGTCCTGTTTCAAGGGGCGACAGAGTGACTAAGTACATTATAAAAAGTGTATTTACACTCGACCTCACGCGGCGGACGGAGAAACTTTCGTTTCGGGCGTTTTATGGGCGGAAAAATTGAGAAAAGTTTGAACATTACGGCCGGTGGCGACGCGGAGAAGAGGCCAAGGCGACGCAGAGTTTAATATAATATGTAAATCGAACGGCGGCATCGCGACCTCACGCTCTTCATCGACGAACTCATATCGCCGCTTTGACGTATTACATGGGGAGTCGTAAATTATTGCGCAAAAGGCAAGGCAGCAAATTTTACGCTGGCTCGTTGCGGGTCAGCCTGCGAGCGGAGGACGAGCGAGCAAGGGTTACGAGCCTATGAATGCAAATGAGCGTCGCTGCGCGCCCGAAGCTCGGTTTATCGGTTGCCATTTACATAAAACCCTTAGAAAGCGGACTGGCGAATACACTTACTGCCGCTCCCAACGATCGTATGTTTTAATACCAGAATTATTACTCGAAAGATATTGATAAATTAGGTATATAACAATTTGTTGAAAGTGTAAGACAAAAGGGCGTTGACTAACATATGAGGCATATGGTTATATTCGTCCCAATGCAAATTGGAATCGATTAGATAAAAGCGTTTTCATAATCGGGCAGAGCACGTGACGTCGGCAGACTGAAGATACGGAGTAAACTTAATTTAGCGGCGATCGTACGGCCGCCCCCGATATTAAGCCTTTGTCCGCTGTGGCAGCTGGAGCCTGAGTGCGTGACGCGTTACACTTCGGCCGTTTCTTTGTTCTATCATAACGTTAGACTGAAATCGAGCGCTGATTAATTTAAGTTTCGTTCAATTAATGCATGGTTTAACTTTGTAGCATGGCGCAATTTATTAAAAGGTCTACCATACAACACGTTCCGTGTTACGTTTCTAAAAACATGTTATCTGCAATAATAAGCAAAGCAAAAATTAACCAAAAAACACTAATGTTTTTTTCGAATTATGTTTCTTTGTGTAAGCGCGCACGTCCTTTTAAATGAGAATGGCGCAGACAAGGAGCGACGGCCGACGTTTTATAGTTTTGAAACAGTGAAGCAGGAGGAGTGTTTGGGGATTTAATCGCAGATGACTTTACGCGCTGTTTATTCCCTGCATCCCGGCGCTATCTCGCTCGAGATCGGCTCGTAAACCGGCGGCTTCGGCCATTGTTTTACTATCGAGCTCCGCTTCTGTAATCCTGCACAATGACGCCCAACAATCTGTCGCCATTCATTAACAACTGCTCACCACTAATTTGAATGTGCTTTGTAATAGCTTCTGCGTCTGGTTCTGTCAAAGATTATTATTGCGAATAAAAATATCAAGTTTCAATAAGGTTCCTCATTAAATCGTATTTATATAAGAATACTATAAACCGTTTTATTTTAAATAGGAGATAGTGACGCGACGAGCAGAACGAGAGCTGATGATAATGGAAACGTCTCATCGCCGCCCATAACCCTGAGACATCAGTTCATAAGTCTCATATGCCCAGTATAACACTAGCTCTCGGTGCCCTTCAGACCGAAAGACAGTAATGTTTGTACACTACGCTTCACGGCGGAATAACTGCCCCTGCGGTGGTGCCTTCCTGGACAGATTCCTGCATAGGAAACCTACCACCGGTTTTACGAACTACTATATGGCCAGCCCATTACCACTTCAGCTTCAGATTTTTAAGGCTGTCGGTTACTAAAAAAATGAGACTTAAGAACTTATGTCTCAGGGTGACGGGCGCGGTTTGGTGCCACCCAGAAAAGTTCTAGGTGTTACAGAACTAAACTAGGTAGGAAAAGAAAGAACGCGCTAACCAAACCAAGGACCTCGGAGTAATTTTTGACGCAAAGATGTCAATGTCTGATATTATATCGGTTGCGGTAACAAAAGCATATAAAAATTTACGTTTTGTTCTAATGGGTTAGTCTGCATTTCTCAGATCCTGATTGCATTAAGGTTTTATATTATTCTTACGTACGGAGCATTTTAGACTATTGTTGTAATGTTTGGAACCCTAATTACGCAACACAGTCAGGAGATTGAAAGGATTCACCAAAAAAAAAGTTAAGTACGAGAACGCCTGTAAGATACACAAATTAATGCCCTTCATTAATCATCGCACACTGCTTCAGATGATGTTTATATAAAACGTTTTAAACTCAAAAATCGACAGCTCAGAGCCGACATCACTCTTTTTGCAGTTGAACGTACCGGCAAGACGAACAAGACATACCGTTCTGTTTTACGTACCTTTAAGCCACACAATCTATGGTCAAAACTCGGTAAATAGTCGATCGCTTAGTACGTATAGCAAAACTTTACATCTATTGACATTTTTTTCGACAGTAGAACTTCTTTTAAGAAAAAAAAATAACTTTTATTAATAACAACCCATAACATCGTTATTTATTTTTTGAATTTTAATTTCACTTACACATACACTTCGACATTTCAACACTCGCACATTTCATTTGCTTGCCCCACTAATATGCAGTACGTTAATCTTGATAGGTTTAAGTTATATTTTTCTTTGTTTTTATATATATAAACGTTAATGATCTTTTAAATTGTATAATGTTCCTAATTGTTTATAGCTTTTACTGATCTATGGTACGGCTCATGGCATACGACAATCTGCATGTTTTACATAAAAAAATAGGAATCTGTAATTGGCAGTAAGATTAGTTAGTCAATTTTGTGATGTAATTTTTTGTAAGTGCTGTTGATTCCATGATAATAAATAAAAAAAAGAGGTTTTTGAGTGGCAACGTAGTACCGGCAAATGCAGTGTAAACCCTTACCCCTACCACTAGATGGAGCAACGAACTGCAGGTTCTGAATCACTGATAAAACCGTGCACGTGGTCCGTTTACTGGTGGTAGGATTCCTATGCAGGAATCCGTCTAGGTAGGTACCACCCCAGGGCCAGTTATTCTGCCGTGAAGCAGTAGTGTGCAAACATTACTGTGTTTCGGTTTGAAGGGCACTGTGACTAGCGTAATCACTGGGCATATGAGACTTAAGACCTTATGTCTCAGGGTGTGGTATTACACAGAAATTTCTTGGGTAATATTGCATTTGTTATGGGCAGACGTTGCACTTACCATCAGGTGAACTTTTGCTCGTTACATCACTTTATCCAATAAAAAAAAAAACGTTTTCCTACTTTGTGGCAGTCGGTGGACAAGGCCTTCCTTAAAAAAGTTTTTTCTATATACATAAAATCGCAAACCACTGAAATTAAGATCATAACAATGGTTGTTTTATTTTAGTCGATCCAAATTTGAAAATTTAACTGTACGATAGTCAGTGGTTCAAGATAAGAACGCTGAATTTCAGAGGAGCGGGTATTATAATGATCACGACATATTAAAAACTTATTACTTAATATTTTAGTGGAGAATATAAAGACTTGTCTAAAAATAGGACATGCATGTTAGTGCGATGTCACCATCGAATCTAATTGCAGAAAAGTTTTGGTAGTGTCAAATATACACAGGAAAATCCTGACCCGAAACTTTCGTGATGTTTGCAACTACACAAAAACAACAATAGATCAAAAGTGAGTTATAAGTTAACGGGCGATGTCCGTCGCGCCGCCGGCGGAATTTCGATTCGAACTGACACGGGTTTGAACCGTCCACGAACTAGCGCTTCTTGTTCACTTCTGTGACATCTCTGTAATTCTTAACCTGTTAATCATCTCAGCTGTTGTAGTCCAATGTTAAACATAAGATCCAATTTTAAGCAGGAGGCGCCTTTAATTTGGTCGTCTGATTAAAATTTACTCATACTTCGACTTTATTTGACTGCAATCTCCGTTGATTCAATTTTGTACTATATAAATAGCTTTGTATTTTACTATTATAGTACGGCAGATAGTACGGTAAATGTAAGACTGCTGATTACAGGCGTCCTCTCATTTTTGATAGGGGTTTGGAGATTCCGCCACGCTGTTCTTACGAGTGATTGACGTACTTTACAAGAACCGCAAAATATTTTTAATTCCTAGGCTGGTATCCTTACGTTTTCTTTTACCGCCGAGCACGTGGTAAATTAATGCATAAATTGTAAGAAAACTACAGAGGCGGCGGCACCGGACATCGAACCGCAGTCACTCGCGTGCTCTCGGAATCTAAGACCCCTGTGTGAACATTACTCTTTATAGTAACTAAAATAGGCTTACAAACCTTAATATCTATTTAAATGGACACGTACACACCGGCCACGAATCAAATACGACGTAATTCATTGCATTGAAATGAGTATTCAAAAGTAGGACAAAGTAAAAAAAGCAAAGGGAGGAGCATGGAGAGGACCTACGAAGGGCGGAGCTGTCTGAAAAGCCAGTACAGTACAATCTTCGCACATAACACGTGTAACGGTCGTTCTCTTGTTGCTAAGACGTAACATAAAGACATTATTCGTTACATAAGCTCGCTATTCACAAACTTCTTAATGTCTGTGTCGCTTTCATTTTATAACAACTTCGGGGAGTTGAAAGTCTACACACAGCGATTTGCTGGGAATAGTAGATGTTTAAATTTCACGCGGATAGACGATCTCCGACAAGACAATAAAGAACCTAAAGCGCACAGTTTAAAACTTTACACAAAACGAAACATTCGGAGGCGACGCCTAGAAAGTTGGAAGACGAAGCCGGCGGCGGCAATGGCGTGGGGGCGCCCGCGATCCGCCCGTCAAAGTAAGAAATATTGCTCCTAGGGAAGACGACCTGTCCACTCAGCTCCGAACTATTTAGTTTCACAGCAACAGCAAGAAAGATTATGTCGAAGGTGAACCTGAGTCTATGCTAAATAAATACCTCTTAAATCCATACCAAATTTCCATTTAAACAAATTTAATTAGTAACGGAAACAGAATATTTGCAAGTGAAACTGCAAACATTATAGTTCGTTAATGACACAGAATAGGTTGTCTAATATTCAGTTATGAGCAAGTGGCATTGTCACAATAACTATTTAAAATATACAATGATTGATAGGTTTTAACTGATAAGTAGAAAATGCTTAAAAACTACTTAAAAAACTTCATCCATTACCGAAGGCCGTGGCTTAGTGATAGTTACTTTACACAGAAATCTCTATCTTATGAGAAACATCGTATAATATCACATTTCATGACAACAGAGGATTCATTCCCGTTTGGGCTATTCTCAATCTTAGGTTAAGGAGTGTATATACATAAGATCACGACTGTATCCCATAAGGGGTAGTCAGAGACTGGGCACTCACTGCAAAAACAGATGACGGCCACAATCCACGTTTCACCTAAACAATATAATGCACTTGGTGTGATAGGTGGTACGCCCATCGCCACCATGCGCTGTTGGGAGCACAGATTATATGTAGAGGTAATATACATTGTGTGGTTCAATGTAAAATACAAATGTGTAGTACGTGGTAATACTGGTAATTATTAATAAATGATATTGCAGCTAAAATTACTTATTAGATTTCAGTAACACATTAAATCCAACTAAATCCTGCCTTGCGGATACGAAATGTAACTTCTTGTGAAACCGATTATTACGTGTGAAGTACGAGTATCATAATAGACAAACTATACACCAAACTGAAATGTAGTGCAGAATGTTAGTGCTGAAGACATTTGTAGTTCGTAAGACAGATCGTTCGTAAGAGAGAGGTGAGCATCCACCAAATTACGGTTCAATTCTGCATTTTGAACATCTTTTTTGTTGCACATATTTTAGGCACCAAGCATACGCTTTTGTGTTATAAGGGTTGTGTATTTTTTAACTAGGAACACAAGAGAGTTTATCTGGCAAAGATTGTGTAGTCGAAGCCTACATAAAATATATTTTTAATATCAGAGCTGTCTACTTATTTACTATTTTTATTTTGTAAACCCTGTGTAACAGATGTAATTAGGTAGCTAAGTAGTGATCGCCTTCGCATCTGGCTTGTAATCTCTACAAAATTGTAAATTCAAGAAAAAGTGAAGATTTACCAGCCATCTGCGCCGAAGGGAAACCTCATGAGGAAAGCGAGAATATTAACGAAATCATTGTATATCAGCAAACCCACACTTTTAACACCTCTATGTGTGCAGGCTGATATTATTGTTACATGACCAATGACGATACATGATGGGACATAATCATGCTGTTAGTCTAAAGGCGTACATTGCAACTATCACAGATATTGTTTAGTGTAGACAATGCATTTGCCCGACAAAGTCTATCAAAACAAAATGGGGTGTAATTTTAAGAGCCCAGGCGCTTTAAATCAACACACTAAGCCGGTGATCGCATCACGCACGCGGCGCCCCCGCTCCGCCACTCACTAATCCTATTTCCGCGACAAATTAATATGCTCATCGGCTGCCGCGTCACTAGATTACGGCGCGTTCATAGCGCGATTGTATTTTAAGTGTATTATCCAATTTGGTGGATATTGTGCGTGTGGTAATCAGCGGTCGTGGCGCACATCCCGGCGTTCGGTCGCGAGCTGCGGTGAAAGCTACAATGCCTGCATTATCGTACGCCGCCGTGGAGCGAGCTGGCGCACTTAATAGATTTTGTTAGTGTAGCGTCCGGAGCGGTCAGCCTATTGCAAACTAAAGGGATTAACGTTCGAATTTGCCTCTCGTGTACGATACCGGAATGAGCGCGCACATTGTTTGAGAGAATAATTTCGTATATAACGCTACACGCCGTCGTGGTACTTGGCTCAAGTAATCATATCATCGATGAACCCTCAGAGTGCTAAGTTACGTGGAAGCTTTAAATATCTACAGTAACTTTATAATTGTTGTTTTTTCTGATTTGAGTTACGATAGCAAAACTATCAAAATATTCAATCCCATCTATAATAAAATCACAATTCATTTTCATTCGTTATCATTTTAAAAGATTCCTTTTTAAAATAATATTTTAAAAAACAAAAGTAAATCCAAGTAGAATCAACTCGGCGTCTCGTTCTCGTAAATACGAACTCGAAAATAAAATCGAGAGAATAATTAAAATCGGTGCAAACCATTAAAAGAGCAGTTTATAATAGGAGAGTGCACTGTGAAGTGTCCTTCATGTAGGCAGTTAAAGAGTTGGAGGAGCGCACTCGAGCACGAGTACTGTAGCGGCGCCACCTCGCGCCGACTAACGAACCTGCCGACAAAAAGTCTACTCGGCGCCGCGCCGTAGCACGCGGTTCCGCGATAATAATCGCACCACGTACTATTTGTACCCGAGAATAAAACCTCATCCTGTTAATATAGTGTTCAAAGTTAGGGTGTTAAATAATTAACGTTCACGTCGTGTTAGTTTTCCTCCAACTCATTGCACATCCAAACGAACGCTTCCACGATCAAAGCGATTGAGGAAATCACTTGATACGGAAGTGTTTTAGTGCCGCGGTAATAGTATTGTTGGAAACAAAAGGGAAAACAGTGGAAACAGCAATTCATTTCATGTACTTCGCCAAGAATCGTAAAAGACTAAAGATCAATGGTAGAACTCGAGGTCTAAATTTTAATATTGGAGGACCGATAGCCTAGCTCTTAGCTAGATCCATTTAACTCAAGCAATCAAGCTTATATATTTAACACTAAGAGGCGGGATTTCAATCGTACCTTATCTAGGTTTAAGTTTGACGCTGTCACTAAGTGTCACTTAAGTGTATTTCAATTCAAGATTAATATTAAGTGAGACTCAAAGTATTTCTCATACGGTTCCAGGATAAGGAATAGATGCAGTACGACTTAAGTATCAGTCCTGGATTTATTATATTGCCAATTGTATATTCGATGATTATAATAATATAAAAGTATTAAAAAAACAAGTCTGTATTTGCAACTAACTCTAGAAACAGATAACTATTATTTTTGGATATAGTTATTTCAAATATATTTCTACAAAATATTATCCACTTATTTAACTGATTATTATATTTGAGCATGGGAAGCGGAGTAAAATATATTAATTGTTTTAATTGCAACACTGTCTAAACTTATTGTCTTGTGTAAACTTTTTTGGATGTTACGAAAATTACAAAATTAAATTAATTACTTTTAATTTTTCGTGATATTTCACAAAATTCCATTGATTTATAAGAATCTATATATATTAAGCAGCACATACCGTCGATGCGCTTGACAAATCCCGAATTTGGAATTTTTTCAAATTTTCAGGTGGTGGAAAAAAACTGTTTTATCTTAAACATTGTGATATGAATAATTTCTTAATGTTACTTACACTATAAATGTAAGATATTTTGTCAGCATTTTGCCCTTTTGGTTTTTATTTTAAACTTATTAGTTATCAGATAAAACAGTTTTTTTCCGCCGCCTGAAAAGTTCATAAAATCCACATACGGGTTTTGGCAAGCGCACCGACGATACGTTATATGCTATAAGACTACCTCCAAATCGAAACATTTCCAAATGCCAAAATGGCGCTAGTGTCCATACAAATATTTGCGTTGAATGTGTGAACTAACTGTATCTTGCCGTAATGTTGTCCATGCTGCTACTTAACTTAAGGTATGGAATAGATTGATTGAAATACACTTAAATGTGAATCTTATCCGAAGGTAAAGAATAAGGAAAGATTCAAATACCGGCCCTAAAACTACCGACACTGTATATATATTTCTATGGTAGCCTTTTAGAAGAAAGTATGGCAATTAATCTGACAGGTTTAGTGTTAACAGAGTGAATTTAGTTTGATTTATTCATATTACAAAGTCATAAAAAGGGAAATTTTTTTAAAACGAAAGGCCTAATATTTTTACAGTTAAGTGAAAAATAAATAAAACTTCCACAATTTTGTGAAATTTTCGTAAGTCATTTATAAAATCACTTATTTTATAACATTTCAATTATATTAAAATTATACGTTAAATTAGGCAAATTCTGAATAATTTGCTTGTTTGTTGAAACGAACAGGTCGATCTAATGTAAACTGGAAATTTATACTATTTAAGCAACGTTTTGTCGATTTTAAGAATGATTTTTATAATAAAATAATAAAAATGAGTTTACACTGTTGGATTTGTTTTGCTGACTATAGCTACATATTTAATTGAGTGAGTTAATAGCACGAATTTATTTAAAGTCATTCTTATAGTAGCTGTCTTAAAATTCAGATGTAATATGTCTATTTCCTCTAGGTCCTTGGACTAGGACCATACCCATTTCCTCCCCATTCCTATTCCTGATTATATATCTCAAAGATTGCAGGTGGTACATGGACAACTCTTCTGCAGACCGTGTTAGCGCTCGTTACTTTCAATTAGTCCTAGCATGTCTGTTGTTGCAACTGGGCGGCACCGACCACTCACACTGAGGTTGAGTGTCTTCTCGTCGGTACTCAATTTTAATAACAACAACCAAACCAACGTAACGCCGAGAAACTGTTTAATATATCAAAACTATTTTAAAATAATCTGAAGGACAACTTTACTTTGCTTAGTAGAAAAATTTGGAACCGACTCAGTGAATTCAAACAAGTAATTGATCATCTTGGTGATAAAAAGGCAAAAAATTTGGCATTGTAAACATCTTCCCTCCTTTTCATTCTGGCTCTCGCACAGCATTTGCGAGATAGAGACAGAGTTTCTACTGTTTGCATCTAGCTGCGAATTGCTTCCACATGATCACACCCATACGCTATGGAAGAATTGCATGGCTAACGAGCCAAGTACAAGTCAACGAGTCTCTGTCTCACTTCGCTGTATTTATGTCATGATGGAATTTTTTGGTTTTAAAATGTAATACTCGTAAATGATAAAAACATACAAAAACATTATCAATATAGAACTGAAACATTTTAGAGAATTTACATTACATTTAGATTATTAAAAGTAAATAGACTACATTTTTAATATTTTATTTAGCTTATACGAGTATGCTAATAAATGCAACGAAATTATTACTTAATCTTTTAAGTTAGGCTCTCACGATAAATATAAGGATAATTTAAAGCTGGCACATGTATAATTTCTTGGGATTTCATGTTGTAACATAATAATGTCAATAATAATAAATTTTTGAAGTAGGCTATGATGTTAGTCTTCTTGCTAATATTATAAAGTTGTGATCTAAAACAGTTTTCGATTTAAAGTTTACTAAATTAGAAAGGGACAGATGGTATGACTCGGCGTTAATCCGGTCGACGTCCGCTTGTACGATGACATGGACGGCTCTTGAAAGTCAGTCCGGTCGCGCATAAGCTGGCGCCGGTGATCTTCGACACGAAAGACGGTCCATACACGGTCGGTCACAGCGTATAAACCTGTTTCGGTCTTCAGCATATAGCAACTTATTTGCATCGTTACTACGCTATACTAAGGAAGTGTTGTAATAAAGATTTAATGATCAGAATGCGTAAGTGACTAAGTTGGACAGCGTTTATTATAGATAATGTCCAGCTATAACGGAGAGATGGTTTGTGTAAGGTTCAATAGACGGAGATGCATCACGTCGGCCATAAGAAGATTAATGAGCGATGTCGTTTATCAGTTGTTGTTTTAATGTACGACGTATCGTTCAGGACGTCGACACGCGTCCTTTATGTACAAATTGTATTAGTATGTCTTTAGCACTATCTGGAGTTATACTGGAGCAGCCGAAAAGATTTATTAACAATTGAAATTACTAACGTGTCACTATTGTATTGTATACCAAATTGTTAATGTATACCAATGCTAGAATGCGAACACGTTCTAGGTAAGAGTATCTATACCGCGGATTGACAATAGTAATTGATTGATGCGGTTTTTGTGATATGCCATGTTCATACCGTTGCTGTCCAACTCGGATCGATGTTTGATGACGCACAGGGGTGTTTGCTAAAGCTTTTGTGACCATTTCTCAGGAACAGTAGAGTTAAAAGTAAAAATTCAAAATCTGAATGTGCGAATGGGACATGGAAAGGCTGTGTGTGCCTTCAAGTGGACAAAGCGCGCGATGCGCAAGGAAACCAGTTATTCTCGTTTATTTTGCACGCATTCCAGTCGAGCAGCCGGGAGCGGGCGAGCCGTTCCCGGACGGATCAGGAACTCGATTTCTACACGATACAACTGGCCTTGAATTCCTAACGCAGACCTCAGCTGAAATGTTATGGAATTCTGTTCGGTGAATATAAATGAAATGATAACAAAAAAAAATGTAACTTACAGAAAGCTGACGTGTCAGCGAAAAAAGAAACCAGCGCTATGGGCTAGGATAGTTGTGTTATAGGTTATAAATATATTTTCTATGACATCGGTTTATGCTATGTACATACGAGTATGTATGATTTAATATACATATATGTTAAGAGCATAAAAGGCACAATAATTAAAAGCTGAAGGAAACGCTATCGACTTCGTAAGCGTTACCGGCAGTTCTATTCTTCTTTTAATCTTGGCCTCTCTTAATAAAATTCTGCCAAAAACAGGCAGTTCCTAAGTCAGGCAATTAACTCATCCTTATCAAATATTGTTACGCAAATAACTGCGAACTTTGTAAGAAGTATTGTATCATAATCCTATTCATTTCAAGTAGCATCTCGATGGCAAATATGTTTGACCTGCATGCTGTGCTTATTTGCATTTATTAAGGAACTTATCTCTTAGTAACAAAATTATATAGGTTTCGTGTCACGTCTACGATGAGAATTTACTTTAATTGGCAAATAATACGTAGGGCAATTAGGGATGCTAAGTTGGGTGGAGGCGCACGTGACGTGACTAGAAAATGTTAGTATTCAATTATGCAAACACAGTCGCGAAAGAAGAGCCAAAACTCTCCGCCTTACCCGTAGTCATTGACCCTTTATGATGCTGAAACAGAATTTTATTTTGCTAATAACTGCCTAGTTATGAGCATTACATGTATTGTTCTTGACTAAACTTTCACGCTTTCGCTAAGGCAAATGTCAGTATATCTGTTGTTGTCTCCACATTCTCCGTACCTTTCACTTTAACAAATGTAGTTCATTTTTAGCTTTGCAGAAATGAAAAAAAAAAACAAGTCAATTCGTAGTAGAAATTATATTAGTATAACCATCTGTATAACATAAGTAAATGCCCGCACTCTTTTATATGTTATAGAGTAGTTTTCTGAGATAGCGTAAAAGTAGAGCAACAGAACGTAGCAATACTCGCCCCGGGGACGTCGCAATTGTCATGTAAAGCTACGGAGGGGCTAAAGTGCGGCACATCGGGGCTCTGAGTTTCGCCTCCGGCTGGAAATGCACTTTTGCGAAACGATTGCCTGTCGATCTTAGTTATTCAAGTAGAAGGCAACTATCGACCCGAGTGCAGATAGCGATTGTGAAGAATGTCACTAGCTCGCGGGCGGCCGAAGATACGATCGCGCCGAGAGTACCGTCTACCTTACACGGCTAGTATGCGCCATTGTCCTGAAGTCGCCGTCAAATTGTAGCGACTGTAGTTAAAAACGTTGTAAGCGCCCAATCATAAATGCAGCATTGACTGTGACGAAATAATACTAACAGCAACGTTTCGATCATGATTGTCTTTTTGTAGAACGAGCGTGTGAATGCACGGTCGTGCCGAACGTCTTTGACACATGTGTTCGTATAAATCGTTTTACTCTTAATGGAACACATGGCTTGTTGATTATTGCTTTTTGAATATATACTGAATGTCAATGTATTTCAATATGGTTTTTTTTAGTTGACGTGCCAAAGCATCTAGTCGGGAAGTCACAGATCGGACAGCGACAATCTCACAACGACGACCGCAATGCAAGGTCGAGGCTCATACACTCCGTATGCGAATGAGCACATGATAAAGTTGTGCTCATTACCCTGTCACCCCGCGCCGTGGATATGCTGGCGCTGTTATGAGCACTGTTCGAGACGCCTTTATTTTATTACGGATGTGTTGCGAATAGAGGTTAATCGTATTAAATTACACGCATTGTTTCCTCTATCTAGTTCCATAGAACCGACTTCAATTATAATATTATGTAACGTAGCGAAGATAAGGAAGCTTTTAAGTTTTTTTTATTCCCTTGCCTTTTACTAGCGCACGACCTATTGGATCCAAATGAAACTTAGTACACAGAGAAGACAAATAGAGCCTTTCGCATTGCAGCCAACTTCTCAAGGGAGACATTAAGACAGCCTTGTACAGAGCCCGAGGGAAGAGAACTACGGAGAAAATTTCGAATTGGGTACGAATTCTTATAATCCCTTACATGTCTACTTATTGACTCTTCATAATATAGTTATGATGCGCCAAAAAGGAATTGGAAGCACTGTGTTTTATAGAATGAGTTCTCATACGAAGGAGTGGTCCATGTACAGGAGCTTAGCGCTATTTACGTGATTTTCTGCTGGTGGAGACGTGTCTCTCGGGCCTCACCGTTTAATTAAAGGGCGACGGGGTGAGGTCCGCGGGGTGAGGGGCTGAGGAGCAGGGCATAATGGCGGCGCAATATCGGATGGAAATGCGCGGCATGTAGGAATGCGCCGCACTCCGCCCCTCCTCATCGAGAACCATTCGTGGTATTTTTTATTGACGACTCTGAAAATGTTAACTATAGTGGAAATAGAAAGAGAGTGTTTGACTCTGATCGATATAGGACAATTAGAAAACAGGATGGAATAATTAAGAAAAGTTAGTAATTTATAATTTTGATTAGTATACCATACTCGTTAAGTTCGCTTTTTTACGAAATTTACATAAGATCATTCATTAAAAAGAAAAATACGTTAAAAAAAATTAAAAGAACGATCTTAAAATACACTTTGCCTAATGGACATAGCACGACAATATTTTTCATCTGTGCACAGCGCTCGGTGGAAAGATTAAATTTAGAGACAGACGTTTTTAGAAAGCAAAGCATGAGCGAACGCGTCAGCATTCTATATGAAAAATATTTTGTTGCTACATCATTTAATTTGTATTGCAACGAACTAGTCGAAACTGGATAGGTTTAGGTAAAGTTATTAGGACCCGCCTCGTAGCTTAAGGACAACGATAAAACAATTTTAAAATGTAATCTTTAAGCGTGCAGTAATTAATTAATGGCAAAAAGTTTTCCAGTGTGTTGCGACAGTCGCTTGCCGGCTAAGTGCAGGGAGTGCACGACGCCAATCTCAGTGCAATTTGAGCGGCGAGTGGCGAAATCGGAGAGCGAACGGAACGTGACACCCCACTTATCACGCAATGTGAAAGTTGGACATCTTATTAAATCTGTTATTTATAACGCAACGCGTCAGGGATACGGCTTGTTTGCAAACCGCGATATTCGCACAGTTTTGCTATTTTACTAGATACGCAATACATACTTATATTTTTTCTGATATTTTACAACTTAAACTTACCCAAATAATTAAATTTACATGGAAGCATAGACATATGCATAAGTATACAGGGCAGTAAGAAGAAAAAAACAACACGAAACCGCAGCTAACACAACACGAATCGCGAACGTCAATTTATGCAGCAATTATTCGATGCAGGCTGGCGTTCAATCCAGGTCAGATTAAGTGATTTTTAAAACTAATGCAGACGGTGGCATGCAATGCGATCGTCCGCAGATTTGCACAAAACTTATCGAATGCGAACGTAGAAAAAATACATCTTAGCAATACTGTTACATTATATTACATTATATGCTATATATAATAATGTACGTTCTAAATTAAGTTCTGTAAATAATGTTCTGAACGGTTCATAATAACAGTTTTACGCATGATATGGATAATAAGATGTTGTGTGTGGAATGTATCAAGTAACGCAACCGCGGCCTGTTATTGGAACGGGCCCCGCCGTCTCGGTCGCGTCTACCACTTACCTACCTACAGTGCGTGTCAGTTTACCTAGCGAACAATCTCGAGCACAGTCCGCGTGCGGTGGCCTTCGTTGCTTTCGCACTCAATCTGATCATGTTATTTAATCAGTTCGTATCGCACGTGAGTTAAATATACAAAACATAAACTCATTCATACACCTGTGATAGAAATGAAAGAACATAATTTAAAAAATAAACAGCCTTTGGATGTCGTCCTGCTGGACAATGGTTTCTTATTTAGGCGGTCAGCGGGCTGCACTAATTGACATTTTTTCACTTCCAAAACATGACTGTGGTCAACTAAGGTCACTTGCTAACACTAAAATTTTAGACGTGCAGCCGGCCCTTCAACTTTCGCGGTTGCAAGTATTTTTATAACGACTTTTGGTAACAGATAAATCATGCAAAAACAACCCACCGATGGGTCCAAAAGATTAACTTTTCACGCGACACGTCCGTGTGAAGCTTTCGATTAATAAACGATGCGAGAAAGAGGCATTCTATCGGGCCGAGAGGGCGCGCGGTCGCCTGCAAAGTTCACAACCTGTGAAACAACTCCAGCATGGCGAACAAAGCGCGCGAGTCGAGATCACTAGCAGCTTTTAAGCGCTCCAAATGCTTTGCAACAGAACGCCCGACCGACGGTTTCGAAAAGGCTCATAGAAAGGCTAAATAAAGCCTTTGCAATCGATTTATTACCGGTTTAAGTTAGTTTCGTGTTTTCGCTACGTACGGGTTGTATCGAGTGATGCAACCGGAGCAAGTACTTTTGCGTTTATTGACTTTATAAAGCAATGTATCCTTTTGGTTTTAAACGGAAAGTAAGAATTTAATTTGTATAAAACGCAACTGAATAACAGGAAAATACTGCGGTAATGTGCGCCGTTCGTTGTGCACCAGGGGAGCCGTTGGATACGATTTATACTTTCCAAGAGGCAAGGAAGGCGGGGAGCTTCGCTAATTTTGGGCCGCGCTCGTTATATAACAAATTCAGTATACTCACACTGGAGGTAATTTGAACTTTAAGCCCGAAAATTAAAGATAAATTTATCTATCTAGTTTTTGTTACATATCAAAAATGCTTACTGATGGAAAACCACTTTGCACTCTCTGGTTTGTTATTAATTATATAGAAATAGCGTGAATCAGCTACATTTTTGTTAAAATGTAATAACATTACATACATACATATACATAAGATCACGACTGTATCCTATAAGGGGTAGTCAGAGACTGGGCACTCACTGCAAAAGCAGATGACTGCCACAATCCACGTTTCACCAAAACAATACTCGTATAATGCACTTGGTGTCATATGTGGTGAGCCCATCGCCACCATGCGTTATTGGGTGCACATTGCAGTTTTATTCCTTACTTGCCTTTTACGAGATCCATTGGATTAGATGGAGTGGTAGTATTCTTTTAACGAGCCGCCACCACACAACATTACATAACAAATATTTTATTATTATTAGTGTCAGTGTGTTGTGAGAATTCAGAAATTGTGTTGCGTTCCAACCTACGCACTTACACTGTTCCTCTTAAATCCACGAAACAGGTCTCCTAAAAATAAACAAAAGTATTTTCCTTACGAAATAAGTAAACGTTTGGAAACACAGCGATAAGACCGAAATTAAATGGACTTTAATTTCATAATTTAATTGAATACGACTACAAGAAATTTAGCGTGCCGTGATACATATTTATGTTTTTACAGTCGGTTTATCGTTTATTATTGTTTTCAAAGCTGATGCCCGCAACTTTATTCGCGTTGACTTAGACTTTTTGAATGTCCCGTGGGACCTTTTTGATTTTTCTGGATAAAAAAAATCCTATGTCCGTCTCCAGGGTGCTATCTCTATGCCAGATGATCAAGACCGGTTCAACGACTCAGCGGTGAAAAGGTAACAAACAGACACCACCACCACCACCAACACCTGGTCATCGGGAGCGGCTCCTTGAAAGGTGCTGCGCAGGTACGGGCCTCGAGGCGAACCCGAACAGACGGTCAGGCAGAGTTACTTTCGCATTTATAATATTAGTACGGATAAATTTAATTTTAACAAGGTGTTTTAAATTAATGTATCATTTTTACTAGATAAGACAAACTCTAGAGAATAAGCACTGAATTTACTTCCTATAATTAAGTAAAGTTTCATTTTCCTATAGTTATGTAGCTGTGTTGATAACATATTTACATAAAATTTACGCAAAATGCTTCATTATTAATACCAAAACTAGAATACTTTAAACAATACACGCCCGTGCTATCAATTCATCTACAAAATATTTGTCATGGCTGCATTTGTTTAAATTATTGTTATATCAGCGCAAGTGTTACAGGAAAAAGACAAAGTCGTACTAAAACACAAACATGCAGAAGTTGACCGTGGTGATGTCACTGTCTAGTTTATTTAACGGGGAGTCACACCAGCAGCGACACCGTGGCGAATTCTTAATACGATCAACTGATGATCAACTCGTACAAAGTGGTTATTTAATGTCATTTAAATTACGACTAATGGTTTAACCTTGTTCAGTTTATACACTGATTATTTATTTTTAAGCTTTTTGTTTACAAAAGGTGATCAAGCTCCTGCAGTAAAACACGCGGTAGTAGTGAAACCTTTAGAAAACTAAACTTCGAGCGAATGAGACGAATGCATAGTATCAGGAGTAGGAATAATTATGTGGTTTATTTATTATAATAATGTTACCAAGTTTTAAAATGATTTTACCTTTTATTCTACATTACATATTATAAAGATTAGAATTCGAAAATATAAACATGATAGGAAACACTGTATATTGTATTCTATCTCATAATCTCACAGATGTATATGTTTGTCTCTTTTTTGTTCTAGCGTTTCATCAAGTTTCAAATTACAACGATTCTAAAGAAATTTTCACTGCAAAAATTAAGTGGTTTGAAGTCTTTTCAAATAATATGATTTTGTACAAACTAGCCTGCCAAGTATTTTATTTACTTGTATCGCGAAGAGCCGTGTTAGCTCAGGGGCTAGGCGCTCGCTTTTAATTTCATAGTACACGAGTGACCTGGGTTCGATTCCCGGTGCCGGCACCACTAAAATTGTTAATTGCAATTTTAAGTGCTGACTTACCACGTGCTCGGCGGTGATGGAAAACATCGTGAGGAAACCTGCATGTCTGAAAAATTAAAATATTTCGAAGACATGTGAAGTCCGCCAACCCGCATTGGAGCAGCGTGGCGGATTCTTCCTAGCCAAAACCCTCTCAGAAATGAGAGGAGGCCTGTGCTCAGTAGTGGGACATTTATAGGCTGAAACTTTACTTTTTTTTACTTGTATCGCCCCTCTTAATGCGTTACCTAGTATAACTATTATTGTTTTTAGGGCGAAGACGGGGCGTCGTCCAACTACAAAATTATTCAAGAACATTATCGACTAGTTTCATAGTTGTCACTGCAATTTAGTATAGATTATACACCAAAATTGTTGTTAATAGAAGTAGGCGTATGAATACCCTTATAATCCGCACGCGCAGTTCTCATAATCTTTGTGGCGTGCGCGGTCAGTGATTCACGGCCATTTTAATGTCAACTGACGAAATTGATAGTCACCTTTAAGGCGAGAAGACATTCTGAAATCCGGTTTGACGCGCAAAGAAGTATCGCTTGAGAGTTAGACCTGACGCGCGTGGGTTAAGTGTATAAGACAATTAAAACTTATTGCTTTACTCACGTAAATAAGGCAATAAGTTTGGTTTAATCAACACTACACGAGCCTAATCAAATATGACCCTCTTTCCTCATATCGCGTAATTGAAGGTTTAATTATGGGAGACGCTTTCGCGTGGCGCGGGATGCGGGCGTTCTTGTTTGAACACTCCTCGATACTACGTCGGTAAGTTTTCGCATCACTGCTGCAAAACAACGCGACTAATAAGATTTTAAAGTACAGCTTATTACTCGTATGTATATAACAAAAGTAATGCGTTTCAATTGAGTCTCATTAATAAACAAAATTATCTTTGCCTTATGTACTTTTGCTTCGTTCATTTAAATATCTTAATCAAATTCAATAAGTAAATATATCTTTACCAACACATATTACGCCGTAGTGGCTCAGGGTCCGGGTTTTCGGCTTAAATTACATAGCGAGCCTGTGGGCTGAGTTTGATCCCGCGGTGCCGGTACCGCAGAAATTGTTATGCAGTTTTTAGTGCTGATTTACCACGTGCTCAGTCGTGAAGGAAAATATCGTGAGAAAACCTGCTTGTCTGAGGAATAAAAATATTTCGAGGACATGTGAAGTCCGCAAACCCACAGTGGATTCCCAGCATCCAAGCCCTATTAAATATTAGAGGAGGTCTGCGCTCAGCAGTGTAACATTTGTAGCCTGTTACTTTACTTATTTTATTTATTAAAAACATATTATCAAGATAGACGCAAAAATATATGTTGCGCAAATAAAATGTTTACAACCAAATTGAAATTGATCGAAAATGTATAAACACATGAGTATTTGTTGTGGAGAAACACGTCCAGCTACAAAAGCGATTAAATTTTTGGATTGCGATTAGACGGACAATAGAGTATACGCGATGCAATAAAGCAATAGTGGTGGAGTAGTGTGCCGGCTAAAGCTACTTGTTTATTTTCTCCTTCGGTTAGATATCTGGACGCTACGTCTCCAGTCGACATTGAGACTCGATGTAGTTACTTTGATATCGTTGCTTTAATTTATTGGTTTGTTGTGCAAACACTAAAACCAACTTTAACAGAAGCACTGAAGTTAATTTAATGGTATATCGAAACTAATTCCAAAATAACATTCTAAGAGAAATTGCTGCTTCAAATATTTGATATTAAAGATTGTAGTAAGACGACTTGGCGAAAACGTTAATCACACCGCATTTAGATGTCGTAATTTTAAAACAATAGACAATATTGTATGTACATACAACTTTCGACCACTTATGTCGACATAAAACTACAGTTATATCGGGTCACGTAATTTAGAGTGTCGATTTTAACAAATAAACTGTAATTGGAGTGCCAACACCAATAAACTATACTATAAATTCAATAATAATTTCGTAATACTTTTGATATTATTAAATACATATTTTCATTTTTAAATGTATGTAACTACATATTGTATTTGTATTTCATGCACATGATGTATGCAATTTCACTTAAGGGCATTCATGTCGCCTATAATAGGCATTATATATAACAATAACAAGTTTCACTGAAAAAAATATTAAAAGGCGGGATTAATATGACTATTGATAAAATAAAAATAAGAAATATAGCTTGTCGCAATGTTAGATGCAATACTAATCTGAGCGAATGACGTCAGGCCTATGTAAACATTATTTGGTTTAACTTGAACTTTTATTATGTAACAAGCTCATCGGTAACCTCTAACTGTATTATTTTGTGGTCTTAGTTTTGACTCTTTTACCATAATTCACTTGATTCTGAATATTTGGCAACTGGAAAAAAAGAAAAAATTGAAATAAATAGTTGTGAATAGTTTACAGAAAATAAATCGAACTTAACATCAAAAATTAATGAAGTTTATTTTAGAGAAATAACAAATATATAAAGCAAAACATAACAACAAAGTGATCTTCACAGAAATAATTTGAGCGGATGGGTCTCGGCGTGCAATATTTAGTCACTTATTTCGCATTGTTTCCTTGTATGGAACGTAAGGAAATAGCTTAGCCTTTTTAAATGTGTTTTACACTAAGGGACCGTATACCACTTATAACTTTAGAATTATTCATCTTTAACAAACAAAATAATAAATCATTGTCTGAACACTGAATGTTGCCTATTCTTATCAAGGAGTGTTTACATAGGCGTGACGTCACAAGCGCACAAACGTCTAAATTGGTTTTAAAAATGGTTATATTACCGAATTAAACCTTTATTTTCTTTAAACAAAGACATGTAAGAACACCGTATATTTTTAAAATTAGTCATAATGCCTATAAATGATCAATGAGATGTTCTGCAACAGTAAACAGGATATTTATATTTTAAATTGATATTTCAGTATAGGTACTACGTACTAAGTTGTTCAGACATGAGACGCGGGGACGCAGAAACGCCTTTTTGTTTGCAGCAAAACATTTAGCAACTCAAATGATATTCAGAGTAAACTAAGCCCATATTTTTTTTTACAAAGTTCAGTCACTTCTTTCATTTAAACAAAATAATTGAATCCACTTATTTCCACATCAGTGTAAATCGTTTGATTCAATAATATTACACGAAAATATGTAAATATAAATGTAATATACGAAATTAACTGTCAAATTGTAGTATTGCTGCAGAATTAGTTAAAGAACTTTTTAATTATTTTATAAACTTTCAATTTATTTGCATATTTAGTGTACCAAGTAATGGAAGAGATTAATAAAATATATTTACATTAAAATGAGATACAACCAGAAAAACATCTTGACCTCCTAATGGGTGCCAGAAGTAAAACATACCAACAAATGTACCAGATCTAAAATAACGAATCCGGTGTTTGACGGGAGTCTAAGGTGTGAGGCGTCTATATTTTTTTTGTGGATGGACCAACGTTTGATTAGAATTCCACATTGTGTTAAGTGGTGACAAAGTCCAAGATGGTAAACTAAAGTTCTCGAAGATAATATATTCATATTCAATCTTGCCTTAAAGACTCCCATGTTATTTTGGTCTGGTAAGACTAATGCTGATAAAGAGTTTCACTCTCTTGTTGTGCACACCATAAACGAAGACTGGTGGAAGGATTTGATTGCTATGCAGGAATCAGTCTAGGTAGGTACCAACACCGGGGCCAGTTATTCTGCCGTAAAGCAGTAGTGTGCAAACATTGCTGTGTTTCGGTTTGAAGGGCACTGACAGCTACCGTAATCACAGAGCATATGAGACTTACAAACTGATGTCTCAAAATGACGGACGCACTGTGGATTTGTTACGGGAAAATGTTGCACACCATCAGGTAAACGCAAAACTTCCTATAGGTCTGCGGCCACATAATGTAAATAATAATGTAAGTAATGCTCATTTTGGCGACCTCGTGATCCAGTCGGAGCTTATATTTTGGTAAAATCAGAAATGGTTGGTAATCGGGTCTGGTTGTATTCTGCATGTGAAATTGATGTATTTTACATACGCACTCTCAATACAGAAAAAATATCTAGAGGGGCTTCGTTTAAAAAAAAAATATTATATTTTTGCTATGCAGCTGTATTAAAGGACAGTACTCAACACAAGTCGGCACATCATTATTGTAACGTGAAGAAACAGTACATGCAGTGTCGTCGTATTGCAGTTTCAAGACTAAATAAGCAACAAGAGTAAGGATATGGCTCTCAAAGAGTAGATAAGATCATTGCAGAGCGGTCGCGGCGATGGCGGCGTCATTGTATGGAATGTGCGATACTCCGGTGCACAAAGCCCGCACAATGCACGCTCGCCCATTGTTTAACGTCTCGGACTATACATGATGCCCGGTTTTAAGCGAATTACCGCAACTATCTTCACACATGTCTGAGCCGCGCCGATAGCACATATAGTTCACATGCTATGCTGCTGAATACACTGGCTCATCTGAATTCCTTAGTAGGCGAAAGAAGAAATTTCATTTACAGACAGTTGTTATTGATGGAATAATAACAATTATAACACGACATCTAATTTAGTCTATTTTTGTGGACACATTAGTACTTGCATTTATTTTAGTAACAATCTCCTAGTGATATGCAAAACAACTTGAAACGGAACCGATTTCAACAGTCGGTGGCATGTCGTTATCCAACGCCCATAGCAATGCAGCAGCCAGCGACGTCAGCGTAAGTAACAACGTACTGAAATAGCGATCGTCTTAAACAGAGGATAGCGTTTCCTCGTCGAACGTAAAAATCTTTGCCGAGCGAACGAGCCAGGGCCCGATCCCGGTGCGTTTTATCTCTTGATCGCGTTATTCAACCGAGCATCAAAGGAAAATGTAACAGAAAAATATTAAAAGACGACAATACAATTCAATTTCTTTGTTACGGAAACGATGTTATGAATTTTAACACTATTCATGCGAATAAACTGGACAGAACAGTACAATAAACAATAATGCAAGATAATTTTAGCGATACTCTCTGTTTAAACTAATAAAGAGTGCACTTGTAACGAAATTTACCGAATTTTTATTCGAATATTTCGATAGCGGGTCGACTGAATGCCTTATCAGTTTCAGCTTCGGGCGATGCAATGGCAGAGGTGCGTGTTTACATGTCGATTTTAATTTTTATCGCGCTATATTTGGCCGAAATACCTACCCGATATCACGTAATTTCTCGACCTGATACCGCAGTAACACATAATGCAGAACTGGTTGATTAAATTTTTTCGAACAAATCTATCTACTATGACTATGACTGGTGGTAGGATTCCTATGCAAGAATCCGTCTAGGTAGTTACCACTCCAGGGCCAGTTATTCTGCCTTGAAGCAGTAGTGTGCAAACATTACTGGGTTTCGGTCTGATGGGCACTGTGAGCGAGTGTAATTACTGGGCATATGAGACTAAAGAACTGATGTCTCAGGGTGATGAGCGCAGTGTAGTGTCACACAGAAATGTTCTGGGTGACACAGCATTTGCTATCGGTAGACGTTGCACTTACCATCAGGTGAAAGTTTTGCTCGTTTCATCACTTGATCCAATAAAATAAAAGAAATTTAATCTCAGTAATAGAAAAAAAAGCTGGCAAGTTTGTATGTTTAAACGCGCTTATCTCAGGAAATAATACTAATCCGTTTTGAAAAATTATCTTTGGATTAGATAGGCCGTTTAATAAGGAAAGTTAAAATTACTGATTTTATTATTTTATTTAGGAACCGCACGTTCAAACAACGACGTGCCATTCCGTATGTGCCGATCATGTGGTCGGCTTATTTTACACGGTTGAAACCGCGGGACATAGCACTAGCTATTTAATGTAAATATTACATACTAATGTAATATCTCATTAAAATATTTCATGCGTAAAAGAAAAAAAAATTAAAAGGTGTCTAATTAAGCGTATAGTGACTAAATTAATCCGTCTAGATTTGCTTCGAATGAAGGCGACGTCGAGTCGTCGTCCTGCTCATTATGTTACCGCGATGCCAATTCCCATACAATGTTAGACGGCGGTGGATACGGTGGGGCGGATGACGTCATTTCAAGCCTTGGAATGGAGGTCGGCGCACGAAATGGCGGCGGCGAAAACGTTGTTTTTAGGGTTGTAATTGAGGTGTGAAATAGCATTTTTATAGTTCGTTCTTCTTCAAATAAAAAGGTAAAATATTTTATTGTTTATGTAATCGACACTTACCTTGATGCTATCATAGCAGGCGGTGACTCTGCCGTTCTGCACCTCGACGGTTGCCGGGGGATGTGCGAACTTGCACTCGGTGTCGGGTCGCGAGCACTTATTCCGTTGGAATTCTCGGCACACTTCGAGTTGCAGCCAACGTGAGTCTTTGCCATTGAGGAGGTTATTCATGTTCACCATGGTTGCCATTGTTATCACTGTATTCGAAGGCGGAAGTTGCGCACGCAGTTACGCTGAGCGGGTGCGGCGCATAAGCCGCGGGGCGAGCGCGCCCACGCGCTCTAAGCATGCACTTCCCACACTAGATGCGCTATTGCGGCCACTAGTGGCACCCGCAACTCTTCACTGGCACACACTACAGCACACGCGTGAAGATACTTAGGTCCTCGGAGGAACGCGGCGAAAACGGAGAGTACTTACTTAATATTAATCTTACAGTTAAGTTAGAATTAAAGACACCGATGTTGCAAGCTTATTTAGGCAAGTATTAAATTATTATTATCACACGCGTTGGTATCGATGTCGATGTTCGAGTTTAGTAGAGGGCGAGCGGTGCGTGGTGCGCGAGCATGGCGGCGGCGGCGGCCGGTGTGCGGGTCTGGGCGGGCGACGTGGGGCGCGAAAAAAGCGAGATTAGCGGCTCGGCGGTCAGCGAGCAAGCCGGTGCGGTGCGGGGCTCAACTCTGCGAACAACAAAACACACTGGTTACTCTCCGGGCGGTCGGCCCCGGAGCCAAGCACAAGCGGCTACCGGGTTAGCAAGCGCGCTGCGGCCGCACACAGGCCCGCGCCGCGTTGCGCACGTACTTCTGCACGGCCACAACGCTGTTTAAGTTGCTTATGTTATTTGCGAGCGATAGCAAATTGTGAACTTCCGGCAGTGTAACAGAAATATAATACCACAATGCCGTCACAATGAACGCTAATTCGTAATAATTGTATATTAGACAATCACGTCAAAAAGTAAATTGGGCAAAAAAGCTAAATCGAATAATTATAAGTTACGAAGTTAAGCGAGAAATATATTTTACACTTACAGCTAATGAAATATGTGAATATACAATTTGCATACAGACTTTAGAGCGAGACTAATTCAACTACTATTCTGTTATTGCGGAAATGTTTGAGTTCACTGTTATGTTTAACTCAATTTGAATGTAGTCATTAAATTTCCTATTTACATTGAGCAGTTCACAAATGGTTTGTCGTGTTTTAGGGATGGGGCGGTGACAGGTGAGTAGTGTGTGGCGTTGGATCTGGACAGGTGTCGTATCAATTGCAACGTCCGCCAAGCGCGGGTTATTTGTTTCAAAATAACTAGCGGCAATGTTACATAACACTACAGTAACGACGCTGACTATCTAACTACTACATACTACACATATCACCTTTAAAATGACTGTTAATACATAAATATATGTCGTGTAGGATAACAATAATACCAGAGTGTCTCAGGGATAATCAAGCGGGTTTTTTTGTGTGGGCGCCATTAGTCGAAACGTGTCGGTCTGGAGGCCGGGAACAGGGAAAAACTCATGAAACCAAATCCTATCGTAATGTGCTATTTAAAGCATAACCCAGTTGAAAATAGCCCGGTGCGCGGCAACGCAGCTTCGCTCTCTTCAGCGTGCATAAATCTTAAAATTTTATTTTCGATATGGATGCAATAACATTTTTGCCCCGGGCGAGCGCCCAACTGTTAAGACGCAACCACATCGACGGAAAACAACCCACCTCGTTCTAGTCTACGACAGTCTGTAGATACAGGCGTTGAGATAGAGGACAGAATGAATATCGTTTTAATTTAAGCGCGTCAATAAAACTGACTTTAAAAAGTGTCTCTTACGTAAATAATAAAGTGGAGCGAGCGAATGCGACAGGTGTTGAAATGGTTTTTTGTGTTAAATTTATAAACGTTTTTTAAATAATGACTAGCATGCTGTTTTATATGACAGTATGATTTCGATTATCATCATAGATATGAGTATCACGCTATAAAGGCAAATATAATGGTTAAATGTAAATAATAAGACGATTAAGTATAAATAGCAAAATGAGAATTAAGGGCGTAATCGATTAAAAGTTTGCATTAATTGTTATTATGAATGCAATTTTAGAATGTGTATCATTCAGTATTGATAGAGAAAATTAACTAAATTTTAAAATAGTTTAATAGTTTTTAAATACGATAAACATTTAGTGTTTTTATTACAGTTATGTCTGTTAGTTTATTTGCCAAACCATAAACCATAAACGCGAAAAACACAAAGGTAAAATTCCTACTAAAGACTTCTAGCCTTTGGTTTAATTATCAACATAATTATGCTAAGTAATTCTATATGTATCCATATATGTACGTCATATTTTTAGAGTTAAGGGAGGCAAAGACATGTTGTTAAAGGACATTGGCGTGTGTTTTCTAGTTGTCTGCTAGCAGCTTTCGCTGTTGCTACACACGCACCGGGAAGACATTCAATAACCCAGTGAAAAGATTACCAAGAGCAATCAGACGGAAGCGAATCTAAATAAGAATCTCTTGAGAGCGGTCGGACGAAAGGGTGGGGAAGGGAGAGAAAAAACACTCGGGTCGGGCTTTTGTGATCGACGATTCGATCAAGTTGCCATCGAAGAATTTATTGTACACAGCTTAATAGATATTTCACGAACAGTGCGGTCGAGTGTTTGAAGATCAATTAGTAATTATTTTCACGACACGATCGGGCCACTCGCCCGCATCCGTGATCTTGACCGGGACTCGAACCTGGGTCTCCCACCGCCTCGGAGGGCGCTCTTACCGCTAAGCTATCAAGACAATCAGAATGCGAGGAGCACGCCTGAAATGTCATTTTATAAAATTAATAGTAATTGTAACAGACATTTATATATTTACTCGAACATAAAATAAAAGATAAGTTATTACGTTCTTTTCCTTATTAAATTAAAGCAACATACACATATAAGTTTTTATCGTAAAAAGTAACTTCTGTTTAAGCCAATATACTTTTATGCCAATTCAAGTGTTGCCAAAATTTTAAATTGCCTAATTGCAAATATGAATACACGTTGTGTTGCCACACTCGAACGCACCTTTCGATCTCTTGCGCCTGCTCGCAGTCTGAACTTTACGTGACATTTTGTTCAAGAAGCGGAGGCACTATCGCCGATAATGAGTGTTACTTGTGGAAACAATATACACTGTAAATTGTTATTATTGATGTTTTGTGTACAACCAATATTAAATAAAAAAATATAATTATAAATCTGATAACATATTCGGTGTGTCCGTGTAATTAATTACGTGTAAAGTTAATATAAGTAAAATAGATATCTTTTTAAATCGGGAAACACATAACTAACTGGTATAAATTTAATTAAATGTATTTACATGAATTCGCAATATACGCATAATATTCGCATTATGTCAATATGTAATATCTTGACGATTACATTAAAAAAATCGTGACAACTATCTTCGGTCTAATTTTACGACACCTACTCATTATCGTTTGTTGACCCCTATCTACCGCTACCCAATTTTATTCGGTACACGCAAATACTCTTTGACAGTTATACCACCTCCAAAATATGAAAATCGGTGGAATTATTCAATCATTAAAAGTTAAAAAAAAACGTTTTATTGTGTTTACTTTACATAATACAGAAGGTGGACTTCTTAACAATCCTGACATTTAAGTCTTCTAACGTAAAGACGTTGCTTTTCCTGTTTTCTTTTCTAACTATTTCGGAACGAATAGTTTTTTCTTTTTATATCTTCTGCTCATAACAGTAACCATCATTTAATAAGTATTGCAAAAGATTATTAACTATTTGGCTGTTACGCCTGTTACCGAAGATTCTTACAACCGACGCAAAATACCATTACGTTATTAAACCGTTGAAATTGGAAAAATTTCATAATGTGATTACGTTTAACAAAAATCTAAAAATTCCAATGACAAAGGCTACGTATAATCTTTGTTAGTTTTATTAGTTGGCTGCGTTGTCTAGCCGCGTTACGTAACGTTGCTCGGATATTTTTTGTCGAATCAAAAAAGAATGGTGATCGAGGCAAGTTCTCTATTGTTATCTCCGGACAGGTTTATCGTCGCAGTAATCAAACGGAGCGGGCAGCGGAGCACTACGATAAAAACTGTTAACGGCAAGGCCAGCGTGTAATGGAAAGACAGACGGAAAGCGGTGTAGACATGATCGGAAGGTGACCTTGGTTGGTGTCGCGCTCGGTCGCAGACGGCGACGGAGCAAAAACCACCACCATACTCGCTTCGACATGCTTCATCGGCGCCGCGACGCTTTGGACACAGTGCGCATTTTGTTCAATTGCCCATTTGCATACATTCGATGCGATTACCATATAACATACTTGTCTCAGACTGCGTCACTCTTTAAGGGTGCCAATTGAATGTATTGAATTTAAATAAACGTCGGGAACATGAACGTATGAAAATTAAAATAAATAAGACTGAGAATAACATCACAAAGTTTTACCATACGTTCTTGACATGTCTAGATATGTCTATTTAAAGTATTTACATATTTTTAAGGATAGTAAGAGCTGGAATCCATTAAAAATGTTATTCTATGTCAGTTACTGATATTAGTTACACATAAATATCCTGTTAAAACATAACTTTAGAAAAACTATAAAATTAATTAAATGTCACTAAAGAATTAAATGCACAAGGTAAGTCAAATTTTTAATGCCTGATATTTCTGTAAGTATGGCTCATGTTTGTAATTACATTCAGGGACACTGTTTAAGGTGAACGCACGCAAAGCAGTATGAGTTATAAGGATTTGGAAGGATGGTTCAAAATGGTGCAACAGATTCGTATACATATGAGTCGCGAGTGATGTCACCGATTTCCCATTCGTTATTCTGCGCACGCCGCCACACTCGTTGGCCGAGTGTGGTGGTTGACTCAGCCAGTCAGGCACTTATAAAAAATAGAAATATATGGAAGCGTTAGGTTTTGAAATGAATGTAAATTTATTAGCTTGGTGATAAATTGTTTGCACTCATTTCTTTTAAGTTTAGCAATGTAATTGTACATACATAGAACATATATAAATAAATAAAAAATGTGTAAAATGATGTTGTCATATCATAAATGCAAATAAATAATATAGAAGTGTCTTTTCGTGATTTTTGAATATCTTTGGTTTCATAAATTGATTTTTAATGACATGTAAAAAATCTTGGTTTAAGTATTTATGACTGCGGAACAAGTACGACTATCATCATGAAATAAGCTTAAATTATAGACTGTAATGATATACCTACATGGTGCAGCTAGGCTGATTGGTAGTTTCTAATTATTATTTTGTCATCTTCAGAAAATTATTAATGTTTCATATGAACACGCATGTACTTAAAATCTTTATCTTTATTAATTTCAACGTCCTCTTACTAATATGATAACGAATTTACGGACCAAACTTTTTATAACTTTATAAAAAGTTCGGTCTATTAGTCGAAAAGGGACCGAATGACTACCCAATTTTGTGGTCCACGACATGTCGTTGTTAATAAATAAAAATAATAGATAAAAGGCCAATCGATTGTCGTCGTTCCGAATGTTCGAAATTAACCGAATGATTAGCCGAGCACGTAGGTCAGTTCCGGCAGTCAAAACAAAGGCCATTGTTAGCGCGCACAGCATATCGTAACTAGTACTGCTCTGGCATTCGGGACGCGCACGAGGAGTATTTAGCAGACTCCGGGGACGGCGGCGGACTGGTAATTAGCACGAGAGAGGCGAAAAATTTGCGACGGCTTAAAATTTACGAGGCGCAAATTACACGATTCCGGCGCTATCGCTGCAGCGCGCCTGTTAATGTGCACGCCTTATCGCACATGCTGCGACGAGAGGTGGGGGCTTGCCATTCAATAGATCGTATCGACAAAACATAAAAATACAACCCTAAGCGTAGGGAACACAAAACGCAGAGATGGATTGGTATAAGCAGTACGCGGCAATCGAGCCAATGTGAACCACAAACGCCTATCTGATAAGAATAAAAAATGATCACTCCAGGCAAAAGATAATGAAAAAAAATATACGTAATACGCAAAATTTCCAACAACATGAGGGACCAGAGAATTTTTAAGTCGCTAAGTATCTTATCAGTGATTAATTTGGTCACGTAATCTGGTGCAGCTTCGGCTGTGTCACATCCGTTTATATTCAGTGATAAGATAATTAATTCTAGGAAACGCTTAATGGCGATTTTAGTTTCGCTGCAAATTTTGTTACAGTAACTACTTTAGAATAAAATATAATTATTAATTCACATATTTATTATGATAGCCCAGGGGCTAGGCGCTCGGTTTAAATTTCATAGTACGCGAGTTTCTTGGGCTGGGAGTGTGCCGGCACCACTAAAATTGTTGATTGCAATTTTAAGTACTGATTTACCACGTGCTCAGCAGGGAAGGAAACCATCATGAGAAAACCTGAATGTTTACTGTAATAATATAAAAAAATACGCGTCATTTACTGGATGAAACTAAAACTGGTGGGTGTGGACGCAGCCAATTTGCGAGCAAATCCTAAATTTTTTTAACACTGCACCAAACCTTGCTACTATAGAATAGCTGAATTTTATAAGTAACGTATCTCAGTGCCTCCGTGTTTGTGTAACTTCACTGTAATATTTAAATTACAACTTCTAACAGTAGCCGGATGACAGTTTATTAGAAAAATAACATTACGCTGATTTTTTTTACAGATAATATAATAGTATAGAGATTGGAAAAAAAACACTACGCTGTCTACGGACATCGAACATTGTTTCACAGTGAATGTAAAATTAATAAAATAGTACAATAATAATACTGCCGGTCGAGCTCTCTATTGACAGAAATTTTATTGTCGGGAGCAGGTAGCGGGTCCCAGCTGTTGCCTTCGTAGATGGAACGTTGCAAACGGACCATTGTAGACTTTAACTGAACCAATAGACCGGCCGTTTTAAAAATTAACACATGACCAAACTAGCTTTACATTTTGTAAATTTTGCGCGCTCACTGTGCATACGCTGGAGGCGACCAAATATAAAATTAAATAGTAATTGAACATGAATTTGTTTTTCATTGTTTCCTCATTTTGACGCTGGAAAACATTGCTCTACGCTTTTCTGTATATTATGCTCAAAATTTTATTCGGCAGTACTTTCTACGACATTTTAAGTAAAGCACAGATTCCAAATTTTTTAGTAAAATTAAAATATTAGCGTTTAGCTGTTGATATATAATTCACGATAAAGCAAATAAATTCAAAGACAATATATTCTCCCCGCTTTTAACACGAAAACTTTTCTTGACAATTGAATAATAATAATAATTGACAAGTCAAGTATAAATATAATATAATAATAAAGTAAATATTACGTAAAATAATTTCTTCAAGTTCTAAAATGTTTTTGGTTTTTTTAAGGTTATTTGGTTTTAAGCAAATTTGCGATCATAGCATAAATAGTGACAGTACAAAAATAATCGAAGTAATTCAGTATGGGTGGTGTACTTCGTAATAATTATAAGAAATTGGGTGCGTTTCCCAGATATTAGTATTTATTTAAAACGTGAACTTGGTTTAAAATACAGTTTTGCATGTTATAAAATTTGTATTATCAATAAATAAAAGTAAATTTGGAAAATGTACGTTATTATTAAACAACATTTACTTTAGAAAATTAATTATAAAATTTAAAAAAAATTACAATTATAAGTACGCAAATGGATTTTATTAAAATATACACTAGTAATTTGGATAGCATAATTTTAAAGATTGTATATACTTAAAATTATGTTGAAATAATTAGATTTCTGCCTTGATAACAATGTTGAGTATGGACTTATCTTACGCGCTCGATGAGATAAAATTTTATGTATATGTAACAATGTGAAAGACCTTTTCAATTTTATTCGAAGTTGTAATTTTTATCTGAGTATAAATTGAAAATATTTAACTGTAAATTATAAAATAAATATGATCACATATATAAATTTGATTATTACAATGTTTTAATAATGTTATGATAAAAAACATATTAATAGTATAGCGGATATTTATGTAGAATTTATTGCACTAAATTTATTACTTACGTGATATTCCGTAAATTTTAAACTAAAAAATATATTTTAAGAAGTGAATAGCACTATTCTTTTTCAGTGTTTAATAAACCCTAGTGTTAAGATAGGAATTCTTCTAAACAGTATGTATAGGAATTAAGTTTTGATATAAGGATGGAAAGTTTTGTGAGGGAATCAGGTAGTATTACTACTTTGCAACTTTACATTAGAGCCGATATCGATGAAAGCTTTAGCATTGGGACCCTTTGCGGGAAGCGCTCTGCACCCGGCGGTCGAACCGAGGCGAAAGCTCTCATGCTGGTCTCTCCCGACCGGAGCGAGTGGAATACCATCACCACTGGATCACGTCGTCGCTCCGGTCTTTCTATAAACTTTCCCCGTCGAATTTCGGAAATCGCCAACAAATCGACTCCGTACACGAGCGATGAGCACCAAGCAAATAATTCAGCACGGGCCAATACACGATCGCAAAATATGCACTAGTTTTATTTCACAAAACTTTCACGGCGCACACTTTGAACGCGAATTCCGAATTCGACAATATTAGGTTGCATCTAAAAGAATGAGCGGTATCACTTACATGATGAGCGGGTAAACAAGCCAGGGTAAGGGAGCGTAAACGTTCGAAAGTCAAATCATAGCAAGTCACACGTAAGTCGAGAGAAACGTTTCGCCGGTAATGTAGAGGTCGCGGTTCGCGGCCACAGTGGGGTGGCACGCGTCGTGTTCGGAGCACAAGTGCGGTGTACGGAGCAGCGCGAGTCACACAAGCACAAGCGGAGTCGGCGGGCGACTGACGGGAGGCGAGCGGCGCGGCGCGGGGAGCGGTTGCGCGCGCACTCACTCACCGCACCGCCGCCCGCCCCCCTCCATTCCCTGCCTTATCACGCCGCGCGGCGCGCCGCTTCCTTTCTCCTCGTGCAGTTGCGAGCTTTTCGCCACTGCCACACTTCCGCCCGCCCGTTGATTGTGTAGTTTTAACCGGTTGAGTTTGGTGCATCGTTCCTTTCCAGTTCATAGGCATTGGACAATGCTTGTACCTAAGTCGGCCTCTTAACTTTAAACAGTAAAAAAAAGTTAAATTACCGGTAATGAATGAGATTTACGCGATACGATTGATAATTAATCTACCGAAGGGATTTTATTTCGCTTCGATTGTTAAGGACAAAATGAACGATCGATGCTTATTGCCCAGCAAATCATATCTTTATGATATACATATAGCATTGTTCTTGAGAGAAAGAGACTTAAGATTTTGCGGGCAGATGCAATAACGCAAGTGGCGCTACCGGTAGGCGATAGGTGGGAGGGAAGGGTGTGGGCGGCGCGGGCGCAGGCAAGGCGCGGTGAAAGTGCGCTGCGAAACGAGTTTGCGTTCGCGTGACCCGTTCGAGGGCTTGCTGAGCGAACCACTCCACCAAACACACATTTTAAAAGGGAACCCTCTATGATCCTTATATTAATAATAGTAATTAGAAATTACCTTATATACGAGGGTGGATTGAAAAGTACTCGGCCTAACACAGATCCATTCAATTCTAAAAATCAAATCTACCCACATTATTTAGTTCAGTTCAGACTAGTTCATTGTGTGAAGTTCGAAACGTGTGCGATAATTAGTTGTGATTTTATAAATTTATTAACAAAGTAATCGGTCATAATTTCCGCGAATGGAGCAAATCGAGCAGCGTGCCGTCATTAAGTACCTCCATAAGAAGGGGCTATCATCAAAAGCCATCCATGATGACATGGTCAGTACATTAGGCGATTGTGCTCTGTCATATTCATCCGTCAAAAAATGGATAGCAGAATTTAAGCGTGGTAGAGAGAGTGTGAAAGATGAACCCCGCTCTGGAAGGCCTTCGACGTCAACTACTGACGAAAATATTAAAAAAGTACTTGATTTAATAATGGGAGACCGCAGATTAAAAATTAGAGAGATAGCCGAGATTATAGGCATCTCTTATGAACGAACTCAAAACATCATTGTCAACGAGTTGGGTTTCCACAAGGTGTCTGCGAGGTGGGTTCCGCGACTGCTTTCAGTTGAACAAAAAAGGACGCGATTGACTATTTCACGCGACTGTTTGGAGTTATTTGAAGCCGATGCAGATGATTTTTTGAATCGTTTTGTTACTATGGACGAAACATGGGTTCATTACTGTACACCGGAAACAAAACAACAATCAAAACAGTGGAGAAGACCTGGTTCACCACCCCCTAAAAAGGCTAAGTCGATTTTGTCGGCAAATAAGGTGATGGCTTCAGTATTCTGGGACTCGAAAGGTGTGATTATGATTGATTATCTTGAAAGGGGTCAGACTATAAACTCTGATTACTACTGCACCTTACTACGTCGTTTACGAGAGGAAATAAAAGAAAAACGTCGAGGAATGCTCAGAAGAAAAGTCCTGTTTCATCAAGATAACGCCCGTGTTCACACGTCAGTACAGTCAATGGCTGGAATTCACAACTGTGGCTTTGAACTGTTACCGCATCCGCCGTATTCACCTGATCTGGCACCATTAGACTTCTTGAGAGGTCAAAGATTTTCGACAAACGACGAGGTCAAAGCAGCTGTAGACGCATATTTCGACTCTAAGGAAGAATCATTTTTTTTGACGGTCTAAATGCTTGGAAGGGGAGGTGGCAAAAGTGTATTGAACTTGATGGTGATTATGTAGAAAAATAAAAATATAACTGATTTAGTATGTGTTTATTTTCTTGGTTAGGCCGAGTACTTTTCAATCCACCCTCGTAGAATAGACCTTATAAGGATAATTAGAAAGTCGTAATAAATGCAACTAATACAATAATAATGCCTATAATCATAATTATGAATAAGTAAAACTAGATAGATTATCAAAAAAAGAAGTTATTGTAATTGAAATTTTTGGAGGTCCTTAATTTACAAGATTATTTTGGAATTTCGCAATAGTTTAAGAAAAACTTTGAAATATTTTACGCTACATCTTTTATCTTTATGGTATCTGCATATAACAATATCTATCACTGTCTAAATACGGACGAAAACCCAAATGTATTGTGGTTATTATTACAGTTAGCGTCTAGTCACTGCTTGTGGAAGAGTTCCTATGCCACGATTCTTTGTCTTGAACTTGCACTCTTTCTTAAAAAAACAACTGCATAATACCTCGTGAGCTTTTACGCGTTATGATAATAAATTGAAAAGGGGAAAATTGTCGACAAATAAAGAGCCGGTAACAAAAATTGATAGAACTAACGGCGTGTATTATACCCATTCCTGATTGACTTCAGTCCATTCCTGATTATTATGCTAGTGAAACGTACTTACGGCCGAGATTTAGTATAAAAATATAAGTTTGAATACTAGTTATAAATAGGTAATAACAATCTGTAAGCGATCATAGTAGTTCGATTAATAATTCAGGACAAAGTTCTTGATAAATGACTATCTACGCATAATTTACCGACTGCATCGATTTTTTAAACTAAAGTGTTGGTTTTCAATACAGAGTAGTAATTAAGGCTGTTTAAGATTTATGGTTCTAAAAGTGGAGTTAACATAGGTATAGTAACTGTAAGTAATATATAAAAAATAAAAGTCTCAGCACTTACTTCATTTGCAGGATTATAAGGAATAATGTATACGTAAAGACTGGTATTAAATTTTTTAATGCGACTTATGAGATTATCTATCAAAAAAGCTCTTCTTATTTATTTTATATGTAGTAACAACAACAGTATCTGTAAGTTGACGACCGCTTGTCTCAGGGATCAGTGATTTTGTATACTGAGTTAAGGACACTTGAAACCCAGATGTAACTCGTCCCTGTGTGGCGAAATGTTGGTTTGGGATCCATTCCGACGTACCTTAACATTGTTTTTATTATAATTATCACGTTCTTATTCGTAAAGTCGTCGAGTCGGTCATGTCGATTTTATCGAAAAAGGAAATGTGAATACGAGGTTTGCCTTTTTATCACTTAAAGATATCTTAAATACTGACAGCTGTCGATAGTTACCGGAAGTTCACGGTGTAGCTGCTTCTAAAATAACGCAGATTTGCGAAAAGTTCATTTTGCTTGTGTCTATAATTGTAATGTTATTGGGATTAGAAGAAGATGGTGGTTGGTTGGTTAATCAGAGCGATTCATTCATACAACTGATCTTTGATGCCTGATATTACATCTTGAGTGTGATAGAAGAGGATTTTCATATTTTTTTTGTACATTACATACGTGATTCTAAAGAGGTATAATCAGGCAGTTTTGTTGTCTTCGAAGACTATGTCGTGGACGTGACCAATGGGAGGAGTCACGATGCGACGGCGGACGTGGCTGTTTTTGCGGCAGGCGCACCGGGCGTGACGTCTAAAGGCTCATTAAAACATTTCTTGTACCTGTTCCTTTTTTGAAAATCATGGCTACTATTTTTAAAATTACATTAAGGCGAGCATAACAACGTCTTGGTATTTATTATATTAGTACACCACTAGAGGATACGGTCGCTTATTATTATTTTATTAAGTTTCTTAAGCTAAAAAAATTACGACACACGTTAGAGGGTTCGGCATCATCTTATGAAGTTCGAATAATATAAATTATAAATTTATAATTTAATTTATATTCAATTTAAATTATACTTTAGATATTTATTATCTGTACGTTTTCAATTACCGCATTAATCCTAAAATAAAATAATATTGTAATTTTTGGACTGGCGCATGTACTTTATACTACACGTTTGCATTTTATTAATTAGTAATGTAATTGGTATACTTTAAGAGCTTGATAATGAATTACAGTATAATTAAACAGAAATTAATTTAATAATTTCTGCCCACTGCAATAAGATAATTGTATCATCAGCATCATTGTACAATTAAAAGAGAACTGAAAGATTTGAAATAAATAAAAATATATGCTAAACCTAATTGTGTATTCGTTAAACAATACATTGAAGCTTACATTTAAAACCATTCAATTCCAACCAGTCTTCTTGTATTTATTTGGACACGTAGAAAAGCCCGTGGTTTTCGTGTTGCGAAACAAAATAATACCTATTCGTTCGTACGTCCCTGATTTTATTATTGTTGTGATTAAAGTAGGGCAAGTTTTTTTTAATTCTTAGCTTCAGTGTGACAAAAATGACCGTACTATTGTCATTACTTCATTTTCATTTTAGTTATTGACGTAATGTAGTGATATAAGTCCCGCAATTTGTATAATCACTTGAGAGACTGCTATGAAATTTTTCCATGTGATAGTAAGTCTGCCGCTGGATAAATGTGCAAATAAATTAGCAGTTAGGCGCAGCGTGACAGTTATCACGCTAGCCTATATTGCGTTTGAACAAGAGCATCGCTCTGAATTTATATTACACATTATCTTCGTCTGGAGCTAGCCGACTAAAGCTTATTGCGCCTCATGAAGTTATTACTCGTCCGTCACACATTCTTGCCGGATGAACGACACGGAATGAGCACGAGCACGGTAACACTGTTAATTAATCCGCAGTTTTTAAGACAACTTTTTTACATTCAATAAATGCTTTGAGGCATTGATATAGGTTGTTACCGCGTTTTAATCTTAAACATTATTGTGTTTTATTAGACATTGTCTTATTATAGATATAGTTATTGGCTCTGCAAAGCTAGTTTTGTTTAATTTGTTCCTAATCAAACCTTGTTTAAGACTCAATAAATATTTCCTGTAAATCGAAGGTAATTTATTGTTGGTAATGCAATTCAGTAAGAATACTGGATGATGCGCTCCGCTGGCGAATTCGGTGTCCTCGAGACGAGCAATTCAGTTCAACGACCCGCCGTTCGTCTTATACTCGCAAAAAATGTACTGCCCCATCCCACGCCGAACGCAGTCCTCGCACACAGATACAATGATAGCGTTTATGAACATACATATAGCGAGAGCGCGATTACCAATCACTGCACGCTTAATCGTACAGCACACCTCTCGTGCTGGGCCTCCAGACAACTATTAGAGACGCGTGTTTACTGTTTGCACGATTTCAAACGTCTGCTGTACCATATATAACAATTTTGTTACTATATGATAGATCTCTTATAAATTATTTAGAGAAAGTCAATTGCAAAAAGTAAAACAAAGTAAAGAAAAGTAATAACCTTTAAATGGCCCACCGCTCAGCACAGATTTCATCTTATTTCTGAGAGAGTTTTGGTTTTTCCAATGCGGGTTGACGGACTCCACATGTCCTCCAAATACTCCTCAGACTTGCAGGTTTCCTCACCATGTTTTCCTTCCACTGCTAAGCACGTGGTAAATCAGTATATAAAATTGCAGAACAATTTAAGAGTTGTCGGCATCGGAAAACGAACTCAGGTTAGTTCAAATAAAGCCCTGCCCTTGGCTACTCCGGGGCTCAGTATGAAAATGAATTACCACTAATGGCATGAATTGCGATGAAGATTGAGAAACGAATCTGCGACCAAAAGTGACGCTTGGCCACGACGCCAAACGAGCCCAGGTTAAGATAAGGCAGCAAGCAGGGTTCGCCCTTGCGGCTCATCTCCGGAGAAGTTAGCAGGCAAGATGCACCTTTTATCGCTACACACGAAACCTTCAGATGATCAATGAAAAAATTCGTATTAAAAGCGATAAGCGTTGTAAACTTTGTATTAATTTTCACTTAGGTTTAAATTTATTTCATTTTTAAATCAAAGAAAACTTCCAAATCAAAATAACACGTTCAAGAAGCGAAAATTATTTTTGAAGAATCTTAAAAATGTGCTTCCACGATATAAAAAAATCGACTGCCAACAATCTCACATTTATGGACACAACAGGAAAGCTGAGCCTCTGCGTATAAGCTGCCTTGGAAGAAGTAACTTTGTGTTTTATATACAAATATAATTAAAGAGGATAAAACACTGTATTCTCATTTAATTAGTCTTTACTTTGTGAGATTAAGCTATATTCATATACTTTCGGCCGTATATTATCATCGGAGGAGTTGCAGGCGATGGTCAATATTATGCATACACACATACAGTCACACCTTTTCCCCATATAAAGGGTGGGCAGAGGCCACTTTTCGCCCTCGCGGGAAACGCCATTTTAGTACGAGTCAAAAAATTCTTACTCCCCATTGCGTTCCCATGGGCAGTTGTTACTATACTGCTTTGCATTGCACATTATGGTGTTATTCTGCACGAATAAAGGCTGTCCGTACAATACCTTAATCACCTCTTACGACACCTTAGTAGGACAGAGGTAGGTACTATTCTACTCTGCCTGGTGCTATAAAAACGAAAGGGATGAAAGTGAATGTAAGTAAGACGAAAGTAATGGTTTTTGAAAGAGAAGAATATATAACGGATTGCAAAGATTTGAATGAAGAAGAAAGAGCGGAACAAGTGAAAGAGTATGTACTTGGGTTCAAAGTTTAGGACATACGGAAAGTATGACTGTGGTATTGAGCGAAGAGCATTGGCAGGAAATCAAGTGAATAGGGCCCTGCATAACTTTATGAGTGGCTACTCTACGTTTCTAAAAAGGCACGACGGGCTGTAAATTGGGGGTGTCCCCGTAAGGGTCGACTTACGCGTTCGTATCACGATCAGATCGGTGACTATTTTGTGGAAAGGCCACGTGCGCTTGTATGAAAACGCTAATGAAAGTGGAAGAAGCGAAAGATGTGTCTCAGGATAGTAGCAAGTGGAAAGATGTGGCCTCTGCCCACTCCAATGGAAAATGTGGAGTGACTGTATTTATGCAAGTATTATCATCGGTTTTATGCAATCCGTGCTTTTTAATTTTTAATAATTCACTAGTCGCTATATAGATAGAGAGATATATAAAGTCGCTTTAATGTATAAAAAGATCTAATAATTTGAAAGTCGAATACGGGAAGCGCACAATTTACACATTAAAGATACAGTTTTAAACGCGATTTAGCCAACAAAGAGGTTCAAATTCTCGGTCGAGTGCATGCCGCCGAGTATCCACACACCAATTAAGCTAAATTAAATATACGAAGAATTTAGAAACTGCTTAGCTTCCTTGAAGCGCAACGCCTTAATTGGCTTACCCAGTCTAGGAACATTCGTGATTTATTTACTGTTTTTTCTTATAGAGTAGGCCGGAGACTTACGTCTCGGAGAAGTTACGTTTTATCTTAGCGTAATTATTTATTACTGCTCTCTTACAGATAGAAACTGTTCCGACAAAAAATATCTCGTAAAAAATGAGCACTAATTTAAAGTAAAATTATCTGTTAATACTGTTAGACTGCGTGTGATAACGCTTCTGGCGAATCAAAACATAATTACGAGAAATCATTTTAATAATTTTTCGGGAAACGATGTCTAAGTCGTAGCGGAGCACACCGAAAATATTTAATAACGATACATTCACAATTCATTACGACCAATAAGAAAATGGGACGAGTGGATTGTGGATGAGTTCTTCACATGGCGGTTCTATCGTTTAATTAAAAGCGGTGAAGCGAAGTCGCGCTTTTAGGCCAGAGGCGGCGCTGCGGCGTCGTACTCGCGCCCGTGTGATGACTCTGCATAAACGTTAATTAACTCGCTTCATCTGACTTGCTCCTGCGTTTCCCGCTCACACTCAACTCCAACTAAAACTTTACGCCTACCTTATTGTTTAGTGACGTGTTTCGAATCCGTACACAGGTCCGATTTTCGTATACCCGATATTGATACACGAAGCGTATTCTTTCATCGAGTCATCTCGAGTGATCCACGTCTTGAATTATCTGAGCCCGTGATTTAGGCGCGGAAATGAAAAACTTCGGCTAGCATCCTTAGATGTCAATTGTTGGTGAATAGAAGAAAAATAGTTTATAACCAATAACGTTATTCCAGTTTGGCTATTTTTCCACCTCATATTTCTTATTCCTATTTTTACGTGAATTCACGCAAGAAAACAGATCGAATTATCAAGACGAATGCGGCTAATAGTTGAAATGCTGATCCTTACGGGATTATTATATATATTCAAAATATTTTAGTTATTTCCCAAACATGCAACTCTCCTCACGACATGTCATTTCACCGTCGAGCATGTAGTATATCAACAGTAATAATTGCAATTGATAATTTTAGTGAGGCCGGGCGTTAGGCTTAAGTTGCATAGTACATGAGTGATCCGAGTTTGATCCTCGGTGCCGGCACCTTTAAAATTGTTCTGCAATTTTTAAAGCTGATTTACCGCGTGCTCAGCGGTGAGGGAAAATATCGTGAGGAAACCCGCATGTCTGAGGAATAAAACATTTCGAGGACTAGTCCGCCAACCAGCATTGGAGCAGCGTGACCGACTTTTCTTGGCTCTAAACCCCTCTCAGAAATGAGATAAGGCCTGTGCTTGGCAGTGATACATTTATAGGCTGTAACTTTACCTTTTTTACATTTTTCATTATCAATATTCCACTGCTGTTAATCACCGCACCTCGCACCTTAGACCCTATAATTATACTGCAGTCACTGCTTTGTGTATTTTTGGTCTCACATTTTAAAGCCGTGAGATTTTGTAGCCTTTAGTCGACACTCACGACATCTAAGGGACGAGACAGGGTGTTAGATTTTTTACGCCGCCGCCACACGGGACGTTTACAATTAGATTCGTTATAAAATAAAATGACTTAGCAATTCTAATTCGATGTTATTAAAGGTTTTTCATGATTTGACATGTAAATATCTATGTACACTACAAAAATGTAACAAAAAATATGAATGCGCTGACATTTACGTCCCCCACAAAGACTACCCATTCAATATCAAGCAAGATTACCGATAATTAAGCAGAACAACAATGTAGTTTGTACATAATATAAAAAAATCAATTATAACAACACAGTTGAAGTACATTTTATGGCAAGCGAGCGAATTGACGTCTAATCAAGTCTCTCCTCACCGACTGACGTCAGCGACATTACGAGAGTCGACCGCAAGCTTCTCCAGCAGCAAATGGTTTCCCTGCCATTACGTTTCTACGTCGCTTTGATGATTAAGAAAAAGATGGATCAAACTATACATGTGTTTGTAATGATCGACATTGCACTGTTTGGATGAACAAGTTTCTTTATAGTTAGTTTGATCACTACTTTGATTTAATCTGTTGCTTGAACTTTAGTTTCGCCCCGATGCAATTGTTCGTTATGGGTGTACTACGACTGCCAAATTCCTGTAGCCAATTTACTGTTACTAAAAATGCGAATCCTCCTCCGCTTATCGTTATCCAATATAGTAAGGTGAGTCCGAGTGAATGCCTCTATTTTTGCCACATAGGCCAGGGGAGCATAATAATCATTAAGAAATTTCCACACTTTTGATCTATTATCATAAATTTAAGTAATTGTCATTTACGCAGCATATACGCAGTCCACTGCTGGCGATTATCGTCTCCCAAGTTAGGAGGTTAAAGTAAAGAGAGGAAAAGAAGCAATGTAGCACGAGAATATTTATTTTTGAGGTGTTGATTTTGGCGTTCATAAGAGCTTCATACAAGCCTAATTAGAATAAAGAAATTTTAAATTTGACTGTTAGGTCAACCCAAGAAGTGTCCCTAAACCGCATGCCTAATCAAAATCCGTATTTCTTTAATTTCTAAAGTTAGCCAATGACGTCACACAAAACAACGTTATTACCCGAATTATTAGCTAGGTAATAAGAAAACGCAGCGAGCGGCGCGCCGTGAGCGCACCGTGTGCTAAGTGGCTTTTAAGGTCGCTTACCTCATCACGCCGCCACTGGTCCAACTATCTGGCTATTTATGCACGAATTTAGTGAGATGGTTGCTTTGTTTATTTGATCCATTTCTGTTATAACATCATGCGGTGAAGCATATACACGATTTTGTATTTTTTTATTTCGACACAATTGTTCGGGATCGTACGAATGGTTTTCGATTTTGATTGTTTGCAAATTGAAGTGCGTTTACAAAACCACCTCAAGGATGTTTATAATATAACGATATAAAAACAAACTTGAGCGTTTAGATCGCTAAAAAAATAGTGAGTCATAAAAAGATTATGCCTAGACGCAATTTGGTTGCCCACGTAACTAAAAACGCCAATCATCACGTCTCTCAAATCGAAAATACTTCGTGAATCATACCACTGGAATCGAATCAAAATTATTATACGCACGATCCCTGAATAGAAAAACTTTTTATCCTTTTATCGGATAAAGTGACGAGACGAGCAAAACGTTCACTTGGTGGTAAGTGCAACGCCTCCCCATAACAAATACTGTGTCACCAAGAGCAATTCTGTGTGGCACCACATTGCGCCCGTCACCCCGAGACATCAGATCTTAAATCTCTTATTGTGCCTTAGTGTGATTACACTAGGTCACAGTGCCCTTCAAACCAACACAGTAATGTTTGGACACTATTGCTTCACGGCAGAATAACTAGTTCCTACCTAAACGGATTCCTGAGTAGGAATACTACCAACAGTTATGTACTGTTTATCTGACATTAAAAACGTTCGTGTTGACGATGAAAGAAATGGTTACCCCGCCAAACTACATTGAACTGAAATTAGAAGCATAGTCGTTGAAAATGTTTCACAGTCTCTCATAAGTGTGTGAATCGGTAAAACGAAAGACTAATGCCAAGAAGACAAAAGTATGTGTTATAGTTATTATAAATAAGCGTTTTAAATATTTTTTCAGATAGCATAGCCATGCCAGATCCAGGGACGGATGTTAGCCATAAATTTAATAGTATAGGGCGAGGGACTTGGGTTCCTGTTCCTTCACCTCTGAACTTGCTGTTGCAATTTTATAGCCTGATTTACCACGTGCTCAGTGGTGACGGAATACATCGTGGGAAAACTTGCATAAAATAAAAAAATTTCGCGGACATATGAAGTCTGCCAACCCACATAGAAGTAGCGTAACGGATTGGATTCTAAATCCTATCTAAATGAGACGTGTTCATTAGTTTTACATTTCATTTAGGCCGTTCATGTAGACATTACTTTTTGCAAAACAAAATCTAATGTAAAAAAATCTTTGAGTGCCTGTCTGTGACTATATCTCGAAAATTCCTAGAATTATCGTCAGGTAATTGGCACATTTAGATAAATGCGTTATTAACTATGGTACCAACTTTTTTTTAACAAAGTTACATCGAGTGTTTCAATTAATGAAATTCATCAAGTGATTGAAGTTCCAATCACTTATTCTACTTGTACTTAAATTAAACCTGAATTAATTAATCATTGTGTACCGGTTACATATGTATATCAAGTTATAATGTCAAGTCTATATATATGAACTTGACATTAAAACTTGATGAATATGCTATTTTCATTAAATAGAGCGAATGACTATACATATTTAGAAGACATAAATAATTCGCAATATTAAGATTCCCAAAATATTATTGTAGTCATGTTTTTACAAAATTTTACGATTTATAAAGTGTCAAAAGACTTAATGTACTCGACGATATGGCGTGGAACTTGTCTGTGGGTATTGCCTTAAAAGAAAACGTTATATGAAGGCAGTCACGGACCAATTGCAGATTATTAAGTCAATTGAATATAGCACCAAATACGCCAACTACTAAGAAATTGCCTTTCGTTGGGAAATGTTTAAAAAATGACGTTGATAAAACGCTGGAAATATTTGAATAAAATTTTATTCGAACACGTTCGTTTGAGAGAGCCTTTTAAAATTTGTTCGCGCGATACTTACGAAGTGTTGCTGTTGGAATTATCGGCGTGTTTTGATTTTCGCACTTCACATGCAACTGCCGTCATGAGATGGTTTTTCTTACAGGTATGCTCAGTTAATAATTGTTTTAATTATCATAAATATAGCGAGTTCCGTAAATGGTTTTGAGTGAGATTGCAACAAATTCAGGCTCGCAACGTCCCAGCGGTGCTGCTGCCGACTCGGTGGCCGCAACTCGTAAATAAGGGCGTCTCATTGCGGGCCATTATTAATGAATCTACCGCCGGTCCGCGCTCCCCGCTCGCGCCTGAAAGCTAAATAACAGGTGCGTGTAACCCCGTTCGCACAATCTATTTTCGATGTCTTATAACCGTGAAGAGTAACGCTCGTTGCGTCCTCTCGCTCTAAATATTCATACCATATGCCAGATATTGAGATTTGTTTGGGCGGCATCTGCTCGGCATCGCTGTCTCTAAATAAGCGCGGTGTCGTGTTGGCTTCGCAAAGTTTCATTAGCCGTCTGGGAACACTTACTTAGGGTATCATGTTGTTGAAATTGTGTGTGAAATTTCAACCTCGCGAAAGAGTTCTACTGTTGAATATTTGTGTCGAAGTACAGATATAAGCAATAAGTTAACATTTAGATTTGGCAGTCAATCAGCTAGTACTTGTGTTTTTTGCATTTAGTTATAACGACATTCAGAACAAAAACCGGAATGTTTTTATCTCGAATCTTTCATGATTTGTTCTCACAATTGTGCGTTTTCCGGTGTATAGGATCGGTGTAATTTTTGAGTTTAATTTAAACAAAATGTTATTAAAGTGTATTTACAGCGTCAGGTATAGAAAAAAGTAATCATATAAAAGTACGAAAATCATAAATTTCAGAAACGAAATGACATGACGATAGCAATATAAAAGACACGCACATGAGAGTACTCTGTGAAAATTAATTCAACTGAAAATCAGTGTAGCCTTTTCAATAAGATTGTTATATCATAATATGTAATAGGTGGGAGAAATATTATAATATTTTACTGGTGGTAGGATTCCTATGCAGGAATCCGTCTAGGTAGGTACCACCCCAGGGTCAGTTATTCTGCCGTGAAGCAGTAGTGTGCAATCATTACTGTGTTTCGGTTTGAAGGGCACTGTGAGCTAGCGTAATCACTGGGCGTATGAGACTTAAGAACTTATGTCTCAGGGTGATGGAAACAGTGTGGTGTCACACAGAAATTTTCTGAGTGATACAGCATTTGTTGTGGGCAGACGTTGCACTTACCATCAGGTGAACGTTTTGCTCGTTTCATCACTTTATACAATAAAAAAAATTACATTACCACAGAGGTTAGGATACATTAGTTGTTTCATTATTTGAATGTCCGATCGCGACCAGCAGATCTGTCTTCAGTGTCTCTGTTAATCTTGTAATACACGTTTCGAAATAATTTCAGCTTTTGTTTTCAGAAACATAACAGTAACAGAAATGTGTGTGAATGTGATGATTTCGCGGCGTTTAAGTTTAATTTATATTTCCAAATAGAATAAAAAATAAAAAATATAAAATCCTTATTGGATTACGCAGTTAGCATGTCCATTTTAGAGCTACAAGGAAACGTCGATGAGGCCGTAGGCAGATACGGGCGAGGTCAGAGTTGAGCCCGATTACCCAAACTGTAGCTAATGGTACCAGACTGACGAATCAAGAGACTGGTGACGTAATGTCGAGGAAGTCTTTAGTTGGACGCGACCCACGCTACGCTGTCAGGATTATGGAATTAATGTAAATAACATTTAGGTAAGTTTGACGTAATTACACAAAGATACAATAGCAATGGTAAGAATTCAATTTACTTAGTAATTTATAAAATAAAACGTAAAACCATAAAAGACTCACAACGAATATTTCCGTTTGGCTTACTTTAACTGTAAGCCGATCCCTAATACTAATTTTTGGTACCACATACAATTTGGAACAAAAACTGCTCGACGTTGTCTGTAAATGGCAATGTAACATTCACCCAAACTCCATGAAATCAAACATTACGAGCGTTCAAGGTGGCGTAGCAAAAAAAAAAATATGTCAACAATCTGTATCAAGATAAAATGTATGCACGCTCAATGTATAACTATTAAAGTGGAACCTGCATAATTTCGCACCGGCACGGCGTGTATCGGAGCGGTGTTATGATCAGAGTTCGTGTTAATTAGCGTGGTGCTGGTGTCGGTGACGTCACGCATCTAATTTGATTACACCGAGACAAGGCCGCCGCGGTAAACACGGAGCATGCCGCGGTCGTGAGTCGCAGGACGCAGGCACAGATTGGAAGTTCTAACAAACCAATTATATCAAATTATACAACCGGTCCGTGCATACATTGCTAATCAATCCGAAAGCTCGTCTAATAACACTAATGCCTGTACGCTCAAAAGGGAACGGGAGTTTAAACTTTCACAAAGGCTATACGTACTTACAAAACCTAACATGTTATCTCGACGGTGAACAACTGCCTCCTGGCTTTATTATTAGCCCACCTGACATCCCAGATCTAAACAAAGTGGAGACAAAGGGCTGGTTATTCGCAATGTTAACCACTATTAATCTCTCCATTAGTGTTATTGTTATAATCGAAATTATTTTAATTTGCTTTTCCTATTTTGTATACTGAGTCAGAATATACATACATGCATAGATTCACGACTATTCCCTATTGGGGTAGGCAGAGACCACATCTTTCCCTGTTACGATCCTGACACACATCTTTCGCTTCTTCTACTTTCATTAGAGTTTTCATACAAGCTCGTTGTTAATAGTAAATAGTTGCTGAAATGCCGTTATTATTTCTCACATTTCCTCGGATTCACCCCGTATTCTCGCGGATCATTTGAATTATAAAGTAACGCGCGAGTGCATACAGAGTGCATAAGACACCTTGGCTATGTAAATGAGGTGGAAGCTGCGAACGCAGTTAGGGCGAGTTTACATCTGCGGTATGCAGAGGTCAGAGCTTTTAAGGTCAATAGTGTGAGTTTAATAAAGGAGAAGAGTTTGTACATAATTAAAATTTTACTACTTACCTATATTTGATTTTTTAGTGTTTAATTGCACAATCTATAACAGCTAGTTAGTCTTTTTGACAAAGGTTACAATATAACTTTATTTAATCAATGAATATTAAAATGACGTCAGTAACTAAATCAGAACAATTAAACCAATTCCTACAAATAGTGATCTAGCAGACGCAGACAGTGAAATAAGTTTCACTCTTACAATGAACCCGCGACCGTTATTCAAACTTCAGCCGGCTTTGTTCCCAAAACACGAAACTAATTTATTCGTATCTCAGCGTGCCATTCCACCGTACTAAATAATCGAAGAGCAAATTATATATGCGTATTAACGGTCAAGTCATAGTTCAAAGATTAGGGCAACGGGCAACCCTTTACTGCGATCGTTCGAGGCGAAGAAGTTTCAAATTAAATCGGATCACCCCGCGGGCTCCCTGCACGCTTAAACAATTTGATATTTTAATAAAAGCCGCTGCTGCCCTTTATGCTTTGTGTGCGCCCGTGTCCGTTGGTAAAACGAACTATTTATTGCCATAAATGATTTGATATCGACAAAAACGGCATTTCGTGTTTAATAAATTGCACTTTTGCAAATGACCGTGTTGGATGTGAGTCGTTGATTTGTTTTCGGTCCAACCCCGCGGTCAGAAACGGAAGTGCAAAGTTATCGCAGATCGCGATGGAGTATCGGTAATCGTCGCATGCGGGCGGCGGGCCGGCGGGCCGGCGGCGGACGGCGGCGGGTCGGAGGTGCGGCGGCGGCGCGTCGCGGCCGTCCAGCGTCGCGTGTGGCGCCGCTAATGGATATTGATGGCTACGGCGCAACTAATTAGACGCCACTACCCTACAACGTTTCAGCCTGGATTCCCTGAAGCGTTTTTCCAGGAGCCAATTTGACTCGTCTAGCGCAGTGGACAGCAATTCGTTGCCAATTGCCATATTGTAAATAATAAAAACTGTAATTAAACACCGAGTGACTTTTGAATTCTGGAAATGTCCGGCTCTTTATAAAGTTCTCTTCACATTACCGTTGACAAGACCGCTGTACTAACTCTAGCAGTGCTTTGTTTTAGTTGTTTTTTCTGGTATTTGGTTTACAATAAGAAGTACATTGATTGATTGATAGATAACGTAGAGTTAACGTTTATAGAATATGCAAATAAATATTCTTAAGTCCGTTCTAAAGAAATAAGTTATTATTGAAGAGACATATCAGGAACTAAAAACGACTTGACTAAACGAGTGCGGGACAAAGAGGTTATCAAAGAATCGCTAACATGAACAACTTCCGTATGGATCAATGATTGCATATAAAACACAGAACATTTACGTGAAAGAAAAATGGGAATCTGGAATGCAGGAATTCTTTTTTAAATATCACAACAGCAGAGGAAGAATTACTGCGCAGATTTCCGTTTAAACGATGTCGGTGAGCGCGCAAACAATCTCACAATCGAGTTATTAGACGCTGCGTGGGGCGGGCGGTATCAATCACCGTGGGCGGGCCGCGCGACATTGGACTTCAATTAGGCGGGTGGCGCGTGTTATTGCTCACTCCTCTACACGCCAAAGGGTTACTTGACCCACTTATTAGGCTCGTCGCATGCGTCCTCGTTAGCAGGAAGCTCGAAAATGAATAAGTGATTCAATATTTACTCGCACTATATAAGCTGTCATTAATGTCACATTAAAAGTTATGAATTATACTTTTTGTTTTAGAAACGTTGCGATAATGTTGGAGCTGCCTTTGTTATGAACTTCTTCCGTAATGAGTTTCATTATCAATATTGTTGCACACACTATTGTTTTGAGTCGTGTGGTGGCGGCTCGTTAAAAGAATACTACCACTCCATCTCATTCAATGGATGTCGTAAAAGGCGAGTAAGGGAATTCAACTGCACTGTGACCCCAACTGCGCATGGTGGCGATGGGCTCACACCGAGTGCATTATATTGTTTTGGTGAAACGTGGATTGTAGCAATCATCTGTTTTTGCAGTGAGTGCCTAGTGTCTGACTACCTCTTATGGGATAAAGTCGTGACCTTATGTATGTACTATTGTTTTAACTTTCAATGGTATGATTTGACTTCGAGTAGTTCTGGTAATAAAAATGTGATTTATATCGGCTAGGCATCACTAATATTCTTCCACCAAGAAATTAAATATTCCAAATTGGTTCTTAAGACAACGCCAAAGTTTATTTTTTCTAAGAATAATAGTTTGTTAGAAAGGATTGTAGTACAATTTCATCTGAGCCAAATCGTTTTTATTTAAAAATGTAATAGTTGTTATACTGTGTAATATATTTTATGTACAGATTTACTGGTGGTAGGATTTCTTTGCAGGAATCCGACTAGGTAGGACCACCCCAGGGCCAGTTATTTTGCCGTGAAGCAGTAGTGTGTAAGCATTACTGTGTTTGGGTTTGAAGGGCACTGTGAGCTAGTGTAATCACTGGGCATATGAGAGTTAACAACTGATGTCTCAGGATGACAGGCGCAGTGTGGTGTCACACAAAAATGTTATGGGTGACACAGCATTTGTTGTGCGCAGACGTTGCACTTATCATCAGGTGAACGATTTGCTCGTTTCGTCACTATATCCAATAAAAAAAATGTACGAAAATGGCGGTGACGTTGTTCTCCACCCGTCACGTCTCGTTTCCTGCGGGGGCGAAATGTGGACAACGGGTATGGTCTCTGCCTACTCGTTATATAGGGAAAATGCGTGATTGTATGTATGTAAGTAGGAATTTATCTTACTTATTTCGTAACGAGCACAAACAGGTTATGATGTTTTTCTGGCCGATTTTGACCACGGCGACAACTTGTGATAAAAAAACAGAAGTTTTTAACGGCGTAAGATAAATTACAATGCCGTATATATTCAGACGAAGCACTCACTTGTAATTTTTTCGTATTCTATGTAACGTTTCTACGATAAGATCAGAAGAACAATCACATACATCTCGACCCGAAAATTAAATGTGTTGCACTGATAATGGTTTTGGGTTTGGATTTAAAACCTGGACCGGCAATTTAAAAGGCATGTATCTAGTGAGCGGCGAGGTCAAAATTATATAAAAATTTAAGGACTATATATACCTAAGCTGACAAGATCTCCGAGCTTATTAAGACCGACACAATCACAAAGGCAGAAATATTAAGTTAGCTATTCTTATTAAAATTGTTAACAATGCTAACACTGAAATTATATGAAGCAACGCTCAAGAGCCGTGACGGGAGAATCGATTAAAAAAATGATCGCTAATTAAAATTGATAATTAAGTAGCCGAGTTAAATAGCCTTAGCGAGATAAAAGATATACTAATCACTAGAGGTTATTGTTTTCGTTATTACATCTTATGAATAAATAGATAGGTTTCTTTATTACAGGGTACGGAGAAACGAACATTATAACGACCGCATGGCCGAGTGATCTAAGTACGAGACTTGTACGCCGCGGGTCCTGGGTTCGAATCCTAGCCGGAGTCAATGTATTTGTACAAAAACACAAATCGTTGGGTCTGGTTATGTTGGGCTAGTGAAATGTGTTCCTGTAAAACGCACTCACAATACCTCCTGTATTGTAGTGCGAGGCAAAACAGAAAATAATATTCAATCAGATGAAGGCTACATCAATCTTTGTGAATAACCAATACGTAGGTGTTGCTACTTAAGACTATTCTGGAATGCCTCGTTGCCATTAACCTGAATTAAAAAAAATAGATATATGTGCGCCTTAGCCGGCTGGCTATCAGTGGGCGCTAGTGAGATGGTTTCGCGTAGCAAGTCCGCGAGTTTGACCACAAGTAGGTCGTGGATTGAATAACGCTGCACCGACATGTGCAGGTTTCTAAATATGTACAAAGCGATATTATTGTAACCGCAGTTGATATTTCGAAACCCGCGTGTGAACTGAACAAACTTGGCGACATGTGCCCGTGTGCAATTGCGATCGGATTTATTGGACGAAAGTGCGTGTGAAATTACAACAAGGTAAGCAATAAATATTAAACTAACTCAATGTGTACATAATTTTAGGTACTATTGAGGAAAAAAAAATATGTCTGTTATGATTAGTAACGCCTGTAAATATCCCACTAGTCGATAAGGACTCCTCTCATTTTTGAGAGGGGCTTATGCCAGGAAGTATATACCACGCTGTTCTATTGAAGGTAGGGATTTTACATATTTGACGAAATATTGTAAATTTAATAGATATGCAGGTTTCCTCATTGTTTACATAAAAAAGAGGGGGCAAAGTGATCACCACCGCCAATTTACATCCGCAATACCAGAGAAAAAGAAGTAGAGAGCCTACTTCTTTTTCTTGAAGATCCCTTAGTCGTATCGGTCAGGAAAACCTCTGACGGCAGCAGATACTGTAACGATCTACAGTTTTTTAGATCATCACATTCTAGATAGCAATAAATAACTTTAGTGGTACCACCACACTATGTCACTCAACAGCTGAGTTTCCGTGGCTTTTAAAAAAAAAAGTAAAGTAACAGCCTATAAATGTCCCACTGCTGAGCACAGACTAACTGTGTAAGGGTTTTAGAGCTGGGATGAGTCCGCTACACTACTACAATGCCGGTTGGCCGGACTACACGTGTCCTGGAAATATTTATTATTTCTTAGACAAGCGGGTTTCCGCTCGATGTTTTCATTCACCGCCGAGCACGTGGTAAGTCACCACTTAAAACAGGAATTAACAATTTTAGTGGTGCTGGCACCGGGTATCGAACCCACGTCATTCGCGTCAAATTTAAAGCGAGCGCCTTGCCCCTGAGTTACCAGTATTTTTGTTATTAACTATTAATAAAAACAAAAACGATTGCTGCTTTAAACTATGTTTGATTGAATACTAAGGTATAACGAAAAATAAATGTAATTGGCTCACTCGAAGAATTTTCGCCAAAACTTTACCAACTTTGTAACTTTATAAGTGTATATTGTGTCATTGTTAATGAACACGATTAAGCTTCATAAAAGGGAAGTATAACCTTTTATGCTCTAATTGCTCTAATCCTTACAATCTATATCCATATATATTTTTAATATTATAAATGTGTAAGTTTGTATGTTTACTTGTTTATCATTTATTTACGTTCAAAGAAGAGATTTTAATGAAATGTATCATAGAAGTACATTTTGTCATTATTATTATTATAGTATTTTTGTTATCCAAAAATACATAGTTTCTTAATTTTAAGTTATGCTGTGCGAATCGGGCGGGGATCAGCTAAATACTATACAATAACATATAGTTATTTTTAACGTGGTCTTCTAATCAAGATTAATATTGAAAAGCAAAATTTTGCAGAATATTTATATAACGTAATATATATATAATATTCGGATATATAAATAATACTGGAACGCTGGTTTATTAACATCGGTAGTAATTGCGAGATTCCCCTTGCAAAAATACAATAAAATAAATTAGTTTGTAATATTACGACCCATTAATGTAATGTAGTGGACGAAACGAGAAAGTCTACGCTGGCCTACGCACAACGCGAGCCAAGTAGCATACTTTATTTATGACATTAAGTAATGCAATGGTATTATACCAAATGCACTCTAGCCATATGAATAAGAGCCAAGTTCTGCGCCTACTGCATTTGTATTGAGACATGTTCTTGATATAGGTTGAAGAGAACTTTAATATAATGAATGGTTGGGCTGTTTCCGTTTCATTGCGGTGATGATTAATGCCAATTGCATTGAAAGAATCCGGAACGTTGGTTTCAAGCCGGGCTTGGGTAGTTCGTGCCTTGTGACCAGGTGCAGAGTCCTGCTGGAAAGTCCACAGTATATTTTTAAAAAGTGTTTTGTAGAGAGGTTTCACAACATAATCCAAGACTGTATCTTGAATCTTGTAGACTAGTTAGAATATCTATCTTCTTCAAAAAAGCGATGCCGATAGGTGTCCGGCAGTGTAGAATAGCCACCTCTTTCCTACCGAGGTGTCGTAGGAGGCGACAAAGGTGTTGTACGGACAGCCTTTATTCGTGCAGAATAACACCATAATATTCAATGCTGTTAGTATCCTTCTCGTGGGAACGCAACGGGGAGTAAGATATTTTTGATTCGTACCAAAATGGCGGCGACGTGGTTCGTCTCGTTTCCCACGGCAGCGAAAAGTGGACTGCGTGTGTGGCCTCTGCTTACCTCTTATATGGCAAAAGGCTTGACTGTATGTATGTAAAAAAGCGATGCCCCACACAATAATTTGTCCAGGAGGTATCATGAGTGCGTTTTAAACACACATACATTTTAAATGTACTACACAACCAGATCCGGAAACCAACTGTTTGTGTTTTTGTACAAATTTGTTGACTCCGTTTTAGATTTGAATCCAGTACTCGAAGCCTAGAAGTTTTCCCTAGAAGATTCTCTGAACACTAGGCCACGCGGCGACAAAATACCATAGATATCCGTCGCACTCACGAAAATTTTGCTAGTTTATTTTATTTTAGATAGCAAACAGATATGTAACAATTGGTTGTAAAAGTAATCTTGAAATCTTTAATAATTATATAACCAGCACCGTTATCCACAAAATAATGTATTACAGTGCTGATAATTAAGAACTGAAAAGATTAACTATATTTAAAAACCAAAAATTCTCAAGTATTGTTAATAGAATCAGGCGTTACCTTGCGAAAATCCATTATAATAAAGGAAAGAAAGTTAATTTGCTAAGATCCCCATGCAATCTTAGCAAATTAACTTTCTTTCCTTTATTCTCAAGTATTGTGTTTAATTCGGGTTCACTGATTATACTGAATTTTTAAATAACATCCAGATAATTTGTGGAATAACAACGGTACAGGTGACGGGTTGTGGTACTATGATAACCTAAAATATAACGGGAATTATCACGACTCCGTCGCCTTCTGTATATCTTGTATCCGGAAGTGTACAGTAACGTGCAGTACATGACGTATTGCACTTTACTACTTGCACTCACTCGACTTTTTGCAAAATGACGAAAGCTCTTTAGAGTCCAGGTATATATAACTGAATTGAGATGTAGCATAGCTCTTATGAGAATAGCATAAGAGTCGACAATTAGGCAATTCAGTTGTTTTTATACAATTTGTAAGCTAATTTATGGTATTTACTGGTGGTAGGATTCCTATGCAGGAATCCGTCTAGGCAGGTACCACCCCAGGGCCAGTTATTCTGCCGTGAAGCAGTAGTGTGCAAACATTACTGTTTCGGTTTGAAGGGCACTGTGAGCTAGCGTAATCACAGGGCATATGAGACTTAAGAACTGATGTCTCAGGGTGATGGGCACAGTGAGGTGTCACACGGAAATGTTCTGGGTGACACAGCATTTGTTATGGGCAGACGTTGCACTTACCATCAAGTGAACGTTTTGCTCGTTTCATCACTTTATACAATAAAAAAAATATTATAACGATGGTTTCATTATAAGCACTGATAAAAACATTTTATGTAACTGTTGCATCCCCAATATGATATGAATAAGTTTAACCATTTGTCGGATAAGGTAATAAATTCATATCATATAAACAAAATTGGTGAAAAGTGCAGTTTCATTTTTATAGTGTAATCAAAATTTATTTTACTATAAAATATTTTTGCCAACAGAGGGATTGTTAAATATTGCATTCATATAACGCATTTGGGTGTCGGTGTGATTATAATATATTTTTATGAATAGAAATAATGTAATAGTTTTTATTCAAATTTAAGTACATTTTGTGGATTTTGCGGCTGCTATCAGTTTTTCCGAATCAATACGACTTTAAGAAAAGGGCATACATACTATCTTAAAGACCGGCAACACAATTAGCGAAAAGTAGCAGCATATAATGCTTTATTTTGAAAACCCTGTTAATAACAAATATTGTGTCACCTAGATCAACTCTGTGTGGCATCACCCTGAACTATCAGTTCTGAAATCTCATATGCCCAGCAATTACACAAGCTCTCAGTGCCCTTCAGACCGAAACACAGTAATGTTTGTACACTATTGTTTCACGGCAGAATAACTGACCATGCGGTGATACCTACCTAGACGGATTTCTGCATAGGAATCCTGCACTTTATGTCTTGAAGTTAATGTGCTCTAAATTCGAAGTTGAGACGTTTGATGAAGTGAAGTGGTTATTACTTCCCAATATTAATAGCATCATCAACATTACAGCCCATTATAGTCAAATGGCCTCTCTTATGCTTTTGTTGGAATTAGGTGGCGAAACGAACAAGTCGTTGAACTGATGGTAAGTGCCATTACTGCCCAGAACAGTTTCCAGTGTTACCTAGATCTTTGCGTTGAATATTTGTATGTAACACCGCTGCGTTTGTCACTATGTGACATCAGTTCTTATTGCTCTTATGCTCTTAAATATTAATATTTTTAGCTTCAAGAGGCCTTCCAAGTGATAACGATGGTGTTTGTACACCACTGCTTGACGGCAGGATAACTGACACAGCGGTGGTTTTCTACTTACTAGATATATTTATAGGAATTCGACAATCAGTAAAATTATGTGGAGTAATGGCCATGGTTAATAAACACGTATATAAGAACATTCCATAAGTTTAATTTATTTGTTTATTTTGGAAACTTATCAACTTAAATAATCTAAAGCCAAACTTATTTTGCCATATGAGCAAGCTACTTTCACACTATTCAGGAGTCACGCCCCTAAACACCATGAAATCTACGATACCGTGCTGTCCTAATTGGATGTCCAGTGCAAACATTGAATTTCATTTATGCTGAAACGAGTTTATGGCTTGTTATACACTCTCTACAATTACCATATGACTGTGTACGTGAGTTTAAGCGACTGCACTATTCGCTATATCCAAACAAATACTCGTAGATGAATACAAAACTTCTGAGAATCAACGACGATTCAATGAAAATATGATGAATGGGAATATGATGCACCAGCAATGACATCATTACGGAAAATAGACATTAGTAACTTACACCTTACTAGTCTTTTCGAAGCCAACTATTAATATGAATGTTAGATTAAGGCAACGACTAAACAAACGCTACGTTTTGTGTAAATGAAGTAGTAAGAAAATCACTTATGGAACTATTGCTAGAAAAAAAGTAAGCTACAAATAGCGATGTTGGCAATGATTTCACCAAAAAATCCACAGAATATAAATTTAAATCGATGACGATCACGTACAATAAAAACTCATATTCAAATAAATTCAAAGTACGCATGCCCTAATAAACCAGATTTTAGTGGCTTTGTAATAATAGAGAACATTTATTGTTTACTCTTATAGAGACATTCCTCAATTTGATATTAATTGACATTCACCTGAAAGGCGATGGAGTTTGCGTGTTAATTGATAGATCTTGACGGCGTAACCCGAGTCAGAACTTCTCGAGGAAACTCCCATGTTCGACATCTCTATATTATCGCTCCTAATTACTGATGAATGCTCGTCAAAGTCTATTTAACTCTTATGTTCATATTAAGCGTAATGAGTCTTTATTGAACCCATATATTTTGAAGAAAACTATATTATTCGTTAGACTATGCTGTATCCATACTAATGCTATATATTACAAAGTAACTCTCTCTCTGTCTCTTTATCTGTTTGTTACCTTTTTACGGTTCAACCATTAAACCGATCTTGACGAAACGTTCAAAGTTCGAGACTACGTCCGTGTGGGTTTAGGTTTTTTTTAATAGTGCGAACTATATGATTTTCCGCAATAGAAAGTATCTTTTCCGTCCGTTTCCAGGACGCAACCTATCTCTGTGCCAAATTTCGACAAGATCGGTTTAATGGTTTGGCCGTGAAAAGGTAAAAGAGATGAGAGAGTTACTTTCGTATTTATACTATAAGTATGAATATGAATAAGAGCTTACGCTTACGCAAAAATTATACTCATTTGCAAAAATATAATAAGATAATAAAGAAGAATAGTAAAATCACTATAAGAAAAACTTAATTATTTACAATAAAGATTAATTATATGTGATTTTATTAAAACTGGAAACTTGGCTAAGATTGAAGCAATTTTTAATCAGTTGAGAACACGACTTCATTTTACGACTTTTTCGTCTTAACAGTTCTTTTTTAATTGCCTCTCGACGGGTCCGGGCCGTGTAATGCGCAATTTAATGATCCTTCAAAATGTAAAATGCATTACTGCACCATCTTTATTTTATTGCTCGCTAAGATGAAATCGTGTTAAAACTAGGCGGCGTGATGCGCATTACATTATCTATAAGTGAACAATTTTACAATGTTTCTTTTTTTGCTCAACGCTATAATGCCAAGCTTCTGTGCGCATTAGAAATTTCAACTTATTAAAATATATGTAATAATGAATACATAAGATAAGCTCGTTTTACACGGCTAGAAGAAAGCTGAGAAAGTTCAAATATAAAAGCCACATCCATACTGATATTATAAATGCGAAATTAACTCTGTCTGTCCCTCTATTTGTTTCTAATGATTTCACGGTGAAACCGCAGAACCGATCTTACTGAAATTTGGCACAGTGATAGCTTGCATCTTGGAGACGGACATATTAAACTTTTTATCCCGGAAAATCAAATTGTTTCCATGGGATATTTAAAAAGCCTATATCCACGCGGACGAAGGTGCGGGTATCAGCTAATAAAACTCTCATGTGTAATAAAAGACTTGACGTATGATATCATGCTCTGAAAATAAACGAAACTGTCATAATGAATGTATAATAGATATTGTAAATATAAAAAAGTAATAACATATTTATTGATTTATTTCCTACAAAGTATGTACGTCATTTCTATTAACTTCGATCAATTGTCATTAGAAATTCAATTAAGAGACGGACAGAAGCAGGCTGATCTACAAAGTGCAAACTTGTGAGCTCAAGACATACTACACAATTACGAGAGCTTAAAGTTTCAATCGACTGTGCATCAAATCTGTCTTGGCTTCTTTAATCTCATTTAAATAGACATTATCAAATTAATTCTGTTTACATTTCCTTTTTTTATATTGTTACTTCAGTGCTGTTTTTAAATATCGAAGTGGGTATAACTATTTTATGCTATTAATCGGGATCCGTCGCGATTAAGGTTTTCTTTTACAATAAACTAGTTTCTTCCTACGGTCTCGTCTGCATTTAAATAGGTAGTTTTACGATTTTATTGTATTAATTCACAGTGCAAATCTCATTTGAATGCATTCATGTGGTTTGGGTGGAGGAGTAACAGCGCGAAAAGTAGATCTTATGATAATTATCAGTGATTTACTGCCGTCGTTTGCCGCCTATACGATGACAGTCTGTCTAAGCTATAACATAATGTCATAATATTTCATGCAAAGAAACACACTTTCGAATTACGCATGCACCCCCACGGGTCGCTGTCGCTGGCACCTAATTAGAATATAAATATCTACCGTCGACGTTTAACAACTGACCCGGTCTTTGTAATCTTAATAACCCGCCGGTGAGCAATAAAAGACGACTGCAAATTGCTAAAATACTCTCGTATGCGGGACCAAAAATACGAGTATATGAAACGATTAAGTCTAAAAGTACCAAAAGCTTCGAAAATAATGACTAGAACTCGTCTTAATTTGGCATTGATGAGGAGCATTTCGTATAGACAGTGGATTCCGTAAGATTGCGAAAAACTCGAGTGGATTAACCGGTTAACTTACTGTGTAATTTTTGAGAAACGAGTACATATGGCACTTTGGCGATGCAAGCACGGCGCCACCGTCTAGGCGGAGGGCGACGTGTCAACCATATGGACGGATATATGCAACAATGAGCTCATACAACCGGTTGCGGGACCGTTACAGATGAAACGCTCGGACCGTGAATATGCATGAGCTCTCGACTTGACCTCGTGTTATTAGACTAGCGTTGAGCGTGGGACCCGCACATACACCACTGACATTTGACGTTTTCGTGACACTCAGTTTGTTTGGTGACATTTAGTCGAATGTATAATTAGTATTTTATGATAATGAATAGATAATACGGCGGAAAAACGTAAACTTGCCGACCGTAAAAGTTGAAGTGTGGATGTATGAAATCAAGCCAGAGTAAGCGCGAGGTAGGGCCATCAATCAGACATGATGCGCGGGTCAGGACCTCCATTACTCCCCTATCCCCCTCGCCCGACCACCTGTCGCGCCCGCCAGCTCAGAGCAATTGCTAATCAGTCACTAAGTAACGCGGAATCTCAGCCTGACAGGGGAACTCGCTGCGAGCGAGTAAATGGTATTTTGACGAACAAGGGTATTAGCCGTTGCGACATTTGACATTTACTAAAAAACGGTTAATCTTTTTCAATAACAAAATTTTGCTGTACTTAATTACCCTTAGGAAGATACAATGTCGAAAGAGTATGTACTCGTATATTCAATTTCACAATGAAAATTAAAAAGAAAAGTAATGAAAAGAAATTGTCCTTAGAGAAATTCAATAAAATTAATAGTCATTCACTTAAGTAAGGTAAGAGTTATTACTTTAAAACCATGCGGGAATTCTCGTGTAAAATGTGCTATTTTACTTATGCAATTGTGGTAGCTTGTCATTCGAAGACTTGATATCGGAGTCCGGCACGCGGCGGGCTGCGGCGATCGATGTAAATTTCATCGCAATAGTGAACGAATATACGCGAGTCTAAAAATAAACACTGCCGACCACAACGGGTGTAGCAGGCCGATACTCAGATAACTGCTCCGGAGCGTTCGCCGCAACGGATCCGGCGCCACTCACCGCTGTCACACGCGAACATGCATTGGCGCCCAGCTACAAACACCAAACACTTTAATTAGACAAACTAATTTTAACTGACGGAATCACATCTGAGTGGGCGCTAAGAATTGTTTCATTAAAGATTGACTTGATAATTTGTCACTGCGCTATTCGTATTTAAATGCTTTCGACAGTTCTTGATGCGTATTGCTTTAAGAATTAATAAAAAAGGATTATATGTTCAGGTAACACGCACTTACTTGATAATTATATTATTTTATACTACAATTGTTAAATAAAAATGTTAAAAAAAATGTTAAATAAAATTATATTATTTAACACTACAATTTAACTATCGGAGGGAGTTATTACCTTTAGAAGTTTTTGCGGTATCTAATAATTTATGGCATTGCAAGTCGGCCCACTTATAATCAGGCACGCAAAAAAACAATTCAAAATTTAAAAAGTTTTTAGTTCTCTTCGATCAAGGCTTAGACCAATTTATGATATCTAACGGAACATAACATGACATCTTTAATAGAAGTTTTAACTTAGAAATACAAATTTCTGTTTCAGAAATATTTGTATGGTATTTGACTAAAAACCATTTGTCATTCCGAAGCGTGATATTGGAGGCGAAGCTTTAAGAATTGTGAGATATGGCCGTGAGGCAAATAGCACAAAAATGTAATGCGCTTACATCTTATGCGTCATGGAAACAAATGGGAACAGAATTTTCTCAAAAGCGGACGAGAACACGACACGGAAATCATTTCAGCGATGATAATACGCGGAGCAGCAAAGTGTGACGAGCAGAAACAAACTAGATTGAAGCTAGGAACGGAGCAATAACGTCGGAGAGCTTCATCTCGGCCAGATCACGTTCGTGGGACAAAAGGAGAACGCGACGCGCCGGCTGCGGCAAAACGAGTTAAAAACAGACGTTCAAATGGAGCTTTTCATACTCAACAAACTGCGATATGCAACGTTTTTGAACTACGCCACCCCTCTGTGGCAAGTATCATCTACATCGTGCTATGATTATATGGTTGATGTTCATATGCTAATACTAATGGACTTTATTAGGTGGTGCTAACTCGCAAAATGTCAGATATGAAGTGCGACATCGCACTGTGCAAAGGACAACGCGAAACGTGAATGTGCAATGTGACAACTCCATGCAGCATTAAGAAGACATTAGGGGTGGGGCACAGCAAAGGGCGCATTATTCAACGATCTATCACGAATCCGATTGCTGAACAAAAGGATCATAAGTATATTCAGCTTTAAGCCAAGTGTTTGATACTACTAAAGATTTTTAGTTGCATTTATCACGACAAATTTTCTCGTGTAAAAATCACAAATATTTTTTACATGAATTAAAAAAAAATAACCTGTTAATTGCAAAGCAAAAACACATCGCTGTCACTGTTTGTTAGCAGTATGTAATAACACTCCTTGAAATAACCGCATATGAACTTTTCATCGCACGTCTCTACGAGCTTTCAAAAAGCTTTCAGCGGTTGATCGCGCTTGCAATGAGTGCGTTACAGAGCGCGTCGCAATAAAGTTAAAAACATAGCAAGAAATAATTGCCCAACAATTTGCATACAATTAATATTATATTACATATCGCAAAATGATGATTGCGCACAAAGAGCCGTCCGTCTGTGTGCGGTGCGATAATGAGGCGCACAGAGTGCGGTTGCCAAGCGCCCGCAGCGGAAAATTTGGCGGAAACTGATCGACACCGCAGCCGAAAACTATGCATTTTAAGTCACATCAATCGATACGCGGTTGGTCGCACACGTGTGCAAGTTGTTTATGTACCGCAGAAGCCACGAAGTTTTGCACGACTGCCAAATGTGGAACTTTACTTCATATAAAGTGGCTTTTAGGAGTTCCCATGAGAGGTGTTGGGTTAGGTTAGCGGACGTGTGGGGTTCAACTCGGCTGCTATCATTATCGTTAGAGTTCAGTAGTCGGCGCCAATTTGACCGAGCGTGTAACGAGTTATGCGACGGTCGCGCTCTCTAAGCACCATTAATTGTGCCCATGACTCATGAATTCGTTATGATAAATCTTAGACATTACTTCGACTTGGATTAATTATAAACTGAGACTGATGTTCTGATGTCTCGAACCAAATAAATTTATTACTAAAAAACATGCACGATTTTTTTTTACTTTCATATATATTATCCAATGCATCAAGTTTGTATGATTGTATAAATGTAAAAAAATAAACGTAACATTATCAGACTTGTTACTCACTTACATCACTGAAAAGATGAAAAGGGGGATTCTGCGCTGACACATAGACAAAGTCATGTTTGCAATTTACTACCATTTGTGAATGATATTTTGCTTTTGGTATGTTAATTTTCCGAAGCTGCGAACTAAAATTGAAAAGAAAAATGTAGACAATTTTTATTACGGTCTATTTAATATTGTAACGCACATCTAAATTCAAGTAAAATAAAAGTTTAAAAAAATTGTGTACATTGAAGATTATAAATAATCAACATTTTAAAATTATGGACAAAAAGACTCGATACTTTACTTGATACATGGATAAATTAAGATACTATGTCAATTAGCAACGATAGCAATAGCGGTCTTTATAACTTAAATATTATCGTCACTTTAGCCGGCCATTAGTGGACTATCACTGGAGAATATCTAATAACAAATTTTGTGATAATTGAGATTGTTGCCACGCTTTGTAGTTACTTTCTTAAAAAAAAAATTGAATGGTACTATAACACTTGTATTCCCGCATCCACGAGTATAGAATATTTTACGATGTATTTTAATTACACAGCGATATTAAATTAAAAATATCATAAAAAGACGTATTAATGAATGTAAAATATCAGACGATAAAGACTACGATGATTTCAGGAATCGAGTCTTGCTTACTGCGACATGCTTCCAGTGTCGTTAATAATTTATTTACTTCTATCTGATGTTGTAATCAGATTGGCGCCCTCCTACCAAGCGGATCGGTATCACATTAATATTTCAAAGTACATCAGAATTTCTGCAGTACATTGAAAACAATGACACTGTAATTCGGGAGAATATTGTAATTTCTGTTTGTTGGAAAGGACTGAAATACGGTCAACGATTTAATGGCAGCGAGGCGTTATTCCTCCTCGTAAGTGATGAAAGCGAACATCAAGTGAACATGGTACCGGGGAAGGGGACGTGGTAAGGTCGAGTTACGCCGTTTGAAAGTGAGATGCGAGGCGCCAAGAGAGCAACAAATTAAGTCCCCGCGGGGTACGGTCCCGCCCACGCCCGCTCCCGCGCCGGCGTTGAGAGGGCACCCGCGATAACGTCTCGCCGAAAGGAAAACTTGAATATTTCCAACGAATTACATAACCAAATTCGCTGAATAAAACTTCACGTACGTGTCCCGACAACTGGCAAAGTATTTTTGAAGTTCACTCCCTAACTTTAATTAAGATTTTAGTTCAGTTTAATCACCGAACATGTCGATAAATTTTGCATTTGACATTCCTACCCGCGTAACGTTAACGTACCGTTTTAATTGTAATTGCCGCAGCTTTGCGGAACTTTTACTATATTAAAGAGGCCAATTTCGATTTACACACATTTTACATTTGCGATAAAATAAAAAAGACACAAGCGTTTCAAGAGCGACATAAAACTCTTACCGCAACATAAATTTTATCACTTAAAGTCATAAATATATTTGTATCAATATCACTTCGCCCGAATCGAAGCATACGTGTGCTTTTAAAGTCAATGTGGACATATATTTCACACAAAATCGAAGAAGCATTGCTATGCGATAGCTTGTTGATTCAAGAGTTATTTACCAAGGTATAGATTTACATACCGAATAATAAAAATATTTTAGTATTTAAATATATTGAAAATACAAATTTGAAACGAGCATTAAGAAATCGAAAAGTAAAAGATTGCATATTTGCAAATTTTGTTCGAAAAGGGAATAAAATAATAAACGATACAGTTAATGACGGACCTATAAAAAGAAGGAACAAATCTGCCAATAACAACGCTTAAGCGAGGGTATAAAATTAAATGGGTAGAAGGCGTTTTTACAAGTTTATCGAGCGTTCTACATCGGGCAGACGTCTAATGGGCTAGCAGGCGCCGTGCGCGCTGCCTGTCTGTCTCGGCGGCTGGTGACGCGTGCCGCCGCCCGACCGTTTTCAACTGCTATACAACAGTACCGAACTCCTATCCTATCGATCCTCTACTAAAAAAGTAACCTACGATAAATGTACACAGTGGTTAATTAACTATGGAATAAAAAGATTAGAGAGATATAGAGTAATAAGAGTTCGGACAGAGCAAGCGAGCGAGAACAAAGAGCGCTCGGCATACTTACAGCCGTGGTTGACTGGCCTCGGCCTCGCTTTTTATGCGGATTTATCGACTCAAATTAATCGTGTAAGTAGAGAGCCGACGGAGGAAACTTACGTGAAACGCGATAAAAGACCTCTATTGGTACAAAAGACCGCTCATTGTGATTTAACAAGATCGGCTTTTCTAAGGTAAAGTTTGGAGTGAACCTATTACAGAGAATAAATATACTGGAAGTATATTATAGTTGCTCTTCCAACTAACATTTTATTAGAAGCAACTGAAGAAATTAATGTTTCTATATGTAGTTATGTTTGAAATTTGTCTCACTATATTTCTTGACACAAGCAAATCTTTTCAAAATTTTAAGTTAATAATAAATAAATAATCTCCTTATTGACCGCTTTTGACAAAACAAATCTTGTGGTTTGACCATTAAATATTTATGAAACAGTACATATTACACTTCGTTACTAAATGTTATGTAACGAATTATCTATAAGATCATAGGAAGAGTTGCATGCAGTATCAGAAAGTCAAAGTCGAATTAATATGAGCAGACATGAAAAGCAATAATTTTTGTGTAGCAAAAACTTTATGCAGGCCTTGGCAGAGCTGCGTCTTTTTGGTAACCTTCCTGTGGGACATATATACATAAAATCAGGCCTTTTCCCATAAAAGGGCGTGGGCAGAGACCACTTATGTTTCCCACTTTCCGTAGAACGAAAGTCGAAAATATGATATGAGTAACCCCGACACTTAAATATTACATTTTTTATTTTAGTAACTGTTACATGATGTTCTGTCGAAATCCTGCTCGATTTTTGACCTGTGTTGTTGGATAGGAGGAAATCATCACGCTACAGCGTAGCTTTACCTCTTACCAAACACCTGTCAGTCAGGATACAAACTGATTTGCATTTTTCATTCTTTTGCGCGACACGTAGGATATGAGGCACGATTAGCAAACAGGGCGATGAGCGCACAGTGAGTTATTAAGGTTAATTAATTATAACTACATTCTCATGCAGCAGGGCTGATTTTAAGTTGTTCGCTTCTGTGTAACATAAATCTCTAGTTTCTTAGTGAGAAGATAGAATTATTTCGAATATTATATATATCTGTATATAAATACTTGAATCTTGTATCAACACATAGGGACATGCTTCAAAAAATTTTATCATTATCATTTAACATGGCAAGACCAAATAACATAGCGTCTAATGAAGATGAATATAAAGTAGCAGCAGCCTCTTAACATTCCACTGCTGGACATAAGACTTATTTAAGTTGGGAGGATTTGGCATAGTAATGGATTAACGATCACTACTAATAGACTTCTGTCACCACAAACACCCCGCCAAAGGCCTGGATAATTTAGGATTGTCAATTTTTTATTTAAAAAGTGACGAGACGAGCAAAACGTTCACCTGTTGGTAAGTGCAACGTTTGCTAATAACAAATGCTGTGTCATTTCTGTGTGACACCACACTGCGCCCGTAACCCAGAGTCATCAGACCTTAAGTCTCATTTGCCCAGTAATTACACCAGCTTTTAGTGCCCTTCAAGCCGAAACACAGTAATTTTTTGCAAACTACTGCTTCACAGCAGAAAGATTGGCCCTGGGGATGGTACCTACCTAGACGGATTCCTGCAAAGGAATCCTACCACCAGTAAATCATATCTTAAGCTTAAGATCAGAAGTCGATGGATGTAGGTGGACCGTGTTTTGTGACAATCCATGGGGGAGTCCTATGTTCAACAGTGGACTAAGATAGACTGAAATGAAGATGATGATGATATCTTAAGATTCATGGTTATTTCGACATCTATGGTGCAGAGTCTACCTGATTTTGTTGGCTTTTAGTCAACTTAAACGAGTCTTACGGTTGTGGTCTTGATTTGCTTTCGCCGACACATTGCACATATATATTTTTTTTATTATTGAAAGTGGCGAAACTAGCGAAACGTTCACCTGATAGTAAGTGCAACGTCCGCCCACAACAAATGCTGTGTCGCCCAGAAAATTTCTGTGTGACATCACACTGCGCCTGTCACCCTGAGACATCAGTTCTTAGTCTCAAATGCCCAGTGATTACGCTAGCTCACAGTGCCCTTCAAACCGAAACACAGTAATGCTTGCACACTACTGCTTCACGGCAGAATAACTGGCCCTGGAGTGGTACCTACCTAGACAGATTCCTGCACAAGAATCCTACCACCAGTAAAGTCTTATATATATTTATTACGAGTATGAATATCGACATTGATTAGTTAAGTTTCCAAAATTTATGACGCAAGTTTTTCTGGTTGTACGTTTTGTAAAAAAGTAAATGCAGCAATTTAAAAAAAAATCGAGACCGTTTTAGGATGTTTGAGAAAAAACAGATCTCTCGTTACTCGTTAGGAAAATTGAGAATTCATGGATTCTCGGTTCCCGGTGTTAATGGATGTCGCTAAAACAATTTTAGATATAGTTAATTCTTTATAAATTTGTAAGAAAAATAAGGTAATGAAATACGCATTTTCACCCACGTAAAATTATATTACAAATATGTATGTGCATATCTTTTGAACCCTGCAAGATATCGAAATGGAACATACACGCTAAGTTGAAATTTTTGTTTTAATTCCTAATATTTTCAGTCAAATGCTTTGGGCCGTTTCGGGCCCTATTCGAGACAAACTTTCATACAGACAGTCAGACAAAAATACTAAAAAAGGTAATTTATGATTAGGCATCCTATAAATAGCAGTTTTCACTTAAATAATGTGGTATTTAATTTTAAATCACAGACACTTCAATTTTATTATTGGAATAGATATAGATAACACTTATGTGACGACAGCTCACCTCCAACATAACATAACTAAGCTTTCTTTCATAAGCTAAGCTCCACTTATGTAAGTTACATTTGAGAAATTATAATTATACGAATATCTCATTATAATTGAAACCTATCAATCACAGTCTACAGTTAAACATAAGCCTACTAAATTGCCAAAAAATATTTCAATATTTTTACTCTCTCTTAAACATCTTGGAGAAGTAAAGAATTTAAAAATTGTAATATAGAGAGTGTATAAAATTTACGAAAACTCTGCATTAAACAAATATGCCTGAGACCGCTTTGTTAGTGTGGCAATTGGATTATTGAATTCTGCTTTGTGCTCAGCCAATAAAAACAAAAAACTGTTTTTACTAAATACCCAAAAGTGCTGACCGAACGCTGTAGCAAAAACTGTATATGAAAAAAATATGACGATAGTGAAATTAATAGACGTAAGTGACAAGACGAGCAAGTAGTTCCCGTTATGAGATAACTGTAGCGGTGGCCCTCTGAACTTTAAATTACTCTGCGCTCGTCACCATGAGACATCAACATCGCCTTGATGGTTGACATTTCACCACAGTGTTTTGTGTTGTTGTGGAATTTTCTGCCACGCACGACCACTCTGTGGAATTTGCTGCTTGCGGTCCGATACGGCTTAGTGACCTTCAAGAAAAAAACCTATTCCTTTCTCAAAGGCCGGCAACGCTTTTGAGATTCCTCTGGTATTGCTGACAAAAAAAAAACTAATACGGCATACGGTTCTAAAGCGTGGACTCTAAGTATGAATGTATTTTAAAACTGAAAGTACAGACAAGGAGCAGAGGTATCGGCACAGATAAGTTCATCTTAATTATTTCTGCCTATCACAAGTCCACTGCTGAACATAGGCCTCCCCCATAGATTGCCACAAAAGTTGGCAGCTCTCATTTTTGGGGGATTTTGCCATAGTTGCCACTCTTGGCAGGCGGGTTGGCAACCGCAGTTTATTTATTCTGATGTTCCAGGAAGATGCTGCTGCCCATCTTCTGGTTTTCATTTTCCCTTTGTCGACTTTTACGACACCCACGGGATGAGATGGGGTTGTAGATTCTCTTAGGCTGCCACCACACTACCCACGTACTGTGCTCTCATGTTTTACTGTATTGACGAAAACTGTTGAAATCGAAAACATTACAATATAAATGATAAGTCAGAATTCTTATCTGTTCAGGTGGTAGATTCTCTTTGGCCGCCATCAGACGGCACAGATAAGTTAAAAGTAAATAAAGGCTATTGTCCTACAGTATATAACAGAGGATGATTGTTGATGAAGAGGATATAGTGACACTGTTTAAAGTTTAAGGGCCACATCATACCGCTTGGCAAGCACGAGATTTTCTTAGCATTTCCCTTAGTCAACTTTTACGGTACCCATGGGAGAGGATGGAGTAATGGATTCACTTACGCCGCCACTACACGATTAACCTACAGACATATATACATTTATATGTTTATTTTATGTAATGAGAAACTGTTGAATTCCTTGCCCGAATATATAAGGAAGGCAGAAGAGCTCCTTCAAGAATGTTTGTTCAAAAAAAATATTTTTAAAAACAGCCAGATTCGACAGATTCGACAGATATGTGTATTTATTTGTACAAGTGGTCGCCTAGTGGTCGAAATTCGAACGCAATTCATATTTTTTTAAGTCCACCATAATATGCAATGCTGTCATTATACTGCTCGTGGGAACGCAATTTGGAGTACCCACCGGTCACGTCTCTTTTCCCGCGAGGTCAAAAAGTAGGCTACGTAAATGGCCTCTGCCTACCCCCTTACATGGGAAAAAGGCGTGACTCTATGTGTGTATGTAATTAATGAAGTGTTTTTTTTAAATAAACTTATCATTTGTATATTTATTTTATTCAAACATTTATTTTGCCGTGTGGTAGCGGCTTAAGAGAATCTACCACTCCCGTCTCATCCCGTGGGTGTCGTAAAAGTCCACAGAAGGAAAATTAAAACCTGAAGATGGGCAGCATCTTCCTTCGAACATCAGAAAAAAAACTGCGGTTGCCAACCCGCCTGCCAAGCGTGGCAACTACGGCCAAATTCCCCCCAAAATGAGAGCTACAAACTTTTGTGACAGTTTACTAGTCCACTGATGAACATATGCCCATATGTTCAGCAGTGGACTAGTGATAGGCTGAAATGGTAGGTGGATGGTAGATTTAACATTTTTATACCATAGCCGCGGTAGTTCAGGGGCTTGGGTTTCGGATTAAATTTCATAGTACGAGAGTGGTCTGGTTTCGATTCTCAGTTCCGGCACCTTAAAGTTATTAGTTACAATTTGAAGTGCTGATTTACTAGTTAATGGGAGTCGAAGGAAAACATCGTAAAGAAAACCGCATATCTGTTATGTAAATATTTTGTTGACCAATAATATAATAAAATAATATAATATTTTGCCGAACCAATGTGGATTGGCTCACTTTACAAGTGCGCCAATCCACATTGGTTCGGCGTGAACGCTTCTCGGCTCCAAAACCCTTATAAACTGGAGGGTCCAATGCCCAGTAGTTCAACATTTTGGGCTATATTTATAGCCTTTATTTTCTCGCACTTTTTTACTTTACTCTCGTAGTAAGTTTAACATAGAAAATATTTCGAGCTCGCTGAAAACTTCTATGGATAACAATCTGCCGAACCAAATTAGTGCCAAAGGACTAATACCAACATTTGCATAATGCACACACGGTTGGAGCTATTTGCAACTAGTTAGTAACTAGCTAACCGATAGTTGAACTTGTAACGTAGGCATTCAAGAAATTTGAGAACTTGTTCTGTAACTAGTTCTGCCTGCTTTTTAGTCTACCTTAGCGTATAAAAATACATGTAACGTTGTTGATGTAATGCTCTAGTATTGTGCTTATAATTGAAGTTTCATTTTTAAATTGGTTAAAATTTTAAGTCAAATAGTGACGATTAAGTTAATTAAAAAAAGAGCGCGTGCAACTCAGCACACGTGAGTGAAGTGAAAGTCAGAAAGATTAAAATAAATATATTTAAAAATTAATTAACAAAAATATTACTTACTGTAAATTCACTGTTCAGCGTGTAACCAATTATTAATTAATCGGTAAATATTAAGATCTAGCTGTGCCCCGCGATTTCACCCGCGTAAAATAAGCCGACCACACGACTGCCCCGTACGGCATGGTACTTGTTCGGCCCTACTCTGTAATGTTCAGTTCGCAGCGTGCGATTCATTTTTAGTTGTATCGATTGCAGTGTCAAAGATATGGGAACCATCGCCAATACATCCATCCCGAATACCAATATTTTATGGTAACACTAGTATTGGATTCGACAGAGATTTGAATTTAAAAGCGAAAACCCGGGCGGCAGAGTGTGGCTGTAAATAACTATGTATAGCTAAAATGTAAGTTGTATTAAGAGTTAATATTTTAACTCTAACGTACGTAACATACGTATGCGTATTAAACGTTCATTATTTTTAAAGAGCTGTTGTTTCGTAGTAAAATTACGCTGTAACTATAGCATATAAATAGGTCAGCTCGAACGGGGAGGGACCAATTCACAGAATGCTAGCGTAAAAAAGCTGAACAACGCTGCTGCTTTTTCCGTGGTGAGTGACAAGAACAGAAGACCAAATTCAAAGCGACGAGGTATCGAGCATTAAGTTGTCTCTGACGGTTCATATCACAGTGACCCCTCACCATAAGCGTGTCAGTGTACTACTTTATCACCAGCATTCATTAAAAAGTAAGTATTCGTTTTTTTAAATAAGCAGTAATTTCACACGAAAAGTGTGAACAAAGACTGACAGTTATTCATGAGAGGCAATCGGAACAATATAGCCTTCTTAAACTTTCTAAATGGAACATTTTCAAGGAGCGCCTGTGTCCTTTAGCGTACAGGGAGCGATTCGGAGCCGCTTACACCGCCACCCGCTTCGTTGCTGCATAATACATTGCAGCGAATGCACCGCAGTTTGATCCCTTTCTAGACAAGGTAAGTACGACTAGAAAGTTCTCTTCATGTTACCTCCACTTTTGTAACAAGTACGGACATGAACTAGTAGGGGGCTTTACGGTTTCAAAGTTTTCACATCGTCATCCTTTTGTCTTCTTACTACGAATATCGATTGCGTTCAATTATTTATGGCTAATCGTTTCCGAAAACTTCGTGAAGAACAAAGTTTGCTAAACCTGCGCTAAAATTATGCTCAAGGTTTGAATGACGCTGGACTATATTCAGTTCTATGAATGTTTCTTTGTATTGTTGATATTTTTGATACCAATAAACAAATCAGTTAGAGCTACTTATATTAAGAAATAGTTACTTATGTAGTTTTGTGTAGACATTTACTTATGACGAGTTTTTATAAGAATGTGTAAGAATTATACTTAGCTTATAGCTTAGCTTATATTAGCTTAATTATACTTAAATATTGTAGTATATTTAAAATTAAAAAATATAGGCAGGTATAGCAGATCAATTATGTAACAAATATGGCGAATTTAAGAATAAAAAAGGTAACACATTTTAATCAAGCGATAGCGCATTTTAATTTAGATACTTCGCTTCCGGATATTAAAATGGAGAGCTGGGACAGAAATAGCGCAACAAAACTAGATTGGCAGTCACGGCTAAGTTTATAAAAACGTTTAAGAATACCTTTTAAAATCGTATATGCCGTTTCATTTCACATGCGATATGCAAAGAACTAAAATTAATTATCAATTAAAATTTTCTAACAAATTAATAGTCTATTACAGTGGCGAGAACTAAATATTGTACATTATATTCTACTGTCTCCTACAATGATTGGACGAGTGAGTGCTGTGTTTGCGCGTACATATGTGGCACTATAATATCTCCTGCGCAGTTGATAACTTCCGATAGTATCCGGATGTTGTTGCCGTTATTGAAAATCGGCCAGGAAGACATAATCAATATTGAGATAATAGAAGAACGAGCTGTGACTGGTTGCTCCTTTGTTGGATGTTAATCAAGAAATGCGCGGTTTTGTTTTTATAATAAAAGTATTTAGAGAATTATGGAATCTAGCAGAACGCCATGTTTGAATGCAGTACACTAACAATAGAACTTGCAATAAAGAATTGAAATCATAATAGAAGAAAACTCTGTACCCCTTTTTTAGTTAAATGTGTTTGTATGGAGAAGAAGCGAGGAATGTAAAATTTATATAATGAAATATGTGTTAAAAATACATTAAATTGAATAAAATAATACATTCATTATTAATGTACATATTGATATTATCAATCACATTATAATCTGTAGTTTTTTTACGTTCATAATGCCAATGTCAAACACGGTAGAGATCGCCATAGAGTTTTAAAATGTTGCCAATAACTAATTACTCAAATTTATATATAACGTTCGAATTTTATGAGTTACGGTCGAATTTCGAATTTAAAATGTTAGAATATCTTTGTTATTTAAAAGAGAATAACAAGATAAAATTGAAACTTATAAACAAGTCGAAGTGCTTTAAAACAACAACACGATTTTCGCAGCACAGTTATTATTCGGCGTAATATCGAAACAATTCATCCTGGATGAAATAACACGGATCGCTTGGCCTAAACTAACATTTTATGCTATTTAAGGAAAATTTATGGAGTTATAACTAAAAAGTGTGTAACGGGAAAAGTAGGTTAACAAATCGAACCTTCTTTAAACCGATTACATATTCAAATAGCTAAAACATGTTTGCTTAAACTAAAAAACAAATTTTTCAATTCGGTTTACATTTCGAACTAAGGTTTAGAAATATGGTTTGGAAATTGTATTCGAGAATTTCGACCAAGGCCTACTATTAATGTCGTCGTGGAAGAAACTAGCCTAGTAGGAATAGACAACTTTATTTAATAAATTTTGATTATTCTTGAATACTCGTACATCGGCACCCATCACACGTCCACGTTTGAACATAGACTTCTTCCATAAAGCACGGTCTGAGCCGCCAATATCCATCGATTTCTCACAAAACTGTGCAAGCCGTCGTTTTATCTAGTGAGGAGGTCATTGTCATCATCATCATCATTTCAGCTTATCACTAGTCCACTGCTGAACATAGGCCTCCCCCATAGATTGCTACAAAAGTGTGTAGCTCTAATTATGGGGGTAATTTGCATAGTCGTTACGTTTGGCAGGCGGGTGGCAACCGTAGTATATTTATTCAGATATCGCAGGAAGATGCTGCTGCCCACCTCCGGGTTTTTATTTTCCTCTGTCGACTTTTACGACACTCACGGGATGAGATGTAGTGGGAGATTATCTTAAACCGCCACGACACGATCATTGTACCGTAATTAATTTTTTTTTCTACAAATTATATCACAATTACAGTTTAATAACCAAATTTATAAACAATTAATACATACATCGAGAACTATTGTATCCTAACTATTATCAGTTCTACGAGTAATCCGTCACAGGCCATCGTGCCAATACTTTTGGCAAGTAACCTCACTTCACCTTCTTGAAACATATGTAACGCATTCGAGATAAGATCAAACGAAGAATCGGAGGCAGGAGACAGAGATAGACATGGGATAATTACAAAACAGACCTGAAAATTGTGTTGTAATTTTTGGGAGTCATACCTGTCCGGAACCGGAACCACGAATCCACACGATCCATTAAATACTCATAACCCGAAGAAAATTGGTATTTCAATACTAGTAGGTACAACACTTGCACACGCGACTTATTCTAAAGATATTAGAGAGAATATTCTAGGCCGCGTGGTGGAGGCGTCAGAGAATCTGCCACACTATATCGATCTTGTGTCATAAAAGTCCACAGAGGGAAAAATTAAAATCAAGAGATGGGTAGCAGCATCTTCCTGGAATATCTTAATAAAAAACCTACGGTTATTAACCTGCCAATCTTGGCAACTATAGGCAATGGGTGTGGATTCATGTGAAGGCTTTTATTCAGAAGCGAACTTGTGATGGGCTGTAAAGAAAATTGGAAGAAGATTCTAGTCGCTGATCCAGGTGGCCGTAAATGTACAAATGCAATTAATCTAGAAAATTTGAAATGAAACAATAATAGCAATCCAATATCAAAAGTAGGCCCGCCATGTTGTAGTAGTTAAATAGAGCTACAAAACAATAGTCGAACAGGTAAGTGTAGCTTTCACGTGGAAGCAATCTTGCATTTATTAATGCGAATTGGTCGGGTAGTCCGGGACAATGGCTCATGTTTCTTCGGGGCCGTAGTCTATAGGCCGCGCTGCGCCACAGACCTTAGGTAAATGACGGGCTGCATTAGCAATTCAGACGATACAGACAAACAAAACATCTACTTTCGTTTTCATGTCTGAGCAAGAACAATGTCTGTTGGAAATAGAGCCCATTGCGCTGAAAACTTAGTTCGATAGCTGAATGTACGAGTAACAACGTAATGCGACAACGTAAAGAACAAACAACAGTAATACTGTTGAAAACGAGCTGCGCAAGTCCGGTATAACATCCATTTATTCATCTTCGAATAACAAAACCTTTTGGAACAATATCGGCTATTATTTTTAAATAATATCGGCTATCATTTTAAAATAATGGTTTTAAACGACTTACAAAGCGACAGATATTGGAAACGCGTGCGATTTAATCATAACGAATTATAGAAATTTCGTGAAAATGCATGAGATAACTGCATACAACCATCATAAAAACGACGTTCTTTAAATATAGAAGTTTGTGAAAAGTTGCGCAGTAGAAGTTTTAAAAGATTAGTATGGAGAATTTTGTCATTTTGCCAGGAATGTAATCGTATAATAAGAGATTCTTTCTTATTACATTAAATAAATTTTCAAGCAGACAAAATTGTTATTTGAGTTGACCGTGAATATCGTTGTTTGACTGACATGTTAGCGTTTGTTTTGCGACTTATTTTCTAAATCTAATTAAACTATAAGTGGAACGAAGCAACTGGAACAATTTGTTAAAATATTGACTCCTTTTTTCAGTTACTTGGATGAAACGTATTCATGTAAAGAATTATTACGAATTGTGAACTAATATACTTTTAAAGTTTTTTATTTGTTTGAACAAGTACATAGTTCTATTTTAAATGTAATAAATATTAAACTTACTTTTAAGAGAGCTCCTTGAAAATGATATTATGACTCCAAGCCAAAATCTGAAAACAAAAAGAAAACGTTATACGTTGACAAAAAATACAGATGAACAATTTAATTTCAGTACTGTAAATTTTTTAACGTAGAGTACACTGAGCCACCTTACGGTACTTATATATTGTGAATATAATTTCTAGGTGACATAATTTAAGTTGTCTGAACACACATTGCCGCGCGAATATAAAACTAAACCAATTACAAGTTTTCCAATATGCCCGGCAAATTATACCAATGTTAAACTCGCAATGGCCCTCAACGCGGCTCCTTACAGAGTTTGCGTTCGTTAAGCTGAAGTTTGGAGCTCGGGCTGATTTACACTCGCACACGCATGCACGCACATCGTAAACTTACGCACAGCCAGTACAGCCATTTCTCATTGAAATACTTTGCATAAATTACGAAATTTTTGTTATTTCCCGTTTTGCGTTATTCGTATTTTTTTTTGTTTAACATCGCATAATAAAACCTTTTAACAAATTAAAAGTATGCTTTACATGGTCAACAAAATCGCAGCATTCGGCGTTGGAATCTTTGACTCGCTAAAGTCATTTAGCTGTTTAAAAAAAACATTTGCTTTACAATACGTCAGTTATGCTCGTTGAGCATAGACTGCAATTAGTACTTCCGGTCCAAATCTCACCAATGAGCAAAGGGCTAAACTTATTAATCTGTTACATTTTTGTAAACTGTAAAATGATTACATTTGTAAACACTAAATACTTAATTTTTGTACTTAATGTAGAGTAATAAACATTAAGAAACAATTTGAAAAATTATATACGAGTATTCGCTCCATATTTGTTCGTGTCAGTAAGACAATCAAGGTGAAAAATATTGCCCATACACCTGCAAGGTATTATATGCTTGTATGCATTTATTTGGAGAAACTCGCAACTTTTGAAAATTATAATTTAAACAATATGCACCATTATTGTTTGGCATCTTGACGTTTTACTTATTTATGTTGCAAGTTCCCGACTAGAAACAATAAATCTTCAGGAAGGTACGAAGAGTGTTTGCTGTGCAATCACGTCGCTATTCTAGTTACATAATCAACTTTTGCACTGCGAAGTGAAAAAGCTGCATTTAAAAACACCATTATGGGGCGGCGTGCTTTCTGCCGCGGCACAATACGCGTTAACCGACAAAATGAGAGAGTCGCGGCTAGTTAAGGAAATAAAAGCCGTTATTATGAGTCGGGATGAAAGAGTCGGACGCGCGGAGACAGGTAAACACTGTTGTTTACATCGCGCTCTCCGACCCTTCGCTAAGATTAGTGACATCCGCCGAGGCGTTAGCTCAGCGCTCGCGGCTCTATCCTAATTATTAATATCAAGTTCGTTGCTAATTTGAACGTACAATTGAGTAATGAGTTTTATAAAATAATATTTGTTAAATCATTTATTATTAGTTTCTTGTTAAATCATTCATAATGATTAGTTCAATCTTTATCATTTCAATTACAACCTATCAACTATTCTGTTCAACCAATAACTGTTGTCAATGCCAGTATTAACTCTTTAGCAGGTAATTTTATAGACTAATCTTAAATAAAACTTTATAAACAAACAAAGAAAGAACATTTGATAAAAAAAATATGTAAGATTTGAAGGAAAAAATATCCCTACCTCCTATATTATAACCTATAAAAAGTAATAATAATGAAAGGTGTACTATTTGTAGTCGCATGGTGGCGGCGTTCTAGAATCTACAACCGCATTTCATCCCGGGACGTCGTAAAAGTCGGGTAAAGGAAATGCCGGGAAAACCTCCGCCTGATGGCGGAATAACCATCTCTGCAATGCCAGACCTTTTTTTTACGTGGGGAAATCTTGTATGGATACCCGACTAGCCAGGGGGGCCGCCGGATTATGTCGGTCTCTTGCCGACTAAAACCCCACGGTAGTCTCCATCAGCGTTTAAGAGGGGTCACGAGATCTCCGTTTGGAACGTAACCGTGGCCCCTCTAAAGCTTCGCTATATGTATAGCCCAACCCGGGGACAGTACTTACTGCCCCCAGCACTCTCTCGGTGCTATCACGATGACTCGAGACCACTTCGAGTCATCCTCCTCCCCGGGGCCGCTTTACTGCGCGTTTGGGTCCCCTATCCCGATTGCCCGCGATCCCGAAGGCGCCGTTTGTGGTAGGTGAACACCATTACTGTAAGGAGGGCCGTGACGACGACCGCCGTTGCCTCGACGGCGTCGTCTCCGAGAGGGATCTGTCCTCTCTCGATAGCCTCCTTCTGGACCATCACGGTCTCACAGAAATTGGCTACGACCCTCCACGCCGTGGCAATGCCAGGACTAAATTATCCTGACCGGTGACGGAAGTGTCTGGTACAGTTTGCCAATCCGCCTGCCAAACTTACCGATTACGGCAACAACTCCCAACTTGGGAGAGACCTATGTCGAGCGGTGGGATTTTATAGGCTGTTCAAGAAGAAGTACTATTTATAGTTAATCTGCTATTACTGACAAATGAAATGAGTTTTTGAAGGGAAACTTCTTTGGACGCTATGAGAGTAAAATTTCTGGGTTCAATTTGATTGCATTGTTGTCATGCAACGTTTCTGTTATTCTTTATTAATATTTATCGATTAAATAATAATTGTTAATATACTTACCAGTTATTTTAATCAAATATATAAGTTTCACTTCTGTCGTGTATAGTTACTCACTCCCTTTTTTATTGAAATCCAAAAGTTCTAACTATGGTCGGTCCTCTGATCCTTATAGCACCGGTTGTAAAGCGATTGTTGTAAAAGCAAAATTGATGGTCACGTCCAAGAGATCATCTTTATTAACTTCGTTAAAATATTTTGTTCTTCTCTTACAAAATTACTCGCATGAAACTTGTCACTAGCACTGTGCATAGCTGATACTCTGAGATAGATAAACATGAAACTTTTGCATTTTCATAAAAAAACTCTTAAAACAAGAATTAGTGAAGTTACACAAAAGCGCGCTTTCTTAACGCAATAGAAGTGCGCGGCACGTCGTACGTTAAACTCAACGAAAGTATGACGAAAGCACGTGCCCGAACCTTGCAAACTTCCCGAAGGACGCGACGACGTTATTTTTAGGGGCGTTTTTGAAAGGCAAGGTGTGTCGTTGGAGCCCTAAGGGAATTCGCTACGCTTTAAAGCTGGTAATTTGATGTGAGTCTTTCGAGATTTTTCCATCTTCGTGGGATCGTTCAGGGAGCATGCGGATTAGGCCACGCACGGCCTGGGCGAGGGCGGCGACACGCCTGATTAATGTCGCGAGCTTTGCGCCACATTTAAAATGTCACGTTCCATTTTTCCAGCCAACAGAGTTCGCGACCGAGCTCTACCGTTTATTTTCCAACTTTCAATAATTGCTTAGCATGTCTTAGATATCTAATAGTCAAGTTCAGGCCTATTTCGCTTAATTGATTTAATTATGATATTTAAGGATAGTTAAGGCACTATAAGTTCATTATATAGATACCATGAAAGGGAAAACTACAGTTTGTGCCTTTGTACGTCTTCGATACACAACTTTATACGTATTATCTAAACTGTGGCCAACATGGAAGTAGGCGTAGAAAAACGGCTAAGTCGTAAAACTGGCGCCCACCAATCACCAAATAAGGCCGGCGCGGCACCGGCTAGCCGCGCGGCGATGTCCTTGACTCCCAGCCAAATGACATAAGTTAGGCCCATGGGTGCGGAATCTTGACAAATCGATAAACAAGACGAAACGAATGAAGAACTCTATTCATCGATGAACCCCACCCACGCGCAGGTCTATTTCCTAAATGTTTACTCTGAACTCACATCCATAAATTTAGAACAATGTACATTAAACTCATTCGAGTACAAAAAGTGATGCCAGATATAGAAGCGCAATTACACTGACATTGTTGTCATTACTGAAATTGAATTTATTCAAATCTATAACTTGTATTCATTATTTTAGATCAGAATTCGTCTATACAACGATTTCATATCTTTGCACATAAAATTCAAACTACTTTAAGCTAATAATTTCCGACTATATTATCACTGGTTAAATGTTAATTACAGGATACCGTGCTTTGAAACGATGACAGGAAATATTAATTAAACGAAATTTAGTCGTTTATTTAAAATTTACATTCATATTTAAGCCATATCAAAAGATATGATTTACTGAAACAGACTCAAGTATTTAAATGCGTGACAGAATAACTCATTAAATTTACGTATGTGAAAACAAAGCTACATACTTTATAAATGTTGGCTATAATAACTTTAGATAATTTTATTATTTTTATGGAGAAAGTGACGAGACGAGAATTTTTTTTTAATTAACTAGTGATTGTATTTTTTTTAAATAAAAGTAATATGTTTTCGGCATAAATACAAATACGCAAACATCCATAATGTTCTGGAAACACTAGCGATACTCATATTGAGTGATTGAACATCTTCAAATTCGATATATTTTCAAGCGGTTGATATCCGGCGTTACTCAGATTTGTTTAACGTTTATGAAAAAAGTTATTGTAAGGAAATGGAATATGCCTAGTATGTGCCGAATTATATTACAGAAAACGTTTCATGTAACTTTGAATAGACAAGTCATACTCGTACTAGTGATAATACATATTTATTTATTATCTCACAATTGTATTACATAGGATTTTAAAGTTATTTTGGTTCATTTCTAGTAGTTTATAACCTTTTCCAACATTGCAGAGTGCTGCAAAATAAAATTCCTAATTCAATCATTCTCGACTTCATGTCTATGTGTTAGAGACACTGGAACACACTATATATATATATATATATATAACTTGTATGTTATAAAATAATCTATTTTGCTTAGGATTTTCAATGCGGTAAAGCCATGAATTACCATCACTTGCGCTCTTATAGAATAACAGAGTAACAGCATGACGTTGCAGTGTTACGTATGCTGAGTGAGGAGAACCCAAGATCCAAGAACTGAAAATCAGGCATTTCATTACATTAATTAAGTACAATAATATCACATAACTCGTTACACAAACTATAATACTATTTGTGTAAAGTTTTCAAATGTAATTCCTTTAATTAACCATGATACAGTTTTCACCAAGTGACAATAATCGTAAACGTATAATTGATATTGCATTATAAAGAAAAAATGTTATTGGACGTCCATAGGTCGCAGTGACTACTTACTCGTACCTTCGATGGGTGGACGGAGTCTTTTTTCGTCCTTATATAAGAAAATGGTGACCGGCAGAGTAGAATACCTCTTTCCTACCGAGGTGTCGTAAGAGGCGACTGAGGTATTGTTCGCCCCCCCTCATGTCCCGTTTCCAGCGGGGGAGGAAAAGTGAGCTACAGAATCATACCATCAGAATCATTATGAAGATGTGCGAAGGCTCATTAAGTCTTGCGAATACAGTGATAACAGCGCGCTCAGAGTTCAACGTATCTCGCTTCATGGTTTCTTATCCCTATTTGTGGAACACATTATTCGTTTTTTTACTGTGTTTTTGTTACTGTTAGCCGGAAAGCTTTCACAGCTTCGCCGGATTGAAACGGAGCAGAGCGCTGAGGGCGCTCAGCCAAAACCTTTATTCGGAGATGATCGGCGCAAGAGTCTCGACTTGGATATATATATATATATATATATATATATATATATATATACCGACATCACAGGATGACGGGATGGCGGGGGCGGTATAATCGTTGTCTTGTGTGTCGTGTTGAGTATAGCGCTGGGGCAGTAGTGGTCGCGTCGTCAGGGTCCTCGAGGACGTGCCTCGGTCTCCTTTTACCGCGAGTCCAGTTTTGGTGTAACGCGAGTGGGTTGTATGTGGCGGCACGTTACAGCCAGTGGGCGCGTGACGTCAGAGACGAAGAATCGGTGGAAGGCCGACTTTATATATTGGGCTATGATAGAAAGCCCTAAACCGATGTAAAGATTTGGCAGCGACGTAGTTCGCCACCCGTTATGCCACCCGCGGGGCAATAAATAGGTTATGGGTGTGGTCGCTGCCTACCCCTTATATGGGAAATGGGCGTGAGTCTATATATGTATGTATTGATTTTAATTGCAATACAACATTTTTTACACTTAATTGCTATAGAATAAGCAGTTGTTTCTAGATGCCGTAGTAGTTGTCATTTGGTCAATATTCTTTACTAATAAAGAACTTACGAAAGAACTAAATAAAGAAATAAATAGTCGAGATGTGCACAAGATCATCGTCTCCACTATCGTAGTCAACAAATAGTTAACAATTATTATAAAACCCGATTGTTTCCTTATTTTCTTTTAATAATTATTATAAACAATCTATTACATACATGAGCTTCTCTGATACACCAATAAGCGCTGTTGGGATCCACTTGCATAAAATTTATGTATATGTTAACAAAAATAAGGTATTAAAAATAACTGTAAGTTGTATGTAGTTTCTATTAGAATATTAGTTCATTGATAAAAGACCACGTGCTTGCTTTACAACTGCCAAGGTGACTGACTTCCTTTAACAACACTGACACCATGTACGGTTAAAAGTGATTATGTATTTTTGTTGCGCAATCGATAACATTCCTTGAATACAAAATGTTAACTGGTGCACCGTATAAATAGAATTAACTATAATTTACACCTGAAGCATTAACTCTTTTACCGATCAAGTTTTTCTTTATCAATCATTTGTTATGGATGAATCAACAAGACTTACAGTGAGGAATAAACGTAGATTCTGTGCTTATGCACGCGCTGAGTGATTCAGTCCACTTTCGGGACCGAACTCAATCAGTGATTCGGAGATCGATAAGCGAACAAAGCGCATTAGTGAAGCGATCGCTAAACGTCCACTTCGCCGGTGAGCAAACACGAAGGCGTAATCCGTTGGGCGGCACTTAGCGTGCGCCGCAAGCTCCACACTCTAATTGCACATCAACTAATCTGTTTGGAAACTCATCATATTACCGATTTAGGCTTCGGTATGTTGGATGATCGGCAGTCGCTTCCATATCCGTCTCCGTCGGAATATTTCTCTTAAGTCTGAGGTACACTGTACAATTACTGTATATTTAAGGGGACAGTTAATGAACTTAAAGTTGAGATTACCGTAGTCAAAAACAGTATATGAAACATATTTTTATTGAGCCGTGTGACTGATGGAATTTCCCATCGGCACCATCTCAGGAACTTATCAACTTTTAGAGTTTTTTTTTGTCCCCTTTTGTCCATCTTTTTTACACTTTGGTAGGATTGAGTAGATGAAATAAAATGTAATAGCTTATTATTCTTCGTAAGAAATATAAATTTCATCTGTCAAACGTCTATTTTTTACAATTTACTTCAAAAAGAAAAAAGGCCCGAGTTAACAAAATAAACTAAAGTGAAGTTAACAAACTATACATGTGACCCAGCAAAGAAAAATAAGGCTGCACACATCAAAAAAAACACTTATAGGTCTTCACAATATACCATATTTTGAGTGCAGACTTACCAATCCGTCCTTGATTCACAGAATCTGCCACAAAAACTTTCACATTCAAAGCGATTCAATAAAACGCAACATAAAGACTATGTCCAAAATTTGGAGCTGGGAGATAAACGCCAATTTTGACAAAGGTCTGGCCTTGAGTCTTGTTGATTGTCATGACGAACAAAATTTGTCGCCTCATCAGCCGAAATGGAGGCTCGGATTGGCTTGGAAATAGATTAATACGAGGAATGAAAATCAACATAATAAGGAGCATTTATAGTAACAGCAAAGCTAGAATACAACTAGAAACTTTAGGTGAAGAATTTCCTGTAGAGAAAGGCACTAGGCACGGAGATCCACATTCACCAAAATATTTACAGCAGAAGGCATATTTAGAAACTTATATTGGGAAACCTTCGGGCTCAACATAAACGGAGTTTGGTTAAGCCATCTCGGGTTTACTGACGATATACACTCAGCGTCACAAAAATCGCAGCCTCTCGTGAGTTTGCGCGAAAAATGGCTGTAATGGCTAGAAACGAATTATATTTATATAAATATTGGTATTTTTGAAATGGGTATTTGAATAGCTTTACATTATTAATTAAAAAATCATGAAATCATTAAAACATTTATCATTATAGAGCATCAAAAATAAACACTGTCAAATGCTCGTTAGTAAGGACGCTAGTTACACCACCTAAAAAGGGTATAAAAGGGTCGATCTGGATGAAATATGGGACTACGTGAGAACAATATGGGCCAGTCGTAATTTAGACTTTGCAGTGAACACACGTGAACAAGTAACCCAAGTAAGAACAAGTAAAGATGGACACCAGCTCTGAAGAAGCCGCTCAAGTGATTGCCCTATTGCAGTCGGGGATGCGGCAGTGTGACGTTGCTCGACAGTTGAACCTGTCCCGTTTTTCAGTTCGACGGGTGTTCCAACGTTTTCAGCAGATGTTAGAAAACCGGGATCTGGAAGAAAACGGTGCACATCAGAAAGAGATGACCGTTTCATCGTTACGACATCTTTACGAAACCGTTTTACAAATGCTGTTGAGTTGCAACAACAGCTTCGATCAACTCGGAGAACATCTGTGTGTTTCTACGATAAGAAGAAGGTTACACGAAAAGAGTTTAACAGCCCATAGACCTGCTAAAGGTCCAAAACTTACTGCACAGCATCGCATAGATCGCCTAGAGTTTGCTCGCAATCATTGCGAGTGGGCTCTAGAACAGTGGCGGACCGTACTCTTCTCTGATGAGACGAGGATCTGTCTCTTCTGCAATGACAGACGTAGAAGGGTCTACAGAATACAGGGGGAGAGGTTCATACAACCCTGCTTCGAAGAATCCGTCGAATACGGGGGTGGCTCGTGTATGTTTTGGGGCGGCATTTCCGTCGACGGGAAAACGGAACTTGTATGCGTTTCCCGGACTCGGGGTGGCCGTGGGCAAGGGTCATTAAATGCTGGTCGGTACATTACTGAAATCCTGGAGGAACATGTGGTCCCGTATGCTGGTTATGTCGGTGATGGATTCATGTTAATGCATGATAATGCTCGTTGCCACACCGCGGCTATTGTACGGGATTATTTACAGGAGGTCGATATCCCTGTTATGCATTGGCCAGCACGAAGTCCAGACCTTAAACCAATAGAACATCTCTGGGATGACCTAAAACGGCGCGTGCGAGCTCGAGATCCAGCTCCAGCCACTCTTCAAGAGCTCCAAGATGCGGTACTTGAAGAGTGGGAACAAATACCCCAAGAGGCTGTTGCGATCCTTGTAAGGTCCATGAAAGATCGCATGGAAGCCGTTATCAAGGCAAGGGGGGGTAACACTAGATTTTAAGAACTTTTTTTGTATTTATTAAGTTTTTTTTAAAATTATTAATTTGCAAATTTGTAGATACCCTGTCTTTTTCTTTGATTTCTCTTTCGTCTCGTTATAAAAGTAAAATTCAATTAAAATTCCTGAAAGCTAATGAAATTACCTTTCGAATGATACCCTCAAACCACAACATTGCCAGTTGGCCTGTTGTGTTAAAATAGTATTTAAATTATTTTTTTCGGATGTGCGATTTTTTTGACGCCGAGTGTAGTTTTGTTCGAGGAATCGGAATCTTATCTAGAACAAATGATCGACGAACTATCTAAAGAAAGTAACAAATTTAGATTGGTTATGAATACTAGCATAATTAAGTTAATGACGAATTGTGACGAGGTACGGATCACAGCAAATGGAAACCCAATGGAAGCTTAATTACGTAGCAGAGTATGTTTACTTAGGCCCAATTATATCTTCGAAGAACCACATGTCTGGAGAAATAAATAAAAAGATTGCAAATGTTTGGAAAAAATACTGGTCACTTAAATAAAGAGTTCAGCTAAGCCTTCGTTTCATCGAAAGGTCTCTAATGTGTGTTATTCTTCCGTGTATGACGTATGGTTGCGAAACATGGACCTCAAATGCTTCGCACAGATCTAAATTAGCCACATGCCATCATTTAATGGAGCGGAGCATGCTTGGCCTAAGAAAAAGGGGCCGAAAAAGGAATAATGACATTAGACGCAGAACTAAAATTTCTGACATATTATATCGAATTGTTCTACAAAAATGGAGATGGACAGGACGTTTGAATGCAAAACAACTTAGTTAAATGGAGCCAGTCACCAAATGGTATCCGAGAGACTCTAAAAGAAGTAGAGAGATAGCGTAGGACCTCCAGTTCGGTATCCTTCGCGGTAATTTTCGGTTCTAAGCGTGCGGCGCAGCTTCTTTAGGTCGTTGTACGAAGTATTATAACCTAGAACCTTCAGTTCGGCTCTTCTCGGTAATGTTTGATTCTCAGCTTGCGGTGTCTCAAGGTCGCAAATACAAAAAACACAAATTTAAATCTTTATTTCCATACAAACTCTAACAAATATTGCGATGGAATCCTTGCCTACTGCTTTAGTTTTCACTGTTTAGTGTTGCAGCAGGGAATGTCTTCCCCAACATTATAGCTTCTTAAATACAATACAAAATCACAGTTTATAATTAAAATACAGGTAATGCCGATAGTGTTTATATGTGTGTGTGTGTGGGGGAGTGTGCGTGTGTGGTTGTATCCTTGTGTTAAATGTACTTTTAGTAAATTCTGGTTCATAGATTTTCTGTATTATCAAAGTCATAATTTATAGTCATGTTTTTGAAAAGCTGCTTGTTTGCCGGGTTTCAAACCGGCATAACTGGGAAATACTTGAACATAACATTGACAAAAGAAGTACATAAATATGTTTTTCATAAATTAGAAGAAAATCATGAAATATGAACATCCTCTAATTATAAATTTAAATTTTTACATATTTATAAAAGGAAAAATGACAAACTTTCGATACAAATTTTCATTCTCTGTTTAACCCCATTAGAGAATGAATTAAAAAAACTCTTTTCTTAGTGCTCACTTCCGTCATATAAGAAACTCCTGTTCGAATTTTCATGCTTCTAGATCCCACCGATTTCGGCTATGCGTTGTCTGTCAGACCGTCAGATTTAGAGATTTATTAAGTAGATGCGATGTAAAGTGGCGACGAGTGTCAATTTGGTAAGAACGCACGCAGTATCTATCCATATACGCCTATTTACTATTATAAAGTGTTTAAATTCATAACATCCGGTTTTTCATTTGTTTATGAAATTAGGTGCCGACAAAAACTTTTATTCCAAATCTAATATTTGAACACAACTTGGCTTTTGCAATAAACATTAAAATAGAATACAAAAGTTTGTTAAAGAAACTAAATATTGAACTAAATAAGAAATATTGTAGAGCATACACTACTCTACTCAGATACTTTCTTGAAAACCACCTTTCATCGACAGTTTTTAACAGTTTGTGAGTAGTATTCGCATCGCTACGCCACTTTGGCGATCGACACTTTGCACATGCGATGATGCCATCCGTTACTGGTCTATGTATGAGATGAAATCGTTATTTCGTTATTTGTTGTAGACCACTACCCTTTTTTATTTTTCCTTTAGTCGTTGCTAACGACACTCATGGGGTGAGATGGTATTTCTTACGCTATAATATAACACAGACATAACACGATGCTTCGAAATTTATTTAAATTTAACTTTTCATAATCACGGGTGGTCAGTCAGAACTTTAACAAAGGTGTCATAAATCTAACATTTACATATTTGAATGTTTTTTGCTAAAGAGTTAAATTTAGAGTTTTGTTACGATAAATCTTAAGTAACTTTCGATATTTTCAAAGTTATTAGATTTTGTTACATAATTTTCGGGATAAAGGCTGATGAATTTATCTGTAATTTTTTTAATTAATTATAACAAAAATCACTTAAGAAATTTGTAGCTTAGAGCGAGAAAAGTTACTTATGTTTTACAAGTAAAGTTTAAGCCGGCCAAAATTCGAGTATTAATCGCTCTTCATGTTTTAACACTGTAGTTAGATTCCGCAAAGAAAAGGCTGTAAGAAAATTTAAACAAGTAAAATGAACGCGCCAAAATAGCTTTTTGAACTTCCAATTAATCTTTCCAATTTAGTTCAAAGGCATATTGTATAAAAGTTTATCAGTTTTGGTTAAGATATAAATGGTTTGATCACTGATAAGATTGTGAACTGTGGGACGCCTGCATCTCTCCTTAACGAAGATAATTTGTAATTTCCTAATGTATTGTCACACACGGAGGACTTATAAGGTATTTGCCTTTTTGTGAGTAACTCGGTTTTTTGGTTCTCGTCACTCTTCATATGGAACATATTTACTACGTTACGACCGCGTGGCCTCTGACCACTAGGTCAGAGTACCTGACTTCTAAGGCGCGGGTCCTGGGTTCGAATCCCAGCCGGAGCCAACATTTGTGCTAAAACATAAATTGTTGGTTTTCGGGTCTGGTTGTGTTGTGATTGTCCCCGTGTTTCTGACACTGCATCCTAGCCTACCTCCGATTTTATCGCATCAGCGTTACATCGGGCGCAGGTAGGTTGGGACGAGTGAGTGCCTCTGTGTTTGCGCGTACACTTGTGGCACTATAATATCTCCTGCGCAGTTGATGGCTCTCGACTGTAGTCGGAAGTTGTCGCCGTGGTCGAAATCGGCTAGGAGAACATCACATCACATCATCAATTACTACGTTAGGCATATATTACAGATATACTTAGCCGGTAAAATTTTCTGTTTATTTTATACCTTTCGACCTAAATCTACATCTATTATATCCATAATATGACTGAACTCAATCACTTTGGTTTCATAACAACTGTTGTCTTCTTTTTCTTCACTTTTATTAAAACTATGCGATATCTGCCAACTTTTTTTTTGCCAACAATTACTAAACTAAAATGAAATTATTAAAGTACTATAAATCAATTAAGTTAATGCTTTAAACCTAGCAATTGTTATTATGTTGTTATGTTATTCTCCGGAAATTTCAATAGTTTAGAATTACATACATTATGTATTTTTAGATTTTATCGCAATTATATCGAGATCAACGTTGACCAAAGAACTGCCTTTAATGTAAAGCGACAGACGTTCACTAGAAAAATCAGCCATTTCCATAATATCTAATAATCCTATATAAATCCTAATACCTTTTATTTTGGATAACAAAATTAAGGTTTAGAAAGGACCAGAAAAGTCCGCCAGAAATTCCAAGTCGCCGATTAGACAAACCTTGGCGTCTACGATGCTGTACCAAATCTTGACAAACTTGGACAAACGGCCTATAGCGCCTCCTAAGTATGTTGGTGCTTGAGAATAAATGTTGGGTAAAAAACTTAGGTAAAAGTTCTGATTTACTAGGTGCCCGACGAAATGAAGTTTGGAAACTTGCATGACTTAGAAATAAAAAAAATATTTTGTGGAAGTTCAACAACCTGCACTGGAGCATCGTTGCGGACTCCGACCTCAAACCCTCTTAAAAATTATAGCAGACCTGTACCCTGCAATGGGTATAGAATAACCTTACTTAAACTCGACCTTCGTTTCGACTATTGATACCCAACAACTTTACGAATAACTCGTATATTTTGAAAGTCGCCTTTGCTCTATTCTCTGGTCTTGCATATTGTAGATTGCAACGGGCCGGTTTCCGCATCTCCACGTATACGCGCGTATTTTGCGTGTAGGCAGGAATAATGGTCTACTCGAGACAACCAAGCTTCTCCAGGAAGTGCAAGAAACTCTTGATGTTTCCAGCGACCTCGGGAGTGATCTCGGCGAGCCCAGATACTTGGTCCGGTATATCGCGACATCCAGCAGGACATGGGCCGCCGTTTCGTCCGTCTCCATAGAAGCTCCGCACAGAGGGCGGTTCGTAACAATTAAATTTCTCTGGTTTTAAATGTCTATATAAGAAATATACTTTGAATCTGCGTGTTGAACGTAAAATAAACTGGATGAATACACGGGCAATTACGTTATGGTAATGAGTAATCTTGTCTTCAATATTTTAAGTACGCATTGTAAGCAATGATCCGTACATTTTGACAATGGAATTGTAAATATTTATTGATAGATTTATTTCTCTAGCTACTAGGGCCTTTACTACTCGTTAGGGTATAATTACCCAGTGACTAATCAGATGAAACGGTTATTCGTCGCGGCCGATGGATTTCTTGTTGTTTTGTTCATGTCTGTGTCTCAATCATAAGTTGTCTTCAGTTCTTTGTAATTAATTTTGTGATTAACCGTGTGGTGGCGGCTTAAGAGAATATACGACCCCATCTCATCCCGTGGGTGTCTTAAAAGTCGTCAGCAGGAAAACAAAAACCAGGAGATGAGCAGGAACATCTGAGTAAATAAACTGCAGGTTGCCAACCCGCCTGCCAAGCGTAGCAATTATAGCAAAATCTCTAAAAATTAGCGCTACTAATTTTTGAGGCCATCAATGGGGGAGGTCTATTTTCAGTAGTGGAATAGTGATAGGCTGAGATGATGAAGAACATTTTATGAAATCGTAAACGCAAAAAGTTTTTTGTTTATGTAAGTGATGAGATCATCAATTCGTCCAGCTTATGGGAAGGGTCACGCTTGCCCATTAAATTGCGGTGTCACCTTCCCCTGTAAAATTCTGTGAAGGAACCCACTGCGCTGTTTACCATGAGACTTCGTTTTTTTAGTTTTGTATGCCCTGTAATTAAAGTGATTGCGTATCACTGACTGAAGGCAGAATTACTGGCAGTGCATTGGTCTGTCACCTACCTAGGCGAATTCCTGCATTGGAATACTACCTCCAGTAAAAAGTGCCGTATATTATAACATCTACCCAGAGTTAATTGCTTGTTGGTAAGTCATTGGTAATTTTTTAATTCAGTTCTTACAAACAAGGATAGCTTTGCAGAGTATATTAAAAAAAATATATCATAAATCATATACCTCAATAACCGAACATTTTATTTATTTTATGAAACTATAAAAATAACCAATTGTATGACTTTGTGTTGCGGAAGTAGCTTTAGTTTAGTCAGTGTCTAATGTGTTATCAAAACGATAATAATGTGAAATGATATAACATTTTAACATTAATTTTATATCATACGAGTAGCTACTTGAATATGTTTCCCTTCTAGATCATATCTGCTGAGAACAGGCCCTCTATCATTTTTAAAGGGCTTTGGAGTCGGGATAAGTCTGCCATGGCGCTCTAGTACGGATTAGCGGACTTCGCATGTCGTTAAAATATTTTTATTTCTCAGACATGCATGTTTCCTTACGTTTATATCATCGCTAAGTACGTGGTAAATCAGCACTTAAAATTACGAATAAAATTTTTAGTGATGTTGGCACCGATGCGCTGATCGAACTCAGTTCAGAAGCGTACTATGAAATATTAAGGCGAACGTTCAGTCCCTTGAATAAGCACTGCTTAACGTGTTATCACATATTTTATCTCGTTCTACACTTACATTGGCAAACATTATATAAGTTATATACCTTGAATTGACTAATTAAGTGGCTAACAATGGACGCCAGGTAATTCTACTTATACCTGGTGTAATAAAAAACATTTCTGATCTTGTCAAATGTAAGTTCATTGTCAGTTCCCTTTCGTTAAAATGTTTTAAAGTTAATAATGAATTAAAGCCCCAAAGTATTAAGCAACATTGTTATGACATTAAGACACGAACGAAACTTTTTCGTCAAAAAAGCTATGATCACTTTTCAGATATCGTGTTTTAATGGAGGTTCTTTTATAGTCTGTGCTACAACATGCAATAAATTAGCCTTTTACGGAAAAATGGACATCTGTTCGTACTGAAAAAATCGCTACTTCAAACTTGGAAGTAAAAGGACAAAATTTACGATCCGTGTAACCGCGGGTAGGCGAACCTCGCCCACGACTCGCATGCAAATGGCTCCATTGGACCGAAGTGCCGTGGCTGGTACACACTAGCGAAGATTCAAGTTGAAACACCTCATGATAATTATACCTCAAATTTCCATTTTGCAAATACACAAGTTTCTTGACGCAACTTTAGTTTTGTTACATAATGAAAAAGGAAAGGAATAAATGGAGCTTAGACCAGGAAAAGTGGCGGTAGTGTTTTTATTAAATTTTGTAATTTTTGTGTAATTTTGAGTTTTGGTGTTTAATATTAAAAATTTATTATGCAGCAATTGCTCATGGATGTGTACAGTGGTTGGAAAAATAAATTCAAGACCAAAGTTGTACTTTTCGCCTTATCTCGCAAGAATTAACTATCATTTTATTGTCGATATAAATTTTGAAGTCTTACTAGAGAGCTTGCAAATTTGCTGCTGGAAGATTGCTACATATCTTCTACTTATCTTATCCTACAAAATATTTTTATACCTGGATATGTTACTAGACACTAGAAAAAAGTTAACGACTGCTGCCATAAATAAATAAAATAAATGTAGTCTCTATGTTAAGAGTCCACTGCTGGACATGGGCCTCTCCCGAGAAAAGAGGCATTAGTTGTAATCACTACGCTGGGCTGATTAATAACCGCAGTATCAAACACCTTGCATTTGCGTCGCTGCGGTCTGTGTATTTTCAGTCAGGAAATATTCGAGATGGTTATTCCGCCAACTGTCGGCAGCTAACAGATTCTTATTTCCTTTAGCCTTGCGACACCCACGGGATCTAGGTGGTGTTAGGATTCCTATGCAAGAATCAATCATTCTAGGAAGGTTGCAGATACCACCGACGGGCTAGTTGTTCTGCTGTGTAGCAGTAGTGTGTAAACATTACATACATTATATGTACAGTGATTCGGTCCGAAGGGCACTTATAGTTAGTATAATTGCTGGGCACTGTAACTTAAGAACTGATGTCTCAGTTAGTCGGTGTGGTGCCACACAGCGTTTGTTATGGACAGGCGTTGAACTTACATTCAAGTGAACGTTTTCCTCGTCTAATCACTTTTTCTCATAGAAAAACATTACACTACTAACATCAATAGATAAATATGTGTATGCCAATGCCAAATCCTGTTTTCGAGCGCGTTTCTATATTAATATCAGGTTTGTAACTCAAAGCGATCCAATATATTCCAATACAGCATTGTTTAAAACCTTCACAATTCTTGAAGCTCAACTATTCTAAATTCTTATCGGATCCAACTAATTGCTTTTAGTTATTTTTATATACCTAATATGTGACCAAACTTAAATGCTATCAATTTCAAAAAACTACACTTAGTACACCATATTTATTAAAACTGGATTGAATATAAATAGGTATTAATGCCGGAAAAATATTTTATTCAGGCAACTGTGTTGCATATTCTGGGTTTGAACTACTCTAATTATTGGTCTGTGTACTCATCACAGTGTTACATCAGACGCAGGAAAAATAAGGACAAGTGTATGCAATTCGAAAAAGGATTGCTTGAATAAGATTGTGCGAATATTTGTGAGACTGTCCTGCGCAGCTGGCAACATCCCACAATATCCATATTATCTACTGGTGGTAGGATCCCTATGCAGGAATCCGTCTAGGTAGGTACCACCGCAGGGCCAGTTATTCTGCCCGTAAAGCAGTAGTGTGCAAACATTACTGTGTTTCAGTCTTAAGGGCACTGAGAGGGAGTGTAATTACTGGCCATAGTAGGCTTAAGAACTGATGTCTCAGGATGACGGGCGCAGTGTGGTGCCACAGAAAAATGTTCTGGGTGGCACAGCATATGTTATGGGCAGATGTTGCACTTATCAGGTGAGCGTTTTGCACGTCTCATCACTTTCTCTTATAAAAAAAATGTAGACGCCGTGATCGATATCACGTTGCCGGTCATAATACGAGGGTGGATTGAAAAGTACTCGGCCTAACACAGATCCATTCAATTCTAAAAATCAAATCTACCCACATTATTTAGTTCAGTTCAGACTAGTTCATTGTGTGAAGTTCGAAACGTGTGCGATAATTAGTTGTGATTTTATAAATTTATTAACAAAGTAATCGGTCATAATTTCCGCGAATGGAGCAAATCGAGCAGCGTGCCGTCATTAAGTACCTCCATAAGAAGGGGCTATCATCAAAAGCCATCCATGATGACATGGTCAGTACATTAGGCGATTGTGCTCTGTCATATTCATCCGTCAAAAAATGGATAGCAGAATTTAAGCGTGGTAGAGAGAGTGTGAAAGATGAACCCCGCTCTGGAAGGCCTTCGACGTCAACTACTGACGAAAATATTAAAAAAGTACTTGATTTAATATAATGGGAGACCGCAGATTAAAAATTAGAGAGATAGCCGAGATTATAGGCATCTCTTATGAACGAACTCAAAACATCATTGTCAACGAGTTGGGTTTCCACAAGGTGTCTGCGAGGTGGGTTCCGCGACTGCTTTCAGTTGAACAAAAAAGGACGCGATTGACTATTTCACGCGACTGTTTGGAGTTATTTGAAGCCGATGCAGATGATTTTTTGAATCGTTTTGTTACTATGGACGAAACATGGGTTCATTACTGTACACCGGAAACAAAACAACAATCAAAACAGTGGAGAAGACCTGGTTCACCACCTCCTAAAAAGGCTAAGTCGATTTTGTCGGCAAATAAGGTGATGGCTTCAGTATTCTGGGACTCGAAAGGTGTGATTATGATTGATTATCTTGAAAGGGGTCAGACTATAAACTCTGATTACTACTGCACCTTACTACGTCGTTTACGAGAGGAAATAAAAGAAAAACGTCGAGGAATGCTCAGAAGAAAAGTCCTGTTTCATCAAGATAACGCCCGTGTTCACACGTCAGTACAGTCAATGGCTGGAATTCACAACTGTGGCTTTGAACTGTTACCGCATCCGCCGTATTCACCTGATCTGGCACCATTAGACTTCTTGAGTAGGTCAAAGATTTTCGACAAACGACGAGGTCAAAGCAGCTGTAGACGCATATTTTGACTCTAAGGAAGAATCATTTTTTTTAACGGTCTAAATGCTTGGATGCGTGGCAAAAGTGTATTGAACTTGATGGTGATTATGTAGAAAAATAAAAATATAACTGATTTAGTATGTGTTTATTTTCTTGGTTAGGCCGAGTACTTTTCAATCCACCCTCGTATTATTAGGTTTCCATGTACAATGATAATGATATTCTCCTGGCCGATTTCGACCACGGCGACAAGTTTCGAATATTGTCGAGAGCTATCAACTGCGCCGGATATATTATAGTGCCGTAAGTGTACGCGCAAACACAGAAGCACTCACTAGTCCCAACCTACCCGCGCCCGATGTAACGCTGATGCAATGAGATCGGAGGTAGGCTAGGATGCAGTGTCAGAAACACGGGGACAATCACTGCACAACCAGACCCGAAAACCAACAACTTGTGTTTTAGCACAATTTTTTTTGGTTCCGGCTGGGATTCGAACCCAGGACCCGCGGCTTAGAAGTCAGGTACTCTGACCACTATGCCACGCGGTCGTCGTGTACGATAGTCACTTGATATTATATCATTCGGCTGAATGCAAGAATTTACGAATTAAAAGACAAAGGAATTGTATGATAGCATTATAACTAGTAGGTTCCGTTATCTTAACACCTACACTGCAGACTTTAAGAGCGCCGCACGTACAGGATTCGGATGGGATATCACTTATTGTTATTAATTACAAGGACAAAAAAATAAAGCGCCAATAGTATAACGGACTGCGAAACATGACGTGGTAGGATCGAACTCGCTATTCGACTATAGTCGTGAACTATCTCCTAGCACAAGCTTTTAAGCTTAGTTGGAGTGGTTAACAGGAATATTAGTAATGTATAGCATTACTAGTCTGTATAAAATAACTAGGCTGAGGCCCTCGACTACGTCCTCGTGGATTTTATTTTTCGATTTTCCGGAAAAAAAGTATCATATCCGTCTCCAGAATGTGTCAAATTTCGTCACGATCAGTTCAGCAGTTGAGCCGTGAAAAGTTATCAAACAGGCAGAGAGAGTTACTTTCGCATTTATTATATTAAGTATCGATGGATAATAATATGATTCCAATTGTAGGTACTAGTTTTTTAGACACAAAATCCAAACATAAAACCTATAAGGGGCAATACGCGCAGCAATAACAGTTATGACGATATGTACGTGACGATTGGTTTTTTCTTGCAACTTGCATCAACATGTTAACAACAGCATAACGAATTTTAAGAAATCGAAATTGACATGTATGTATACAGATACATACCATGAGCGGTATTAATTAACAACAGGCTTATGACAAAGTTTTATTATATTGAAGCATAACATTTGCCTGAAGTGGAAAATAGAACGACGGCCGTGTACTTTCTCTTGTCAGACGGTCGACGGCTGCGCATAAGCAGTGTAAACTCAGTGTATTCTATTGCACTCACGAAGAGTATGCTTCGATTTAAATGTTATAATTATTTAATGAAACATTGTATTATAAATTGACTGGAGGAGTGAAATCGAACACAGTTTGCAATTTTAGAAATTGACATTTGAGAATGTGGCGTTAAATAGTAAAAACATTTAGACTAAGTATTTAAAATGTAAGCAGAATTTAACCTTTTTGCATTCGGGGAAGTTCTCCCCGTCGATTATAATGTTAAAGTAAATTATTATGATGTTTGATGCATTCACTATCAGGTACAATGGGAACGATGGAAACCAGTTTGCAAGAGGCCTCTGTATCAACGGCCACTCGCAAAACTGTCAGCTCTAGCTAATCTGCCAAGGAAGAGAAAGAATAAAGTAACATCGTAATATATATATTTTTAGTATTTTTTTAAATTAAGTATTTTAGATTATGCATTAGCATTATAAAATAACCAATCATAGACTTTTACCACATATTTCATACTAAAATTTGTATAAAGAAGATATTTTCTGAGACTGTAACGTGACGTAACTTTAATGCCTTTCGTGCATACTAGCACACTTTTTACTAGCAACTTTTACTGGTGGTAGGATTCCTACGGAGGAATCCGTCTAGTTAGGTACCACCCTAATCTTCTGCCGTGAAGCAGTAGTGTGAAAACATTACCTGTGAAGGTTTGAAGGGCACAGAGAGCGAAGCGTTATCACTAGCATATGAGACTTAAGAACTGATGTCTCAGGGCGACGGGCGGAGTGTGGTGTCACACTGAAATGTTCTGGGTGACACAGCATTTGTTATGGGCAGACGTTGCACTTACCATCAGGTGAAAGTTTTGCTCGTTTCGACACTTTATCAAATAAAAAATAAACTAAACGATTGCATGTTGTTGACCTGAACATTGTCATAGAAAATATATTTTAGCGACGTCATTTTGGTAGATATCACGTTCTGTAAATTGTAAAAGGTGAAAGAATAAGCTTGAAACATGAATTCTTTAAAGTACATTCAATACAATAAGCGTTCCCATTACAATAGTCGGTTTCACAAACTCGGAATCGGCCAGGCTCCGGGCATTGTCTCGTAACAGAACCAGTTTCGTGCATGTGATGTGGTTCACGACCGCCTTATTGCTCTATTTGTTATACTCGTATTATGATGCTGTTGTTTTACGCTGCACAAAATGGGTTCTAACCTCTTGTAATAAGAGTTATAAATTCCTTAACTATAAATTTCTTTTTGTGTGGGGACAGGAAATTAACTGAACATATCCTTTTACATTATACAATCACTTTTAACTCCATAAAATGAATTAAAAGTAGGTATGCTTTGTTGCATCTTTATTGTGGAAGATAAGTATAATATAAGATAGTAATTGCGCAGAATTAAGCAACGCATGCATTGTTACATTTTAACTTTCGTTCGACCTGAATTTAAAAAGTTAAACAAGGCTGTCAGTTACATTCATACCGGATTCGCTCGAATAATACCTAGGTACTTTCGAAGGCGTCATTGGTGGATAGAACGTTTATAATATCACTGAATTGCCTTGCGTAGGCCAAGGTAGCTCATAAAGTGAATGTACCTACCTAAATGTCTGATTGTTATCTCTATTTATCGAGTGTGCCAGTGTTATGGGTGAGCGGAGGGAGGAAGTAGAAGCTTTTAGGCAAACAATGTTACAATTTAAAAAAAAATGTAGAACTTAACATTCACTACCACCTCAGAGATACAATATCTGTCAGAATCTGTCATTAATGATCTTACTATTACTATAATAATAGCTCATCATCAAGTATTTTAATCTCAAAAATTGTTTTAAGATATGTGTATGATATATGAATCAACTATTTCGAATGATCCAAAATCACTACACTAAACATAATGTACCTTTGTTATCGTTATTAGTTTAGAACTGCTTACATTTTTAATAAAGTTTTGCCCTATTTAAAAATAACTGACCCGCTGTAAAGATACGAAATTGAAGATCTTGCGTTACGATATTGCATAAAAATTAAAACTTGACGGATATGAGTCATTACCCTACCACCAGGAAATTATATTAAATTTTCACTATGGCGTTTTATGTTACAAACGTTGCTGGTTTCGCTACTTCATGCATATTTATCAAAATAACAGTGCCGATTGAAAGGCTGCATATAAACACGCACTGAATTGCAAAACGGTGAAAGAGACCGCGGATTTAAGAGTTTATGTTATGGATTGGAGGGTGTAGTTTCGCGCGTGACTTCGGTTGCATTTCGGACGGCTGCTCGGTCGTTGTCCGCCGGTCATTAGTGAACGCACCCCCACTAGAGGGTTGCGAGTTCTGCGAACCGCGCCGCCCGAATGTGACTCAGAGCCTGCTGGCGACGGGAAAACACCGATTGTCCATTCGATAACCGTTTTCGTATCGATGTGTTTGCGTTGAGTCTATCCAGAGGTTAATGTCTTGATTTACAATTTGATTGCTATAAACTGCTTACTACCTCGAAACTTTTGTTTTTATTAAAAAAAAAAGAATCAAACATTTTATTGTGAAAGTGCGTTAGGGTACTTATTAAAGACATTATGGCTTACAAATGGTCCTAATCCAAAATAGTTTTTGGATTCGACATTTTTTCTAATTATAAACTACCTAGCATGAAACTCGCGACTACGTCCGCGTGGATTTAGATTTGTTAAAATACCGCGGGAGCTCTTTGATTTTCCAAAATAAAAAGTAGTCATAGTCTGTCTCCAGGATGCAAGCTCTCACTGTGCTGAATTATGTCAAGATCGGTTCAACGGTTGAGCCGTAAAAGGTAATAAACACATAGAGGGACAGAGTTACTCTCGTATTTATAGTATTAATATGGTTTTTTTTAAACTGTGTCTTTTCCTGGAGAGTGAAAGCGTATTTTTTTATTGTATAAAGTGACGAAACGAGCAAAACGTTCACCTGACTGGCAAGTGCAACGTCCGTTTACAACAAATGCTGTGTCACCCAGAATATTTCTGTGTGACACCACACTGGGCTCATCACCCTAAGACATCATTCTTAAGTCTCAAATGCCCAGTGATTACGCTAGCTCACAGTGCCCTTCCAACCGAAACACAGTAATGTTTGCACACTACTGCTTCACGGCAGAATAACTGGCCATGGGGTGGTAGCTACCTAGACGGATTCCTGCATAGGAAAGCTACCACCAGTTAATTAAAAGCATAAATTTCAGAAGCACAACACAACTAGACCCGAAAACCAATACTTTGTGCTTTTGCATAAGTATTGGCTCCGGTGGGTATTGTTTGAATACAGGACCCGCGGCGTAGAATTCAGTTACTTCTATCACTGGGCCACAAGGTCTACAAAAAAACTAATATGTGAATGCTTTACTTTGAATAATATAAATATAACTTTACACACCATAAACTAATTAATAATAAATATTTAGTTTGAAATGATTTGCCCTCAGGGCGATCACTTTAGAAGTTACAACTTTGTGTTTTATCTAATCCAAATAGTTAGAAATGTATTTGGATAACGAATATTGCAGAGTAACAAGCGGCTTAAACCAATACGAAAATAAATTGCAAATGCAAAAGCAGTGGCTTTTAATTGCTTCCATTTTACACGCCACATTTTTTTTTAAATCGTATTTTTTCTATGCAATTTGTTTCAGTTCACCCATTTGAAGGAGAATTGAATTTATTATGACTATAAAAAAAAATTGTTAGTGGTAGTTGGGTATTGATTTATTTGTTTCATAGAACGGCATAAGGGAATCTATCAACCCATAAGATGGGTGGCCAAAAAATGTCACGGACTCCGACAGATGGTAAAACAATCTAAATATGCGAGACCTAAATTATCCGATAATCGCTTAAGGGGTTACTGTTTTGAAACTTGATACTCCAATCTCCGACCCACCTTACCAAGCGTAACAATTACTGCAAATCCTCACAACTTCGGAGAGGAATACTAGAACGTTTTTTTTATTATCTAAAAAAATTGTGTAACCTCTAACGTCAACTCTATAAATGTTTAATCAATTACTGTCAGTATCATTAAGTAAAACATTCATAAATGCAGACTTTTAAGAATATTTTACATTTTACAAAATTCAGAAACTAAAAGCTTTATGACGAACATTCCTAAGCAAATGGCTGAACTGTATATACAGTTATAGGTACTGCGGTGAGACCTACCCAACTTCAATTATTAATGCAGAACTTAGGATATGAAATCTTCGTCAGAGATATATCTATCGAGCTAATTCAGACGCTGACTCAATCATCGGGTGACTAGCTATATGCTGTAATGATTACAAAGAATACTTTTAATGGGAAGTATTACTATAACCGAACAATAGTTAGGGAAAGTCGTAAGTAATTATTTTAAGTTTAAAGTTTGCAAAATTGGCCAGTCAGAGATGGTAATATAATTATATTCCAGAAATTAAACGGGCACCGTTGTCTTTATAATCATCGAAGCTTTCTGCGCATTCCGTTATCAGCGAAACACTAAAGTAGAATTTCCTTTCTCTCTAAAAATATTAATTTAATTTCAAAAAATTATATTCGTGATTAGTGGAGAAATTATAAAAACAAACTTACAGTATTTATAGTCAGTTTCCGTATCATAACATTATGCAGTGGAACAACGTTAAAATTTTGCTGTAGGTCAAGGCAAACACAAATAAATCGAATTATTATTAGTCAATGCTCTTTTGAACGTCAAAATCTGCACCGGTTCGACAAAAAAGACCTGAGAGAACTGATAACAAACAGGGCTATTTTTTCAATGCTATATTTCACAACGTTATTTAACAATGACATTAATTTATAACAATGACTTTTTACAATATTATATATAAATATTTTAGTAGCCAGGGCTTGCAAGTGCTGATTAAGAATTATTTCCAAATCTCTTTGTCCTCTATATAATGGTCTATTTTAGTATTCTTGACAAGTTTTTAACATTTATGTCAGTTTTATGCGACAAAATTTCAGGAATTTTATTGTAAAATTTTATAGGTCTACTCACAAGACTTACTAGTTTTGGCCAATCCATGCATAGGTATCTCTAGCTTATGGCTTCGGCGCATTTTACAGAATACATTCAGTTTAATATACAACATGCGAGTATACAGACAATCTGATGGTAAGTGGTCACCATAAACACCTAAATGCACTTTCGATTAATGAACAAGATGTTGAAGCATTGACACTTGAAAGATATGGCTCAGTATTCATATTGTAATGTTTTCGATTTCAACAGTTTTCCTCAATACATAGAACCTTAGAGCATTTTAGGATTCGGATTCTCTAAGGCCGCCACACACTACCCACTTACCGTGGGTAGTGTGGTGGCGACCCACACAGAGAGAATCTACCACTCCATCTTGTCCCGTGGGTGTCGCAAGAGTCATCAGAGGGAAAATTAAAACCAGGACATGGGCAGCAGTATACTCCTGGAAAAGCTAAATAAATAAACTGCGGTTACCAACCCGCCTGCCAAGCGTGGCATCTGTGGCGAAATCCTCCAATGTATGGGAGAGGGCTATGTTAAACAGTGGACTAGTGACGGGCTGAAGTGAGTGAGAGTGAAACTTCATTGCATGTAGTTGAGGTCTCAAGTTAGGTAGATTCTTTTCTCCCACCACCGATAATCTGGTTTATGAGTTTACGCAACTATAGTGTGTAATCCTAGCACGTAAAAGATTCGATGCGATCAACGCTCGCGGTATCCTAATTTAACCTGTGTATACGTTTAAGACTTTTCATTGAGGTCATTTCAGTAAAATTCGGCTTGTAAACCGAGGTAGCTCTGGGGCTAGGCGCAAGCTTTTATCATAGTATGTATGAGATATGTATTCTCAGTGATGACACCACAAGTGCTGATTTACCATATGCTCGGCTGTGAAGGGCATGTGAAGACCGCCAACCAGCATAGGAGCAGCGTGGCACAACTTCAAAATCCTATCAAAAGTGAGATGAAGCCTGAGCTCAGCAGTTGGACATTTAAAGGCTGTTACTTTATTTTACTGCTTGTCAGTAGTCCACTATCGCACTATCTAGTCTAGTAGAAGATTGTTTTGGCATATCTTTTACAACACCGGGCGAGATGGAATGATTCTATGTTTTTTTTTAATGGAAAACGCAACTGATGGTAAGTGCAACGTTTACCCCTCACAAATTGTAACCTTAAACTGCGTTCGTCACCATAATATTATAAACTACACACTAGCTAACGGTGCCCTTCAGACCGAAATGCAGTAATGTTCGCAAAATACTGCTTGACGCAGATTAACTACCAATAGGATGGTAGATACTAGCTAGACGAATTTCAGCATAGGAATCCTACCACCAGTAATTTCAGTTATCTATTCTCTATTACATAGTTCAAGTTATCTATTATAATAATAAATACAATGTATGCGTTGAAACATGCGCTAGTTTACATAAATAAATAAATAAAAAACAAATTGTATGCATCAAAAAACAAAGTTCTCTGATCCAATTTGTCGCACTTCATCTTTTTATTTGTTGGAAATATACCTGCCAGCCTTATTACTCTGTCAATATAGAACGCAAAGTAAGAAAATTGCTTGATCCGTAGCATTGTAAAAGTCTCCCGTTCTCATAAAACTCCCACATATTTCACGACAAATAAACTTCTCATCCTATGAAATTTTCTTCTCGGGAAGCAGTTCACTGCAGGTAATATTTCAAAACATGTGTCATTCATAACTTTCGCCTTCGCAATGTCTGTCGATGGAGCCCGGGCGAAAAGGTCTCAATAATAAATTTTTCCTGAGCCCGCTCCGTTATCCCCGCGAGCAGTCCCAGGTACGTTTTACGGCCGCGCAAGGGAAAATAAACGAAAAATAAAATAAAAGTCAAAATGGCACACATAAAACTATTTGCCGGAATATATCGCACGCAAAGACAGTGTACAATGCCTAAACAAGGCAACATAATCACTCTGTTTTGCGTTGTTGTTGTTGCTCACAGGTTCGACATTACTTTTAGATTCATAGTAAGTGAATTCGAATTTTGGCATACTGGAGGTTTTTCCCCGAGACCATGTCATTCTTAAACTGTTATCTTTGAAAACAAAATTTTTGTACCTTCCAATTAAATGTATTTATTAGTAGAATTTTTGATTTTGTTTTTGTACATACATACATAAAATCACGCCTTTTTCCCATATAAGGGTAGGCCGAGGCCATACGTGTAGCCCACTTTTCGCTCTCGCGGGAAACGTGACGTGAGAGGTGGCGAACCACCGTCACTTTGGTACGAGTCAAAATTTCTTAATCTCCATTGAGTTACCATGAGCAGTATAGTGGCAGAATTGCATATTATGGTGTTATTCTACACGAATAAAGGTTGTCCGTACAAGACCTTAGTCGCTTCTTCCGGCACCTCGGTAAGAAAGAGGTAGGTGCTATTCCACTCTGCCGGACACCTATCCGCCTTTTGTTTTTTTATGGACCAGAATTCCGATATATTAAGATTACAGTGATAGTAGACCTTGAGTGTAGTATATTCAAAACATTAGACCATTTATGTTTGGCAAATACGTTGTGCGAAGCGACAACAATGAACACAGTCCCATAAAATAAATACTAAACAACTCTCGTTTGAGACTCCGCTAGTGCCGCATGAATTTCAATCGTGTCTTAATTATGTAATTTTACTCCAAAATATTATTACGTAGTAATTAGCGATCGCAATCGTTCAGGACATTGATCCGCAAAACCTGGGTTAGCGATAACCACATTGCAAGTACACTTTTGGGCTACTAATATTAAGATCCGATGATTCACTAATATGACTGCTTCATATTTTTGACAATCCAAGAGAGTTTCCAACCTTTGTAACTGCATAGCCTGTCAAATGGATATGGAAAGTTGAGAACAAGCATTTTGCCATACGGCATGATAGTCTTTTTTTATTGGATAAAGTGATGAGACGAGCAAAACGTTCACCTGATGGTAAGAGCAACGTCTGCCCATAGCAAATGTTGTGTGGCACTACACTACACCCGTCACCCAGAGACATTAGTCTCATATGCTCAGTGATTACACTAGCTCCCAGAGCCCTTCACACTGAAACATAGTAAGTTTGGACACTACTGCTTCACTGCAGAAAAACTGGCCTAAGATGGTACCTACCTAAAAGGATTCCTGCATAGGAAGCCTACCACCAGTAAACCTACAGGCCATCGTTTCCCCCGGCCAGAGTCCATTTTTTTCACTTCGCACGATCTTTTGCATCAATGGGTGTAAATCCATTGTCTCTCATATCGGCCTTCACGACATCAAGTCAACGCGGTTAGCTCCTGAGATTTTTAGGTCTAAGCAGAAGTACCTCACTTATTCAGGTAGTCTGCGAGCAACAAGGCCGCAAGCGACTTTCCTGAAGCCTGCCCGCTACGTTTCGACATTAAGGCTTCCACGGATACGGACCGCATATAATACGGTATGTACGCGAAGCAGATCCATCGCAACATGTTCATCTCTGTGACGGGAAGCTCTCGGACATGTCGTACAATGTTTTTTACACGGCATCGTATTATCCATACTAATATTATAAATGCGAAAGTATGTTCTCTCTGTCCCTCTGTCTGTTTGTTACCACTCCACGGCTCAACCGTTGCACCGATCTTGACGAAATTCGGCACAGAGACAGCTTCTTGGAGACGGAATTAAGATACTTTTGATTCTGGAAAGTCAAAGATTCCCAAGGCACTTTTAAAAAACCTTAATCTACGCGGATGTACTTCCGAGCTACGGCTAGTCGTAGTAGTTCCTCTAATTTCTGAGAGGGTTTTGGAGCTGGGGAAAGTCCACCATGCTGCTGCAATGCGGGTTGGCGGACTTCACAGGTCTTCGAAATATTTTTAATTCTCAGACATGCAGATTTCCTTACTATGTTTTCCTTCACCGCTGAGCACGTGATAAATCAGCACTTAAAATTGCAGAACAATTTTAGAGGTTTTCGTCACCGGGGTTCGAACTCAGTTCACTCGCGTACTATAACATTTAAGGCGAAACGCCCGGCCCCAGAGTTCCCACGGTTCCTTAGTATTATACACAAATGTCAAATTTTGTTAGTAACTGGAATATACTGTTAGTGACAAAATTAGTGAAATGAAATGGACTTGGTAATCTCTTATTTAATAAATGTTATCAGTTTATTTTGGAGCAAGTGAATATTTTTTGAGGAATTAGCAAAATGATCAGTACATCAACGAATAAAAAGACTACGAACCGAGTCTGGGTGGACCTAAATTTGAGTGGGGGTGGATCTAAATTTGAGTGGGGGTGCACATAAAAATATGTAAGTGAATATCATGTAAATAGTTACTCTAATTTTTATGCAATATAATTTTGGACAGGCAGAAAAACAAAGATATTTTTTATGTCACATTTTGCTAAGCAACCGATTTTTTATAGAAGTAAATGGCGAGGCGCGCCAGCCGTTCACCTGATGATAAATTCCACGTGTGCCCATAACGGTTGCGGTGTCACCAAAAACTTTGCATTAGTAAGTTCGCTGTAGAGCCGCATCGCTCATCACCATGAGATATCGCTGCGTAAGTCTCATATACCCTGTAATTATACTAGAGTTTCAGTGCCCTTCAAACCAAAACAACGGTTTATAAACACCACAGCTTGACGGTAAACTAACTGGCACTACGGTATTATTTACCTAAATTACACTTTGTCGATGAAGATTGATCAAATCACTTTGCTTTGATCACTACCTGACCGGGAGTGATCTAGTCGTGAAGCGCTAAAAGATTCGATCATTTGGGTACTGATGACAATAAAGAACAATCGATGTTCCTTGAAACACAATTTTTTTTTAAACCTCAGTTTTTAATTTATAATAACATAATTATGACTATAAATTATTTGTTTAATTTTATTTCTCCCTTTTTTCCGTTTTACAACTTAATACGCACAATAACATAATAATATTGCCATGTATTCAAGAGCATAGAATCTGTAGAGTCGATTAACACATATAGTGGAGTAAAAAATGATTTGATTAACGATCATTTTGCCTGACTAGACTAGACCTAAGACCTGTTTGGACTTGCTACCACGGCTCGCGATCTGTTTATTATTGCAGATCCATCAGTCCAGTCTACGACCGAGTTGCGATCCGAACGATCGAATCATTTTAACCACCAATGGTCACGATAGACCCGGATCACAAGAAATGATCGATCGACACAGTTCTGACCTAAATAGATATTTGTAAATCAATACCTCCACATTAAACAGTATTTGAAACTCAAGAAAGCAAAATGAACAAACACTTCTTTTTCATTTACGTGTAAAATTTATACTTAAATGTCAACATATGACTCGTTAATTGATATGTAACAGAAGGAGTGACAACCCGACGTTAATAATTTGATAATTTAATGTCTATGTTGGTAAACTCTGTGCAAAATTTTCTTCAAAATTTGTCAAATGTCGTGTCGCAGTTGCGTGATGTGGAACATTAAGGCGCGGCGCAAGTCACCGGCGCGCTCCATCGGCCGACCTGCTTCGCAAGTGATAAAGCAACCCTATATAACTAAGCAGTTTTCCAGTGATATAACCTTCGTTTAACACATTGTTAGAAAAATTGAATCACGTAAGGTCACACTTATTTAGGGATAACACTGAGGGTGTGCTTATCATCAGTAATGTAAAAGGCGCTGATTCTGATCGAATAATGTAAAATTCATGTTTCCTTTTTTAACGACCCGATAAACCTTTTATTAATTTTTACATACAAATATACAGTGACGCCTTTTCCCATGTAAGGGGTAGGCAGAGGTCACACACGTAACCCACTTTTCGACAAGTGGCGAACCACGTGGCCGCCATTTTCGTATGAGTCAAAAAAAATCTTACTACCCATTGTGTTCCCAGGAGCAGTATAGTGACAGCATTGCATATTGTCTGTCCGTACAATACCTTAGTCGCCTCTTACGACACCACGGTAGGAAAGAGGTAGGTGCTTGTCTATTTCTTCTAGGTTGTATACTTTTAAATTAATACGTTACTGTGTAGACAAAAAATTACAAGTGAAAACAGGGAGTTTGAAATAAGCGTAGTTAAATCTGTATAAAAAAATTGAGTAACGACCTATAAATGTCTTACTGCTGGTCACAGACCTCCTATTATTTGTGAGAAGGTTTTAGCGTCGGGAAGAGTCTGCCACCCTACTACAATACGGATTGGCGGACTTCGAATATCCTCGAAGTATTTGTATTCCTCAGACATGCAGGTTTCCTCACGACGTTTTCATTCACCGCTGAGCACGTGAAAAATCAGCACTTAAAATTGAAGAACAATTTTACTGGGCACCAGTAAAATTGCACCGGGGGCCGAACTTAGGTACTCGCATACTGTAATATTTAAGGCGAGCGCGCCCGGCCCCTGAGCATCCCCGGCTCCGTATTAAATGAGTAAATTAATTAAAACATTACAGGTGTATAAATTAATTCAAAATGTGATATACGGTATATACATGATCATTAAAAATAATCTGGTTAACGATATTTATTCTCAAAAGAAATAATCTCTGAGAAATCTCATAATTAAGTGAAATGTTCTCTTAATGAGAACTTATTAAATAATTAGTGAGCATGCAGACCGCAAAATTCAGAAAAGAAGGAGCATTGTGACACTGCTTTTCAACAACATTAAGGCGAGTAGAAGTCAGAACATTTATAATACAAAAATGATAATTCAAAATATCGTTAAATATACTGTTTGAATGCTAAAAAAACATACGTATTTCATTTTCTTACCATTAAAACAAAAAGATTTCCTTTTTAAATATATAATTTCGATATTATTTGTAATGTATTTCATTGAAATAAATAACATACTAACAGAAGAATAATACATTACTGTTTAGCCAAAAATCCATAAAAGCTCGGGTCTAAGTGAATTAATTTCGACTTTTTCTCTCGTTTCGGAAAAGCTAATAAAAAAGAATGTTGAAATAAAACCACGAGCGACCCGTATGTAATCTAACATTACGTTATAAAAGTCAGTCACGTTCATACAATTATGGACTTACTGATGTTGCTATATTATTAAATGTTATATTATAGAAAATAAACTTTTTATTTAAACAAGTATATGTCACGAAACTACTTTATTTTTATGGTTTTTTATGTCGTATAACATAAACAAAAGCCTTAGTTGATTTCTTGCATGCCAATATTTCAATATTTTTCTGTCCGGTTATTTTGTCATTACAATGCCAAGTTTCAATGGTAAACTACATTTTATGACGTGAAATACGAGTAGTGCCGGTGTCGGAGGGCAGGTCGGAAGCTCTCGGCGTTTTGCTGAAGGCAGGCAGACGTCAGCGGGCCTTGAGTGACACGTCCTTCCGCCACACTGTATTCTCTACCACAAACTCGTATCCCTTGCTACTAGCCAGTTACATCACATCGCCGTCGATTGTAAAACCCCTTGACTTCTTTTTAACTATAAACAGAAAATAATGGTCCTAAAAACATCTCGTTTCCGCAAATTCAATGAAAGGAAAATTTTAAATGTATTTTTCACGACGTACCTTATATGAATGGCTATGTTTTATGCGTATAAAATGAAAGTCCTGTCGTGAGTCCTTCGCTCTAATAAATGTGGAGGTCCAATGCGACCCTAATCGGGAAGGCAAACCGACAACAATGCAAACAGGCGTGGTATCAAATTGTAGAACAAACAAACATATTAAGGGTGTCGAGTTAACGATGCCTAATAATAATCTATATATTTGCTAAGCAAAAAAGTGAGAGTTGTGGTTAACGTAAATTAATGAAATTATCTCATTGTTTTCTTTTGTTTCAGGGGCCTCAGGCGGCAACTGAACAGTGAGGGACACGTCGCTTATCCGACGCCGCACCTTTTGTCTAATTGTTGGCAGGCGTTGACCTAGTTCGGATACTGTCGCCGGCGACCTACGTCAACGTCATCTTCGGACAAATACTAATTTGAAAAGCTTTAGGAAAAATTATCGCATGCTAACTTTATGCCTAGCCTAACTTTCATGCTGAGTTGAGTAAAATAGGCCCAATATTCGAGAACACGCAGGTATATATTGATTATTTACACTCTGTATTTATAATATTTTACTGATATATATAAAACACGAGTAGATAAAGAGTAAAAAATTCCATTAACAACGCATTGGTTTTTTCATGCGCGCTCATTAAAAAAGTAAAAAGTCAAGTCCAACAGTTTTTTAATGTTAGTTACGTACAGTCCATCTCTCATTTTTGGAGCCGGGAAGACTTCGCCACACTGTTTCAATATGGTGGCGGACTTCACATGTTTGCAAAAATATATTGCTTTTTCCAAAAAAATCGCACCTTACTTTGTTTTCCTTCACCGACGTGCAATAACTATTATTAGTTTAACAGTTGCCGGAACTGGGGAGTGAGCTTACTAGCGTACTATGAAATTTAAGACGTGCGCCCGGCCCCTGAGTTACCATGGCTCATTTACAAGTAGCACGATTAAAACGGCAAGTTTGTGGAAGGCCGATCGCCAGCGCGATAGATCGCGGGGTCAAAAATAGCGGGGCGAGAGCCGTGCCTAGCACCACCCCGCGCCGCTCAATGTCAACTTTCAATCACGAGGGGCGGAAGGTGGAGTGCGACGGGCTCGTGCGCCGCTGTGGAGGCAGTAACGGCGTGCCTCGGTCGCACCACCGCAATTATGGCATTGCCCTTTTTTATGACCCCGCGCCTTCCTTGTCTCTTCGCCGTTTACATTCTGTCAAGTTAAGCCTCTCCGTACCGAGTGCGACCTGACAAAGCACCTATACCCCTGCCGCCGAACTTGACGTTAATGCTTTGTAAACTTATGAAGTAAACAGGCGACGATGTAATCTATTCTTTGTTAGAAAATAACACGTTGCAGTCATATAACATTTGTTTTGAGAAATCATGAAGTATTCTAAAGTAAAGATAAACATTTAAAATAAAACTAAAATAAGTGAATAAAAATTTTATTACTTTTTATTCCAACCTTTTTGCCCTCTTTGTTTACAAAGCCTCTCCGTGCCAACAGTCGCTTTGTCAAGCGTCGAGTGACATTAGCTCGACCCACTGTCAGATAATTTTGAAAACAAATAAAATAATTCTCTACTCTATATATTTCGACATTGTCGTTATAAACAGAAGTTTCCATATTGGTAAGAAAACTATAATAATTAAAATTCAGCGGCTGCCACTACTGACATAGCTACTAAGTATATTAAAAAGTCATAAATGCGATCGCTCCTAGTGAAGTTTCCACCTACTGGAACATCTTCATCAATATGTCAATTAGGGTTCATAATTATCGGGCCAGCACAGGTGTCTCCTGCCCGAGCCGTTTGCCAGCCCATTAAGCAAATAACGAGTCCGCAGGATAAACTTGGAGGCAGTAAAGTTTATTAATGGCTCGATTACAAGCTCGACCCGAGGTGCAAAGAAGTGCTATCAATCAGTCAGGTACGCGACGGGAACGGTACCTACTCCCTCTGTAACGCTAATAACAAAATTCCGACGCCCCTGTTTGTTTCTCCAGAAAGGGGTGAAGATGAATATCCTAAAGAATTACCATCGGTTACTTGTTTTCGTTCCGAAAATAATTAAATCTTTTATAAAAGAAGATCTAGAAACATCGAGAACATCTTCAAGTTTAAGATCAAGATTGAGTTAGTGTAGTCTATAGTAAGTGTAATAATAACTGTAATAAACTTAAAAAGGAGCAGGTCTTTAAAAAACTTATTAAATGTTCGGAATTGTAAATCGGACTTGAAGTCATAAAGAAATCTCATTTTGATTATGAATCCCTTATCAGATCAAAGCTCTCAGAAGTCGTGACTTTAATGGGTTGAAGAAGGGGGGAAAATCTAGGCAGACGATCGGGTATTATTATAACAGATTAGCGGACAAAGAGTGGAGCTAGAATAGGCAAACTTCAGAGGCAGCAGAGCGCGGCTCGCCGCTGTCCGAATGGCTCAATTACAGTTAATTCGCAGCGCACACACATTCGGAGCGAGGTGCATGCATGTGCGGCGTCCACATTAATGTATGTAAATGCATGCGACCGGCCGCGGCCTCCCGCCAACGCTCACAGTATTGCGACATAAAACGGAATATGGCTGATGAGACGGACATTTTCGACAAAAGTCGACATTTGCAAACGTTCAGTCGCTTGTGTTAATACGTTTTTGAAAAAACATTAGATCGAGATGTACAATAATTAAAATATTGAAAAGTTTGTGCTTGAAAATTATATCTACATTAGTATGGTTTAGTTTACAAAGCTATTTATTTTCTTCCAAAACTACTTTCAGTTTAAAATAAAGTAAGTCAAAGATACGACTCTTGTGTAATTTCTAATAATTTTTTATGATTTGATTTACCGTTAATTAAAATAATCACTGTTATAAGTTTTTATTTGTTGAAAGTGTCGATATTTGTTTTATTGGTTTGATGTCTAACGCCATCTACTGGGAGTACTTGGACTCCACACCTCTAGCTAAAATTGTTGCTACAGATATACGAGTATTATATTAAAACACAGACATAGTGCAGGTGCAAGGAATGGAACTTAAATTTTGTTTATAGTTGAAGCCATCATCTATGGTTCGGTATTTGTTTTTCATTAATGCTGTTATATTCAATAATATTATAAAACATTTTAACACAATGCACATTGAACGATTATGGAAATAAAGAATTTTCCTGCGTATGACATAAGACAAAAATGAGATCGACTTTATCGTGACGACCAAACGACAGCTGTTCAATGACGTCTCCGTGTTATCTAGGATGAAGACCGGCAGCGATCACCGAATCGTAAGAGGCACATTGAACTTAAACATTAAGCTGGAGAGGTCTCGTCTGTTGAAGTGTACGCTTCGTCCATCTTGAGCCCTTGTCCAAAACCCCGAGAGCTTCCTGTTCGAATTGCATAATCGCTTTCAGTGTCTAGATGATTGCTTTACAGGATGATTTGGACGGACACGATTTGGACGATGTGAACGAGAGGCTCGTGGAAACTGTCCGGGCGGTGGGGGCAAGGTTTTCGCAAGACCCGCCGAAAAATAAGATTCAGAACTAAAATAACCGATATAGCCCTAACGATTAGCAAGCTGAAGTGCCAATGGGCCGGCCATATAGCTCGTAGAACCGATAACCGTTGGGGAAGAAAGGTTCTCGAGTGGCAACCTCGTACCGGCAATCGCAGTTTTGGGCGTCCTCCCACTAGATGGAGCGACGACCTGCACGGTTTTGCGGGTCAACAGTCGACTAAAATAGCAGCTCTCGACTTATTCACTGGTTTAGTTAAACGGGCAACAAATGTTGAAACTTTTTTATGAAAGGTTGTGTAAAAACGAGCACACAGTCCACCAGCGACAGTGATGTCAAGTCATTACTGTGGCCGATAGACACCTTCGTCCATCTTTAACGAAGAATCAATAACCATGTTAGTGCATTGCCTCTGAAAACTAAGGATTCGCCGACGATGCTCTAGCATTATGGTACTACTTCAAGATGTTACTCTGTGAAATCGTGGTCTTTCCGAGTCAATTCATTTATGAAGTACATTTAATATGCAGCGTGGTTCTACAGTGAACAAGAGCTTGTCATATTTATTACGGGAACTAGGTAAAGCCATAAGCAGTAAAGACCTGACGAGCTCCGGTATCACGTTTCATCAAATCAACCCGTAAACAGTCCACTGTGGTTATACATTGCAATATATCAAGGCCACGTTGTATACAGTTTACCGAATCTGACAGTCTTTCCTGGCTGGTATATAAAATGAAATCGTCAGCATACTGTGGAACAAAGACATTCCTGATTTTTTGACATTTATCCACAGTTGCCGCATTGAATAGTGGCGGTGATAGAGGGTCACCCTGAGCTAACCCTATAGCGGTTATCCGGCTTATGGTTCTATCATTGGTCTGAATAGAGAGATGTCTTAGATGTAGGTACTGCCATAAGTAGTTGCATAACAAAGCTCCTATTCCAAGCTCGTCTAAGGTGTATAAAAGTGCAATGAGATTTATGTTGCTATACGCGCTATCAATATGTACTAGTATAAAACATCCGACTCTTTGAATACATTTAGACAAGGCTTTTTAACCCGAGAAACAACCCTGAAAAGACTATCATAACATGGTTAAGACCTTCTGAAACCTATTCTATCTTGTGATAAAATCAGTATTTTTTTAAAAATACCATTCCAATCGTCGAGTTAAGATAGTATGTAATATTTTACATAGACAAGATATAAGTGCGATAGGTCTGACCGCTGAATTAGAGTCTGGCTCTGAGTTCGACTTAGGAACAGGAATAAAATTAACATTTCTCCATTGTACTGGAATGTAGGCCGATTTTAGTAACTTATTATATAAAGATGTGAGAATATATTTACCAGAAGGTGGAAGACTTTCTTATCATAGAATAAGATACTTTATCCTGACCAGGAGCACTGTCAGTACGTTATAGCATTTATAACTTCCTGTATCGAAACTGGGGCACATAACTGCTCATTAACAGACCGATAATACAGGACGCTGCGGAGTCACATAATCTGGGGCTAGGTTTTGGAATAAGTTTTATGCTTCCAGTTGACTCCTTTGTCATCAGTTCTATTCCTTTTGTAGCCTTTCAACAATCTCATGCCATGCCATGCCACATGTCGCCTGTAGAAGTCACACATCTTGAGGAGTATGATTGCGTCTAAACTTAGCTAAAGCAATGCGTATTTGAGCAACAGCATGAGAAGTATTTTGATCCCAGTACGGTTTCGGAGTAAATTTTTCCCAGCATTGTGGATTGTCACAAATTTTAATTGTAAGAATAAATTCATCAGCTGCGTCATTCACAATGTCCATAAACTTGTTATAAGCCAATTGGTTGTCTCTGGGCATACAAAAACTAAGTACTCGTAGGTCTGATTTTATTATTTCTGCAAAAGCTGACCAGTTTGCTTTCTTATAGTTTCTTCGATTAAGAGTATTCTGCGGACAATATACTTCTGAACTTATTTTAATCGCTACCTAAGTGATTAGTCGTAACCTAAGTTTTCTTTCTTGACTCCCTATTTCAGTTTCAGTGCTTAATCTAATGAAACTACAGTAACATCCGGAGAAGTCCTTTGTACTATTCCATTAACTAACTTTATGCGCGTATCCGTACCATCATTTATAGTAACAAAGTTATTTTCGAAAATCGAGTTAAAAATCTGATTTCCTCTCGCATCTGTTTTAGAAGACCAGTTTGAATGCTGGCCATTTAAATCTCCTGCTATTAGTGTCTTCTGTTCAGTTATTGAGAATATTTCATCCCAATCACTCTTTGTCGTTTGTACTGACGAAGGGCAATATATAGAAATTATGATTCCTTGTGTGCACAGTTGGTTAATTTTATGTATATGACCTGAATAAGAGTATTGGTGATTCTAACACAACATGGTGTGACCTTAATAGAGCGATGGGTGACAATAACTATGCCCCCATATCCATCATAACGATCCAATCGAAAAACATTATAGCCATCAATACTAAAAGGGCTTCCCGGGTCAAACCAGGTTTCACTTAATATCGTAATATGATTTTTTTCCTGATTTAACAACAGTTCGAATTCTGCGGCCTTTGGTCGAAGGCTTTGCGCGTTCCACTGCAATAAGTTTATAGTTCAATGATTGAACTTATGCATTCTTTTATATTTGGGAAGAAAGGTAATTCCATTAAGTAGAGCATCAAGTAAGATGTCAGTCAATCGAAAATGATCGTCTCACATTCTTTAATTTTTTCTGTAAGGTATTGTCTCAAATTTTCTCTTTCAGTTGATTAAATACAAACTTCCAAGACGTTGTATGTTCTTTCTTTTTATCTTGATCTGTCTGTTCCGAAACATGTATGTCACTTTCCGTTTCACTTATCGCGAGACCCCCTCCCATATAGTGGACCCAGTATTCTTAATTCTACGATGCTTTTTTAAATTCTTATCCTAATTCGTGTCTTTCTTTTTTTGAATACCCATAGTTGTTTTACTTCCTGGTTCACCTCTTTTATTATAAACCCGCTTAAGTGTGCTGGCATATGTCAACTCATCCGCTTGAATAATAGGAGCGTGTGACAAAACAGTGTCCTTGTTGAACTTAGCTCTTTCTGCAGGAAATCTACTACATATATTGTCAGGGCTCTTTAGTATGAACAGTTGAATTCTGCCATTAGTTCACGAATCCTTTTTCCTTCAAGTAAACTGGGCATATCCGTGCTAAAGCCATGTGTCTTCCGTGACAATTGTTGTAATTAAACTCAGTAGTTTGGCAGTTATTGTGAAACTTACTACATTTAGGACATATTGCTTTATTTGAGGGGCCCAATTTAATTGAATGGCCAAATCTCCAACATCGTGAGCACTGAGTTACTGGATATACGTATGGATTAGCCATAACCACGGTGTCAAAGATAAAAACTTTAGTGGGTAAAGATGATCCCGTAACGATAAAATAATTCAGCAAGTAGATTGTGTCAAGTATCTCATTCAAAGTTTGTGCGGTTGGTATGTGGTTGGACAGTTCGTTAAATGGGGAAAACATATAAATGAAATCAAAGAAAAAAGTCTAAGATACTTAAATATTTTTAAGGTGTTAGCAGGTTCAAAATAGGGAGTACACCCAATGCATCTCAGAAGGCTGTATATAGCAATAATAAGGAGTAAGATGGATTATGCTAGTTTTTTGTTTGATAACACTTCCAAAAAAAACTAAACGATTTAAGCCTGGTGAAATTTTTACTGGTAGGATTCTTATGCAGGAAATCCGTCTAGGTAGGTACCACTACAGTGACATTTATTCTGCCGTGGGTCAGGCTACAGCAGTTGACTGTTTCGATGTGAAGGGCATTGATAGCTAGTGTAATTACTGGACATATGAGACTGAAGAACTGATGTCTCATGGTGATGAGGCAAAGTGTGGTACCACACGGGTATTTTCTGGGTAACACAGTATTCGTTATGGACAGACGTTGCACTTACCATCAGGAGAACGATTTGCTCGTCTCGTCTTCCTTCGTAAACACACGATTATTAATTTTTAAGAAATCTCAATCCATGAAACTGTAACGCGCATTGAATTAAATAGTCAATGATAATGACTATAAGAATTTACGGCATAATGTACGAGCAAGCGAAAATAATTTTTTATGTAAACTTGTCAAGTTGTGCCATTGTGAAATTTAATTCTCAACTGACAAAGGACTCGTAAAAGGCTAAAAGACTAATAATGATAAAGACAATTTTTAATAATAGTTTTTAAAATTACTTTCGACTCGTTAGACTGCAGAAAAATAAAACCGTCAAAATGCTTTTCCATATTTATTACCCAGCATTAAAATTCCGTTCATCATATTACTGTTTTATTAAAACGACATGCCCATCAGTAAAATTAAACGCGATAAAATCCGTAAAATTAATTTTATTAAATGTGTAATATTCGCGTAAATAGAGTACGGGTGGCAACCCTACAATCCTCCGTGCGCGCAATATTCTCAAAAAGAGGTACAAAATCTTCACCTATTCATATATAGAAGATATTCGACTAAATTTTTTTTATTGGATAGGACGACGAAACGAGCAAAACGTTCACCGATGTAAATAAAACATCTACCCATAACAAATGCTATGTCACCCAGAACATTTCTGTGTGACACTACACTGCGCCCGTCACCCTGAGACATTAGTTCTTAAGTCTCATATGCTCAGTGATTACGCTAGCTCACAGTGCCCTACAAACCGAAACACAGTAATGTTTGCACACTACTGCTTCACTGACCCTGGGGTGGTACCTACCTAGACGGATTCCTGCATAGGAATCCTACCATCAGTAAAATACAATAAGCTTAATAAATATGACGACCGCTTGGCTTAGTCGTCAGAGTACATCACTTCTGCGACGCAGGTCCGGGGTAGAAAAGAGCCAATTGCCAATTGCTTTATTACTCAGCATCAAAATTCAATGATATTACCGTTTAAATGAAACTAATTTTACGGATTTTATCGCGTTTTATTTTATTATTTATAACCCGACGTTTCGAGTGCTTTACAGCACCCACGGTCACGGGCGTTACCGTTTTATAAAAGCGTTCTAATAATTTGAAGACCGTGTGGCTTAGTCGTCAGAGTAATTCCATACCGCATGTCCTGGGTAGGGATGCTGTAATTGTCATAAAAATATAGATATACTCGTATATTGTTTTGATGTGTTGAAAACTATCGATGTTATCAAAGCCAAAAAGTATCGCTATTTAGAAATATCTTCTAAAATCAATCAGTGTTTTAAAAATATCGTTAAATATTTAATGGTCACGAATTTCATACTATCCATACTAATACTGTAAATTCGAAAGTAGCTCCCGTTGTCCCTTTGTCTGTCTGTTACCTTCACGCGGTTAACCGATTAACCCATCTTGACGAAATTTGGCACAGAGATAGCGTGCACCCTGGAGACGGACAAAAGATAATTTTTATCCCGGAAAATCAAATAGTTACCGCGGTATTCTTTAAAAAATCTAAATTCCCGCGGACGTAGTCGCGGGCTTCAGCTGGTAATCAATAACACACGCTTAAAGACGGGAATTAAATTTTATTAAAATTATCCAAACAATATCTGTCAGAGATTAATACTTTTTGATTTTCGTTATTCTACTTTTGTTATCTGATACAAATTTATTGTTTATGCTACTCTTACAGAGGCGACAGACGACTTTTGGACGATCAGGCAAGCCGTAAAATGTCGACTGGCAAACCAGAATTTGACGGGATTACAGTTACGACTTAAGTTTGCTTGATAACTTGCTATATAAATTTAGTCATTCAAAGTAAACCTATTATAAATATGGTATGGTAGAGTAGGATGGACGATGTGATGTTATGCGTCTGAGAAAAACATCGTCTACGATATTTAAAAATTAATATCGATATTTTTTACCCATTCATAGGTACGGATCCCCAACCTTTGGAAAAAGCACAAATTTTTGGTTTTCGAGTTTGGTTGTGTTGCGGTTGCGCAGGAGCAGTCCTAGCGTGGGGCATTATTTAAAAATAGTTTGTTAAAGCTTACTGCGAAAGTAAGCAATTCGGATTTCGTATGTAGGTCGATAACACCTTCTTCAAAATAAAAGAACATTGTCTTGTGTATGTTCAAAATACAAATCTCACATTAGTAGGAAGATTAGGGAATTAATAGAAACACGACATCACAAAAAAAAAAGAAACAAAAAATATAAATTTATTATAATCATTGGTTGTTTGTACCTACGTAATCCATTATAAGTTTGAAATTAGAAACAACAAAGATATTAGTAACTTCTGTTCTTAATTATATTAACTTTCGTAAGTTTCAGATATGGATTTCGGCTTATCTTTTTCCACTGCATCTTATTCATCTTCGATATTGCTTTTGATTGATTCACATAAAACGCTGCCTGTATATTTACCCAATGTAATTTTTGATTACTGTTGAAAGCAATTCACTGTAGTTACTTTTGTAATTACCTGCAAAATATGCTCCTGCTAATATTTATGAATTCGTTACAAACCGAATTTAGCCTACTTGTAAAAAACAACAAATGATAAATTAAGACAACAATGAATAAAGGAATCTTAGTATTTAAAAATGTTTTCATTCTTTTATCTCTATTTCAAAACAACTAGCGCCCCCTATGGGAATTTCAGGCAATGCTTTTGTTTTATCAACGAAGCATTGTCATATATACGAAAAAAGGAAGCATTGTCATGGTGATTCATTTGATGTCAACATTGTGTTATTGCGTAAAGTATTTTAAATCTACCATAGAACAGAAAATTAAAAAGAAATTCAACATTAACCATGACAAATTTGAGTATTTACAAATTATACTATACTTCAACCTCTAGTATGTATAACAGTATTGAACATGGCAAGAAAGCTTGCAATGCACATTGGACATTTCGTTTGTAGTTTATAATTGGTTTAAAATATCAATCCGACTCTCTATAATTTAGGTACCAACAGCTTAGATGCTAAAATAGAGCATTGTACGTGACATCGAAGAGGTTATGTTCACGACAAACAAAAATACTAAGGCGTTTACCTTGTTCCATCTGCAGTTTAGTTGACAGGATCACTATTAATTTCGCACAATTATTTTCACAAGAATGAAATATGTTTATTTTAGTTAAAAAATTAGTTTGCATCACAGAAATAACAAAATAAAACGGAAAACATTGAAAGCGGGCAAGAAGCGCGACACGAAACAGCAAGCTAAGCAGCAGCTGACTACAGCGTACGGCCGCTGTGGCTTTGTATGAGCGGCACTATATTTTCTTTATATTTGAAATGAAGGTGTAATATTTTAATGAATCACATAATGTAAATCGTACTGGACACACTACCTATAAATTTATTATTATAGTAATAAGTTATATATAACAGTATAGTTATTATTATACTAATAAAATGAAACGAAAAGTAATTTTGATTATAAATCCCGGTGCAAAATGTCTATGTATTTATCTGTACTACGGCTTAAATTAAACTCAATTGTCAATTAATAAAAAAAGCATTGAATTATATTAAATAGTAATATACTAACAGCACGTTGATACAAAGTTATTCGTTTGGATGCGCAACGTGGAGGAGTGGTGTGGGCGCGCACCGGCGTCGCCGACGTTGCCCTCTAGCGGGCATATTGTGAATTATCGATTCTCCGCGTGCCGCCACCCGCCATTGGCTCGGCTCAGTAATTGGTTTATGTAGCTCGTTCGTAACATGAATTCAAATTTAGCGCGCGCTGGGGCTCTCGAATGAACAGAGCCGAGTGTTTGTACAGGGGAAATTACCCGTTTCAGATAATAAAATCTAGTAAAATACTATTCAAACTTTGTTTTACTTCGAGTTCGATGTTCCAAACGAATGAATTTACTTTGCAGTTTTACAGTATTATGTGGAAGCTATTTATAAATACGTTAATTATTATGCAAATACTGTGCTTTTTATAGTCCACATCATCGAACTTATGTCTGTTACTATCTTATCGCGAACAGTCTCTCGCATTACACAATATTTTCTTGTTACCGTTTAGAACTTTCGGAACCTAGTGTCATAAATCAAAAATGATTTTAATTGTTTTGATAATAATAGCAGTGGTGTGTCAAGAGTCTGTCAAGGTTTTAGCCTCCTTAAATACTATTAAGAAATTTTCTTTTATTTTGAATTTATTATTTTCAAAAAAAAAAATGATTCTTCTTAATATATCAGTAACAGACTTTTGCCATAAACTCGAAAAGTGACGGTAGTGTTTCATTGAATTTTATATTTTCTATGTATATTTTGAGTTTAAAATAGATAGCTTATTATACACTACACAGCAAGTGCTCCTGATAGTGTAAAGTGATTTGAAAATTCAATTGTACACAAAATTGTACTTTTAGTATTGTCTCGATCCGTTCAGAAAATCTTCAGAAAAGTAAACTATAATTTTACTGCCGATATAAATTTTGTAGTATTGCTACTTGAAGATTGTTACTATCTAAAAATTATACATTTATACCTGGATATTTTAATTGACACTAGAAAAAAGTTTACGGCTGTTACCATAAATAAATAAATAAAAAATACAGTAATATGCAAATGAAATAGAATACCAGAAGAATGTACATTCAGTTTTTAATAAGAAATCGGAAACTTGTAAGACAAAATTAATTTAGAGTACTCGTTTTAGACAAACTCTTCATTGTTGTCATTGTTGTCATTGTCATTGTTGTAGGTCGTCGTTTGTCGTTTCAGTCCATCACAAGTCCACTATCCTATGTTCAGCATAGACCACCCCCATAGACAGCCACAAAAGCAAAAGTAGCTCCCATTTTGGGGGGATTTTGCCATAGTTGCCACGCTTGGCAGGCGGTTTGGCAACCGCAGTTTATTTATTCAGAAGTTCCAGGAAGATGCCCATCTCCATGTTTTCATTTTCCCTCTGTCGATTTTTCCGACACCCACGGGATGAGATAGGGTGGTAGATTCTCTTAGACCGCCACCACATTTTCAGATTTTTATACTGTTGTCTCCATCTGTCCTAACCTTCAACATCTACTTGTACTAAACTTTTAACTGACATTTTGTGACTGTAGTAAGCTTAACTAGAATTAATATAGTCCAAACCAAAACACTTGTCTGCTCTTTTGCTCCAGTTACTAAAAAGTTACTGTTGGGCATATCCTCCCCTCTGAGAAGTTTGAATAATTATTTAACCTGTTCTATTTTTTCTGTTCTTACCATGCTTTATTTTAAACACCAAAATAAAAATACTTCAGAAAAATATAATATTACATTACGAAGTTTAATATTTCAAAAAAATAAAGCTATAAAAATAGCTATTGTCAATAAAATATTAATAAATAATTTTCGCTCAAATATCATTTATATTCTTAACATAAAAAAATGTATTTAACCGCGTAGAAGTTTATAATTTTTAGAACAACATTTGCACAATAATATTGTGATTTGTTTGTGGAGCTACCTTCTAACCGCTCCTAAATTGGGCGGGTGGTGGCGGGTACTGATATTTATGCACGTTAATAAGGAGCCGAGGTGCAGACGTAGCCTACCTTAGCAGTACATGCTTATATACTGTACAAAATTTGCCAAGTCGTTCCTTTAACGCATTTGGTATAAAACTATATTTCAAAATTTTAATCTTTTTTTGAATGAATTTATCGACTTTGTAGAATGAAACATTTTAACCAGAAAACGAAAAATGATAAAAACATAAATAAAAAAATAATGTTCCGCAATTTAAAGTTATAATTTTCTTATCATAGAAATTATATATTTTTGTGATGAAACATTGTTAACCAGAAAACTGCAATTTAAAGCTATAATTTTCTAATCGAAATAGTATACGCAACGTAAAATACAATATAAAATCTACGCGTAATTTAACATTTGTTTTGGGTCAGTCTATAGACCGACCGTACATGTCATAACCTTAAATTGAAGTAGTGCTTCAGTGCCTGTGTATGTGCTCGGTTATTCACCAGGGCAACAACTCTACTATGGTCATCATGCTTCTTTTAGGAGATGCAACACAGAAAGGGAACGTGGATTAGCCCAGATGGTTGTATTGACCTGCTGCAAAAATTTTACTTAAAATCTCTCATGACAAGCTTTTGACCACATGGAATTTAAATGTAAAAAGGTTGCAGTGTTCGACATTTACTCGTCAGTATTTCGGCAAATGAACAGTCAGTTCTCTATTGAAGGAGCAATAAAGCGAAACCAAGACTCTGAAGTTTTCGCCAGTGATCTCTCCGTCGCAAGAAGCACACTTAGCCAACCAGCTGAAGATGGAAAGTGGCACAATTATTACCGTTGGACCGGTGATTTTGATAAAGACTAAGACCTTATATGGACTGCTGGAAACGTAGTTGTTGGATCGGCACATTTGCCAAGCGTGGTGATTACGGCATATTCTCCGTTCTTACGAGCTATGCTAGTCATAGCTCTCTCGTGGTCAGTCCACTATTATCAGGCTGATGCTAATGTACTGAATTAGTATCATTGTTTCTATTTTTATATAAATATTCTGTTATTAATCCAGATTAATTAAAAAGATAATTAAGTGGTATTGATTCTTAATTATTAAAGTTAGCGATTACTTTCATAAAAACTTGCCCCCTTCTATATCGTGTTTATCGCCTCATAATTTAAAAAGATTACGAGTCGTATATATATAAAACCTAACGTTTACAATCCATCTTCCATTAAAGGACGTTCTTGTTTGCGGTGGTCTTAATCCATAGCTGAATTCATTCTAATAATTTTGGAACTTGACAGGTGTTGGGGCACTAATAGATAGAAATGGTTGAATTAGAAATATCACTTGTGATCTTAACATGTAAGCACCTACTTGCCAACTGGGACACTATGATTTTTATGTAGAGCTATTACAGTATTACAGAGTTCAATTTCATCTCCTCTGTTGTTAGTGTTAGCGAAATTTAGGCCACGCCTTCAAAAAGTAATATTAGCCCACGGAAATATTATCTTCTTCTCTCTCTGTGATATTCTCAAAATAAATTACGTGTTTGTTTGATAACGATTTATAATTTCATACCAAAATTGATGTCTTTAGTTAAAGTTTTTCAAAACATCTATTTTACTGCCATTTTATCCATAATTTGTACTAACCTTTGTAGATATCCTATCGCGGACTTTTTTGTAGAACTACTTAAGGCCAGCAATATTGTCTCACATTATTTTCACCTACCGCTAACTGTTCAAGCAGCACAGGCTATAATGTCTCCCCGACGACCATTAAAGTAACAGACAGTAAATGTGTCACTGCTCAACACAGGTCTCCTTTATTTTTCAAACAGTTTTGGAGTCGGAAAGAGTTCCCCACTTATTCACGCTCCAATGCGGTTCACATTTCTTCTAAATATTTTTATTTCTCAGACATATATTTTCAACGATGAACAATTACAGAGGTACCGTGTGCCGACATTGGGATTCGTTCAGATAATTCTGAACGTGAGTTTTTTAATTCTGAATTTAGGCACTATACAGTACGTAAAATAAGAGATAAAATAAAGGCGAATCAGTTCCAGGAATGCAAATTTTTGTTGCAGATAATTATCGTAGTGAATAGGGAATACCATTCGTATTCTAAGAAAATCAACAGTTCGTATATATCAGTTCGTTCGTTGTGTTGTAGTATTGAATAAAAAAAATTCTTTCTTTTCTTTCTTTCTTCTTTCTTTCAACAGATCGCAATTATTCTATTCTAATGCCTACCTTCAACGCGATTTCCACAGGGAATAAATATTAATTTCGTCCGTGGATCAGCGGTACATAAGTGTTTATATATGGTTTAATATCAGTTAGTATCGTAAATGCTTAAAGCTTTAACATAGTACGTAACTATTCATTACTTCATTTTTGATTATTTTGTAAACAAATAATAATTAAAGTTAATATACCAACACCATATAAGCATAGCCGTGGGTTAGAGCTAAAATTATAAACGCATATGGGACCGCTAGACCATGTTTATAGTCACGCGATATTCCTCGCGGGTTCGATTATATTTTGCGCCATTTCCAGTAACTCTATAATTTTAAGGGTTATTAGGTGATAACCGATTTAGTTGTATCTGGCTATTTAAACGAGACATTATTTTAATTAATCTGCACATTATGTTTAAAATGTAAGAGTATGAAGCTTATGCTTAGAAACTAATATTTATTTTTAATCTTTATTTAGCCTACCAGTACGCACAAACTACACATTTCTGAAAAATATGTTTTTATGTCGTCCATACTGTTTGAAATCAATTCTAATAACAAATAAATAAAAAAGATGTGTTTTTCTAAATGGACATAAAATGGGCACTGATTATAGATACTAACACTTGATCTATGTTTCATCGTTGTTTCGCATGTTTAAAAAGGTTCCGTGTTTAAGTACAAGAGAACAACCGTTTGTTTTGAAATAGTCTTAAATATTTATTAAGCTTATGATCAAATATGAATTTTAAACTGTATTTTAAACTTTCAAATTATTGTTAATTACAGTATGACAAATAATTAATTTTGTCGTGGAAAATAACAGCGCTAAATTAATTATAAAATTATTGGCATTACACGGAACGCATTGCTTAATAGAGCGGTAGACGTGGAAATTGCCCCGGGCGGCGAATTTAGTCAAAAATTTACTTCATAACGAAATTTTATATTCAAAACATATTAGTTAAAATTGTAAGTAGCTTATGTGTAGTAAATTATTTATTAACAAATAAATAACCTTAATATATTTTAACCTTAATCGATAATGATTTAGATAAAAGGTTTAAATGAAACTAATTTTACGGATTCTATCGCGTTTAAATTTACTTTTTATAACCTGACATTTCGAGTGCTTTACAGCAACCATGGTCACGGGAGGACTAAAGTGACAGATGTCCTGATGTCATAGTCAACCCGGAATACCTTCAGCTTTTTATTTATTATTTTTGGTCCGATCTACGCAGAGAGAGCTAACTGCATCTTGAAGTCTTGTAGTGGTATGCTTGGTTTTCGATTTAATTTCATTAATTATAGGATCCCAAGCTTGTGGTAATTCCCAACCATCTTCTCTATTAAAATTAGGATGTTTTTTAATTTCAACAGCCTCGCGAATCATCCTTGGTGGGAATCGGTGTTATTTTGCGAGGATTTGTGGTTTATATAAAGTACAATTAAACGAGACAAAATCCGTAAATTTAGTTTAATTTAAATGTGTAGTGTAGGCGTAAATATAAGAAATCATTTGATAAAACGTTTTACTATGTTTGAGTCATTGGAATTTTTAAATATCTTAATAGACTCTGAAATACATTAAAAAAATTTAGTGTTCTTTGCCGTAATCGCCACGACTACAAGATTGGCGATTTCATTTAATTTATTTTTGATTTCACAATTACACCGGTGGCGCAGTTCTAAAACTTAACTAGATTAATACAGAACCCTGTGATTTAAAAATGTGGATGTGACTAACACAGGGTATTAGTCACATCCATATTTTTCAATATATATTTTCGGTGATGTAATTGCTGTTAGCCTTCTCGGCTTTTACAGCTTCATCGGATACTGTGCTCGCGGGCCAGTGGCCCGCGTGCCAGGTTTGGTTTGACCCAAACATAAATAAATAAATTAAAACTCCTACAAAAACCTTGAAGTTCGGACTGTGTCGCGTTCGCTGCGTGCTTTCGCGATTTCGAAAATCTTAAATATTTTATGTCATCTAATGACCGTTCTAGGGAGGCTGCGGGCCTCCATTCGGACTGTCGACTTGTGTGTCGGTAACTGTGGGCGGTGAGAACCGCCCTGGAACACGGATGAATCGTGTGTACGCGGTGTGATTATTGACTATTGCGCACCGATTTCTACGGCGGTCGCGCGTCGTGGTGCGTGTTATATTAAAGCTATTGACTGTGTGTACAGTGTGGCCTGGATCGTGACTGACAGTATCCTGGTTAGGAAGAGCTGAGACGTCGTCTAGCACGTTTCGCGGGCGACGTTTGCGTTCGGTCGCGTTTCTGTTTGGTCGGTAATTTGCTGCTTTAACCACCAGCGGGTTTGAATGAACCGCGGCTTTTTCGAAAAACCGCCGTGATAATTCTCTGAAGTGTTCAGAGATTAAGGGCATTTCACAGTCGCTGTGAAGATCTACATTGCGTTGATACCAACCGGCTCCGGTGGCAGTTCGCAAGAATCGATTTTGAACGCTCTGTAACTTCTTTAATTGATTGCCCGTCGCGTGAGCGAAAGCGACGCAAGCATAGTCCATTACGGGGCTTATGCAAGTCTTATAGAGGCGAAGTTTGTGTCTGCTTTTGCACATTTTGCTTGAAGAGCAAGTTAATGGGTATAGACGGCTTGAGATAAAAGCCGCTCTATTGCGTAGGTTTTTAATGTGTGCAGCGAACGACATCGCTGCGTCTAAAGTGACCCCGAGGTATTTGACGCTCTTTTCCCAGGCAATAGGTCGTCCGAACAGGGTGATCGTCCCTAGCTAATTGTTGCCGATTGGGTGACATTATCTAGCGGGCTTTGGTGTGCCCCTCGAGAAGTATATCGCTTCATTTTTCTCGGGGTTTACTTCTATTCTCCATTTGTGGAACCATTCGCCTAGGCGATCGGCTGCGGCTTGGAGTTGAATCGTTATGCGGCCCTTGTGCTTGTCGGAATAGTACAGGGCCGTGTCATCTGCGAAAAGCGCAAGATTGACTTTCGGGTCTTTAGGGATATCGCTAGTGTATAGCGAGAAAAGGAGTGGGGAGAGGCAGGAGCCCTGAGGGACACCCGCTCGGAGAGGGCGGCTTGAGGAGCGCGTTCCCTCTACCCGGAAGCGAAATAGGCGGTTAGACAAGAAGGCTCGTATGATGTTCACGAGTCTGTCTGGCACTTTAATGTGATACAACTTGTAATACAAGCCGTCGTGCCAGACTTTGTCAAATGCCTTTGCGACATCGAAAAATAAGGCCCCTGTGCCTACAGGCTTAGGGCGGTCGTTTAAATTCTCTAAAATGTGCTCCGTTAAGCGGTGCACTTGATGAGTACACGAGTGTTCGGGGCGAAAGCCGAACTGCTCGTCTGGAAGAATATTATTTGTAAGGACATAGTCTTTTAATCGACTGAGTATAATTCGCTCATAAATCTTAGCCATTGAGATGAGCATTTTTCAATCGTAGGATATGTAGATCAAATAATTTTATTATGTATTTTGTTCAGAATTCAGTTTTGATTTAGCATCAAAACTGAAATCTGAACAAGCATAGCAGTCGAAAGTCATGTTAAAGCTAATTTTAAATTCTTGCGCTTATACTCGTATTATCTGTCGTTTAGCGATTAGATTTAGAGTTTGAGTCTATTCGTCGCTATTTGGTATAAAGTACAGGATATTTAATCGCTGCGAATCTAGGCAGGCGACTTTTACTGATCGGTGATCATTATGGGCTGCTCGACGATTGTAATGATTAATATTTATTTGTGATCAACAATTTTCATCACTGTCACGGTTCACAAACAGAAAAAGTGGGTGTATGTAATAATCTCAAAATTAAAAAAGTGCAGCGTTTTATTTAAGGAAATTTCCTTAGCTAAGACGACATTGTTCTGTATGGTAGGTTTTTTTTTATATTGGATAAAGTGCAACAAGCAAAACGTTTACCTGATGACGTCTGTCCATAACAAATGCAGTGTCACCCAGAACATTTCATTGTGACGCCACGCTGCGCTGTCACCCTGAGACATCAGTTGTTAAGTCTCATATGCCCAGTGATTACACTAGCTCACAGTGCCCTTCAAACCGAAACACAGTAATGTTTGCACACTCCTACTTTACGGCAGAATAATAGGCCCTGGGGTGGTACCTACCTAGACGATTTCTGCATAGGAATCCTACCACCAGTAAAAGTTTACATACTACATAAATTGCACTTATACAATCTTGACCAGGAACAACTATCTGTACGCAATATTTATGCCGTGCGAAAATTTGTGATAAGATTTAGAATGCAGGAAGACTGTTAATTATCTAATAATTCATATTGCTTCGTCTCCCTCTTCATCCATAAGATGAACAGAGCGATCAGGTTCTGTGTCATTTTGTCTATAGTTTCATCATCATCATCATTTCAGCCTATCACTAGTCCACTGTTGAACATCGGCCTTTCCCAATCTATGCCACAAAAGTTAGTAGCTCTCATTTTACGGGGATTTTGCCCTAATTGTCGCGCTTGGCAGGCGGATAGCAACCGCAGTTTATTTATTAAGTTGCTCCAGGAAGATGCTGATGCCTATCTCCTGGTTTTCTTTTTCCTTCTGTCGACTTTTACGACACCCACAGTATTCGATGGGGTGGTAGATTCTGTGACGCAGCTTGTCTAGCGAATGTTTGTCTATGGTTTATTTTCTAATATTTTGTATAAATGTTGAGCATACAGTTCAGTTAAGTCAGAATTAAAAACACCGTGAATGCCCAGGTTGTTGTCATTCCCGCATTTGTGTTCACTGGCACAGTAAATTGAACTCGAGATAATTAAAGTGTTTTAATTAGTATGATGAATCTAACAATAACTTCTTTGCAAGAGATTCATTTCAGGTTGAAGGGCTTATGTTCGTAAAACTTCATACAGCTTTTTTAAATAATAAGTTAAATAAAACCTCAGACTCTTTATTTTAGGCACACTTTCGATTTGAAAGGTATGTTAATATGTACAACACTTATTTTATTTATAACAAATTTGAACTATTAGTAGTTACGAAAATACTTTAAAGCATTTTTTAAAACTTTATTTTATATAGAAATTGTGCAATAAAGGACACGAAAACGTGCGCCTAACTAGTAGTTTTGAAAATGAGAACGCAAACAAGAGCAAATGAGATGTGGCTAGTAAATTTTGCCGGAGGGTAGTTGTGAATTTTGCACGGGACGCTGCATTATGCGGCGCACGTAGCGCGCTGTCTGCACGCGGGCTCGGTGCCGGTGCGGTGCGGGTGCGGGATGGGAGCGGCGCGGATGTGGGGCGATATTCCGCTGGCTGCAGCGGACGCTTGCGTGCTCCTCTATCACTGAATCTCATTTATTATTTAGGGCTCCCTGTTCCAAAACGCCACACGTGAAACTGACTTCTCTAAGTGTTTCTCTACATGACAAATCGACTCTTCCGAGAAAGCACATTCGGAATTCACAATGCACTATAGGTAAATTTTAAATAGTTTCCACTGAGAAAATATTTAATCCTCTAAAGCAATCTGCAAAGAGAGAGGCAATAGGAAAAGGATTCCGTGCATATTTATTACCGGTGTCTAAACCGTTTCTCGGGTAATTCGGTACAAGCAAAGCGACATTATTTTTGTAGTAATTTCAGCGAATGTCCTTTAAAATATTCAGAGCGCTATAGCTGAGCACATTAACGTGCCCGGGCGCAATTCGGAGCAGGGACTCGTCCGCAAATAGCGGCGATATCATTAACTTGACCCCTGCAACTATCCAACGTCCCGCAAGTTTTTACCAATATTAAACTGTAGAGGTGTGCACGCAACAAAATGTGCGCTTCTTAATTCGTTGAAATTTCACGAGGACTGCTTTTATCACATCTAAATTACGAAATAATAAAAAAATTTCTTAGAATAATTTTCTTTGCAGTTCTTCTTCAGTTCTCGTTGTTACAAATTCTGTCGGAAACAAGTCATGGAATATTTTTTTTTCTTGTTATTTGTACTTTGTTAATGTAAACAAGATTTAATTGTAGAATACACATATCAATATCAACATAGGAAATGACGGATGACATGAGGGAATTAATGAACAATAAAATAATGAAGTTTCCACTGTTGAACATAGGCCTCCCCCAAAGATAGCCACACAAGTTTGTAGCTCACATTTTGGAGGAATTTTGCCATAGTTGCCACGCTTGGCAGGCTTCTTATTCAAGGCAGATTTTTTATTCAAATGTTCCAGAAAGATGCTACTGCCCATCTTCAGAAATAATAAGTTATCCTAAGTTTATTGAGTCGTACATAAAATGAATTTTGGACATTGAATGTAACAACAACAAATGACTATGCACTATAGATCGCATCGAAAACAATGTAAATTTTTCACGAGACAAAGGAAACTCCCTTTATCCTCTGACTGCATAAAATATGTGGCGCGATTTTAAGATAGGTGTACAGAATTTCTAACTAAAGTTGTGCGAGGGGATTTCTCAGCTAAAGAAATAACGGTGAAAACTCACTAGCACTGAACAAACGCATACCAGAGTGGCGCGGTTCTTTCGGATATGCCGAGCAAATTATAAGGCGCTTCGCGAGGCACAGCGCAATTTTGAATTTATGAACTTGAAACTTTAAAACAAGTTTACAATCTTTGGACTATTAGCGTGTAGAACTACCGGAAGACGTAATAACCTCTTTGTTGTAATTAGTCAAGAGACAGAATTTTTGAAAACCGTTTTAAAAATTGTCTTCAAAGTGAGGTTGAAATAACGTGACAAGTAACGTTATGAGATGTCTTAAATCTCTGTTTAGGAAAATATTACGTGTGATTATTTACATGTTGTAGATTTTGTTACACCATTAACTGGTAAGACTGTAACATTCAGTGTTATGTAGAGGTCGGCGGGTTAAAAATGCAGACCTGTACTACCCCCACAGTTCGCCCCTCGCCACCTTCTTAAGAAATTGTGTTTGCCGGCAAGGGCTTACACTCTTAATTTGAAAATATTGCTTACTATAGAAAGAGTCTACTTAATTTTCATCGGTGAGTTAAGAAAGTTTTCTAAGGAAAATCTTGATTGCTAGTTGTAATTTTACAATATTTTTAAATCTTGTTGTTAATGATGAATGATAATCCTGTCCTGTTTTGTAACATAGTTTAAAACCAACTGTGATTAGGATTAGTAATTATGTTTTTTTTTTTTATAAAATTGCTATAATATTGCTCCTGAATCTATTACTCCCTGGAAATATCTCACAGACGGCGCACAATCCGTGTGAATACTACACTTCGTCGGAATTGTTACTGAAATGAAAATCGTCTCAGGTCACACACTAGGAAATCGACGGGGCGGGTAATAAACTCCTTCTCTAATGTCAAGCGCGTTATATATTAGTCTCAGTAATTTAAAGTTACTTGTGTGCTTGCAAATAAGCGAGGGGTTTCGGACCGCAACCGGGTCCACCCATGCCAAATTACAGACTGTCAAGTCGACTCAAGTAACCTGTTGCCTCTGTTACGAGTCTCTATGTATTCTGAAAATACGTTAAGTCAGTTGATATTGTTATTTGTATCATTAGATATGGTAAAAATAATATCGTTTTATATAAATACTTACCAAGTCCTTATACTTATAGTTTCCAAAAAATATAAGTATATTTATCCAAAATATTTATTGCACCAAGAGATGGACAATTGTAACAAGAAACAAAAATTAAAAGATATTAAAACAAGATATAATAATACGTGTTAAATATTAATTATATATAGATTCAATTAAAATATGCACATGTATTTATTTATTGGGAATTATATTGCATATAATACTTAATTACACACGCAAAACTAGGAAAAAAAGTATTCAATTTCAATGGATCTGCTCACTGTTATAAGGAAGGTACTCATTATGATCAGAAACCATTATCATCGTGTATTTTATTATATTATCGAGAATATGGTGGTATATTCTCGATAATATAATAAAATTGCACTGCATTTGGTGGGTGTAGTAAAGGTCGACTAGGCGAAATGCCAGTAATATATTTTTTTACTGTAAGGTACCTGCTGCAGGGTCAGTTATTCTGCCGTGGAGCTGTAATGTGCAATCATTACTGTGTTTCTTTCTGAAGGGAATTGAAAGCTCGCGTAATTACTGGGCATATGAGACTTAAAAAGAGGAACGAGATTTTTTTTTATTTGATAAAAGTGACGGAACGGTCAAAACGTTCACCTGATGGTAAGTGCAACGTCTGCTCATAACAAATGCACTCAAAATATTTCTGTGTGACAACACACTGCGCCCGTCACCCTGAGACATCAGTTCTTAAGTCTCATATGCCCAGTGATTACGCTAGCTCTCAGTGCCCTCCAAACCGAAACACGGTTATGTTCGCACACTACTGCTTCACGGCAGATTAACTGGCCCTGGGGCGCATCTGGTGAATGTTTCGCTCGTCTCGTCACTTTCTCCAATAATAAAAACAAAAAAAAGTACTTTACGATGAATGGAATTCTATCTCAAAAATGCCAGATGATAAAATTCTCAGAACGGTGATGAGCGGCAGCGTGTAAGGTGAGAGGAGTACGGTGATCAACTATCTGCCTGCCAATAGTGGCGATAACTTCAAATCGTCCCAGTTTGGGCACTCCCGAAGCCTATGTCCAGCAGTGAATAATATAGACTGATCAGGATCATTTTGCTTGATTTTTTTTTCTTTCGTTATTATTTCATTAAACTATTGACTTTTCCTAATACTGGGATAATACACGTGATAAACTTTTAATAACTTTCTCGAATACACGTGTTAACATACCCATTCTAATCCTTTCATAATTGTGTCACAAATGAGACTAATTAAATCCGTATCCACTCACAAAGAGGAGAAGCCCGTGTCCCGCAGTGGGACTTAAAAGACTGAAATTTTATTATTATTATATCAAGTTAGTTTTAAAGTAATAAATTTGCAAAAAATTTGCAAATAAAAATTTCGTAAATAATGCATATTTCAATTGTAGTTCAAATTTTATATTACTTATTTTATATCTTTAGAATAAGAAATGTAAGAACATCTAGGTGACACGACTTGTGCATAGATATAATTTGAGATAGACTTGTCTGTATTCTGAGCTCGTTTTGGCTGAGAGGATCCAGGCACTGTTGCCACGCCGCTTGAGTTTGAAATTCCATTCTTTTCGAACACATATCTCGACTTCGACCGGGAATCTACTTTACATTTCTCATCCTAATGGCCATTGGGGGAAAATTGGAAAAGAAGTTTTGTTCGCATTTCTATTTCCTGAACGAGTTCCAAAAGAAGCATTTATAGAAGTATAATAGAGTTTCTTTATGTATTGTTTGTAATTTATATTGATTCATAAATAGTAAATGATACTTATCATATTTTTGACTTGCCAAGTAATAACAACACAGAAATCAAATTTCATTTTTGTTATTTAGTTTGTACTGCACTTAATACGTGTAGGATTTGAACTTAACGAAATATTTATTGTACACAATAACGCGCAATAATATCTCGTCATATATGACTATTTGTAAACTTATAGTAGTAGAGCATAGTTTATTAAATCGTTTTGGCGAAATAAGTTTTGTTTAAATTTATTTTTTCTCACATTAGTTGTTTTTTCTCTCGAATTTTGTATTTGGCCGCTATTTGTAAGCGCTAACCACCATCCCAGGTAAAATAAAGAATGTCTATGCAATGTTTTCCTAGAAAACCGAAGGGGTGAGTAAAGGGAGTACACAATGCGAGGTAGTCGCCCTTATTGGGGGTTCGACCTCATGGATGATGCCTATGGTGCCGATGACCTCTATCGATTTGTACATTTCTATGAACTGACTTAATTGCGAATTGCCTTTATTAAACACACTATCCCACTATACATTTTAATTACTTAGGAGTCGGTTCAGTGCTATTTCATACTGTATCTTTAATACATTATGTATAATGTCTACTAATTTCGACGTTTATTTATTTTAATATAGTTTTAAAAACTTCCATGTGTATCTCTAAATAAAAGGATAGTGAGAATCTTAGTTACAATAATAGTTGCATATTAATTGCGGCCTCCGAAACATTCATACGTCAAATGCCTACGATAGACATGTCAAATATCTTGCAATTTCTGACAAAAAATTAGTTAGGCAATGTAGTAGTTCAATCAAACGCAACCTTCGCAGTAAATCGATTGTTTCGCTGAGAACGTTTCGCAAGAGCGGCTTTATTTCTCAGAGTAAAATCGTGGTAAAGGTTTCCAAGTCGCGGTCCGCTAGTCCCTCGTCTTAATTTACAGTGGCGCTAACCACGCGGCCCGCAGTTTGTATTCATTACCTACCTGGATACTTCCCCGCTGCTAGAGATTTAATGCCTTTCAGAATCAGTGCTCTCATTTGCCACCACTTAAATATTTATTAAATGTCTGAAGTTAGCCTTGTACTACGTCATAAATGAAAGAAGTATTGCGAATCAAAATGTTTTAAGCTCAGTGTTACCATATACATAAAGAAGAAATGTAGTAACGTAAACATCCGCAATCGCGAACTATTTGACATAGTACCTTTTCCAATACATGTTAATTAGACTGAATTTCTACTTGCTTACAGTTTTGGTCAGGCGTACAACGCAAATTGGTTTACCTGAGTGTCCTTTAATTTCAAGCTGTTTCTTTTATCATGCGTGGGATGGAAAGTTGGTACATAATTAAGTACTATTAAGTATATATAACCTTTGCGTGACAATGTTTAACGTTTTAACAAACGTTAAGAAAAATCGTTGTTAGGACTGAACATATTTAATTTTATAAAACTACATATTTCTCTAGTTCACTGTGTTGCAGTGTTCTTTATACCGTAAAATTCTCTAGTCAGGACATTAAATTAATTAAGAAAAGCAGACATCTTTCCTCTATGAAGTCTTAAAATTTAATAAAAATGTTTAAGTATATCTAAGAATGTTTGTTTAGAATAATTTGTTGTACTACATAATTTGGTTAAGATTGTGTATAATAAATAAAATGACATTAATAATGAGATAAAGATAAATTTGAATTGTCATTTTTCTTGTCAAATCACGTAAATTTGTTTCAAACTTTAGACAAGGAGAAAATTACTCTTGGATATGAGAAATTAGGAACAAATGAGGAGTTTCGTTACAATTAATATAAATGGTAATTGGGTTTTTGTGTAAAGCATAGCTGGCACTTTTACGTACGCGTTATGACTTAAATGTGGATAAATAAATAACTGAATGATAAATAAATAAAGTAACAGACGTTACTTTTTGTTGAAACTGTTGAGAAACGTGGTGATTGAACTGTTATTAATATAATTAAGCTGTTAATGAGAATTGTTTTTGTAACAGCATGAACCATATGTATCAAAGATACTTTTTGTTAAACGCCTTCTCTGTGTGATGTGTTTTTTTATGAAAAAAATTCTATATCCTCTAAAACGTACATTCGGTATACATAGCTTATTATCGCGAAACCAAAAATGGTTGGAATAGTTTGTGTTGTTGATCCCGGGCATATATGATGAAGCAATTATCCTTGGACGGTGTGGGCGAGTTATTTTATTGCAAGGTTGGGGCCGGGAGCCGTCTCGTGCCGGCATATTTAGGGGACACGACCTTTGTTTGGCGCTGAAGTAATGGAACTCTGTATATATTGCTTAAAATACTACTAATTATTTACTTGTAATGACATTATTTTATCATATATAAAGCTGTATAAGAGAATCAGTCCATTTCACCTCATTTCACTCGAGGAGGGTGTCGTAAAAGTCAATAAGGTATGCAGGAATCCGTCTAGGTAGGTACCATACCAGGGCCAGTTATTCGGCCTGAAAAGCAGTTGTGTGCAAACAGTACTTACTGTGTTTCGGTCTAGAGAGCACTAAGAGCTAGTGCAATTACAGGGCATTAGAGACTTACAAACTGACGTTTAAGGGTGACATGCGCAGTGTGGTGTCACACATAAATATTATAGGTGGCACAGCATTTAATATGGACAGACGTTGCACTTACTATCAAGTGAACGTTCCCAATTAACACCCAGGATGAATATACAGCAACAAGTTTTACTAAAGATGTATAAGAGTTTATGGGAATGTCAATGAATTATATATTGGAAACTCGGGACATTTCTTTAACTCTTGTGCAGCCTTGCTAGTTAAGAGCTGTAGAAGTACTAGAAGCTTTTTCAGACATTAGTCGTAACTTAGGCTCCTAGCTGATTAAGGAGGCCTTGGTTTGTTAGTGGCTGGTTAATTAAGTAATTTATACCTGTGTGCAGCTGCCTGCTGTACAAGGTCTTTGCTACCGCTATAGGCTGCTTCCATATATTAGATCTTAGTCTCTTATAATGTTATCCAATCAGGCTTGATAGCGGCCGGTGCCGAATCTCTCTAACAACTTCGTTCTGTAAGAGAGTAATATCATTCATTTAGATGTATAATAGTGTAAGTTAACAGATTAACAAAAAAAAAAAACGATTATCTAATTGGTTAATTAAGAGCCAAACAAAAAAATAAAATTGAATGAATTAAGAAAAACAAGTAAAAAAAACTAAACTTAAATCGTTATTGCCACTGCAAGGATCTGCGCTCATTGTAAGCTTTTTTTCTTTTTAAGTATAAGCTGCGGAAACCCGCACCACTGATTTCCAGTACAGCCCGTTTTTCATCTTCTAAGGCTGATAGTGCACGGATTTCGAAAATAAGTTTAGATATATACATGTTTTAATATCAATTTATTATTTCTGTACATATTCCTTATAAATGATTTTTACTAACATATACCGTTGTATCACACAAAACATATACAAATGTATGGTCATATACAAGTAAGATTTAATTAGCTAACAAAGTCAACAAAAATAGATACCTAAGAGTCCCTAAACGTTTTTTTTTATTGTAGAAAGTGACGAATCGAGCAAAACGTTGACCTGATGGTAAGTGCAACGTCTGCCCACAACAAATGCTGTGTCACCCAGAATATTTCTGTGTGACACAGCATTGAGACATCAGTTCTTAAGTCTCAAATGCCCAGTGATTACGCTAGCTCACAGTGCCCTATAAACCGAAACGTCAAGATCAGGTCAACGATTGATCCGCGAAAAGGTAACAAATAGACAGAGGTAAAGCTTGAGTTACTTTCGTATTTATAATATTAGTATAGATATGGTTATCATGTTTATCGCAAATTAAAGGTTAAGATTATTGACAATTTTATCTATAAATTTTGGAGACGGGAATAGTCCGCAACACAGTTCCCGCCCTCTATATATTCAATGGGAAGTTTTAGGTTACCCACTGTTAATTAATAGCCGTCGTAGCACAGGGGTTCAGGCAACCCTAAAATTTTATAGTACGCGAGTGATCTCAGTTTGATCCCGGTGCCGGCACCTTCAAAATTGTTCTGCGATGTTAAATGTTGATTTACCAGGTGCTCAGCGGCGGAAGGAAACATCGTGATGAAAAATCTGCATCACTGAGGAATAAAAATAATTCGAGGACATGTGAAGTCCGCCAACCCACATTGCAGCAGCGTAGCGGACTTTTCCCGGCTCTAAAACCCTCTTAGAAATGAGAGAAGGCCCGTGATCAGCTGTGGGGCATTTATAGGGCTGTTACTTTACTTTTTTTACCGTTATCTGCTACGGAACCCTTCACTATGGGTGGTCCGATATGCACTTGGCTGGGTTTTTTTTGTTAGCCGATGTATACTGGCTATGTGAAAAATGATACAATGGTAGAAATTGATCATACTCGTAACATCAGTATATTTACCGCTGAGATTATTCTCGACGTTGTTACAGAATAAATATTGTGTGTACATGTAGTACACACATTATATTTTTCTTTTAATAAACGAAAATAATATTATTTAAAATACCTTAATACCATACTTTTGCTTTGGTCTTTTACGATGGGATCGTCAAAGTTTCGTCTAGATTTGTGTAAGTTTATTCTTGCTTGGAAACTTTACTCATATCGTCTCACATTCTGTTCAGTATTCATGCAGTGCTGATTAAATATATGATTCTTGGGATTGCTTTTGTTTACTTACACACTAGCATTAAAACTATCTTTCTGAATTAGCAAATTTCGAGTTTTTGTTATTTCGTTCGTATTATACATTTGATGGTTTTAATTGTTAATTTTAGATACCACTATTTGCTTGATCAAACAAAGGCGAATAAAAATTTATGATTTTTATACGTATGCATTAATATTTCTCCCTGTATCGTGAGCGCATTTACAGACAACGTTATTGTACATACACGAACACGCAGAGATGAAAAAATGATATGCAGATAGCACAAATATTTGTTTGTGCGAGAGCAAAACCCGCGATACGTTGAGCAGAAGACAATCGCTAATTCATACTAGTACTCGTATTATAAATTCGAAAGTAATTCTCTCCGTCCATCTGTCTGTTTGTTACCTTTTCACGGTTCAACCACTGAACTGATCTTGACGAAATTTGGCACGGAGACAGTTTGCGTCCAGGAACTTACATAGGAAACTTTTTATCATGGAAAATCAAATTGTTTCTACGGGATAATTAAAATTTAAATAATTAAAGATTAAAACGGTTACCCACGCGGACGAAGTCGCGCGCATCTGCTAATGTTAATATATAATAGTACCTATAGTATTATGTTGTATGTAATGGAAACACGGTTCATGTTTCTTTAAAGCTGCTTGATCAAAAAAATTAAGTTTAAATTATCAGAGGCATGACTTCAAAGCTCATTTCGGTAGTCTAAATGTGAAGAGGTCTTGATGAATTAAACTCACTGGTGGACTTTCGCCATGGTACAAATTAGGTAGTCCGTAGTAAACGAGTTATGGCGAAGTTGCGGCGTCGGGACCCGCGTTGGGACTCGAATTTTAATGTGGTGGTCGACCAGTTTGTAGTGATCATTCCCACAGCCTGTTAAAAGCGGCATTTCATTTTAAGGTATATGTAAAAAGTAAAAATACTAAATGCAGAATCATAAACAAACATTACTAAGCAATCTTAAAAAAATATCGAAATTAACCACGAAGTACTAGATTGGGGTATCAAATAACTAAATAAATAGAATAGACCTCTCCCAAGAAACACCACTCAGTCTTAAGGAATCTGGTTGCTGCCAGCCGTGATATGCAAATCGTCGATCCACTTTGCCAAGAGGTGTCACAAAATACCTCTGTCTTCACTCTTTGTCAGATTTCACTGTTTAACATGATACTCGTAACAATCTTAACATCTTTCGAGGACATGTTGAGTCCGACAATCCGGAACAGGGTAGCGGACTATTCCTAAATAAACTATTACACAGTTCACATGATGATGAGGTATCCCGGCTGTTCAGTTATATCCCCTAAGAATTTTTTTATGTTGTTATTAAAAACGATGAACCCAACTTTAATTAGATTTCCGGTTCTCGTCACTCATGATACGAAACGCAGTAGCTGTAAGTTGCTACTTTATACAGGTGAATAAGAGCCTCGTATTTCGCCAGTCGAGCTGATCCATATATGTGCTCAGTATTCAGCTGCTGAGTAGCCTTATTAATAATTATGATATCAATAAATAACAACTATAAATTAATATCTTCTTATATTGTAACAGGTCGAGAATCTAAAAATCATGGATTGGGTAGATTAAAACGACAGGCACAATAATAACTATAATGGAACAAAATTAGCACTTAAAATTTGAAGTAAAATCTTGTTACCCCAAATATTTGTATAATTTTATGTACATCAAACAAGAAAAATCTACATTACACTTTGAAGAAAGATTCATACTATTGTAAATTCACCTTTAAAAATAAACAGTATAAACTTTAGTTTCTTTACACAAAATAATTTTTATTATGTTTTTTTTGTTCACTTAAATATTTAATAACACCGATTCTTAAACGTATATGTTTTATTTTTATGACGTACGATCCAAACGTTGTTGGATCCGCCCTATGGCATGCCGCTAACACTCCTTATAAATACTGGTAAGCCCCTGGCTTTTGTGGCTAATCTTTCGCGTGAAGATCGCTATTATACCGCTATTTATTATTTTCACCCGTATTTTTCTTTTCTAAAGACAAGACGGAACGTGCTTCTCATGCCTGAGGTTTTTTCATTCGTTTCACGGAAAGTGCATCGGCTTTGGCAGGAGAGAGAATTGAAGTTGCTTTCTTTAATATACTTTGCCAAATGAACTATTTCTCGTTATTCGGAATTATAAAACGTTTTATTTAGAAAACTTTTCTTTTGAAATCCACATTTTTGGATCTTTATGAATGTCCAAAGAAGATTTATTAAATGAGACTTTAAAATACTTGTAAAAAAGGTGATATTCGATAAAATTATTAATGTTGCGTAAGAATTGGCTTTGACTACCCTAACTACGATTATTTAAACTAAATCTGTTTCGTAAAATTCTGGTTTATTTTTATAGCTTAGGTACATATAAAAAGAGTATAAATACAATAAATAGTCTAATTTGCCCGTTTTATATAAAAAAATCTTCCCTTTTATCTTAGTTGTGAACGTGTTCACTAAGGTACATGATCCCAATAATAGTACGAAAATGTACAAAATTTAAATTATAAATGTAGATTTCTCGTATAATCCAATATAAATGAGAACATCGTGAAGAAACCGGCATAACTGAAAATGACATCATGCAAAGGCATACGAAGTCCGCCAACAAGCAGCGGAACAACGGAATCCGCTCCATTTCCTTTTCATAATTAGAGAAGCCTTGTAGTATGACGTATAAAGACTGATATTATTACGCGAAAATCTGACAAAATTAGTTTCAAATGTCTTTTTTAACTTTCCATGACACAAATGCAATTTTTAGGATTAGGGTCTATTCAACGTTTGTCAAGTTAATGTATTTTTAATAAGGTTTTCAGACAAAGTTGCAAAAATTAGACATTCCTGTTCTACTTATGTGACTAAGATGTATGCAAAAAAAATTTCGACGACATGAGAAGTCTTTCTTTTCTCTCTTGTAAATGAGACGAGACCTGTGCACACTGACTTTCACTGTCGATTCGACCCATTAGCTTGCTAATATAACCAGTACCTTTTTGTACCACATGTAAAACATTATCACATTGTTGGTTAAATGCTTTAATACTTTATTGAAACGATAGGGCCTGAGTCATTATCATTAATTTCCAAGTAATTGCGAATTGATTAGGTTTCGTAAGCAAAGGTTACAAAGAGAATGAGGTAAACTATAAGTCCGTAACGGAGTAAGTTATGACCAAGTGTGGCAGTCGAAAGGGCGTTCCTACCGTTTGCTTCGGCACCCAACTCTTAAATTAACCGACTTAGCTTCCTCAAGTTTTGTTTGCTGACACCGTAAATATTAAACGTAAAGAAAGAGTAACAATACGACCGTGTGCCGTTGTGCGCACATAAATAGTAAAGTAAAAATATTTTTAGTAATTATACAGTATTAGATGTAATTTAGAAATGAGTTTGATTGTTAGCTAATTATATCCTCTTTATTATACCTTAAATGAAACATTATTATCCTGAAAAAGTTCAGAAGCTCTAAGTTGGTACAGAATCTTACATCTTTAGTGCGAAAACTTTTTAATTACTTAAGAATGTGATTCTCTTTTGCTCGACACTAGCCCTAAACCCCATTTCAATTTATTTTTATGACATAGCTTAAAGTTTACTTAAAATATGTGTACATTTTGTTGGATAATTAAAATTTCTATTACTATACTAAACATGCAAAGTATATTTTAAAAATAAGTCTCGTCGTCGTTTCAGCCTATCACAAGTCCACTGCTGAACATAGGCCTCCCCCATAGATAGCCACAAAAGTTTGTAGCTCTCATATTGGAGGGATTTTGCCATAGTTGCCACGCTTGGCAGGCGGGTTGGCAACCGCAGTTTATTTATTCAGATGTTCCAGGAAGATGCTGCTGCCCATCTCCTGGTTTTAATTTCCCTCTGTCGACTTTTACGACACCCACGGGATGGAATGGGGATGGTAGATTCTCTTAGGCCGCTATCACACGGTAATGCTTGTTTAATTTCATACGTTTTGTATTTTATTACTGAAATCGCTTTAAAGATAAAACGTGGCGAGCTTAAATCAAATAATGATCAAAGTGAACGGACAAGAACGAGTGCAAAAGTTAAACAATTGAGTCTAGATGAGTTAATTCAAAACTGCAGATTTTTGTTAATAAAATATTATTCTACTTAATATACGTTTTGTATAATGACAAACGATACGGTTTTCACATCTTAGAAAGTCATTCAATTTAATGAACATTGCAGTGTCTATTATATCTGATTCAGTCACTGAATACTGAATGTGACCAACCGGTCGGAACGCCAATACAAGTGCGTAGACATATTGAATAGTGGCGGACGGGCCAATAATTCGATTTCGCGGTTATTTTAGCTCATACAGGCTGCGTGGGCCGCAGGTGCCTGTTCAAATTGTAATGATCAAACTGAACAATACAATACAACGTAAACGCGAACACGTTGTTAAATCACCTCAATTGGGAAGTAATTGGAAATTTGAATATGCCACATTATTCAAAAGTGTTTCTGATTCTATATGATTCACGTAAAAATATGTTCGTGTAAACAAGGTGAATCGGGGCAGAAACTAATTTACAAAGTACGAATTGTAATTTAAATTACTGCCTATGTGTTATTCTTTTTAAATTAGTTTAACTTTTGAACAAAAAAGGGAAATTAATGTTATATTTTTGAGTAGATGACATGAATAGTAAGCTAGCATGGTGAGATTTAGTAGGGTGAACGAAATTCGGTCACAATGATGATGCGTACATGTCATGAGTATGTAAGTTTTTGAAAATGAAAAAGAAAAGATAGAAAATATCTATCCGAAATCTCATTCTTTGTTACCCATCGATATCGTAAGGTAATATAGATTTTAGCTGATTTTTTTATTGACGAAACGAGCAAGTCGTTCATTTGGTAAGTGCAATGTCTGCCCATAACAAATGCTGTGTCATCCAAAACATTTTTGTGACACCACAACAGCACCCGTCACCCTGAGACATCAGTTGTTAAGTCTCATACTCGCCCAGTGATTACACTAGCTCATAGTGCCCTTCAAACCGAAACAGTAATGTTTGCACACTACTGCTTCACGGCAGAAACTGGCCCTGGAGTGGTGGTACCTACCTAGTGCGATATAGTTTTTTTTTTTATTATTTAGTAAAGTGAAGAAACGAGCAAAACGTTCACCTGATGGTAAGTGCAACGTCTGCCCATAACAAATGCTGTGTCAACCCGAAAATCTGTGTGACACCAAAATGCGCCCATCACCATGAGACATAAGTTCTTAAGTCTCATATGTCCAGTGATTACGCTAGCTCACAGTGCTCTTCAAACCTAAACACTGTAATGTTTGCACACTACTACTTCACGGCAGAGTAACTTGGGGTGGTACCTACCTAGACGAATTCCTGCAAAGGAATCCTACCACCTGTAGTATGGTCTTACTTCTCGAAATAATCGAAATATGATTTATACGATAAATTTTGTATTTTAATATAATAGCTTAGAGCAGCAAAAAGTTTTAAAGATATTTTAATAAAACAGTTTAGAAGATAGGATATATTAGTAAAAATAAACTTTACACTAGCGTAGCCGACATAGCCTTAAGGTTTTGCAAGCTGAAGTGGCAATGGGCCGGCCAAATAGCTCGCTAGAACCGATAACCGTTGGGAAGAAAGGTTCTCGAGTGGCAATCTCATACCGGCAAATGCAGTGAGGGGCGGCTCCCCACTAGATGTCGTGACGACCTGCACGATTTTGTGGGAAGACAATGGATGCAGGTGGCTCATGGCCGTGTTTTGAAGAAATCTAAGGGGGAGGCCTATGTTCGACAGTGGACTATGATAGGTTGAAATGATGATGATGATGATGAAGCTTTAAACAGATGCGTATACGTTTATATGCTTCATAGACATGGAAAGATGGAAGTATATTTCTGTTTTCAGGCATTGTTTTATCAACTTCATCATCAGTGTGTTAGGAGTCATATGCCTCTCACGCAACGGGGCACATTTGCCGTAATCACCACGCTTGGCAGGTGGATTACCGATTGCAGTATCAGACGCCTTGCAAATTAGACGCTGCTGCTGAATCGCCGGTCTGTGGTATTTTTAGTCTGGCAATTTTCAGGGTTGGCTATTCCGCCACTTGTCCGAAACCTTGTGATTTTCCAGGCATACATGTAATCAACTGTTATTCTGACGCCGTTAGTACAGGCAAAAACTAAAGACATAAAGAAGTGAAAATGCATTACTGTGTTTCGGTCTGAAGGGCACTGAGAGCTAGTGTAATCATATGATACTTAAGAACTGATGTCTCAGGGTGTCGGGTGCAGTGTGATGCCACACAGAAATATTTTGGGTGACACAGCATCTGTTAATGGGCAGATGTTGTGCTTACCATCAGGTGAACGTTTTGCTCGTCTCGTCACTTAATGCTAATACAAAACATAAACTACCGTAACAAAATTAAGTGCTTTTGACGTTTTTGTATTTTTGTCAATTTTTGTGTTTGGCTCGTGCATTGGCGTAAACGATTGGTTTGTATACTACATGGTCGCGGGTTCTATTTCCGGAAGGAACAAATTTACATTGACTACAGATGTTCCAGGTTTATATCTTTGTCCATGTACAATTAGTGTCTTGAACGTACCGTACTACACAAGACATATCCTACAGCAGACCAAAGTTTTTTGAAATAGAAATAAAATATTTTGCTTAATTTGAAATTTATTAAAATTAACTTAATTTAAAATGAGTAACATACATAATATAACGTACTAAATTTCCTTTCTAATCTGTATAACTTTGTTATAATGCCAGTGCGGTTTCCAACATTTTACGTACATACATGCAAAGGCCAATTAACCTGCTTTGTAGGTGGGTAAGACGCGGTTTGTGCGCTTACAAGAGATATTCAGTCTCGTTAGTAATGGTCGTAAGTGAATGTGTTCGATGAAGTCTCATAATTGTGTTCAGTCAATTGATGAAAATGCTCACCATGTTCAGTTAGTTGTACAGTGAGATAATAAAACAGTGAGACGATTGTATCTAAGTAAAGTAAAAGACTGTTAATGTTAATGTGCTGCTGCGCGCAGGTCTCCTCTAACTTGTAAGAGGCTTTTTGGAGCCGTAAAATGTCCGCTAGATTGCTCTTGTGCGGGCTGGTGAACAAATGACGAAATATTTTTTTCACTGATATGCAGGTCACTCATCAATATCTTCTTTCACGTGGTCAAAGACCACGATACAGTCAGTCACAACCCCGCTAACACTGTACACACAGTGACCGCCGTTGAGAGTGGCGCGCAATCGTCGAACATAACACCGCGTCATGTGTACGATTCACCCACGTTCCTGGGCGGTTCTCACCGCCCAGAGTTATACGAGTTATACGGTCCGCGCGCTCCCTCGGAGGGTCATTAAATGACTTAAAATTTTTAGGATAATTTTTTATGTGTGAGTGACCGAATTTTAAATATAGAGTTAAGAGTTTCATTTATGTATTTATGCTTGGGCCAAACCAAACCAGCATTCGACGAAATTGTAAAAACCAAAAAAGCTAACAGCAATAACATCACCGAAAATATTATGTCTTCTTTGAAAACTGATCACGTGTTAAAAAAGCGCTTAAAATTAAATTTTAGTGTCAATTTTAGTTGCTCCGGTCGGATATGGTAGGATTCTTATGCAGAAATCCGTCTAGTAGGTAGTAGTTTGCAAATATTACTACGTTTCAGGCGGAAGGGCACTGAGAGCTAGTGTAATTAGAAGACTTAAGTAATAATGTTTCCGGATGACGGTAGTGTGGTGCCACACAGAAATGTTCTCACACGGCATTTGTTATGGGCAGACGTTGCACTTATCATCACGTGAACATTTTGCTAGTTTCGTCAATTTCTCCTATAAAAAATATGCCGAATGTCCAGCCTCTGAAGCGTTTATACTATGTATCGTTTAATACGAAGGGTTTAATTTGATAACCATGGTACATTGCCAGGTACAACTAAATAAATTTCACGCCATTTTCCCCTTTAAGGGGTAGGAAGAGACCACATCATTTACTTGAACCACTTGAAATATTTTTTTTAAAGTTAATATGTACGTACCGTGGTAGTGGCTCTCTTCGTGGCGGTTTTAGGGAAGAGTAGGAAAAGCTCTAACAAGTAAGAGTACTAGGAAATGGTCTTTGACAGCTAATGAAATAACTATCACAAACACTCTATACACCTTAACACCTAGATGAATGACTAGTCAGCAGTGGCTAAAGTGCGAGGCGTATGGTGATGCTGCGACCCTCCCTTCGCCAGCGAGGCGTTTACGGGCTGCTGATAATGATATACGCGGGATATTTAACATGAAGTTGGTACAGAATATAATCCGGGACCCTGCGAGTCTATATGCGGTAAAGCCGACAGCTAAACAATGCGGCTATAAAACTTTAACCATGTGTAATAGTTACGAGGCTTCTAAATATCAGTGTCAATTATACAAATACGTTGAGTACTTAACCACAAATAAATGTGACGTTAAGTTAATTAGTCAGACATCTCTGATATTTTCGCATTAATCGGCTTCAGCAGTGGGAAGCATATTTCAGTTAGACGGTACAGGTGCGCTATTCGCTGGAACTTCGATTAATTCCCATAACGAGGCAGGTCCATCACGAGAGCGCTCGTTTGTCTCCGGACCAGCTATAAATACATCAGCGCACTTGCAATTTAATCCGTTCTGTTCCGCTACCGGGAAATGCTGTTTTCCCTCTCGCACTCCCGCCTCCAACGTCCCATGCGATTCAGCACAGCGAAAGTTCCCGCTACCAACCAATATCCTCCGTACAAAGTTCACGACGATTGTCTACGTTACACAATATAGAGGCAAGCTTATAACAGACGTTGTACGAAAACTTCTGTGTTAGTGTTCTTATAATGGCTTAGTAATTTTATGCACGCGTTAACTGTTTTTATTTTAAAGATACTGTAACCGTATGGAATTTGTAGTACAGAGCGCATAGCACTAGCAGAATCGTTTTTGTATGTAAATATTACTGTTGAGTAAAAAACTATATAAATAAAAACTAAAGCATTAAATAAGAAATCATGCCACGGTCAATCGCTTGAAATTGTTGTCTTGTGTATTTTAAAATGTTTATATGTCGTAATCTCTAGAATGTCACTATTATCGTGATACTGAGATAATGAACTAATTGTTGTTGAAAGTTATATTAGTGTAATCGGTCTATTAGGCAATAACTCAATTGAAATGCATAGTTGGCAATTCATAGGTAAATCTGCTCTAAGCGTGTTAACATGGCTCGGGTTATTGTGGTGTACCGATCCATACGTCAGTCTATATAGTGTATAGTCCATCTTATATATCTGTTTCTACCTATGTATTAACCATAGCAGCTTTGAAGACATAAGATGTGTATTAACACACATATGTTATAAACTAAATTATTATTCATGAGTATGTGCATACATCATTAGTTATATTCGGTCAATATTATTTACAGTTTTTATTTTGTTATTTGTTGTGGTTACTTTTCCTTCAGTCTTTATTGAACATTTTACATTCATATTTCATTTCATATGTTTTAGACTTACAAAATGTTTAATAAAGTCAATTATCTATTAAATAGTTTTTTGAGTCACTTGCTCATTACATATCTGGTGGTGAAAGTCGAGGCTTTGATACTTATCGTTCTTTAGCCATGAAGAAGTTGGCTTTATGCATATATTTTCAATTATTTGCTTTACTATGTCCATTCTTTATTTTCTTGGTACTCATGTGGCGTTGTTCCGACAGATCATAATAAAAATCTGTTTTATTTATCCTAATCATCTGTGCAAAAAATTCAATTCAAACTTCATAAAATTCAGTTTGACACTCTATTTTGAGAAAAACTTATAGATTTATCACAGTTGTAGATGTTACCATAGAATATGTTCAATAGTACTGTCGTAATGTAACAACACGGGTCGCTAGCGAGAATATACTCGTATATTGTTGAATGCATTAGTAAATTACTTTCGCAGTTAGAAGTGACGATGTTTGGTGATTGAAAGAAGGCGCGAGACGCCAGCGGCATTCGGCTTGAGAATGCTGCAACTAACGTCTCTCTATGCCGACACACGTCTAATATCATCATACAAAATGAACTCTATGGACTACATCTAAAACATAGTATGCAGAAACAATTAAAAAACTCGAACGCCTGCGGTGTGCTCGTACTGTTTTCTTCGTATTTCATTCGTTCCATTCATACAGATAGCGGAGAGCACCGAGGCGACAACGGGAAATAATTACGCTATTACAAAAGACCTTAAGGATTCTAATTACGAGTGGGATCCTTTCATCCGTGAAATCCGATCGGATACGAAGCCGGCCCATTATCGCGCGCTATAAACATTTCTGGATTTCATATCCGCGGCACGGTCGGTACCGCCTCGCTTATTACCGTCACGCGGAAAAGAATAACATCGTTTTGGTACTTTTGACGCGTATTCCGGATGCCTACGTTCATATTGTACGCCGTTAATATTCTGCGCGAAGCATCCGACCTTTTTTTATTTGTATCTAAAATTGAACATTTTGTCGCGAACACGAGCGCGCGCGGTGCTCCCCTCCGTTGAAGAAGCGATAAAAATACGAAGGCGGCACGAGTCGGCGCTGATCGCGTGCGCTAACGACTTCGTGGCTATCTAATCCACACCAGCCACCAGTACACCTGCAGTAGTGCAGGCGTAAGGTCAGGCATGGGACGTTCTAAGAACCTACGACATTGAATCAGATAAAATGTTTTAAAAAAAACTAAGAAATAACGTTAACTCGCTAAGATCTACGCTTAAATATAATATTTATAATAGCTATAAATACGACGCTTAAAACGGTGTATATTACATACTTTTGATGAGCACTGTCCGCTCTCCCATAATAGCGTGCACCAGCAAACTAATAGCGCCACCATGAACTATCACCAGATGCCCTTCACCACTACACTACCAACACTACCATTAGGCAATACACACCACTGAAGTCGAGGACACTACACGTTTTTCATCCCATAACGAGGCTTTATTAAGTGATATTGATTCTATAAAGGATAACCGTCGAAACGCTGTCGAGCAACTGTTCGGTAGTCTGTCATGGCGACTCTTCAAAAACTACAACATTTAATTTTCATGGGGATGTTAGTAAACTTAACTTTACTTCTTTCCTTTTCTGTAATGGATTTCTGCACTGTACCTGTTTCAGAAATCTATATATTAACGACGACGATGTAATGATATCTGTATATTAATAGGGGAATACTAACATTTGTCCCTTTTTAAGCATATTGCCCGCACGAAGTAATGTGAGAATTGGCATACTTAAAGCTTGTATTGAGAAGAAACGAGAAATCTAAAATCTATACAAATAAATAAAATTGAGGTGTCTGTACGTAATAACAAAATAACAGCGTTTTACTCAATGCTTATGAAAGTATATACAGGTACTTATAAGAAAAAAACAATTTCGAAATGTTTTTTGTCTGTCTGTTGATTCCGCGCCAAAAATTAAAATCCTAAAATCCGACTCAGATAGGGAAGTATATATCTATATTATCGATCGGGGTTGGCTTTTTACGCGGGTGGAACCGCGGGGTACAGCTAAATTATATATAATGTGTGTTACAAATACATTAAATTGAATAAAATAAAACATTCATTATTAACGTCCATACCTACTGACAATGTCAAAACTTTTTTTTTTATTGCATAAAGTGATAAAACGAGCAAAACGTTCACCTGATGGTAAGTGCAACGTCTTCCCATAACAAATGCTGTGCCACCCAGAAAATTTCTGTGTGACACTACACTGTGCCCATCACCCTGAGACATAGGTTCTTAAGTCTCATATGCCCAGTGATTACGCTAGCTCTCAGTGCCCTTCAAATCGAAACACAGTAATGTTTGCACACTACTGCTTCACGGCAGAATAACAGGCCCTGGGGTGGTACCTACCTAGACGGACTCCTGCATAGAAATCCTACCACCAGGTCGCCTATGGTCAAACAGTCGCTCAGAGAGATTGTCGCCAAAGATTTTAAGACGTTGCCAACAAATAATTATTCAAACCTCTGTAACGTGTTACTTAACGAAATTTAAAAAAATATATCAATTACGGTCGTATTTCGACAACAGGACGACCACTAGTTTGTATTATTTGCTATCGTACACTCTAGCTATTATCATCAACATGTTCATTAGTAAGTAAGCACTTCACTGCTAGAAATATAGTCCTTTACTTAGTTTTTTTTTCAGTAGCCGTTTCAGTCGTCTCGCACTTCAGATCCTGCTGCTCGACTCACTAGTTTGTTTATTCGATCTATACCAATATTATAAAGCTGAAGAGTTTGTTTAGTTAGGACGAGATAATCCCGGGAACAAGTAGTTCGATTTGAAAAATTCTATAAGTTTTGGATAGCTTATTTATCGAGGAAGGCGCCCTAGCTATATAACATCACGCTGCAACCCTTTTAAATTAAACGGCGGGCACAACTAGCAACTATATATTTTAGTTATAAAGTAAAATATTCTTTTTTTATATGAGAAGATGACGAGATGAGCAACTGCAACATCTGCCCATAACAAACGCTGCGCCACTCAGGACATTTCAGTCTAGCACCACACTTCGCCTGTCACCCGGAGATATCAGTTCTGTAGTTTCATATGTCTAGTAATTGATGATGATGTTCTCTTTGCCGATTTCGACCACGGCGATAACTTCTCAATATTGTCGGGAGCTATCAACTGCGGAAGAGATATTATAGTGCCTCAAGTGTACGCGCAAACAGAGGCACTCACTCCTACGAACCTACCCGCGCCCGATGTAACGCTGATGCGATTAGATAGCGAGAGGTATGCTAGAATGCAGTCTTAAAAACACGGGACAATCACAACACAACCAAATCCGAAAACCAATAATTTGAGTTTTAGCTCAAATGTGGACTCCGACTGGAATTCGAACACAGGACCTGCGGCGTAGAAGTCAGGTCTGATCACTAGGCCACGCGGTCGTCATTACACTAGCTATCATTGCCTTTTATACTGAAACACAGTAATGTTTACACTACTGCTTCACAGGCAGAATAACTGGCCGTGCGGTGGTACTTACCTAGACCGATTCTTGAATACGAATACTACAAGTTAATTCTTTATATTATATATTCTATAAACGCGTTATATTGAAATATCCTTGTAAGTATAATTTGATAAAGGTTCGAGTACAAAGGAATAACACATCTGTGAATAACATCCGAAAACTGACTAACATTTTATATTAGTAAATTAAATAAGAAAACTAAATAAAACGCTCAGTTAAAAACCCCATTAAACAACAGTCGGGTGTTGTAAAACTGAAGTTAGCAAAAGAAACAACAAACGTCCGTCGGCAGCGTTTTGCGACCACCTTTATAATTTACGGCTCTGTCATAATTCAAACTTTTGAAAAATTTCCAGCTGTCGCTGTAATCGTTAATAAAATTCTTTCTAATATGATCTTGCGAATCTGCTGAAGTCGGTTGTCTTTATGCTGAAGTAGCAAACTGGCTAAGATAAGGGGAGGAGCGGACAAATTGTAATAATTGCGAGACGAGATAAGAAGTGACACCAGAAAACAAATGAAGGCGGGCGACACTGGGAAGAGGCGAGGGCGGACGGGGGCGCCGTGTGACGTCATCGTGCTGGTTACAGCTTCAGCTAGCCTATCGGCAGTATCTTTGCCTATGACTACGGCCAGACTAATAAAAATAAACCAAGCAATGTATTACTGTGTTTGTCTGCATGAAATAAATAATATCACAGGCTCAAGGATCATTTTAGTCACAAGGATTTGTAGAATAGGTCTTGAACAAGTTTTGTGGAATAAGTTAGCCTTGTAAGTATCCAATTTGCAGCGACGAAGTCATTACATGAGTCACAATTATAACTTTCTGACTGCGGAACGGTTTTCAGAATAAAGTACACAACAGTTATAACTGCGACATTTAGAACATTTCTTTTGAATAAGATTTTGTTGGTACTTATTTAGCGTTAATAGTAATTTTGTTGGACGTGAAAAGATAGTAATTAAATATTACGAATTTGATTTTGAAGCACGGTCACAAGGAATCCCTCGGGGTCTCCGTGAACACGTCGGGCCGTCCGCGCCCTTCACCAAATTAAAATGATAAATCAAAACCCGTCAGCTAGCCGTATTGTGTCGTATTGTGTAATGTATTAAGTTTACACAACTTTTAGAAACTTTTGTGTTCAACGCGTACTTAGATTAACATACATTAAGAATATTCTTGTAATTAAACGCTATAATAAGTAAACAAAAATAATGTATTTTTTTGTTATGTTGTAACCTAGCATTACCACTATATCGAAAGTTACATACATAAATTGCAAATTTACCAGTTGTGAGCCTATACAAATATATATTTTGTGAGGCAATCGAATCCTCGTCCCGTGGAGCAGAAGCCACTTAGCTAATAGCAGTCGCTTAGCCATTGCACCATCTGAACCCTCGACAATTATTATTAATGTTGAAAATTATAATAATATTATTTATTGATTAATATAAAATTAAATATAATTTGGTACAACATTAATAAAAAAATAATTGGTAGAAACGATTGTTAATAAAGAAAATAATACAATTCTTAATAAGTTATGTTCTTCAAAAATTATTTCATAAATCAATTTCTTGCTCTGTTTTAGATTCTCATTGTGAGCTATATTCAATTTAACATTAAAAATGCACACCATCTTTGCGGAATCACCCCATTATTTATAAGCGTCTACTAAATTTTTCGACTTTTCACTGTAGCTAAGGGAACAACAGAAACATTAGGCTAAAAAAATTGGAGCGATTTAATCATTTTATTCACAGACCTGGCGGAAAAGATAATGTAGAAATTATACCGAAACAATTGCTTAGAATAATAATGAATATCTATAGCTGTCATTGTATAATAATAAGCAGAAGCTTATTTTGAAGGGAAAAATTAAAGTTTGCATCTGAAATGACATCATTCTTTAAACGTTTTAATATGCGACCTCTTCCTTTCCCTACTAAGCAAATCCAAATACAGGACTAAAAAGCTTTGAATAACTTAATACAAGTTTGCGAGTTAACTGCTAAGAGACTCAAATTTCTGTATTACTTCACTTTGGAGACAATCTGAGCCGATAGGTGTCCGGCAAAATAGAATCACCTATCTCTTATCTCTTATCTAGTATACGAGTATTAAAAGTATATTAAAACATAAGTATTGTACGGACAACCTTTATTTGTGCAGAATAACACCATAATATGCAATGCTGTAACTATACTGCTTCGTAATGGGGAGTAACAATTTTTTGACTCGTACCCCGTCACGTTCAAAAATTATGGGGGAGGCCTATGTTCAACAGCGGATTTGTGTTGAGCAAAATTATGGTGATGATGATCATTATCTAAACTGAATCTGTTTTAGGGTTTCGTAGTTCAAACGGAACCCTTTAGAGTGTGGTGGGCGGAAGGTGTTTTTTATGAATCGCTATACAGGGATGTAGTGAACTCATGAAAAAAAATGATGACTCACCATTCATATAACTGAAAAAAAATCAGTAGATATAAGCGTAAAAATGTTAGCTATTGTTAGATAGGTCATAAAAATGATAACATAGTTTCAAAATAACCGAGATATGCGCTTCTAAAGTCGTAAAATGTGTGTCCCCTCCTCCAAATTTTCAACTATGCGGGATATATATCAAAATCTGAAAGTTTTTAAGGTAGAACCTTAAAAACACTTTCTACCTAAATAAGTTTAAAAAAGATGTGTCGTGTAGTTTTTGGATATAGGATATTTTCGGATACACGCTGTTCCTCACTACGGAACCCTTAACTGTGAGTGGTTCGACATGCACTTGGCCGGTTTTTTTAATTATAAGCCGATATTTACTGTATTAGAAGAATATGTACCAGCAATATCCGAATATGAGATTAAATTGTAATGTAATTATATTAGAAATTACAAATTTTCGACATAAACATATATTAGAATAAAGTTTGAGTATATACGGAGGCGTACATTATTCATATAGTAATTTTAGATAGATAGATAGATAGAATTTGGATTTTTGAATAAATATTTACCGGATGCAAAATGTGGTATTCAATCACGTTAAAACAATTGTGTGGTTGAATGGAACGAATTGCAATTTGTCAACTGTTCAGGGTTTGGATTATACTAATCGAAACATAAACAAAACCCTTCATATTGTTCTAAACTAATTATGTCCGTAATACTGAATTGCAAATGGATTTCTCAATGCTGTTGAAAATTTGCATACACGTGTGGAGTGATGGAGTAATTTTCAGTATAATCGATATCGATTGCAAAATAATCGTGTCTTGCTAGTGCTGGGGTTATCGAAAACCATTCTCGGATACCCATAATGTTTTATTAAATGTCATCCGCAATATAATGAGGTGCGAGGGATCTAACATTTGCGAGAGAGGCGCTACAGAAATATGTGCGAAGTATTATGGAGTGCCGTTGTAAGTCAATGAAGCGGCAAATGGGGTGTTCTCGCCGCTCCGATGAGGGTATACTCTAATAAATAAAATTATGCCTTTGAAATTACAAGAAAACGCGACCCACCACCGATCCCCGCGAGATTGGATGCTAGAGATTTTCATCGATATCCTCCAATAATGAATCTAATATGTAGTAAGCTTTGAAGATGCCATGACTGTGTTGTGGCAAAAATGATATTGTTCCCTTCGCGTTGATGACGAGAGAAAAAAGGTTACCGATGCTCGCTTTTACAAAAACAAGCATAAGGATAAGCTCATATTGATAATAATTTGGGTTATCTTTAGTGTAAAGCGAATTTCTTACTAATACCGCATGTGGCAAACAGATAATTCATCACCGACGTGATGCATATGTTAACTTTAACACTTTTTTTTATTTAAAAATGAAACTTTTGCCTGCAAGTAAAACAGATATTTCAAAGTTAGTATTCGTTAAAGGCAAAAATTACCATTTAGTTTAAAATTTATTCGTGATAAATAATAAGGTATACGTTAATTTTGTAGTTGTCCGCTGATGTCGTGGTTGATCCCCAAAAGTTTTCTTGCAGGACATGTTTTAACGGTAGAAGTGGGGTAATTTGTTTTATCTATTGTTCTGTTTTGACGTGGGTCCAATGCTGCTGATCCGCTAATGTTTAGGCTACTATAATAAGTTTTCTAAATCGTATTATTTTTATATTATGTGGTGAGTGGTTTTCGCGTGGTTTTGTTCTTCACGATTGTCATATGTCGTTTTCGAAAAATATTGTTGTGTATTTATTTTTGCTTTCTTTTCGAATGAATAAATATTAGATGAGTGATCTGTACTTGTTAGCTAAGTTGTTAATTTGTTTGACCGAAATATATTTTTAGTAGCCGGATTTCAACATTAATAATTAAACACATGAATAAAGGAGGAATCCGATTTCTAAAGTAGGGTCCGTAACGTAAACTAAAAGGCACTGTCTCGTCATCACCTCCCAATCTCAACAATAGGATACTGCTATTGTCTGTATGATAAGATAGAAAGTTAAGATATGGTATTAAAGACTTACAGCAAGGTCAAGTACAATACAATTCCACAAATATTTTATTACTAGAATAAATGGTAGAAAAAATCTTGTTTATTTCATTTCTAACGATATTGATTGCTATTATGCAGATCAGTTTCGGTTTTATTACATTCAGGCTTAGGTTGGAACCGGTGTCTGTGTCACGCACGCTGTATCACGGGGGATTGTCTCGAAGGCGGTGTAATAAATAATATTATAAGGGAGAAATTATTGTGTGGAAGCAACCCTTATATCAGGCGGTATGTTCGTGTCGCCTTCCCATCCCCCTTAATGTATAAAGTGATATTACTTATACGCTTACCATTAAGGCTATACGTTTCGAGTAAATTAAGACCAATTTGCAGAGGTTTTGCCGCGAAATATGGGAATTTAATATATGAACGCTGTGACGGAAGTAATTTGAGTGAATGCTTAATGAATGATTCTAATTTAATTTTCCGCATACATGGATCGGAATCGCGATGTTTTTTAAGTAATCGCTGGTGTTTGTTAAATATTTAAAAATTTGTAAATTATAGTAGTTTGAAATTAGTGGTTTATTTATAACGCTCACAAATGTATTTAGTTGTAGTAAGTTTCGGCACTATTTGTCTTCTTGTATTTTATTTTTAAGAATGTATTATTGGGAAATGACTGTTTGTTGCTAAAATAAATAAATAAAAAATTAAAAGAACATGTTTTAATGAAGCTTCTCTCGTGGAAGCTTTAATGAGCCACTAAAGAATTTTTGTATGTGTCAGCGTTTGTAATAGGAAGATGCTATCTTTTTTCAACCAACTATATTGTTGAAGCGAGATAACTGCAGACACTGTATCTTGCAGGCCAGATTTATTTTTAATTTTATTGGATAAATTGACGAGACGCTACTCGTATCCTCCAAAGAATCGTATATATCGGCGAATGCTGTGGCTAGAGCATCTTAACAAATAAGGCATAAGCTTTATGTCAGATTTTGGGTCTACAGGAAAGTTCTGTCGGTTTTGGAAGTACACAGAAACTATCCTACCACCGCCACTTGATTTTTCAGGCATTTTCCTGAGACGACTCTTACGACACACTAACCTAACCCGTAGATTTATCATCCCCCAAATTGAAGATTGCTTCTCAAGAAAAGATTCGAGTTCGCAGTTTATAAGAGTGTTATAAACTGTGAACTCAAAGATATCTGTTGTCACTAGTTTATTTATGTGCAACAGAGAAAAGTTAAATAAAAAAAATATTTTTAAAATACAAATTGCTGCCCATAAAATTGCTGTGTCATCCAGAACATTTCTGTGTGGCTCCACATCCGAATGCAAGGTATACGGTGCAAGTGTTTTTATTTCTCAAGAAGAGTACAATTCGATTTTAGAGAAATACAGGATAAACTTAAATAACTAAAGCTTAACGCTAACGAGTGCACGAAAGAGTAGAAATGACTTACTCATACTATTTCCAATAATATAATATTTAGATGTTTCTTACTTTTGACGATTTGATTAATATAAAAATCGTATATTTTTTAACGCAGATTATTTTTTAAATATTATTGTTTACTTAGGACTGATTTTAGAGAAAATTGAATCAGTCTTGGAAAAAACCAGTACGTTACTCATCGGACGTTAAAAAGAATGTCGTTTAAAACAAATTTATTAACGTTAGAAATACCATTATTTCCTTCGTTATATGTTAACAAATGACGTTTAACGTGGAAACTCAATACAGGATGCCCAAGTACCCCGCCGACCTGGAAGAACTCGTACCATTGACAATGATATTAAGTTTAATCTTTATATTCATACCTGAACAGAAATCTTTGTAGCCCTTTTTAAGCATATTTTGCGCACGGAGGAGTATGAGATTTGGATTTTTTATATAAATATATATATATATATATATATATATATATAACATGTTTTAAAAATACATTAAATTCATTAAAAAATTACGTTCGAATTTCGGGGGCATACACAATTTTTTTTTTATTTGAAATAAGCAGATAAAGAACAGTGTCCAAGATGATTGTCATTCAGGGGAATAATATTGTTCGAACAATATGGCGGAGATATGATGTAAAACCAAAAATTATTGTAATTTGAGAACCTAGTCGTTCCCTGAAGTCGGTTAATAAAGCCGTTGATTTAACAATTGGTAGCCTTAGTCGTGAAGCGATGATCTCGAGCCCGCACCTATTCCCGCATCACTCACGATAATGGCGGGGTCCGTGTCGCGAAGCTAAATGTAAATCGCTCTAATTTATATGCGCGATAACGTCGCCGTACTGCTGTTAACTGTAATTATATTACCAAGCGAGGACGTGTTGATCAAAATGACTGATTAAAAGCCTCCAATGCGAACCGAGTAAAATTTTTGAGGCACATTATGAGCCGGTTAAAATCAGATGTCCATTATACAGCGCCTGTTTGTTGTCAACTTTCATAAAAAAAGAATGTAGCAGCATATAAATATTCCACTGTTAGGCTCAGGCTTCCTCTTATTTTAGACAGGGTAATGGAGATGAAAAGAGCCCGCTTTTTAATTTCTAAAGCATTCTGGCATTCTTCTTACGATTTTTTGCTCAACCGTCGCGCACTTGGTGAATACGTATGTATTCATTCAGTCACGCATTTATCCCTTATAAGGGGTAGGCAGAGACAACCGTAGCCCACTATTCGCCCCCGCGGGAGCGAGGCGTGACGGATGGCGAACCACGTCGCCGCCATTTTGGTACGAGTCATAAAATTCTTACTCCCTATTGCGTACCCACAGGCAGTATAGTGACAACATTGCATTATATTATGATGTAATTATGTAGGAATAAAGGCTGTCCGTACAATACTTTAGTGGCCTTTTACGATACCTCGGTAGGTGCTACATAAAATTGCAATTAACAGTTTTAATAGTGCTAACACCAGAGTTGAACCTAGGTCTACGAGCCTGCCCCTGCCCTGTCACAGCCTTTATATTGCGTTTTAAATGTGGGTAATAAAATTCAATAAATACAGTAGCCCGAAGGGAAAGCGAATTATTTTTTGGGATTGTTTTAATGAAATTATGCTGTAAAATAACTTTGTACTTAATATCCAAATGAGATTATGAACATTTTTTTTCTACCTGCGAGGTATAAATTTTGTTTTATTAATAATGTTGTACGAATAGGAGACATTCCTATATTAGTGTCGAGGCACGCGGAGACAATGCCCCAATGGGCCATCTATTTGAGTAATTATCCGCTAAGGACTATTGTCGGCCATCTTGTGTGCGTGAAATAAGCCTTGTTCAGTCAAAGCCTGCGTGCTATGTACATGGTTTGCATAAATACAGAAACACTGCACCCGAACTTCACCGGCGTTTGTATGATTCTGTGTGTAATTAATATTATTAACATTTAATGTACTAACTGAATTGTGTTCCTAAGTTTCTAAGAGTGAAACATCTTGTTCGATGCTAACGTCGCATAATTGAACATGAAAGGCTTTTTAATTATAACACTTGATAAGTTAACAATCCAAAGAGCAAGTCTGACTGCGGCTTATCTGGCGCCAAATGTTTCAAAGGAACTTTTAACGAGTTTAAAGTTGGGCCAAGTGTAGTGCACCCGCAGCGCGAGTGTGGCGCCCGACGCTTCCGTAGCTTAAGATTAATTAAACAATTGCACGATGGCTCCTTGAAAACACTCCGACATGTCTCGGCCTGTCGTCGCCAACCTTGCCAAATTAAAATCATAAATCAAAATTCAACAACCGGAAACGGGGAAATGTAATAACGAAGAACTTACCAGTGTAAAAGATCGCCTGTACTACTTAGTCGAGATTCATTCCTTTCTTTTGTTTTTTTTTTAAGTTTTAGCTCCCTTATTTAACTTCGTATATTATTTCAAACGAGCTTTTCATATCTCTGTTTGTTATAAACATAACACTGGAAATATACGTGATAATATTATTAGAAAAATATAGTAATTTTGCCACTTTTTCTTTTTCTACTAAAAATAAAAATATTCAGTCGTATGATGGATGAAATTCAAATATTACTCCACCACTACGCGAGTGAAGTTAAAATTTACAACAGGGTGAAAGAAGTCGAGTTTGTAACATCGGTTTCGTTCGGGGTAGCTCGTAATTCAGCCTCAATTTATGTGCGTGCGCCTGTGACGTGTTAAAAGATTAGTCGCTACCAAAGAGCACGGTAAATATCGATCTGCACATCTTTCACTAGTTCCAGCTGCTATATTTATTTATTTAGTTTCTTTTTAAAACTAGTGCCTACTCTTCAATATTGTTTAACAGGAATAAACGAGAACGAGGCTAGACTATCACCTTAAAATGAACTTAAAATGAACACTCAACGAACAAAATTTTCTTCTATACGGCAATAAAAAGTAAAATTACAGCCTGTAATTTTACTTTTTTATTGCCTGTCCCACTGAACACAAGGTTTTTCCTCTCACATGTGATAGGCTTTTGGAGCCGGGGAGAGCTCGCCACGCTACTTCTAGACGGGTTGACGAAATTAACTTTTCCTCAAACATATTTTTTTCCCAGACCTGCAAAATTTCTCATGTCATTTTCCTTCAATGCTGAGCACATGGTAAATCAGCACTCAAAATTGCAAAAAATTTTTAGAGGTGCCGGCACCACGGCATCGGACACAGGTCATAGCACGGTTATGATATTTAGGACGAGTGCCCGGCTACTGAACTAACACGGCTCGGGAGCTACATGGCAATGTGGTGAGGTACCAGCAGAAATGAATTTGTTTCTGATTCCATTCTAACTATTGCTGGTAGTGGACGTTTTACGTGTTTCAGCCCTTTCTCCTACAAAAATGCATTCGCACGACATCAGCCTCGACGAGGACTTCCAGGTGTTCACTCAGAGACACGGGGACAGTCAGAGTGCCTAGATGGTCTCGAAAACCAATAATGATGTCGGCGCGGTAGGCAGCTGTACTTAAAGGTTGAAGTTAGCAGTAATAGTTAATTTAAATACTTATAAATAAAAAAAGACAGTCAATTTATTTTAGTATCTTAAGATTTTTTTATAGATAATATACGCCGTTGTTCAGCAGTGGACTTGTGACGGGCTGAAATGAAGATGATAATGACGAACTAAGATTTAAGTGATGAAAACGACAGTTAATTTTGGTACATAAGCTTGCAACCTATCATTACATGTGAGCCTAAGCCTTTATTTCGATTTATATATACAAAAGCTCACTCACTTCTCAAGGGCGATTACTCGGATTCAAGGGCGATTAACAGAATTTTGAAATAAGTATAACTTGTGAATGAATAAGAACGAATGAAATTATAAGTTTAGACAGTGGCATAGAAAACAAAATAATTGATAAAGATCTAAGTGTAGTATGTTTAAAGTTAAATAAGAGGCTATAAATGTCCTACTATTGGCAGCATTGTTAATTTTTGGAGCGGACTGTGTCCGTAACGATGTTCCTGCGCGCGTTGTTAATATTCAGATGTCCATTTTTTTCTTACATTGCAGTTTCCTCTCGATGTTTTCTTTTACTGTTGCGTACGTCGCAAATCAGTATGTAAAAACACAATATATATTTTAGTCGAGTCGACAACGGGGATCGAACCCAAGTAACTCCTATGATGTGAAATTTAAAGCGAATGTCCGGGTTATCGTTAAAGAGTATGAAATACAAACTTCATTGCGATAACTAGTGAAGTATACCGCTGACATATTTGTCTTTCATTTTTTTAAATGACGACTGTCATATTATGTGAGCGTCGGTAGAATTGAATAAATGAATGGGAGGCCCACTACCTTGCCGTTGTCTCATTTGCACGTGTATTTCGAAATTATGCCTGTTTAATTTTGAATCATACCGACTGCGCCATATTAAAGAGGACTTCCGACGCGTTAAAATAAGAACGGTAAGATAGTGGACTGCCCAATCATTTACTTCATTATACCGACAGCTCCAATAATTTGACAATAACCACATTGTATCTTGATGTTACTTTCAATATTAACAAAAAAAGTACTTCTAATGTATAAGTAAAGTAAAGTAACTTTCTATAAATGTCCCACTGTTACGCACAGGCCTCCTCTCATTTCTGAGAGGGTTTTGGAGCAGGGAAGTGTCCGCACGCTGCTGTAATGCAGCCTGGCGGACTTCGCATGTCGTCGAAATATTTTTATTCCTCAGACATGCAGGTTTCCTCACGATGTTTTCCTTCGCCGCTGAGTGATAATTAAAACAGCGATTTAGTGAATCAAGTTGTACGGGCGTCGTTGCCAAAAGACCTCAATTGTTTCCATTTGACAACGTGTTTGTGTTGCATGTGACAAATGGTAGTTGAGAAGAGAGCGAGTCGAGCTGTTGCTTCCGGCCCGAATTTTGTCCATTGTCAGTATACACACTGTACATGAAATTTTGTCTTTACGACCGCAACAACGAACAAACAAGATACTTGACGACTGCGTGGTGTAGTGGTTATCGTACCTGACTTCTACGTGTCCTGGGTTCGAATACCAGCCCGGGCCAACATTTGTGCAAAAACATAAATTGTTGGTTTTCGGGTCTGGTTGTGTTGTGCATGTGAAATATATGTCTGTAAAACATATATTTCACCCACGATACAGGAGAACTCCTAATGTCCTATTTTCTGTGTGACACAGCATTTGTTATGAGCAACGTTGCACTTACCATCAGGTGAACGCTTTGCTGGTTTAGTCACTATAACAAAAAAAAAATATGCGTATCTGTAATGACAAATCAATACAAATAAGTAAAATAGACGTGTATTGCTTGTCTGTCTTGAATGTTATAAAAAAATTTGCACGAATTATAGACAGCAATTCACCATAGTTTTTTATAGTACTACTCGAATCTCAAAATACGAGTATAATGAATTTATTATTTATAAAATTTACGCGCAGTAAGTTAAAGGTACTCGTAGGGTTGAATAGAACTACTTGGTGAACTTATATAAAAGTAACTGCTTATGAACGTCCACCGCTTTCTGATATCTCACTTTTGAGAGAGTTTTGGAGCCGCGAAGAGTACATTACACTACAAGTGCGGTTTGACAGACTTCACATGCAGGTTTCCTCACATTTATAGTGTCAGTCGGGCATGTGGTAACAAACCACTTGAATCTGCAACTAACAATTTTGTTAGTGGGACCGGGTTGATGCCCGATTACTCTTCTGAACATAAACATTAACATAAAAAATTAATAATTATAATGCTCTAACCAATAACATTACGAAGAACAATTTCAAATTAAACATTATCGATTTAAACGCATAACACTTTTATCATTTTATTTTAATACAAAATGAAATAACTATAATATTTTAGCTTTATTTAAAAGTTAATCTGGAGAAAGCAATATTTAGGTTAGGGTAGTAAATCAGCAGTCCTTTACCAATGTCTGTATAATATAATCTATAATGTTTAATTTATAATCTATATTGTTGATTAAGCACTTTAAATTATGTACTTTACACGATTTTTTTACTTTATCGACCGTGAATACATACAGAGTACATACATACATCACACATACAGTATCACTACTACTATTAGTAGTAATACTATCATTTATTACTATCACGATAGATGTTACTTTTCAGTCTCGGACCTCTTGAGATCATATTTATCTTTTAATCGAGAGGTTAAATTAGAATAAAATCTTACTTAATGCTGATCGGCGTCGCAATTAGAGATGGTGAGCTCCTAGGCTTGAAAGACGCCTGTCTACTTTTGGGCATATAATTGAAATTTAAGCAATTAAGAAAACTAAGGATCCCTAAAGCAGTGTACTGCACGTATAGCACTCTTTCAAGTTGGAAGAAATAGTCCGAAACTTTACGCCAGCTAATTAGCGATCGCAACACCAGACGCCTCGCTCTGTAGATACTGCTGCCCGGTTTGAAGGTCTGGTATATCTAAGTAAATATCGAGTGATTATATCTCAAATGCAAACGTTGCTTTAGTAAAATAGTCTTTAAAATTTATATTTTTCATGACAAGTGATCGAAATCCTTAAAAGTAAACTCACAATCATATAAAGTTACATATTTTGATACAAGAAACTTTATTTTTAGGGTTAATTACTTTTGAATTGCGAATTTATGTAAAAACTCTTGGAGATATGAGTATAGAGGATTTTATATTACCTCGTATTAGATATCTTTCTTACAAGGACTTTTTATTTTGATTTATTCCTAAAGAAAAAGTAGGTCTTCTTACAAACAAACACGTCATTTGATATCATTAGTTTACTGTAGTTTATTGTGAATCGATACGCAAATAAAATACAGTCAGTTGAGTTTGTTGTGTCACACATAAATCTGTACCTAAGCTCTAGAGCCCACTAAATTACCATTCACATCAATTTATCAGCCATAGTTCCACTAACTTCAGTTCAGAAACTCATAAGTAATAACATAACAGGCAAACTTTGCATAAACAATCACATATAGTTCATATTGAATCCGCTTAGGAATGGAGTCGCGTAATGAAACAAGCCAGATGTACAAAACATAGAATGTTCTTTATGGGACACGCTTTTGCTATTACAATAGGTCCAATTTCGAAAGGCCCGTCATTGAATATGAATTTCCTACTTTTTCACTGCGTTTCAAGACGTAACGTCGGGCTCAAGGGAGGTCACCGTAAGTTGGAAGAACAATTCTCTTCCATAGTAGGCACAAGGCGGTGTTCAGCCTCGTTCCGTATTGTATGCGATTGTAGCGAAACGAGTCTCGATAAAATATTAGTAAAATAGAATATTTGAATTGTTGGAAATTTTAACGTTGTACGATTGTGATGATGTAAAAAATTAGACGTCCGAATAATCTTTTCAGTATTTTATTTATCTTACGTTTTTTTTATGGAAGTAAGGGACGACACGGCCTGCTCATAACAGTGTAGTGTAACCCAGAACTTTGGAAAGTTCTGCGTAGCAACTCACTGCGCTCGACATCGCAAAACATCAATGTTTATATTTAGAGCATATGGGACCTAAGAACAGATTTTTAAGTCTCATATGTTCATAAATACATTAGCTTCAGTGCCGTTCAAACTGTTAGACAGCGGCGTTTGTACACCAATGCTTGATGCAGAACAACTTGCACTGCACTAATACCGGTTTGGTACTTACTGTAATTTTCGAGACATACGATTACTTTACTCTTTTATATCTGATAAATAATTCGATATTAGGGTTGCTACGTGTTATGAGGTTCCTAATACTTTCTACAATGACGCTCAAAAGGAATTACTAAAACATAAATTGAATATATCCGTCAACATATAGAAAAAAACAGCTTAAAAAAATCCATATGTTGGTACTTGATATGGTTTTTTTGCTGCTTAATGCTTTGAATGCTGTCGAGAGCCATCAACTGCGCAGGAGATATTACAGTGCCACAAGTGTACGCGCAAACACAGAGGCATTCACTCCTCCCAACCTACTCGCGCCCGATGTAAGACTGATTTTTTTTTATTGTATATAGTGGCGAAACGAGCAACACTTTCACCTGATGGTAAGTGCAACGTCCGCCCACAACAAATGCAGTGTCACCCAGAATATTTCTGTGTGACACCACACTGCGCCCTTCACCTTGAGACATCAGTTCTTAAGTCTCAAATGCCCGGTGATTACGCTAGCTCACAGTGCCCTTCAAACCGAAACACAGTAATGTTTGCACACTACTGCTTCACGGCAGAATAACTGGCCCTGGGGTGGTACCTACCTAGACGGATTCCTGCAAAGGAATCCTACCACCAGTAAATAAATATACCACTTAATAAATGCGATAAGATCGGAGGTAGGTAAATAGTGTTAGAAACACGGGGACAATCACAATACAACCAGACCCGAAAACCAACAATTTGTGTTTTAGCACAAATGTTGGCTCCGGCTGGGATTCGAATCCAGGAACCGCGGCGTAGAAGTCAGATAATCTGACCACAAGGCCACGGGCTTTATATAATGTATTATAAAAACGAACGAAAAATTTATTTAACGAAAAATAATGGTCCAATGTCCTATAAATTTTCTTAGATCTATTCAATAAAGGTTCGGTAGACAAGAAGTCTGGAATCGAATAGCAAAATAAAAGTCGAGGTCTGTACGAGACACGCTTAGATTACATAGAAAACGCATAGGAAACGATTTAAAGGATTCCTTTCTGGCAAATTTCTAATTATAGAATGTTGTCAGAGTTGTGTTCTATTTTAACTGAGCTCAAGTCTTTAACTTATCACAAGAATCACTTTTACTATCTTTATTCTACTGCTGACCTCGCTAGCTAAACGAATTTAGAATTCGTATGCCACAGCCTCGTACTGGACTGTACTTCGTTATTTACTGTCCTGTGCATAGTCCTCTGAAACAAATTACTCGATTTTGTCCAATGACTTCCTAATAAGAGTTCTTTTAAAAGATTTCTTTAAGATTATTATTAAAGGAAAAAACCATCTGTCGAATTTTCCTTTATTTTTACAAATTTCTTTTTGTTGTATTAGTGTATCTTTTTGTGTACTATGCGATTCCTTTTATAGTGTATCATGTCTGTATATCCGAGAACTTATATAATTATAATTATCATAGTGAGCCTGTTCATTGAAACTGCCCCTGATCAAAACATAGGGCAGGAATGGAGGAGTTTCTTTAAACGCCATGCTTTACAGTCGGATATCCGATAGGAGTACCAAACGCCTACCACCTTAGACGCTGCTATCCGTCATCGGTCTGTATATTGTCCGTTTGGCAATTTCGATATAATTCCGCCATTAGTTGGAAGCCATAAGATTCTTCTATCACTTTCCATAGACGATTCGTACGGCATCAGAACGCACGGCCACAACACTTATTATTTATCTAAAAAAATGTTTTTTATTATTTTAGCCATTATTCAGGCTTCACTGGCAGGGAGTACCAAAATACATTAAACCTCCTTATTCTAAATCTTGGTGTGCCTTGCATACATTACAGTTAGCTTAAAAATAAATAAGTTATAACAGTAATTATATTCCAAAATAACAAAATAATTGTGTCCTACATTTTTGTAGGTCACAAAGATAGGCCGGCGGTGGTCGAATTCATTACCTTATGGAGTTCGGGATATTACATAGCGGGTGCGAGGTGGTAGGGGGGCGGGACTTCATGGCGACAGCGGAGCTTAGTGCCGCTGGGGACTGGAATGTTTTATCAGTGAGTAGAGATATTGCGGTCTCTAACTTTTATGATCAACCGTGGTGTCGCTAACTAAAAATTTAATCAAGCAATTAGAACGTAACGAGGAGTTAATATCGTCACATAAGTGATTCTCACGACGAACGTTTCGTTATCATTAGCACATGACACCCGACATTTCGTGGGTGTTAAGGGTAATGTAGTTGTGGTACGTGGTAGTGATACGATTTATATTATGGCGTATTTTTTTCTAACTAATTACATTAATTCCAGCGTAATTTTATCCATTTTCGCGAACTTTTGGCATCTTTCATATTGGTAACTAAGTATAGAAAATATAATGATATAAATATAAGTTGAGGAAAGATTAGATTACTTCATGAGCGGCGATCACTTAATATAAGGTGAGCCTAGCTCGTTTTTCCACTATTTTACCTTTTGGCGTATTTTTGGAGAACAAACGAGCTTTCTAGCTAGCTTTTTTTTATTGGATAAAGTGATGAAACGACAAAACGTTCACTTGATGGTAAGTGTAACGTCTGCCCATAACAAATGCTGTGTTACCCAGAAAATTTCTGTGTGACACCACACTGTGTCCATCACCCTGAGACATAAGTTCTTAAGTCTCATATGCCACATCTCATCACAGCTCATAGTGCCCTTCAAACCGAAACACCGTAATGTTTGCACACTACTGCTTCACGGCAGAATGACTGGCCCCTACCTAGACGGATTCCTGCATAGGAATCCTACCATCTAACCGTTGTCTTGTTTTAACGCGTCGGAAGTCCTCTTTAATATGGCGCAGTCGGTACCTACCTTCCAAAATTAAACTATTGTTACGATACACTTAGATCCGAAGTAGAACGAGATTAACCGATGCACGCAGAGGATTAGTAAACTAAAGTGGCAATCAAAGATGCATAGTTGCTAGAAATATGTAGTCATCGTTTGGAAAATAAATGTTTATATCGTATACTTGGTGAAGTAAGTTTGGAGAGTGGTTTCTTCATAGCGGCAAATGCAGTGTAAGACGATCCATTGCATGAGACGACAACCTGTCTGTCCTATTTTACAGTATGTTGATGGATGCATTTTACTTTTTGCCACTGGTCGTAGGATTCCTATGCAGGCCTCCGTCTAGGTTGGTACCAGCGAAGGACCAGATATTCTGCCTTTGCGCAGTAGTGTGAAAACATTACTGCGCCAAGACTGATGACACCTACGAATTGATGTGTCAGAGTGACGGGCGCAGTGTGGTGGCACAGAATTGTTCTGGGTGACAGAGCATTTCTTATGGGCAGACATTGTACTTACCAACAGATGAACGTTTTGCTTGTCTCGTTAGTTTCTCTTCTAAAAAAACTACAGTCCCAGCTATTCTGCTGTCAAGCCACCACTGTGTTTACTTAGCATAATTATGAGACTTAAGAACCGGAGTCTCATAGTGACTAGCGTGTTAGTGTAAACCTTGTACTGCTATAGGTGGGCGTGGTACATACCGTCAAGTAAACGGCTTGCTTATTTCGTAGCCTACTTCCATAAAAAAGCTGTTAAATGTTAAGAAAAATAGCCGAGGTGGAATTATAACACTACATTTTAGTGATTTTTAACATTAAAGAATACATTTAGTATGAACCACGACTGGAGTTTAAGTTGGATTTTTTTTTTCAAAAACAGGGTTATTTTAAAATAATGTGTCGGTTTGAATATTGGAGAGACGTGTTTCAAACTTTTCCGGTGATGTCTTTGAAGTGTTCTCGTACAAGGAAAGGAAAAGTTGAGCGCGTTCTCTGTATTTACGCAATTGAGGATAATTTGTAGATGGCATTTGAAGGATGAGCTTGTGCTTTGTATTTATGAGTGACGCGTGGTGGCTGCGTCTTCGTACGCGTGGATTTTAGAAGTCATGGAACTAAAGTATTTGAGATATTATGGAAACGAAACTGAGGAATCCGTCTAGGTAGGTACCACCCCAGGGCCAGTTATTCTGCCGCGAAGCAGTAGTGTGTAAACATTACTGAACTAGAACCAGTTCTTAAGTCTCAAATGCCCAGTGATTACAGTAGCTCACAGTGCCCTGCAAACCGAAACACAGTAATGTTTGCACACTACTGCTTCACGGCAGAATAACTGGCCCAGGGGTGGTACCTACCAAGACGGATTACTGCAAAGGAATCCTACCACCAGTAAAATAAGTTACTAAGATTTTCTTAAATGCAGTCTATCCATCGTTTATTTTTAGACCAGGCTCTCGGTCACTTTTGAACGGCCGTCCACCTGGTCACAATATTTGGCGCGCTGCTCTCTGCTGTTCATTTCTGGTTATCTGGACTCCCGTCTCTGATCTACAAAACCAGACAATGGTTTCTTGCGCTATCAGTATTTCCTATTCGTGGTTCATTCGGGAACGGTAGCTTCCATCTGCCAGCTTGAAACTTACTATTTTTATTGTAATACCTATTAAAATCTTTCTATTAAGACGTTAACATTTTATTATTCACGCTAAGATGTAAAAAAAAACATACCGGAAAAATTCTTAAAATTGTAATATCCGATTCATTTACAGCATGGTATGCCATCCTGAATTCCAGAAAAAGCTGCTAGCTTTCAGTAGAATATTCAAATTTAATTATACTGTTTAATCCCGATCTCAACTTAACCAAAAAATTAATAAGGGTTTTTGTTCGAATTTCGAATGATCGATTATTAAAAAGGTAATAAAATTATAAAGCGTATAAGCATACAATAAGTAAACATTTAAAAAATGAATGAGCTTATTTCTTTCACCCGTTTCTTCCCCGTCAGAGGATCCTCATTACAAAACGTAACATTATTTTTTAAAAAAAATTACGTTTGATAAACGAAATTTATATTTCAGACGTTGAAGAATAAATAATTTTCATTTCATTTCATATTATTATAGATATTATTTATACACACATACATACAATTATTCCATGTAAGGGCAAGATCGTACCCACACCACATCGCCGCCATTTTGGTACAAGCTAAAAAAATTTTACTCCCCAGCTACTATAGTGCTATATGCATATTATGGTGTTATTCTGCACGAATGAAGTCTGTCCGTATAATCATCATCATCATTTCAGCCTATCAATATATCCGTATAATATTAGTCACCTTTTCCGATACTTCGGTAGGAAACCGGTAGGTTCTATTCTACTCTGCCCGACACCTATCGGCACCTATTAAAATAGATATTTGCTTTTAAGTTGTTAATAACACTGATTTAAACAAAACTATTTTTCTATTAACCCGTGGTGAACATTTGAAGAAAAAGTTAATCGGTGCACCGGATTGGACATTACGTAAGCACCTTCCAATTTTGCAGCATGGAGTTTTGAACGAGTATACGTTCGTGCGGTTTTATTAATGTTAATATTATGGAAGTTATTAATTTGGTGATAACAATCTGATACTTTCAACGTATAATTTTTATACATTTTTTTACATTGAGATTAAATATGAGCCGAACAATCGCGTTCTCTATTGTTAAGTGCTTATAGTACACCGCTAATTAATTATTGTAGAAGATGTAATTAGGGTTCCGTAATCAATTAAGAATTTTACACGGTTTCAATTTATCGTGTGCACTACATAAATACGAAAAACTTTTTTCCTAATTCCGATTATCATAAAACCTACACTAATAAATCCTAAATTAAAAAAAACGCCTAATATTTACAATTACGAATAACAAAAAGTCGAGTTCCAACACACCTAACAATAAAAACTCCGACTCAATAATAATCCCAAACATCAAAAATAGACGAACACAGTATTTTTTTCTTTTAGCTCACCATTACGCAGTCGCAGTTCCAAACCTACCCAACTGCTCATCAATACGCGCTTTTTTATTATGTGTCACTACTTGAATCTATCACAGCCCAAAATCACCACGCGGAGGCCACAGGGGCCAGAAAAACTAGCACTCTTCCGCACCGGCCTTCCCAGCCTAGCGGCGGATCTGGTCTTTGGCTCCGCCGCCGACCATTTTTCGGCCGCGGAGGGAAGGGAGCGCGGCACAACGCAATACCGTCACTCCTCTCCCTCCGTGGCCCTACCACTGTCGCATCAACGGTGTGGCCCCGCCGTCCAAAGTCGCGGAGGATAGAGAGAAAGACAGTTCTAACCTAACCTAACCAACTGTGCCGGTATTATATGAAATACTCTATTACTTGTCAATATAGTTCATTGTTTTCGGAAAATTAAACATTGGAATGCCGTTTATCGGGCCCAGAACACATCGCGTGTTTAATTCTTCTTACTTACGAAAGTCGGAAAACCAAATAGTCGTATTTATGACATTCGCTGAAATATATTTTGGGTTTTATAATAATCCAAATTTCAATTCTGAGGAATTATCATATTATGATTTTTGAAAATCGGAATAAAATTTCGGAATATTTAAGATTGTGTGCCTGTCTATCTGTATATCACAGTATCTGTTTCGCTCTTCTATATGTCTACTAGTTAAAACGAAAGTAAAGCCTATAAATGTCCCACTACTGAGCACAGGCCTCCTCTCATTTCTGAGAGGGTTTTGGAGCCAGAAAGAATCCGCCACGCTGCTCCAATGCGGGTTCGCTGACTTCACATGTCTTCGAAATATTTTTAATTTCTCAGACATGCAGGTTTCCTCACGATGTTTTCCTTCACCGCCGAGCACGTGGTAAGTCAGCACTTAAAATTGCAATTAACAATTTTAGTGGTGCCGGCACCGGGAATCGAACCCAGGTCACTCGCATACTATGAAATTAAAAGCGAGCGCCTAGCCTCTGAGCTACCACGGCTCGAAAACGAAAGTATCAGGCTATAAATAATATCCCACTTTCGGAGACAGGCTTCCTGTAGTATCAAAACACTTTGTAAAGGTAAGCCAAAAAGTCATTTTTTTTAATGCATGCAGGTTTCCTCACGGTGTTTTCGTTATCGCTGAGCTTAACAGAAAATATAAAATAAAAGATATAGAAGACCCTTTCAAGAATTCATGTATAAAGAAAAAAAATAAAGAAAGAAATATGTAGTAACATATTTTCTGATAAAGAAAAAATCGGAAAAATGTTAGTGTAAGTTTTCTTGTGAAGAAACTGGATAAAATTAATGGACTTAATTAACATGCAGTGCTGGGTTTATTATTCAGTTAATCGAATATCGTTCTGAGAATTACTAGTCGTAATTGAATACATACGTACGTTTTTATAATAGGCATTTAATTTTTAATTTAAAGCTTAGTAATATAAATCAAAAGTCAAAATATCTTAAATTTTGTGGTAACGTCAACTAGGTTATTTGCATAGGCATGCTGGACATGCTGGAATGGATGCTGGAAAACTTTCAGAAAGTAACAGTTTATTCCTTATTATTTAAGATAGTTTATTTAAGTTTGGTCTATATTTTGTGGTTTCAACAAACAATGCTACACATTACATAAAATAATGCTAAGAGAATTAGTGAAGTCACAAAGGTAAAACAGTATTTAATAAAACATGAGCATTTGCCAACAAACAAACAATTCATAAGAGACAATTGCGCGCTGCTTCGGCACGGGGGCTGCAAAAACGTCGAGAGGGACATGCGGCGCGACTTAATTGCAATGTGCTCGTTAACACTGATCCGATTTCGTGCCGTACTACCTGAACTTTAAAATGGAAACGGTCGCAAATTTGTAAATTTATTTGTTTACAGAATGCAGCGGAAGATTTGTGTTGCACGCTCCACTTGTTATATTTTCCGGGATACCTACTAACTTTAGCATTTTTGGCGTGCTTATTTTGCACGATAAATATCACCTCTGGCTTTGCCTCCATGAAACAGAAACAGAACTAATAAACCATAAATAAACAATATAAAAATTCCTGTTTTTTTAATGTTGAAATAAAGGCGAATTTGAAATTGCAGTTAAGTTTTAATATTTATATTTACTTTAGTAAGAAAAACACTTCGACACTAATTATCTGTTGTTGTGAGAATATTCGTCGTGCAATTGCCAAGGAAAAGGATCGCTTTTATTTCTAAGAATTAAAATTACAGTGTCTTAATTAAAAATGACAATGTTTTGAGAAAGGAGCTTATGACAATCCGCTGGCTTGACGTAGACAAAAAGGCCCTATAGAATACGTTCCGTTGAAGCGAAAGTCAGGGTTGGAGAAGGGTCACGAGATTATTTAAGTTTAGTACGAAGGTTCTTAATTTTTTAACACCATTAATTTCTACTGAGGCCAAGAGTATTAAACTTGTTTAAGTTCTCAGGGAATCAAGTACTCTTTATTTCTTTAGCGCGTAAAATTTTTGGTCAAACCATTTGTTTTGTCACAGTATATGGATTTTAATAAATATTATGCCGTAATTATATTTTTGTCGACCCCGTGGCATAGTGGTTAGCGTACCTGACTTCTGCACCACCGGTCCTGGGTTCGATTCCCAGCCGGAGGCAACATTTGTGCGAAAACACAAATTGTTGCTTTTCGGGTCTGGTTGTGTGAAATGTATGTTTGTAAAACGCACCCACGATACAGGAGAAAATCTTACTGTGAGGCTTCGTTTAAAAAAAAAAAATGTTACCTGAATATCGTAAAGTCTAAGTAGAGTTATCTGACGTCTAAGTAGAGTATCTTAACGTCTGCCTTGAATAACAATCATACGAGTATAAAGTTATTCAAGGCAGACGTTAGATATGGTATATGAAATGACTTCATTAGCCATTACAACATAACACGACTCATTAGATTCATATGATGGCGGTTTATAGTATCTTGTCTCGGGGGCATCGTAAGATTAAAAGAAAATAAAGCAACATTTTGCGATAGCCAAGTGCCTGTTAAACTTGGCCACTAACAATTGTCCCTAGTGATAAAAAGGGATCTATGGCAGATACCAATATTGAGTAGTGTTGTATATATAGCCGATATATTGATGGAACTCATTTCAATATAATATTTATTCCTTGACATATTTAATATTTATTAAAGATAAAACATATACAATTTATTTGTCAACCCTGTAACACAAGAACGTATCCGGTAGTGACAAGCGACGGAACATTGTTTCTTCTGCAGTTTAACTGAGCGTAGAATTTGCTTTATTCGTTTAGTTGTCGTAAAAATGATAAGTAAAATGTCTACAAATATCCCACAGCTGGGCATAAGCCTCTTTACACTTTTGAGATTTTTTAATGGTCAAAAGATTACGCCTAGGTTAATTTTAAATTACAACAAACAATTGTAGTAGCGCCCGCATTGGGCATTGAACAGAGCAGGGTCTATTAGGCTTGAGCTTCTCTTTTTACATAAAATCAACATATAGTTATTGGTCAACTTAATAAAATAATATTATAGTTAGTGGTCAACTTAAAGAATTGGAAATAGTAGAGACATTTTATATAATGTCCAATTTCAACAGTATTAATTTTTTTTAAGAATGTTCATGTGAACGTTAAAGCTGATATTTCTTAAGAAATGAAATTAAACTTTCTCCTAATAAAACTAAAGTCACGTGGAATATAATTTAAGGAAGAAAAGAAGACTGCTTTGAAATGAAATGGTAATGTAGAAAAAATAAATATAAAGTTACAAATGAGTTTTCATAAGTTTTTTAAAATATACATTCCTGCTGAAACTACTAAACATTTGCAGTCAAGTCCTGTAGTTGCAAAGTCACATCTTTCTTTAGCCCCCAGATATCGGAAAAGTATTTAGGAAACTGAATAAAAAGAAAACAGAATGATTATTTTTTATCTCTGATGTAAATATGCGTATGATCCCTGATCTGATGAAACATAACAAGTAAGGTTGTACTGGTTTTTAAATCGAGTGGTAGAGGAATTTCTAATAATTACAGTGACAGAAATGTTCTGTGTGACACATCATTTGTTATTAGCAATGGTTGCACTTAACATTAAGTGAACGTTTTGCTCGACTCGTCACTTTCTCCTGTAGAAACTATATTTAAAGTTAATTGCTTTTGGACACCATTTATTAATAAATTGTGTAGTTTTAATGACAGTTGGGATTTTTATTTGAAAAATCGCAGAAAAGTTGAATGCATTGGATAAATATGCTTTACTAAGCTTTGATAAGTAGTAACTATATAAAAAATATGCACACACAGGAGACGTGGTGTTGTGAAGTCGCCGTCACCGTACAACAAGCTTTAGTAGTGTAAAGTTCGGAAAAAAGATTCTACTTACACTTGTACCACTCCTTTTATAAAGTATATTAGGTGTGCCATCAACATTCTCTAATTGAAACGTATTCTTTACTGTTTTAGGTGCACTACGTGAAAACAATAAACAAATAACTTTTTTTGTCTTTCAGTATATCTGCAGCCTGCGGTAGTCCACTGCTGAACTTTAATTTAACTGTTGATATTACCCCATGTATTTTATAACAACTTGTACACAGTATATTTGTAAATAATAATAATATTATATTTTAACCTATAATTAATAGAAAGACGTCGAGAATGTTTGTGAGTACGTTTTATCGTATTTTACATTCGTTGCGTATTGAGTTTATAACTAAATCGATAATACATGGTATATCTAAATCTTCCTTAGTATCAGAAATGATGGAAAATCTATGATGCTGAAAAAATTGGGCATGAGCAATGTCAATATGCTGGACATATTTTTGTATCAAGGATCAGGGAATGATGTATTTTTGTTCGGGTTTTATGAGGAGTTTGGCGTAATACCATCTATGTTTTTTAAAACAAAACACATGTGTATAAAATGAATTAGATAATATGCAAAAGCTGTTAAACGCTCATGGCCTCAATCGGTGACAAAAAAATATAAGTACGACATGGGAAGAGTTAGGTTGCCCCAAGTCGCCCGCTACCAGTGACTCGTTTCGCAAGATCATTGTTATTTATCTCGGTGCCTCCCCGCTTTTATTTCGTCCGTGTCCGCCTCGGTTTATTTGTCTTCAGGATCCGAGGGTACATTAACGTATTTTTCTTCTCTATTAGGGAGACGGTCGCCGGCTTACCTTTAAACTTTGCGTTCCACGAAACCCGAGCCCTAACGTTTGTTTGCTTGTTTTTTTTATTTCCCAGATAACTCAAATAAAAGTTGACGATTGATTGTATTGTCTAAAGCTCGTAATCACAAAGAATGAGGGGAAGTTGCGATGCGTTAAAACGTAACTCAGTTAATGGTTCGCCCATCAGTGGGTAATGAATACAACTGCTAGAGTTACAATACAATTAATGTAATTGAAGCTGGAGAAATAACTGTTCAAAACTTTCACTTACTTTCGAATTATTCACAAGTATGAAATGTTTGCGTAACAAATAAATATTGCATATTTGGGCACTATATTTTTGGCGCCATTAATAATATGATTCATAACGTGTCAATTATTTTAATATGTGATAAAAACATACATTTCGTATGCAACAACTAAAACTAAAAAATCTAATTTTACTCGTATTTCAACATCTGACTGCACAAAAATTGTTTTAGATGTATAAAAAAAAACATAATGTTGTATGACGACAGAGATTATGGCTCAATTAACATTTTTTTATATAACTCTATGTATAAACTTACGACTTCCTATGATGTTATACAATAATAATAATAATCATCATTTAATTCGGACTTTGCATCCATATTCGTGTCAGTAACAATGACAATACTTATATATACGGCAATCGTTCCTTTTGTTATTTATTTAGTGGTGAACTAATTTGTTCGCTTCCAAATAACGTAGAGGAGTAACTGCAGAACAGTGCAAACAAATGATTAACACACAGGCACATAACGTGGTAAACAGCAAAATTCCTAAATTTATTATAGCAGGCGGTGATTCACGCTTGAATAAATAGTTGGATTATTTTTAGGCGTCCTTCGCACTGTTTCAGACCGCCATTAGCGTGCCTGGAAATTGGCCATACTGATGTTAACCTTACTATTCACTTCATAGTGTATTTCAGAGCATATTTTATCACTTTAGTATAATATGTCATGCCCGTAAAATATGTTTTGTTTTCAAAAGTAAATGTGTAACACTGTTGCGGAAACTAAGGTGAATTAGGCATAATCTCACCACTTCAGTAATATGCGGTCTCAAAAATTAAATTACTTGGGCAATTATACACAAAGAAGTTAGTAAATTGTCAGAAAGAATAAATCCATTCTCGTGAATCGGTTGCATGAAAATTGCAACAGCGGGCAATAGCGGCGCGCCAGCGAAGCGCACAATTATAACGAGACCGAATAAATCAGAATGAGTTGTGGCATGTTATTAGGGCTATTCCAGCACAAAATACGAAGACGAAGGCGGGCTCGATGAAATCGTAAACTCCGAACCGAATCTGGATGCTCGTTCTTTTTTTTAAGATAAAATCTTCAGCAAAATGAAAATCATAATATCGCCCTGTTTCTGTTTGCAAACTATCAGATTTATTACTTACTGGTATTATTTTATTTCTTCTTGCAATCGGTGCTGTTATGAGTTTATATCTTACTAGCTGAAGCCAGCGACTACGTCCGTTCACATTTGGGTTTTTTAAATATACCCAGGTAACTCTTTGATTTTCCGGAATAAAAAGTATTCTTTTGTCCGTGTCCAGGATGCAAGCTATCTCTGTGCCAAATTTCGTCAAGATCGGTTTAGCGATTGAACCGTGAAAAGGTGACAAACAGACAGAGAGACAGAGAAAGTTACTTTTGCATTTATAATATTAGTATGGACTAGATAATACCCGCGACTTCTTCCGCGTGAATATAGGTTTTTAAATTTCCCGTGGGAGCTATTAGATTTTTCGGGATAAAAAGTATCCTATGTCCGTCCGATGAAAACGATATCTGTGCTTAATTTCGTCAAGATCGGTTCAGTGGATGAGCCGTGAAAGGGAAATAAACAGACAGAGGGACAGAGAGAGTTACTTTCGCATTTATAATATAAGTATGGATAGTGTGAATAGTATGGATAACTTTTAGTAGTGGGCGAAAAGTTATAGCTATTGGAACAACCCAATATTTATATACCATTAAGAGAAATCATCATAATTAGCATATTAAAAGTCCACAGTTGGAGAAAGGCCTCTCCGAAGAAAAGTATATGTGGTAATCATCACGCTTGACAGACGGATAAGCGATCGAAATACCAGACGCCTCGCACCTTAGACGCTGCTTTCTGACAACGGTATAGTTATTTAAAGTATGGTATATTTATCAAAACCTTAAAGTCGCTCAGGGAGCAATGGAAAGAGTGTAATGGAAAGAGTGCAATAGAAAGAGTTAGTGTGGTTGGTGCAGTGGTAAAGCGATTGGCTTCTGCTCTATGGATCGCAGCTTTGATTCCTGCAAGGGACAAATGTTTGTATAGAATACAGATAGTTGTCCTGGGCCTGGGTATTTTTTTATTGTATATAGTGACAAAACGAACAAAACCTTCACCTGATGGTAAGTGCAACGTCTTCCCGTAACAAATGCTGTGTCACCCAGAACATTTCTGTGTGACACCACCGTCTCCTCGCCGTCACTTTGAGACATAAGTTCTTAAGTCTTATATGCCTTCAAACCGAAACACAGTAATGTTTGCTCACTACTGCTTCACGACAGAATAACTGGCCCTGGGATGGTACCTACCTAGATGGATTCCTACCACCAGCATTTGCATTTTAAGTCTGTAAACGCATCCACTATTTAACGGAAATCCTAGTATGAGGCATTGTTTAATTTAAAAAAAAATATTCTTAGCTCGAGTTTCTCTAGTGGATAAGATTCGTAAAGAAGAAATCTGCCGGTGAACCAAATTCAACGTGACATAGCCTTTAGAGTTTGCAGATTAAAGTAGCAATGGGCTAGTTACATCTGTCACAAAAGAAAACAGCGCTGGAGTAAGCGAATTCTAGCTTTGAGACCACGTTAAGCCAAACGTAGTGTGGGATCTCTCTGGATAGATATTACGACGATTTGCTGAAGGTGGCTGGTATCAATGGGATGCGTGAAGCCGAAGCTCTATGTGGCTTTTATTGTGAGAAAGGAATGTCTAGCAGGGGATTGCCGCGAGCTGATGACAACGATTTAAATGGAAATGGAAGAGGCCATGACGTTTTCCTAACATTTTTCTTAGACGACTTTTATGGGGATGAGAGGGTTGTTTTTTTTTGATTGTCTAAAGTAGCCATTGCACCGTAACCTATTTGTCGTTAATCATTTAAGTCTTCTTTAGCTAAGTTGTAAAAATTGGTTGGCCTTGTAATTGGTTACACTGAGATTCTTTTACGTTGAAAAAATACTGTATATTTTAATAAAAAAATTAAACATAACATCCTGAAACATAATTTCTTAAGTCTATGTGTCTTGTAGTTACACAAGCTAACTGTGCCGATATACCAGACGCTTCGCACCTTAAGCGCGAGCATTGGAAAGTGTGGTACGATTGGTGCAGTGGGTAAGCGGTGGGCTTGACTGTGCCGAAGTACGGTGCTTACTTTCATACTATAATGTTTGCAGACTACTACTTCACAGCGATAACTGGCACTGCCTGGCATGGGAAAGCTACCATCAGTAACAAAACACAGTTTAAAACTTTAGTTCATTGCTTTTCTCTACGTATCAATCCGAATCGTGCAAATAAGTGAATATGGGATTAAAACGATAAAACACCTTGAATCTAGGTCACCATCTACAGCGTTCCCATGATCGTGAATACAAATTGACGCTTACGAGGACTTGCCTACCTTTTTGCGAATTATCTCGTGGTACAATGCGGCGACGTAACCTGAAAACAAATTTTTTCGTTCTTATTTCGTTTTCAGAACAGAAAGTTAATCTTATTTGATGAAAGTTTTACTTCAATCAAATTAGGATTCTTCATTGTTAAGTTAAGAGGTGACGTACAACAACGCAAGTCATTGCAATACACTTGAACAGTTACATATTTTTATACACTTGAATATTATAACTATAGAATAATTACAAAAAAAATATAATGGACATAATTTGGAGGCTTGATATTATTTTACAACAAGAGTATTTTTTTTGTATATAACTAGCTGTCTACGTCCGCGTGGGCTTAGATTTTTAAATACCGTGAAAACTCTTTGATTTAGCCGGAATAAAAAGTATCTTATGCCTGACAGGAAACAAGTTATCTCTGTGCTGATTTTAGTCAAGACGGTTTCAACGTTTAAGACGTTAAAAAGTAGCAAACAGACGGAGGGACAGGGAGTTACGTTCACAGTTATAATATTAAATATTATTATGGATATATAGTTGTAATAAGATTTTTACTACAACAAGTTGGTGACTCCTGGCTTTTGTTTGCAGGGATCTTAAAGTTACGGTAATAGATAAGTTAGTCCCAGAGAAACTACGTATAGTTTGTGCAATATTTTTTTAACAGCTTCAACAGTTTAAAAGTTATATCTATATAGATTAAAACAAAGTCGTGTTAGTTTCACCATTTATAACTCAAGAACGGCTGGTCTGATTTTTATACTGTTGGATTTGTTGGATTTGTCTCTGCCCAAAATAACAGAATAATTGTTAAAACATAGTAAAAACATCACCAAAAAAATTTAAAGAAAAGTCATTTTCTCATACATTTTCCTCACACAGCGCCATTTTACAGAATGACACGAAAAAAAATGAACATGACGAACAATACATACCTAATGAAATTTATACCAGTAGATGGCGTTGTGTGCATTATCGTTAAGGAATTTTAGTTAAGGTTTATTATTTTGTACGCATGACAGCTCTGTGACAATAAATGCTTTTTCTTTATTACTGTCTTCTTTCATTATCCCCTCGACAGCTGATTCAACTGCGAGGTCCCTTCATTGCATACCATTGAGCTGTGTAGCGAGCGCCGCGATTTATCAGCATTTTTTCGAGTTTTCACCAATTTTCATTCAGTTTTCGACCGTTATTGCATTTGCTAGTCAAACGGTCAAATCCAAGTGTTGTCGACCACAAAATCGTTTCCTTTCACTTTCATTGTGATGATTCTGCCGTTATCATCGTGCATAGTCGGCGGCAAGTGTTCTAAGCCTTGTCCGCGAAATTTGACGGCGGAGACTATCTCTGGAACGATGGTTATTCAATGTATCGGCGTCGATATTACTGTAGAGAATCGTTAACCGCTAGCATCGTAAATATGATTATAAAATTTAAGTGGAAAACCTAAACAGAAAATTACAAAATCCGACGTGGTAGGTGGTGCTGTGATCGTGTGGCTGTAAAGTTTCATACTTAATTGTAATTCAGAAATCAAACACATCGCCTTACATACCGTAACGACAACATCTGCCGGGCCAGCTAGTTCCTAATAAAGTTTGGCGTATGATATTGCCAAGGAAAATGATCTCGATCTGGTTGGTAGCTACACCCACCAGATTCGAGTGATCTGACCTGGGGAGGACGTCTCCTCCAACTAGTATTAGATGTCGTATACATAGTTCGCATCTCACATCTTCTCATGTGGCGATATAGATATCGCTACATCACTCCCCCGCTGAGACTGGAAGTCGTAGTTAGCGTGGAGAACTTGAGGCGTCAGGCGATGAGGTTCAGTCCTGGCGTTGCGATGAACCTGTGTCCAGGTCTTCAGTGCGTCGAGACATAATGGAGACAAGTGTTGATGCCGCAGGAGTCAGCCTGAGAAGAAGTGGCCGCCGTTGATCCTCAGTGGCTGAGAGACTAGGAAGCACGTGTTGTGCCGACAGTAGTCTGGTGCTGTGACTGCGATGGCTGCCGATGGCGTTATTGCTGTGGTTCGGAGAAGCTGGTTGCTGGATCATATCGGGGTCACCATTTTGGCGAAAGGCAAGATCGAATGGTCTGATCTGGGAAGACGTCTCCTCCGACTAGTAATATTTAGATGTTGTAGTAATAATTAGATAGTTCGCATTTCAAAAAACTTTCATAGCACGATTATGGACGTATGGTGTCGCTACAGAAGAGGTAGAAAAAAACATCAATTATATTTTAGGAACGAGGGTACTGTTATTTATATATACACAATAATGATTTCTTATATTTACGCGAACACTACACATTTAAATTAAACTAATTTTACGGATTTTATCGCATTTAATTTTACTATTTATAACCCGACGTTTCGAGTGCTTTACAGCACTCATGGTCATGGGAGGACTGAGGTGACAGATGTCCTGATGTCATAGTTAACCCGGAGTACCTTCAGCTTTTAATTATTATTTTTGGTCCGATCTACGCAGAAAGAGTTAACTGTATCTTGAAGTATTGCAGTGGTATGCTTGGTTTTTGATTTAATTTTATTAATTATAGGATCCCAAGCTAGTGGTAATACCGATCCATCTTCTCTATTGAAATTAGAATGTTTTTTTATTTCAATAGCCTCGCGAATCATCATTATTAGGAATCGGTGTTCTTTTGCGAGGTTTTGTGGTTTATCAAATCTGATGTAATGGTTGGGATGATCCAGAACATGGTCACAGACTGCAGACTTCCTGGAGCGACGATGCTTCACATCAGTTATTTATGTTTATGTTCTTTTACACGGGTTTTTACTGATCTTTTTGTTTGGCCTATGTAAGAGAGACCACATTCACAAACCAGCTTGTATAATCCTGCATCTTGTAGAGGGATGTTACACTTGACAGATGCTAAAAACTGACTTATCTTCTTCGGCGGCTTGAAAAATGTTTTCATTGAAGCCCGCTTCACGATATAGCCAATCTTGTCTGTGACTCTCTGACATATGGGAGGACTGCAGGTTCACGCTCGACTGTGGCCGGCTTCACTCGGTCACCGCGACGAAGGCCGAACCCGAAGCTTGTTGTCTTGCAAAACTTGCTTGACATGCTGAAGCTCGGCGGGCAGGTGTTTACTGTCATAGATCTCTTGTGCTCTCTGAAACAAAGATTTACCCACGGTAGCTAACTGTGAAGGATTGTGGTGAGTTTCACCCTTTAAATACCTTTTAGTATGGTTAGTATTCTATACACAGTGTGACTCAAGGTGTTATAAGGATTCCGAATTACTAAAACATCTAGAAAAGCTAAAGAGTAATTTGCCTCTAACTCCAACTAAACTGTAATTGTAAAGTACTCGAAACGTCGGGTTATAAATAGAAAAAGTAAACGCGATAAAATCTGTAAAATTAGTTTCATTTAAATATACACAATAAGTCAATAAAGTGTACAATTATTAATAATAAATTAAAGGAACAATCAAAATTATTATAATTATCATCAGGCGGTAAATAGTTTACTACTTTATATAGCCCGTTCTTAACTTGGAAGGTTTTTCCGCAATCGCCACTCTTGCAACCGCAGGACTAGCTACGTTCACGTTACCCATCTGGCTGTTTTGGATTCATTATAATTTTTAATCTACTCTTTGTTGCAATGTACCAAATTTTAGTAAAAATTTGTACAATAATGACAGATTTTCACTGCTCGGCGATTTGACAAAAATATAACAGTTTTATCTAAAAATTCTAAAGGGGGAAAAGTGAAGTTGTTTTAAACATAATTTAACTTTTTTGTTTTTGTTTAATCACTATGGGCAAGCCTAAGAGAAAAAAATTGCCAAAAATTTACACTCTGTATGCGACCGTTTATGTAAAACCGGTAATTACAATGATTCAATAAATCAATCTGTATAGCAATCATACAGTCTGCATCGGACTAATTCAGAAAACATATCCGTCGGACTGATAGTAAGTAGTAATTACTATATGAACCAACCTGCACGGAATATGGTTTTTTATCAAGTTCAAAGAAACTATTTAGGTGTATTATTATGAGTAGAATGTAAAATTTATAGTAGCTAAGGGGTAATGTAAAATTCTGGTGTATATGAAAGACTATATCAATTTAATTTTGAAGTTGTGTGTTTATATACAATTTTATAATAAAATGCGAAAGAATGCTTACAAATATATTAGGTCCTATATTGAACAATAATCCTATGATGAACAGCAGGAGATGGGCAGCAGCATCTTCCTGGAACATCTGAATAAACAAACTGCAGTTGCCAACCCGCTTGCCATGCGTGGCAGCAAAGGCAAAATCCCCGCAGAATGAGAGCTACAAACTTTTGTGGCAATCAATGGGGGAGGCCTATATCCAGCAGCGGACTATTGATATGCTGAAATGATGATGATGATTATGATGATTTGTAAATATTACAAATTTAGGAGGTAACAAAAGGTGACTTATATTTTTTTGTAGAAGAAAGTGACAAGAATGGCGAATCGTTCACGTGATGGTAAGTGCAACGTCTGCTCATAACTTATGTTGTGTCACCCAGAACATTCATTTGCATAGACTTGTATGGCACCATACTGCGCTCGTCACCCTGTGTCATCACTTCTTAAGTCTCAATTGCCCAGTATTTACACTAGCTATCAGTGCCCTTCAAACCGAATACACAAACACAGTACTTGTTTGTACATGTTTGCACTGTACTAATTAACTGCAACTATGCATAGGAATCCTACTAGTAGTTATAAACAAATCTTATTAAACTACATTATTTTTAAACTAAATGCTTGGGAGGTAAAAAGATTATTAAACACCCCTCCCGATTAAAGTAACTGACCGAGTCGAGTCCGGCCCATTACTTTTGTTAAGGCATAACAATATTCTCTTGTAACAACGACTTTATACGTACGAGATTTTCCTTTTCTTAAGCAACATCACTTGTATAAATATGTGAAGGCCACAAACTATTTAAAAAGAGTCTTGGGCTGTACAAGGGTGAAATGCGTGCTCTCCTCGGCATCTTTTATTGTAAATTTGTAAGCCATATAGAAATAAATAAAACAATAAAAAATATATTTGGAATTATAATGTATATGTCTCGATTAGTAACAAAATATGGCAATTTTTTCCAAAAGACAAACATCGACATTTTGTCAGAGAAGAGTTCCGAATTATCCGGAACATTTACCCAGAAAATAAGCTTCCCTAATTTTACTATTTACAATACAAAATACTAATTTAATATTCTATTATCATTCATCAGAAAATGTTTCGATTTTTATGATAATTAATCTGATCTGATAATTATAGACCTTAAGTGCCCTATATTTAAATTGTGTGACATTTTAAATTTCAATAAATACAATTATTAATATAATTATTTTACTTCCGTCTTTTAATTATACATACATACATTCAATCATGCCTTTTTCCATATTAGAGAGACCACACGTAGTCCACTTTTCGTCCTCGCGGGAAACGAGACGTAACGGGCGGCGAACCACGTCGCCGCCATTTTGGTACTAGTCAAAAATATTCTTCCTTCTCTATATCAAGTAAATAATAACAGTTGCATTTTTTATTATCTATATGTCGAATCATCATCGTCGTTATCGTCGTTCTCATTTCATCTCATCACAAGTCCACTGCTAAACATAGATTGCCACAAAATACGGTTCTGAGCCCACAGCATTCATCGACTTCCTCCAAAACCCTGCAGGTGGACTTTTCGAGATATTACGACGTTACAAAGATTAGTAGTAGTATAAGAGACTTAAGAGTTATCACAATCATATTAACAAAACTAATTTCTTAAATAATTATCAGACAGACCTATTCAGAACACTTTCAAAATAAGACCTCTATAAATCGAATCCGCCAATTAGCGTGACATTTTGTCCGCAGTTTACGAAATCATAAAATATGATACGCATCTGACAGAGATACAGATAGAATCCAATTTGCTAGCTATATTTACGAGCAAATGACGCCGTGACTGGCGGTCAGATTGGACGAGAGCAGTGCCTATTTGGAGCGACTAAATAACTTGGTAAATGCGTCGATAGAATTTCTGTGAAAGATTATTTTGTTTAAATAAAATAAAAATAGTAAACATGAAAATGTTAGCCGTTTTAAGGTTACATAATAGAAGACAAGATATCCGTGATGGCGCAGTTACGGGTTCGATGCGGGCGTATTGCCGCCCGCCGGTAAACAACGTTCACATTCGGCGGCAGCTGCGCGCCTGCACCCGACGCGCAATATCCCTTCTACAAAATAAAGAAATTCTTCGCGACGACAATTGTTCGCCTTCTTTACCCTCTTACCCTTACCCGAGAAATACAAACGCACGCCTCCAAATGACTTTACAAAAATTTGCATGGCATGAGCTTTTTTTTTATTTATATTTTCACGTTCAGAAAAGCAATTTTTGTATGTCGCTCGCGATACGGAACGCGGGAAATTGCACTCGTTCCTTGGTGAACGGAGAACAGTGCGAATGGAGTGGCATAGAGTATTGTGCCCGGCAGAGGCGAACGATTGCTTTTGCGTTATTACCACCACTGTATAAACTATATAAATATTTAATATTATTTGAGAATTTGCGTAGTAATTTTTCACTTTACTTTAACGAGCGAGTATAACGATGATATTAAAAATTACTTGGGTCTGAGATTAGAAGGTTTCTGTTTTATATATTATTGAAGGAGTTTTTGCCCTAAAGGGTACAAGGTTTTTTTATGGGTCACTAGACTTTCTGAAGGGGGTCGCGATTTTCTTGTACGTCCAAAACTGCGCTGGATATGTTACAGTACCGTAAGTGTATGCATAATTACAATGCACTTATTTGTTTTCATCTTCAGAGTCCCATGAAACGCTGATGAAATAAGGATACAACGATAAAGTATATAACGGATACGAAGTAGTATCAGAGACTGGGACAAGTACAATGACATCCAGAACCGAAAACCAATAATTTTTTTGTAGTACAATTTGCTTCGGAAGGAATTCCAGGATCTACGACTAAGCATGCTGGTACTTAAATGACTGTGCCAATATTACTTATATTTTGATTTAAGTAAAAACATTAACACGCACGGGGTTATAGATTTAAATGCGTAGAATGAAATGCTGAGCTAGTGAAGGTACACTTTCATTCTGATTTCTTGCAAGAAAGAGTCTTGTTGCAGACATAGCTAATTCTCGATGTTGGAAATTCAATTAGGCTGAGACAACGCTCGCTGGATCTCTGTATACCAGCAAATTATCTTCATTTCGCGCAGAAGGATAACACAGTAATTGTTAGTTACTTTAAGATATAAATTACCACTTTTCACATTGTAATCGGATACGAATAGCACAGTGATTTGATTCGCTGAACATTGTTGATTAAATATATTCGTGTACACATTGATGACAATGATCCTAGCATGAGAGGCCCGCCCTGAAGCGGCGTGAAGGATCCACTGCTCCAATGCGGATTGGTTTTCGGGTGTTATTGTTTCGTGCATGTGAAATGTATGTCTGTAAAACGCACCCACGATAGAAATCCTAGAGTTATTTTTTTGACAAGACGAGCAAAACGGTCAGCAGATGGTAAGTGCAACGTCTGCCATAACAAACGCAACGTCACTTAGAAAATTTCAGTGTCCTGTCACCACGAGATATCAGTTCTTAAATCTCGTATCCTAGTTATAGCACTAGCTCTCAGTGCCCTTCAGACCGAAACACAGTAATGTTTGCAGGATCCTGCTTCACGGCGGAATAACTGGCCTTGGGGTGGTGCATACCTCGAGGGATTCCTGCATAGGAATCCTACCACCAGTAAAGTGTGGTCGTGGTAGACGTTTTCTTTTATTTAATATTTTTTTACTATTAAAATTTTATTGCCGTTAGCAGCAGTGCCGTTGTTAAAACAACATTAAAAACATACATTTTAAACCTAAAATACTAGGTCTACAATTACCAAAACGTTAGACGAATACTTTACTAGAATGTATTTTTGTAAAGTTCCCATTGTCTCAGCGAACGAGTTGATTTAAGAAACCAGGTGTTATATAAATTTACAATTTTCTGAAAATAATCTAAGTGTATATTTAGACGGTCCGCGACGGTAATTTGGAATGACAGTGTTAAATGGTTTGAAGCATTTTGTTTACTTTGCCGAGTAATTATAATGAATAGGTCGCCATTCGAATCTTGCTGTTAATAATGGGTACGAGGTTTCTCCTCAGACTTGCGGTTGTGTAATGATTTACGAGCGTCGCTGAACATTTCGTCAGTCATTGGGCGCTAATGACGCTAGTCAATAAACTGCACTAAATTTTCTTTATTGGCTTTAATTATAGTCCTATCATTAATGCAAACACTGCTGATTTCGTTATTAAGTACGTCAATTATTTCTTATCATGTAATGTCTTAATATTGTATAAATACATTGTATTCTAGCTTTGGACAAAAGTGAAATTGTAGTTTTTAATTTTAACAGGCTTAGGACACTTGGTAACTGCTGTGCGGTTACGTATATACCCGGCATATAAAAAGTAAAAAGTAAAGTTTCAGCCTATAAATGTCCCACTACTGAGCACAGGCCTCCTCTCATTTCTGAGAGGGTTTTGGAGCTAGGAAGAATCCGCCACGTTGTTCCAATGCGGGTTGGCGGACTGCACATGTCTTCGAAATATTTTTTATTTCTCAGACATGCAGGTTTCCTCACGATGTTTTCCTTCACCGCCGAGCACGAGGTAAATCACCACTTTAAATTGCAATCAACAATTTTAGTGGTGCCGGCATCGGGAATCGAACCCAGGTCACTCGCGTACTATGAAGTTAAAGCGAGCGCCTAGCCCCTGAGCTACCCGGCATATATGCACAAGGTATACAATTTATTTATTTATATTTCATAGGGATTTCATTATTCTTAAAAAAACGATTAATTGATATACTACTGTAATATTGTAACTGTATCACGGTATGTCTCTATATCCTGTATAAATTGCACATGCACAGCTCAACCGAAAACCAAGTATTAGTGTTTCGCACTAATGTTGGCTCTGGCTCACAGCATTTGTTATAGGCAGACTTTGCACTTACCATCAGGTCGTTGGACTTGCCATCCGGAACGTTTTGCTCGTTTGGTCACTTTATCCAATATAAAAAAAGAAGTACCTTTTTTGTTTGTATGTCTATCTCAACGGATTTAACACGAGAACTAGTAAAGCTATGAATTTTAAATCATTAATTTAAAATAGGTTATAGGTAATAACTCTGGGATCAATTTATGTTTCATCTTGATTGTTTCACCGGTTTCGAAGTTACGAAAATTTTTTGCGATAATATTACACAGGACTTTGGTATAGTAGCATAGTGGTGGTACGATTCCTATGTAGGAATTAGTGTAGGTTGGTGGTACGATTCCTATGTAGGAATTAGTGTAGGTTGGTATCAACGCTGGGCCAGTTATTCTACCGTAAAGCAGTAGTGTGCAAACATAACGGTTTAGGTCTGAAGGGCACTGGGAGCTAATGTAATGACTTGGCATACGGGACTTAAGAACTGATGTCGCCGGTACCAATACCACATAAAATTTTCTGGGTCACAACGTCTGCCCATAACCGTTGTACTCACCATCAGGTGTACGTTTGCTTGCCTCGTCACTATATCCAATAACATGGCATTCACCCAGAACATTTCTGTGTAACACAACACTGCGCATAGCTATCAGTGCCCTTCAAGCCGAAACAGTGTTTGTACAATACTGCTTCAAAGCAGAATAACTGACCCTGGGGCGGTACCTACCTAGGCGGATTCCTGCATAGGAATTCTACCACCACAAAATTGCGTATTGATCGTGCGACGTAATGTTTCGCAGTCCGCGTACCCTAATATTAAGGCTATTGACGCTTAATCTATCAAGGAGCTATGATAGAAAAATGGAATCAAAAATATTTAACATTGATATATTTATTTAGTCATAGTTATTTTATTTAATATCTACGTAGCAAAAGGACGCTGAAAGCAGACTAAGGTACGCCAACTGCAATATTGTTGTCGGGATCAAATTACTAAAGTTCCTCAGTTGTGATAAGACTGTCGGACTCGACTTGATTATTTACATTGGAGCTACGCGAATGTACAATATAGCAGAAATATCTGTCAAGATTTTCTTTGCCTATTGAATATCTGGAGATATTTGTGCGCTGGGTTTACTCGGAAAGCAGATTTGCGAGATCAACAGTAATTTATGGGTTGATTAGAGTAAATGTATCAACTATAATAGTATAAGTTGTTAGTGGAGTATTAAAAAGGATATTACAACATCCTGAAAATTACAATCATTTATTTTATGTAGTAGTTATAAATTACCTGTGTATTTAACGGAGTTCTCCTACATGTGTTAAAAACATTTCTATAACTTAGTAATGAAAGCAAATCAAATAATTGGTATTGCCTTTATATATAGAATGAATTAGTTCTAAATTACCTGAATTCTGCCCGCATCGAATGTAGTTAAAAGGTTCATATTATGACGACAAGGGAGGAAACAAATCATAATAAATTTGGCGAACTTATTAAGTCAGCCGCCAACAAACAATGGAGCAAGTTATTGACGATCTACCCTCGTTTTATCTGGCGATACCACCCCCTCCCACCGCACGAAAATCCCCCCTACGAGCCCAATAGATGGAGCAATCTTTATCGGAAAAAGCTCACAGGGAAGAATACACCAATTAACACAAGCAGGGGGTTAAAGAGTTAGGACAAAGTGACGATGATCGGTAAAAAGCAATCTCGTGAATATCGAAATTTTCTTTTCTTCTGTAGATATTTAATTAGCTTTTATTAATCGTTAAGATTTTTTAATTTCTAACGAGTTAGTACGTCTTTTTTATTAAAAATATGTACAGTTTTAAATATAACATTTTGTATACTACAGTAAAAGCATTTGAAATTCTAGAAGACGAAAATCTCTAACTTAATTTTTTTATGAGTATGATTACCCTAGAATATATCCTTTTTAATAAATAAAATAATACATTTATCGCTTCGCTTTATCCGTAGGTTGCCAAGCCTAAGATGAAATGTTAGGGTAAAATATTACCGACTAGCGTATGCGACATAAACAAGATATATTACGAACAGAAAAGCATATTCGCAATTCAGTGTTGTGTTGTCTTTAGAGTAGCTTAGATTGTGAATTATATTTATTGTATTAGCAATATATTCATAACAGAAATTAAACACTTTTTTTAATTCCAAATTTTTAATATCGTTTTCTTATTTTTTATAGGAGAAAGTGACGAGTCGATGAAGTGCAACGTCTGCCCATAACAAATGCTGTGTCACCCACGATATTTCTGTGTTGCACCACACTGCGCTCGTCCCCTTGGGACATCAGTAATTTAGTCTCATATGCCGAATAATTACACCAGCTCTCAGTGCCCTCCAGACCGAAACACAGTTACTTTTGCACAATACTGTTTCTCTGCAGAATAACTAAACCTTCGTGGTAGCTACCTAGACAGATTCCTGCATAGGAATCCTTCCACTTATAATATATATATATATATATATATATATATATATATATATATATATATATTAATACGTGAAAAAAAAAACTTTTTACCCCTTTAAGCATATTCCGCACACGGAGTGTGAGATTTGGCATAGTTAAAGTTTATACGGAGAAAGAGTGCAGAAAGCTGTAACTTATATTTTTTATAATATGTATTACAAATACAATAAATTAAATAAAAAAAATACAATTGAATTTCGACCACTGGGCGACCACTAGTATATTTATTATATCTCAATTCGTCGTCAGCCTCTCTATATTCTACTGCAAGGCAGATAAACCTGCCAAGTGTGGCTTAGGAGAGCCCTAAGTAATCGCTATGCTTGGAAGGCGGAGTAGCGTATCGAAGTATCAGACAGCTTGCACCTTAGACACTGTTCAGCGGTCTAGCATATTTGAGATAGCGAGTCTACAAGACATTTTTGGCATTTCCTTTTGTCAACTTTTATGACACGAATGAGTTGGAATAATTTTTAAAAACTTTCAAATCTTTTTAGCGTTAATATTGCCATTACAGCGTTTTGTAGCCAAGTGGTAAGGATTGGTAGCCTCAAAACTGCCAGTTCGCTCATTTAAGTTAGGTACACAGGTATATAAACATTGTTTGGTAAATATGATAACGTTAATAATTTGCTTTTAAACGGCAATAAAACAAAATGTATTAAATTCACAACACCAAATGTTAAACAATTAGATGTAAATGTGCTTGTGAATGGGGAAGAGTTGAGCCTTGTGGATACTGCTGTCTTTCTTGGAATAACTCTTGACGCAAAACTTCAATGGAGCCCCCATATATCTAAACTAGCAAGTAGACTTAGCTCTGCAGCTTATGCTGTTAAAAAAAATTAGGAATTTGACTAACGTTGAAACTGCTAGATTGGTTTATTTTAGTTATTTTCATAGCATAATGTCTTATGGTATTTTGCTATGGGGAAATGCAACTGATGTAGAAGTGATTTTTGTTTTGCAAAAGAGGGCCGTAAGAGCTATTTATAATCTTGGCTCTAAAGTGTCTCTTAGGGATAAATTTAAAGAAATTAATATCTTAACCTTGGCCTCTCAATATATATTTGAAAACGTTTTCTATGTACACAAGAACATAAACCAGTTCACTAAAAAAAGTGATGTTCATAATGTGAATACCAAGAACAAGCACAAATTAATTATGCCAGTTACCCGACTTCACAGAGTCCGTAACTCTTTTATGGGACAATGTATACGTTTTTACAACAAAATCCCAGAAAGTGCTAAAAGACTTTCAATCAAAAAGTTTAAATTTTATATTAAACAAAGACTTCATAAAAAGGGTTATTATAATATTAAAGAATACATAGATGATGATAACCCCTGGGAATGAGGTGATCGCCGCCAAGCCATTTCTACATCTTTATAATATAGCTATTGTAATACAGTTATTGTACATAATTTTAAAAATGACTAAAAAAAAAGCCCGCTGGGTTTCTTACTGGTTCTTCCCAGGACAGAGGCATTTTTGCGAACCAGTGTAGTTTAAAAAAAGAAAAAAAATTACTTTCAATAAGTATTATGTAAATAATCTATATTGAATAAAAAATTATTCTATTCTATTCTATTCTATTCTATTCTATTCTATGTTCAAAAAAAGTAACAGCAAAAAAGTATAGAATAATTTATCATAAAGCAAATCGATTCAGTTAGATCTTATCGCTGGCCAACTACCTACCTACCGATAGCAATTTTGCGATACGAAGCGAGGTTTGGTAAAGGGTATTATTATAAGAAAAAATATATTAAATTCAGGGCACTGTCCGTATGGTTCAAAGGAGTTAATTTTATTACAAACTAGCGATCCGCCCCGCCTTCGCACGGGTATATAGATATTTGAAAGATAAATTATTACTTTATTTGGACAAATAGAACCACAACAATACCTTACACTAAAATTTTTTGTAGCGACTATTCTTATCGGTGGCTCTGCAGCTGGTCAGGAAAGATTACGTTATTTTACTAAAATAATGTTTTATTTATGGGAAGCTTACTTGTACACAATATTTGATGTCGTGGTAGCAAAATAAAACAACCGCTCTCGACCGCTGCGCAAAGGGAGCCGCGCATCTCGATGATGCCCAAGTCGCATGGAGCTGGGCGGCGGCGGCGCGGCGGAGCGGCGTTCGAGAGACACCGCGGCCGCTGACTTCCTTACTTTTAGCATGGTCCGATTCAAATAATTTGAAGAGAAATTTACATGTACATAATCAACTTTGACTATGAAACTATTTAGTAAGATAAGGATTAATATCATGATACGAATTTCATCATCTTTCGATTGTACCCGTGTTTTGATTGACTAATTTGAACAAAACACGGTTATTGTGACTTAACTATAATAGTTAGACTTATAAATTCGCAGACTTTTGTGTGTGTGTAATGATGAGTATTATGAAAATGTAGTACATTATGTTATCAATCATCAATAGTTTTCACAGCCTACGCCAAATAATGACTTTTATTAATAAATTTTTGATACCTTGAGTTACAACATAGCAATTTTCCAAGAGATCTCAATTACATTCGGTTTGAAGGGCACTGAGAGCTTGCGTAATCACTGGGTATATGAGACTTAAGAACTTGTCTTAGGGTGATGGACACAGTGTGGTGTCACACAGAAATTTCCTGGGCGACACAGCATTTGTTATGGGCAGACGTTGCACTTACCATCAGGTGAACGTTTTGTCCGTTTCATTACTTTATCCAATAAAAAAAAATTAAATACACTCATTAGTCGTAGATAATGTAGCTGAATATAGGAGAAACAATTTTTAGAATCGGTTTAGTAGTTTTTGAGTTTATTCAGTACAACCAAACAAACATACAAAAGTAAAATTTTTTATCTTTATAATATTAGATAGGTATTGACAGTAATCGAAGAAAACTTTTAAAATTTGAGCTATTATTATTATAGGGCAATATTAACTCTGTTGTTTTTTATATATAAACAGCTTAATTTTAGCTTCCCCTATTGACTATTTAACTCGGTAATCTAACAAACAAAAAAGAAAAACCTGAATATTTGATCAAAGTGTGCAGTAAAGCCAATGTTTATAGTCTTCTGCTATCGCTTCGTTCGGCAAAGGTTTGTCCAACTGCGTCGCTATTTTTGCAGGATGGAAGCTAATTGGTTTAATTATGTACGAGAGCTACGCGCGCTGAATATTGACGATCACGTTAACGTAATATACGGGCTTTATAAAATAAAAATATTTGTATGAAGTCAAAATCTGACGCATAAATTGCACAGTGTTAGCTCATGAATCATTAACACGATCCGTTTATTAATTGAGAGAATATCAAGTTAATGTTGTTACGCCACTCTACTATCGTTGTGATTTGATGATAAATAATAACACATTCTGTTTTATAAATTAGCCTATGCTTGCATTTAATTAATAAAAGGTGACACAAATTAATGTTTGTGTAATTTTGATCTACTGATTGGTATTGTTTTGGCGCAGTACCAAAAGCACTATTTGCACGGACATTAGCGCTCTAATTTCAATTCAATTATCGAAATAAGCAGAACTAATAATGTCTTTATTTGATTACAAACTGGTTAAAGAGTTTGAAATATTGAATATTACATTGTAAGTTAAGTTGCAGCTTAGTAAGCGTCTAATTTAAGTCAGTAATACTGCTCCATATGATTAAGACCGAGACTAATGATACAATAAGTCATCGTATAAGAATAATACGTGCACACGCAGGGATCAACCGATTTAATTAACTATCTACGGTCCAAAGTGCCGCTCATAAAATAGTTTGTAGTAAATTGTTGCGGCGTGAGTAGGCACGTAATATCCAAGTTGTGCAGATAAACCGTTCAAGCTAAACGAACGAATTCGGATCCAATCTAACAAAATAGCGGCAATTACAATCCCAAACTAGACGCCATAGTCTATAATGGCCGTCCTTCGACAACACATAAATAGAAGAAGGCTGCGTACGACTCTACCAATAATAGTCCAAATATCGTCCAATAATGGGACAAACGCGTCCGAAAGTATGGGGCAAATAATAATGGATAGAGACAGAGCCGGCACGTACAACTGACTCGCAGAATTAATCAGTTAGTCACACTTGCGCCAAACTAAGGCAGAGTCGATTAGGAGGGTACCTTGAGGATTATTGAGACATTGGCGGCGGCATGCCAGGCCTGCGGCCGGCAAACTTGCCGATATTGCTGTCGTGGACACGGCTGCCCCCAACTTGTTTGAACTGCCTAAGAAATTCCGGCTCTGCCGTGAAACTCTAACGTCCGATCATCTTTATTGGAAAAAGGGTTTGCTTGTAAGATTATAATACTCGTGGATATTACAATACCAGTGTTTAAGGCGATGAATTCTTTGGTTTGCTACTGTAATATACCTGTAATATTTTCCTGATTTATTTAATATTATAACTTAATGTTTTGTTTTATTACATTTTATTAAAATTAAGGAATATTATTTTCTAAAGGCGCGTAATCTATAATAAATGTGTTGCCTATATAATGTACGTTGAGTAAATGGCAATATGAAAAAAAAATCATACATTGTTGCAGTCTTTCAAAACATGTTATGTTCTGTGCTGGCGCATCCTAGGAATTTTAAAAAGCAGGTCATAATTTCATTTTCAGCAGCACAAACACGAGTTTAATTGATAGTTCGTTACACTTCTCTGCATGGCGTTATTTAGTTATATCCGATGCGAGCTCTGCACACACGAGGAGAGCACAGAGAACTTCGCATATTGGGAAATTTTATTTCAATTCCTGAGCGATAGCGCTAGGGTATGCGTGTAGCTACTGTACGGGCAAACAATGTATTACGGTAACCAAATTCCTTTTATATTTAAATGGGAAAATAAATTCTCAGAAAAAATGAGTATATGTTACTTAGGAAGAAATATTAAAGCTCGGTTTTAATAATTGCCCAAACCTATTGCGCAATAATGGCTGTATAATTCGATATGACTTTGTCATAGTCATAGCCGAATCCATCTATTCATTTAGGACAGCCTAGGGTTTAGTTTAAGGCGAGCAGCAGCATTCCCAAAATATTCAGCATATCACCGGGCCTTGGTTTATCTGGCTGTTACATTATGAACAACATCATTCCCTTTATCATTGCAATCCAAAGCAATTTCACTACGTGCGTTATGATAATATCACGAACAACCACAATTATATGCTTAATAATTTATCATGTTGACCAACCTGGATTTTTTTACGGATTGATTATATCTATTAAGTTTAACAAGTAAAAACTACATCACTAGAGATAATTTTCTCTGCATTTCTATTTCGATTTTTTTTCGGTACCTCGTTTTCGTTTTTCGGGTTTAATTTTTAGTTCAGAAAGTGACTATAATTATAACTTATTTTAAAAATACGGTACGTATTAAAGAAAAATCAGAATATATAAATATAACGCTACAATAATAATTGCGATAACTAAAATAGCTATTGCAAGATACAGGTATACTGTTAGAACATCAGTGATATTGCGGTCAGAAAAGTAATAAGTGGAAAAATAAAAGATATTGTTTTCATACACCAGTACTTAATAATATATATGATACAACAAAAACTATTTGAGTAAAATACATATATAATGGAGGTAACTTCACCCACCTCCATATGATTTAGTGGCTCAAGACCGTGTTTAGTGGCAACCTGTGGTGGAGGTAGGCCTCTGGTTCAGCAGTGGACTAATGATGGGCTTAAGGTCGATAACGCTTCCGGAGTTCCTCTGGTATGGCGGATGTTCATCGGCGGCGGTGATCACTTACCATCAGGTAGGCCGCTTGATCGTTTGCCACTTTTTCTATAAAAAAAAGGCTGAAATGATGATGATGATATGATTTCTACTATTTCTATGGTAATGTAGAGAATACTAGAGATTATGTGATTCCATCGGCTACTTCTTAATTAACTAGCGATATTTACATGTATACATATAAATAAAATCACGCCTTTTTGAGACCACACAGGTAGCCCACTTTCCGTCCTCGCACGAAACGAGACGTGACGGGTTACGAACCTTGTTGCAGCCATTTTGGTACGACTCAAAATATTCTTTTTCCCCATTACATTCCCACGAACAGTATAGTGACAGCATTGTACATTGTGGTATTATTTTGCACGAATAAAGGCTGTTCGTACAATGCCTTAGTCGCTTCGCGATCTTACGACACCTCGGTAGGAAAGGGGTAGGTGCTATTCTACTTTGCCGTACACCCATCATCAAAAAAAAATATTTATGATAAGGGCTAAAGTTTCGGACAGTTATAGTATTTTTTGTCTTGCGCTGATTATACAGATTTTTTTAATGGAATGATAATATTAATCTAAGCTTCATTATTTACGAAGCCTGAGAATCTGACGGTATAGAGATCCAATCGATCTATTCATATTAAAAGACTGGCAAGATATCGGCATAACGGCATCGGCGTATATCGATATCGGCAAAGACAATCAGGGAAAAATCAAACTTCATTAGAAGGAGTACATGTGTAATAAATACAAATATATGAACCAAAAGCATTTTTCTTATAGATAATTTTAACTTATATTTAAATTACATTAAATGTACGTAAAAAAAGCCATTGAAATTACAGTTATAAATTATTATTACTCCGTTTTTCCTAAAAGAGGGTTTTTCCTAAGAAATGGAAATTTACTTTTTGGGATATTGGACTAGTATTCGTGCCCGTTTATTTCCAGTGTGATAACGGCAAGTGAATACTCCGGATATGCGTCCGGTAGGGATGGACGGCTTCGACTGTCAATCACAGAACGCTGATTGGATTTCGATATTGGCACCAATACCGACATCACTTCACGTTATGCAGCAGTGGAAATACAAACAAATTGAGACGCTCACTAAATTGTTTTTTTTTTAACTAAATTATATTATGAATTAAATAATAACTAAATTTGCTGGTTGATTTGGATCACGCCATATCTTCCAGTTAACAATCAGAAGTTTGAAAGAATATTTTGTGTGGGACATACATATAGTCGTGTGTTGTGACTGTAAAAAGTAAAAAGCGAAAGTACGTTGTACTACTTAATCGAATTTGTCATAACGATGAAATCGCGGCGTCAATTTGATATTCGAAGGAATGGTCAGATGCAGTGTCAGGCAAACCCAAAACATTTCAATTGGTTCAGTAAGTGATAAGAGAAATGAAAGGATTGTATCGCGGCATCTGACAGATGGCGAAATTACAATTATATATTTTTTCAAACCCGAGAGACCTCAATTATTCAGACTAATAACAAGGAGTAGGAGGTAGAATACCTCGTCAGATATAGCGGTCGTTAATCCTTCTACCAAGCGTGACACACTTGGAAGAGTCTGGAAGAGTAGACTTTTTTTGACCTGATGATGATGTAATTATAAGGTTTGTGTTGAAGCGTAAATTAAATTAAATTGATCATAAAACATTCACCTGACGGTAAGTGTAACGTGCGCCCATAACAAATGCTGTGTTACCCAGAAGATTTCTGTGCGGCACCACGCCCATCCCTCTGAAACATCAGAACTTAAGTCTCATATGCCAGGTGATTACACTAGCTCTCAGTGCACTTCACACCGAAACATAGTAAGGTTTGCACACTACTGCTTCACGGCTAAATAAGTGGTCCAGTGGTGGTACCTACCCAGACAGATTCCTGCATAGGAATCGTAACTCCAGTCAAAATGTGGTAGGATTCCTATGCGTACATTCCTACGTGTGTCTTTGTCTCTTTAAAAACCTAATTACCCTCCAAAATGGAAACCATTATTATTTTTTGTATACAGGTTATATTAGTGTAAACGCCAGATCAGGTGAATACGGCGGATGCGGTAACAGTTCAAAGCCACAGTTGTGAATTCCAGCCATTGACTGTACTGACGTGTGAACACGGGCGTTATCTTGATGAAACAGGACTTTTCTTCTGAGCATTCCTCGACGTTTTTCTTTTATTTCCTCTCGTAAACGACGTAGTAAGGTGCAGTAGTAATCAGAGTTTATAGTCTGACCCCTTTCAAGATAATCAATCATAATCACACCTTTCGAGTCCCAGAATACTGAAGCCATCACCTTATTTGCCGACAAAATCGACTTAGCCTTTTTAGGGGGTGGTGAACCAGGTCTTCTCCACTGTTTTGATTGTTGTTTTGTTTCTGGTGTACAGTAATGAACCCATGTTTCGTCCATAGTAACAAAACGATTCAAAAAATCATCTGCATCGGCTTCAAATAACTCCAAACAGTCGCGTGAAATAGTCAATCGCGTCCTTTTTTGTTCAACTGAAAGCAGTCGCGGAACCCACCTCGCAGACACCTTGTGGAAACCCAACTCGTTGACAATGATGTTTTGAGTTCGTTCATAAGAGATGCCTATAATCTCGGCTATCTCTCTAATTTTTAATCTGCGGTCTCCCATTATTAAATCAAGTACTTTTTTAATATTTTCGTCAGTAGTTGACGTCGAAGGCCTTCCAGAGCAGGGTTCATCTTTCACACTCTCTCTACCACGCTTAAATTCTGCTATCCATTTTTGACGGATGAATATGAAAGAGCACAATCGCCTAATGTACTGACCATGTCATCATGGATGGCTTTTGATGATAGCCCCTTCTTATGGAGGTACTTAATGACGGCACGCTGCTCGATTTGCTCCATTCGCGGAAATTATGACCGATTACTTTGTTAATAAATTTATAAAATCACAACTAATTATCGCACACGTTTCGAACTTCACGCAATGAACTAGTCTGAACTGAACTAAATAATGTGGGTAGATTTGATTTTTAGAATTGAATGGATCTGTGTTAGGCCGAGTACTTTTCAATCCACCCTCGTACGAATACAGGTCATATAAGTGATCTAAGAAGGCTTTTAATTGCAATCATATTCACATTAATAATCGATAATAAATTTTGAATAAAGAAATCCAATTACATTATTATTTAAATTGAGATTATTACTGTCGAATATCTTCGTCGGTGTTCTTATTAGTTGAATATAATTTACTTCTAAAAAAAAACCTATTCTGATGTTAATATAAATATATAAAAAAGCAGAATATCGTGAGTGCGCTTTTACAGACACAAACACATGCACAATACAATCTGACTCGAAAAACAACTATTTGTATTTTTGCACAAACAGTAATAACAGTTCATTATTGGAATCCCGGCGATTCCAATAATGAACTTACGGCATATTAATCAAGTAGTCTGACCACTAGGCCACGAGGGCGGTAGTCGGTCGTAGCATAGGTATGATATCAGAGCAGCTAGAGGAAGTCGTGATGGCGGCGTCAGAAAATTAACTACAGCTACTTATTACGTAGACATTGTAAGTGTTGTCTAAGAGAGGTCTGGAAAACCTCATGGATTTCCGCAGGTGATGAAATAGCAATCCCGAAGAAATCGGACGATAAGTTTTTTTTACAGAACAGGCGGCATATTATGTTATGGGTTACACTAGTTAAGTTATCGCACAAGACGTCTGGTATTGCATTAGCCAATTCCGCCAAACAAGATGATGCAAGTCCTTTTCAGATGAGGCCTATTTCCAGCAGTGGACTACTGACAATAAGATTAAGACGATGATGACAAGTTCATTATTCTGTACTCATTGTAGGAAGGAATGGGTTAAGGTAAAAGTAATTCAAACCAAAAAATAACTAACAGCGGTAAATAGAAATCATCATCATCATCATTTCAGCCTATCTTAGTCCACTGTTGAACATAGGCCTCCCCCATAGATTGCCACAAAGCACGGTCCTGAGCCACCTGCATCCATCGACTTCCCGCAAAATCGCGCAGGTCGTCGCTCCATCTAGTGGGGGGGCGCCCTACACTGCGTTTGCCGGTACGAGGTTGCCACTCTAGAACCTTTCTTCCCCATCGGTTATCGGTTCTACGGGCTATATGGCCGGCCCATTGCCACTTCAGTTTGCTAATCCTTAGGGCTATGTCGGTTACTTTAGTTCTGCTGCGGATATCATCGTTACGGATTTTATCACGCAGAGAAACTCCGAGCATAGCTCTTTCCATAGCTCGCTGAGCGACTCTGAGCTTCCTCAAGCGGCCCGCAGTGAAGGACCACGTCTCGGTTCCGTATGTCATCACTGGCAACACGCACTGGTTGTACACTTTGCTTTTGAGACATTGAGGTATACTCGACGAGAAGATGTGACGTAGTTTCCCGAACGCTGCCCAGCCGAGATGGATCCGTCGATTGACCTCTTGGTCGAAGTTGGACCTACCTAGTCGGATAATCTGTCCTAGGTATACATATTCGTAACAACTTCGAGCATAGTGTTCCCAACAACAACCGGTATAGGTGTGACATGGACGTTAGACATGATCTTCGTCTTGTCCATGTTCATCTTAAGACCTACCCGTTGGGAGACACTATTGAGGTCATTGAGCATAGCGCTAAGGTGCTCCAGCGATTCTGCCATTTGCCGACGACATAAATAGAAATAATTTGCTAAAATTATTAAGAATGCTTTTTGTATACAAACGTTGAGTCTACACAAATGCGTTCTAAAATTTCTTTTTCTCAGGTTCAAACTTACTACAATTACAAATATATTATTTATTTAACGCAAGACAACGAGAAGGTCTGTCCGGGTAAAAGAATTGATTTGTGCATAATTTAACAACGAAAACATCTCCCAGGGACCCTAGTGGTGTAATAAAAACAATGTATTCGTTTGTTTTTACTACTTCTACCCCAGTGAGTGAATGTTTTTTTATTTCTTACCTTTTTTGTTTTTTTGATCTCGTGTAGTTACAAAGCTGTGGGTATATTTCAAAGTTATTCCTTGAATCTGGGTGGGTACGTCAAGAAATAATGAAGGCTTGATTTCCTTTGATAAACCGCCTCTAATATTTTATTCAAAAGCAGCTTTCGTTAACATAATAATTAAATGCGCTTGATGAATATAAAGTATTAACAAAAGTTTCAAAAATAATGTAACTTTTCTTAGTATTCAATTTATTACACTTTGCGCATATTAATTAGCTATAAAGTCTCACGAAATGAGTCATGAAACTCTTTTAATTACGTATAAGAGTATGAAAGTCAAATTTGTAATTCTTAATTTTGTTCAAAATCTGGTTAAGTTTTGTCTGGCAAGTTAAGCAGTACTAATAACGAAAATGGCACTTCGTTCCCAGGTCGGTATCGAGTTAGATTCTCGTAGGTAATTAGCTGGATATTACTATAAATTAGTGCGGTGACCGACGATGTCCGGTGGGCCCCATTGCGGATGCTGTGCACAGCGCGAACGCTCCTAGGATGCGGCGCCTTCCAAATATTGTCACTGCACCGCAACTCCAGCTGCGTTTGCTAGTTAGTGCCCGCACGACATGCTATGTGTTGAAATATTGCCAGTATAGTATCGCGCAAGGCTCCATTTTTATTAGGTGAAAAGCGAACGCCACGGTTGCACTTAATGTATCATCATTAATGATACTTAAAATTAGTCAGTAAATCCTGAAAATATATTTATAGAAGATATTTTAAAACCTTCCAAGTATACATGGTGGTATAATATAGAAATTAGTTGTTGTTGGGCTATTATTGGTAAACATGTTTACTCAATTGAACCGAAAACTGAGAAGGTCGCAGTTTGAACTTAATTAAATGCCACAATTACCTCTGAATTACACTCTTTTGACACAAAGTGCTCATTAACTTACAAAATTTAATGTAAATATAATATTTAGAGTTGTTATCATATTCAAATCAGTTTTATAATAACCCAGGCGTCTTGCACTTGACTCAGAGTTGATTTAAAATCGTCGTTACACGTCAAGAAGCTTCTAAAATGTCTAGAAGCTCCATGTAATCGGTTCGCGCTCACGTATCTGATGGAGTTTCCAAGCTTCCAAACTAGTTGGGCTGTTGTCGGAAACTTTCGACGCTGCTCGGTGCAAGGTGCATGTTCCGACTTGTTCTCGATAAGGAGGTGGATTTGGTCCTAAATCCTAACACGCGCCTGTGTCTGTCTAGGTTAGCAACGCTCATGCAGTTGCTACGCAGTCAATTAAAAGTTTTACTAGAGAAGTATTTTTGCTGTGGTTGTTAAATATTTCAAGCAAAATTTAGGAGTCTTTAAAAAGACTTATTTTATTATTAACACCGCAAATTGCAATATAGTTATTTAAACGCGCAGGCGTTTAAATAACATACAATATTACTATCGGTTATAATTTCGATCACGATATTTTACATACCGAATTGTTTCGGGGTGACTCGAGGGGAGACAAAGCGTCATGAGTAGTTTATATTTTCTCAGACGCTTTCAGGGACTTGAGTCTTATAAGGATTACACGAAAATGTGAATTCGATGACATTTTTTCGGTGCCGAAGAAAAAGATGAAATATAAGGAATTCTAAACGTGACTGGAATATCGATTGAGGCGCCACCTATTACCGGTCTATGCGCGTTCTTTTCGCGGTCGGGCGGACGAGCGGCGATGAAACCGAGCGTGACGTTCCATTCCTGATATAAAAATGTAAGTATGAAAAAGCTTTGTTAAACGCGACTTGGCTTCGGCGAAGTGGCAAAGTTTGAAGTGGAAAACTTTTCATGGAGAAATCTTTGTGGGAAACCATTAAATTTTAAGGATATTTGTGCTGCTAGGAACTACAACTAAGAAGGTATATCAGAAGACGTAATTAAATTCTTTATTATTTACTAAGTTCAGAATTTAACATAATTATCTTAATCAAAGTTAAGATAAAGTACGAAGATGTAAATAAATGAACTGCTACCACACGATTTATATAATTAGAATAAAGCCTAAGTATTTTCCTATAAAGACTATAACTACGAGTATGTGAACTTAGCAATAGTAAATGATCTAAAGTTAAAGAAGATTTATTTATATTAATTATGATTCAAAATAAATATTGATCCGGAAAGTATAAAGTAAGTAAGCAGAATGTAGAAACGGTACACGTTTATTTAATTTCATTCCCACTGAATCTTTCCTTTGGCACGTGCCTTAAAAGTTCCGTAGATACTCTGTTAAATTTACACTGCGTTGTAAATTGAATTTAACGCTTATAAGAGTCTTATTTAAAATAATTTAAAATGCTTTTCGAAAAAAACTAGCAACATTCTACTAGCTTATTTATCGCCTAAATATTGACTGCGGATCATAGCGAATTATTTTTTACTAAATGGTTTTATTACGACGTAGCAAAGGATTGTAAGTAATTCTGTCTACCATTGATAGTGATTGATTTGATTGATATTTTTATCGTATAACTATCGTTTGACCATTGCACATAATATCAAAGGCAATAAGGTTTTAGGTGCCATTGCGGCGGTGGTTTAAGAGAATCTACCACCCCATCTCAAACCGTGGATGTCGTAAAAGTCGACAGATGGAAAATTAAAACCAGAAGATGGGCAGCAGTATCTTCCTGGAACATTTTAAATAAACAGCGGTTGTCGACTCGCCTGTCAAACGTGGCACTTAAGGCGAAATCCCCCGAAATGAGAGCTACAAACTTATGTGGCAATCTATGAGGGAGGCCTATGTTCAGTTATGGACTAATTATAGGCTGAAATGATGATGGTGATGATGATAAGGTTTTAGATGGTAGGGTCGTTAACATAGAAGAAGGTAGAAGGTAGAAGTAGGAAGGATTACAGTTAAGTGTAAGTTTCCCAGGTTCTGTTCCTAAGAATTCATTAGACATCGTGGTATAATATCTGAACAGGACAAATGTCATTTTGCCTAGCAAGAGTAACGCTAATGTAGCGCTTAGCAAAATGTAAAGGTCACATATTAGAGAAACGACAGTTAAATTTTACGAACCCGACCAGATTTCTCCCCCTAAATATTAAAGGAGCATCTTATATTCTGTCTATGTTTGCAATCTTTATCAAACGTAATATTTTTGTAATAAAGATCGATGTAGGCAATATTTGTTAAACTATATTTAAAATTTCAAGGTGTCATATTTATTGTTGACGATGAAAAAGTATAAGAGAATAGATAAAAGATATAGGCACTAAAAATGCAAAAAGTTTATGACAATAGTCGTCGGCGTTTGATAGAACTGACTTAGAAGATTACTGTAAGTAATTTTGTTCGTTGACTATACCATAATATATGTGAGACTAAAAAAACCTAAAGGAATCCGAAACTTGATTCGAGGTTAAAATGCAGCGTTAGGCAAGATTGCTACCAAAGATAAGGAAAACACAGTGTGGGCATGCATTTAGTGCGGAGTCAGACCCTCGTTACAATCAGTGTTGAATTATTTACCAGGGTCCATCTCACTGTTGTGGATTGATTTTTGAATAATTTACATTGCCGTAAGGTAAACATTGTTATTAAACGCGTGTAAAATATAACTATCTCAAATGTAGGAAATGCATGAGTTGCGACTACTATGTCGCCACGCGTATTTGATTATGATCTAAACCAAAATTTTATAAGGCGTTCTTTATCTTTCGAAAACCTTTCGAATATGATTAATTAAATTATTTTAAAAAGCTTTAGTCACATATATTTCTTCTAAGAATGTGTTTAAATAAATAACAAGTAATGCAGCAGAGTATGGTATCTCTTTACTGTTTAAGAATACTTTCTTTAGATGGGATTTATCTAGGTAATATTCTGGGTAGGCAATCGTTGGATGTCTGAGGGCAACTATTAGACAGTTGAATCAAGAGTGAGGGAGGCAAAAATAAAATCAGTACAAATATAAAATTCAGTGCACGTATCGTATCGGAGGTTTCGGCGGAGAAAGCCGGGGCTGCGGCGTCCGCTACCGCAGTGCGCTTCGCCGACCGACTGGGAGATAGTTCGTACGAGTACCTGTTCTAAGACAATTACCGCTACGTAAACGGAAAATTGTTCGAGAGCTCTCCAGAATGTGTTTTCTAATCTACGGCGAACTGGATCGAAGGGAAAAACGAACGATTCAAAATTTACTGATTGTAATAATGCTTTGTCGACAGTTCATTTTATTTTACGAATGCCAATTTTTCAAGATATGCCTGCTGAAGTTTTCATTCGAAATAGTGAAAGCATAGAAATAATAACAGTTTAATAATCGGAATAATATTGTCATTAAGTTTCGCCTGGCAGACAATGCATTCTGTTTAAAACTAAGCTCATCGTCTCTAACGAATATTTGGGAGTAATCAAATATTAATTATATTAATAATACAAAGATTTAAAATAAAGTAAATCACTTAGAAATGCATAAGTAAAATATAAATGTATCTCAAAGTGATCAATAAGAACTATTTGTAATAAGTGACCTCGAGTCTGCTATTTAAAGAAATAAACATACAGACATCCAGGCCGTTATGTTTATAAACATAATTATGAATGAGCAAAAAAATCGATTAATTTGATGCTCACGCAACGTAACTAACATCAGCATACTGGATATAAAGATACTAAACCAGAGCAGGTAAAATCTGAAGATTAAAGTTAACCCCACTTGCTCGTACTGCATCCTGCTAACAAACGAACGAGGGTCTGGCGACCCACCAACCCGCACTGGACCAGCGTGGTAGGTCAATGGCCCATAATAAGATGACAAGATAACAGGATAGCAAGATAACAAGATAGCATTGTACAACAAAGAAACAGTGTATTAAAATATATAAGTAATAAAATTCTGCTTTCCGTCAATACGCTACCAAAAGATAATTCAAATGTGGTAGAGTTAAGCTGTATTTGAAATGCTGACTGTAGCACAGAAAAACTCTTTCTAAATTTCTGGAGAAATTTATGATTATTATAATGCATATTACACTTTGGAATGCGTACAATAAAATTAAAACATACTTTAACTTATCTTTAACTAATAATGTTTTATCACAATTTTCACGTGTCACACAAATCAATGATATACAGTTTTTTATGATATCATTTACTATAATTTAAAGTTATAAATTTATTTTTAACTAAAATAAGGAAACGATGAATCCAGCACTTATCACTATTTCTTCCCTCTCTGCAGAAGACTAGCTTTTCAGAAAGGCGAGATGCTTGTAATTAGTTTATTTTGAAAAAAAAAAAACACAAACTTACTTTGACTTGATGACGATATCTTCCAGTTACCACAGAAGAACTTGTCCTTCTGACATTCCAAGGAATGACAGTTATATTAATAAATATCTTAAGTATTTCGATCGGACGTTGCAGCCCGATACTGCTATAATTAATACACCAAAACCCGAAAATTAATCATTTGTGTTTTTTTTTTATTGTATAAAGTGATGAAACGAGCATAAACGTTCACTTGATGGTAAGTGCAACGTCTGCCCATAACAGATGCAGTGTCACTCAGAACATTTCTGTGCGACACCTCACTGTGCCCATCACCCTGAGACATCAGTTCTTAAGTCTCGTATGCCCTGTGATTACGCTAGCTCACAGTGCCCTTCAAACCGAAACACTGTAATGTTTGCACACTATTGCTTCACGGCAGAATAACTGGCCCTGGGGTGGTACCTACCTAGACGGATTCCTGCACAAGAATCCTACCATCAGTAAAAATATTTATGCACAACAGACTGCTGAGCCACGGGTACGAAATTATAATAAACTAGCTAAAGCCTGCGACAGCATCCGCGTGGATTTAGGTGTTTTAAAAATAACATAGGAACTCTTTGATGTTCCCGAATAAAAAGTATCCTATGTTCGTTTCCAGGACGCAGGCTATCTCTGTACCAATTCAGTTTTTTTCAAAATTTCAATTTCGATTTTGTCGAGATCGGTTCAGGGGTTGAGCTGTGAAAAGGTAACAAACTGATAGAGGGACAGAGAGATTTACTTTCGCATATATAATATTGGTATGAATGTTTTATAATTTACTGTATGGTGAATATGTTATCATCAAAATTCAAATAACTATCATATATTATAAACTAGCTGAAACCCGCGATTATTCGCGTGAATTTCGATTATTTAAAAACTCTTCGATTGTCCACAATAAAAAATATCCTAGTATCCATTCTCAGGATGCAAACTATCTGTGCCAAATTTCGTTAAGATCGGTTCAGCGGTTTAACCGTAAAAAAGTAACAAACTGACAGAGGGACAGAGAGAGTTACTTTCGCATTTATAATATTAGTATGGATAAAAGAGTTACTTGTAACATTCAATAGGTAAGATAAAGAAGACCAAAAACCACAATACTTTTTAGTTTATTTTCAATTAATGACCGTTTAACATGGTTAATGTCATTTTTTCCATAGCGCCATCTCTACGAACTATCTATACGTACTCGTATGTTAACAACGTTGTTTATGTAAGAAATTCATTGCGCTTAACGTCTAGCTAAGGGTCATTAACAATAAATCCAGTTGTTTGTTGCCCCTCCCTACTAGTTACTCCACACCCCGGCTAACGTTAATCAGCTTCCTACTGGTTGTCTAGATTATATAATCCCGGCTAGATAGACTTGTTACTTCTTTTGTTTCTCCTTTACTTGGATCAGTTTGTATTGCTCTTTCTAGATACGTCACTTAGTTTTACTAGATATACTTCTCAATTTATTCACGTAAGATGAATAGATGTTTTTTGTGATTTGTTTTTAAATTCGTACTGATTGTTACATAACATTTTACTTATTCGCGGACTTCAAATCGTCATCATCATCATCATTTCAGCCGATCACTAGTCCAGTGCTAAACATAGGCCTCCCCCATAGATTGCTACAAAAGTTTGTAGCTCTCATATTGGAGGAATTTTGCCATAGTTGCCACGCGTGGCTGGCGGGTTGGCAACCACAGTTTTTTATTCTGATGTTCTAGGGAGATGCTGCTGCCCATCTTCTGGTTTAAATTTTCCCTCTGACGACTTTTACGGCACCAACGGGATGAGAATGGTCGCGCGATATTTTCTTTTACCGCTGAGCACGTGGTAAATCAGCACTTACATTTGCATAACAACTTTATAGCTGCCGGCATCAAGTATTTAACTCAGACCATTCGCGTACTATGCGCCCGGCCACTGAGCTACCGCGGCTTTCAATATTATTTCATATTATGTAAATACTGAAAAGTAATTACTTATCGGATCATTAGCACGAAATAAGTTTTTAGATAAATTCTAAATATTGAAATGCACAAGTGGCCGCAGGCAAAATTCGAGTTGTTGTACGAAAAAAGGCAACTAAAGTGAAAGCGAAACGTTAACTCAATTCTGTAACTGGAAATCTCCGGAGAGGAGCTCCGTTTTTAAGCTGTACGAAACATAAATTTTACAGCTCGTTTAAGTTCATCTCATTATTTCATTACTCGTCTTATCCGTTTGAAGGAAAAGCTTTTCTTAGGGCTTTTGTTTTATTAGACCACCTCATGAATGACTTTTCAGAAGCACTATTAATTTCATAACGGTTACACAAAGTAAATATTAATGGTTAAAATCGTAAAAGCTACATTACTTTCTGCGGTATAAAATAAGATCAAAAATCTCATTTTGTACATTTACATAATACATGTAACTTATTGTTGGTAGGATTCTTAGGCAGTCCATCTAGCATAGCAGGGTACAGTGCCTGTTACTGCGCAGGCGCAGTGCCGTGCAAATATTAATGTGTTTCAGTCTGAAGGGCACTGACAACTAGTGTAATTACTGATCATTGAGAGTTGGGAACTGATGCGTCAGGGTGACGAGCGCTGTGTGGATACAGTATATTTTATGGGCAGACGTTGCGCTTACCAATAGTTTTCTTTCCGCTGAATTTCAAGATGTTTTCAAGTTATTTGTCTGTCAAACATTCGGTACAATAAAATGGCGACTATTGGTTTTAAATAAAATATGTCGAACCAAAGAAAATGCGAAAAAGTCTGTTAAAAACTTACAATAGCAAAACAGTAGCGAGCAATAATATCGGAACAATGATAATGATTTTCTTACAAATCCCAGGGGGAACGATATAATATGTTATAATAACGCGTATTTCCATAAAAGAACAATGGTTTACATAAACCCAACGTGTGATGGCACAAACCCGTATCATGTATGGAAAGCGTCTTGACATTCGAGTCACGTTTAATATTTCTTATTTCCTTTGTCTCATTTGTTCTCGAGTCAGAATGACATCAAGCCTGTATCGCTATTTTTTTCTGACAATTTCGCGAGACGGAGATTTTTTTATCAACGTCTTAGTTGCCTTATATGACTTTATGACAGCATTACATATGTTTCTGTTTGATTTTGTTTTGTATTAAAATTTAAGATTTTTTTGTTTTTTAGGTTCACCAATCATAAGTCATTCAAAAATGACTTATTGAGTACTTTGCATACCTTGTTTTCACCCTTCATCTTTAGGAAAATCCGTGTTGATTTCGTAAAGAGATAGTGTTCCGTTAGCAATACAAAAAAATGTCTGACAAAGTTCTGTTTGCTGATGATACATCACTTGTTTAATCAAACTTTAGATATTGTTTACAAAAGATTTGCGGCAAATAAAATGTAGACAAAACAAAATGTTTAGACTTTAAATGTCTCAGTCGGCGCATACTAATAATTTACAGAATTCTGATGTAACGTTTGAAAATTCGACTGTATTTCTTGGAATAATTATTGATTCCAAGTCGCAATGGGGAGGGAGCACACATGCTAAAAATAGCTCCGAAATTAAGGTTGCCATTTTTGCTATAAGAAGCATTAGACAGCTGACTGATGAAGCTACAGCTAAATTAGTATATTTTGCATACTTCCACAGTATTATGTCTTATAGCATATTACTGTCGGGATCCTGCTGGATTGGAAACAAAATTTATTTTGCAAAAACAAGCATTTCGGGCAATTTTTAACTTGGGACCTCGCGAGTCGCTACGAAAACTATTCAAAGAGAATATTAGTTTGAAAGTACCGTCGTTGTTTATTTTTGAAAATATTATGTATATACGGAAAACCATGAATTTATTTAACAAATATGTGACTGTATCTTGTAGAATGGGTCGAGGCGACCCGCTAGAGGTTCCTATTTTAAGGTTGGCTAAAACTAGAAAGTCTTTTCTTAGTAGATGTATAAAATTTCATAATAAAATTCCTTAGTGTGACACAAAAATAAAACAAAGGTTTCAAAAACTTGTCAACAAAACATTATCAGATAAAGCGTATTATAAAATAGATCATTATTTTGAGGACAAAGATGTATGGAAATAACTCTGAACTTGCAAAGTAGCTAGGGGGCCTACTAAATTTACGATTAATTTTATGTAATTTATAAATGAAATTATGTAACATAGCACTGAAAAATGAAGAACCCCAGAGTTCCTTGCCGGCCCTGAGACGGTCTTATTTTTCTTTCTTTCGACTTTGAATTTGTTTCGAGATTAAAAGTAATGATTATAGTTGTTGTCTTAAAGCTTGTTATTCAAGAAGCAAGCACCGAATGTTTGATTGAGCTATGAATAGAGAAAAGGCAGATACTCTTTTGCCTCTGACATCCGACAAATATACATAACTAGGAAAGATAGGTTTGAGATTGCTTGCACTGGGTAGCTTATTACTTCGACCTAAAAGATATTTCAAGTCATAAAGCTTATGAGGTAGTAGAATTTCAGAAGGCACTACGCACTTCTGAAAATGTATGTAATTTATACATATAAATAAATCGCAGTATCTGTCTGTGATTTTACAAAAAAGATTCTTTCGTTATCACATATGGTATTTAGCAAAATACCAAAACGCAAACAAACAGCTGTATTGATTTTATAGATGATTAGTAGATAGAGGGCTTTTCAGAGATATCTAAGGTACTTCACGTAAAATCAGAAATTGTAGAAATTAGGGGCAAGCCGGGCTTTAATTTGCGTTTTGATCATCATATTTTAGTTCATGGTAGTTTAAATATTTCTCTTTATATTTTTAAATCTATGTGGTTGAGTATATCTATAGTTCTTTTTTAAAGACTTTTCCTTATCTATACAACTATATAAATAAATAAAATTGGAGTACAAAAACTCCAACACGTTTTTAACATTTTTGTCTGTATGTTTGTCGATTTTGACCTAATTTTTATTTCGTAAATTAAGAGACATATTTAAACTGCCATGAGCGAAAATAATGATGACTAAAATGCAGGTCACTAATTTCTACAGTTTTTCAGATTTTACGCCTACCCTGACTGTCTCTGCGTAAAATCTGAAAAATGCGAAAGTAACTCTCTTTTTCCCTCTATCTGTTTGTTAGCTTTTCACGGTTCATCCGATGAACCGATCTTGACGAAAATTGAAGAGAGATAGCACGCTCTGGAGACAGATATACGAGTAGGACAGTTTCTTTGGAAAACGAGGAGTTTCCACGGTATTTTTAATAAAACCTAAATCCACACGGACGTAGACGTGGGCTTCGGGTAGTTTTTAAATAATTTTACGCTGATTATGAACATTGTAGCTGAGATAAATATGTTGGCAAATACAGTAGAAGACATGAAAGGGCACGAATTATTTCGTATCAATTATTATACAGTAAAGTGTGTTTTTGATACATCGATATATCTTGAAACCCTTATATGCATGCGTATGGTATACAAGCATATACTCTGTTCATTCTACCAGTATAGCTTCCATTTAATATTGGATAGCAATTTATTTATTATACATATTGCGGTCGGGAACTGGCACCGAAACCGAATCTCGTTAAGAACGCGTCTTTCTTCCTGAAGGAAATCAAGAATCGAATACGTGTGAGGAATTCCTGGTAACCTGTCGATGTCGTTTTACTGAATGGCAACCATTAGTGTCTAGGATGTACTCGTACTGTACTCAATGTACTCAATTATTTATAACCGGATAAATCATTTTTTTAACTCATTACTCTAAGTAGGTACTCGTATATATTATGGCGTATTCTCTATACAAAGCTCATTTTTTGATTAGTCTATGAAATGACATTCAAATAACATTCCAATATTATGTGTATAAAACACAATGACGAGAAAAAAAACAGTAAGCTGTATTTACGGGCTTGCTTCGATGTTATCAATAAGTAGATACGACTCCGTTGTCACAATAACTCGTTCACTTCGCGGAGCAACATCGATAACATGGTTTCATTTAGAAGGATGCAAATGTCTTCGAGCCGGCCACGCTCCGCTGCTCTCGATATTGCGCCTTCGTTTCGCGATACCCCCTCTCGATGTCTCCCCTCCTGTCACTTTTTTCTCACGTATATTGTCTTCGATTTATCTTCGATCTACATACCTTCTATAGATAATATGGTATTGATAAAGAATGGTCACATTAAGAAATGTGATTAACCGATAACTTATGTTGAGCAAGGTTTTGACTTTATCCAGAGAAATCTACACATTTCTAAACTGAAGTTATATGTTTAATTTGAAATTTATGCGGTGTGAGTGTTCACGGTGTTAAGCAAGAAGGAGAACATGTGAGTTAGCATCGCATACATCACGCAGGACGTGGCATATCGCGACGACATTGCATATGGAAGCCGCAGGCACTCGCAGTGCCTCCTACACCCCGCCCGACGCTCTCAACGCCTTGCAAACATTTGTATTGCGTTTGTGGTGTTATGCTTCTTAAATGTGTAAATAGCTTTGCACTGAAATATTTTCTTTGCTTCGATGGTTCGACATTATATAAAAACCTAGGATTTTTTTTCGGCTGTTTTATCAATATATTATTTTAGAACGTTTTATTAAAAGCTCTATCACATTATTTCAAATAGAACGTTCAAGATTTTCTAACTATACACGACTTTCTTTTTATTTCCCACTCCCCTTTCCTCTCTCGTCCCGAATCACTCCCAGGCTTCGTTAGAGAACTAATCGGCTCATTGTGCAGGAACTGCACTCTGACCTCGTTCAACCTACGTCGATAGATAGATGAAAATTTAATTTCGTTTCTCAGCAGAGGCCCGTTGCCTTTTTGTTTTGTAATTGCACACACAACAACCTTTATAGTATTGTAGTTGTTTAAATTTCATAAACATTAAAGTAAGTCGTCGTCACCGAGCTTTCCTTTCCGCCAAAATGGTTGTAGTATGATCGCACAAGGCGGTTTTGGCGCACAGTTAGCAATAAAAACTTTTGTAATTACACTCATTTAAGGCAAGAAACCCGACATTGACACGGTGTCGTGCCAAAAGCGACAATTATTTTTCAAAACGATTTTAATGCTAATAATTAAATAGCGTGTAGCTAATATGACTTACACAAATGTCGTGTCATAAGTATAACAACTTTGCAGTATAAATGTATTGATAATGATTAAAGTATGTGTATGTATCTATGTGGAAGAAATTACTAGGGTAGGATTCCGGTGCAGGAATCCAACTAGTAGGTATCACCGCTGTGCCAGTTATTCTGCTGTTAAGCAGTAAGTGTGAAAACATCACTGTATTTCGGTCTGGATGATACTGATAGCTGTTGTAATTACTGGGCATGTGGGACTTAAGATCTAATGTCTCTGGGTGACGAGCGCAGTGTGGTGCCACACAGAAATCTTCTTCTGACACAGCATTTATTTAGGGCAGACGTTGCACTTATCATCAGGTGAACGATTTACTCGCCAAGTCACCTGCTACCAAGCCAACTGCTTCTTTGCTATCAGGACGTAAATTATTTCTCTCCATGCTAAATATATACAGAATGCTTAATTAATATTATCGTTATATTTGAGTATACAGCCATTTGAACTCTATTCCGTGTCGGATAACATAACCGATCAAAATTCAAGAATAATTTGGATGAAAAATATCAAACTTTCGTAGTTCAGAAACTTAACTAAGTGAACTCGAAAGCAATTGGATTACTCTGCAGTAAAACGCGTCGTCAATGACTCACATCCTCAAAAAGTGTAAAGACACATACGTACGTACAAACACGCTTTTTTCCCATATAAGGGGTAGGCACTTCCCATATAAAAAACGTAGCCACTCCCGCGTGTAACGAAACGTGACGGGTGGCGAACCACGTCGCCGCCTTCGGCGCCTTTTTGAGTCAAAAATTTATGTTTTCAATTCTTACCCGTTATTGCGTTCCCACGAGCAGTATAGTGACAGCAATGCATATTATTGTATTGTTCTGCACGAATAAAGACTGACCGTACAATACCTCGTGTAAATATAAGAACAAAAATACTTCAGTTACTGCAATATGATTACGCAGTAAGATATGATTGCTTAAAAAATGAAAAACAAAACGGGCAACAATCGCAGAAAAGTATGACATAAACAACAATTCGTTAACAATTCTTTGGTTGAAATTATAATCCGCATCTGAACATAAGGGAGCCGTGTCAGGCGGTGACAAGCGTCGACTTGGCGGAGCTCCGCTCGTAAAAACTTTTCTAATTATGTATATTTTGTAGCTAAGAGGCGCGGGCACTCGTACCGCATTACATTTTCTAGTTAATTTCGCGGATCTGGTGTCAACATGGCTCGCATTACGGTTGAGAGAGCGTTGCGACGTCACAGAGTAATGCAAAACGGTTCCCGATATTATTGAGGCCAGAAAAACTGAATCATACTAAGTGACACAAACTAGCTTTATTCATTTTACGAACCTCTATCACATTTTATTTGATTGACGTTTCTCTGAACTCGGCAACATTTTGCTTACAATACGTGTTTACATAGTTGCTTGCGCAATCTTAGCAGCATGTGTGTACTCCCAAAAATTTCGTGACAAGTTTTATATGAAAGGCTACACTATGCGAGGATCTACATGCGAAAGGTACCGTAAGTTTGAGTGTTCATCGTAAACAAGGTGGCGGTCCGTTTCTTTTTACGCGATACTTACGTTTGTTTTCCTCGAGATTCTTGAGAATATTTTACAGCACTGGACGGACGACCTATTCTTCACAACGATGCTCTGTTTTCACAAAAGCGCTAAAATTTTACGTGTCTCAACACAAAAACTATGAAACTCTTTAAGATCTTCCACAGTACTCCGTCGACCAAAGCCGTCAAAAATATATTTCACTCGGTACAAATTACAACAGAAGCAACTTTGCCGTTTTATATTTATGCGAGCTGCATAAATATACACGAATAGCACTAAGTACTGCAGTAAAGACTGTAGAGCGAAACTTTTGCAATTATTGTAATTATTAGTCGACCGAGAAACATCCAGTCTCGTCATATTTCCTACTTAATCGTACGGAGTTTGCAACAATGTTATAAATACATCTATTTGTGAAGTTTCTGAATTTATTGTATGCGTTAAAATGTGCCTGGAGTAATAAAATACATGCTTAAGCTGCTGTGACTAATAACGATATAATTTTAAATATCGGAGCTCCGTGATGACTTTATGAAAATTGTTTATAAATGAGTGCACTTAAAGTATTAAATACTCGTTGCTCGTCGAATGACGCAGTGGCTGCTCGCACTAGCTGTAAATTTATCATTATAAAAAAGCGACGTTTAAATCTCCCCTTGTAATATGAGTAACACTTTATTTGTTAATAAATCGTAGGCGAGTGCTAGTTCGTCAAACGACTTCAGTGTGATGCAATCAGTTAAGAGTATGTCCGTTTAACAACCCTACAACTCTACCAACAAAAAGAGCCAATCCAATGTAATTGCCTACGTTATATTCTAATGGATCAATTTTTTTTATTGGATAGAGTGACGAGGCGCGCAAAACCGTCAACTGGTGGTAAGTGCAAAATTTCTGTGTCGCACCACACTGCGTTCTTCACCCTGATACATCACTTCTTAAGTCTAATATGCCCCGTGATTACACCGTATCTGGCCCTGGGGTGGACCTACCTAGACGGACTCCTGCGTAGGAATTCTACCACCTGTAATCCATTTCCTATTATGAATTTTTTGTTATTTAAAATGAAAGATAAATACAATATGTTCTAATCTGTATATGCACTATGAAAAAAAATTGTAAATTGGTTTTGTATTTGCTGAGGTTTAAATACATGATAATATCGTATCGAAAAACGCTTAAAAGTACATATGTAAATAGTCTTTGGTTACATTAAATACACATAATTTATAAAACTCTTACACCGTGCCAATATTACCACAAAAATACACTGCGTCCTGTAACGGTCGTATAATGCACGCTTTTTGTTTTTAATTTCATCTAAGGGTGGTTGCAGACAGGCGGGTCGCCATCGAGCTCTCTCTGGTTTTTCACGATTCATTAATTAATCACCGAGCGATGATTAATCAGCGCAGCCGCGGGCACATTTCAAGCAGACTTTAATGATCCGTTTGTCGGACGCTACTATTTCTTCTGTTGGCACGTGCCGCGGACGGCTTTAAGCAGCTTTTTGTAATGAAAAATTTACGGCTTAGATGAGCAACCGTTGAAAGATAAAAATAATTTTAAATATTTCATCGGAGCTTTCAAGCGCAATCGACTTTATAATTAATATACAACTTATGGGAAAATTTATTCAAATATTGTATCAATATCTCACGTTTTAATTGTATGAACAGTTACTTGGTTACAAGTAAATAGTTATGACCTTACATCTTATGTAATGTAGAAAATACTCTAAAATCTTTACCTTTCAAGATGAATTGTTGTAGGTGTCAGAAATCGAAGATTTGAGACTGTGAACCTGCAACAAAGAAAACATATTTTAGATAAGCATACACAATAATGTAAGTATTAGTATTTTTCCGGGTGAATAGTATCTAGTGAATAACGCCATTCAAGGTTGAGTGATGAAAGAAAAACATGGGGGAGGGATTGCGCTTTTATTGAAACCAATCTCACCACTTGCCTCGACTGACTGCGCTCGGGGCTGAATGCACGTAATTGCTTCGTCATTCAGATGATCGCAGCTTTACCCGCTTGTCTTGTTGACTGTACTTGTAGGCACTCGCTTTGTACACGCGGCCTTACATCGACTGACATGTGCTATTGTCTCCGCAGTTTTGCTGCTCGCTTTTATGACGGCAACAAGTTTCAGCTGGTGTTCATAATAAAACTCTTTTAACATATGCTTTTATGGGTATAAATAAATCAAATATAACAATGCCAAATTTGCATCGATTTCATCTATATTATAAAATTCCTTGTATTATTGACCAATAAAAAGTCTATTTAAAAGAAAAACATGAAAATTATACATTCATTAACCAATAAATCTGAAATTCGGTTCACATGAGACTCGACTCTTAATTTGCTATCAAAGACTACTAACTAATCATTAAAAGTATTTTATAAAGTGCAAACTTTATAATTTTTTAATACATATAATATTATAATTGATATATATCAATCGCCAAAAATTGATTGTCCACTTTATATAAATATGTAGATAGTTTAAAAAAATTAGATTAACGGTTTAAAGAAAACAATTTAAATAAATTATACTCAATAATCCGGTTTTTGCTAAAATTATATGTTTTAATTCAATCAATTACTTGTTACTGATTCTGATACTGGTACATAAATACAATACAAGATGTCATTTAAAAACTTTAACAATATTACTTACATACGAGGTAATGTAATAGCTACAAATAAAACAGTTTTATGCCCCCTTCATTCGTTCCTGTTTTCATTTTCATCTCGAAAATCACAAGAAAGTGAACGCTAAGGGAAAAAAGACAAAATGAGAAGAGAGTCTGCGTTTTAATGGGTTAATTAGCCGACGATCCTCCGGTCGGGGCTTTAATTAAAATGAAAAATTTTCGTGACTAGACTAAGGGAATTAATTGCTCCCTTTCGTGAAACTATTCAGGTGAGAGTGTACATAAAGCTGCCGCGTTGTCCAGCATTACATTTTTTTAAATCGAACTCACGACATCCAAATGGCCACGCCAGCGAATTCTCATGAAGTCAATAGAAGAAAGAAAGAAAAAAAAAGAATAGAGAAATAACTTTTTATTACGGACATTATTACATTACCCTATATGATCTCGCTAATGTAGAGACTGCTATTCAATTCTTTATCCCATGTATTGTATAAAAACTGAGTTTTTAACGGAGATCTGGTGGCTCGTTCAATAGACGATCGCTTGGTCTAACTGGTCAGACAGGTTCTCTGACCACTTCTGCGCTGTTAGAATTCTAGGTTAGAATCAGAGTCGGAGCCATTATTTGTGCTCAAAGACCAATTATTGATGTTTGGGTCTGTATGGGTTGTATATGTGAAATTTAGTTCTTTAAAACTCACTCCAGTGTGGGGCATCGTTTTTTTAAAGAAAAAACTACCAGCACAGATTCGTTTATTCTGCCACCAAGCAAGCATTACTGCGTACCTCTGTATAGGATGCTGTAGCTAACGTTGCTCGGCATTTGAGACTAAATTACAGACGTCTCAAAGTGTCAAGCACTGTTAAGGGTATGCATGACACTTAGCATTAGGTTTTTTTATAGCAGGTGACGAGACGAGGTAAACATTCACCTGATGGTAAGTGCAACGTCTACCCATAAAGAATTCAGTGTCAACAGGACATTTCTGCATGACATCACACAGCGCCCGTCATCGGGCATATCCGACTTATGAACGGATGCCTCAGAGTGGCATCCGAGACTTAACATGCACTTCAGACCGAAACAGAGTAACGGCTGGACAGTACTGCTACACGGCGGAATAACTGGCTCTTGACGTGCATAAGAATTCTACTACGAGTAATACTTACTTTGCTCGTCTTGTTTCTTTATGCGATAAAAAAGGACATCCTGGTGATACAATCGATTAAACGGTTGCCAACCCGTCTACCAAGCTACACTACAACTATGGCGAATTTCTCCCCAAAATTAGAGCTACAAACTTGAAGCAATCTATTAGGGGAGGCCTATGTTCAGCAGTGGACTAGTGATAGGCTGAAATGATGAATCGAATAAACGTAGTGGTAATAGCCAAGTTACCACATTGGATACTTAAGTTGCAATAAACTATTTCAATACGAAATTTAAATTACAAACAACATGGGCGGTGTGTCGCTACAATTGTAGGTGGCAGCTAAAAGTAGAATTTTCAGTGCAAGATAGTATGCGAGCACAGCGACGCGATACCGTGCGTCGGTGAGCGTGAGTTATGGCCCGAGCGCCGTGTTAATTGTCGCTGATCGCTGACGACGCGACGCCATGGCCTACGGGCGTTTACTTTCTGCGTCACACGAACGCGGCGTGGCACAATCACTCTAAATTTGCATTTTCTCTTGAATTTTGTCCCGAATTCCAAATGGATGATTTTGTTCCAAAATAAAAATTCTATCAGTCTCTTCATATAAATATTATTTAAAAACTATTAAGCTTTCAAGTAATAAAAATGTTTTACTTTTATTTTATCACGTTATATAAAACGGTTTTAGTCGAACTCAGTCGAAGATTTTGCGCATACTTAATAATGTCGGAATTGGTTAGTTTAATGAAATATTCATTCATACAATCACGCCTTTTTCCCATATGCGGCGTAGGCAGAAGCCACACCCGTAGTCCACTTTTGGCACCTGCGGATGGCGCACCACGTCGCCGTTTAGTTTCCCTGCGCATTCGTACATTAAAAAAATGGGTCTACGATTTTCTGTTATAATAAAAAGAAAAAAATATAATAGCCAAGGTGCAACTATGCTTTGTCGCAATCTATTAGTACGCCAGTTTTCCAAAGTAGACTTTTAAGATCTAAAATGATCACAATTTTTTTAATGAATATAATTGATGCGATGGTACCCGATTGAGATGGTACTGGTGGTAGGATTCCTAGTCAGGAATCGGTCTAGGTAGGCAACACCCCAGGCCATTGTTCTGTCGTGAAGCAGTATTGTGCAGACATTACTGTTTCGGTCTGAAGGGCACTGAGAGCTAGTGTAATCACTGAGCATATGAGACTTAAGAATTGATGTCTCAAGGTGACGGGCACAGTGTTGTTATAGGCAGACGTTGCACTTACCATCAGGAGAAAATTTTTCTCGTTTTGTCAGTTTATCCAATAAAAAAAGAAAAATCAGGTTTATTTATATATTTTTTTATTTAAATAATGGTTTCAGATGAGCCGCCTTTATTAAGCGGATGCTTGTGGCCTTATGGCATCGAGCCTCAATAAAGAATCAAGGTATTGGTGAGTTGTTATTTTTGAAGATGACATCACACGATCGCTAATTCGATTGCCTATTGATGCGATTATTCAGACCTTCCCTTTAGGCTGTGTTAGTACCCTGCAGCGGGCTGTTAAGAACGCGATATGAATGATAATTATGAAACCGATGGCTATGTCGATACCTGACTCTACGCTGCGGGCTTGGTTCGATTGCAGCAACTGTGTACACATACACAATTATTGTTTGGGTCTGTTTTTTATTTTTTTTGCGTGAGAACGACAAACGTTCACTGATGTTAAATTGCCCATAACAGTTGTGTGTCACCGAAATTTCTGTGTGACACCACACTGTGTCCATCACCCTAGCTCACAGTGCCCTTCAAACCGAAACACAGTAATGTTTACACACTGCTGCTTCACGGTAGAATAACTGGACCTGGGACCTGGTACCTACCTAGACGGATTCCTGCAGAGGAATCCTACCACCAGTAAAGTTGTGTTGTGCATGAAATTTATGTCTGAGAAAATCCTAGTCGCATCGTTTTTGAACAAAATACATAATAAATAAAATTTATTAACGCTAACTAACACCTGAATATAATAAATTAATTTTATCTGTTTGTTCATAGACTGTAAGAGTAACAAGAATTTGTTTTCATTTAGTAGGTTCAGAGAATACACTACGTGGCAGCGAAAACTAAATGTTATGGAAATAACAAAATGTGCATTAAAAGAAGTAAGAACCGTACAGTTCCGTGCGAATTTTTTGGAATAATAATTTACGGACGTTTGAACTCGTCGTAATGCTCTCTTGCAAACATTGTATTCTAATTTCCTTCGGGGTGTTTAAAGAACTAAATAAACATAAATAATTAAACGAACTTTCTAAAAGAGGCGATAAAAATAAAGATGTTTAGACAATTTTTTATTTAAAAAAAAATACGAATTGTATTGTTATTAATTTAAGATGCTGGGCTGGATTATTTGGAGAAGGTTATTCTACGTCTCGCACCTAAATAAAAACTGCTGCGTTACATTGGTCTCTGACCTAAAATTCACTCAATAGTTCAATTTACACATTGTTTAAGCGACTACAGATAATTGTTCCAGATCTAGGTTGTAGTGCATGCCCGGTGCCTTTATGTATGCCTGTAAAACGCTTCCACAATGTATGGGAAATCCTATTCGTATGAATCGTTTTGAACAAATTGTTCTTCGGCCATTCAACATGCTATAATTAGAAAAAACGTTTTCCTAATTTAGTATACACGGGCAGCCGTGTCCAAAGTTCGCGCCGCAAATAGGTATCACAATGTTCGCAGCGTTGTTTTGGAAACATTAACTGAGTTGAGAGAACGCCAAAAACGGAAACATTTTAACGTTCGCCGACGCCGCACCGCCGGCCGTGTTGTCGTGTCCGTACTTGCCGTATTATTTGCCAAAAAACTCCGCCACTGTCACGCCACATTAATAATAAAGATTCTTAAATAAAATACCGGCTAAGGCGCCCTTGTTAAACATCTTTCGTAAATTCATCTTTTGTTAATGGAAAAAATCTTGCCAAGCAACTGTCGTGCTGTCTATTTGCAAAAACATCTTCACAATTACTTCAATGTTGCCATTATTATAAAAACAGTAGTGTGTAAAGTTTACTGTGTTTCGGTCCGAAGGGCACTGAGAGCTAGCGTAATCACTGGACATATGAGACTTAAGAATTGATGTCTCAGGGTGTCGGGGGCAGTGTGGTGCCATACACAATTGTTCTGGGTGGCGCAGCATTTGTTGTGAACGAACGTTGAACTTACCATCAGATTAACGTTTTGCTCGTCTCGTCATCTATTACAAAAAAATTGGACTTTAATACATTCAAATTTACATATAACAATGATCTAACTTAAAGATGGATTCGGAAATGATTAATGATATATAGTCGTATGGTGACGGAAGTTCGAGAATTGTGGAGCTTTCTAATTAGGACTAATATTTAATAAATAAATCTAAGATAAAATTAACTAAAAATGTTGTAGCTTAAAAAGACCTTCTAGACAATTTTCGATCATGGCGACGACCACCAAATACTGTCGAAGGTTATCAACTGCGCAAAATATATTATGATGCCTCAAAGGTACGTGCAAACACAGAGGCACTTGATCGTCCCTACCTACACGTACCTGATGTAACACAGATGCGATAAGAACGAAAGGTAGCGTAGAATGCAGTGTCAGAGACACAGGGACAATCACAACACAACCAGATCAGAAAACCGATGATTCGTGTTTTTGCACAAACGTGGGCTCCGGCTTAGATTCGAACCACTAGGTCAAAAAATTAATAAAATTAAAAAGCCATTTAACCAATTTCACACAGACAAAAATACTTTTTTGAATGGTCTAAATTTTTGAAGTCTTATTTTCTGTACCAAGTTTAGGCGTGTAATCTCATCAAACTATCGTCCCGTAAGCGAGATACGGCGCGGCTAACTGATTAAATGGAATTTTGAGAAACTTCTATTTGTACATATCATTATACTGAGCTTGATAATCCGCCGAACAAGCCTGGCAATTATTGTAATTGCCCTCTTTATTAAAGGAAACCTGAAGTAGAGTGTGGTGGCAGCGGTGTCGTAAAAGCCGATTAAGAGAAATCTCATGGCCTCTCCTAGACCGCGGAATGACCATTTAAAAATACTAGACTGAAAATTACCAGTTGTAGTCTGCAATGTCTTAGGGTTAAGGTGTCTGGTATTGCCAATGCCAATCCACCTGCCAAGATTGGTGATAACGGTATCACCAACTTGGAAGTCTGAAGCCTATATCTGGAGACTGTTGCTACACGCAGACTCATATAAAGTGACCAAATTTTTCTCTCACACGGCTAAAATAGTTTCTTTTCTCAATGAACATTTGCTTCAAAGAAGGTTTTTGCTGGATATCCCAAATAAACACAGAACACGGTAACCCAAGAAGAAAATAAGGATTCGCCTTCTTACTAAGAAGAAGCATATGCCGGTTTATTAGCAAATAAATTAGCGTTATATATCACTTGTAGACATTGCCTCGGTACAGTAAGCTTCAGTACCAAGGCAATGTCTACAAGTACACACCACCCGCAAAAATTATAATACATTACCTGTACCTGCAAAAATAGAAATATCAGTCACTGATCTTCAAATTTTCGAGCTTAAAACTCTATTGCTTTATTTTAATGACATTACTTAATGTTTCGTCAGTTCTGTGTCTCTGATTGTCCAACCGAACATCACTCAAAAACACTGAAGCTGAAAAGCTGCTTACATGAAATTTACATATGATAGACATTACTGTATATCTAGAATTCATTTTGCCCTTATTTCATTGTTATATCTCAAAACTTTTGGAAGTAATATGAATTATAAATCCATGAGAACATGCAGCATCAAATTCTTTGTTTTAAAGTGCGGATAGGGACAGACCTAAAATATGTGGGTGAGTAATGGTGGCAGTGACAGTGCTACCTTTTACTTACCTACCTTATAATGATGTCATGACTTCAGATTCACCATGACATAAAGACGTCTAACACCTCAGGTTACAAGTAGTTAAAAATGGACTCGTTAAATTGATAAATTTAGTTCATAATTCTTACCGCTATAGGTACATGTTTTTTTTTGTATAAAGTACGTAAGTAAGACGAAACGAGCAAAACGATCACCTGATAGTAAGTGCAACGTCTGCCCATAACAAATCTGTGTTGCCCAGAATATTTCCGTGTGACACCACACTGCGCTCGTCAGCCAGATACATCAGTTCTTAAGTCTCATATGCCCAGTGATTACGCTAGCTCACAGTGCCCTTCTAACCGAAACACAGTAATGTTTGCACACTACTGCTTCATGACAGGATAACTGGTCCTGGGGTGGTACCTACCTAGACGGATTCCTGCATAGGAATCTTACCACCAGTAAAAGAATACGACACTTATTTTTTTCGTTCATATAAATATAAATTAGTCGTCGTCCTAGTGACCTGAAATTACGAACCTCTCGGAGAAAAAAGGCAGTACAGGTGGTTCGGAAAAAAATTCCGTGAAAATGTTTGTCCGTCATTTTGTTAGCCGCAATTGTAAACACACCTCTCATTTGACACCGCCGACTTATTTAATGTCTTTAACCACGATTTTCAAGAATACAAATACACAATAAAAAGCGTATATAAAACGTACATCAAAAACAGAATATCTACCTGTTGTCTTTACATAAAGCCAGAGAATTATTTTTGTACTAGCATTTTTAAATGAAAACTAAGAGCTCACAAGACAATCGGTCTCATATTCTCACATTCAAATCAGTCACATGCATGTCCGCCCTAACTTGAACTCGGTTGCTTGGGTATTTTTAAAAGGTATAACATAGAACAATCACGTAAAAAGATAAAGTTGTTGCATTGTACAGACTGAAATAAAATCATGGTCTGTGATAAGCCGATGCAGCTCATTGTGATGTCGAGCATTAGAATATATAAGACAGTACTGTTTTTGAAGCTATGTGAACTAACTTCGTTGAATTCATACAAACTTTACTCCGCCTTACTCGTTTTGCCTTTAAATATTCAGGAACCCATGAAATACATAAAGCAGAGCTAGCTCTGCGGTAAGAAAAGGTACCAGAAAAGAGCTTCTTTAAGTATTTAGTGGGGCAGGTTACTAGCCTTCACGTCATTAATAATTTAAAATATTTTTTATAACGTTTTAACGGTAAAAGTTTCAAACTAAAACTAAGACAGATGTCCTGATGGTTACGAATAGTCTAAATTAAACGCGATAAAATCCGTAAACTTAGTTTTATTAAATATTTTATAAGGTTTTTTTCAATATATAATTGTTGCTAAATGCAAGTCAAACACATTTCAAAATACAAATTCCGTATTGTTTTAAAATGAAGTAAAATTAAATCAGTCTCTGAATATCTATCGTTTGGGCTTTCACATAGAAACATTACGGTCGAGGTCCAAGCATTAGTTCGATGGCTATCTTGTTTGCTTTTATTCTTATAGAAAATTTCGTGCAGCCCAGTGAATGCAACTACGAGCTTTCCAATATCATGTGGATTATCCACTGCAAAATGTTGTAAAATTATTAGTACATTCTTTGAATATCGACCCAGTGCACTGGAAATAACGTTTATTTTCGAGTACATAGTGAAAGAATTCGCATTTTGCCTAAATATTGGTAACGGATTGGCGCGGCTCTACACGGTAAGATAAGAGTACGAGTTTCATAGTGATACATTGAATGGATTACTATGCTGTGGTCTGCTTTACAGGTTGTCAGTGAAAACAAGGGTTAAAGTATAACATATTTGTTTAGTCTGATTTTACAAAATTACTACATACATTACATACAGTCTTTTTTTTGAAGGATTAGTAGAAGCCACTCATGTAGCCCACTTTCGAAACGAGACGTGACGGATGGCAAACCGCGTCGCCGCCATTTTGGTATGAGTCAAAAAATTATTTGTTCCCACGAGCAGTATAGTGACAGCATTGCATATGGTGTTATTCTGCACGAATAAAGGCTGACTGTACCATACCTTAGTCGCATCTTAAGACACCTTGGTAGAAAAGAGGTAGAAGCTATTCTACACTGCCGGACCTACCGGCTAAACCTATCGGATAAAATGACTATGTGTAATTTAACTCATAAATATAACGCCCCTAGTCATACCGACAAAAGACGTATTATAAATGCATTTTTTTATAAAAAAGCATGTAATTTAAATAAAGAAAAAGTTAACAAATAGCAATGTGTTTAAAATATGTCGACTGTTACATTAAGCAATAATTGTAAATACGGTATAGCCTCGAATAGAAATAGTTTTGTTTAATGTAAGTCCATACTAATTTAATCCCTTATTTTTCGATGTCGCAAAGGCATTTGACAAAGTCTGGCACGACGGCTTGTATTACAAGTTGTATTACACTAAAGTGCCGGACAGACTCGTGAACATCATACGAGCCTTCTTGTCCAACCGCCTATTTCGATTCCGGGTAGAGGGAACGCGCTCTTCAAGCCGCCCTCTCCGAGCGAGTGTCCCTCAGGGCTCCTGCCTCTCCCCACTCCTTTTCTCGCTATATACTAGCGATATTCCTAGAGACCCGAAAGTCAATCTTGCGCTTTTCGCAGATGACACGGCCCTGTACTATTCTGACAAGCACAAGGGCCGCATAACGATTCAACTCCAAGCCGCAGCCGATCGCCTAGGCGAATGGTTCCAGAAATGGAGGAGAATGAATAGAGGTAAACCCCGAGAAAAGTGTAGCGATATACTTCTCGAGGGGCACGCCAAAGCCCGCTAGACGAATTCACACAATCGGCAACAATCAACTAGGCACGATCACCCTGTTCGGACGCCCTATTCCCTGGGAAAAGAGCGTTAAATACGGTCAGTCACGATCAGATGACGATCCAGGCTACACTGTACACACACTTAATAGCTTTAATATAACACGCAACACGACGCGCGACCGCCGTAGAGAGTCACACCGCGTACACACGATACACCCGTGTTCCAGGGCGGTTCTCACCGCCCAGAGTTACCGACACACGACTTGTGTGACAGTCCGAATTAGGCCCGCAGCCTCCCTCGGACAGTCATTAGACGACTTAAAATCATTTGAGATATTCGAAATCGCGCAAGCACGCAGCGAACGCGACACAGTTCGAATTTCGATGTTTTTGTAGGAGTTTATTTAAGTATTTATGTTTGGGTCAAACCAAACCAGGCACGCGGGCCCCAGGCTCGTGAGCACAGTATCCGATGAAGCTGTAAAACCCAAAAAGGCTAACAGCAATTACATCACCGAAATTATATACTAATTTAATCAATGCGAAAGTACGAGTAGCTCTCTCTGCCCTATGTCTCTTACCTTTTCAAGGTTCAATCCGTTGAAGCGATCTTGACGAAATACGGTTCGGCATAGAGACAGCTCGCATCCTGGAGACGGGAATAGGATACTTAAATATGCCTCTTATGCTGAAACGTCCCGTGTTTTCGGAATAATCAGCAAGAAACTCTTTTTTATCTTGTTAGTCGTTGCGAAATATTATAAACTATCTGTGCCGCGCGGTTTCATGCGCGTATATGATTCGATCACGTGATTGCGCCGTATAGCATACCTCTCTGACATCTTCGGCCATAGCATGAAGTATTGTAGCTTAGAACCTTTATGAATAAACTTATCTAAATCAAAAATATTTTTTCAAATATTGAACTAAACTAATAATAATCATCAAAATGCAAATTAAGCCGCGATTATTCTATCAGATTTTCAGCTTCCGAGAAAATCTGAAAATCTGATAGAATTAAGGGCGTGTAATAAATATATATCCGAAATAAATAGTAGCTTAGATTACTCTCTGAAAAGTATTCTACCTACCAATGAAAATCCCATCGAAATCGATACAGTCGTTTCGAAGATTGGCCTGGACAAACAAACGGATAGACAGACAGACGGACAAAAATAGTTTTTTTTTGTTGCAGTCGGTGTAAAAAACATTGTCCTACTAACACACACCGATTTGACACATCCATCGAATGTGTCGCTAGAAAGACGTTACAATAACAACTGTAACAAAGCTTTAACCTAAATAAAACTACACATATAAGATAGACTAGATAGTTAAAAAGTCAATACAAGTCAATACGTCAGTGTTGGATATTAGAGGACAGCGAACTGGCCAAATTTCTGTATTTGTTTGTCCATATTGGCGCGCTATATGCATGAGCCGGCGGCTTTATAGTGACCCGTTTACACTGTGTTCCGTGTATTCGATAATTTGTTTCAATTTACCCATTTCAATTCGGTATTCGGACAAGGTAATAGAAATGTGTTATACCCAGACACGAAAGTGGCGTAATGGAATGTAGTCTTTACAAGCTGTATGTAATAAAACGTTATTAATTTTATAACATTAAATACGTTACTTGAATATAGCATTGAGTATAACAATGCTACATGGTTTGTATATCTATATATTAATTAGTGAAGAGATAACTTTATACCTCTTTTTAAGCATATAGACGCGAGCGCGAAGAAGTGTCATATTTTTAACACTTAAATTTTCTATGGAGAAGCTAAAATGTATTTATAATAGGTGTTACAAATACATTAAATAGAATAAATTAAAACATTCATTATTTACTTTCATCATGACAAGGTCAAATCACATAATAGTCTGTCGTCAAATAGTCGCACAGAGTATTTAAAATGTTGCCAATAAATAATTACTCAAACTTCGACAGCGATCAAAACATATTAACGTCAAATTTCGACCCCAGGGCGACCACTAGTTTTAATAATTACTATTTTATGTATATGGATTTATATCCACAAAGGTTCACATCATTTAGTCGTAGATAATGAAACTAGAAAGTACACGCAATACAACATAAAACGTATCATTTAACAATAGACATACATTAAATTAATTATTAATATCTTGTTTTATCTTTTTTAATGTTTCTGGTAGAATATCAGTGTACCAGGCAAGTTCTGCAATACTATACTGAGTTGAAACCTTTACATTGACGTACTAAATAAAGGTCATACTATTATAACTTGTTTTATCATTTCTTATGTAGACTACATGTTAAGTAATTCTATGTAAACATGATTTGCATTCATTTATTACATTTTACTGTAATTAAACTATCCAGCTGATATTTGACCTGTTGATTTTTTTTTAATGAAAAACCTATCCGGATGATCTTTGCATTAATGTTATTTAGTTCTTCAAAGGAAATATTATTAAGCAAAGATAATTAAAATAAAAAATCATAGAGCCACTACAATAGCGGAAAATAAGAGACTTTGTCGGACAATGCGGACTCATGCCGTAGTCCAACGCAGCTTATTCAGAATTACGAAGCGTGAGATGTTCTCGGACGCAGTGGACACGAGGCTTTACCCGCACAGGCTTGACAGCAGTGTAATGGATTGTTTACCTCTGCGCGGACGTCCGCCGCCGCCGTCGATCACTGACACCGACCTAATTACATGTAAATAAATACAGGGCCGCTTGGCTTGATCCGCCCCAGTCAACTCTCGGTACGTTGCCTTCAAAGGAGAGACGACCCGTACTCCGAACAATTGCTTTTTTAAATGCTCTCACTTATTGTTGGAAAAATAAAAGCCCTGATTAAAAGTATTTATCAGGTACTTTACAACAATGCAGCATTTGTTTTATTAAAGTTCCGTATTCACATCCCCTCTAATGAAAAGGTATTACGTCGATATGTGTATCTTGTTTTAATTACTTTTGATTAATATTTTTTTAATATTATTAATAAAGTTTATATAAAGTTATATAAAGTTTGCTCGAAATGATTCAAATGTAAATAAAGAAATGATTTTAATTTTGTATATCATCGCCTCTACCTATCTTATATCACATTTGTTAAATAAAATTCACTGTACTGTATTGAGAACGTTCTGATATTTTATTCATGTTAGATGTTACTATGAAATGACAGAGTACTTTCAGGTGGTAAACAATGCACGAACTAAAAATCGGCTGTCACAGTGAAAATGCTTTGAGCTCACACAAGCGACTGTACAGAATATATAATTTTTTTTCTATTTTAATATACTACGGTACCAACGGGCGTAAAAACCTTACTACTAAATATCGACATTTCTTCTTATCCCTAACTATACTGTTGGAAAGAGATATTCGGCTTCTTATAGACTTACAAAACTACTTAACGTGTCAAGATAAGTTGCGAGGAAATAAATAAAGTTGATATGAGCACGGTACAAAAGCGCGAACAAATACTCGCAATAAATTATATCAGTCTATATGGGAAGGGTGCAACGGTAAGAGGGTGGGACGGCATTGATAATTATATAGGAGCTCTGATCCCGCGGGTACAGTAAACTGACTGACTGTGTTTGCGAATTGCGATATTGTCTACTAGCTCATATACACCTGTATCATGTGAACTATACTGCTCGGACAATACTCTCGAAATTTGGCATAAGAATAACAAACAAAAATATTTATTTGAGTTATTGGCGAACTTGTCTATATTAAATTTAGAGATAACAAATGTTGCTAATTATTTTTAATTATTATAATTAACATTGTAACACATAGTTTATTCCGATCGTGCTATGCTACTAAATAATGAGGTATCATATAATGCATCTTTTTATACACAAGCTACACAATCCTACCTTAAATTGTGAATGGGCATGTTCTTTGTCAATGTGCTCATTGCTTATTTGTAATAAATGCAATATGGCGTATACAGTCTCGGCTGGGCAGCGATCGGGAAATGTACCTCAATATCTCAAAACCAAAGCGTTATACCAGTGCGCGTTGCCAGTGATGACATATTGAACCAAGACGTGGTCCTTCATTGCAGACCCCACGAGGAAGTTCGAAGTCGCTCAGCGAGTTATGAAAAGTTCTATGCTCGGTGTTTCTCTACGAGATAGACGGCCGTAACGACGATATCCGCAGCAGAGTTACCGACTTAGCCCTATGGATTAGTAGGTACGCCGTGGTGATAATGGGCCGGCCATATAGCTCGTAGAACCGATTACCGTCGGCGGAGAAAGGCAGTGACTGTGTCTGCTGTGCCAATCTCGTACCGGTAAACGACGTCGACCTGCTCGGTTTTTCGGGAAGTCGATGGATGCATGAGGCTCGGTACCGTGTCTTGTGACAATCTATGGAGGAGGCTTATTTTCTACAGTGGACTAGTGATAGGCTAAAATGGTGACGATGATCCCAAATTTGGAGAGGCCTATGTTCAGCCGTAGACTATTTAGAGACTAGTGATAAAATGCGTTTTCAATCATTTATATTTATATTTATATTTTCGGAGGCCAAGATCCACTTAGGGGTCGCCACTCATCATAGTAGTAGTAATAATATATTTTTATATTATATTTGTGATAAAGATGAAACGGTTTTCATTAGGTAACTAAAGGTAAACATGATTTAGACTTTTTATCAAGCAGTCTATTTGGATTAATTGAATGAATCTCCAATTTTACGCTCATTGAATTCCATGTTGGTTTTCTTTAACATACCTTTAAAATAGTAATAAAATTTATTCCGTTGAGCATATTGACATTCATACATTTGGAACATAGGGCTGCGCGAATTTATTTTTATTTAAAATTGTAGATTTAGATTTTTTTGATATAGATTGTGTTCGTCAAGAAGCATTATTACACATAGTAGACCCCGATACTGGCTATACTATTATTAGTATAGACTATACTATTAGTAGATATATACGATCATTTAGATGAAAACTGAATGTTTTGTTGTCGGAATACTTTTAAATCGACTAGAGCAAAAGTCAAAGGAGCATTATAAATTTCTCATACGTGTATGTGTTGTGGTTCATCAGTATCCTTGTAGCTCCTAGTCTTTTTGACGAGTTTGAACTAATGCGGTATCATACAATGCATATTTTTATACACAAGCTACACAAACATACCTGAAATAGTGAATGGGCATGTTCTTTGTCAATGTGCTCATCGCTTATTGGCATTAAATGCGATGTATGACATATTCTCAAAGTCTATTTTTGGAGGTGGCGAATTGAGAGAAGCAATGGAAACTTATTTTTCATATACGGTTTTCGAAGAGTAACAAATACAACTAACATAAAATAGTCGCATCTTCGTTAATAAGAAGGAAGCTATCTAGACTATCAGAGCTTACTTGTGATCCGTTAGTACCACAACACGTAATTTCTACTATTATTTGATATTGTCACCCAGGTTCGACAGAAAATAAAGTTCATTCCTGTCAATAGTTAACCGCGAGGAACATTGCTTAAGCTTAAATCGCCCATCCTAACAGATTTTAAATAAATTACGTACCCTAGACCAAGAAGGTTTGTCTTTGGGATGTCTATTTAATGATACACAGTCTTCAAAATTACTTAATATCATATTAAACTACGTGCAAAATTGAAATAAATTAAGTTCATCTGTTTTAAAATAATTGAATAACAGATATTCACACAATCTTAAGATTAAATTGTTGTGCACCAGCCAACTGCTGATTTATCACTTCCCCGGCGAGATTTTGTAAGTTTGAACGCGCTAATGTCAGGAAATACTAACTCTATACTCTCTCCTCTGTACTCTTTTTTCATTCCTCATCATCATCATTTTAGCCTATGCATACTCTGCTGAACATAGGCCTTCCCTATAGATTGCCACAAAAGTTTGTATCACTCATTTTGGGGCGATTATGCCATATTTCCCACGCTTGACAGGCGGGTAGGCAACCGCATTTATTTATTCAGATAATCAGAAAGATGCTGCTGCTCATCTTCTGCTTTTAATGTTCCGTCTGTCGACTTATACGACACCCACGGGATAAGTTTCTCTTAAGCCGCCACCACACTTTTCAAGAACGGCCGAACGTACGACGTAGTTATAAAGTCGGCTTATTGTACGCAGGTGAGCGGCTATTTAAAAATAATTTTGATTATATTTCATCTTAAAAGTTAAATCTGTGTGAAAAATTAACACACCAAACGTCGATCCCATCATTGAAATATTTCGAACGTTCTTTGTGTGTTTGTTGAAAAAGCAGTTTTCCAAAATTTATATAGTTTTGATAAATGTCTCATAAAATCAAACTTTGACTTTATAATGTATTAATACTGGTTTTCCGACCGAACCGCGCGGTCTGCAGTTCTTCTTTTAATGTCTCCCAATGGATCCGCTAGTATATTTCTGGAAGCTTTGTAGGTTGTTATATTCGGGGCTACCACTATCTAGTGTTTGAAATTGTTATAATACGAAGTATGTCTCAGACAATTCCTTTTACAGAATATAATTGCATGTAACTATAATAACCTAAATCGTTATCGTTGGCCTCTAAAGGCATTTCCGATTTATTTTTCTGAATGTGTCGTGATATTCTTTTTCAATATTGTATTCTGTCAAACAGCAGCGATGTATTTTAATGCCAGCTTTCACAAAATGTCGAATCTTGCTAAAAACCGATCCTACAGAATTGGGCGTGTCGTGTGAACGGGACTTAAGCATACATACATACATAACATCACGACTGTATCCCATTAAGGGGTAGTCAAAGACTGGGCACTCACTGCAAAAACAGATGACTGCCACAATCCACGTTTCACCAAAACAATATAATGCACTTGGTGTGATAGCTGGTGAGCCCATCGCCACCATGCGCTGTTGGGTGCACAGTGCAGTTTAATTCCTTACTTGCCTTTTACGAGATCCATGGATGAGATGGAGTGGTAGTATTCTTTTAACGAGGCCGCCACCACACGGCTAATCAAGCAATGCACTGCTATCTCACAGTTGGAAGTATTTGTCGTGATTGCAACGTTCGAAAATCGGATCGGCAATCGCAGTACCACGCGCCTTACACTATTCAGCCCGGCAACGGTCTGATTATTTTCATACATACATACATACAGTCACGCCTTTTTTCTATATAAGGGGTAAGGCCACACACATAGCCTACTTTTCGCTCCCGTGGGAAATGAGATGAGACGGGTGGTGAACCACGTCGCCGCCATTTTGGTACAGTATAGTGACAGCATTGCATATCATGGTGTTATTCTGCACGAATAAAGGCCGTTCCCTACAATACTTTAGTCGCCTCTTACGACACTGATAATTTAAAGCCTCTCAAATTTGGGATGGTTATTTCATGATCTGTCAAAGGCTAATGAGATTTTTACTGATGGTAGTATTCCTATGCGGGAATCCGTCTAGGTAGGTACCACCCCAGGATCAGTTATTCTGTTGTGAAGCAGTGGTTACAAACACAGAAATGAGCATGGTGATACAGAATTTGTTAGGCGAACGTTTTTTTCGTTTTGTCACATTATTCCATAACAAAAATTCTTGAATTTCACGAAACCCAAAGAACGAAGTTATCTAAATACAAACTCAAAATCACGTCTTGTATTTTATTAGTTTTAACTTTTAAAACTACGTATTCAATGTACGACATTTTATAATGACCTTGTAGAATGTAATAGTGTGCGAGAATTTCACTTAAGCTTATTAAATTCACTTTGTACAGGGACAAGAAAATGTTAAACTAGAGGACATGCAACAAGGCTCAGCCGCGCGGCACATTGGCCCGACACAAAATATTGTGCAGCCCGGGCAAACGCGCCGCTCTAACTTCCAATACAATATAAATTGCACTTTGAAAATTCCCTGTTCTTCAAACTGTGTATACAATTTACAGCTTTAATACCAAACATGAGGGAACGTTTCAGGGGTGAAGCCGGGGAGCGTGGAGTAGTGGCGTAATACCGGTAATGTGGTGTCGCCTTTCTGTGGCGAGATAAGGGTACGCGACATTGACTATTCAAAGCGTAGCGGTCTTCAAAATTTGCGTTCAATAAGTCTAAAATACCTTTGCTAAAACCAATGAATACAGGCATTAGTGCTTTAGCCGAAAAACGATACTATCTAGTAGCAAATAGTCGCAACTAACGTTACAATAAGTATTATTACGATACTTAAATACAATCATTAATTTAATTTTTGACTTTCTTTATTTTTCGGAATATTAAAATAATAAAATATAAAATTAAAAAGTGCAATAACATTATTATTAAGACTATTTATTTCGCATATTTATGCACATAAGAATATTCAATAATCTGTACTATACGCGACACTGTAATAATTTTCTATTTTCTAGAAGACATTTCTGACAGGTTGCAATATTGTTAGTATTGACAAATAGTTGAATTATATTTTTAAATATTTGTGAAAACGAAAATCTGTTTCTCATAAATTTTATATTATTCTAAAAATAAATCTTTTAATAAATGTTCTGCGCTACATAAAACCATAAATAAATTTAAAGTATATTTTTGCTGATTAACGTAACTCTGGGAATGTTCCGTTTTGCTCATTCTAGGAGTGTTGCGGCGGTGGTTTATTTATTTGCAATTTGTAGGATATCGCTTGCTAGGTACCTTAATGAGGCAATAACAATAAATAAAGACCCAAAAGTTTTCTCAGCACTTCACCCTCGCGCACTCGCCGCGGACCCTTGCAAGAAACCTTCTACTCGTATGAAACCGAATAAATATATTATTATGTAGATTTGGTACACTCACATGTATTTATGCGAAGTACGAATGTATGTGGTAACTAAATTGGATAGGTTTAATACGCACAATACTGAAAGGGGGAATTCGAGAAACTGTATTTGAAAATAGAAGAATTATTATTATTACGAAAGAATTTACGAAATTTAATTTTATACATTAAAGTAAAATAATGACAATACGACCTAAAAACAGTGGAATAAAAGAAAAAAGGAATAGTCTAGGAACATGTCACTGTTGGACAGAGGTCTTCTTTTATTTTTAGAGGGGGTTTAAGAGCACAGAAGAGTGCACCTCGTTCTACGGGCTGACGGACTTCACATATCCTTCAAATATTTTTATTTTGCAAATTTGTAGGTTTCCAAATGATGTTTTTCTTCAGAGTCGAGCACGTGGTAAATATTATTTATTTCTGTAGCTTTGTCTTATAGTTGTTCTTCAAATTAAATCACAGTCTTTTAAAAATTATTTTGTAATAAAGTCTACGATTGTGTAGTACTATAGTACTCATTATTTAACTTTGCAACAAGAGCGACAATTTCAAATACTTTTAATTTTTCCTCTAGACGTTCATTTCCACGTTTAGTTTACAGGTACATAGATTTGCTAGGGAGTATGTAGTCGGTATGTACACAACGTTCATGTAGAATCAATGTGCTCAGTTCAGGTGTTCGCCGCGTCCCAGGGGCACAGTAAAGTCTCCCGACTTGCGGTGCCTCCATACGCAGTAGTAATAAGAGCAGGCGATGTTATAGTGCACTTTCTTGCTTATTTTAAGCCCCGTATTTTAGGAAACAGCCACGTTAAACACAAGTCAGGGAGAATAACATTTTAAAGAAAAGTAAGGGATTAGTTTTGTCTTTCAAAGCTCTTTAATAAAAATAATTAATTAATAGGAGTCGTCCCCCAACTCATAGTGCAGAAATCAACCGCATGACTACTAAAACAAACTAAAAATTATATTGAAATATAAATAAAAAAAGCACCATAATGTCCTTAAAATATCCTTCAAAATTTAATTTAATTCTCATTCGATTCCAATTCACCGCGCTGTTGGTTTACAAACTAGCGACAAAGTTTTCTTATTGAAATTATTGCTTGATATTTTGTTTTCAGAGAACTATATGTAGTTTTTAACGAGATCTCATAAATGGACGTGCGTTGAATTTTTATTTAATTAATCTGCATCACAAATGAAATGCTATAATAAATGAGTATTTATTTAGAGTGGATGGTGTTGGGACGCGGACCGCAAAGTACGTGCGGCATTTCATTACGTTTATATTGACAAGCAACGCATTGCCGATTAATATTCCGCAATAATGCACAAAAACATGGCGTTATTTCACAATTATTGTGTCATTTACTGAATATTGTAGATTAAAATTCCAGTAATTATTGCCCGTGATGTGGACTCGCAGGTAATTCGTTATCATATTTTGCAAATAACTGGTACAATATTTTACAATTGAGCAACGCACTAACATATAGAGGATTTGATTGTTCCCTTCATTTTAAATATAAATTATAATACTTACCGGTTTTTATTTCATGCCAGGAAAATCACGACGGTTCTTTAACTCATGTTATGATACAACAACAAAACAGGTTAATTATTTAAATAAAAATATAACAACACTTTCAGGAACTTAACATTTTCTCCTACATTTCTCCATGACGGCTTTTGTCTGAGAAGCAAACTTAATTAGTTAATCTTCACATTCTGCAACTAAATTAATCATAACTATTTTCGAGAGCAAATACCTACGTTTTACGAGTACTTTCTACAATGTTAGTATTTTTTTCCTTACAAAAACTGTATAAAATGGAACTATCATACGACACAAATTAACATGTTTTTGTAGAGTATAATGTTGCGAGTACAAAGGACTGGGAATACATAGAGAGATAGAGGCGGCAATGATATAGTGTCGGGCTGGCGGCCGCTCCCTCAGGGACGATAAACCCTTCCCGGCGCTTCCCGTCTACTCTTCTTTATGGGAAGGCCGGAATGGCCAGCCCAGGTGAACAGGTAGCTAGATTGCGAAAGTATTTTTAGAACATCTTGTCGGTCGTTGGGTGTTTTTCCTTTGTTATCAAATGTGTTGGTATATCGAATGCTGTTATAGGAGGCCTTAATATGTCGGTAAGCTTTATTCACGGAGAGTCGATATACGTAGGGCAATATAAGAAAACCCACAGAGTAGAAATATTGAAATAGCGCATTGAGTCTGTATTTCAGATTAATAATTTGTGCACTGCCAGCAATTTGGAGTTGATAACATCACTGACAAAAAAGCCATAACACTATTCATAATTCAGAGACAACAATTTTTAGTGATTTTTTCTTAAGTTATATTTATAATAATTTCAATAGTAATTTATATAATACGACCTCAACATTAGTGAACCCAACTGCTAAATCGAGGAAAAGTTTCTGGGTTCGAATCCTAGCCAGTAACTTATCTTTATGAAACATATTAATAATTAAGACGTAGTGCCTAGGGACATGAAATCTGATCCTTGCTATAATATACTTTTATAACAAATGTGGTGCATTACATCGGATTCGAGAAATTGCACATTAATAGCACATAAAGTTAATTTTTAAAATCAATTTCACCTTATAAACGACCTCATGGTCTAGTGGGCAGAGTACCTAACTTCTACGCCGTAGGTCTTGAGTTCGAATCCCAGCCAGAGCCAACATTCATGCAAAAACACAACTTGTTGGTTTTCGAGTCTCATTGTGTCGTGCATGTGAAATGTATGTTTGTAAAATTCCTACATTAGATATCCTAGCGTAGGGTATCATTTAAAAGAAATTAACATAAGGAAAACGAAAAAGTATTAATAGTAACCGAGATCAACCTGCGATCAACGGGATACCATTATAAACCAAAATTTAAACATTTAAAAATATTTTATCATGGTAAAGCAGACGTAAGCGAACAAACCTGCTGATGTGTTGTGAGTTTTGGATTTAAATTCAAATCAGATAATATTTTGCAATATAGAAAATATAAGATCCAAATGTGCCCGTGTTTCCAACATAGCATGCAAACGTTCAATCGATCATATTGTATAAAATTTACACTGGATATAGAAGCAAGCACCCAGAGTGTAAATAATAGCAAGCAAGAGCACAGTCAACTAAGCTGTAAAAGCCAAAAAGGCGAACAGCATCTTCGAAAAACTCGTACTAAAAGAGCGCGGAATTTGGTCGGCTCGACCGTAGAAGGAAATCGCTATCATTTATAATGATATATATCTAAATATAATATAAATAACGCTGCCGTCTTTCGCCAGGCGGAAGACAAGTATCCTGGATGTTTTACTGATAACTAAACTTTTTATTATGGACAACCACAATCTTCACAAGGTTAAAAGTTTGTATTTACAAAGTTTTTTGTAATTACAAGACCTGCAAAACGTTCAGCTGGTGGTAAGTGGAACGTTTGCCTAATAACAAATTCTGTATTACCCAGAACATTTCTGAGTGACACCACACTGCGCCCGTCATCTTGAGACATGAGTTCTTAAGTCTCATATGCTCAGTAATTACACTGTGTCAGTGCCCTCCAGACCGAAATCTAGTAATGTTTGCACAGTACTGCTTCACGGCATATTAACTGGCCTTAGGGTGGCCATATTAACTACCTAGACGGATTCTAAAATTCTTCTCATTCAGAATTTTATTTTCTCGACTTAATTCATTTATAATACCGTTAATGCTCAGGTTCTATAAGAGTTAGTCCAAATTCTAATACACTAAAATCTACCTGGAGAGATGCAGATCGTAGCAATGAAAACCATATGCAATTTCGTTTAATTTTTTTCGAGATTAGCGCGGTCATACAGAAGGACTGCCATGTGGTGGCGGCTTAAGAGAATCTATCACCCCATCTTATCCCGTGGGTATCGTAAAAGTCGATAAAGAGAAAAGAAACACCAGTAGCGTCTTACTGGAACATCTGAATAAATATAGCCGTTGTCAACCCGCTTGGCAAGCGCGGCAACTATGGCAAAATCCCCCCAAAATGAGAGCTACAAACTTATGTGGCAATCTATGGGGGAGGCCTATGTTCAGCAGTGGACTAGTTGTGGGCTGAAATGATGATGATGATAAAGAGAGACAGACGCCTTCTTTTTAAACTTTGTGTAAAAAGTAAAGTAAAATAAGCATAAATGTCCCACTGCCTGAGCACAGGCCTATTCTAATTTTATTATGAGTTTTGGAGCCTATCCTATGAGGGTTAGGTTTTAGCTCCAATGAGGCAATTTTTATTCCTCAGACATGCGGGTTCCCGTCACGATGTTTTTCTTCACCGCTGTGCACGTGGTAAATCAGCACTTAAAATTGCAGAACAATTTTACAGGTGCCGATACTGGGGATCGAGCTCTGGTCACTTACGTACTATAAAATTTAAGGCAAGCCCTCGACCCCTGAGCTACCACGGCTTTTATCAATTTGAATAATTTAATTAACTCTTGGATGAATGTGATGAGAATTTGATGAATTAACTTTGGAATGTGTTCAGGATCGTAGCAAGTGGAAAGATGTGGTCTTTGCCTACACCAATGGGGAAGGGACGTGACTCTATGTTGAAAGAAATAAAAAAATCGGGCTTCAGGACACAATAATACTTTTGTCTGATAATAATTTTCGCACAAAGAAGTATGTCGCTTAATTACAAACAAGTTCCTTACACGACTTACATTACCATTTCAGTCTATTACAAGCGCACTGTTAGAATATAGCCCCCACCCCCCCTTAGATAGCCACAAAACACGGTCCTGAGTCATCTGCATCCATCGACCTCCAGCAAAACTGGATGCCTCTCGAGAACTTACTTTCCCAAAAGTTATCAGTTCTATGAGCTATATTGCAGGCCCATTGCTACTTCAGCTTGCTGATCCATAAAGCTATGTCGGTTACTCCAGTTCTACTGCGGATATCATCGTTACGGATTCTATCTCGCAGAAAAATACCAACAATACGCTTATCGAAAGGTGCCCCGCAGAGTAGAATAGCATAGAGTCGGTAGGAAAGAGTTCCTACCGAAGTGTCGTAAGAGGCGACTAAGGTATTGTGCGGACAGCCTTTATTTGTGCAGAACAACAACATAATATGCAATGCTGTCACACTATACTGCTCGTGGGAACGCAATGGGCAGTATGACGGTGACGTGCTTCGCCATCCGTCACGTTTCGTTTCCCGCGGGGGCGAAAATTGGGCTACGTGTGGCCTTTGTCTACCCCTTTATTTGAGAAAAAGACGTATGTATGTTTATCACTTTCCATGGCTACGAAATTACGAAAAGAAGTTTCAACTAGAAGTGTCAACTGTGGTCCCAAGTCAAAATACAAAGATGATTAACATACGTTATACTTCGTCTACTATTAGTTGATTTTATTTTTAATACAAAGATAAACACTGTTTTGAATTCATATTATGAAACAAGCATACTGGTCATATAATACGATTACAATCATTACAAAACAGTGTTTAAAAATAATTTTCCAATATATAATACGAGTACATTCAGCACACAAAATGGTAATGAAAACTTATTCAATATAAACTATTAAAGCAGCAGTAGTCTGCGTTCTACGATTGGAAGAAGTATTTAATTTTATCAAAGTTGGGATCGCAGCAATAGAAAAAAAATCAGACGTCCATTTGTTATTTCCATTTCAAACGATACAGGTCTTTTATCGCATATTGTAACAAAGCGTTCGTTGCTTGATATCTTCCTAGGTTTATTTGCAAATCGCGTGCTACTGGTACAACTTTACACTCGTAATACTTACTTGTTGAATTACATTATTTGAAAACGAATTTCACATAAAACAAACGTTGCTTTTTATTTCAAACGTGCAACAATCCATTTTTAAAATTATCGCTCACTTCTAAGGTAAACGTTTCGTTAGTAAGTTACGTAACATTTCGCAATTAAGTATTACAATTGTGTGTCAACTAGAACTCAATTGATTTATCAATAATAAAATGTTGCAAATAGAATAAAGGAATCTTAAGACGTATGAAAATTCTTTACTTTACTCTAAGCATTAGTAAGAAGTAGTAGACAGAACATGCAAGGGACAAGTAAAAACAAAGAAGACGTACACATACACATATACACTTATTTATATATATTTGGTCTATAAAACATCCAGAGGCATATAATATATCAGGATATACGTATGTATGCGATTTATTCAATACGGGGTCTGTAAAAATGCTCTCGGATTCCAAGGCTATATTTAGTGACTTATTTATAAAGATGAATCTTTAACGAAGTGTCCAGTACATATCTAGTAGAGCTCTGTGGTCTTAGCATTATTACAAATTTACGATATATGTGCAGAATTGACATTGATTGGCGTCAATCAATTTCAAACATTTAATCAAATCTTAGATTGTATTACAATTATTTTCATATCTTCATCGTCTTAATAAATAATCCCAGTTTTTCTTCATCTGAATGTTCAGTATTGTTGTATTTTATGTTGATATGAACATTGGGTATTTATTATTGGATGGAGTATATTCAGTCTCTTTTAAAAAAGTATAAAAAAAGTATTAAAAGAGTATAAAAAAGAGCCAAGAATAATCCTTTATTGTTATTTGATAAAAGTGACAAAACGAGCAAAACGTTCACCTGATGGTAAATGCAACGTCTGTCCATAACAAATGCTCTGTCACCCAGAACATTTCACCACACAGCGCCCGTCACCCTGAGACATCAGTTCTTAAGTCTCATATGCCCAGTGATTACGCTAGCTCTTAGTGTCCTTCAAATTGAAACACAGTAATGCACCAATTAATTTGCACCATTTGGACGATCTTTAGTATCCTCATTAGTATTTTGTTGGAAGTTATGTTTTATTAGTACATCAGTTAACATACAGTAGCACGTCGAACCCGAAACTTTAAAGGCCTGACAGATATTTCCTACCGTCTCCTTTGGTATGCGGCTTACGGGAATTCCAGCATTATATTATATATTAAATCTAATTTAATTACGTATAACTTACGTGTAACTCTGATCGAATAAGAAAGAGTTTTAATGTCAAATTGTTCTTAAATGTTCGTTAACATTGACCACGTAATTGAAAAATGTATAAAACTAAATAAAATGTTCGATTTAAAAAGCGAACATAAATAAAAGCTCATAGTAGTTGATTGGTGGAATGCAGTGGACTAGTTGGTGCATCCGCATGAGGCATGAATTGGTAATGAGAGAGGAGAGAGGTGCATTTTGAGGGAGCCGCAGTTTGTACGCGATTGCCACTTCGGGGCACGTTTGTGTTGAACTAACAAGTGTTGTACCTACCTATTACTTCTTTGCAAAGTACATAAGCCTTGAGACGTGAAGCTAACGCTTGGAGATATTGATTTGATAAACTAAGAAGATGTTATATGGATGTGGAATGTCGGAAATCTTAGAATAAATAATAATAAGAAATGGATTTTGGAATTTTCAATTACTAATATTTGGAAATATATATTGTCTAATACAATATTCAATTATTTTCTTAAGGTTTCGGTAAAAGTCAAAAATTCATTCTTTTTTTAAAAAAAAAACTTTAAATCCACACTGGGATTTCGTACGATAGTCAGACTCGAAAACAATCGATTTGGGTTTTTGCAAAAATTGTTATTCGAGCTTGTTCTCCGCGGCGTAGAAGTCAGGTACTCTGATCATTAGACGACGCGATCGCCTATGTAAGTACAAATGTGAACGGTGGGTAAGCGTACATATTTATACCTTTATGATTTTACATAAATAGTGTACGCAATCACAGATTCATATATGTACATGAGCAAGTTTTCGCAAAGGAAAGCTCGATAAAAAGTTTTCACTTGGGCTTTGATTCGAGCTTTGTCACTTAAGATTGCTAAAACACGTTAGTGTTACTCTAGTGCAACCGATTGACACTGTCTGTATTTTGACTAATGTTACTTAATACATAAAATAAAATAAAACCTAGACGCCTTTTTTTGCGGTGATCATTTTGCTTTAAAAATCTTAAAAATCATGAGTGAATCAGATATTTATGTTTTTCCCTCTGGAATAAATTCTGGATCAAGTTCTACTGTTGAAATGAAATAAACTTCAAACGTATTGACCTCAGAAATATGGTAGAGCGTTTGCTCAAATATAATTTGTGTTAAAACGTCGAGCAAACTCCTAATTACCATGCAAATTGATCGTTCACATATTAACCCCAATTATAAAATAGCGCTCGTCAAAATAGGTGGGGCGGGATATCAGTGGTTGTTTCAATGCATTGAATTGAAAGAGAGCGCTGTATGGACCAAATTATAATATTCGGCACACGGATAAACTTTGTGTTAGGAAATTATTGGCGATAGGCTCAATTCAGGCGGATGAAATTCTGATCGGCATAGTATTTGATGTTTCTTTGTGATGTAGTTCCCTGAACACTGTGATAGCAAATTTAAAGGAATAGTTCAATATTAAAGAAGGTAATATGTTTCAGTATAAGCCTTAAAGTTCTTTGATGAGTGATTTAAAAAATAATGTAGCTTTAGTAGTACAAATACATCAGCGTATGCTGATATATACGATAACAGAAATATTGTACCAATTGTGACTAAAATAAAAACATACATACATATAGACACACCTTTTTCCCATACGGGGTAAGGTATAATCAGAGAGCATACCCGTAGTCGATGTTTCGTCCCCGCGGGAAACGAGACGTGACGGTCGGCGAATCACGTCGCCGCCATTTTGTTACGAGTCAAGAAATTCTTGCTCCCCATTGCGTTCTCACGAGCAGTATAGTGACAGCATTACATATTATTGTGTTATTCTGAGCGAATAAAGGCTGCCCGTACAATACCTTAGTCGCCTCTTACGACGACTCGGTAGGAAAGAGTGCTTCTCTAATCTGCTGGATACCTTTAGATTAACTAAATTTAATAAAATCTTAAATTATTTTGGTTTATTTGAAAACACTATTCTTATTAACTTTTGATTAAACAATTTATTGTTATAATATAGTCAAATGTCAAAACTTGGCAAATTGCTTCGCAATTTATACAGGATATAGAGACATACCGTGATACAGTTACAATATTACAGTAGTATACCAATTAATCGTTTTTTAAGAATAATGAAATCCCTATGAAATATAAATAAATAAATTGTATACCTTGTGCATATATGCCGGGTAGCTCAGGGGCTAGGCGCTCGCTTTTAATTTCATAGTACGCGAGTGACCGGGGTTCGATTCCCGGCACCACTAAAATTGTTAATTGCAATTTTAAGTGCTGTTTTACAACATGCTCGGCGGTGAAGAAAAACATCGTGAGGAAACTTGTATGTCTGAGAAATAAAAAATATTTCGAAGACATGTGCAGTCCGCCAACCCGCATCTTTCTAGCTCCAATACCCTCTCAGAAATGAGAGGAGGCCTGTGCTCAGCAGTGGAACATTTATAGGCTGAAACTTTACTTTTTTACTTTTATTGTTTAAATTTAAGTGCAAAAAACGAACAAAAGCAAGTTATAGCTTATATTCGTAAATGTCCTAAGCACAGGCATCCTATTGTTTTTGGGTGGGCTTTGGAGCCGTGTAGATTTTATTGCATTGCTCCAGTCCGAGTTTGAGACTGAACATGTTATCGAAATAGATTTTATATCGATTGCAAACAGGCGACGCGGTTCGCCACCCGCTACGTCTCGTTTCCCGCGGTTCAAAAGTGGGCTGCGGTAGTGGTCTGTGATGTTTAATCAGCAAATAAAATTGCCATTAAATAATCTAAGTCTTGCCAGCGCCGTGGATCAAATCTATGTTATTATATATCTATTTACTTTGAAATTTAAGCAAAAGTGCTCGGTTCTTTAACCAAATTACATATGTGTTTGTGAAGATTAAAAAATACTAAGTAACTACTATACGATAGCTACATAGTTTTTACCTAAAACTACATAAGTTGGACTCTCAATATGCAAGTATAAAAAGTATAGTGGTTTTGAGCGGCGGACTGTGATCCGAGCGAAGCCGGATGTCAACATTTGCTCATGCGATTTTACCCCCGAGGCCGGCCGGGAAATGACATGCTCTCCTTTATTTCATTCCACTCTTTAGAACTCTGCTACTGCAATTCCATACGAAATTTTCAAAGAAACTTCTCTCAGATGGAGCTTATGAGTTTTTAAAATTATGCATAAGCATACTATCTCGTATTGTAGTGCTCTGAATTTTAACGTTAAATAAAGAAAAGAGTTATGTTATCTCATTCGCCAAGCTTCTTTATTTTCACCATTCTGATGAAAATAAGGAAGCTTTATTTTACTTTATGTTAATTTAGGCACGCAACAAAACTTTTAAAATTATATATAACTACCTGATACCCGCGACTTCGTCCACGTGGATATAATTTTTAGAATATCCCGAAGGAACTATTTAATTTTTCGGAATAAAAAGTATTCTGTGTAAATCTCCTAGAATACAAGTTATCTCTGGATTATGGATAATAGTTACAAGACACCATTGCACATTTTTTTTTCTAAAAATGAAATAATTACAAATAACTAGAACGGTTGACATTGGCGATCGAATAACGTATATTTAACCTTACGTTAATGATGAAAGTTGTCATGAAACAGTAAAAATTTATTCGAGTTTACAAAATGTTCAATACAGCGTGACAAAATTTTCGAAAGTTAGTTAGCCAGCGAATAATGGCTATTATATGAATTTTATTACTCGCTGAGAAGTTGTAAAAATAGTATGCACATTTTTCCAAAGCGAAATGGAGGGATGAAAGTGTGCGTCACCGCCGGTCGAGGGAAGCAGAAATCACGACAGCAAACATTGACTTTAGACTTTTACTCTTTTACTCACTTAGCCTAACTCCGGCTGCACTGCAAATCACTTCACTCGAAACGAGGAGAAAGTTTTATACAATCTAAATGTTTTAAAAGCGTCTAACATGAATCAGTCTAAATAGGCGATTGATAACATCTTGGCCCGTTAATTCTGTTGTGCCCCTTTTCCATTGTCGTAACCGTTTTTGCTTACTTCCGTATAAATCTATTTAGAAAATCGCATGGCTTAGTTATCAGCGTACTGAATTGGATGCCAATTTTATGCAATCATTAAATTAATAGTACTCAGGTATTGATAAAGCAGATTATATTGATAGATCTGAAGCTGTATCCCTGAGACTATCGATGATCCTCGCTCTGATTTTTTTTCGCACAAGAGTTAATTTTTAAAACGGGAAGGTGAAGATGCGTTTTCGCAAATACTTACGGCACTATATATAATATGCACGTGAAGATGACCTCCTGATTGATTTCGAACACCGGTTGTGAAATCGGAATCTGACAAGAGGAGTTTTTCATCATGAGGCCAACTTCAATATATACAAATTATATAAAGTGAATAATTATATTTGCAAATTCCACACACAAAATGATTTTAAGGATCTTTTAGGCCGTGTGGTGGCGGCGAAGAGAAACTACGGTATAGGTGTCGTAAAAGTCGACAAAGGAAATATAAAAACCAGGAGATGGGCAGCAGCATTTTTCTGGAACATCTGAATAAATAAACTGCGGTTGCGAACAAGCCTGCGAAGCGTGGCAGCTATGTCAAAATCCTCCCAAATTGGGAGCTACTAACTTTTGTGGCAATCTATGGGGGAGGCCTATGTTCAGCATTGGGCTAGTGATAGGCTGAAATGATGATGATAAATCTTTTAGAATATACTTTTTACTTTAGTACATCAGTTAAGAACAATATAATTTAGCGCAGAATTGGTAGTAAATAGGATGATGATGATGATGAAGTTGTAATTTATTATATAAAAAATACAGTGTTATTACAAATCTATTCAAAGTTAACAAACGCAAAGCTAGACTAACAGCTATAAGATACGCTAGTGTTTTCAGAAACGGGAGCTCGTTCAATTACGATAAATTTACGTTTCATCGAATATTCCTCCGCTGATAAGACTCTCGCCAAAGATCACTGCACCCACTTCATATTACCTGACCGTTTGAGTAACGGCTTGCATTTAATCTTTTCAGTCTCTCTCAAATATCTGCTCATTAACTTGTGTACCCACTTCAGACATCAACGATTTGTTACTTTAAATCGTGCCGATAGAATGAAAGAGCGCTCGGTTTCGAAGGAAATAGCTACGGACCTATTTTCAGCGCCGTTATTCACCTGAGGCATTTTACTCGCAAATTTACGGGGTTGAAGATATTTTTTATAGAATGTTCAATCAACATGATGTGTTTATTGTTCATTTAATTAATTAATACTTATAGCTTAGCCATAAGCCACAATGTAAGTATATTTTAGAAGTAACGTTTATAATTTGGGCTTTGAATTAACGGATTTTTTCTTAATATTATGAAATGAAAATAAATTTTGTAATACTTATTAACCTTTTTAAGTGTCAAGACGACATAGAAAGGCAAATGACACATTTAAATAATCTCAACGAAAATCATTCGAGTCCTTTGTTGAGGTGTCTATTAACCTAGTAAGCGATAGATGTTTGAATATTTTATCGCCGAATTCTGATAAAGGGATGTAAATGACTACTCGTCCAATTTGCATTGAACAGATTAACGTCATAATCGGAGCGATTCAATCAGCGATCCCGGGGACTTACTCTGGACCGAGGGTGGGAAAGCGGCGCAAGGGAGGCGGTGATGGCATTTACGAGGCTACTAATAACTTCAGATAAAATGCTAATTTTGTGTTCATTCGATTTAGGAGAATAAGATAGGACGCTATCTCTTAGACCAAGGTTTGAAAGTGCCGGATTTTATAAAATTTCTTTAAAATTTAATATAAGATTGAACGGATGATCAACAAGATAAGAATGTAGTAAGTATTATGGAATTAATACATACATTATTAATCTATAATATTTCATATAAAGTTATACAAGTTGCAAAAGGTAGGCGGCAGCGCTCCGATAAACGGAGGGCATAGTGGAGGAGCAGAGGTCGGCTTTCCGGTTGCGGTTGGGGAAGTAAGAAGTAGTGCAAGTTAGTGGATATCGACTCTTCTTTACCACTGGCCAACAATGAGTTGAGAGGGCCCTTGGTGGAGGGAAAGGGTTAACCCCTTCGTCGCACCGTGGGCTTTTAGACGGTAAGACTCCAGCATAATCCTTTCGTTACCCCAACGGCGGAGGAGTATGTATGTAGATTTCCTCACTATAACAAAAACGCTCGTAGGCAAGTTGTATCAAAGTCGACTTCAGATTGTATTTAGTAAGATCTTCAACATAAGGGTAACCCGTTACACAATATTGTAAAAGGATGATAGTGATAGACTCTGATTTAGCTTTGTGGTTTCTTAACTGTAGCTCTGTTTTTAGAGTTATGAAATAATTGTCTTGAAGTTGATAGCTTAGGTACGAGAGGTTCTATAAACTGATCTTATCAGGCGGTTTATGTGTGTATGTCAATTGAACCGCGGACCTGGTGAAGTGAACTTGGACAAAAAGAAGAGTGCTCATCTTACCAACAAAACCGAACCCCATTTGTTTAAAATTTAATACTATGTAAAACCATAAGTAACCATAAGTAAAACCATTCTACAGTAAAGCTTAGTGTTACTCAACGCAGGGTCCCTTTGATAAGTCGTCTGTTTAGAATTAAATTTCATTCTAATCACCATTTACATTTACAGAGAAATACCGTTTGTACTCCAAAGTATAAAGGCAAATGTAGGAGAGTTCGGAAATAATTCCAATATTAGTGTAATACACTCAGCGTCACAAAAATCGCACCTCTCTCAGTTTGCGCGAAAAATGGCTGTAATGGCTAGAAACGAATTATATTTATATAAATATTTGTATGTTTGAAATGGGTATTTGAATAGCTTTACATTATTAATTAATAAATCATGAAATCATTAAAACATTTATCATTATAGAGCGTCAAAAATAAACACTGTCAAATGCTCGTTAGTAAGGACGCTAGTTACACCACCTAAAAAGGGTATAAAAGGGTCGATCTGGATGAAATATGGGCCAGTCGTAATTTAGACTTTACAGTGAACACACGTGAACAAGTAACTCAAGTAAGAACAAGTAAAGATGGACACCAGCTCTGAAGAAGCCGATCAAGTGATTAAGTGAGGAAAACATCGTGAGGAAACCTGCATGTCCGAGGAATAGAAATATTTCAAGGACATGTTAAGTCCGCCAACCCGCATTGGAGCAGCGCGGCGGACTAGTCCCGGCTCCAAAACCCTCTCAGAAATGAGAGAAGGCCTGTGCTAAGCAGTGGGACATTTATAGGCTGTTACTTTACTTTTTTTTTAATCGCGCAACCCGCGTTTGATCATTAGTAACTATTTAAGTAAATAAGTCGGGAAAAGTTTTGTATAAATAATTAATAAAATATAAAAATATTAGTTCCAGATAGGATTTCTACGCAGTATTTGTGATTTTGTAGAAACTATAGTCGCAATGACATGCGATTGTGTAATTAAATGATTTACCTCATTTTAACTTTAATCCTACATAATGTCTGTATTCATTAGATATATCAATTCTTTCATGGCAAGGCGTTCATCACTTTATAAACTTTGTCTTGTTATTTACAATAACATTTATAACATTTACCCCATGATGTATGATATCATTGATATGATTGACCCATGATATCAGTGCATTTATCTTCATAAAAATAACACAAAGCTGAACCACCATTAACTATTCTTCGAGTAAGGATGCGGCGAAATTTATGTGATATATGTAGCAAGATGTAAAATCATCATCACGCCTTTAATTTTTTATTGAGTCCACCACAGGACAGGCTCGAGGTTTTGCCGTAATCATTAGGCTTGGCTCGCGGGTTGTCGCAGTACCAGATAATTATTAGATGCTGCTGTCCGTAATCGGTCAGTGTGTTTACAATCTGGTATTTTTAGAGATAGTTATTCCGCCACAATGTCTTCTGTCGACTTTCACGATAGTAAGATGGGGTGGTAGATTTCCTGTCGGTTTCTTAAACAATAAATAAACATAATTAATGACCCTTTAAAACATACAAAAAGTACAGTATTACTTAAGTACGTATTTACATATTTTAATCATAATTTGTAGGACAGATTTGCAACGCAAAAATAAAGTACTCGTACAACATAACCTTCTGAAGCGTGAAACTTCTTTGATTTCAATACTGAGTTTAAGCAATCGGATCTAAGTGAGCGCTTGTCATATTGATTCAGCGTTGGCCGTGAGTGTTTTCGGAAGCTTAGATAAGACGGAACGTGACTGCCGGTGCCGCCATCGGACCAGTTCTGTGTACCTTTATTCTTTGTACTTACAAAACCGTGTAAGCGTTGTAGGGTCGTAAACTGCGTACCGGGGCTTTCGATATTCACTAGTATTTGTTAAAGTAAAGAGGATGTTAAATAAGAATTAAGAGAAACTTTAAAATAATTTACAGAGTCGTGGTGGCTCAGGGGCCGGGTGCTCGCCTTTAATTTCATAATACGCGAGTAACCTGGGTTCGATCCCCGGTACCAGCACCTCCAAAATTGTTCTAAAATTTTAAGTGCTGATTTACCACGTGCTCAGCGGTGAAGGAAAACATCGTGTGTAAACCTGCATATCCGAGGAATATAAATATTTCGAGGACATGAGAAGTCCGCCAACCCGCATTGGAGCAGCGTGGCGGACTATTCCCAGCTCCGAAACCCTCTCAGAAATGAGGTACCTGGCACAGCATCCGATGAAGCTGTAAAAGCCGAGAAGGGTAACAGCAATTACAACACCGAAAACGTATAGAAATGAGGTGAGGCCTGTGCTCAGCAGTGGGACATTTGTAGGCTGTTACTTTTTTTTAACTTTTAAAAGAATTTTCTTCTAGAACTAAGGGGATAAACTATTTTTTTGATATCATAAAATATTGCGAAGCTTTAAGTGTATAATGAAATAGAGTCACAATTAGTACTAGTTGCTTTTTAATGAATATTTTGTATAATTTTGACAGTTATGATGATGTGAAGAAATATCGGTATAAACATTTATAGGTAAGGATACCTTACTGTATATAGGTGTGTTAAATTACTTTATCTCGAAATGCGCAGCCCATCCGATAGGCAATTTGTAAGCTGTGAGTCTAAGTGCTGGCACTAGTTAGGCGTTATGCTACTAGGTTGGAAATGCTCAAGCTGGTGTACATATTCACTTTATTGAACGTGTTCCACTTTGATACAGCCAAATAACGTAACGGGTACTGATATATCATAGTTAATATTAAGTCCTTAAGATATTCGATTTTTTCTGTAGCTGGAAAAATATTATCATTAAAAATGTAATATGAATTGGAATTATTTACTGGCATATTATTAATTATTCTGGTAAAAAAAAATATTTTTAATTCATCTTATGCAGTTTTTTATTCGATAAAGTAATGAAACGAGTAAAAAGTTCACCTGATGGTACGCGCAACGCTATCTACCAATAACAAATACGGTGTCATCCAGAACATTTCTGTGTGACACCACACTGCGCCAATCACCCTGAAACATAAGTTCTGAGGTCTCATATGCCCAGTGATTACACTAGATCACAGTGCCCTTTAAACTAAAACACGGCAGGACCGTGAAGCAGTAGTGTGCAAACATTACTGTGTTTTGGCCGGCCTATCTGTACGGATTTCTGCATAGGAATCCTAACAAAAATGTTCAAATTTTAACAAAAATGCAACACAAATATTAAAAAATTGGGGTTTTTTCCTTGTCGTCTCTTCAATTCCTGATATAACGATTATTAACATTATCATCATTTCAACCCATGGCACACCGAATGTTGAATATTGGCTTCTTATATAAATAACCGAAACGAAAAATCCTGAGCCACCTGCGTCACTCGAATTCCCACAAAACTTACAAATTGTAACTCTATCTAGTGAGGTTATCCTATGCTACGTTTAACCACAAAATCTTATATAAATTAAAGCAAAATTCATAGTTTTTATGAGTATAATGTCTGCTTCGACTTTGTTAATTTTAAAATTTCTATTATAAACTGTAAGACATTGTGGCTTTTTTGGTGAATTAATATGTTACGTAATGTTACTGTTAATCGCGTTATAACAGTTCTTAAACTATGCACAATAAGTAAAAAACGAGGTACAGAACTATAACTAGATAAATGTTTGTTAACTGAAACTACTTCTCTTAAACTTCGAAACTCAGCTAAAAGCTACTCTGCATTATTTTTAACGAACCGAAGCGCCTTCGGGATTCATTAATTCTGAAATTAGTGACTATGGTGACTGTTTCTATATATGCTTTCTTGGTGTAAGTTTCTAGGAGGTTGGATTTTAGACATTTAGTAAGTAAGTACGAGTAACCGCCGTGTGGTAGCGGCCTAAGAGAATCTACCACCCCATCCCATCCCGTGGGTGTCGTAAAAGTCGACAGAGGGAAATTAAAATCAGGAGATGGGCAGCAGCATCTTCCTGGAACATCTGAATAAATAAACTGCGGTTGCCAACCCGCCTGCCAAGCGTGGCAACTATGGCAAAATCCCTACAATTTCAGAGCTACAAACTTTTGTAGCTATCTATGGGGGAGGCCTATGTTCAGCAGTGGACTTTTGATAGGCTGAAACGACGACGACGACGACGACGACGATACGAGTAACAGCCTATAAATGTCCCACTACTGAGCACAGGCCTCACCTCATTTCTGAGAGGGTTTTGGAGCTCGGAAGAATCCGCCACGCTGCTCCAATGCGGGTTGGCGGTCTTCACATGTCTTTCAAATATTTTTTTTCTCATACATGCTGGTTTCCTCACGATGTTTTCCTTTACCGCCGAGCACGTACTAAAACAGCACTTAATATTGCAATTAACAATTTTAGTGGTGCCGGCGCCGGGTATCGAACCAAGGTCACTCGCGTACTATGAAAGCGTTTAACAATTAGCAGCTTAAAAACCTAGCCCCTGAGTTACCACGGCTTAGACATTTGAAAAAGATACTCGTAAATGTAAAATTTGAGGTATCTTTGGCGAAGGGATAAATATTTTTAAGAACGTGACAGAAAATAATGTCTTAGCTAGAGAAGCTAAAATATCGGCTATCGGTGGCGTGGAACGATTGCTAATGAATAAACCTATTTCTATAAATAAAAGATCATACCAAGCAACATTACAGCTTTGAAATTCATATTAATTCTAACAATAAAAAGTGTCTCTTGTTTTTTATTGCTTTTTTCTTTTTTAATAACTTCCCTTAAATGATAAACGAAGACTGATCAACTTCCTTTCTTTATCTTGTTATAAATTATAGAATATAGAACTATTAATGACAGGAGAACTTTTTTAACCTCTACTTTACTCTACTGTATTGTACTTTGCGTTCATTGCTATTTTTTTAAACAACACAGACTGCAAGGATCCCTGCTCAGCTTTAGATAGATAGTAAGATTAATTATAAATCAATTTACTTATTTTTCTAACTTTTACCCAAAATAAAAAACGGCTACTAAACGGTAAAATGAACGACAAACTTTAGAAATATTTGGCTGACCTAAGTTGATTGTATGCTAGAAATTAGTATCAAATTCCGCAGTCACACAATAGCAGGGCGGATTTTGTAACCACCATTAAGCTGAGTCGCAGACCAGTTTGTCTCATTATTTATGTTGAGACTTTTGTTAGCATTTTGTTGATAATATATGTGAATTGTAAGAAACTAATAATGATATGTATTATCAAGCGTTAGGATTCACTTGATGTAATGTTTTGTCTTTAGAATATTTAAAATACACGTTCAAGTAGTTAAATGTTATTTAACTATGTATATCTGTCTGTTATGAGAATTAACATAACTCGAGTATCGTGCGATTGTTGTATCTGTGATTAAGAAAGCTGGAGAGCTAATATAGAAGTCAAACAAAACTTTGCATAATGTTCTTGAGCAGAGTTGGATAGAATCGGTCGTCATTAGGCAAATCGGATAGCGTTAGCGTATCCAATTACTATAGTCAATGTTTGAGGATCCAATCAGCGGGATCAACGCGTCACTTACTTTAATTCAGCTGTAAGTCATTTGTCACTTGCCATTACGCTAAGAGTTATAGGACTCGAAATGAGTATTTACCTTTACAGAACATAGATTTGTTCTGTAATCTACTAATGTAACCCATTAGCAGTTAAGTTTTTTAAGCTTCACTTAGTTAACGCAACCCTAAAATACTTAATTCTTATTAAACTTTGATTATATTTGATAAAGAGAAATTCTTGTGTGATTTGTGTTAAATAATCGAGGCAAGATTGTTTTTTAGGAATGTATACTAATGGATGTACACTTTTTTTGCTTCGAGTCCTTTTGAGAACGTAACTGCAGTCTATTTTATGCTTTTATTTTTTATAAGTCACGTATCAACATTTGAGCTGATCTTCGTTATGAATTCCAAAGAAAAACAATGAAACTGAGTATTCAGTTATTTAAGCCTTCATTTGAATTGAAAACTTCTTCAGAATCTGTGCAGTTATTTTACCGTGAAGCAGTAGTGTGCAAACATTATTGTGTTTCGCTCTGAAAGGCACTGAGAGCTAGTGTAATCACTGAGTGACACAGCATTTGTTATGGGCAGACGTTGCACTTACCACCACGTGAAAGTTTTGCTCGTCTCGTCACTTTAACCGATAGAAAAAAACTTGTTGAAACGAAAAACCGGCACTAAAAAGAGACAAACAGATCTCTGAATCTGAATCTGAATTCTATAGATGTACTCGTATGTACATCTATAGAATTCAGCCTGCGAGAGAATGGGATAGAATACAATATACAGTGTTTCCTATTATATTTATATTGTCGAATTCGTCTAAATCTTCGATTTCTTCGTAGATTTTGCTTTCACTACAAGATCAAAAACAAGATTTGACGCTGTATTTCCAAGATATTGATCAAATCCACATCAAAGCAATTATTTCATACTTTAGTTACCATTATCCACTCTGTCATTTGTTGAAAATGTAATGTAATATAATAAAATGTAAAATCATTTTTAAACTTGGTAATAATATTATAATAAGCCTACAATTATCATACTCCTGATACTCTGCATTCGTCTCATTCTCTCGAAGTTCAGTTTTCTGAAGGTGTCACTTCTACGGCGTGTGAACTCATGTTTTTAATACCGTACTGTGGCCACACCAGACCAGTTATTCTGCCGTGAAGCAGTAATGTGCAAATATTACTGAGTTTCAGTTTTCATTCGTCACGAAACCACGTAGTTCATTAGTTCCATGACGGAGAATATTTTATTCAAATTTTCTAATTATCTTACTTAAAGTAAAAAAAAGTAAAGTTTCAGCCTATAAATGTCCCACTACTGAGCACAGGCCTCCTCTCATTTCTGAGAGGGTTTTGGAGCTAGGAAGAATCCGCCACGCTGCTCCAATGCGGGTTGGCGGACTTCACATATCTTCGAAATATTTTTTATCCTTCAGACATGCAGGTTTCCTCACGATGTTTTCCTTCACCGCCGAGCACGTGGTAAATCAGCACTTAAAATTGCAATTAACAATTTTGTTGTTGTAGTGGTGCCGGCACCGGGAATCGAACCCAGGTCACTCGCGTACTATGAAATTTAAAGCGAGCGCCTAGCCCCTGAGCTACCACGGCTCTTTTATTATCTTACTTAATAAAAATAAAATACTATTAATGAGTAAATTGACAAAGTTTCGATTAATAAAAGAGAATGTTTGAAATTGCTGTTACCGTAAAAGGCACATTTTTCCGCAACTTTATGAAAACGTTTCAGTAGATTTATGAATAAAACCTTTCAGGGAAGATGCGAAGCCGCAATGTAATTTAAGGCGTATAGGATGAGAGCGGTAACCTCCAAAATTAGACAGTTATCATTCCGCCGCTGTCGCCGCGCAGATCACCAGTTATATGAGCCAATACACCGAACGAACAGAATAAATTTGCTTTATATCAGACAGTTGACCTTCATATCCGATATTGTTGTTTTTATACAAGGAAATATTTCGGGAAATTTCCTGCGTCCGCCCTCTCCGTGCTCGGGTTCCCCTATTTTCCCTTACGTTCACTGTTTTTTTTTTTGAAGTTATTTGTCCCACAAGACCACTGTAGCTAACGTAATAATATAAGAAAATTGGATATGTTAAACAGTTAATACAATTGGAAAAAGCAAATAGGCTGAAATCCTTTATTATTGCGTGTTTGGATTCGGAAACCATATTGACCTCTGTTTAAATATTTTACATACGTAATTGTAATTTGTAAAACAGGATATTTTTATGCAGATCCTCGCTTATGTGTAAATGCTGTTAATTTTTTTTAAATTTAGGCATACTGTCAAAAGTCATCAATTGCGCAGGAGATACATATACATAGGCGCTTATAGTGCCACAAGTGTACGCGCAAACAGAGGCACTCACTCATCTCAACCTAACCGTGTTCGATGTAACGCTCATGCGATCGAAAGTAAGCAAGGACGCCGTGTCAGATATACAATGACAATTTTCACAGCACAACCGGACCCGAAAACAAACAATTTAGGTTTATGAACAAATGTTGGCTTCGGATTCGAACCCAGGAACCATTAGGCCTCGAAGTTGTCAAATATTGCCGACAACAGAGTCATTTAACGGTGACTTAAGTAACTCCTCAGTATGGATTTGCTATACACATAAATAAAAATCAATCACCGCATGTAAGAAAGATCATCACTTGCGAATGGCTCTAAAGATTTGGCTTGTTTTTTAGTTGTGTTTGTAACTGTCAGGACAAGGTTTGGATGAAAGATTTTTTTTAGAAAATCCACTGGAAAAGTCCGAAATTTCAAAGATATTTTTGTATTAAGATCTCGATTTAAAAAGTGACAGTGGATTGTTTATTTGTACAGTTCTGCTGTCACATGTTTCTAGTACTATTTTTTTGCTAAGCGCACTTCTCATTTCTTTATTACTAAATTGCACCCGTGCGAATCCGTGGCGGGCCGCTAATATTTAATAAATACTACGGATTTGTTTAAGTAATCGCTAAACGTTTCTGGGACCAAGTCAAAAGTAAAATTTACTAAAGTTTAGCTCGTTCAAAGCTCTAGGCGTGTCAAAATCTGCACCGGTTCGAAAAAAAGACCTTCTCAGGATAAGAATTGACAAGGAACCCAAAGCACTTCTTATATAAGCCATATTACGTTTACATTTACAAAATATATTAATTTATTATGACATCATGTAGCACTCATAAATTTTTGATAGTCAGGTTAGTGCTAGTGCATTTGCAGTGTAAGAAGTTTATATCCACAAATATTTAACTGTTTACTTTATAATACACTTTATCTAATGAAGTCTTCTTGACGTGTTTTTTGAAATCTGTCATATTTTTCTGTCACACTTTTAGGAAGTTTATTATAAAAAAATACAGATACTACCATTGATTTATTATGTACATCATAACTCAATAGATACTACTAAGAAAAACTTTCTAGTTTTGGCTAATCTAGAGTGTGAGAGAATGAAAGAGAGTGTAAGTGGCAGTCATATATTTTAATTTGACGTAACCTGTACTCGATTATCCATTTTTTATTTGATTATGAACAACTTAGAAAACTGTATAATAAATTAAACTAACGTTTCTACTGTTCAAAATTAGTTTTAAATAGAACATGTTAATAATTCTCTAATAAAGTACAATTACTTGTTTTATGTATTTACAACTAGCTGTGCCCCGCGGTTGCACTCGCATAAAGGAAGCCAACCACACGATTGAGCCGTATGAAATGGTACCTGGTCGCTGTACTGAGCAGATCCTCAGTACAGCGACCCTCTCGATAATGACCGTAGCATAAAATATTATAAACTAGAACCTTCTTCAATAAACGAGATGCTTAAATATTTTTTTCCGAACAACTTATTGAGGTATTAAGGGAAATACTTAAACTACCATGAACTAATACAATAATTATCAAAATGCAAATTAATCGTCCCTAATTTAAACAGATTTTTAGAACTCTAAATATTTCCGAAAAAAACCTGCTAATGCAAGTCCCGTTAAAATCGTCAGAATCGACAATCCAACATTACATGTCTATATGTCATGTTTGTTTGTCGACGAAAATTTTAAATACGCGTTTGAGTTATGGTATCCTGCAAATAGCCATATGAGATTAAGAAAAAGTTACAGTTGCGTAACACGAATTTCAAATGATATAAGTTTTAATTATTTTGAATTACTACCTAAGCTATACAAATTAATAATTCAATAACATAAAGAAGTTAGAAGTAAATGGGAGAAACCCTAAACTCTGGCATAAATATCAATAATAAAAAAAATATTATGTAAGAATTACATACTAATAATTTTTATGTGTTTTTAGGATTACTAAAATAAATTAGAACTAATTCCTCAATATGCAAAAAAAGGATGATAATACGAATAACAGTATTACCGCTGTAGGTATGGAACAATGAATAATGATATAATTCATCGATTTGTAAGCATAAGTAGCAATGAACAAATCAGTAAATGTAAACGAACTAAAACCATGGCAATAAGTGTAGCAAGTTAATGTTGAAGTTTTGTTATGATTATTAGCTTAATAATTTATGGTATAATGCTTCTTCAGTAAAATAAAGTAAAAGGTAACCGCCTATAAATTATCTACTCCTAGGCAGTATAATAACATTCCTTCGTCCCATTTTTAAGAGGGTTTTGGAGTTGCGAAGAGTCTGCCACGTTGCTTCATGAAGGGTTGGCAAATTTCACAAGTCGTCTAAACATTTTGTATGTATCTGACATGCATGTTTTCTCACGACGCTTTTCTTCACCACAGATCACGTGGTATTATTGATATATATGGATGAGAGTTAATAGAATCTGGTGTTACTTTGCGGAAATCCATTATAATGAAGGAAAGGAAGTTACTTTGCTAATCGCATATAAAATATCAAATAGTATACATTACTTAGTTTTTTTTTTGAAGAGGTAGATCTCTTTCCTTTAATTTTAGTGGTTTTGGCACCAGGATCGAACCCAGATCATTCGGTAACTATGACATTTAAAGGGAGCAAGCACTTTAACTTAAGACTGTGATAACTTAGGGTTAGTAATTAATTAATTAAAATAATATTATAAAATACAACCCTATTATACGAGTACTGAGCGCCGACCTGTAGGTTTTGCAAGAAGTTGATAGATGCAGGTGGCTCAGGACCGTGCTTAGGGACAATCTATGGATAAGACCATTTTTAAGCACTGGACTTTTTTGAGAGACCTGTCCAATGCGGGTTGGCGAACTTCACATCTCAAAGTACTTTTAAAGTTGAAGTAATTTATTGTACCTTTGACTAAGAAATTGATTATATAAATTAATCATAATTCTTACCACTGGTGGTAGGATCCCTGTGCAGGAATCTCTCACAGGTCTAGGTTCCCTGTGCAGGAATCTCTCACAGGTCTAGGTACCCAGGGCCAATTATTCTGCCGTGAAGCAGTAGTGTGCAAACATTACTGTAACGTTACGGTGTGTAACATTACGGTGTTTCGATCTGAATGGCACTTATAGCTAGTGTAATTACTAGGAATATGAGACTTAAGAACTGATGTCTCAGGGGAGGGGCGCAGTGTGGCGCTAAACAGAAATGTTCTGGTGTCTGGCCAAACAGAAATGTGTTCAGCATTTGTTATGGACAAACGTTGCACTTGCCATCAGGTGAACGTTTTGCTCGTCCTGTAACTTTCTCCTATAATAAAAACCTACACATAATAACAGTTATCGTTGATAATATTCTTCCAGTCGATCGCATCTCTGTTGTCATTCGCGTAGGATTTATTACAAAATAGTGAATAACCACATAAAGAAGGAAAATTACTTCGTCATTACCACCTCGGTCCGATTCAACGATTCATTCCGGGGTTTGGATGAGATTAATTTTTTATTAAAGTGTGATAAGCCAGAGCGCAGTTCGGCCGTATCCTCCCTCTAACAAGATTCAAAGTGCCTTATCATCCTCTAGAACTTTGATGAATTATCTTGGGGCCAATAATTGGCTTAATCTTAAATTATTTTTATTTGTACAAAGAAGTCAATTCTAATCGTAAGTTGGCAAGGGCAAGCAAAACTGTTTTTTTTTTTAAACAAGTGATTGATTAACTTACCATGCGATGCTTAGCATTGCGGTCATATTAAGCGTACGTCGTTTTACATCACAAATAACAACATAATTCTTTGTATGTCTATTAATATAGACCATTTTGGAAACTTTACATTCATTTTTATGATTAAACAATTAATTAAAAATCAAATACATTGTAAATCGTAATCCACCAAATCACAACGTATCCGCGCACACTGCGTTACTGCCGCCCGCAGTTTGTGTCCTACCCGCAAATAGTTTTTGTTAATTTATTTGACAAAAACTATTTCATCGTTTTTCATATTTCAAACTTAGAGTAGAAAAACACTTTCTTTATGGTTAATAGAATCAGGCGTTACTTTGCGGAAATCCATTATAATGAAGAAAAGTAAGTTACTTTGCTAAGATCCGCATGCAAAATATAAAAATGGTGTATATTACCTAGTTTTTTGAAGTGCACCACCCGCCCTCCCTCAGTAGCGTGCACAAGCAAACTAACACCGCCACCAGGAACCGCCACCAGGTACCCTCCACCACCAACCACTACAATACCACCACTAGATAATATACACCACCGAAGCCGAGAACACGACACGTGTTTCGCCCCAAAACGAGGCATTATCAAGCGTAATAGACTCTACGACAGACGGCCGCCGAGTGCAGTTTATTTATTCTAATGTTCCAGGAAGATGCTGCTGCCTATCTTCTGGTTTTAATTTTCCCTCTGTCGACTTTTACGACACCCACGGGATGAGATAGGGTGGTAGATTTCTTAAGCCGTGTATTCTTAATTTAACTAAGGTAATCTCAGTATAACGCAGCAGCAGCACTTATACGTAAATAAATTCAATATATAATTTCGGTGATGTAATTGCTGTTAGCCTTTTAGGCTTTTACAGCTTTATCGGATACTGTGCTCACGGGCCAGGTTTGGTTTGACCCAAACATAAATACATAAATAAACTCCTACAAAATCCTCGAAAATAAATTCAAAGATTAGTTATCGTAGTATGTTTTCGTCTCACTTCGGTTTTTCAAGACTAATATAATACGTTGTCCTATATTTGTTCTGGAATTCTAGTTGTCGCACTGTAATATGGATTTTTTTACAAAAAAGGCTAAGTTTAATTTGAGTTGTCGTGTATTAACACGACAACTCAAAAAAAAATCTTGACAGACAAAATAAGCTAAATTGCAGAAAGACACTAAAATTTGTTTTGTCATTCTCTATAGCTCATTCGCTCATAAGTATGTAATTACGTTCTTGAGTACTTTATGAATTGAAATTTTGTTATTTAATTATATAGTTTGATTCTTTTTACAAAAAGTAATTGAACACCAAATATAAATCCATATATCCATATAAAAATACATAAATATACAAATATGCAAATATATTGCTTTTAAATCATTTATAATCTATTTGTGAAGTTTGAAAAAAAATGTTTTAATTGCGTTGTAATCAAAATGTAGAAAATACATTTGAGATCATATCCGTTCATTTTCATTATAAATCCAACAAAGCTGCAAGCAAGCTGAGCAAAACATGAGACTAGTCTGTAGACAGGGTTGATGGTTGTGAATAAAATTCATTTGCACACGTAGCCGATGATACCGCACGTCACCTGCAAAACATGACGGCCATAGTTGCGCTGTGGGGGTTCTCTTTGTCTCGAGCTGCCCTTTTGTGAGAAATTCCAATTAATATGTCATAGTTTCACCAGAGAAAAACGTAGTATCGATTTACGTTTTGCAACTGGAACAATACTTCAACAGTATTTTACGGCCTATCAATAAACAACTGTAAAAAATCGTTTTAACTCTGCACGGCACATTTTTTAAAATAGCGTAAAAGAGACTTATTTATTAGATTAAAGTTATTTTTCTCGTAAGTTTGCCGAGATCACAGTACATTGCGCGCTTATTGCTTGCTTTCATGTGTAATTCATATCCACCGCTCGACGCATTCTAAATGTAATTTCACGCCCGACCATCTGGACAACAAGTCGCCTTGGAAATAAATACATTTAAAAATTAAATGCACTAATAATGCAACTCATAATTCACGTACAGTTCAACCATCTTTTGTAAACTGAACGGGATGTAAAATATGAAATCAATTGGAACGGACTTTTCCATTAATAAAGGAACTGGGAAGAAAGAAGCGGTGTCCTCTCTAATTAGAAGTCGCGAGTCGAATTTTCAATGCGTTGCCCCGCTGTCTTGTAATGGTGAACTGAAATAAAAGTTTATATTTACTGTGCGTAGGCGTTCTTTCCTCTGAATGAATATTTATACTTCTCCTCTTCACATTATTCACCTCAAAGCCAACATCGGCTGAAGTTTTTAAGGGTATACTTTTTGTAAATTAAACTTCTTTGACGTTTCTTAGAATTCAAAAAGTTGAATGCGATTACATTTTTTTTCCTTCTGATTTCCTCTACTTTGCTTTGATTTGAAAGGAAGGGGTTCATTTTATTAAGTCAATGAGCTCATCTTCACTTTTTATAGTGTACTGCTTTCGAGATTGTAAAACTAGTAGATATATAAATGTTTGTAGTGAGTACGTATATTTATGTCTGTAAACTGAAAGCGTATAGCTCTTGAGTTTAACTGGCACATTAGATTAGCATATGAGTGGTGGAACGCGATACGCCAGGCGGCCTTGCACTGTCGTGGCGCTGAGTCATTTGTTACAGCGGTAATATTGCATAGGATTAGCAGGCAAGAGGATGTTCGAGGACAAAGTTCCCAATGAACCTTGCATTACATCGGGGCTCACTTTAAAAGAGTAATGATGGTTAATTTTAATGACGCGTCGTCGAGTAGCATGTCACCCGCGATGTCGCTCGACGCTCAGCGCCCGCCCACCGCAGCCCCGGCACGTGACCAGACTCAACAACTACCCTCGATATTGGAAGACTACCACGTCAACCGAAAGTCTGACGATAAATTTAGTTATTACTTGTGAAAATAGACGGAAGGAGATCGCTAACTTGTCGTCGTGAGAAGATAATGGATCATTCGGGGGGATGTTTTAGACTCTTTATGAAAAAAGGTCTCGTTAAAAGCTTCCTTTGTGTGAAAAGATTGGAATTGTATTGAACATGGCTTGAGTATTAGTCTATAACAAAAACTTTGATTTTTATAATAATCTGTAGAGCAGAAAATACGGATTATTAAACGACGCGTAGGTACCTAATCTAAACGGATCAATCGAAGACAAAAATAAGCACATTTTGATTACATTTCTGTATGGATAAACATAACAAAAGGTACTATTTAGCCTCATTTATGCGGCGATAAAAAAACGAGAGGAACCTATCTCGTCGATTATTTATAATTTTTTGTTGGAAACGAATAAAAATACCAATACATCGGGAATAATTACTTTTGCATGCAAACATGATTGTATATAAAATGAAAGAATTCCACGAGTGACTGCGTGACCGCTCATCCATCCACCAATCCTCACTACACTGTTGATGAATATTGTTTACAAATGCACAGAATCGATCATGAAAATGTTTGTTGACGCTGTTCACAGATACAGAACGTTATATTGTTCGTTGTCCATTTATATTTTAGCATGACCTTTTTGTCATAAAAGAGACATTGGCACATGACGATACATAAAATTTGCCCAATATATATCCTAATATATTTAAATGTTTAATATACACCTTGAATAATTCGATTAAAATCCTATACATTAGGGTGACGTCACTCGTAATGCGGTTTTCGTTTACGCAACAAATTTCCTCCGCCGCACGAATTTCAGCAATGAAGCCTCCAAGCCAACACACGTAAGCTATCGCAAGACAAGTGTCGCCGACTTAACGATATACGAGCAACATGGAGCCAGGTAACAATATTTCCCACGGCAACAAATTGAATAAACACATCAGCCTTCGCCTTAAACGACGAAAAGACAAGTTCAATAACGGCAGGCCCACTGAACGATAAATATTCCCCTATCTAGAGCCGACTTGAACGCTCAACGTGTTTATGCTATCTTAGTAGCTTTTACTAGGTCTCTGTGAAATATATTATTTTAACGTGCGTGACATATCTTTGGTTAGCTTAGTTAGAAACGAGAAAATCAGCAATTTTAAGCTGTGACTGAAATAATATAGTAAGAAAGTAAGAAAATAATATTGCGATAATACGCCACAGACACTTTTTAAAAAAAGGTACCGAACAAACATTAAATACAACCTCAAAATCCTAACATTTAACAAAATTTCGTTATATGACAATGAATATAAATATAAGACATTCGTGTATCTTCAAAAGCTATGGCTACACAAAAAATCGAATAATACGTAGAACGAAATTCATGTTATATAGTAATGTGATAATGATAATGTTGATGTCCCCTTGGTTGATATTCAGCCACGGTGATTAGTTACAAATATTGTGGGAACCTATTAACTGAGCATGAGATACATCGTACTGATACATCGTACTGTTGTTACGCGTACACAAGCTCTTACTCGTACTAACATATCCGCGCCTTAGATAGTGCCAGTGAAGTTTGGACAATCACAACCCAATCAGTCCCGAAAACCAACAATTTGTTGTTGTGCACCTATGTTAGCTGAGATTCTAACAAAAGACCTGCGGCGCACTTGTCATATACGCTAACCATTCGGCCATATTTTGTAATATAACGTGTAAAGGGGATAATTGGCAGGTTCGACCATTTTTGAGACTCTATGCAAGTCGAGAATACCACGTGATTAACGATATCCTCGTAATTAATTTAAATAAACGAAAATCTTAAATATATGTTTTAAAACGAGTTATGAAATGTTAAAACGAGTTTCTTAAATATTCGTTCAGCCCTGCATCATACATGTAACCTAACATATACTTTTATCTGCGTAAAATACTAAATAAATATTGCGCCATTACAATATAACTTCTAGCTCTAACTCAGAAAAAGGAAACTGTAGCAAATTTATTTTTAGCATAACAAGTTAACGTAGTTTAACTTAAGCTGGTGTTCAAGTTTTATATTCAAGACAGCAAAAATTCATTTAGTTGCAAGTCTGAAGAGGACGTGAAAGCTCCCAATTTTCGCATTAAAGGAGGCGAGCTGACGTCTGTACACATGTCGCTACGAGAATTCCTCTCGGGGTCACGTATTGGCTTCCTCTAATACAATTTGTTAGAAGACGCGGGCCGTTCGCGGAATGCAAACAAGCTAGCGACACTACATAACATGTGCCGATTATAAGCAATTTGTTATAGGACATGCGCGTTACAGGAAATATTTATTTGAACTTAAAAAAATATATTTCGTATACATGCTGTACAAGCTCAAGCTCCCTCAGAGAGCAAAGGAAAGAGTTATGTTCGGGGTTTAATTGGTGGACATGATCCGCAATGAAAAAATCCGCCCGAAAACCAACGTAGCTTTCCGTGTTTGCAAACTGAAAAGGCAATGGACTGATCACATCTGTTGCAGAGGTGATCACCGCTGGAAAAGGCGGGTCATATAGTGTGGTCAGCGTTTAGGCAAATGTACGAGTAATGTGGGACGCCTCTTGGCAAGATTAACCGACCATCTGCTGAAAACGGCTGGCAGCTACTGGATACGTGAAGACGAAGATCGGACTATGCTGCGCTTCTTGGGAGAGGTCTACCAGCAGTGGACAGTTGCTTAATAAATTGCATATTAAGTTGCGTAATCGATATACTGTGGTCTTGTGAATGATAAAAACTATGACCTTGAAAACTTAAGGCGTAAATGTTACAATACATCCCTTGGGACTACGATGTTTTATTACTAGTCAGCCACCATTCTACATGCAGCAGCGTCAAACTTCTTTGCATTGCTTTTGTGTCTGGTTAGAGCGTGGTTACATTGTATAGCTATTATCTAGCATATGATGTAGATATACCTGTACCATATTGATACATTATTTTATATAAGCATTAATATAAATAAAAATAAAAACTATTTTTGGTAATAAGAAAATGCCAAACAAGCATCAAGCAGTATCGACGTATTCACAGCACCTTAGTGTTTATCATTTGAGGACTTATCCTCAAATGATAAACCGCCAAAGTGTAGGAACACGTGGTACCCGCTTACAGCGTTGTTTACATCGATATTGCACTCGAATTATTAAGTCTTGGCGGCGTTCACCCGCAAAGCAAACTCATGAATAATAGCCATGAATATAGTAAACTACGGACACGATGTGCACAGTCCAGGGATTATCGGAATTTATGTGGCACGTGTGTGACGCACCTCTCGCTTGTTCCAGCCGGAGAAGAAAAATATTGTGGTCGGTGAGCTTAAATATTGATGGATTTATGGCCGCTGCTTAAATTATGACAGACCTGAGCTACCGGCAACTTTATTAAATCTTATCTTGCGGCTGAATTTATTGGGGCTTGTATTAAATTTAGGAGACATTTTGTTTTTCCCTGTGTCCATGTTTAGGAAAATTTCATTATGATTCACAATGTGGACAACATTTCGCTGTGGAGAAAATTGATAATATATCTAATAAAAATGTGATATGATACAATTCATTTTTTAAAATTTCATTACAAATTTAAATATTACATTAAGTGTAAGGTTATAAGCAGAAATCAAAAATACAACATAAAATTAAAAAAAAAACTTTGTCAAGATAATGAAATCGCGTCTAAGCATCCTTTTTCAAATTAGTTGAAATTATGGCACATACATTTTCATTTTGTCCTCTTATATAGGTACATACATACTCTTATAAACATGAGTCGATAATAGCATCAGTCAAAGTAAAATTACACTTCGGTTAAATTAAGATTCTGCAAAACGTCGCCGCTATTGAAATAACAGTAGTCGAGCCGGGCATTGTACATTCATACGTCTGAAGAACTTCGAAAGAAAATATTTTCTAAAAGAGTTCTCCCAAAGTAAATCATTTGAAGGAAGAATATAAGTTGCGAGTAACAGACAGATGGCGCAAGTTGAGGTGCAAATAAAGTTTGAGTGGAAAAACTTATTCGTTCCTCGCAAATCCTGAGTCTGCGACGCCCGAGTCTATGCCCCCGGGATACCTTTAACAATTTGTAAGTTATTTATTGCTGTCAAGAAATATCATTAACCCCTTTAAAGTTTATCCCTTTCAAAACAAGATCCGTTTGTTGCAGGTAATGGGTTTTTATGAAGATTGAATGAGATTATATATTGTTATTCCAAATTATTTGAATTTCTCTAAAAAATATAGAAATCAATTTTGGAAGGGACAATGTGTATCATGCGTTTAAGGATTAACAGTTTTGTTTGTTTATTTTTTAAGGGTTGATTCATACTGTTCTTTTGTATCGTGAGTGCGATTACAAATATTATTTGCATTAACACAAATACTCAGATCTGGGACAACTATTTAAAAGTCATACAAAAAGTTGTTCCGTGTGTGAAACGAAACTATACGACTGGAAGCGCTGAAGCCAGTGCGGCAACTGAGCCGGTTTAAATTGCCAGCAACGCAAAAAAAAAAAATCATTTTAAAGAATATTTAAAAAAAATATCGTAATGTAGTGTAAACTTTAATAGGTAAAATAGTTCTTCTTAAATAAATTAGGATGACTCTAACAGTTTAACTAAACTGTTTATTACGGAAACTGACCTGACATGAAAAATCCTCACATTAGCTACGCTGAAGCTCTGCAATATATCATGTCTATTTATTAGTGACGTAGTAAATTTTTAACATCGCCAAGTTTATATAATTGTTAGCCAAATACGAGCTGCTTGGTTATTTTTAAGTTTCTCTTCAGACAATCTCTTTATATTGAGTAAATTTTAATTGATCTAAGATGAATTTAATTTGCCCAATTAAGCGCTACGTAGATTGTTAGCAGTTCTTCAATTAAGCGGAAACTAATAACTTTGTTAACAAAGGTGAAGTCTGTTAAGAAAATAGATTTAACAGCGACCACGGAAATCTGATTAAGTTAAATTCTGGTAACTTTTGAGCGGCACTTATTCAGAAGTGAATTTATGACTCGTAAAATTTCAACGGATGAGAGGTAACTCATTTAAATAGTTGAGACTTAGTTTCACAATGCACAGAATTGTTTAAAATCAACGAACAATAAAGAAACTAAAAAATATTATAATAACTTTTCAAAAAGAAACTAAATACCTCGATTTTCGGTGAAAAAGTAGTTCAATCCCAATACCTGTAAAAAAGTAATATTATAATTAGATTTAAAAAATTATGTAAAAGGGTTAAAGGTCATAAACAAAACTGATGGATGGCAAAGCCTCAGCTCCGAGGAGCTGAGTGATGGATGAGAGTATATAGAAGACGTGTTGGCTTATTACTAACAGTTACATTCCCCAAACAAAAATCGGCTCCATATATTTTTGACGTTCCATTATTTTCCGAGATAAATGTTGATGCAGTGTAACGGTCCGTGGATATGAAACTTGCCTAATGCGCTAGTATCTTTTTCGTGTTCTTCGGTAATATATTTCAAAATGAATTACGGTTGCATACTGATAAATATGAAACCATGTTCCGTACCTTCAGGAATATTCGTGTGCTTTCACAGAATTTCAATTTCAATTCCAGCTGACGGATATGTTTTATATATTAAATTTAATATTATTACCTACTAACTGTACCCCGCGGTTTCATCCGCGTAAAATAATCCTACCACATGATATTACAAATATTTATATTAATATTTTCAGAACTCTGCTAGATATCGAAATAGTAGAACATATATGAAAATTTAATCCCTGAAATTATCAATGAATTTCATTGAGCCATTTCGGAGCCTATATCAGACAAACTTTCAGACGGACAGGCAAAAATTCTGAAAACGGTCATTTATGATTAGGCATCGTAAAAATAGTAGTTTTCACTAAAATTTTGGCTTGTATTTTGAAATTACAGACAGACACTTCAATGATATTTTTGGTAATACATATAAGGCATTTCATGTTTTTTCTTATTTATTTGATATTATTAAAGCATTGTGATTCTGAGTCACTGTTTTATTAGTGTTTTAAATTATTCGATTTGGTATTAAAACATACTAGTAGGGGATAATTATATAATTGCTTGTCATGTGGGTCTCAGCACAGGGTCTTACGACAATCCCAGGACCTACGGCACAGCAGATCCATATATAAAAGAAACAATATCTTATTATAGCTACGATTATGCAATTAATAGTAGTTGGTTTGAAAATTTTGTAGTCTTCTTAGAAAAACGTTATTATTTCATTATAGTTACTTGAATGAGAACATTTTTCTCAGTTGATGGTGTTGATTGAGGCAGATGTAACAGAACTGGCAAGTAAAATAGGGTGAGAGTAAGTAAAAAAAAGGAATTTAACCATAAGGTCGTATTCTCGAATTGCTTTACTAGGTAATTTATCAAACAAAAAACAGTCTGACATCATAACCGTGAATTACTCAGGTATCTTTCGAGATTTGACGGCAATAGCACAAAGTGCCGCCATTTAGCTCCACAAAGTGAATTTATAAATGCAGGGCTATTAATTTCTCAGTGTTTTGTACTCGTTGAAAGGAGCAATTTAAATGCATTAAGATTGAGAAATGATCTCTTCAATTTGCTTCAATATTCTTCTTGAATTATATTACGAGTACTTTGTAAGCGTTCAACTACTTAATATAATTGTATCATAGATGAAGGTCTTAGAAAATGTATTTATATCGTCGTATCACAAGTCCACTGCTGAACATAGATAGACATAAAAGTTTTTAGTTCTCACATTGGAGGGATTTTGCCATAGTTGCCACGTTTGGCAGGCGGGTTGGCAACCGCAGTTTATTTATTCAGATGCTCCAGGAAGATGCTGCTGCCTATCTCCAGCTTTTAATTTCCCTCAGTCGACTTTTACGACACCCACGGGATGGGATGGGGTAGTAGATTCTCTTAGGCCGCTACCATATTTATATGAGTATATTTCTCGTTCGATCTAAATTAAGACTTTAAAATGATAACTAATTTACATAATATTGCGGTTAATATTTTTTCTTCCGCAATAGTATGTTTTATTATATATTTTTTTAAATGAATTTGAATGTGATGATTTCTCAATTTCCGGTACTGGTTATTAAGATAAAGTAGTGTTTTAAAACTTAAAGAAAATTTATAGGAAAGTGCTTATTTTTGTAGTCAATAAAGTGAGCTCAAATAATCATTCTGATGTTTGCATTGAATGGAAATTATGTCATACAGACATTAAAGTTACGTATTTAAATAACTTCTATCTTCTTACACTATTATCCCTGGGCTTGGAAAATTAAATTGGAATTCTAATGTTTTCATTGGAAGTGGATCGTCCTTTTAAGCCGTAGGCAAGATTTATAATTACTGAGCTTTCATAATATAGGAGTATATTCTCCGAATTGTAACTGTTATTGTAGGCGCTAAGTGCCTGTCCCGCATAAACGTGACAACTTTACGAGTGTTAAAACATTAGTCATTTATATTCAGAATCGTGAGCAACGAATATAAAACTACGGACTATAAAAATTGGATGGTGAAAGTATGTAAGCTACCAGACATTAAAAGTATTGAAGTGTGAAACTTTGTCCGGGAAGCACCGAAGTTTTAGGCCGATGCGGCTGCGGCCCCGCGCTATGCGATAATGGCGCGTCACTCATCCGTTACTGGATGCTACAGATTTACATTTGCGTGATTTATGACTTCTTCATAGAGAGGGGAAAATATACAGGAAAATACAAGCAGGGCGACACGCGTCGCCTACCACGGGTTGCGGTGATGATATCATGGGTTCAGAATTCAAAATAATTTGCTCTTTCAATAATATTCAAAATTAATCGAAACATACACGTTGTTAATACGCCGTGTGGTAGCGGCCTATGAGAATCTACCACCCCATACCATCCCGTGGGTGTTGTAAAAGTCGACAGAGGGAAATTAAAACCAGGAGATGGGCAGCAGCATCTTCCTGGAACATCTGAATAAATAAACTGCGGTTGCCCGCCTGCCAAGCGTGGCAAATATGGCAAAATCCCTCCAATAGTGAGAGCTATAAACTTGTGGCTATCTATGGGGAAGGCCTATGTTCAGCAGTGGACTTGTGATAGGCTGAAACGACGACGACACGTCTTAAATGCCACTACTAAATATAATTTAATAATGCTGCGGAAAGTTGATGAATGCAGGTGGCTCAATGCCGTGTTTTGTGTATATCTACGGGGGACGCATATGTTCAACGTTGAAAGTGGTATCTTCTATCTCAAAAACAATTAAGTATATAGCAAATTTTAAATTATACAGACTGATGTAATGTCCAATCTTTACACTGTTGTTAATGCTTAATTTGATATATATATATATGCGATACGAGTAATCTTCATTTGAATCTAGATGAGAAATACGTATTTTGTTGTAAATACCGATTAGAAGCAGTGAAGAGGATGGATCCCCATGGTATATGATTCCCTCATTTAAATATATTATGTAACTTTTTATCAAATTTTACACGTCATTTTATATTACTTAATTTCAGAAAACCTTTTAAAATCCTTTTCTCGTAAGTCAGTAATTTTCACTATAGTAATGTTTTAATGCCGATAAGTGTCCGGTAGGGTAGAATAGCACCTTACGTCGTTCCTACCGAGGTGTCGTAACAGGCGACTAAGGTATTGCACGGACATCCTTTATTTCTGCAGAAAAACACCATAATATGCAATACTGTCACTATACTGCTCGTGGGAATGCAATTTGGGGGTCAGGAATATTTTTTACTCGTGTCGGAGACGTTGTCCGTCACCCGTCACGTCTCGTTTCTCGTGGATTCGAAAAGTGGGCTACGTGAGTGGCCTCTGCCTACCTCTTATATGGGAAAAATGCGTGACTGTATGAATGTATGTACTACTTGTACAAGCAAAAAATAACGTAATGGCTTCATGAAAGGAAACATAAAAAGGTCATCCTCTAATCCTATAATTTGCTAATTTGAATACGCAGACAAATTAATCCTACAAAAAAATGAACCAAAAGAATACAAAGCCATGTCGCAAGGGAACAGCGGTCCGCTCCGAAATTTAACAGAGGATACCATAACACCCTGTTTAGTACGTACAGTAAAGAGCTGTACTAATCCAAGTTTGTCGTTCCTTTCATTACATTTACAGTGGCTGAATGTTACCTGCTGGTATTGTAAAATGCGTTCATTTAAATAAACTTCATATTTTAATATCGATCTGGGGTTTTAATTACAAAGAGACACAATATGTCACCATTAAACCAAAAGAGCAACCACTTTGTTATTCAAAACGCGTAGTTCAATTTCAAAGATAGCATTTGCTATTCCCTAACAAAGAAAATCACGCGTGGCATACAGAAAGATTCGGCAGTAACTAATTTTCGTTTCTAGTCTCTTGCGAATACACGCTAACGTGTGGAAAATATCATAGGCATTCTGGCATCTTTGGGCTCGTAGGGATATAATAACCTGTCTTGTTTTCTGTTGTGTTCGTCAAGCGTCCCTTTTCCCTTTTCCATCGGGTTCGGAGACAGAAAGGGACGCCTTCGCGTCGTTTTATCACTAACGCATCATTTGTACTGTTTGCCAGGTCCGTTATTGAGCTTGTTTTTGGCAAAGTGACTGGCGTATTGCGTCGCCCTCCGCCTTACATTCTCAAATGAAAGAGCCTTTCGGTTCAGGCCAGAGAATTGGTTGCCTTCATTACAATTAACGGCCTCTGTTTGCGCGTCTGCCGAAACACTGGTATTTAAACTAATTAACCGAATATTGTGAGTGTTCTGATGGGACTCAAAGTTAATGAAAAGATAATGTGGAGTGTATATTATCTTTTAATTAATTTTGAGCCTAATAAAAGTATTGCAAATATTCTCGAAAAGTAGTAGAATTTCTACATTTGCATCATTCGATTTATATTTTCTTCAAAAATAAAAGAATAAAAGTTTTAGTCTACGGACGTCCCATTGCTTGCTTGCGGGATCTTGGAGCAGCCAAGCTGCTCCGGTGCAGGTTGGCGGAGATACATAGAGGACATGTATATTATACTTTAAAAATATTTAAAATAAAAAAAATATGCCCCGCACTACGATAGTATATATTTTTTCAGTGTCGCGGGTTCGTTTAACAGACTCGAACACCAACAATTTGTGTTTTTGCACAATTTTGACTACGGCTGTGATTCGAACCTGTAGTATTCAGGTACTCTGACCAGAAAGCCACGCGGTCGTCGAAATATATACACATTTTTATTATTTCTTATTAATTACCTCCAGGTGTTTTTCATCATCGATGAACACGCGGTAAATCGGCTCTAAATATCGCAACCAATAAATTTAGTGATGATCACGGGTCGAATCCATGACACTCACGTACATTGAAATTTAAGGCGAGTGCCCGTATCTGTGCTACAACGTCTCTCCTGAGCAACCACACTTTTTTGAACGCATTATGAATAGCGGTAAAATTAACGCATTTACGCAGTGTTTCAAATGACACCGAGGCGTTAATTTTCAACACGAAAATGTAAAATGACTAAAGTAAGTAAAGCCAAACCCTAACAAATAAAATAAGTATTCCTTAATTTATTTTGTTGCTCATTCTGCTAATGAAATCCCTCCCATCTCTGGCGATCTAATGTATAATAATGTGCCTCTCGAACCACAACACTAATATTGTTTTCTTTTTATACCCCACGACCTCGAAAGCTTTTAGTAGTGTCAACTATTACACAGACTTTTTACGGTTTCAAGTAATGTCATTGTATAGATGTAAGAGAAAAAGAGCTACCCGCTGACGGAACTTAAGCAATATACTACTACGAAACAATGTTATGGCGTTGTTTATGTTCATCATTACTATGCTATAATGATTTAATTCACCATATATACATTTATTGTTTCATTGGCTCCGCCTGCGTACAGGAAACGGAAGTGACATTGAATGTTTCATTTATAGAGGAGAATGTTTATTTTTAGAATTACCTTAACCAATATGGTAAATAATTTTTAAAGATGTTTTATAGTCATTTTTTTTTTGTTTGTTGTTATTGTTAAAAAATCAGTTCTAGATTTATGTTGAAGTATCATCTCTGTTACCAAAGGTTGTCTTCTTGTTTTATATTATGTTAATATTTTTCTGTGAGTTGTTAAAATTTAAGATAAATTATTTAAGATATATTGTTAAACGTAGTAAGGTGTAAAGATTTCAGCGCATATCGTCGTCGCCTATAATTATTGCAAAACTTAGCTTGAGCTTTTATTTTAAAATTTTATAGTTGATAAGAGTGTCTGCTATGTTGGCGATTCAATAAATAAATAAATAAATAAAATAAATAAATAATAAGAGTTTGATGACCAGAAGTTGAACAAGAATAGTCCAGTTTCGTTTATCACATGAAATCAACTGTTAATTTTAAGGGATGGTTTTATCTATCTAACCAGGCAACGGCTGGCCCTACCACTAGTAACATAAAGTTATAACAATTAAAAAAATTACGATTATTCATCTTAATTACGCAATGACAAGAAATACTGCTAATTTATTTTCTCGATATATATAACCGGAGGTTAATTATGAGAAGTTATTATCGACGGAAGATATACTTTAAGCAATATTTTCAGTTGGGTTTCAAAACTGCGATCCCCACTTGTATGTATGTACTCGTAGATATGTGGATGGCTGTCGACGGTTATTACGAAACTGAAATAAGCACAAAAAAATAGTAAAAACACTGGCCACTTTGATCTGAAATATATCTCCTCTTTGGTTAAGAATTCCAACTTCAAATTTATAAATCCATTTAGTTGGTATATTTGAGTTTCGAAAACAGTCATTGATTTGATTTTTTTCCTCATTAGTTTTTTATTTGGCGTCGCTCATCTCGTACAATTGAAAACTTGACATATCGCTTTTTTTACGAGTCTGAGTTCTACCGTGGCACCAGTGCTGCAGAAACAGCTCGAAGGATTAACGATGTGTATGGCGATGGTGTCGCAAAAGAAAACACGGTAAGTTTTTGGTTCCAACGTTTTCGTTCTGGAAATTTCGACCTTCAGAACAAGCCACAACACCACAGTGGATAATGAAGAATTAAAGGCTATTGTGGAAGTGGATCTATCGCAAACTACTTCACAGTTAGCTGCAAGGCTTCGCTGTGAGTGATAAAACAGTTTTAATCCAATAGAAGAAAACGGGGAAAGTAAAAAAGTTTGAACGGTGGGTTCCTCATGAATTGAGTGAAGCAAACCAGCAAACACGCGTCGACTGCTGCGTTACACTGCTCAACCGGCACAATAATAAAGGAATTTAAATCGGGTTATTACCTGTGATGAAAAAAGTAGATCCTGTAAGATGATCGACAGCGCTCGTCGCAATGGCTGAACCCTGGAGAACCGGCCAAATCCTGCTCCAAGCGAAAATTTACACAGAAAAGTTACTTTGAGTGTTTGGTGGACTAGTGCCTGTGTCGTTTACTACAGCTTTCTAAAATGTGCTCAAACTGATTACGGCAGATATCTATTGTCAGCAACTTCCAAACTGATGGAAGAACAATCTGCTATACAACTGAGGCTGGTCAATCGCTCCTGGCCATTGCTGCTTAAGGACAACGCTAGACCGCACACTGCACAACAGGCAGCCGCTAAACAAGAGGAGCTGCAATTGGAATATCTGCGATATCCACCGTACTCCCCAGACCTTGCTACAGATTACTATTCTTTCCGGAATTTGGATAACTTCTTACAATGAAAAAATTCATCTCCGATGTGGCAGTCCAAACCTTCTTCAGTCAGTTTATTGATTCTCGCCCCCCATGGTTTTTTTAGTAAAGGGTGATCCCTGATGATCTACCTATGAGATGGCAAAAGTGCAAAGAGTTCATACTTTGATTAATTCAATATATTTTCCAAAAAAAAACGACTTTATATTCCTCCCATACAAAACACCAATTTCATATGTAAGGACCTAATATATAGAAAAATAAAAAAGCTGTTTGCAAGACAAAAATAAAAGTGGCCAAAAATACAATTTTTTCAGGTGTATCATAGGTTATACCAATTTTATGAACTCACGCCGAGCTACGACGTCAATTTCATTTTCATATTTTTATCGACGACGAGACAAATGAAATACGGTAGTTCATGTAGAATGCCAAAGATATTTCAAACAAATTTATTTAAGCATCCATTATTTAAGCATTTCCATAGACATCAAAAGGTTTTATATACAATGATTAAAAAGATCATTCAGTAAGAAAGTAATTTAAAATATTTTTAATTCGGATTAGATTTATTCTAAAAATAGGTAATAATTGTTGTAACTTAATTGATATTACAAACATTTCGGTGTCTGATTGGCGATAGAAAGTAAAAGAACACAAAATTCAAACGGGCTTGTCATAAAACATCAGCCGTTCAATAAGCCGCTTTATTCCTCGAAAGCAAACTGGCGAGACACGTTTGAATTTTCCTAGATTCTTTTGTTATTCACATTGATGTCTTCTAAGTCTCCTATGTACTGAACCCTCTTTCTTTGAAGTGGCATTTTGTGTTTGGCAGAATGCCAACAGTCACACGAAGCCGTATGTGGGGTTAGAGAAGCTGTTGATATTGCTCACTGCATCCAATTAAAGTTCTCGAGTTGCAATTTCTCGTGCCAAATAGCGTCACGAGGATGACAAAAAACAGCTGTGAACGTGATCTTTGCATTGTGCTATGCTATGAGTTGAGAATTCGATTCCTGTATGGGACAAATACAATACTTTAGTTATTTAAGTAATTTGTGCATGTGCAATTGATGTCTGTAAACCTTAAACGATACAAGAGAAGAAGTAGTAAATTAAGAAGAGAGTAGAAGAAAAGTCTAACAAGGGTGACGTATAAAATGAAAGCTGCGGTAATACCTTGATATTTACTAGCTAGAATATGGAGGGTATAAAGTGCAAATGTAACATGCAATATTAATCATCTTACATTTCTTCATCATCATTCATCTTATTTACTCGTCATGAAACTCATCATCCACAACTTTACAGTTCTATTCCGTCTAAATTAAATTTAGCATTGTAAATATTTACTATCAAAAATGCGTAATGTGTTTTATTTTTATTATTCACTATCAATTGTCTTTATCTTTCTCTTTTATATTATTTCTTTATATATTTCACTTCTTTATATTTTATTCTATATCAGATAAGCCAATGTTAAAAAATCGGATGGAGTGTCAGATGCTGTGTCAGAAAGACGGAGACCGTTATAATACAGCCAGTCATGGACTACCAGGTGACCTAGTGGTTAGAGTACCTGGCTCCTACGTTGCAGTACCTGAGATTTTTGAGACCCCGGATTTTTTTTCGTGATTGTCCCCGAGTCTTTGACAAAGCATTCGGAAGTATTTAATATAAAATACAACAAACAAAATATTTTCAAAAATTGTAGCGACTGGGTTCCAACTAATCTCTAATTCGCTTGAGGTGTTGTCTTGATCTTCTTCGCCTTGATGTTTTATTATGAATTATAGTATCAATTCTAATATCTCGTCCAAAGATGTTAAGATAAAGATCTAGTGTTAAGATTTTAAGCTCTTCGTTTTTTCGACGACCTTTACTCAGTCATCTCTTGTGACTTTACCGCAATTTTTTTCAATAGAGTCAGAGTGCCTAATGGCGAAGAAGTATTGTGGAGGGCTGAGTAACCTTTCAGTAGTAGCCATAGAATATTGTAGAGGCCTGAGTAACCCCTAAGTATTTAAATAAAACGACTTTTTTACGGATTTTATCGCGTTTAATTTTGAACTATTTTTACCCGACGTTTACAAATAGGTATTTAAATGGTGAATCTCACCACCATCCTTCACAGTTAGTTACCGTGGGTAAATCTTTGTTTCAGAGAGCACAAGAGATCTGTGACAGTAAACACCTGGCCGCCGAGCTTCAGCATGTCAAGCAAGTTTTGCAAGACAACAAGCTTCGGGTTCCGCGCCTTCGTCGCAGTGACCGAGTGAAGCCGGCCACAGTCGAGCGTGTACCTGCTGTTCTTCCATATGTCAGAGGAGTCACGGACAAGATTGGCTATATCTTGAAGCGAGCTTCTATAAGAACATTTTTCAAGCCGCCGAAGAAGATAAGTCAGTTTTTACCATCTGTCAAGTGTAACATCCCTCTACAAGATGCAGGAGTATACAAGCTGGATTGTGAATGTGGTCTCTCTTACATAGGGCAAACTAAAAGATCCATTAAAACCCGCGTTAAAGAACACATAGCTGATGTGAAGCATCGACGCTCTAGGAAGTATGCAGTCTGTGACCATGTTCTGGATCATCCCAACCATTACATCAGATTTGATAGACCACAAATCCTTGCAAAAGAACACCGATTCCTACCAAGGATGATTCGCGAGGCTATTGAAATTAAAAAACATCCTAATTTCAATAGGGAAGATGGTTGGGTATTACCACCGGCTTGGGATCCTATTATTAATAAAATTAAATCAAAAACCAAGCATACCACTGCAAGGCTTCAAGACACAGTAAGCTCTTTCTGCGTAGATCGGACTAAAAATAATAATTAAAAGCTGAAGGTACTCCGGGTTAACTATGACATCGGGACAACTGTCACCTCAGTCCCCCCGTGACCATGGGTGCTGTAAAGCGTCCGAAACGTCGGGTAAAAATAGTTAAAAATTAAACGCGATAAAATCCGTAAAAAAGTAGTTTTATTTAAATGTGTAATATTCGCGTAAATAAAAGAAAATATTATGTGAACCCCTAAGTATCCCAAATTAGCTCAGTCGCACTATACTACAATGATATGGAGGAATTCTGAGAACGTATATGGCGATGACTCTATTCCAAAGCCAGTTCAAATATTTCATATCGCATATTTCCCTCAATTATAACATTTACTGATTTTATTGTAAGTGGACATCATTTTTAAAGATATTATTTGTCAGCAGGCACGCAGACCACTAACGAACGTCTGTCAAATGAGCGAATAGTAGCACGATATAGAAACTATCCCGGAATAATGTTTACTGCCCTGGAAATTAAAAAAAAAGTAAATGAAACCTTTCATACATTGAGCTCAAGGCTTAGTGATGATGTAGGAATTTTATTACCTACAGTGACGCCCACCGTACCGCTCACACCCTTCGGTTTCCTTTCAAGAGGATTAACTTGTAATTCCAGAGGAAGGCCAATATCATTCATTAGAATGTTATTTTCAGGTTTATCATACCGGACGTAATGTTTTTTGAAAACCAGGAAAAACTAAACCCTTTTTGTCAGAATTATTTTAGTTTTCAGTGAAGTGAAATATTTAACTATAAATATCAATGTATAGTTAGCACCTACCTCTTTCCTACCGAGGTGTTGTCAGAGGCAACTAAGGTATTGTACGGACAGATTTTATTCGTGTAAAATAATACCATAATATGGAATGTTGTCACTGCACTGCTCGTGGGAACGCAATGGGAGAAAGTTTTTTTTTACCAAAATGGCGACGTGGTTCGCCACCCGTTTCGTTTCCCACGGTGGCGAAATGGGGACTACGTCTGCCTACCCCTTATATGGGAAAAGGCCTGTATGTATTTATTTTTAAAGAGCGTTAACAGTACGACAAAAAAAGAATTTTCTCACAAAATTACGATTAGTTATATTTATTTAGGATATTTATACATATGTACTAAATCAAATGAAATTCATAAGTTTAATAGTGTGCGTTAAAAGAAGCAACAATTTTTTTGGACATGTAGGTTTCCTCACAATAAGTTTTCTTCCATCACCGAGGACTTGGTAAATCAGTCCTTAAAACACAAATAACATTTAGCCATGCCAGGTGGTAAGGAATCCAACTTCAAGAATTCGTCTAGGTAGGTACCACCCCAGGGTCAGTTATTCTGCCGTGAAGCAGTAGTGTGCAAACATTACTGTGTTTCGGTCTGAAGGGCACTGAGAGCTAGCTAATCACTGGGCATATGAGACTTAAGAACTTATTTCTCAGGGTGACGGGCGCAGTGTGGTGCTACACAGAAATATTCTGAGTAACACAGCATCTGTTATGGGCAAACTTTGCACTTACCTTTAGGTGAATGTTTTGCCCTTCTCGATACTTCATAAAATAAATAAAAAAACAGACATTTTATGCGAGCGCTTTATACTCGTAAAAACTCTTTTATTTAAACGGTATTCTTTAAAGTATGTAATTACGCCTGTAGTTAATGTTTTGTGGTAAATATTAACAACAATCTAACTAAAAATCAATTAATGATCTATAATGAATGAATATAAATGATAATGAAGGTATATTACATTTAATTGAACTAAATTTTGCAGTTTTTACCGCGTAATTAATTGTTATTTGTTATCGTTAATTGTTATCTATTTTTTCTTAACCCGACGTTTCGAGCGCTTTACAGCGCCTCCCGCAGCCACGGGTGCAATTTATAAAATAAACTATAAAACACACTTTATTGACTAGCATTGAACTTATTATTTATTGTGTTTATTTGCATATACATTTAAGAAATACCGTTGAAAAATTACTTTGATCGTTTTAGTGTCATTTAAACAATATTTATTCTCGTATATAAAGTAAGCACATATGTAGATGTAAGGACATCGTGGAGGTATAGAGCGCCGCAATGAGCCGTGGTATTAAATCTAGATTACCGTTTGGCGTTTCCGCTCGGCTGGATAATCAACGGGACTATATTAAAGCTATCAGTCACGTGGCGCATGACAAGGACCGCGCGGCGTCACGCGGCACACTCGCAAATCAAACGTAAATTGTTGGGTACAGTCTCGACAATTACGAATTTGCATGAGTTATGGAGAGGCTGCTGCGCGGGAAAACACCCCTAAAGTAAGTAATGAATTCCTATAAAATGTTATGACAGTGTTAGAAGAAAATATTTAGATAATTCATGTTTTCTTTTTAGTTCAAATATATGTATTTTTTATATAGAAGATAGTTCAGACCAATATACAGTAATGTTTGCACAATACTGCTTCACGGTTAACCAGTTATTATGTTAGGTACCACTATCTCCTTAGATGAATTCCTGCACAGGAATCCAACCATCAGTACAAGAGTTAAATTAAATAGAATACACAATAAGTTTAATTTTTATTTCGAACTTATTTTTTCGATGTCTCAGAGTGAGGAGCACAGCGTGACACGGCATTTGTTCACTTTTGTGTATATTGTGACACAGGTAAGCGTTTAACTCGTCTCATCACTTTCTTCAATTATTAAATGTCAATTATGTCAGACTGAATTTATGTAGACTTTGGCGGCTGCGTTTATGGTGGAAAGTATCTGGGGTGTCTACTACGAAAAGCGAAATACATTTCGGCTGACGGATCGTACGTTACTTACCACGATATCACCATTCACTAAACATTCTATTAGTTGCTTAAGGATCCGAAAATAGGGCGTCCGAAGAAGTCGTATCCGAAATAATTAGGGTTATCAATAAGGCTCATGTTTGATGTCCGTTGAATGAATTGATCCGAAACTTCGTACTTCGATTTGCGTAGTAGGCCCCCGGTTCTGGGTTCGCCTAGCATGGCGATTTCAGCAGATCTTCTCAACTTGAAACTAGGATTATTTTTTCAGGCTGCTGATGTAACACATAACTTCTTCTACTGCTTAGCGGTTATACTTAGCGGCTAAGGCATGGGTCAGCTTTTCTGAATAATCTGCCCCATTTTTTCCGATCTTGAACATTCATGTTCGTCGAAAGTTATGTTTTTATGAGATCCAGCCAACTAAGTAACGCATAACATATGTAACTGCATAACGCATAACGCATAACATATGTGTTATTCGTATGCTGGCCTACTGATGAATTATCGACAACGGCGACAATTTCCCAATACTGTCAGAAGCTATCAGCTGCGCCTGAGATATTATAGTGCACAATGACGACCGCGTGCCCTAGTGGTTAGAGTAACTGGCTTCTTAGCTAGCAATTGTGAAAAAATAATAAATCGTTGGCATGTGAAATCTATGTCTGTAAATCGCACTCACGATGCAGGGAAAATAATAGTGTGGGGAATCGTATTTTAAAAAACTATATTGTGTTAGGTTAGCAAATACACTCATTCGTCGATAAGATTGGAAGTAGTTGGGATGTAGTGTCCAAAAACTCACAATTTGTGTTTATGCTCTAATGTTGGCTCCGGCTGGGCTCAAACCCAGGACCCGCGGCGTTGTATTCTGGTATTCTGACCACTTAGCCACGTGGCAATCATTCTATTGGGATTGTTATTGGCTTCTTTGCTGCAAAATCCACCTACTCGAGAACAGTTTAAAAAATAAAGAATAAAAAATATTAAAAAATCTCATGGATAATGAGAAAATTATTATATTTAAAACACGGAATTTATTACGAAAATGGATATATCAACGTGGTTTCATTGGATAAAAGTTAATCTCATGGTGTATTTTAATTCAAAATTCCTGTTTCACAGCAAGTTTTTCATTTAGATGCTCTTTACTAATAGGAATTTTCGTTTAATTAGTTGCCTCTGTTGCGCTTTTAATTATATTACGTTATGTAGGGGGTGAAGGTGTGGAGGCGTTTGAGCGTGATAATTTACGTACTGGCAAGTTATTGTAGCGAAATATTTAAATGCGTTTATTACTGAACGGATGTGAAAACATGGTTCGCTTTGTTGATAATTATAATAAAATGCCGTTTCACCGTCGACGATATTCCAATTTTCATCTTAAGTCATCTTCAAAGTATATATTTATAATATCATGACAGCGAAACAATGGAGGCGTTTAACTTTACTAATTTTTCTGTATCTGGAGGAGCAAATAAGTGATAATATTCTCAAATGCGAGAATGCTGTCATAGTGCAACACATTCCAAACAATTTATTTTTTCCTCTTAAAATAACTTAGATAACCTGTACTGTAGATGAACACTGCTGAGGACAGGCCTCCTCTTGTTCTTTGAGAGGCTTTATATTCGATAGTTCGTTATTTACCATTTTGCATCAATTCCTCAGCCTTAAGATATTTCTTATTTTTGGATTACTCATTTCTCCTGATTCCTCAAACGAAACGAAAAAATCGAGTCATATCAGTGCGAGAGTTGCGACAACGCTTTTAAAATAGAATGAGTTGTAACTGGTCATAAAACATTGAACCATCAAAATTACTCATAGGCTAAAAAATTTTCGTCGGCGCATGTTCAAGATAGAGAGATACTGACAAAATTGCAAAGGTTTCGGAATGGAAGCAAGAAATTTGGCTACTTTATTGCCTCTTCAGATACCTCTCTAAGAACAAAGACGTTAACTTAAAAGTCTAGTGTCGGAACCTTGGTTCACCCAGCTAACAGTCCTAACTGTATGTAACCTAACTGTCTCCCTATCATATACTTCCTAAGATCAAAGATGTTAATTTAAGAATCTAGTTGATGTAGTTGATTCAGTGTCGAAACCCTGGCTCACTTACCTAATAGTCCTAAGTACTCCCTGAGATATCTTACCCTTAGAACAAACATGTTAATTCAAGAATCTAGTGTTGAATGTCTGGTTCACTCACCTAACAGTTCTAACTTCTACCTGTGATATCTTTCAGCAACACAATAATATATTTCTCTGACGACCGTGTGGCCTAGTGATCAGAGTACCTGACTTTTAAGTCGCGGGTCCTGGGTTCGAATCCCAGCCGGAGCCAACATTTGTGCTAAAACATAAATTGTTGGTTTTCGGGTCTGGTTGTGTTGTATTTGTCCCCGTGTTTCTGACACTGAATCCTAGCCTACCTCTGATCTTATCGCATCAGCGTTACATCGGGCGCGGGTAGGTTGGGACGAGTGAGTGCCTCTGTTTTTTTTTATTTTTTTATTGTATAAAGTGATGAAACGAGCAAAACGTTCACCTGATGGTAAGTGCAACGTCTGCCTATAACAAATGCTGTGACACCCAGAACATTTCTGTGTGACACCTCACTGTGCCCATCACCCTGCGACATCAGTTTTTAAGTCTCATATGCCCAGTGATAACGCTAGCTCACAGTGCCCTTCAAACCGAAACACAGTAATGTTTGCACACTACTGCTTCACGGCAGAATAACTGACCCTGGGGTGGTACCTTCCTAGACGGACCTTGATGGCTCTCGACAGTAGTCGGAAGTTGTCGCCGTGGTCGAAATCGGCTAGGAGAACATCATCATCATCGTCAATATATTTCCCTAAGAACAAAGATGTTAATTCTATGATGTAGTATCGAAAGCCTGGTTCACCCATCTGTCAGTCCTAACTAGTCTCTGAGATATCTTACACCTGAACAATAATAGCTTTATTTTGGACAGCCTTGAACCTCAGAAATTAAAGGGTAAAATGTACTACTGAAGACGGTTAGACATACATACATAAAAACAAAGCAAACGAACTTGGCCATTTTACTTTGCAATGTTAAATTTTTATATATTTTTAAGAATTAAACTACTGCTATTTAGAAAGAATGGTTAGTTTTGACCCACTAGTATCAAAGTAAATCTCACAATCTATAAAGCATTAATTATTAGTATTAACATGTTAAATGTTTTACGTTGGCTACTTGATTTAAAATTACTTTTAAAGTAGACTAAAATCTTAGACAATAAGTCAAGTATCTCACAACAAGTAAAACCTCTCAATCATACTTTAGTGCCAATTAAATTTTCGCAAGGCGGTTATGATCCTATAATATTACCATGACAACAGATTTAAAAATTCACGTTACTTTGTGAGGGCTGCTTAATCCAAATCGAATGGCGGAATTAAGCGGCCACCATAAAATATGATTAGTGATTGTGCGCGGACCTAACGGACGCCCCAACGACGCCTCGTGTAAATATTGTCGGCCTACTCAAACACGCGTCTACCGCAGGAAAAAACGGACCATTGATTACCTAATATTGTCATAGTATATCTTTATATACATCTTAAGGACAGAAATCAATCAATTGACTTAGGGACCTTCAAGAAAAGAGCCTATTCCTTTCTCAAAAGCCGGCAACGCACCCGCGACTCTCCTGGTGTTGAGGATGTTCATTGTTCAATTCTTCTATAAAAAAAAATCTATTTGACATATTAACATTTTTAACCAACTAATAGGTTAGACGCGGCAGGCACTTTATATTTTATTTCCTATTCAAATTAATATATTACTTTAGGGACTCTTTCTTTCGGATTTAGACCAAGGCTACAGTAATAGTACTCAGGTTCTGAAGGCTGTCATCATCAGGAACATTACAAAGGGTAAAGAGTAAATTCTGAGATAATCAATTTCAGAACCAGTAATCACTTCAACTGTACTTTTAATAAAAAAAGGATCATTAATTTGAAACTCGGATTCCGGAAGCCATTTATTAGCTGAAATACATTTTATTTATTTTTAACGCTGTTTCGCGCGCTTTTGTTCGCAATGGAATTCGATGGACCACATTTTTGGACAATAATTGTTATATGATGTTAAAGTTAGTTTCAACAAAAGCCACGTGGTTGTCAAGCCGAACTCGTCAAAAGCTTTAGCGTCTTAGTTTCTGGTGACTTTCGTTTCGCACGGCAAACAAGTGGAACTCTTTATTGGTGGTCTTCCCAGGCCAGAATTACATAAGATTTTTCTAGCCAAGAGGCGAGGTCTTGAAAAAATACTTGTATCAGTATTTGGGACTTAAATACAATTTCCATGTTACAAATTTTAGAAGTCCCATAAAACGCTGAATTTCTGGCAGATTCTTTCTAGAAACTACTGTATACTTTTTTCAAATATGTGATAAATAATTTTAAATGAAAAAATAAAGAAATAATTTTAAACTAATTCAAATTAAATTTGTGTTGAGAATTTGAGCAATTGATAGGGGTCTAGTCATTCTGTATAAATATTGTGTTTTAAAATTATACTTAAAGTTTAGAAAAATTATACATAAATCAAATAATTAAATTTCGTAAGAGGCTTAATTATTATCTGACATCCTTCATTACAATAATATGGTCTCATACTGGCTGAAAACAACAGTGATTTTTACATGGGAACTTATTTTGCACCGCGCCTGCATTAATTGGATGCACTGACCACGATGCTGTCGGGATGAAAATATTTACGTTCTCCGCAAAATATATTGGGATGTTTCCAGGTGAACGAGCGCTCTATTATTAACAGAGGCCGTGAATTGGGTATATGATGCGAAAACCAATCGCTTCAGTTGTTGATAAACAGGCGCCGCGGTTTGTAATCCACGGCTTGAGTCAATTGCTGATGAAGCGAGATAATTAAGCCGGTACGATCCATGTTTAACGCGACTCACATGGATAAACATAAACGTTAGCGCTATGTTTATTTAACAAACCATTACGAAATTAGATTTCATTTGCTATAACATGAGTGATTACCGTCTAGTTATTCTTAAATAACATCGACATAGTAAAGTTCGGACGTGCCGGGCGACAGTTTTCAAAAAAACTACATTGAACTTGACGGAGCTTGCTATGATTATACATTATTATATACGAGTAGTAACTTCCCCACCATCGGCGTACACCTTTTTTGTCAGGATATTGACAAAAAAGTATGCTGACTTTACATAATAGACCTTACACGGATAGTGTTTCTTGGAATAGGAGCGAGCAATACATATTGTAGAACGCCTCCCTCTTAAAGTACGACATCATCTGAAGACGGAGGACTCCAAGGATTTATACTGCATTTCATTAATTTTGTTATTGTTTTTTTTTCTGCTCTTCTTAAGGATTTATCTTCTATCATGTGTGCATTTTCAAAACATTTATGTCAAATTGTCATTGGCTGCATTTGTGCTTTTGCACAAATGTTGATTCCGGCTAGGATTAAGCAATAATCTAAAAAAAGTTTTCTATCACCTTGATAACGCCGTGACGGGCGAAACTATAGTTTATCACTACGAGTGGTTTTTTAATGTGCATTTCGACTCAGGTCAAATGCAAGAAATAGGGAACAATGACACTGTAAGGCATTGTATAAATACGAGTATATATAAAACCATAATTATCGGGTCGGATATCATAGTATTTAATCATTTTACAAAATACTTAAACACGGAAGCATTAAAACTAATTGGACAATGCACGGTTAAATGTTTTCATCACTTAATTTTTTCCAGTCTACGATATATCATTGAACTGAAACGTATCTTTGTCTGCATTAAGAGGTTGTGTGGGATATAATAAAACAAGAAAAAGTTCGTCTAGGTCGTAGAAATGAATCGCCCTAAAAACGAAATCTTCGAATTGTACACGAAATAAACTTTACTTAATACTTGATGTTTATTAGTCAAATAAGGAGTCGTCAAACTGTAAGTGATGACTTTGAAGCGAACATGATGGACAGGGTAGAGGCAAACTGAGGAGGGCGTGTTACAGCTTAGCTCGGCTTAAGGCTTGCAATACTAATTAATCTCTGCGTTAATTAGTGTTGCTGGTGTTCGCTTAAATCAAGTACGGGCGTGTGCTTCCATCTATTCTTCTGCTGTCTTTGTGTCCTGTATCTTAAATTATCATGTCAACAAAATTAATTGCAGCGAGACTATTAATGCCGTGTGTTAATGAGCGACTATAGGAGGAAACGCGGACTTATAACACTTTGTCACAAAAATAATGACATTATGAGTACATAAAACATATTATGGTAAAATTACGATATATTAATAAACGTAATAAATGATCAATTTCAGAAAACTTACATTATTGATTTACCATGAATTATGTGTCCTTTTTTACTACCAAAATATTAAAACTTAAGATAAAAAATGCTGTGGAAATGAGAAATTTGAGAAGTATAGCTGGAGTGACTGATGGACAAAATGAGGAACAGGGAGTGGTAAAAGATGTAGTGACAAAGACAGAGAAAGGGATGCTTAGATATTTTAAACACGTAGAGAGGATGGATGAAAGAAGATTGACGAAACAAATTTATGAGGCGAGTTTGAATGGGCAAGCCGGCAAGGGTCCATGTCGGCGAAACAAATCTATGACGTCTTAAGGAAAGGCCACGTAAAAAGAACTCGCTACCGACGAGCTTGTATGAAAACATTCATGAAAGTAGAAGAAGCGAAATATGTAAGACAGTATCGTAGCAAGTAGCAAGATGTGGTCTCTGCCAACACCAATGGAAAAGATGCGTGTATGTTAGAATGAGAACCATTCAACTAGAGTACGCGCTATAAAATTTAAATAGCTACATATATTTATAATACATGATAGTGTGCCGTATGGTCGCGGCCTAATAGAATCTACCACTCTGAATAAATAAACTGCGATTGCCAAGCGCCTGCCTGCCAAGCGTGGCAACTATGGCAAAATCTCCCCAAAATGGCCTATGTTCAGTAGTGGACTAGTAATAGGCTGAAATGATGATGATGATGATATATGCAGTTGTTATATTTGTCGGCCCTGCAGATCAGTGTTAACTCACCGTTGCGTCGCGGGTCCTGGGTATATGATATTAACCCTGTCAAAACCAATATTTGATCAACATATATACATGTTTACGAGTCCTAGTTGTTTTTGCATCTAGGTGTAAAAGCATAGTGGCTTACTGGACTCGGGAAGGTTTTTGTGTTTGTAATAGATACTGCCTTTTTATTTCTGGTTATTAACGATATAGTAGTGTCGAAATGCTTTACAAAAACAATCGTGATAAATTTTGTAGAATATTTCCCAACTTTAGCTTTTTGCAATAAACTAAAAATAACAATAAACGTTAATTGTATTTGTAACTTTATTTACGCATGTATGTCTCTTAATGTGTAATGTGTGACCTTTGTCTACGTACCTGAGAAATTCAAATGGACATTCCGCGAGACACACGGGCTTATCAGAAATTTGGTGTCACCAAAAAGATAGATTAAAAAGGCCACGGTTCTTATGAAGTGTACAAAAAGGGTTAAAACATTATTAAACACTCGAAGCGAAGATAAAATATGATTTTGGTAAATTTTATTTCTTGTTATGTCTTACCTCAAGGTAAAGTAGTTTATAAATTGCTGATTAATAAGTAAAGGATAAAACTGTTATTCTTATATCTTGCCGTGTGGTGACGATGAAAAGAATCCATCACTTAATTTCGTCCCGTGTGTACCGTAAAAATAGACTAAGAGAAATTTTAGTGTAGTTGGAATGGCGGTTTATACAGCTATATAGGAAGAGAACGGATGACCCACAAGTGACGTGCATAGCGCACAGTTTTATGTGCCAATGAAAAATACGACCTACGAAAGTATTACACCCTTACGTGGTTGACGTGCTCCGGAACCGTATAAAGCGTTATGCGTTTTCGAGTCTGGTACATAGCATAGCGGATTAGTCTTCCCAGTATAAAATAGAAATCTACAAGGCAAGATTAAACAGACCTCTCATAAGCTAACCTATAATTGCCGCCTTAGATCTTTTTAGGCTGCACAGTGGCCCGCCGACGCATTTGAATTTGTGCAAGTTGTTGGTGGTTGTTTTCGATGTGATCTTGCTTTGCAATTTTTAAGCAAGTTCGGTTCAAAGTAGGTATATTTGTGAAACAGTTTAACATATGTTATAAGCAAATATCGTAAATCCTTCACTGCGAAACATATTTCAGACTTTTAAATGAAACTAAGTTTACGGATTTTATCGCGTTTAATTTATTACTATTTATAACCCGACGTTTCGAGTGCTTTACAGCACCCATGGTCACGGGAGGACTGAGGTACCCCATTAAAAGCTGAAGGTACCCCAGGTTAACTATGACATCAGGACATCTGTCACCTCAGTCCTCCCGTGACCATGGGTGCTGTAAAGCACTCGAAACGTCGGGTTATAAATAGTAATAAATTAAACGCGATAAAATCCGTAAACTTAGTTTCATTTAAATGTGTAGTGTTCGCGTAAATATAAGAAATCATTATATTTCAGACTTGATTTTGCTTTCGACCTCCGATTTAAAACCGGCCATTAATAAATACTTGCCTGAAAAATCTCTGCAAAGGTCGCATTTAGCCTAAATTTGATAAATGAAGCTAATTTGATTAAATAAGCTGCGTAACATGGTCATTTATTTTCTTTACTAGCTGTGCCCCGTGGTTTCACTCGCGTCAAATAAGACGACCACTTGACTGTGTCCTACGTTCTGCCCTATTGGGTTCTCAGTGTGCGGCTCCTTAAGGCCGTAGCATGATGATGATGTTCTCCTAGCCGATTTCGATCACGGCGACAACTTCCGACTACAGTCGAGAGCCATCAACTGTGCAGGAGATATTATAGTGCCACAAGTGTACGCGCAAACACAGTGGCACTCACCCGCCCCAATCTACCTGCGCCCGATGTAACGCTGATGCGATAAGACTAAGCTTTATAGACTAAAACCCTTCTGAATGAACGGAAACTATCTAATGCAAAAAGAATAATGCAAATCGGATTAGTATTTCCTAAGGTTAGTCTATTCAAACAGACAAACTCTTCAGTTTTATAACAGTAGTATGATTATCATTATAGTAGGAACGAGTACTCGGCGGTTGACAGTCGTAGAGTCAATATCACTTGATAATGCCTCGTTTTGAGGTGAAACACGTGTCGTGTTCTCGACTTCAGTGGTGTGTATTGCTTAGTGGTAGTGTTGTAGTGGTGAAGGGTATCTGGTGGCGGCTCCCGGTGGCGGTATTGGTTTTCTTGTACACGCTGTTGAGGGAGGGCGGGCGGTGCTCTTCAAAACTAGGTAATACACACCATTTTACATTTTGCATGCGGATCTTCGCAAATTAACTTTCTCTCCTCTACTATAATTGATTTCCGCAAAGTAACGCCTGATTCTATTAACTATATTATAGTTAGGAGTTATCATTTATAGTAGTGTTGGCCCGCCGTCTGAAATTGAATCACAGTTATGGCATGGCTGAAAAATAGGTTGGGCGGCCTCTGATTTAAGGTATAAGACGTGTTGGAATGCGATCGCTAATCCGCCTTCCAAGCGTTGTGATTACGGAAAATCCTTCGCGATGGCTGCAGTGTAGTGTTTTCAGTCTTATAATAATAATAACAAACACTCTTTATAGATGAAATTCGTTTTCATAATGGATTTTGGATAAAAGCTAATATTATTAACGAATGAAAATAGACTTTTATATAATGCTGAAGCCCATTGTTTTCTTAAAGAAAGCTGTAAAATTCTTTATATGAGGAAGTCTGACAAGCTGTACTGACAATGCACAGGGAAAAGCTACAGCATTTAAATCCATTGTAAGATTATATAATTTTTATATAGCGCGAAAAAAGTTTGCTTCATTCCTGCCATAATGAAAAAATAAAAATAGTAGTATAATGTGTATCGTCACTGTGACGATATTTTTTCTCATACCTTTCTTACTATTACTGTAGCGTTTATTGTTTATGCCAGTAGGTTGCAGTTAACGAATTTTGTAATTTTTGTTATATATCATTAAAGTCGAGTGTTTCTTTTAATATATTAACTAACGTCGAGGAATAATATTTGGATGAAAAAAATCAGTACAGTATTTAAAAAAAATTACTTATTTAAATAACAGTAGGTATCGCGTGTTACTCGTACCAAAACTATGATTATTACAGCAAAACAATCTCGAAGTTTAACCACTACCTCCATGTGAATTTAAGGGCTACGTTAAATTACAAATGGCAAATGTATTTTCAAATATATTAATGATAAAAGCTACCCGGGCTCCCGACAATATGAGTTTATTAAAGTCGAGCACTCACTGTGGAACAAAAGTTCCGCAACAAAGCGTCACAACATGGAATGTGTTCCGTTGTGACTACGACCGACATCGCGCCCGAGCGAGGAACATTGAATGTACATTTTTCCGTGCGGGTAAAGTCACATACGGGTCTCATGGGAACACTATCTGCCAGATCTGAAATTTTAATGCAGGTGTTAATATTAAATTTAGCTTTAAACAACACATAAAATGAAAATAAACATACAATAATTTGGTTGGCTTACTTAACTGTGTATTTAATTTATAATGTAGACTCTTTACCCAAACCGTGGTACTTATGACAATGATCAATAAACGAACGATTGAAGTCCAGTCCTCTGGACTGCCTACAGCAACATCGTCAGATCTGGCGAACAATCAGAAATCAACTATGTGTATTTACCGTGACTATAAATTTTACGGAACTTGAAACTTAAAAATGGAACACTGGCATTATACCACTTTTAAAAGTAAATTTATTTGAAAGTAGACCACAAGTTGCCATTTACTCTTGCATGTTTGGCGGTACTTCTAGCGTATTTCTTTGCAGCCAAAAGGCTATAACCGTAACATTTGCGTGCTATGATCTTTTATGGTTTTAAATTTTATTTAACTAAAAAGTTAACTTTTGGACACTTTAACACAGAAGTAAGGGATTTAATTTCGTCACGAGTAACCAGATTTTTGATGAATTTAAAAAAAGGTTGAACCATTATTGAAGATGAAGAGAGGAGTGGATCATTGCAATAGGTAGTGAAAGTCGAAAATTTTAGAATTATGGATATAGTGCGAGGAACTTTCTCGAATGACTTGCAAGGGCGCAGAGAGTATTGGCAACATTACTTCGGCCTCGCAACGGTAACAAGAAAATAGTCGCTAGTTTCTTCCTCGGAGCGGACATCTCGCAACTTTTAAGCTGGCTTATTTTTTTTTTTTGATAGGAGTAAGTGACGAGACATGCTTAACGATGCATGCTGCGATGGTTTTATTTAGATTGATTTAAAAAATAAAGGAGATTAATTTTCAAGTCAGGAATCTTAATCAGTTCTTAAACCAACAATTTATTTTTGCACAAATGTTAGAAGCTCCGACTGGCATTCGAACCCAGGAGACGCGGTGTAGAAATCAGGTACTCTGACTAGTAAGCCACATTCAGTCGATATCAAAGCGCCATCTAGTCAATGGTGGACGATCTTACACCGCAAATACAAAGCAAGAGTACGAGTTCTAGGCAGGCAAGTTCATGCGCGACCGCGCGTGCCTAGGAGTAAGAGGTGTTGGGTAGTGTAGCGTGGAAAGGAAACGTGTGTAACTACGCTGCTACATTTGTAGCCGAGCACCAGTATGACGTGTTGCATTGCCTTCCCCGACGTCTTCCCGCGGGATTTGGCCCTGACATAGCACATGACATAAGATAGTAAATTTTTCTTATTCATGATTTTTTATTATTATTCCGTTGACATACTACGGTAGAGTAAAAGCTAATAACATCCCTAAATTAAATGAAACTAATTTTACGGATTTTATCGCGTTTATTTTTGTTATTTATAACCCGACGTTTCGAATGCTTTACAGCACCCATGGTCACGAGGGGTCCCCCCGTGACCATGGGTGCTGTAAAGCAAAAATAAACGCGATAAAATCCGTAAAATTAGTTTCATTTAATGTGTAGTGTTCGCGTAAATATAAGAAATCATTATCCCTAAATTAAGTTATTTGAACGAATGAAAATAAGAAATTTATATGTGAGCATTATAAAATTGTAGCATAAATAAAATTGTCAAAGCTGAGTAGCAGTGCTATTTATTCAGCTTTCTCCAAAATGCTTTAAAGTAAGTATTACATATACTATGGCTTAAACAAAGCCCGTAAATGCTACTAATAGCACAAGCAAAAAACTTACAACTTATATTTTACGTTGTCCTGCAGCAAATAGGTACTAAACAAATCTTCGTCGGAGTTTTTCTCTTAATTTTTTAAATCAAATTATCTAATTAACATTACGTACTTAGGATTACGGACTAAATGTAGCCGTTACGGCCAAATTACTCTGAGGTACTTATTTAAATGAGTCTCTGAAAAAGATCACAATCAATGTCGCCATTTTAATATATTTTTTACCTTCATCAAACTGCTTTTATTCTAATTATGAGGTATTTAGTAAAACAAATACAAACATTAGACTTTCTAATAAACGAGTTTGATTATTCGTAATTCAGACTCATACTTCTGTTTGGATTATGTGTTCTATTTGCGTGTAATTTTTTATAATGTATATATGAGTAAAATTTAAGTAAATAATCTATTGGGATACTAATAGATTATTTACTTAAATTATCCACTATTCCTCCTTCTCTTATTGTTGGAGCTGGCAAGTGTGCCACGCTGCTCTATTGCGGGTTATTAGCTCAGGCCAATTTCACATGGATATTTCATGTTTCCCTGTGATATTTTCCTTGACCACCAAGCATATCAGCACAAAAATTTAAACTAAAGAATTTGAATAAATTCATATTACGAGTACCAGCACCGAGGATCGAAAACAGGTCGCTCGTGTACTATAGAAGTTTAAAGCGAGCGCCCGGCTTTGAGCTAACAAGACCAGGGCATATGCCGATAATTTCTGTAATATTTTAGTCGCCAAAGCTCGTCAATAGTTCAATAATTTTCTATGTCCTTGCGGAGACAGATAGCTGGAGGAGATTTCCGTTTTGTTTATTTAAATAACCAGGTGCGTTTGAAACATAAAGAAACTTTAAAAATTTAGACCTCGAGTCCTGGCAAAAAGATCAATTCGAAGAAAGCAAAAATAATAAAACTTTCTGGCATACAATGATAAAAGTGTGTACCGCCTAGACACAACGTTATATTTTTTTTTTAAAAAGAAGCAAGACAATAATTGTAAGTGCTATATGACCATATATGGTTGTCTCTGCGTGAGAGATTCCGCAATGAGAATATGCGCAGCCAAACTAGGATGACCAACAAAGAGTTGAGGATAATAAAGGTAAAATCGCACAGGGCTGTCGACATAGCTCGTAGAACCTATAACCGTTGTAGAAGAAAGGTTCTCGAATCAGACTAGTATCGCCAAACGAAGAAAGGGCGTACCCGCACAGTTTGCTGGAAGTCGATGGATGTAGGTGGTTCAGGAACGTGGTTTATTGACATTCGCAAGTAACATGTGGTCAGTTTGATGTCAAACATAATTTAGGTTTGTTTGGACATTTTATCGAAATCCAAAGGCTCAATAGGCTTATTTTTTTTTAATAAAGGGTAACATAAAATTTCATTAGCTGGACCATATTCCAAATAGGTCACCGAAATAACTAGCAAAACAGTGGCCAGTGACAGAAGGCCCAATTTCCCTTTGCTTGGCTTTTTCATGTGGGGATGTGCACGCTTACGATAGATATATAAGTTACATAACTATATTATTACTATTTTTTTAAAGACTTGCACTTTTTAAATAATGAATACTGGTTGAAATGCATGTAAAGTAAAAAAAGTAAAGTTTCAGCCTATAAATGTCTCACTACTGAGCACAGGCCTCCTCTCTTTTCTGAGAGGGTTTTGGATCTAGGAAGAATCCGCCACGATGCTCCAATGCGGGTTGGCGGACTTCACATGTCTTCGAAATATTTTTAATTTCTCAGACATGCAGGTTTCCTCACGATGTTTTCCTTCACCGCCGAGCACGTGGTAAGTCAGCACTTAAAATTGCAATTAACAATTTTAGTGCCGGCACCGGGAATCGAACCCAGGTCACTCGCGTACAGAAATGCGTATGCGTATTTTTAAATTATAATCCTTATTAAAACATTTATTAATAATCAAATCTAATTCGCTCATCGTTTACAGCTATATATTTAAAAGGCTTGCAATAACCAGGAAGTGTAGTATCCAGCCTACTATGCATGTGTTTGTAATTAGCTCCCAAACAAAGTCTCGTTAAGTTTTCGGCAATTTCGTTATCCCGACGTTCACCTACGCTATAATGGACCAATTCTGGCATATAAAATTACCTTAAACTTTGCCTGCCTTAATTGTCATTATGTATTAAAAATATATATACGATCACGCCTTTTTCAAATATAAGAAGTTGGCAGAGACCACACACGTAGCTCACGTTTCGCCCCCGCAGGCAACGAGTCGTGACGAGCGACAAACCACGTCGCCGCCATTTTGGTACAAGTCAAGAAATTCTTACTCTCCATTGCGTTCCCACGAGCAGTATAGTGACAGCATTGCATAGTGTAGTGTTATTCTGCACGAATAACGGCTGTCCTCGGTAGGAAAGAGATAGGTGCTTTTCTATTCTGACGTTTTTGTTTAGCTGGTAGACTACCGTTTTTGTTGCCACAACACCTGCCAATTTGGTGACCATCTTGGTTGATCTTAACGTGAAGCCCTCTTCTTACAACAACATCAACGACGTCATGGAGGACCAACGCAATCACAACATCAGACCACTGTCGGCATAACGCGTGCTTTCTATTCTCAAAGTCACTACGCATCATCAATGGCGGGCTTTCTTTCGTTCTCCTTAGGATGCCTTTTGCCGATTCACCACTGTCTCCATATGTTTGAAGCATTAAAGACCTGGGCACAGCCTTACCATATCGCCAGAATGCTTAGCTTTGCCAGATATTACAAGACCACTTCAAACTCACTATGACTTAAAGTCTCAGTGAGGGGGTGATGTAGCGACATTTATTTCACCCAATGAAATGTTTCAGAAACTCATAATACGTGTTGCATCGCGCTATTGAAGTATCATCGATGTCAACTATACATACAAGACCTACGATGCAGGGGACGTCTTCCCTAGATCAGACCTTTTTCTTGGCGCAACTTCTGACAAAGTATTATGCTTATTAATTAAATTTTCCATTACTGTTTGACTATTTATTAAGATAATCGCCATGTGGAGGCGGAGTTAGAGAATTCATTACGTTATCTCGGTCCATGGGTCTCGTTAAACTAAACAAAGAAAATTGCCATCTTCTACGATTTACAAAATAAATTTTGTAAATTCTAGAATAATAATAGCGAAATAATCGGCTCAAAAATAGCCAGACCTACAAATATAGAAACCGGTGTTGCGGAGCAGTATTTGAGGTGTGACGTCTGATACTCGATCACTTATTCGCTTTCGGATATGGCGATAATGAACTTTTCCTAGCTTGGGAAAGATCTGTGCCTAGAAAAGACTTTTTAGCTACGAGTATGATGGACAATGATGAAAACACATTTTTAATTTTCAATAACCGATTTTTTTTTATTTTGGTAATACTCTCCTGGTAAATGTAGAGAACATCTGTTTATCAAAAACCCCATAAAACTGTACTACTATTATAAACGCGAAAGTAACTCTCTGTCCTTCTGTCTGTGACCTTTCACGGCTCAACCGTTGAAACAATCTTCGTGTAATTCGGAACAGAGAGAGCTTGCATCCTGGAGACGTATCCGTCCAGGGTAGGTTTTTAGTCATTATATATTTACAGAACATGATGTCCGATTGGCGCAGTGGCTATGCGATTAGGATTCTGCGCCAGAAGTCGCGCAATCCCGTACATAAGAAATATTTTTTTGTATAGTGGTTTTGACGTGTCTGTGGTGTTTGAGGTATATGGAACATATACTTACGTAGAAACATTTGACGTTTTTCAAAAGAGGTCTAATAATCCTTGGCTTTAAAACGTCTCTCAAAGATAAATTTACTTTTTACGAAGGGTTATTATAATATTAAAGAATACATGGATGGTGAATAACCTTGTAAATGAGGTGATTCACTGCCAGGCTTTTTACATTTTTATAATGAAAATTACTGAAAATAAAAAAACTGCTCGCTGCGTTTCTTGTTATTTCGTCCCAGGACAGTAGTTTTAAAAAAATAACGATCTATTAGTATTATATAAATAATCTATATGGAATAATATAATTATACTCTATTGTTTGTGATGTGCAGCCATTGCAGGAGATATCCCAGGGTGAGGCAACCGTCTAATTAAAGAAAGAAAAAGATATACATTTTTGTAACTAAATTCATCAATTATAAACCCCGTTCCAAATTAGTTTTCGTAGTATTTTTAGGGTGGAGGATAAAATTAAAATAGAACAAAGACTAAAACACTTAAATATCGATGCGAAAAAAAAGCACTTAAATCCGCTCTCCAATAACTTTTTCTATTTGGTATAATTTTTATCTGCAGCAACATTTGGCAACCATACGTGTTCGGCTACAAATGATTCATTCGAATCTTAATTAAAAGTAAAAAAAAACCTCTGGAATGCTGGCAGACTGCCACTGACATTTTAGTTCATTATTACAAGTACTGAAGACAAGAAAAAACTTCAAAGTAATTAAAATTAACCAAAAAACTGGCTTTTCGGGTGGCCGTTTATTGATTCAGTAATTCAAAACCATTGTTTGATATATTGGAGAAACATTTTGTTTCACTATCAAAATCTACTACCGATGCATGCGTAGATATAGTGTATTTTCACTACAACTTGTATGTTTAATTTCGTTTTATTATGAATAGCCTAACGTTTAATAAGAAGTTGTCTACTTCTTCCAAAGCTTGGAAGATGCCTTTGAACTCGTTATAATTATTGTCTTTATGAGAGATGCATCGTAAGTTCGCCAGGTCTTAAAATACGCTGGCCGGCGAACAGCAATCAATCAATCCGATTACCAAACACAGCGTTTACGACAATACTTTTCAATTTTGTAAGATACAGGAAATATACTTTCTTAAATGCTGAAAAGAATGATATCTTCTGCATATATATAATACAAAAATCAAAGTAGGATTCTCGCATTTCGCAACTAAATTATAATAATTACATTATATATCAATATCACTTTTTAAAATATTTCACAATAATAGCAAATTAAATACTGTTATTTCCGTTTATCTACATGGATAGATATCAAATTTAGAGATAGTAACAAATTTGACAATAACTGCCACAAAACTACCAATTATTTTAATTCCTCATCATTATTATTACATCCCAACACAATCAACATTGAACATAGTCCTCCCCCATTGATTGCCACAAACCAAGGTTCACCTGCAACCGTCGACTTTTCACGAAAGGTCAATAGGTCGTCGCTCCATCTAATGGAGAATCGTCTTGCACTCGTTTTGTCATCCGAGAACCGTTTTTATCCAGCTCTTATCGATTCTATGAGCTGTATAGTTCGCCTATTGCCACATAAAAGAAAAAAAAATCTTATTATAGAGATATGTCAAGAATTTTTTGTCTTAGCCTTTGGTGTGTTGGAACAAAATTCTGACGCTACTTCTACGTCGTTACCTAGCTCAATTAATGTTTAAAATTGTTTTCCATAAAGATTGCAAAGTTATGAGACAAATTTGATTATTCCGTCATGCAATGACCGCATGTAGCAGCGTCTGAAGTTTGAGGCGTATGGTTATTGGTCTAACAAGCGTTGTGGTTACGATCAGAGAGAGAGAGTATGTCCAGAAATTGACAGAAGATCTGCTGACGGTGATAGCTGACTGTAATTTTTCACCACGAAGTAAAGTGTAATGAGTTTGATTAAGAAATAACGTCACCGTAGCCTATTTTCATTTCATATATATATAGAGAGACAGTGCAGCGATATCTATGTCGCCACATGAGAAGCTCAAGATATACGTATATCTCATACATTCCATAATCGTGCTATGAAATTTTCTGGTTCTACCCAGATCAGACCACCCGATCTGGTGGGTAGCAGCTACCATTTTCCTTCTTCCAGAAGTTGACAGAAGATATGCTGACGGTGATAACAGAAAAAACTGAAAATTTTCAGCACGAAACAAAGTGTAATAATAAACGTTTAATTCTTTTCCTTTGTTAGTCCTTAAAATTACCTAATTATTATTTAAGATGCGAGTCATCGCTGCGCCATTCCGCTATGAATAGCGCAGCAATGACTCACATATTTGAGGTCCAACCTGCTACCAATAATCTTTAAGATGCCACTGGTTCGCATCTTTTTCGCATAGTGGCATAAGTGGTATTTTATATATGACTACTTAGTCATTTATAAAATACCTCGACCCTCTTCTCGTTCCAAGTATACTTTCTATGTTCCTCATTGTCGGACAAATTACGCAAAAAAAATACATTCCTTCGACGTTCATGCAGATTTTACAATAAATTCTTGTTACACATCGACATTTTCTCCAACTCCCTCACACTGTTTAAAAAACTAGTTGTTAAATACCTATTAGATAGTAAGATAAATTAAGTATTAGTTTATTATAATACATATTAGTATAGTAAGATATACTAATTATAAGTAGTATTAATATAAAACCTAGTTAATTTATTAATTAAGTTATCTCAGCAATATTGTTTAAATTGTTTAATACAAGGTATTAAGTCACTTATTTGTGCTCCTCTTCCATAAAAATTGTTATTACATTATGGCACTTTAGGTTCATTTTGTATTCAGTTTTATTTTATTTTTATTTGTAAAACGACTGTTTGTTGCCGCAATAAATAAATAAATAAATAAATAAATATCGCGCAGCCGAAAACATCCCTGATACACTACAAAAACGAGGCAACCCCATCAGTACCCCTAAACGAATTAGTTGTATTGAACACGGAGAGCGTTGTATTATTTTAAGAGTAGTTAGCCCACAGGTTGCACGTGTAGAAGTTATGCATTAGGCTCTGAACAACGTGTTCCTAACGCTGCTTGAACAACGCACAAACCTACGAGCTAGTATATTCGCTCTCACTGACAACGCCTTCCGTTCTCTCTCGATATCAGTGTCGTCTTTGAGGTCAGAAGTCAACGTATGCCCGAGATATTTAAAATGAAACACCCGTCTCCAATGTTGTGTCATTAAGCAATATGGGTGGTACTTTATTTGGTGCTTTACCCTCGGCCTCAAAGACCATTACTACACTTTTTTTGGCTTTGTAGATCAGTCCATTTCCTCCCACATAAGCCTCACATATTGTCATTAGCTTTCTGAGGCCACAAATCGACGCATTCAGCAGCACCATGTCACCGACGTAGCTTATGCTATTCAAACAAACCCCGTCTATGTAGCAGCCGATACTGGTGCTGCCAAGCTCGCCTAGCAAAGTCGGTCATAAATGCTTAAGATCCAGTACAGCTCTCTCCGTAGACAATCCCAGTCGAAATCAAAACTGATTGTAATGAGACCTTATGAACTTATTTAATTGCGTATTAAGCATGCTGTCAAAAAGCTTTCGAAACCATCGTGGTCAATGAGATGGCCTATAGTTGTTTTTATTAGCTAGGTCGCCGGTTCTGTTTTCCACTCTCCCGGCACAAAACTATGGCTTATACAAGTGTTGTACAGGATAGAGTGTTTCATTAAAATAACGAATCATCGTAGCCTATTTTCATTGCCATATACGAGTATGTATATGGTAGAATACTTAGTAATTAAATGTGTTAAAAAATAATACATATCAGTTTAACCCTAACATAGAGAAATTTACTGCATCGTAATCTTTAAATAGCTTTAAGGAAGATCGCGCCGAAATGCCGGAATTACTGAGCTGGTGAAAATATTGACGAAGTCACGTTGTATTCAAAAGCCTCTTCCTCGTTGCAGATTTTCTAATCAACATTCAAGAAGCGGCGGCTGCGGGCGGTGTCTCCATAAATTACGTATCAAGTATGTGTAGAGGCTTTATGAAAAATGTTTTCGTTACGCGGAGGTTTCCCAGCGGATACTTGCGGAAACTCTGCCGTCCCGCGCGGCTGCCGCCACGTGCCTTTATTCAAACAAAATATATTGAGCCTTTGATACGATAGCTCGTTTAACTTGCTATTACTTTGCAACTGATTTATGTAATGGTATATTAAATCACATTAATAGTAAGAAAAAATCCTCCCCTCCTGTTTCGACAGTCAAATGTTTTTAAAAACGTAAAGTAGGATATGATTCAATATTAAGCCTTGCTCTAACTAGTTATCGGACAGTTTAGTTTTGATTCACTGTTATTCTATATCCAATAGAACACTACACGTCAAAGTGAGAGCCATACGATTCCAATCCGCTATCGATTCCAGGGACAAAGCGAAACTTTGATAGAATTGGATCATCAAGCTTAAGGATTGGACACTATTGGTGCACTATTCGTACTATTTGAAAAAGGTATGACTTTATTTTTTCTATAAATGTAATAAAATGAATAAACTTTGCCATATTTTGTTGAGCGTTTAGATTCCTCTAATGTTGAATCCGTGAGCGTAAATATATTCTGTCGATTTGAGCACACATAGTCGGAGCCTAATCCAAGTCGGACGGGTACAAACGACATCGCCAGGTGATATCAGTTGCAGCTGCGACGTGCTCGCTCCGAGATTCACTTACGGATTGATGGCAATGCAACTCGATATACTCTGCACTACAAATCATTGAATATATGGCGTTCAACTTGCGCTAAAGAAAATTGACGACGGTTCAAAAACTGACGGTTTTTGGTATTATGGAAAGTTACCTTAAAATACTGATCTGTCCAAAATATTGACAGTGCATATTGACAATCTTTACACATCCTTGGTTTTTGTAGTCGAACGAACATACAGCTCACTGATATTATCATTTATTTAAGATGTTGTTAATGTCTATAAATCGTACCTAAGATACAGGACAAATCTAAATGTGAAGGCAACGTATTCAAAAGCTAAAAAACAAATATAATAAAAAAAATAATTATTTTAATTTAATTATCATCAAACTTACCATGAAAAATCTCATACTATATTCGCATTAAATAACGCAATTCATAATGTGTATAAGTATGCAGATCATAAAGTCAGCCTGAGCGCAGTGCGGAGGCAGGCGGTACTCATCAAGCCCTCGATATTTCACCGTACATTACGAACGGTGCGGCGGACAACTGAAGTTAATTGGATGCGCTTGCCACAGCAGGGCACAGCTATGAAATATAAAACAGACCGAGCGCGTTTCCAGGTGAGTGCAAGCCCATTATCCCGCCTGCAGTCAACGTAACGTGTCTCGTCTCGTTACCGTGGCGTATGCTTAACGGAGTGACTTCCTATGGTATGCGAGAGTTTTGTTGAAGTGACAGCTGATGAGTTGACAATGTCGGGCTCTTCACATAGTTACGGTGGAGACGAAGCACTTACTCGTTCACATAATGGCGTTGGATATTACTTTAAAGCCATGCTCAGCGAAGCAATCCATAAACGATGTTTACAGCGAACACTGGCACACAATACGTTTCAAACGGACTGTGTAATAATGGCCCATCAAAATTTCTACGCTAGAGTTGTCGGGCCGATCGGAAAAATTCACTCGACTCGACTCGAAAGCGTTGTCGTAATCCGCGAGCGCTGCTATGTGTGAAAGTTTAAATTAAAAATCTATTAAAGTAGAAAGATTGGAATATTACAATGGTTTATTTTACGTTCTCGATTTATACGATTTGGAAGTAAGAGCTCTTTTTAGTGTAAATACTTTAATACTGTTAATATAAGTGATTTTAATTTTAAATAGGCTACGGGCGATAAACCATGTTCTTATTTGGAGATGCAATTGCATTATTAAAAAAAACTAAGAGCATCAATCCTTAAACTTAAAATAAAACGGTGGTTAGATTTTTAGAAAGCGCTATTCTCGCTATATTTACTTTAGAGTGGTTTGAGTTAGGTATTAGCAGTCTCCTTATGAAATTGTCGAATGTAAGAACAGGGAGCGTGCTTCACGTTTAAGCCCAGATTTATTGTCATCGTGATAAACCGTTCTACAGAGCACCATTCGTCCATTAACTGACGTTCCAGGCTTCAGTTCGCAACCGAAAATGGTTTTTGTTCGCGTAACGCATCAGGGCAGGAAAACACTGTTAAAATTTCTATATAAATTTCTGATTCGACTTTTAAACTATAGATAATAAATATAAATAAAACTGTTGTAAGTAATATAAGTGCAAAATATAGTAGACGACCACGAAGTTGTCTATTGGGCAGAACCTTACCACTACAACGCGGGTCCAGGGTTCGAAACTCAGGCAGGAGCCCACATTTGTGATAAACATAAATTGATAAAATAAGATAAGACAAAAGTTTATTTGAATATCACAAAACAGTACCGCATAGCCAAAATGTAAAACACAATTTAAACAAACTAAAACACATTGATGTAAAAAAAAATATTAACCAAAGGAAAAAAAAACTATTTTTACATACACATCTAAATACAAAATCAGGTATGCCTGCACTGCAGTATGACAAAACAAAACCCTCACACTACTCTCAGCATGAGCTGCGATCATACGCAGCGCTGATTTTCAGTGCAACCCTCATTACTAAAGTTAGAATAGGCAGAGGAAATTAATCGGAACAATCACATTATACAATATAAAAGAATCAGTGGAAACATTTTTTTAAAAGATTTTAAAATTTTAAAAAGACCGTCAGGAAAACTTCTTGTCTATAAATAAAAAATGTATCGACAAACAGTGGAGTTTGTCAACTTGCGCTTGAGCAGCAGTTTCACCGGTGGCAGGATTCCATCATCCCATGTACATTCCCGTGGAGTGACGGCTTAAGACAATCTACAACCTCGTCCCATCCAGTGGGTGTCGTAAAAGTCGACAGAGTGATAATAAAAACCAGGAGATGGGTAAGAGCATCTTCCTGGAACATCTGAATAAATAAAGACGGTTGCCAACCCACCTGCCAAACGTGGCAACTGTTTCAAAATCTCCCCAGAACTTTTGTGGCAATCTATAGGCGACGACAACGACGACGACCATCCTGGGGCCAGTTATTCCGCCGTGAAGCTGTACTGCGTTTCGGCATGACGTACATTGAGAGCTAGTGTAATCATTGGGCATATAAGACAGAAGAACTGTTGTCTGAGGGTAACAGGTGCAATGTTGAGTGACATCGCAAGTTGTTATGAGTAGACGTTGCACTTACCATCAGGTAAATGGTATGCTTGCTTTGTCACCATCTAATAAAAAAATAAAAAATAGCACGGCGGACTCTTCCTAGCTTAGTATGCTATGGGGGAGCCATAGCATACTATATGGCCAACCCATTGCCTTTTCAGCTTACTAATCCTTAGGGATACGTCGGTTACTCTAGTTCTGCTGCGATATCATCGTTTACAGTTTACAGACTGGTTACATAAATTTAAATCAAAACGTAATTTATGCCAGTAGTCATAGAATAGAATATTTTTTATTCAATATGGATCATTTACATAATACTCATTGAACGTCATTTTTTAAGCTACACTGGTTTGCAAAGAAATGCCTCTGTCCGTGGGAAGAACCAGTAACCAGCGAGATTTTTTTTCAGTCATTTTAAATATAAAATATAAAAATTTTCAGTCATTTTAAGCTATATATTATAATCTTAGCGCCATCTAGTATCTGTTGTTTAATATACACAAATAAAATTCGTTAAATTCAACTGTGCCTCTAAATAATAATATATAATCATGAAACAACGAATTATAAAAAATAATTTTTTCAGCGTTTCGATTTTTTCGTTTATTTAGGGCAGATTTCGGTAGAAATAATTGACAGATCTCATAAATTTACGGATCCCCATTCAATGTCACACATTCGTTCCCTGGAGCCTCTAATACAGACTTTATTTTCTGGACATAGTATACAGTACCTATTTGAAGAAAATGAGATATATTTGTTAAAGCTTACTTCTCAGATATTTCTATTTCTTGTAATAATTTTATGTAACAATTTCTTAAAAGTATAATAGCAATAAACCTATCCTTAGAAAACGTTAGTCGTTTGACGTATAATAAAACAAGAATTAATTAAAATTAATGTGTCTTGTTCATTGGAAACATTACATAATTTAAAAATTGTAGATGAAGCGAAGACTGTTTTTGCGGGAAAAAAATGGATGCAAGTAGCTTATGACCGTGTTTTGTGATAGTTTATGGGGAAGGCCTATGGGAACTGGTTATGGGCTGAAATGATGATGAAGATGATGATGGCATCCGACTGAAGATTGTAGTATTGTAGTGTATTGACCGAAGTATGCATAACACATTCGTGCCACGTTTTGGCAGCGTAAGAGTGTCTTCCTCCTCCTTCTTGTCTCGACGGTGTGGTAAAAGTCGACTACGATAATTCCAGTAAAACAGGCCTGAAAAACAGATGGCAGAATATGATCCCATACAATATCATCATCATAATTTCAGCCTGTAACTAGTTCACTGCTGAACATTGGCCATTAGGTTGTATTCCATAGTTTGTCACAAGATATGGTCCTGAGCCACCTGCATCCATCGACTTCCCGTAAAACCGTGCATGTCATCGCTCCATCTAGTGGGGGGTCGCCCTACACTTTGCTGCTACGAGTTTGTCACTCAAAACCCTTCTTCCACAATGGTTATCGGTTCTACGAGTTATATGGCCTGCCTATTGCCACTTAAGCTTACTAATCCTTAGGGATGGAGTAACTGACATAGTTACTCCAGTTCTCCTGCGAATATCATTGTTTCTCAATAAAACTTCGAGCGTAGCCTTTTCCATAGGCCGCTGACCGACTTTGAACTTCCTCATGCGATCTGCAGTGAAGAATCGCGACAAAGTTCCTATATGCCGGACCTAAAATACTTAGGCGATTACGATCCCAACTTGAGAGTATCTTTGTCCAGCAGTATGGAACAATACCAAATTTTGTTAACACTATTTGTGATTTGTATATTTTTAAATATATATCTATATATATAGAAAACGTAAATATTGAAGCAATTAGTTGCTTCAATATTTACGTTTTCTATATATAATAATTTTTAATTGTTTTCTGTAATTATTAACGAGTCTTTATTATTTATATGATTTTTTAAATTATTTTATTTGTAACTAGGATAGTATTTTAAAATATCCTGCGGGAACCATTTGATTTTCGGGGATAAAAAGTACCTTGTGTCCGTTCCCAGGATGATATGGATTATGGATTAAGGATCAGCAAAACTAGGCAGACGTTGTCTTGCCTGTGAAAATTTAATAGAAGTTGATATGTCGCAGCACCATCTAGTGGCAAGTTACAATAAATTGGATAGCATAAAACCTTCTCCATGAAAAAATACAAATGTGTGCCAATTTTTATGATAATCGGTCAAACTGTCTTAAAATCTTTTTATGTCAAACAGACAACAATTATCATACCCATATATAAAAGTTATATACTCGTACAATAGGTGTATAAAGAGAAGACATATTCGTATACAATGTTGTTTCGGGAATTCAAAGCAATCGGTGAATAACTTTCTGAGATTAAAGATTTTGAACAAACGAACATTAACATTGTTATATATATAGATTAATCAAAATATTTAAGAAATGTGACATTGTGTTAGAAAAATAACGCACAGAATTTAAAAATATTAAAATACGAGTATATTCTCATCTGTATCTGAAATTCCAATTTTCAACTGCAACTTACGGAACGTAATGGACTTTGAAATGGAAAACGTGACACCGATAATAATTATATTAAGAATACTATTAAGCTCTATGAGACAGCACTTTTCACGGTTGAGTTCTCTGCATAGGAAATCGCACATAGCTAGGGTGAACGCTTATTTTTTTCCTCCAACAAAAGTTATAAAATACAGATTGTAACAATTAGTATTACGAAATATATTTTTGTATACAAAGACTTTATTAAAAGGGTTATTATATTAAAGAATACATGGATGATGATATCCACAAAGAGTGAGATAATCGCTGCCAAGCTATATTTTTGGAATACTGCTATGATTGTACATTGTTCATGAAATTACTAAAAAGAAAAAAAAACAATGGCCCGCTGTGTTTCTTGCTGGTTAAAAAACTACATTCAATAAGTATTATGTAAATAATCTATGTTGAATAAAAAAAAAACTATTTTACTCTATAGTAGTTTTGCTCATAATGTATAACAATGTCCATCATAATTTTTAATTACGCTCGCCACTAAGAACGAGAGCTTCATCATCATACGTCTATTAAGAGTCCACGGTTGCACGTAGTTCTCTTACAACAAGAAGGATAGCTTACATGGGTGTAAAAGACGAAGGTTAAATATCGTGTGAATAGCAACACATTTTTTAAGCGGTAATGCGCATACTAATATGAAATAAACCAGGATAAAATCTAATTCCTTAGTATACGTACTAACGCAACTGAGACCTATCCCACGCAACGTCTGGAATATTTCACAACGGATGCCACCTAAGCGAAGTTCTATTACTAGATTTCCAAGAGCATTTAGATTATCTAGTAAATATTTTTATTAAAAGATTATATCTAAATATATATTATTAATAACAGAAAAAAAATACTATGGCTTTAACGGGTTTTGCAGGTGGGAGTACCGAAATAGTTTTTATATTTTAGACATGAGGATTTCCTCCCAACGTTTTTCTTTACCGCCGAGCTCGTGGATATCAGCACTTTAAATTTAAAAATAACAATTTTAGTGATACAGGTGCCGGGGATCGAGTTCAGGTTACTATGAAATTCAAGGCAAGCGCTAATGCCGTGGTTAGGTTCGAGAACTGCCCTGAACTAACCACGGCTCTTCTCACTCAGAGATGAGGTTTCAATAATCTACCTCAGGACCAGGAGTTGGGCAGCAGCATCTTCCTGGAACATCTGAATAAATAAACTGCGGTTGCCAACTCGCCTGCCAAGAGTGGCAACTATGGCAAAATCCCTCCAATATGAGAGCTACAAAATTTGTGGCTATCTATCGGGGAGGCCTATCTTCAGCAGTGGACTTGTGATAGGCTGAAACGACGAATCTACCTCAGGAGGGTAGCAGCACCAACGATTCTGGAGAATCCTTCACTAAGCGTCCATGCTCAGGTTACTTAACGGCTACCTGAACGAGGATGCTCAGACTGCCTCGAGTATTCTGGGGGGGGGGGGGGGGAGGTTCCACTTTGCACGTGCGCTGCTCAGGGCAAACGAACTAACAGAACTGCGGCATCCCTTACCCCGATCGGCGTCGATATATCAGGGGACTTCATTTCAATCTTGATGCTTTGTAAGTCCCATAGCGGTAATACTAAACATACCGATTCATCGACCATCCAATCCCGCGCTACAGCAGATCATATCTGCAGCGACCGTGATTCTTGGAAACTTTAACGCCCACCGTGCCGAATGGCTTGGATCTCGTACCACCGATCATGTGGGGAGATCTGTTTATGAATTTGCCTTGGGATATAATCTGACACAACTAGTTATTTTCTCACGCGGGCTCGAGATGTGAAGGGTCATATACTTTTCCCGTGGGTTCATCTGCTGAACTCTCATCTGGACAGCTATCCGGTGTCCGTCGACGCTCCTTTGGGTTCTTCGAACCACAGCCTCATCCGGAGTACAGTACCTATCGCGGTTGCGATTTGCAGGCTGCCGCCGTATGTATGCAGCTACGGGTCGGCAAATGAAAAGATGGGATGCGGTCTTTCTTTGCATCCTACCCTTGGAGGCGAGTTTTGTTCTCGCTGGATGATCCCTACTTCTTTTCCGAATCTGTCACTCATGTGGTACTTCAGGGGATGGAGCTCTTCGTTCCATCTTATGTGGTGCCCATCGGAGGTAGATGGTTTGGTAGCACCTGTAGAATAGCATCTCTTTCAAAGCAGCAGTGTTACCGGGCCTGGGCAAATGCATCGACGTCACGGAATTCAAAAACCAGCGTTTTAAGAAGAAGTACAAACTGTGCCTTCTGGTTTTTTCACATTTTATTGAACAGAGTTATTGCCACAGCAAAGTCAAACCACATACCCCGAACCCGTGTGTACGTTTGTTTTGGTCTCTCGCCAAGTATGTACAGCACAAGGGAATATCTGCCAGTCATTACTCCCGTCTCTGCACAGGCAGGACGAATCGCTGGCCCAAGACGCAAAAGAGAAAGCTGATCTTCTATGTTCTTTTTATGCGTCCAACTCGACACTCGATAACTCACTGCCGACCATTCCGCTCAGTGAGTGATCTATGCCGGACGTCCGGTTTTTCCAGAGCTCTGCGCGCCAAGCGCTCTACTCCCTGGACATTCACAAATCGAGTGGGCCCGATGGAATTTCCCCAGTTGTGCTGAGGATTTGTGCACCGGAGTAGGCACCGTTTCTAACGCGTTTTTTTCAGTACTCTTACTCTCTAGGCGTCGTCGCGAACTCATGAAAAACCGCTTTTGTGCACTCAACCCCTAAAAAAGACACCCGCTCAGATCCCTCCAACTACAGGTCGATAGACATCATCTCCTTGTTCTTCAAAATAATGAAGTCCCTTATAAACTGCCAGAACCTGAGGTACCTAGAGAAGCATCAGCTGATTAGTGACCGCTACTACGGTTTCCGTCGAGGTCGCTCAGCCGGTGATCTTCTAGTCTACTTCACTCATAGATGGGCGGACGCCCTGGCAGTTAGTTTGGACATAACAAAGGCATTTGAGAAGCTTACTTCCTATGGGCTTCCCGAGAAATTATGCAATTGGGTGCACCAGTTTTTTCACAGACCAGAGCAGCAAAGTCGTAGTTGACGGATGCATGCTTGGACTCTAAGTCTGTGAATGTTGGTGTTCCACAAGGCTAGCGTGCTATCACCAACTCTGTTTCTTCTGCATTTCAATGATATGTTACAAATAAGTAACATTAATGCAGACGACAGTACTGGTGATGCCTTATACAAGGCCGTGCCAATTTTTAAGAGACACGTCGATGAGTACCACCGGTACAAACTTCTGAAGTCGAGAGCTTGTTAGACAAAATCTCGGATTGGAGCCGTTTACTACATTAAGTTTAGTTCAACCCTAATAAGACACAGGTTTGCGCGTTTACCGCTAAAATGAAAGCCCTCATCGTATCACCTCATTTTGGGAGCACTCCCCTCGTTACCTTAGTCAGTATCGGAATCTTTGGCGTTGACATGTGGTCACTTGGAAGAGGAAAGCCAAACTGGCCTCTAAAAAGCTTAGCGTGCTTAGTAAAGCGGGACAGTACTTTGTGCCAGCAGGTTCGGCCTCAAATGAAGTGTTGTTTTCATCTCTGAGCGGAGGCACCACATTGCCAGCTTCTTCCATTTTGCTGCATTCAATCGAGAGTGGTTCGAATCGTCCACCATTTTCGTACAGATCGGCTTGATCCACTGGCCTTGTGAAGAGATGTTGCATCTCTTTTTTTACAGGATCTACCACGTAGAGGATCAGGTTCCGAGGAACTGTTCAGATTAATTCAAACAAGAGAGTCTTTTCTCAGTAAATGTATAACATTTTATATTAATATTCCTAAAAGTTCAACACAAGAATCGGTAGATTTCGAAAAACTTGTCAAGAAGATATTATTAGATAAAGCATATTATAGATGTGTAAGAGCTCATACTCTGCACTTGAAACCCCCTGGCTACAAATTTTAAAATGTGTTTTTTTGCAATTTACACACGACGTTATGTAACATGATATTAAAAAAAAAGAACCCAGAGCTTCATGCTGGTTCTTCTCTGAAAAGGTCATTTTTTGAACCGGTAGATTTTGACGTTCATTAGAGCTTTAAAGAAGCCTAAATTGAATAAAGAAATTTGACTTAGTAGACTTTAATTCCAGCCGCTGAATGTCACCATCGCACATTGCGGCAGAACTCAAAATTCCATCGGCACCACCTCGAGCAGTGAGACATTTATAGGCTTGTCGTTTATATAATGCATATAACCGTAATAATAAAAATATACAAGTGTCAATACTGGATGTATGTCCATGTACGAAAAAATCTTTAAGACATTTGAGTAAAAATTAGATTAGATTCCCAAATGATCAAGCAAAATGCGGTTTGGGAAGACTATTGGCTCCATATTTCACAGAAATTAGCTTGTTTGCCAGATATGTATGTATATTAGTCAGACGGGCCGGCGCCGAGCTCGTTCCGTCGAGCAGAAAATTTAGGATTTTATATGAAACATAGACCAGCAGGAAAGAAGGTTTTATAATACATACAAGGTATATTCAGTATTTATAAGACGTAATACAATCCGTATGGAGCCTTAACCGTTCATAATTTTTGTTTTGTATTTTCATAGATTTTCCATATGAATGCAAAATAAAAATATACTCGTATGTTTATAATTTTTATATTTAGTGTACATCTATTGAAGTTCAATTGAATATATTGATTGATAATGACAACTTATTCTTATCGTGTCGGAAGCTATCAAATGCGCAAGATATCCTCGTATTATGGTGCCACAAATGTACGCGTAAACAAAAAAAGAAACCATTCGTCCTAACCTACCTGCTCTCGAAGTAACGCTCATGCGGAAGTAGGCAAGGATGTAAGTATCAGAGACACGGGGACTATCACAATACAACCAAATCCGAAAACCAACAATTTGTGTTTTGCACAAATGTTCGCTCCAGCTGGGATTCGAACGCAGAGCCCGCGGTGCTGCAGTCTGGTACTCTGACCACTAGTCCGCGCAGTCGGCACTGACTGAAACTATTGCATGACATTTCACCGCTAATAAACATGGGACGATTTTTAAGGGTATTTTTTAAAAGTTCTGGATCTGGTTCTGGAAGAACTTGAGGGACTAGGTCAAAATCGCAAGCCGAGTTTAATAACCATATAAGGCTAAGTACTATGTTACTCGGTTCTCACCTATTTACTGAGCAATTGGTTTAACTCCCAGTCGAAGACGATTTCCCTAGAATATCATAGATAGCCTCTGTCACAGATATACTGCAATTACGATAACATATTAAAAAAAGTCATTTACGTCTGTGTTACACTTATAGGATAAATATATTTATTAAAATAAAAATGATTAAATCATAAATTATGTGTCTTCATTTAAGTGGTGTAACGCCGTCGTGTGGTGGCGGCTTAAGAGAATCTACCACCCCATCTCATTCCGTGGGTTTCGTAAAGGTCGACACATAGAAAATTAAAACCAGAATATGGGCATCAGCACCTTCCTGGAACGTCGGTATAAATAAGCGAATAATGGCGAAATCCCCCCCCAAAATGAGAGCTACAAACTTTTGTGTCAATCTATGGGGAAGCTTATGTTCAGCAGTGGACTAGTGATAGGCTGAAATGGTGATGATGATACCTTTAAGTTACTCTAGTAAGATGTTTTGCACGGCTCGATTTTTTTTATCATACTAAGTACTTCTGTAATGGAAAACCTGTAACTACCATATTTCCTGATTTTTAAGTAACAGTGTTGTGTTATAAGCTGTTGCTTTTGCATGTAAATAATTTAAATAAATAAATTAATTAAAATTGTCATTTTACTATTGATGCTATTAAGATAGTGTACAAATCCATAATACACTCGCGTCCTTTTACTAGAAAATCGAAAGTATTCTCTTCGAATTTGCCATAGCCTATAATTTTAAACTTTTATTTATTTATGAATTTTAAATCAGAATATTTATTATCTTGACT